>OX645064.1:40000000-42500000 GCA_951905685.1 Eumerus sabulonum
TACGAATCATATGGGAACTACATACGCAAAGCAATTTCAGAATTTCATTTCACCAGGAAGTCCGAAGTACCGAACCCAATATACGAAACCAATTAAACCATTGACAGTCCAATATAAAATAGTCGTCGTGTAGGGGTTCTCTTTGCTTCGATGAATTGATTAAGGTCTTTGTCCCGCTGTTGCCGCCTTTCTGACTGTGGTACTCAAAAGGTATTCGCCATCTGACACGATAGCGTTGCCTTTCTAAAGCATATAATTGCTTCTCTCACCTCATTGTTGTTATGCGAAATAGGAAATCCCGCAAAAGAAGGATCACCCTGTCTCAAACACGCAAGGAGGTAGGTCACCCGAGTACCACCGAGAAACTATGGATACTTGCCACAATAGCACAAACTTTTGTGGTTTCACACAATCAACATTGGTTTGGAAAGCCAATCATTGTCGGGGTAACGAAATTGAATCTTGGACGCGTGTAACATGCGGATGAAAAGGAGACGGAGGCGATGAGATACCTTGAATTGCAGCCGGATGCTATGAAGTAGTTACCAGAACGATTGGATGGGTCGGGGTCCATTGTTTCGTCGGTCCACGATGGTTTTGTTTCTACCACTCACTCGAATTTGTGTCACATACTAAGACCGTGAAGTCCTGTTCATTTATTTATTTATTTATTTCAACTACAAGTAGTACAACTTAACAGATTATGGTGTGTGAAGACAATAGCTTACAATAGTACTTAATCAATAATACATACATACGTACATACATTTGCAGTGGCCTGCATGCTCCACTAAATGGGTCGCGGGGGAAATGCGCGTACGCGGGATCTCCAGGCCACTCGATCCTCCGCCATCGACTCTAATTCACCAGGAGCTATGCCCAAGCGCACCCAGGCAAGTTTTTGGATTCGTTCGAACCACCTCGTTCTGGGTCTGCCAAGCGGTCGCCTGCCTGACGGTATTGCATCCAAGGCATACTTCTGAAGTCGTGATGATGGTGACATTCGTCTCACGTGACCAAACCATCGAAGCATAGCCCTTTCCGTTCGGAGAAGCAGCTGCTCAACATTGAGCTCCACGCGCACTGCCGTTTTTCTCATCCTATTCCGGCGAGTAACTCCCGCAATAGTACGAGAAATCTCATTTCGGCAGCTTGTATTCGCGATCCTATTCTTTCGGTCAATACCCACATTTCATGACCATAGGTGACAATACTGAGTTAAAAACCGCTAACTTGGCTTTGACACCAAGCTTGGTCTTTCTGATTTACCAATTTGGCCAATCCTGCAGAAAAGCTCAGTATTACTCCTCCCATCACTCGTGAAGAAGACACCGAGACACTTAAACTTCTCCACCAGCTTCAGTGGGACTTCACTAACATGTAGAGTACATTGGACAATGAAAAGGAGAGGTGACAAGACGCACCCTTGGCGAAGTCCAACGCCCACGGTGAAAGGTGTTGATTTATTATCGTTAACCCGAACACAGCTGCTACAGTTTGTGTATAGAGATTGAATGGCCCTCAAGAGAGGACCATCAATCCCGTACTCCTGCAGAACACTCCAGAGTTTACCTCGAGGAACTCGCTCATACGCCTTTTCCAAATCTACAAAGCAGCTGTAGATTGGTTTGGCGTACTCTCAAGCCTTCTCGAGTACCATTCTTAGAGTGAAAAGCTGGTCGGTTGTACTTCTGCCGTGACTGTAAGTCTGTTCCCCTCAGTGCCTTGTTCGGGATTGAACAGCTCCGAAAAGTGCTCGCTCCATCTGCGTAAGATGTCCATCTCATTGGAGAGCAACACATTATCTTTGGATTAAGCTCCGTTGATTATGTTGAATTTTCTTCCTCTGAGCCGGCGAATGGTTTGCCAAAACACCTTTTTCGCAGATCTCTGGTCGCCTTCCAACTTCTCGCCGAACTCCTTTCAGGACTTCAAAGATCTCGGTTAATTCGCTACCGACCTTAATAGAGCAGCGAGAATTCTCCAATGTCATTCTGCACAATCTGACGAGTTTGGCAGGGATGTCAAAACTAGACATGGCACTGTATAGCTCGTCTCTATGCACACTGTCATACGCGGCTTTAAGATCGACGAAAAGGTGATGGGTGTCGATTTGGTATTCTTAGGTCTTCTCCAAGATCTGCAGCAGTGTGAATATCCGGTCTATTGTGGACTTACCTGGCCTGGAACCACACTGATAGGAACCTATCAGATTATCCACAAATAGTTTCAGACATTCACACAGTACGGCAGAGAAGATCTTGTACCCGGTATTAAGGAGGCTTACTCCCCTGACGTTGCCGTAGTTATAGGGGTCTCCTTTCTTGTAGACTGGGCAAACAATGCTGAGATTCCATTCGTCGGACATGCATTCCTACCAGATCATCTACAGCCGCATTAAATAACTCGGCGGACAGGCCGTCTGCATCCGCGGCTTTATTGTTCTTGAGTTTTGAAATTACTTACTTACTTAACGGGCGCTACAGTTCGGGGTGAACCAGGGCCTCAACCAACCTGCCTCTCCACCTAGCACGATCTTTCGCTAGTCTTTTCCAATGCCGCACGCCCAGTTGGTTGAGGTCCCCTTCCACCTGTGCGCGCCACCTTAGGTGCGGCCGTCCTCTATTTCTTCGTCCCTCGGGGTTGGATTCAAAGACTCTACGGTCTGGAGCTGTGGTGTCCATTCGCTCTACATGGCCTAGCCATCTTAGGCGTTGGATCCGTAGACGCCTGACCAGACTCATGTCGCTGTACAACCCGTACAGCTCGTGATTGAATCTTCTCCTCCAACCCTCCTCTGTGTTTATGGGACCGAAAATCGAACGCAGAATCTTTCTCTCGAAACGACCAAGGATTTCTGCATCCGCTTTAGATAAAGTCCATGTTTCTGCGCCGTATAACAGGACCGGGATAATTAAGGTCTTATATAAGGTCAACTTGGTCGTACGAGAGAGGGCTCTACTTCTCAGTTGCCTCTTGAGCCCAAAGAAGCAGCGGTTGGCAAGAGTAATTCTGCGCTTGATTTCGAAACTGGTGTCGTTGTTCCAAATCACCGCGGAGCCGAGGTATATGAAGTCCTTAACTACCTCGAACTTATATCTGCCAATATGCACGTTCTGTCCAAGACGTCGGTGGTAAATGTCCTTTTTCGATGACAGCAGATATTAAGTCTTGCCCTCATTAACTGCCAAACCAATTTTTGCCGCCTCCATCTCAATACTCGCAAACGCCTCATTGACATCTCGCTGCGATCTACCTATTATGTCAATGTCGTCGGCGTATGCAAGGAGTTGCGAGGATTTGAAGTAGATTGTGCCTCTTGTATTGGCCTGTGATTTTTGCACAATCATTTCCAATACGATGTTGAAGAAATCACACGACAGCGCATCGCCCTGCCTAAATCCTTTTTTGACATCAAAACTATCGGTAAGGTGCTCACCGATTCGGATGGAGCAGCGAGCATTTTCCAAGGTCATCCTGCATAGTCTGACGAGCTTCGCAGGGATGTCAAAAGTAAACATGGCGTTATATAGCTCGTCTCTAATTACGCTGTCGTATGCGGCCTTGAAGTCGACGAATAGATGGTGCGTATCGACTTGAAACTCATTGGTTTTCTCCAGGATCTGCCGTAGTGTGAAGATTTGATCGATGGTGGACTTCCCTGGCCTGAAGCCACACTGATAAGGACCTATCAGTTTGTTTACGAATGGCTTCAGGCGTTCACACAAAACGGCAGCGAAGATCTTGTATGCGACATTAAGGAGACTTATTCCTCTATAGTTGGCGCAGTCAAAGGGATCTCATTTTTTGTGGATCGGGCAAACAATGCTGAGACTCCATTCCTCGGGCATGCTTTCCTCTGACCATATCTTACAGATGAGCCAGTGCATGCTCCTAACCAGCTCACCCCCAGCCGCTTTGAAGAGCTCAGCAGACAGTCCATCTGCGCCAGCAGCTTTATTCGACTTGAGTTTCGACATGGCAATCTCAACTTCGTCGAGGTCAGGGAGACGGAATTCTCTGCGATCTTCGTCGTTAAAAAATGGATCATTCTGCCTGACGGCGGTATGTTGGTTGTCATCACCGTTATACAGTCTGCAGAAGTGGTTTTTCCAAATTCTCAGCATCGACTGCGATTCTACTACTAGGTGTCCGTTCTCATCCTTACAGGCCTCCGTTCGGGCTTTATAGCCTTGAGACATTCGTTTTATCCGCTGATAAAATCTTCGAACGTCGTGCCTGCAATAGCACCTCTCCAAGTTTTCAATCGCCCGCTTCTCGTGCTCTTTCTTTTTTCTCTTGAGAAGCTTATGTTCCTCCCTTCTGCCGCTCTTGTTTTTTTGTGTAGTGAGGCTTTGTATGCCTCCTGCTTTTCCGCATGAATCCTTCTACACTCGTCATCGAACCAGGTGTTTCGTCGTGGTGGAGCTTTAAGGCCCAGCACTTCCGTTGCTGTGCTCTTCAGGGCTTGTTTGCACAGGCTCCATTATTGCTCTACTGACTGAGTGGAGGATTGAGGTGTATCGGAGAGCTTAAGGGAGACGCGGTTGGCAAAAGCACTGGCGATCTCCGACGATAGTGGCTTTCCGACGTCATAGCTTGGTGTTCTAACTCTACTCCGCGGTGTTCGTGTTATGCGCTGACGTATCTTGGCTACTACAAGATAGTGGTCTGAATCGATGTTCGCTCCTCGGAAAGTGAGAACATCAAGAATAGTGGAGGAGTGTCTGACGTCAATCGCGATGTGGTCAATCTGGTTGGTGACTGATTGATCTGGCGACCGCCAGGTGCCTTTGTGTATATCGAGGTGGGAAAATCGTGTGCTGGCTACAAGAAGATTTCGCCCCGTGGCAAGGTCGATCAGCCTATGTCCGTTATCGGATGTGGTGTCATGTAGGCTGTGTTTGCCGATGACCCGCTCAAAGATGCTTTCTTTACCCAGCTTAGCGTTAAAATCCCCTAGTACGATTTTGGTATCATAGCTGGGGCATTTGGTATATGCTCAGAGTTTTGAAATTACTAGCTTAATATCATCTAGGTCGGGTGGACGAAATTTTCTTGCATCTTCGTTCGTTGTGATTGGATCATTCTGCCTGACAGCGGTATTAGATCTTTCATCGCCATTAAACAGTATACAGAAGTGTTCTTTCCATATTCTCAGCATCGACTGTGAGTCTACTACTACACAACAGATCAACCTGAGCTGAAACGTGAAATAGCTCAAGATATAGGCTCATTCGAGCCGTCTCACGTTTTTTGCGAAAAAGGAACTGTCTTTGTCTCAATGGCTTTTTGGAACGTAAATAGGGATAAAGGCTATCAAGCAAGGGCTTTTTATATGGTAACTAAGGAGGTCTTTCGCAAACATTACGTCATGGATTTTCCTTCCTTTTACAAGCTTGGCTAAACCCAGCAGCAGGATCCATAGATCCTTAACCACGTTTACTCGAGGTATCTCTACTGAATTATAGGAGTATTGGTGTATAAATGGGTTGGAACATCTGAAGTTGAAGTTGTTACGTTGCATTTCATTATATTGAGAAGAAGGTGATTATGTTTGCACCAGATTGAGAGAGCAATCATTTTGGCTTGAGATTCTCAAGAACAGCTTTAGATCATCTGCATATATCAGGCATTGAATGTAGCGCAGCAGAGTTGTTATCTCATTAATAGATATAATGAAAAGTAAGGGGCCCAGGTGACTACCTTGCGGTATACCTGAGCTGCAATTGGATGGTTTAGAGAGAAAAGATTCAAGCTTTACTATCTGCACTCTATTCGTTAAGAACGACGAAATCCAATTCAAAATGGTTGAGTGAAAGCCAAAGCAATTCAGCTTGCGTATTAAGCCGCAGTGATTCGAACGTTGTCCTTTAAATAAACTACGGGTAACTCTAGACGCATCCACGCTCACGGTGTAGCGATTGCACGTTTAGTGAACGCCATCTCTCAATTCCTTCGAGACAAATTGCAATTTTTATTGCTGCAATTCATCTTAGCTCCTGGCTAATCCACTTATAGCGTTTATTATTGTCCCCAAGTGCAGAAACACGTGCACGGGTTTGTGGTCGTGTTTATGCCAGCGCCTCTGCGTTGCCTTTGCGGCGTTCACCCATATTCCAGGGTTCATCCAGCTACCTCGGTTGCGCTTACAAAACTTGTGCAATAAACTTAATTTATTTGATTGCAGCTCGCAAAATTTCCTCCTCGTAAGTGTACTTGAAAGGGCAATAAGTCCTGAGAGTTAGTGCTCTAAGGACGAGGCACCAGAGCCACAGACATTGCTTCTTTATTGAATTATTCAATAAACCAACTACTTGTCGGTGGTAATGCTCTGCAATAAGGATTTATTAACACCTGCTTGCGAAAGGATATTATGGCTTTTTGTCTTACCATTCCCTTTGCATTCTCAAGTTGTTGCCACATGACCTGTTGGTTATAAGGCGCTCGGATTAATCGATTTCAGCTCTTCTCCGTTCACTTGTGGGTGGTGGAATAGTGTCACCGCCCATCGTCTCGTAGGACAATCAATCAAAATTCATCTCCACCCGCTACTGGGCGCAATCTAGGACAAATTTATAGATTTAGGGCGATCACACCCCATACGAGCTCATTTATCATCGTCGTTCCGATAGTTTACAGTTTTATATCCTTCCTATCGTAAGGCACTCTATTTACTTGGCCTAGTTAGGGCCTGTCAACCGGTCAGCCATATGATTAATTCGATCTATTCACATATTCTGTGTGAACTGCGAATAAGATGAATAAATATTGAACCGGATATCCGTTAAATCTTTAAGTTTCGAAGTAATCTAAAGGAAACTGCTACTACTTCATAGTGCACAGGGTATAGTCGAGCACTTCCGGGAGTTGAAATTTATTTTGTTGTATGGTACTGGAAAAACGCATCCTGTTTACAAGCGGATGCGATTATCTTCTCTTTTTTCTTTGCCCTATTTCGCTGTGTTGCGAACGGATATCCTATGTGGATCTGTGTACCGTGGCAACAAGAGGAACAAATATATTTCAAATAAAGGATCCTGTTTACAAGTGGCAAACAAGCGTATTGCCTTTAGGCATTCCTCCTCGGATGAAATAAATTCGATCCGCGTCGAGTGGAAGAATATTTTATTGCCTTGTCGCCTTTCACTAGAATTTCGTATTTACTGTGCTTGAATGGAGGAGCACAGGAAGGCGATTGCGGATACGTTGCACTCAATGGTTTTGTCGATATGTGTGCGTTTACTTGTCAGTTTTTATTTTTTCTTCACTTTGTCTCATTGTAAACTCCTAGACAGATGGAGGGATGTTATTTGCCTTAAAAGCCCTGATAGGTAGGACAAGGAAACGGAAGCATATCCGTTCTTGTGGTGCGGAAGTACAGTACTTGACAATTATAATATTGCAAGCGACGTTTTCTGATTTGTGTCACAAGACTCCTTCTTATCAAGGACACAATGGTCATAAGTATTGCGCAATTTTTGAATGACTGTTTAACGTTAAATAATTTGCACCAAGTCAACATCACAGTCGATGCTGAGAGTGTGGAAGGACCACTTCTGCAGACTGTATAACGGCGATGATAGTCAAAATGCCGCCCTCAGGCAGAGTGAACCATTCACAATGGACGAAGACGAAGGAAAATCCCGTCCACCCAACCTAGACGATGTTAAGATGTTAAGTCTTATCAAGCTGCTGGAGCCACCGGACCCCCCCGCGGAACTGTTTAAAGCAGCTGGCGATGAGCTGGTCAGGAACATGCACCAGCTCATCTGCAAGATAAGGTCGGAAGAACGCATGCCCGATGAATGGAATCTCAGTATTGTTTGCCCGGTCCATAAGAAAGGAGACCCCTATGACTGCGCCAATCACAGAGGGAAAAGCCTCCTGAACATCGCGTACAAGATCCTCTCTGCTGTACTGTGTAAGTGCCTGAAGCCGTTCATGGACAATCTGATCGGCTCTTATCAGTGTGGTTTCAGGCCAGGAAAATCCACGATAAACCAATATCAAACTACGGCAGATCTTGGAGAAGACCCATGAATTCCAGGTCGACACGTACCATATTTTCGTCGACTTTAAAGCCACGTATGACAGTGTTTATAGAGACGAGCTATACAGAGCCACGTCATGTTTTAACATTCCTGTCAAACTCGTCAGACTGTGCAGGATGACTATGGAGAACTCTCGCTGATGAACTAACCGACCCCTTTGATGTTAAAAAAGGTTTTAGACAGGGTGACGCACTGTCATGTGATTAATTTAACATCACACTTGAAAAGATCGTGCGGGACTCTGCGGCCAATACAAGAGGTACGATCTACTTCAAGTCCACACAATTGCTTGCCACAAGTCCTTGCCAGATGACATTGACGTTATTGGACGGACAAAGCGAGACGTCAATGAGGCGTTCGCAAGCATTGAGGCAGAAGCGGCTAAAGTGGGTCTAAGGGTAAATGGGGACAAGACCAAATATATGCTGTCATCCAAGAAAGACGCGCAACACCGACGTCTTGGTCAGAACATCACCTTCGGCAGCTATATTTTCGAAGTAGTCAAGGACTTCATCTACCTTGGCTCGATAGTGACAAGCAGCAACGCCACCAGTGCTGAGATAAAACGCAACCGCTGCTTCTTCGGGCTCAAGAAGCAATTGAGTAGTAGAGCCCTCTTTCGAAAAACTAAGGTATCCCTCTACAAAACCTTAATCATCCCGGTCCTACTCTGGCGCTGAGGCTTGGACGTTATGAAAAGCCAATGAAGAGGCTCTTGGGCGTTTCGAGAGGAAAATTCTGCGTGCAATCTTTGGTCCCGTTTGTGTAAACGGAGAGTGGAGGAAGAGATTCAACCAAGAACTTTACGGGCTGCACAGCGACATCGGCCTGGTTAGACGTCTTCGGATCCAACGTCTAAGATGACTGGGCCATGTAGAGCGAATGGACATCGCCGCTCCGGCCCGAAGAGTCTTCGACTCCAACCCCGAGGGACGACGCAGCAGAGGACGACCGCATTTAAGGTGGCACAGGTGGAAAGGACCTCAACCAACTGGGCACTGGAAGCAGCTGGCCAAGGATCGGGCCGGCTGGAGAGGTTTGTTGGTTGAGGCCCTGGTTCACCCCGAACTGTAGCGCCACCAAAGTAAGTAAGTAAGTAAGTAATTTGCACCAAATACATAAGCTTTGACGAAAAAAAAAAAAAACACCCAAGAGCCTCTCTTGGACATTATCCCGAGATCGAGGTAGTTTTGCAGACTTCGATACAAGTGGAAGGTTGAAGGTGCTGAACCTGTCTTTCTTGAACTATATAAGTGTATGAGGGCGGACGCTGTCCTGATGGAATGCTACTGTGTCCAAAAAATGGAATGATATTTGAATTGAAACTGCGCGCGCAAATGGATGTTTTACTATTAAGTTGGTAGAACAGTTTTTGACATCCGTGTCATGTTTCACATCAAAATATTCATTAGTGTTTGAGATACGCTTGGTTTTGTGAGCTGCTTACATTCAACTTTTGGATTTCCTAAACTTTTTGAGCAAAGAAATGTTATCTTTTTCTCCTTAGAAGAAGTTCGGGGTTAACCTGGGCCTCAATCAACATGCCTCTCCAACTAGCACAATCCGCAAACTCGTGGTTGAATCTTTTCCTCCGAAAATCACACGTAAAATCCTTATCTCAAAATGGTCAAGGAAAACCTCACTCGCTTTTGATAGTGTGCATGATTCTGCGCCATACGGCAAGATCGGTATGATGAGGATCTTACATACATAGAGTCAACTTTGTCGTTCGGGAGAGGGCTCTATTAATCAGTTGCCTCCTGAGCCCAAAGAAACATCAATTGGTATGAGTAGTTCGACGTTTGATTTTGGAACTGATGTCGTTGTTCCCGGTCACTGCAGAGCCAAGGTAGACGAAGTCTTTAACTACCTCAAACTTATAACTGCCAATACAAACGTTCTGGCCAAGACGTGGTGAGTGCCCTTTTTTGATGACAGCATACTCGTATATTTAGTTTTGCCCTGATTTACTGCCAAACCAATTTTAGCGCCTCCTAGCCTTTTTTATTAGTCTTTATTAGTCTTTTTGCATCCAAGACTTGACCCGCAATAAATCTTTCTTTGTAGTTACACTATCGGCTCCAGAAGAAATTACATAAGTTGTTCTAGAAAACGTTCCTAAGTTTATATATATATATCAATTGGAACGGCGAAAGGTGTATAGGATGAAACAGGAAAGAAAGTTATAACATAGTACAGGGATGGTGCACATTCGGGGTTTTATACAGTAATCTAGGTTCACAGGATTCTGGTGTGCATTTACAACAGCAAAGATTCGCCTGGAGACATTCTCTAAATTAAGTATTTCTGCTTAACATCACCCTCCTGAAGGAAGAATTTTCAAAAGTCAACATTATGCTTCCACAACATTAAAGAGAATCATATTCCTTAGCGTTAATCTTCACCGCACCATAAGCACACCCCCCATTTAAGTTGTCACAATCTACTTCGTTCTACTATATCTCCACATCGCAACTAGAACTTGAACTGTTTGGAAGCTCGCAAAACCCATTTCCAAATTTTTAATCACCTTATCTAGCCACCTCAGTTCGAAATATGAGCACGGAGACTAATTTAATTTAACAACGTTGCCACACGACCCACAACACAGCCCTTGAGACGACTCACGCCCATTCACCCCCCATTTCTCCAACCCCATGGCAGAGATCTAGGAAAACCTCTTTCCATATCCTCAGAAACAGAAAAAAAAAAAAAAAAACGACAAACGAACGATAACAATTTGAAGCATCTATTATGCCTCCGGCCCTTATATCGCTTGTACCGCTCATGACGACCGATTTAATTGTACCGGCCGTGTGCAGGCCCGTATAAGCACTCCTCTGGGTGTTATCTCGAAGAATAAACCACAAGCACGACAGTACCACAACCCCACTATCAGCTGCAGCTAAACCAAGTGCGATTCAATGGAAGGGTTAAGCAGAAAACCTTGCACCAACAACCAGGTCACGTACCGGAATGATTTGCGTGCTTAGCATTTTAAATCTTCAAAAACATAAAGTGTGCGACATCACCAGAGCGGTACGAGCGTACAGGAGTATTATGTAGCACTTGTCAAGCGTCAAGTTGGCAAATCTCGACGATAGCCCTCTGCTACGCAAATAGACAAAACAATGGTGCCATTCCATCGTACCAAACTCACATCGAGGATTCGTGGCAGATTCGTGTTAGAAAATTGATTCGCACATCGCAACCGGGGATCGCAATTAAACTTTGTTACCCGACATCGATGTCGCCATTGTCGTTATCGTTGTCGTCGTCACCGTTAGCGTGTACAATTCCCGATTTTGTTTGCATAAATAATTCAATTTTAATTAAAACCTGGAATGGAATATTGTTTACCTAGCACTCGGGGCAAAGTAGCGACATAATTATTCCCTTTCTCCCGTTCAACAACTCTCCATCATTCGACGAGGTGGAACCGGGGATAGTGGGTATAATGCCCCATCACTTGGCTCAGTGTGCTTGCCACTCAAAGGACCAAAGCGAAGCTGGAAATTCGAGAAAATTTAAGTGAGTTACGACTGCATGTTGACGACCGTTGCAAAATGGGATTTTAATGAAACAAGCAGGTGTTCCAGGCAGTCAAACAGGTTGACTAGAGGTTAACTGGCGCCTGGTGCACGGGGATGGTAGTGACAAGCTATTGTACTTGAAAGGTGGAATTTGTTTTCCTTATACTCTGCGGTAGTTGCAGACGTGTTAATTACTCGAAACTGTTTCTCGTTTCGACACGGTGGACGACTGGGATGGGAGTACGGGTTGTTGGGTGCTGGAAATGGAATTCTGCCAATTAGTTTACGTTTAGGAACGCATCAGTGACGGTGAAATTTGCTCGAGATACCCTCTAATTGGGTTGAGTAAGTGAATGAGTGAGTGAGTTGTGGGGAGCTGTGGCTGGTTGCATGGTTACATCCAATTGCTGTTTAGATTAAGATAACCATGGCCACCTAGAGGTGTTTTTGAAATAAAATAAAAAAAAAATACCAAAGAGCTGGAAAATATCTTGTGGAACCATGAGAGTTTGACGAACATTCTTCTGTTTCGGATAGTCTGGTGATCAGTCACTATTGTCGCACTCCTAGCTGATTGAGGTACCTCTTCATCTGTGTGCGCCATGTTAAACTTGGCTGTCCTTTCTTACGTTGTCCCTTAGGGTTGGATTTGAAGAATCGCTGGACATTGGAAATATTGTTGTCCATGCGCTTAACCTGTCCCACTCATCCCTGACATTGTATACGTGGATGTCTAGCTAAACCAACGTCTTTTTGTAGTCTGTATAGTTCTTAAATATCAAAGGCGTCTTCACCTGCCTTTGGCAAGGTCAAAGTTGCATTAGTTTCTCGGAAGGAAGCTCCACTACTCAATTGCTTCATGAGTCCCAATATGAGCAACGATAAGCTACGATTGGCAAGAGTAAATCTGCGTTTGGTTTCTGCACTAGTGCCATCGGAACATGTTACCGCGGAACCAAGGTGCACGGAATACTTGACTGACTTGTCTCTGACCTGGTGGTGTGACACCTTTTTGGATGACAACCTATTCATATTGGGTTCATAGCTAAGTCTCCGCGTTTTTTTGTCACCAGATGGTGTTGATGCCCATTTATTGGGTAGCACTGATCCGATTCTATTCAAGGACCCCGCCGTTGAAAGCTGACATTCTAGACAACGATTTTGTGCACACTGTTTTGTAATTCATAATTTGCAAAACAATTTATATTGATTTCAAAATGAGTGAAAAATCTCAAGAAATACAAGTGTGTAAGTGTGTTACTGCAACACACCAAAAGGTGTGATTTCATTGTAGTCATTTTTAATGCAATTTTAATTGTGTACAACTATACACACAATTGTATGCAATCTTGCCATAGAGTAATTTGCGGGTCGGATTCATAGTGTAATGGTTAACATACCGGACTCACAACGCAGTGTCCCGTGGTAACATCTCCAGGTTCATGTGGACATTTTTCCTACCAAACAAAAGAAAAACATTCAACTAGTCCTCGCTCTCCGAGCGTTTGTCGCTTCGAGGCTCATCAAGCCTGTAACATTGTTTTTTGTTTGATTTATTGAATTTATTGTTTCGTGTTGTTGTGAAGCAACATTATGATGATATGCCATCCGGCGCAGAGGGCTAATGTAGGATGCGAAAGAGAAGAACTTAGGGTGTCCAGTGTATTAACCATTACGCCATGGAATCGACTCGCTAATTAATTTCTGGCAATGTTGCATATAGTTGGGAAATTTCCCTTTTGTTGGATTGATTGATCCCAAGTGTGTTAAGTATTAATAAGTGTGTATCTGCAATACACTTATGTTGTCATTAGAGTTGTCATCATAATGATGTTGAATGACACACTTGGTTCGTGTTGTTTAATACACTGGTATTTGTCTAACATACTGGTGACGCTTTTTTACTTAGGAAAAGGTAAAGATGTTTCAAAAAGAGGTCGAAAAATTAGTGAAGTGTACTATGAGAATGTTGTGTGGAGTGGCTTGTTCGATTCCCCTTTGGTCGGGCAATCACTGAAAAAGTCAAGTACATACGGCACGCAAGCTGTCAAGAGATAGGAGAAGCACTAGACATTAGCCATATGACAGTTTGGAGTCATATAAAAAGAGCAGGCCACTCAAGGAAGTTCAATGTTTGATGGTCACATGAATTAAGGCAAAGATATTTGTCTTACCGAACTACCGTCAGTGAAACGCTATCGAATAATTTCTAAGCAAAGCGGTGACTCCCCCACAAACGACTACAAAGCCTGGATTGAAGGCAAACGGTATGGTGGTGAGTTTAAGAATTGTCCATTTTGAGCTACTACGACCTGGCGAAACGATCAATTTAGTCCTCCACTGGTTCCCTTTGTAAGAAGCTTTCAAAAAAGAGCGACCAAAATTTGTCAACAGACAAAAAGTTGTGTTTCATCGTGACATGACCACATAAGTATATCCTGACTCATGACATTGAAAGCGTCTGTCAGATCACTCTCAACTCCTATGGAATACGGAGAGTTCACCGACGTCATCTTAAAGAGCCCAGCGAACTTGACACGGATGTCAAATCATGACATACCACTGTTTAACTCGCCCCTAATTACATTTTCGTATCGTACACGAATCAAGAATCAAGGATCTTCCCTAATGTGAGTATTAGATCGATGGTAGACTTCCCGGGTCTGAGACAGCACCGATATTGACCAATCAGTTTATTTGGGAAGGGTTTCAGGCGTTCACATAAAACAATGGAGAAGGTTTATATGCGGCGTTCAGAGGACTAATCCCTGTATAGACGGCGTATTCAAAAGAGTCTCCCTTCTTGTGGATCGGACAAACGATACTAAGCTTCCATTCATCGTGTATATTTTCCTTTGACCAAATCCTACAGATGACCATGCTCCCTACCAGGTCATCTTCAGGTGTCTGGATAAACTCAGCAGACAGACCGTTTGCGCCCGTAAATTTTTGTAGTTTAAGTTTCTCCATGGCTGTCTGGATTTCGTGCAGGTCCAGGGGTACGTTTTCATTTCTATTACTGTCCGTCATGAAGGAATAATTCTGTTCAACAGCGTCACTGTACTGTCAACAGAAATATTTTTTCTATGTTCTTAGCAGCATTTACTTCTCTACTCGTCGTTGATCCGAGTGGAAAATTACTTTCCGGCAAGGTTGCATATAGTTGGGAAATTTTCCTTTCGTTTGATTGATTGTGTGTCACCGCAACACACTTAAGAAGTTTTTATTCATGACACGCAATATAACACGTACTTTTGATACGAATAAGTGTCTCAACGTAAAAGATCAAACTTGTTAAATGCTTACCTAAATGCTGCATGTTGTTTAACACACTAGCCAAACTGGAGGTTCAGAAAAAGCGTTGCTGATGGCTTGTTAGCAGCGATTCCATTGATGTTCTGTGGATTGTGGCGCACAGGTTTTGAAGAGTTTATAGAAGACACAATGCACATCTCCATTTTGTCTGATATTGGCTACAACAGTCAATTGGTTCGAGTCGATGTAGGATGCGAAAGAGGGAAGGTCGGACATCGAGAATACCGGAGGAGTGTCTTATGCCTATGGTTGGTAATATCGATGGGTCAGATGGGGTCATGACTGGCATGAACATAATCGATGGAATAATGAAATACAGTCACGAACTGATATTCTCGGAGTATATACATATTTCGGTTAGCACTTTAGTTAGGTCTAGAGGATAATATTGAATTTAACCTACATAATGACCTAAAGCGCAAGGCTTATGAAAGTCGATAGCGGCTACGCCGAACATAGTCGTAAATAATATAGAGAATTTGTGGGGAAGGCTGGACAGGAGTTCCTACTAAATTTATTTGTTTTCTGAATCTTGAGGACGATAGCAATAACAACGAGACAAAGGACGATGCAATATCTTTGTCTGTGGGTGAGTCTACTTCTTCTTTCTTCTTCCAAAGTGACGACTAAGCATATTATTCTAGAAGCAATCCAGCAAACAACGCGTGCTATTAGGAGAGTGCAAGTGCCGCTAAACCTTTCTCTGTCTACTTTTAAATTGGAGCCATCAAATCATCAGCTGATGATTCTCTCCTATCTAAAGCTGGCGTCACTAAAGTGTCACCGAATTGATTTATACCACAGACGACGACAGAAACTCGATAAAAACTTTCCGCCATCCAATCGCCCGTATCTTTTACGATACACTCAACGAACTTTCTTCTTCGTAGTGTTATTGTAGAAATCGAATTCACCACAAAACTTGTCCCTTATTGTTTTGCAAACGAATAATAAACTTCAAAGTCTGAATTAATTCCCGACGATGACGTATCATCCCTTCTAAGTTCAGTACTCCCTCCATTGTGTACTGCACATACAGTCTATAGCTTGACCAATAAGGGGGAACCGGTGGACAAGAAATACAGAAAAAAGTAGAAAACAAAAATGCAAACTGGTAACTACGATTCCCTGAAATCCCCTTCTTCAATTTGCATTCGCCTACGGGGGTTGCTCCAAAGAATCACCCTATGTCACCCGTCACATATACTAAAAAGGAGATAGAAACAACAAATCCAACGCCATGAGGCATGCCCTCGAATTGGTAATTTTGCAATATCCCTCCGAATCCATCACACATCCACCATTCAACCCCGCCTATCCAATTAAGGCCCATTCAAGCGACTCCAATGCAGTTATTAACCCCGCCAAGGTGAATAATGCCAGCAAAGTCGCAGGCAATTCTAAAGCATGCCTTCCGGGGGGATTTTCTTCCAAAAAAATAAGAAAAATTGACGAAATCCCCTCGTTAATCAGGATACCCCCCACATTCCAAGCAAATGACAACGAGACAAGCAACAATGCCTCGATATGCAATACAAACCTAACGAATTTCAAATAGATTGATGCGATGGCCACGGGGGAAGAAGACGCGAATATGCAACCTCCCCCCCACTCAGTCTCGTTTTGTATGCAGGAAATTGAAAACCTTCAAAAGTCGTCTGCACTGGTAACGATAAGGGTTGACTAAGGGTAATATGCCGAACGGAGACTTAAGTGACTCCTTCCTGGTATCTTCTGCAATTTCCCTTCTCTGGTACGGCAGAAGATAGGGGGGACAGAAAACTGCAAACGTTTTTTGAAGTTCAAAATTAAAAGCGAAATTAAATGCCGCCGGGGCTTTTTGACAGAAAATTGGCTCATTTTGAGACGGGGTAGTGGCTGTGTTAGACTGGCGGTGGGAAGGGGGTTGAAAAGATCTATGCCAGATGTGGAGTCGTTGACATTTGTCAAGGAGCTGAGTTGGCAGTAGTTAAAGCAGTTTCAAGGGGAGCGATAGTTAAGCTGAGGCGCTGTTTAGCCCATGAATCACATAAAAATCAGATCATAGCTGGTACAAGTGGTTTCGCTGTCATCAATAAATTGTGTAACTTCTGGAAAAATGTTTGATTACTGGCGAGTTATTACTTACTTACTTACTCAGGTGGCGCTACACTTCGGAGTGAACCTGGGCCTCAACCTACAAGCCATTCCAATTAGCACGATCTCTTGTCAGCTGTTTCCAGTGTCGCACGCCCCTTTTCACCTGTTTGCGCCACCTTAGATGCGGCCGTCATGGCCTAGCCATCTTAGACACTGGATCATACTAGGCCGATGTCTCTGTACAGCCCGTACAGATCTTGGTTGAATCTGCTTCTCCATCAATACAAATGGGACCGAAATTATCCTGTCTCCGCTGTTATGGTGCATGGTGGTCGACTCTCTGCTTGATGCTCCCAATGCCTCTGGAATCTCTGCCCAGGCCTATGCGATGATGTCGTCGTTCTTTCTGTCGGCTTATGCTTAGCTACTGTCTGTCTCAAAGCACAAGCGGCGCTAAATGTGGTCGATGATTAGTGTACCAGAAATGCGCTGTCGGTCAATCCTCTTAAGACCGATGTCGTTTTCTTCACGAAAAGGAAGAAAAAGCTACTAAAGGGCACTTCCATCCCGATATCCAAGAAGGCTAAATATCTAGGAGTCATCTTAGATGAAAAGCTTCTCTGGTCAAAGCAAAACATGGGGTTTATCGCTGGCAAAGGTCCTCTGGATCTACACGGCAATGATAAGATCTATAATCTCATATGCATCGGTTGTCAGGTGGAATAGACTAACACGCAAACACGTTGTAGCCTCTTTCACCAAACTCCAAAAAACGGTTTGTCTCAGCTGCACGGGGGCTTTCCCCAGCACGCCGGGCGCTGTTCTAGATGCTATGATGAACCTTCCACCACTTGAAACATATATCAGAGGATGTGCTCTGAAAGTCTGAGGAGAAATGGCATCTGGTACAACTCGCACTGGAATAACAATGTGCTTACGCAAAAATGTTCATGCGAACCTTGTCTCATGGACCTTCATGAACGCCCGTTATCCTACTGCGCTGCAATTTCGCAGTCGAGTTTCCATGGCGTTAGGATTGGCTCTGGCTCTGGATACTGAACCTGGCAAGGATAGTATTTGCATTTTCATGGATAGCTTCGCTGCTGGGCTCTTCTTTGGGCGCGAAAACATCCGACTGCACTTCTCGTTAGGAAAATATACGTCTATCTCCAAGCAGAGATATACGTAATCCTAATGTCCATGCAGTATGTTGTGAAGCACAGGTGGCGGGGAAAATCATTTGCACTCAAAGCTTTACACTTTTGCCGAGCATCTCTGCATACTTGGCATCAGTGAGACGCCTACCTGTGCTACATGTTGCGAGAAGGATGACACTGCAGAGCATTTTCTCTACGATTGTCCCGCCTTTGCTCGCGCATGGTGGCTCACCCTTGGAGTCGACGTGGTGTGTTCCGAATCTCTTAGCTCTACTTCACTAAAGCTCCTCTTCACTTTTTTCCGCAAAACGGGGAAAATACAGAAATGTAAATGATGTTGAAAAAATCACATGACAGTGCGTCGCTTTGACATCGAAGGTCGTTTTTTGACATCGGTCTCGACTAACTCCTTACCAACCGTAATGGAGCAGCAAGAATTCTCCATTGACAATTGGCACAACATGACGAGTTTGGCAGGGATGTCAAAACATGACACGGCTTTGTATAGCTCGTCCCTATAGACCTATAGACACTGCCATATGCGGCTTCAAAACCGATGAAAAGGTGGTGTGTGTCGACTTGAAAGTCTTCTCCAAGGTCTGCCGCAGAGTGAGTATTTGGCTTATTGTGGAGTTTCCTGGCCCGAAGACCCTACCTAAGGGTTTCAGGCGATCACACAGCATGTTCTTTGGCCGCTTTACAGCCCATGGAGGACCAGAGCCAAGCTTCTCTCAGTCACCCAAGTTGTGTGAGATTTATTTTTCACACAGGTGAAAGGGACCTACCGTTTAAAGCTGATTCCGAAAGGCGTTGATCAAGAAGCTTTTCCGGGGCAAGCATACTACGGGGATTTCGCCAGTACCCCGCCAAAGAGGGACGCCGCGAAATACACATTCGATGGCGTTGGTACGATCGGGATCCGAACTCGCTCATCGCGCGCCAGAGTTCAATACACTAACCACTGCGCCCTCTTTTCTTATACACGATGTTAAAGAGACTTATCCCTCTAGAGTTGGCGAAGTTATAGGGTCTTCTTTTTCATGAACCGGACAAAGGATGCTGAGATTCCATTCATCGAGCATGCTTTCGTTTGACTATACCTCACAGATGAGCTGGCGCATGCTCCTAACCAGGTCACCTCCATCTGCTTTGAAGAGCTCAGCAGACAGTCCATCCGCGCCAGCAGCTTTATTCGACTTGAGTTTCGACATGGCGATCTTAACTTCGTCGAGGTCAGGGGGACGGAATTCCCTGCGATCTTCGTCGTTAAGAAATGGACCATTCTGCCTGACAGTGGCATATTGACTAACATCGCCATTATACAGTCTGCAGAAGTGGTTTTTGCATATTCTCAGCAACTACTGAGACCAACTATCGACCATTATACTAATGTCACTTCTCTCCAAGGTCATGGAAACACTGATCAACCGTCAGTTGCTAAAACATCTTGAATCACGGAAACTCCTCAATGACGGACAGTATGGTTTCCTTTGCAATAGATCTGCTGGTGATTTGATTGCATATCTTACCGAAGATTGGATTCAAGTCTGACATCCACTTTTTAAATGCTGGTATTCCTCAGGGCTCCGCTTTGTCTCCTACAATTTTTCTAATTTTTATAAAAGACCTCATGTCTGTCACTTCCAATACTATTCACTCATTTGCTGACGACAGGATCCTCAGCTCCTCACATTCCTCGATCAACTTATGACCCGGCTTTCGGCTGTAAGTAGTAAGCGGCAGCGTATGTTAAACTCATTAAATTCCAATATCGAGAGCATCACTGTATTGGGAGAAAAGTGTAAAGTGCTGTTTTTTGTCGTCCAAGCGCAGCCATTATCCATGGATAGCACTTGCATCTTAGAAACCGAAAAGCTTTCCATCCTGGGTATGTGTGTCACTAGCAATTTTAGTTGGAACGAGCACATACGTATGTATTTTGTGTCACCATGAACGCTATGAGAGTCTTTGGCAGTTGCAAGAAAAAGTTCCCACTCTTGGACATGGCTACAGTCTATAAAGCGCTCATTTGCCCTAAATTAGAATTCTAGACAGAATTCAAAATCGCGCTATAGAACTGAGATTCGCTGGCCAGCGATGTCTCGTTAACTTAGTATGGTGGTAAATCTTGAATGCGCGCTTACGATAAAAATAAAACTTACTTCAGATGCCGTGAAGGTCGTGGCCTATTGCTGTAGGGTTCTCAGGGCTATTTCCCTCCTATCAGTGAAGGGGCGCATATGGTATAGCGCATATAACCAAAATCGCCGAGGTCACCTATGCTTGTCCAAGTTACTGGGTGAGGCATGTGCAAGAAGCTTTTTTCCCAATCATCCTTAAGACTGAAATTTAGTCTCCTGACGATGCAGCAAGTAGTCAGCAAAAATGTAATCAAACTTCGCCCTAAAACTTTGAGCTGTGAACAAAACTGGTGTCCAGCCACCACATCCATTCTACATTCAATTCCAAGACGATTCCCATTTGCATCCCAGAATCAAATGACTGTCCAAGAGACTACCGTCTCTCGCTCATTCCAGTCAAATTCAAATAGTTCGTCAAGTATTGCCTCTCAACCATCAACAATCGAACAGCAACCAACCATCCGAGAATCGCTTTGATGTCTGCCCATAAATAACTATTCACGAAACTGCAATAAAGCGCACAAGGAGCTCTGAGCTCATCAAGTTTCCATGACCGACCCATGCCACTTGAACTCGAAGCTAGCAAAGTTCATTTGTTTATTTGAGTAAAGTGCACTCAGATGCAGCCGATACCAACCGACTACTATCGTCAGTCGAGGATATGTAGCTACTATCCGGATTCATCGAAGGCCAACTCTTAATCAATTTATCGTTCGATTACTGGCGGTTACGTTGGTAACCTACGTACTGATTGTACATGCCTAAGGATGCCTCGTTCTGTCGACAAAATGTGTTAATATTTGTGCACGGCATTCATGAGTAGGAGAGAATCATCACTCGAACATTTGATATTCTCCTTGAGTAAAAGGCGGGAGACGAGTGCAGAAAAGTCCGACAGAGAAAGGGAATTGATTTAGGGATTCTTCGATTGATTGCTTCGTTAGAATAATATCCTTTAGACAAACAGCCCGCATTTGCATGTGCTTCACGATTCATAACTAAGTTTTTAACTCAAAGGATTAGGAGCACGACGGAAAAGCGAGCCTTCAAGAGAAGCAGGAACAGGTGCCTTTCGCCTTGAATCAATTATCCCCACACATCGACAAGCTGATTTCAAGAAGAAGGATTAATTTGAATTCATTCATCCCAGGACGCTTGAGTGAGTACATATTGGCGCCCACATCCAACGGTGGTGAATGAGTTCTAATAAGCCATTGCCTTTATCCTTCGGTACCGGCAATCACATCACACCTTTACGAGGAGGAAATTCATTTTTCGGTTGAGGGATCATTGAGTGAGAATTAAATTTCAACACTCACTCTCGCTTCCTGGCAGCTGTGTGCTATGATGTTTCTACGAGCACAAGTAGCACGCTAGAACCCTGTTCCCAAATACTAGGATTATGACAACTTTTTCAGCTACGAAGCGAATGAGTGCAGAAATGAGTGCTTCGCTCAATTGCTCTCCTTTACCTTGTTCATACAGAATTTCACCAACAGATGCCACGAACGATACGAATTATGTATCTACATTTGTGTAGCATATACACATGTTTATAGTGACATTTGCCATCTATCCCTGTTACACAACTCGAAGTTAATTGTGTCCCTAGACCCAAGAATCAACTCCCTTCAGATCGTCGTATGCTACCGACGTCCAAATGAATCCGTTATGAGCTCAGTATTTCAATTAGAGTCGTTCCCATTAATTGTTATTAATTGCAAGACTCCTTCAGGGACACAATCCTATTCATATGGGGGAACCTACAATAGTCGTTCGCAGCATGTGTGCAATTAACAAAACGAATGATTACACGCTACCAGGCGGAATCCGCTCGCAGATGCTATGGGATCTGTGTTTTATGAGACACCAAGGAGGGGATGAGGATCGAAAGTCTCGGGGAGAAATTACCCTAAAAACCGTGTGCCATTGATTCTTTGAATGCCATCGGAGTCATGCTGTATTAGCTCTTCCCTCGAAATAATATCGAAAATTGCCCATCAGCTATCCAAATGGTTGTATACCTGCTAATGAATATTAGGACCTTTTTAGCAATCGGACCTTGAGGTCTAATAGGACATTATGGTATTTGTGGAATATGTCATTGTCCGAATGGTCATTATGTTGAATTGGAATGATAGCAGGGGTTATGTTGACTTTGAGGGCGACTGTAAATGGTAAGTGTGTTACTGAAACACGCCAAAAGGTGTGCTTTCATGGTAGTCATGTTTAATGCAGACTAAAGTATGTTATTATGAAAACACACAAAGAGGGAAATTTCGCAACTACATGCAACCTTGTCTGAAAGCGAATTGCTACCCGGACCCATAGTGTCAACCATTAACACACTGAACTCCTAACCCAGTAATCCCGTGCTGAAATCTCAAGGTAAACATTTTTCGCAACGAACAGTAAAAAGACGCACCTAGTCCTCGTTCCCCGAGCATTTGTCGCTTCGAGGCTCGACTTTGTTCGATTTTTGTTCGATTGAATCGATTATTCCTTTTTGTTGTGAGGCAACGTGATGACGAATATGCCACCCGGCTCGAAGGATTAATTTAGAGTGAGAAAGGAGAGGTCGAGTGACTTGGCTTTTTGGTGGCTGCGGATATTGAGATTTAAGCTCAGATCACTGGGTCCAGTGTGTTAACCATGGAACCGACTCGCAAATCACTTTCTGGCAAGGTTGCGTATGGTTGGAAAATTTCACTTTTGTTTGATTTATTGATCTAAAGTGTGTTAGTAATAAATACGTGTGTCGCTGCAACACACTTAAGGTGTCATTAGAGTTTTTATTCATCACACGCAATAGAACGTGTTTTAACACGGATAAGTGTCTCTAATTTCAAAAATCAAACGTGTTGGGTAACACACACTGTCGAATGGCACACACTACGGCCTTTATAGATCTATTGTGCCAACTAGCTGCTTAGATGAGGAGCTTCTCCACGGGTTGATCGGCGATTTCATTGCCCTTGATACCTTTTGTACCCTGGCACCCACCAGAGTTTGACTTTGTTTCTTTTGGTGGGGACTTGTAGGGTATCATGGCGTTCGTCAACGGTTTTCGAGTTCGTGCTGTACGAACTCAGCGCTTTAAGCCGCTGCTTGGCTATCAGAAAGTATATTGAGGGTCACTCCTCTTATACTAATCTCTAAGTTTAGATTGACGCATGTTAGGATGGCATACAATTCTGCTTGGAAGATACTAGTACTCATTCTCAGAGCCTTCGCAATCTTCCGATTTGGTCCAAACATGCCGGCGCCAACGCCAGGAACCATCTTGGAGGCATCAGTGTACGGCCTATCGCCTTTGACGTTGAGCACGGGATCATTAATTTCACAAGCTGTGCGGTTTTGGGATCAATATCTCAAATCTCTTGTCAAAAGTAAAGGTGTATGGGAATGCGCCCGAGACCGTGGTAATCACATCCAAGTCAGGAAGATGTTGCAGGATGGACATGTGACCCATAGGTCTACATGACAGACCCGAGCGAGAAATTCTGATTGCACTACGCAATAAAAAGGTGCAGTAGAGTAAGCCCAATCAGTGCTCCTTGGTTGCCGTAGGGCAGGTTAGCATAGCGCCTGTAATGCCGAGACACGCTAGTCTCTGAAGGCGTTGAAGCTTAACAATTATTATTTTTTGCTCAACTTTTGTCCGTCATACCGTGAACGCATGGGTATGTCTTACTATCGCGGTATATATAACCAGTGGACTACCTTAGTCCCCTGGTTTTGCCGTAAGTGCGTCGACAGGCCCCCCTAGTCGCTTTCGTAAGCTTGTTTTTAATATTGGAGTTCCAGTTGAGTTTGCGATCGAGGTCAATACGTAGATTTCTTCTGAAAATCATATGTTTGTGCTATTTAGAAAGACGGAGCAGGGCTGCACCTTTCTCCTCTTTGTAAACGAGACTAGGTAGGTAGGTGGTAAGTTCGTAGCCTTCCCAGAATTGAGAAGAATACACTTAGGCCAGGGAGACCCGTTGTACAGCTACGAGGGGGGTTTATCCCCCTATTCGTGGAACCATTTTGTGCTTCTTAAAAAGTTAAGAAGATTAGATATCCCTACTTGCTGAACATCTGTCAGGTAGTTAAGGAAGTTAGATTCTATGTATCGTTTCCTGATTGTACAGAATGCTGGGCAGGCGCAGATAGGTGGTGAATAGACTCAACCTCCTCCTCGTCTAGACAGCTTCTGTAGAAATCATTCGGAACTATTCTTAGTTTTTGCGCGTGACTGCTAATAACGCAGTGTCCTGTGATGACTGTCGAGCCGGGGCCAGATTTGCCTGGTGATGAGGCAGGTATGTCCCTCGGTTCATCTCAGCTTCCTCTCTGCCCTGACGAAATTTGCAAGATTATGTTTGATGGTTGCAAGGGGTAGTCCCTCAGATGCCACGTCGTTCCTTGTCTGGCGAGTGTGTCGGCTCTCTCATTTCCTGGAATTTCGCTATGGCCGGGTACCCGGATAAGTTGTATGTTAAACTGTTCAGCCATCTCGTTAAGAGATAAGCGACAGTCGATACTAGTTTTTGTAACCTGTGTTGCGGAAGAAATGTTGAAGGGGCGGAATGCAACTGGCTATTTCATCAGAGCATTTTTGGTGGAAGTAACGATAAAACAGGGAGAGGCAGGAAACATTCCTGCGATGTTCCAGCGAGTCTAATGTTTTGGTAATGCTGGAGTTGCCTATCGGTTTTATCGCGCGTTTTTGTATTCTATCTAGTAGATGCAATCAATAAACGAATGCCTTATAGATTATAGCCAGATCTAAGGGTTTTTTTTTTTTTTTTTTTTTATCCCCTTTATTCAACACCTGTTTTGGATAACATTTAGTTGAAGTTTTTACAATTTAGTTTTGGGTATACGTACAATGTAGGACCAATGTCCTTTACAATTGTGTTTTTACTCGTGTGTAGGAGAAGATGGCACAAGTGGGATTTAGTCCACTCGAAGCGTTGGGGGTTTTGTTCACACCGAGCGCCCCTTATCGCTCGTTGTTGTCGCCAGATGCTTTTTTTTTTTTTTGTACTTCGGTGATGTACCCAGCATTTACCCAAACCGTTCGATTAGGTCTGTTGGTCTATATCGTTTAAGTCTTCGTGTTTGTTCGTCATTTGGGATATTGCGTATCTCGTCGTTTGTATGTTGTAAAATCTTACTTTGGTATTTGACGCAGTGTTTTTTTATTTCGTCTGCAACAGTTGTTATGTGAAGGTCTTTATGTATTTCCGTGTTTGGCACGTACCAGAAAAGAGATCATTTATAAAAATGAGAAAGAGTGTCGGAGACAAAACGGAGCCCTGGGGAACACCAGCATTTACATTGAAGATGAGACTCATCGATCTTGAAAGCACGCATTTTCGACAAAAGGGCTGAGGGGGAAGCGAACGATTTCACTTTTCGGCGAGATATGCGATCAAATCACCAGTGGATCTGTTACCGCGGAAACCGTACTGACGGTCATTGAGGAATTTCCGTGATTCAAGATTTCATAAGCGTTTCCACGACCTTGGAAAGAAGGGACGTTAGTGCAATGGGTCGTAGTTGAAGGGAGGAAATGATTCGCCTTTTTTGGGTATAGGCTGGACGAATGCTGCTTTCCACCTACTCGGAAAGAGCCCAAAGGAGTAGGAAAGGTGAAAAAGTTTACGCAGTGGTTTTGCCAGCGTAGAAGAACACCTCTTCAGAACTACTAGGGCAATACCATCTGGACCAGCGGATTTTTGTATGTCGAGGTCCTTAAGAACCCTTGTACGAGTGCGGAAGTGGAGACAATGTACAAGCTGGGAGCTGAGAACTGGTTGCGAAGTGAGCAGCAAGTACATAGGTTAGCATTGTCTAAGGGGGGAACAGCTGGCATGTCATTGTGGATAAGCGTCGGTATTGACGACGTAGTTGAGTTTTTTTACGTTTTTTACAAACGACCAGAAACTTTTGCTTTTTACGCCTTCATTTTTGGTGTATGCGCTAAAACCATAATTGGATACAGTGAATGGCGATTGATATCGGTGGATGTTGGCCTATTATGTGGTCCCAGAAGTGCGTAAAAAAGTCTTATTTCACCTTCGGTTTCAACAAGACGGCGCGACATGCCATTCTGCGGACAAAACAATGAACCTTTTGCATAAGAAGTTCCCCGGAAGACTGGTATCGAGAAAGGGCGATATTGACTGGCCTCCGAGATCGCCGGATTTGACTCCACCAGAATTTTTTCTTTGGGGATACTTGAAAGCAAGGTGTGCGCTAACGGCCCGAAGAGAATGGAACAGCTCAAAAGAAACATTTGTGCGGAAATCACAGAAATTTCGACCAAAATGCTCGTAAATGTCATGGAGCATGCGCGAAAACGAGCCCATTTTCGCATCGGCAATAAAGGTGGTAAAATTGACATTGTTTTTAAAAATTAACCACAATAAATTATAGATGTCTAAGTTGAACAAAGGTTTTTGAATCCCCAAAATCGGTTGAGAATTGTTGAAGTTATTCGAAATTTACAACGACCCCTAGGAGATGGCGCACACTATATAACACCATAAGTGGATGAAAAAGTTGCTGAGAACTACAACCAACGTGAAAATTGGGTCTGTTCCTCTCGAATCCTATCTAACCACCCCTGGAGAGAAGTGAACGAATATCTACATATATATAACATAACATCATAAGAGTATAACTCATGAACCTGCGCGAACTATAAAAAAAATGCAGCGAAAATCCCCAGACAATTTTAAAATGTCCTTCGTATGTACGAGTATGTATGTACTCGCCAATAACAGACAAATTCTTTGCCATGGTTGGTTCCTTAGTTTTCCATTGTTGTGATTAGTATGAAAGTCACTATCACCTACATCTGTGTTACCCAAGGCACAGTCCCTCAAGTCCATATCGTTTCCATCACAAAATCGAGGCTCTCTACCCATAGACAACCGAATATTTCGTCGAAATTAAGTACAAGGTTTCCGCACCACTTGCTGGACAAGTCTTTAATTATGGGACGCCCTCCGTCTGGGATAATACAAAAATTCGCCATTTAAGTGGAGGTTTTTTCTTATTTATTATCCTTCAGAAGCAAGCTTACTGACCGACAGTGATACTGCAATCTGTTACGTTCCTTTTCCCTATTGTTATCACTCTCATGGTTACAGTTCATTCTCGATACAACTATGTCTCGGTGGAATTCCAAGGACTTCACTGATTTGTTATACGCCATTGAATCCGTTTGAGGAGGCTGAACAAAAAGCATTTTTCAATTAATTCCCTCTACAAATGCAGCCAAGAGTGGTAGGCCTCAACCCAAGAAGGATAAAGATGTCGGTCCTCCACAACACATCTAGTGACCACCTCTAATCGATATGATTCCGGATGGGGTGTAATTGATATCCGATCAGTAGGAGGATGCTCATATCTCTTAGAGTTTCCATCTTGTTTGGCATGTGGAGAATCCTTGATTTATAACCTAAGGCGAAGCAGGGATATCCGGTTTCTTGCACGCAACAAACAAGTTTGGTTCATCAATTCACGCAACACATCCGGCTATTCTATTCTGTTGTCGCCTTTGTGAAGTTTCATGTTTTATTGGTTTTTTATTTGCTCCCCCCCATTTCAGTTGGACAATAGAGCTGCTTGTCTTCGAAGGATGTAGCCATAAATCAACCTTTCCAGATTGAAATTTTCTCGGACGTCATAAATTTTAGTTTTTTTTTTTTCCTGCCCTGCAACTCCTTTATCTCGTTATGTTGTTCTTAGGATTGTCCATCACGTGGAGGAAGGAAAAAACGAAGAAAAAATTCACTCCAGATGGGGTTCATCCTGTCTGGACCTTGTGGGTTCGTATTCACTTTTTTGTTTTTGGATTTAGTCTCAACATGGTGACTAGGCAGTGTGGAAAATAATGTTTAACCACTGTGCAGCATTTGGCCGGACATGGATGCAGAAATTCAAGCCAATGTGGCTGGGTGATGGTGTGTAATTTGGCTCAGGCGGCTCCACTCGGCTATTGGGATGCGGTGTGATCCTGTGGGCCTTGCAGGATGACCTGGGATTAGATTATTAAATTAGAATTGAGGGCCTGCGAGTATGTGGGATTATGCGAAACATTGTGGTGAGACAATGTCGACCATTAGTTGTGCTTGGACAAGTATTACTTGCACAGGGTGTATGGGAAGAGTTTGGGACATAGAGGCTGTGGCTTGTGTCATGTGCTGGCGACTGAGCTGGGGAACATACTATATTTTAGAGAGAACAGTTTGCCCTGTTTACTGACGTAGATTGTAGGTTGTAAGAGGCGGGCCATCTAGTGTGTTTTTTTCTTAATTTGACACTGACAGCTGTTTCCCGCTCGAAATTATGACAGAATGTCCGCGGGACGAAATTACGCTTGGAAACCTATTTCCAAAGTGAGTGCTGTGTAGCCCAAACAGTGCGTTTTTTAAAAGAAATTTTGGCCGAAATGAAGCACCCACCGCGACTGCTGTACGCAAGTTTATGCAAAAAGTTCGTGAGACTGGCATGCTAGTGGGCAACACTCATGGTGTCCGTTGTCTTAGACACCCGTTGTGAGACTCAATTCACGAACATCAACTAGCCATCGATCTCAACAGCTCAACGTTTCACGTACTAGCCTGAGGAAATTTCTGCACAAAGATCTCGTATTATTCGCTTACAAGGTCCCATTGACTCGGTAGTTGGGTCCGCGCGACCATACGCTTCGTTATCGCTTCGCAGTTTAGGCCTTAGAGCAGCTTAAATTGGACAAGGATCTTGGGCGAAAAATAATCTTTTTTGACGAGGCGCATTTCAGCGACAACGTTAACAAACAAATTGCCGGAGCTGGGGTTTGGAAAACCCGCACGCTATTGTGGAGAAGCTAATGCATCCACAGAGAGTGACAGTTTGTTGCGGATCGTGGAATGGTGGCATCATTGGACCATTTTTCTTCGAAAATGAAGCTGGGAACAACGTTTCGGTCAACGGTGGGCGTAAGCCGACTTTTTCTTTACTGAAATTGAAGACAGATTTAAACGAACTCTGGTTCATGCAGAATGGCGCGCCATGGCACACAGCCTATGCCACAATCGATCTTTTGCGCACCAAATTCCCAAATCGTGTTATCAGCCGTCTTGGCGATGTCAATTGGCCGCTTCGGAGCTGCGATTTGACCCCTTTGGACCTTTTTTTCATGAGGAACCGTGAACGACCGATGCGATGCCAACAATCCGGAAACGATTCAAACACTTACGGCCAATATCATCCAAGCAATCCATGAGCTACAGCCCGAAGCCATCAACAACTTACTTTTACTTACTTAGGTGGCGCTACAGTTCGTGGTGAACCTAGGCCTCAACCAACAAGCGTCTCCAGCTGGCACGGTCTCTACTACGGTTCTCTACTTAACGCCCAGTTTTTTAAGGTCCCTTTCCACCTGCGTGCGCCACGGTAGATACGGCCGTCCTCTGCCGCGCCTTCCTTCCGGGGTGGATTCCAAGTATTTTCCGTGCGCTCTGCATAGCTTAGCCACCTTAGACGCTGTATCCGTAGACATCGTACCAGGCCGATGTCGCTGTACAACCCGTACAGTTCTTCGTTAAATGTTCACCTCTGTACACCGTTTCAACAAACGGGACCGCAGATAGTGCGCAGAATTTTCCTCTCGAAACGACCAAGAGCATCTTCGTCCGCTTTTATTAAGGTCCAAGCTTCTGCGCCGTAAAGGAGGACTGGGATGATCAAGGTCTTATATAGTGTCATTTTGGTTTTCCGAGTGAGGGCTCTACTTCACAATTGCCTCTTGAGCCCAAAGAAACAACGGTTGGCAAGAGTGATTCTGCGTTTTATCTCAGCGCTGGTGTTGTTGTCGCCGGTCATCAGTGAGCCACTTCAAAGTTATATCCGCCCATGTTGACGTTCTTTTAGATGAAAGCAGATATTTGGTTTTATCCTCATTAACCGTTACACAGTCTGCAGAAGTGGTCTTTCCAAATCCTCAGCATGGACTATGATTTTACTTCCAGTTCTCCATTTTCATCCCTGCAGGCCGCTGCTGTGACTTTGTAGCTATGGCATGTTCGTTTTACCTTATTGTAAAACTTCCGGGCGTCATTCCTGCGAAAGCATCTCTCCATCTCCTCGATCTCACGCTTTCCTTGCTCTCTCTTCTTTCTTCTGGGAAGCGTGTATTCCTCTCTTCTCTTCTGCTCATAGATTTCGTGAGCAGCTCTCGTCCGTCGTAGCAGCGTGACTTTACATGCCTCTTGTTTTGCTCCATGGGCTTGTTCGCATTGTTCATCGAACCAGGGGTTCTAGGTGGTGGCGGTTTAAAACCCAGCACCTCTAAGGCAGCGTCTCTGACGGCGCTCTGGCAATGCGCCCATTCCAGCTCTATTGTTTGTGCTGCTGTGGGCGGATTTTGAGAGAGCTTGGAGGAGACACGATCAGCAAAGATTCTGGCAGTCTCTTGCGATTGTAGCTTTCCCACTTCAAACTTACGTTGTCCTACTCAACTCCTAAGCATTCTTGATATTCTCATTCGTACCTTGGCTACAACAATGAAGTGGTCCGAGTCGATGTTGGCCCCTCGGAAGGTTAGTACGTCGAGAATACTGGAGGAGTGACTGGCGTCGATCGCAATGTGATCAATCTGGTTGGTGGTTGATTGATCAAATGACCGGTAGGTAGCCTTGTGGATGTTGATACGGGGGAATCGTGTGCTTGTTACAAGGAGGTTACGCCCCGTTAGGAAATCGATTAGCCTAAGTCCGTTGTCGGAAGGCTATGCTTTCCTATGATCGACTCAAATATATCCCCTCTGCCCAGTTTTGCATCCATCAACAAGGTCCTGGGAAATTGGGGTGACAGAATACGCTACTGCGAAGCTACCCGAGGTTTGCGTCTGTACTAAAATCCACCACGTGTCCATATGACTACTATTCATTCCTTTACATCAAGGATCCTTTAGAAAGACCTTTTTTGAGAACCACTCAACCACCTAATGGTAACTGAAGTGACTACTTGCCTGAAGCAACACAAGTTCTCATCTCTCGCCTTCGGTGACCTTTCTCTCGCTTTACCCTTTAGATGGAATGTTGTTGAATGAATTGACATTTGAGCTCGACGAACCCCTTGAGTCAAGTCATTGTGTGCTTAAAATATTGTAAGCACCTAGGATCGTTTCCCATCCCTCAGGGAATCTAGAGAATTGAATAAAATGTGACCGAGTAGAGTGGAAAAGGTGTGCGATGGGATAATTTAAATATGTCCTTGCTCCTAGATTTCGATTTCCTTTTACAATGCTGACAATCTCATTACACGTCAACCGCAAGGGGAAAGAAAACACCTAGTTCGAGTGTCCTTTTGCTCCTTTTCATGACAAATCAGAGGGTAAGCTAAATGTCACTTGCACAGACACTCAGTGAGTGGATGAAAGCGAAAGGGGGGCGGGCAGTTGAAATGATGTGTCACTATTTGCCCAGGATGACAATGGGATGGTGTGGGCCGCCAATGGGCTTGACTTGTGAATAATTCGAATTGCAGAACAGTTTGACAGTAATCTTTGGCACTCAAGATGCTGCATTCATCCAAATACGCACACATATAAACAGCGAGTACTCTTTATGCAAATAAGGACGTGACGAGGGATGAATGTGTTTATTCCGCTCAAAATCGTCTTCCTCTACACCGGTCGACCGATGATGACGATGACGATGGTTCTTGAAATTCAATTAAATTTCTATTCGAGGGTGGAAGACGTGTTTTCTTTCCTTTTTTTTGGTCTAATACGGCATTAGGGTGCTCCGAGGTGTGAGTGGATAAATGAATGAATGAGTGAGAGTAAATGGGAAGTAAATCTTTTGTGTAAGATTCTCTTTTGAATCGGATAAATGGATAAGTTAACACCACTTCAGAGGGGACATCTGTCCATTCCAGACGCACTACTCCTGCTACAATTCATTCTCCATTGGCAAGTGTATTTGCGTCTTGTTGAGCCACTTGAGAGTTCATTCACTTATGCATTATTCAGGCGACAATTCAAATAGAGACAAATTGAATTTTGCCGAATAATTTTTCAGCTCTCGAAAGTGAGGAGGCATGGTAATGGGAAATGAAAGTGGTAATTTGATTGGGATTTAATTCTGACATGGTAGCATGCCAGATTCCGGAGGAGTGGCAAGGAAAGGGATGCGAATTGTTGGCTTTTTTCTTTTCCATATGGGAACGTATCGTCCTCATATTTTTTTTAGTATAACACCATTTCCCACTTTGTCTAACAAGTGAGATGAAGAATTGCTGGAATTTCAATTAGACTGACTAGCTCCGTGTATGCCACTCAATCCTGACAGCTATCTGGGTCGACACCTATGTATACCAGAAAAATACCAATGTCCTTTCTGCCGGTGATCTGCTCTTTTTGTTTTTTTTGGTACTCACACATCTTTCAGATAGTATGTTGTCGAAAGTCTTTGTAACGCCCACTCAGATGGTCGCCTATTTTTTGCCTCTAATTAGATAGGAATTCCTCAGAGATTGGAAAATATCAAATTAGTGCAATTGAAGATTGCCTGTATGAAGAATGGACTATACCATTCCAGGATGGGCGTCATAATTTAATTTAAAAAGTTTCCAACATCCTGCTTGTCAGGGTACTCTCTGATTGCCGCTTGACAGGAGAGGCGTTTTATTTTCTTTTTCGCTTTTTTTTTTTTTTTTGTCTTCGTTTTCTTTGTCGTTCCTTTGTGTCGCAGGACTTTGAGCGAAAATTGTTTCATTAATGAGTGAAATATAAAGAGAAATAAAGTCACCGTTTGATGTTTGGTGGAAAATTTAATTAGACGCTACGATAAATCAAGGAAAACGTAATTTCAATAGTAACAGGATGTGGTGGAGTAAATTCAATGAAAGAAAAATTTAAAAGTCCTTTTAGTCAGCAAGACGACGAGTGTCAAAGTGACAAGGATATTCCATGGTTTTGTCAAATTCAATATCCATTTCTCTGACGAAAACTTGCTTAAGGAGACGCGAAGTAGTGGCTTACGCCCGCATTTTGGAGCGGGGCGTAACAGCTTCTCTTACTCATTGGTACATACATATATTAAGCACTTTGCCAACATTTTGCATGTATGAAGGCAAAAAAAGCCAATCTAGCTACGGCCCATCGGCATATCGCAGTAGTCGTGATGCCAACACTTTACTTAATCAGGAAGCGCTACAGTCCGGTGTGAACCTGGGCCTCAACTAACTAGCTTCTCCAGCTGGGACGGTCTTTTGCCAGCTATTTCCAGCGACGCACTCTCAGTTGGTTAAGGTCCCCTTCCACCTGTGTGCGCCACCTTAGATTCGGTCGTTCTCTGCTGCGTCGTCCCTCGGGGTTGGATTCGAAGACTCGCTCTACATGGTCTAGCCATCCAACACGTCAGACGCCGTACCAGGCTCATGTCGCTGTACCCGTAGTTCGTCGTTGTATCTTCTCCTCCACCCCCGTTTAGTTATACAAACTATCAATGAATTGAACGCGGAATTTTCCTCTCGAAACGACCAAGGGCCTTAAAGTCCAGGGATGATTAAGGTTTTGTACAGCGCAACTTTGGGAGGTGAACAAACGTATGCAGCGACAAAACCCCGACCAGAATGGCGGTTGTGCGGCGGGCTAACAATCCGCCCACGTTAAAAAAACCCAAAAGTTATGAATGAGCACGATGCCTCGGATAAACGGACGGATACTCGACGACGACAACGCACGAAAAAGGAACACGATTTGCGAGTATGCTCCTGGAATGTCAGAACCCTGTACACTCCCGGAGCTGCTCATAAACTGGAAGGAATCCTCGAGCAGTACAAGGCGGATATAACTGCGGTCCACGAAATACGCTGGATAGGAAACGGTATGATAAGGAAGAAAAATTGCGACATAACGCTAAAAAATACGCGATGCACCGTGCAACTTGGTTCCAGGACTTCGGAACCGTTTGAAACATGCACCGGATTTCGGCAAGGAGATGCGCTGTCATGTGACTTCTTCACCTGGTGCTGGAGCAGATAATGCGACGGGCAGGCGTCAACAGGGAAGGCACTATCTTCTACAAGTCCGTCCAGCTGAAGAACAGGCGAAACGAGTTGGTCTTAAGGTCAATGAGGACAAGACGAGGTACATGCTGTCAAGCAAAAACCAATCCGTCGCTCAGCACCTGGGACAAAATATAACAATTGACAGCTACGATTTCGAGGTGGTTAAGGAGTTTGTCTACCTCGGGGCAAACGTAAATTAAACAAATGACACCACAGTGGAGATCCAGCATAGAATCGCCCTTGGCAACCGCTGCTACTTTGGCTTGTCCAAACAACTGGGGTCATAACTCCACACTCGAAATACCAAAGTCATGCTTTACAAAACGCTCATACTGCCAGTCTTGCTGTACGGAGCCGAAGGCTGGATGATAAGCAGGACAGCGAGGCTGATTTTAGGTTCCTTCGAGAGAAAAATTCTGCACCGGATATTTGGTCCTGTCTGTGAGGAAGGTGAATGGAGAAGAAGACACAACCGCGAACTCTATGAGCTGTACAAATATGTGGATGTAGTCCGGAAGGCAAAGATCCGTCGACTACACTGGCTCGGTCACATCGAGCGCATGGACATCAACGCTCCAGCTAAGAGGGTCTTCCACTCCGAGCCTCCTGGTTCGAAAAGAAGAGGAAGACCCAACATCCGGTATAAAGACCAAGTAATCGCGGATGTAAGACATCTTGGTCTTGATAACTGGAAGCAGCGTGCCCGGGACCGTCAAGGATGGAAGGCAGCCATAACTCTGGCTCAGATCCTCCATGGATCGCTGGCCTGATAAGTAAGTAAGTTCTTTGGATAGAGGGCTCTACTTCTCAATTGCCTCTTGAGCCCAAAAAAGCAGCGGTTGGCATGAGTAATTTCGCGTTTGATCTCAGCGTTGGTGTTATTGTCGCTGGTCACTAGTGAGCCAAGGTAGACGAAGTCCTTGATCACTTGGAATCTGTTGCTGCCAATTGTCACGTTCTGGCCGAGACGTCGGTGTTGCGCATCTTTTTTGATTGACAGCATTTATGTATTTCGTTTTACCCTCGTTAATCAAAAGACGCATTATAGCCGTTGCTGTTTCAATGCATCATTGACGTCTCACTGTGTTCGTCCAATTAGTTGTGTAGACTTGAAATAGATCGTACCTCTTGTGTTGGCCAGTGAGTCTCGTATGATCTTTTCAAGCACGATGTTGAAGAAATTACATGACAGCGCCGTCACCTTGTCTAAGTCCTTTTGTAACATCCAAGATTTGGGTTAATAGCCTTCCGACCTTAATGGAACAGCGAAAGTTCTCCATTGTCATTCTGCACATTCTGGCGCGTTTGGCAGGGATGTCAAAACTAGGTAAGGTTAGGTACATGTGGTTGGCATAAGCCTCACGTAGGCCGAAGTCGGCCCACTGTGATACCACATGGATCATAATACCCTGATTCGCTACCTGCGAACCAACCGGTGCTTCTGATGAAGCGAGGGAGTTGAGCTATTTTTAGGTTTCCTAGCTCACTTAGATTTTCAGAGAAGGGCGCGCCGAGGTAGATCCTCCTATGGTTCGCAAAAGAGGGGCATGAGCAGAGAAGGTGATGAATTGATTCCTCTTCCTCCTCGTCCATGCAGCCGCAGCAGAAGTCTTTGGAGGGCAGCATGTTTTCCAATGATGCAATGACCTTTAATGACACCCACTAGAGTGTCACTAGAGGTTGCCCTTTTGGTTGCCACTAGGTCCCTGGTTCGTCCTAGGTTTAACTTAGGCCAGATTAGTTTAGTGATAATGCCGATGTTGCTTTCATTCCATTGGAGGTTGGTCGCCTCTATGGTTCGAAGTCTTATCATGTGCTTTACGGACTTATTGGTGTTTCTAGGTACCCGATGGTAGGAAGACTGAGTGTGCTTGACCCTAACCTTGCAAGTTCGTTGGCCGCGCAGTTTCCTGGATTATCCCTATGCCCGGGAACCCACAGCACTTTAATGCTGAACTAATCAGTCATCTCGTCTAGAGATACGCGACAGTTAAGGGATGTCTTTGATTTGTGGGCTACCGCGACCGTGGATTTTATCGCAGATTGGCTATCCGTACAAATGATAATATCTTTAGCGGATATTACATTGATCCCGAGCCATGCAAGGGCCTCCGTTATCACTGTTAATTCTGCCTGATACACACTGCACTGATTTGGGAGTCTGAATGATAGGTTGAGGTTAAGTTCCTTGGAGAAGACTCCACTACCTACACCCGACTCCATCTTGGAGCCATCGGTATAGAGGGGAATCGGGTCCTTTTGTATAACTTTTCCTTCAGCCCATTCCTTCCTGGATGGAAAGGCAACTTCGAAGTTCCTAGTGAACACATTCTGCGGGATGATGTAGTCTGTGTCCATGGGTACTTTGAAGTGATTAAGAATGGTAGTATGGCCTTTTTGTGAGGTGGGCCATTTTCCTATGCGCAGGGAGCAACTTGCTTGCTGATGAGGTCCAACGGTGGGAGATGTAATAGGATACTTAGGGCTTCCGTGGGGGTTGATCTGATCGCTCCGGTTATCTATAAACTGGCCGATCTTTGTACTTTCCCCTGAAGGTTTCGACAGACTGCCTGGTCCAGAAATGACCACCAGACTACGATGCCATACAGGAGAATGGGCCTTATGACTGATGTGTAGATCCAGTGCATAATGCTTGGCTGGAAACCCCACTTCTTGCCCACCACTTTCTTACAGCTGTAGAGGGCAGTGGTTGTTTTCTTGACACGATCAAGAATGTTGGATTTCCAAATTAGCCTCCTGTTAAGGACTAGGCCTAGGTATTGGGCCTGATCTTTAAATATTAGATAGTTTCCACCCAACCTCGATGGGTTGAAGGGTGGAACTTCATATTTATTAGTAAACAGTACTAGGTCGGTCTTCTTAGGAGTGACCGCAAGTCCACAGTACTGTGTCCAGGTTTCTACTGTATGTAATGCACCCTGCATTAGCTCGCTTAGAATGCTGGGAAATTTTCCTGTGGCGGCAATAGCAATGTCATCTGCATAGGCGGTCACAGCGTACCCTTCCTGTTCTAGCAACAGTAGTAGTCCGTTAACCATCACGTTGCAGAGTAGAGAGAAGAGTACTCCACCCTGCGGTGTACCTCTGCTGACCATTCTGGTTGAGACGGCACCAGTGAAGTTGGCTTTGACTACTCTTTGCGTTAGCAGTTGTCGTACCAGGTCTATCACTAATTCCGTAACAGCCAGATCAGACAGCGCTTTGGTGACGGCCCATGGTTCAACATTGCTAAAGGCGCCCTCAATATCGAGAAAGGCGACTAGAGTATATTCCTTACGCTCCAGTGACCTTTCTATTTTGCTGACCAGTGAGTGAAATGCTGTTTCCACCGATTTGCCTTTGTTGTAGGCATGTTGGTTTTTCGACAGCCTTCCTGAGATATAGCTGTGACGAACGTGAGCGTCTACAATCTTCTCTAGAGTTTTTCATAGAAAAGAAGTAAGACTAATAAGCCTCAAGTCATTTGTGGGAGCTTTTGCCCGCCTTGGGTATGAAAATGACTTTGGTTACCATCCACGTGCTCCACGGATAGGGAGAGGCAACTCTTGTATATTACCACAAGCCAGGGAAGGATGAGACCTGCTACCTGTTGGAGCTCTGCTGGTATGATCCCATCCGGTCCCGGAGGCTTGTTGGGTTCCAAACTCTTTAGAGCCCATAGGATAATGTTGTTGTTGACCAGGTTGGGAGCACGCTCGAAGGAGGATGTCGTCGGCTGGATGACTTGAAGAGGTGTCATAGCCGAGTCACTACTGCCCAGAAAGTGTGCGTTCAGAAGAAGTTCCAGGGTTTCCGTTCCGGAAGTCGTCCAGGAACCATCATTCCGCATTAGGTGGCTTGGGTTGTACGGGGTCGAAGCCAGAATCTTCCTTATTCTTGAAGCTTCGGAGACCGCCTTGATATTTTGGCCTTCTTGGTCGCTGCTTTGAAAGATTTAAGGGGGTTTGGGTTTGCCTCTGAGGGTGCTAACCGCACAAGATTTAGACAGTGCTCTGGTGAGGGTTCCTGTCAGCTCATTTACTAAGCTGTCTTATTCCGCAGGGTTGTGCGGAAAGGTAAGGGTGTCTTACCCTAGGTAGGGTTCAACATGGGTTCTATATTTTTGCCAATCAGTTCTCCTGTAGTTCCTGAAGGGAGCTGGGGCACTGATGTGGATGACTGCTTAATTTCATCTAGGTCGGGTGGACGAAATTCCCTTGCATCTTCGTCCGCTGGGAATGGATCATTCTGCCTGATAGCGGTATTAGATCTTTCATCGCCGTTAAACAGTCTATAGAAGTTTTCTTTCCATATTGTCAGCATCGACTGTGACTCTACTACGTAGTTGTAGTCGATGTTGGCTCCTCGGAAGTTTCATACATCTAGGATGCTGGAGGAGTGCCTGGCGTCGATCGCAACGTGATCGATTTGATTTGTAGAATGGTAGAATGATCAGGTGATCGCCAGGTTCCTTTGTGAATATTGAGAAGCAGGAATCGTGTGGAAGGAGATTGCGACCCACCAGGAAGTCGAGTAGCCGATGTCCGTTTTCGGACGTGGTGTCGTATAGGCTACATTTTCCCGTCATCGACTCAAATATATACATATGTATGTCCTCTTTGCCCGACGATGCCAAAACCCATATTAATGTGGGATACTTGCGACCTACAGACCGCTGTGGTTTTGGGCCTCAAACAATAAGCGACTCCAGTCAGCACGATCTTTTGCCAGCCATCTCCAGTCACACACACCAAGTTGGATGAGGTCCTTCTCCATTTGTGTGCGCCATTTGAGTCGAGGGCGTGCTCTGTTGCATTATCCCAATGGCTCGGATTCAAAAATTATTCGGGCCGGAGCTAAGTTGATCATATGCTCTACATAGCCTAGCCATCTTAAGCGTTGTATCCGTAGACGCTTATTCAGGCACATGCTGCCATACAACCCGTACAGTATCGGAGAACTTAAAGGAGACGCGGTTGGCAAAGGCACTGGCGACTTCGGGCGATCGCTGTTTTTGTTATCCGTTGACGTAAATTGGCTACTTCAAAATAGTGGTTCGAATCAATTTGGTTGGTGACTGATTGATCTGATGACCGCCATGTGCCTTTGCGAATATCGAAATGCGGAAAGCGTGTGCTAGTTAGAAGGAGATTTAGCCCCGTGGCAAAGTCGATCAGCCTGTGTCCCTTATTGGATGTGGTGTCATGTAGGCTGTGTTTTCCGATGACCCGTTTAAAGATGCTTTCTTTACCCAGCTTAGCGTTAAAATCTCCTAGAACAATTTTGGTTTCATAGCTGGGTCATTTGGCATATGTTCCGTCTAGGAGATCGAGGAAATCATCTTTGATGGAGTTATCCTTGCCTTCCGTGGGGGCATGGGCACATATTTTTTTTATTTCTATTTTTTTTTTTTTTCTTATAGTTCGCGCAGGTTCAAGAGTTATACTCTTAAGATGTTTGGCACACAACCTGAAGGGAGTACAGTGGTTTGGGTCGTTGATGTTAGTCTACTACTCTCAGGGGTGGTTGTCCTAGATAGGACGAGAGCCGACCAAATTTCGCGTTTTTGGCTATAGTCTGTAGTAATTTGTTCGAGCACTTTTTAATATTGCATACGCAGAGGATGAATTTCTGTTGACCATATACTGTGAGTGTTATGCTTGCAGCAGTATGTCTGGTCACTTTCCATTCACAACTGCGCGTTGCATACTTTTTGTCCGTATATGAACTACTTTCTCGTGACTATGAAGCGAATTTGAACTATAGACCTTCCGCTCGGCGGTCGACGATGTTAACCACTGCACCACGGCCACCCCTAATGAGACTGATGTTACAGAATTTTGCCTTGATGCTGATAGTTATGAGGCGCTCACTCACATGCTGAAAGCCTAGGACCATATGCCTTAATCCACCTCTAACCGCAAATCCGCACCAATAGCAGGTCCGCTCTGTTTGTTTATCCGAGGCTGTTTTTGGATTCTGATCAATTTGCTCTGTCACGGTTATAGTTTGCTAGACCATTGCCCAACCGACACTAATTCTGTTTGGTGGCGCAGGGTACTCGCCATTCGGCCTCTTTCGTCAGTAATTTCCCTTATAAAGAAATTTCCAGGTGGCACCATGAGGAGGTGGAAGTAGGACCTGGCTAACAGAGTTGCAAGGCGTTCGGCTGCAGAGATCCTAACTCGCTTTTTGTCGGACCAGCATCCGTCGGCAGATGCTACCCCTACGAGGCTTTTGCTAGCCCTTTAGTACTTTTAGAAGGTTGTTCCTAAATAGTAGGAACTACATATTAAGAAGGTTGTTGCTAAACAGTATCTTAATATTTCCCTAGATATATGTACGTAGCCTAATGGGAGTGTCGCTTTACCACTCTCGTTCCCGATCTTGTGGATAACAGACCGCTATTTTTCTGAACATTTCAATGAACATTTACATTATATGTGTATGTCTTGTACTTAAATCGATTATTCTGATCTACAGATAAACAGATACATTTTCCAAACGGTCCCACCATTTTTGCTTCGTTTTAAAATTTCAATTGCACCCCATATCCTCAGGTACTTTGTTTCATTTGGTCCTGCATCTGCCATGTCCAATGAAAATAAATTTAAAAATTCAATTAAGAACCCACTCAGCCAATGGTTCGCCCACTACTCGCACCACACACAGTTCCACTCGACATCCTTCGACTACATGACTTTATGCAGTCCTATAAAACCCGGCCTGCTCTCCTGCCATGTACGACTATAAGCATATATTTCGCTTAACAGAGTGCCAATGAAGGCGAAAAATGTTGCCACTTATCGAAGGAGATACCTTCCATCTGGAGCCCGAGCCAATCTCGGCTCGGTCTGTCCTGGTCAAAGTCAAGCGATTTAACCTCTCCTCACTCTCTCTCGTAGGGCTATTAATTGTGTTAAGCCAATATGTGCGGCGAAAATAATTCGATTTTCGGTTCATTCGCTCCTTTCGCCGTCCAACCTGCTGTCACCACCTACTACCATTAAAGCGCACTCGCATTGCACTATAAATTTTAAATGTTATTGGTTTTTTAAAGTTTTTTTCTTTCTTTTAACAAAATCAGAAGCCGGGGCTGATGAGCGCCACACACTATCCATGCCACATGCAACCGCTACAGTTTTAATTATACGCTTAAATTGGCTACGCAACAGGATACACGGATATATGGATACGAGTACAAAAATAATAACGAAAAGAACATAAATGATGACGCCCATACCACCACGATGAGCGGAAGCCAGTAGTTAGGCGCGATAGTAAGGACTACCAGAAAAAAAAATCGAAAACAACACCAAACGGATGCCGGCGTTCCATGGTGCGCATTTACATATATATCCTCTCTTGTCACGTTGATTAAATATTTACATAAAATGAAATGTAATTTAATTTGCTTTCAATGAAACGCAATATTTTTCGCGTATCAGAATGATTGGTATTGATTTTTGAAATATTGATATTGCGTGTATCCAGTTTGGTGTGATTTTTTCGACTTTTAGATTTTAATTAAACGCGAAAATATTGCGTTTGTATCTGGTCCGGAGGGGAAGCGTGGAATACGACGTGCTCGGGGTGATCCTGACCAGGATGCGCGGTTATCGTGCGGTAGCTAGGAAAAACACGCTTCGTTACAAGGTTTTCAATGACTATTCGAATATAATAGTTGACCAGGCGGTTGCCTTGTGGCATTTATCGGTCTCACAATAACGGATTATCCGATGTACATACATATGTCGCATGCATGCGAGGTCTAAAGCGTCAACAGGATATTTCAACTCCAGAATCAACTCCAAACTAATTTGTCCTTGAAAAGCCAAATCGAAATTCTTTTCAGCGTTTATTTGCCAATCAATGGCAATGGCCTTGCAGGTGAAACCTGAACTCACTTGCACAGCTTACACAGCTTTTTTCCGGAAAATAAATGACTAACAAAGGCCCCGTAGAAGTAGCATCTGCCCAGGGGTGCTGGTCCGCTAAAAAAAGCGAGTAAGAGCCTCTGCAGCCTTGAGCCTTGCTGCTCTGTTAGCCAGGTCCTACTTCCACCTCCTTGTGGTACCATCTGGAAATTTTCTTCCCATGGGAATTACTAACGGGAAAGGACGAATTGCGTGTATCCTGCGCCACAAAACAAGACTAATGTCGGTTGGGATATGGTCTAGCAAACCGTAACTGGAAAACCACATAATTGTTGAGAAGCAACCACAAGCCTCGGATAAAACGGACCGGATTACTGTTGACGACCCTTGCAAAAAACGAAAAAAAGGACAATGGTCTTCGGCTCTGTACGTGGAATGTTAGGTCCCTAAACAGACCACGTGCAGCCGAACAACTTGCGGACACCATAGACCGCTACAAAGCGGACTTAACCACCATCCGGGAAATTCAATGAAAGGGACAGTGTAAAAGCGGATGAAAAACCACGATATCTACTGCGGTGACTGCTATAGGGAGAGAGGACAACGATTGTTCTGGGTAGACTAAGGCAAATAGTCCTAATCTTTCGGCCTGGGAGCCGAAGCCCTAAACCATAACGATCCGTATCAAGGTTAAATTTTCATCAGCCTAATCTGCGTCCACGCCCCCGCGAAAGACAAGGATGACTCCACCAAAAATGAGTTCTACGACCTCCTAGGCAGAACGTATGCCCAATGTCCCAGCTATGACATCAAATTGTACTAGGAGACTTCATTGCTAAGCTGGGTAAGGAAAACATATTTGAACAAGTCATCGGCAAAGACAGCCTACACGACACCATGTCCGATAACGGACACTGGCTGATTGATCTTGCGACGGGGCGAAATCTCCTTCTAGCCAGTACGCGCTTCCAGCACCTCGATATATACAAAGGTACCTGGCGGTCACCTAGACAGATCGATCACATCATGATCGACGTCAGACACTCCTCCACTATTCTTGATGTTCGAACTTTCCGAGGAGATAACATCGACTCGGACCACGAACGCAGCGGAGTAGAGAAAGAATACAAATTCATGACGTCGTAAAGCTAATATCGCCAGAAACCGCTCGTGCTCTTGCCATACAACACAACCCATCACGCAGTAAAAACAACAACAGTGGAACCTTTACAAACAAGTTCGGAAAAGCAGTGCTCCTGAAGTTTGGGCTTCAAGGCTCCACCACCAAGAAACACTTGGTTCAATGCCGAGTGCAGGAGGATTCACACAGCGAACCAGGATACATATAGAGCTTCGCTGCATAGAAGAAGAACTTCTTCTTTCTTTGGTGCCGTGGTGAGGTCCAATAAAGGACGAAAGTCATGCTTCTCTTCAATTACCCATGTTGTGTGTGATTTATTTCTTACACTGGTAGAAGGGACCTACAGTTTCAACGCCGATTCCGAACGGCGTAAGTCGATAAGATTTTTCAAAGCAAGTATACTACGATGGGTTTTGCCAGTACCCCGCCGAGACGTGACGCTGCGAAATAAGCATTCGATGACGTTGGTTTTATCGGGATTCGAACTCGCTCAGTTGGTTGAGGTCCCTTTCCACCTGCGTGCACCACCGCTGAGGCGGCCGTCCTCTGCCGCGCCTTCCTTCCGGAGTGGATTCGAAGACTTTTCGGGTCGGAGCTGTATCTTCCATGCGCTCTACATGGCCTAGCCACCTTAGACGCTGTATCCGTAGACGTCGTACCAGGCCGATGTCGCTGTACAACCCGTACAGTTCTTCGTTATATCTTCTCCTCCATACACCGTTTGAACAAACGGGACCGTAGATAGTGCGCAGAATTTTCCTCTCGAAACGACCAAGGGCATCTTCATCCGCTTTTGTTAAGGTCCAGGCCTCTGCGCCGTAAAGGAGGACTGGGATGATCAAGGTCTTATATAGTGTCACCTTGGTTTTCCGAGAGAGGGCTCTACTTCTCAATTGCCTCTTGAGCCCAAAGAAACAGCGGTTGGCAAGAGTGATTCTGCGTTTTATCTCAGCGCTGGTGTTGTTGTCGCTGGTAATCAGTGAGCCAAGGTAGACGAATTCCTTGACCACTTCAAAGTTATATCCGCCCATGGTGACGTTCTGGCCAATACGTCGGTGTTGTCCGTCTCTTTTAGATGAGAGCAGATATTTGGTTTTACCCTCATTAACCTTGAGACCCATCTTAGCCGCTTCTACCTCAATGCTCACAAAAGCCTCATTGACGTCTTGCTGTTTTCGTCCAATTACGTCAATATCGTCGGCGAACGCAAGCAATTGCGTAGACTTGAAATAGATCGTACCTCTTGTGTTGGCCAGTGACTCTTGCACAATCTTTTCAAGCACGATGTTGAAAAAGTTGCACGACAGCGCGTCGCCCTGCCTAAATCCTTTTTTAACATCAAAGGTCTCGGTATGCTCATTACCGACCTTAATGGAGCAACGAGAATTCTCCATTGTCATCCTGCAAAGTCGGACGAGTTTGACAGGGATGTTAAAACTAGACATGGCTTTGTACAGCTCGTCTCTATATACGCTGTCATACGCGGCCTTGAAATCGACGAAGAGGTGGTGAGTGTCGATTTGGTATTCCTGGGTCTTCTCCAAGATCTGCCGTAGCGTAAATATTTGGTCTATTGTGGATTTACCTGGCCTGAAACCACACTGATAAGAGCCGATCAGGTTATCCACAAACGGTTTCAGGCGTTCACACAATACGGCAGAGAAGATCTTATATGCGATGTTAAGGAGACTTATTCCCCTACAGTTGGCGCAGTTATAGGGGTCTCCTTTCTTATGGACCGGGCAAACGATGCTGATATTCCATTCGTCGGGCATGCTTTCCTCCGACCATACCTTGCAGATGAGATGGAGCATGCACCTTACCAGCTCATCTCCAGCCGCCTTAAAAAGCTCAGCAGACAGGCCGTCTGCGCCAGTGGCTTTATTAGACTTAAGTCTTGATATCGCTATTTTGACTTCGTCTAGGTCGGGTGGACCGAATTCTGTTACTTCGTGGTCCATTGCGAATGGCTCGTTCTGCCTGACAGCGGTATCTTGTCTATCATCGCCGTTATACAGTCTGCAGAAGTGGTCTTTCCAAATCCTCAGCATCGACTGCGACTCTACTACCAGTTCCCCATTTTCATCCCTGCAGGCCGCCACTCTGGCTTTGTAGCCATGGCATGTTCGTTTTACCTTGTTGTAAAATTTACGGGCGTCATTCCTGCGGAAGCATCTCTCCATCTCCTCGATCTCACGCTTTCCGTGCTCTCTCTTCTTTCTTCTGGAAAGCGTGTGTTCCTCTCTTCTCTTCTGCTCACAGATTTCGCGAGCAGCTCTCGTCCGTCGTTGCAGCACGGCCTTATATGCCTCTTGTTTTGCTGCATGGGCTTGTTCGCATTGTTCATCGAACCAGGGGTTTCTAGGTGGTGGCTGTTTGAAACCCAGCACCTCTGAGGCAGCATCTCTGACGGCGCTCTGGCAATGAGCCCATTCCTGCTCTATTGTTTGTTCTGCTCTGGGCGGATTTTGAGAGAGCTTTGAGGAGACACGATCGGCAAAGGTTCAGGCAGTCTCTTGCGATTGTAGCTTTCCAATGTCAAACTTACGTTGTCCTACTCGACTCCTAAGCATTCTTCATATCCTCATTCGTACCTTGGCTACAACAAGGTAGTGGTCCGAGTCGATGTTGGCCCCTCGGAAGGTTCGTACGTCGAGAATACAGGAGGAGTGTCTGGCGTCGATCGCAATATGATCAATCTGGTTGGTGGTCGATTGATCACAAGACCGCCAGATACCCTTGTGGATGTTGAGATGGGGGAATCGCGTGCTTGCTACAAGGAGGTTACGCCCCGCTAGGAAATCGATTGCCGTTAATCCGTTGCCGGATGTGGTGTTATGGAGGCTATGCTTTCCTATGATCGACTCAAATATGTCCTTCTTGCCCAGTTTTGCATTAAAATCTCCTAGGACTATTTTTGTGTCGTAGCTGGGACATTGGGCATATGTTCTGTCTAGGAGATCGTAGAATTCTTCTTTGAGTCGATCGTCCTTTTCTTCTGTTGGGGCGTGAGCGCATATTAAGCTAATGTTTCCAAATTTAGCTTTGATGCGGATTGTTATGAGGCGTTCGCTTACATCTCGGAAGCTTAAGACTTTTTGTCGGAGTCTTCCTCTAATAACGAATCCGCACCCGAATAGGCGCTGTTTGTTCTCCTTGTAGCAGTTCCCGTAGTAGATGTCGCAGTTTTTCATCCGTTTTTTGCCTGGTCCATCCCATCGCACTTCTTGGAGTGCGGTTATATCTGCTTTATAGCAGTTGAGGGTTTGCTCCAATTGATCGCCTGCACCCGGTCTGTTAAGGGACCTCACATTCCAGGTGCAGACTCTCAAGTCCGTTAGTCGTTTGCAGGAGTCGTCAGCTTTCTATCCGTCCGTATCCGAGGCTTGTTGTCGTTTCGGAACAAGTGGGTTTTTACGTGATAGGGATGTTACCCCTAAGCACAACCCCCAACCTGGAGGGCCAGGTTCCTCTTTCCCCAGGAGCAAGGGTTGGGTCGCTGCACACATTGGTTCACTACCTGGCGGGTGCCAGGGTAGCTATCCAGGGGGGCCACGCGGAGGCTGTGTGTCAACTTGGATTGAACAGGGACAGAGATCGAAGCTGGCGTTCGCCATGTTAAACGCGATCAACTTCTTTGCTCTGTTTGCTCGCTCCCTCCCTCCCAAAGTTGACTCTATACCAGCCTCTAATTATCCTGGTCCTACTGTACGACGCAGATACATGGACACTATCAAAAGCGGATGAAAAGGTCCTTGGTCGGTCTTAGAGAAAGATTTTGTGTGTGATTGGCGGTCCTATAACTGCAGACGGAGAGTGGAGGAAAAGATTCAGCCACCAGCTTTACGGGCTGTATTGCGACATAGGTCTAGTCAGGCGTCTATGGATTCAACGCTAAGATGGCTAGGCCACGTAGAGTAAATGAATAATACATGTCCAGCCCGAAGAGTCTTTGAATCCAGCCCCGAGCGACGAAAAAATAGAGGACGGCCGCAGCTAAGATGGCGCACACAGGTCGAAGGGGACCTTAGCCATCTGGGTGTGCGGCGATGGAAAAGGCTCGTGCTAGTTGGAGGGGCATGTTGGTTGAGGACCAGGTTCTCCCCGAACTGTAGCGCCCGATAAGAACAAGTAAAAGAAAAAGATGAGATTGACCGTCTCATTATCACCTATGGCTCCCTAATTTGGTGAATAGCCCTAAGCAAAGTTTATAACATCGACAAACTTGATAGATCAGCAGGGGAGCTATGAGAACATATACTCTACTGTATCTAGGACCTTGGACCTTTATATCAAATACCTGTCGACGCACAGCGCCATCAGACCTTCTGGTCACCCAGAAGCCACGGCATATGGCCACCGCAGACCTCTGTCACTTCTGCCGACGAATTTGACCTCGCTTCCTAAAGACTACATCAAACCTTCATTCGATTTCAATAGTATGGCGCACTCTCACTTTCTCTCCAGAGAAGAATAGAAAGCGTGCAACCAAGTCGCGAAATCCCAACTTCTGATTTTCACTGATTGCTTCAATCCGGAGCACGGTGTGGGATTGGATATATTTTCGATACAGTTGAATATCTCAAACTCATTCCGTCAGGGAGACGGAGTCATCGGGGATGACTCGAGCATCTTTCAAACTGAACTGCAAGAGATCCGAAAAGCATGCGAAATACTAAGCGCATCCCGCCCCAATTACGCGCTCCCCGATAATTGTAGGTACAACCAAGCCGCTATTAAAGCTCTTTCGTCTGTTACCACCTTCTCTAAACTGGTTCATCAAAGTAAGAAAGAAATGAAATGAGCGGCTGGACTGATATCACCACATTCCTCTGAGTTCTGGACAATGCAAGGTAGAGCGGAATGAGAGGGTCGTTGACCTAGCCAAGCTCGGGCCAAGCCCAAACTCTTCTAATAAAGCTGTGAGCCTGTCGCTAAGCCTACTCAAATGCACCATCCTGTAACACATTTTCACTAAAGCCAATCGTAAGTGAGCAACTCAGCTTGATACAGGATATCAAGAAAAACCTAGTCTTCCTATTCAAAAACCAAAACATACTCCAACATAGCTAGAATCGTAGCGATCAGTACGGGCCATTAGGCTACTGGAGCTCACGTTGCCAGAATAGGCTTCCAGTGCAACACCCACTACCGCAGTTGTCTCAATACTCATGCAGAGTACCATTTTCTCTGCGAATGTCCTAGCGTTTGCAAGTCGCAGGTTCTGCGCCTTTGGCAAATACTTCATCCGGCGACCTCTCAGAGGTAGCCCACCTCAGTTCGGCCAACATAACCAGTTCCCCTAACACATTCCCCTTCACATCACCTAGGTTTCACTAGTTTCGTGGCATCAAAAGGGCACCTAAGCGCTAATTGTACCCTGACGCGCATTGTCGGGTAGCCTCCTCAACCTACATACCTACCTGATACTCAGAATGCACTGTTTCACAGACTTCGACGCGGCGATGTTTTTGACGCGCCTGAGGATCAAAACAACCTTTAAAATGGTATTGACTAACCTTTTTGAAATGCCAACATCATCAGCAAGATACCTAATCGATGGCTTGCCAGAACTAGATCTGTGATTATTTACCTTGAGATACGAGCACTTACTTACTTACAGGTGGGGCTAACCTGGGCCTTAACCAGCAAGCCTTTCCATCTAGCACGATCTTTTGCTAGCTGTTTTCAGTCTCGATTAACTCCTTACCGACCTTAATGGAGCAGCTAGAATTCTCCATCCCAACCAGCCTGACGATTTTGGCAGGTATGTTAAAACATACCATGGCTCTACATAGCTCGTCCCTTTAGACACCGTCATATGCGGTTTTAATATCGACAAAAAGATGATGTGTGTCGACCTGAAAATCATATTTGGTCTACCGTGGATTTCTTTGACCTGAAGCCACATTGATAGGAATCTATCAAATTGCCCACGAATGGTTTCAGGCGTTTACACAGCCTGCCAGGTAAGATCTTATAAACGATGTTAAGCAGACTTATTCAGATGCTTTCTTTCGACTATATCTTACAGATAAGCTGGTGCATGTTCCCAACCCACTCATCTCCAGCCAACCCACCTCAGCAGGCAGCCCGTCTGCGCCAGCAGCTTTATTCGACTTAGGTTTCGATATGGCGCATAACTTCGTCATACTCAGGGGGACAGAGTTCTCTGCGATCTACGTCATTAAGAAATGGATCATTCTGCCTGACAGCGGTATATTGACTAACATCGCCGTTATACAGCCTGCAGAAGTGGTTCTTCCATAATCCCAGCATCGACTGCGATTCTACTACTAGGTGTGCGTTCTCATCACTATAGGCTTCCGTTCTGGGTCTATAATCTTGGCATGTTCGCATTATTTATTGACAAAACTTACGAACGTCATCACAACAAGAGTTATTGTGTTAAACAATACGCAGCAAGTGTGTTCTTCGACACACTTTAAGATTAAGTATGTCAATTAACACGTTTGGACTTTGAAATTGAGACATTTATTCGTGTTTAAACTATAACTAAATCTAAAAAACTCTAACGACACCTTAAGTGTGTTACAGTGACAAAATTGTTAATAATTTACACACTTTCGATCTATAAATCAAACAAATGGGTAATTTGCCAGTTTTTTATATGCAACTTTGCCAGGAGGTACTTTGCAAGTCGGATCAATGGTGTAATGGTTAACAAACTGAACTCTCAACCCAGTGATCTGAGTTCAAATTTAAATGTCGCAACCACCAAAAACGAAAGACACTCAACCTCTCTTTTTCCATCCTGCGTTGGTTCTTCGATGTTACTTCACAACAAAAAGAAACAATCAATTCAATCAAACAAAAAAAAGAACAATGCTTCCGGTTTGACGAGCTTCGAAGCGACAAATGCTCGGAGAGCGAGGACCAGATGAGTCTTCTCTTTAGGGTTCCGTACCCAAACGGTAAAACGGGATCCTATTACTAAGACTTCGCTGTCCGTCCGTCTGTCTGTCACCAGGCTGTATCTCATGAACCGTGATATCTAGACAGTTGAAATTTTTACAGATGATGTATTTCTGTTGCCGCTATAATAACAAAAACAGAATGGAATAAATATTTAAGGGGGCTCCCATACAACAGGCATTGTTTTTAACCAAAAAACCCCCTTGGTCACATACTGATCTAAGGTTAGTCGACAATATCCCACGACCAGTAGCAAACTTCCGAGCTTTGATCCCTATTGTGTCTTTGATGTTTTAATCTTAGCTGCAACCCCTTTTTCTATAATTATTGTTATTCACCTTTTCACCTCCTTGCTGTCAAGTAAGATAATTAATTTGAATTCAACAGACAATTTGATGATCAACATGGAGATTTTTGATCATCAAAGTAATATGCCTATAACCTGCCTGCAACCAAGATCTGTCATCAAGCAAAAAATCATTTTAAACGGATTAGACGTTTAATGTGATGACTGTTAGGTAACATACAACGTCTCTTTCATATTTATATGTACAGATGGTACGGGACTCTTCGTGCGCGAGTCCGATTCGCACTTGGCCCGGTTTTTTTTTTTTTTCGTATGAAGTGAAGAGCTGCTCGGTCAGATCGTAAGCCGTCGACTGGAACAAATGGTAGTCGGAAGGAGCAATATTTAGAGAATACAGCGGGTGTGGTGGGACATCCCAGTTAAGTGCTTCCAAAGTTTCCTTCATATACTCGTGTGTCGTTTTTTTTTTTTTTTATAGATTTCCTAGCACATTCCACGCGTTTTTTGCGCGTCATACAGATCGTGTTCCATTTCTTAGGAGACATTTTCCCAATTCCTCTCACGCATCGTAGTTATTGCGCCGTGCTTAAGCTTCAGAAAGGACTTGTGTTTTGTGCCGCCAAAACTTTTCTTCCTGTGCTTCGATGGCCTATTTTTTGTTGTAATTAATTGTCTCCTAATTGATTCCTCCGATGCTTTTCAGATGTCAAGTGACAGCTTATTTCGTGCCTTATTTACACTAGCATTCACTGCTATTTTATTCTCAATAAGTTTGGTTCTAAGTCTCGCTCGGTAGAGGACTTGTGCAGATACATTCTGGAGGGATTCTATGTTATACCTCTCTCTTGGTTTGGAGGTTGTCATTTGTGTATCCTTTTTGTTTGGTCCAAACAGGTGGTTATCTTCATTAGAACAAGGTCGCGTTCGGTACCTACATTAACTCTGACACCCTGGATTTTTGTGGAAAGGATCGATCTCTGCACTGCAAATGCTAGTGTGTTAAACAACACGCGGAAGTGTGATAAATTACAACAGAGTACATAAGTGTGTCATTTGAAACATTTCAAGATTAAGTGTGTCACCTAACACGTTTGATCTTTTAAAGTGAGACACTTATTCGTGGTAGAACTATAACACGTTCGTGAATAAAAACTCCAATTAAAGCTTAAGTGTGTTGCAGCGATACACTTATTAATACCTAACACACTTTAGATCAATCAGTTACACCAAAGGGACATTTTCAACTATAAGCAACCACCAGGATGTAATAGTTAACACACTGGACTCTCAACCCAGTAATTAGAGCTCAAATCTCAAAGTCCGCAGCCACCAAAAAACAGAGAAACTCATCTACTCCCCTTTCATATTATACATTAGTCCTTCGATCCGGATGGCATGATTATCATGATGTTGCTTCACAATAAAAAAAAAAAAAAAGAAACAATAAATTTAATCAAACAAAAAACAAAGAACAATGCTTCGGGTTTGACGAGCTTCGAAGCGACAAATGCTCGGAGAGCGAGGACTAAATGAGTCTTCTTTTTTTTTTGTTCGCTGAGTTCGCTAAGAATCTAGTGTGTTAACCATTACGCCATGAGTCCGGGTCTCAATTTGCTTTCTGGCAAGGCTGTATACAACTGGGAATTTCCCATTTGTGTGTATAGTTGGGAAGTTTCCCTTTTTGTGTGTTTCCTTAATAACACACTTTAAATTGCATTAAAATGACTTCGTTGCAAACACACCTTTTGATGTGTTACAGTATGAGATTAAGTGTGGTACTAAGTTTATTGTTGCCTGAAAGATGTCGTAGAAATTTTCTTTCATTTCGTGAGAATTGGTCATGTCCTTGCATAGACGCTCAGTAGATGAGTGTTGATTCTACTCATGAAGGCCATTACCATATGCAAATGACAATCGTGTATGCTTTTGGCATTAAACATAGGGTAGATACGTGAGTAAAAAAGTAAAAACAATTTAATTGCAACAGTTCTAGGAGGGTCGCAGTTACAAGCGCTTTGTGTCCTTTTGCACAAACTCGACTACGATCCATTGTGATCGTGTCGGTAACGAAGGATCCAGATAAGTTAAAGTTACTTAAAAACATTTTATAGAACAACTCTAATTGACAACATTGATAACATATTACTTCATCACACTACATTTGTCGGCCAATTCATCATAGTACACATTAGTCCTTCTTTGACTTTGCCGATTTCCTCCTGAAGATCAATCGAAAAATTAGTTTCAAAACCTTAACTACTACATAAACGATAGCAATCAGAAAGGCAATAACATCCAACGACATCAACTGGAACGCATTCAAATGAACTGCAGGACTCTGTAAATGGGGCGCACCATGATGTCTTATCACATACTCTGTCCAATAAATTGCTGTTTCCTTAGCACTCATCGGCCGATCCTTATATAATTTCGCGAAACGTGCAACATTTTCCGCGTATTTAGGATTCGTCAGAACTTCAATGATCTTGGTGCGGAACTCATGCTCGCCCAAAGTAAGATAGTCGACTGAGAGACCAAAACCATCGATAACAACATTTCTCATATTCGAATCTTGTTCAGCGAAAAGCGGTATGCCAACCATTGGAACTGCATGATATTGCGATTCTACGACACTTCCTATACCACCGTGGGTGATGAAGAGTTTAACATTTGGATGAGCTAGAATATCATCTTGCGGGAACCAACTGCTGTAAATGATGTTTGGCGATTGTCCAGGGAAGTTAGAATCTCCCCACTTCCAAAGGATGGTTTGCGGAAGCCGCGAGAGTACGTTGAACATGATCTTGGCCTTATCGGTTTTCAAATTGGCGCCCTGGACATTCGAGCCGAGACTAAAGTAGATTGCTCCGTGCTTGTTTGCTTTATCTAATATGTCCTTTATATTCTGGAAATAGAAGACAATTGTAAACTAGACTGGAGTTAGTGAGTGGGTTGCTTAAATTCTGACCTCCGGTAGGGGATCTGGCTTTTCCTTAATTTGTATTCCTCCGATTTCAATCACCGCTGGCACATTTGGACGTATTGGTGTTTGACTGAAATGATGGTTAGTCAAGATCAAGGATACGTTTTTCTTTATATCGTCAAAGGATGGATATTTGCCTGGCGGGAAATTCTCACTGAAATAATAAAGAAAATAGTAGAAATTGTTGTTTGAGCGTTATTTAATAGAAAATCACTCAATTTGCGTAACTTGAGATTTTTTAACTTTTCTCCCACTCTAAGCAAATAAACCCACTCAATGTTCTTCTCTATGGAAAAGGCGAGCAAAAGATCGTGCTAGTTGGGGGGCATTTTGGCTGAGGCCCAGGTTCACCCCGAACTGTAGCGCCCATTAAGAAGAAGAAGAATGTTCTTCTCTAATCATTCGAACACGTACTACTATTCACGTATACATTTCATGTACTTGTACCTTCCTGAGAACATCGACAATTGCTTTCTCAACCACGACAGCATAGAGAAAATTCTCACTTCACTCCAGGAAGTTAAATGGTTAATCGCCCACACCACCCATCAAGCTGGGAACATACGGCCACTCATTTGGATTTCCAATTAAGTCATTCATCACACTAAGTGGCGGTACTGGCACCGACTTGACCACAGGACATCGGAAAATTCCTGCGACGCTCAGGGATATATTATTGAAAAAGTACCCAAAGGGGAACCGAATGGAATGGCTCTTGTGCCATGAGTTTCTCATTTCATATTGACTGAGGCTTGCGTTGGCGTAGATAGTTGTGTAGACAATGAGAAATTTGAAGAAATGACTGTTAATTGACATGAGACCTCAACTATATGCTGTAGCGAGGATGTCGTTTCATTAGCGATATCTCAATGAAGATTCTCACGTAATGCACGTGCTCAATCAGCATCTCAGAGACCGATTAACGAGTAATAAGAATACTCCCCAAGATCACAATTTAGGCGAGAATACACGATGCGTCACTCTGAATGAGATACACAGTGGAAGCATGCCAATACGAATGCACTGTGAATTCTAATGAACGCAGCTTGGCACGTTTTGCGTTTCAGTCACCACTGATATATGTATGTATGACGATTGGACATATACTCACGTTGACTATCTATAATTATCTATTGAGTAGTTGACTGGCGAGCGAAACAACACAATTAAACCACCTCACGGTCAAACAAGGGCGCTGCAGTGTGCAGTGCAGTTCAAGAAAAATATCAACGCAAGCATTCCAAATAAGGACTTGGCAGACAGATAAGCCTCCACTTGACATTATACACTGGACAAAGCGAAATAACTCACTTATATGCCGCTTCCGCCCTGACTTGAAAGAGATATCCCAAAAATAAGCTCTCAATCAGATGGACACCCAAAAACACTTTGACTCTTTCGAAGAATCCCAGCGGTTGTTTGGACCCGATCATTACACTCGGAACATAGGCACTTTCTTGCGGATTCCCAATTAGACTGTTCATCAGTGTGACCGGTCGCATAGGTAATGACACAACCATTGGAGATTTCAAGGCTCCAGCAACTCCAAAGTTCAACTCGTTGAAAAAGTATCCAACGATGACTAGGTCGAATGATTCCTCTGCGATTAGTTTTTTCAACTCTGGCTGATTCAAGCTCAAATTTGAATAGTTGATGACACTATCCGCGAAAAAACTGAAACGTTTGTGTATCGGAGGCGGATTGTTAATCATGTCTGTCATAAAACTCGGCGACATTCCAGGGACCTCAAGCTGAATGTGTCTATAGCGGGGGTTCTTCTTTATGAGGGGAATTGTAGTGACCACCGTGACGTCATGTCCACGCTCCGCCAGAGCGTCTGTAATTGAACTGTGAACGATTAGATGACTTTTTGAAAACGTAATAAACAATCCGAGAATTCGTGCGGCATCACTAGGCGGAAAGTACGCTGCGACAAGTATACACACAAGTGCGGATATCAGAAGTAAGCGGCTCGACATGGTATGTTGAACGATTAGCTGGGCACTAAATGTACTCAACGTTTTCTCGCGCTTTTTAAAGCGTGAGTACCTTGTGTAACAGTTCTCTTTATCATTGCTATCATATCGGAGTAGAGATTAATTACATGACGATTGACGCGATGCCTCGCCGAGTTTATGAAATGCATTACCGCTTGCAAGGGGAGGAGGGAGGGAGCAAACAGAGCAAAGAGGTTGATCGCATTTAACATGGCAAACGCCGGCTTTGATCTCTGTCCCTGCTCAATCCAAGTTGACACACAGCCTCCGTGTGGCTTTCTCTGGATAGCTATACTGGCATCCGCCAGGTAGTGAACCAATGTCTGCAGCGACCCGACCCCTTGTTCCTGGGGAAAGAGGAACCTGGTCCTCCAGGCTGTGGGTTGTGCTTAGGGGTAACATCCTTATCACGTACACGTACAGCAAAAATTTGTTCAGAATCAACCAACAGCCTCGGATACGGACGGGTTACATGTTGACGACCCCCGCAAACGTCAAAAAGGAAACGAACTTCGGATCTGCGCCTGGAACGTTAGGTCCCTCAACAGACCAGGTGCAGCCGGACAACTGGTCAACCCTTTGGACTGCTATAAGGCAGACATTACCGCGCTCCAAGAAGTGCAATGGGATGGGCCAGGCAAAAAGCGGATGAGAAACTATGATATACGTATATATTACGGAAACTGCTACAGAGAAAATAAACAACGCTTATTCGGATGCGGATTCTCTCCAAGTGGGGAAGCCAAGCAACCACCCCTCCTTGTGGTTACCAGGGGAACCTCACAAGGAGGGGTCCTCTCACCTCTTCTCTGAAATGTAGTTATAAACGAACTACTAATTAAGCTGGAGACAGATGACTTGGACGTTATTGCCTACGCTGATGACGTTGCCATTTCAATCTCAGGTAAATACCTACCCACACTGAATGACCGTATGCAAACGGCATTCTTTATTCTTTCCAAATGGGCGTATAGCAACGGGCTTAGGGTAAACCCCCAGGAAACGGACCTTATGCTATTCACCAAAAAGCATAAAATTCAGAAACACTGGTACCAGGTTAACCTATTCCTCCAGTGCCAAATACCTTGGCATTATACTAGATAGGAAAGATTCCTGGAAGAGCAACACAACTATAGCTGTCTACACATGCAAGAAAGCCCGAGGGAAAAAATTAGGATCCAACCCCAAGATCACCCTATGGCTCTACATCACGGTCGTTAGACCCATACTATTGTATGGAGTGATAGTCTGGTGGACTGCACTGGACAAGACCACATACCACAAACAACTCGAGAATGTACAAAGGCTGCCATGTATGTGCATTAACGGGGCCCTCATGTCCACCCCAACGGCTGCGCTTAACATGATACTCGATCTTAAACTCGATATTATCGGCAAGCAAATTGCCACACACATGGCCATAAGACTAAAAGCCAGCTCGAAATGGACGAGCTATGACACTGGCCACTCCTCCATTCTGGAAAACAGGAGAACTATGGCAGAAAACTTGGATGACACAGAACCCACCACAGTTTCGGAGAAAAATTGTACGATCTACCTGGACAGGCAAAACTGACCCGCCAGCCGCAACGCAGAAACTGGGTTGATTTTTACACTGACGGGTCTAAAACCAAAGACGGGGTGGGTAGTGAAGTATTCTGCTAACAACTTAAGCTGCATCCAGCTCTAAAATTACCAGATCACTGCAGCGTTTTCCAGGCGGAACTGTTCTCAATAAAAGAGGCCTTGTCTTAAAGTCGTTGGAGTCCTACATCAAAAACTAGTCTCAACTGTCGCCTATCTCTTAACGAGATAGACGAAGAGTTTAACATACAACTTATCTAGGTACCGGGACACAGCGACATTCCAGGAAATTAGAGAGCCGACACACTCGCCAGACAAGGAACGAGGGGAATACCTGTTGCAACCATCAAACATAATCTTGCTAATTTCGCCAGGGCCGAGACGAACCTGAGATGGACCCCAGGGACATACCTGCCTCATCACCAGGCAAATCGGGCCCCGGCTCGACAGTTAACGGACTAGGAGCATAATCTCCCTAAAAAGAACTGACATCCACAAAATCATCGGTTTCATCACAGCACACTGCCGGTGGTGAACTATCCGAGATTATCGGTTAATAAAGGTTTTAGACAGGGTGACGCACTGTAATGTGATTTCTTTAACATCATACTCGAAAAGATCATGCGGAACTCTGCGGTCAATACAAGAGGTACGATCTACTTCAAGTCTACACAATTGCTTGCCTACGCAGATGACATTAACGTTATCGGACGGAAAAAGCCAGACGTCAATGAGGCATTCGCAAGTATTGAAGCTGAAGCGGCTTAAATGGGTCTATGGGTAAATGAGGACAATACCAAATATATGCTGTCATCAAAGAAAGACGCGGAACCCCGACGTCTTCGTCAGAACGTCACCTTCGGCAGCTGTATTTTTGAAGTAATCAAGGACTTCATCTACCTTGACTCGATAGTGACAAGCAGCAATGCCACCAGCGCTGAGATAAAACGCAGGATAACTCTTGCCAACCGCTGCTTCTTTGGGCTCAAGGGGTAGCTGAGTAATAGAGCCCTCTCTCGAAAAACTAAGGCATCCCTCCTTAAAACCTTGGTCACCCCGGTCCTCCTCTTAGGCGCTGAGACTTGGACGTGCAATCTTTGGTCCCGTCTGTGTAAACGGAGAGTGGAGGAGGAGATTGAACCAAGAACTGTACGGGCTGTACAGCGACATCGGCCTAGTTAGACGTCTCCGGATCCAACGTCTAGGATGGCTGGGCCATGTAAAGCGAATCGACAAGACCGCTCCGGCCCGAAAAATCTTCGACACCAACCCCGAGGGACGACGCAGCAGAGGACAACCGCACCTTAGGTGCGTGCACAGGTAGAAAGGGACCTCAACCAACTGGGCATGCGGCTCGACAGGCTTGTTGGTTGAGGCCCTGGTTCACCCCGAACTGTAGCATCATCTAAGTAAGTAAGTATTACCTTGCAGCCATTGACCATATCGCCTCGATATAAAGGTAAATGAAAACAACTTCAATTTGGGGAAATTCTAAAGGCAAGTAGTCTGCGTAATAACAATCAAACATTCCTTGCAACTAAAGCCAACTCAATCAACAGATGCCTAAATTAATTCCCCCAACAGAAACCATCCCCCTTCGGAACACTAATCTCATCCCTTACCGTACACTCTCTATCCCCAATCACATACGGCAGAGATGCTCCGTACATCGACAGTAACTTCCACCTTTTTTCCTGCATCTATTGTGCGTAACATCCCATTTACTTAATTAAAACTTACACGACGAGCAACACGAAAAACCAATTATCCTTCAGCCAAAAAGGCATGCCGGAGAACAAAACCGAAGGAGACGAAGAATTCTTTTCGGGGCTTAAGTCAGCGGGGACACCTCTATTCCGGACCAAAATCGGTCTAATGGTAAATTTATTACAAATCGTTGTCGTATCCGTTCGTTCGTTAGCATCAACGTCATCACCTTCATCACAAAAACTTTTCTCTTCCGTGCATCATGGAGAACTTAGGCTTGTTGCTCGCACCATGGAGTCTTTTCAACTTTAATTAAAAATTAAAATTCACAAATTGCGGTTGACAGGAGCTTGGCCTATACCTGGTTTGAAGACCCAGTTGTCTTAATTTGTTCCTTTTAGGAGGAACCAGGTTGTTAAACCTTAGGAGATTGATTAACAGTCTCTTCAGCTTATTTTCCTCTTCACTTACTTACTTAGTTATCAGGCCGGCAATCCATAGAGGATGTGAGCCTGAGCTATAGCTGCCTTCCATCCTTGACGATCCCGGGCACGATGCTTCCAGTTATCAAGACCAAGTTGTCTTTCGTTCGCGAATACTTGGTCTTTATACCGGAGGTTCGGTCTTCCTCTTCTTCTCGAACCAAGGGGCTCGGAGTCGAAGACCCTCTTAGCGTTGAGCGTTGGTGTTCATGCGTTCGATGTGGCCGAGCCAAGGTAGTCGACGGATCTTTGCCTTCCGGACTATATCCACATCTTTGCGCAGCACGTAAAGTTCGCAGTTCTGTCTTCTCCTCCATCTAACTTCCTCACAGACAGGACCAAATTTCTGGCGCAGAACTTTCCTTTCGAAAGAACCCAAAATCAGCTCCGCCGTCCTGCTTATCGTCCAGCTTTCGACTCCGTATAGCAAGGCTGGAAGTGTTTTGTAAAGCACGACTTTGGTTCTTCAAGTGAGGAGTTTTGACCCAAGTTGTTTGGACAAGCCGAAGTAGCAGCGGTTGCCAAGGGCGATTCTATGCCGGATCTCCACTGTGGTGTCATTTGTGGAGCTTATGTTTGCCCCGATGTCGACAAACTCCTTAACCACCTCAAAATTATAGCTGTCAATCGTTATTGACGGATCCTCAATGGCTGTAAAAGCTTCTATATACAACGTCACGACGAGACCGCGCGATGATGTCAATGTCATCCACGTAACCTAACAGCTGGACAGACTTGTAGAAGATAGTGCCTTCCCTGTTTGCGCCTGACCGTCGCACTATCTGCTCCAGCACTAATTTGAAGAAGAAGAATTGAAGCATGCTGATGGCAAACCTCCTGCCAGGCTCTTAGCTTTCTTGTAAAAGGCCGGTATTTTATATGTGTCCCTAGACTTCTCAATATCCTTGAGCTGGGAGGCTGCGAAGATAATTTTTTTTTAGTCGCAGCAGTTTTTCCTCCTCCCTTCTCTGGCTCGGTACTCCTCTCGCGCTGCCTCGTACGCCTCGTCGGTTGCTGCCTTTTTCTGCTCACATTCGCCATCATACCACGGGTTTCTTGTCGAGGGTGGTAGGTAACCTAAGGTGTTCTCCGCTACTTCCGAAGGCATACCGGAGAGTCTTTCGATTAGTATAGACTCTGCTTACCTCCAGTGTGCGTCCGATGTCGAACATCCTTCAGGTGGGCTTGTGCAGCTTTCTGACATTGGACGGTCGAGCTCTGAATCCTGCTGCTAAGAGGAAATAGTCAGAATCGACGTTTGCCCCCGTCCAAGAGTGTACAGGATTCTGACATTCCAGGAGCATACTCGCAAATCATGTTCCTTTTTCGAGCCATGTCGTTCGTTTATCCGAGGCATTTTGGTCTTCCATAACTTGTTGTTTTTTTACGTGGGCAGGTTGCTGGCCCGCCGCACAATCGCCAGTCTGGGCGGGGTATTGTAGCGCAAGAGCCTGGGGCGATCGTTGCACAAATTTGTTCACCTCTCAACGGTTGTTGTAGAGGCTATAGAGAGGGCGACGCGAGGAGGCTGTATGTCAACTTGACCCGGGCATTGAAACAGGAATGGTTGCTCGCACCGCGCCAGGTTGAGAGCAATCAACATCTTTACCCAATTCGTCCGAGCCCATGCCCTCCTATTTTCCTCTTCAAGGCTCCCTAAAAGGCAACATTGGACGAACCACTTTACGAGATCTGCTTTTGTAGAAGCTAGTATCTTTCATTGCACACCGGAAGCTTAGAACTTACCGTTCAATGATGAGGAAGTTCTTTAGTGTATCAGACTTATCAGCAGTCTGAGAACTTTATGTCTAAAGACTTGGTTGAATAAATACGTCTTTCAACTCTGACCTAAGAATCCTCTGATTTCTAAAACAAGGGTTGGAGAGCTCAGCCAATAAACGCATTATTTAATTGCCTCTAACAACAGCCAATTTTTTACCATCAAAAGAATTTTGCAAAGGCCAAGCGGATGGAAGTCAGACAGTGCAAGCTCCTGGCTATAGGGTGGATGCATCAAAACTTCCCATTCAAGTTCGTTCGTTCGTTTTTTTTCGAGATATCAAAGATGTGGGTGGCCTGCCATTGTAATGATGAAACGCAACTCCTTGTCGGTTAGCCTACTCTAGCCGCTCTTTCTTGATTGCTCCTTCCAAGGGTCGAGTTTTGCACATCAGCGCACCCAGCGCTTCGATCAAGTATTTTCGTCCTCATAAAAAAAGTTCGACTATGGCCTTTGACCCAATTAGGCACCTTTTTAAGACGCATCGACGAACACCCGACGCGAGTGATCCCAAGCAGCTTTCTTTAATTTGATTCAAGTCCATATGCAAGATCAGCAACAAACTGGTCCTTGAAATGCCCAATTCACGTGATCGATACATTGTTGATTGATTCGGATCATTTTGCACATCTTGCCAACAGTCTTCAGTCTATGCTGCATCTCCCACAAAATCCACGAACTCGAATTTATGTACCAAAGGCCTATGGTTGTTTTATTAAGGCGGTTATGGCTACGAAAATGTTGACGAATGACAATGTCTTTTCTGTACCTCATTTTGACAAGCCCTTGAAATAAAACTATTAAGAGTTACTTACTTACTTTGGTGGCGCTACAGTCTGGTATGAACATGGGCCTCAACCAACTAGCTGCTTCCAGCGCCCCTCGCCCAGCTGGTTAAGGTCCCTTTCCACCTGTGTGCGCCACCATAGAATCAGTCGTCCTTTGCTGAGTCGTCCCTCGGAGTTGGACTCGAACGCTCTTCGGGCCGGAGCTGTGTTGTCCATTGGCCTAGCCTTCCTTGAAGTTGGATCTAAAGACGTCATACTAGGTCGATGTCGATGTACAGCCCGTACAGTGTACAGTTCGTCGTTGTGTCTTCTCCTTCACTCTCGGTTTATACAAACGGGTAAATGGAATTAACGAAACATTTTCCTCTCGAAACGACCAACTGCTTCTTCATCTCGTTCTTTAAAGTCGAAGCCCCTGCACCATAGATGAGGACCGGGATGATGATGGTTTGTACAGCGCAACCAGGATCTTCCAAGGGAAGGCTCTACTTCTCAATACCTTTTTGAGCCCAAAGAAGCAGCGGTTGGCAAAAGTAATTCCACGTTTGATCTCAGGTATTTTTGTCACTGGTCACTGGAGACTCAAGGTATTCGAAGAGCTTGACAATTTCAAAAATGTAGCTGCCGATGGTTAGATGACAGCATATACAAACATACAATTTGGTTTTACCCTCATTTACCGAAAGACCCATTTTAGCCGCTTCTGCTTCAATGCTTTCGAAAGCCTCGGTGACGTTTCGCTGTGTTCGCCCAATTACGTCAATGTCATCCGCGTGTTGGCCAGTGAGTCTCCTATGTTACGATGTTGAAAAAGTTACACGACAGTACATCACCTTGCCTAAATCCTTTTTAACATCAAAGGTATCAGTTAGCTTGCTACCGACCTTAATGGAGAGAATTCTGTCATCTGTCGCTACCGACCTTAATGGAGAGAATTCTGTCATCCTGCACGGTCTGACGAGTTCGACAGAGATGTCTAAACTAGACATAACGCTGGATAGCTCCTCTCTATGCACACTGTCATACGCGGTCTTGAAATCGACGAGAAGGTGATGGGTGTCCATTTGGTATTCTTGGGTCTTCGCCAGAATTCGCCGCAGTGTGAACATGTGGTATATTGATAGGAACCTATCAAATTGTCCACGAATAGTTTCAAGTTACACGATGTTAAAGAGACTCATTCCCCTAAAGTTAGCGCAGTTATAAGGGTCTCCTTTTTTATAGACAGGGCAAACGATGCTGAGATTTCATTCATCGGGCATGCTTTCTACCGACCACATCTTACAGATAAAATGGTTCATGTTTCCAAACAACTCGTCTAAAGCTGCTTCAAATAGGTCAGCAGGCAGGCTGTCAGCGTCCACGGCGGTCTTAAGACCAATGTGGATATTTTTAGAGACCACTCTCTTCAATGAAATATGGATATTATCTTAAACCAAAAAAGCTGACTGGTGATGGGGTCGGCGCTTTGTTCAGACTGAGCTTCTCACATATCAATCAATTTACTTGCCGAATGTTGATTGAAAAATTTCGATCGTGATTTTGCTATATGACAACGCATGGCCACATGTTGCATACATGTGGAACGTCACGCCTGCAGTAACACCCCTCTAAGCCCTCAATCGCGCGCTTCTCGTGCCCTTTCTTCTTTCTCCTGAGAAGCTTATGCTTCTTCCTTCTTTTTAATTCACGAGCTGCTCGTGTTCTTCTATGCAGCGAGGCTATACTTATATGCATCCTGCTTCGCTGTGTGAATCCTCCTGCACTCGTCATCAAACAAGGTGTTTTTCCGTGATGGAGCCTTGAAGCCTAAAACGTCTGATGCAGAGCTCTTAAGGGCTTGCAAAGGTTCCACTGCTATTCTATTGATTGCATGGAGGGTTGAGGTGTATTGGAGAGGTTAATGGAGACGCGATCGGTAAAAGCATGAGCGGTTGCTGGCGATAGTAGCTTTCCGACGTCATAACTTTGTATTCTTACTCTACACCGCTGCGTTTCTGATATCCGTAGGCGCATCTTGGCTACTACAAGATAGTGGTCCGAGTCGATGTTAGCCCCTCGGAAAGTTCGAATATCAAGAATAGTGGAGGAGTGTCTGACGTCGATCGCGATGTGATTAATCTGGTTGATGGTCGATTGATCAAAAGACCTCCAGGTGCCTTTGTATATATCAAGGTGCGGGAAGCGCGTGCTGGCTAGAAGGAGATTTCGCCCCGTTATATGCGATTTACAAATAAGCTTCTTAGGAGTATATTCCTTCTGCTTCAACCGATATTTGATCCAGTCATCTTCCGGATCTATTCAGGAAACTTCTGAATATGTCTTCCCTACGAAAACATTGCAGCTCGGCTCTCTGAAAGGGAACCAATTTCCTGCAGGGCAGCTTGTTGGCAGGACATGCGTGTTTAAAAAATTTGGTGGTTACGCTACTCAGGTTGTGAACAGCATCCTCTACCAATTTAGTTGTTTCGTTTCGTCTTACGTTGCCAGTTGTAACTGACCTGTTCCTTTAGCTATTTGAGTTGCTGTCTTTGTCTCATCAAAACAGGGTTAGATCAAGAAGCACAATGGAATGGGTTCCATGCATTCAGATAGCTGAAAGTGAAGTCTACAACTAGACCTAGTAGTATTTCTGTTGACTACTGCTACTAGACTGCATTGATTATCACGCTCGCCGTCTTATACAGCTTTATGCCCAATATCCTGCAAATAATAGACTTAAAAAAGCTCCACTTACAACATCATTCATTTCAGTTCGAAACATCATTTTTCATCCTTTAAATTTGAAAGATATACATTTTTAATTCGCAAAATGTATCTCTATCCCCGCAAATACATACACATACACATATCCTTACCTCCACCAAACCAAAGGACACTCAATTCCCTTCAACAATTTATGAGTCTGTATCCTGGCCATGCATCCTTTTATTACCCGCCGCATTTTGATATTGAAATCGCCGAACCTCCTCCGCATTGAGTTAGACCTTACTCAGCAGCAAAACGAACGAATACGATGCCCAGCCCTCTGTCCCCGTACGAATCCGAGCAATAAATACGATTGCGATTTTTATGACATCCACTGCAGTAGTCACCGACGAGGAACGGTCCTATTCCGACGTTATTAAAACCAATAATACGCCTAATGAAATATGGACGTAGCAGATAGTTGCTTCGCTTCCTTCACTTAGTCATTTAGTTTTTGGTTTTTCTTTTTTGGGACAACATCCTTGCTTCAGTGCACACTTTCCTCATGAATAATTCTGCAATCCTCGGATTGGAGGAGGATAACGAAAAGGATGCAACAAAAACAAGAAAGGAGAAAAGTCCAGTTTCAGTACTAATGTGATTAAAAGAATTCCAATGTGGGAAACAATAAAGGAAAAAGGATTTGTGCAGCAGGATTAATGATGGAACTTGTCAAAGGACAAGCAGTGGACGACGAAATGGCATTTTTCGTCCACCTAGCATAATTATTCATTTTTGCCATTCACTTTACCGGACTCCTTCGTTCATCGTTCTCTGAATATTGCAGTCCTTGAGGGAATGGGTCTTTAGGTTTCGGATTTTGTTAAATGGGATAGCAGTCGACATCGTTAATCAACGTACATAATCCTATGAATGATACTGATTATCCAAAGGATCGAGAATGATAATTTTAGTTCGATGATTACGAGGTTGTTACCTAGAAAACAACACGATGTGGCTGATGTCCAGGAAAAAATCTTAGATAATGAGGTCTTCAGTGAAATATCTACATAATTCCTTTCAGGGAATTGTGATTCTGACAACAATGCACACTGCAGTCAAGCCGATCAGAATCCTACCAACTCCATACAAATCGCATTTACCACAGATTGGCAAGACTTACTCACTGCCACAGACCTGACTGACTTAATCGTCCCCAATGATGGCGATAGCCGTATAATGATGTGATGATACTCATAGCATATCAGGGATACGAGTCCATCGGGATGCAGACAGCCATCGTGGCGTCATTAACAACGGAATTATCATATAGCGGCAGGTTAATGCGCTACACTTATTTATGGGCCACTCGAGCCCAAAAGCCAGCTTCGAATGGGATTAAACGACGAGGAAGTAATGTGTTCACAATGTGGACTTGTAGTATGTTCGACCGCTGGTATTATGTTATTAATGCGGCTACGAAGCGGCTGTCGCTTCGCGTATTGTTTTTATGAGGGCATAGGAGAATGTCATTCGAAGCACTTGTTCGTGGAATGATAGCTTGAATCCTCAGGTGCAGGTGTTAAATAATATTGTTTATAAGAGGAAGAAAGTCCTTGCAAAAGGACATATTTCCGGGAACATTTCTAAACAAATTAACTAAATTACTCGCTTTTTGTTGAGAGCGCCGTGGCGCAGTAGTCTGTTGACCTCTGACGCCGATGACACGGGATCGAATCCCAAAAACAGCCATGTCATCGAACGTGTTTTCACGGTGCTTCTCCTCAGCGGGGTTCTGGCAAAACCCCCTGTAGTATAATTGTGATTGAGAGAGAGAGAGGCTTTGGTCCTTCATGGACTGTTACGCCAACATACATACATAAGTATATTTAGTATTGCCCTCGTTTACTGTCAAACCAATCGCCGCCTCCATCTTAATGCTCGCATATGCCTCATTGACATCTCGCTGTGATCTACCTATTATGTCAATATCGTCGGCGTATGCAAGGAGTTGCGAAGATTTGAAATAGATTGTGCCTCTTGTATTGGCCAGTGATTTTTGCACAATCATTTCCAATATGATGTTGAAGAAATCACACGACAGCGCATCGCCCTGCCTAAATCCTTTTTTGACATCAAAACTATCGGTAAGGTGTTCACGGATTCGGATAGAGCAGCGAGCATTCTCCAAAATCATCCTGCACAGTCTGACGAGTTTAGCAGGTATGTCAAAGGTAGACATAGCGTTTTATAGCTCGTCTCTAATTACGCTGTCGTATGCGGCTTTGAAGTCGACAAATAGGTGGTGAGTGTCGACTTGAAATTCATTGGTTTTTCCAGGATCTGCCGTAGTGTGAAGATTTGGCTGATGGTGGACTTAACTGGCCTGAATCCGCACTGGTAAGGACCTATCAGTTTATTTACAAAGGCTTCAGGCGTTCACACAAAAAACCAGAGAAGATTTTGTAGGCGATGTTAAGGAGACTTATTCCTCTATAGTTGGCGCAATCAGAGGGGTCTCCTTTCTTGTGGATCGGCCATACGATGCTGAGACTCCATTCATCGGGCATGCTTTCCTCTGACCATATCTTACAGATGAGCTGGTGGTGCATGCTTCTAGCCAGGTCATCCCCAGCTGCCTTGAAGAGCTCAGCAGAGAGTCCGTCTGCGCCAGCAGCTTTATTCGACTTGAGTTTCGATATGGCAATCTTAACTTCGTCGAGTCAGGAGAACGGAATTCTCTGCGGTCGGCGTCGATTAGAAACGGATCATTCTGCCTGACAGCGGTATATTGACTAACATCGCCGTTATACAGTCTGCAGAAGTGGTTTTTCCATATTCTCAGCATCGACTGTGATTCCACTACTAGGTGTCCGTTCTCATCCCTGCAGGCTTCCGTTCTGGCTTTATAAACTTGGCGTATTCGCTTTATCTGGTGATAAAACTTTCGAACGTCACGCCTGCAGTAACACCTCTCCAAATCCTCAATCGTGCGTTTCTCGTGCTCTTTCTCCTTTCTTCTGAGAAGCTTATGCGAGAAGCGAGGCTTTATATGCATCCTCCTTCGCTATGTGAAACCTCCTGCTCTCGTCATCGAACCAGGTTTCTTTTCGTGGTGGAGCCTTGAAGCCCACAACTTCGGATGCAGAGCTTATCAGGGCTTGTTTGCAAAAGTTCCACTACTGTTCTATTGATAGCGTGGAGGGTTGAGAGCTTAAGCGAGACGCGATCGGTAAAAGCACGAGCGGTTTCTGGCGATAGTAGCTTTCCGACGTCATAACTTTGTTTTCTTACTCTACTCCGCTGCGTTCGTGATATCTGTAGGCGCACCTTGGCTACTACAAGATAGTGGTCCGAGTCGATGTTAGCCCCTCGGAAAGTTCGAACATCAAGAATAGTGGAGGAGTGTCTGACGTCGATCGCGATGTGATCAATCTGGTTGGTGGTCGATTGATCAAAAGACCGCCAGGTGCCTTTATGTATACCAAGGTGTGGGAAGCGCGTACTGGCTAGAAGGAGATTTCGACCCGTAGCAAGATCAATCAGCCTGTGTCCGTTATCGGAGGTGGTGTCGTGTAGGCTATATTTGCCGATGACTCGTTCAAAGATGCTTTCCTTATCCAGCTTAGCATTTAAGTCTCCTAGTACAATTTTGATGCCATAGCTGGGACATTGAGCATACGTTACTTCGCGTTACTGATCACTGCATGACAGGTATTTTGTTTAGTACGTTAAAAACGAAAAAATCTGCTAAGTATGCTTTGTTGCCTAAAGTAACGAAAATTATTTTTAACTTACTTAATATTGATTTACGTTCGGAAACCTGGGAGGAGGTTTATATCGAAAGTAATGCTTCGAAGGCGTATGATCTGTTTTTGAAATTTCTTCAAAATTACATAAGTAATTTCACATACACTATTGTCCGCAAGAAATCAGAAGAAAGGCTTAAGCCATGGATAACTTACGCTCTATTAAAAAAAATTACGCTTAAAAACAAATTAAGAAAAAAGTACTTTAATCATCCACTTAACAATGCGTTAAAAACTCGTTTCCGATTGTTGAGCAAGCAAGTTAACAAGGATATACGGATTGCTCGGGATAGTTACTTCTATTCAATAATATGGAACTCACTTGGTAATCCGAGGGAGGAATGGAAGGCTATAAATAGTATCATCGGCGGCAATTATCTCTATTCCACCAAAGAGATAGTTTTATGCAATGACGGTGTAACCCTTGATGATCCTACAACAGTTTCGAACATATTTAATGATTTCTTTGCTTCCGTTGGTCCCTTGTCTTTTTCTAGTGATTATCCTTCTTATTGCAATGATTGTGCTAGATCATATTTAGTCAGCGATAATGTTATAAATAGTAGCTTCTTTTACGAGGAAATAACGGGCCTTGAGCTATACAAAATTATCCGTTCACTGAAAAACTCGAGCTCTCGCGGAAATGATGGTATTTCCAATCCTACCCTTAAAAATATAGCACTTAATATTGTAGACATTTTAGCTCATATTTTCAACCTAAGCATCTCGACCGGGATTTTCCCTGATAAACTAAAATGTGCCAATGTGATTCCTCTGCATAAAAAAGGTAGTAAAAGTGACAAGAACAACTACAGGCCAATTTCTTTACTTTCACCAGTCTCAAAGGTTTTTGAAAAAGCTATTAAGGGTAGAATGCTGAGGTACCTGTCAAAAATTAAGTTTTTTAGTCCTGTGCAATTTGGCTTTAGGGAAGGCCTTGCTACAGAAGATGCGCTTTTGGAGTTTTGCTCCTTTATTTATAAAACTCTAGACGACAAAAAATGTTGCACGGGCTTTTTGTCGACATTACCAAAGCTTTCGACATGGTCGACCACAGGGTTCTTCTCAACAAATTACACCAGGTAGGATTTCGCGGATCTATCCACAACTGGTTCGCGTCATACTTCAAAAATAGAACTCAAAAAGTTATAGTAGGTAACTCTGTTAGTAAATCCAAAGGTATGAACTTAGGCATGCCCCAAGGATCAGTTCTTGGCCCAATATTGTTCCTAATTTACATCAACTCCCTTTTTAGTCAACTATTTACAGGGAAAATTACAGCTTTCGCAGATGATCTTGGCATCGCTTATCGCTCAGATAGTCCTCTTAACTTAAGCGCGGACATAAACCTCGATGTTCACCTTCTTAGATTGTGGTTTTTGGAACATAAACTAGTTGTTAGCAATAAGACTAAATTGATGTACTTCAGTCTAAATATGCAAGAGTCCCCTGATTTCGATATTGTCTTTCATGCAAACAATTGTATAAAAGCTAACGTGTCTAATTGTTTTTGTTCTAAGAAAGCCACAAGGTCAATGTTAAATAATCAAGGATACTGCGACACACGCTGTTTTTAAATTGAAGTAGTGAGTCAGTTTAAATATTTAGGTATTACTATGGATCGAACCATGAGCTGGTCCAACCATATTTTGGCTCTGAAGCAATATTTAAGATCCACGGTACGAAGTTTTTATCGCCTCAAACAATTTTGTGATAAAAAACCTTAAAAACAGTATATTACGGTATATTTCAATCAAGGCTTCAATATGGAATAAGTTGCTGGGGAGCGGCTTACAATACAAAACTTGAACCATTGATTGTTTTGCAAAAGTGCGCTGTCAGAAAGGTATGTGGAGTTAATCGTTCAGCCCCTTCTATGATTTTGTTCAGATCACTGAAAATTCTGCCATTAAAACACTTGTATTATTATAAAGTTTCAAAAATTTTTTTTATACGAGGAGGCTATCTACAGAGCCCGATTTCCAACATTCGCACTTTGCGAAGCAATACATCTAATGTCATAGATATTCCTCCTTTCCGCACCACTCTACTCAAAAACTCTTACTCCGTCGTGTCGTGCAAATTATTTAATAAACTGCCTATGAATATCCGAAGTATAAGATCCTTGCCTCAATTTCTTAAATGGGTAAAAATATGGCTTCTCAATTTTGATCACAAGGAAATTAGAACTTTACTGTCATATGTTATCTAGATATGTACTCGTTTATATCTCAGTTCTCTGTTCAAACATTATTTTAAATAATATCACTTTGCATTTGCTTTATCATGAATCGTTAAAAATTTGAAATGTTCTGTGAAATCGAATGAAATTTTGTCATGTAAATTGAATTAAACATGGTACACCCCACTTTTCGAGGTAATATTTTTTATGAAGTGACATTATCACTATTTGTTGTTACATAAATACAAATGTCACTACTTATTCTTAATGTCAATAGTGTTATAGTAGACTAAGCTAACAGAAGAATTGTTAAATTAAGAATAATGAATAATAAACTAAAACTAAACTAAACTAAAACGTTCTGTCTAGGAGATCGTGGAACTCATCTTTGGCGGAGTCATCCTTGTCCTCCGTGGGGGTGTGGACGCAGATCAGGCTGATATTAAAAAATATAGCCTTGATACGGATCGTTATAAGACGTTCGCAGACTTCGCGTTAGGAGGACTTCGCCAATAGAAAATGATCGCTATTAATATCCCCAAATAGGTATCAGCTGCCTTATGGGGCACTGTGGTCTGAGATATCACCTCAATAAAATTAACCTCTCGTCTGAAACTGGGTGTCGACTCTGTCTTGTGGACGAAGAAACTGCAGGGCACACACTATGTTTTTGTACTACCCTTTGCCATCTTATGAAGGTAGCGAAGAAGCTCCTTGTCTAATGGGCTAGTAGGCACAACTGATCTATATGGGTCGCAATGCCTCATGCTATTTTTTAGCACTAGCCCCTTACAAAAACAACGTCGTCATAATATCTCCGATTACCGAACCATGAATTGCTTACAACTTCCCATTCCCCAACATCGAGTTAGTTTGGATTTGCATTTCATTAGGGTAGCTCTAGTTCAGCGCACATACGAGCAACCATCACTTTCAATCTCGTTGCCATCACTACATCCGAACCTGTAGCATTGGACTTTGCGCCACCCCAGCACTTCGTCGGCAGTAAATATCAATTTGTATTAATTAGCCAAAGCTCTATGATTTATGAATATTGCCAATGTTAGCTGCATTCATTCAGAATGCATTCGTCCTTTTGTTCAATACACTTTCAAAGCCACACTCTATCCGTACGAGTTTGAGTGTGAGTGCAAGTCTACTGCCCATGCAATGCACTCAAATCGACGGGTTTGGCCGCAAACCACTCAGCAGATGCCATTAACGTATGATTAATCGACTACTGCCGCAGTCGAAAGTACGATGGGAGGAAACACAAAAATTGGACATCATCTGACCCAACCACACTATCGTTATTACCGTTGTTGCACAAGCCAATTTGTTGACGCTCCACCCTCGTATTAAATTATATGTATTTATCCTGTTATGCCAACGGCCTCGGGACATTATGTATCTCATGTAATCAGAGTGAAATTAAAGCGACAACCAGGACTAGATATCATGTATCCGTTAGCTCGGACGTTTTCGTTTTATGGGCATGCAGGACATTTTTGGGACCGAAATGACCCAAAGGCAGAAGTCGACCGATCTGAGACCGGGTGGGCAGATAATTTAAATCTGGATAGGCCCTGGCCGCATGGTGAAAATAAATTAATTTTTGTCGTCGTTTTCGGTATCGGTTGGCTACTATGACTACAGATGGGTGAGCGCCGTCGGTCACCATAATGGACTACTGACGCGAATGGGACCAAGCACTCAGGCAAATGAGCTGTGTGTTTCGCAATAGGTCCCCGCGGGTGCTTGCTGTTTACTTTGATCGGGCGGAATGATAATGTGACAAGAAAAGGGTACCATTCGAAGCGTCCTTCCTCCTAAACTAAAATGAAAAAACAAAATTGCTTATTTAGGACCATGTTGACATAGAGTTTTCTAATAAATCCATTTGTTTCGATTCAAAGAAGGATATCGAGCAAAGAGTACAAGGAGCTTAATTAACATCAATGAGATTGAGATTAACACACAATTCTCCAGCTATCTATCCACTAGCATTTCGTTGTCACATGACGGTTAAATGCACCATCCTCTCACCTCGTCCACAAGCCGACTCACCTTCGTAGATATAGGTAGACATCACAGGTAAACATGGAAAATGCAGTGTCAATAGAAATCCAATCAAGTTAGTTTGCCAAAAGACAACAGGATCCATTAAAACTTTTGCTGATTGTTTTAAAGTGCCTTTGCGCAAAATGCACCCGGGGAATTGCCTTTCTCGCCATCGTCATCACATATACCATGTGCGGCGGTATCGGGAAAAAACGATGCTCCCAAAGCAATTAAAGTTTTCACAAACGTAAGTAAGAGATGCCTTTGAAGATAACTTTGGTTAAAAGCATTCGGTGGAGAGAAGAGGAAAAAAATACGCGCAAGGATACGCCACATACCCATATAGTGACTGGATGCATTTTACACTCGACGAACTGTTTAATCTATGGCGGCAGCATATCGTATGACTTGGTTTTTCCCTTTGACACCTTTACTTTGATGCAGTCGAATTGGGTTGACACGCTGGAAGAGCCTTTTTAACCCTTTGACCCAAGTTCAGTTGAACTGTGACTCAAACAGGGCACAACATAGCTTAGTGGCTTTTGTCATCTTAGTACAATGAATGGAATCTTCCATTGAATAATGCTTTGCAGCGGAGGAGAATAGCTTTCCTAAGCGTTTTCTGGCTAACTGGGTCGTGATGAAGGTACGTCTCAAGAGAATCTATCTGATTTGAATCCTTTGCAGCCATTAGTGTGCTCATAATTAGTGCGTAGCCAAGAGGAATGTCGGCATCCCTTTACATACGATATCCTCCCTTATCCTCACGCAGTCAAAGTCATATGCCTTTGAGCTGTCAATTGCCTTTAATTCTTCCAACACACAAAGACACAGAGACATCTCGAACACGAAGCCTTTCCGTTTGCAATCTCCTTCACATGTACTCGTACTCAGTCGGTGTAGCCTTGCACAGGTTATCCTACGGAAAGTGTCAAAAATCTACGTTCTCATGCACAAAGAAATTAATTTCATGCACCGGAGAACTTAAATTGAAAATAATTGTTTGGAACTTCAGCGGAGTGTATAATGCCTTAACTGTTTGTCGGGACATTGGCCCCCCGTATGGCTTTGGCATGTGGAAGGCTTTCGAGTGCACATGTAGTATGAAGTGGCAATGAGAACTGAGAAACATTCTTTGTCGACTCCTGCAGCGCAAAGGTATAAATGTGAAAGTTATTATGAACGACAGAGGAGATTGTGCAGTAAATGAAGGCTACAAGCAGGACTTGTAATATTGAAAGAAATGTTACGTATATAACAGTTAACAGACTCTTATTAGTCGTCGTTTCTTTGAGATCACGAGAGGAATAAACTCCTTTTGCAAACGATCTTTATCAACTAAAGACCACTGTCTAGGTCGTTTCAACGGCTTCTCGGCCGAAGTTAGGTTTGTTCCAAGCTAGGACCAGGGACTGTACGTCATGGTCAGAACTTAGAAGCCTGAGCCCTAGTTAAGTGGATGCTCTATCCAATTCCCCAAAAAACGTCTTCGATATTTTTAAGTAGCCCGCCAAGCCGATAGTATTTTTTCTTTTTGTTGAAGGTTTCGGCTATCTGTTGGAGCATTTAGACGCAAATACTAGTCCATTGTACTCCAGACAGACACCTTACATTACTGCATTTTCCCCATTTTCCGGAGAAAAATGAGAAGAAGCTTAAGTGATGTAGAGCTAAGAGATTCCGGACACACCACGTCGGCCCCAAGGGTGCTCCACAGTGCGCGACCGTGCCTCTGCGGTGTCATCCTCCTCGCAACATGCAGCACAGATAGGCGTCTCACTTATGCCAAGCACACAGAGATACTTAGAAAAAGTGTAATGGCCCGTAATGACCCCCATAAGTCTTCTGCGGTCGATTCTCCTTAAAGACAGGAGAAATGATGCAGATTTCTTGCAGACACCAGGCCATACGCGCTTTGTCATCCTACATCTTGGACAATTCCTCCATTTACGATTGTGTGTATTAAACACCCAGTCGTTAATGTGGGAATTAACCGTGGACGCTTCTCAGGTCCTGAGAAGCTCTTCTCCGAACCCATTCTGTTCATCATCATCTCATTTCCTGGGATCCCAGAGTGGCCTGGAACCATACAAGCCTTAATGAATTTAGTCTACCGGCTCTGTTCAATAAGGACTTGAGTTCAAGTTCTAATTTGGAGCTAGTTAAGGGATTGCACACAGGGAAGACAGACGCATATATTCCTAACATGAAGTGCAGTCGGATGTTTTCGCGCTCAAATAAGACCCTAGCACCGGACCCGCGCCCAGACCTGGAGCCATCCGTGAAAATGCGAAGACTATCCTTTCCAGGTTCAATATCCAGCCAGAGCCAATCCTGACGCCATGGAAACTCGACTGTGAAATTACGGCGCAGTAGGATACCGGTCATCAGTGCGTCAGAAGGCATGTCCATGAGACCGGGGTCGCAGGACAATTCTTGCGCAAGCACACTGTTATTTCTATGCGAGTTGTACCAAAAGCTATTTCTCTTCAGACGAGACATGGCTTTCAGAGCATACCCTCTGATGAACATATCAAGAGATGGAAGGTTCATCATATCATCGAGAGCAGCGCCTGGCGTGCTGGGGAAAGCCCCCGTGCAGCTGAGACAAACCGTTCTTTGGAGTTTGGTGAAAGAGGCTGCGACGTCTTTGCGTTTTAGTTTATTCCACCAGACAACCGATGCATATGAGATTATAGGTCTTATGATTGCCGTGTAGATCCAGAGGACCTTTGCCGGCGATAAACCCCATGTTTTGCCAAAAGCTCCTTTGCATTGCCAGAAAGCTGACAACGCATTGGTGGTTTTTGACTCAACATGCTTTGACTAAAGAAGCTTGCTATCTAAGATGACTCCTAGATACTTAGCCGCCTTGGATATCGGGATGGAAGTGCATTTTAGTGCCAGCTGAGTCATATCACTATTTTTCCTCCATTAAGGGGATTGACCGACAGCCCATTTCCGGTACACCAATCATCGATCACATTTAGCGCCGCCTGTGCTTTGAGACGGACAGTCGCTAAGCAAGAGCCGACAGAAAGAACGGCGACATCATTCGCATAGACCTGGGCATAGATTCCGAAAGTATTGAGAGTATCAAGCAGAGAGTCGACCACGATGCACTATTGCAGCGGAGACAGGACCATCGAAAGATGCCACAGCATATTCAATGATTTCAGTTGTAACCACGCGCGACGCAATATACCAGCTATGCCGAGTTTTTTTCATCGTTTCAGTTGCAGTTTCCCTTGAAGGAGTGTACAACGAGCCGATGGCGATCTGATGAGTCTGAAGAGTTCCATGATAAGAAATGAAACTGAAGCAGTAAACTAAGAGTTTCCGCTTTGGACTCAGGAAAGGTTTTTAGTTTAGTTTTAGTTTAGTTTATTTACAGTAAATGCTAACACATTAAGATAAATCTTATAAACTAGTGATAGCTAATGAGTACAGTTATATACGTTTTACAATGAATTTCAAGTAAGTAATATACAAATATTGGTTTTAATTACAAATAAGATAAAGATTTAAAAGTAAATAGAAGTTAATAACGAGAGGAAATTGAAGTTGAAGTTCGTTGCTTTGATTAAACATTATTAAAAAAGATTTTAAGCTTATTTTGGAATTGTTGCATGCTGTTCGACTCACGTAGGCGAGCGGGGAGTGAATTCCACAAGCGGATTGCAGCAATGAAAAATTGTCTTTCGGATGTGAGGCATGAGAAACGAGGAAGTGTCAAGTTGTTTGTTCTATTTGACGCTGGGAATTGAAGAATTTCGTACAAATATGCAGGTTGTTTTGTATGGAGTATTGTGTAAAGTAATTTCATAGTACGAAACTTGATGAAACTTTCGAATGACATTTTAAGGAGGCTTGTAGATAAATGGGAAATGTGATCGTATCTTCTTAAAACGTAAATGTAACGGAGAATACTGTTGAATGCTACTTTCAGTTTTACATTGCTTGCATAGTCACAGTTGTAGTAAATTTCACAACCGTACGTGAGAACTGGAATCACAAGGGTCCTTGCAAGGAGCATTCTGGTGTCAAGCGAAGTGAAATGTTGGACTGGCCATAGAGATCTAAGAATTCCATAGGTTTTACCTACTACTGAGTTAACGTGGTCGTTCCAAGTTAATGTCCTGTTGAAAACAATACCTAGGTTTCTTGATTTGTCTGTGAACTCTAAGGGGATGCCGTTTAGTTCGATAGATGGGAAATAAGATAAGTCCAAAACCTTTTTCGATATCACTAAGCATTTGCATTTTGTTGGATTAAGCAGCAGTGAATTGCGTTCTGCCCAAGCATTAATCCTTTCAAGTTCAGCATTTATAGTGCAGACACAGTTTTCGATAAGACCGATAGGGCAACTTTTGTATATTTGTATGTCGTCTGTTATTTAAGATGGATGCTAATTCATTGATATACAAGGAAAACAATAGGGGAGAGAGAATCGATCCTTGAGGAACACCACGTCGAATCGGAAGGAACTCGGAGAGTTCATTGCCTACAGAGACAGACTGCATCCTATCGAGCAGAAACGAGGAAATAAGTTTGATAGCCTCTATAGAAACATTGAATTTATACCGTAGCTTGTTTAATAGGAGCGAATGGTTGACCATATCGAAAGCTTTGGAAAAATCTAAAAGGATCAAGAAGGTAACCCAGTTATTATCCAGCTGAACTCTAATGTCTTCAATGACTTTGAGGAGTGCTGTTGTGCAGCTATGTTTTGCTCGGAAACCAGATTGAACGTTTACCGTGAGGTTGTGCCGCATTATGTAGTCATTGAGTTGGTTTTGCATTATACGTTCACATACTTTAGCTAAAAAAGGTAAGATGGAAATTGGTCGAAATTCATCACAAAGAGTATTTTTGGGCACTGGTATAACTTTGGCTATTTTCCATTGATGTGGAAAGATTCCAGTTGTTATGATTGTATTAAAAATATGTGTTAGAAAGGGTAGTATTAATGGTAGTATACATTTCAGAAATTTGGGACTTATATCGTCTACACCAGATGCGTTCGATTTTATCGATAGCAAACTTCGTAAAACCTCTTGATTGCTAACGCAGGAAAAGCTAAAGGGAGAGAATGAGAAATCTAAAGGCGGTTCGGCAAATTCCTGATTAGTGTTGGGAGTTATACTTGGTAAAGATAAAAACTTTTGATTTAATTCGTAAAGGTGTCATCAGATTTTCTGAGTGCATCGAGCTTCGTCGGTTTTTCCCGTTTGAGGACTTTAAGCAACTTGCTAGTCAGACTCAGAGACTTGATCTCTTTGCAGAAGGTCCTATAAGAATCGTTCTTCGATTTCCGAATAAGTTTCTTATATTCTCTCTGCTTTGACCGGTACTTGTTCCAGTCGTCTTCCGAATTCGATTTGAGCTATCTTTTCAGAAGAATTCTGGCCTCCCTGCGAAGACTTTGGAGCTCGGCTTTCCACCAGGGAACCAGTTTTCTGCAGGGAGGTTTGCTGACAGGACATGCGAGTTCAAAACAACTGGTGATGGCGCTATTCAGGTTATGAACCGCGTTCTCCACCAATTATTTCGTTCTAAGTTTAGGTAGGGCCTGAGTGGATTTCTCCAGCTCCTCTCTAAACCCTACCCAGTCTGTCTTTCGCGGATTCCGTCTAGGTTGCAAGGAAGAGATCCCACAACTTAGTAGGAATTCAATATATTTATGGTCCGACAGCGTAGCATCAGGCAAGACTCGCCAGTTAATGATGTCCTTCACATATCTGTTGGATAGGGTCAGGTCAATCACCTCCTGTCGTCTTGTCGAAACCAACGTTGGTTAAGAGCCAACATTGTTGAAGGTAGGGTCAGACGAGAGAGTGAAGTCTAGAAGACGGTCCCCTCTTGTATTGCGTTTCCTGCTGCCCCAACGGCCTTTCGTTTGCGGAAGATTTTACCTTTTTCGGTTAGAGCTCCTGCTCCCTTCGGACTTCCGGCTCCGTCATTACGGGAACTGATCACGCTCTTCCTGGGTGGTTGAACCTTCCCAGTAAGAGGAAGAGAGTTGGAGGCGCATGCCGAAAGTGCAGACGTGCTTATGCCTCCTTCAGCAGCCTTTCCCAATCGCCGACGCTTTCCCCGCTACGCACCTTCGAGAGAGGGGTGGAGCTCAGAAAGGAGGGTCGGACCTATTTCGGTACGAGATACCTCCGTCGAGCTAACTCTCTTGACTGGTTCCCCCAGAGTTCAGCAGTACGTCCCAATTCTGGGGCGCGTTCTACCTTTGCGGTTTCCCGTGCCGCGCCATCGTTGGTGTCGCCTCCGCTGGATGCACCGCTCATGCTCAGTCCGACCAGGTGGTCAGACAGTGAGCCGCATGAGCCGGTGTCGTTCCGGGATCCCATAGGGTTAGAAATGAATGTTGAGGCCTCCAGAATCCTTGCCCCAGCCTCGATCAAAGAGAAAGCGGGTGGATTTTCGCTGCTGCGGGTACCACCTAGAGTACACAATTCCTTTAGATTGTCCATTCGTTTTTGGGTCTTCGAGTCATTGTTCGAGGTCTATGACCTTTTAAGCCTCCCGCCACGACAAGGCGCCCGAAGAGGGAAAAAAGCCGATAGTATACGGAGTACTTACTTACTTAACTGGTGCTACAGTCTGGTGTGAATCTGGGCCTCAACCAACAAGTTTCTCCAGTAGGCACGAGCTTTTGCCAGTTGCTTCTAGCGCCGCACGCCCAGTTGGTTAAGCTCCAACTGTGTGCGCCACCATAGATTTGGTCGTCCTTTGCTTCGTCGTCCCTCGAGGTTGGACTCGAAGACTCTTCGGCCCGAGCTCTATAGGCCCAGCCATCTATTTTTGTTTTCCTTTGTTTTCTGTTTTTTGTAATTAAGGGGCTGGTGCTAACAAATAGCACGAGGCACTGCGACCTTTATAGTTCTATTGTGCCTTCTAGTCAATTAGACGAGGAGCTGAGATGATCCTCTCAGGTGTCATCATTTGACTGAGAAGGGTACGCTTCCTAAGACGGCAAAGAGCCTGTCCCCAAGACAGGGTCGAAACTCAGTTTCAGACGAGAAATTAATTTTATTGAGATTATATCTCAGATCACAGTGTCCCGTATCTGCTACCTGCTGGCCAGTTTTCTGATGTCTACTCTATTAAGTTTAATAATATTAGTAGCGTCTTCGTTCAGGGGCCGGATGAATCTTTCGATTGGTGAAGTCCTGTTCCAAAAGGACAGATGTTGCAATTTGTCCCACTTGTCTAAAAAGAAGTTAAATTAAGGCTTGGGAATGCCGCAGAAATGTTCGGCACCTACATATGTACCTTGGGCTGGAAACTTTCGTGGCAAGTTGATCGGCAATTTCATTGCACTTAATACCTTTGTGCTTGTCTTCATGGTATTCCTTAACGGATTTTGAGTTCGTGCTATACGAACTCAGCGCTTTAAGCGCTGCTTGGCTATCAGATAGTATATTGATTGTAACTGCTCTTATGCCAGTCTCTAAGTTTAGATTGACGCATGTTGGGATGTCATATAATTCAGCTTGGAAGGTAATAGGGCTCATTCCTAGAACCTCAAAGGCTCTTCCGATTTGGTCCAGAGATGCCGGCGCAAATGCCAGAAGCCATCTTGGAGCCATCCGTGTACCACCTAAGGTCTTCGACGTTGAGCAAGGGGTCACTGGTTTCCCAAGCTGCGCGGTTCAGGATCAACATCTTAAATCTCTTGTTGAAAGTGAATAAATGTGGTAATGCGTCCGAGAACGCGGTAATCATATCCAGCTCAGGATGATGTTGCAGGATGGACATGTGACCCATAGATCTACGTGGCAGGCCTGTTCGCGAGCGAATGATCCACTACGTAATGCAACCTTTTTAATAAAAATGTGCAGTGGAGTAAGTCCAATCAGTGCTTTTTGAGCTGCCGCAGGTTAGGTTGGCATAGCGCCTGTAATGCCGAGACACCCTACTCTCTGGAGGGGTTGAATCTTAAGGATTATCGTTGTTTGCTCAACTTTTGTCCACCATACCGTGGACGCATAGGCGATGATGGGTCTTACTATTACGGTATATAGACAGTAGATTACCTTAGGTCCACAAGGCCCTAGTCGCCTTTGTAAGTTTGTTTTTAATGTTGAAGTTCCAGTTAAGTCTGCGATCAAAGTCAGTAAGAGGATACTATATTTGTACCACTTAAAATGAGGGAGAAGGCCTGCAACCTTCTCCTCTTAGTAAACGAGGCTAGGATTGTCTCATTTGGGTTAATAGATAAACTTTCTCTGTCTGTTGCACCTGCGCGTAACTACATATAACTACTACGTCATCGGCATATTCGAGTAAGTCGTCGATAAGAATCGACCAGAAAAGGGGTGAAAGGATCTTCACTGTAAAGTTCGTCGTTGTATCTTCTCCTCCATTTCCGGTTTATACAAATGAGACCATGAAATGAATGCACACTGCTTTCGTTGAGGTTCAGGCCTCTGCGCTATAGAAGAGGACCGGGATGATTAAGATTTTGTATAGCGCAACCTTGGTCTAGATGAAGCCCTTGACCACTTCTAATTTGTAGCTGCCAATTGTGATGTTCTGGCCCAGATGGCGGTGTAGTGTGTCTTTTTTGATAGACAGGTTTTTGGTTTTATCCTCGCTAACCGCTTCCGCACCAATGCCTTCGAATGCTTCGTTGACGTTCCGCTGTGTTCGTCCAATTACATCAATGTGCATTGGTAATAGCCCGTTCAATGGTAAGAAAGACATAGAGCATGATTTTAGAAGTGGGGACGTCTCGAGTTCCTGCAGGAAAGACCCAGTTTGGCTGTTACTGGAATCGAAAACGCTCCTTGGCTTCCATCTGTACTTCACAATGTAATACATTGCCTGCATAAGGGATATGTCTACGCTTGAAAGACAAACGCTCGCTACCTGTGTATACGCGTTTAGAGACAAGAGACAATCTGAAAACTCCTTCGCTTCCTAATTTTCGTACGGAGAAGGGCCTAATCCTTAGGAAGATTTACAGAGAGACGTTTTTTACTGTGAAATTGCCGAGTGAGATTGGGCGTAGCCTTCAAAGATATTGAGGGCATTGCTTAATCAACAATAATGTGTTTAACCCACGCCATGCTATGTAGCAGCATTTCAGATACTATCAATGCAATCGCGTTATCGAAAATCCCTTTGCGGTTGATGTGCATTCACATTAATTTCTCTTAAGAACATACTGCATTTCAGCGGGAAGGAGGTTAGACTAATAGATCTAAAGCTCTTGGCTAGACGTCTTGCTGATGAATTCTGTAGAAGGAAGAAAGGAAGAAGGACAGTATTAGCATACATATCAAACAAGCATTAAGCTATCTGCGGATATTTTATTTAATATAAGAAGCAACTGCCCTTCGAGGCACGGCGACCTTTACCCCATCAAAACCTGGTGACTTAAAGCCATTAAATGGTGCAACTGTATTCGATGCCACATTTTTTAACACGCATGATAGGATACAACAGATAGTGCAAAGCAGGGTCATTTGGAGATCGAAGGTTCAGAACTTCGTTGAAAAAATCATGCGTTCGGTTCGCTCTATATACCACCGCTGAGCCGTATCATCATCACGGCCGGCGTGGCCTCCATTACGCTCGTTCATCAACCATTCGTTCTACGTGTCCCGCCAATCATAATTTTGTCGAATGTAAAAATAATTAAACGTTACATTACCGTGAACTTTATGTACTTCCACCTCTCGACCCTAATTGTTAATTTGCATTGCAGTGAGGAACTATTGCCTATCGCCTCACGTGTACAGTGGGTAAAAAGAGTATTTCCACATGCAGATTTCCAAAGTTTTTATTTTTCTGAATAAGCGTGCTGCTGTTTGGTTGGCGACTTCGATGCCACCCATCTCAGAGTAAAGCAGGTGCTTGCTATACATGAGGCTTTTATCGATACGTCGATAGGCCTTTTGGGTATGTTGCGGAACATCATGTAAGATATATTTTTAGATTGCCAACCACTGCAAAAGCCGCAGACAAAGCGGCACTCTTCCTGCAATAATAAAATTGTTCCACTCAAACAGTAGATCTTGAGTTGCAGAGGAAGAAAGCCAAACTTTGTTTAGGAAGGCCCTTAGATCATACACTAACTTGGAGCTGATTAAAGGGTTGGACACAACTTTGAGTGCTCCTGGGCTGTGACTACAAACGCATCTATGCTTCACAGCATAGTGCATGGCCATCAGGATTGCGCACGTGCAGCTCCACTATTCCCTCGATGCAAGAAGGATGTTAGGCTGATTGGTCTAAAACTCTTGGCGAGTGAGTAATCATATTTCCCGACCTTGGGAATAAAGATTACTACATGGAATAGGTAAGTAAGCAAGTGTCAGGCTAGTAGTGAAAATTCTTTTCAAATTAGGAAGCAGCTGCCTTATAAGTTTTTGCAGCATAACAGGGTATATCCCGTGGTGCCTGTCAAATTAAAATCGTCAAGAGATGCCACAGCAAATTCAATGGCAATATACCAGCTACGCCGATTTGTTTTCGTCATTTCAGCCGCAGTTACCTTTGAAGGCATATGCAACTAGCCGATGAGAATCTGATTTCCCGGAAAATGGTTTTGAAGCAGTAAACTGAGTGTTTTGGATTTAGACTCAGTAAAGGTACAATCAGGTTTCCTGAGTGCACCTAGCTTTCCCGGTTTTCCCCGTTTGAGGACATTAACCAACTTGCTAGTCGCACTCAGAGACTTCATCTCTTTTCAGGAGGTCCTATAAGAATCGTTTCCGATCTACGAATAAGTTTCTTATATTCCTTCTGCTTCGATCGGTACTTGTTCCAGTCGTCTCCCGAATTCGATTTGAGCGATATATTCAGGAGACAGGAGACTTGTGGCTGTTCTGTGAATATTTTTGAGCTCGGCTTTCCACCAGGAAACCAATTCCGTGCAGGGAGGTTTGCTGACAGGACAAGCGAGTTCAAAACAGTTGGTGACGACGCTACTCAGGTCGTGAACAGCATCCTCTACCAAATGTTTCGTTCTGAGTTTAGGTAGGGTTTGAAATTATTTTTCACGCTCCCCTCTAAACCATACCCATTCTGCCTTCCTCGGGTTGCGAGGGGGAGATCCCACAACTCAATTGGAATTTCGATATATCTGTGATCTGACTGCGTAACATCTGGTAGTATTCTTCATTAAGTGATGGCCTTCGCATATCTGTTAGATAGGGTTAGGTCAATCACCTCCTGTCGCCTCGCTGTGGCAAACGTTGGTTGAGAGCCAATATTGCTGATAGTATGATCAGATGAAAAAGTGAAGCCTAACAGACAATCCCCTCTTAGATTGCATTTGCCGCACTCCAAGTGCGATGGGATGTACCGGGTAAAAAGAACAGACAACGCCTATTTGGATTCGGATTTGTTGTTCGAGGTGGACTTATACGAAAAGTTCTAAGCTTCCGGCATGTGAGCGAACGCTTCAAAACAATCCGCATCAAAGACAGAGTCAAAGACGACTTCTATGTCTTCTATGTGTTCAGTACCCAATGTGTTTTGGACCCAACGTCTAAGACAGCTGGGCCATATACATAGAGTGAATGGATAGCACAGCTTCAGCCCGAAGAGTTTTCGAGTCCAACCCCGAGGGACGACGAAGCAGAGGATGAAAGAACTTAAAGTGGCACACACAGGTGGAAGGGGACCATAGCCAACTGGGAGTGCGTGGCTAGAAACAGCTGGCAAAAGAACGTACCTGATGGAGAAGCTTGTTTTGTTGAGGCGCAGGTTCACACCGGACTGTAGCACCACCTAAGCAAGTATGTATTGAAAAAACGCGTAAACAGTTGCAGTTTATTGCAATTCAGTGGTCGGACCCTAGTCCGGACTATTAATTTTCGTAACATTTGGTGTCAGAAGTGGGATTGCAAGTAAACGAGTGAAAAGTGAATTACTTGTGAAGTGAATTACTAAAGGTGTATACAGAAGTGCAAGCGGATATGGAATCGGAGGAGTACTCTCTCAAATGGTTGACGGGCGATAACGGGTCATCGCATACAGTAGGATCCTATCGGAGCCGGACAGGATCCGGCTATGTCAACCATTTCCACAACTATCTCTATGGCCAAGCCTTTCATCTTAAGATGGACCACGTAGCGTTGAGATGGCCGCTGCAGTTAATAAAAACGGAAGGCCGACTTGCTGGATGTATAGATAGAATCCAGATTTAGGACTTGAGTATCGAATACCGGAAGGGAAACAGTCATGGAAACGCAGATACCTTATCGAGACGACTTGACGACGTTGAATACAAACATTGTTCACTTGCGGAAACCAAGGAACAGGTACCAGAAGATTCCTGGACTATCGTGAAAGTCGGAAGAAATCAGCGAGAAGATGCCTTGGCAGTCATCATCGATCACCAATAACGAGGTTTTCGACCGACGTGGCAGCAAATATCAAGTGAATCCCAATCGTAAAAGCTTCCTGGGCTCAATGGCAGAGTTTGTAGCTGAAGAACAGTTGCCTCTACCGCAGTTAGGAAAGTGAGAACGAGGACATTGTAAACGATGTGCTGGTAATTCCAAAGGAACAAATCAACGAGGTCATCCGAGAATACCACGAGCAACCAAGCGTTGGTCACCTTGGTGTTAACAAGACTGTAGAAAAGATCAAGAGACGTTTTTACTGGGTAGGATGCCATGAATCGGTCACAAATTTCATTCGCAGATATTAGCAGTGTGCGAAGGCAGAAGCACCACTTAGGAAAACTCGAGGAGATATACAGCAGCACAATGTTGGAGCACCGTTCGAACGTATCGCCATGGACATTGCAGGTACTTTCCCAACGAGCAACGCTGGAAACAATTACGCGCTGGTGGTGATCGACTACTTCAGCGAATGGCCTGAAGTGTCTTACATACCGAACCAAGAAGCCAAAACCAATTCGGACGCGTTATGGAGTACCGCTGGAACTGCACTCACACGAGCAATATCGATTTGTCGGTGTTTAAAGAACTCTGCTACAGGCTAGGTGTCCGAAAAACACGGACAATACCATTACTCCTACAATCTGATGGCTAAGTCGAGAGGTTTAACCGGACGATGGAGGAATACCTAAGAAAAGTCGTCTTCGGAAGGACTGGGATGGACATCTTTCCCGTTTATTAATGGCGTATCGATCGGCGCAGCACAATTCAACGGCTATAACACCAGCTGATGCCATTTTTGGAACTGATCTGTGACTTACATCGGATCTGAAGTTCGGCGTGGTACTACCGACCGACAGCTAGCAGCAGGGTGGTCTTCATAACCGAAAAAAAGGACCAGCTGAACTCTATCAACCAGTTCATTCGAGAGCGACTGAACTTGCTCAGTGATAAAATGATGGTGACATATGACTTAAAGGCGAACACTTTTGAATTCGAGCCAGGCTTGGGAAAAAAAGGCTTGTGCCCCAAACTGAAATCAGCCTGGGGTGGGCCATATGAGGTCATCAAGAAATTTAACGACGTGGTATACCGACGGACTCCTCGCGGAACTGTTTAAAACAGCTGGCGATGAGCTGGTCAGGAACATGCACCAACTCATCTGAGAGATATGGTCGGAAGAATGCGTGCCCGATGAACGGAATCTCAGTATTGCTTTGCCCGGTCTATAAGAAAGGAGACCACTATAACTGCGCCAATTACAGAGGGATAAGTCTCCTGAACATTGCGTACAAGATCCTCTCGCCGTACTGTGTAAGCGCCTGAAACCGTTCGTGGACAATCTTATAGGTTCCCACTAGTGTGGTTTCAGACCAGGAAAATCCACAATAGACCAAATATTTACACTACGGCAGATCTTGGGAAAGGCCCATGAATTTCAGGTCGGCACGCAACATCTTCTTGTCGACTTTAAAGCCGTGTATGACAGTGTTTATAGAGACGAGCTATACAGAGCCATGTCATATTTTAACATTCCTGCCAAACTCGTCAGACTGTGCAGGATGACTATGGAGAACTCTCGCTGCTCCATTAAGGTCGGAGGGGAACTAACCGACCCCTTTGATGTTAAAAAAGGTTTTAGACAGGGTGACGCACCATCATGTGATTTCTTTAACATTATTCTTGAAAAGATCGTGCGGGCCTCTGCGGCCAACACAAGAGGTACGATCTACTTCAAGTCTGCACAATTGCTTGCCTACGCAGAGGACATTGGCGTTATTGGACGGACAAGGCAAGACGTCAATGAGGCGTTCGCAGGCATTGAAGCAGAAGCGGCTAAAGTGGGTCTAAGGGCAAATGGGGACAAGACCAAATATATACGTCACCTTCGGCAGCTTGAACTAGTCAAGGACTTCGTGTACCTTGGCTTTTTAGTGACAAGCAACAACGACACCAGCGCTGAGATAAAACGGAGAATAACTCTTGCCAATCGCTGCTTCTTTGGATTCAAGAGGCAATTGAGTAGTAGAGCCCTCCCTCGAAAAACTAAGGTATCCCTCTACAAAATCTTAACTATCCCGGTCCTCCTCTACGGCGCTGAGGCTTGGACATTATCAAAAGCGGATGAAGAGGCTCTTGGGCTTTTCGAGAGGAAAATTCTGCGTGCAATCGTTGATCCCGTTTGTGTAAACGGAGAGTGGAGGCGGAGATTCAACCAAGAACTGTACGGGCTGTACAGGAACATCGGCCTAGTTAGTCGTCTTCGGAGCCAACGTCTAAGATGACTAGGCCATGTAGAGCGAATGGACATCACCGCTCCGGCTCGAAGAGTCTTCGTCTCCAACCCCGATGGACGACGCAGCAGAGGACGACCGCACAGGTGGAAAGGGACCTCAACCAACTGGGCATGCGGTACTGGAAGCGGCTGGCCAAAGGTCGTACCGGCTAGAGAGGCTTGTTGGTTGAGGCCCTGGTTCACGCCGAACTGTAGCACCATCAAATTAAGTAAGTAAGGTATACCGAATAAGGCAAACAGGAAACGGACGGGCGAAATGTAAATTTGTCCACTTGGAGATGTTAGCGCCATACTGCGGAGAAGGATCAAATCGCTTGTTCGAGGACGAATAAGTTTAGGAGGACCGCAGTGTTGCGGACACGAACACGGCTCAGTAACGAGCAATCAGTCGGTAATCCGGTCATCATGTGAGATGTAGAGACAAAAGTTGTAATAAAGGTAAAGCGCCCAGATAGTTAATCTTTGGTGGGATAGTAGAGTGTGTGTACGCAATAAAGTCTAAAGTGTGGAAAAGCTTACACACTGAGCTTCTAATAATAAATAAAGTGTGTGTATGGAATGAAAAAGTAAACAGTTATAGTTTCATTTTCGTAACTTTCTTTCTTATACTTATTTACTTAATTACTTACTGAGCTAAAGCTGCCTTCCATCCTTGACGGTCCCGGGCACGCTGCTTCCAATTATGAAGACCAAGATGTCTTACATCCGCGATTACTTGGTCTTTATACCGGAGGTTCGGTCTTCCTCTTCTTCTCGAACCAGGAGGTTCGGAGTGGAAGACCCTGTTTGCCGGATCTCCACTGTGGTGTCATTTGTGGAATCTACGTTTGCCCCGAGGTAGACAATTGTTATATTATGTCCCAGGTGGTGAGCGACGGATTGGTTTTTGCTTGACAGCATGTATTTCGTTTTGTCCTCATTGATCTTAAGACCAACTCGTTTCGACTGTTCTTCAATCGCCGTGAATGCTTCCACAATGCCACGGCGAAAACACGCAATTACGTCGATGTCGTCTGCGTATCCTAGCAGCTGGACGGACTTGTAGAAGATAGTGCCTTCCCTGTTGACGCCTGCCCGTCGCACTATCTGCTCCAGCACCAGGTTGAAGAAGTCACATGACAGCGCATCTCCTTGCCGAAATCCGGTGCATGTTTCACACGGTTACGAAGTCCTAGAATCGAGTTGCACGGTGCATAGCGTATTTTTTAGCGTGGCGCGACACAACTGGATCAGTTTTCCCGGGATCCCGAATTCGGCCATCGCACCAAACAGGCCTTCACGATGAATGCTGTCGTATGCGGCATTGAAATCGATCAAAAGATGGTGTGTATCGATTAGAAACTCGTTGGTCCTTTCCAGGATTTGTCGAAGTGTGAAAATTTGGTCTATAGTCGATTTGCCGGGCCGGAAGCCGCACTGGTAGCTGCCGACTAGTGCGGTGCAAAATGGATTTAGACGTTCACACAGTACGCTGGACAGGCTCTTGTATGCGACATTGAGCAGGGATATACCTCTATAGTTCTTGCAAGAGGTAGGATCGCCTTTTTTGTGAATGGGGCAAATAGTTGTCGGGCATGCTTTCATCTTCCCAAATTCTGCAGATAATCTGAGTTGGGATTATCTCGGCCCCTACCACTCTCTTTTGATCAGGCTCGTTAAGCAGCTGCTGGAAATGCTGCTTAAATACATCCACTATTCCCTGCGGGTCGGTGACAAGATTACCCTCGCATTTTCGAAGAGTCTAAGTGCCCTTTTTGAAGCCCCTTGCAAGGCCTTTGGCTTTCACATTCGCCATCATACCACGGGTTTCTTGTCGGTTGTGGTAGGTACCCTAAGGTGGTTTCAGCTACTTCTTGAATGGCTGAGCGGCAATGCAGCCACATATTTTTGGCATTTGTGTTCGACGTAGGCATACCGTAGAGTCTTTCGCTCAGCTGCTCCCTGTAGACTCTGGCAACCTCCGGTGTGCTCAGGCGCCCAATGTCGAACCTCCTCCTGATGGGCTGGTGCAGCTTTCTGACATTGAACAGTCGAGCTCTGAATCTTGCTGCTACGGGGAAGGGGTCAGAGTCGACATTTGCCCCTCTGAATGATCGCACATGGTCTGATGGTCGATTTGGTTGGCAGTTCGACCGTCCGGAGATCGCCAGGTTGCTGTGTTGATTCGCTCACGAGGAAATCTTGTGCTACTTATCACCGCATTACGAGCTATCGCAAAGTCCGTGAGTTGGAAGCCGTTATCTGTTGTTGTATCGTGGAGGCTGTGCTTTCCGATCAATCCGCCAAAGATGTTCTCCTTACCGATTTTGGCGTTGAAGTCCCCGAGTACGATTTTAACATCGTACTCCGGACAAGCTCCATAGGCGTTGGAGGTCATAGAAGTCCTCCTTAATATGCGTGTGCACATATAAGGCTGATGTTATAAAATATGCCTCTGATGCGGATCACAGCCAAGCAATCACTTATAGGTTTAAAGTCGATGACCTTCGACCTTAACCACTTTCCCACGACAAATCCGCAACAAATGTCGCAAGTTTTCTTCCTCATCATACCGTTTCCTATCCAGCGTATTTCCTGGACCGCAGTAATATCCGCCTTTTACTGCGTGAGGATTCGCAATCCTTATACAGAACAACGAAAATCGTTACAAAACCGAGTGTGTAAATCATTTTTTCGCTCACTGTATATTACTCATCCGATATTATTCTGGACAGTCACCGTATTATTATTCTAATCGCATAGCACATTAAAATTCCCACTCGTAACTGTTCAAACCAACATGTATACGTATAAGAATGAACATCAGAATCTATGAACCTGTGAAGTATAAATCGTTACCGAATGGACAACCAGTTTTTCTTCTCAATTTCATTATTTCAGTGGATACGAACAATAACAATATAGAAATAATTGTATAAAAACAAGTCATTGGAAAAAGCCAACAAAGGCTTCTGGCTTGAGGGCAACACGTTTTCCATTTTAGCAGCTTCAGTCGAAGTCGGTCTTTATAGTGAGCAGGATTGAAACAATTGCCCGAGTATCTTACAGCGCCATTTAATTGCGATACAATTGCAGTCGATTGTTCGATAGTATACAAAAGTGCACGTGAATGTATGTGGAAATATTTAAAAATTAATTAAACTAAATACAACTTGTTTTGGTAGTTAAGATTCTCTGAATAACGATCCAATCAACTGAAGATGATCAGGCAGCTCTTCCTTTGCATCATAGCTGTGACCATGGTAAAAGGAAGCCCACAGGTAACTATGAAGCCATTCCATTTAGCTCTTATCTTAGTCCTTGGAAACTATGTTTGTACGCAAGGTTCTGTTGTTTCAAAATGAACAACGGAAAATTCCAGTCTTAAGTTCCGACAGTAATCAATATACGCGACCTTACTTATAATAATTTAAGTGAAACCACCCCGCGCTGTGTAGTCCATTTATTTCCTGCGAAACTGGTTTAAGTTCAGTTGGATATACGTAGTACGTTTACATAGATACGCTCGTTAGCAATGTTTTTTTAGTTTTTGGACTTAATTAGCATGACTTTGGTTAATTTGCTTTGCAGTTTGTTACTTTTAAAGATGGAAGAATTGGAGTTAACTTCGGTGGATATACTGCCGAGGCAGGGCTTGGTGGCCTTTTAACTGGTAACGCTGCAGATGGCGGTTTAAGTGCTTCGGCCGGTACACCTTTTGGACAACGTGCAGCTGCTGGTATAGGAGGTCTAGAAAATGGTAACTTTTTTGTTTGCTTTCTGTATATCACTAAAAGAAATCCTAAAAAAAACAAACCCGAATCATTGTACGTCGCAGGAAACGCTGCGGGCACGGCATACGCTGGAGCACAAGCCACTGACACTATTGGTGCAAGTGCTGTAATTGGTGGTAATACCGGTAACCAACAAAGTGGTATTCTTGGTGCAGAGGCACATGCCAATGGTAAAGCTGTAACCAAAGTTATTACCACACAAGAAGTCTCTCCATCCCACGGCGCGACATCCACACTAGTTGTTCCCACTGACTTACCCAAAGTGAATGTCATTCAAAAAGTGAAACTTCCGAAGAAATACGCCACTGCAACGAACGTCGAAAGTGTATGTATGATGCAGTACTCGTATGGCTTAGTCATAAATTTCAATTGCAATTTCAGAGATTTGGTGGTAATGGATCGCCAGCAATATCTACAAATGGCAATTCGGACGTAGCATACACGAAAAATGGGAAAGCCGTTCATAGGCAAATAAGTTCCGGAGCTTTGGACAGCTATTTGAATGTAATATCAAAATATGCCTAATTCGAATCTTTAGTAATTTAAGATCTTGCAGATCCCCATTGGTATATTGCAGTCTATAAGAGACAACTTGCGACCAATTTGAGCGCGTAAGGAATAAGTGTAAACGGGTATGGTATAACAGTCGCTTCATTTGTAAGTCAATTATTGCAGATATCAATAAACTGATCGATGGGAATAATATTTTTTTTTGCGTCTTATTTTACAAGAGCTTTAGGTTAGGTTAGGTAAGCAGGAACCTAATAATTTCCCCTTGAGCTGAACCATTTAGATGCAGATAGAAATCCTAGTAGTCTGTTCGGCCCAATGTTACTTACCTCCTCTAGTCCCAAAAGAAAGTGACTTCCAAGGGTCATGATCCTTTTTTGAGCTAGTACTGGGCATTCACACAGTATGCGATGAATGGATTCAATTCCCTCCTCGTCCCTGCTGGCCTAGTCTAGCTGCTTGGTAGGATATCATGCAGCGCCGAATGAGGTTACCGACTACCAATCGAATATTCCCACGACTGAACTTTAGCAAATGTCTGCACAAGCGGGCTTGGAGATACTGACAAGTTCCAGCCTGGCAGACAGGTTATTGGAGTGGATACCGTTAGGAGGGTGATCGCGAGCTTAAAACTCAAGCTTAAAAGATCAACTTTGGCCCCGATGTAGATGTATGCAACGAATCTAGAGTCAGAGAATGCAACTTTCCTGGATGAAGTTGGTACTGCCCTTGATAGGGTGGTTGAGATGGATTCCTATATCCTGATGGGTGACTTCAACGCCCACGTGGGTGTGGAAGTAACGACACGGGCTAGTGTGATTGGGAGGAACAGTGATCCTCATCAAATCGCGAACGGAGAGAGGTTGTTTCCGTATAAAGACATTCATAAATATACGTGGTATCGTATCGTCTTCATCAAAAAACGTTGGTAGAGTTTCTTTGTGGTATCATCGTGTGTGAAACGGATGGTTTTTGACGTTCGTGTGTTGAGCGAGACTGACTCTGACTGTCAACCGATCATCACCTGGTGTTGTGTAAGCTGTATATTACTGATAGATTACTTCTTCTGGCAACGCGGAAACCAAGAGGGAGAAAATACAGAGCATTGCGGTGCGGGGGGAGGGAGCGAGCAAACAGAGCAAAGAAGCTGATCGCGTTTAAAATGGCAAACGCCAACTTCGATCTCTGTCCCTGCTCAATCCAAGTTGACAGCCTCCGCGTGTATTTCTCCACCTTCGAGAAACCCCTGGTTTTATGACGAATGCAGACAAGCCCATGTAGAGAAACACAATGCATACGTGGCTACACTGCATCGACGGACGAGAGCTGCCTGCGAGCTCTATGAAAAGAAAAGGAGAGAGAGCATGCGCTTCTGAGAAGAAAAAAGAAGGAGCACGAGAAGCCCGAGATCGAGGAGATGGAGAAATGTTAGTCCAGGAGCAGCGACGTTCGAAAGTTTAACCAAAAAGGAAAACGAACATTTCAAGACTATAAAGCCAGAGCAGAACCCTGCAGGGATGAGCACGGACAACTAATAGTGGAGTCACAGTCGATGCTGAGATTGTGGAAGAACCACTTCTGCAAGCCGAATAACGGTGATAATAGTCAAAACTTGGCCGTCAGACAGAATGAACCATTGACAATTGACGCAGACGAAAGAGAATCCCGTCCACCCCACCTAGACGATGTCAAGATAGCGATATCGAAACTTAAACCTTATTAAGCTGCTAGAGCATGCGGACTTTCCGCGGAACCCTTTAAAGCAGCTGGCGATGAGCTAGTTAGAAACATGCACCAACTCATCTGCAAGATATGGTCGGAAGAATGCATGCCCGATGAATGGAATCTCAGCATCGTTTGCCCGGGCCATAGGAAAGAAGACCCCTATGACTGCGCCAATTACAGAGGGATAAGTCTCCTGAACATTGCGTACAAGATCCTCTCTGCCGTACTGTGTAGGGGCCTAAAACCGTTCGTGGACAATCTGATAGGTTCCTACTAATATGGTTTCAGGCCAGGAAGATCCACGCTAGACCAAATATTTACACTACCGCAGATTTTGGAGAAGACCCATGAATTCCAGGTCGCCACCCAACATCTTTTTGTCGAATTTAAAGCCGCATATGACAGTGTTTATAGAGACGAGCTATACAGAGCCACGTCATGTTTTAACATTCCTGCTAAATTCGTCAGACTGTGCAGGACAACTATGGAGAATTCCCGCTGCTCCATTGACGTCGGAGGTGAACTAACCGACCCCTTCGGGGTTAAAAAAGGTTTTAGACATGGTGACGCACTGTCGTGTGATTTCTTTAACATCATTCTTGGAAAGATCGTGCAAGGCCCTGTGGTCAATACAAGAGGTACGATCTACTTCAAGTCTACACAATCGCTTGCCTACTCAGATGACATTAACGTTATTGGACGGACAAACCGAGATGTCAATGAGGCTTTTGCAAGCCAGAATCGGCTTAAGTGTATCTAAGGATAAATGGGGACAAGACCAACACCGTGACACCGACGTCTTAGTCAGGACATCACCTTCAGCAGCTATATTTTTGAAGTAGTCAAGGACTTCGTCTACCTTGGCTCGATAGTGACAAGCAGCAATAATAACAACGCAGAGATAAAACGCAGGATAATCCATGCCAACCGCTGCTTCTTTGGGCTCAAGAGGCAACTGAGTAGTAGATCCCTCTCTCGAAAACTGAAATAGAGGCTCTTGGGCGTTTCGAGAGGAAAATTCTTTGGTCCCGTTTGTGTAAACGGAGAGTCGAGGAGGAGATTCAACCAAGAACTGTACGGGCTGTACCGCGACATCGGCCTAGTTAGACGTCTTCGGATCCAACGTCTAAGATGGCTGGGCCATGTAGAGTGAATGGCCATCACCGCTCCGGCCCGAGAAGTCCCCCCCCGAGGGACGACGCAGCAGAGGACGACCGCATCTAAGGTGGCGCGCACAGGTGGAAAGGGACCTCAGCCAACTGGGCGTGCGGCACTGGAAGCGGCTGGCCAAAGATCGTGCCAGTTGGAGAGGCTTGTTGGTTGAGACACTGGTTCACCCATATCAGTAGCACCATCTAAGTAAGTAAGTAAGTGAGGTGCGGCAAGACTTTGCACAGCACATAGCCATATAGGATGTAGGCGACTATTTTCAACAGCTGTCATTCCCTCTGCACGTGATGTTTGTGGAGGGAGGCGGGTTGGAGTGGCGACTGGTTGTGAGAAAACAACTGCGGGGCTTAAAACACCGGGAGTGCAAGAAGCCATCAAAGAGAAGAAGAAGGCCTACATTGACTGGATTCTCTTCTGGTAAACCATTCGCCGGCTAAGAGGAAGGAAATTCAACGTAATCAAAGGAGTTAAATCCAAAGATGGTGTGTTGCTTTCCAATGACATTGACATCTTACGCAGATGAAGCGAGCACTTTTCGGAGCTGCTCAATCCTGAACAGAGCGCTGAGGGGGGCAGGCCTATATTCTTGAGTGGGGCGGAGAATAGTCCAACGGTTGAGGAAGTCATTTTAGCGATTGAATCGCTAAAAGTTGGAAAGTCCACCGGTTCGGGTGAAGTTCGGCCAGAAATGCTTAAGGCAATGAATAAAGAGGGAGTATTATGGCTCTCGCGTGTCATTAAGGTGGCCTAGGAATGCGGTGAGACACCCAGCGATTGGTACACTGGGGTGATTGTCCCTCGTTTCAAAATCGGGGTTAAAAAATAGTGCTCCAACTATAGAGCCATATCTCCTTTAAGTGTCCTCGGTAAAGTCTACGCTATGGTGTTGGAGGCGCGTTCTAGAGCTATGGTCCAATGCAAGATAGGGGATGAACTATGCGGTTTCCGTTACGGCAGAAGTTCAACCGAACAGCTTTTCACTCTAAGAATGGTACTCGAAAAGGCTTGGGAGTACGTCAAACCGATCTACAGCCGCTTTATAGATTTGAAAAAGGCGTATGACCGAGTTCCCCGAGGTGAACTCTGGAGTGTTCTGCAGGAGAAGGGGATTGATGGTGATCTGTTGAGGGCCATTCCGTTTCTATACACAAACTGTAGCAGTTGTGTTCGGTTTGTATGTATGTGTTGGCGTTGGCGTTACATTCCATGAGGGACCTAAGCCGAGCTTCTCTCAATCACCCATGTTGTGTGTGATTTCATTTTCCCATAGGTGAAAGCGACCTACAGTTTATTGCCGGTTTCGAGAAGCTTTTCATGAAAATTTTACTACAGGGGGTTTTGTCAGAACCCCGCTGAGGAGAAACACCGTGAAAAACACGGTCGATGACATAGCTGTGTCAGGATTCGATCCCGTGTCATCGGCGTCAGAGGCAAACACACTACCCACTGCGCCACGGTGCTCTCGGGTTTACGGTATATGGACAGGATGTTGCAGCGCAGTCGAGGCGAGGATCGCTTCACAGATAGATAGGTTTTTGGCAGTATGTGCTCACTCACGAGGTTTGTTTAAGTTTAAGTTTAAATATCTCGGGGTCTTCTTCACTAGTGATGGGAGGAGTAATACTGAGCTTCCTGCAGGATTGGCCAAGCTGGGTCAATTTTAGAAGATCTGTAATCAGGAAGACCGCTCTTGGTGTCAAAGCCAAGCTAGCGGTTTTTAACTCAGTATTTGTTTCAACTCTCACCTACGTTCATGAAATGTTGGTATTGACCGAAAGAATAAGATCGCGGATACAAGCCGCCGAAATGAGATTTCTTCTTGCTGTTGTGGGAGTTACGCGCCGGGATATGATGAGACACACGGAAGTGCGCGGGGAGCTCAATATTGAGCAGCTGTTTCTTCGAACGGAAAGGGCTATGCTTCGATGGTTTGGTCACGTGGGACAATTGTCGATATCATCATGATTTCCGAAGTGTGCCTTGAATGCAATACCATCAAGTATTGCAAGTCAAGCGACCGCTTGACAAACTCAGAACGAGGTAATCGGACCAGGTCCAAAAACTCGCCTGAATGCGCTTGGGCATAGCTCCTGATGAGTTAGAGTCGTTGGCGGAGGGCCGAGGGACCTGGAGATCCCGTGTACCGCGACCCCTTTAGTGGAACATGCGGGCTACTGAAAATGTATGTATGTATGAACTTTAGCAGACTTTCTTTCCCTTTCTTATCATAGACGGGCCAAGTTTATCTTGCAGTTGCACATGTTTTAACCTACTTTGGCAGTAACCACATCCTAGGCACAGGATAGTCTGAACTTTGTCCCCGAAAGTGTTTTCTATATTACTACATGATTCCTAATTGATCCCCTATGATATTAAGCCGCTCATGCTGCCCTCGCATTTAAGCCAAGCACCTTCAACCAATTGCCACTAAAACCGACAAATCCTACAACAAAAAAATATCCAATTTACCAAACAATCCAATTCTACCCTGCACCTGTTCGCTTAAAATCCTCCATACATTATCCGGCTTAAAATTGTCCCACACACCTTAAGGATAACAATTACTAAATAAAGGCCCACCGAGTCCACTCAGGGCGGACAGCATCCTTATCCGTATGTTAGCAAGTGTAGGTTTTCATAAATTCACATGTAAGCCATACTCCGTTCCTGAACGTGTCCAAAATTATAATCAGATTCCATTAGCTACCACAATGTCCTTTAACCACCAACCACCACCCTCCCATTTACTGACCATTGTCCGGGCATTGGTTTAAATGAGTGTACGACGAGCGTTTGCCTGTCGAAGGTACAAACAGGAACGAGCGGTAGCAATTACAATCAGGTCCTGTTATACAATTAAAATGGAATTACATTTAATAGAGTTCCAGAGTAGTCTCATGGTAGCACCGTTCGGAATACCTAGATACGAGTATGTGAACGGGAGTTGTGGTAGCGATAGTAGTTGTCTTTATAATGACAATGAGATAGATCTAGTGAGCTGTTGCAAAAATAATTTTAATTAAATCTCAAGTGATAGATGGGGCTTCCCAAGACGCAGTTGTATCGGTTTGAATGCCAGGATGTAGAATAATGCTTCTCTGGTTATAATGGCCTTCGCCTACAGGTGGCAGGACAATAATTCAACGAAATGCTTTGCGGCGCGGGACTGGAACTATGTATGTGTAACTGCTTTGCTTCATTACCGACATTTAAAAAAAGAGTTCAACAGTACGCCAGCCCCCAAACTACCCATCACAAATACACAAAAAAAGAAATAAACAGCAAGGACCAACCCATGTGGCGCCAGGACGTCTTTCTAATCAAAGTAATGATAGTAGCAACGTAGTAATCACCCCATCCGCATCCCATCGCTTGCTTGGTTAACTGAAATTTACATAAAAGACCAATTTATCTACCGAACGGAGACATGCTCCGTATCCTTGACTGACACAAAAACAGAACCTCGCTTACACGCTTATCGGATTTTTTATGCTTACACATTCATCGTTCAGCAAATGCACCATTGGGATATCAGGATAATAATAACACGAAATACGAGTAGTGCAAAGTCCATAGAGGATCCTGTCAAATAGTGCTCCTGAATACAAAACGCTTCAACATTGTCCTTAATGACAGCAACTAGACCCCTCGATAGATGACGTGGTGGTTTTTCTCAGCCCACAGGAGCTGTGATTCGTCCCCTAAGTGCTGTGGTTACATGAACATTGCTTCGTGTCCTTCTATTTGTGATTGTGATTGCGTGTTCGGGAAGGAAAAATCACTTCCGTTTGACATTTTTCCTTAAGCTCTTTTCCAGGGAATCGCTTTAAGATATGGTTAAAGTCGTTTGGAAACTATTGTGTACAGTTTAATGGGAATGTTGAAGTAATTTTCCAGCAAAAAATGTAATTAAAATCTACCCTGTATCCTTTGTCACCTGCTTAAATACATACACATACACCACATCTATAGAGGGAAGGGACAAAAAATTCATTAACCCCCGCCCAAAGGAATAATTACACACAAAAACGCGTCCATACAAAGCAGCCAAGCACAAAACCCAAAGGACTCGATGTCACTTGCAGGCGTCCAACAGTTAACGACTAACCAAAATACATTTCCTGTGGTCCTTTCACTTTCCTTTATTCTTATGGCCCAAAACTACTCATTAATTTTATTTGCCGCTCTCCTGTTCTCCTCCAGGGACTTGACGAGGCTGTTCTTTAGGATATCAGCGCCATCCCCATTGCATTTTTGGTAGCATGGCAACGATTTTAGCCGCTCGAGCCATTCGAACAAGTCGGGGAATTGCTTTTCATCGATTGGTGCCAAATCGTGCGCGGTGGATATCGACGACAGGCAACAGAGATCTGCCATAGTTAGGTGTTTTCCACAGACGTATGGACCTTCTTTGAGGCACTTGTCCTAGCCATCATAAGCCTTTTGGAGGTAATCGAGCGAGCGAACAGATGACCACTTTTTGGCGGCCGGCAAGATCTTTCGGGAACAGATGCTCGTTGTTAGAGTATTTATCGGCGAGATATGAACAGATCACATGACTGTCGGCTACGACCAGATCTTTGTCCTTCAATACAGGGATGGTGTGCTGAGGATTAATTTTCAGGAATTCTTCACCCAGATGCTCACCATCCTTCATGTTCACAATTCTGTACAGTAGAAGAGTTATGTAACTAAGAGGAATTCGCGCCCACTTTCTCTTACCGGAGGGCCAATTCCACGCCGATTTCGGCTGCTGGCAAGAGCACTGATCGACTCGGTGCACTGCGTGGCGTGTAAAACAGAATTGGTTTCACAACCATTGTTCTAGGCGAGTTAATCTCAATCTGAACTATTGTATCTCAACCGGTAGAAGTAAATATTTCGACTGAAGATTTGTTCCCTTCGTTATCCAACGTGCAAGCGACTGTTTACCACTGAGTGCAGGAAAAACACAGCTGATTAAAGGGAAACGTCACAAGCAAACTGTTTGTGTTCCAAGAGCTATACGAGACAGCTCAATGTGATTGATCGACTTGTTGATGTTGTTTTTTGGATGTTGAGTTAAATTATGTCGACGTTCTACCTTAATCTGAGATCTACTCTAAATGGGGCAGCCATTTTTTTGGTGGCGTTACAGGCCATGAAAGACCAGAGCCAAGCTTCTGTTCAATCACCCATGATGTGTGTGATTTATTTTTCAGACAGGTGAAAGGGACCTACAGTTTAATGCCGATTCCGAACGGCGTGCGAGAAGCTTTTTCAAGGCAAGTTAGGTATATTACGGGGGGGTTTCGCCAGTACCCCGCCGAGGACGCGGCGAAATAAACTTTCGATGGCGTTGATATTATCGGGATCCGAATTCGCTCATCATGCGTCAGAGTACAACACACTAACTACTGCGCCACGGCGCCCTGGCGGGGGCAGCCTAGTAACATTCAAATCAGTTACCAGGGGTACCATTCAAAGGGGGGTCCTCTCCCCTCTTCTCGGGAATGTAGTTGCAAATGAACTACTGGCCAAACTCGAGAAAGAATCCATCGATGTTATTGCCTACTCAGACGGCGTTGATATTACCATTTCGGGCACTTGCCCCTCCACGCTGATATCTCAGGAAATGAAGGAGCCGACACACTCGCCAGGCAAGACGCGACGCAACAATCAAACATGACATGCGCAGGTATACCTCTAGCGGCCTTTAAACTTAATCTTACAAACCTCGCCTTGGCTGAGATGAACCTGAGATGGGCCCGGGGGCACACCTGCCACATCACCAGGCAAATCTGGTCTCGGCTTGACAGTCAACGGACCAAGGGACTAATCTTCCTAAAACGAACTGCCATCTGTAAATTTATTGGTGTCATCAGCGGTCACTGTCTCATTGGCAGTCACGCATAAAACTAGGGCAAGTTCCGAATAACTTCTGCAGAATCTGCTTAGACGACGAGGAGGTCGAATCCATTCATTATCTACTCTGCGCCTGTCCGGCTCTCTGTTCAATCAGGAAACGCTACCTAGGATCCCACTTCCTTAACGACTTGACTGATGTTTAGCGGGTAAGGTCAGTCGACCTTCTTAATTATTTAGGAAGTACTAAGTGGTTCCACGAATAGGGGGTAAACCCTCTTCATAGCAACACAACACGCCTCTCTGGCCTAAATGTATACTCCCCACCCTGGGGAGGCTACGGACTACATAACCTAACTTACCTTAATCTGTCATGAGAATTGAGGCAGAGGATTGTCGAGTTGCCTTTACATGAGTTGGTCGGAAACTATATTACCAACCGTAGTCCCGTGTTGACTGTAAGATTGTCACATGACGTTTCGACGAGTTTGTTTGCACTCAACGGCAAATACGCGCCTCCACAGCTTTGATATTTATAGTTATCACTCTGCTCAGTGCCATTATATACACGCATACAATGTACTCCAAACCATGTGCTCCCATGCACATGGAACTCCCATGATAATCGGTCACGCAATGAGTAATTCTGTTATGAAATCGTTTGACTAAATGAGTGAAAAGAGCGAAGGGCACACATACAACGTACAACTGTATCTGCGAGAGTTTCAGACGAGTTCGTCACAATTCATATCTGTGAATCTTAATCACTTGGTCATGTAGACACCCATAATATCCACTGTGGTCACCTTGAGCTTGTATAAAGCTGGCGCTCGCTGTACAAAATCAATAACCGGAATTGCGGCTCGCAATCCGGCTTAGCTACTATCACCTTAGTGGTAAACAGATATTTTACCATAATATAACGAGTAATACCGATTTAGATGAGAAACATCAATCTAATAATGATTTTGTAACGTCTGTAGACGTCCGACGGATGCTGGCCTGATAAAAAACGAGAAGAGCCAGCGCAGACGAACACCTTGCGGCACTGTTAGTAAGTCCCATCACCAAATCCTTGTGGTGCCATCTGGAGATTTCCTCTGGAAATTACAGACGGGGACGGGTGAATGGCGAGTTTCCTGCGCCAATACACAGGTTCAGCCGGTTGGGCTATGGCCTAGTAAGCCGATAAAAAGAGGATGAGAAACGGTGGTACATGCTACGGAAACTGCTACAAGGAGAACAAACAAAACCTATTTGGATGCGGATTTGTCGTTCGAGGTGGACTTTGGCAAAAGTTCTAAGCTTTGCCACTCAACATTCAACATCAAATCTATCTTTGGGAACATCAGCTTGAAAAGACGACAGAGTCAAAGATGACTTCTATGCCCTCCTAGATAGAACATACGCTCAATGTCCCAGCTATGACACCAAGATTTTTCTAGGAGATTTCAACGCCAAGCTGGGTAAGGAGGATATTTTTGAACTAGTAGGAAGGCACAGCCTATACGACGCCACGTTCGAAAACGAATTCAGGCTAATAGACTTTGTGACGGGGCGTAATCTCCTAGTAGCTATCACACGATTCTCGCATCTTAATGTCCATAAGGAAACCTGGCGGTCTCCTGATCAACTATCGGTTAATCAAATCGATCATATTGCGATCAACGCCTCACGTTCCTCCAGGGTGTCCTAACTTTCCGAGGAGCCAATGTGGACTCAGATCATTAGCCCGTTGCAGTCAAAGTACGTATGCGGATATCGCGAACACTGCGGTTCGAGTAGGATCATCGAAATTGGACGTCGGGAAGCAAGAAACCTTCAGAAACTTCGCCGATCGTGTCTCCATCCAAGAGCCGATGCAAACTGCATAAACCATGGAACAGCAATGAAGACGTTTTTAAAGCGCCATCAGGGCGCTGGGAGAAACCTTTCGTTTGACGAGGATTGCAAACAAATAGAGTGCATACATGGCCAAGTTGTATCGATGTACGAGAGCTGCTCTTGAGTTCTATGAGCGGAAAAGAAGGGAGGATCACGCGCTTTTCAGAAGGAAGAACAAAGAAAATGAGAAGCGCGCAATCAAGGAGATGGGGAGATCTTATCGCAGAAACGACGTTCGAGAGTTCCACCAAAGAGAAAAACGAACATGCCAAGGACATAAAGCCAGAGCGGGAGCCTGTAGGAATGAACACGTACACCACGTATGTGAGAATATGGAAATACTATCTCTGCGGAATTCCGTCCACCCGACTTAGACGAGGTTAAGATAGCGAGATAAAAACTGAAGTCTAATAAAGCTGCAGGCGCAGGCGGCCTGCCTGCTTGGCTGTTTAAAGCAGCTTGAGGTAAGTTGGTTGGGAACATACACCAGCTTCTCGTAAGATATGATCGCAAGAAAGCATGCCCGATGAATGGAATATCAGCATCGTTTGCCCGGTCCAAAAGAAAGGAGACCCCTATAACTGCGCCAACTATAGGGGAATAAGTCTCCTTAAGTTGTGGCAGATCTTGGAGATGACCCGTGATTATTGACACACACCACCTTTTCGTGGATTTTAAAGCCGCATAGGATAGTGTCTATAAGGACGAGCTATAGACACCATGTTGTGTTTTGACATCCCTGCCAAGCTCGACAGGTTGTGCATGGATGGCAATGGAGAATTCTCGCTGCTACATTAAGGTCGGCAAGGAGCTAATCGAGAACATCGGTTTCAAACAAGGATTCAGAAGAGGTGGCGCACTCTTATTTTTTCAACATCACGCTTGAAAATATCGTGTGGGATTCACTGGCCAATACAAGAGGCACGTGCTACCTCAAGCCTGCACAATTGCTCGCATACGCTGATGGATAGATAGATATTTATTTTCGTATAAAAATTACAAAAGATTTGCTACCGCACATTATATACAATACAGGGATTTGACATGAACAAATGTGTATGAACAAATTACTGGGAATTATAACCAACGCGAAATTTGGTTGGCTCTCGTCCTAGGACAAACCACCCCTGAGAGTAGTCAACGAACATCTATAACCCAACACCACTGCACTCCGTTCAGGTTGTGTGTATGAACCTGCGCGAAACTCTCCCTCTCCCTGTTACATTCGCTGGCACTACGTTCAGAGAAAACGTAATAAGGCCTTAGCCTTGAGTGCGGGTGTAACTATAAAAAAAAAAAAAAAACTTAAGTTATATCTTTCCACTGAAATTTTGATATTTTTATTCAAAAACTGAGACTGGGTCAAAATTGTTTAGAAGGAAAATACGACAAAAACCTTCTACACAAACAAAAAAAAAAAAAAATAATAAAACAAAACAACAACAAAACAAACAATAAAAAACAAAAAAAAAAAAACAAAAAGGAAAAAACAATAATAATGAAATAAATAGACAAATAAATAAATAAAATAATGAATTAATTAATTAATTAAATAAATAAACAAATCAAGAATAATAAACATACGAATAAATAAATAATTGTATAAATAAATAAATAAACACAACATTATGTACACCTACATAAATAATAACAGAGGAAGTTACAAAACAGTTTGATTATCACATATTTCTTTTACAAGCGGGTTGTCAGCAAAATTACATCGCTCCACAAATCTTGCTCTAAGTTTTTCAATCCTCTTATAGATCAATTCAACATTCACTTTTTGATGTAAGTCTATGGTAGAGTGATGCCATGGCAAGTTAAGGGGTTAGGTGGATTTGAAAATTTCAAAAAAATCGTTTTTTTTTTTTTGTTTTTGTCTTATTAAATGGTACAATATGTTTAAAATGTTCTCCTAAAATTTCAAATCGATCCGAGTAAAATTTTAAGAGTTAGACTCTTCGGAAGTTCCGCCCATCAGGCCACGTCATTGCAGCGCCAGCGCTTCCCCAGTATACGGAAGCAGCTGCATGGCTATTGTTGGTCGGCCTTTCCCACTTTCCTTTACAATTCAAGGGCAACTCTATTTAGTTGCCCTGGATATTGCCGCAGCAGCAGGTTCTTTGCTTTATGGTGCCGGAATCGATGATTCTATGTAAGTTAAAAAAAAAATTGTTTTCATGTTATTTCAATTTAAAGCTTCTATCGCGTTTATCTTAAAACCCAATGTTTTAAGTCGGTGGACACGATTTCTCGAAAAGTCATTAAGCTATTTTGTTCAAATTATGCACACATAATTGAAATGTCCTTCAAAAATTCAAATATTAATTTAATTTTTTTTTTCTTAGTCTAATAACGAGATTTATCCATGTACTAACGAAACATTTTTGCCTTTTGGTTTTAGATAAACCAATAGTGAGTTATGCTGCCCACGGCAAGAGCATTTTTTTTTTTTGAGCCGTCGAGGAAGATGGGGTACCAACGGCTGTGTTTTGGGAATTTTTAAATAAAAATTTCACAAAATGCTGTTCAAATATGTGTCTTTGATATGCTGGATTGTTTAAATAAAATATATGATTGTACATATTTAAAAAAAAATAAATAGTAAAAATACCCTTTTTTTGAACCTCTGGAACCCACCTAACCCCTTAAGCATCATTTTTAAAACCTTATTTTGGCATATTTGCAATTTCTTTATATGGCATTTCGCACAATCACCCCAGACTTGGCAACCGTATAGAAGAATCGCTTGAAAAATTACTTTGTAGATTATTATCTTGTTATCTGTTGATAATGACGATTTTCTATAAATAAAAGGGTACAACATTTTAATGGCAATTCCTGCTCTCTTAACCGTTCTATTTATGTGGTCATTAAAAATGAATTTTGTGTCGAGAAAGATTCCTAGATATTTAACACAGGGCGCCCATGGGATGCTTACTCCATTAAATTGTAATTGAGTGGAAGGTAGAAAGCAATGTTTCCTTTTTCGTGTGAAAAAGATAGCTTGCATTTTGTTCTCGTTTAATTTTATTTTCCACTTTGAATAGTATGCCTTCAGTATTCCCATCGCATTTTGTAGATCGCTCTCAATGGTTGAAGCGAACGTATGCGAATGAAAAAATAGCAGTATCATCGGCATCGGATCGGTCGACTTGTGACAGCCTCTGCAATTGGCATATTTTGGCGAGTTTGCGGTGTTGCATTCAACAGTATAGCGCAATATGTTTTGACGTGGCAATTGCGTTCTCCATGACCAAATACAGTGGTGTTCAGATAAATAGCACACCCGTAAGTTCTCATATATTATGTTGTGCCAAAAGTCTAAAAAGAGGTTCAGTTTTTTTTATTTTATAACTGATGTGCGTTTATACATATGTGCTTTATTAAAAAACACAATTCCATTAAATTAACTTAAAAATAATAATTCAAAATGGGGAAAAACAAAAAAAAAAAAAACAGAAAGGTGGTTGTTCATTTAAATACAACAGTCAGCGGAATATTTCAAAAAATTAATAAATATGTAATCCAAGAAAACTAAAGCATAAGTAAATATTTAGTAGGATATCCCTTGTTCCTTATCACTTTTGACAACGTTTTGGCAAACTCTCTACTAAGCGCTTACATTTCTGGGCAGGTATAGCTTCCCAAGTAGGGTTTGTGGTTTGGCGAAATTCTTCTAAATTTTTTGAACTAGAGTCTTCAACATGGGAGTCAACATCATTCCAAAGATTCTCGATAGGATTCAGATCGGGACTTTGGGCCAGCCAATTAAGCACGGAAATTGGTCGCTCCGAAAGCCAATTCTTCACTATCCGCGAAGTATGCTTTGGATAATTGTCATGCCTGAAAATCCATGATACAGGCATAGAGTCGTTGGTATATCGCTCCATTTGGTTCTCCAGGATTAGCTTATACTGATGTTGATCCATAATGCCATTTATTTTCACAATTGGTCCAACGCCATGCCATGGCATCGACGGAATCACCATTATGCTCCCACCGCCATGGTTGACAGACTTATTGGTGTATCTGGGATGGTACTCTTCGTTCGTTGACCTTCGCACATACTTTTTTCCATGTGATCCCAACCTGTTGAATTTACTTTCGTCGCTCCAGAAGAATTTTTTTCCAAAAGTACAGGGGTTTGTTCTTGTGTGAGCATTTGCGAAAATAAGTCTTCTCTTTCGGCTTCTTTTTTATTTTTGAGACAAGCGGCGGTTCTTCCATGAAACTGGAATTTCATTAAGCGGCGACTTACAGTTACGGCTGATATTTGGACATTGTGTTGGTCAGGTAGTTGTTGCTTTATCTCCCGGGAAGTTATGAAAAGGACGCTGCCACTGATTTTATGGATAATTATGTCAGTCACTTTTTTCAGACGTTTTTCTTTTTTGTTTTTCCTTACGGGCTTCGCGGTAGATTGGCTGTACCGTATGACCTTCAATGCATTTTGAACAAGCTTCCTAGAGCACCTTAATGTCCTTGTCACCTCTGAAATAGTCTATCCATCCTGTATCATGGTACCGACTATTTGCCTCCTTTCTTCCGTGCAATGCTTTCCTCTGCCCATTTTAAATACTCCTATTTGTGTAAGAAATGAAGAGGTGATTCACACTAACCTCACTTAAATCACTGAAAAATATACACATCCAATTTGCAATGATCACCAACTCTAACGATTGCAAAACCAGGAAAACGTTACGGTATCTTTTTTGTCGTATGTTTTCATATTCATAACGGTACTACTTTGGGATATTATTGCTTTACTCCTGTGCAGTTTGTAAGTATATAAAGTACAAATACATATCTGAATAAGGGTGTGCTATTTATGAGAACACCACTGTAACTGGCAGTTGTGACACTCAGTGAGTGGGCTTACCTTTTAACTTTTTATGGCAGTTCCAATTAATTTGTGTATGAAATATTGATCGGCATCCCATTTTTAGATCAGCCAACTTGATAGATCCATTTTCAAATGACACGATGTAGATAGTGTCACTGTAGTGTTCATAAGATCTGTTAATTCTCTTTATGTCGACACATTTTAAGTTAAGTTTTATTAGTTCGTTTTAAAGCAATTGCGTGTCCATCTCCTCTAGTCCGTAGGGTATTGCTTTAAACACACTAGCACCTTTAAGGTCGTGTGAAAGAAACTGGCAATTTTCCTGCTTTAATTTGCAAATAGCAACATTGTAAGAATCAATTGATTCACACACAATCTTAATACCAATAGAAATCTTCTTAATATAGTAATCGGTAATGTCTAGAGGAGGACGCCGTGGCGCAGTGGTTAGTGTGTTGGACTCTGACGCACGATGAGCGAGTTCGAATCCCGATAACACCGACGCCATCGAATGTTTATTTCGCGGCGTTCCTCCTCGGCGGGGTACTGTCAAAACCCCCCGTAGTATACCTGCCGTGAAAAAGCTTCTCGACTCATGCCGTTCGGAATCGGCATTAAACTGCAGGTCCCTTTCACTTGTGTGAAAAATAAATCACACACAACATGGATGATTGAGAGAAGCTTGGCTCTGGTCCTTCATGGGCTGTAACGCCGTCAAAGAAGAAGAATGTTTAGAGACTTAAATAAGTTATACACGTATTCACTCGTTTTTTGCAACACTTTTATTGGGGGTACATGAGAGCACCGTGGCGCAGTGGGTAGTGTGTTGGCCTCTGACGCCGATGACACGGGATCGAATCCCGACACAGCCATGTCATCGAATGTGTTTTTCACGGTGTTTCTCCTCAGCGGGGTTCTGACAAAACCCCCTGTAGTAAAATTGTCATGAAAAGCTTCTCGAAATTCACCGTTCGGAACCGGCAATAAACTGTAGGTCCCTTTCACCTATGGGAAAATGAAATCACACACAACATGGGTGATTGAGAGAAGCTCGGCTCAGGTTCTTCATGGACTGTAACGCCAACATACATTACATTTACATTTACATGAACTTTTTTAGAAGCTACAGTGGGCGCAATCACGTCGTCCATATCATCACTGTCACTATCCGGATAACATTGTAATGGACTCCAGTAATTCGTTCTGGAGTCCTTTTTTATATCTTGTTTTTCCACAGCACCACGAAACTTTTTTTCCGAGGACAAGCGCATGTCCTCGACTGCGGGTGATCTGCTACGTTTAGTAATTTTGTCTTTTTATTTTTTTTTTTTTATTTTACTATTTATTATTTAAACACTATTATATCAGTCAGCGAGAAAACAACTTGCTCCGGTTGACTGACATACGCTGATAACATTGACGTGATTGGGAGAACTTAGCGAGACTTCAGCGAAGCTTTGGTGAACATTGATGCAGATGCGGCTAGAGTGGGTCTGATGGTAAACGAGGGCAGAACCAAATATATGCTGCCGTGAAAGAAAGACGCATAACACCGACGTCTTAGCCAGAACGTTACTATTGGAAGCTATAACTTTAATGTAATCAAGGATTATGCCTACCTTGGTTCACTGGTAACAAGTGCCAGCGACAACAGCGCTGAGACTGGACGAATAATAACCCTTGCCAAAAATGGATAAAGAGACCCTTGGTCGTTTCGAGAGGAAAATTATGCGTAGAATCTTCGGTCCCGTTTGTGTTGACGGATTGGGAGGAGAAGATTCAACCTCGAACTGTACGGGCTATACAGCGACATCGGCCCAGTACGACGTCTTCGGATCCAATGTATAAGATGGCTAGGCCATGTAGAGCGAATGGACAGCACAGCTTCGGCGCGAGGAGTCTTTGACTCTCACCTGGAACGCGCACGCGGTTGAAAAGGGATTGGGCGTGCGACACTGGAAACAGCTGACATTTCAGAGCAGTCTAGTGATTTCTTAAGGGGAACGTCTGACGGCGAACATTCGAGGGATTGGAACGAGGGCTATATAAGCAGGAGCACTCGCCCTCGGGAGCATTCAGTTTTCGGGATTCGGTGACGAGTGATCAGTCGGTATCCAGTGTGAAAGTAATCAAGCCACCTAGTGAGTTGTAGCGTCAAAGTATGTAATAAAGGTATGTGTAAGCAGTAAAGTGTGTAAAAGGTTGTAATAATAAATAAAGGTGAAACGATCTGAGCTGGAATAATAAAGTGTGTGTATTTTAATAAAAAAGTCGACACTTGTAGTCTATCGCTACGATTTAATTTTCGTAACAATATCAACAATCTTATCATGTCGCACATCAATCAAATGGCATTTATGCCGCTGCAAACTTTTTTGCTTATAAGTTTGTGATCAAGTGTAAGTGGATTGAAGATAAAAGCTAAGATTAGCGGTTCAGTGGTACTCATTTTGATGACCTGCATACGTGACTTACAAAATGCAAAACGTCTCTATGTCTGGAATGGAGATGATCCCGAATCAATATCACTTTCAGCTTGACAGACGTTCAAGTCAAGAAACATTCAAGAAACCACCAGATTCCATTTTTCATAAGGCGCCAATACGTTCTCACTCGCTTGGTTTAACGGAATGTAATCATCTAAAAGATTAATGTAGGTATCTACCGAGCGAAGGCAAGTATGAAGCGCGAAGGACTCGCTATCACCTGCAAGGATCGGGCAATTAACAACTAACAAAAACACATTTCCTGTCGTCCTTTCTTTCGATTTCTTTTATTGTTATCCTCCCAAACTACTAATTATTTAAATTTGCGCTTTCCTGTTCTCCTCGAGCTTTTCGAAGAGGCCGTTCTTTAGCATGGCTGCACCGTCTCCATTGCATTTTTGGTAGTATGGCAGCGATTTCATTCGCTCGAGCCATGCAAACAAGTTGGGGAACTGCTTCTCATCGATGGGTGCCAAATCGTGGGCCGTTGAAATGGACGACAGACAACAAAGATCTGCGATCGTTAGGTGCTTCCCGCAGACATAGGGATCTTCCTTGAGGCAATTCTCTAAACCATCGTATGCCTTCTGAAGGTGATCGATTTTGTCTTGCGGTATTTCGGTGCATCCAAAGTAGAATACTGGTTCAATGATGGCACGAACGCGAGCGAACAGATGGCCACAATTGAAGAACAACCGAGTCATTACGTTATGCCGGGCAGCGATTTCTTTTGGGAATAGATGCTCGTTCGTGGAATATTTATCCGCGAGATAGGTACAAATCACATGACTGTCGGATACGACCAGATCGTTGTCCTTCAACACCGGTACGGTGTGCTGTGGATTCATTTTGAGAAATTCTGGACTAAAATGCTCGCCATCCTTCATGTTCACAATTCTGTAAAACACACAGTTCACATGTATACTCTTGAAGAACGACGAGGTATTCGTGTCACTTTCACTTACCGAAGGTCCAACTCGACGCCGATTTCAGCCGCTGCCAAGAGTACAGAACGACTCGGGCCGCTGCGTTGCGTGTAATACAAAACCGGTTTCGAAGTCATTATTCCAAGCGAGTTAAAGTGAAATTGGACAGCACACAATGCGAATGGATCCGAACTGATCCATTGCATTGTGTGCTGTCCAATTTCACTGCTAACCATCAAGTGCGTGTTAAAACACAGCTGATAGGGGGGAAACGTCACAAACTTGTTTGTGCTCCAAGAGCTATATGAGGCAGCTGAACGTGATTCGATTGTATACTTTTTTGGGTGTTAGGTCAACATTTAGCTGGCTGAGTCACGAAAATAGATTCAGAGAATGTACTCAGTTCTTCCGGAACATTTTGAGTTGAAAATATGAATCTCCAACTCGATGTAGGGTCGACACTTGACGCTCTCATCGCTGGTTTACACTCATGTATCTGTGAAACTTTTAATTATCTATACATACGGACAGTAGATAGGTATCTTGAGGTTGTATAGAACTAGTGCGCGTTTAGCGTGATAGGCATATGTACATACAAATACCAATGAGAGTCAATGAAAAACAAAAAGAAACAGACTTTCGCTGACAGTTGGTGGCAGTAATTGCTAATTAAGAACTGCTGCTTGCTAGCCGGCTTAACAATTATCAGCAGCAGGCAGACATGTACATAGATATGTACTCATATTAAAATCTAGATAGTAGAAGCGAACTCCTGACTGGTGGAATGCCTAGACAAAGCAACATACCATAAGCAATTCGAGAAGGCACAAAGGCTGGCACACATGTGCACCACCGGGGCCTAAGTTCAACCCCAACGGAAGCGCTCTACATGATACTCCACCTCACACCACTCAACATACTCGGCAAGCAAATAGCCACGTACACGGCAACCAGACTAAAAGCCAGCTCCAAATGGACGAGCTACATCACTGGCCATTCCTCCATCCTGAACAACAGGGTAACCTTGACGGAAAATTCCGACCACGTGGAGCCCACCACAGTCTTTGAGAAAAAATTCCAAATAATATACACGGACAGACGGAACTGGTCCCACCAAGCGCAAACTCACAAGAGCAGCACTGCTTTGCGCTACAGATGACGGTCGCATCTAAGGTGGCGTACACAGGTGGAAAAGGACCTCAACCAACTGGGCGTGCGACATTTGAAGAATCGTACAGGCTGAAAAGGCTTAATGGCTGACGCCAAGGTTTCTCACGAAGTGTAGTGTCACCTAAGTTAGGAAGGAAGTAGGTTGTCTGTGACATCACATAAAAATGCACGTCAGGCAGCTCGACAACTTACCAGAAGATCATAGGTGGCCGGCAGATCGACAACGTACCAGGCAAGTACAGGTGGCCGCCAGTTCGACAGCTTACCAGGCCACTATAGGTGGCCTGCAGCTCGACAGCTCACCAGGCCACTATAGGTGGCCGGCAGCTCGACAGCTTATCAGGCCACTATAGGTGGCCGGCAGCTCGACAGCTTATCAGGCCACTATAGGTGGCCTGCAGCTTGACAGCTCACCAGGCCACTATAGGTGGCCGGCAGCTCGACAGCTCACCAGGCCACTATAGGTGGCCGGCAGCTCGACAGCTCACCAGGCTACTATAGGTGGCCGGCAGCTCGACAGCTCACCAGGCCACTATAGGTGGCCGGCAGCTTGACAGCTCACCAGGCCACTGTAGGTGGCCGGCAGCTCGACAGCTCACCAGGCCACTATAGGTGGCCGGCAGCTCGACAGCTCACCAGGCCACTATAGGTGGCCGGCAGCTCGACAGCTCACCAGGCCACTGTAGGTGGCCGGCAGCTCGACAGCTCGACAGCTCACCAGGCCACTATAGGTGGCCGGCAGCTTGACAGCTCACCAGGCCACTGTAGGTGGCCGGCAGCTCGACAGCTCACCAGGCCACTATAGGTGGTCGGCAGCTCGATAGCTCACCAGGCCACTATAGGTGGCCGGCAGCTCGACAGCTCACCAGGCCACTATAGGTGGCCGGCAGCTCGACAGCTCACCAGGCCACTATAGATGGCCGGCAGCTCGACAGCTCACCAGGCCACTATAGGTGGCCGGCAGCTTGACAGCTCAGCAGGCCACTATAGGTGGCCGGCAGCTCGACAGCTCACCAGGCCACTATAGGTGGCCGGCAGCTCGACAGCTCACCAGGCCACTATAGGTGGCCGGCAGCTCGACAGCTCACCAGGCCACTATATGTGGCCGGCAGCTCGACAGCTTATCAGGCCACTATAGGTGGCCGGCAGCTCGACAGCTTATCAGGCCCCTATAGGTGGCCGGCAGCTTGACAGCTCACCAGGCCACTATAGGTGGCCGGCAGCTCGACAGCTCACCAGGCCACTATAGGTGGCCGGCAGCTCGACAGCTCACCAGGCTACTATAGGTGGCCGGCAGCTCGACAGCTCACCAGGCCACTATAGGTGGCCGGCAGCTCGACAGCTCACCAGGCCACTATAGGTGGCCGGCAGCTTGACAGCTCACCAGGCCACTGTAGGTGGCCGGCAGCTCGACAGCTCACCAGGCCACTATAGGTGGCCGGCAGCTTGACAGCTCACCAGGCCACTGTAGGTGGCCGGCAGCTCGACAGCTCACCAGGCCACTATAGGTGGCCAGCAGATCGACAGCGTACCAGGCAAGTACAGGTGGCCGCCAGTTCGACAGCTAACCAGGCCACTATAGGTGGCCGGCAGCTCGACAGCTCACCAGGCCACTATAGGTGGCCGCCAGCTCGGCAGCTCACCAGGCCACTATAGGTGGCCGGCAGCTCGACAGCTCACCAGGCCACTATAGATGGCCGGCAGCTCGACAGCTCACCAGGCCACTATAGATGGCCGGCAGCTCGACAGCTCACCAGGCCACTATAGATGGCCGGCAGCTCGACAGCTCACCAGGCCACTATAGGTGGCCGGCAGCTCGACAGCTCACCAGGCCACTATAGATGGCCGGCAGCTCGACAGCTCACCAGGCCACTATAGGTGGCCGGCAGCTCGATAGCTCACCAGGCCACTATAGGTGGCCGGCAGTTCGACAGCTCACCAGGCCACTATAGGTGGCCGGCAGCTCGACAGCTCACCAGGCCACTGTAGGTGGCCGGCAGCTCGACAGCTCACCAGGCCACTATAGGTGGCCGGCAGCTCGACAGCTCACCAGGCCACTATAGGTGGCCGGCAGCTCGACAGCTTATCAGGCCACTATAGATGGCCGGCAGCTCGACAGCTCACCAGGCCACTATAGATGGCCGGCAGCTCGACAGCTCACCAGGCCACTATAGGTGGCCGGCAGCTCGACAGCTCACCAGGCCACTATAGGTGGCCGGCAGCTCGACAGCTCACCAGGCCACTATAGGTGGCCGGCAGCTCGACAGCTCACCAGGCCACTATAGGTGGTCGGCAGCTCGATAGCTCACCAGGCCACTATAGGTGGCCGGCAGCTCGAAAGCTCACCAGGCCACTATAGGTGCCCGGCAGCTCGACAGCTCACCACCCCACTATAGGTAGTCGACAGCTCGACAGCTCAGTCCAACTTCTCTTAGGTTTGGCTCTGTTAAACAAAGATCTCACTTGTTTCCGTAGAGATTCGGGCTGTGCGTTCTACCAGGATACTTTTGCGTACTTTTGTGTACTTTTCCTGGGTGTACAGCTGTTTCTAAATGACCGATAATACATATCTATCGATGCAATAGACTTAAGAAGCATATCCTCTTTAGCGACAAGTTGAGTTGGAAAATAGCCCAATTTGATCGTTAGGGCTGATTTCCAGGCTCAGCTTCCTTAACCTCACTAGAGATGTTAGATCGGATGTATTTCTGATCAGATAGTGGGGCCTCATTGGAGATGTGGCAGTCACATATTGTACTTGAAACGAAGGGGCTAGAGATATTGAGGTCAAGTACATCTTTTCTAATCGAGCTTAGAAAAGTAGGTTTGTTGCCCCTATTGGAAACATTGAAATTACTACTAAGTAAAAATTCAAGAAGTGATAGGTGAGTATCGTTTATTGATGTTGCTGCTGCCCGGTTCCACATGAGAAGGTGACGTTTGCGCTGCTGGCAGTACCTTATAAGGTCTTGTATCTCAATCTCAGTAGTTGGGTAGTAGGCGGAGGTGCACACGATCTCCCTTACTCCTTTATCGGCGGTTACTTCCACGATAGCGGCTGCCAGGTCCCTGTTATGAACTCTGGAATTGGGAGAAAAAGTATGTTAGAACCGGACACACCTGCGGCCCTAGGAGGAAATTCTCCAATGGCGTAAATTAGCTTACGCGACATATTTTGGAGGTTCTTACTCTAACCTTTATGGGCCCACGGTTCGTAGATGAGTCCTATGGAGATTGGATGAGTCCTATAGAGATTTTGGCATGCTTGCCTCGCAGCACACACAGCCCACTCATTTTTTTCGACGGTAGGCCAGCTCTTTCGTTCGGTATGACTTGTTGTTGCCACGTGGGAAGTCACCGGTCCGATGGAAGTGACCCTCTGCTCTACTTTCTATCGAGCATTCCTCTTGTTTAGTGGGGGGTGCTTTGTAATCTTATTTTAACGACCCTTAGTGTTCGTCGGCCCAGATGTGGCAGTGGGTTTCGGGTTGTCACCACTTGGCGTCTCTGTTACAGCGGTAGGTGCAAGCACCATACTGCTGCTGGTTGCTTGGTTTCTACAGCAATTGGTCGTACATCAGCTGGTGTATTTTCGCGGCTTTTAATGACGACCTTATCGTCACCAAACCGATAAACCACTTTTCACCTAAGTTCTAGCAGTTAGTTCAAAGAATTGTCACTAACTGCCAGAACCAGATGCAGGAGGTCTTTCTCCTTACCTGGCGTATTTTGCATGACTCTCTAGTGCTGTGCATACAGGCCATCGTACTGCGAGTCCAGCGTCGCCAACACCCTTGTGATGGATAAGCCGAAGCTCCGTGGGAAATAGCCCCGAACGATGTGTGGTTCGCATAATATCAAGTCCACTCTTGTCCATTATGGCCGTCAAATTCATCCAATCGGCCGTGATGTCGTCGGCACACACGAAGTAAAGCCAACCTGACTTATACGTCGCTCCCCAAAGTGAGGTTCGATGGAGGTGTCAATTACAGCCAACTGAACGGCTGCCATCTGCGCTGTGGTAAGGGGTTTTCGACGAAGTCCTTGTGAAAAGCTGTAGCTCTTTTTGCCGGCTTAAGGGTTGCCCATTTTGCTGCGTCTGGCAGCCGGATTCGGCCGAGTATAGTCGGCGGAACGATCTCGTTACCGTTCCAGAGCTTTGACGGCAGGGCAGATTTTGCATATTCTAGAGCCTCATCTCTAGTTTTGCCCTGCTTGATTGCAGCTTTAAAACGTCGCTTGCTCGGACGACTTTAATTCGAAGAAACCACCAGATGGTAGAGACTTGTTCGCTATATGTATGGAGGTTTCGTTTCCTGTTACACCTGGAAGTTCATCTGAGAGCATACTCACAGAGTCCCTACCGAGTGTGGTGTCGGAATGGGAGCTGCTTTCCCTCCAGCTACAATACCGACAAAAGGAATCGCAAAAGTTCGCTTACTAGTAGCTAAACATCCTCCTAGCCCTGCATCCGTCGGCGTTTGTTGTTCCACCTTGGAGTAAGGGGAGTGAGGGAGTAATGGTTAAAAGGAAAGAAGGGAGGTTGGGAAGGGTCAGTAATTGCTTCTTAGCTTCGGGTTCCTCTAGAGATGGTTTCTCGAAAGTCATTACCTGTACTGAGCCTCCGTACCAGGGTTAGGTGAGCAATGTCGTTGGACTGTCATTATTATGCAACACCATTTGACTCATCATTAAATATTTTCCAACTTAACATTTCAATTTAAAGTTATGTATCTCAAGTGCAAAAGTCTCCCTTTACCTTGGCAGATTGAAATCCAAATTATGCATGCATGCATGCATGTGCAATTATTGTATATACAAAGCGTAGGGTAAGAAATAAGGTCGATTATGATGGGGGTTAGAAAGACATTTGCAGTCCATTCGAGCACCTCATAAAATGCTGATAAGTCCACTTCAAAACTCAAGTACTCGGTAGCTCTGAAGTTGGATTGTGTCATGGTTTTTTAAAAGAGTTCAATGGCTTTTGGATGACACTTCCGATTCTATGTACCTGGTAAGAGACAAGTTTTGTTAAAGTTGCTAAAGTTGATTGCACATATGTATATGAGGCAAGGCATACTTCCGGAACTGACCTAGAGGTAGAGTAAGAGAGGGTACGGGGGTGGGACAAAGTCGCTTGATCACTACGGCCACGAGTGGGCCTATTGTGATGTCCCCACTTACAGTTCACTCAAAAATCCCGAGTTAGTGATAAAACTTAGTATGCTTTTGAGTGAGTTAGCAGCGATTTCTTCTGCTTCAAGATAATACTTGCTTAAGTGACGATGACGTGTACTGACAAGGCAGTTACAGTGGCACAGTATGTGCTATGCTGTTTCCTCGTCTTCATTACACATTCTGAAAGTGTCATCTTGTATAATGCCCATTGTTTTGAGGTGTTTGTTGACTGGGCAGTGTCCAGTAAGGAAACCTGTGATTAGGCGAATATGACTCCTCGCATGAGCAGTTGTTTCGTTCTTCTGAGAAATGTAGTTGGGAGGAACAACTTGGCTTGTCTGCTACCTTTCGTTTGTAACCAGTAGTGATCCATCGTGTTCCTTAACCAATTGTTTATGCAGCATTTGGTGGTGCTGATGGGTATGCCGCAGAAAGGCCGTGGTATCATAAATGGTGATGCAGAGCCTTTCCTTGCTAGTAGGTCCGCCTTTTCGTTGCCTGTATAGCCGCTGTGTCCAGGTATCCAAATGAGATGAACTCTGTTTGTTCTGGCCAGCTGGTGAAGTAGCTAAACGCAGTCCCATACCAGTTTGGAGGTGATTTCATAGCTTTTTAGGGCCAGTAGTGCAGCCTTGCTGTCAGAGGGAATGTAAATGTTTTGGTTAAGTGTATTTCTGTTTATATTTTCTCTGAGGCAAATATATAGCAAATATCTCTGCTTGAAAAACGGAGATATATCTGTCCATGCTGACGTAGATGCATGTGCAGGGTGAAAGAGCCTACGCTTAGAGTCAACCTTCACGATCAGTCTATGGGCGAAGACCATTGCTTCTTTCTTCAGTTGGAGATGAAGAGGTGGCAGGTCTGTGATGACTTCTAGTGCTGCTGTGGGGGTTGTTCTCATGGCCCCGGTCATACAGATGCAATTTGTTGAGCTTGGCTTGCACTGATACTTGTTTTGTTTTGTGCCACCAGACGGGCGCAGCATATGTGAGAATTGGTCTGGTGATTGCTGTATATAGCCAGCGGGACATTTTGGGGCTTGCACCCCAGTTGTTGCCAGTGAGACATTTGCTGATCCATATTGAGATCCTGGTTTTCTCAATGGTCTTTGTAATGTGAGAGTTCCAAGTGAGCTTTTCGTCTAGAGTCATCCCTAGATATTTGACTTCTTTTGAGAACTCTATCGCTTCACCAAAGAAGGTAGGTTTGGTAAGTTTGTGCCTATTCCTCCTTTTGGTGAAGGCGACTATAGTGCTTTTGCTAGGGTTGACCTTTAGTGCAACCTGTATGCACTAGTTTGCAACAAGGTTTAGTGCCCGTTGGAGGAGTTCCGAGACTGTGTTTTCGATTTTGCCTCTAACCAGGATCACTATGTCGTCAGCATAGCCTTGGACATAGAAATCATTGCTGCTGAGTATGTTAATCAGCTCATTTACCACGATGGACCACAGGAGAGGTGAGAGAACCCCACCTTGAGGGCATCTTTTCGCGGCATTTACACTGATTTTGTCATTGCCTAGTGAGATGGTTATTTTCCTATTGCTAAGCATGTATTGGATCCAATTGCATGTGGTGTTATCCATCCCTGTGCTGAGGATGCAACGTTGTATTTGGGTGCAGTCGGTGTTGTCGAAAGCACCCTCAATATCGAAAAAGCAACCTATCGCAATTTCTTTGTCGCTCAGGGAATTGTTGATCCGGGCTGTTAGCTCCTGAAGAGCATGCGTGGTCGATTTCCCAGGCTGGTAGGCATATTTTCGTTTTTGTGAAGTGGTGATCTTTTCAGGGCACCGTCCCTGATAGGCCTATCTAGAATTTTTTCCATTGTTTTAAGGAAGAAAGAGGTAAGGCTTATCGCTCTGTAGGACTTGGGCAGGTCTGTGGGTCTACGGCCTACTTTGGGAATGAATTTTACCGTAACCTTTGTCCAGCTCGTTGGTATGTATCCCCATGCATAGCTGGTTCTAAAGATGTTGATAAGCATGGGGCTAACTAGCGCACTTCATTTCTGAAGGAGGGCTGGGAAGATGCCATCCTCCCCCGGGGATTTGTACGGGTCACAAGAATTAATGGCCAATTTTATGCTTCCCTCGTGGACCTAGTAGTGTAGTGCAGCAATTTAAGGACCCTAGGGTTTGATAAAAAAAAAATATGCCAGCTATTCAAAATATCCTTTAGTCTCGTTTAACACATGTGAACTGTTAGACCACCCAAATTAAAAGCAGCTTTTTTCGGTATTATAATTTCAATTCACTGTGATATCAAAACCTGAAAGAAAAACCAAATACAGAGGCAGAAAAAACGCATTTCAATATCCCGAACATTTGCATGAATTTTTAATGACAGGCTCATTGGATGCAGGACAGCGTGTGACAACGTTAACCACTGGCATCATGCGTTTTACACTCGACTCGCCTGTAAATTATGATAATTTTTTCCATCCTGCGAAATGTGTCGGGCCAGACAATTGAAAGGGATAATTAAAAGGACGTCAATATCTGAACCCAACCACCGTATTCGTACACGACTTCAGTCGATGAGTGGATATGCGGAGCGTGTATACAGGGTGGGTCAAATACAAGTTTCTTTTTAAAAATGCAATAAAATGAACAAAATTAAGCTTTTTCCATGTACTATGGCTTTGTTAGTAACAACAAATATTTCCATTTAATTATGGAGAAGGCATTAGGGTACATTCGCAGTAGCGCTTTCTGTCACCCCAATTTTTCAAGGCCTTGTTGATGGTTTCGGGCTATAGCTCAGATTGCTTGGATGATATTGGCCTCGAGTGCTTGATTCGTTCCCGATTCTTCACGGTTCTCCACAAAAAAAGTCCAAAGGGGTCAAATCGCTGCTCCGAGGCAGCCAATTAACATCGCCAAGACGGCTGATAACACGATTTGGGAATTTGGGGCGCAAGCGATCGATTGTGGCATGGGCTGTATGGCCATCCTGCATCGTTTAAATCCATGTCTTCAATTTCAGTAAAGAAAAAGCCGCCCACCGTTGACCGAAACGTTTTTTCCAGCCTCATTTTCGAAGAAAAATGGTACCAATGATGCCACCACTCCACAATCCGCACCAAACTGTCACTCTCTTTGGATGCAATGGCTTCTCAACAGTAACGTGCTGGTTTTCCGAACGTGGTCGCTGAGATGAAAATGCGCCTCGTCAGAATATATGATTTTTCGCCCAAAATCGCCCAAACCCAAACTGGGAAGGTCGCACGCCTTCAATTGCTGAGTCAATCGGACCTCGTAGGCAAATAATCCGAGATCTCTGTGCAGAATTCTCCTTAGGCTAGCGCTTGACATATTGAGCTGTTGAGATCGGTGCCGAGTTGATGTTCGTGAATTGGGTCTCACACTCTCGGCCCCAGTAGTCACATTCTCATCTGTGCGCACCGGGGAAGATCACGGGGACCAAGAGTGTTGTCCACTAGCAAACCAGTCTCACGAACACTTTTGCACAAACTTGTGTACAGCAGTCGCGGTGGGTGCTTCATTTCGGCCAAAACCTCTTTTCAAAAAACGCACTGTTTGGGCTACACAGCACTCGACATTTCCCAACATTGTTCGAGCCTTAAGCGACTCATTTCGTTCCGCGGAGGTATGATACTGACTTTCTGTCAATATTTCGAGTAGGAAACAGCTGTCAGTGTCAAAAAACCTATGATTTAAAAAAAAAACAAAAAAAAAAAAAAAACTCTAGATGGCCCACCCCTTATGTATTTATCTGCCCACGCTCTGTGAGTCCTTAGATAAGGTCATAATAGTGGACGTAAGGAAGTAAGGCGAATTTCTTGGAATCAACGCAGTCGAGTAGGAACACCAAAATGTAATGTCGGAAAGCTGCAAACGCAAAAGACCTTCAGTACCTTCGCCGATCAAGTCCCGATGCAATCTGCAGAAACCATACAACAGCAATGGAAACGTTGTCAGAACGCCATAAGAGAAGCCGCCTCAAATGTAATCGGTTTCAAGCCACCACCTTCGAGAAACCCCTGGTTAGATGCGAGTGCAGACAGGCCCATGTAGAGAAACAGAATGCGTACATGGCTACATTGCATCGACGAACGAAAGCTGCCCGCGAGCTTTATGAACAGAAGCATGCGCTTCTGAGAAGAAAAAAGAAGGAGCAGCGCGAGAAACGCGAGAAGCAGGTCATAGAGGAGATGGAGAGGTGCTATTGCAGGTACGACGTTCTACCAAAAGGTAAAACAAACATGCCAAGGCTACAAAGCCAGAGCAGAAGCCTGCAGGGATGAGCACGGACAACTAATAGTGGAGTGACTGTCGATGCTGAGATTGTGGAAGGATCACTTCTGCAGACTGTATAACGGCGATGATAGTCAAAATGCCGTCGCCAAGCAGAACGAACCATTCTCAATGGATGAAAGCGAAAGAGAATCCCATTCACCCGGCCTAGACGATGTTAAGATAGCGATATCGAAACTTAAGCCTTATAAAGCAGCTGGAGCAGACGGAATTCCCGCTGACCAGCTGTTGATGAGCTGGTCAGGAACATGCACCAACTCATCTGCAAGATATAGTCGGAGGAATGCATGCTCGTTGAATGGAATCTCAGCATCGTTTGCCCGGACCTTGGGAAAGTATGACTTATGACTGCGCCAATTACAGAGGGATAAGTCTCCTGAACATTGCGTACAAGATCCTCTCTGCCGTACTATGTAAGCGCCTGCAACAGTTCGTGGACAATCTGGTACGAACCTACCAGTATGGTTTTAGGCCAGGAAAATCCACGATAGACCAAATGTTTACACCACGGCAGATTTTGGAGAAGACCCATGAATTCCCGGTCGCCACGCAACATCTTTTTGTCGAATTTAAAGCCGCATACGACAGTGTTTATAGAGACGAGCTATGCAGAGCCATGTCATGTTTAACATTCCTGCTAAACTCGTCAGACTGTGCAGGATGACTATGGAGAATTCTCGCTACTCCATTAAGGTCGTAGGTGAACTAACCGACCCCATTAACATTAAAAAAAGGTTTTAGACATCGCAACGCACTGTCATTGATTTCCTTAACATCATTCTTGAAAAAATCTTGCGCGACTCTGCGGCCAATACAAGAGGCACGATCCACTTCAAGTCTTCACAATTGTTTGCCTACGCAGATGACATTAACGTTATTGGGAGAACAATGCAAGACGTCAATGAGGCGTTCGCAAGCATTGAAGCAGAAGCGGTTAAAGTGGGTCTAAGGGTAAGTGGGGACAAGACCAAATATATGTTGTCATCAAAGAAAGACACACAACACCGCCGTCTTGGTCAGAACTTCACCTTCGGTAGCTACATTTTTGAAGTAGTCAAGGACTTCGTCTACCTTGGCTCGATAGTGACAAGCAGCAATAACACCAGCGCTGAGATAAAACGCAGAATAACTCTTGCCAACCGCTGCTTCCTTGGGCTCAAGGGGCAACTGAGTACTAGAGCCCTCTCTCGGAAACCTAAGGTATCCCTCTACAAGAGCTTAATCATCCCGGTCCTCCTCTATGGCGTTGAGGCTGGGACGTTATCAAAAGCAGATTAAAAGGCTCTTGGGCGTTTCGAGAGGAAAATTCTGCGTTCAATCTTTGGTCTCGTTTACGTAAACGGAGAGTGCAGTAGAAGATTCAACCAAGAACTGTACGGGCGTCTACGAATAGAACGTCTAAGATGGTTGGGCCATGTAGAGCGAGTGGACATCACCGCTCCGGCCCGAAAAGTCTTCGGCTCCAACCCTGAGGGACGACGCAGCAGAGGATGAACGTATCTAACATGGCGCGCACCTTTGGGCGTGCGGCACTGGAAGCAGCTGGCCAAAGATCGTGCCGGCTGCAGAGGCCTTGGTTCACCCCGAACTGTAGCGCCGTCTAAGTAAGTAAGTAAGGAAGAAAGGCGAATTGATGGGATTTTTTACTCAAATGAAGCTCGACGCTACAGGGCCCGTTTAAATTGGCTCCGTCCAGCTAAAAGTGCCCAAACTACCTTATTTGGTTTCATCGAATCACAGAAGTGCGAAAAGGTGCTTAATGATAAAGGGAAGGGATAAAAAAAAAACCGAGACCACTTCAATGGAGAGTAGCTCCAGCCAGTGATGTACGATTTAATTCACTGCTCTCTGGCACCTGGCCGTGAACACAGTTATGAATACGGCCGACAGGATGCGTCTCTTCCTTTCCTATCTCTTGGTTTTGTTTGTGAGTTTTCCCAATTTGCAGTCCGTTTTAATTGAAACTCGAATTTTAATTGAATTTTTGAATTTATTTCATGTTGATTGAGCATTTATGCACTGAACTGGAATAAACAAAAAAACAAAATCCACACATACAGGACACGAAGGACTGATGTTACGTCGTGCTCCGGCATAGCTTCTGCAGATAACATGACAATATTTGATTTGAAAATTATTTTGAGTGGGTTTTCTCCCTTCCACTCGAGTCAAGCTCATCGCATCCTGCGTACCGAATACTATATTCGTCCTGACTGAGCCGACTGATTCCGCCGGAGGGTGTAGAGCCCACTAAGGGGATTAATGTTTGTTATTATTTCCATTTCGAATTGACAACATTTTTTATTTGATTTTTCTCCGTTTGTTTGGCGAAAATCCGACATGATTGAGTGGAATTCATTGTGGTCGGCTGCTGGTGATTAGTTTTGGGCTTGGTTCAGCCAATTGTATGTATGACGTGGTAAATGCATGGATTGGGGTCATTTGACAGATTCTGTTTTGAACTTAATTTGAATCGAAATGACATAGCGGTGATTGTATAAAGACTTCTAACTCCTCGTAAACCGTCACTTCTACAGCAGCCCTATGAGGAGCAGTCTTTGGCAGTTTAAACCATTTTAAAGTGAAAGTAAGTGCCTGCAGTTTCCAGCTTAATCGTCACACTTAAGGCCATAAACAACCTCGTACCCACCACCTACCAGCGAGAGTTGGACCGTTAAGTCATTAGCAAGATTAACAAATGACTTTCGCCATTGCATTTGTAAATTTATTAAGACCATTGGGGCGAGGAAATAAAAGTTCTTTATTGGCCACAACGACGGTCTTGCTCACCCGACCCGACACCTTCCAACTCTCCCGTAGTTCATTTCACCAAGGCATGACCCAAGCGTTCGTAAAAGTTTCAATGAATGTCCTGCGAGATAACTGCGCGGATGCAGTTAAGATGACTTGCTCCCTTTTACAACGCCATTCGAAGAGCATTTATCGCTGTTCCTTTTATGAACCATTCTCTAACCCGAAATCAGTGCAGTAGAGACTCCTCCCCATGTTTTAATTGCACTGTAAGTCTTGATGAAGTCAAATGGTATTGCCCATTTCAAACTACCTCTTCACATCCTTAAACGAATCAGGTCAATTGCTTGGTTATTGAAAGGAAGATTCTCATTTTCATTTTCATATGTTTCAAAGCTGAATTGCTCGTAGGAAATTGGGTCAAGTAACATGATACTTCGTTGCCTCTGATCGAACTATATGAGATTCATGAGTTTCCAAGGATACAAGGAATGAAAATCATCTCGTTACCACACTTAGCAGGTATCCTTTATACATTGGCTTGCCCAAGCAGACGGCATACAAACACTCAAACGAGAGCAAAAGAATTCTAAGCAACCGGAACAACAAAATGATGAAACACTCGTCGAGACGATGTCAAGGAGATGAAGCCAATATAACCGAAGCACCGGCTCTAAATTGGAAATGCAATATGACTTAACAGGAGTCTTGAAGATCACAAAGACGACGACGATGACGATAACGACGAATAGAAAAGCAAAAAGAAACTCGATTCTCGCCTTTGTTTCAAGACGATATCCGAGCCGACACTAGACACCCAGGGTATAGATGGATGCACGTGCCGTCAAGGGCAATCATCAAAGAGATAAACACCGACAAGGGACCGATTACAGCAATTTATATTAATGCCTCTAGGGGTGTCTTTCAAATTACTTTTCTTTTATTTTACTATTACTTCCTTCGTTCTGTTTCGTGATCCATACAGCAAAAGATGATGGAATCAAGGTGGTGTGCGTCCTTTGAAAGAGGAAGCTTTATTTGACAGCGACGTATGTATGAGGACGAGGAACGGTCGCGGCAGACGTTTTCTGCTTATGCGAAGTGCTGATATTGCAATAATGTTTGTGCAAAATATTAGTCTGGAATGAACGCATGAACGTTTTAAGTGGTTCATGGGGAGAGTCCAATTTTGAGTCGCTTTTTCGAGCACCGGTGAGCGCCCTGGCGCAGTGGTTAGTGTGTTGGACTCTGACGCCGATAACACGGGATCGAATCCCGACAACAGCCTTATCATCGAACGTGTTTTTCACGGTGCTTCTCTTCAGCGGGGTATTGACGCCCCCTGTAGTGTAATTGTGAAGAAAAACTTCTCGAACTTCGCTTTTCGGAACCGGCAATAAACTGTAGGTTCCTTTCACCTATACTTATCAGGCTAGCGATCCGTGGAGGATATGAGCCTGAGCTATAGCTTCCTTGCATCCTTGACGGTCCCGGGCACACTGTTCCCAGTTATCATACATCCGCGATTACTTGGCCTTTATACGGGAGGTTCGGTCTTCCTCATCTTCTCGAACCAGGAGCTCGGAGTCGAAGACCCTCTTAGCTAGAGCGTTGATGTCCATGCGCTCGATTTGGCTGAGCCAGTGTAGTCGACGGACTACATCGACTACATCCACATCTTTGTACAGCTCGTAGAGGTCGCGGTTATATCTTCTTCTCCATTCACCTTCCTCATAGACAGGACCAAATATCTGGCGCTGAATTTTTCTTTCGAAAGAACCCAAAATCAGCTCCGCTGTCCTGCTTATCGTCCAGCTTTCGGCTCCGTACAGCAAGACTGGCAGTATGAGCGTTTTGTAAAGCATGACTGTGGTCTTTCGAGTGAAGAGTTTTGACCCAAGTTGTTTGGACAAGCCGAAGTAGCAGCGGTTGCCAAGGGCGATTCTATGACCGATCTACACTGTGGTGTCATTTGTGGAGTTTACGTTTGCCCCTAGGTAGACAAACTTCTTAACCACCTCGAAATTGTCGCTGTCAATTGTTATATTTTGTCCAAGGTGGTAAGCGACGGATTGGTTTTTGCTTGACAGCATGTACTTCGTTTTGTCCTCATTGACCTTAACACCAACTCGTTTCGCCTGTTCTTCAATCGCGGAGAATGCTTCCACAATGTCACGGACAGAACACGCGATGATGTTGATATCATCCGCGTATCCTAGCAGCTGGACGGGCTTCTAGAAGATAGTGCCCGGGTGGGAGGACTACTTCAGCGGCTGGAGTTGGGATTTCCTCGGTCCCTACCACACTCTTGGTCATGCTCGTTAAGCAGCTGTTGGAAATGCTGCTTTAATACCTCGACTATTCCCTGCGGGTTGGTGACAAGATTACCCTCGCAGTTTCGAAGAGCCTGGGTGCCCTTTTTGAAGCCTTCTGCAAGGTCTTTGGCTTTCTTGTTTTATGCTCCTTCCTAGACTCCTCGCTATCCTTGAGCTGGGAGGCTGCGAGGATTTTTATCTTTTGTCGCAGTAGTTTTTTCTCCTCCCTTCTTCTGGCTCGGTACTCTTCTTGCGCTGCCCTGGTTTTCCTCTGCAGCGCCCTTTGGTACGCCTCGTCTGTTGCTTTTTCTGCTCACACTCGCCATCATACCATGGGTTTCTTGTCGGGGGTAGTAGGTATCCTAAGGTGGTTTCGGCTACTTCCTGAATGGCTGAGGGGGAATGCAGCCACATATTATTGACATTTGTGTTCGACGTAGGCATACCATAGAGTCTTTCGCTCAGCTGCTCCCTGTATACCCTGTGCTCAGGCGCCCAATGTAGAACCTCCTCCTGGTGGGCTGGTGCAGCTTTCTGACATTGGACAGTCGAGCTTTGAATCTTGCTGCTACGAGGAAGTGGTCAGAGTCGACATTTGCCCCTCTGAATATTCGCATATCGAGGATGTTTGACGAGTGCCTTGCGTCAATGAGCACATGGTCGATTTGGTTGGCGGATCGACCGTCCGGAGATCGCTAGGTTGCTGTATGGATTCGCTTACGAGGGAATCCGGTGCTACTTATCACCGCATTACGAGCTGTCGCAAAGTCCGTGAGTCGGAAGGCGTTATCTGTTGTTGTATCGTGGAGGCTGTGCTTTCCGAACACTCCGCCAAAGATGTTCTCCTTACCGATTTTGGCGTTGAAGTCCCGAGTACGATTTTAACATCGTAATCCGGACAAGCTCCGTAGGCGTTGTTCACGAGGTCATAGAAGTCCTCTTTGATAGGGTCTTCAGCCTCTTCGGTAGAGGCGTGTGCACATATAAGGCTGATGTTATAAAATCTGCCTCTGATGCGGACCACAGCCCACAGCCACTTATGGGTTTAAAGTCGATGACCTTCGACCTTAACCGTTTTCCCACAACAAATCCGCATCCCAGTAAGTACAATCTTTTGTTACTGCTGTAACAAACGTCGCAATTTTTCTTCCTCATCATACCGTTTCCTATCCAGCGTATTTCCTGGACCGCAGTAATATCCACTTGTACTGCGTGAGGATTCGTTCTAGTTTATGAGCAGCTCAGGGTTCTGACATTCCAGGAATCGCAAATCGTGTTCCTTTTTCGTGCGAGGCATCTTGCTCATTCATAACTTTTAGGTTTTTTACGTGGGCGGATTGTTAACCCGCCGCACGACCGTCATTCTGGTCGGGGTTTTGTCGCTGCATACATATGTTCACCTTCTAATGGTTGTTGAAGAGGCTATCCAGAGGGCGCCGCGAGGAGGCCGTATGTCAACTTGACCCGGCCATTTAAACAGGGATCGGTGCTGGCATCTCGCCAGGTTGGGAGCGATCAACAACTTTACCCTGTATGTCCGAGCCCATGCCCTTCCTTTTATCTATGGGAAAATAAAATCACACACAACATGGGTGATTGAGAGAAGCTCGGCTTTAGTCCCTCGTGGACTGTAACACCAACAGGGCACTATCTAGATCTTACGCGATAAGCACCTTCAGAGGAAAACCCAAACCCCCCTGGTGGAGTAAAGAGATAGTCTTGTTTAGGAAAGAGAGCACAAAGCTCTTTAACAAAGCAAAATTTGCTCGCTTGCAGAGGACTGGGACTCCAATAGGGAAGCACTTAGATCATTTAAAAGCAGCGACCAGGAAGGCCAAAAGTTAATCTTGGAGAAACTACTGCGAGAATATCAAGCGGCCTCCGAGGCTTCAAGAATAAGGTTGGTAGATTGGCTTCAGCTCCATACAATCTAGGTCACCTAATGCGAAATAACGGTTTCTGGGCGACCTGAAATTCCTTCGGAATACACACTTTCAGGGCTTCGGATATGACACTTCCTCCAGTCGTCCAGCCGAGAGCAACCTCCTTCGAGCGAAGGAGGAAACTGTAGAACCGACGAACTCGCAAGGTTAGCGTCAAGTACACACAGTCTTCCAACCTTTGAGAATCTAAAAACACCAATAAGCTCGGTAAAGCACATGATAAAACTTCAAACCATAGAGGCTACCAACCTTCAATCTGGCCTAAGCTAAACTTAGGACGGACAAGGGAACTTGTTGAAACCTAAAAGGAGACCTAAGGCGCATAAGTGGGTGTCATTGTACCTGTACCATTGGAACTAGGGCTGTCTACCATTGACTTCTGCCGCGGCTGCATGGATGAGGAGGAAAACAAATCAATTCACCACCTCCTCTGCTCATGTCCCTCTTTTGTGAATCGCAGGGGGGTCTACCTCGGCGTGCCCTTCGACGATAACTTAAGTGAGCTAAGAGATATAAAAATAGATCAACTTCATCGCTTCACAAGAAGCACTGATTGGTTTTCAGGTGGCGGATCTAGGTATCACAATGGGCCGATTTCAGCCTACGTGTGGTGTATGCCAACCACTACAACCTAACCTAACCTAGCCTATCTCCAAAAGCTGCGATTGCCGTTGACCAACGGCACAACCAACAGACCAACTTTCAACTGACAAATTGACAGACCCTAAAAATAGCGTTAAAAACCAAACCCTTACCCAACATATAATTCGTCCTCTTGTAACTAACAAGACGATCAAACGAAATATTTTCTATAAAAGCTCTGTGTTACAAGGCTCCGTAAACGAAGAAGGAAATATCTCCAAAGAGTATTATAAGGTCATATGGTAAGTTTAAGTAAAGGTAGAGGTCTGAGGTAAAGAACAAACGGCGATTAGACTTCACTCAGTTGCTGACTTGGTTAGCACTGATAACTAGATTAACTTAATTGCACCTTCTTTAAAAGAGTATCAGGATTTTATATCTTCGAGGCCGATTCATTCTAAAAAAGGAAAGATGTGTTTCTACACCATGGATTATCGGAACTGATATTAACTATTGCGACAACCGCGACAGAAAACAAAACCAAACACTATTTGATCCCGGAATTGACAAAAAATTTGTACATCGTGGTCTAAGCATCTGATAAGGAATCAAGCGTTTGATGACAGGCGCTATAGTTCGGGGTGAACATTGGGGCTCAACCAACAAGCCTTTCCAGCCGGCACGATATTTTGCTAGCTGTTTCAAGTGTCGCACGCCCAGTTGATTGAGGTCCCTTTAGATCTGTGTGTGCCACTTTAGAATCGGCTGTCCTCTTCAACGCCGCCCCTCGGGGTTGGAGTCGAAGACTCTTCGGACCGGAGCGGTGTTGTCCATTCACCCTACATTGCCTAGCTATCATCGACGTTGGATTCGTAGACGTACTAGGCCGATGTCGCTGTGCAGCTCATACAGTTCCTGGTTTAATCTTCTCTTCCACTCTCCGTCAACATAAAGAGGACCGAAATTATACACAGAATTTTCTTCTCGAAACGACCCAGGACCTCTTCATACAATTTCTATAAGGCTTAAGCCTCTGCGCCGTAGAGGAGGACTCTTTCCCGAGATATTGCTCTACTACTCAATTACCTCGGAGAAGCACGAAGAAACAGCGGTTGGCAAGAGTTATTCTGCGCTGGCTTCGTTTACGCTTGTTACCAGTGAGCCAAGGTAGACGAAATTGGAATGGTGCGTCTTTCTGTGCAGACAGCATATATTTGGTTTTGCCCTCGTTTACCTTCAGATCCACTTTAGCCGCTTCTGCTTCAATGCCCACAAAGGTTTCATTGACGACTCACTGCGTTCTCCCAGTCACGTCAATGTCATCAGCGTATGCGAGCAATTGCGCAAACGTAAAATAAATCCTGCCTCCTGCATTGGCCAGTTAATCCCGAACGATATTTTCGTGGATGTTAAAAAAATCACAAGATAGTGTCTGGCGTCGATCGCAATATGATCGATTTGCCATGTAGACCCATGGGTCATATGTCCATCTTGCAACATCTTCCCGAGCTGGATAAGATTGCCATGGTCTCTAACGTATTAACACACACCTTCACTGTTAAAAAGAAATTTGAGATACTGGTCCCAAACCGCTCAGCTTGGGAATCCAGTGATCCCTTGCATAGCGTCAAAGGCCTTAGGTGGTATACTGACGGCTCCAAGATAGTTTCTGGCATTGGCGTCGGCATCTTTGAACCCAGTCGAAAGATCCCAAGGGCCCTGGGAATGAGTCCTAGCAAAATTACACGCCCTGCTAATCAATCTAAATCTAGAGACTGGCATGAGAGGAATAACCATCAACATACTCTCTGATAGCCAAGCAGCGAGCAGCGCTGAGTTCGTACAGAATGAACTAAAAAACCGTTAAAGAATGCCATGATGCCCTATAAGACCTCGCGAAAGAAACAAAGTGGAGAAGCTCCTCAGCTAATCGGCTAGCAGGCATAATAGATCTGTAAAGGTCGCAGTGCCCCGTGCTGTTTGGTAGCACTAGCCCCTTAGTTACAAAAAAAAAAAAAAGTTGGTCTAGGTGCGACCCGTAAGGTCCATACGACTAATTTCCCATTGGGAAAAAGGAAAACACCCGTTCAATTTAATTTTTAACCCCCGACGCAAAAAGACGGGTGATATAAGTTTGAGGTGTCTATGTGTCTGTCTGTGGCCTCGTAGCTCCTGAACGAATGGACCAATTATGATGATTGGTTCTTTTTTTACAATTTGTGAAGATCTGTTCAGGTGTTTCAAGGTCATTAACTGTTTGTGCTAGCTGTGGTAGGACGAATAGTGGGTAATGTATCGGTTCTCGTCCGATCACCGCAATCAACCAGCGTCGGGCGCGGTTAGTACTTAGATGGGGGACCGCTTGGAAACACCGCGTGTTGCCTATTTTTTAGTTATTTAATTTCTAGCAAAAAAACCGCTTTACCTATTTTGCTGAAAACTTCCAGCTCTAAGGTGCGTAATTACTCGTGAAATGAACTCGGTCAGATGTCAATATCATCATTGATTCTCGAGATATTCGAGAGGAAATTTCTGCAAGCACATACGCACATACATACGTACATATACACATGCAGACATCTCAATAAAAACCTCGGATTTGAATTCTGGTGACGTTGGAACGTGGAGATATGTCCAAATTTTGAATTCGCAAACAATAACTTCCCACTGGGAAGTTCTAAAAAGATCGATTTGGTTAACAGATAATAATAGATCAGGAGACCGCCAGGTCCTCTTATGGATATTGAGATGTGGGAATTGTGTGCTACTAGGAGACTACGCACCGTCACAAAATCTGGTAGCCTGAATCCGTTTTCGGACGTAGTGTCGTGTAAGATTTGCTTTCCTATGATTCGTTTCAAGATATCCTCCTTACCCAGCTTCCTTGGTGTCATAGCTGGAACATTGAGCTTATATTTAATCTAGGAGGTCATTGAAGTCGTCTCTGTCTCTGTCGTCTTTTCCATCTGTGGGCGCGTGAACTCATATCAAGCTGATGTTCCCGAAGATAGCTTTGATGCGGATTGTTATGAGGCGTTCGCCCACAGGTCCACCTCGAACAACAAATCCGGGTCCAAATAGGCGTTGTTTGTTCTCCTTGTAGCAATTTCTGTGGAACGCGGTAAGCTTAGGATCTTTTTCTAACTATTCGGCCGCACCCAGGCTGTTAAGGAACCTAACATTCCAGGCGCAGAACCGATACTCCTGCCCATTTATACGTTTGCGGTGGTTGTCAACATGTAGTCCGTCCGTTAAGTCCGAGGCTTGTGGTTGTCTCTGTGATTTACATTTTTTTACAGTTACGGCTTACTAAGGCTTAGCCCAATCGACAGAACCAGTTTTTTTTTTTTTTTTTTGGCGCAGCAAATTCACCATTCGCCATTCGCACCACCAGGAAATAGAAATGGGACTTACTAAGAGTGCTGCAAGGTATTCGTCTGCGATGACTCTTCTCGCTTTTTAACAGGCCAGCATCGAGGCCTACGAGGCCATTGTTAATCCTTTGCCGTTCGTTAATTTAGATATTTTAATTGTCCTCGTGGTTTTCCACTGCTGCCAGGGAGTTCTAATGGCTTTCAAACTTTTCGAACTTGTATTGGTGCAATTTGAGGCACGCCAATGTTGTTACTCCTACAAGGAGTTGTTAAGAAATTTTGAAATATGAGACGGTATTTCAAGAGATTTTGAATGAGTTAACGACAACGAAGCCACTCAAATCATAATTGCCAAAAAGCTTTTAAGAAGATACCTTCAGTTGCCTCCCACATCCGCTAGAATCTTCATCCCAAGCCACTTAATCCTTTTTCAACTTCGCTCTGTGTACTATACTACTTTGTATCACCACTCAAAAGTATTTTTCTTTTTTCTACAGATTAAAAGCATGTATTCCATGGAATCTGCGTAAACCACCCTCGAACAGGAGGCTGTCTTAAACCCTAAAACAATGAATTGAAACTGCGAACAACCATATATCCCAGCATGTGGGCGGGCGGCAAGGAGTATAATGAAGCAACTTTATAGCCAAAAAAGGAAGCGGTGGAGTGCTCCTGGTTCTTGTGCTCCACTGCCTTGTCTATTGTGTCGAGGCAATTGAAAGTGGAATGCAATTAAATTGCTCGTTATGTTTTCATCTGTTTTTTCGTCCTTTTGCTACTTGTACGATGTGCTCCACAGGCTGGGGTTAATTTATGTTAAATAGACTGCCATTGTGTGAATCAGTGTTCATTTTCGAAAAACAAAAAAATGGAGAGACTCCTCGATTCTTCCGCTTTGTCCTGGGTCTCATGAGCCGGACACAATGGAATGCAATTATAATTTTAATTGTCGCCGGTCACTAGAGTTTCTGTACGTATGTCGGTGAAAGTTCCCGGACAAGTACTTATCCCTCGTTTCGCTGGATGGGTATGTCAATGTGGATTGCAATTAATTGCATTTAATCAGTTGCGAAAGTCTAATTAAGGACAGTACCTTGTCATAGAAAGTTTTGCCAATTTTCTATTGACAGTTGTCTGTGACTTTAAAGGCGGTCGGATTATGTATCTGATATTACCCTGCGGGGGTAAAAAACCAATTTGGATTTTCTTCCCTTCTGCCGATTGGTTGTTGGTCATCCGCCATCGTCTTTAATCCAATATCGATAGCAAATTGAATTTATAAGAAATCTCCAGCACCTTTCCCGTCGAAAGATTCAATTTCTTGTATCTTGTAGGCAACAGACGCACGGCCTACTGAGAAAGGTGGTCATTTCTTGTTGCGTATGTGAAAAGGTGTCCTAAGGACTTATTATCCTTAAATCGGATTTACTTTGCTGAAGATGTCCATACGTATCGCTCTATTCAATCATCGTCCATCACACTATCACACTTTTCCGATTCTTTCATTGCGGTCGGACATGAATGCTTGGAATAATGCCGAGCCATGCTTTTGGGTTATGTCAAAGGCAATGTGCCATGAAAGCTGTTATTGTTAGTCCAGGCATGAGATCTCGAAAACGGATTTATTCGGGCGAAACTGGATTTTTGGCATTCTCCTTTCACGAAAAGCCTTTTCACACATGTTCTACTGATTACTCTGTATCAACGCATGACACAATGACAACATCCTGAGCATTTTGTTCTCGTTCTCCTTAGCCTGTCCTGTGACGGACAGCTTAGGCTGAAACCCAAATTGATTTTTCGCTTAGATTTTTCCTGTGTTAGGCTTACCCTTGACTGGCAGTCATGTATCTATGGAAAGAGGTATCCCTTCCCGTTATAAGTGCACACATATGTATGAGCAGGATTAATGGGATACTCATCTAGTCATGTGCTCATTGTGTGGGAGTGATGATGAAAAAACAATTTCGGTTTATGTCAAAAACACCTTCACATGCTGGTCCATCATTTTCGACGACCAAATTCACTACGGCGGCAGGATACCGCATCGAAAACCACCCGGCCCAAAGGGAATTTCTGAATATTTCTGGCTTTGTTCGTCGGGTTTTTGGGTATCGTCGGGTGACAACACTTGTGCAACACGAGACAAAAGTTCCCAAAGCAATTTCATTTCATTTAAAAGTTGCATTATTAGTTTTGAAGCGAAAACATTTCCAACCGGAAACCAGGGATGGTGAGGCGAATTCGTCTGGACTGCGGTTGAGTTTGAAGGAAATCAAAGTTTATCACTAGTGTGATGGATGGCAGTGTTGGCCACGGGGAATGGGAACAGACAATACCAAATTGTTGCATTGCTAAGTCGCAGGAGGACAGATTAGTTCTTTTTCTCGGTCTTCTGGCTTTGTTTTTGGGATGGAAAGTTGACGAATTTCTTGCAAAACTTTGGAATGTTTTAAGGATTCGATGCCACTGTCTTTGATGCAAAGTTTTTTGGGAAAAGTGTAAAAGACTTCATTTGCGTTTGGATTTCTTATACAAACTTCGTTAATAATGCATAAAAGAAGGGAAACGGATAGACTAGGACTCGTGATAAGAGGTGAGGTAAATCTATCTATGTACAAAGGAATTTCGCATCTTAGAGTGACGATGCCTGATAAGGGCCTTATAAGGGTCATGCCATAAAGGCTGCGGTTCAACAAGAGAAAAATAGGAATAATCGGATCATGTTTACAAAACCAAAGGACTATGTGACAACCGGCTGTTTTGAATTGCAATATTTGGACTCTTTTACCAGAGATTGACCACATGGATATACTAATTATACGAGCAATGTCTGTTGTGCTATGGTCCAGTAAGCCACCGTATAAACAAAATGCGCTCAGAAAAGAGCACAATCCTCGGTTCGAGCAGGCCAAATTTATGACGACGACCCTCGCAAAAAGGACAATGTGAATCTGGGCCTCAACCAACAAAATTTTCCAGCTGGCCCGGTCTTTCGCCAGCTGTTTCTAGCTACGCACTCCAAATTGGTTAAGGTTTCCTTCCATCTGTGTGCTCCGCCTTAGATTCGGTCGTCCTTATCGTCCCTCGGGGCTGGACTCGAAGACTCTTCGGGCCGGAGCTGTGTTGCTTATTCGCTCTACATGACCTGGACATTTTACACGTTGGATCTGAATACAGTTCGTCGTTGTGTCTTCTCCTCCACTCTCCATTTATACAATCAGGATCATAGACTGAACGCAGAATTTTCCTCTCGAAACGACCACTTTCGTCAAAGTCCTGGCCTCTTTGCCATAGAGGAGGACCGAGAGAGAGCTCTACTTCTCAATTGCCTCTTGAGCCCAATGAAGCAGCGGTTGGCAAGAGTAATTCCACGCTTGATCTCTAGTGAGCCAAGGTAGACGGAGTCATTGACCACTTTGAATTTGTAGCTGCCAATTGTGACGTTCTGGCCAGGACGTCGGTGATGCGAGTCTTTCTTTGACGACAGCATATATTTGGTTTTGCCTCGTTTAATTTCAGGCCCACTTTAGCTGCTTCTGCTTCAATGCTCACAAATGCTTCATTGGCGTCTCGCTGCGTTCTCCCAATTACGTGAATGTCATCAGCGTATGCGATCAATTATGCAGACTTGAAGTAGATCGTGCCTCTTGTATTGGCCAGTGAATCCCACACGAGCCTTCCAAGCATTGTGTTGAACAACTCACTTGAGTCTGACCCTGTCTGATTCCTTTTTTGACATTGAAGGTCTCAGTAAACTCCTTACCGACCTTAATGGAGAAGCGAGAATTCTCCATTATCGTCCTGCACAGCCTAACGAGCTTGGCAGGGATAGCAAAACATAACATGGCTCTATATAGCTCGTCCCTATAGACACTGTCATATGCGACTTTAACATCGACGAAAAGGTGATGTGTGTCGAACTGAAATTCATGGGTCTTCTCCAAGATCTATCGCAGTGTGAATAATGGGCATATCGTAGACATTCCTGGCCTGAAGCCACATTGATAGGAACCCATCAATTGTCCACGAATGGTTTCGGGCGTTAAGAAGACTTATTTCCAGTTATAGAGGTCTCCTTCTCTTCAGTCTAAAAATACCATTCCATTCTCCAATCAGTTTTCTTCCGAATCTAAGGAGAATAGAATAGAACAGCCCCGGTAGGCAATTCCGTAGTGAAAATGATTCCTTCCTTTCCACACTCTAAGTCGGATATAGACATGTTGATCGACGTCCCCAAATAAACATTGGCCAACGCACGAACTACCAGCTGAGCAAGGTTCGAAAACTACGTCGTTGGCTCTTTAACAAAGCGAAGAGTACTGGAACGATACAGACTAGAGCCTGTACAAAAAATCACTCAGAGACTAGGAAAAATCCATAAAGACAGAGGAAAGCAAATCATGGAGGCTTTACTGCAGCAATCTGGAAGACGTCTCAGGCGCCTCCAGGCTTAGAAAAATCCTCTCAAAATATCCTTCGAAATGTACCTGCCTACTCTGCTCTGACAGTATGTATGTATGTATGTTGGCGTTACAGTCCATGAAGAACCTAAGCCGAGCTCCTCTCAATCACCCATGTTGTGTGCGATTTCATTTTCCCATAGGTGAAAGGGACCTACAGTTCCAGTGCAGTACTCTGACAGTACGATCACAAAATATCCAAAGACAAAATCACTTGGGCTATAAAAAGCTTTAAGCCCTTCAAAACCCCGGGGCCGGATAGAATTTATCCGATCGAACTTGCACAGACTATGGAATGGATAATACCATGACTGGAAATCATCTTCAAAGGATGTTTAGTCTGGAGAAACATACCAGAAAAGTGGAAGTCCGCAAGAGTAATTTTCATCCACAAAAGGACCCACACACACTACACTACACTATCTTAGGTCTTTGTGTCTATCATTCTTTGTACTAAAAACCCTAGAAAGGCTGACAGACGTGCACATACGACCTTGATACAAAACTTTGATATATCGTTAATTTAAAGACACAACATGCCCACTGCAAAGGTAAATCGTGCGAAACGGCCTTGCACACTTTGGTCAGGAAAACTGAAAGATCAATCCACCTCAAAAAGAACACCTTATTAGCCATCTTGCACATAGGCACAAAATGATGGTCTCAGGATAGAGCATAAGAGAGCATAAGACCAGACCCGTGTCCAATCACTCTACTCGGTACCAGGCTAACCTATTCTGCTAGTGCCAAAGATCTTGGCGTCATACTGGAAAGAAAATACTGCCGAACGAGCAAGGCAACCATAAGTCTCTATACTTGCAAGAGAGTCTTAGGGAAGACATAGAGCTTCAGCCTCTAAACGACCTAATAGTTGTTCATCACAATCATCAGACCTATTTTTCTGTACGGTATTTTAGTCTGGTGGACTGGAATAGATTTTACAAGAAAGCCAAAGGCCTTGCAGGAGGCTTCAAAAAGGGCACCCTGGCTCTTCGAAACTGTGAGGGTAATCTTGTCACCGACCCGCAGGGAATAGTGGATGTATTTAAGCAGCACTTCCAGCAGCTGCTTAACGAGCATGACCAAGAGAGAGTGGTAGGGACCGCTATTCAGAAGCGGTTGAAGAACAACAAGGCCGCAGGCTCAGATGGCTTGCCATCAGAGCTCTTCAAGGCTGGCGGCGATGTTCTGGTAGGGAGCATGCACCAGATCATCTGCAGAATTTGGGAAGATGAGAGCATGCCCGACGACTGGAATACCAGCTCTATATGCCCCATCCACAAAAAAGGCGATCCTACCTCTTGCAAGAACTATAGAGGTATATCCCTGCTCAATGTCGCCTACAAGATCCTGTCCAGCGTATTGTGTGAACGTCTAAAACCATTTTGCACCGCACTAATCGGCAGATACCAGTGCGGCTTCCGGCCCGGCAAATCAACTATAGACCAAATTTTCACACTTCGACAAATCCTGGAAAAGACCAACGAGTTTCAAATCGATACACACCATCTTTTCATCGATTTCAAAGCCGCATACGACAACATTCATCGTGAAGCACTGTTTGGGGCGATGGTCGAATTCGGGATCCCGGTAAAACTGATCCAGTTGTGTCGCGCCACGCTAAAAAACACGCGATGCACCGTGCAACTCGGTTCTAGGACCTCGGAACCATTCGAAACATGCACCGGATTTCGGCAAGGAGATGCGCTGTCATGTGACTTCTTCAACCTGGTGCTGGAGCAGATAGTGCGACGGGCAGGCGTCAACAGGGAAGGCACTATCTTTTACAAGTCCATCCAGCTGCTAGGATACGCGGATGATATCGACGTCATCGCGTGTTCTCGCCGTGGCATTGTGGAAGCATTCACGGCGATTGAAGAACAGGCGAAACGAGTTGGTCTTAAGATCAATGAGGATAAAACGAAATACATGCTGTCAAGCAAAAACCAATCCGTCGCTCACCACCTGGGACAAAATATAACAATTGACAGCTACAATTTCGAGGTAGTTAAGGAGTTTGTCTACCTCGGGGCAAACGTAAATTCCACAAATGGCACCACAGTGGAGATCCGGCGTAGAATCGCCCTTGGCAACCGCTGCTACTTCGGCTTGTCCAAACAACTGGGGTCAAAACTCCTCACTCGAAAGACCAAAGTCATGCTTTACAAAACGCTCATTCTGCCAGTCTTGCTGTACGGAGCCGAAAGCTGGACGATAAGCAGGACAGCGGAGCTGATTTTGGGTTCTTTCGAAAGAAAAATTCTGCGCCGGATATTTGGTCCTGTCTGTGAGGAAGGTGAATGGAGAAGAAGACACAACCGCGAACTCTACGAGCTGTACCAAGATGTGGATGTAGTCCGGAAGGCAAGGACCCGTCGACTACACTGGCTCGGCCACATCGAGCGTATGGACATCAACGCTCCAGCTAAGAGGGTCTTCGACTCCGAGCCTCCTGGTTCGAGAAGAATAGGAAGACCGAACCTCCGGTATAAAGACCAAGTAATCGCGGATGTAAGACATCTTGGTCTTGACAACTGGAAGCAGCGTGCCCGGGACCGTCAAGGATGGAAGGCAGCTATAGCTCAGGCTCAGATCCTCCATGGATCGCAGGCCTGATAAGTAAGTAAGGACTGGAATAGACAAAACATACCACAAGGTACAGGTACAGAGGTAAGCATCCATGTGCATCACCGGGGCTCTAAGGTCTCCTCCAACGGAGGCGATCAACATGCTACACCACCTAACGCCACTCGATATCTACGGTAAGCAGCCAGCCGCTAGGCTCGGAGATTAAAGCCCGGCTCAAAATGGACGAGCTAAATCGCCGACCACGCTTCTATCTTGGACGACAGGATAACTTTGGAAGAGAACTCTGACCACATTGAGCACACCACAGTCTTTGAGAAAACGTTCAAAATACCATACCCAGTATGATAAAAAATGGTCCCGACAAGCACGACCCTGCAGAGGCTGCGCGGACTTTTACACAGATGGGTCAAAAAACCAAGGACGGGATGGGTAGGGTGTCTTTTTCAAACAGTTAAAACTAAAAGACCATGTTTTCTTACGTCCGCGATCACTTGGTCTTTATACCGGAGGTTCGGCTCGTATTCGAAGACCTTCTTAGCTAGAGCGTTGTCGTCCATGCGCACGACGTGGAAAAGCTATTATAGTCGACGGATTTTTGCCTTCCGGACTATATATTTGTACAACTCATAGAGTACGTTATTATGTCTTCTTCTCCATTCGCCTTCCTCACATGCAGGACCATCGTCCAGCTTTCGGCTCCATATAGCAGGGCTGGTAGGATAAGAATCTTGTAGATCATAATGTCGGTTCTTCGGGACAGGAGTTTTGACCCTATCTCTTTTGACAAGCCGAAGTAGCAGCGGTTGCCAAGGGTGATGGCAACGTGGAGTTTATATTTAGCCTGAAGTATGTGAACTCCTTCACCGTCTCGAAATTATAGTTGCCGATCGTTACATTTTGTCCTAGATGGTGGGTGACGGGCCGCTTTTTTGTTGACAGCATATGTTACATCTTCTCCTCCTTGATATGAAGACCAGCCCATTTCACCAGATTTTGAATCGCCGTGAAGATGAAAGATAGAGCCCTCCGTGTTGACGCTGGCCCGCCGCACTATTCGTTCTAACACAAGATTTAAGAAGTCACATGGCAGCGCGTCTCCTTGCCGAAATCCGGTGCATGTTTCAAAAGGCTCGATGGTTCTGGAGCCGACCTGCATGGTGCCTCGAGTGAATGCTGTCATATGTACACATGTTGGCGTGACAGTCCATGAAGGACCAAAGCCGAGCTTCTCTCAATCACCCATGTCTGTGATTTTATTTGCCCATAGGTGGAGGGAACCTACAGTTTATTGCCGATTCCGAATGGTGAATTTCGAGCGGCTTTTCAGGACAATTGCACAATAGGGGATTTTGTCAGAACCCCGCTGAGGAGAAGCTGTTGTTGGGATTCGATACCGTGTAATCGGCGTCAGAAGCTATTCCACTGAGCCACGGCGCCCTCGAATGCTGTCACGTGCGTCTTTAAAATAGATAAACAAGTGGTGGGCATCGAATTGAAACTCGCTGGTCTTCCAGGATTTCTCGCATCGTGATTATTTTGTCTAGAGTCGATCTGCTTGGCCGGAAGCCGCACTGGTATGTGCCGATTAGTGCGATGCAAAGTGGCTTTGGTCGTTCAAACAATATTGTAAGCGACATTGAGCAACGATATACATATGAATGTACCTCTGTAGTTTTTGCAGGAGGCAGGATCGCTTTTTTGTGAATGCGGCATATGGAGTCGGCATATCCAGTTGTCGGGCACGCTTTCATCCACCCAAATTCTACAGATGATTTGGTGCATGCTCCCTACCACCACATCGCCTCCAGCTTTGAAGAGCTCTGCTGGTAATCCGACATAATTCTCTTCTTTCGCCGCAGAATCTTTTTTTTCCTCCACCCTTGTGGCTCCGTATTACTCCTTTGCAGCATATTTTAGTACACCTCGTCGGTTAATCGCTTTTTCTGTTCACACTAGCCATCGGTGTGGCACGTAGCCTATTGTAATTTCAGCTGCTTTCTTGAAGGCTAAGCGACAATGGAGCCTCGGCGTTAGTGTCCGACGTGGACATACTGCGAGTCGTCTGCTCAGTTGCTCTCTGCAGTCTTGGGCGATCTCTGAGGTGCTCACCCTTCAAATGTTGGTGGGCTGATGCAGCTTTAACATTGGAAAGTCGAGCTCAGAGTCTTGCTGCCACTAAGAAATGGTCAGAGCTGACATCTGCCCCTCTGAACGTTCTAACATCCAGGATGTTTGATCACTCAAATGAACCAAAACTAAACATAATTTTGGCGTGATTATACTTTTCCTATTAGGCTACTGTGCGTTGAGCTACGGAGGACGGACCTTTTACCTTCGTAAAAAGGGAAATTGATTTTTCGCAATAGAAATTAGCTTGCTGGTAATGAAGGTTGTGTTCTAGGAAGAGTGCCTTACAAAATAGATTCCTATGGAATGCGTAATTCTGTAAAATCTAATCAATTTTAAATTTCCTGTCTTTAGTAGCCTCCCCCTTCAAAAGGCCCTGAATATGTCACTCAGTCAATAACAATGCAGTACGATTCTGAGAAAATGAAAAACAACTCCCCATGTGACGCTCATGTGCTTTAACCCTTTGTCAACAGCAGCTTACGACTTCGACTCCTGTAATCCTTCCGCAACACAATTAGGTCCAAATGAATTCGTCGTTCTATTAACCCTACAAGTATTACATACCCAACTTCATGGCAAAAAATAACTCACATTTCGGTCATGCCAACGGCGTTGATCGCCCAATACCCCATCAGTCTGGAGCCCGTCTAAGTCCTGTTCAACGAATTTAATTTTTTATTTCATTTCGTTGCTTCCTTGTCAAAATCCCGTACATGTCAGGGATAAAAGACCGAAATTCTATTTACCATTTTCGTTGTCTACTCACAGCTCCAACGCTCGACAATCGGCCGCCGATGAGGGTGACAGAGTATTAGCCCGATTCGTAAAGGGTGTCACCATAGAGAAACACCGAGAAGCTGTCACTGATTTAAAACTCCAAATCGTACATACATATATTACTGAAGTCGTTTCAGTTGTTTCATTGGGCAAACGGAGCCATAGATTCGTTGCAGGGGTGTTTAGCTTCTCACTTTTTTTTTTGCATACTTGTTCCAGCTCGAACGACCGTTCCAGACGAAATTGGCATTTTTACGAGAACGGCTGCAAGGACAAATGGCATTCGTCTAGTATAGGAAAGGATATGGGAAGTAAGTACATATTTGCATGTTAAAAGCATGACGCGAAGTGCTTAATCGTAGCTCTTTCTCTCGGAAAATCTTTGTCTTGTAATCGGATTACTTTAATTAAATGTCGTCCGGGTAGTGTTGTCTCCCAAAGAGACCTTCGCAGCTGTCTGGTATTGCTTCTGATTTGTCCAATGTCCGCTGTGGTGTGAGGGCATTTTGTTTTTTGTTATTGAATTTCCAACTAATTCAGTTTATTAAAAAGCACTTGCGTGGGTTGGAATTTTAAGTTTATTTATAAACAGGATAAAGGGACCTTTAAGTAGCTTTTGGGTAGCAAACACTCTCGCACGAACGAGATTCAGGCGAATTATCACGTAATTTACCTATAGAGGCTCCAAGGCATGTCGCGACGTAATAAAATGGTACACGTTTATACTCGAAACATGACAAAACGTACGCGGGATCATACATATATATGATTTAATCGTGACACCTGCGTGAGAAAACGGGTTAAGGGTGAACTTGGATTTGCTCTTTTGATGGTGTTTATGTCCTGGATGACAGGAGATAATTCCCGTCACGTTTTGTAATTCATTATACATACACCTGACTGTTTCAATTATTTCACGTTTTTTCGGAGACCATGTGGCTTCATGACGTTTTTCTACTAAATTTAACGGTATATCTTAAAAATTCCAATCCAACAACTTGTTTAAATCCTTTTTGAATAAAACTCTGTTATCCGATTTCATATCCTTTTAATTTTCCATATCCCCCCCACATGTCCTTTATATGAAACTCATTTCTACGCACATCACTCTTCAACATGCCTCCTACGGTACAAGTGCCGTCCATTAAGCCTTCCTTTTTCTCGACCAAAATACCGTATTGTCAGTGTTTTGGGCTCCTTATCCAAAGTTGTACAATAGTATGCACAGCATAAGTATTCAATTTTCGCCGTTGGTCCGCACGAACAATGTTTTTCGCCCGAATAACTCGCTGGACGTGAATGGAAATTTAAAATTCCAATAGCATCCGGAAGGGAGCCACTTTACCTTTTTCTTTTTTTTTTTTTTTCTTTTTGCTTTTGCACCATTCCCCTTTTGTTTTGTTTGGTTTGCCTCTTTTCTTGTGTGTTCCGTCCATGACCTAGCACTAGAGTTGAAGCACATTTTGAGGAATATCCCACAGATTGTTGGACGGAAGAATAATGGAATCTCTTAGCTCAAGAAACGTGAGAAGAAATTTATGATTATGAACCATCAGATGTTTCTATCAGGACCTGAAAAAAAGAGATAAATGAAAAGATAGAGCGAGTTAGAGAAATAACGAGACAGAGAGAGAGAGGGAGAGACAGAGAGGGAGAGACAGAGAGGGAGAGACAGAGAGGGAGAGTTTTGAATAAAGTATTTTTAAAAGCAAAGCAATCGACATACATACGAGTATATTGACCGATTTTTTTGCTGTTTGGTTTTTAAATGCTTCATTTTTGACAGCTAACGTAAGGCACATGATACATATCAAACTCACTTTTAGTCAACTGGTATTGCCATTTCTTACTGTGTATATAACAATCGTCTATCCTGTTTTAATTTTGCAATTCCAGCCATAATGACCAAATGTCGCAAAAAAATGTGTTTAACCTACCTACCGCGTAGATAGGTAGGTTCCGTCTTAAGCGGAGACTTCTAGTTTACTGATTCAGCCTCATTTCATGTGAAATCAGATCGCCATCGGCTCGTTGCACACTCCTCCAAGGAAAACTGGAACGATGAAAAAAGCTCGGCGTTGCTGATATATGTATGTACATATTGCGTCGCGCGAGGTAATGACTGAAGCTATTGAATTTGCTGTGGCATCCTTTGATGGGTTTACACCAGGCACCGACAGAATATATCCATTTAGGCTGCAAAAAAGTATAAGGCAGCCAAGCATAAGTCTGGCACCTACCTACATACCTATGCCTTGGCGCACGGTGAAAGTAGTCTTTATTCCCAAAATAGGAAAAGAAGATTACTCACTTGCCAAGAGTTTTAGATCAATTAGTCTAACATCCTTCCTGCGGAAAAGGATGGAGAGACTGTAGAGAAGAACGTGCGTAAAGTTGCATCCTCATTCGGAGATGAATCATGCTTATCAGCGTGGAAAATCCTGCGAGACTGCGCTTCGAAACCCAGATGGAAGAATTGAATGCGCGCTCAAGAGGAAAGAGTACGCGCGGGGCATTAAGGGAGCTTTTGATAACGCAACTTTTGACACAAGTGTAATGCTGGTAGATGACATGGCGTAGATGAAGCACTGATTTTGTGGATCAAAGCAATGCTTGTGCACAGGACATTGAAGCTTGATGCAGGCCTCGACCAATGTGTCAAATTCGACGTAAACAGGGACTGCCCGCAGGGCGGCAGTCTGTCTTCGCTGTTATGGTGAATGGTGGTCGACTCTGAGCTTGATGCTCTCAATGATGTCGCCGTTCTTTCTGTCGGCTCATGCTTAGCGACTGTCCGTCTCAAAGCACAGGCGGCGCTAAATGTGATCGATGATTGGTGTACAAGAAATGGACTGTTGGTTAATCCTCTTAAGACCGATCTCGTTCTCTTCACGAGAAGGAGGAAAAATGCTGACATGATTCGCTGGTACTAAAAGGCACCCCCATCCCGGTGTCCAAGGAAACTAAGCACCCAAGCATATTCGATAGCAAGCTTCTTTGGTCAAAGCATGTTGAGTCAAAGACCACCAAAGCGCTGTCAGCGTTCTGGAAATGCAAAGGTACCTTTCGGCGAAACGTGGTCCTATAGCCGGCAAAGGTCCTCTTGATCTTCATGGCAGTGATAAGTCCTATAATCTTATATGCATCGGGTGTGTGGTGGAGCATCGGTTGTGTGACGGGCGCTGTTTAAGATGCTATGATGAGCCTCCTACCCCTTGATATATTTATCAGAGGGTGTATTCTGAAAGCCATGTTTCGTTTCAAGGCAAAACGGCTCTTGGTACAATTCGCACTGAAAAAACATTGCGCTTGTGCAAGAAACGTGCTGCGACCCCCTTCCTCATGGACATGCCTTCTGACCCATTGACACCCGTTATCATACTGCGCTGTAATTTCACAGTCGAGTTATCCTACTGCGCTGTAATTTCACAGTCGAGTTTCCATGGCGGCAGGACTGGCTCTGGCTGGATACGAAACCTGGAAAGGAAAGGTCGGGGCGGGGGTCCGCAGCTGGGGTCTTCTTTGAGCACGAAAACATCCGACTGCACTATTCGTTAGGAAAATATGCGTCCGTCTTTCAATCAAAGACACACGCAATCCCAATGGACATGCACTTTGTTGTGAAGCACAGGTAGAGGGGAAAAGCAAACGCGTTTGCAGTGATAGCCAACCCTTTAACTAGCTTCAAATTAGTGCTTAAACTTAAGACCTTCTTGAACAGAGTCGGTAGACCAAATTCACTATGGAATGGTCACTCTAGGATCCCAGGAAATGAAATCTCTGATTAACTCGACAGAATGGGTTCTGAGGTCTACCTGTGTCTACGGTAGATTCCTACATTAATGATTGGGTGGTTAATACACACAACCGTAGAAATTCGCAGCATTCCTCCTGTTCTTAAGGATAAATGACTGCAAAAGACTTGTTGGAGTCAGTACGAGCCATTACAATTTTGCTAAGCCTCTCTGAGTGGTTGGCATCAGTGAAACTTCTACTCGTGCTGCATCATGGTGCGAGGAGGATGACGGCAGAGAATTTTCTCAGGTCACGCACGGTGGCGCTCCCTTAAGGCCGAAGCGACGTGGTGTGTGCCGAGTCTCCTAGCTCCTTTTCATTTTCTCCAGAAAACGGGGAGAATACATTTATTTAAGGTGTCCGCCTGGATTACAAAGGACCAGTATTTGCGTCTGAGTGCTCCAACAAAAAAAAAAAAAAACAAAAAACCTGCCGCGTAGGCAACCTCATTGTCCTTGGTTAGTTCCAAAAGTCCTTCAAATATCGTGTCCTTGACGAAGAGAAATCTCAGTAGCCCAATAATCCGTCCAAATGCTCGTATGAGCTTATTTCACCCCCTCTAAGGCGTAATCTTTACTACATGACAGCCATAACTGATGTTCGATAAATTACCTCAACACAGGATCTCCATGACAAGGTAAATTACGTCCAAAGGCAGGACAATTTTGCCACTTGACATAACCATAAGCTTAATGTGTTTTTCCCGTAATAAGCAGTTGTACAATGACGGTTTTAATACAAATTCAAGACACCCTTCTCCTTTAAGAGGCTTCGCTCGATATGTGCCTAATGAAACGTTACGTTGCACGTCCTGTATGCGACACAATAGTTGATTAATTGATTTCGCTTTTCCCCTACGCACCAGTACACTTGACAAACTTCCACATTCTGCAGGTGCAACTGAACGTCAAAACTAATTCAAACACATCAATCCGCGCACACGTGCTCTTCTCAAAGTTTTGCTTACGCAAGGACCTTACCTACATCATTGACTGACGGCGAAAGAACGATTAGAGGTGAACTTTAGTGTGCGGCATCAAATTCCAGAAATTACGCTTGACATACCACAGAAGTTAATCGTTTCTCACTTGTCGTTTTGTATTCCATCACGCGTGAAATAATCCCCGCTCAGCGGTAAAGGACACTTGTTCGTGTGAAATCATCGAGTGAATTAAAAAGGTCCAATAAACGAGATGGACTGTAAGCAAAACAAAATCAAAATTTATAGCGAAGTACATAACTTTTATGACAACCAATGGTGTAAGGACCTTTAGCAAGCCACAGCCAAAGGGCTGGAGCGAGGAAGGATAAAACACCCCTCTGGGGTTGTTTATGCACAGTTTTATGGTATTGCTGTACATTAGACTTTATAGCTACCCCAACCATCAACCGATGCCAATGCGACTATACATAACAGTGACTGTGGCTCCCATTCACCATACGAGGGATAGAGCAACCGTATCGTGGCATTGTGACGTTCGAGCAACGAGAGCATAATGATGTTGTATCATCGTTTTAAATTGTTTTTATTTGTTTACTCGGTTTATTGGAGCAATTTTCGGTTCTTATTGTTGCCGTCGAGGGGTTACACACATACGCCGCCGCCGTTGTGCCAAAAGAAAGGAAAACTTCTATGTTCGCCAATAATTGCGACAAGCGACGTTCCTTCGATTTCTGACACAAAAGATTGACTTTTCTGTACTGCCGTTGTTGATGTCACTTGGAAAATTGAGCAGGAGGGATGGTTGTGTAAGTTTCTTGAGGCTTTAACCGAACTATCGCTTGTTTAGTGCGCAGTTTGTAGACGAACCTCAAAGAGGACATGACACTTGCTTATATAAACACGAGTGCATACAAACATATGTATGTGACGAGCAAGCCTAGACAGGACGAATAAGCTCAAATGCAATCACATACATATATCAGAAACGTGCAAGCAACCCATCATCCCATCATCCTCCACATGTCCTTTCACATGAGCTAAATCATCTGGGGCCGTTTCCGTTGAGCTACAGCTTCTGCTACTGTTGTTGATGCAAAAGATATGGATGTCCTCGCAAGGAAGTTGCGTTCATACGATGCATTTGATTGATGAGCAGCCGTCATGTTGAGTGTTTTATGATTTTCATGCGACTGATGGTGTGCTGGTGGTTCCTTGTATCCTTTCAAAAGCAACAAGGAAAAACAATGCATTCTAAGAGGATGAATGCGAAGAAGATGAAATTCAAATATAATCCTGTTAGCAATACGGTAATAGTTCCTTAATTTGTTAGACCTTCGGACAGGACGTTCATTTTGATATAAGTGTCCTAGCAGGATACTGTTGCCAGCTGAGTTTTGAACTTTTCAGATGGTACTCTAATCGAATGGGATGTAAAAGGATATGAACATGAAGTCTACTATAGGGGGTAAAAGCAAAATCGCATTTCGGATAATACAGGGTGGCTCAATTAAAGTCCAAGCATTTATTTTATAAATAACTCAAAAAAAAAACTCATTTCGTTGCTGTTAAGTGATTAGTCTTTTATTTTGGACCTTGAACAATTTGTTTTGATCACTTCTTGAAGATGACATCATGTAAATGGGCGCCTTTACAGCGGATGGCGCAATGAGCACGTTTTTGAGCGTTTTCCAGCCCAAGTGTTGCGGGCTTTATAGCGGCTATTTTGCGTCAAATATTGGCCTTGAGCTCTTCCACAGTCCGTGACTTGTCGACATAGACTTGGGAATTTAAAAACCCCACAAGAAAAAGTCCAGTGGCGTCAAATCCGGCGATCACGATGGTCATTCGAAATCAATGTTTTTGAAAATTAGACGATCTACGAACTTGTATGTATGTATGTTGGCGTTACAGTCCATGAAGGACCTGAGCCGAGCTTCTCTCAATCAACCATGTTGTGTGTGATTTCATTTTCCCATAGGTGAAAGGGACCTACAGTTTATTGCCGGTTCCGAACGGCGAATTTCGAGAAGCTTTTCACGACAATTTTACTACAGGGGATTTTGTCAGAACCACCGTGAAAAACACGATCGATGACATGGCTGTGTCAGGATTCGATCCCGTGTCATCTGCGTCAGAGGCCAACACACTACCCACTACGCCACTGTGCTCTCATCTACGAACTTACCGCGCAATAAAACGATGGTGGCCCGAGCTGTGTGGGCTGTGGCGCCATCTTGTTGGAACAAGAATTTGCCCATGCCATATTCCGCTAAAAATGGCAACAAAAAATCCATTATCATCGCCTTTAACGGTGCTGGGCATCCTATCGTTGTCTTCGAAAAATAACGGTCCAATGACCCTATCCGCACAAATTCCTACCCAAGACGTGACGCGTTGGTCGTGGAAAGGTGAGGTGCGTGGTTTAATTGAGGATTTTGAGCAGCGTAAAATCGACAAAAGCTACAATCGCAGCAGACCGCCAGGACTTTCGCCGGTCGAGTTTCCCTCAACCTTTCGTAAACTCCAATTACACCGGAGCAACCCACAGAACAACAGTGGGAACATTGCCAGGGTGCCATCAGAGATCATTTATAAAAATAAGAAAGAGTGTTGGAGACAAGACGAAACGCTGGGGAACACCAGCATTTAAGAAATGAATGTCAATCGTAAATCCGCCCCAAAATAACTTGACTTGAACGATTCAAAGGGTAGCTTCTAATCCATTGAGGAAGAGACTTATCGATCCCGAAAGCACGCATTTTCGACAATGCTTTCGAAATATCCAGTGCAACTATTTTGCTTTCACTTACTATGCCATCAAATCACCAGCCTCGGCCGAGCCTAGAGGCGACAATACGTCGATTGTGTATTTGTTAGGCTGGGAGGTAGGAAACAAATCCTTGGCGGTATGACCTGCAACATCGGGGATAGGCGACGGCTCATTCACAAGTTTAGTTAATTGATTCAACTCAGCAAAATTTTCAACATACCTTCCTTGGGTTGTTATCTCTCCAATTGAGGTGAGGATTCGAATTAACACTTCCCAACATACGAAAATGGGTTCATTGGAGTCATAGGTGGATAGATAGAAGAGACGGGGATTTCGTACATTGCGAGGATTAGTGTTGATAGAGACAGAGTCATAGAGGGTCCCGCAATCAGTGGTACATGAAAGGAGTCGATGGATGAAGAGAATGTCAGATACAGTTTTTCTTTCCTCCAACGTGTCCATGTTGATTAGTTTAAGACGGTCTTGATAGGGTGGTAGGAGCAAAGGATTGTTCCAGGGCAGACCTCGAAGTGCAAAACGAAAAGAAGTGGACCTAAGTGGCTACCTTGGGGGACACTCGAGGAAGCTAAAAAGGGTTTAGGTAGCCATTGTCCAAGTAGGAAGATAACCACTTCAAAGAAATGGGATCGAAGGCAAGGGAAGACAATTTGAAGAGTATTAGCTTGTGGGAATTTTTATCAAAGGCTTTACTGACATCGGTAGAAATAACGTCGATTTCATTGCCGTTCTCTAAGGCCTTAAAAGGACTTAAAATTTCGTACAAAATGCTCTCGAAGAGCTTGGGTATATGTGACAGTTTGGCACTGGGATGATAATTGTGGGTATCATTCTTCGGGCCTTATTTGTGGATAGGGGTTATAAATGAGATCTTCCATAACTGATAGAATTCACCTAAACATACGAATATGGCAGGGAGACTGTCGGGCAACAGAGCTGGTTGAGGTATCATGTTTTCCAGAGGTGGTGACGCTGCTGATAGAGTCTTTGATAAAGCTTGAGGCATAAGTGGGGGGGTCCATGTAGTATCATTCAATTCCTCCCTGATCGATGTATCGTGGGAGGGCTCATTTTGCGGTCTACTCAAGGAAACATCGCTAGTCGGGCTTGCGATACCGTGTCACTGTTATTCGATTAGAAACCAGCAGTATAGTCAAGGGAATAATGAACTTATTTTGAGATAAATGATGATCTTTACTCTGGCGGGGCTTAGAACCGGTTTGCGTATGAAATAAGTCATGTGGAACGACACCTCCATTCATCGGGCTGCCCTACATCGCATCCATTATCTCGATACATCATATCATAATCAACATCATATGCCCCCCACTTACCAGGCTTCTTGTTTCACTTAATAATATCCGATAATATCCGAATACAATGCGAAGAGATTCAGCGGAGCGTGCTTCCGCGAGTTAAAGTCGTTTACACGAGTATGTTATCATGATGTCACAGTACATTCACCCCCCCACCACCCAACGGAAGGATATCTCCTTTATTCCCACCACATCTTGACAAAAGAAAATGTTCAATTTCGCGACATGGTCGTTGATGGCGCACAAACTGCCATTTTCGAGCTATTGTTCAGACACCATTCCATGCACATCCGGTAGCTTAATTCAATTAGGGAATCATATTCCGCATCAACATAAACACACGCCCAGAGGACCCGTCTATGAGACAGTGTAAACACAAACATTAGACGGAGTCTCTTTTATTTCTCCCCTCGCCTTCCTGGCAAAAGGAGTCAGTCATGTGTGTTTGCCAATAAGTAGCGAAGCATGTTGATACAGCAGTAACTCGTGGAACGTGTCATTCGTCATAATAAACCTCTGATTGAAGAATTCTCGTCATGCCGATGAGAGGAGAGGAAAAATCGGGACCAGACCAGAAGCAAACGAAAATGAGTAAACAGTTTTATGAAAAGCCTGGTGTAAAAATCGCCTCCCTACGGACGCCACCAATAAATCCAAGACATCGAAAGGCTCTCAGTTTTCGTGACTTGCATAATGATTTTGTGCTGTGCAAGGATGACGATTTGATTTTGCCTGTAATTATCCTCTTTCTGCTCGCCAGGGACCAATTGCGTGGAAGTGTCAATGGCTTTCTCCCATCTATCCACTTGCCACAGCAATAGTACAATACAAATACTCGCATAATCCTGAATCCTTTAGTACGGATTCATTAAAATTTTAACTTTTGTTGTTAGTTGAGTTCAAAGTTTGCAACATCGAGTGTCATCAAATTCTCCAGTCGAGCGATACAAATTGGATGCTAATTGCTGAAACTTTCTTTTGTTCGATAGTATCTGGGCGAGTTGGTGTCTACTAACTCGAATTGTTCATCTATGAACTTCTGTAAAGCCATTTTTCCATCTAAGTTTCTGGAACGAACTCGTTTCTCTACACTGCCAGTGGTAAGTGTGTTATTGCAACGCGCCAATAGGTGTGTTTTAATTGTAGTCTTGTCTTTTCCAATGCCAATAGGATATTATGGAAACACACAAATCGAACATTTCCAACTATATGCAACCTTGACAGAACGCAAATTCCCACCCCAGTGATCCCGCGTTCAAATCAAAAGGTTCCTGTGACAAATTTTCATAGAAAACAAAAACAAAGTACCCATCTAGTCCACGCTCTCCGACCATTTGTCGCTTCGAGGCTCATCAAGCCCGAAAGCATTCTTCTTTGTTCCTTGTTTGGCTGCATTTATTGTTTCTTTTTGTTGTGAAACAACATCATGATGATCATGCCAGCCGGCTCGATGGACCCATTTAGAATGGGAAAGGAGAAGTTGACTATTTTTGCTGCGGACATTGAGATTTGAACTCGGATCACTGAGTTGTGAGTCCAGTATGTTAACTATTACGCCATGGATACGACTCGCAAATTGCATTCTGGCAAGTTGGGCAATTTTCCTTTTTTTTTGATTGATTGATCAAAGTGCGTTAATTGAGAATAAGTGTGTCCCTGCCACACACTTAAGGCGTCCTTAGAGTTTTTACTCATGCCACGCAGCACAGTGTGTTATAGTTTTAACACGAATAGGTATCTCAATTTCAAACACCAGACGTATTAAGTGAAACACTTAATCTTAAAGTGTGTTAAATGCCACACTTGCAGCGTGTTGTTTAACACACTAGCATTTGAAGTATATTTACTTGCGCGCAGACTGTTTTATAATTGCGATTCTCACATTCGGACCTCAGCAAAACAGTATAATGTGACTACTTACCTGGTCCCATAGCGTCGTGCTTTTCTATTTAAGCTTATAAACCTAAAGGTATATAAACATGAAGGAAAGCAGTTATCGCTAATTGAACTTGCGATAACTGACATTCACAGGAATAACGTTCGGAGGTTTTATCAATGAATAAAACAAACATGGCAGGATATACATAAGGCCAGAACCGAAACCTGCAGGGACGAAAATGGAAACCTAGTAATGAAGATTCAAAGTCGGCGCCAAGAATCTGGAAAGACTACCCCTGCAGACAGTATAACGGCGATGACGAAAGAGATCCCGCTGTCAGGCAGAATGACCCATTAACAACAGATGATGATAGCAGAGAAATCCGTCCGACTGACCTGTCCAAAAAAGCTGCTGGAGCAGACGGACTACCTGCCAAGCTCTTTAAGGCAGCTGGAAATGACCTGGTTGGGAGTATGCGCCAGCTCATCTGTAAGATATGGTCAGAGAAATGCATGCATGATGAACGGAATATTGGTATCGTTTGACCGTTCCACCAGACAGGAGACCTCTTTGCCTGCGCCAATTTCAGAGGTATAGGTCTCCCGTAAAGTCTTCTCTGTCGCACTGTGTGAACGCCTGAAACCGTTCGTTACTTAACTGATTGGTCCATATCAGTGTGAATTCCGGCCCGGCAAGTCCACTATCAATCAAGTAGTCACATTGCGGCAGATCCTGGAAGAAACCAACAAGTTGCAAATCGATACCCACCATCTGTTTGTCGACTTTTAGGATGACAGGATGACATTGAAAAACTCTCGCTCCATTAGGGTCGGAAGCGAATTGACCGAAACAAGGTTTTATACAGCGCAATACGCTATCGTGTGACTTCTTCAACATCGTCCCTGAAAGGATCGTGCAAAACTCATTGGTCAATACGAAAGGCATCATCGAGTCCGTACAATTGCTCGCATATGACGATGCCATTGACATAATTGGACGGACAACCACTGTTGCTTTGGACTCGGTATGCAATTGAGAAACAGCGCCCTCTCTCGGAAAACAAAGCTGACAAAACCTTTTGTATACTTAAGAGTAAGGAAAAAAGATATCGCTTTCCTCCGAATTTCAAATTCAGTTTCTTATTGAGGATTTTCTTTGCTCCTTATTGTACTGATAATGTTTCGGATGGCAAAGAACTAACAAAATCCTCGTAAGGGTAAAACCTATCCAAGGGATGCTGGCCTGCTAAAAAGCGAGAAGAGCCACCGCAGACGAACATCTTGCGGCACTATTAGCACGCCCCTTCCCCACCTCCTCGTGGTGTCATCATCCAAGAAATGCGATGGAATAGATCTGGTACGGCGACTGCAATAGGGAGAGAGGACAACGATTGTTCGGATGAGGATTTGTTGTTCGGGGTGGACTAAGGCAAAAAGTCCTAAGCTTTCGGCATGTGCGCGAACGCCTCATAACGATCCGCATCAAGACTACATTTTTTGACAACAGCTTTATCTGAGATCTACGATCTCCTAGACAGAACGTATACCCAATATCCCAGCTATGACATCAAAATTGTACTAGGAGACTTCAATGCTTAGCTGGGTAAGGAAAGCATCTTTGAACGAGTCTTCGGCAAACATATCCTACACGACACCACCTCCGACAACGGACACAGGCTGATTGATCATCCTACGGGGCGAAATCTCCTTTTAGCTAGTACGCGATTACCGTACCTCGATAAACAAGTGAGCACAGACGTTTCCCAACCAGGGCCTTAAACCCATAAGCCAGCCTGCGACGTCACCAGCACGTTGAACCAACTTCGCTTTCACACACAACGTCACCCAATACCAGGGCGTTGAATCCACTTCGCTTTCGGGCACATCAATCGTGGGATAGTTAGCACAGACGATTCCCAATAAGGACCTTTAACCCATAAGCTGACACCAGCCTGTGACGCCACCAGCTACTTTGCCTTCACACGCATCGTCATCCGATAACAGCACATTCGCCTTCGCGCACATCAGCCGTGGGATAGTAATTTTAAGCATAGGTAAGCAAAATGTTTAAGATAGATTTAAGAATGGAAAAATAAAGCACTTTGTAACAAGTCACAAAACGGAACAGACGTTTCTATTTTTTTACACAAAGGCACCTGGCCTTCGCCAGATCAATCAATTACAAACCAGAATAATCACATTGCGATCAACGTCAGACATTCCTCCACTATTCTTGATGTTCAAACTTTCCGAGGAGCTACTGTCGACTCGGACCACTATCTGGTAGTAGCTAAGATGCGCCTACGGCTACATACTACGACCGCAGCAGAGTAGAGTAAGAACACAAAATTATGGCGCCAGAGACCGCTCGTGCTTTTACAGATCGCTTCTCCCTGAAGCTCTCTCATACACCTTAGCCCTCCACGCTATCAATAGAACAACAGTGAAACTTTTGCAAACAAGCCCTGAAAAGCACTGGCTCCAGCAAAAAGAAACATCTGGTTCAATGAGGAGTGCAGGAGCATTCACACAGCGAAGCAGGATGCATATAAAGCCTCGCTGCATGGAAGAACAAGAGCAGCTCGTGAGCTCTACGAGTCAAAAAGAAGGGAGGAGCATAAGCTTCTGAGAAGAATGAAAAAAGAGCACGAGAAGCGCGCGATTGAGCACTTGGAGAGGTGTTACTGCAGGCGTGACGGTCGAAAATGTTATCAACAGATAAAGCGAACATGCCAAGCCAGATAAAGCCAAAACGGAAGCCTGCAGGGATGAGAACGGACACTTAGTAGTAGAATCGCGATCGATGCTGAGAATACGGAAAAACCACTTCTGCAAACTGTATTACGGCGATGTTAGTCAATACGCCACTGTTAGGCAGAATGATCCATTCCTTAACGACGAAGACCGCAGAGAATTTCCTCCCCCTGACCTCGACGCCATATCGAAACTCAATGCGAATAAAGCTGCTGGCGCAGACGGATTGTCTGCTGAGCTCTCCAAGACAGTTGAGGAGGAGCCTCAGCGTCGTATGCCCGAAGGAGTCCCCTCTAACTGCGCCAACTACAAAGGAATAAGTCCTCTTAACATCGCCTACAAAAACTACTCTGCCGTTTTGCGTGAACGCCTGAAGCCTTTTGTAAAAAAGCTGATAGGTCCTCATCAGTGCCGATTCGGACCAGAGCAGTTCGATCAAATCTTTACACTACGGCAGATCCTGGAAAAAACCAATAAATTTCAAGTCGACACTCACCACCTATATGTCGACTTGACAACCGCATACGACAGAGTAATTAAAGACGAGCTATGCAACACTATGTTGACATACCTGCTAAGCTCGTCACACTATGCAGGATGACTTTGGAGAATGTTCGCTGCTCCATCCGAATCGGTGAACACTTTACCGATAGTTAGGTACAACCTATTTCAAATCCCTGCAACTCCTTGCATTCGCCGACGACATTGACATAATAGTTGGAGCACAGCGAGATGTCAATGAAGCGTTTGCGAGTATTGAGGTGTATGCGCCGAACATTGGTTTGGCAGTAAAAGTGGGCAAAACTGGATATATGCTACTATCAAAAGAGGGCGCTCACCACCGACGTCTTGGCCAGAATGTTTGTATTGGCAGATATAAGTTCGAGGTAGTTAAGGACTTTGTCTACCTTGGCTCCGCAGTGACCTGGAACAACGACATCAGTTCCGAAATCAAATGCAGAATCACTCTTGCCAATAGCTGTTTCTTTGGGCTCAGGAGGCAATTGAGTAATAGAGCCCTTTTCCGAACGACAAAGTTGACTCTACATAAGACCCTTATCATCCCGCATGGACATTATCAAAAAACGGATGAGGAGGCCCCTGGTCGATTCGAGAGAACGATTTTGCGCTTGATTTTCGGACCTATAAACGCAGACGGGGGATGGAGGCGTAAAGCGAATGGACACCACAGCACCCCGAGGGACGAAGAAACAGAGAACGGCTGCACTTGAGATGGCGCACACAGGTGGACGGGGACCTCAGCCAACTGGGTGTGCGGCAATGAAAAAGGCTAGCAAAAGATCGTGGGGCATCTTGGTTGAGGCCCAGGTTCACTCCGAATTGCAGCGCCCGTTAAGTAGAAGGAGAATGTTTCGGACATTCAGGATCCAGGTCAGACAATTTCGAGCTTGATTTTGTGAGAGCTTAGCACTGCTGATGCAGGATTGTCCTCAAGCTTTGATCAGACTAAGTGCAAAGGATGGAAATCCTTAACCGACATCTGTTCCAGTACATATTTCTGGACGAAGTTCCTCGTATTGCGTTCAACAATTTCTACTGCAAACCACAACATAGCCTTTGTAAAGCAAATTATCTGTGGTCATCCGGAGTAGTAACCACTAGCGTTACTGAACACAGATTTGTCAACACTCTGCAAGCTGATGTCTTTACAAAACACTTTATATCCTTAAGCCCCCCGATAACTTTCTTAGAAGAGGAAAAAGAAAAAGGAAAAAGGAGGAGAAGAAAAGCAACAACTTAGCCAAACAACCACTAGTACATTGATGAAGAACAAAACCGGAAGCATCTCCGGCAAGATGGGGGATGAATCAAAGAATGAAAAGGAAGCGAAAAGAAAAGAAAGCTATAAGTCCCTAAGTCCTTCTTTCTGCTAACTAAATTGATTTTGTTGTTTCAGGATAGAAACCTATTTAAAGCATAGGCTTTCCACTTGCCACTGATGCTGGTACTTCCGGCTGTGGAAAGCCAATGGGTCCGCTTCTGTTTCGAGGCTTCTACAAAAGTTTTTCAATTAATTTTCTTTGTAAACAAACAACTTTACTCATGGTTATCGCTGCAGGATGAGCAAGGAAGTCTATTGAAAATGGTGTAAATGATTAGGGCATCGATGAAGCGATACAACGATGCTATCGTCCTTACAAGGACCCCATCGCTGGTAGATGATATAATTGCATTTGCATGCGTTGAGGGAAGTAGGAAGCTGTCAATATAACACAATTAGGAGCATTCTGAGAAGTTGCCAACTTTGGGTTGTGCAGTGTCGATTCGTGGAAAAGTTATACGGCATTGCATTACAAAGCCAAACGCGACGGTTGCCTACTGCAGTTGCAAAACTGCACAACTCCTTTACTACTTGATGTATACTATGTATCTCTTCAATTAATTATGAAGCGAAATCCACCGGATGATTTCTATGGATTAGTTGTTGTACAAAGCCATGGTGTTGCAACGTTGTTTGTCTGGCAATTTACTACTGCCGCGACGAACAACTGTTGCTGGAGGGGATTTTATTACAAAAGTTTATCATAAAGATACGGATACGGACACAGATACCTACGATGAGAGGGAATGAGAACTGAACAATGGGAAATGTAAATTTGTAACTTTTGAAGCGAAATGGAAAATTGTTGCAGAAACATCTGCCACCGACGCATGCTAGAGAGACGATCAACTCTATAGGGGAGTTTGGCGGAGTGTATCCTTTGAATTTCACCCTTTTTGCGAACTTTGGCGGCCGCAGATGTTGGAGTATGCGGTATTTGCATCGAGTTATCAGCGATATAATTGTTCGACCAAGCGATGCTGAGTGTGATGAATGGAATTAATACAGAGAAAAAGGAAACAGTACTGTCATCCCTGAACGTCAAATCTTGTGGATATTGTTACGAAAATGAATAGTCCGGAATAGGGTTCGACCACTGGATTGCGTTGAACTACAACTGTTCACTTGTTTTTTCAATACACACTCAGATCACCGCTTCACCTTTATTACAAACTTTTAAGGCACTTCACACTTTATTGCTTACACACACCTTTTTTACAACCTTTGTCTCTACAACTGTTAGGAAATTGTTCACTAACTCACTAGGTGGCTTAGACTAGATTACCGACTGATCACTGAGTCACTAATACCGAATACACTGAATTAATACTGAATGCCCCCGAGGGCGAGTGTTCCCGCTCACTATCACGGTTCTAGGTATGAACATGCTTAATACAGGTACTACAAGTACCTTCAGCAAGACCGGTAGATCGTCAATAGTTAACATAACCTTTGTGTGCAATTCCCTTGTAAGTAAAACAACATGGAGAATGAGCGAGGACTACACGCATAGCGACCATCAAGCTAATATAATAGAGATCGGCGAGAGAAAACGCAGGCAGCGTTCACTTCAAACTGGACCAAAGTGGAAGAAAACCGCCTTTGACCACGATGCCTATGAAGAAATCCTGAAAGAGGCGACTGTGGATAACGATGCATCCGTAGAGGTAACCGTTAAGCAACTGACACAGGCGCTAACTGCAGCATGTGATACAGCGATGCCCAGGAGGAAACCCAGCAGAAGGGGCTCCCCGTTTTACTGGTGGAATGAGAACATCTAGAGGCTACGGGCGATATGTCTCAGAAAGCGGAGAAAATCCCAACGGTCCAGAAATAGGCCAGACTACCAAGAGCTTCTTCTTCAATTCACGCTAGCGAGACGTCAGCTGGAAAAAGCAACCAAGGAAAGTAAATCAAGATGCTTCGAAAACTTTGCGAGGAGGCCGACATAGGCTCCTGGGAGTGATCACTAAAAAGATAAAAGACAATAGAAGTCCGCCGATATCAAATCCCGAAATGCTCGCCTGTATTGTGGAACATCTTTTCCCACAGGGAGAGCCGCTTAATATCTATTAGCAGCAAGGCGGGGATTACCATAGAAGGAATTCCTGTTATTACTCCAGAGGAGCTATATAACGCAGTCTCGAAGGTCAAAAACAATAAAACACCCGGACCGGATGCAATCCCAAATAAGGCAATCAAAGCAGCCATTACGGCTAGACCAGACGCTTTCCAACACACCTTGGGGAAATGCTCGCAGGAGGGGAACTTTCCCACACAATATCGGTCAACTTGTCTGTTGGATACACTAGGCAAGGTACTAGAACGATCTACGATAGGTTACTGGCGGTGGCGGAAGCCATCGTCACAGTGGCTAAGCATATCGAGAAAGTAGAGGCTACTACGAACGCAGCTATCACTAAATTGAAAGATTGGCTTTCAATTGCCGGTCTGGAACCAGAAGCCAAAAAAAGGAGGCTGTGCTCAAAGCCAGCCGTAAAAAGGTTATTATAGTCACACCCGCGCTCAAGGCTAAAGCCTTATAACGTATTGAACGTCGTGCGAGTGAAGGTAACAGGGAGAGGGAGAGTTCGCGCAGGTTGATATTTTTGACACACAACCTGAACGGATTGCAGTGTTTTTGGGTCGTACGAGAGCCGACCAAATTTCGCGTTGGTTATAATTCTCAGTAATTCCCACTTTTGGTGTTAATATTGCATACGCAGAGGATGAATTTCAATTGACCATATACTGTGAGTGTTATGCCTGCAGCAGTACGTTTTGGTCACCTTCTATTCACAACCGTGTTGCATCCTTTTTTCCGTGTAGGAATTTCTTTTGCTTGGCTATGAAACGAATTCGAACTATAGACCTTCCGCTCGCCGGTCGAAGATGTTAACCACTGCACCATGGCCACTCTCTAGGGGTCATACTAGACAACAGGCTTTCCTTAAAAGAACACATAATGTATGCCAGCGAGAAGGCATCACACGCACAACGAGCTTTTTCGAATGCTTCCGAATATAGGCGGGCACGGGTAGTCAGCTCAGTCTTACTCTACGCTACTCCAATTTGGGTGGGAGCCCTTGCAGTAAAAGGACTAAGGCGAAGAATGGATTCAGTCTATCGACTCTGCGCAATAAGAGTAATCTGCGGATTCAGGACCATCTCAGATGATGCAGGGTTCGTCATAGCAGGAATGCTACCCATCGATATATTGGCAGACGAGCTCAAAAGGGTATACAGCAGGCGAACGCCAGACCGGCAACAGACCAATGCTACCCACCGGTATATTGGCAGACGGGCTCATTAGGGTACACAGCAGGCGAACGCCAGACCGGCAGCAGACCAGGCTTATAAAAGCAGAAGAACATGCAGAATCCATGGCAATGTGGGAAGCCAGATGGGACATCTCCACAAAAGGAAGATGGACACACAGTCTCATTCCCGTCATCGAAACCTGGACATCAATACCGGCAGGACTGCAATTATCATCTTTCGCAGTTTTTGTCTGAACATGGTGGCTTTCGAAAGTATCTGCATAGATTTGTATATGATAGTTCTCCGTCGTGTCCACAAACTCCAAGGAGGACGCAGAACACACAGTATTTTACTGCAGTCGCTTTACGCAGGACAGGCAAAGGCTAAATGTGCCAAGCTCTGAAAATCTGGACCCCTATACGATGGACTCGGTGGAAAATTGGAACGAAACATGCTCGTACATTGCAACAGTATAAACAAAGCTGCTGCGGCAAGCCGAAGCAGAGAGAAAAACCCAAAAGGCTTCCACCCGAGATACAGTGTAAACCGCTTAACAGCCCCGCGAAGTAATACCTAACGGCAGTCCCGTGGGGAGAGTGGTTGAAGCGTGCAGAGGCGCGTGGAAAAAGGAGAATAATATCCCGTGAATCGTGATACTGGTTACCAGTATCTTTCAGTATCAGTATCCATGGGCGCAACCAAAAAAAAAAAAAAAAAAGACGTCCCACTTTAGAAGTTTCTAGTATGCTCCGTGCTGTGGCATTGACACTCAGCAGTGTGCCCCTGAATGTCACCATCATTTTCTCTTTAGTTGCCAAGGAGCATTCCAAACTTTATCAGCGAAATTCGAACGCAACCATCGGTTCGTCTGGATAGAGTTCAGCTGCTCCTTCTTGTCGGTTACGAAGTTCACCCACCACGCCAAACAACAGATCCAGTGGAAGTCGGAGATCAGTTCCAAAAATGGCAGCGACCTATAGCACATATAGGCCTTCTTACGAATGCCATGAAAACGCTATTAAACCACCAGCTCATGAAATATCTCGAAACATGGAAACTCTAGTAGCAACAAGTCCATTAGTGATTTGATGATGGTATTTCTCACCAATAAGTGGAATAAATTTCTGTACAATTCCGGTGAAAGTAAGATCGTTGCATTTGGATTTAAAACCGCTTTCATTCAATTCAAGTTGTTGTTTTGTTGCCGATGAAATGCTCTTCAGTCGTTGAACTAGAGCGGTTGCATATGTTATGCTGTAAGTTAAGCCCGATCTAGACAGCATAGTTAATTGTTTGGAATTGAATCCTTCTAAAACACAATGCTGTCTTTCTGAACCAGCCAATGTCCATGAAAGGCACTTGCATCGTTAAAACCGAAAAACTTTCCCTCCTTGGTTGGAATTACTACATGTGCAGGTTTCCTTAGCGATGCAAATAATTCCTCTCCCCCTCTAACCGGGCTACAATATAAAAGGCATTTATTCGCCCCAAGCTGGAGTACAATTCTAATATCTCGTCTGGTGGTCCCTGCACATTCTGGAGAGGATCCAAAATCAGGCGATAAAACTGATCGCTGGTGTCACTTGAGCATCGTAGGAATGTTTTCTGCCACATTACTTACTTAATTGGCATTACAACCGTATGTCAGTTATGGCTGCATCAATTAGCCTATTAGCCAGCCGCCTCTACCTAGCGCGCGCCGGCGCCAGTTGAACACACCCTCAGTCCTCAGTCGTCTTCAACTTGGATCTTCCTCTTCTTCGCCGTCCTCCATCTGGTGCCGAATCAAAAGCTTTGCGAGCTGGAGGACAGCACGGTTGAGCCAGCATAGCCGCTGTATTATTATGTTTCGCACTATATTCATGTCGCCGAAAAGCTCATACTGCCCATATTCCATCGAGTTCGGTATCCACCTTTGCCTACGTGAGGAGGACCGAAGATCTTTCCGAAATTTTTTCTCTCGCACGCTCCCATAGCAGGCTCATCGGTGCTTGTCATATTCCCTGCTTCTGCACCGTATAGAAGGACGGGCATAATAAGCTACTTATAGAGCCTTACTTATTTTCGTCAAGAGAGGGCTCTCCTTTTCAATTACCTAGTGAGCCCAAAGCAGTACCTGAAAACAAGATTTATTCTTCAAAAGATTTTCGATTTGACAACGTTTGTCTTGTCCCCGTTGACCACCAGACACATTCGCTTTGCTTCTCGCTCCGCGGCTCGACTGTTTGTGCCAGTTATGTCGATATTATTGGCATAGGTCAGCAACAAATAGAAAATCGTACCAGTGCGGCTAAGGTCTGCAGCGGAGTTTTATATTTTCCAGCATTAGGTTAACGAAGTCATACGATAATAAGTCACTTTGTCCAAAAAGCTCATCTGGCGTTAAATGGCCCGGAGGAGTAGTGACAGGACATTCATCATCGGACCAGTTGTTCCTACGTTGAATGTAGTGGCCAACCACCTCTTCATCAGCGGTACCTGGAGAGTGGGAGATGTGGTTTCACTGGTGACTGCGAAAAAGTAATGCTCTCAGTCAACGTTGGCACCTGAGATTGAGCACAGGTAAAGCACACTGGAAGCATGCCTTTCAGTTATCAGAACGTGATCAATTTGGTTGCTAGATGGATATTTTTATGTTGAAATCTGGTGCTACTAACAACCATATTTCGTGCCGTAGCGAAGTCGATTAGCCCCTGTGCGTTATCGGAGGTCTGAATTTTCCGACTTTCGTGCCAAACATTTTTTCCCTGCACACCCTGGCATTGAGGTCGCCAAGCACTATTTTGACATCAAGGAGCACATAGAATGAGTCCTTGGCTTTCTTTATGTAGGTCAGGGCGTACGTACAAATAAGACTAGTGTTGAAAAACACAGCTCGGATGCGAAACATATGGCTGATGATAGGCTCAAAACCAGAGACAAGGTGACAAAGTCTCCGGCCTATAACGAATCCGACACCGAATTTGTGCTCCTTTTCATGGCAACTGCAGTAGATGCCACAGGATGGGATTTTTGCAAAATCCGTTTACCGTCCATCGCTACTCCTGGGTGGTTTTGTATTCATTGAGGACTCTTACCAGCGGCACATTCCCTATAAAGGGAGCGGACATTCCAGGTGCGTAACCTCAAATCGCACTCCAAGAACGTCATACGAACCAGCGGACTCTCCATTTGTTAGGCACCACAATAACATATCACATACTCCAGCCAAAATGCGACAGTTTCCTTCGCTGTAGTCGGACAATCACGGTAGACAGCAGCATGTTCTTTAGCCTTTTCAATTGACGAAACGCACATATGTATATACATATGTTTGGCTACAAAACTGGTGGTGATTTCACTGAATCCCAGTTCCAGATGAGCTTTTGCAGTTTCTGGGAAAGGACTTTGAGACAGATCTGCTTCTCCGGTGTCATGGAAGTTTTCGAGCTTGTGAGCCGACACTGAAGAGAATCACTCCATTCTATCCGGAAGTAAGAAAAGTGACTCGCATTACTTGTAAATACTTTGGGGTATCAGGTACACTCGCCTTGGACAGAGGATCCGGCAGGTCCTTGAATTGTATACCACCGATCTCTTCGAGCGCCGGCACGAACGGCCGTATCAGCGTCCTTGAAAAGTGACTGTTACACAACACGAGCGAAGAGGTTACAGCTAACTGTACGCCACGCCATCGTCACTCACTTGTACACCTCGTTCATCACACAGTTAGTAGTCAGCTGTAGCAACGGATCGGCAATAGCCAATGCAAAGTTCCTCATTCGTCCCTTAAAACTCATCGGCTGATTTTTCTCATACAACGGATACGGTGCGTAACTAGACTCTTCCGGGTTGCCAATCATTCGATTCATTGGCCCATATGGTACGTGATTATTGACGTCGGAATCTTGCCACCACTCCCACTAGGAAATCGTTGTGAAAATATCCAATGATCATCAAATCAAAGTGATGACCGTCGTTGTTGATGAAATCCTAAAACTTCTGCTGGTGCCACGCTTGAACCTGAATCACCGTCAGCACATCGTTGACACTAAGGAAGTTGATCACAATGGCTATCTTCGAAATTGATGCACTCGCCAGCTCAGTTAGATAAACGTTGAGATTTTCCATGTTCTCGTCAGGCGACTGAAGAAGGATATATGTATGACGGAAGAGCCCTTGGTTTCGGTATGAGCGAACGATTGGAATTGTCGTGACGACGGCGGACGGGACATTGTGACCACGCGGCTGCCATGTGTAATATTAATTGGGACTTTCTTGGACTCGAACCAGGAGGGGGTAACGCCTCGATATGATTAGGCCACTGCCTGCCATGAGCGAGGGCCCGATAGAGCGACAATTGAGGAACTTATGTTCGAAAATCGCTATAAGATAGGAGGGAATGGTTGATAATTGTATACAGAGGCACGTGACACGATTTGGAGATGATGCGATGTTTTGTTTTAGGAAGCGACAACACCGTCAGAATGGCGTACGGCAAGAAAAGCTATTCCACTCGAGCTGAGACTGTGTCTGGGTTTATTAAATTATCGTTAAAAGAATTAGCGTAAATCCTTGCTTGTCACATCACAACTTTGTTGATTGTCATGAGCTTGCCCTTCATCCTAAATGGTCCGTGTTGACGGGTGACATGGGTTGGATGCGGAGAAATCTGCAAAACATGTCGAATAAGCACGGATTCATTGTTCACGTAATTTGCTTGTCGCTTTATTGAATTAAGATCGTTCGAGGGATATATGATGGGGGCTTTCAACTCCTTTTACTCAAATCATTGAATGAGACCGTCATATCGTAGGCATACATATGTATGTGGATGGTGGTTGTTTCACGGTATAAGTGCGAAACGTATCATCCATCATAGCGAAGTACTTTCCCCACTTAGCGGATGTGAGTGGGAATTTTTGTTAAGCAGCATGGCTAGAGGCAATATTCAGGAGCAATCCCAACCTCATGGGATAGCGCCCATATGTTAAAAGTTAGTAAAGAAGCGCATAAAATACAAATTCGCATGAAACACATTTATGGGAGTGGTTAATGGGGTGTATCCAACAGTATTATACCTTTAACGGCAAATGTGGATGTCACTTCTGCAGAATAAGGTCGAGTATCAACTGATCTTATTGACTAAAGCCTCCCTAGGGAGTGCCTCACTATTATATTGAGATCAGCCAAATCAACCAAATTAAAGTGGCTGGTCCTGTCCTATGGTGAGACCCAGTCGAAGAGTGAGCGCTGGATAAAATCCCCAAACTAAGCGAACCGTTTCATGCTATGTTAGTGTGGTCGCCGAAATTTATTCCGGAACGACATAGTGAGCTGTAACCAGAATAAGTTTAGAGAATCATGAAACATGCTTACCAGCGAAGAAATTCGTACGAGACTGATTAAATGGAAGGATTGAGCGGGCACTAGACTTTGGCATCAAGTTATAAGAAAGTGCCAGACATTACGGCTGAAACACAAGCATTGTACTTGTTGATCAGCGCAAGGCTGGTCTCTTGTTGGTAATACAGCCATCTCAGGCGTAAAAGAATACGGAATGGCGGAAATAATGGATCAGTTGATCCACATGTATTTGAGCGGATGATAGGCATTGCCTACATGACACCACCGAATATGTCAGTCGATCACTGACAGCTGTACAAGTCAGACGTGTTTCGACTTAGTGCAGTGAATAGTAGTGAAAGCTAGTATAAGTGCGCGGTTTGGCGAATTGTTCGTGAAATCGATAGTAGCACGAAGGTTAAGTGCACGGTCGTGGTAGCAACGGTCGGCGGATCAAATCCCGGTCGGGGAAAGTAAAGTTCGACTTTTTTTTCCTACTGTTACTTCTAAGATAATTGGAAGTAACAGTGGAAATGTCAGGCGACGGGCAGAAACCCGTATATCGTACGGCGTCAGAATCGGATGATTCCACCAAATCATCCGATTTCGCTACGCCGAGTGCGGTAGTAAAGCGCAGGAGGAGGATGAACCCCACTCCTAACGTGGTGAAGCGCCCCTCCCTTTCCACTTCGGCAGAGAAGCTGCGGGCCGAGGCGCGGGAAGGGGCGCCATCAACTTCTAAAGCCGCTCTGCAGCAGCTAAAACAACATAAAAAAAAGGGAGATGTCTCCGATGAGGCGGACTTTGCCTACCTCTCCGAAGGTAGGGAGGGTCGCTACACGGGGGACAACAATTCCTTCGCCCTCCTCTCTGCCTCGGAGACGGAAGAAGAGCGAGAAAAGGAAACGCAACTGGAGACCGAGGAGAAAACTCTCCAAAAGAAACTCCAGGCCGTGAGAGACAAACTGTCCGAAATCCGGCAAAACAAAGAAGCTGAGAGGCAGCATAAGCTGGAACAGCAACAACTAAAAAAGCAGCCGCAGCAAGTGCAGCCGCAACAAAAACAACTGCAGCAGGAGCAGCAACAGCAGCCCCAGCAGCAAAAACAACAAAAACAGCTGCAACCCAAAAAGCAGCAGCAACAACAACAACAACTGCCGCGGGAGCAGCAACAGCAGCCCCAGCAGCAGAAGTTTAAACAACAACAGCCGCAGCCGAAGAAGCAGCAGCAACAACAACAACAACCGCAGCGGGAACAGCAACAGCAGCTCCAGCAGCAGATAGCTCAACAACAACAGCCGCAGCCGATAAGACAGCAGCAGCAACAACAAATGCAGCAGCAGGAGCAGCAGCAGCAGCAGCAACAACAACAACAAAAACCAAAAAGGAAGCGTAGACGCCGCTCCAAGAGGAAGGAGAAGGTGCCGCCCATCTACGCCCACACCCTAGCTGTGGCGCAGACAGTGGATATATGTAAGTACGCTATTGGTGGAGAGCATTACGAATTAAATAGTTTGGGGCCGCGTTATGTTATCCAGTGTAAATCACTGGACAAATTTAAGAAAATGCGGTCCCTATTAAAAGATTCCACTACGGAGTTCTATACTTTCACTCCGAAGTCCGAGAGGCTGCAGACAATGCTCCTCAAAGGCGTAGAGTCCATCACCGACCCCGGGGAATTGCTCTTAGAGCTCAAAAAGTTCGAGAGCGATGACCTCAAGTTCGTGGGGGTCAAACCGTTCACCACAGCATGGGCCAAACGGCAGAGGCAGTCATTGCACTACTTCCTGGTCCAGCTGACACCCGACAGCAACCTGGAGTGTCTAAGGAAAATCAGGACCATAGACACCCAGGTCGTGCGATGGGAAAAACTAGATAGGCGCGGAAACATGATCCAATGTATCCGCTGCCAAAGGTTCGGGCACGCCGCATCGAATTGCGAAATGCAGCATCGATGCGTTAAGTGTGCACAGAACCATAGATATGATGAGTGCGACCGGGGCGCAGAGAAAGTTCTCGAAAGAGAACAACTTTTATGCGCACTCTGTGGGAACTCGGGGCACCCCGCAAGCTATCGGGGCTGTCCAAAGTACCTACAGATAAAACAAAGCAGAGAAGCTCGACAGATGGTCGAGAAGTTACCTCCTTCGAGGGGTATACAATCTCAAGCCGTTACACCCCATTTGACCTACGCCCAAATGGCGGCAGGTCAGGGAAAAGCGGCACAAACACCGAAGGCTGCTGCCAAAGCCCCAGTGCCTGTTCCTAAGGCACCGGGGGCCGAGGCGGAACTGTTGCCGATTCTGCTCGCCATTCAAGGGCAGATCGGCCAGCTCCAGCAGCAGATAAGAGAGCAGACGGAACGAGTGGACAGGCTCTACTCGTTTCTGAGCCTAGCGCCTCTACAATCCTAATGGATACGCCAGTAGAGAGTTTCCTTAAGATCCTGGCTGTGAATGTAAATTCACTGATTAGGATCGAGCGACGCACCGTTCTTTTTAAACTGTTGCAGGAAGAAAGCCCTGATGTGTTTCTGGCTAGCGAAACTAAGCTAAACCAGAGGCACAAAATTCGGCACAATTCCTACAATATAATACGAAGAGACCGACCCGATGCCACTCAAGGCGGAGGTGTCGCGATCTTCATTAAAAATAAGATTAAATATAAAATTATATATAGCAGTGAAGTGCGGAGATTCCAGGTGCTAGAGGCATGTGCTGTGTGTATCCCCCTCCGGAACGGAAGGAGGATATACATACATAGTATCGGCCTATGCACTTGAAGCACCTCAGCCCAACATCTTCATTGCAGAGCTCGAAATACTTTTTCGATTTCTGCGCCTAGACTCAGCAGAAAACTTTTATGTTTTGGCCGGAGATTTAAATGCCAAACATAGTGATTGGGGCAATAATGTGCCCAACACTAGAGGGAGCCTACTAAACCATTGGTGGGCCCTGCATAATATTGAGTATAAACTCAAGTTACTCGCAACGGATAGACCGTCGTTTCCTAGAAGCGGCTCCTATCTGGATCTAATGTTGCTTGACTCACGACTGAGACTGGCAGACACTAACGAATGGTCTACTAACTGTTTACGTACCGTGGAGTACGACAGTGACCATTGCGGACTTAGCGCCGTAATCAAAATACCGGACGAATTCGCAGAAATGGCAGAGTATGTCTACACGTACCCCTACGATTATAGTAGGGCACTCTGGCCACGCTTTGCCAACTGCCTGACGAGAGCACTCACTTCGAGTGCCTCACCCCCACCGAATAATAGGAACCTATCAAATGACGAAATTGATAGGCACCTTAAACATATGGACGAAATAATCATACAAACGATGGATAGAACGATACCACGCCAACGGCATTACGATACCACGGACGTGTACCGAAACGCGACCATAGACGCACTTCACAGACAGAAAAGTAGACTCCTGTCAAGACTCAAACTCTTGTACAGGCGGTTTACCGACAGACAAAACTCGGAGGTCAGGACCCTGAAGTCACTGATTAAAAATCTCCGACAGTTAATCAAAGAAAACTATAAAATAGCTATAAGTCTGCACTGGAGCAACAAAATTCGCGCTGTAAAATCCAACAGCGCGAATATGTTCCCGCAGATAAATAAAATATTCCGGAGAAAAGATCAGAACGACATTCGGGATCTAAAGCTTCCGAGAACGTCAGACAACGAACGGTTATTACGCACAGTTAACATCGATCCAGAGAGCGCCGTCCTAGATGACGACTTTTTTGTGATTGAGGATCCTCAGGAGAAAGTGGCGACAGTGGGGGCTGTCTTCCGGGATGTGTATAAGGTGAATGAAAGCATTCGCCCGAACCACGACCTGGAAAATAGAGCCCTGCTTCACCACTTCCACCTTCGAAATGATATAGAACACTGGCGAATCGAGAACCATGGTTTCACCAGGTTCAATGACGACTTTACGGCAAACAATGCCATCGCCAATGAAAGTGCTGATACAATGTTCATTTCGACGGAGGATCTCCAGTTGATCTTCATGTCATTAAAAAATAAAAAATCCGCGGGTACTGATGGTATATCCAATGTTGTGCTCAGGCACCTTCCACCATTGGCTATAGAGAGGTACACCATCCTGTTCAACAATGCACTGAATAATGCATATTATCCGGTGCATTGGAAAACGGCGGTGGTCCAGCCAATCCCTAAGAGGGGCAAAGACTCCTCTAATCCGGCAAATCTCCGGTCGATAAGTCTCCTTCCGAGTATCAGCAAGGTCTTCGAGAAGGTAATCCATAGAGCCCTGTCCAAATGGGCTGAGGACAAAAATATCATTCCGGATAACCAATTCGGTTTCAGGGCGGGGCATGATACCATACATGCCTTGTCGAAACTCGTCTCGGATATCCAATGGAATAAATGCAAGAACCAATGCACGGGTGCCTGCCTGGTTGACTTGGAAAAAGCCTTCGACACCGTATGGTTAGAAGGACTCTATTACAAGCTCAAACGGTTGGGCATAAGTAAACCATTGCTATATATAATTCATGATATGTTAACGAGTAGAAAGTTCGTTGTGAAAATTGCCAACGTAACTTCTGCTCAAACATTTGAAATTAAAAACGGATTGCAACAGGGTACGGTAAATTCGCCGATCCTTTTCAGCATTTATATCAGTGATCTGATAGTTTCTCTTCACCATTCAATAGCGTATGCAGATGACTTGGTTGCGTACAGATCAGGTCCAACGATCGAGGTCATTGGCATTTTATTGCAACGTGACTTCGATAAAATTCAGCAGTTCTGTGATGACTGGAAGTTGAAAATCAACTTCCAGAAATCAGAGACTATTTTATTCAGAACGCCTCTGTCTAGGGCCTCTAGGGACACTAGAAAACATTGGCGAAAATTCGCAATCATCGGACAGGACGGGCGTCCATTGGCGAGTAAAAATGTAGTCAGATACCTCGGGATCTGGCTGGATCAGTATCTGTATTTTAACAAAAATGTAGATGCTGCTCTGGAAAGAGCCCGGGGCGCTTTCGCCCTGACAAGATGGCTGTTTCACTGCAGCCAACTTGATTCTAGGGTGAAGGTAATCTGCTACATGGCCTTAATCAGGCCTATGATTGCCTATGGATGTCCCGTCTGGTTTAATGTGAGCGCAAGTTTAATGGAAAGGATTCGGGTGTTTGAGAGACAATGTCTGAGGACGTGTCTTGGATTACACAGAACACCAGAGTCTGAGTACAGAAAGTTCTATCCTAACGAGGTACTATACAATAGGGCAAGGATTTTACGGATAGACAACTTTCTGATTAAGCTGATTCGTGGTCACGTTGCGAGGGCAATGACCTCGAACAATAACTTGATCTCTGGGGCTTACTACCCCAATTCTATGTATTTGGAAAAAGTGCGATCGAACGGCTTTGTGCCTCCGGAAGCATTTCTTCACTTGGATAATTGTGGGCTGATCCAGGATAGATTGGCGGTGCCGCTAATCTACCATGTGGCCCGTAATTCTGTGGAACGGCGACTCCTTTACGAACCTGACGTCGTGCTCTGTGAGCCCGAGCGCCTTAGGTTCAGTAGAGCGGTCTCTCGCCGGGATAGGGAAGACGTTGTCCGACAGCACCAACGATTTTGGTGGCTGGAACGGACTCCGTAGTGGAATTTATTGATAGCCTCTCCAAGGCGATCGTTCGCCGACACTAATGGCGGACATACATATTGTAGGGTAGGCTAAGGTAGGTTAGGGTAGGGCATAAGGTAGTGTAAGTGTGGAAAAAAAAAAAAATATATATATATATATATATAATTAAAAATTAAAAAAAAAAGATGTATATACAAGTTATATATATAAAGTATATAACTCTGTATATGCATTTTAGTTAAGTTAGATTAAGGTAGAATTAGTTAGTTTTAGCTAGTTTTAAGTTTTATACATACCATATAAATCGATAATATGCTGAGTTTTTTTAATTAAAATTTTTCTCGGCAAGGAATGTAATTAAGCTAAGTTAGTCATTGTTAATATTAAGCTGTCGAAAGACATAGTGTAAGAATATTGGTTGTTTTAGAGCGCCCGCTTGGGGTCATTAAGACATAGAATGTAGTTATGTTATAAGCTAGTTTTACTCATTTTGTCTAGCACGTAAGATAGTCATAAGATTTTTCTGAAAATAAAATGAATTTAAGAAGAAGAAGACCACCGAATATGTTTTTAAGGTACTGGACTACACAGAAGGACTCAGTTGTTTCCTCTCTCATATAGTGAAATGGTAAAATCTAGCAAGGACTATAAAGCCAAAGCGAGAACTTGCAGAGGTACGCCATTGCAACTAGTAATAAAGTCCCATTCGGAGCTGTGAGTGTAGAGAAATCGCCTGTCAGGCTGAACGGGTAGGTTACTCCCGCATGAGGATGAAAGAAAATCCTGTTCAAATCAAAAATAATACAACAAAGCTGTTGGCGCGATTGGACTATCCAATAGGTTCTTCAACAGAGCTAGAGATGACCTAGTTGGTAATATGCACCAACTCATTTGTGGGATATTGTCGAAAGAAAGTCCGCCCTATGATTGTTTACTGATTCACGAGAAAGGAGATTCCTTTAACTGCGTCTGATATAGAGGAATAGGTCTCCTGAACATCGCCTTTAACATCCATCCCGCTGTATTGGGTAAAAGCCTTAGGTTTTTCGTAAGCAGTTTGGTAAGTCCTCATAAATGTATGTAATTGCTGACCAATGAACTTCACTATCGACCACATGGCGGCAGATCATGAAGAAAAGACACCCAACACGAGGACGGTCTGAAAAGTTTCCTGTTAGCAGTCGACGTCTTTCTCTGCAAAGCAATTGTTTGTGGAGGTGGTGCCCCCTGTATTTGACGACAATCTGTGTCCTACGAGCATCATTTTTAGATTAAGGAACTAAAAGGTTAGATAGGCAAGGTGGCTAACGAATTAAATTTGTGATTTGTGACAACCGTCGCGGTGCGAAACGGTTCATTGTCTTAGTGGAACATAACCTTTTTGTACTGCAAATTTTTCTTTGGACATATACCTTCACCACAGCCTTTGCTAACATTTTAATTCGACGGCCGTTTGGCACCATTTGCTGAACTTGAACGATATTACAGTCAGTGGCTGCAGTTTTTGGACGTCCCGAACGTTTATCGCCCTAAGCTGGTGTAAAGTATACATTACCGCGTTCCAAGAAGTGCGATGGGACCAGGTAAAAAGAGGATGAAAAACGGTGACATATACTATGGTAACTGCTACAAGGAGAATAGACAACGCCTATGCGGATTCGTTGTTCGATTTAGGCAAAAACCTTCCGGCATTTGAGCGAACGCCTCGTAACAATCCGCATCAAAGCTATCTCCGGGAACATCAGCTTGATATGCGTTCACGACCTCACAGAAGGAAAAGACGACAGAGTCAAAGGTGACTTCTATGACCTTCTACATAGAACATACGCTCGATGTCCAAGCTATGGCACCAAGATTGGTCTGTGAGATTTCAATGCGAAACTGAGTAAAAAGGACATCTTTGAACGAGTCGTAGGAAAGCACAGCCTACACGACACTACGTCCGAAAACGGATTCAGGCTCTCCTAGTAGCTAATACAAGATGCGCACATCTCAATATCCATAAGAGGCTGTTAATCAAATCATTCATATTGGGTTCGACGTTAGACACTCTTCCAGTATCTTGGATGTCCGAACCTTCCCAGGAGCCAATACTGACTCGGATCATTACCTTGTTGCAGCCAAAGTACATATGCGGATATCGCAAGCATTGCGGAGTTGAGTGGGACCAGCAAAATTGAACGTCGGGAAGCTACAAGCGCAAGAGAGCGTCAGGACCTTCGCCGATCGCGTCTCCCTCAAGTTCTCGCAAGAGCAACTGTACAAACTGTGCAAACAGCAATGGAGACGTTGTCAAAGCGTCATCTAGGATGTTGCCTCTGATGACTTAGGTTTCCAGCCACTACCTATTTGAAACCCTTGGTTTAATGACGAGTACATGCAGAAAACCGCCGTGGCGCATTGGTTTGTGTATTGGACCCTGACGCACGATGAGGGAGTTCTGATCCCGATAACATCAACGCCATCGAATCTTTATTTCCCGGCGTTCCTCCTCGGCGGGATACTGGCAAAACCCTCCGTAGTATACGTGCCTTGAAAAAGCTTCTCGACTCACGCGCCATTCGGCATCGGCATTAAACTGCAAGTCCCTTTCACCTATGTGAAAAATAAATCATACACAACATGGGTGACTGAGAGAAGCTTGGCTCTGGTCGTTCATGGGCTGTAACGCCACCAAAGAAGGAGAAGAACATGCAGAAAACCAGAATGCAACACGGCCACGTTGCATCGACGAACGAGAGCTACTCGTGAACTCTATGAGCGAAAAAGAAGGGAGGAGCATGCGCTTTTCAGAAGGAAGCAGATAGACCACGACAAGAGCATGATGGATAAGATGAAAAGATTTTAATCTTACCAAAGAGTAAAGCCAGAGCGAAAGCCTGCAGGGATAAACACGGATACCTCGTAGTTGAATCACAGTCTGAGAATAAGGAGAATATGGAAAGACCGTTTCTGCGGCAAAGATAGACCATAGTGGCGATGATGGTCAAGATACCGCTGTCAGGCGGTACTGGACGAAGGTAAGAGAGGATTCCGTCCACCCGATTTAGACGAGGTTAAGATAGCGATATCAAAACTGAAATCTAATAAGGCTGCTGGCGGAGACGGCCTGCCTGCTGATCTATTTAAAGCAGCTGGAGATGATTTTGTTGGAAACATGCACCCGACGAAAAGAATCTCAGCATCGTTTGCCCGGTCCACAAAAGGACACGCCTATAGCTGTGCCATCTACAGGGAAATAAGTCTCCTTAACATCGCGCATAGGATCTTCTCTGCTGTGCTTTGTAAACTCCTGAAACCCTTCGTGGACTCGTCAGGTTCTGCAGGATGACAATCACGAATTCTCGCTGCTCCTTTAAGGTCAGTAAAGAGCTAACCGAGACCTTCGATGTCAAAAAAGGATTCAGATAGGGCGACGCACTGTCATGTGATTTTTTCAACATCATGCTTGAAAAGATCGTGCGTGATTCAATGGCCAGTACCAGAGGCACGATCTGCTTCAAGTCTACACAGTTGCTGGGATACGCTAATAACATTGACGTGATTGGGAGAACACAGCGACAGGTCAATGAAGCATTGAAGCAAAAGCGGCTAAAGTCTATCTGAAGGTAAACGAGGCCAAAACCAAATATGTATATGCTCTCACAAAAGAAAGACGCTCAGCACCGCTTGCCAGAACGTCACTATTGGCAACTATAACTTTGATGTAATCAAGGATTTCATCTATCTTGGCCCACCGGTAACATTAGTCCGGAGATTAGACCCGGTCCTCCTCTACAACGCAAAAACTTGGATCTTATCAAAAATGGATGAAGAGCTCCTTGGTCATTTCGAGAACAAAATTCTGCGTACAACCTTCGGCCTCATATGTGTTGATGGAAAGTGGAGGAGAAGATTCAATCAAGAACTGTACGAGTTATACAGCGAAATTGGCCCGGTACGACATCTGCCGATCTAACATCTGTCATAGCTTGATCATCTAGACCAAATGGACAGCATAGCTCCGACTCGAAGAGTCTTCGACTCCAACCCTGAGGGACGTCGTTGCAGAGGACGGCCGGATCTAAGTTGGGGCACACAGGTGGAAAGGGACCTGAACCAACTGGGCATGCGACACTGGAAAAAAACAGCCAGCGAAAGATCGTATTAGCTGGATTAGCTTGTTGATTAAGACCCAGGTTCACCCCGAACTTTAGCGCTACCTTAGTAAGTAAGTAAGTCCTAGATTTCACAGTGGCAAGTGATTGGGTGTATTATCTCTCTTTAAGAAGTGGGGTAAAAAGAATTTCCTCATTTTTCCAAGATTGCCCTCATAAGCTGTAACTCGCATTGCATATGTCCTATCGGGCGTCCACTAAATACCGTAAGAAAGATAAGACTTCCTTCGACAAAAACTTCTGGGAAAGGTTTGTGATTGGTTGACTCTGCTTGAGCGCACGGAAAAGCTCTATTTAGACCCGTATTTTCAAATAGGTCGAAAACATTTCAGAAGGACCAACAGTTTTGCAGGAGTGCTGGAGTAAATAGCAAAAGCTTTTTTATCACCATCCTCATCTTACTTGCTAGAGTTACTTGTTTTGAAGTTCCATAGAACAGCAAGAGAACACTCGCCTGTGGGCATAACGACCGCATTGTTATTAGCCTACAATGTGTTCACGCCCAGCTCAATCCTACGTAATTGCAGTAATTAGGATAGATCTTACCAATTAACGTCAAATGTGCATTTCGTCAGGCATTGTGAAGATATACGTGATAACACACGTCATATTCAACGTTGAATACGTTTATTGCTTTGTTTTTAATTTATATTGCATACTCTAAGGATCAATTTCCCTCTATTGGTCTTTCGCACAGCAACACCTACGGATTGCTTTTCTCTACTCCCAATGCTTACGTATTCGGTTGTCCCTTATTCCTTTAAAAATTTGAAATATTCTCCAGCAAGTTGTTTGTTTCTACTCAGATATCCTCATCGCTTTATGCGCCTGCAGATATACAACACTTTTATCACTACGGTCTTCGGTATAAATACAAGCACGCCATAAGCAGGTGGGTAATGATTGGGAATCACCCAGAGCAGATCGAAGCTTAAAGGTTAGAAGCTGCCGGGTTAATAGCAAATTGCTGTCATATGCAAATGACATATTTACACACAATTCCACATACCACACCACTCGAGCATCTGTTGCATAAACCTCTACAGAGCGGTTGATGTTCCCATAAGTCTGCCTTCCAGATTTCTCCGGCCAAATTATTACAGTGTCACTTTCAGAATGACAAGACGGGTCATTATGAAACAATCACTTACACCAGCATAACCATCCGATCAGCCTCGAGCAGACTGGCTAATTTCAAAAACATCGTCCATATGAACGTACATACTGTGTATGTGTATCAGAAAGGTGCTTAATACTTCCACCATCAGGTCTTTAATTAAAATTATATCAGTGACTTGCTACGCTACCCTCCAGGAGGCCATGAGGAAAAAGAACACAACTAATGAACGGTGGAACTACCCGCTCCAGGTCTTGCAATTCCAGGCAACAGTGGAGTGTAATTCCGTTTTAATTGTACCGAAGCACTTGATCCTCTTTAGATGTGATTGCAACATACTCCCACTTTCCCTGTGTGGCCCACTTATAATGGAACTTCCTCGGCGAATGTTAACTAATGGAGCCTGATTAAAAATGTTGGACACGTTCGGAGCGTATAAATTCTGCCTTCAGACAAGTAGTCACATACAGGGGGAGTATGGGTTGCACGTATCACACATTTGTACACACAGTCGGGTTCGAGGTGTTGGGAAACTAGTTTGTGGTAGTCCTAGGGACATTGTGATAGCTTGCCCAGGGAAATGTGTGTTGTGGGAGGTAAGGGCTTGACCGTATATTAAAATTAAGGCATTCCAGCATATGCAAAGACTTAATAGTTTGTGTCGACTTTGCGGCACAGGTCTGATGTGGGTCGCCATATACGTATGTACGAGTTACGTGCACATTATGAAATTGCCAGAGATTACAAGGGAGCAGTTTAGGGTAATTTCCAGATCTTGCTTCTAATGGCATTTGGTGATAAAGTTCATTGGAGTAAGGTAAAACGATCTGGTAAGTTCCCGAAGCTTGCCCCAAAAAGTGCTTCGAACACTCGTACATAAGAGTTCAAAAACTCCCTCGAGCTATGGGCACAGTAATGAATCATAGGAGAAGTAAATCAACACATCCCCCCATCCTTCGGTAAGTTCTCTGAAGGCTTACTCCAAAACAAGTATCAAGGGCGTCGCGCACTGACTGAGCACTGGGACAGGGTGTGATGCAGACTCTAGCCTAAACTTGAGTTATAACTTCGCAGATAGCGTCACCAACGACTCAAAATATCCGACAGGTTGAACGAGCTCCTGGGCTGGACCGAAACACCAAGTATATGACTAAAAGTCGGTTTAAATTTAACAGGAGACAGTTGTCGAAGCGGCGCAAAGAAAACAAAAGCGCCGGCAGTCGAAAGATGGCTACCAGGAAGAATGTGGTGTGTTCTTTTCCGCTACTGAAACCTCTGTCATCAGAAAGCTGTATAAAGTCCTCTGAAGGGGTAAACCAACAAAGCTGGCCATACTCAAGCAACTTGATGAAACGTTATATGAGATCAAGGCAGAAATCTTTAGTCTACTGCTTCAAACTCACCGGTTGGCGCCGGCTTCTTCAAACTCACCGAGAAACCAGATTAGCATCTGCCCATTGCCCCTTGCCCCACAACTAGTAACTACAACCGAGACGACGAATGTTATCGGGTGAAGCTTGTACATCGCGTCACACACAAGCAATCTAATACATATACTGCTGCATCGCTTGATGGCTCCCATCAATGTCACCAGGCATTAATGGGGTTTACCGTGCTAAGCTGGAAAGCTCAGTTGCGAAATTCCTGCCTGCGAGTGCATGCAGCTTGCGCTTCAGTTTATCTCTGACTGGTGTGGCAGAGAGGGCTTATCGATTAACCCAGATAAAAAGATTTTAGTCCCGTTTACAAAGAGGAGAAGGTTGCAGCACAATGGCACAAACATAGGATTTTCAGAAGAGGTCGAGTATGTAGGTATTGACCCTGATCGCAGACTTAACTGGAACTCCAACATTAAAAACAGACTTACGAAAGCAAAGCCTTGTGGGTCTGCTCACGCACTTACGGTAAAACCTGGGGTTTGAAACCTAAGGTAATCCACTGGCTATACACCGCGATAGTAGGACCTATCATCACCTGTGCGTCCACGGTAGGGTGGACAAAAGTTGAGGAAAAAACGATACTGGTTAAGCTTCAACGGCTCCAGAGACTAGCGTGTCTCGGCATTACAGGTGCTAGCCAATCTGCCCTACGGCAGCTCAAGAAGCACTGATTGGACATACTCCCACGCACCTTTTTATTAAGAAGGTTGCTTTACGTAGTGCAATCTGAATTCTCCACTGGGGAACACGCCTGCAATTTAGATTACGGGTCATATGTCCATCCTGCATAGCTTTCTGAGCTGGATATGATTACCGGACGCATTACCACGCACCTAGGTGGTACGCTGATGGCTCCAAGATGGTTTCTGGCGTTGGCGCCGGCTTCTTTGGACCAAATCGGAGGATTTCGAAGGCCCTGGGAATGAGCCCTAGTATCTTCCAAGCTGAATTATATGCCATCCTAACATGCGTCAATCTTAAAGACTGGCATAAGAGGAGTAACCATCAACATACTCTCTGATAACCAAGCAGCGCTTAAAGCGCTGAGTTCGTATAGCTAGAACTCAAAAACCGTTAAGCAATGCCATGATTCCCTACAAGACTTTGCAAAAAGAAACAAAGTCAAACTCTGGTGGGTGCCAGGGCACTCCTCCAGTATCCTAGGTGTACAAGCCTTCCGAGGAGCCAACATCGACTCAGATCAATCTGGTTGTAACCAAGGTACGAATGAGGATATCAGGAATGCCACGGAGTCGAGCTGGACAACGAAAGTTTGACGTCGGGAAGCTACAATCGCAGAAGACCGCTAGGATCTTTCCCAATCGAGTTTTCCTCAATATCTCGCACTATACCGGCACAATCCACAGAACAGCAGTGGGAGCATTGTCAGCGTGCCATCAGAGATGCTGCCTCTGATATACTGGTTTTCAGACCACCGCCAGCTAGAAATCCCTGGTTTAATGAGCATTATGACAAAGCAAGCTGCCTATTGAGCCATTCTACATAGACGGACGAGAGCCGCTCGTGAACACTACGAGCAGAAAAGGAGAGAGGAACACACGCTTTTACCGAAGAAAAAGAGAGCATGGAAAGCGTAAGGACATTTAGAGATGCTACCACAGAAATGATTTACAAAAAAGTAAAACGAACATGCCAGGGCTTTAAAGCCAGAGCAGTAGCCTCTAGGGATGTAGACAAACAACTAATAGTTGAGTCACAGTCGATGCTGAGAATATGGAAAGAGCACTTCTGTAGACTATTTAACGGTGATGAAAGACAAGATACCGCTGTCAGGCAGAACGATCCATTCGTAATGGACGACGATGTGAGAGAATTGCGTCCACCCGACCTAGACGAAGTCAAACTTAAGTCTTATAAAGCCGCGGGCGCAGATGGCCTCTCTGCTGAGCTATTTAAAGCGGCTGGATATAAGCCGGTAAGTCGCATGCGCCAGCTCATCTGTAAAATATAGGATGAGGGGAATAAGTCTCCTTAACATCGCATATAAGATCTTCTCTAATAATCTAATAGGTTCGCATCAGTGTGGTTTCAGGCCAGGTAAGTCCACGATAGACCAAATATTCACACTGCGGTAGATCTTAGAGAAGACCAAAGAAAACCGAATCGACATCCATCACCTTTTCGTCGAGACGAGCTATACAGCGCCTTGTCTAGTTTAGACATCTCTACCAGACTCGTTAGATTGTGCAGGATCATAATGGAGAACTCTCGCTGTTCCATTAAGGTCGATAGTGAATTAACCAAGGATTTAGCCAAGTTGTCTTAGTGCTGAGATCAAACGCAGAATTACTCTTACCAGCCGCTGCTTCTTTGGGCTCAAAAGGCAGTTAAGAAGTAGAGCTCTCTCTCGAAAGACCAAGGTTGCGCTATACAAAACCTTAATCATCCCGGTTCTCCTCTATGGCGCAGAGACTTTAACGAAAGCAGATGAGAAGGCCCTTGGTCGTTTCGAGAGGAAAAATCTGGGTTCAATCTATGGTCCCGTTCGTATAAACGGAGAGTGGAGGAGAAGACTCAACGCCGAACTGTACGGGCTGTACAGAGACATCAGCCTAGTACGACGCCTTTGGATTCAACGTCTAAGAATGTTAGACCATGTAGAGCGAATTGAGAACACAGCTCCGCCTCGAAGGTTCTTCGAGTCCAACCCCGATTGACAACGAAGCAGAAGACTAACGAATCTAAGGTGGCAGAAACAGGTGGAAGGGGACCTTAACCACATAGGCGTGTGGCGCTGGAGGAGCCACATAAGTAAGTAAGTAATGACTGCCAAAATTTAAACAAGCTTGGAAGGCTGAATTCATTGTGGCTTGTCTTGGTCCTATGTCACGCCAAATCCCTTGGAAATTAATCATCTGAAAAGCTCGCTAGTATGTGCTAACAAAACTGTTTCTGAATCTGCTTTTGGTTTACCTTCACCCACGGTTAGGTCCTCTGTCAATGGTTTTCGAGACCTATCGTCGCATATGAAGAGACTGTTCAAGCTGTAAGCTGACAAAGCGTGCTTGTAGACGTCCACCTACATACCTGTCTATGACCGCATCAGGAAGCTCGCTTTGGCTCTACATCCCTGAAGATCCTTGTCATTTATCTCAATACTATAATGTAGCGTCTATACGGCAGAACAATAGACCAGTAATTATACCTGAGGCCTCCAAGAGCGCCTGTGAAAAAAGAAAAAAATAAAACGTCGACGTAGCCTCAGCTTACTTTACTAACAACCAAGTTGTGGCCACGGCATACAAGCGTTCGAAGATGCTCATTATCAATTAATAACAATTCCAACTTCTTTGATTTCCGCCGACCTCGTTGCCACTCATATTTTGCAACAAGATCATTCCAGCCTGATGACAACCATAAAACTCCAGGCAAACAACGAGCATGATTGATAGACAAAAATCCTTCTGAACACCACCCAAAAGGCATCCGACAACCACGTCAAAGCAGTGCGTCTCTCATTTCATAATTATGTCGTTGGATTTTAGGGTAACAACACAATTACCATCATTAATTTGGCAAAGGCTCGAGGAACACCCACCAAACCGAACTTTGTCATAATCACCCAGCACAAAGCACTGGATCCGTCTGTCGTCCTTTTTGTTCTCCTCATTTTTATTGTCATCCCTTAAGCTGGAATGGCAAGCGACGGATGACTCGATCCAGGAAAAAGTGTTAAAATTTAATTTTCCCTTAACAACCCCTCAACCGAGAAATTAATTTCCTCTCTGCCCCCACACGGGCATGGTTTGCTTCGATAATACTGTTGGCAATCGTGTACTCCGGCTGGTGTCGGAGCTGATGATGCGAAACAGACCGGTGATGGAACCGAACAACGTCAACATCGTCACCATCATTGTCATTAAATTGAAATATTGCGAAACGTCGTGTTTACGACAACGAGATACTGTGTCAAGTCAGAATTTCAAATTAATTTTATAATGGACATGTCAATAGTGCCGGAATTGAGTTTCCGCAACAAACACTGTGGGCGATTGTTTGACGGACGGGGCGGCGTGTCAAACCAGTGTGTGTCGTGTTAGTGTCCTGATTTGATGGTTTATTGACCCTTCCACTGATCTTATCAGTGCCCTATTGCCAGTAAAACTTTTGTTTTTAATGAAACAGAAAAACAAGGACGAAAACAAACGTGAGTTGCAAAACTCCAGCTGTCAGTTTGAATTTACCTTGTAGCTAGTTTGCATCATTTTGCGAAAGGACGAAGTAAATTCAATTGCAGAGTCCTTGGACACTTTGCTCGTTTTCCACTCTTGTGCTTGAGTTTTTTTTTTCCCCCCTTATTGTCACGTTTACTTACTTGTCCTTGTTGCTTTTGAAGAAATTTAACACAAACTTTTTCCGTTTTTCCCGGGTACCACCATCGTAGTCTCTATGTCCTTTTTACGACTTGTCAAAGCGAAGCAGAAAAATTCACGAAACAGGACACAAAGTTGGTGTTGAAATTAGCATCGTAGCGTGGTTGTGAACTTTCATGAAAGGCAAATCATTTCCTTACTCAAGATTTCCGCTTGAACGAGATGAAAGGCAAACTACAGATGCATGGCGGTGGTGGTGGTGGTGGTGTTGTGGACGTCCAGGATTTTTCACGAGGTTCAAGTGGAAAAGTAAAGTTTGCTGATTGTGAGTTTTGTTTAACACTAGTTAACATTTGTTTCTCTTTTTTTCTTTTTCTAGTCACCCCATACCATGCCCCCAGATGGGGTGTGGCAAGACCTTGCTTGTCCTTTGAAGTAAAAATCAAAAAGAAAAACAAAAATCAACACTCGTCATGCGTTATGACCTGAATCGAATCCAATTTCATCAATCCACTCCATTCGTTTGTACACTCCACCCACCATTCCCATGGAGACACATCCTCACGAGTACAGCCCAATATATGAGGGCAGCAAATTGCCGAGGTTACCAAAGCAACCACCAATATTCGCACGTTTATTGAAAGTTGAAAGTTGCCACTCAAGTGGCAATAACAAACATTTTAGCCAGCGAGATACTCGCAGAGTTGTTGAGAAGCAATTTACCCCAATACGAGTACTCCAAGCACCAAGTACTCGGAATAGAATAACCATCGACGGAGGTATGGTTTTGCGATTTCCCAAAACTTTGACGCTAATTTGAATTTTACAAAATTATTTACACGACTAAGATGCTAACGTTTTGCGAGGATGCTTCCGGGCATCAATTCGCTGGATCCAGCAACCCTATGTCGAGCTTCGGCATGAGAGATTTTGAAAAGTTAAGCTCTAAGCAACCGTGAAGGGTATGGATGGAAAGAGGAAAAGTGTTTTGTGCGTTGGTTGCATTTTCTGTACTCATCATCGTCGTCATCATCACCAAGAGCAGAAGCAGTAGCAGGAGCAAGAGCAGCACTGCCGTTCTGTACCTACAAAGAAGAATTGGATTACTCGAGGGCAGCTGAGCAGATACATACCCTCGTCTTTTGGTCGACAATTGAGTGAATGTTACTCAAACGCTCCATAGCACTCTTAGTTACTGGGAAACCCCAGTTACATCGAGTGCTTCATCATTCCCCGGGTTTAAGATGATTACGGATACCATGTGCAAAGCGAACCATTTCGAGCCACTTTAAAACACTCCCTCAATCTACATACGCACTGACACGTAGTGGATAAAAGATTCATTCCACGTACCCGTATGAGTATTGCCTCCACACACTAAATCAATCATGCCATGTAAACTAGAAGGAAATAATTAACGGTAGTGGAATTCAGTGGTAATTACTTCACTTCATCCGTAGCCTCAGATTCCACAGATTCCTTATAAACACCACCGTGGCATCCTGCGGTAGTGTCAGCCATGGTGGCGCCAAAAGAGTACGAGAAAATGATTGATTTTAAACGTGAAACCGAATATGAATCAGCACACAACTTTAAAGGCTTTCATCCGCGCTTTGATTTATTACCATCTCTCGTCTACCCGTGCCTCTCCTGCAACATTAATCACTGACATTGCGACACGACAATTCACTTACACACGCAACACAATTACCAGCCGTTTTTTTCCGTTCACTTAAATTTCTTAATTAGTCCTTACCCACGACCATGAATGGGGGTTGTAAGTGCCCCATCTTAAGGATTTTTCGACGCCGGCGTCATACACGATCTGCGTGACACAGACTAACGGATGTTAGACTTTCATGCTAATCAGCTAAACTCAACGGCACAACAGCTGGCCACAAGGATACATTCCAAACAAATGATTTGCATAACTCAGGTGTCGAAGATGGCGACATGCAATGGGTCTGTCCGCCGTACAACTCAATTATACGAAGCGACATGGCATCGAAAAGGTGTGGATCAGAGGCTGAATAATTGGCGTAGTCGCACGCTATATGAAAAACTAAGGCAGACAGTTTCGTAGCGCAAAGATTTGTGGCTTGCCATCAAAGCAATTTATTATTTTCTACACAAATATCCTGTAAACACTGGTCAGTGTTTGCATGGAAATTAAGTTTGGTAGTGCGCCAAAGGAACGCAACTCAGACTCGCCCTCGTAGGAACAAGTTTCTTTTGAACATCCTAGACACAAACAGCTGGTAAGGGAATTGCGGCATACGAGCGTGTTAATTATGTGGAAGTGCCTTTTTATGTTTTCTACTAGTGTACAGGACGTACAATAAAATAAACTGTTCTTATCGAAAAGAACGGACAGTAAAGATAGGCGAAACAACTTGTGTAGATTATTGCGTGCACACTCGAGACACAAACCGAAGTAAAATGTTCGATTTTTGGACGCTTTTTAACGTGAAACATGAACGGAGGCGTGAATGGGAAAGAGGAACCTGGCCCTCCAGGTTGGGGGTTGTGCTTAGGGTAACATCCCTATCACGTAACAGCCCACTTGTTCAGAAGCAACCACAAGCCACGGACGCATACAAAGCTGACGACCCCTGCAAACGACTAACAGACTTGAGAGTCTGCACCTGAAATGAGAAATCCCTTAACAGACCGGGTGCAGGCGATCAATTAGAGCAATACCTTAACTCCTATAAAGCAGATATAACCGCGCTTCAAGAAGTGCGATGGGATGGACCAGGCAAAAGACGGATGAAAAACTGTGACCTCTACTACGGGAACTGTTACAAGGAGATCAAACAGCGCCTATTCGGGTGCGGAATTCTTATTCGAGGAAGACTCCGACAAAAAGCCTTAAGCTCCCGGGATGTAAGCGAACGCGTCATAACAATCCGCATCGAAGCTAAGTTTGGAAACATTAGCTTAATATGCGCTCATGCCCAAACGGAAGAAAAGGACGATCGACTCAAAGAAGAATTCTACGATCTCCTAGACAGAACATATGCCCAATGTCCCAGCTACGACACAAAAATAGTCCTAGGAGATTTTAATGCAAAACTGGGCAAGGAGGACATATTTGAGTCGATCATAGGAAAGCATAGCCTCCATAACACCACATCCGACAACGGATTAAGGCTAATCGATTTCCTAGCGGGGCGTAACCTCCTTGTAGCAAGCACGCGATTCCCCCATCTCAACATCCACAAGGGTACCTGGCGGTCTTGTGATCAATCGACCACCAACCAGATTGATCATATTGCGATCGACGCCAGACACTCCTCTTGTATTCTCGACGTACGAATCTTCCGAGGGGCCAACATCGACTCGGACCACTACCTTGTTGTAGCCAAGGTACGAATGAGGATATCAAGAATCCTTAGGAGTCCAGAAGGACTACGTAAGTTTGACGTTGGAAAGCTACAATCGCAAGAGACTGCCAGAATCTTTGCCGATCGTGTCTCCTCAAAGCTCTCTCAAAATCCGCCCACAGCAGCACAAACCATAGAACAGCGCCGTCAGAGACGCTGCCTCAGAGGTGCTGGATTTCAAACCGCCACCTCCTAGAAACCCCTGGTTCGATGAACAATGCTAGCAGGCCCCTGCAGCAAAACAAGAGGCATATAAAGCCATGCTGCAACGACGGACGAGAGCTGCTCGCGAAATCTATGAGCAGAGGAGAAGAGAGGAACAAACGATTTTTAGAAGAAAGAAGAGAGAACACAGAAAGCGTGAGATCGAGGAGATGGAGAGATGCTTCCGCAGGAATAACGCCCGGAAGTTTTACGATAAAGTAAAACGAACATGCAATGGCTACAAAGCCAGAGCGGCGGCCTGTAGGGATGAAAATGGAGAACTGGTAGTAGAATCACAGTCGCTGCTGAGGATTTGGAAAGACCACTTCTGCAGACTGTATAACGGCGATGACAGACAAGATACCGCTGTCAGGCAAAACGATCCCTTCGTAATGGACGGCGATGTAAGAGAATTCCGTCCACCCGACCTAGACGAAGTCAAAATAGCGATATCGAGACTGAAGTCTAATAAAGCCGCGGGCCCTGACGGCCTGTCTGCTTCTTAAGGCGGCTGGCGATGAGCTGGTAAGGTGCATGCACCATCTCATTTGCAAGGTATGGTCGGAGGAAAGCATGCCCGACGAATGGAATCTAAGCATCGTTTGCCCGGTCCATAAGAAAGGAGACCCCTGTAACTGCGCCAATTATAGGTGAGTAAGTCTCCCTAACATCGCATATAAGATGTTCTCTGCCGTATTGTGTGAGCGCCTGAAACCGTTTGTGGATAGCCTGATCGGCTCTTATCAGTGTGGTTTTAGGCCAGGTAAATCCGCAATAGACCAAATATTTACGCTACGGCAGATCTTGGAGCAGACCCAGGAATACCAAATCGACAATCGCCACCCTTTCGTTGACTTCAAGGCCGCGTATGACAGCGTTTATAGAGGCGAGCTATACAAAGCCATGTCTAGTTTTAACATCCCGACCTTAATGGAGCAGTGAGAATTCTCACTGTGAGAATTCTCACTGTTCCATTAAGGTCGGTAATGAGCAAACCGAGACCTTTGATGTTAAAAAAGGATTTAGGCAAGGTGAGGCGCTGTCACGCAACTTTTTCAACATCGTGCTTGAAAAGATCGTGCAAGAGTCACTGGCCAACACAAGAGGTACGATTTATTTCAAGTCTACTCAATTGCTTGCGTACGCCGACGACATTGACGTGATTGGACGGACACAGCGAGACGTAAGCATTGAGGTAGAAGCGGCTAAGATGGGTCTCAAGGTTAATGAGGGTAAAACCAAATATCTTTTTTTTTTCTTTGGTAGCGTTACAGACCATGAAGGACCAGAGCCAAGCTTTTCTCATTCACCCATGTTGTGTGTGATTTATTTTTCGCACGGGCGAAAGGGACCTACAGTTTAATGCCGATTCCGAACGGCGTGAGTCGAGAAGCTTTTTCATGGCAAGTTTACTACGGGGGGTTTTGCCAGTACCCCGCCGAGGAGGAACGTCGCGAAATAAACATTCGACGGCGTTGGTGTTATCGGGATCCGAACTCGCTCATCGTTCGTCAGAGTCCAACACACTAACCACTGCGCCCTCCAAATATCTGCCAACGTATTGGCCAGAACATCACCATGGGCGGATATGACTTTGAAGTGGTCAAGGAATTCGTCTACCTTGGCTCACTAATGACCGGCAACAACAACACCAGCGCTGAGATAAAACGCAGAATCATTCTTGCCAACCGTTGTTTCTTGGGCCTCAAGAGGCAATTGAGAAATAAAGCCATCTCCCGAACGACAAAGTTGACTCTATGAACACTATCAAAAGCGGGGGATGGAGGAAAAGTTGAAACCGCGAAATTGACTGGCTGTACAGCGACATGAGTCTAGTCAGGCGTCTACGGATTCAACGCCTAAGATCGCTGGGCTATGTAGAGCGAATGGACACCAGAGCTCCAGCCCGGAGAGTCTTTGAATCCAACCCCGAGGGACGAAGAAACAGAGGACGGCCGCACTTAAGATGGCTAGCAAGTTGGAGGGGCATGCTAGTCTGAGGGGCATGTTGGTTGAGGCCCAGGTTAACCTCGAACTGAAGCCCCGCTAACACAAACAACACGCCTTTCACCTGTGTAAAAAAAAGAATCACACACAACATGGGTGATTGAGAGAAGGCCCTGGTCCTTCGTGGGCTGTAACGCCACCAAAGAAGAAGAATGCTCTTATTGCATGGCAATGTTAGACCCCGTACCTCAGCGGACGTTTATTCCGCTGGACCATATCCTGCACCAAACAGTGCAATCTACCTTGTACATTGGCTGCTCTTATATTGCCTGACGTTGCTCATATGACCAAATATAGCAGTTTTGTCTAGTACTCATCGAAAATCTGACGCTGTGGCTAGTCGTTCGGCTTCAGTCCTTGCGCAGGCTACAATTTGTAAGGTTTTAGCCCAGGAACCTTGCATAAAAATGTCGAGTAACACAATCCCAGTTTCTGTTCTTTATTAACACTGGCGGATACACCAGACGTACTTTAGGTGGATTTATGTCCAGAAGCGTGAGCTTGGACTTGAATTGCTTGTCGAGTAGGTTGATCTTAGTACTTGGGAAAGTATTATTCATAGAACACACATTTTGATAACAAACTTTAACAATTTCTAAGAGCTAGCTGGATATTTGTTTTCTTGTGAAGAAACGGCAGTATGACCTGCGTAAGGCCGACTTTGAACCATGTCACAAACTGCACGTGGGTTATCAAAAAAATTGCATTGAAACTAAAAAAAAAAAACTGCTGCATATTTTTTGGAGCACAAAAAATGATCAACACCAGAGGTGAAACTCAATTACCACCATAAACTCACTCGACTCAATCAGTCAGCAATTTGTTGGAGAGCCTGGTGATGAGCTTAGCTTTGACGCTTACTGCAGTTTTCTTTCCATAAATTCAACTCAGTTACTCCCGGATCTCAGTGGAAGTCAAGCGGTTCTCGCATTGAATTTTCGTTCGTTCGTCCGTTTTACCGGTTAGAAGGTTTTCAAAACTTGAAATTCAAATGTGCTGTGCCGTTGAATTTTAGCGTTTTCAATCGTTTATTTTTTATGGTGAAAGTTAGTGCAAAAATGGCTATTTAAGCGAATCATGCAATTTGTGTTTTGTGTGAAGATGAAGAAAAATTAAGAAAAAGCGTTTTTCTCCTCGGTCTCCACGGTATTCTCGCTTTTTTCGCGAATATCGGTTCGGTTCGGTTCGATGTTTGAATTGAGTGTTTGTTGTGCCGTTTGGTTCGTTTTGCAGTACCGTGCAAAAAAGGCAATCATGCTCAGTAGCAATTTGGGTGTTTTTCGCCTGGCGTTCGGTCCCTTTGTTGGATTGCGAATTTCGGTTCAGTTCAATGTTTGAAATGAGTGTTTGTTGTGCCGCTCGATTCAGTTCGGTTCGATGCTTCAAATTGTGCGTTTGTTGTGTTAATCGGCGCGGTCTGGCTCGGTTCAATGTTTGAAATTTATGTTTGCTGTGGCGTGCAAAAAAGGCAATCATACTTAGTCGCTCAGTAGCAATTTGTGAAAAAAAAGAAAAGAAAAAAGTGTTTTTCGTCGGGTGCTCGATCCATTTGTTTGATCGCGAATGTTGGTTCGGGTCGATGTTTGAAATCTGTGTTTGTTGTGTCGTTCGGTTCGGTTCGGTTCAATGTTTAAATGTGTGTTTGTTGTGTCGTACCGTTCGGTTCAATGTTTGTATTTGTGTTTGTTGTGCCATGCAAATAAGGCTATCTCAGCCCATCATGCTCAGTTGCTCAATAGCAAATTGTGTTTAGTTTTTAGTTTTTCGCGTAAAGATGAAAAGGACATTCGCTCCTTTTTTTCACGATTTTCGGTTCGGTTTGGTATGGTTCAGTTCGGTGCTATTTCAGATAAGATATGCTGAAAGATAAGATATCCTGAAAGAGTCCATTACCCAGGTACTAAGAGTTCTTTTGAATTTTGAATATGAAAAAAATATGTTTTTAAACAAATACCGCAAATTGCACTTGACTTTGCAAAACCCAAAAGGAAACATAACGTACTTCGTTATACGTAATTGTTACCAATTGTAGCTTGTGGGAGTATTCTTGTAGATATTTAGAGGTTGATAGTTTCATTGCGTGGATTTGGTCGAGGGTGCTGAAGCCGGGTTCTGTCTGTTCGATCTCGTCAAAGTGGAGACGGAGTAATAACATTTTCGTTGAGGTAGTTTCCAAAGCAGTTGATGAATCCTTCGGGCAAGTAGTAGGACCGCTGAATGAGTCGGTTTCTGGAAATGTAGGTTCGGAGTATGAAGTTACAAAATAGGCATTGAATGATATTACGCTCGATGAATGTCAATACCCTGCAAAAATGTTTTTAGTAATAGGGGTTTTGAGTTAGACCTATGGTGGCCTGGTAAGCAGTCTATGACGACTTAGTAAGCTGCAAAGCTGTCGAGCTGCTTGCCACCTATGGTGGCCTAGTAAGCTGCAGAGCTGCTAGCCACCCATGCTGGCCTGGTAAGCTGTCGGGCTGCCTGAAAAAATAGAACCTTGCCATAAAGCACATTACGACCCATGGTAATGGTTAACACACTGGACTCGCAACCCAGAGATCCGTTTTAATTTTTATATGCTTGTTCTTATAACTGTCTTAGACAAAATCATTAAAACGAACTTTAATAAATAATTACATTATAAATACCTTACTGACCCTATGCGGGCACTTTAAGGTAGACAATATCTCTATACCCAACTTATATCGTTATATCGAATGCATCATTAACGTCCCGCTGTGTTCGTCCAATTACATCAATATCATCCGCGTAAGCAAGCAGTTGTGCAGATGTTGACGTCGACCATAACGTCAACGATGACGGCGCAGTCTGTGTCAACACAGCCTCAGCGGGTTGAATTCACCCACCCACTCTAAATATCCCATTAGGGAAATTTATGCAGGTTTATACCAATAATGTCAAATAATTATATAAAGGAAAACAAAGAACCTTTTGAATTCAATAAAATTTTATAACGTACATGGTGATAGTGGTTTTTCTTTGCGGAATAACAGTTCTGAACCGTTGCGTTGGTGTACCCGTAGTTCACTACCCGAACATTTTGGTCCTTCGAGCCTACTTTTAATATTGCGATACTGTATTCCTTTGTGTCCGGAGATTTCAGTCTATTGGCACTCTGCAACTTATTCTACAATTCATCGAGAATTTCGTCAGGAGGTTTGCAAAACCCATCGCAGGACTCCACCTCCACCAGCACCAACAACAATTTCTTCATTAGCAGCGGTTCCAACAAAATTCGTCGGGGGATTTCGTCAATACCGACATCTGTTCCAACCCAGCGATCTCAAACAGGAATTATAAAATTCGTCGCGGGATTTCATCAATACCAACACGGAATTTCCTTCAACCAAAGGGTATAGTGTGCAATCGAAATCGCCACGAGTGGAAAGCTTAAAGGGAGTTGGACGACAAACTGAAACTAAAAAAGTAAGTACATTTTTATAGTGTCTTACTTAGTTGCATATATTTCCTGATTTTTCGTATACATAATACATATATTATACACACATACATATATTTTAAATATAAATACACAACATGAAGAAGGGAATGTTAGAAAAGATCTTTAAACAATTAGAGAGGGATATTTCTAACTTCGGTAAGACTGGGCTAGCCAGACGTACATCAAACTATTTAGCTGGTCGATTGTCTACGCTCGAGAAATCAATGGAGTCGGCGGAGGTTGAATACAAAACGACTCTTTCCGCGTTGGGGGACGACGATGATGAAAAGGAGGCAGCGTTAGATGATCTCTTTGAGTCGATTAGAGAAGAGTATTTCAAATACAGAAGCGATCTTCTCGATGCTATCGACAAAGCAAAGGCATCAAAGGAGTTATCGGATGAGAGACAGGAAAATACCACACAAGTTGCGTCAACGACATCGAGGTCCGCGGAGATAAGGCTTCCTAAGATTAATTTGCCAGTTTTCTCCGGCAACTACGAGACTTGGCGAGCTTTCCGTGATCTTTTTGTTTCACTGATTCACCACAATGTATCGCTTTCTGAGACCCAAAAGATGCATTATTTAAAATCAAGTGTGTCTGGTGAGGCTGATAAGCTTTTAGCTCACCTGGGTATGGATATCGGTAACTATAGCAAGGCATGGGCAATCTTAACAGATAGATATGACCACCAACGTTTCCTAGTGAACACACAGTTGAAGTGCTTGTTCAACCAACCTTCAATTTCCCAAGAGCGCGCCGAATCTATTAAGGAGCTGTTGGACACCTCAACCGAAGTGGTACATAGCCTGGCTAACTTGAAGGTTGCTGTGGCACACTGGGATGTAATACTGGTATTCGTATTGTTGCAGAAACTGCCTGCAAAAACGCAGCAACTATGGGAAGAGAGGCTAGGATCCAAAGAGGACAGCAAAGCATTGCCAACATTCGCTGAGTTTACTCAATTTTTGGAAACTAGGTTCCGTACTTTGGAAGCAGTCAACCAGCAGCAAGTTCGAGTCGCATTCGCATCGAATCCCATAAAGCCTGTGTCTCAACGAAAGGTTCTACATTCAACCACCAACAAGGTCAAATACTCCTGCCAAATTTGCAGCAAGGGTCAGCATGCTATCAGGAAATGCAGCAAGTTTTTGAAGTTGGGCATTGCAGATCGCTGTAATCAGGTACATAAGCTAGGGATATGTCGAAACTGTTTAGCATATAGCCATACCCTTGAGCACTGTCCAAGTAGTCGCCGGTGTTATTACTGCCAACAGGCTCACCATTCCCTTCTCCATGTTAACAGCAATACAAGTTTGGGGCAAACTAATGCTTTGACTGCACAAGGACATATTATGGATCCAACCACCTCCTCAATGCCCGCTGGAGCACCTAATTTTCAACACCAACCGGCCTTTCATACCAATACTAATCCGATGTCGGGGCAAGTGAACACTTTGACGGTTCAAGGATATACTGCAGGGCCAACAACATCATCGATGAACGCTGGGGCAGCTACTTTCCAGCCACCTACAAGAGAAACAACTGGGGTTAGACCAAACATCAACGCATTCTCCGCAACAAACGCAGGAACACAAGTGCTACTTGCAACCGCCTTAGTCAAAGTGGACGCGATGAACGGTGAGTCCTTTTCATTACGAGCGCTGTTGGATTCAGGCTCAGAGGCTAGTTTCATCACAACATCTGCTGCTCAGATGCTTTGTCTTCCGCAAAAGCCAACTTCCGTCAAGGTTTCTGGGTTGGGTTTGGTCAGCAGCGGCGTTTGCTCAAAGGTGGTAGATATATCCTTAACCTCCCACCACTCAGCGTTTAGAGTATCCACTCAAGCTCTTGTCCTCAAGTCACTGTCTGGCCATCTGCCAACCCAATCCTTGACATCTACAGGTTGGGGACATCTGAATGGCTTAACTCTAGCAGATCCCTATTTCAACCGATCAGCTAAAGTCGATTTATTGCTTGGCAGTGATGTCCTAGCTGATATATTGCTACCAGAGTTGGTCAGACCAATCGACAGCAGCTTACCGATTGCTCAAAAAACCAAATTAGGATGGATTCTCTTTGGCAGGGCTCCAATCACACCACAACGAATCAACAGCTTCCTCCAAACAGGTTGCTTGGAAACTGAACTCCGTAAATTCTGGGAATTGGAAGAGATCTCTTATCAACCATACGAAAGGCCGGAAGACAGAGAGTGTGAGGCATACTTTCGTAAAACAGTTCAACGCCAAGATGATGGTCGCTTCCAAGTGTCTCTGCCGTTCAAAGGGGGTGTCCGTCCTATGTTAGGTAGATCAAGAGAAGGGGCTCTCACTCGGTTTAAGAGTCTGGAAAGAAAGCTGGAAAGAGATGAAGGCTTAAAACAACGCTATTCCGAATGTATTGAAGATTACCTGAATCTGGGCCATATGGAAGAAGTGGAGGAATGCTCTATTCCGTATCAGCATCATTACTTCATGCCACATCATGCGGTGCTTAAGGAGGGTAGCTCGACTACTAAGCTTCGAGTGGTATTCGATGCGTCCTTTAAGACAGCTGAAAGCGTTTCATTAAACGACCAACTGATGGTAGGCCCGGCACTTCAAAACAACATCACGGACATCATTCTCAGGTGGAGGCTCTATCGGTACACTTTTACCGGAGATATAGAGAAGATGTATCGGCAAATAAGGGTACCGGAACGTGATGCGAACTACCAGCTCATCCTTTGGCGCAAGCAACCATCCGACATCTTAAAGACATATCGCCTCAGGACTGTGACCTTTGGCACAGCGCCTGCCCCATATTTGGCGATTCGCACACTTCAGGCATTAGCAGAGGAAGTCGAAGAGTTGCATCCAGGAGTTGCAAAGATGATACGTAATGAAATGTACGTAGATGATCTGATTTCCGGGGCAGAAACCATTCAGGAAGCTATGGAAAAAATGGAAGCAATCAAGACCACAATGAGTGGAGCTGGTTTTCATTTACGAAAATGGACCGCCAACCATAAGAGACTCCTGGACAACGTACCCGTTCAAGATCATGAAGTATCCTTCGTGCTACCAACTGGAAATCCGGATAGAGTGAAGACCTTAGGTATCCAGTGGCTCCCCCTTCATGACGTATTCTCCTTCCATTACACACCTCCGGAATCACTTCAGCAGCCAACTAAGCGATCCATATTATCGTCGATAGCACGTTTATTCGATCCTATGGGATGGATCGCACCTGCCAACATCAAAGCGAAGCTCCTAATGCAGCTTCTCTGGGTCCGCAAACAATCTTGGGATGATCCCGTTGATCCCGACATTCTGAAAGATTGGACAGAGTTTCACAATGATTTGCAAGCCATTAACACCCTACGTATTCCACGTTGGTTGAAGACTACTGGAAGAGCCAATCGTCTTCAACTACATGGCTTCTGCGATTCGTCCGAAAGAGCATACGGAGCAGCAGTTTACCTTAGAGTAGAAGACGAAGGCGGCAACATTCACATGCATCTGCTCATGTCCAAGTCGAAGGTCGCTCCTGTGAGCCCAGTCACTCTTCCGCGTTTGGAGTTGTGTGGAGCTGTCACACTTGCTAAGCTCATCTACATCATTATGAAGACTCTTGAGGGGAGAGGAATCCCCATCTTCGCATGGACAGACTCCATGATCACACTGTGTTGGATACGTGCAGATCCTGCGAAATGGGGAACCTTTGTCCGAAACAGAGTTGGGGAGATCCAGCGATTGACGAAGATCGATATATGGAATCATGTTCCTACGCAACAAAATCCTGCAGATTTGATCTCACGAGGAATGCTTCCATCTGCATTGGTACAATCTACATTGTGGTGGAATGGGCCCACGTTCTTAACAACTGTCTGGGACTTTGAGTTTCCAGAACAACCAGCAGATCAGCACACCGAGGAAGATAAGAGGTCCATCATGACTCATCACGCCAACCTCAATAACACCGACAATGAGTTCAGTCAACTGATTCATCGATCCTCCAGTTTTAACCGCCTCATCAGGATAACCGCCTACTGCAGAAGATTCGTAGCGAACTCGCGAAAGAGGATCTCGGAACGAACACTTGGACCATTAAACCCGTCGGAACTCGATGCGGCCAAGAGCGTCCTAGCACGCATAGCCCAGGTCGAAATGTTTCCAGAAGGGTCAGCTAAATTCAGAGGTATGAACTCCTTGAACCCGTTTACAGACGCTGAAGGTATCCTTAGGGTCGGGGGAAGGCTTAAAAATGCTGATCTCTCCTACGATCAACAGCACCCAACAATCCTGAGACCAGACCATCACCTCACAAAATTGATCATAGGGGAAGCGCACAGCAGGACTCTTCATGGTGGCATCCAATTGATGATGGCACACCTGCGGAGCAAATATTGGATCCTACAATTAAAAAGAGCTGTGAAAAAGCATATCCATGGCTGTACAATCTGCTATAGGTATCGTAACAAACCGGCTCACCAACTAATGGGAGATCTCCCTGGTCCCAGAGTAAAGATGGCAAAGCCCTTCACCCACACCGGGGTCGACTACGCCGGGCCCATTGAAATAAAATCATGGAGAGGACGAGGAACCAGAAGTTACAAGGGTTATCTGGCCATATTCGTCTGTCTGACAACCAAGGCAATACATTTAGAAGCCGTAACGGACCTTACCACTCAAGCCTTTCTGGCTGCCTTTAGAAGGTTCACCGCGCGGAGAGGACTCTGCTATGAAATTTACAGTGACTGCGGCACCAATTTCGTCGGAGCAGAAGCGGAATTACGTCGATTAATGGACCACGCAACTCACGATTGGATGGAAGTAGCAAACATTTTGGCGAACCAAGGAACTCGTTGGAATTTCATTCCCCCAGCTTCCCCTCACTTTGGAGGACTATGGGAAGCGGGTGTAAAGAGTGTAAAACACCACCTCAAAAGAGTTGTCAGAAATGGAACACTCACTTATGAAGAGCTAACCACGCTTCTGACACAAATTGAAGCGTGCCTCAACTCTAGACCATTGTGTCCCCTGTCAGAAGACCCTGATGACTTACATGCCTTAACTCCTGGACACTTCCTCATCGGTCAAGAGGTTCTAACTGTTCCGGAACCGGATTTAATATCGGGAAAGGTAAACTTAAGTGACCGTTGGAAGATGATTCAGCTCCGCATGCAGACGTTCTGGAAGCAATGGCAACAAGAGTACCTGACACGGCTGCAACATAGGCCGAAGTGGCTCAAGCAACAACCGTCTGTAAGGATTGGAGATCTAGTCCTTCTGAAGGATGAAAGACTCCCACCATCAAGATGGAGCCTAGGTCGCATTTCAGACACTTATCCCGGAGCAGACAACATTACGAGGGTGGTGAAGCTCAAAACTCAGGCTGGCGAAGTTAAAAGGCCCATAACAAAACTATGTCCCCTACCAGTTAACACACTCTATACGGAAGACAATGTACCAACTCAACAACATAACCCATAAACCACATTACAACTCACTCATCACTTAACACATAAATCAGCGATACCCATCACTATCTAATCACACAAGTAGATCCGTTTTTCATGCAACGATCTCAACCAGTTCACAAAACCTATGTATTATACAGTCCAATCATCCCACAAACACTCGCACACATACCCAAGCTTTATTATAATTAAAGCGTAAAAAGGACGTCATCAAAATATATGTTACACATATGTATATTTCACCCAGAAGGGGCTTCACTACGCTCATTAAACATACATACATATGTACTACATTTAACTACACATCACTTAAAATTAAAGGAATCACCGCACAACATTGGTTAATGGTTCAACGACACCCCGTTCGACTTCACTTGATGTCCAGTCTATCGCCAATAAACCAATCTTCGTCTTAGCTCTTCACCTTTACTTCCAGTCCATCAACGCCGCCAACAAACCAATCTTCGTCTCAACTACGACCACTACTTCCAGTCGAAAACAAAAAAAAACAAACAAGGTCTTTGGGATTCTTCACACTCCAGTCATATTCCAGCTCTCATTTAACACAAGATGAGCGTTAACAACAACAACATGCGAGCTGCAGTCAACAATCATCGCCCACATAGGCATGATAATCTTATCAGCGAGAGATTAAAGGGCAAAATGAAAAACAAAAAATAAACTCTTGCCAGGTGGTCTCTTGCAGATTCGCTTGTTGTTGTTTCTTGTGTCACTGTCTGTCCATATCATTCGCAATAATCTGTTGTTTCTTTTCATGTTTGTACACACATATAACCAATTTGTATCAGAGGCAACAGTGGGGCATCCAGAGGACAACAAGGCAGAAGAAGAAAAAGGGCTAAGAAGCTAAAACCAAGAACATACCCAGTTCCTCGGTGGGGGAGAATGTTGACGTCGACCATAACGTCAACGATGACGGCGCAGTCTGTGTCAACACAGCCTCAGCGGGTTGAATTCACCCACCCACTCTAAATATCCCATTAGGGAAATTTATGCAGGTTTATACCAATAATGTCAAATAATTATATAAAGGAAAACAAAGAACCTTTTGAATTCAATAAAATTTTATAACGTACATGGTGATAGTGGTTTTTCTTTGCGGAATAACAGTTCTGAACCGTTGCGTTGGTGTACCCGTAGTTCACTACCCGAACAGCAGACTTGAAATAGACCATACCTCTTGTATTAGCCAGTGAGTCTCGTATGTATTTTTCAAGCACGATCTTGAAGAAATTACATGACAGTGCGTCACCTTATCTAAGCCTTTTTTTTAACATCAAAGGTCTCGTTTAATTCGCTAGCGACCTTAATGGAGCAACGGGAATTCTTCATTGTCACCCTGCATAATCTGACGAGTTTGGCAGGGATGTTAAAACTAGACATTGCTCCGTATAGCCCGTCCCTATGTACACTGTCATACGCGGCTTTGAAATCGACGAAAGGGTGATAGGTGTCGATTTGGTATTCTTCGGTCTTCTCCAGATAGTTTGTAAATTGTTGATGCGGAGATCCTAAACGTTGAGTGATGAGATGCTAAAGGAATGCTAAACCCAGAGACCTTGACGGAGGTTGACTTTAGCGGGAGACCAAGCATCTAAGCGGCTGATGAAGTTATAAAGCTAGCCTTGGAGCCTGAGTCTAACAAGGCTCGCAAAGGAAAATGATTCCCCGTCACGGAGTGTACTTTGACTAAGGCCGTTGCTAACAAAACTTGAGTTAGTTGTGTAAAAGGAGTTTACATTGGGATTTATCAGAGTTGTATCTCCTTGTGAAGGTTGAAAGGTAGCTGCAACGGCATTCATTATGGAAGAGTTTGACCCTGACGGACAACCATGAGCAACGAAAGTGTTTGTTTGCCCTGTGGTTGAATTTTTATTCCAGTGAAGAAGCGAATGATGCGTCTCTTGGCAATAATAGCATCGCCGACTTGAGTGTATGGCTATATGCCAGACGATTTCGGCAAATTCCTATCCTAGACACTTGTTTACAACGATCAGTGATGCTCGTTTTTTAAAATTTCTTTATGGTATGACCCCAGCTGCAAATTTGGCAGGAATACGTGATATTGTTCGTTTCTGTACGCAGTACGTTTCGGTGGGACGGAGGCTTGCTGAGATTTGGCGTAACTCGTATTTGCTGCTGGTTGACTGCTTCCAGTGGACGAACCCGAGTCTCCAAGAAATGGCCGAATTTAGCAAACGTTGGCAATGCTTTGCTGTCCGATTTGGAGCCCAAATTCTCTTCCCAGATATGCTACGTTTTAGCGGGTAGTTTCTGCAGCAGCAAAAAGACAACATCCCAGTGTTCCACAGAAACCTTTAAATTTGTCAAACTGTGTACTACCTCTGTCGATGTATCCAGTAGTTTCTTGATGGAATCGGCCCGTTATTGGGAAATCGATGGCTGGGTGTCAGGGTGACAGGTACGCTGATGATCGTACCTGTCCGTAAGAATTTTCCACGCCTTCGAGTAATTGCCTGTGTCCATACCTAGATGTGCCAAAATCTTATCCGCTTCACCGGACACGCTTGACATCAAATTGTGAAATTTTAGCGTTTCTGACAACGATGTATTTTTATGAATAAGACACTCAAACAAATCACGAAAAGCGCGCCATGTTTCGTAGCTACCTGAAAAGACCGGCGAGTTAATTTTGGGCTTGATTCTGTTGCTTTCTGGATGTTGCTGGTTACCGCTTTGATGCTTGTGCCTTGTCGATAGAATCGAGAAGACCGCTAGGATACTCTAAAAACCCTTCTCGTATTTTATCGTAGGTGGCCTCCGTTGCATTTTTCTTTGGTTCGTCCTCATCATTCAACTTGGATAGCTCCTTTTGATAATCGATCTCCGCCTTCTCCATTAACTTCTCCAACAGAGATAGTCGACCCTCAGATAATTTGCTGTGCGCCTAGATGAACCTGTTTCCGCGAAATTTGATACATTGATACATGTTTTTCTGATTGCTTAAAGCAGTTTTCTAACGCGTTGCTCTTCATATTGCACACCCTAACTCTAAACTTACTTTCTTACTTAGATGGCGCTACAGTTCAGGGTGAACCAAGGCCTCAACCAATAAGCCTCTCCAGCCGGCACGATCTTTGGCCAGCTGCTGCCAGTGCCGCATGCCCTTTCAACCTGTGCGTGCCACCTTAGATGCAGTCGTCCTCTGCTGCGTCGTCCCTCAGGGTTGAGGTCAAAGACTCTTCGGGCCGGCTGTCCATTCGCTCTACATGGCCGAGCCATTTTATGTCTCGACGTCGCTGAACTGCCCGTACAGTTCTTGGTTGAATATTCTGCTCCACTCTCCGTTTACACAAACGCGACCAAAGTATGCACGCAGGATTTTCCTCTCCAAACGTCCAGGAGCCTCTTCATCCGCTTTTGATAACGTCCAAGCCTCAGCGCCATAGAAGAGGACCGGGATGATTAAGGTTTTGTATAGGGATATCTTAGTTTTTCGAGAGAGGACTCTACTACTCAGTTGCCTCTTCAGCCTAAAGAAGCAGCTGTTGGCAAGAGTTAGTTTTGCGTTTTATCTCAGCGCTGTTGTCATTGCTGCTTGTCAGTATCGAGCCAAGGTAGACGAAGTCTTTGACTACGTGAAAAATATAGCTACCGAAGGTGACGTTCTGACCAAGACGTCGGTGTTGCGCGTATTGCTTTGATGACAGCATATATTTGGTCTTGTCCCCGTTTGCCCCTAGGCCCACTTCAGCCGCTTCTGTTTCAATGCTTCTGAACGCGTCTGACGTCTCGCTTTGTCCGTCCATTAACGACAATGTCATCCGCGTAGGCAAGCAATTGTGTAGACTTGAAGTAGATCGTACCTCTTGTATTGGCCGCAGAGTCCCGCACGATGTTTTCAAGAATGATGTTAAAGAAATCACATGACAATGCGTCACCCTGTCTAGAACCTTTTTTAACATAGAAGGGGTCGGTTAGTTCACCTCCGACCTTAATGCAGCATCGAGAGTTCGCTGGGATTTCATTTGTCGGGCATGCTTTGTTCCCACCATATTTTACAGATGTTTTACAGATGCAATAGTTACTTATTTAAACAGACATTCACAGCAAAGTTTCCATCTTCAGTTATATACAAAACCACTCCATTCAGCTATGTGCTGGAATCCAAAAAAATCCCGCGCGAAAGTGTAATGAATACCCGCCAGATTTCCATCTTTTTTTTTATCGTTCTTTTACTTTTATCTAGAACACCAGCCACTCGAGTCATCTCACCATCAAGCACTTCAGAGCGCCCTTTGGCAGCAAACACGTATCGCATCGCGCACATTTACCATGTCAAAACAGCAGCCAATTCCGAAGGGTATTTTTTCAACCCATTTAACCCTGCAACTGCATCGTTTTCACTTAATTGCTAACCCTTAGTCCTGCCATATCCTCGCATCATCACATCATCCCTCAACTGGCATTACACTTGTTCGTACATATGTCCTCGTTCATTTGTATGACTCTACTGTCACATTGCAATTTAACGGTGTCTTGTCTTTGACAGTCGAAACAGTCAACAGTGTGCCTGATGCCGTCTACATGCAGCCAAGGCCTAATGAATTCGTTATCAGCCTATTAATTCAATTAAACCGTTTTAATTAATTGATATTAATTGCTACTTGGATGCTTCGAATGCTGGGCCTCCTTTCAAGGACAATCTGCCAGGACTGACTGAAAGTTATTACCACTCGCGTCGTATATGTAATTAAGTGTTTGAGGCATTTGTCCTTAAATTGCAGACGAATGTTCAATGTGCTCTGACGGCGGGAGGGCCAAGGGGACGATATTTTTTTTCAGTCCTTATGGCCTCGGTGGGGTGGCCTGGGTGATGTAAAATGATGCAACCCCGGGGGAGGAATGAATGCGGTAAAGTTGAAAAAGAGAACAACAAACAAACAACATGTGTGCCGGGGGGCGGCAACAAGAGAGAGAGAGAGCACCCCTCGCTGATTCTCTAATTAATGGCATCCATTCGATGAATGGGTGGAAAAAGCTTTCCGCTTTCGCTTCCTTTACTCGCTGGAATTTCTCATTATTTCGGCAATATTTCCCGTTTACGTAAACTTCCGCTCTGATGGATGTTACTTAATAAAATGTACACATGCATCTTGAATTAGAACCATCGCCAGTGGATGGGGATTGTAAGCGTCAGGATACTGGGTATACAATACGATGTCACAATAAAACAACATGAACGGATGGAGGATGGAGTGTGGAGTGTGGAGGGTTCTTCTGCTTCAGTTTTACTACAACGACATAAGCTAAACATAGCACCATCAATTTTCAGTGGCGATGAAGGATGCGATGTGTAGTAGTAGACGGTCGGTTGGTTGGCTGGTTGGTGGTCCAACTTGGCTGTTGCTCTTTGCCTGTTGGCTGGTGAACACTCCTCTTAACGTTCATCAACAAGGATCGGACAGGACAGGTGCATATAAACAATGGTTTATGTCTGTATTTGAATGTCTGGCAGGGTGTTTATCTGGCCAAGTAGAGCATATGGTACGATAAAGACCATTTCACGAGAAACTTAAAACTTAAAGCCTTAACTCCTACTCCTTCAATCAGCTAGTGTCAGAAAAGCAAATCCTTATAACAAGCTTCTAATTTGCTAATTAATACACCACTTCCACAAATTAATTCCACTAAATACGTAGCAAGCCGAACACCAGTCATTACGACACATTGCGCCCAACGCTACTCTTTCAGATTCTTTCCAACTCTAACTACATAGTGCCATTTGCCATCCACTCTCAAGGGAGTTTCGAACGCATGCATTCACTCCCAGACACACTTCGACTAGTAAGGGATGAAAAACTCACTCGATAGTGTGGTAATTTACTGTGGTTTAAGGGTTCATTAACACCCCCACGCCAGGACACACCAAAACGCAACGACAATCTGAATGAGGGCCAAAAATATTTTCATACTATTGTTCCGGCCCGGGTGTATAGTTTATGATCCACTCTCTAGCCCAATGTAATCTGCTCAGCTGCACATGCACGACGACGAAGGGTTGTCACCCTCATTTCGGTCATACGTAGCACAACATAACCTCATTCCATTTTCGACGATGACAACAGCACCGACAGCGTTAATTTCACCGTGCCAGGAATTAGAGTGTGATTTATGGACCTCGATTTAGGGACCAGGATAATAATAATTATTTCCCGCTCTCGTTATTTCCATCAATAAAATTTCCATTAAGCAGAGTACGTTCCCAGCCACATGCATATACTATGTATATACATACTATGTAGTCAAGTGGTCCTGTTTCAGCGCCTTGCCCGCCAACTTGTTGGACGGATAATGACTGTACGGTCAGGCCACTAAAAGCAGGCATTCAACTAAAAGCAAAACTCTATGTCCATGACTTTGTGGTTGCTCTTCGACCGATAACCTTTATCAGGACATGGACTAAAGGCTTCGTTTCCAGCAAAAAGCGAGTCACCCTCAGCGACTATTCATATGGAAACTGCTTCGTTTGTGGCCATTGGACACCTTATCCGTTGAGTAGTACTTCATAGACGATACTGCCAAGTGGCAGAATTCACTGCTAATTCGCGACCGATACATTGGATCTTTGCCATGTTGGCAGGAGTAGTTTGTGGTTTACGTCGGTCCAAGTGGGTGACTTTCCGGAGATTTTGTCTTGCGAGAGCTATACTATTTGAACGATGAACACATTTTGTTTATTCAGAACGTTTACACGTTTACCAAGCCAGACAAACACCAAAAAGAGGAAAAGCAATAAAGGTCCGCCGATAACCACCCAAATAGTGGAAACCACGGGGACAGCCGCTGATTATTATAGTAGCAGCATGGCGATGATTAACACGAAAGAGATATGTACATAATGCTATCTCCAAGGTAAAGAACGACAAAGCACCCGGACCGGATGGCATTCCAAATAAGGTGGTCAAAGCGGAAATTATGGCTAGACCAGGCCCCTTCTAGAACACTTTGGGAAATCGCCCGCAAGAGGGGGTCTTCCCCACAAAGTGAAAACTGCAGCACCAAAAATAAAAGAACCACCCCATATCACTCAATTTGTCTGTTGGATACACTAGACAAAATACTTACCCACAAATACTGCTTCAGAAAAGGACGTTCAACGGTTGACGCTATATAATCCTTGGTAAACCTGGCCTTGAACACCATTCAAGGTGGAGATGGGGAAAGAAAAAATCTTGGCGAACTGGAGGGCACCGCGGCGCAGTGGTTAGTGTGTTGTACTCTGACGTACGATGAGCGAGTTTTGATCCCGCTAACACCAACGCCATGGAATGTTTATTTCGCGACGTCCCGCCTCGGTGGGGTTCTGCAATGAAAAAGCTGTAGGCCCCTTGGCATTAAGCTGTATGTCCCATTCACCTGTGTGGAAAATCAACCACACACAACATGGGTGACCGAAAGCTGCTTGGCTCTGGTCCTTTATGGGCTGTAACGCCATCAAAGAAGAAGAACTGGGCGCCGAATTAAAAGCACACACGAAGTACTCTAATTACCATGGGTAGGGTACCCCCAGATTTGCTGAAGATAGTCATGGACTATTTCGATAACAGGAGGCTTATGTACTACACCGATGAGGGTGTCAGGTTCCACAGTATAAGGACGGAGTTCCGCAAGGATCAGTCCTTGGACCTCTACTGTAGAACATGGTGTTTTACGACTAGGCCTTCCCGTAAGTCAGCCGCAAGAAGGTGGAATATGCGAGTTCTTAGTTGGAGATCAGACGATTAGGTCCAATAATTCAGTGAAGTACCTAGGGGTTACGCTTGGCAACAAGCTCTCCTTTCGTGAACATATAAGGTATGCCAGTGAGAAAGCAGCTCTTAAACATAAGGAGCGCTCGCACGAATGCTCCCTAATGTAAACGGGCCGGATATGCACCCGTGGTCCTACTCTCGCGTGGTCTTACGGTATGTTGCTCCAATTAGGGCTGGAGCACTCACTGTAAGACAACTGAAACGGATGATGTGGTCAGTCATAGTCTCTGTGCAATAAGAACAATCTGCGGATTCAGGACCTTCTCAGACCATGAAGCTTTTTTTTTTTTTTTTGGTAAGGAAGGTGTAAGTCATCGAAAGTCCGGTGTGGGACTCTAACGAGGTTTTGCGATAAGCGCTACTCACCCTTAGCTCCGGCCCAAGCTTGTGTACATAAAGCACTACAGATGTGATTTACTTACTTACTTAGATGGAGCTACAGTTCGCGGTGAAACAAGTCCTCAACCAATAAGCTTCTCCAGCCGGCACGATCTTTGGCCAGCTGCTTCCAGTACCGCCCGCCCAGTTGGTTGGGGTACCTTTCCACCTGTGCGCGCCACCTTAGATGCGGTCATCCTCTGCTGCATCGTCCCTCGGGGTTGGAGACAAAGACTCTTCGGGCGGAGCGGTGAGTCGATTATCTCTACATGGCCCAGACATCTAAGACGTTGGATCTGTAGACGTCTAACTAAGCCGTCATAACGGCCCGTACAGTTCTTGGTTGAATCTCCTCCACCACTCTCCGTTTACACAAACGGGACCAAAGATTGCACGCAGAATTTTCCTCTCGAAACACCCAAGAGCCTCTTCATCCGCTTTTGATAACGTCCAAGCTTCAGCGCCGTAGAGGAGGGCCAGTTTTTCGAGAGAGGGCTCTACTACTCAATTGCCTCTTGAGCCCAAAGAAGCAACGGTTGACAAGAGTTATTCTGTCAACTTAAAAAATACAGCTCCCGGAGGTGGCGCCGGTGTTGCGCGTCTTTCTTTGATGTCGGGATATACTTGGTATTGTGCCCATTTACTCTTAGACCCACTTTAGCCGCTTCTGCTTCAATGCTCCCGAACGCCTCATTGACGTCTCGCTGTGTCCGTCCAATAACGTCAATGTCATCTGCATAGGCAGCAATTGTTTAGACTTGAAGTAGATCGTTCCTCTTGTATTGGCCGCACGATCTTTTCAAGTATGATGTTAAAGAAATCACGTGACAGTGCGTCTCCCGTCATCACCTTTTTTAGCATCGAAGGTCTCGGTTAGATCACATCCGATCTTAATGGAGCAGCGGAAATTCTTCATAGTCATCCTGCACAGTCTGACGAGTTTGGCAGAAATGTTAAAACATGACGTGGCTCTGTAAAACTCGTCTCTATAAACGCTGTCATATGCGGCTTTAACGTAGACAAAAAGATGGTGCGTGTCGACCTGGAATTCATGGGTCTTCTCCAACATCTGCCGAAGTGTAAATATTTGGTCTACCGTGGATTTTCCTGGCCTGAAACCACTCTTGTAGGAACCTATCAGATTGTCCACGAATGGTTTCAAGCGCTTACACAGTACGGCAGAGAGGATCTTGTACGCAATGTTCAGGAGACTTATCCGTCTGTAATTGGCGCAGTCATAGGGGTCTCCTTTCTTATGGACCGAGCAAACGATGCTGAGATTCCATTCATCGGGCATGCATTCTTCCGACCATATCTTGCAGATGAGTTGGTGCATGTTCCTAACCATTTCATCGTCAGCTGCCTTAAACAGTTCCGCGGGAAATACGACTGCCATCCAGCAGCTTTATAAGACTTATAGCAGTCTAATGAGTGGACCAGTTGTCCGGCCGCACCTGGTCTGTTGAGGGACCTAACGTTCCAGGTGCGGATCCGGAATTCGTTTCCTTTTAGACGTTTGCGGGGGTCGTTAACATGTAATTCGTCAGGCTGTTGGTTGTGTCTGAACAAGTTTTCGTTTTACGCGATAGGGATGTTAACCCTAAGCGCAACCCCAAACCTGGAGGACCCGCTTTTTATTTACCCAAAGAACAAAGGGCCAAATATGTTGTGGTAGCCTGAAATTAGGTGTTCACCAGGTAGTTCTTCTTGCTCGAACCGTGGGTGCCGCCGTTGACTCCATCTTGGGAATTCTTCCGCCGCCATCCCGAAGGAGGTACTGAGCCCTGGTGGGGGCTCATACCCCCCCCCCCCCCCCCCCTCCCTTCCCTCTCTCGTTTGCCGCCCCCAGCAACCTTTCAAAGGCATCTACCCGATCTGCAGTTGAGGAACTAGGCACCCAGGAGCCACCTCGTGGAAGTGAGAATAGGAGTTGGCAGACAGAAGCTGGACTGTCGGCACAAGGCACAAGCGTGCCTTCATATGTTCCATGATCTACCCTGTTAGCACCTACGGACCTTAGCTAAAAATAGTCTACGACCGTATCTTGGTCCTCTGAAATCGGCATAATCCGCGCAATGGAAGTACCCACACGAGAGGGCTTGTTGCTTACGTACTCCGGGTGTTATTTAAATGTAAGCCTTGAGTCGATCATAACGCCAAGGTATTTAATAGCTGATTTGGATGCTATATGATACCTACCGTGAGCGTGATCGTTTCTCGATTCTTTCTAATGGTGATGAAGACTCTTTCGGATTTTTCTTCAGCTAGCGTCAGGCCACTGTCATAACGCCTGGTATTTAATAGCTGGTTTGGATGCTATATGATACATACCGTGAGCGTGATCGTTTCTCGCTTCTTTCTAATGGTGATGAAGACTCTTTCGGATTTTTCTTCAGCTAGCGTCAGGCCACTGTCGAACAGTCCGCGATTCCGACAATTTTAGATTCAGCTGATATTTTAATACGAAGAACTCCATTGTACATGAGGTTCCACAGTATTGGCCCCAGAACTGAACCCTGGAGGACTCCTCTAGTTACTGTGTATTCCTTACACACTCTTTGCCGGAAATTGTTTTTCAAAATTCCGCTGATGTAAGTGGGTACCCTCATATTTTGAAGTGCCTCAAGGATATGTTTCCAGCTCGCCGTTTTGAATGCATTTTTAACTTCCAGTGTTATGACGCAACAGTACTGCTTTGCGTCTTTTCCACATCGTCTTCCTTCTATGGCCCTTTTCGCTGTGTCGACGTTTTCCCTAATGACATCAACAGTCAAACGTACTTTTCAAATACCATCTGGTGAGCTGATAGTCCGCCTGCTTCTTCAATCGCAACTTCCAATTTGTTGCCGATCATGTGCCCCAGAATTTTTCCCGCTGTGTCCAACATACAAAACAGCGGTAAGCTGATGGGTATCCTGCGGGTTTACTCCCCTTGGAAACACGAGTTTCCATTGACCAGGAAAAACTCCCTCTCTACAGTCGCTATAAATATCAACAAACAGTTTCGTTCTGGTTTTAATCACCGCTTTCAGAGCTATATTGGGGATCCCATCCGGTCCAGGGGCTTTTTTATTTCCAAACCTGCGGCTGCATGCCTCAAGGATCTCTTGTGGAGTTATCCTACGAAATTGACGATGAAGCGTTCGCCACAGTAGAAATGTTAACCATCGACATGCTGGCACACGAGCTCAAGAGTGTATACCGCAGGCAAACGTCGGACCGGCAGCAGGCCCAGCGTATAAATGTAGAAAAACGGGCAGCATCCATAGCAATGTGGCAAACCAAATGGGACGTCACCACAAAAGGAAGATAGACGCATCTGCACAGATGTGGACACGATAACTCGCCGCCATGTCCACAATGGCAGAGCAGAGCACGAAGTGTTTGCCTGTAATCGCTTTGTACAGGATAGGCAAATGGTAAACATACCAAGCCTTGAAAACCTGGTTCCTTACTTGATGGATTCGGTGGAGCTATGCGCTAGTCCAAACGAGGCTATGGCAGGCCGAAGAAGAGAAAGGAGCCACGCGAAGTAATATCTAACGACAGTCCCGCACGGAGAATAATTAAAGTGTGCAGAGGTGTGGTTTAGCACGCGCCAACGTAGGCGCAAGGAAAAAGAGAATAATATCCCCCGAATCGGGCATCCTCTTAACACGAGTTACTAGTATGTTTCGAAGATTCCACATCCATTGGCTCAAACCATAACAAAAAAAGGAAAAAGAACAACCAGAACCAACTTTGGAACAAAACAGAAAATGTAAGTATCGAATGCACTGGTGCTTTATTCTACCTCATAGTCCGTCTGTCAATTTTGTCAAGACGAAGAATAAGATCTCCAGGGTCCAGCAGCAAGCAAATCATGCCGGACGATACAGGACGGCACCAATAATCTCAGCGAGTGTGATTTTAATCTCAAAACGAACTAAATGTGCTCTACTCTTGCTTACTCTTCTTCTGTGTGCATCTAGAAACTATAAACGAACAAGTGATCTTTACCAGGACGACGAATGAAATCATCACGACTAATAGAAAACCAATCACGTCGAATGACATTAGTTGAAAACGATTCATATGCACAGCTGGACTTTGCATATGCGGTGCTCCATGATGCCTTAACACATAGTCCACCCAGTAGACAACTGTTTCCTTTGCGGTCATCGGACGATCCCTGTACAACCGGGCGAATCGTTGCACATTATCACGATACCGACTGTTGGTTAACACTTCTTGAACAGCATTGCTTAGTGTCTCTTCGCTGAGGGTAGCATAATCCACCATTAATCCATAGCCGATGCGATGAATCCTTGCCATGTTGGCGTGTTGTTCACTAAATAATGGTATACCCACAACTGGTATGCCACGGTATTGAGATTCGACCAAACTACCTTGACCGCCGTGTGTGATAAATAGCTTTATATTGGGATGGGCGAGTACATCGTCTTGTGGCACCCATGATCTATAGATGATGTTTGGCGACTGTCCGGGGAAGTCACTGTCGCCCCATTTCCACAAGACTGTGTATGGTAGTTTCGAAACGACGTTGAACATTACTTTGACTTTGTCCTTTTTCAAGACACTGCCTGCTATATTCGACCCGAAACAAAAATAGATAACTCCGTTCTTGGCGTTGTCCAGGATGCTTTTCAAGTCCTGCAAGAAAGAATGTGTTAGAAATGGTTTCAGTGACCTGACGAATGTTGTGAGATTGCGAATAGTGAGAATGGAATGGAACTAGTACCGTATGGTTAGAAAGACTCTACTAGAAGGCTAACCTGTTAACGGCTATAGAGTTCGTTGTGAAAATGCTAACTTGACTTCTACTCAAACATTTAACATCAAATATGTACTGCAACAAGGCACGATCCACTGGCCACTTGCACTTCCCTGGATGGACCAGGCGCAGTGAGGATGAAAAACTGCGACATCTACTACGGATATTGCTACAAGGAGAACAAACAACGCTTATTCGGATACGGACTCGTTATTCGAGGAAGACTCCGACAAAAAGTCTTATGCTTTCGGAATGTAAAGGAACACCTAATAACAATCTACATCGAAGCTAATTTTGAAAACATGAGTTTGATATGCAGCTGGCAAAGGGACTAGCAAAGGCCTCGTAATGGTAGCATCTGCCGACGGATACTAGTCCGACAAAAAGTGAGTAAGGGCCTCTGCAGCCGAATACCTTGCAACTCTGTTAGTCAGGTCCAACTTCCACCTCCTCGTGGTACCATCTGGAAATTTCCAAGGATGACCATCAAATATGATTTCTTTGATCTCCTAGACAGAACATATGCCAAATGCCCCACCTATGACACCAAAATATACTAGGAGGAGATGTTAATGCTAAGCTGGGTGAGGAAAGGATCTTTAAATGGGTCATCGGCAAACACAGCCTACATGACAGCACATCCGATAACGGACCCAAGCTGATCGACCTTGCCACTGGCGAAATCTTCTTTTAGCTAGCATGGGCCTTCCGCACCTCGACATACACCTTTGTGTATGCCTTTGCACCTGGCGGTCGCCAGATCAATCAGTCACCAACCAGATTGATCACATCGCGATCGACGTCAGACACTCATCCACTATTCTTGATGTTCGTACTTTCCGAGGAGCGAACATCGGCTCAGGCCACTATCTTGTAGTAGCCAAGATACGTTAACGGATAACACGAACACAGCGGAGTAGATTTAGAACACCATGCTATGACGTCGGAAAGCTACTATCGCGGTAGATCGGCAGTGCCTTTGCCAACCACGTCTCCCTTACACCTCAATTCTCCACTCGGGCAGTAGAGCAACTATGGAGCTTGTGCAAACAAGCCCTGAAGAGCACAGCAACAGAAGTGCTTGGCCTTAAAGCTCCACCACGACGAAGCACCTGGTTCGACTACGAGTGTAGAAGGATTTATGCAGAAAAGCAGGAGGCATACACATACACTACACAAAAAAACAAGAGTGGATCGTGAGCTCTACGAGCTTAAAAGAAGGGAGGAACATAAGCTTCTCAAGAGAAAAAAAAAGAGCACGAGAAGCGGGCGATTGAAAACTTGAAGAAGTACTACTGCAAGCACGACGTTCGAAGATTTTATCAACAGATAAAACGAACATCTCAAGGCTATATAACGCCATGTTTACTTTTGAGATTCCTGCTAAGCTCGTCAGACTTTGCAAGATGACTCTGGTCGCTCGCTGTTCCATCCGAATAGATGCAGAACTGACTGATAGTTTCGAAGTCAAAAAAGGACTTAGACAGAGCGGATCGCTGTCGTGTGATTTTAGATATTAGAAATGATTGTGCAGAAATCACTGGCCAATGATGCACAATACATACGCCGACGACGTTGTTAAGGGCCTCGGCTGCGCAATGACCTGGCACAATGAAATCAAGCGCAGAATTACTCTTGCCAACCGCTCCTTCTTTGGGCTCAAGAGGCATTTGAGAAGTAGAGCTCTCTCTCGTACGACCAAGTTGACCTTTTATAAGACCTTAATTATCCCGGTCCTGTTATACGGCGCAGAAACATGGATTTTAACTAAAGCAAATGAAGAAATCCTTGGTCGTTTCGAGAGAAAGATTCTGCGTGCGATTTTCGGTCCTATATACACAGATGGGGGTTGGAGGAGAGGATTTAATCACGAACTGTAGGGGTTGTACAGCGACATGAGTATAGTCAGACGACTACGGTTCCAACGACTAAGATCGCTAGGTCATGTAGAGCGAATGGATAACACAGCTCCGGCCCGAAGAGTCTTCGAGTCCAACCCCGAGGGACCACGCAGCAGAAGACGACCCAATCTAAAGTGGCGCACACAGGTGGAAGGGGACTTTTACCAACTGGGAGTGCGTGGATGTAGCTGGCAAAAGACCGTGCTAGCTGGAGAAGTGTGTTGGTCGAGGCCCAGGTAAGTAAGTAAGACTTTTGAACGTCGTTCCTGCGATAACATCTCTTCTCCTTCTTGATCGCGAGCTTTTCGGGCTCTTTATTTCTTTCCGAAAAGCGCATGTTCCTCCCTTCTTTTCCACTCATAGAGCTCACGGCAGCTCTCGTAGCCATGTATGCATTCTGTTTTTCTGCTTAAAACTAAGGGTTTCTCCTAGGTGGTGGCTGGCAACATAATACATCAGAGCCTGATGGTACTTTCGCGATGTCTCCATTTCTGTTCTATGGTATGTGCATCGGCACTTGGGAGAGCTTGAGGGAGACACGATCGGCCAAGGTCCCGGCGATCTCTTACGTTTGCAGCTTCTCGACGTTAAATTTTGTTGGTCCTACTCGACTCTGCAGGGGTTGCGATACGTAACTTGGCTGTAACAGGGTAATTATCCGAGTAAACACTGGCTCTCTGGAAGCTTCGGACATCCAAGATGCTGAGGAGTGTCTGGCATCGATCACAATATAATCGATATGGTTAACAGATAACTGGTCAGGAGACCGCCAGGTCCGCTTGTGGATATTAAGACGTAGGAATCGTTTACTAGCTACTAGGAGATTAGTAACAGTGCCGCAATGTGTTCGGTGGCTCTTCTCGCTTTTTAGGAAGCCAACATCCGCCGGATAGATGCTTACCCTACGAGGCCCTTGTTAGTCCCTTGCCTTCTAAATCATGGCAAATAAAGGCTTTAATTACATGCAACAATGATGAATTTCCTTCTACTACACCTGATGATAGGACTGAACCTGTCAATTGTCCTATCTGTCGGCAATGCACTTTCACAAATAATTACACCGAACGCATTGCTGGAACTTAATTCAACATCTGAACTCACCTCAGGCAATGGATCAGGCTTGTCTTTGACCTGTATCCCGCCAACCTCGATCAAAGCTGGAACATTAGGTCGAATGGGTCCCTGAGTAAAATGATGATTTGCCAGCACAAGCGAAACATTCTTCTTCATCTCGTCTAGCGACGGGTACTTGTCGGGCGGGAAATTAGCACTAAAAAAAATATGAAAATGAATAAAATCATAGCTGGGTTGCGCCCCCCATCCCAAGAGGCCCGAGCGATAAACAAACAACAAATTGCAATATTTTGCTTCATGCAAACACCCACTGTAAACAATTTAGATAATCAGCTATCAGCTCATGATAACGTTAATCGTAATAGCACAAGATAAGAATATCTTGAAAGATAAGTATTTCACGATACTCACTTGTAGAAATATTCCTGCTGACTGGTCAGATAGATCCAGTGCAAGATCGGTTCGAATATCTCTGCAATGAAAAAATCCTTCACTCTCTGCGCGAAGGTCATCGTTTGCTCACTTCTGGACAAAAGATGCGGTACATAACTTATCTCAGTTGGATTTCCGATGAATATATTGGTTAGCTGAATCGATTGCACCATGAAGGTCACGATCACGGGGCACTTGAAATGTGCTGCCACGCCCAATAGGAAATCGTTAAAGAAATACCCCAAGATCACCAAATCAAATGACTCTTCTTCCATTAGGCGTTTCATTGCCGGATGATTTAGGGTATGATTTGAAGCTATGTTCATCATTCCGGTCAAACCAATGTACTGCTCGTAATAGGGCCTCTGTTGGTTTGCGTTATCGGCGATGAAATTTGGCGAAAAGGCCGGTCCACCAACTTGAATATGACAGTATCGGGGGTTCTTATGTGGTAATGGTACAGGCGTTACCACTGTCACATTGTGACCACTATCAGCTAATGCATTTGTGACCGCAAGGTGAACAATCAAATGGCTTGGCGCTGAAGAAGCAAAAACAGCAAGGATACGAGCCGCGTCACTTTTTACGCACAAAATGACAGCGATTAGAGCAATTAGAACCATAGAGCGCGAGGACATGCTTTTACGACGAATCTAGCTGAGAGAGTAACTTAGATACCGGATTGGAGGAATCGCACTGAGGAACTAGTGAAACATAGGCGTGTAAGTTCGCTTTTATACCATATGGCCGGTGTGAGTCTGATACTAAATTTCAAGTACTATGATACGCTCCTATTAATTATCATGAGGTATTCTTCAGCAAGTAACTCAAGCAAAAAAGATGAATTGCCGAAATAGATGGTAATCCGTCTAACGATCTGTGATACTACATTTCCAAGCCATAGCTTTTTGGTAACCAATTGATAGTACGTTCGGAACGATCGAGTGAAAAACGTGACTGTTGCTAAGAGTACATGTGAATTGAATACTGATAAAGGAATTCACTGGCCTTCCATGTAAGATACAACACATTCATTTTAGATTACTAACAAATCTATTCATCTTTTGGTATTTGATGCATCTGTTCGGTAGAAATCAAGAGATAGGATGAGTGAGAAGTCGCTCCTATCCGCTAATAAGCGATCTTTCCCTTATACAGCGTCTTTCATTAAGCGCTTCCTATTTTTAAATTTAAATAAAACAAAGTGAGTGCGAAATATTATCAAAGTTCTTTATTAGTTTGAAAGTCCTTTCCATTATATAAATACATAGACATACGATATAAGATCGTTCAAATGTCCACCGCAACTTCTCTAAGTGGCGGGCATCAAAAATGTAAATTTTCCCATGACTCGGGTTATGTTGGCTATGAGGATCGCTGTGAGTTGTGGCTGATTCGCAGAGACCTGCGACCAGGAAAAGTCTAATGGGGTCTAATATACGATCTCAGTGGCCAAAAATTCACATCACCTCCACGTGAGATTAGCATCCATGAGCGCCATCCTGTCGAAACCACATGTCGTTGGTGTCCCCGTAATCCAGTTTAGGCCAAAAGAAGTTGGTAGCGCTAAAGGTTTACGACGATTCCCTGACCGACGTCACTCTCAAAGAAGTATGTACCGATGAAGCCGCCAGCCCATGATCCACACCAAACCGACCGTGACTTTTTTAGGATGGATTGGATCTCATGAGGATTTGTATCGTCCCAAAATCGACAATTTTGTTTGTATTCATCCAGAAATAGGCCTCATCTCTGAAGATGATTTTTGATGAAAATCAGGGTCAGTTTCCAACTGCTCCAGAGCCCATACACAAACGTCGTCGTCCATGGTCGCTAACCTTCACTACCTTGGTCAGTTGAATTTTGTACGGGTGCAAGCCCAAGGCCAAGAAAGGTAGGGCCTGGGCATTTACGGCAAAGTTGCTGATTGCGGTCAATATGGCGAGACGCCGGCAACAATCCCTGCTAATGCTTAGGTCAAGTTGACATATTGCAACACCCTCTGGATAGCCCCTCAACATCAGTCGAGATGTATGCAGCTACTGCCCTAGTCAAGAGGGCCCAACCCCCAAAAAGAAAACTTGCTATGAGCGAGTATATGTATGTTCTCGGATACAAGGACGAATACCCAATGACGACACAGAAAGAAAAACTGCCACGATTTGTAAGTATGCTCTTGGAATGAGAAAACTCTCTGGACTCCTGGAGCTACATACTCATCCACCAGAAAAGTCCCTCAAATAGTATAAGGTAGACATTATTTCGATCCAGGAAGTACGCTGGATAGGATAAAGATCCAAAGCCGATTCTACAACACCAGTCTCATCTGTGCACACTCCCCCACCTACAAGGCTACGACGTCTTTGTCGACGCCTACGGAGCTTGGCCGGAGTACGACATCAAATTCGTACTCGGGAACTTCAACGCCAAAATCGGTAAGGAGACCATCTTTGGTGGAGTAGTCAGAAAGCACAGTCTCCACGATATGACAACAGAAAACGGTTTTCGACTTACAGACTTTGCAGCAACTCGTAATACTGTAATAAGAAGCACACGATTTTTTGCAGATGAAAATTAGTTTAGTACTCATAGACGCTAGACATGAGTCAAACCTCCTGGATGTTAGAACGTTCACAGGGCCAAACGTCGGCTCCGATCATTTCCTGGTGGCATCAAGACTAAGAACCCGACTGTCCGATTTTAGAAAGCTACATCGCCCACTAAGAAGAGCTTCAACATTGGAAGCCTGAACGGACGACTCGCAATTATGCCTACGTCAGACACAAACGCCAAAAATATGTGGCTCCGTTGCCGCTCAACCATCAGCTAAAGCAGCTGAAGTTTCCACCACCAAGTCGCCACCACCGACAAGAATCCGAAAAAGCGACCGACGGACGAGGCGTGCCATAAGATGCTGCAAAGGAGAACACGAACAGTGCGGAGGAATATCGAGCCAGAAATAGGGAGGAAAAAAAGATGCTGCGTCGATGAAGAGAATCTTCGCAGCTTCCCGACTCAAGGATATCGAAGAGTCCAGGAACAAAACCGCTATAAAAGCCTTTTACAAAAAGCCAAAAACCTCGCAGCGTGCTTTGAAAATAGCGGGAACATTCTTGTTACCGATCCGCAGACATTAGTGGATGTTTTCAAGCAACATTTGCAGCGCCTGTTTAACGAGCATGGAGAAGGGAGAGTGGTAGTGGACAAAGAGATCCCGCCTCCAAGCATTGAAGAAGTAGACATAGCTATTTAAAAGCTGAAGAACGACAAGGTCGCAGGCTCGCAAGGATTACCATCAGAGCTCTTCAAAGCTGGAGTCGATGTTCTGGTGGGGAGCATGCATCAGATCATCTGTAGAAGGCGACCCTATCTCTACAGCGGTATATCCTTCCTCAATGTCGCTTACAATATCTTTTCCAGTGTATTGTGTGAAAGCCTAAAGCCCTTTTACACCGCACTAATCGGCACATACCAATGCGGCTTCCGGTCGGGCGGATCGACTTTACCTCGGTAGACCAATTATTCACGCTACGACCAATCCTGGAGAAGACCAGCGCGTTTCAAGGCGATACCCAAAACCTCTTTATCGATCGTAAAGCCACTTATGACAGCATTCCTCAAATATTCGATGCACCATGCAGTTCGGCTGCAGAACCTCCGAAGCGCTGTCATGCGACTTCTTCAGTCTCGTGTTGGAACAAATAGTGAGATGGGCCAATGTCAACAAATCGATCCAGTTGCTGGTCGACACAGACGATATGGATGTTATCGCAAGCTCCCAGCGCACCATTGCGGAAGCGTTTACGGCGATTGAAGCTCAGAGGAAACAAGCTGGTCTTCACATCAGTGAGGATAAGACGAAATATATGTATGCTGTCATCAAAAAAGCAGTCCGTCACCCATCACCTAGAAAAAAATATAACGATCGGCAGCTGTAACTTCGAGGTGGTGCAGGAGTTCACATAGCTCGGGGCAAACATAAACTCCACGAATGCCAGCATAGTGGAGATCCGACCAAGAATCAACCCCGGCACCCGCTGCTACTTCGGCCTGTCGAAACAGCGAGGGTCCAAGCTCCTGCCCGAAGAACCAATGTTATGCTCTCTTATCCTGCCAGTCCTGCTATATGGACGACAAGCTTGGCTCCTTCCCACTGGCTCCCACTTGGCTCCCACTGTGAAAATGCGAAGACAATCCTTTCCAGGTGCAGTATGTAGCCAGAGCCAATCCTGACGCCATGGAATTCGACTGTGAAGTTATAGGATAACAGGTGTCATTGCGTAAGAGGGCATATCCATGAGACACGGGTCGTAGGGTGTTTCCCGCGTAAGCACACTGTCATTCCAATGCGAGTTGTACCATAAACTTCTTCTCTTGAGACGAGACGTGACTTTAGTGCACACCCTCTGATAACGATGTCAAGGATTGGACGATTCATCATAGCATCTAGGACAGCGCCCGGCGTGGTGGGGAAAGTCACCGTACAGCGGAGACAAACCGTTTTTTTGGAGTTTGGTAAGAGAAGGCTACGACGTGTTTGCGTGTTATAGCCCATTTCACCAGACAACCGATGGATATGATCCGTCTTATCATTGCCGTGTAGATCCAGAGGGCATTTGCCAGCGATAAATCCCATGTTTTGCAACACTTTGCATTGCCAGAGCGCTCATAGTGCTTTGGTAGTTTTTGACTCAACAAGCTTTGGCCAAAGAAGCTTGCAGGCAGGTACTGCAGGCTGCCACTAAGACAGCTGCCTTATTCGTTTCTGCAGCATAACAGGGTATAACCCGCCCGTGTCTGGCGATTTAAAGTCATCAAAGGACACTGCAGGAAATTCAATAGCCTCAGTCATTGTCACGCGTGACGCAATATACCAGAGTTGTTTTCGTTATCACAGATAGTTAAATACACACAGACCCCTAACCGCCGGGCTATGACTTGCTGTTACTAAACATCCATTTCACCTACCTAGGTACGTAAGCATGTACTCACGTACCTACATGAAAGCTGAAATTAAAAACTTTTCACTTGCCGTTTCCACAAAAGCTCATCAGATACATGTAAATACAAACAGATACTCACTCATATAGGCTCCGCTGTCTGCTGTTGGACCAGTACGGGATGATGATCTCCTCGAACAAAGCCACAAAGATGAAATTCTTTACTCGTCCCCAAAAATCCAAAGGTTGCATGTTGCCCGTAAATAAATTCGGTACATAGGCCAACTCGCGTGGATTACCAACCAAATCGTTCACAATACGCACCGGCTGAACTGTGAACGATACTACCACTGGACACTTGAAATGTGCCGCCACTCCCAACTGGAACTCATTGAAAAAGTATCCGAGTACAACCAGATCAAAGCTCTCCGTTTGCATCAGTTCTCTCATCAACGGATGATTGAGACTTGCGTTAGCACCTTCCGTCACCTTATTCATGAGCTTCGGGAAGCGCTTATACAGCGATTCACGGATTAGCTCCGAGAAAAAGTCGTCCGTTAGATGGGGAATATCCAGATTTATATGACGGTATCCTGTGTTCTTCCTTGGAATAGACACTGTCGTGACCACAGTCACATTGTGCCCTCTCTCCACCAATGCTTCGACTATAGCTGTGTGGACAATCAAATGACTCTTAGCGGAGAAGGTAAATAGACCCAGAATCCGCGCAGAGTCCACGCACAGAATGAACAACAAAACCGAAAGCAAACACGTTTGGAAGCACCACACGTCCATAGCGAGCGTTCGATGAAGCGAAACTCAACCGCAGAACTGGATTTCAGTTTCGATATCACTTGATGACGAAAGTGCTACCAACATCGCATTGTGCGCACTATGTACTCTGGAAATATGGTGTGATTCGATGGAAGCTGATTCACATGGCGTGCGCACGTCAATCGCGACGTGAGATTAATTCAAAAGCGAACGGTCGCTTTAAATGGTTTCCAATTAGATACAGTGACGTTGATGTTTATTCATTCGTACAACCATCGCATCGACTCAATAACAATAAAATACAAAAGCAATTGGATGTAATTACAAGCGATACTCCCTGGGGGGTAGGGATCCCCGAAAGAAAGGCAAATAATATCTTGTTGCTAAGGGACACAAATTGTAATCGAAACTGATGGATACACATGAATATTCGGGGGATATTTCCACTAGCCGGTGTTCTTTTACTTCTCGGAAGCTTCCACGTGCCGTATTTATCCATGAAAGCTACGCGTATCTACTTAGAGTCATTCCGTGATATTAAGCAAGATGGATTCGCTTTTTGTGTTCCAGTGTGTTTTCAGCCTTAGGTACATATTGTAGTGTTACTCCAACTGCTCATTAGGGTGAATTACCTTAGATGACCCAAAGGAAAAATGGTAATCGGCCTTGTACGTGGAATGTTAGGTCCCTAAAGTGACCGCGTGCAGCTGAATAACTTGCGGGGACCCTTGACTGCTGTAAGGCAGGCATTACCGCAATCCAGAAAGTACGATGGGATGGGCCGGGCAAAAAGCGGATGAGAAACTGGGACATCTATTAAGGCGACTGCGTCATTACCAATTGCTTTGAGCTCGCATTTCCTGTCAGCAAACCTCTCTGTAGGAAATTGGTTCCCTGGTGGAATGCCGAGCTCCAAAGCCTTCGAAGGGAAACCCACTAGCCACTAGTTGATTAAATTCGGAGAAATCTGGATGCACTCAGAAAATCTTAGTTTTCTACATCCGGCTTATTTCCCGGGAAATCTGATCGCCATCGGCTCGTTGCACACTCCTTGTAGGGAAACTGCAACTGAAACGATGAAAACCACTCGTCGTAGCTGGTATATTGCGTCACGCGTGGTTACGACTGAAGCCATTGAATTTGCTGTGGCATCCTTCGATAGCTTTAAATCGCCAGGCACCGACGGGATATGTATGTCCTGTTAGGTTGCAAAAAGGTATAAAGCAGTTTCTTCCTACCTTGAATAGAATTTTCACTACAAGTCTGGCACTTGCCTACATACCTATTCCTTGGCCAAAATAGACCAATTATTCTGACATCCTTCCTGCTCAAAAGCATGGAGACAATAATAGACCTGCATGTGCGCAAAGTTGCCCTTCGAATGCATCCTCTTTCGGAGATGCAACATGCTTATCAGCGCGGAAAATCCTACGAGACTGCGCTTCAAAACCTAGTTGGAAGAAGAAGGGACATTGAGTGAGCTTTTTATAACGGAACTTTCGACAGCATGTGCAACGCTGCCAGACGTCATGGCATAGATGAAGCACTGGTCTTGTGTATCAAAGCAATGCTTGTGCACAGGGCATTGACCGCTGATGCAGGCCTCGATCAATGTATCAAATTTGGCGTAAAGAGGGGCTGACGCAAGGCGGCGTCCTGTATCCGCTGTTATGGTGCATGATGGTCGACTCTTGATACTCTCAACGCCTCTGGAACCTATATATGCCCAGGACTATTCGTATTATGTCGCCGTTCTTTCTGTCGGCTCAAGGTTAGCGACTGTCCACCTCAAAGCACAGGCGGCGCTAAATGGGATCGATGATTGGTGTACCAGATATGGCTGTCTGTTAATCCTCCTAAGACCGAAGTCGTTCTCTTCACATGAAGGAGAAAAAATAATGACATGACTCAGCTGGCACTATAAGGCACTTCCATCCCGGTATCCAAGGAAGCTAAATATCTAGGATTCATCTTAGATAGCAAGCTTCTTTGATCAAAGCATGTTGAGTCAAAAACCGCCAAAGCGCTGGCAATGCAAAGGAGCTTTTACCTAAACATGGGGATTATCGCCGGCAAAGGTCCTCGGAATCTAATTGGCAATGGTAAGACCCATAATCTCATATGCACCGGTTGTCCGGTGGAACAGACTAATATGCAAATACGTCGTAGCCTCTTTCACCAAATTCCAAAGAACGGTTTATCTCAGCTTGTCCTCAGCACGTCGGGCGCTGCTCTAGATGCTATGATGAACCTCCCACCTCTTGATATATTTATCATAGGGTATGCTCTGAAAGCCATGTCCTGTCTGAAGACAAATGGCTTGTGAAAAAACTCGCACAGTAATAACTGTGTGCTTGCGCAAGAATTGTCCTGCGACCCCTGTCTCACGGACATGTCTTCTGATGCACGGAAGGCTCGAATTCCAAGACCCTCTTAGCTGGAGCATTGGTGTACATGCGCTCGATGTGGCCGAGCCATTGAGGTCGAAGTATTTTTTCTTTCCGGACCATTTCCACATCCTTGTACAGCTCATAGAGTTCGCGGTTATGTCTTCTGCTCCATTCGCCTTCCTCGCATAAATCTTCTTTCAAAGGAGCCAAGGGTCAGCTCTGCTGTCCTGCTTATCGTCCAGCTTTAGGATCCATATAGCAGGATTGGCAGGATAAGCGTATTGTAGAGCATAACCTTGGTTCTTCGGGACGGGAGTTTGGACCCTAGCTGTTTTCACAAGTCGAAGTAGCAGTGGTTGCTTAGGGTAATTTTGAGCTGGATCTCCACTATGATGTCATTTCCCGAGGTATGGGATGGGTGACGGTCGGCTTTTTTGTTGACAGCATATGTATACTTCGTCTTCTCCTCATTGATATGAACACCAGATCGTTTCGTCTGATCTTCAATCGTCGTGAAGACTTCTACAATGTTGCGCGGGGAACTTGCGACAGTATCCATATCGTCTGTGTAGCCCAGCAACTGGACCAATTTGTGGAAGATAGTACCTTCCATGTTGACAAGTCGCATGACATCGCGTCGGAGGTTCTGGCGCCGAACTGCACGGTGCATCGGATGTTTATTAGCGTAGCTCGACACATCCCTATACGTTTTGGCGGGATCCCGAATTCGGCCATCGCGTTAAATAAGACTTTATGATGAATGCTGTCATAGCGGTTTTATAATCGATAAAGAGATGGTGCGTATCAATTAGAAACTCGGTGGTCTTCTCCAGGATTTTTCGCAGCGTGGTCTATAGTCGATTTGGCTGACTGGACGCCGCACTGGTATTTACCAAGACGACGCCAAACTGCCTTCAACGAGTTCAAAGCCGACCTCAAGAGTGCTCAAAGCAGAATATACACTCAGTTTTAGACGAGAGATTAATTACAGAGTCCAGTAAGGTAGCTGGCCAGTTTCCTGATGTCAATTCTATTAAGTTTAAGGATATTAGTAGAGTGCTTGTTCAGGGCCGTATAAATCTTTTCAATTTGCGGGGTCCTTGAACGTTGTTCCCAAAGGGCAGGTGTTGTGATTTCTCATACTTGTCTAGGAACGCTGAAAGGTTCGGCACCTATGTAACTTTCGGTGGAACCTTTTCTAGAGAGTTGGTCGGCGATTGTCCTTAATGTCCTTAAGTCTGGCACTCATCAGAGTTTGACCTTATTTCTTTTGGCTACGTCCTGTAGGGCATCATGGCATTTCTTAACGGAGTTTGCGTTGAGCACCGCTTGTCTGTCTGAGAGTACATATATGATGGTTACACCTCTTATCTCTTATCTTGCAAAAAAGGGGGCCATCGAATGGTCAACCTATAGAGGTGCGGCTGGTCTGAGAACCGTCCGTGCCAAAGCTCCCACACAGGTGTCCTTTATAAGGGGATCTGATGGTAGCTGGACAGACTCAAACGAGAGCGTGCTTGATTCCCAATCGCACAACGCGTACATAAAGTGAAAATCGGTAGATACTGCTCTGCACAGGGCAGTCTATGCGATAGTCTAATCGCTCAATATCAAGGAATTCACTCTAGGTGCCCTTCCAGACATTGAGGGTGCTTTTAATAATGACAGCACTGAGGCAATAGTGTCCAGCCTTCATATGGCCCAAATTAACCCTGGAACATTCAGTTGCGTATAATACACTCGGCGATGGGGAGAGCAAGTGGAAGGGTGAGGGTAAATAAAGGTACACCACAAGGTGGCCTTCTATCACCCCTCCTGCGGCTTCTTGTGGTCGATGGAGTGGTTAAGATTCTAGAGGCGGATGGTTTTAACGTCACGGCCTACGCCGACAACATTGCCATCTTAATTTCTAGAAAGTTTCCGCAGGTCCTCAGCGATAGACTATGTTATGTACTGATGTTAGTTGATAACTGGGTCAAGGGGCTAGGCCTGGGAGTAAGCCCGGCAAAAACAGAGATGGTACTCTTCACAAGGAAAAGATCTGTATCAAGACCAAACCCCATATGAATGGTATCGATTTGATCCTGGATTCCAAGCTTAGCTGGAGAGAAAATAGTGATGAAAGAATCAAAATGGCCTCCGTGCCGAGTAGCATTTGGAAAGACAACACCGAAGTTGGTACATTGGTTATACACTGCGGTGGTAAGACCTATTCTAATCTATGGATCGGTTGTTTGGTGGAACGCGCTTGAGAAATAATGCCATCTTCAAAACGTGTCAAAGGTTCAAAGGGCAGGCTATCCGCGGTGACGGGATCTTTGAAGTCCACACCAACGGCGGCTCTTGAAGCTAAGCTGAGCCTCCCATCCTTGGACATATATGGCGAGAGCGTCGCAGATAGAACTGCGCTTAGACTATAAGAATCCAGTCTCTGGACAAGGAGTCTTTACGGCCACGCATCAGTCTTGGATCGATGGGCCATATCGAGATTAAGAACCAAAACGGACCCGACTTCCTTGCTGTGAGAGGAGAATCTCTATTAGAATTCCCTCCAGGGAGGAATGGACCGGTGATATGTACGAACGGAAAATGAACTGACAATCTACACCTGCGGATCCGAAATGGATTTCGGCACAGAAGCCGGTGTCTGTTTTGAATCTCGGGATTTACATCGCTCCCATAGACTTCATGATAGCTGCAGTGTTTTCCAAGCTGAGGTCTTCACAATCAAGCAGGTGGCAGACCTGATTGGCAGAGAGAATCTCTTAGGAAAAAGGATCAACATGTCGACAGCCAGGCAACCATTAGGGCTCTGCAGACAGCATGGATAAGATCCAAACTTGTCAAACTCTGCAAAGAGAGGCTAGAAGAGATATCGAATGTAAACGAGGTGACCCTCTACTGGGTACCGGGGTTATGTGAATATCTCTGATAACGAGAGGGCTGACTAGCTAGCTAGGCTAGGATCAGGTGCAAACTTCGCGCAGATCGCAACCGAGGGCAAAACGCCACTCTGTGCGCTCTACAGAGAGATAGGTATAGAGATAGATATTAATGAAAGCCAATAAGCAATGATGTCACTTAGGTACATGCGCAACGTCGAGATCGATTTGGCCCGTCTATAATAAGAAAAGGACAGAAAATCTGCTGAAGTTCAATCGGGGGAATATTCGACTGGCAGTCAGTGTCCTCACTCAGCACTGCATGCTTATAACCACGCAGCCAGACTAGGCCAGCCCCACAATGACTTCTGCAGAAGCTGCAGGGACGAAGAGGAAATTGAATCCATTCTTCACCTGCTGCGCGAATGCCCAGCGCTAGCCCAAAACAGGAGCGTGTTACTAGGAAATCACTTTCGGGACTAGAGGAGGTAAGCAACATTGGGCTGAACAGAATACTAGGATTCTTATCTTCGTCTGGATGGTTCAGCTCAACGGACAATTGGGCACAATGCACTCAACGTAGTCTAGGTGAGCCTTGACTTTTCGTCAGTAGGGCACCCACTTACCTAACCTAACCTACACTTTCTAAGTTTAGTTTAACGCACGTCAGGATGACGTATAATTCAGTCTCCAAGATTCTAGGGCTCATTGCCAGAGTCTTCGAGATTTTCCGATTTGGTCCAAAGATGCCGACGCCAACACCGAAATCCATCTTGGAGCCATCTGTGTACCACATAAAGCCCTTCGCTGCTTTCCCAAGCTGGGTGGTTTGGGATCAGTATCTTAAGTATCTCAAGTGAGCGTGTGTGGTAATGCGTCCGAAAGCGTGGCACTCATATCCAACTCAAACATTCGGATCGAATGTTTACTTCACAGCGTCTTCCTTGGCGGGGTACTGCCAAAGACCCTCGCAGTTTACTTTGCAGGAAAAAGCTTCTCGACTCATGCCGTTCGGAATCGGCATTAAACTGTAGGTCCCTTTCATCTGTGCGAAAAATAAGTCACAACATGGGTGATTGACAGAGGCTTGTCTCTCGTCCGTCACGGGCTATAACGCCACCAAAGACGAATTACAACTGACAAATATCAAATCAATAATATCGCTGAGAGACTCATCTAGCCGAATTTATTGGTCTGGACTCCAAATATGTTCTACACAGTAGCTCGAATAAGGAGCTTTCAATTTCCACCCAAATCGTAGATGCCACCGTAGGTCTGTCCTAAAAAATGTTACGTTGCCGCTTCTGTGAAGAATAACGCCCTCGTAGTAGCCAATCTTTATCGCTTGTTTACTACCATCAATAAAAATTGGTTTCCAGATCAACAGATCACGCACTAGACGCCCGGGCATCATCACGCAGATTTGAGAGTAAGAGTTGACAGATAGTGACTGTTGCACGATTTAAGGAACTCATTATTTTAATTCTTCACAAAGCACAATCACCTGGAGGGCTACACTGTCGCCTTTATTTCTGTAATAGATGTGTGCCAACATCTCTCTCAGATTAGACCGTGTTATTCCAATGTTTCCATACTCACTCTGTCATCCGTACACCCACAAAAAAGTGATTAATTCGTCCAAGCTCTGACACACAGAAATCCGAGTACCAATTAAACGCTTCCACTAATGCTTCTCCGACCCGAAAGCACACCTATTCTGCATTCAAAATCCCTCCTCATCCAGTCTGCTAGCTCCTTGTTATCCGGGCTAAATGCTGCATCCCAAAGCGAAAAGGTGATACTGGTGTGCTTTATATCACTGCAGTTGTGCAGTTGAAATGATCACAGGATTATCTAGGATTACATTGAATCCGCTTCACTGGAATGGAATTGAACTCCATGCAGCAAGTGATTTCATGTAATCCATCCGCTTGTGTTTGTCATGAAAAGTAACTTCTATCGAAACAAAGCAAGAAAGAATGGAGCATGGGCCACAATGAGGAAAGTGTCTCCAATTCGATTCGATACCTTCAACAATAGGACCACAATCTAAACCTTTATTGCTCCAAGTCCCAATTTCCTTTCTATCCTAGCACTCCGTTTTATACTCTCTAATTTTCTATCAACCGTAATTTGTTCATTCAAATTTTTAATTAAGCACGGAAGAGCGACAGGACGAAAGGGAAGTTGGAAGGAAGAAAACGACAATGTCACGATGTCGACGAAACGATTCATAATGAGTTTGCCATTAGGCAACAGTTAGTCCTTGAGAAGGCGACTATCCCATCACTCGATAGGATAACGACTTTGTTTCTATGCTTGCAACGCCTACTCATCATCTTGCCTTGTTTCGCGTTTCCTTTTACGCTTCCCCTCGTTTCTCTCCGTTCCTTCCGCTTTGGGTAATTGGTTTTCTGTTTCTGGAGCTGATACCACCACCCACGACTCTGTCGTCCTGGTATTGTAAGTTTTAATTAAGTATTGAGTTTGAAGGTAAGCGTCGACGCACTCGTCGACAAAAGTTTAGACAAACTCTACGGCAACCGAGTTAAAGGCCGGAGGCTTTGCCTAAATAGCCAACAGTTACAGGCGTGTAACGCCACCGGTTCGGGCGAAGGAAATTTGATTTTGTATGCCGACGTGAGTTAATCAATTTCGCTTCTAATCGAGCGTGTGTTAGCTTTATTTACATTTTAATGGGAATTACCTAATTCGCACGACAGTACGCGTTGGAGGACAAAAACGAATGGTGTGTGGGGGCGGGGGAACCAGCACTAATTGCGTCCTTGTTAGAATCAATTTGAGCACCTGCAAAACCTACAAACAGTGGCAATAAATCTCAAATCGACCGTGGTATCCAAGGATAGTTCCATTACAAGGAACAAAAAGAAATATCCCATCAGCATACCCCTGGTTCAATATCCTTTTAAAGGATTTTAGACACTTTTTTTCAACTTTCCTGCTCCATAGTTCATTCGAATACATATCAAGGATCAAATCCGATATTCAAATGACGTCGAGTGACACCACACTCTCTTCGGGCACAAGTCCGTGGCCGTGAGTGATGTAATACAACAAATACTACGCGTAATGTAGCTTTATTTTTCAATAAACCATCGTTAGAGATACATCTATCTCATACATGTACATGTATGTATCATGTTCATGGGGACGACGATATTTGATCCTTACCAAGGTCGAAAGGATGGGAACACGCTCTTGTTCGACGACGTGGGTATTGTAATTCCCATCGATGGGGATCAAATGAGATTTATTCCTTTTATTTGTTGTCCTTTTTTACTTAATATTGTCAACTGTATGTGCTGTTGAGTGGATTTTCTTCACATCCTTGTGAAAAGAAGAAATTTCAATAAAGCAGCATCTTCTCACCAGTCCATGTGGCTGGTCTTAAATTGTCACAACGATTTATGGCTATTCTCTGCTTGTCATCTGCATCCTTCTCACTCGTATCAATAAATCAACAATAGAAACAAATTGATGAAAGACCGCTAAGCCAACATCTCCGCTCACCAAATGTAGCCTGATACCATTCAACCCACTCCATATCACGCATCTTACAGTTGGCGAAATGATTCTGTAATGAAACCAACTTCATCCCACTTTACATTCGTAGTAAAACTTCAACCTTTTAGATGAAAATGACTATGGGTAAGGGTAAATATCCTTGTTTACTGCCGCCCTAATCCACTTAGGTACTCCCCACCTACATACAAGTGTTTCCTGATGCGTTCGTTTCACGTTCACTGTCGACAGTCCCGACCAAAGTCAGGTACAGAGCAAATCTCCTAGTACATATCCGGGACGAACACGTGAGCATCTTATCCAAGCTTCAGTTGATAGTATCCACCCAACTAACGCAGTGGTCTGGTTTATGCATTAGAAATTCATTTGTGGCTTACCCCAGGTATCTACCTGCCATACACACGCTTCTCGTCCACTAACAAATGCAAAAATGAAAAGAAAATTCTAACCGCCACTTTGCATAGCATATCCTGGCAGTCCGTTCCTTTTAGTCCTGCAGTATGTGCTCGAAAATTATTTTGTAAATTTCCAACGATAATGGACACAGTACCACCCACCCAGCAAATGTTTTGGCAGAGCTTCAGGACACAGGAAACTGTAGGAAAAGGAGTTCCTTCGTCGTTGTACATAGAGACAATAACTTTATGACAGGCGATAAGGACTCGCTCATGGGGTGAAGGTGTTGGCGATGCAATAAGGTATGTACGTGCCTTACGTACCTGTGGCATGCTAGGGCGAGCAAGATAAATTCTTAGAGTTGGAAATTGGAACAGCAAATAACTCACGTTCTAACTGGATTCGAGGGAGGCTGTGGTATGGATTAGGTTATCCAAGAGTGTAGTTTGGCTTTTGTTTATGAATGGTTTTTCTGAGACAAATGCAACGCAAAAGTGTGCAGCTGACTGGGGTACTATCTGTAAAGCTTTAGGGGGAACTTTCAAGTAGTTGAGGAAGCCAGAGCGGTAAGTTATTTGAATAGTTTCGAGCCACTTGGGAATGCTGAAATAGAAAGGTCAGGGAAGGTTATAAAAGTTAATGATCGTCACTTTTAATGTGTTGTGCAGAAAGTTGCAGTTTTCGCATTGACCATTTGGCAGATAAGTCCTGTTCTTATAGCTTCTGAAGTCCTGCACAATTTGTGAATTAAGAGGCTATATAGGCTATAAAAAGCGAGAAACCGACCCGTGAATTTCGAAGAGTTCGAAGAGATAAGAACCTTTTACAAAAAAGCCAAAAGCCTCGCAGCAGGCTTTAAAAACGGCACCCGGGCTCTTAGAAATTGCGAGAGCAATTTTGTTACAATAGTGGGCGTTTGCAAGCAACATTTCCAGCGGCTGTTAACGAGCATTGAGAAGAGAGACTGGTAGTCGACGAAGAGATCCAGCCTCCAATCGACGAAGTTGTCCCCCCTCCCAGCATTGGGAAGAACAACAAGGCCGCAGGCTCGAATGGATTGCTCTTCAAAGCTAGAGGCTGAAGGCGATGTCATGATAAGGAGCATGTATCAGATCATGTGTCGGATTGGGGATACAGAGGTATATGCTTGCTCACCGCACTAACCGGCAGCTACCAGTGCGGCTTCCGGCCAGGCAAATTGACTATAGACCAAATATCCACGCTGCGACAAATCCTGGATAAGACCAGCGAGTTTCCAATCGATACCCACAGCCTCCATATCGATTTTAAAGTCGCTTATGACAGCGTTCATCCAGATCAAGCCAAGCTAACAAACCATCGATGCAGCGTACAGTCCGGCTCCAGAATCTCCTTGTCTTTTGAAACCTGCACCGGATTTCAATGAGGAGATGCGCTGTCATGCGGCTTCTTCAATCTCGGTGAGGGGGTCCAACGTCAACATGGAAGGCACTATCTTCCACAAATCGGTCCAACTGCTCGGCTAAGCAGACGATATTTATATTGCCACAAGTTCCCAGCGCCTATTGTGGAAGCTTTCACGGTGGTAGAAAATCAGGCCAAACGAGCTGGTCTTCACATCAATGAGAAGAAAACGAAACTTAGGACAAAACGTAACGATTGGCAGCTGTAATTACGAGGTGGTGAAGAAGTCCACATATGTACCTCGGGGCAAACAAAAGCTCCCTGAATAGTGGAGATCCGACGCCGAACCACCCTCGGCCCCTTAGGCTTGCTAAAAAAAACAGCTAGAGTGCAAACTCCTGTCCCGAAGAACCAAGATTATGCTCTACAAGACTCTTATCCTGCCAGTTCTTGACTCCTTTGAAAAAAGAGTTCTTTGGATATAGTCCGGAATGCCAAAATCCGCCGGCTACAATGGCTCGGCCACATCGAGCGTATAAGCACCAACGCTCCCGCTAAGCGGGTCTTCGATTCCGAGCCTCCTGATTCGCGAAAAAGGGGGAAACCGAACATCCGGTATAAAGACCAAGTGATCGTGGACGTAAGAAAACTTGGTCTTCCCAACTGGAAGCAGCGTGCCCGGGACCGCTTAGGATGGATGGCTGTATTAACTCAGGCTCAGACCCTCCATGGGTTGCTGGCCTGAAAAGTAAGTAGGTAAAGGCTATACACTTAGACCACATATTTAATGCTGTCAGTCAAATAAAACTCACCAATAACGGCGGCAGCATTAGTATATTAGAGAGTGGCATCAAAGTAGCAAAGTTCCTCGGACTCCTTTAAGTATAATCCTTTTGATCTTTAATTGTAAAATATTAGACAACGTTACTGTCGACACACGAATTTATAAGTCAAATGCAGCAAAGTATTGATATGTATTGTGCAACTTACATACGCCTCACGAAGAAAGCATACGCAACATATCATGCACAAATCATAGACAACGATGGTGAGACTACGTAAAACCAGGTTTACGTTACAGGTACCATAGAGCCAAATGACTCTCAGATTTGTGTAAAGGTTACAGTTAGTAGGATTTCAGACCCTGGAGAGAACTATCAATCAGATAATCATACTATGGCAGATCTTGGAAAATCTCTTTTAGCTCCGCAGTAATAAGCACCAACCACATCAGTGCCGAACTCAAACTCTTGACAACTCCTGCTTTTCAAGCCTCAACAGGTAGTAGAGCCAACTGTCCAAAAACCAAGGTAAGTTTTTACAAGACCCTTGCCATCCTTTTCATGACGTTCTCAAACACCGAGGAAGAAGCCCTTTATAATTTTGGATGGAAAATTCTGCGCGTGATGTTCACGTTGGAGAATAAAGCACAACCAAGAACTATACGTGGACTACACAAACGCGTCTGTTTAGTCAAGCGTCTACGAATTCAACGAAACCTAAGACGGCTGGCTCACGAGCGAATGAACAATAGCGCTCCAGTCCGAAGAATATTCGAATCAAACTCTAAGGGACCAACTTAAGTGGCACACAAATTTAGAACAGTACCTCAACCACAAGAGAGTATGACACTCAAGACAGCTGCTGAAAGATCAGGCTGACTGAAGAGTTATTTATACTTAGGTCTTTTTCACCACGGACTGTGGCGCACCTAAGAGGAAGAAGTCGTAAAAGAAGTAGCGGATGTTAGGAGACATTAACGCACACTACTCTTATCGAAGTTAAGGAATTGGATCATCTTCACTACCAGTGTCTAACCCAATGGAGTGGTTGGTGCAAAGCATAAAATCCTCATCACCCATTACACCGATAAGGAAAGTATACGCAAGAGCACTTACCTGAGATGCACGTCTTAGCATGACCTTTATCACTTCCAGCGATACGGTCTTGGTCTCCCCAAACGTGACGCGTTTTTTACTTTTGAAAGGCGGAAAATAAAAACGCTGTTGGCCAAGTCCGATGAATACAATGACAGATACATGATTACGGTAGGGTCTTGATCAATCATTTTATACAATACCTAAAAATCGACAAGGACATATTTTAAAAAGCGGAATTTTAAAGAGTTTCTTCATTTTTTTAACAGAAACCGAATGTCTCCAAACAGCTCTTTCGAGAAATTCAATGTCATACAGAGTAAACTAATAAAAGATGCCAAGGAGCAAACTGTCTGGGACAACATCCCGGTCAATAAACAAGATAAGGACCTCCTAGAGGCCCCATTAGCTCCCGACGTAATACTGCTTAGCACGTAAAGTGAGCACACCTTCAGCAAAAATGGTATATAGTCCGAGGTGCTTGTTGGAGCGTCAGTGACACTATAGCCCTTATATTCGAACTTCTGGGAGAGAAAAGCAATCCAAAAAAGCCTCCTAAAAATGCACCAAGAATAAGGTGGACTATAGTGGTAGAACAAGGAAAAAAGAGGTTTGCGTGGCTAGTAGAGAAAGAGACTCTGTCGACCAAGATATAAGGATAAGTTACAGAAAATTAAGATTAACGATTCGGAGAAACAAGCTGCTTCTAAAAAATGTTCCGCCAAAATTTTCTAAATCCATGGCATGGCTATGGTAAGACATTCCCTCTTCTGATGAAAAAATTACTTCAGAACTACTACCCTCCAATGAATCAATAGAGCTCAAGAACCTGTTCTAAGACTAAATCGAAAACAGGGACATTTTATGAACCTGTATAAGGATACCTGGCAGTCAGAGTATTTTCGCATTCATGGAAAAAGCAGCGCAATACATATCATCAAATCATAACAAGGCCCACGGCGGGCGTAATAATTATGATATCACAGAAAATCAAATCAGTAGAACTTGCAGGCTACAAATCTGAGTACATTAAAGCGACAAGAGTTCAAATTGAAGACGCATACGGACCACTTACAATCTTGGAACTATAGATACTGTTTACCTAAATTTAATATATCGAACAATACTAACAATACTAAAACTACACTAACACACTAGGAAAAAGATTCATTGCAGAAGGTGACTTTTAACACAAAAAACACAGATTGGGTCTCTAGAATAACGATCAGGAAAGGAAGTGCCTTTCTAAATTCTCTTAGCTGACGCCACACCACAGGCCCAGGAGCGTCAACATACTGGCCCACAGACAAAATCAAGAAACGGCACCTCATAGGTTTCCGTACATATAAAAGTATATCCAGGTCAAACCGTAGAAACTTGCCTTGACCTATCATCTGACCATTCCCCTATTTTTATACCTACATGACCAAACCTAGTATGCTTCTTTTTTTTTTTTTTTTTTAATAGTTACACCCTTAGCTCAAGGCTATGGCCTTATAACGTTTTGAACGTTGTGCGAGCGAAGGTAACACGGAGAGGGAGAGTTTCGCGCAGGTTGATGTTTTTTTTTTTTTTGCCACACAACCTGAACGGAGTGCAGTGGTTTTTTGGATCGTAGATGTTCGTTCACTACTCTCGGGGGTGGTATATCCTAGACAGGACGAGAGCTGACCAAATTTCGCGTTGGTTATAGTTCACAGTAATTCGTTGATGCACTTTTGGTGTTAATATTGCATACGCAGAAGATGAAATTCAATTGACCATATACTGTGAGTGTTATGCCTGCAGCAGTACGTTTGGTCGCTTTCCATTCACAACTGTGTTGCATACTTTTTAACGTATAGGAAAAGCTTTTTCTTAGCTATGAAACGAATTTGAGCTATAGACCTTCCGCTCGACGGTCGATGATGTTAACCACTGCACACGGCTACCCCCATAAAGCAATACTTTGTAACGGAAAAACTGATTGGCAAATATTTAAGGCCATCCTAAATAGAGATCTGCCTTAAAACAACCTGACAACATACATAGATAGTGCAATAATTCTTCTAAACGACACCACAATAAAAGCACTAAACATACATATGTATGTACACCACAGCTCACTACTACGGAACGTGTTTTCTACACTCATCAGTATATATTAAAGAAAACTAGATACAAATGGAACGTAGGAAGACAATGGCAACACTGCTAAATTCTAGTGTGTTAAACAACACGCAGCAAGTGTGTCATTCAACACACTTTAAGATTAAGTGTGCCACCTAGCACGGCACTTATTAGTGTTAGAATTATAACACGTTCTATCGCATTTCATAAATAAAAACTTCAATGACACCTTTTGTGTATTGCAGCGACACACTTGTTAATGATTAAAACACTTTGGATCAATCAATCAAGCAAAAGGAAAACTTCCCAACTATTTGCAACCTTGCCAAAAAGTAATTTGTCAAACATACTGGACTCTTAATCCAGTGATCCGGATTGAAATAACAGCACTCGCCTATACAACAAACACATAGAGTAATAAATAATATGGCAAGTGACCTAGATAATAAAAGATTATATATAACAGCTCAAGTTGGCGTCCCCCAGGGTAGTGTACTGGGGCCACTACTCTATCTAATATACACAGCGGATATACCTACCCCGAGAAGGCAATACTTCATGCTTGCAACGTTTGCAGAAACACTATTTTCCAAAATCAATAACACGAAGCAATGGTTTACTAAATAGAGCTTTCAAATACATGAAGAGAAGACTACCCAAGTCTATGAAAACTACCAAAAAAATGTCTGAAAACTAGCAATTATACTAAATACCTAGGTATGTTCATTGATAACAAATTAACATGGAGGCAACCAAATGTGCTAACAGAAAAGAAAAATCAAATAAAAGACAAATTTAGAAAGTGTTACTAGATGCTTGGCAAAAACTCAAGACTCTCAATAAACAACAAACTACTTCTACTTACCTGGACATATGGGCAACAACTATGGGGAACCTCAAAAACCTCCTATATTGAAACCCTTACTGATATTATAAGCGGCACTGCTAAGCCATGAACGTTTTAAAGGTCGCCTTCTCAGAAATAGGATCTTTACTAGCTGCGATGACTGAGACGACGAAGTGTGTTTAGTATTCTGACACCAGAGGCATGACAACAAACGTTCACCGTTCTTGTGCTTCTTTCCAACATGTGAAATTCTACCTCCTCCCCACACAATCTCGCACGGTCTAAAGTCTTGACGATAAGTTCAGTTTGCAAGTGATTGAACAGGTTTGGTGCTAAATAATTCATAAAATGCTCACACAACGTCACCAGTGTAAACAGAGTCCCGCCATAAACCTGTTCGATGCCCAAGGCTGGGCTAGAAGAAGCGCTAAACTTGTGTTCTCGAAAAAGTTCCTTTGCTATTGCAGGTGAATAGCCTACGGAACTTCAATATTAATGTGGAAATCATTCACTTTGTGGAAGATGATAACGAGATTGGTGCTACAGCACATATGTGCTATATACAGAGATAATGGGCAAGTAAGTCAACAACCTTGCGCTGTCATAACAAGTTTTTACTGTGTTGACCTATGTTTACGGGTTATAGTGCTTACGTCTTTCAAGTTCCTATGGACGCATGCCTTATTAGATACATATTCGAAGAGAAGTTTAAGGCCACCTGTTTAAGAAATAAAGACAGCTTGCCGTCACCTTTTATTATTCTTGTTATTATAGGGTAAATGAAGGTAAACAATACACTAAGCGGCAAAAGCGTAGATCCACACACATATTTTTCTTTCTCATGCTCCTTTTTCTGTTTCTAAAAAATCTTAACCAATGTTTCAAGTAGTAGACTTTTCTCAAAACTTGAGGTGTTGTGTCGCCTTACGATACGTAAGCAATTACAAAAGGAGCCCCCTTGTATCGAAACGAATTTTTTTTCATTTGGAAGCTCCGGACAAAAAGGCTATCTAAAGGGTCTTCTGATAGGGAACACCGAGCTTGGCAGTTGATAGCGGCCATATTGTTGAAGCTGCATCCGTCCAATTGGCTGATGTAGCGTTCAACAACAAGTGCAAATGAGAAAACTGTTTTATCAAAATGGGTTCTCTGTTTGGGCAACCCTCTGCGCGCTTCGCCCAACTTACGGTCGCTATAATCGTCCTATCGAAAGGACAGTTTGGTGGATAAATGTGGGTTCACTGATTCGGTAAACGATAAATCAACACTCGTACGTCGGCAGAACCCACGTCTGGTGAAAACTTAGTCGTTTTCTGTGAGAGTGTATAGGGGAATAAGAGGTAGCTGATTTCGCGTCGCTCATAAGAACTCGACCTTTCGCAGTAAACTGACTCAGGAGCTTAAGGTAAACGACCATAGACAACGACGTGTGTTCGCTGATGGGCTCTGGAACAGTTGGAAACTGACTCTGATTTTCATCGAAAAATCATCCTTAGCGTTGAGGCCCATTTCTGGGTGAATGGGTACGTAAATAGACAAAATTGTCGAATTTGGACCAATACACATGAGATCCAATGCGTCATGAAAAAGACACTGTTTGGTGTGGATTTCGGGCTAGCGGCGTCATCGGTTTATATTTCTTCGAAAACGACGTTAGCCAGGCCATCACCGTCAACGGCGAGCACTATAGGTCGATGATTACCAACTTCTGTTGGCCTGGATTGGATGATATGGACACCAACGGCATGTGGTCTCGACATGACGGCCTTACGTACGTGCGACAAAACTTACGCCACACTGAAAACTCTGCTCCTCTCACGTGGAGGCAATGTATTATCGTATTTGTATTTGTCTCCAAACTCCTCTGCGTGGTTTTAAGAAACTTAGGCACCGTTTTCTTAAAAACACGCGGGAGCTCGTTTGTATATAATGTAAAGAGACTCGGTCCTAGTCTGCAGACTTGTGACACCCCACATTTGATATGTCGCATTGTACTGCTCGTGTCCTTGATGTTTACAATAATCTAATTCGCCACGACTCCATGGGTACTAAGACGCCCAAGTGGTTGTAAGAGTTTCACATGCTACTGTGTCCAAAAAGTCGGGTAACATGGATTTAGGAAAACACCTTTATTTTTAAGTCGGTAGGACTGTCTTTGATATCCGTGCCGAGTTCCCTATCAGAATGTTCATAAGTGTTTGAGATACGCTTCAGTTTGTGCTGCTTTATGTACATTTTTGTTGAGCAAACAAATCTGCATACAATTTTGCAGAAATTTGCAGAATGAATTTTCTGCCGCTGACTCGTGGACTCGGGGCATTACATTGTTGGGGATATCGCGAACACTGCCGAGTCGAATAGGACAAGCAAAATTTGTCGTCGGGAGGTTGCTATTGCAAGAGACGTCAGGACCTTCACCGATCGTGTCTAACTCAAGTTCTCTCAAGAGCCGATGCAATTGCACAAACAATAGGAGAGCAGTGGAGACGTTGTCGAAACGCTGTCAGGGATGTTGCAACCTAGGAGAAACCCTTGGTTTGATGACGAGTGCAGTCCGTTACATGCAGAAAAACAGAATGCATACATGGCTACGAGAGCTGCTCGTGAGTTCTATGAGCGGAAGCATGCGCTTTTCATAAGGAAAAGAAAGCCCGCGATTGCGGAGATGGAGAGATATTACCGCAGGAACGACTTTCGAACGTCTTACCAAAAAACAAAACGAACATGCCAAGGTTATGCAGCCAGAGCGGAAGCCTAGAGGGATGAACACGGACACCTCGTAGTTAAATCACAGTCGATGCTGAGAATATAGAATGACCATTTCTACGGACTGTATAAAGGCGAAAATGGTCAAGATACCGCTGTCAGGCAGAACGCACCATTCACACTGGACGAAGATGAGAGGCAATTCCGTCCACCCAACGAGGATAAGATAGCGACATCAAAACTGAATACTAATAAAGCTGCTGGTGTAGACGGCCTGGTTCGCGCAGGTTCAGGAATCGTACTCTTATTATGTTTCTGTCCCACAACCTGGGCGGAGTGCAAAAGGTTTAGGTTGTAGATGCTCGTTAACTACTCTCCAGGGGTGGTTGTCCTAGATAGAATCCGAGAGGAACTCGATAGAATTTTCACGTTGGCTGTAATTCCCAGCAAATGTTCCATGCCATTATGGTGTTATATTAGCACAGCATACACAAAGTATTAATCTGAAGTGACCATATACTGCGATTGTTGTACCTTCATCAGTATTTTGATCACTTCCCATTCATACATGTGTTTGCATAATTTTTCCGTATGGGAATTGCATTTCTTGGCTATGGACGGACTTTGAACTTAAGACCTTCCGCTCGACAGTCGCTGATGTTTAACACCGCCCCACGGCCATCTCCTTCTGAGCTATTTAAAGCAGCTGGAGATGAGTTGGTTGGGAGCATGCAGCAGCTCATCTGTAAGATATGGTCGAAAGAAACCAGCACGATGAAAGGAATCTCAGCATCGCTTGCCCATTTCAAAAAATGGAGACCCCTATAACGACGCCAACTATAGGGGAATAAGTTTCCTTAATACCACGTATAAGATCCTCCCCCTGTGTGAACGCCTGAAACCATTCGTGGACAATTTGATAGATTCCTATCATTGTGGCTTCAGGACAGGAAAATCCACGACAGACCAAATATTCACACTGCGGCAGATCTTGGAGAAGACCCACACACCACCTTTTTGGTGATTTTAAAGTCGCATATGACAGGGTTTATAGGGACGATCTACATAGAGCCATGTTATGTTTTGACATCATCGCCAAATTCGTCAGGTCGGTAAGGAGTTAACAGGGACCTTCGATGTCAAGAAAGGATTCAGATAGGGCGACGCACTGTCATGTGATTCACTGGCCAATACAAGAGGCTTCGACTTCATGTCTGCACAATTGCTCGCATACGCTTATGACATTGACGTGATTGGGAGAAGGTCAATCAAGATTTTGTGGGCACTGAAGCAGAAGAAGCAGTGGGTCTAAAGGTAAACGAGGGCAAAACCAAATATATGCTGTCGTCAAAGAAAGACGCACACACCGATGTCTTGACCAGAACATCACTATTGGCAGCTATAACTTTGATGTAGTCAAGGATTTCGTCTACCTAGCCAGGTAATAAGCGGCATGATACCAGCGTTGAAATTAGACCCATATTAACTCTTGCCAACCGCTGTTTCATCGAGCTCAAGAGGGAATTGAGTAGTTGCGCCCTCCCTCGGAAAACTACATAAGGTGACCCTCGCTTGCCAAGAATTTTGGACCAATTCCTGCTGAAAAGCATGGAGATACTGGTATTGATGCACGTGTGCAAAATGGCCCTTTGAATGCATCCTCTTATCAGCGTGGAAAATCCTCCGTGACTGCGCTGGAAAACCTAGTGGGAAGAAGAAGAGACATTGAGAGAGTTTTTAATAAGGCAACTTTCGACAGCATGTTCAACGCTGCCAGACATCTTGGCTTCACTGGTTTTGTGAATCCAATCAATGCACGTGCACGGGACATTGACCACTGATGCAGACCTCGACCAATGTGTCAAATCCGGCGTAAACTATCGTATGCTGTGGCCAATACTTCAACCAGCCTTAAATTAGTGCATGAACTCAAGACATTCCTTAACAGAGTCAATAGATTAAATTTACTAAGGCTTGTATAGGTTCCAGGTCACTCTGGGATCCCAGGAAATGAGATGTCAGTTGAACTCGACAGAGTGACTCAGAAGAGGTTCCTCAGGACTTGAACCCACTCTATGTAGATCTACCTGCGTCTACCGTAAATTCCCACATTAGCAATTGGGTGTATAATACACACAACCGTAGATGGAGGGGTTATCCAGGATGCAAAGCGCGTATCCCCTGATATCTGCAAGAAATCTCCAGTATTCCCCCTGTCCTTAAGGAGAATTAACTGCAGAAGACTTGTGGGAGCTTGGCATCAGGGAGACGCCCACTTGCATGTTGCGAGGAGGATGCCACGGCAGAGCATTTTCTCGGCGACTGTCCCGCCTTTGTTCGCGCACGGTGGCGCACCCTTGGGGCCGAAGTGAAGGTCCTCCATTTCTCTCCGGAAAATGGGGAAAATACATGAATGTAAGGTGTCTGGTTGGAGTACAATGGACCAGTATTTGCGTCTGAGTGCTCCAACAAATAGCAGAACCCGCCGACCAAAAATGAAAACAAAATCCCGGTTCTATTCTACGGCGCAGAGGCTTAAACCTTATTAAAATGGATGACCTTTTAAGAATGGATGGCCCTTGGTCGTATCGAGAGGAATATTCTGCGTACAATCTTCGGTCCCGTTTGTCTTCACGGAGAGTGGAGGAGAAGATTCAACCAAGAACTGTACGAGTTATAGAGCGACATCGGCCTAGTACGACATCTCCGGATCCATCAACTGTTATGGCTAGACAATGGACAGCACAGCTGCGACTCGAAGAGTCTTCGACTCCAACCCTGAGGGACGACATTGCAGAGGACGGCTGCATCTAAGTTTGGGGCACACAGGTGGAAAGGCACCTTAACCAACTGGGCATGCGACACTGAAACAGCTAGCAAAGATCGTGCTAGCTGAAAAGGCTTGTTGGTTGATGCCCAGGGTCAACCCGATCTTGAGCGCCACCTAAGTAAGTAAGTAAGCCGTGTGGTATAAAGAGTTCTAAGAAGCTTCCCGGACCAAGGTCCAAAAAATCTAAGATTTGGTGCTTGCAAGCTGTTGTTGACAATCAGGGATTTTGGTGATGATGGTGGCATTTCAAAGGGACCAATCGGGGCCGTTTTAAACAACGTTTTGAGCCTCAGACGCGTCAAATCTCTATTGGTAACACTGATTTTTTTTGAAAAAAAAAACATTGTCGCGTTGAAGTGGATCTTGTAATATTGCGGGAGACGAGACCTCGATGTATGCTTGACACCGTGCGACTTCTGGCTATTTAACAAAAAACCGCTCCGGAGGCACAGTTTTGAGCCCTGGTAGTTTGCGGAGAACCCCAAAGAGATTTGTTAAGATCGCAAGGTCTTTAAATGTTTTGAACTGTAATAGGTTGAGGTAGGTTAATTCTGATCGTAAGGATCCTAGTTGGTGGCTAAGGGCAAGTATATGGAATATCTGTTTTATCAATATAGACAGGGTTTTCTAGATTCCTTTGCTTGAACTTTGGGTGAGTGCAGTACATATTCTTCTATAGCTTCCTTAACAATGCAGCTTTAACGATGATTTTTGCTTCGAGAAACGTTGGGCAATTACGGTCTTTCAGTGAGTATTGATTAGTCATACAATTTACGCAGTATGTGTCCTTGCATGAGGAAGGGATTTTGTGTTTATCCAATTCTTTGGCATGTCCTGCATGGATTAGGTGGTAGGGTAGTATTGGTTCACCTCCCCACACCTGCCAGTGATGGGTACTGGTGTTTCTATTTTAATGTGGAAGATTAGTAAACTACTGATGGTTAACCCGTCTCTTGGTGAAAGTAGCCTTGACAACACAGTAGATAGTAAGATGCCAAGGAAAAAAACTGCTTCCTCCGAATGGCCACATCTAATATTCGCCTACCTTTTGACCGACCACACCAATCAAACGCCATTGATGCGAGAAAATTGCTTTTGGATACCTCCACCATATGTATCTCCGATTACGCTCGACAACAAAACATTCATATGTATGTACGTACTCGGACGTGTAGATCTGATACCCTCGAGCAAGCTTGTTATTGAGCTGATTACACAAAAATGATGACGTCCGCCGTGTCGCTGAATACGAGAACTCTCCAAAGCAGATGCGTGTATACCACGAACCAGAGTGCTGAACAACCAACACTGTACCGGGTCAGTGTTATCAAATATCTCGCATTCGTGTCATGTACACTACGAGCATGTGTTCTGGGAGTGGTGCATTCTGCCATCACCCCTCAGTGCTTTTTTTTGGTTTGCCTTATCCTCATCAGTCACGTCATATCGAAATGGACACACCGAAAAGGGCATCGGACAACGGACAGCGGGCACTTGGATTCGTGTATGATTTTGTGTTATGCAATTCATAGTCAATGCCAATGCCAAACGTCCAGGATAACGACGCTTATCTGACCCGAGGGCTCGACCGACACAACTCAGGAAGAGGAAACGAACGGACAGTGGTAATTTGATTCCTGCAAGCTTGTGTCCTTTTTTCCGATACTCCATTCCCATTTTCGTGGAACCCAATTTGTTTTATGGATTCGCTTTCATCGGGAGGGATAACACATTTTTGATGAAACTACCAATATGGTTGGATGAGTCATCACCAGAAGTAGTAACAAAATGGAATTGGAATTAATTGACAGCTCGGCTACGATAACAAGGAGTAAATGAGTGCCATGATAAGGGCACGAGTGCAAGGATGTGATTGCATGATGCGCAACGACGACAAAGTGTCAGAATGTCATTGTGTCAGAGTCAGAGTCAGAGTGTAAGAGCGCAATGAGTCAACAGTCGACAGGCAATCCCTGGAGGGTGGTAAAAGCCGAACCATGTTACCCATAAGGTGGTTACCCAAAATCTATTTCGAACCACCACAAACTTAATTAGATCTTGCCACAATATCTTATCACATCACAGCATGTGAATGGGCAACGAGCACCGAGTGTGTTCGGAGATTGATGTGTTCCGTAATTGATAACCGTCGAGCTACATACATACCAAGTTTGAGATCGAGAAAGGAATGATCGACTGACGGGATATCCTTTTTCCATAAACTGCTATTCGTGTTACTAATTGTTTTCGCCTTCGATTCGGTAGTGATGTTGGTGCAATTTATCAGACTAACGCCCAAGGAATTTAATTAACTGATACTCATCTGCAAATGGCGCCCAACGCGGGGACAATGGCTCCCATTTCAGTGTTCCCTCCGTCGAATGTGTCTATAGATGGCTCTATTAAGGACATATTATCCGCAGTTACACACGTATGTGTATATGGTGTTTTCTTTTGTGGCCAAACGCATACTCATGTCATCCAGGCTGACTGATGCTAATAAACCCGTCTGGCGCCAGTTCCATGATATTTGCAAATTCCATTAGAAACTCCCGACCATCGTCTTGGCCACCACCGCTTGTACTGTTTCGCCGGATGGGGGAGTGTACTGCGCCAGTAAGTTGTGCTCTTTATAGCTTTGACTTTCATACCGGATACAATAGGATGAGAACGGAGAGAGAGAGAGTGATTCCATGCCATTGTTGACACCCTCAATGGACATGCCGGATAGCATAGAGCGCCAGCTGGTATGGCAGCATCCTAAGGATGACAATTGCTAAGAGCATCGTCATAATAACATCTCAAACTGGATTTTTATTACCGTCAACGACAGAGAGGGCGGTGTACGATAGAAAGTTGTTTAGCCGAACTGCTGCATGGAATCGTAGCCAAAAAATCTCGTTTTCGTCTACATAAAGTGTCGGCGCATTATTATGTTTGCACTCACAGTGGTCATGGTTTTTGGCGACCATCCAGAGAAGGCCATCTTCATCATCTGCTGCATCGTAACGAACGTATGCCAATGTGCTTATCCTGTCTAGCACCTGTTCTGTCATTCGTCATAACTGATTAAGCTCCAATGGCAACATATGACTGCATGATTCCAGAACTTTTAGCAATGACATTAGATTGCCACTATGGCTAGGGATTAATGGGTTTACGGGACGTCTCGGATGCCATTTCCTTCCTGAGGAGCAGCTCCCTTTGACTTCGTTCATCTGCCAAGATGTATGTAATTCATTTTAGATCCATCAAATTCTGATGGCAGGACATACGTCAAAGTGGATTGAATTGGATTGGGAAGGAAGTATGCGGCATATTCCTGACTTTCTAAGGAGTCTACGACATATGAATATTCAAAGTCATCGATAGCTAGTAACTACATCGATTTGTATCCCACTTAAAGGGTGAGCTCTACGAGCATGAGTATGAGGTATATCTATCCTATTCGTAACAGGCTTACGTACAGCTCATAATTTCGATTGGTTTATTTCCCCGGGGAGTCCGTTTTTGAAGTTCCCTTCTCTTTTTTTCTATGCCCAACCTTTGGTACTCTCCCCCGTGTTTGTACAATTCTTCACAAAATAGGAAATAGATGAAAGAGCACGAGGGGGGGTTAGGGAACACGAAAAAACAAAAAAACTAAAAGTGAAAGGAAAAGAAATCGAAAATAAGAAATAAAAATCGTTTTCGCATTGCCTCGCCCGAGGATATGGCGATGATGATGATGATGGCAGGATATCGAAATGAGACGAAAGGAATTGCAAACGTGGGTGAAGTTTTCTTTTAAAGTTAACTTTATGGATGCAGATACTTTCCGTGCTTTTTTTTGTTGTCTCTGTTGTTTCTTACCCGAAGAAGGGGATTCCCCTTTTTTCGGGATGGTTGAGGCCGTGTGTTTAGACAGCCAGCAGTTGCTGTCGTGTTCCGGTGTGCACGATGTTTGTTGTTGAATATCAGGAGTGGAAGAAGAACGTGAAGAAGTAAATCAACAACAATTTGAATAAATAAATAAGTAGCCGTTGGGGCAGATGGGCAAGGGAAATGAAAATATTTTCATGATTTCCTATTCTGCGGATGTTGCTAGAGTTGATGGCTGCCGGGTTATGGAGAGCGATGGTGGCGTATATGCTCTGCAGTGTTATGGAGTGCTACTTATGGTCTTTTAGCGAAACGCGTTTTTTTTGGTTTTATAAACAATGTAAAGTTCATCTCTGAGTAGGTAGGTAAGTGGACTCTCTAATGTTTTGCACCGACCTATTTGGCCAATTGTCTGTGTTTTCTCATTACTGGCGCTTGTGACAAATACTTAGTCGTCGCTGACTATCTAAACAATGCATAGCCCAATCTAAGCGACCCATATTTACAGAGTGGTTCTACAGGCTATGTAAATTGGAGTGTTACCAGCATCAGAGTGATGCTTCTTTGGAACGTCAAGACAAAGTGCCAAATTGTCCTCAACGTTTATTTGCCATTTTTTTGTAAGAAAGATGGATAACATTAAAAGCCTGGTCCCCCACGGTACCGCCGTGAGCATTCGGTCATGGGGGGAGACTTCAGCCGTAGCTTTTCCTCATGTTCACACGCGTTTGTCTATATGTTTTCGTGTATTTGTGTGCTCATGTATCTGGATATACATATCTGCTTTTTTATTTGCACCAAAGGATGTGTAATCTTTGAAAGATGCCTGTAGCCCGAGCTACTGATATGTACGATTCGCAAACCCGAATACTCGATGCGCCTACGTACGAAACCACACATTGCTTATTACTTCGCGGGTTTGATTAGCAACTTATGCTATGCGCTTCTTATTCTTCCCAGTCTTCTTAGCTCATTTTGCACACTCGTTATATGTAAATGAGCAGATCTGCAGCCAGTCGTCCTCTGAGTTTATCATATGAGTTCTTAGACTGGTGTGGCAGAGAGGGCTTATCGATTAACCTAAATAAGATAATCTCAGTCCCGTCGACAAAGAGGAGAAGGGTACAGCCCTGCTCCGTCTTTAAAAATGGCACAAACGTAGGTTTTTCAGAAGAAGTTAAGTATCCAGGTATTGACCTCGATCACAGACTCAACTTGAACTCCAATATTAAACACAAACTTACAAAAGCGACTAAGGCCTTGTGAGCCTTAGGTAAAATATGGGGACTTAAACCTAAGGTAATCCACTGGTTGTATATCGTGATAGTAGTTAGCGGACAAATTTGGGCAAAAAACGATAATTGCTAAGCTTCAACGCTTGCCGAGACTGTAGCGTGTCGCGGCATTACAGGCGCTATGACAACCTGCCCCACGGCAGCCCAGGAAGCACTGATTGGCTTTCTCCACTGCACTCCACTCCTGACATATGTATGTCCTTGGCATCAGCGCTCACAGCGTTCTACTTGTTTACGGAATGGGATGTACGATTCGATACTGTGGAGATATGACCGGAAGTAGCCATGTCCCATGTCTGCGGTTTATCCAAGTCTTGGTATCTTGGTCTTCCTATGGAGGTACCCACACGAGGGTTTTTGTTGCTTATGCACTCCGGGTGTTCTTTAAATTGAAGCCTTGCGTCGATCATAACGCCAAGGTATTTAATAGCAGGTTTGGATGCTATCTCATGCCCCCCTACCGTGACCGTGATCGTTTCTCGTTTCTTTCTAATAGTGATGAGAACAGCTTCGGTTTTTCGTTCAGCTAGCGTGGATCAACTGTCCAACAGTCGGAATGGCTTCACTGCTAATTTGAACAACCTTTTCCAATAGTTTTGCGGTTGCAACTATTGCCATGTCGTCCGCGAGTCCGATAATTTTAGCTTCGGCTGATATTTCAAGACGAAGGACGTCATTGCACAGTATTGGCTTTAGAACTGAGCCGTTGGGGACTCCTCCAGTTACGGCGTATTCCTTCACACCATTATCTTTTTCATAGAGCAACACTCTTTGCCAAGTTGTACTCCAAAATTTCGAATCACCTCAAGGATATGTTTCTAGCTCGCCGTGTTGAACGGGCTTCTCCACCATCTTCCTTCTATGGCCGGTTTCGCTGTGTCGACCATTTCCCTAATGGCGTCCACAGTCGAGCGTGCTTTTCAAAAACCATACTGATGTGCTGCCTGCTTCTTCAATGGCAGCTTCCAGTCTGTTGCCGATAATGTGCTCTAGAATTTTCCGAATATTTTGACTCAACGTGCTTCGACTAAAGCATGCTGTCTAAGGTAACTCCAAGGTACTTAGCTTCCTTGGATATCGGGATGCCCTTTAGCATCAGTTGAGTCATGCTAGTATTTTTCCTCCTTCCTTGAAGAGAACGACATCGACGAGCTATGCAGAGCCATGTCTAGTATTGATATCTCTACCAAACTTGTCAGATTGTGTAGGTTGACGATGGTAAACTTTTGATACTCCATCAAGTTCGGTAAGAACTTACCGAGACCTTCACTGTCAAAAAAGGTCTTAGGCAAGGCGACACGCTATCATGGGACTTTTTTAACATCATACTTGAGAAGATCGTGCGAAACTCATAAGTCAGCACTAGGAGCACGATTTTCCAAGAGTCCGTTCAACTGCTGGCTAACGCGGATGATATTGAGTTGATTGTTGAACGTAGCGGGCCGTCAATGAGGCGTTTACTGGCATTGGAGTGGAGCCGTCCAAAATGGGTCTAGCGATAAATGAGGGTGAAACGAAATACATACGTACATATGTACATACATTTTCATCAATTATGGATGCACAATGAGCAGCAGCGTCGTGGCGCAGTGGTTAGTGTGTTTGACTTTGGCTCACGATGAGCGAGCTCGGATCCCGATAACACCAACGGCATCGAATGTTTATTTCGCGGCGTCTCCCTTCGGCGGGGTACTGGCAAAACCCTCCGTAGTATATGTACTTGCCAAGAAAAAGCTTCTCGATTTAAGCCGTTCGGAATCGGCATTAAACTGTAGGTCCCTTTCACTTGTGTAAAAAAAAAAAAAAAATCACACACAACATAAGTGACTGAGAGAAGCCACCAAAGCAATCACGCAAGCAAGCAATGAACAGCAATAACTTCGTCGCAGTCAAGGTCTTCATCTACTTCGGATCCGCAATAAATAGTACGAACAACATCAGTACCGAGATCAAACACAGAATTACTCTTGCCAATCTATGATTTTTTGAGCTCAAAAGGCAATTACTTACTTACTTACTTAAGTGGCGCCACAGTCTGGTGTGAATCTGGGCCTCAACCAACAATCTGGCACGAACTTTTGCCAGCCGCTTCCAGCGCCGCACACTCAATTGGTAAAAGTCCCCCACCTGCGTGCGCCAACTTAGATTCAGTCGTCCTCTACTGCGTTGATCCTTGGGGTCGGACTCGAAGACTCTTCGGGCCGGGGTTGTAATATCCATTCGCTCCACATGGCAAAGCCATCTTACACGTTGGATCCGTAGACGTCGTACTAGGTCGATTTCGCCGTACAGCGTATAGTTCGTTGTTTTAGGTTCTTCTCCACTCTCCGTTTATACAAACGGAACCATAGATTGAACGCAGAATTTTCCCCTCGAAATTACCACGGACCTCCTCATCCGCTTTCGTTTAAGTCTAGGTCTCTGCGCTATAGAGGAGGACCGGATGATTAAGGTTTTGTACAGCGCAACTTCGGTATTTCGAGAGAGGGCTCTACTTCTCAATTGCCTCTTAAGCCCAAAGGAGCAGCGGTTTGCAAGAGTAATTCTGCAATGTTAAGGATGGCAAAGGACTAACAAAGGCCTCGTAGGGGTAGCATCTATCCGACGGATGCTGGCCTGCTAAAAAACGAGAAGAGCCACCGCAGTCGAACATCTTACGGCACTGTTAGTAAGTCCTATCCCCATCTCCTCGTGGTGCCATCTGGAGATTTCCTATGGAAATTGCAGACGGGGAAGGGCGAATGGCGAGCCTCCTGCGCCAAAAAAAAAACAGGATTAGTCGGTTGGGCTACGGCCTAGTAAGCCGTAACCGTAAAAAAAACACAAACTCCGAAACAACCGGATATAACGGACCGGATTTATGTTGACGACCCTTGCAAAAAACGAAAAAAGGACAATGATCTTCGGCTTTGTACGTGGAATGTTAGGTCCCTAAACAGGCCACGTGCAGCCGAACAACTTGCGGACGCCCTAGACCGCTATTAAGCGGACATCACCGCCATCCAAGAAATGCGATGGAATGGACCGGGTAATAAGCGGATGAAAAACTGCGATATTTACTACGGCGACTGCTATAGGGATAGAGGGCAACGATTGTTTGGATGCGGATTTGTTGTTCGAGGTGGACTAAGGCAAAAAGTCCTAAGCTCTCGGCATGTGAGCGAACGCCTCATAACAATCCGTATCAAGGCTAAATTTTTTAACATCAGCCTGATCTGCTACGGGGCGAAATCTCCTTCTAGCGTACGCGCTTCCCGCCCCTCGATATACACAAAGGCACCTGGCGGTCTTTTGATCAATCGACTACCAACCAGATTGATCACATCGCAATCGACGTCAGACACTCCTCCACTATTCTTGATGTTCGAACTTTCCGAGGGGGCTAACATCGACTCGGACCACTATTTTGTAGTAGCCAAGATGCGCTTACGGATATCACGAACGCAACGGAGTAGAGCAAGAATACAAAGTTATGACGTCGGAAAGCTACTCTCGCCAGAAACCGCTCGTGCTTTCACCGATCACGTCTCCCTTAAGCTCTCCAATATACCTCAATCCTCCACGCTATCAATAGAACAGCAGTGGAGCCTTTGCAAACAAGCCCTGAAAAGCTCTGCATCCGAAGTTTTGGGTTTCAAGGCTCCACCACGAAGAAACACCTGGTTCGATGACGAGTGCAGGAGGATTCATACAGCAAAGCAGGATGCATATAAGGCCTCGCTGCATGAAAGAACAAGAGCAGCTCGTGACCTCTACGAGTTAAAAAGAAGGGAGGAGCATAAGCTTCTTAAAAGAAAGAAGAAAGAGCACGAGAAGCGCGCGATTGAGGATTTGGAGAGGTGTTACTGCAGGCGTGACGTTCGAAAGTTTTATCAACCGATAAAGCGAACATGCCAAGGTTATAAAGCCAGAACGGAAGCCTGCAGGGATGAGAACGGACACCTAGTAGTAGAACCGCAGTCGATGCTGAGAATATGGAAAAACCACTTCTGCAGATTGTATAACGGCGATGTTAGTCAATATTCCGCTGTCAGGCAGAATGATCCATTTCTAATCGACGGAGACCGCAGAGAATTCTGTCCCCCTGACCTCGACGAAGTTAAGATTGCCATATCGAAGCTCAAGCCGAATAAAGCTGCTGGCGCAGACGGACTGTCTGCTGAGCTCTTCAAGGCAGCTGGGGAAGACCTGGTTGGGAGCATGCACCAACTCATCCGTAAGATATGGTTAGAGGAAAGCATGCCCGAGGAATGGAGTCTCAGCATCGTATGCCCGATCCACAAGAAAGGAGACCCCTCTGATTGTGCCAACTATAGAGGAATAGGTCTCCTTAACATCGCCTACAAAATCTTCTCTGCCGTGTGAACGCCTAAAGCCTTTTGTGAATAAGCTGATAGGTCCTTATCAGTGCGGATTCAAGCCAAGAAAGTCCACCATCGACCAAATCTTCACACTACGGCAGATGCTGGAAAAAACCAATGAATTTCAAGTCGACACTCACCACCTATTTGTCGACTTCAAAGCCGCATACGACAGCGTAATTAGAGACGAGCTATACAACGCTATGTCTACCTTTGACATACCTGCTAAACTCGTCAGACTATGCAGGGTGACTCTGGAGAATGCTCGCTGCTCCATCCAAATCGGTGAACACCTTACCGATAGTTTTGATGTCAAAAAAGGATTTAGGCAGGGCGATGCGCTGTCGTGTGATTTCTTCAACATCATATTGGAACTGATTGTGCAAAAATCACTGACCAATACAAGAGGCAGAATCTATTTCAAATCCTCGCAACTCCCTGCATACGCCGACGATATTGACGTAATAGGTAGATCAAAGCGAGATGTCAATGAGTCGTTTGCGAGTATTGAGATGGAGGCGGCGACAATTGGATTGGCGGTAAACGAGGCCAAAACTAAATATATGCTGTCATCAAAAAAGAACGCTCAACACCGACGTCTCGGCCAGAACGTTTGTATAGGCAGATATTTCTTTCGCTGTCCAACTCGACTCCGTAGCATCCTTGATATCTTTTTCGTACCTTGGTTACAACGAGGTTGATGTGCCGATGTTGGCTCCTCAGAAGGTTCGTACACCTAGGATGGCAATCGTAACGTGGTTGGCGGTCGACTCAACAGGTGATCGCCGGGTTCCGTTGTGGATGTTAAGATGCGGGATTCTTGTGTTAGCTAGAAGTAGATTAGGCCCCGCCAGGAAGTCAAGTAACCGATGTCCGTGGTGTCGTGTAGGCTACATTTCCCCTGATCGACTCAAATATGTCCTCTTTGTCCAGTTTCGCATTAAAATCTCCTAGAACTGTTTTTGTATCGTAGGTGGGACATTTGGCATAGGTTCTCTCTAGGAGATCGTAGGAGTCGTCTTTGAGTCAATCGTCCTTTCCTTCGGTTGGGGTGTGAGCACATATCAAGCTAATGTTCCCGAAATTGCCTTTGATGCAGATTGTTAAGAGGAATTCGCTAACATCCAAAAACTTCTTCTTTGGTGACGTTGCAGCCCATGAACGACCAGAGCCAAGATTCTCTCAATCACCCATGTTGTATGTGATTTATTTTTCACCCAGGTGAAAGGGACCTACAAGTATACTATGGTGGGTTTGCCAGTACCCCGCCGAGGAGGGACGCCGCGAAATAAACATTAGGGGGTGTCCGTGGTGCAGTGGTTAACATCATCGACCGCCGAACGGAAGGTTTATGGTTCGAATTCGCTTCATAGCCAAGAAAAAGTATTTCCTATACGGACAAAAGTATGCAACGCAATTGTGAATGTAAAGTGACCAGACGTACTGCTGCAGGCATAACTCTCACAGTATATGGTCAACCGAAATTCATCCTCTGCGTATGCAATACCAAAAGTGCTTGAACGAATTACTATGGACTATAACCAACGCGGAATTTGGTCGGCTCTGGTCCTATCTAGGTCTAGGGCAACCACCCCTGAGAGTAGTGAACGAACATCAACGACTCCAACCACTGCACTCCGTTCAGGTTGTGTGTGTCAACACATCATAAGAGAATATAAAAACTCTTGAACCTGCGCGAGTCTCTAAAACAAAAAAAATAAAAAAAATCGATGGCGTTGGTGTTATCGGGATCCAAACTAGCTCATCGTGCACAGAGCCCAACATACTAACCACTGCGCCACGGCGCCCTCCCAAAATCTAAAGATTTTTGTCGGAGTCTTCCTCGAATAACGAATCCGCATCCGAATAGGCGTTGTCTGTAGCGATTCCCGTAGTAAATGTCGCAGTGAGAGAAAAGTTTGCGATCTTTGGTCCTGTTTGCGTTGACGGCATCTGAAGGAGAAGATTCAGCTACGAACTGTACGGGCTGTACGGCGGGGTGTGCTTTTTTAGGCATCTACGGACACAATGCTTAGGATGGCTAGGCCATGTAGAGGATATGAACAAAATATGTAGCTCCAGCCTGAAGAATTTTCTAATCCAAGCCATTGGAACAACGGAACAAGAAACGACATTGACTCAAATGGCGAACACAAAGGACCTCATCCCACTTGGTGTGCATGACTGAAGAGATCGTGCTGGCTGGAGGCGCTTGTTGGTTGACCACGGAGAAGAAGAAGAAGATCACCTTTTAGCTCAACATAAATTAAACCTAATTTAACAATATGTAGTACTGCGAATCCTAATTGCATGGTAAAAAAGGTACGCCAATGCCAAGCTGCTTCACCATCTTCACTATCCTGTTTTTCATCGTCGTCGTCCACTTCCTCACTACCGTAATCGCTTCTATTCTATACCAACTTCCAACACTCGCGTTCAAACCACTTCCACTTAATTCCCGACCTTAACAAGCTCCATCAGAAACAAATGGCGAACATTCACTCGATATTACACTCATTACCTCACCCACCGTTCCCAGTTGGACGATTTGCAAAATTGCAAACCCGTCTTGCCCCCACTCACTCCGATAGAGCATTCGCCCAAAATCGACTTACGAAACCCATTTCCGACTGATTAGGAAACACCTTTACCCCAAAGGCAAACACCAGCAGGGCATACAATCTTGAACTCTCCTCCCACAACTCTCATCGCAATTTGTATTCAAATGTCCAAAACAATTATGTCCGCCCAAGGCAGTTAGCCTTGGAATCATCGGCTCCATCACAACTTGATGGAATAATTTTCTGGTTCATTAGTTCAATATCACGCACCACACCCAACTTCGGACATTCTATAAAAAGTCGCAAGTCGCATTAGCCTACGCAGCCACTCAATCATTTCCTTCGTGGTCAAGGATAATTATCGTCGAAATTGTGGAATCATGCTCCCGAGTCGTTAGTGCTCTCCCTGTAGGTCTTACAATTTCTATCGATATCGTTGTTTGGGTAGTCATTGAACAGCTATCGCCCGGGACGAGTATTGTCATGCAAATGTAACAAACTGAATTGGGTCATTCGGTTGAATCGATAGCCGGGCTGGTGATACACCCGATAACCTTACAATCTCCAATTTGATACCTGCTTCTGCCGAGTGGGAGTATCTTAAGTGCGCGTTTTACGATTATTTGCGGAGCGGAACTGCTCCAACAACTCTTGCAATGTTGGCAAGAAACTGATGAACCGAATCCGAGAACGCTGACCTGACCAAGTGCGAGGGTTTTTCATCCCGAAGAGGGTTGATTCGTAGATATTTATGACCGGCGAAAAGTAGAGTTGGATCTATGGCAGCCGGTTCCCTGACATGCGGCTCTGGTGGTGTCCCACTTTTCGTTTTTTGCTTTTTCGTTCTTAGAATTAATTTTTTATCAATGGCGGCAGTTTGCTTGTTTATTATTATTGTTGGGTTGGCTCGTTCTGGGCTTTATTTGGGACATCAGATATGGATTGCATCGGTAGCGCGAGAAATGAGTTGTTTACGACGGCAGAGTCGAGGATTTGATTTTGATTTAGTGTTCCCAAATCGTTCTATAAAACCGGAATTTAAATTCAACAGTGGCGAACGGATGTGTTGCATGTTGAACGGAACGAGTCATGCAAGTGAAGCCTTCGTCGTAAAAAGTGCGGTGCAATGAGTGCATTGGATAGAAATGGCTGTGTGGAGCGGTGGCAAATGTTCAAACGAAGGATTCGTTTTTCGCGAAATATGAGCAGGAAGTCCGGAACTCTTGTTGCGAAATTCCGTTGGCGCAACTCCTTAAATGTTGTGTTGACGAGGGAGTACGAAAAGTGATCCTTTACCACTAAAAGGCGCAAATAAATTCGTGTTTAAGCCGAGCACTTTTAGATTCACACGCAAAGATCTGAGGTAGGGATTTGGCAAACGACTACCATTTCGAATCGATGCTATGTGGCGCTGCAAAGAAACATTGGCCGATCATTTGAAAAAGGAATTATGTAGGTGACATTGAAACTATTTCAACAATCACAAACTGCAAAAGCAACTAGTTCGCATCTTCTTTCTCCTATCGGGCGCTACAGTTCGGGGTGAACCTGGGCCTCGACTATCATGCCCCTCCAGCTAGCACGAATTATTGCCAGTCTTTTCCATTGTCCCCTTTCACCTGTGTGCGCCACCTTACATAGATGCGGCTGTCCTCTACCCCGGGGGCCCACGGGTTTGGATTCGGAGACACTTCGGACTGGAGCTAACTAAACTCATGTCGCTGTACAAGAGTGATTCTGCATTTGATTTTGGAACTGATGGCGTTGTTCCAGATAATTGCGGAGCCAAAGTAGATGAAGTCTTTGACTCATCTTCTTCTTACCGGGCGCTACAATCAATACGCCCCTCCAACTAGCACGATCTTTTGCTAGCCTTTTCCACTGCTGCACACCCGGTTGGCTGAGGTTCTTTCCATCTGTGTGTGCCATCTTAGGTGCGACCGCCTCTGTTTCTTCGTCCCTCGGGGTTGGATTCTAAGACTCTCCGGATTGGAGCCGTGGTGTCCATTCTCTCTACATGGCCTAGCCATTTTTAGGTGTTGAATCCGTAGCCGCCTGACTAGACTCATGTCGGTGTACAGCCCGTAAAGCTCGTGGTTGAATTTTTTCCTCCATTCCACGTCTACGTTTATAGGACACGCACACTCTTTCTCTCGAAACGGCCAAGGGCTTTTGATAGCCAAGGTAGACGAAGGTGGACGAAGTCCTTAACTTCCTCAAACTTATATCTGAAAATACAAACGTTCTGTCCAAGACGTCGGTGTTGTGCGTCATTCTTTGACGTCAGCACATATTTAGTTTTGCCCTCATTTACTGTCAAACAAATTTTTGCCGCCTCCGTCTTCATACTCGTCAACCCCTCATTGACATCTCGCTGATATGAATAAATTGTGCCTCTTGTGTTGGTCAGTGGTATCTACACAAGCACTTCTAATACGATGTTGTAGAAACCACACGACGGCGCATCGCCCTGCCTTAATATGTACCAAAAAAATTGGCTTTTAACAAGGCCGGAGTCCTTTTTTGACATCAAAACTATCGGTCAGGTGTTCACCGATTTTGATGGAGCAGCGAGCATTCTCTAAAGTTATCCTGCATAGTCTGACGAGTTTAGCAAAAGTAGACATGGCGTTGCATATACATATAGATCGTCTCTAATTACGCTGTCATATGCGGATTTGAAGTCGACATATGCGAGTGTCGACTGCCGTAGTGTGAAGATTTGGTCGATCGTCGACTTCCCTGGCCTGAAGCCACCTTATCAGTGTGTCAGCTTGTTTACGAAATGCTTCAGGCTTACACACAAAGTGACCATATCTTGCAGATGAGCTGGTGCAGGTCATTTCCAGCTGCTTTGAAGAGCTCAGCGCCAGCAGCTTTATTCGACTTGAGTTTCGATATGACGATCTTAACCAGGGGTTCAGGGGGATGGAATTCTCAGCGATCTTCGTCGTCAAGAAATGGATCATTCTGCCTGACAGCGGTATATAGATTAACATCGTGCTTATATAGTCTGCAGAAGTGGCTTTTCCATATTCTCCGCAACGACTGAGATTCTACTACTAAGTGTCTATTCTCATCCCTACAGACTGGCTTTATAACTTTGGCGTGTTCGCTTTATCTGTTGATAAGACCTTCGAACGTCACACCTGCAGTAGTTATCAAGACCAAGTTGGCTTACATCCGCGATTACTTGGTCTTTATAGCGGAGGCTCGGTCTTCCTCTTCTTCTCGAACTCAGAAGCCTCGGTGTCGAAGAAATTTTTAGCTGGAGCGTTGGTGTAAATGTGCTCGATGTAGCCGAGCCAATTTAGTCGAGGGATCTTTACCTTCCGAACTATATCCACATCTTTGTACAGCTCGTAGAGGTCGCGGTTATGTCCTCTCCTCCTCATAGGCAGGACCAGATATCCGCGCAGAATTTTTCTTTCAAAAGAACCCAAAATCAGTTCCACGATCCTGTTTATCGTCCAGCTTTCGGCTCCGTACAGCAAAACTGGCATTATGAGCGTTTTGTAAGATATGACTTTGGTTCTTCTAGTGAGGAGTTTTGACCCAAGTTGTTTGGACAAACCGAAGTAGCAGCGGTTGCCAAGGGCGATTCTATGCCGGATCTCTACTGTAGTATCGTTTGTGGAGTTAACGTTTGCCCCAAGGTAGGCAAACTTCCAATCACCAGCTGTCAACCGTTATATTTTGTCCCAGCTGAGACCGCGCGATGATGTCAATATCATCCGTATCCTAGCAGCTAGACGGACTTGTAGAAAATAGTGCCTTCTCTGTTGATGTCTGCCCGCAAATCTCCTTACCGAAACCCGGTGCGTGTTTCAAACGGTTCAGGTATCCTAGAACCGAACTACACGGTGCATCCCGTATTTTTAGCCGGATCAGTTTTCCTGAATGCGGCCATCGCATCAAACAATTCTTTGCGATGAATGCTGTCGTTGGTATGTATGTTGGCGTTACAGTCCATGAAGGACCAAAGCCGAGCTTCTCTCAATCACCCATAGGCGAAAGGGATCTGCAGTTTCTTGCAGATTGCAGGGTTGGTTCCAAACGGCGAGATTCGCGGAGCTTTTCTCGACTCTTGACTGTAGCACTTCCGTTGCTGTGCTCTTCAGAGCTTGTTTGCACTAGCTCCATTGTTGCTCTATTGATTGAGTGGAGGATAGAGGTGTATTGAAGAGCTTGAGGGAGACGCACTCCGGCGATAGTAGCTTTCCGACGTCATAGCTTGATATTCTTACGGAGGAGTGACTGACGTCAATCGCGATGTGATCAATCTGGTTGGTGACTGATTGATCTGGCGACCGCCAGGTGCCTTGGGGTATATTCAGGTGCGGAAAGCGTGTGCTAGCTAAAAGAAGATTCCGCCCCGTGGCAAGTTCGATCAGCCTGTGTCCGTTATCGGATGTGCTGTCATGTAGACTGTGTTTGCCGATGACCCGTTCAAAGATGCTTTCTTTACCCGGCTTAGCGTTAAAATCTTCCAGTATGATTTTGGTAGCATAGCTGGGGCATTTGGCATATGTCCTGTCTAGGAGATCATAGAAATAATATTTGACGGAGTTATTCTTGTCTTCCGTGGGGGCATGAACAAACAATGCTTACAAATTATTAAATTTTGTAAGACAAATCCAAGGACATGAAATTGAACGAACCTATGTATGCCTTGAAAGGTTTTTCGTAAAATAAAAAACCGCTATTTGTTAAGAATTGCGTCTCCCTTTTACTTATCGATACCTCTTCCGAAACATTAGATTTCCGAGAAATGGTAGCAGTTAAGTTAATATGAAACTTGACACCTTCCAGTGATGTCCTTCCACACTTCTCCCATACAACCCCAAAGGCATTTGTAAGTCTCCGGGCTTTTGGGGGACATTCGCCGACGAACATTTTACAAATGTTCTATAAATGTATTTCAATCAAAAGTAATTATCTCTTCCCCAAAATCCGATCCCTTCGGCTAAAATATCCTAATATGTACTCTTGTCCTTAATTAGATGCCAAATCTACCGAACAACATAAACTGGAACAACTTTTAATCACCAAAAACAGAAGCAACGCCAAGAAAATAAAAATAATTCACCATCATCCCTTTATTCGAATCCAAGGACCTTTATACTACGAATCTCTGGAATAAATTAAGCCCAATTACCATAGCTCAATTGACCTTTTCATGACAAATTTGCTCCATGAAATTTTAATTTCCTGTCAAAGTGCATATGTATGTACAAATGTACGTATATCCTTTACTTCGACTTTGCTTTGCCGCTGGGATCTGTAAGTAGCGCTTGCGTAATTGTAGGCCTGTTCACCGCCCTTTGAGGAATAGATGTCCTCTGTGATTATTGAACTTTTAAATTCTTAATTGATTCTCGCCGAAGAGTTCAGAAAGAGAGAATGATTCCAAGATTATAAGGAAAATGTCTCGAAGGATATGGCGTCCATTAGAGAAAGGACAACCGAAAGTTCCTTCATCATCCATTTTGTCACGTTGGGTCACTTCAGACCAATGAAATTCAATTATCCCTTTGTTGTCCCGACCTCGACCGAAAAGAGACTGAAACGAAAAATGATTGAAGGACTCTGTCAACATCAGCTAACCGTTTGTACTTTAACCGTGGCGTGGCAGGGTAAAGCAAAAAATAAGGATCGAATGCAAACAAAAAATCTGTCACTTACACTGCGGTAAACAAAGTGACAAAATCCCCGCCACGTGACAGAAAAACTTAATTAATTCTGTCTGTCTACCTTAGTTGACTCATAGGGAAAGACCGAGTGATGTGATTGAAGGAAGGTGTATACCTTGAACCCTAAGTGCCACTGGTACGATAGCTATTAAGATCGATTAATCCACCCCTAAGTACATGGACCACGAGTACTCACCCCTAAACCACCCACGGAAACAAATTGACTGCAAATCCTTTGCACCAATAATACGCACATGCACAAATGTACGTCCAAAGTGCAACATTTCACACCAACCAACCCCCGTAGAAAGGAAATCAAGTAAGAGGAATAAAGAAAGAAAATAGAAAATCCTTGGCTCTTATCCAGTGTAAACAAATCGCCTTACAATAGCACGTGACTAAAGCCCTCTTCAACTCGCGCAAACTGGCCGTCCTCATTCTTTCAACTGTCTTCTTGCAACTAATCTACCACTACATACCGTCACAGCGGACAACAAAGCGGAGACGGGTAAATGGGGGAAAAACTGCACCCCAATGCGTACCAAATCGGACAATAATCATCCTTTCCACATTCGTCCTTTCATACAACAATCGCATGCACGCAACGATAAGGAGTACCGATTGAGGACTTTAAATCCGAAATTTGCCTGAAATGAGGCTAAGGGTTGCACAATGATTGACTACCCTTCCTTTGATCGACGGAAATTAGCAAGGAAAAAAAAGAGAAAACACTTTACTCCAGGAATCCATCCCGCTGTGCAACAGTTGAATACTGGATTCATCATATCAACACACCCAAACAGATTGACTCTCGCCCAAGGACGACAATATGTGAACAAGAGTGCCAGAGAGAATGGACGGTATACCGCGCATGTGACCACACAATTACGCAGGGGAATAAGCCCCACCTCGGGTGTGCTTAGTATCCTTGCGATAGATAAAACGAGCAGTCCACCTTAGCCCGTACAAGGATTCGGAATTCAAGACCCGATTTAGTTTGTCGCGGATTCCTGCTCGTCACGGTTGTATGTCGGAAGTGAGACCTGTCTTTTCCCCCCATTTTCGTCCTTTGTAGATGAGCGGATAATTTGCAAGTGAAAATATTTCATTTGTGTCATTTCGTGCTTATCGCATATAACGGTTAAGGACGCGTCTCTTCAGTGAAAGGGAGTGTTGCAATAGTTCGCCTGCCTATCCGTCACTGAATGGATGGATGGGAAGGAGAAAAAGTAAAAAAGTATTAATTAAGGATATCCATGCCATCGTTCGTCATCCGGTTACAGCAATTCTCGTCGTCGCTCATCTCAACCCCCTCCACCCCCTACCCATCCACGAAAACAACTTAAGGATTACGTTTTTAGTTAAGTCCGTGTGTTAACCAAGAACCGGGATTTAATTGAGTGTTTCTCCTTCGTATACGTGTGTGTAACCGCTCACAAAAGGTGATGAAAAATGATCCTTTAATGTGCTCCTGAAAGTGGAAACGAAGTGATATTAAACGGACACCCAGGCAAACACACGGGCCGAATCAAAGTGCGTGTTTTTTCGGTGTCAAATTGAAAAGGGATAACATTTAGCTGCCAACACGAAATGGATATGAAGACGAGGTGGCGACCATAGTTAATGCGTAAGGATATACAAACATTTTCCAACCATTCAATCGTTTCTGTATGACTAGTGAAAAAGGATACCCTGATAAACGATTCGTTTTTTTTTTCCTTCACTCATCCTTTTTATTATTTTCATTTTGCGGACATTCACATGAACCCACATCATCATTGTCCTTTTTGCCCATGGTGTGTATGTAAAGGATCTTTCGGTTCTCCATTGTTGAGGCTTGAATTTCATTTTAATAACCAAATGCCATAAATCAAATTTATATTGCATCCTTCCAGTGATACGTTTTGTCCTGGCGAGTTGTTGCGATACAACATGGGTATACCAACTCCCTACATCCTCGACCGTGGCGCGACCTCAAGTGGGTGTTTGTTCCCTACATGGCGACAACTGCGGTACTAGTGATGACGATGATGGTGACGGTCAGGATCATCTTTCTTTCGCTCTGTGGCGGGGACGCTCTTAGTTTTCTTCTTCTTCGTATACCTTCCTCGTGTTGTTGATGTGATTTATGACATTCAACACACACCTGTACGCGTCGTATGCCTAAAACCGCCAGTTACAAAGTCAATAGCGCGATACTATTGTTTACGTTACAACAACAAAATGACAATTTATTGTTCGGGGTTCGGGCGAACCTAACCCATGGTTGAGCACACCAACTGCTCTCCTGCAAGCAATCCGTGGGTTTGGTCGCGACATGATGGAGGCTTTAATATCATGATTTGGCTTTAAAATGATTTGCGTGCATAAATATTCAGCAGGAGTGTTGGCTGGAGAACTCCTTTACACACATACATACATATTTAAGGGCGTCTGATGCTATTAGAGAACCGAGCAACATTTCGTGGTAAATGGACACCCCGGAAACATCGAATGGTCGTTAGTTTTAATTTATGAAAATTTTATTGCATAATAATTTTATGGTTGAGAACCTTACGGTTTCCTGTTATGCAGAGGCATCCTGCCTGTGCTTACTCGACGGTTTATGCACCTGGGCTTCAGTACTTGGTTTGAGCCAGGACCTGCTGATTCGGGGATGTGTTAAAAATTTATTGAAAATTAATTGAGATTATGACGGTGGGAAAGTGGAGCTCTTTAATGGGCTGCTTTTACCTTGGTGTTACTGTTTGGTTGGAAGTCGGGACCGTGTGTAGTCGGACGTGTAATTGGGGCACGATCGTAACAACGGACGTACATATTTATCCTTCCACATGAATGGATGAAGGTTTTTTTTCATGATGCTTAATGTCCTCATGAATGGCACATTGTTGTGATTTAGTGCTACATAAATGGAGTCTTAAATATTTTGGTGACAACATCGATTAACGCTTGAAGTTGATGAGGTTTTGAACACAATTTTGTAGTCGTAGCATTTTATGAAGCATGTATACATGAGCTAGGAACATGTGGAAATAAATAGTCAAAGCGATGAAGGATCATGATGGTTAGACCTCATATGGACAACACTTCATGGGAGCAGTTTTCAGTGCCGTGAATCACAAGTATTTAAAGTGAAACCAATTATTTTATAGTTAAAATACTCGTAACGTAAACCTCTCTAACTGTGTAGTGACGGCATGGCGAATTTCCAGCCAATCGATGAAGTACGTAGTCATGCGTTTTAAGGCACTCCATTTACTTCTTCTTCTTTTTAGCGGGCGCTAAAGTTGGGGTGAACCTGGGCCTCAACCAACATGCCTTTTCCATTGGCGCACACCCAGTTGGCCGTCCTCTGTTTCTTCCTTCTGTTTCGATTCAAAAACTCTCTGGGCTGGAGCTATGGTCTCCGTTCGCTCTACATGGTCTAGCCATGTTCAAACTCGTGTTTGAACCTTTTCCTCCATTCCCCGTCTACGTTTATAGGACACGCAAAATCTTTCTCTCGAAACGGCCAAGGGCCTCCTCATTCGCTTTTGATAGCCAAGGAAGACGAAAGTAGATGAAATCCTTAACTTATTTCTGCCAACTTATTTCTGCCAATACAAACGTTCTGGCCAAGCCGTCGGTGGTGACTGTCCTTTTTGATGACAGTATATATTTAGTTTTGCCCTTATTTACTGTCAAACCAATTTTTGCCGCCTCCGTCTCGATACTCGTCAACACCTCATTGACATCTCACTGATATGAATAAATTGTGCCTCTTGTGTTGGTCAGTGGTATCTACACAATCACTTCTAATACGACGTTGAAGAAACCACACGACAGCGCATCGCATGCCTAAATCCATTTTTGACATCAAAACTATTGGTCAGGTCTTCACCGATTCGGATGGAGCAGCGAGCATACTCCAAAGTCATCCTGCATAGTTTGACGAGTTTACCAGGTAGACATGACGTTGTATAGCTCGTCTCTAATTACGCTGTCGCATGTGGCTTTGAAGTCGACAAATAGGTGGTGAGTGTCGACTTGAAATTTATTAGTTTTTTTCACGGATCTGCCATAATGTAATAAGGACCTATCAGCTCATTTACAAAAGGCTTCAGGCGTTCATACAAACAAACGTTCATACAAAGGGGATTTTGTAGGCGATATTAAGGAGACTTATTCCTCTGTAGTTGGTGCAGTCGGGCATACGATGCTGAGACCCCATTCCTCGGACATACTTTCCTCTGACCATATCTTACAGATGAGCTGGTGCATGCTCCTAACAAGGTAATTTCCAGTTGCTTTGAAGAGCTCAGCAGAAAGTCCGTCTGAGCCAGCAGCTTTGGTCGGGATGAGATTCGATATACCTACTTACTTAGATGGCGCTACAGTTCGGGATGAACCTCAACCAACAAGCTTCTCCAGCCGGCACGATCTTTGGCCAGCCGCTTCCAGTACAGGACGCCCAATTGGTTGAGGTCCCTTTCCACCTATGCGCGCCACCTAAGATTCGGTCGACCTCTGCTGCGTCGTCCCTCGGGGTTGGTGTCGAAGACTCTTCGTGCCAGAGCGGTGATGTCCATTCGCTATACATGGCCCAGCCATCTAAGACGGTGGATCCGACTAGGCGAATGTCGCTGTAGAGCCCGTACAATTCTTGGTTGAATCTCCTCTCCACTCTCCGTTTACACAAACGGGACCAAAGATTGCACACAGAATTTTCCTCTCGAAACGCCCAAGAGCCTCTTCATCCGCCTTTGATAAAGTCCAAGCCTCAGCGCCGTAGAGGAGGACCGGGATGATTAAGGTTTTGTTGAGGGATACCATAGTTTTTCGAGAGAGGGTTCTACTATCAGTTGCCTCTTGAGCCCAAAGAAGCAGCGGTTGGCAAGGGTTATTCTGCGTTTTATTTCAGGGCTGGTGTAATTGCTCCTTGTCACAATCGAGCCAAGGTAGACGAAGTCCTTGACTACTTCAGAAATATAGCTGCCGAAGGTGACGTTCTGACCAAGACGTCGGTGTCGTGCGTCTTTCTTTGATGACAGCATATATTTGGTCTCGTCCCCATTTACACTTAGACCCAGTTTCGATATGGTGATCTTAATTTCGTCGAGATCAGGGGGAGCGGAATTCTCTGCGATCATCGTCGTCAAGAAAGGAATCGTTCAGCGTTGACTAATACGTGCTTATACAGTCTGCAGAAGTGGTTTTTCCATATTCTCAGCAACGACTGCGATTCTACTACTAGGTGTCCATTCTCATCCCTACAGGCTTCCGTTCTGGCGTTATGACCTTGGCATGTTCGCTTTATCTGTTGCTAAAACCTTCCAACGTCATGTCTGCAGTAAAACCTCATCAAGTCCTCAACTGCCTTCGAACCAGGTTCTTCTTCATGGTGGAGCCTTGAGGCCCTAAACCTCAGATGCTGTGCTTTTCAGGGCTTTTTTGCAAAGGTTCCACGGTTGTTCTATTGACTGCTTGGAGGATTGAGGTGTATGAGAGAACTTAAGAAAGATCGGCAAAGGCACGAAAGGTTTCCAACGACATAACTTTGTGTACTTGATATCCGTAGGCTCATCTTGGCTACTACAAGATAGTGGTCGGAATCAATGTTAGCTCCTCGGAGAGTTCGAACATCAAGAACGTCTGACGTCGATCACAGCCCGTATAGTTCGTCGCTGTACCTTCTTCTCTACTCTCCGTTTATACAAACGGGGCCATGGATTGAACGCAGAATTTTCCTCTCGAAACAACCAAGAGCCTTCTCATCCGCTTTCGTTAATGTCCAGGCCTCGGCGCCATAGAGGAGGACCGACATGATTAGGGTTTTGTACAGTGTAACCTTGGGCTTTCGAAAGAGGGCTCCACTTCTTAATTTATTCTTGAGCCCAAAGAAGCAGCGGTTGGCAAGAACAATTCTGCGTTTGATCTGAGCGCTGGTGTTGTTGTCGCTAGTCACTAGTGAGCGAAGTTCTTGACCGCTTCGAATTTGTGGTTGCCAATTGTGACGTTCTGGCCGAGACGTCGGTGTTGTACTTCTTTTTTGTTGACAGCATATATATCGTTTCACCCTCGTTAACCGCAAGACCCATCTTAATCGATTCTGCTTCAATGCTTTCGAACACTACATTGACATCCTGCTGTGTTCGTCATTGTCATCTGCGTACGCAAGTAGTTGCGCAGATTTGGAGTAGATCGCACCTTTTGTTTTCGCCAGTGAGTGTCATATAATAGCGCGTCACTTTGTCTAAATCTTTTTTTAACATCCAAGGTCTCGGTTAATTTGCTACCTACCTTAATGGAGCAACGAGCATTCTCCATTGTCATCCTGCATAATCTGTCAATTTCGGCAGGGATATTAAAACCAGATATAGCTCCGTATAGCTCATCTCTATGCACTCTGTCATAGACGGCCTTGAAATCGACGAAAAGGTGATGGGTGCCGACCTGGTCTATCATTGATCTACCTGGCCTAAAACCACACTGATAAGAACCTATCAGAATCAACAAAGGGTTTCAGGCGTTCCCACAGTATGGCAGAGAAGATCTTATATGCGATGTTAAGGAGACTTATTCCCCTGTAGTTGGCGCAGTTATAGGGGTCTCCTTTCCTGTAGACTGGGCAAACGAGGCTAAGATTCCATTCGTCGGGCAACTTTGCTCCGACCATATTTCACAGATGAGCTGGTGCACGCTCATTAACTTCTTCTGTTCGCACGGTTTACCGTCTTTGGGGATGCGTATTATCCACTAGAGTTCATGTGGTGCGAAAAGGATCCATCGATTATGTCGACCGTGAAATGTACATACGTAGCGCACGATAAGTGTGGCTTTCAATTTTCACAATTTGCACTCGTTGTTCTAGCATAAGTATAAAATGATCACATGGCGTACTTCTTCAGATACATATTTCACCCATTTTCAAACGCTTTTATGACAAAATAGGATTGATGCAACCAACTATGTACATACATACTCGTATATGGGCCTCAACACTATCTAGTAACAAAAACCTGCGGAGGCAAGTAGGAAGACATCTTTTTCTAAGAAACCCCTAACGCGATTCGTTATATTTTGACAGATAGTATTTCATCGTTATATCGTTATGTCGCCTACATGATTCAGTTAATTTTGGATAGAAGGACTTGTGTTAGCTATTTTTGTGGTGCATACGTATGTATGTTGGACTCTGACGCACGATGAGCGAGTTCGGATCCCAATAACACCAACGCCAACGTCCCTCCTCGGTGGGGTACTGGCAAAACCCCCCGTAGTATAACTTGCCTGGAAAAAGCTTCTCGACTCACGCCGTTCGGAATCGGCATTAAACTGTAGGTCCCTCTCACCTGTGGGAAAAATAAATCACACACACCATGGGTGATTGAAGAGAAGCTTGGCTCTGGTCCTTCATGGGCTGTAACGCCACCAAAAGAAAGAAAGAATATATGCACGTATGTAGGTCGAAGACCCTAAATTTGCGTGGGTCTATCCTAAAGTAGTTACAACTGCGACAGAGCACGTATTGCTATTTCCATAAGAAAGGCATTTCGTCTCGTGCAAGAACAGCTGTCGTTAGGCAACTGAATAAAACTTTAATCGGCATTCCAGGCAGATTCCTTAACATCAAAATATGTAGGAAATCTTTATATAGATTATCGGAGGAATGAGTATCTTAATGCTAAGTTACGGCACCGTGCTTTCTCGTTAATGAGGGAAGAGTGCCGAACGGAGGACAATAAAAGGATAGTTGTCAGGCTTTTCAACTTAGTTTATTAGTTTACTCACTAACTAACTTTGGGCCTGCTGCTTTAGTTTACTGCTATTACTATGTGTTAGTTAAATAACTAACTTGTGTTGGAACAAATTAATAATTAATTTAAATTAATTAGAATGCCGTCGATAGTAAAATCGACGCGGCTTATACATGTATACTTTTTAACAACATTTTGTTCAGAAACAACCAATAGCCTCGGATAGGGACGGATTACATGTTGACGACCCCCGCAAACGTCAAAAAGGAAACGAATTTCGGATCTGCACCTGGAACGTTAGGTCCCTCAACATACTAGGTGCAGCCGAACAACTGGTCAACTCTTTAGACTGCTATAAGGCAGACATTACCGCGCTCCAAGAAGTGCGATGGGATGGGCCAGGCAAAAAGCGGATGAAAAACTCTGATATATACTACGGAAACTGCTACAGAGAAAATAAACAACGCTTATTCGGATGCGGATTTGTTGTTCGAGGCACACTCAGAAAAAAAGTCTTAAGCTTCCAGTATATAAGCGAACGCCTCATAACTATCCGCATCAAGGCCAATCTCGGGAATATTAGCTTACTATGTGTCCACGCCCCCACAGAGGAGAAAGATGACCGACATAAAGACGACTTCTATGATCTCCTAGGCAGAACGTATGCGCAATGTCCCAATGTCCCCAATGTTCAATGCGAAGCTGGATAAGGAAGCTATCTTTGAACGGGTCATTGGAAAGCACAGCCTACACAACACCACGTCAGAAAACGGATTAAGGATAGTGGACTTTATGGCGGGACATAACCTGGTAGTAGCAAGTACACGATTCCCACACCTCAACATCCATAAGGGCGGTCTTTCGATAAATCGACAACCAACCAAATTTATCATATTGCGATCGACGGCAGACCTCCTCCAGCATCCTAGATGTCCGAACCTTTCGAGGAGCCAACATCGACTCGGACATTGTTGCAGCCAAGGTATGGATGCGAATTTCTCGGAATCAACGGAGTCAAGTAAGAACACCAAAATTTAACGTCGGAAGGTTGCAATCGCAGGAGACCGCCAGGACCTTCGCCGATCAAGTCTCCCTGAAGCTTTCTCAAGTCCCGATGCAATCTGCAGAAACCATAGAACAGCAATGGAGTCGTTGTCAGAAAGCCATTAGAGAGGCCGCCTCCGATATACTCGGTTTCGAGCCACCACCGTCGAGAAACCCATGGTTTGATGATGAGTGCAGACAGGCCCATGTAGAGAAACAGAATGCATACATGGCCACAATGCATCGCCGGACGAGAGCTGCCCGCGAGCTCTATGAACAGAAAAGGAGGGAGGAACATGCGCTTCTGAGAAGGAAAAAAAAAGGAGCACGAGAAGCGCGAGATCGAGGAGACGAAGAGATGTTACTGCAGGAACGACGTTCGAAAATTTTACCAGAAAGTAAAACGAACATGCCAAGGCTATAAAGCCAGAGCAGAAGCCTGCAGGGATGAGCACTGACAACTAGTAGTGGAGTCACAGTCGATGCTGAGATTGTGGAAGGACCACTTCTGCAGACTGTATAATGGCGATGATAGTCAAAATGCCGCCGTCAGGCAGAGCGAACCATTCACAATGGACGAAGTCGAAGGAGAATCCCGTCCATCCGACCTAGACGATGTTAAGATAGCGATATCGAAACTTAAGTCTTATAAAGCTGCTGGAGCAGACGGACTCCCCGTGGAACTGTTTAAAGCAGCTGGCGATGAGCTGGTCAGGAACATGCACCAACTCATCTGCCAGATATGGTCGGAAGAACGCATGCCCGATGAATGGAATCTCAGTATCGTTTGCCCGGTCCATAAGAAAGGAGACCCCTATGACTGCGCCAATTACAGAGGGATAAGCCTCCTGAACATCGCGTACAAGATCCTCTCTGCCGTACTGTGTAAGTACCTGAAACCGTTCGTGGACAATCTGATAGGTTCCTACCAGTGTGATTCCAGGCCAGGAAAATCCACGATTGACCAAATATTTACACTACGGCAGATCTTGGAGAAGACCCATGAATTCCAGGTCGACACGCACCATCTTTTCGTCGACTTTAAAGCCGCGTATGACAGTGTTTGTAGAGACGAGCTATACAGAGCCATGTCATGTTTTAACATTCCTTCCAAACTCGTCAGACTGTGCAGGATGACTATGGAGAACTCTCGCTGCTCCATTAAGGTCGGAGGTGAACTAAACTGGTGGAGGTGAACTTTGATGTTAAAAAAGATTTTAGACAGGGTGACGCACTGTTATGTGATTTCATCATCATCATTCTTGAAAAGATCGTGCGGGACTCTACTTCAAGTCCACACAACTGCTTGCCTACGCAGATGACATTGACGTTATTGGACGAACAGAGCGAGACGTTATGGAGGCGTTCGCAAGCATTGAAGGAGAAGCGGCTAGAGTGGGTCTGAGGGTAAATGGGGACAAGACCAAATATATGCTGTCATCCAAGAAAGATGTGCAACACCGACGTCTTGGTTAGAACGTTACCTTCAGCAGCTATATTTTTGAAGTAGTCAAGGACTTCGTCTACCTTGGCTCGATAGTGACAAGCAGCAACGACACCAGCGCTGAGATAAAACGCAGAATAACTCTTGCCAATCGCTGCTTCTTCGGACTCAAGAGGCAATTGAGTAGTAGAGCCATCTCTCGAAAAACTAAGGTTTCCCTCTACAAAACCTTTATCATCCGGGTCCTCCTCCACGGCGCTGAGGCTTGGACGTTATCAAAAGCGGATGAAGAGGCTCTTGGGCGCTTCGAGAGGAAAATTCTACGTGCAATCTTTAGTCCCGTTTGTGTAAACGGAGAGTGGAGGAGGAGATTCAACCAGGAAATGTACGGCCTATACAGCGACATCGGCCTAGTTAGACGTCTTCGGATCCAACGTCTAAGATGGCTGGGCCATGTATAGCGAATGGACATCACCGCTCCGGCCAGAAGAGTCTTCGACTCCAACCCCGAGGGACGACGCAGCAGAGGCCGCATTTAGGGAAAGGGACCTCAACCAACTGGGCGTGCGGCACTGGAAGCGGCTGGCCAAAGATCGTGCCGGCTGGAGAGGCTTGTTGGTTGAGGCCCTGGTTCACCCCGAACTGTAGCGCCATCAAAGCAAGTACGTAAGTTTTAACAGACATTAAATTTAATTTAATTTTATTTGTATGGAGTATAAGTTTTTTTGAGGGCGCCGTGGCGCAGTGGTTAGTATGTTGGTCTCGGATCCCAATAACACCAACGCCTTCGAATGATAATTTCGCGGCGTCGCTCCTTCCCGACTCACGCTCTGGGCCCTTCATGGGCTGTAACACCACCAAAAGAAAAAGAAAGAATAGAGTGTAATTTTAGCTGTTTGTTATTTTAAGTATGTTGATATTGTTACGGAGACACGAACCGGCGGTTATGTTCGAATTTCGCTGTCGAAATTCGAATGCTCTAGTGAAGCTAAAATGGAAATGATGGTAACTTTCAGCGGCATACTGCTGAATTCCAGAGCATTCTAGAAGGGGAACGTCTGACGGCGAACATTTGAGAAAGTGGACCGAGAGCTATATAAGCGCGAACGCTCGCCCTTGGGAGCATTCAATTTACGGAACTCAACAACGTGTGGCCAGTTTGTATACAGTGTGATCAGTCGGTAAACTAGTGTGAAAGTAAAAGATTTTAATAAAGATTTGTGTGTGTAATAAATTGTGAAGTCCAGGATGAATTTTGGATATTCTGGCGAGACTCCATATTAACGGCGGAAGCTTTCACCCTTAAGGAGGGCCAGATCCCCTTCCTTTAACTCTGGGTGAACGATTTTCGCTCACTTCACTGGGTTCGTTGCAGGGGCTCGCTAGGTTCGTTGCTGGGGCTCACTAGTTTCGCTACTGGGATTCACTAGATTCACTGCTGGGACTCACTAGATTTGTTGCTGGGGCTCACTAGATTCGCTGCTGGGGCTCAGTAGATTCACTGCTGGAACTCACTAGATTCGCTGCTGGGCTCACTAGGTTCGCTACCGGGGGTCACTAGGCTCGCTACTGGGGCTCACTAGCTTCGCTGCTGGGACTCACTAGATTTGTTGCTGGGGCTCACTAGATTCTCTGCTGGGGCTCACTAGCTTCGCTGCTGGAGCTCACTAGGTTCGCTACTGGGGCTCACTAGGTTCCCTTCTGGGGCTCACTATGTGGGTTCACTACGGGGGCTCACTAGCTTCGCTGCTGGGGCTCACTATTTTTGTTGCTGGGGCTCACTAGATTCGCTGCCGGAGCTCACTAGCTTCGCTGCTGGGGCTTACTAGATTCGCTGCTGTGACTCACTAGGTTCACTGCTGGGACTCACTAGGTTGGATGCTGGGGCTCAGTAAGTTCGCTGCTGGGGCTCACTAGATTCACTGCTGGGGTTCATTAGGTTCGCTACTGGCGCTCAGTAGATTCGCTGCTGGGACTCAGTAGATTCGCTGCTGGGACTCACTAGATTCGCTGCTGGAGCTCACTAGGTTCGCTTCTGGGGCTCACTAGGTTCGCTACTGGGGCTCACTATGTGGCTTCAATACTGGGGCTCACTAACTTCGCTGCTGGGGCTCACTATTTTTGTTGCTGGGGCTCAGTAGATTCGCTGCTCGGGCTCACTAGATTCACTGCTGGGGTTCATTAGGTTCGCTACTGGAGCTCACTAAAGCATGTTTTTCGGCATTAGTCGCCACATACATACATATGTATGTATGTAAATGTTGACGCTCACTATGCAGTATCTAAATGTTGACAAATTTTCGATACACCGACCAAATCGTTTACATACATATGTACATCCCAACATGTCCTCCAAATCACGTATCGTAAGTCAAAGAACGACGGATTAGTCACAATCAATTCATTTTAATTTACTCTTGAGGTTATTAGCCCAAGAAAAGTGCGCTGCGTACAGAATATATCTTTCTATACCTCACTGACTGGTCGGTACATAACTTTAAATCTCAGAATTAATTTCCATGCTCTTTGACCATTACCCAAGTCAATTTTCCCCTAATAAAGCAAACTAAGTCGATGTTCCTTTAAACTCTTTAAATATTTGCAAGAAGAACCCATCCACCCACCCCAACGGCCAACTATGAACGTCCAACTACGAGTAGTACTTCAATTTCCTAGAACCAACAAGCGCTGTGTTTAATTTCAAAACAAACACTTTCCAGCTCTAATTACCAGACATAGCATCCATCTATCCCTCTGCTTGCCCTTTGTATCCGTTTTATTGCAAATTAAATCCGACATTTATTCGTTTTAAATATTCTCTCAGATATCTTTGCCATCTCCCGCGCTCTCGATTGAAATTGGCATCCCAAATACGTACATACTAGTATCTCCCCTTCAAAAATGAACGAATACCAACAGCGAAGCGGGTAGATAGAGTACTAGACGATACATCATCTCGATAAATAAAGAGCAAATGAATTCATTGTTGTTTATGCGACATCGAATGCACGCTGTGCCGGGGGGGGACCTTAGTCACAGATGGCCAGTTAGGCCGCCAGTCTCTGTTCCACTTCTTTCCATTTGATCCAGTGCCGGAATTCAGTCAAAGACGTACAGACACGATGGTTGTCTTTCCGGACTTTGGTAATAAATTATTCCACTTTCGATAGCTACAGAATAAATAAATTACGACCTTCGACTTGAACAAGGACCCCAAGAACGACATAGTCAGTTCTTTCGCTCAACATCATCATCATCATCATCGTCGTCATCGTACTAGTCATCAACATACCGCATCTTCGTGCTCGCAGTCTAACGAGTTTCCAATAAAAAATAAAATAAAAAAAACAACAACAACAACAAGTTAACAGTCGTCTTCTGCCGCCAGAGGATGTTCTGTAAGAAACCGTCCAAGTGTAACAAACTCACAGCGCAAGATAAACTACAAAATTGTAAGCGAAACGAAATGAAGAAAATAAAAAAAGGACGAAAGGAAACCGGCAAATGAATAATTTGTCGACGCCGTCCTCGGAGATCGCTGAACCTGCGATTCATGCCATCGGAGCTTGTGCTCCAACGACCAAATCGTCCACGCGAAGTAGAGAGTAGGAAACCTTGATTTTAATTAGTTCCTTAAGACCAAGCGGATGCATTCGCGATTTGTTGTCCGGCGATTAAAAGCAAAAAAACAACAAAAGGATAACTTATGTAAACAGATCCTTAACGCGACTATTCATGGCGACGGATGTCTTCCGTTTTTGCATGACCCATAGTTCCATATAGCAATACGACCGATTTACTGGCGTTTCAGGAAATGAATTTCTCACTTCCTCTGCCGTTCCTTCCGCGACACTTGGTTACGGTCAACTCCAGCCGACACCGAGATGGCCGGACAAAGTTTTGATTTCAATCCTTTCTACTAACTCTCGTACTGCCTGACGTCCTTCCTGGATGGTGTTCCGAGTTATTTGCTTAAACTGTGAACGGGTGGCTGACAGGAATAAATGTCAAGCAATTGCTAAAAAGTTTCACTCGTAGTCGTTCGCCGTGTGCCTGGGTGCATACATATGGATGTGTACCAGTGCGGTTGCATTCCATCGGGCTTTGTGATATTCCATTCATGGCACGTTCAGATTCAAACCTTGAAATGTGACCGGAAACACATAGGCATCCGAATAGTATAACTATTTCGGTTGTTCATCTAAGGTGCACCTGCAGGAGGATATCTGTGCGAATGGATAAAACGTCAGACGGCGGCATTTGGGAAAGTTCGAAATAGTTTCGAGTGTAGTAAAAGTTCGTTCTGTTGCCGTAATGGTTGAGGAGCTACTAGGATTTTAGATAAAGGCGTTTGTTGAACAAGCCTCGCACGAAGTTCGAGTGAATTTGACATGTGGGATTTGTGTATTTGCCTCTCTGTGACAGGAGTGCAGTCATGGCTTAATCCTTTTCTTAGGTTTACTCTTGACGCGATGGTTTTCAGTCTATAGCAGACGTGCTAATACACAGCCACAGCTGGTTAAAAGTTAGATTAGACGACGAGTGGTCATGTATAGACCACTCCACTCTCTACATATGTATATATGTATGTATACACAAGTATGTCTATATGTATACATACTACTGTATCGAAAAAGTAAGGTGGCATTTGCCTTAAAGCCACACAAATGCACTTATTTTTATATAGGACTGTCTTAGGACTGTCTTAGGACTGTCTTTGAAGGCCGTGCAAAGTTTTGCATCAAAACGTTGAATAGTGTTTGAGACACGCTTCTTTTTGTGAGCTGCTAAATGTGAATTTGTCGATTATTCTGTCTAAGTGAATGGTGCAGAAAGCCTTTGGTAATGAAGCTGTGCCTTACAAGTAGTAAAAAGATCTCCAAGAAGGCCGAGAACTTGTCGAAAACGAAGAGCGTCCCGGATGACCATCGACTTCAATCGACGAAACTCACGTCCAAAAAATCAAAAAGTTAGTGCTTGCAGACCATCAGTTAGCAGCTAGAGGCTTTACTGGTGATATTGGTATTCCAAAAGGATCAGTCAGTACCACTTTAAAGGATGGAAAAACTACGCCAAAGTCGTTCAACAATCAAGGTCTTCTTCATGACCTTTTAATCAAAAACCCGACTCATATCATTTCAAATCCACCGTTTTGACCTGATTTGAGATTGTACGACTTCTCGCTATTCGAAAAACTCAAAAGAACACTCCGGAGACAACATTTTGAGTCGATAGAGGAGATACAACCGAAGTAAAGTACGATCGACTCATAGACGACTTCTACGATTTTCTAGACACAACAAAAATAGTTGTAGGAAATTTTAATGCAAAACTGGGCAAAGAGGACATATAGCCTGCACGACACCACGTCCTCAAACGGACATCGGCTACTTGACTTCCTGGCGGGGAGTAATCTCTCGCTACCGATTACCGCATCTCAAACTTCACAAAGGAACCTGGCGATCACCTAATCAGTCTGCCACCAATCAGTTTGATCACATTGCGATCGACGGCGATACTCCTCCAGCATCCTAGATGTACGAACCTTCCGAGGAGCCAACAACGATTCGGATCACTACCTTGTTGTAGCCAAGGTACGTATGAAGATATCAAGGACGCCACGGAGTCGAGCTGGACAACGAAAGTTTGACGTCGGAAAGCTACAATCGCAGGAGACCGCTAAGACCTTTGTCGATCGAATTTCCCTCAACCTCTCGCAAACTCCACTGACACCGAAGCAACCCACAGAACAACAGTGGGAGAATTGCCAGTGTGCCATCAGAGACGCTGACTCTGATGTATTGGGTTTTAAGCCACTGTCAGCTAGAAACCCCTGATTTGATGAACAATGCTGGCAAGCCCATATAGCAAAGCAATGCCATGCTACATAGACGGACGAAAGCCACTCGTGAATACTACGAGCAGGAACGGAGAGAGGAACACACGCTTTTTAAGAACAGAAAAAGACACCACGAATCGAGGATATGGAGAGATGCCATCACAGGAATAAGGCTTGCAAGTTTTACGAAAAAGTACAACGAACATGCTAGGGCTATAAAGCCAGAGCAGAAGCCTCTAGGGATGAAGACGGACAACTAGTAGTAGAGTCTTGGTCGATGCTGAAAATATGGAAAGAACACTTTTGTAGACTGTTTAACGGCGAAGAAAGATCTAATATCGCTGTCAGGCAGAATGATCCATTCGCAACAGACGAAGATTTAAGAAAATTTCGTCCACCCGATCTAGATGGTATTAAGCTAGTAATTTCAAAGCTCAAGAACAATAAAGCCGCGGGCGCAGACGGGCTATCTGCCGAACTATTTAAAGCGGCTGGAGATGACCGGGTAGGGCGCATGCATCACCTTATCTGGTCGGAGGAAAGCATGCCCAACGAATGGAATCTCAGCATCGTTTGCCCAGTCCACAAAAAAGGAGACCTCTATAACTGCACCAACTACAGGGGAATAAGTCTCCTTAACATCGTATACAAGATCTTCTCTGCCCTACTGTGTGAACGCCTGAAACCCTTTGTGGATAATCTGATAGGTTCTTATAAGTGTGATTTCAGGCCAGGTAAGTCCACAAAATGCCAGATATTCACACTGCGGCAGATCTTGGAGAGGACTCAAGAACACCAAATCGACACCCCACACCTTTTCGTCGATTTCAAAGCCGCGTATGACAGTGTGTATAGAGACGAGCTATGTATATAGCGCCATGTTTTGACATCCCTGCCAAACTCGTCAGATTGTGCAGAATGACATTGGAGAACTCTCGCTGCTCCAGTAAGGTCGGTAACGAATTACCCGGAACCTTTGGTGTTAAAAATGGATTTAGACAAAGTGACGCACTGTCATGTAACTTCTTCAACAATGTGCTTGAAAAAATCATACGAGGCTCACTGACCAAGTCTGCACACTGCTTACGTACGCGTAATTGGACTAACACAGCGGCACGTCAAAGATGCGTTCGAAAGCATTCAAGCAGAGGCGGCTAAAATGAGTCTTTCGGTTAACGAGGGTAAAACGAAACAATTGGCAGATACAGATCCAAAGTGGTCAAGGACTTCGCCTACCGTGGTTCACTAGTGACCAGTGACAATAACACCAGCGCTGAGATCAAACGCAGAATTGGTCTTGCCAACCGCTGCTCCTTTGGGCTCAAGAGGCAATTGAGAAATAGAGCCCTCTCTCGAAAGACGAAATTTGCGCTGTACAAAACCTTAATCATCCCGGTCCTCCTCTATGGCGCAGAGACCTGGACTTTAACGAAAGCGGACGAAGAAACCCTTTGTCGTTTCGAGAGGAAAATTCTGCGTTCAATTAATGGTCCTGTTTGTATAAACGTGGAGTGAAGGAGAAGATACAACAACGAACGATAATGGGCTGTACAGCGACATCGGCCTAGTACGTCTTTGGATCCGTATCCAACGACATGGCTAGGCCATGTAGAGGGAATGGATAAAACAGCTCCGGCCCGAAGAGTCCTTGAGTTCAACCCCGAGGGACGGCGCAGCAGAGGACGACCGAATCTAAGGTGGCGCACACAGGTGGAAGGGGACCTTAACCAACTGGGAGTGCGTCACTGGAAACAGCTGGCAAAAGACCGTGCAAGCTGGAGACGTTCTTTGGTTGAGGTCAAGGTTCACACTGGACTGATGGCTAGGCCATGTAGAGTGAACGGATAACACAGCTCCGGCCCGAAGAGTTTTTGAGTTCAACCCCGAAGGACGACGCAGCAGAGGGCGACCGAATCTAAGGTGCCGCACACAGGTGGAAGGGGACCTTAAACAACTGGGAGTGCTTCGCTGGAAACAGCTGGCAAACGACCGTGCAAGCTGGAGAAGTTTGTTGGTTGAGGCCCAGGTTCACACCGAACTGCAGCACCACCTATGTAAGTTAGTTAGATCCTTGGGGGAGAGTTGGGGTTGATCCCTTGCGCACTTCCACTCATATACAGTGTTATAAGTTCCTGAGTTATGACTGAATTCTCGGAACTTAATTGGGCGAAATGTACTGTAGAACACTACTTAAGTGCTGTGATTTACAAAACACTCGGTCGTTACCCCAATTCAATTACAGAGCGTACAAATTTGAATTTTAACGGACCGGAAAGCCGAATTTTAATAACAATTCAACGGAAAAGAAATTTATTTTTCAAAACAAAACCAAGCAACTCACGGAGAATCCCTACTCAACTAAAAATAGAACAATCCATTGCCCGAAGTACGAAAGTAAGTACTTCCACGAAAAACAACGAGCAATTGCCCCCAGAAGTGTGAGGAAAAATACGTAAAAAACGTAATCTCCAGAAAAATAAAATCTAAAAATCCAAACTAAATCACCAAAAAACATTTCATAACAAAACAACAATCAGTTCACCCTAGAATAGAGAGCGACAACCCCCACACCTAGCTCAAGCAATGAATCCTCCTCGCCGGGCAACCAACTGAAGTGAAAGAAAGGAAAATAGAATAAAAACAAAAACAAGAAACAAGGACATTAAATCAAAAATCAGAAACAATAAGGTTGTTAAGCAGGCGAATCAAAAAGGCATTTTGCACTTAGTCTCTTTGGCTTTGTTGTTTACATTTCCCAAGCAATGAGCAGTAACCGTCGTCGCAGCCAAGACCACTGGCCCCAAGGGCAAGGAGAAGTGAAATAAAAACAAAATATCTGGACCACCGCCCCCCAAACTGCAATCAACAACAATTTAAATAATTTCGTCCGACAACACGACCGCACAATAACAATTGCCCAACAACCCCTCGAGCAATCCTGGTCGAACATCCGTCCGTTCCAGACCACGCGCAGTGTGCCAGAAGTTCGCTCCAAATGAAAAGGAAAAACAGCTCGCTCATAAATCCTGCAGGTTACCGACATTAATCTCGGGAAATTGTAAACTAAGAGTCTCACAGCAAGGACGACGATAGAGGGCGGCAGCACAATTATCACTATGCAACAAACGACAAGCTGTAAACGGGGGCTGCGCCACATCTCATTAAAGAAATATGAAAAGCACGCCGAAGGCATCAGCCCAAACCGTTGGAAACTATGCAGTGCAGCAGTACAATAGCTTTGTTTGAAGATCTGATATACAGAGCACCGGAGGTTGTTTCCCTCGTGCCACTTAGACTCGTATATGTGACAAGGGTGAAGACGAAGCCCAAAATTTCCAACTACCCTTTCTCCACTTTGTCTTATCTTCCGGCAATGCTATTGTAGCCTGTTTGTCTGCCTGACTTTTTATTATCAATCGACTGTTCTAACTTTAGAGTTGGGATCTTCAGCCATCCCCCGGTAACGTATTGCCGAAAGTGGCGGTAAAGTAATTTAAGCACATTTCAGAGCAGTTCATTGAGTTGTTAAAGCAATGAACCTCACCGAGCACACAGGGCACCAACCCCTGTACCTGTACATCTACAAAGCCAATGCATAAATGAGCATAACACACGCTCACCACCCATACAGATACGAGTACTCAGCCGGCTGTGCATGGTTTACGTATCGTTTGGAAGCATATCACCCCCAAGGGGCTTTTTGGAACATTCACCCAGCATTCGGTGCGGAAGCGCCCGGTACACCGGTTTGACGAACATAACCAATTCGGAGATTGAGCTAGATTTGTCTCCACACTCTGGAGAGCATCATCCCCAATGCCGGGGGCGGCCTGGGCTCTTGTCTGCCATCGACACAGACTGCGCGGAGATAATTAAAGACTGCAAGTGCCGCCCTAAATGGTTAATCAATACGCCTGTAAAGTTTCGTAATTCATTGAATCACGGGTCGTTCCAGGATATGGATTTGCAACAGACACGGCGGGAGTGGGGTGCCAGATGAAAAGGACATCTAGTGATGGTCGTGCAATTTGTCTTTTGAAATATTAATGAGCCTTTGCCGAGGCAGAGGCTTCTTTGCCAATTTTTCTTTCCTGTCTTCCAGATTTTTTTCTTTTCTCTTCTATTTGTGCTGAGGGATGATGATCGATTGTATAATGATTGTAGGTCTAATGGGACAGGACGACGGAGAGAGTATAGCCAGCATGATGGGACAAACGTTTGTCCCGAGAATTTCTTTGTGCGCTGAGATATGCGATGGAATTGAATCGCATTGCCTCCTGTGACAGTGTACTATAGTCACTTTGGAAGATTAAGGATGAATGCCGCTTATCCTCTGTATGTCCCCCTAAGCAGGACAGGGGCTATAGGGATATCTGCTTTGACATTTTCCTTTGCTTTTTCGGTTTTCTGCTGAAATGACAGAATTATTCATTGAGCTCGGCAATGGGCATGGTTGGGAAGATAAATGGGGTAATGGGTTATTAAGGACGAGAATATGTCCTAATTGATGATGCATTAACCAAACGAACTGGGTCATGGATGGAATTGGTTTTTGTTTTTTTTCTTTTGATTCTATGCTGACAGTTGCGAAATGAAATGCAATCGATTTGCATTAGACACGAATCGCTCATGCAGAAGAGGAGAAAATGAAAATTGTTATTGAGTGAAAGGAAGTTAAGATGAGGAAACGAAGAACAAATGCAGAGACTGAGGAGAAAGGCTGCATATGGACGATGCTTTTGATAAAATGTGGTCATTGGGAACTTGTTTAATGTGCAACTTCATTAAACAATGAAGTATTGTAGTAGTAGTATTGTAATTGGCAAGAAAAGCTTCTCGAAGTTCACCGTTCGGAACCGGCAAAAAACTGTAGATCCCTTTCACCTATGGGTGATTGAGAGCAGCTCGGCTTTAGTCCTTCGTGGACTGTAACTCCAAATACATACATAAGACAGCATTCTTCGGAAAGAATTGTTTGATGCGATGGTCGAATCCAGGACAACTGATCCGGCTGTGTCGCGCCACGCTAAAAAATCCACGATGCAGCGTGCAGTTCGGTTCTAGGACATCTGTATCGATTGAAACATGCACCGGATTCCAGCAAGAAGATGCGCTGTCATGTGACTTCTTCAATTTGGTGCTGGAGCGGGTAGTGCGACGGTCAGTCATCACCAAGATACGCCGATGATATTGACATCATCGCGCGGTATCACTTACTTACTTAGATGGCGCTATAGTTCGGGGTGAACCATGGCCTCAACCAACAAGCCTCTCCAGCCGGCACTACGTTTGGCCAGCCGCTTCCAGTGTCGCACGCCCATCCTCTGCTGCGTCATTCCTCGGGATATGTGTCGAAGACTCTTCGGGCCGGCGCGGTGATGTCCATTCGCTCTACATAGCCCATCCATCTTAGACGTTGGATCCGAAGATCCAATGCAGAATTTTCCTCTCGAAACGCCCAAGAGCGTCCAAGTCTCAGCGCCGTAGAGTAGGATCAGGATGGTTAAGGTTTTGTAGAGGGATACCTTAGTTTTTCGAGAGAGGGCTCTACTACTTAGTTGTCTCTTGAGCCCAAAGAAGCAGCGGTTGGCAAGAGTTATTCTGCGTTTTATCTCAGCGCTAGTGTCGTTGCTGCTTGTCACTATCGAGCCAAGATAGACAAAGTCCTGGACTACATCAAAAATATAGCCGCCGAAGGTGACGTTATGACCAAGACGTCGGTGTTGCGCGTCTTTATTTGATGACAGCATATATTTGGTCTCGTCCCCATTTACCCTTAGACCCACTTCAGCCGCTTCTGCTTCAATGCTTGCGAACGCCTCATTGACGTCTCGCTTTGTCCGTCCGATAACGTCAATGCTATCTGCGTAGGCAAGCAATTGTGTAGACTTGAAGTAGATCGTACCTCTTGTATTGGCCGCAGAGTCCCGCACGATCTTTTCAAAAATAATGTTAAAGGAATCACATGACAGTCCGTCACCCTTTTTAAAACCTTTTTTAACATCGAAGATCCCGGTTTGCTCATTACCGACCTTAATGGACGAGTTTGGCAGGGATGTTAAAACTAGACATGGCTTTGTATTGTTCATTTCTATACACGCTGTATATTTGGTATATTTATTTATTTATCTACCGAACAATATTCTTACAGATAATTCATGCTTACATTAATTATTAATCAATACTTATATATATATCTATAAATTACACGAATAATTCACGTTCAAGGCGACATTTTAATTGATTTCTATCAAGGTTAAAGTCAAATATGCCGCCGGCTATATTATATAGCAAAGAGCATCTTAAAATTGCTTCGTTACGAGCATAGTTTGTTCTAACGAACTGAGTTTGAAGGAACGGACGATCTCTTAAAATTCTCTCTGGCGCATAGATATTTAAAAATTTGAGGATTTCAGGGCATTGAATTCTACATGTGAGAACATCATGTACAAACAAGATTCCTTGGATCTTTCGTCTTTTTTCCAAAGATGTGATGTTTATTAGGCGACATCGCGCTATATAAGATGGCATTAAGTGCCAATTAAGTCTTCTTACTACGAATCTTGTGAACGATTTCTGTACTCTTTCCAATCTGTTTATATGTACTGCACAATATGGGTCCCAAATAATTTAGCAATATTCCAAGTATGGACGCACTAATGCAACGTACAAAGATTTTAACGTGTATGGATCCTTGAAATCTTTGCAATTTCGCTTAAGGAATCCTAATAAGGAATTGGCCTTGGCAGCTATATAATCAAGGTGAGGAACGAAGGTCATTTTTGAATCGAATTTAACACCTAGATCCAAAATTTCGTTAGTAAAATCTAACTGTTTGTCACCAATTGTATAGTTAAAGCATATCGGAAAAGAACAACGATAAGCTGAGAATACTTTACATTTTTGAATATTTAGGGTCAAATTATTGGTCTTACACCACTCAACAATGCTGTTAAGATCTGATTGCAAATACATGCAATCACTTACACTGTTTATTTTGCAAAAGATTTTTAAATCATCGGCAAAAAGCAACGCTGATGAGAATTTAACAACCTCGGAGATGTCGTTTATAAAAAGAATAAACAATAATGGGCCCAAATGGCTACCCTGAGGAACGCCTGAGTAGACCTCAATGAGTGAAGACGTAAAAGTGCTGATTTTAACTTTTTGAAATCGATTTTTTAGATAGCTGGAAATCCATTTTAAAAGCTGCATGTTTAATCCAAGGAGTTCTAGTTTAAGAAGTAATAAATTGTGATCGACTGAATCAAAGGCTTTTGAAAAGTCTGTATAGATCACATCAACCTGTTCACCAGATTCTAAGGCATCGAAAACAAATTTAGAAAATACGACAAGATTTGTAGTAGTTGATTTACCACTCATGAACCCATGCTGGGGTGGACAAACCAAATTTTTTATGTTGAACATTAACTTTTCTTTTAGTAAGCTTTCAAACAATTTTGGAATTGCAGATAATTTGGATATTCCCCTATAATTTTTTACATTTTGTCTGTTACCCGATTTAAAAATCGGAACAATGAAGGACAGTTTCCAAGTATCTAAGAACTTCCCGGTGGAGAGTGATAAGTTGAAAATAATACGTAGAGGAGTGACAAGAGAGTTTCTACAATTTTTCAAAAAAATCCCTGGTATATTATCTGGACCAGAGGCAGTATTACTTTTTAAGGCAGTTAAACCAGTGAGAACGTTTTCGTCGGAGAGAACAAAATCAGGCATATTAGGATAGAGCCCGGAATTTCGTTCAATTGTCTGCGAAAAATTTGAAGTCTCTGGTTTTCTATAAACAGATTGAAAAAAATCAGCAAATAAATCACAAATACCTTGTAAGTCAGTAGATTCTCTTTCGTTATATACTAATGAAGAAGGGAGTCCACTGCAACTATTTTTGGTCTTAATGAATTTCCAAAAGTAATTTGAATCTTTTCTTATATACGTTTCAGTTTGCATAACATATTGTTTGTACAGAAAGGCGTTCAAAAATTCGTATTCGCGACGCAGCCTTTTAAAATTATCACGATCAATCTCTGCATTCGTTTTCTTAAATTTTTTAAGGGCCTTATTTTTAACATTTTTAAGATTCGATAAGCGTTTGTTAAACCAAGGAAGCTTGCGTCCCTGCTTAACTATCGACTTCGGTACGAAAATAGCAAAAGCATCATGCAATTTTTTGAAAAAGTTAGAATAAACTAAATCAAGATTAGAACCAGCAAGAACAAGATTCCAATTTAAATTCCCGAGGTAGTGGTCTAAAGCAGCATAATCGACCTTTTTAAAGTTAAAAGCAAGCAAATTACAATCAATTGGTTCTTCAGTTAAATAATCATAGAAGCGTATAGATATACAAACTGCCTTATGATGGATCGAGTTGCTTAGTAATGGACATAGAACTTCATTACATTTAATACTCAAATCATCGCTTACAAAAACTAAGTCCAGCAATCTATTTAGTGAATTAAAATGGCAATTGATTTGATACAAATTAAGCGCAAATAGGGAGTCAATTAAATTACTCTCAATATCACTTTTCAAATTCGAAGGTAATAAACGTTTATCTAAATCACACCAGTTCCAAAGAATATTACCTACATTGAAATCTCCTAAGATGACTGGAACTTGATTTACGTTGAGTTGAGCGGCAACATGTTCAATGTTCCGTATGTGTTGATCGTAGATTGCAGCATTAGACATTGGAGGTATGTACACGCTGTCATATGCAGCTTGGAAATCGACGAAGAGGTAGTGAGTGTCGATTTGTTATTCCTGGGTCTTCTCAAAGATCTGCCGTTTTGTAAATATTTGGTCTATCGTGGATTTTCCTGGCCTGAAACCACACTTGTAGGATTGTCCACGAATAGCGCTCGGGCGCTTACACAGAACGGCAGAGAGGATCTAGTACGCAATGTTCAGAAGACTTATCCCTCTGTAATTGGCGCAGTCATAGGGGTCTCCTTTCTTATGGACCTAGCAAAAGATGCTGAGATTCCATTCATCGGGCATGCATTCTTTCGACCATATCTTGCAGATGAGTTGATGCATGTTCGTAACTAACTCATCGCCAGCTGCTTTAAGCAGTTCCGCGGGAAGTCCGTCTGCTCCAGCAGCTTTATAAGACTTAAGTTTCGATATCGCAATCTTAACATCGTCTAGGTCGGGTGGACGGGATTTTCTTTCGTCTACGTCCATTGTGAATGGTTCGTTCTGCCTGGCGGCGGCATTTTGACTAACATCGCCGTTATACAGTCTGCAGAAGTGGTCCTTCCACAATCTCAGCATTGACTGTGACTCCACTATTAGTTGCCCGTGCTCACCCCTGCAGGCTTCTCACTCCACAGACGACATCACAGTGGGGATCCGACATAGAATCTCCCTTGGCAACCGCTGCTACTTCGGCTTGTCCAAACAACTTGGGTCAAAACTCCTCACTCGAAGATACAAAGTCATGCCTTACAATACAGGACGGCGGAGTTGATTTTGGGCTTTTCCGAAAGAAAAATTCTACACCGGATGTTTAGTCCTGTCTTTGAGGAAGGTGAGCGGAGGAGAAGAAATAACGGCGAACTTTACGTGCTGTACAAGGATGTGCATATAGTCCGGTAGTCCGATAGTAAAATCGTTTGCGTCCTTCGGCTATAAGCCTTTCTACGATAAAATGGCATTGCTAACTGGGAGTGTTCGACTTCGTCACATATCACAATTCACGCCTGAGTTGTCCACAATTGGACACTCGAAAAACAAACAGCAAACACCGATTACTCCTAACCTGGTCAAATAATAACAGGATTCACTGTAACCAAAGAGCTATTGTACGCATACGTAAACTATGTTTCCTGATAAGACCTGGGACTATGTATGTATTTTACCTGCACATTTTTTTAATAACAATCATACAGTACCCAGACTAACAAAATACATGAATATATCGCTGACCATCTAGGAAAAAAACCGTCAAAATATTCTTTTAATTAAGAGCAGACATTATGCATTTCCAGTCGACTAGCGATTGCAAAATCCAATTTGCTTTTTTGCCATACACCCAGCAGCCTTAAAGTATCTCATCTCATCTCTCTCATCTTTTTCGATTTCCTCTTCGTATTGTTTTTTTTTTCATTTTTTCATCGTTTTTAAATGAAATTTCCTTTTCCGTATCTCTTTCAGGTCATCAACCAACGCTACCGCCATTAGTGAAACATTAAAATCCCGGAATGACACATGTCACATGATCAACCAGGCTTTCCAAGTGCGAAATAAAAAAGATTCATTTTTGAACCCATACCAATCTCGTTTTCATATGTCCACCCCCATCGCCAAAGAGAACAGCCGGAGAGAGCGAAAAGGACATTTTGATGAATTGAAAACGATACAGAAAGGATAAGCGAAACACGTACAAGAAGGGATGAAAAATTGCAAACATTCCGAAAAATCCCGGCGTGTCCAGTGGTCAGACATTCGAAAAGACTGCGGTTGTCGTCCGTGTCAGTGAGGAAGATGAGGTGAGCCAGTTCGTCGTTCAATATTCCCCATTCAGCTCACCAGCCAGGCAATTTAAAGCAAAAAATATAAAAACAAAAACACAAAAACAAACAAGTAGAGGATATACTACATAGGCGTAGGCAGCTGACCATATGATGTTTGTACGGACCACAGTCACAAACAAGCAGCATCACCATCGACACCATATCCAGCCACTGCCGGATGGCCAGAGGGTATTGCGAAATCAAACGGAACGAACCCGAAATTAAAGCGAGACACAACCAGGAGAGATGCAATCCGCCTACATTCTCCTCATACACGACTCCTCGTACAGTACACAAAGACACCGGCCGTCTATGTGTCAATAAATCGCAAACGGATATCTACTGCTGATGTGCACACCCAGCTCGACGTAACACTATTCCAGATCGGACTCGATGCAACGAGAACCTCCGCACACAAAGAAATCAGAACGTTCCTAGAGCTCTTAAACCGCATCGCTGCCACGAGACACAGCTTGCCCATCATCTATCCACTATCCACCTTCACCCACTCGTCAGATCGAAAGTGGGATAACGAGAACGAAAGAGAAATGTAAATTCGAAGTTTGAATAGGACGCGCCCAAACGTACCCACTACCAGGTAGAAGTCGAAAATAAACAAAATCCGAGCCCTGTCCGAACTCACAAACATCCTTTGCATCCTGAGAGACAACAACGGCAACGGAAGGAAGCCTTAACGCAACCGCATACGTAACGTAAACAAAAATACGACAAAAGCGAAACAACAATAACAAAAGAGCAATAATTGCCCATAAGGTTTATCAAGCGACAACGGACGGCATGACAAAGTTCTGGATATACTTTTGGGGCACCATGGTGACGTGGTATCCGCTCCTTTCCAACGGATATCTTAATGTGTTCATTAACCACAAGGAGGTCATGAAATTAATGGGTGAGTCCAAGTCGTTCATCATTTACGAGTTCTATTTAAAAAACAAATGCCAAGTACACTCTTGTACATGTCGATCGGAGTAAGGGTTAATGTTGGAAATTAACGGTGTAGGTTTTTTGATTGACAAGTTGTGATCGAAATTGAACGACATTGACGACTATTTTGAGACATATATGTTCATACATGTTAGCTTTAGTTCTTTAGCAATCCAATTAAACCCATTCTAAGACAGGCTTCATATAAATTTGCTCCCTACCCGAATAGAAGGCAATTTAACCTTTGTAGGACTAAGTATCGCACTTTTTCTGGTAATTTTTTATAAGCAATTGTGTAACCCATTGTAAAGAATTTTCAGAAGACAACGCTGGCACTACAGTCCTAGAAGAACCTAAGCCGAGCTTCCCTCACACACCCATGTTGTGTGGTGATTTTATTTTCCCATAGGTGAAAGCGACCTACAGGAGTAGCATCTGCCCACGGGTGCTGGTCCGCTAAAAAAAGCGAGTAAGAGCCTTGAGCTTGGCTCTGGCCCTTCATGAACTGTAACGCCACCAAAGTAAACCAAAGCAAGAGCAGCCCAACACCTTGCAGTTCTGTTAGCCAGGTTCTACTTCCACCTCCTCGTGGTATATTGGAATATTTGGTCTCTACACAGACCACTTGCAGCCGAACAACTTGCCGACACCCTAGACCGCTATAACGCGGACTTAACCGCCATCCAGGAAGGCAATGGAATGGACAAGGTATAAAGTGGATGAAAAACTGCGACATCTACTACGGCCACTGCTAAAGTTTTTCGGATGGGGATTTGTTGTTTGAGGTCGACTAAGGCAAAAAGTTCTAAGCTTTCGGCATGTGAGCGAACACCTCATGACGATCCGTGTCAAGGCAACATTTCCTAACATCAGTCTGATCGGCGTCCACGCCCCCACTAAAGACAAGGACGACTCCACCAAAGGTGGATTCTACGATTTTCTAGACAGAACGTATGCCCAATGTCCCAACTATGATATCAAATTTGTATTAGGAGACTTTAATGCTAAGGTGGGTAAGGAAATCTTCTTTGAACGAGTCATCAGCAAACACAGCCTACACGATACCACATCCGATAACGGACACCAATCAGCCTGCTATGGGAGCGAAATCTCCTTCGAGCCAGTACGCTCTTCCCGCACCTCGATATACACAAAGGCACCTGCGGTGTCCAAATCAATCAATCACCAAGCAGATTGATCACATCGCGATCGACGAGGAGCTAACATTGACTCGAACCACTATCTTGTAGTAGCAGCGGAGTAGGGTAAGAACACAAAATTATGACGTTGGGAAGCTATTATCACCAGAGGCCGCTCGTGCTTTTACCCATCGCGTCTCCTGGAAGCTCTCTCATACACCTTAACCCTCCACGCAGTCAATGGAACAATAGTGGAACCCTTGCAAACAAGCCCTGAAAAGCGCTGCATCTGAAGTTTTGGCTTCAAGGCCCCACCACGAAAAAAAACCTGGTTCGATGACTAGTGCAAGGGGATTCACAAAGCTCTACGAGTTCACGATGACGTAATTGAACTGCTGAGCTCTTTAAAGCAATTCGGGATGACCTTGTTAGAAACATGCACCAGCTCATCTGTAAGATATGGTCAGAGGAATGCATGACACAAGGCCCACGAGAAAGGAGACCCCTCTGACTGCGTCAACTACAGAGGAATAAGTCTCCTTAACATCGCCTACCAAATCTTCTTTGCCGTTTTGTGTGAACGTCTGAAGCATTTGTAAGTAAGTTGGTAGGTCCTTATCAATGTGGCTCCAAGCCAGGGAAGTCCACCATATCGACCAAATATTCTCACTACGGCAGATCCGAGGAAAAACCAATGAATTTCAAGTCAACATTCACTGCCTATTTGTCGACTTCAAAGCCGCATACGACAGCGTAATTAGAGACGAACTACTCAACGGATTCAACGTCTAAGATGGCTAGGCCATGTACAGCGAATGGATACACAGCTCCACCCGAGAGTCGTTGAATCCAACAAGCGTCTCTTGCCAGCCGTCTTCAGTTCCGCACACCATTTTGGTTGAGGTCCTTCTCCACCTGTGTGCGCGACTTGTGCAGGCGCCCTGCCAGATTATCCCCAACTGCTTTAAACAGTTCCTCGGACAGTCTGTCCGCTCTACTACAAGTTTTCCATTCTCGTTCCGGCAAGCTTCGGTCGGGTGTTGGTATCCACTGGAGTTTACCTGTGACCCGAGGTAGACAAACTCCATGTATACATGTATGCTGGCGTTACAGTCCATGAAGGACCAAAACCGAGCTTCTCTCACTCACCCATGTTGTGTGTGATTTTATTTTCCCATAGGTGAAAGGGACCTACAATTTACTGTCGGTTCCGAACGGCGAATTTCGAGAGTCTTTTCATGATAATAACACAACATTGGGCTTTGTCAATACTCCATCGAGGAGGGATGCCGCGAAGGAAACATTCGAATGAGTTGGTGTTATCGTGATCCGAACTCGCTCATCGTGCGTCAGAGTCCAACACACTAACCAATGCGCCACAGCACCCTCGACTGAAATCATTCTTCTTCTTCTTTTTCGACCCTCGGTTCATGGCGAACTTGAGTCTCCTTTAAAAAATCTCTCCAACTGGCACGGTCTTTCGCCAGCAGTCTCCAGTGCCGCACGCCTAGATAGTGGAGGTCCTCTTCCACTTGCGTATGCCCCTTAAAATCTGGCTGTCCTCGACCGCGTCGCCCCTAAGAGTTGGATTCAAAGACCTTCCGGGTCGGGGCTGTGATTTCCATGCGCTCTACATGACCTAGCCATCTTAAGCGTCTTTTCCTCCACTCCCCATTTATGTATGTAGGTCGGGCCAAAAATCGTACGCAGAATTTTTCTCTCAAAACGACCAAGGGCCTACTCATCCGCTTTTGATAAGGCCCATGTCTCTGCGCCATAAAGCAGGACCGGGATGATAAAGGTCTTGTGTATGGTCTCCTTACCACCTCGAAATTATGGCTGTCAACAGCTATATTTTGTCCTTTTGTCCTTGTTTGTGCTTGATCCGCATATATTTGTCTTATCCAACCAACTCGTTTCGGACGTTCCTCAATTGCAGTGAAAGCTTTTACAACGTCACGCTGAGACCACGCAATCATCCGCGATCCTAGCAGCTGGACAGGATTGTAGAAGATAGTGCCTTCCCTGGTGATGCCTGACCGTCGCACTACCTGCTCCAGCAACAAATTGAAAATGTCACACGACAGCGCATCCCCCTACCGAAATCCGGTGCATGTTTCAAACGGTTCAGAGGTCCTAGAACCGAACTGCACGGTCCATCGCCTATTTCTTAGCGTGGCGCGAAACGACCGGATCAGTTTTCCTAGGATCCCGAATTCGGCCATCGCATCAAACAATTCTTTGCGATGAATGCTGGCCTATGCGGCTTGAAAATCGATCAAGAGATGGTGCGTATCGATTTGAAACTCGCTTGTCTTTTCCAGGGCCGGAAGCCGTATTGGCACCTGCCGATTTGTACGGTGCAAAAGGGCACGCTAAACAGTATCTTTTATGCGACATTCAGCAGCGATAACTTCTTGCAAGAGGTAGGATCGCCCTTTTTGTGGATAGGGCAAATAGAGCTGATATTCCAGGCGTCGGGCATGTTTTCATCTTCCCAAATTCTACAGATGGTCTGGTGCATGCTCCCTACTAGAAGATCGCCGCAAGCCTTCATGAGCTCTGATGGAAAGCTATCTGAACCTGCGGCCTTCTTGTTCTTCAGCCTTTGAATAGCTGTGCCGACTTTTTCGATGCTAGGTAGGAGGACTACTTTAAAGGCTGAAGTTGAGATTCCCACTCTCTCTCTCTCTCCTGGTTATGCTCGTTAAGCAGCTGCTGAAAATGCTGCTTCAATATATCCACTATTCCATACGGGTCGGTGACAAGATTACCTTCCCAATTTCGAAGAGCCTGGGTGCCTTTCTTGTAGTCTTCTTCTACCTCACGCATTTTAATTCGGCGATCACGACTGCCATATACATATCATACATTGTGTATGACCACAGTGAACGAAGTGATTACAAAATCTTCAAAACCAGGCTCCAGGGGGGAAGGAACAGTATTTAGATTCACCTACTCTCACATCCCTCGACACTCCCCAGTTAACCATTTAAGTCCCCTATAATGTCGCGCTGTCGTGAAAAACGCACCGGAAACACATGTCATTTCCAACCCGTATCCCGGCCACCACCACGTACTCAATGTACAAGTACAACTCATTTGTTTACCATTTAGCATCAAGTGAACGCATTCCCACTCACTGGATCATAACTAATCCCAGTAAGGGAAAACGTACTCACCCACCCAGACACCAATACCCCCATTGCTTCCATCCTTCGTGCCATACATACGTTCTCTCAATGGAATTTTAAAATCCAATTACCCTGCAGTGAAAAGCGTTCAAGTCACCATACACAACCACTTCCTCCATCCTGCTCGAAAACGTTTTCGTTTCTCAATATTCCCTGTTAAACCAATAATGTTGCCATAACACACTCGCTCCACCATTCCACTTGAGCCGCGATACGTTTTACTTTTTCCTTGTCTCCTTGAATACGACCAACAGCCGGGAATCTGAACCAAATTCAGCGAGCGAGTAAGGATGAAATGGAATCAAGCGAAAGAAAGAAGAAATCTCAGACGCGGCACACAAACACATAGAGAACATATATGCAATCCGATATGCTGGCATGGAGGAGATGAAAGCAAACAACGCATTAGCGATGGCCAAGGATGCAAAGGATATGGAAGTCTACAAACCCGCGGTGCAGGAAATCATTTCCCATTAAACAGAAGAAATATGGATTGGAAAGTAACAGCAAGCTCGACTGCATATTGTGGAAAATCAAAGGATTCCTTTCAAGCAGAAAAAAAGGATGATAGCCGAAGGACGAAGGAGTAATGGCACGTGGAGGGTCAAAGACGTCAATGTGGAGTGATTCAAGTGATGATTGGAAAGTAATTATTTGCCAATCGGATGATAGGATGTTTAGCCAACTATGTATGTACATATGTACATGTGTTGTATATATCGACAAGGATATGTTTGTTTGGGTATTTATTTGAAGTCCTGCCCTTCCAGGAACCCCTTCCGTCTGTTTACTGAAAAATAATCGAGAGAATTACTTTGCACTCGTCCCTCGGACGAGTTTCTACTTCCCAAAAACGTGCTTCAAGATGTTACTTTTCAAAAGCAGGACTCTCTTGATCCTTTTGTCATTTCCCGGAATCAGAACACAGAAAGCAAGTTCCGAAAGGACGAATACAGCAATTATGAAAACAAGATTATAAAAGGTGAAGCATTTCATGCGACACAGCTATGTACGTCAAAGCTTCGAGTTACGACCGAGTTACTGACGGCGCCAATTGTTGCGGCAACAACTGCTGGATGAAAGCGAATCGCTTTCCGATCTACATTGGTCCTTTTCTTCCCTACCACCCAGGTATTGTATTTCCAAGAAGAAAAATAGAAACAACAAAAACAACAGCAGCTTGGAGATATAGTTGGCGAGGCAAGAAAGTGCAGTGGTTTTCCCATAGTGCAGTCGAAAGGAGAATGCTTTCAAAAGGTTAAAGGATAAGCAAATTGTGGAACGGCAAAACAGCCAAGAGCTTGACTTTTCCGGCGAACCAAAGCAAAAAATTGAAGTTTCCACAAGGCGCCGAAAGTAGTATGGGAGAGGAAAGAAAGAAAGCAAGTCATTAAGGACATGCAGGGGTTTGTTTTTTATTTTAAGAAAGTTAGAAAAAGTTAAGGACCTGAGTAAAGTATAAAAGCACAGGATGAAGTACGGGCAACCAATCTATGTGCTTAAGTCGAGTGGATATGGCTTTACCCTAAAACTATGGTTGAGATTGTGTTTGAGGAAGAACGAGATTGCAGGCGGAATTTTAAGTGGAATTGTTTGGCTTAAGGAGGATGCTTAGCTTAAACAGGGTTTGTCAGCGACTTTTACGCCCATGCGGTTGAGCGAATTTGATTTATTTAGAATAGTACTAGAACAAGACAAAACTGTTTAATATTCTTACTTTATCTATAGCTTTCACTACCACCTTGAATCATTGGACAAGTCACTTGGCATGTAATATCACAGCCTGAGTATCAGGAAAAATGCCGCTGCTAGTTGATGTAATAGAAAAATCCTCGAGCACGAGACCGGCTTTTCTAACGGAAATAACCTTCTCTCCGAAAGACGAAGTCTACATTAGGGAATACGAAGATGACTTGGAACTCTACTACTGAGACCACGACAAAACATGCCGAAAAACTTGTGGAATGTACGGTGAAACTGCTGTGAGTGAACGGCGGATGATGGAGTGATCTGCTCAATTCCTTCCCGGACCTCGCTCTGGTCAATCACTCACTGAAAAAGTCGACGAAATGTTGCAGCTGGTGGCAAGAGCGGCACGAAAGCTGTCAGGAGATAGCGGAGGCTCTAAACATCAACCAATCCAAAACTTGTTTAAAGATGATGTTCTCAGCAAGTCGCATTTTGTCAAGTGTCGGCGTTGGTTTGCGAAGTATAGAAATGGCAATTTTGATCTAAGTGCTTAATCGTTCGGGTAGAGCAGGTAAGCTAGACGATGAGCTCCTCACACCCGCTGTCGAAAAAATCCCACTGTTACAGTTAGAAAACTCGCAAGCGAAAATAACGTAAGCCTTATGACCATTCACCGAAACACAGCAAAAATGGTAGAAGTCATAAACTAGGAATGGCTTAATCCAGAAGACCCACCAGAAATAGCATTCCAGAGATGGATTTCACCCGCGACAGGTGTCGCTGACTGCGGTATACTAAGGACTGTGGTATACTAAGGGCTGTGGAGCTGTTACTTCATAACGAGACAATCACCGGAGAAGTCCACTATCAACAGATGTGCGGATTAAATCCTACTTACTCACTTAAGTAGAGGTAGAGTTACTCTACCTACTCTACTCTACCAGGGGAGCGACCCTGGGCCTCAACCAACAAGCCTTTCCGGCTATAACGATCTTTCGCTAGCTGTTTCCAGTGTCGCACACCCAGTTGGTTGAGGTCCAGATGCGGCCGTCGTCTGCAACGTCGTCCCTCACGGTTAAAGCCGAAGACTGTAACGTCCATTCGCTAGGCGTCTAAGATCGCCTAGCCATCTTTTGGATCCGTGGACGTCATATTAGGTCAATGTCATACAGCCCGTACAGTTATTGGTTGAATCTTCTCCTCTACTCTCTATTAACGCACACGGGACCGAAGATTGTACGCAGGATTTTCTTCACGAAATGACCAAGGGCTCCTTCATCTATTTTTTATAAGGTCAAAGCCTCTGCGCAGTAGAGAAGGACCGGGATGATTAAGGTTTTATAGAGGGTCACCTTAGTTTTCCGAGAGAGACCCCTACTCAATTTCATCTTGAGCCCAAAGAAACAGCGGTTGGCAAGAGCTATTCTGCGTCTAATCTCAGCACTGGTGTCGTTGTCGCTTCTTACCAGTGAGCCGAGGTAGACGACATAATGCCGCTAATAATGACATTCTAGCCAAGACTTCGGTATTGTACGTCTTTCTTTGACGACAGTATACATTTGGTTTTTCCCTCATTTACCTTCAGACCCACTTTAGCCACTTTTGCTTCAGTGCTCACAAAAGCTCCATTGACGTCTTGCTGCGTTTTCCCAATCACGTAAATGTTGTCAGCGCATGCAATTGTGCCTCGATCGTGCCTCTTGTATTGGCCGCACGATCTTTTCGAGGATGATGTTGAAAATATGACAGTGTGCCGCCCTGTCTGAATCCTTTTTTGACACCGAAGGTCTCTGTGAACTCCTTACCGTTCTGAATGGAGCAGCAAGAATTCTCCATTGTTATCCTGCACAACCTGACGAGTTTGGCAGGGATGTCAAAACATGACCTGTAAACATGACCTGTAATTCATGGGGCTTCTCCAAGATCTGCCGCAGTGTGAATATTTGGTCTATCGTAGATTTTTCTGGCCCGAAGCCACACTGATAGGACCCCGTCGAATTGTCCATGAATGGTTTCAGTATGGCAGAGAAGATCTTATTCGCGGTGTTAAGGAGAATTATTCCCCTATAGTTGATGCAGTTATAGGCATCTCCTGTCTTATGAACCGGGCAAATGGTGCTGAGATTCCATTCATCGGACATGCTTTCTTCCGACCATATGTTACAGATGAGCTGGTGCATGCTCCCAACCAACTCATCTCCAGCTGCTTTAAATAGCTAAGCAGATAGGTCGTTTGCGCTGGCAGCTTTATTAGACTTCAGTTTCGACATGGCTATTTTAACCCCCTATAAGTCAGGTGGACGGGATTCCCTCTCAAATTCATGAATGGTGTGTTCTGGCTGACAGGGTATCTTAACCATATTCGCCGTTATACATACAGTCCTACAGTTCTACTACGAGGTGTCCGTGTTCATCCCGGTAGGCTTCCGCTCTGGCTTTATAACCTTGGTTTGTTGGTTTCCGACTCCGAGTCGGAAGGTTTGGACATCCAAGATGCTGGAGGAGTGTCTGGCGTCAATCGCAATATGATCGATTTGATTACCGGAAAATTGATCAGGAAACCACCAGGCGCCTTATGGATATTGAAGCATGTACTAGCTCTTAAGAGATTACGCCCCGACACAAAGTCTGTTAGCCTAAATCCGTTTTCGGAAGTGATGTCGTGTAGGCTGTGCTTTCCATACCATTCCTGAGAGATGTCCTATTTACCCAGCCTCGCGTTGAAATCTCCTAGAACCATCTAGAACCAGCGTACGTTCTGTCAAGGAGGTCGTAGAAGTCATTTTTGACTCTGTCGTCTCTTTCTTCTGCGACGGCGTGAACACATATCAAGCTGATGTTTCCGAACGCTCACATGCCCGAAACTTAGGACTTTTTCGCCTAAGTCCAAAATTCGTATCCAAATAGGCGTTGTCTGTCCTCCTTGCAGCAATTTCCGTAGTATGTGTCACAGTTTTTCATCCTCTTTTTACCCGGTCCATTCCATCGCACTTCTTGGAGTACGGAAATATATGCTTTATAGCAGCGTAGGGCTTTTTCTAACTGTTAGGCTGCACCCGGTTTGTTAAGGGACCTAACATTCCAGGTACAGAACCGAAACTCTTGTCCTTCCATACCTTTGCGGGGGTCGTCAATATCTGGTCCGTCCGTTAAATCCGAGGCTTGTGGTTGTCTCTGAGTTTGAACCTTTTTTGTCGGTTGCGGCTTACTAGGCCATAGCTCAACCGACTTAACCTGTTTTCCGGAGCAGGAAACTCACCATTCGCCCTTTCGCATCTGTAATCCGTCTGAATTCTTCAGATGGCGTCACGAGGAGGTGGGGATGGGACTTACTAACAGTGCCGCAAAGTGTTCGTTTGCCGTGGCTCTTCTTGCTTTTTAGCAGACGAGCATCCGTCGGATAGATGCCAACCCTACTAAGCCTTTGTTAGTCCTTTGCCATCCTGGGAATCAATCAATCACCCAAAATAAAAATGTCCCACGGGAGTTTGTGTGGGACATTTTTATTTGTTTGTGACAACCTGGTGGTGGACCTAGAGTCGCTCATCAGCTTGTCTGGTCCCTGAGCAAAAGTATCTCCAGATATGATAGTTTCATTTTGCCAATCGATAGCGTACGCAGACGCTACAGGCCAGGTCTAAAGATCGACGTCATTGTTACCTTACTGCAACGTGACTTCGACAAGATTCAGCAGTACTGTGCTGACTGGAAGTTAAAAGTCAACTTCTAGAAATCAGAAACCATATTATTTAGAACGCCTCTGTCTAGGGCGTCTAGGGACACTAGAAAACACTGGCGATGGTTCTCAATCTATGGACCGGACACGCGTCCATTGGCAAGTAGAAGTATAGTCAGAAACCTTGGAATCTGTCGGGATCACTATCTATATTTTAACAAAATGTAGACGCCGCTCTGGAAAGAGCCCGGGGTGCTTTCGCTCTGACAATATGGCTATTTCCTTGCTGCCAAATTGACTCCAGAGTAATCTTATACATGGTCTTAATCATGTCTATCAGTGCCTATGGATGTAAGCATGAGCTTAATGGGAAAGATTCAGGTGTTTCAAAAGCTAAGTCTTAGGGCTTGCGTCGGATTACACAGAACACCAGAATTGGTTTCAATCAATATCGGGGAGATATTGTCCAACAGTATTAACGCTCTTGGTGATTGGAACGGACTTCGTGGTACAATTCCATCTTACAGCCCATTAAGGAAAAGCCCACCGAACACCAATAGCAAAATTACAGAAGATAGGGTTAGAGTGGGCTGAGGTAATTTAGAGCCATTTTCGATTATAAATTTGTACTTGTCTATCCCAAAGCTTGTTGCTGAATTCAAAGGCTAGTCTTTTTACTTCGGGCCAGGTTTTTCCAGCTCGCCGATGCTCTTTCTCCACGGATCTCCTCCATGCCATGCGAGGGCGACCACGTTTGCGGGTGCCTTGTGGATTCCATTTGAGGACCTTCTTTGCGACATCCGTGTCCGATTTATGTCCAATATCCAACTCCATTTCTCTTCCATTTCTCCATTTCTCTTCAGGATCTCCGGTCGCCATTTGTAGCTGGGAAGCTCACTGTAGAAGGTCCTCGTTCGTGATCCAGACCGGCCAAAAGATCTTCAGGATCCTCTTCAAATACCTGTAGCAGAACTTGTCCACATCTTCGATCGGTACCCCATTGGGAGAGCGGATTGTCTCACATCTTGTGCCAATTAACATCAGCTTCGTTTTGGCGATGTCGATTCTGAGTCCAGCTTTGGATGCGCTTACGTTGAACGCTTTCTGCTGGATGCCAGTGAACAAGTTAGACATTAGAGTGATGTCGTCCGCGTAGTCTAAGTCATGGAGTTTCTTGGACCGCTGGATTCCACTGGAAGCTTCGAGTTGGTGCTCATGAGGACAAGGTCGACGACAGCGGTAGAAAGCGAGGGAGATATACGCACCCTTGTCTCATTCCTCTGGTGTTGATGAAGGCTGTGCTCTCTTTGCCCTTGTGAAGCACACCGTGCATGGAGCCTCTCGGTACAATTCACGTGCGAGGTCGATGATAATGTTTGGGATCCCAATGTTCTCCAAGGCGTTAAAAATAGCATCTTTGCGGACCATGTCGCAGGCTCAATCGAAGTCGAAAAACAAGAGGAAGACCGGGCTGTTCCACTCTAATAGATTGTTCAATAGTCCTTCCCATTTTGTTTGTGTGGTCAACACACGGACGATAAGGTGTTAAGAAGAGTTTTTACTCTCACTCATGGAATGATGATGATGACGCCCTTTTTCGAACTCTCGGGAATACGAAGAGTAGATCAAGGCTTTGTGATGATGAGATGCAGGAGTCATTCGTGACGCAGCTGCTTAAATAGTTCCGCAGGCAAGGTGTCCAGGCCCGGGGCTTTGCCGGTCTTCAGTCTGTGAATCGCGTCTTCGATTTCAGTATCGGATGTACGCCTCACCATCATTTGGAAGTGATCCTGCGAAGAATTTCTTACAGCAATCAAGTTGTTGCAGATCTGATGTGATCGTGTGTTCCATCTCTGTCTCTCAGGGGAGAAGCGTTAGCCATTCCACCTCCACAGAACTTCCTCGTGGTAGCATGTCGCCACGAGCTGCAAACTCTGCCTCGCTTGTCAGGTCCTTAAAGAAGTTCCGTTTATCCTCTCGCGCCATGCGCTTGACCGATTTCTCGGCCTCGTTATATGCAGATTGGATCTGGCCTCGATCTGTCTCCAAGCAATGTCGCTGATCCAACGCTTACGTGTGTGTTGTGAAAAGTCCACTGTTTCCTTTGCACTTGACCTCAAGCACACACCAGGTCTGACCACGATGGTGTTGTGACTGATGATCGCTTCAAACTGCCCCACAAATTGCCTGGCTATCTTCGGGTTCTGGAGCCGCTCGGTGTCATAGCGTCCCTTTACGAGAGCCTGGTAGTAGGCCGCAGCCAGACGAAACCTCACAATACCCACCAAAGGTTGATGGTCGCTATATACATATGTATATACATATGTCGGCGTCGTTAACGGTTTTCACGTTCTGCAGAGAGCCAAGAAATCTTTTGCTGATCAGGGATAAATCAATCTGGTTGCGAGTAATACCGTCCGGAGACTGCCAAGTGTATTAGTGGATGTCTTTATGGGGGGACTTGTTACCACCAACAAGGAGATGATGAGCGGAGCAAAGCTCGAGTAGTCGATTTCCGCTGCCATTTCTTTCTGCGTGAAGGTGTTCATGTGTTCATCATCATCTCGTTCGATGGGGACGTGGCATTGTATGATCATGATGTTGCGGAACTTCGAGTGAAGCCGGATTGATATGATCCTTTCCGAGATGGGTTTGTACTCCAAGATCGATCACCTCCAATGAGGTACTCACCCGTCTGCGTTTGGAAATTGACTTGCTCTTTCCATCTCATTTCAGAGAATCCGAGGATGTGTGGGTGGTATCGTTGCATCTCGGAGGAGACTTGACTCAATCTGGAGGTCTCAGAGAGGGTTCGCACGTTCCAAGTACCTATCCGAGTTTGAGTTTGAAAGCCAATTATCCTTGCCGTTAAGTCCTGTCCATTTAATCCTCTATTTGCCGTTTCATTGATGATTCTGTCTTACATTGTCGCGTATCGAGCCGACGAAAAACTCCAAAATAGATATGCTTACGCATCCAGTCTGAACATGACGTGAGTCTTGAAACCTCACCCATTAGCTACCGACCCATAGTTCCAAAGGGTTTGGATACCCGATTTCCTTATGGGTTGCTCTGCACCCAGGGTGTACCAAGTGGACGTTCGGAGAGGCTAAGATGTAACTAGGTTATATTGTATTACGCATAACTAAGCCTTACACCCCCTTACAATAATGGAGGCGATCAAATCTCATTTAATACGTCACGTTAACGTACTCTCAATCAGGCTTACATCCAGCAAAGCTTGCTTGTCATTTACTACAAGTTGTAAATCCTGTCGCCTTTATAACCCCGAATCCTCATAAATACATCCTCGCTATACACATAAATAGCCCAACATGTCCTCATTGATATTCGTTCCATCGTTCCACAAACCTATTCCACTTCTAATTGAATGGCAATCGGCAAGTCAAATGGGATTCGATTTCTCTCCAATACGCACTCGAGTCTTTAGCCTCATGCGTTTCGATTTATCCCGGATATTGTTTACGGATAAGTTGTCGACGACCGCTAGTTTGATCCACTTTTCTCACCCCAGACTCATAATTACACGTCTTTAATCACGTTCCGGCAATTAGCTAATGACAATATACCCCCAACCGGAATAAATATACCTACGTCTAGCCATCAAACACCATAGCCGGCCAATAAGTCGTAAGTAGCTCTATATCAAACGTATTGTGTCCTCGTATGTTTCCATGAATCCGATCTCGGATTTTAGTAACAATAAAAAAACAAGAAGGAACTACAACAAGGACAGTGGTGGAACCACTTTATAGAGTAAACTTTCCTTCGTCTCATTCGATATGGGTCGACGGAATGGAGGAGCAAGAAAACTCTTCAGCAGATAATTAGAGTAATTAACAAAGTTAAGGAAGTTACTTAGTGCAGGGATTAAGTTTTTCATGACACGAGACCACAGTTGTATCGTCGTTGTCGTCGTCATAACACCACTGATCCGCTCCTGCCGTATGTAATTCCCGTCCCAACTGGGAGTGCGCCAAGAGGTAGGAGCTTGTATAAGGTATAAGGAGAACGGGGGCAAAAAAATTATTATTTATCGTCAGAACACACTTGAGGGGGAAAGTTTGAAATACACCTTTGGGATGGGGATACTAGTGCGGCAAATGGATAGTTAGATAAGTTGTTAGGGGAGAGAGCAGCTGTTGATACGTCGAATAGTGTATCATTTCGCACGTGAATCTTTTAATACTTGGCCGACTCGAAGGCGACGGACTTGGTTGATCTATTTATTATTAAGTTATCGCAGATACGTTGTTGGTTGGGTTAAGTCCTTCAATTGCAGTGATCAAATCTGCCATGTTTTAAGGCCAATTACGTTAAAAAGGATAATAACCGTTTTTCGATTAATCATACTGAGCTATGCCTGGAGCCTCGAGGAATGCCCGACATTCTGATTATTTAGTCAAATTCCATTGTTTAACAACTCCTTCTTCTTCTTCTAAGGTGAAACCAGACCTCAGCCAACATGCCACTAAGGCAGTCCGATCTTTGTCTACCATCTCCAGTCTTACGCTCCTCGTTAATTCAGGTCCGGTTGCACCTGTATTTTTTTTTTTTTTTTTTTTTTTTGTAGGCTTCTACCATCTGTTGGAGTACTCAGACGCAAATACTGGTCCACTGTACATACTGCCTAGACCCACGAGATTCGACACACACTATGTCGGCCCCCAAGGGTGCACCACCGTGCGAGAAAGTATTCTCCTGTGTCTTCCTCTAAGCAACGTGCTGCACAGGGGTAGGTTTGGAAAAAGTATATTGACCCGTAATGACGCCCGTAAGTCGTTTGCAGTTAATTCTCCGAAGAGATAAGAATATTGCTACGGATTTCCTCCAGACATGAGGGCGTACGCGCTCAGTCATCCTGCGTCCTGGATATTCCTTCCATCTACGATTGTGTACCAAAACAACCAGACTATTACAGTGTCTTTCACTGACAGCCAAGCGGCAAGGCAAGCCTCGACAACCGTCTATCTCTTAACGAGATGGTTGAACAGTTTTGCATACACCTCTCATGGATGCCAGGACATAGCGACATATCAGGAAATAAAAGAGCTGACTTTCTCGCCAGAGAAGGAACGACGCAACGAACTAACGTGGCATACGCTGGTACACCACTAGCAGACAGTAAACTAGAGCTAACGAATCAAGCCGTGGCTGAGATGAACCTGAGATGGACCTATCTGCCTAACCACTAGGCAAATCTGGCCACGAACCTAACACGAACCGCATCAACATAATCGTTAGTCACTGTCTTATTGGCAGTCATGCACAAAGACTAGGGCAAAATTCGAATGACTTTTGTACGAGCTGTGAAGACGAAGATGCGGTTGAGGCAATTTAACACCATCTCCGTGCCTGTCCGGCCTTCTGTCATAGTAAGAAACGATACCTAGGATCCTACTTCCTTAACGACATGACTGACGTGCAGCGGATAAGGATAACTGATCTCCTTAATTTTGTATTCAAGCGTACGCTTCCTTTTCAAAAATCGTCTTTAAAGGCAAGCGATCATCCGCTCTTGATATTCACGTATATGGTCCCATTCAACGTGAAATGTCCCTCATACATAGCTAAAGTTACAGTGGTGTAACAGCTAATTAGTGAAGAGACGACCTATAATTTCCTGCACATAGTTTGAACAACCCTTTAAAGCTATTTTGAAATATTTTACTAAATCTGTACGAATCTTTCCAATAGCAACTGTAGCCTTTAAGCTCCCCGATCTTCTATTCTTCTTACTCCAACCGAGATAGGGGAAGATTGTCAACAAAATCAATGCAAAAACGATCGGTGATTGGTTATTAAGGAGTTTGAGTCAAACCAAAGCACTCAATGTATCGACCAAGGCAGTACACGAAAGCATTTTTCTAAGAAACCTCAATTGTCGAAATGCGTCGTCTCCAGGATACAAAAACTCCGAAGAACAGGTGCCTTAATGCCTATGGACTTTAAGCTTCCTATTAGCAGCCCCTTCTGCATACTCTCTAAATTCCAAATAGTCACATGTTCGCAGATATCCCATCCATGTCTTCGACAAAATGACAGCGCAGAAATGTGCCAAATGCCCCTGGGTCTGTACGACTATTAGCTCTCAAAGTGACTAACTGAATTCCATGTTGTTTACAATCCACCACAGTAAACAAACTCATCTATTGCCACTCAGGCAATAGATGTCGCCACATGTCTTAAATTGAAACTTTTGCTGAAATTCCCAATTTCGGTCGTCGATTCCCCGCGTACAGTGAGTGGGTTAACGAATTCATACACTTCCCAACAAATACCATCGATACTGCATTGATTTTTCTTTGCCTCACACTGAATTCCCAAAGTACGATACCAGGCGATCATAATACGTAGCCGGCCCCATGCAGTTTAATGTGAAAAATGGCAACAGCGCACCATCAGTTCCGGCTGTTTGATGTGAAAACTTGCAAAAACCCCAAAAACCGGTCGACTTATACTCAAATCCCACAATTGCCGTGTAAAGTTTCGCACCACCCTAATTAAATTGCTTAAACATTTTTTTTGAAACATATGTCCCGATGCCGTATGAATTGTGTTCAGATGGCACAACACTCGTAGGTGAATGTAGAGTACATTCCACATATAATGGGTCTTCCAATAGGAACTTCGGAACTTTGACAGTTGATAGCAGCCTTACTGTTCAAGCTACATCTGTCAAATTGGCTGCCGTTTATTCATTCTATTTTGCCCAATCACAATGGGTGGACTTAGCGTCCAAAAACATGTGTAAATGAAAAAAATTGTTTTATCAAAATGGATGTTCTGTTCGGGCAACATTCCGCGCACTCCACCCATTTGACAGTCGTTATAATGGTCCTACTGAGAGAACTATTCGCAGTGTGGTCGATAAATTTGAGTCCACCGGTTCAGTAAACGATAAACCAACACCTGTACGTAGGTGAAATGCTAGATCTTCCGAAAACATTGCCACTGGCCATTCGAGTGTGCAAGAGAATCCGAGGCAACGCTCTGCAGCAGTTGAAAACTGACCCTAATTTTTATAGAAAATTCTTCTTCAGCGATGGGGACCATTTCTACATGAACGGGTACGTCAACAAACAAAATTGTTAAATTCGGGACGATACCGTTCCACATGAGATTCAAGAGCACCCAATGCATTCCGAATGCATGGATTTTGGCCTGGCGGCCGTCGCGGCTGGCTGGCTGTATAGCTGACTGGCCGGCTCTAGTCGCTCGGCTGGCTATATAGCCGGCTGAGCCCATATAAACGCCTGGCTGACTACATAGTCGAGTGGTCGGCTATAGCCGACTGGCTGACTACATAGTCAAGTGGTCTGCTATAGTCGCTGGCTATATAGCCGACGGGTCGGCTATAGACACCTGGCTGACTGTATAGCCGAGTGGTCGGCTATAGTCGACTGGCTGGCTATATAGTCGGCTGGCCCCATATAGACGCCTGGCTGACTACATGGTCGAGTGGTCGGCTATAGTCGACTGGCTGGCTATATAGCCGGCTGGCCCCATATAGACGCCTGGCTGACTACATGGTCGAGTGGTCGGCTATAGTCGACTGGCTGGCTATATAGCCGGCTGGCCCCATATAGACGCCTGGCTGACTACATGGCCGAGTGGTCGACTATAGTCGCCTGGCTGGCTATACAGCCGACTGGCGGGCTATAGTCGCCTGGCTGGCTATATAGCCGACTGGCTGACTACAGAGTCGAGTGATCGGCTATTTGCGCCTGGCTGGCTATACAGCCGACTAGCCAGCTGTAATCGCCTGCCTGGCTATATAGCGGACTGGCTGACTACATAGTCGAGTGGTCTGCAATAGTCGCTGGCCATATAGCCGACTGGTCGGCTATAGACACCTGGCTGACTGTATAGCGGACTGGCCGGCTATAGTCATCTGGCTGGCTATATAGACGCCTTGCTGGCTATATAGGCGGCTGGCCCCATATAGACGCCTGGCTGACTACATAGTCCAGTGGTCGGCTATAATCGCCTGGCTGGCTATATAGCCGGCTGGCCCCATACAGACGCCTGGCTGATTACATAGTCGAGTGGTCGGCTATAGTCGACTGGCTGGCTATATAGCCGGCTGGCCCCATATAGACGCCTGGCTGACTACATGGTCGAGTGGTCGGCTATAGTCGACTGGCTGGCTATATAGCCGGCTGGCCCCATATAGACGCCTGGCTGACTACATGGCCGAGTGGTCGACTATAGTCGCCTGGCTGGCTATACAGCCGACTGGCGGGCTATAGTCGCCTGGCTGGCTATACAGCCGACTGGCCGGCTCTAGTCGCCTGGCTGGCTTTATAGCCGACTGGGCGGTTATAGTCGTCCGGCTGGCCCCATATAGACGCCTGGCTGACTTCATAGTCGAGTTGTCGGCTATAATCGCCTGTCTGACTATGTAGCCGAGTGGCCGACTATAGTCGCCTGGCGGCTATATAGCCGACTGGCCAGCTATAGTCGCCTGGCAGCTATATAGCCGACTGGCCAGCTATAGTTACCTGGCTGGCATATAGCCAACTGGCCAGCTATAGTGGCCTGGCTGGCATATAGCCGACTGGCCCCATATAGACGCCTGGCTGACTACATAGTCGATTGGTCGGCTATAGTCGCCTTGCTAACTATATAGCCGAGCTGAGGCGAACGAGTGGATTGGATTAAAAGTCATGAACAATAGGTCATTTATCAAAATGAAAGAGTGTCGGAGACAAAACGGATCCCTGGGGAATACTGTATTTAACAAGTTGATGTCAGACTTGGATCCAAAAACAAAAACAACTTGAACTGAACGATTCAAAAAGTTGTTTCTAATCCATTGAAGAAAAGACTTATCGACCCCAAAAGCACGCATTTCCGACAAAAAGGCTTCGTGCCAAACCCTGTCAAATGCTTACGATATATCGAATGCAACTATTTGGCTTTCACTTGCTATTTGGCGAGCGATTCCACTTTTTGGTAACATAATGCCATCAAATCACTAGTGGATATGTTGCTTCGAAAACCGTACTGCCGGTCATTGAGGAACTCCCGCGATTCAAGGTACTTCATTAACTAATATATCAGCGTTTCCATGACCTTGTAGAGAAGGAACAGTACTGCAATGGGTCGATAGTTGGGGAGAGAAGATTCGCCTTTCCGCCCGTCCCCAAGGCTAGACAAATCCTGTTTTCCACCTACTCAGAAACAGCCCAGATTAACAAGAAAGGTGAAAAAGCCTACGCAGTGGTTTTGCCAGCGTAGAAGAAATCCTCTTCAGACCTATTGGGGAGCTGATATCTACGTTTCATTTGTAAATCCTTAGCGTCGGTTTGTGTTGCTTATATCTCAAGAGCTTACTTGAGAGGCAAATAAACACTGAAGAGCATTTGGTCTTTCGTGTGGAGACTTTCTGCCCCTTTTTTTCTTTCCTAAAGTGAATTCTTTTCTCGTCCTTACATACCAGAAAGGATCAGAATATCTGCAGTGAAATATCCTTGCAATTTTTAAGCAAAAATTGGTATTGACTATTGCAGTTACTTGACTTTGTGGGAATTTTGGGAAATCCTTTACAAATTACTTCCGCCTACAGTGCATCGACACTGTATCGTCGCCCTCCGATGCAGAGAAGCTATTCCATAATTACATGCCATTTCTCCTTCGCCCACAACCATGGCTATAACAACCATCACACCCACCCATCGGACCATCGACTTCCGTCACAAACTATCTGAGAAGGGTCTCAAAGTCACAACAAATTAATATGTCATCCTCTCAGCAGGAATCAGGGACAACAGCAACTTATTGAAATATCCTCCACCACCAACACCACAGGGATAATCGAAAAAACATTGCACAGTTCCTGGATCAAAACAGATCCGGTTGTAACTCCAGCTCGTGTCGCAGAAACTACGGTTCACTCTGCATGTGGCCGATAGGGAGGGGGCGAGCGAATGGGTGGAAATACTTAAAATTCGCTTAAGTCACACTAAGTATAAAAGAGTGGAGTCACGGAAAATCCATTAAACGATTTCCAAAGTACCTTCCTAATGGAAGCATCCCACTAAACCTAGACCGCTGCACAAACCACTTGGACGATGGCAACAACGACAATAAATACAATGGGGACCGAGAACGAAACGAAAAAACGATGTTGACGCACCAATGGGGGTCCAATCCACTTCACTCCATTTGCCAGTGATGTGATGGATATTGAGTTGACGATAGCGATAGAGAGATGGAAATGGAGATGAAGATGAGAAACGTACGAAATGCGTTCAACAAGAGAGTGAGAGGACCGTTCACGAACCAACTTTTTAGCCTTAATTTTCAGGATAATAGGATGCCACAAAAAGCTTTTCCCATTTTCCCTTCTCTTCTGTACAATGCACAGCTCAACCGAGTTCAACTTTGATGGGATTCGCCTCGTGGAAAAACAAGTAAAGAATAAAAAAGATAATCTAATGAAGCCAAGGGATGAGGAGTAAAAAGGTTTCTTTCTTTAAAAAGCATCAAGTCTCTGCACGACAAGAAGGACGCTACGCTAATGTCAGTTTGAGGACGAGTTAAGGATTTTGTATGTTCCACAGCGTGAGCTGCTTTCGCAGAAAAGACAATAATTTGAACATCACTCAACGTGGAAGCTTTTTCACCAGGAGCAATACCACTCCTTAATGCATATCGCAATCGCATGCAGATATTATAGCAAATTGCAAAATAATATTTTCGTTTCATTTATATTCACATTTTTCACATGATCCTTCCGCACTCACGTGTACTCGTACACTACATTCCTCTTTTTATTCGTGAACAGGCCTTGAAGCTGATCTATTTTACGTGCACGAAGGTTCCATAAACACGTACGGGATGCAATTTACGGTCCCCGTACCGGCGAATATGCATGACCTGGAATTCTCATGGCAAAGTCTGACGACATATCCGGTGAGTGCTCAATGCAGTTCCTTTTCAGATTCGCCCCTATTCTGTTCGCCCATCCAAGGATTTTTGTTTGTACAATATGCACCTGACAGGAAGCAAATGGATACTACCTTCACTTTGCTTCCTGTCGGTACAGCAGCAAATTAACCTCCTCTCGAATCCATCCGAACATCTGCACCAAGAACGACAATAACAACGGGTGGGGGTGGAAAAAAACCGCCCAACAGTTCTCATTTCATAACCTAATTTGCTATTGTTCTTCCTCTGCCACCAGCTGCCATACATAATCACTATTGAGTACGAAACTGACCAGGGAGCAATGGCAGCACCCACACTCAGTATACCGCCCAAGGGATACGTTCCACTGACAATAGAGACATTTAGCGTCCATCTGCCGTGCACGGGAAATGCATCGGGTCAAGTGCCACTTAGCATCAATATGCATGTCCGAGGACCACCCAGGACGAACGACACTAAATTGGGTTTCAAGCGCAATAAAATTTGTCTAAAAGGTAACTCGTCATCCCGTTCTGATTCAATTCGCTACTTTTTGTCTTCTATTTTGTAGGTCTTTCGCCGGCACCAAATCAGTCACCAGCTCCAGCTCAGGCACCATCCCAAGGACCGGCGTTACTGGGCGCAGCAGCATGTGCATTAGGTCTGGTTCTAGTAGTAGGACTTATTGCCAGCGCTATGTACGTCCGGGCGAGGAAACAAATTCGTCAGGATTCTTTGCAGTAAGTAGACATTTCTGGAAAACGGATGAAACTAAACTCTTTAAAACCATAGCCATAGCCATAGTCCTTTACAATAAACAACTGTTGTCCTGCGGTTCTTTCCTTCCATTTTGACTGAGTACCATACAACCGAATACCATTTGTATTCATAGTGCTGCTCTTCGTGTTACCGTTGTATAAATGTCCTCAATTAAGCCGGATTCCTTTTGCACGGCTTCTTCGCGTAGTACATACATCCTGTCGACCAGAATACGCTTTTTTTACCGTTTGTTTTTCGGCTTCTCCTTCTTCCGAACAGATGACGACGTGAGAGGAAATTTAAAATTCAAACACAATCCACCGAATGTCCTTTCGGCCCCATTCAGTTTTCTTTAGTCGCATACTTTTGTGTGACAGCAGGAGATATCACCCACTGTTCGTCATTGTGGCCAGAATGAAGCGAATATCCTTTTCGTATCATCGCCATTTCAGTTCGGTCCTTGCGCGTCCGTGCACTTCCAACGACGACATGTAATAAAGTGCGAAGGAATCCGGATTTAAATTCCAACACACCACTACCGTGCCTGACAGGTGTATTTCGACGTGGAAGGTTTCAAAATATTTGTAGCTGACAGCTACAGCAGGCTCACCTTTACCAAAAAGGATTTCTTCACCTTTCCTTGTTTGTTATTTTGATTTCGTGTTTTCTTTTTCTTTTTCTTCTCGTGTAGTACAAGCTTCACGACAGCTGCCTATGGAAGCCACCAAAATGTGTTCATACGTTTGGATCCTTTAGGACGACCGCCGAGTGTGAACAGCGGATCATACGCTACAATTGCCAGTTTGAACAAGTTCCCATTGACAGAGTCGAAGAAGTCCTGTAATATCTTTGACAGTAGGTGGTCCGTTACTGGAGAAATTAAATTTTTTTTCTTCATGAGCTTTTCTTCCTTTTCTTCTTTTTTTGGTTTTTCTTTTATAGGATTTCGCGGTTCGCCAACACCATCGCCATATGCGACAGCTCTACTGCCAATGGGCGATCAAGTAGCAGAGACGATATACTCGAAACCGGAGTCGGTGTGTCCTTCTCGGATCTCGTATTATGCCTCGTCGCAACTCACTCAGGTAAGGTAGTCCACTGTTTACTGTTTACTGTGATGTGAAGCATAGAATGGAGTCTGGAGTCTGAAAGGACTAAACTACTGTCAGTTCGGTAAGGATAATGGAGTGACTTATGGGAATTTAAGTAAGAGCTATGTCTGTTTTACAGACGAGACTTTAACTTTTCGGTAAGGAATTTCATTTCATTTTTAAAGAAATCGAGACGTAAACGCATATTGGTAGTGATTTGTCCTCGTTAGACCAGACTAACCTAGGCTAGGGTAGATCCATTATAATGATCTTTGTATTTTGTACTCTTATAATCGGTCATAGAAACATACAGCTCGCATCGAAGTAATTGAAAGGCGGGGCACAAGTAATGTTCTAATGTGAATGCCCCACTGTTCTTGCAAATGATGTCGAATGTCATTGTGCTTTGAAACTTTTGTCGCAGATCGATTAGGAATTAAAAATTGATTAACGTTAAGTAATGAAGCGATATGTAGCTGAGGAAATCAATACTCTTGTTTCATCTTATTTGCGGTCTGTTATTTTAACACAACCTGAACATCATCGTTTTCCTCAACGTCCTTCATATTCCTGTAGGTCAGAAGTGTCAAATTATGAAGCAAATTTGTCACTTATCTGCCCTTTTCACCGATAAGTGGTCTAAGCCACTCCGTAAAACCATATTCAAAAGGCTTTCAAGCACATTAAAACTGACAATAAACCACGAAAAGGTTTGCCTAATCACTACCATTTTTAATAATTGGAGAGACAGAAGAAGATCTTGATATTTTATCTTGGTCTCGCCATTACCAACATACATTCCTATTGCACTAAGTCAAGCAAGTGCTATAAAGTCCTTGACCAAAGCAGAATTGATAAAGTTGCAGTTGAATTTAGAGTGAACGCGATACAAGAGGCTACGAGGTTGTAGATTTGTTCACCACACATATAAGACGACAAGAGTTAAATGTGCTTTGGCGCTCTTTTCGCTAAGCAGCGTAATCTTTCGCAACACCTCTCTTTTCAATGAACAAAGGTAGACGCAATCTTTGACTTACTTACTTATTTAGGTGGCGCTACAGTTCGGATTGAACCTGGGCCTTAACTAACAACCCTTTCCAGCTAGCACGATCTTTTGCTAGCTGTTTCCATCATCCTATGCCCAGTTGGTTGAGGTCCCTTTCCGCCTGTGTGCGCCACCTTAGATGCGGTCGTCCACTGCAACGTCGGCCCACGGGCTTGGAGTCGAAGACAGCTATGCTGTCCAATCGTTCTACATGGCCGAGCCATCTTAGGCGTTGGAACCGTAGACGTCGTATGTTCGACTGCGACGTTCTTGGTTGAATCTTCTCATCTCATGTATGAAAAATTGTTCCTCTCGAAATGACCAGGGGCCTCTTCATCTATTTTTGATAAGGTCCAAGCCTCTGCGCCGTGGAGGACTATTAATGATGAAAATGAATGATGAGAATGGTTTTTTAGAGGGATCGAAAGAGGGCTCTACTACTCAATTGCCTCTTGAGCCCGAAGAAACAGCGGTCGGCATGAGTTACTCTGCGTATAATCTCAGCGCTGGTGTCGTTTCCGCTTGCTAGCAGTGAGCCAAGTTAGACGAAATCCTTCATCAAAGTTATAGCCGCTAATAGTGACGTTATAGCTAAAAAGTGTTGTATGTTTTGTTGTGCGTCTTTCTTTGACGACAGCATATGTTTGGCCTTGTCCTCGTTTATCTAAATGCCCACTTTAGCCGCTTCTGCTCCAATGCTCACAAAAGCTTCATTGATATCTCGCTTAGTTCTCCCATTCAATGTCATCAGCGTATGCGAGCAATTGTGCAGACTTGAAGTAGATCGTGCTTCTTGTATTGGCCAGTGAGTTCCGCACGATCTTTTCAAGGATGATGTTGCAAACATCACACGACAATGCGTCGCCCTGTCTAAATCCTTTTTTGGCATCGAAGGTCTCGGCTAACTCCTTACCGACCTTAATGGAGCAGCGATAATTCTCCATTGTCATCCTTTCTTCCGACCATATCTTACACATGAGTTGGTGCATGTTCCTAACTGACTCATCTTCATAGCCCAACAGGCAGGCCATCTCCGACAGCAGCTTTATTAGACTTCTGTCTTAGTCGGGTGGACGGAATTCTCTTCATCTTCGTCCAGTGTGAATGGTGCATTCTGCCTGACAGCGACCATATTCGCCGTTGTACAATCCGCAGAAATCTTCTTCTTCTTTAGTGGTATTACAGCCCATGAAGGACCAGAGCCAGGCTTCTCTCAATCAGTCCGCAGAAATACTTACTTACTTAACGGGTTACTTAGTACGGGGTGAACCTGGGCCTCAACCAACATGCCTCTCCACCTAGCACGATGTTTCGCTAGTCTTTTCCATTGCCGCACGCCCACGAAAGGGACGTTAAGGTCCCTTCCCACCTGTGTGCGCCAGCTTAAGTGCGACCGTCCTCTATTTCTTTGTCCCTCGAGGTTCGATTCAAAGACTCTACTGGCTGGAGCTAGCCATCTTAGGCGTTGGATCCGTATACGCATGACTAGACTCATGTCGCTGTACAACCCGTACAGCTCGTGATTGAATCTTCTCCTCAAACCCCCTCTGTGTTTATAGGACCGAAAATCGCACGCAAAATCTTTCTTCCGAAAGATTCTTGCCTCTTGAGCCCAAAGAAGCATCGGTTGGCAAGAGTAATTCTGCGCTTGATTTTGAAACTAGTGTCGTTGTTCTAGGTTACTGCGAAGCCGAGATATATGAGGTCCTTAACTACATCAAACTTATATCTGCCAATATGCACGTTCTGGCTAAGACGTCGGTGATAAATGTGCTTTTTCGATGACAGCAGATATTTAGTCTTGCCTTCATTAACTGCCGAACCAATTTTTGCCGCCTCCATCTCAATACTCGCAATCGCCTTATTGACATCTCGCTGTGTTCTACCTATTATGTCAACGTCGTCGGCGTATGCAATGAGTTGCGACGATTTGAAATAGATTGTGCCTCTTATATTGGCTAGTGATTTTTGCACAATCATTTCTAATATGATGTTGAAAAAATCACACGACAGCGCATCGCCCTTCTTAAATCCTTTTTTGACATCAGAACTATCGCTAAGGTGTTCACCGATTCGGGGAAGCAGCGAACATTCTCCAAAGTCACCCTGCATAGTCTGACGAGTTTAGCTGGTATGTCAAAGGTAGACAGGCGCTCACACAAGACGGCAGCGAAGATCTTGTATGCGACATTAAGGAGACTTCTTCCTCTGTAGTTGGCGCAGTCAAAGGGGTCTCCTTTTTTGTGGATCGGGCAAACAATGCTGAGACTCCATTCCTTGGGCATGCTTTCCTCTGACCATATCTTACTGGTGCATGCTCTTAACCGGCTCACACCCAGCTGCCTTGAAGAGCTCAGCAGACAATCCATCTGCGCCAGTAGCTTTATTCGACTTGAGTTGGCAAGCTCAACTTCGGCATGGCAAGCGATCTTCGTCATTAAGAAATGGATCATTCTGCCTGACGGCGGTATGTTGGCTGTCATCGCCGTTATGCAGTCTGCAGAAGTGGTTTTTCCAAATTCTCAGCATCGACTGCGATTCTACTACTAGGTGTCCGTTCTCACCCCAACAGGCTTCCATTCTGGCTTTATAACCTTGGCATGTTCGCTTTATCTGTTGATAAAACTTACGAACGTTACGCGACTCACGCCTGCAGTAACACCTCTCCAATTCCTCAATCGCGCGCTTCTCGTGCTCCTTCTCCTTTCTCCTGAGGAGCTTATGCTCCTCCCTTCTTTCTGACTCGTAGAGCACACGAGCTGCTCTTGTTCTTCTATCCAGCGAGGCTTTATATGTGAACACTTCTGCACTCGTCATCGAACCAGGTGTTGAAGCCCAAAACTTTAGAAACAGTGCTTTTCAGAGCTTGTTTACAAAGGTTCCACTGTTGTTCCATTGACTGAGTATGAGAGAGCTTAAGGGAGACGCGATCGGTAGAGGCACGAGAAGTTTCTGGAGATAGTAGCTTTCCGACGTCCTAACTTTGTATTCTTACTCTACTCGCTGCGTCCGTGATATCCGTATGCGCATTTTGTCTACTACAATATAGTGGTCCGAGTCGATGTTAGCTCCTCAGAAAGTTCGAACATCAAGAATAGTGAAGGAGTTTCTGACTTCGATCGCGATGTGATCAATCTGGTTAATGACGGATTGATCTGGCGACCGCCAGATGCCTTTGTGTACATCGAGGTGCGGGAAACGCGTACTGGCTAGAAGGAGATTTTACCCCGTAGCAAGATCAATTAGCTTGTGTCCGTTATCGAATGTGGTCGTGTAGGCTGTGTTTACCGATGACTCTATTCAAAGATGCTTTCTCTACCCAGCTTAGCATTGAAGTCTCCTAGTACAATTTTGATGTCATAGCTAGAACATTGGGCATACGTTCTGTCTAGGAGATCGTAGAGTTCTTCTTTAGTGGAGTCATCCTTGTCCTCCGTGGGGGCGTGGACGCAGATCGGGCCGGTGTTAGAAAATATTGCCTTGATACGGATTGCTATGAGGCGTTCGCTCACATATCGAAAGCTTAGGACTTTTTGCCCTTAGTCCACCTTGAACAACAAATCCGCATCCGAACAATCGTTGTCCTCTCTCCCTTTAGCAGTTTTTCATCCGCTTTATACCCGATCCATTTCATCGCTTCTCCTGTATGGCGGCTAAGTCCGCTTTATAATGGTCTAGGTTGTCCGCAAGTTGTTCGGCTCCACGTGGTCTATTTAGGGACCTAACATTCCACGTGCAGAGCCGAAGATCATTGTCCTTTTTTCGTTTTTTGCAAGGGTCATCAACATTGATTCGGTCCGTTTTATCCGATGCTTGTGCAGTTGTGGGGTTTTCCGATTACGGTTTGCTAGACTATAGCCCAACTGACATTAATCCCGTTTTGTTAGTAATTCCCGTGGTCAGGAAAATTTCAGATGGTACCACTAGGAGGTGGAAGGAGGACCTTGCAGCCCTGTATTAGGGGACGGTCAGGACGAAATTGTGAATCGTAGGATTTCACTAGCATGAACTCAAACATGATTTTGTTTTCTTGGAAGTTGAATTCGGAGAGAACCAAACCATTCAGAATTCAATTTAAAGAAAACCTCTACCTCTCCACCCCATCGACCTATGGAATCTTAAATAATATCGAAAGCAAATCGGCATTCAATCAATTGCAGCTACAGAGAGTTGAATAACCATTACTTCCAACCGAACTCGCCTTCATTCAACAATAAGATGTTTCATAACAACAGAAATACGAAATCTAAATAATCCTAGTTACTGCTCAACTAACTACAGATTCAAATGAACTTGTCATAATTACAAGAGATTTCCTAAAAACAATTTCAATCCTTTACACAAGACCTTGTGCATCCTGGTTGCCCGGATAGCTCCTTCGGATGTATGTACGTACATAATTCTCAAAATTGAGATTTTATTGAATTGCTTTTGAAGCGACTTTGTAATTAAGTGATCATAGCCAATCAGAATTGCTGTTGCTATTATCCTTCCGCCCTAAGTTAGAAATGGACTGGACAAACATATGTATATTGAACACATCAGAACAGGATAGCCTTAAGACGAACATGACAAGCAGTGGAATCTGTTAAGAGGTTGTGTAGCCGGTAAATAATTGAGGAAACCTGGAAAGCAGATAAACCTCATTCCATCAGAATAACTCAAACCCCAAATCACTCCAGCCCACAAGTGCCGTCAAGTGGATCATCACTCGCATCACTCCCTTCCCATTCGCCCGTCTGAATGTGTCAAATAATTGTCCGACTATGTTATGTGTTGAGTATCCATCACCATAAACTCCTCAAGACTTTTCGAATGTCCTTCCTCTTTCGGTCACCTCTCGATCCCCAGCTCGTGGTGGACAGATTGTCCATTTGTCACTGGAAATAAATAGTGAACCCCGAAACAGCTATTCCGAATCCCTCTCCCTATTAGTTCTGACCCACATTTTTTCCATTCACAAATCATTGTCATTATTGTTGTTGGCGAAAAGGACTCTTTGTCAAAGCGACAGTATAAGGAGTGGATTTATCGTCATCGAAATCATGTTTCCACTAAACAACACATAGTTTTGCGGTCTGCTTGTTGTAACAACGCCATTGGCAGCTAAAACAACAAACCACATGTCCATTCATACTACGAGTACAATGTGCATTCCTCGAGCATTGCACAGCACATGTACCATGAGATGGTGTCGTAAAAGTGTCGCTCACTTCAATTTCATACCGACAAACCGCAAAACAGGAAAACCATCATCGTCATCATCATCATCGCCATAGACGACATCGCCACCATCACCATTTTGCCGTCCTCAGGCCGGCCGAGACCAGACAGAAACGAAGCGGTATGACAATAAAAGCCACAACAGGACAATAGCCAAGGGCAGACCATTAAATCCATGTCCTCAAGTCTGCCCGCCTTCTAGATTCCAATGTCGCCGGTTACAATATGTATAACGTGCACGTCGAGCAGTAGCAGTGGATAACGAAGAATTACTTCATGTCCATCTAATGGTTTCCGTAAATATATCTCCGCCATAATGGGCCAATATTTTCCCTTCCGAATTCCACATCACACACACACACACACGGACGTCGACTTCTGGTTTCAGTTGTTTCTTGAGATGTATACGTATGTATCTGTTTGATCGAGTAAAAGGGGATGCCACCCGAAAGGGAGAAAAAATGTACTCACCAATAGTACAAGACACAAATCCTCATTTATGGTTACTCACAGATGGAAAGTCGTGCAAGTTGTTATCGAATGCTGGTGCGAAAGGGATGTACCGCATCCGACGACAAACGGAAAGCTTCAACCCTCGTTCAATTAATTTATCTAATGCTCCTTCGGCGATGCTTTTCTCTGTCTCCATCTCATCGTCGTTGTTGTCTTACGATTGTCCCGAGTCCTCCGGTAACCTGGTAACCCTTTCTCTACCCATCTCCGTAAGTGTATGCGGTGCTGTACATTAAGACAATTGGCTCTGTATTTAGTGGGCATGTGTCCCGGTTACCTCGAGGATTTACTTCAGAGTCAGTATCTTTCAACTCGCATCTCTTCAATTCCATTGTGCAGCTTCGCCTCCTCGTAATTTTCGTACTCCACCTGGCATGTTGCCCTTATTTCTTTCTCCGTTGCTTGTTTACCTTGATGAAAATTAGATACGCTGAGTACTGTAGCCTCTACATATCGCACGATAAATTAAAATTGTGCAGAGTATCTTTTGTTCGTTGTTTATGTTCGATTTTCTCGTTTCAGTTTGCAGTTGCTTCAGTCTTTTAAGTGAGATAAAGTGGACTGAGAGAGCGCTACCACCCGCACTTCATCCTCCTGGGAACCATACAATTGGATTTGCCTCCATGAAAATCCTACCACCAAACCAACGTCCACTGTATCTGATGGCACAGCGAATTAGTGGTAATACTATGCAGGATTCAAGCTTGCCATACCAGTCTATTTGGGGTTATGAATCGACATAATTTCTTCCTTTTTTTGGTCTGCCCTTGCCCTTGCTGTTGTTTTCGGCTGTAAGCCTCGTCTGCGGGGATAAAAATGAAATGTAGGTCATTATTCTTTGTTATCTCTGTGACTGTGGGTTTTGTAATTACGATTTTCATTCCTTGCCGAACGAAGGACAACGATAACAGAAGGCACAAGCAACGCACGAAGAATCCAATCCGATGTGTGTGCTTTGAGGCGTAAGAGAATGGGGCTTGGTTGCGCCGAAATTCAATTAGATACAACTTTTTTGTTAAATTTTTTCTCCCAGTTTTGCCAGTCTCTTCTGGAATTATCTATCTGATGACAGTGTCTAAGGGGGACAACACCTAATTTATTACTTTTCAATGGTGCGATGCTGAACCTACATACTCGTAGATAATACATTTTCTTTTTATTAGGATTTAAGACTTGACCCAGTGGGATTAAGGCCGCATTCCTTCCCTCTTCGACCAGTGTTTGCGCACAGCTCTCACGCTGACGGATTGCTAGCACAAGCGGCCCATAGGGGATCGTGTCTGTTACTCTTTGTTTGTGGAGTAAAGAGGACTACTCACTTGCCAAGTGTTTTAAACCAATTAGTATTACATCCTTCCTGCTGAAAAGTATGGTAAGACTGGTAGAGACGCACGTGCGCAAAGCTGTTATTCGAATGCATCCTCTTTCGGCGATGCAACTTGCTTAGCAGCGCGGAAAATCCTGCGGGACTGGGCTTCAAAACCTGGTTGGGAAAATTGAATGCGCGCTCGAAAGAAACAGTACGCGCTGGGCATTTTCATCGACATTGAGGGAGCTTTTAATAACGTAACCTTGGACAGCATGTGCAACGCTGCCAGACGTCATGGCGTAGATGAAACTATGCTTGTGCACAGGGCATTGACCGCTGATGCAGACCTTGACCAGCGTATCAAATCCGTCGTAAACAGGGGCTGCTCGCAAGGTGGCGTCCTGTCTCCGCTGTTATGGTGCATGGTGGTCTGCTTCATGCTCTCAATGCCTCTGGAATCTATACCCAGGCCTATGCGGGTGATGTCGCCGTTCTCGGCGGCTCATGTCGGCTCATGCTTAGCGACTGTCTGTCTCAAGACAGACCGATGTCGTCGTTCTCTTCACGAGAAGGAGTAAAAATAGTGCCTTTTGGTACTTTTGGTACTGCCTTGTATACCATCACGGTATACAAGGAAGCTATGTAAGTATCTAGGAGTCATCTCAGATAGCAAGCTTCTCGGGTCAAGGCATATTGAGTCAAAAATCACCAAAGCGCTGTCAGCTTTCTGGCAATGCAAGGGAGCTTTAGGCAAAACATCGCCGGTAAAGGTCCTTTGGATCTACACGGCAATGATAAGACCTATAATCTCACATGCATCGGTTGTCTGGTGGTACAGACTAACACGCAAAAACGTCGTCGCCTCTTTCACCAAGCTCCAAAGAACGGCTTGTCTCCGCTACATGGGGGCTTTCCCCATGAACCTGGAAAGGATAGTCTTCGCATTTTCACAGATGCGCAGAGGTCTTCTTTGAGCGCGAAAATATCCGACTGCACTTCTCGTTAGGAAAATATGCATCGGTCTTCCAATCAGATATATACGCAATCCTAATGGCCATGCACTATGTTGTGAAACACAGGTGGAGGGCGAAAAGCATATGCGTCTGCAGTGGCAGCCAAGCTACACTCAAAGCTGTGTGCAACCCCCTAACTAACTCTAAATCAGTGCATGAACTCAAGTCCTTCTTGAACAGAATCGGAAGACTAAATTCACTTAGGCTTGTATGGGTTCCAGGTGACTCTGGTATCCCAGGAAATGAGATATCTGATGAACTCGTCAGAATGGGCTCAGAGGAGAGCTTCTCAGGACCTGAACCCGCTCTAGGTCTACCTGCGTCCACGGTTAATACCCACATTAACGACTGGGTGTTTAATACACACAACCGTAGATGGAGGACTTATCCAGGATGCAGGATGACAAAGAGCGTATGACCTGATTTCTTCAAGAAATCCGCAGCATTCCCTCTGTCTTTAAGGAGAATCGGCTGCAGAAGACTTGTGGAAGTCATTACGAGCCATTACACTTCTGCTAAGCATCTCTGTGTGCTTGGCATAAGTGAGACGCCTATCTGTGCTGCATGTTGCGAGGAAGATGACACTGGAGAGGATTTTCACTGAAGCTTCTTCTCATTTTTCTCCGGAAAACGGAACACTGAAATCGTTTTAGCGTTTTCACTTTGAAGCCCGTTTTCAGTCGTACTGTCAAATATAGAGATTCTTTCTTCAATCGGACCACACGGATGTCGAACGCTACCTCGTTTGGTTTTCCCCCCTCAATATAACATGCAGATATTTAAGACCAATGTCATTAGGCACCTTCTCTCCCTCTCCCTGTTACCTTCTGCTGAAGTTATAAGGCCTTAGCCTTGAGTGCGCGTATAACTATAAAAAAAAGTCGTCGGGTAACCCGATATTGCTAGTCACACCGTCAATGCTCTGGACTTGTTTCTCACTTTCTAACCTTACAAATACAGCATTGATGTATCATCGCCTTTTAGCTTGCCCTTGGGTCGTCCGACCACTCCGTAATATCAGCCAAATTCGCCTATTCCCATCACTCAACAATATGACTTCACAAGAAAGCGGCCTTAACAACTTTTTCGGAGCTTTAGCTGACCGTTGTGCTTCCTCGTTAACGACGTGAATACCGCCGTTCATAATAAATGGTTTGAAATTCGCTATTAAGAGGCTATTAGGCTAGTAGCAGTAAGTTTTCGGGGCTAAAAGTATCTGCGACTACAATAACCACATCGGACGAGTTAAGTTCTAATCTGACCTCAGTTTTACTGAGGCGTAAAATCTTTAAATGCCCCGAAGGCAGCAAAAGCTTCTGGTCGTTTGTTAGAGGCAATAAAAAAATCGTAATTCCAGCTGTCACACCCTTAGACTTAACCTTAGCTAACCTTCTTGCTTGTTTGAACTTTGTCTCCGCCTGTACATACATATTTACTTTCGTTCTTGTACACTTGCAAGGGCTCTCAAAGGCCTCGACGAACGTCCTAAATAACATCGACAGTAGAACGAATGGCCTCTCTGGCGTCTTTCCTGCTATTCTACAGAAAGCCTGAATATTATTCTATATCACTACTATTAGTTCTTTTTAGGTCCTGTTTTAACTTGGGCTACACCCTCAAATCTGGAAAGAAGTGAACCTTGTCTTCGTCCCCAAGAATGGAAAGCCCAGTGAACAACCTAAATCCTATCGCTCTATCAGCCTAACATCATCCCTATTAAATATAATGGGAATGCGCTACATCACTTAGTGGCGCGTGTTAAAAATAGCTTCACACGCAAGGAGATCGCGATCTGCACCTTCCTCGATATTGAGGGGCTTTTGATAATACTGGCTATGACTCGATCACTATAGTGCACAGGTGTAGACCATCCCACTAATCACTGGATTAGGGCAATGCTAAATAGCCGTATTATATCGGCCACATCCGGAGTCGTCTCGGTGACAGTATCGGTGGCTAACGGGTGTCCACAAATGGAGACCTTCCACCCCTTCTCTGGTCGATAGTTATCGACAACCAACTTCACGGCTACGAGGTCATCGGCATATCCGTAGTCATTGTTACGGGCAGGAGCGAAATTGTGCTTCAGCTTATCTCTGACTGGTGTGGCAGAGAGGGATTATCGATTAACCCAAATAAGACGATCTTAGTCCCGTTTACAAAGAGGAGAAGGTTGCAGCCCTGCTCCGTCTTTCTCAATGGTACAAAAATAGAATTTTCAGAAGAAGTTAAGTATCTAGGTATTGACCTTGATCGCAGACTTAGCTGGAACTCCAACTGGACGCATTACCACACACCTTTACTTTTGACAAGAGATTTGAGACATTGATCCCAAACCGCATAGCTTGGGGAACCAGTGATTCCATGCTTAACGTCAAAGGCCTTAGGTGGTACACTGATGGCTCCAAGGTGGCATAGGCGCCAGCATCTTTGGACCAAATCGGAAGATTTTGAAGGTCCAGGGAATGAGTCCTAGTATCTTCTAAGCTGAATTATATGCCATCCTGACATGCGTCTATCTAAACTCAGATACTGCCATAAGAGGAGTAACAATCAATAGCCAAGCACCGCTTAAAACCGCTGAGTTCGTATAGCACGAACTCAAAATCCGTTAAGGAATGTCATGATGCCCTACAAGACCTTGCCCTTGTCAGAGCACAAAGGTATTAAGGGCAATGAAATCACCGATCAACTCGCCAGGAAAAGTTACAGCGTTCTACCACCTGTCCTTTTGGAACAGCGTTCAAGGACTGCGCCAATCGAAAAGATTAATATGTATGTATGTTGGCCTTACAGTCCATGTAGGACCAAGGCCGAGCTTCTCCCAATCGCCTATGTTGTGTGAGATTTAATTTTCCCATAGGTGAAAGGGACTTACAGTTTATTGCCGGTTCCGAACGGCGAGATTCGAGAAGCTTTTCTTGACAACTATACTACAGGGGGTTTTGTCAGTACTCCGCTGAGCACCGTGAAAAACACGTTCGATGACATGGCTGTTGTCGGGATTCGATCCCGTGTCATCGGCGTCAGATTCCAACACATTATCTACTGCGCCACGGCGCTCTTAAGATTAAAAAGAGCGAAAAGATTAATATAATTAAACTTAATGGAGTAGATATCAGAAGACTAGTCATAGTCAGCTAACTTAAGGAACACTGTGGTCTGAGATATTATCTCAATAAAATTAATCTCTCATCTGAAACTGAGTGTCGACTCTGTCTTGAGGACGAAGCGACTGCAGGGCACATACTGCGTGAGTGTGCAGCTCTTTGCCATCTTAGGAAGCGTATCCTTCTCAGTAAAATTATGACTCCTGAGGGAATCATCTCAGCTCCTACGAGAGGGATTCTCAACTTCATTAAAGAAGTGGAGAAGCTCCTTGTCTAATCGGCTAGTAGGCAAAATACATCTGTAAAGGTCGCACTACTCGTATCGACATACGTAAATCCGCTGGTTCAGATTGCATTGCCCCAGTAGTCCTGAAAATGTGTTCTTCTAAGCTGACAGAACCACTGCGTAAGCTTTTCCACCTTTCTGAGCCCTTTCCGAGTAGGTAGAAAACAACATTTGAGCTACTCCAACTCGTGACCCATTGCACTAATGTCCCTTCTCTCCAAGGTCATGGAAACGTTAATCAACCGTCAGTTACTGAAATATCTTGAATAGCGGAAACTCCTTAATGACCGACAGTATGATGGCATATTTTACCGGCAAGTGGAATCGCTAGCTTCGTGAAAGCAAATTAGATGCACTGAATATTTCGAAAGCTCGGGGTGAGCCTGGGACTCAACCAACATGCCTCTTTAACCGGCACAATCTCTGGCCAATTATTTCCAGTGTTGCAACCCCAATAGGTTGAGGTCCCTTTCCACCTGTGCGCGCCACCTTAAATCCGGTCGTCCTCTGCAACGTCGTACTAGGCCAATATCGCTGTACAGCCCGTATAATTCGTGGCTGAATCTTCTCATCCAGTCTTCGCCAACACAAACGGGACCGAAGATTGAACCCAGAAATTTCCTCTCGACAATCTATTCATCAATTTTCGATTAGGTCCAAGCCTCCGCGCCTTAGAGGAGGACCGGGATGATTATGGTTTTATGGAGGGTGACCTTAGTTTTCCGAGAGAGGGCTCTACTGTTCAAATGCCTCTTGAGCCTGAAGAAACAACGGTTGGCAAGAGTTACTCTGCGTCTAATGTCAGCGCTGGTGTCGTTGCTGCTTGTTACGAAATCCTTGACTATAACAAAGTTATAGCTGCTACTAGTGACGTTCTGGCCAAGTGTCGGTGTTGTGCATCTTTCTTTGACAACAGCATATATGTGGTTTTGCCCTTATTTACCTTCAGGCCCACTTCAGCGGCTTCTGCTTCAATGCTTCCAAAAGCTTCATTGGCAGCTCGCTGCGTTCGCTCAATCACGTCTGTGTCATCAGCATATGCGAGCAATTGTGCAGACTTGAACCAGATCGTGCCTCTTGTATTGGCCAGTGAGTCCCGCACGATCTTTTCGAGGATGATATTGAAAAAATTACATGACAGTGCGTCGCCCTGCCTGAATCCTTCTTTGACATCGTAGTTGTCGGTTAACTCGTTACCGACCTTAATGATGCAGCCAGAATTCTCCTTTGTCATCCTGCACAACCTGGCAAACTTGGCAGGGATGTCAAAACATAACATGCCCAGTTAGATTCGGTCATCCTCTAGTGTTATAGTTAGCCGTAACTTGGGTTTGGATTCGAAAACTCTTTGGGCCGGAGCTGTGTTGTCCATTCATTCTGCATGGCCTAGCCATTTTAGACTTTGTATCCGTAGACGTCTGACAAGGCCAATGTCGCTGTCCAGCCCATAGAGTTCATAGCTGATCTTCTCCTCCACTTTCCATGGAACCGAAGATTACACGCTAAATTTCCAAGTGCCTTCTCATCTATTTTAATAGAGTCTGAGTCTCTGCGCCATAAAGAAGGATCGGGATGATTAAATTTTTGTAGAGGATCACCTTGGTTTTTCGAGAGAGGACTCTAAATGGCTAAAAAAGGCCTCGTAGAGGCCTTACATATATCTGACGGATATTGGGTCCATAAAAAGCGCATACAAGCTATCAAGTCCTATCTCCACTTTCTCGAAAATACTATGAAGCAACCAAACACCTCAGACGGACCACTATAAGGTGTCCATTCACCCTGAAATTGAGTTTAAAACTCATATCTGGTCCGGTGCATCTTAGACCTCATTGCACCTGCTAGGCAGAATTCAAAATCGACCGATAAACCTGATAATAGATCACAGCATCACCAAATCATTAGATGCCTTAGTCTTCCCTTTTAGCAACATCCATCGTTATCGCCTCTATTCTTCTCCCTCTATACCTTCGGCCCGCACTATGTCATCGACATAAGAGGGTGATCAACCTTGGGTACGCGCTTACTACATATATACATATAAAAATAAATTAAAAGAAGTGTACATGGCAACCATAGCTCTCTCCATGCGCACGTATGACTTGCAAGAATTTCCTGTGTCCTTGCTCCGCCACACCCAAACATGCAAAGATATCAGGATCTACTTAATTCATTCAAATTCATCGCGATCTTATCGTCGAATATTAATCATCACGACCGGCTCATAAATCACACCAAGAATTACTCGCAAACATCCCCACAGCGCCAAGGACTCGCAAAGGTTCGTGTTGCGTTATTACCATCCTAAAATACAAACAAACAAGCGAGTAGCTTCAAAACATTGGCAAAAGTTTAATTTATTAAATAGGACAACCGCAATATGAAGATTTATGCGCGTTTAACCGCAGAGCAGTTAGCCCACTAGTGCCATCCCCCCGTTGACTATGATATGTAACGGAAGGCGTAAAACCACAAGCGGAAGTAGGATACAAAAATGCAAAAGAAAATTTCAATTAAAAGCGAAACGTCATTGCCCCAAACCCCAAACGAGAGCGATAAATCTTGTTCAAACTAGCTACTACGTCTACTATGTCCTGCTAGGACTAGTCACTAGTAGCACTCGGTTGTATGCAGCCCAATCTCTCTTCCATCCTGACAGGAAACAAGGGGGGCTGAAGCTCTCTACTTCGGACGGTGTCGTTGCAGCGGAAATGCACTTGAAACGACGACAGGAAATTTTAAATTCCACCCACTTTACCGCTCTCAACAGCAGTAACTGGCAGACAGGCAACTCGCTGACAATTAAAATTCAATAAATCACCCTAAAACGTGGAGTACAGTATCCGAAAAATGCATCTCCTCATCCAATGCCACCATCACTTCGCTTGTCGTGCCGCATTGTATTGCATTGTACTCGACTTGACTACGACTATTGTTTCAGTTTCGATGCTGCACGTACTCTCGCTTGTATCCTTGAACATCCGCTCTCAATACGATACGATTCTCTTCCATCGCATATTGAACGGGAGTAGCGTGTACCAATGCATGGGACAGTGAATCCCAATTAAAACGCACTTAACAACGCCTCTCCATGTCCTCGAATTGGACTACGTACACGGATATGACATTCCGAGTGCATTTTAAATGGCATCATGCTCAATTCAATCTAATCACATTCCAAACACAAGAGGGAAAAAATGAGCGAGAAACAAACGACTGTTGTACGGAGTACTCGAATGCCAATTAGCACGTCCTTACGCAGGAGTAGGATGAGAATAAGCAAGAAGGGATTTGATGAGATCTTTCGAATGACTCCTTTCCTTAAGATTAGCTTAATGGACGTCATTAATTCCCGTCCCTCAATTGCGTGAGGAGCTATGTACATACCATCGAGTTGCCTTCGAGTTGTCAATGGCATAAAAGACGTTCGCGGAAACGGGGAGCTAAGGTCCTTGAATTCCTTAGCGTAGGCTGAATTTTGGGGATGATGTCTGGGAGGTCTCAAGGTTTTTATCACGTCATAACCACGCTCGTAAACAATGACAAACACCTTTGCGGGACGAATGAGGGAGACTTTTGGGACAAGGGTTTGACTATTTCGAGGTGATTCGCCTAAGGGCGGGTGAACGTTTTATTGGGGATTTTAATTAAAATAACCGGAGGGTAGGTTAGGTAGGCCCTAATTTTTTCTGAAACGTGGTGAATGGTAAGATTGAGGTGCTGGGAACTTTCGAAGACAGGGATTTCTAATTTTGAGGAATGTAAAAGGAAGGGAAAGGGATAATTTATGCTTGTCTGGTGGCGTATTCGTAACAATTGGGGACAAATTGTGCCAAAGGCTCCCCTAATGTTGGTTATTTACTATTAATCTCTTTGACTATCTGTCTTCCCCACCATTTTCTAATAACACTAAAGGGCTGTTTTTTTTTCTTTTTTTGTTGAAGGCTTCTGCTATCTGTTGGAGCACTCAGACGCAAATACTGGTCCATTGTACTCCAGACAGACAGCTTACATTACTGTATTTTCCCCGTCTTCCGGAGAAAAATGAGAAGAAGCTTCAGTGATGTAGAGCTAAAAGATTCGCACACACCGGCAAAGGCCGAACAGTCACAGAGAAAATGTTCTGCAGTGTCATCCTCCTCGCAACATGTAGCTCAGATAGGAGTCTCACTTATGCCAAGCACACAGAGATGCTTAGTAAAAGTGTAATGGCCCGTGACGACTCCCACAAGTCTTCTGCAGTCGATTCTCTTTAAAGACAGGAGGAATGCTACGTATTTCTTGCAGATATTTTTTGGATCGCTTTGTCATCCTGCATCCTGGTCAATTCCTCCATCTACGGTTGTGTGTATTAAACACCTAGTCGTTAATGGGGGAATTAACCGTGGACGCAGGTAGACCTAGAGCGGGTTCAGATCCTGGAAAGCTCTCCTCTGAGCCCATTCTAGCGAGTTCATCAGAGATCTCATATTCTGGGATCCCAGAGTGGTCCGGAACCCATAAAGCCTTAATGAATTTAGTCTACCGACTCTGTTCAAAACGGACTTGAGTTCAAGCACTAATTTGGAGCTAGTTAAGGGGTTGCACACAGCTTTGAGTGCAGCTTGGCGGTCACTGCAAACGCATATGCCTTTCCCCCTCTACCTGTGCTTCCCAACATAGTGCATGGCCATTAGGATTTCGTATATCTCTGATTGGAAGACAGTCCGATGTTTTCCTAACGAAAAACGCAGTCGCGACGTTTTCGCGCTCAAAGAAGACCCCAGCACCGGACCCCCACCCAGACCTGGAGCCATCCGTGAAAATGCGAAGTCTATCCTTTCCAGGTTCAGTATCCAGCCAGAGCCAACCCTGACGTCATGGAAACTCGACTGTGAAATTACGGCGCAGTAGGATAACGGGCGTCAATGCGTCAGAAGGCATGTCCATGAGACAGGGGTCGCAGGACAATTCTTGCGCAAGCACACTGTTATTCCTAAACGAATTGTACCTAATGCTATTTCTCTTCAGACGAGACATGGCTTTCAGAGCACATCCTCTGATAAATATATCAACAGGTGGAAGTGCTGATGAGAGCTCCCGTGCAGCTGAGACAAACCGTTTTTTAGAGTTTGGTGAAAGAGGCTACGATGCGTTTGCGTGTTAGTCTGTTCCACCAGACAACCGATGCATATGAGATTATAGTTCTTATCCTTACCGTGTAGATCCGGAGGACCTTTACCGGCGATAAACCCCATGTTTTGCCAAAAGCTCCTTTGCATTGCCAGAAAGCTGACAGCACTTTGGTGATTTTTGACTCAACATGCTTTGACCAGAGAAGCTTGCTATCTAAGATGACTCCTAGATACTAAGCCTCCTTGGATATCGGGATGGAAGTGCCTTTTAGTACCAGCTCGCGAAGAGAACGACATCGGTCTAAAGAAGATTGACCGACGGGCAATTTTTGGTATACATTTAGTGCCGCCTGTGCTTTGAGACGGACAGTCGCTAAGCGTGAGCCGACAGAGAGAACGGCGACATCATCCGCATAGGCCTGGGCATAGATTCCAGAGGCATTGAGAGCATCAAGGAGAGAGTCGACCATGTACCGTAACAGCGGAGACAGGACGCCACCTTGCGTGCAGCCCTGATTTACGCCGGATTTGACACATTGGTCGAAGCCTGCATTAGCGGTCAATGTCCTGTTCACAAGCATTGCTTTGATCCACAAGACCAGTGCTTCAGTACACGCTAAGTACATGAGTCATATAGTGCACGATTAGGCTGATCCTTTCTTCTTTTTGATATCGAAAAATCGGGCTTTTTAAGAAATCCATTGGTCCTGGCTATACTAATAATGTCGATTTTATTGCACGCACTACACCCGATGAAGCTTGAGTAGACCCAGTATTCGAGCAGCTATGATGCTCGATCGTGCTATAACGCTTAAGTCGGAGAAAATTGTGACTTTAACCAACGAGCTTCTCGAGCTTGAGTCGCCAGAAAAAAACATCGAAGATCCTTCCGGCTGGAGTTAAGCTGTACATTCGTTGAATATCATTCACCCAGTGTCGGCTACGCAATCTTATACTCTTATCCTCCGTCCTTCTTTAATACAACCGGGACTAAGAATCAGATCCAAAAATTACCGAATACTTCTTAAAAAGATTGAAGTCTCTTCGCCACATAAGGAGTTTTTCAATGGCTTTGTCCGAGTCTTAACATCTTATTGCTCTAACTTGCTTCTACTTAGTTATGGAGCTAAGTAACATGAAAAAAAATACGGCCCTTTTATAAAAAAGCTAAAAGCCTTGCAAGAGGTTTCAAGAAGACACTCAGGCTGTTCGAAATTTCAAAGATAATCTTGACCGCGACCCGCAGGGAATAGAGCGAAGACCGCAGTACACATGTATGGGTAGCTAGCTAAGGTTGGTTAGCAAATTAAGCCCCTTGCTTCTCTTTCCACCGCACGAATTGGGTGAGTTAAGTAAGCGCCTTGCTCTTCTTTCCATCGCGCATATGCTGACATACACGTGTATGAAAATCCATGCAAAGGAAATTTGGAGAATGAATGAACAAAACAATCTTCGGTGCCAAAAGAAACAAATGGTTTATTATACTTACTTACTTACTTATCAGGCCAGCGATCCATGGAGGATCTGAGCCTGAGCTATAGCTGCCTTCCATCCTTGACGGTCCCGGGCACGCTGCTTCCAGTTGTCAAAACCAAGATGTCTTACATCCGCGATTACTTGGTCTTTATACCGGAGGTTCGGTCTTCCTCTTCTTCTCGAACCAGGAGGCTCGGAGTCGAAGACCCTCTTAGCTGGAGCGTTGATGTCCATGCGCTCGATGTGGCCGAGCCAGTGTAGTCGACGGATCCTTGCCTTCCGGACTACATCCACATTTTGGTACAGCTCGTAGAGTTCGCGGTTGTGTCTTCTTCTCCATTCACCTTCCTCACAGACAGGACCAAATATCCGGCGCAGAATTTTTCTTTCGAAGGAACCCAAAATCAGCTCCGCTGTCCTGCTTATCGTCCAGCTTTCGACTCCGTACAGCAAGACTGGCAGAATGAGCGTTTTGTAAAGCATGACTTTGGTCTTTCGAGTGAGGAGTTTTGACCCCAGTTGTTTGGACAAGCCGAAGTAGCAACGGTTGCCAAGGGCGATTCTATGCCGGATTTCCACTGTGGTGTCATTTGTGGAATTTGGGTTTGCCCCGTGGTAGACAAACTCCTTAACTACCTCGAAATTGTAGCTGTCGGATGTTATGTTTTGTCCCAGGTGGTGAGCGATGGATTGGTTTTTGCTTGACAGCATGTATTTCGTTTTGTCCTCATTGATCTTAAGACCAACTCGTTTCTCCTGTTCTTCAATCGCCGTGAATGCTTCCACAATGCCACGGCGAGAACACGCGATGATGTCGATATCATCCGCGTATCCTAGCAGCTGGATGGACTTGTAAAAGATAGTGCCTTCCCTGTTGACGCCTGCCCGTCGCACTATCTGCTCCAGCACCAGGTTGAAGAAGTCACATGACAGCGCATCTCCTTGCCGAAATCGAATGGTTCCGAGGTCCTAGAACCGAGTTGCACGGTGCATCGCGTGTTTTTTTAGCGTGGCGCGACACAACTGGATCAGTTTTACCGGGATCCCGAATTCGGCCATCGCCCCAAACAGTGCTTCACGATGAATGCTGTCGTATGCGACTTTGAAGTCGATGAAAAGATGGTGTGTATCGATTTGAAACTCGTTGGTCTTTTCCAGGATTTGTCGAAGTGTGAAAATTTGGTCTATAGTTGATTTGCCGGGCCGGAAGCCGCACTGGTAGCTGCCGATTAGTGCAGTGCAAAATGGTTTTAGACGTTCACACAATACGCTGGACAGGATCTTGTATGCGACATTGAGCAGGGATATACCTCTATAGTTCTTGCAAGAGGTAGGATCGCCTTTTTTGTGGATGGGGCATATAGAGCTGGTATTCCAGTCGTCGGGCATGCTTTCATCTTCCCAAATTCTGCAGATGATCTGGTGCATGCTCCCTACCAGAACATCACCGCCAGCCTTGAAGAGCTCTGATGGCAAGCCATCTGAGCCTGCGGCCTTGTTGTTCTTCAGCTTCTGAATAGCTGTGCCGACTTCTTCGATGCTGGGTGGGAGGACTACTTCAGCGGCTGGAGTTGGGATTTCCTCGGTCCCTACCACTCTCTCTTGGTCATGCTCGTTAAGCAGCTGCTGGAAGTGCTGCTTAAATACATCCACTATTCCCTGCGGGTCGGTGACAAGATTACCCTCGCAGTTTCGAAGAGCCAGGGTGCCCTTTTTGAAGCCTCCTGCAAGGCCTTTGGCTTTCTTGTAAAAGGCTCGTATTTTATGTTTATGCCTAGGCTCCTCGATATCCTTGAGCTGGGAGGCTGCGAAGATTCTTTTCTTTTGTCGCAGTAGTTTTTATAATACCAGAATAACATTATATAATATTACAATTGCAAAAGATTAATGATACAAATGAGCTGCAGGCGTTACAATATGATATTTACGTTCTGAATGATCATCTGAAAGAGCCAACGATCCAAGAGATTATATTGAAATTGCGGCAGAGCGGTAACCAATAAAATAGTCGCTTATTGGGATAAGTTCAAAGCGGATTCAAATGTTGATGAGCTACTTACCGCCCATTTGAGCTTCTGTTTGCTTACTACTGCTTCATTGGAAATGGACGAAGTACTCGGGGTGGTTTGTTCGAAATTATATTCGCTAGTCTCTACTTTATCAGGAAAGTGTAAATTATGCAAGAGGTCCCTACTGGTCACTGTTGCGGTGCCACCTGGTTTGTTAATTAGGGCTGGTATAGTGGGAACATTTGATAGTATCTTCCTCACTCTACTGGCCTCACTATTTACATCTATTTCTGGGAAGAAATTTCCTTTGCGCCTTTCTTATCTCACAGCAGTCATAAGGCCTATCCTCCTGTATAGCGTCGTAGTCTGGTGGACTGCTCTGGACAAAGCAGTCAATCGAAACCTTCTGGGGAAGATACAAAGATCGGCCAGCTTAAGCGGAGCGATCAGATCAACCCCCACGGAGGCCTTGAATGTTCTACTACATCTTCCACCATTAAACCTTTTCAGCAAGCAAGTTGCTGCATGCGCGGCCCTAAGGATGAGGAGCATAAGAAAATGGCCCACATCTCAAAAAGGCCACACCACTATTCTAAAACACTTCAAAGTACCCATGGACACTGACTATATCACCCCGCAGAATGTGTTCACCAGGAACATTGAAGTTGTCTTTCCATTCAGGGAAGAATGGGCCGAAGGAAAAGTTATACCAAAGGACTCGATCTCCCTCTATACCGATGGCTCTAAGATGGAGTTGGGTGTAGGCAGTGGGGTCTTCTCCAAGGAACTTAACCTCAACCTCTCATTTAGACTCCCAAATTACTGTAGTATGTAACAGGCAGAAATAACTGCGATAACGGAGGCCCTGGCATGGCTCAGGATCAATGTAATATCCACAAAGGATATTATCATTTGCACGGATAGCCAATCTGCGATCAAATCCCTGGCAGCGGTAACCCACAAATCAAAAACATCCCTTAACTGTCGCCTATCTCTAGATGAGATGGCTGAACAGTTCAACATTAAAATGCTGTGGGTTCCCGGGCATAGGGATATTCCAGGAAACTGCGCGGCCGACGAACTCGCAAAGTTAGGGTCAAGCACACTCAGCCTACCTACCCTCGGGTACCTAGAAACACCAATAAGTACGGTAAAGCACATGATAAAGCTTCAAACCATAGAGGAGACCAATCTCTAATGGGGTGAGAGCAATATCGGCTTTATCACCAAACAATTGCCTAAATTAAACTTAGGACGAACTAGGGACCTGGTGGCAACCAAGAGAGCAACCTTAAGCACTCTAGTGGGTGTCATTACAGGTCACTGCACCATTGGAAAACACGCCGCCAGACTGGGGCTACCCTACAATGACTTCTGTCGGGGCTGCATGGACGAGGAGCAGGAGGAATCAATACACCACCTCCTCTACTCATGTCCCTCTTTTGTGAATCGCAGGAGGATTTACCTCGGCGCGCCCTTCTTCGACAATCTGAGTGAGCTAGCAAACCAAAAAATAGCTCAACTCCACCGCTTCATTAGAAGCACCCGTTGGTTCCCAGGTAGCGGATCAGGGTAACCTTATCCAGGTGGTATCACAATGGGCCGGCTTCGGCCTAAGTGTGGCTTATGCCTACCATGTCAACCTAACCTAACCTATCTCTTTTTGTATTTTGTATTTCTGAGGATACCAAGATCTGCAGACCCTTTGGTTCCCATTGCTGGCCTACTGCTTGGTCAAGACTTTAGAAAGGATTTGTTCATTGCTCCTGTAACCTTAGTTGCCAGACTTTCAATGTCCACATGCGACTTGGGGACTGCAGTGGATAAGAAACTGCGTCAGCTAGCGAAACAAGGATGACCGTTTAACCGATTATTTTCAAAAAGTCGGCACACAATAAGTAGCACCTTCCAAAAAAACGTCTTTCTATCGCTTTCGAGTTTTCTCCAAAACTCGACTATTTCGACAGATCACTTTTTCCGAACCAAACTATAGTGTTTGGTTCTGGCCACGTTCCACGTCTTTACTGGCACATGCGCAACCGATTTATGACCATTTTCATGACACAGGACACGGTCTTCTCCCTTAAGTTGTGTATGATAGTACCTGCCTGGGCTTTTTGAAACCTTAAATAAAAAAATCCTTGAATGGTATAGTCTGAGCCCCCAATTTAAACCTCTATAACAGGAAACTACTACTACCCAAAAAACCGACACATGGACTTAAAGTGTTTTTTGGGCTACTTAATGGCACCACCTAGAGGAAACCAAATGTCATCTATGTTCCTACCTTACCCAAAAATTGGATTATCACGTCGGGAAAGCGGTCACCAATAATTGGTATTAGCTGACCAGTCGGTATTGTCCATTGACTCTACCACAATATTTCCAGTTTTACCATCCGCATATACGTTTTCCCAAGCTTAAACGCGGCAGTTTTATTATCCAATGAAATAATTCGTATAAATTGTCCCAAACTACCCTACCGTACGAGAGTCTACCATTGGTCTTCGGCTAGCTATTTGATGGAATACGAGATTTTACCATTCACACGGTCCGTTCCAGCCACCAGAAGCGTTGAAGCGGTCAGGCAACATCTCCCCAATCTCTGCGTCAAACCATTCATTACGGGCCACGTGTAAGATTAGCGGCACCGTCAGTCTAGCCTGCATCAGTCCAGAGTGATCCAAATAGCGAAATATTTCTGGGGGACAAAGCCGTAAAATGGCACTCTTCCATGGTATTGTACATACTGCTAAGGTATTAAGCTTCAGAGATCAAGTTATTGACTAAAGTCATTACTCTCAGAAAAACAGAAAATTGTCTATGGGTAAAATCCCTGCCATATTATATGGTACCTCATTGGAATAAATTTCGTATACATGTGGCTGATTTCTTGACCTTATGGCTGATCTTATCAGCTTTTATGACCTCCAGAGTACACAAAAGGTGATGGCCCTTTAGAGTAACACATCATTTGGCGGTAGAATTTAAAATCCCAACTGTGGCACCGTCGAGCACAAATGCCAACAATATGTGGCTGCATTGCCGCTCAGCCATTCAGAAAGTAGCCGAGTACACCTACCGCCTACCACAACCCCCAACAAGAAACCCGTGGTATGATGGCGAGTATCAGCAGAAAAAGGCAGCAAGGGACGAGGCGTACCAAAAGGCTCTGCAGCGAAAAACCAGGGCAGCGCGAGAGGAGTACAGAGCCAGAAGATTGGAGGCCAGGAAGCTCAAGAAAGGCACCCAGGCTCTTCGAAATTTCGAAGGTAACCTTGTCACCGACCGGCAGGGAATAGTGGATATATTTAAGCAGCATTTCCAACAGCTGCTTAACGAGCATGACCAAGAGAGAGTGGTAGGGACTGAGGAAATCCCAACTCCAGCCGCTGAAGTAGTCCTCTCACCCAGCATCGAAAAATGCGGCTGAGGTATGTATTCAAAAGCTGAAAAACAACAAGGTCCTGTCCAGGGTACTGTGTAAACGTCTAGAGCCCTTTTGCACTGCACTAATCGGCAGCTACCAGTGCCGCTTTCGTCCTGGCAATTCGACTGTAGACCAAATATACACATTCGCGGCTGTGTCGCGCCACGCTAAATAAGTAAACGCGGTGCACTGCAATGCAGTTCGGTTCCAGGACCTCTGAACCGTTTGAAACATTTACTGGATTTCGGCAAGGAGATGCGCTGTCATGTGACTTCTCCAATTTGGTGCTAGAGCAGATAATGCGGGCAGACGCCAACAGAGACGACAATATTTTCGCGTGACGTTGTAGAAGCTTTCGGGACGATTGAAGAACGAAGATAAGTACATGCTGTCAAGCAAAAACCGATCCATCGCTCACCACCTGAGACAAAATATAACAGTTGACTGCTATCATTTCGATGGTTAAGGATGGTTAAGGAGCTTGTCTACTTCGGGGTAAACGTAAACTCCAGAAAAGACACCACAGTATAGATCCGGCATAGACTCGCCCTTGGCAACCGCTGCTACTACAGTTTGTCCAAACAATTTGGGTCAAAACTTCTCACTCGAAGAACCAGAGCCAAGCTTTACAAAACGCTTATACTGCCAGTCTTGCTGTATGGAACTGAAAGCTGGACGATAAGCAGAGCGTCGGATCAGATTCTGGGTTCTTTCGAAAGAAAAATTCTGCGTCGGATATTTGGTCTTGTCTGTGAGGAAGGCGAATGGGGAAGAAGACATAACCGCAAACCCTACGAGCTGTACAAAGATGTGGATATAGTCCGGAAGGCAAAGATCCGTCAACTCAATTGGCTCGGTCACATCGAGCACATGTACACCAACGCTCCAGCTAAGAGGATCTTCGACTCCGAGCCTCCTGGTTCGAGAAGAAGTGGAAAACCGAACCTCCGGTATAAAGGCCAAGTAATCGCGGATGTAAGACAACCTGGTTTTGATAACTGTAAGCAGCGTGCCAAGGACCGTCAAGGATGGAAGGCAGCTATGGCTCAGGCTCAGGTCCTCTATGGATTGCTGCCCTGATAAGTAAATAAGTATAAGTAACTATGGCACCGTAGAAGGGTCTATCATTGTCTTGCAATTGGATCGCACAATGCTTATTTGCCAAGGCAGGTAGCTTTTCAGCCAACTTCGATTACACTATGTCGAATTCTTCACAATATTTGACTGCATTTATCGTTTCCCTTGAATTGTGAATTGGGCCTTCCTTATTTGGGGGAAGACCTAGTTTGTATTGTGTTTTGGTTTTTCATAGGCCTTAAGCTCAGCTATGCACAGACTATACTGTCGACCGTCAAGCTGTCTTGCACAAAAGTCTTAATAGTCAGAAATTAAGTACATTTTGAAATACCATTCAGCTCCAAAGAGTTTATTCATAAGCACGCTGCCATATGCGGACGGATACTCCCCTTTAAATGACCGTTTTCGAAAAAGATATTCTCAATGCCAGTTTTTAGCCGTTGGGACATTGAAGGACATTATGCAACACAATGGGTTCCAATATTACCTCAGGGTGGGTAATAGAAAGCATTCAATTTACCGTTTAATACAACGCCTCACCCCTTTTTTAACAGCCCACCCGTAAACTAATTTCTTGATCCTTCGAATTCAAATACCCGCACTTCTACGATAAGACTCGTCCGATTACTCCTTCACTCAACCGCAAAACCATGTCCGGCGGGCCACTTACAAAAACGAATATTCGAAAATTTGAAATTCTTTTTGATAACGTCCTCTGACCACTCCGTTTACCAACTGGCCTCATTCATCAGCCATTGAATAGCCTCCAGAAGGTCTTCCGAAAACATTGTCCCTTTCTGCCCCAAGGATTAACATATGACCTCAACGAAAATAACCTTTTCAAAGCACTTCCAGCATCTGAAACCCCCTCACTTTCAAAGCCCATTAAAATTACTGAATTAAACTATTTACTCCCTCATTTACAACCATCCTTGAGCCACCCGCCCTATCTCTGCATCAGTATTTGGATCTTATGAATTATTCAACATTTCTCCACACATACACTCAGCCCACAAGCTACAAATATCCTCTCAGATCCCGAACGGAGCATTGAGAACGAACACCCATCACCTCAAGGCGCAAAACTTCAAATCAATGATTTGAAAATTTTCAAAAAGGATTATACCAAAAATCTATCCCTCACAACCGTGCCCCGGCGACTGTCTGCTATCGGAAATGTTATCCCTTTTTTCGGTAACGTACAACGACGAACTCCGCCGGAAACTCAATTCCCTTTACCGAATCGTTCAATAGACACCAACGCATCAACTTGGGAGTGTGAGAATCGAACATGTGCTCCACAGCATCACCACAAGCCATCCGATGGAATGAAGATAATGTATTTTCACCCTCGCTTGCATTTGTTACTTGCGATTATCATAATTTTATTTGACAACTTTTCAGCTCTCTCTCATTCCCGATTCGGAATCAAATCCATTCTGTGACTGACAGTTGTTGGTATTGATCTCGTTCCAGGTATACAGCATGTCAACCCCGAAAAGTACACGGGGTAGTGGCGGTGATTCAAAGGAGAAACTTCGACGAATTCCCAGCGTACAGCCGGGCACACTGGTTTGCCAACACCTAATCAAAGAAGGAACGTACGGACGTATCTATGCCGGTAAAATAGGCGATTCCTGTGATATACTCATAAAGACCGTAGTTGATGGAGCATCATTGACTCAAGTCGCCTGTCTGCTGCAGGATGCATCGATGCTGATCGGTGTCAGTCATCAGAATATCCTGTCACCGATGATGGCCAACACTGAATTACCAGGTCCGCCGGAGATTGCTTATCCCAATCCGGCCAAGGGCAACTTGAAGATGTAAGTGCATACGTCTCTTGGAAAAGAGGAAAGACTGATTGGAAAACCTATGATTTTGATTTAGATTTCTACAAAAGTCACGGGACACGAATTCGCCGCTGAGCACTCGGACGCTTGTCGAGTTTGGATTGCATGTCACCAAGGGCCTGGCCCATCTGCACTCGTTAGGAATAATACACAGGGATGTTGCCACCCGAAATTGCTAGTAAGTAGTACAAGTCTTTAAAGCGATAGAGCAATAAGTATCCAATCAATCGCAGGACGAGTCATGCTGAAATATTCTGTTTCTGTCACGGCTTTAATGACAACATAAATCAATGGTTTCCACCTTCTAATCCTTCCGCTCAAATAACGACCTCTTACCCAGGGAATGATACTTAATTATCCCTGAATTCAATTAGTCCTGTCGGAGCTGTTGATTTTCCTCCTCCTTCGCATGTAAACAAATCGAAGACTATTTCGTACATCGATCCTACGACATTTGTTTACACAACATTCCTGTGTACGGTTAACCTGGTCGTCCTGTCGCTCAGTCGGCCAGCCTATCATTATTTCACGCACATGCACACCACCTACACAACTGGAACCACCCTGAGGCCATTAAACGCCATTAAAATCATCAATCAACCGAAATGTTTAATAGAAAAAAAGGAGAAATTTATGTGCACGTTGATTCGCTTCAAAGAGCGCTCCGCAATTTGCCTGCGTTGGTCTGCCTAAAATAGGTTTCGATTATCCCTACGAACAACCATAACCATTAGTTCATCCAGCCAAGAACTCATCCTCTCGCAAATGGGTCATTACCATCACGGGTTGGCTCTTCATAATGGTTGGTTCCATTAGTAAAATGACAGAAAAATTTAAAAAAGATCGAGTAGAGTTCGATTTTTTCGAAAACACCCATACCATTAGGGCCACTAAAAGCTAATTGAAACCACTTTTAATCCATTTTCAGTTTGGATTCGGAATCCTATGTGAAAATTTGTGATAGCGCCCTCTCGCGTGACTTGTTTCCCGACGACTATCATTGTCTGGGCGACAATGAGAATCGTCCGCTTAAATGGATGGCGTTAGAGACGTTACAAAAGAAATACTATTCGACAACTAGCGACATCTGGAGTTTGGGCGTACTCTTCTGGGAATTGGCCACACTTGCGACGATGCCATTCGAAGAGGTTGACATCTTCGAACTAACACCATATCTCATGGATGGCTTTAGACTCGGACAACCCATCAACTGTCCGGATGAATTGTAAGTTCTCAAATGGTTTGTGTCTAAGATGACTTTTTTATTTTTTACTTTCAATTTTAAGCTTCACTGTGATGTCATGCTGTTGGCTTACGGATCCCAAGCAGAGACCATCATTTCCGCAACTGCTCGCCTATCTGCAAGACTTCCATGAAGATCTGGGCAAGTATATCTAGAAAATTCAGCGCTTAAAAGCGCCCACGACTGAAAACGCAGGCACTGAACAAGGAATCTCTGCACTTATTGTTACCGATGCGTCATCATTCGCATTTTGCACACAAACCACACACATACATCCTTAAAGTATTGTCCTTACCTTATCTGAATCATAAGGAGGGAAACATTCAAATGATATATGTATATAGTATATACATATATGGATATATATTTATTGTAGATTACCGTTATTGAAATTAGATAGTCTTACTAGATACGAAATGAAGTAAAGTATATTTAATATGACTCAATTGAACGTAGTTATTATATCTGTTTTTACACTTACGGATACAAGTTGAAGCGAGAACTTACAAACCCTTCAGTTTTGGTAGACAAAAGAGAGTTTTTTTTTAAAGAAATTAAGGAAAAAAGTAACAAACCGTTTAGTAAAAATGAAGAAAGTGAGAGCAAGTGGTAGATAGAAGAAATGCATAAGGAAATAGTGAAATTGTTTAGGTTGCACATGGGAAATTCCTTAATGTGGGCCGCTCTATGCGGCTTTCACTCATCAGTTCCTAAAAATTCGTGTGAACGTGCACGTGTATGACTTTTTTTTTTTCAATAAATTATTTAAAAAAAAAAGCAAAGAAAAGTGAAACGAGCAAGGATAATACATAGATCCACGCGCGGTCTTTTAGTAAATTTTTCAACAATAAATTGTTGCTATCAAGAGAGATTTGCAGGTTAAGAGGCAAATAGTACAGAGACGGTACAAGGTCTAGGCTATACTGTGGATGGATCAAAACTTTCCTAGCCAAGTTCGACCAATTTGTTCCGAGACGTCAAAAATGTATGTCGCCTGGCAGTGTCTTCTTCATTGCTTTGTTCAAACGTTGTGCGCTATAGAGGCGGAATTGATTGTTGCGCCAGATTGTAGCATCTCATAATGGACAATCCCCTCGAATCTCACCAAACACTCAGCATCATCTTGCTTGTCGTCCATCTAGGCATTTGAAGCGTTTGTGAAGGATTACCGGCTATTGACCATGATTTCCTGCAAGCATCATATGATTGATGTTTCGTGCCTCCGCTATCTCCTGACAGCTTGCGTGCCGTTCCTGCCCCACCATTCCAACATCTCATCCATCGCCTTTTTTAGTGATTGGCCAACCAGAGCGACCTTTGACACCGAAATCAAACAAACCACTCCTGGGTCCGGCGTTTACTCACAGCAATTTTGTCGTACACTTCACTAATTTTTCGGTACATTTTAGCAGCATTTTTTAAGTTTCATTCAAAGTTATTGGTACAATGTGTGTTATTCAAAGTATTGGCCATTGCTTTCTACTTCCTTTGACCATCTCTCAGACAGAATACGGATGTACATGTGAATGTATATGGTGTTAAAGCTCCGGAGAACCTAAGCCTAGCTTCTCTCAATCACCCATGTCGTGTGCGATTTTATTTTCGCATAGGTGAAAGGGATTCGCCGATTCGGAATGGCGAATTTCGAGAAGTTTTCATAACAATTATACTACCGGGGGTTTCGTCAGTACACCGATGAGGAGAAGCATCATGAAAAACACAATCAGTGTCATCGGCGCAGTGGCAATTACACTACTCACTGCGCCACGGTGCTCATACAATGCAGCATACGAATACTTACTTATCTACTTATTTAGGTGGTGCTACAGTCCGTGGTGAACCTGGGCCTCACCAACAAGCGTCTCCAGCTGGCACGGTCTTTGGCCAGCTGTTTCCAGCGCCGCACGCCCAGTTGGTTAAGGTCCTCTTCCACCTGCGTGCGCCACCGTAAATGCGGCCGTCCTCTGCCGCGCCTTCCTTCGGGGGTGGACTCAAAGACTCTTCGGGTCGGAGCTGTATTTTCCATGCGCTCTAAATGGCCTAGCCCCCTTAGACGCTGTATCTGTAGACGTCGTATCGGTCGCTGTACAACCCGTACGGTTCTTTATTAAATCTTCTACTCCGTTTGAACAAATAGGACCGTAGATAGAGCGCAGAATTTTCCTCTCGATCCAACCAAGGGCATCTTCATCCGCTTTTGTTAAGGTCCAAGCCTCTGCGTCGTAAAGGGGGACTGGGATGATCAAGGTCGTGGTTTTCCGAGAGAGGGCTCTACTTCTCAATTGCCTCTTGAGCCCAAAAAAACAGCGGTTGGCCTTGAAACCGAAGAAAAGGTGGTAAATGTCGATTTGGTATTCTTCTCCAAGATCTGTCGTAGCGTAAGTATTTGGTCTATTGTGGATTCACCTGGCCTGAAACCACGCTGTTAAGAGCCGATCAGGTTATCCACAAACGGTTTCAGGCGTTCACACAATACGGCAGAGAAGATCTTATATGCGATGTTAAGGAGACTTATTCCCCTATAGCTGGCGCACCTTACCAGCTCATCTCCAGCCACCTTAAAAAGCTCAGAAGACAGGCCGTCTGCGCCCGCGGCTTTATTAGACTTAATTCTTGATATCGCTATTTTGACTTTGTCTAGGTCGGGTGGACGGAATTCTCTTACATCGTCGTCCATTACGAATGGATCGGTCTGTCTGACAGCGGTATCTTGTCTATCATCGCCGTTATACAGTCTGCAGAAGTGGTCTTGCCAAATCCTCAGCATTGACTGTGATTCCACTACCAGTTCTCCATTTTCATCCCTGCAGGCCTCCGCTCTGACCTTGTAGCCATGGCATGTTCGTTTTACCTTACTGTAAAACTTCAGGGCGTCATTCCTGCGAGAGCATCTCTCCATCTCCTCGATCTCAGCATACGAATACCGCGTTTAAAAAATCCCTCATCTTTTGAGGCCATCTACGAATCGAGCCAAGTAAGAAGTGAACCCCTGCTCGGCCAGCTAATAAGACTAAACAAGTGGTAGAGCCGGAAGGAGCAATGTCTGGAAAATCAGGCCGTGAGGTAAGACATCCTAGTTAAATGCCTCCTTGACAACTTAAACAACATGTGTCGGGCTGAAAGATCACTTTGTTATATCTTTGCCCTTTTTGGGTCGTTTAAGCTTCAATGTTCGGTTTAATTCCATCAATTGTTGTTGTTAACGATCCGCAGCGATCTATCCGAGCTGATCCCACCAGATGCGCAGCTTATGCTTCTTGACATGAATATTCAATTTTGCCATTGACGGACTTACTCGATGATCTTCTGCGCCTTGGATTGTCGTAATGGATCCACTTTTCATCCTCCGTCTCTATTCGATGTAAAAAACCCTTCCTATTTTGACAGTCGTTCGCACGTTACAAAACGATATTCGACGCCTCTTGGCTCAGGTTCAATGACCTTGTTTTTGCACCATACCCATGGCTTTAAGACAGTTTAAAATTGCTTGTTGATTCAAACTTTACTGGTCTCCCTTCGCGTTTTTCGTCACTTTGACACCAGTCGCCACTTTTAAAATGTCGGAACAAAAAGCGGCGCTTCCCGCAAATGTTGTTTTGTTTAGGGCACAATGAATGCATGATGTTTACACTTCAGCGCAATGACGCATGCTGATTATTAGACGTCAAGTGCGATACTTTAAGATGATCCTATGCGGTTTAATACTAGCTACGCCCTCAAAACTTATTTGTACCCCTAATAAGGCGGGTTTCACATAGCGTATCTCTTCTTCTTCTTCTTCTTCTTCTTTTTATCGAGCACTACAGTTCGGCGTGAACCTAGGCCTCAACCAACATGCCCTCTACAGCCAGCACGATATTTTGCTAGCCTTTTCCATTGCCGCACACTCAGTTGGCTGAGGTCCCCTTTTAACTGTGTGCGTCTTCTGTTTCTTCGTCCCTCGGGGTTGTATTCAAAGGCTCTCCGGGCTGGTGTCCATTCGCTCTACATGACCTAGCCATCTTAGGCGTTGAATCCGTAGACGCCTGACTAAACTCATGTCGATATACAGCCCGTAAAGCTCGTGGTTGAATCTTTTCCTCCATTCCCCGTTTGCGTTTATAGGCCCGAAAATCAAACTCAAAATCTTTCCCTCGAAACGGCCAAGGACTCCCTTAATCGCTTTTAATAGTGTCCCTGCCTTTGCGCCGTACAGAGGGACACGGATGATAAGGGTCTTGTATAGAGTCAACTTTGCTGTTCGGGAGACCGCTCTATTACTCAATTGCCTCCTGAGCCCAAAGAAATAGCGATTGGCATGAGTGATTCTGCGTTTGATTTCGGAACCGATGTCGTTGTTCCAGGTCACTGCGGAGCCAAACTTATGTCTGCGAATATAAACGTTCTGGCCAAGACATCGATGGTGAGTGTCCTTTTTTGATGACAGTATACATTTAGCTATGCCAAACCCGTTTTCCGCCTCCGCCTCAATACTCACAAACGCCCTATTGACTTCTTGCTGTGCTCTTCCGACTATGTCAATGTCAATTGTGCCTCTTGTGTTGACCAACCATTTCTAATACAATGTTGAAGAAATCACACGACAGCGCATCGCCCTGCCTAAATCCTTTTTTTTACATCAAAACTACAGGTGTTCACCGATTCGGATGGAGCAGCAAGCATTCTCCGAAGTCACCTGCATAGTCTGACGAGTTTAGCAGGGATGTCAAACGTAGACATGGCGTTGTATAGCTCGTCTCTAATTACGCTAGAGACTACTACTAGGTGTCTGTTCTCATCCTTACAGGCTTTCGTTCTGGCTTTATAACCTTGGCATGTTCGCTTTATCTGTTGATAAAACGTTCGAACGTCACGCCTGCAGTAACACCTCTTCAAATCCTCAATCGCGTGCTTCTCGTACTCTTTCTTCTTTCTTCTGAGAAGCTTATGGTCTTTCCTTCTTTTTAACCCATAGAATTCAAGAGCTGCTCTTGTTCTTGTGCAGTGAGGCTTTAAATGCCTTCTGCTTTGCTGTGTGTCCTCCTGCACTCATCATCGAACCAGGTGTGTCCTCGTGGTGGGGCATTGAAGCCCAAAACTTCAGAAGCATTGCTTTTCAGAGCTTGCTTGCACAGGTTCCACTCTTATTCTACTGACTGTGTGGAAGATTGAGATGTATGAGAGAGTTTAAGCGAGACGCGATCGGTAAAAGCACGAGCGGTTTCTAGCGATAGTAGCTTTCCCTATCTCTACAGATATTTTATATAACGCAAGTTACCGAACTGCATAAAAATTATAGTCTGTAATGTCATGTTTCAAACACATTCATATTGGCGTCAACACCATCTAGTGACGAAAAAAAAAAACAAAGACCTAACCCCGAACCCTAATATATTGTAGTCCCTCGCCCCATAGTTCAAACTCTTATGACCGATGTCGTTCTCTTCACGAGAAGGAGGCAAAATACCATCCCGATGTCCTAGCTTCCTTGGAGAGTCATCTTTGATAGCAAGCTTCTATGGTCAAAGCACGTTGAGTCAAAAGCCACCAAAGCGTTGTCAGCTTTCTGGCAATGCAAAGGAGCCCATGGGCATATCGCCAGCAAAAGTCCTCTGTATCTACAGGACAATGATCGGTTGTCTGGTCGAATAGATTCTTTCACCAAACTCCAAAGAAAGGTTTGTCTCAGCTTTACGCCCGCTTTCTCAACGGTACAACGACATCCGTTACAAGTGGAGGGAAAAAAGCATATACGTCTGCAATGACAGCCAAGCCGTAGTGCATGAACTCAAATCCTTCTTGAACAGAGTCGGTATACTAAATCCACTAAGGCTTGTAAGGGTTTCAGGTCACTCTGGAATCCCAGGAAATGGGAATGGGTTTAGAGGAGAGTTTCTCAGAACCTGAACCCGCTCAAAGTATACCTGCGTCCACGGTAAATTCCTGCATTAACGATTGGTTGTTTAAAACACAAAACTGTATATGAAGAGACTATCCAGGACGCAGGGTGACAAAGCGCCTATGCCCTGATGTCTGCGAGAAATCCGCAGCATTCCTCCTGTCCTTAAGGAGAATTGATTGCAGTAGACTTGCAGGAATCATGGCGGGCCATTAGACTTTTGCTAAGCATCTCTGTGTTCTTGACATCAGGGAGACGCCTACTTGTGCAGCATGTTGCGAGTAGGATGACACGACTGTCCGCCTTTGTCGCGCACGGTGGCACACCCTTGGGGCCGACATAGTGTGTGCTGAATCTCTTACATCACTGAAGCTCCTTATCATTTTACTCCCGAAAAATACATTAATATAAGGTGTCTGTCTGGAGAACAATGGACCGCGTCTGAGTGCTCCAACAGAAGTCTCCGACAAAAAAAAAGTTGTAGTTTAGAACAAGTTAGTCTCCAGATAGTAAGACAATTGACTTTTCCCAAATTCGGCTCGTTACCTTTTCTTTGCTACACGGAAATACAGCCATAGGGCTTGGTATATAGTTTTGTTCATATTTTCTATTTTCACTTAAAACAACATAATGTTGCAGCCATTTCCCCATCATCTTTAACTACTCTTCTTCATCTACCTTCTTAACACAAAATAAAAGTCTCTAATAGAAAAAGAACCACAAAACAACAATGTTTCATAAATTCTTACACAAAGGACAAAGCACAGGGTGACACTAATTTAATTTTTTAAACAAATTTTGTAAAATAACGTGTAAAACCGACTTTTCGTGTAAAATAAATGTTTAATATGCTTATTACGTTTCTCTTAAGTTATTGTTACAAATTTTTTATTATTATTTAGTCAAATAAATGTGAAGGGCATTTTTTTGTTTTTTTTTATGTTTAAAAAAAAAAAAAACTTATATCAAATGTGAAAACAGTGTTATGTCTGTGTATGTTTCAATGTCATTACTATTGATAAAACAAAACAAATACATGTGAATGTCTTTAAACCTGTTACTTACAACATACGTACTACGTAGATGTTTCCTCCCAAAAATAAAAAATCAAGTCTTAAGCAAAATCAAGACAAAAATTAATATTTCCCAAAATCCGTAGCTAAATAAAATAAAAGAAAACTTTTTTCTCAATCCTCTAAATACGTACTTACTAACTAAACCCAACTAACTAACATACACACCTACACACCACTACTTAATCCTACTCAATGTGCAATAGAACCTAGATTAATCGAGTACAAAACGAATTAAAAATAAAATCAAACTTCAAATTTAAAAAATATATTTTGTAAATATAAAACAAAAAAAAAAAAAAAAAAAACCAAAAAGATGAAAAGACGAGAAAATGCGCAAAGCAAATAAAATACAAAACTATAGAATACGTAAATGTGGAATTCAATTAATGTTTTCATTGTATTTTTCTTCTCAATAAAAAAACAAAATATTTAACAAAAACAAAAAACAAAAAATTCTGTCAGAATATCAAAACAAAAATTACTGAAAAAAAAAATCGATATTCAACGTGAAAATGGTGACGATTAGGATTAAAGTGACTCAGAAAAAAAAATAAAATTCGAAACGAATAAAGAATATATTATTTGAAATAAAAAGGACGAAAAAAAAAAACAAAAACCAAAAAAACCTAAATGTGTACATTTTGTGTTTCATTTGGGATTTTGTTGGGCAATGGATTGAAAGGAATTGCAGACGACACAGAGGAATTTGGGTATTTAAGGATTTGAATGGCGCGCCATGATGAGTGGACGATGAATACAAGTGGCGGGAATAAGTGCGTGAGGGTGTTCAAGTGGGCTAGTGGATAGAATCGTGAAATAACGATTCCGGAAGTGAAAAAATAGGCAAGTAGAAAAGTGGGAAATAAAACAGTTGTTGCCATTTATTTTTATTATATTTCGAATTTGAAGAGTAAAGCAGAATCGCATTATCGCTTGGACTCACTATGAAAATTGTTTTTCTTTTTAAGGCAGTAAACTTTGTTATAGTAGACTGACTTTAATCTGAATCACAATATCAAGGACCCTTTGGGGAATCAGGCTATTAAGGTTTTTTCCACAACTTCGTTGGAAATCGATACTTGCTACTTACTTACATAGGTGGTGCAACAGTGCAACGGCCTTAACAACTTCTTTCGGATCTTTAACTGGTCGTTGTGCTTCCTCGACAACGACATGGACGCCGCAACTGATATTATCGTAAACATTATCCGAATCGGCGTGGCAAATTTTATTCCCAGCAAGATTAAAAGCACCAGGCCTAAGGATAATACGTGGTTTGACTCGAGCTGCAAAGAGGCCATTAGGAAGCTAAGTTTTCGGGCCTACAAGGCAAACAGTTCTGAGGAAAACCGAAAAAAGTACATACGAGCCAGAAATGACTGCAACACCCACATTCGACGGATTAAATTCCAATCCGGCCAAAAATTAAGGCGTAAAATCCTTCAATGTCCCAAAGGTAGCAAAAGTTTCTGGTCGTTTGTAAAAAACGTAAAAAACTCAACTAAGCCGTCTATACCGACGCTCATCCACAATGACATTCCAGCTGTCACCCCCTTAGACAAAGCTAACCTACCTGCTGCCCATTTCGCAACCAGTTCTCAGCTGCCAGCCTGTACTTTGTCTCCGCCTGTATTAGAGTGCATCAATTCCACCATGGGACCAATCCACTTCCGCACTCGTACAGTCGCAAGGGTTCTTGGGTTCTTAAAGACCTCGACATACACAAATCCGCTGGTCCAGATGGTATTGCCCCAATAGTTCTGAAGAGGTGTTCTTCTACGCTGGCAAAACCACTGCGTAAGCTTTTTCACCTTTCCTTCACCTCTGGGCTCTTTCCGAGTAGGTGGAAAACAGCATTTGTCCAGCCTATACCCAAAAAAGGCGAATCATCTTCTCCCTCCAACTACCGACCCATTGCACTAACGTCCCTTCTTTCCAAGGTCATGGAAACGCTGATTAACCGTCAGCTTATGAAATATCTTGAATCACGGAAACTCCTCAATGACCGCCAATACGGTTTCCGCAGCAACAGATCCACTGGTGATATGATGGCATATCTCGCTGAAAAGTGGAATCACTCGCTTCACCAAGCAGGTGAAAGCAAAATTGTTGCACTGGATATTTCGAAAGCATTTGACAGGGTTTGGCATGAAGCCCTTTTGTCGAAAATGCGTGCTTTTGGGATCGATGAGTCTCTCTTTCAATGGATTAGAAGCTACCTTTCGAATCGTTCTATTCAAGTTGTTTTGGACGGATTCAAGTCTGATACTCACTTTGTAAATGCCGGTGTTCCCCAGGGCTCCGTTTTGTCTCCGACACTCTTTCTTATTTTTATAAATGATCTCTTGTCTGTTACTTCTAATCCAATTCACTCCTTCGCTGACGACAGTACCCTCAGCTTCTCATATTCGTTCACCAGTTTACGACCCTGCACTTCGGTTGTAGATAATGAGCGGCAGCGTATGTTAAGCTCATTAAATTCCGATATCGACAGCATCATCCAATGGGGTAAAAACAATAGAGTGGAATTTAATGCTTCCAAAACACAATGCTGTCTCTTGTCGTTAAAGCGTATAAATAACCCGCAGCCATTATCCATGAATGGCACTTGCATCTCAGAAACTGAAAAGCTTTCTATCCTGGGTATGAGTGTTGCTCACAATCTTAATTGGAGCGACCATATATTCAGTGTCGCCAAGAATGCTGCGAAATGCCTAGGATTCTTATACAGATGCAAGAAATATTTCTCACCCTTAGATCTGGCTACAATCTGTAAGGCGTTCATTCGCCCCAAATTAGAGTTTAACGCTCATGTCTGGTCCGGTGCTTCCAAGACCTCACTGCACCTACTAGACAGAATACAAAAACGAGCCATAAAACTGAAAGGTGACTCCAGCATTACCAAAACATTAGACTCGCTGGAACACCGCAGGAATGTTACCTGCCTCTCCCTGTTTTATCGTTACTACCACCAAAAATGCTCTGATGAAATAGCCAGTTGCATTCCGCCCCTTCAACATTTCTCCCGCAATACACGTCTCTCTAGGAATACTCACCAATATACTCTGAAGCCCGCTTTCGGACGTACTGTCAAATATAGAGAATCATTCATTAACCGAACCACACGAATCTGGAACTCCCTGCCGGATTCGGTTTTCCCCCCTCAATGCAACATGCAGGCATTTAAGATCAATGTCCATCGGCATCTCCTCTATTCCTCTTCCTCTCTACCTTCTGCCCGCACTGTGTCGCCGACATAATAAGGTTATTAGACCTTGAGTGCGCGAAAATTAAAAAAAAAAAAAAAAAAGTTCGGGGCGAACCTGGGCCTCAACCAACAAGCCTTTTCAGCTAGCATGCTCTTTTGCTATTTGCTTTTTATGTCGCACGCCCAGTAGGTTAAGGTCCCTTTCCACCTGTCTGCGCCACCTTATATGCGGCTGTCCTCTGCAACGTCGTCCTTCGGGGTTAGAGTCGAAGAGTCTTCGGGCCGGTGCTGTGCGGTCCATTCGCTCTACACGGCCGCTGTCGCTGTTCGTGGTTGAACTTTCTCCTCCATTCCACTGTACTTTTCCAGTCTTTGGAAAAGATGTCCTCATGGCCACGCATCAATCTTGGATCGATGGGCTATCCCGATGTCCGCAACCGAAACGGACTAAACCACCCCACTTTCTTGCTGTGAGAGGAGATTCTCTAATAGGATTCCTTTCAGGGAGGAATGATCTAGTGGTATGGTAAACACGGAAGAAGAACTGGCAATCTATGCCGACGGATCCAAAACGGATACCGGTACAGGAGCCGAAGTCTACTTCGAACCTCAAGAACCATGTCACCCCTATAGACTTGATGATGGCGGTAGCGTCTTCCAGGCTGAGATCTTCGCAATCAAAAAAGGTGCGGATCTGATTCTTAGGGAGAATTTCTCAGGTGTATGTATGTATGTATATTGGCCTTACAGTCCATGAAGGACCTGAGCCGAGCTTCTCTCAATCACCCATGTTGTGTGTGATTTCATTTTCCCATAGGTGTAAGGGACCTACAGTTTATTGCCGGTTCCGAACGGCGAATTTCGATAAGCTTTTTTATGACAATTTTACTACAGGGGGTTTTGTCAGAACCCCGCTGAGGAGAAACACCGTGAAGAACACGTTCGATGACATGGCTGTGTCGGGCTTCGATCCCGTGTCATCGGCGTCAGAGGCCAACACACTACCCACTGCGCCACGGTGCTCTCAGGTAAGAGAATCAAAATCTATGTTGACAGTCGGGCAGCCATTAAGGCTCTGCAAGCAAAATGGATAAGATCCAAACTCGTAAAACTCTGTAAAGAGAAATTAGAAGAAATATCGGATGTCAATGAGGTAACCATCTGCTGGGTACCAGGGCATGTGAATATTTCCGGAAATGAGAAGGCGGACGAACTAGCCAGACTGGGATCAGGTGCAGATACTTCGCAGATCACAACTGAGGCTAGAACGCCACTCAGCACACTATTCAGAGAAAAAGGGGTGGAACTATTAGGAAAGGCCAACAAGCGATGGTGTCAATCAGACACATGCGCTGCGGCAAGGCTAACATGGCCTGTCGATAACAAAAAAGGACGGAAAGTCTGCTAAGTCTTAGTAAAGGGAATATACGACTGGTAGTCGGCGCCCTCACGGGCACTGCATGATATCATATTTATCATATCTACATTAAGCTGAACAAACTGCTTAGATTCTTAATTGAATCTAGGTGGTTCAACTCAGCGGGCAACTAACAGGTTCCTCTCGGGTTAATTTTTCAAAATGGGCACAATGGACTCCTCGTAGTCTAAGGGAGCCTTGACTTCGTTTCAATAGGGCACCCAACTAACCTAACCTAACCTTCTCCCCCACTCTCCGTCAACACAAACGGGACCGAAGATTGTACGCAGAATTTTCCTGTCGAAACGACCAAGGGCCTCTTCACACATTTTTGATAAGGTCCAAGCCTCTGCGTCGTTAAGGAGGACCGAGATGATTAAGGTTTTATAGAGGGTCACTTTAGTTTTCCGAGTGAGGGCTCTACTACTCGATTGCCTTTTGAGCTGATAGAAAGAGCGGTTGGCAAGAGTTATTCTGCGTCTAATTTCAGCGCAGGTGTCGTTGTCGCTTGTTGCCAGTGAGCCAAGGTAGACGAAATCCTTGACTACATCAAAGTTATAACGGCCAATAGTGACGTTCTAGCCAAGACGTCGGTGTTGTGTGTCTTTCTTTGACGACAACATATACATATTTGGTTTTGATCCCGTTTACCTTCAGACCCACTCTAGCCGCTTCTGCTTCAATACTCACAAGAGCTTCATTGACGCCTCACTGTGTCCTCCCAAACCCGTCACCAGCCTATGCAGGCAATCGTGCAGACTTGAAGTAGATAGTGCCTCTTGTATTGGCCAGTGAATCCCACATGATCTTTTCAAGCGTAATGAACATCACATGACAGTGCGTTGGCCTTTCTGAATCCATTTTTGACATCGAAGGTCAGGTCTCGGTAAAGTCCTCACCTTTCCATTGTCATCCTGCAAAACCTGACGAGTTTGGCAGGGATGTCAAAACATAGCATGGCTTAACATAGCTCATCCGTATATCCACTTTCATACATATGAGGCTTTAAAATCTACGAAAAGGTGGTGTGTGTCGATCTGAAATTCATGAGTCTTCTCCAAAATCTGCCGCATCGTGAATGTGTGAGTATTTGATCTATAGTGAATTTTCCTGGCCTGAAACTACATTGATGGGAACCTATCAAATTGTCCACGAATGGTTTCACTCAGCACGGCGGAAAACATCCTACACACGATGTTAAGGAGACTCATTCCCCTATATTTGGCGCAGCTATAGGGTTCTCCTTTTTTATGGACCGGACAAACGATACTGAGATTCCATTCATCGAATATGCTTTCTTCCGAAGATGTCTTACAGATGAGCTGGTGCATGTTCCCAACCAAGTCATCTCCAGCTGCTTTAAATAGGTCAGCAGACAGGGCGTCTGCACCAGCAGCTTTATTAGACTAAGTTATCGCTAACTTAACCTTGTTTAAGTCGGCTGGAAGGAATTCTCTCTCGTCTTCGTCCTGTGTAAATGGTACTCTCTGCCCGACAGCGAGCAGGCTTTATAACCTTGGCATGTTCGTTTTACTCTTTGGGTAAACTTACGAACGTCGTTCTCGTGCTCTTTTTCCTTCTGAAAAGCCCATTCTCCTCCCTTCTTTTCTGCTCACAGAGCTCATGAGCGGCTCTCGTTCGTCGATGCCACGTGGTCATGTATGCAATCTGTTTTTCTGCATGTGCCTGACTCTACTCGTCATCCAACGTGATACATCAGAGGTAGCATCGCTCTTTGAAAATGTATCCATTGGTATTCTATGGTTTGTGCAGTTTGCATCTGCTCTTGAGGGAGCTGAAGGAAGACACGATCGGCGAAGAACTTGGCGATCTCTTGCGATTGCAGCTTCCCGACGTCAAATTTTGATGGTCCTACTCGACTCCGGGGTGTTCGCGGTTCGGTGTCAATCGCAATGTGATCGATTTGATTACCAGATAATTGATCAGGAGACCGCCAGGTGCCCATGTGGATATTGAGATGTGGGAATCGTTTGCTAGCTACTAGGACACTACGCCCCGTCAAAAAGTCTATTAACCTGAATCCGTTATCGGATATGTTGTGGTGTAGGCTATGCTTTCCTGCGATTCCTTAAAAAATGGACATCTTACCCAGCTTCACGTTGAAATCGCCTGGAACAATTTTGGTGTCATAGCTGGGACATTAAGTGTATGTTCTATCTAGGAGATTATAGAAGTCATCTTTCACTCTGTCGTCTTTTTATTCGGTGGGGGCGTAGACGCATATCAAGCTAATGTTCTCGGAGGTAGCGCTGGAAGTCGATATACCCCATTTTAGCTTAAAGAGTAAGCAAACATTTGTTTTTTTTGTAAATGTTTCTCTAAAGTCTGCATGACAGTTTTAACTAATATTTATGACGAAAAGGTAAGACAAAAAAGCGAATTAGTTGCATTTACAGAATTTGGTATTAGGTCGGTATACACCTACTCGTAAGGGAATCCCTACATGTATCATTAGTAAATGGTGTTTTTTTTTTCAGAGGGGACGGCATGGGCTCGGACATACAGGATAAAGTTGTTGATTGCTCTCAACCTCGCGAGATGCCAGTCACGATATCCCTGTTTCAATCCCGGGTGAAGTTGACATACAGCCTCGTCGCGGCGCCCTCTGGAAAGCCTCTACAACAACCGTTGAGAGGTGAACAAATGTATGCAGCTATCGCCCTAGGTAAGAGGGCGCTACAATACCCCGACCGGACTGGCGGTTGTGCGGCGGGCCAACAACCCGCCCATGTAAAACAAAACAATTTATGGAAGAGCAAACTGCCTCGGAGGGTTCCGTGGCGCAGTGGTTAGTGTGTTGGACTCTGACGCACGATGAGCAAGTTCGGATCCCGATAACACCAACGCCATCGAATGTTTATTTTGCTGTGTCCCTCCTCGGCGGGGTACTGGCAAAATCGCCCGTAGTAACCTTGCCATGAAAAAGTTTCTCGACTAACGCCGTTCGGCATTAAACTGTAGGTCATTTCCCCTATGTAAAAACTAAATCGCACGCAACATGGGTGATTGAGATAAGCTTGGCTTTGGCCCTTCGGATTCTCAAAGACGACATGGCGCGAAAAAGGAACACCATTTGTGAGTATGCTTCTGGAATGTCAGAACTCTGTACACTACTTTGTACACAGCTGCTCATAAACTGGAAAGAATCTTCTTGCAGTACAAGTCGGATATTACTGCGATCCAGGAAATACGCAGTGTAGGAAACGGTATGATGAGATAAAAAGATTGCAACATCTATTACAGCTGTCACAAAAGATTGCACATGTTGGGACCTTCGACCTTAACAAGCGGTTAAGGTCGAAGGTCATCGACTTTGGACCTATAAGTGATCGCCTGACTGTGGCAGATTTTATAACATCAGCTCATATGTGCACACTGAGCGAAAGGCTCTCCGGTATACCTACGTCAACCACAAATGTCAACAAGGCAGCGAAAAACCCAGGGCAGCGCGAGAGGAATACCGAAAAACCTCTGCGAAAAGAATCTTCGCAGCCTCCCAGCTGAAGGATATCGAGGAGTCTAGGGACAGACATACATAAAATACGGGTCTTTTATAAGAAAGCTAAAAGTCTTGCAGGAGGCTTCAATAAAGGCACCCAGACTCTTCGAAATTTCGAAGGTAATCTTGTCACCGGCCGGCAGAGAATAGTGGATAGATCCAAGCAGCATTTTCAGCAGCTGCTTAACAAGCATGACCAAGAGTGAGTAATGGGGACTGGGGAAATCCTAATTCCAGCCGCTGAAGTAGTCCTCTTACCCAAAATCGAAGAAGTCGGCACAGCTATTCAAAAGCTGAAGAACAACGAGGCCACAGGCTCAGATGGCTTGCCATCAGAGCCCTTCAAGGCTGGTGGGGATGCACCAGATCGTCTGTAAAATTTGGGAAGATGAAAGCATGCCGGACGACCGGGCCCCATCCGTAAAAAAGGCGATCCTACCCCCTGCAAGAACCATCGAAGTATGTATATCCCTGCTTAATGTCGCATACAAGATCCTGTCCAGCGTACTGTGTGAACGTCTAAAGCCCTTTTGCACCGCACTAATCGACAGGTACCAGTGCGGCTTCCAGTCCGTCAATTCGACTACAAACCAGAAATAATAACTTGGGTCAAAACTCCTCACTCGAAGATCCAAAGTCATGCTTTACGAAACACGTATACTGCCGGTCTTGCTATATTGAGCATAAAGCTGGACGATAAGCATGATGACAGAGCTGATTTTGGGTTCTTCTGAAAGAAAAATTCTGCGTCGGATATTTGGTCTTGTCGGTGAGAAAGGTGAATAGAGGGGAAGACTCTACGAGCTGTACAAAGATGTGGATAAAGAGAAGGTTTAGGAGTACGTTAAGTACTTCGTTCGGGCTGGACCGAAGGGCACCGGTTACACCAATGCCGGCCGACCTCTAGACTTGGTTTAGTTTGGTAATGTTGTGCGCTCGGCTTAAAGGCAGGCCACCATACAAGTGATCCGTAGGTGAGGATGGGACATACGACGACTGAGTACATCCGTAGCTCCATTTTGGGCCGCAGTCCCCACCTTTTGCCAAAAGTTCTGCTACAGGCATAGAAAGCGACAGATGCTTTCTGTACCCGATGCTCTATGTTTAACTTCTAATTGAGCTTTGGATCTGGGATGACTCCTAGATATCTAGCTTCGGAAGACAGAGAGAGTGTCTGGTTGTGGCATGAGTTCCGTTTTCCGGATTTATGCTATGGTCACATCCTGGGGCCGAGACGCTTAATCAAAGCCCTCCCTATGATTTCGCTAATTACCGAGGAAAACATCCCCGATACCAGAATAACCACGTCGTCGACATAAGCGACTGTCTTAATTCCGATTCTTTTAAACTCTTTCAAGGTTTTGTCTATAACCATGAGCAATAGTAGAGGCGATATGACCCCCTTGGGATGTTCCTCCGTCTACAGTCTTGGCTATAATGGTGTTTGCCATCTGGTCCGGAATGATCCTGGTTTTGAGAGTGGATATAATCCATATGTACACATGCTAACAAAACCCTCTATAGAATGGACGTTGTTAAAAAATTGTGTTTCCTAGAGTGTTTCGGATGTGCCTAGGATGCGTTCGACGGACTTCAAAACGAAGGATGTGTCTGAGATGCCCGCGCTAACCTTCATGACTTGTGATGGACATAGTTGACTAAGTTTTCCTAGAAAGCTGATGTGGTGATACCGGTTCCCCAGAACTCTTGCGAATGGCAGTGCTCCAGAGCAGTTAATTGGCTTATTATCATACGATGCCAAGAATAATTTAAGTTTGGGTTTTTCCTCAAGTCTGTCATTTATTCAACATCACGATCCACCCCCCCAAATTAGACCCCCCTCAATTCATTCACTTCATTCAACCCCAACGCATGAATCGAATCCTCAACATTCCATCCATGCGATAATGAAAACCAATTTTAAACTCTACCACCACCCGAACCCGACTCAAACACATCCTTGCTCCATAACAAGAAACGACACAGCCAGAATCCCTCCAATCATATGCAAATGGCATTAAGCCATTTCCGCCTCTCGAGCAACGCCCACCGTTTAAAATACTGCCAAATTCCTCTCAAGGGACTATTAAGTGCTTCACATACTTGACGTCCGTTTCTAATGCCCTCATGCCACTGACCCAACCATTACAAGACGTTTATCCCGTTTTGACACTTTGTCACATCTGCTTCTGCCTCTGCGGACCACAATGACTCACTTCTACGACAGCTGATTGCCTCAAGACACTCGCATTCGCGTTCATTTTCAGTGCAAATTCCAAAAGCCCGAAATAAGGACAACGGCGAGTATGTTGCAAGAGCACGACTTGCACGAGCCATCGGCCTTGCTCCACATGGACTTAACTGCAGCTTTATTACTTTTGTCGATATTTCCAATTAAGGCCGAGGACACATGTCGGCCAGAGTAACGAATAACGAATAACGAGTAACCAGCTCGAGCAAAGGAGTGACGTGGGCTATATCCTTGTCTATATGAGCCTGACACACGTGATGGTTGGGGCATTGGCAGGCAAGCGTTTACTTTTTTATTAAACAGCAGCAATAAGGGTGCAACAACATGTCAACTTGTGACACAGTTGAATCAACCCTTCTTGTTCTGGTTATCGCCTTCGGGGGGTTAAGGAAGTAAATATGCTTCCTTGCGAGTGGTTCTTCCTCTTTTTTCCTTTATTCGGCTGGTGTTGCTTCGTTCCCTCGTGACAGGGGGTGTATCCTGCAGGGGTGACTCTTAGGCATGCACGTTTTTCCAATAACGCCGCGAAAGTAGAAAAACAAAAAATTGGACGGATGAACAGGACGAAAAACAATTTCAATCAATTTCCCTCGTGCATGGTGGACGTCGCAGTTTTTTTTTTGTTGGGCGAAAGGTTGAAGCTCAAATCTGCCCCCTGTTGCGTGCCTGGGGGGGAGTAGACAACCGAGCGACAATGAATGAGCAACAACCAAGCGAATGAGCGAACAAACAGCCCAAGAGACAAAGAGGCGACCGAACGGACAGGGATAGATTGAATGGAAAAACGAATGAATGGGAAGCAAAGTGGATCAGCGCGCAACGCTGCAGCGTGAAATTAATCGAGAACAATTGTGTCGCGCTGCGTTAATTCGGAAGACATCGCAACCCGGCATATAAACACACGCGTGTTTCCAGAGTCGAGTCGAGGCATGGTCGATAGTGACACGAACAGTTTCTCGATCCCTTTGGGGTGGCGTGAGGTCGAGGACCCTCACTCGTAGCTCGCAGCTATGTTTTGCTGCTGTTAATTGTCGACTTAATGACCGTTTAATTAAATCGTTTGACTTTCATGCTTGCTGCTGTTTCTGTTTCGGTTTTTGTTGCTATTACTGCCGCGTAACATTGTTCCTCCCCTCCCGTGGGGCAGATGGAAGTTGTCGATCTGACAAGGCAATGGAATCGCGTTCGTGCTCTTTCTTCCGGCGGCTCTGTGTGCGTGGTGGAATTGATGAAATGCATGTTAAGGCCGTGAAATTTGTAATCCTGGCTAATTCCAAAGGTGACGTGAGGTGAGTGAGCGATGTTAGGATTGTGAGTAGGGCTTTAAGGGTATTGTAGGAACTGATTAAGGGATGTGTCTTTAAAAGCCGTGGACGAGACTGAATTAGAGAGCAATTATATGCAGAAGGTTCAGGCTTTAGAGCCTTAAATTTATACGAAACGAAATCCAACTAATACCATGCCAATTCGATGACTAAAAGCCAGCCAGGTTACCAAGAAAAGAGACACTACCCGCACTCGAATAGAATCCCCGTAGCCTACGTTAGGCTAGAGTCACGACTATTCTTACTTCCTTTCAAAAAGTTGCTTTGACCTTCTGATTTGATGTTACTTACTTCGGCTACAGTTCGGGGTGAACCTGGGCCTCAACCAACAAGCCTTTCCAGCTAGCATGATCTTTTGACAGCTGTTTCCGTTCGTTAGACGTCGTACTAGGCCGATGTCGGTGTACAGCCCGTACAGTTCTTGGTTGAATCTTCTCCTCCACTCTCCACCAACACAAATAGGACCGAAGATTGTACGCAAAATTTTTCTCTCGAAACGACCAAGGGCCTCTTCATCCATTTTTGATAAGGTTCAAGCCTCCGTGCCAAAGAGGCGGACCGGGATAACTAAGGTTTTATAGAGGGTCACCTTAGTTTTCCGAGAGAGGGCTCTACTACTCAATTGCCTCTTGAGCCCAAAGAAACAGCGGTTGGTAAGAGTTATTCTGCGGCTAATCTCAGCGCTGGTGGCGTTGTCGCTTGTTACCAGTGAGCCAAGGTAGACGAAATCCTTGGCCACATGAAAGTTATAGCTGCCAATAGTAACGTTCTGCCCAAGACGTCGGTTTTGTGCGTCTTTCTTTGACGACAGCATATTTGTACACATGTATTGTTTTGCCCTCGTTTACTTTCAGTCCCACTTTAGCCGCTTCTGCTTCAATGCTCACAAAAGCTTCATTGATGTCTCGCTGCATTCTCCCAATCAGGTCAATGTCGTCAACGTATGCGAACAGTTGTGCCGCCTTGAAGTCGATGGTGCCTCTTGTATTGGCCAGTAAATCCCACACGATCTATGTGTCAGTGTCTATGCGACGAGTTATTTAGAACCATGTTATGTCTTGACATCCCTGCCAAACTCGCCAGGCTATGCAGGATGACAATGGAGAATTCTCGCTGCTTCAGTAAGGTCGGTCAGGAGTTAACCGAGACCTTTGATGTCAAAAAAGGATTCAGACAGGGCGACTCACTGTCGTGTGGTTTTTTCAACATCATCCTTAAAAAGATCGTGCATGATTCACTGGCCGATACAAGAGGCACGATCTACTTCAATTCTACACAATTGCTCACATATGTACGTTGATGATATTGCGGTGCTTGGGAGAACGCAGCGAGACGTCAATGAAGCTTTGTGAGCACTGAAGCAGAAGTGGCTAAAGTGGGCCTGTAGGTAAACGAGGGCAAGACCAAACATATGCTGTCATTAAATAAAGACGCAGCTATAACTTTGATGTAGTCAGGGATTTCGTCTACCTTGACTCACTGGTAACAAGCGGCAACGACGTCAGCGCTGAAATTAGACGCAGAAATTACTCTGGCCAAGGTGACCCTCTATAAAAGCTTAACCTCCGGTCCTCCTCTACGGCGCAGAGGCTTAGACCTTATTAAAGATGGATAATGAGGTCCTTGGTCGTTTCGACAGGAAAATTCTGCGTACTGTACGGATATCAACCTAGTATGACGCATACGCATCCAACGTCTAAGATGGTTAGGCTAGCCGGAAGGACGACGTTGTAGAGGACGGCCGCATCTAGGGTGGCGCACATAGGTGGAAAGGGAACCCAAACAACTGGGCGTGCGACAGTGGAAACAGCTAGCAAAATATCGTGCTAGCTGGGAAGGCTTGTTGGTTGAGGCCCGGATTCACCCCGTACTGTATACCGCTTTTCTTAACGACCATTTAGTGGATACTAAACGCCTTCTGTCCCCATCTATCATATGCCCCATCCACAAAAAATGCGATTCTACCTCTTGCAAGAACTATAGAGGTATATCCCTGCTCAATGTCTCATACAAGATCCTGTCCAGCGTATTGTGTGAACGTCTAAAACCATTTTGCACCGCACTAATCGGCAGCTACCAGTGCGGCTTCCGGCCCGGCAAATCAACTATAGACCAAATGTTCACACTTCGACAAATCCTGGAAAAGACCAACGAGTTTCGAATCGATACACACCATCTTTTCATCGATTTCAAAGCCGCATACGACAGCATTCATCGTGAAGAACTGTTTGGTGTGATGGCCGAATTCGGGATCCCGGTAAAACTGATCCAGTTGTGTCGCGCCACGCTAAAAAACACACGATGCACCGTGCAATTCGGTTCTAGGACCTCGGAACCATTCGAAACATGCACCGGATTTCGGCAAGGAGATGCGCTGTCATATGACTTCTTCAACCTGGTGCTGGAGCAGATAGTGCGACGGGCAGGCGCCAACAGGGAAGGCACTATCTTTTACAAGTCCATCCAGCTGCTAGGATACGCGGCTGATATCGAAATCATCGCGTGTTCTCGCCGTGGCATTGTGGAAGCATTCACGGCGATTGAAGAACAGGCGAAACGAGTTGGTCTTAAGATCAATGAAGTCAAAACGAAATACATGCTGTCAAGCAAAAACCAATCCGTCGCTCACCACCTGGTACAAAATATAACAATTGACAGCTACAATTTCGAGGTACTTAAGGAGTTTGTCTACCTCGGGGCAAACGTAAATTCCACAAATGACACCACAGTGGAGATCCGGCATAGAATTGCCCTTGGCAACTGCTGCTACTTCGGCTTGTCCAAACAACTGGGGTCAAAACTCCTCACTCGAAAGACCAAAGTCATGCTTTACAAAACGCTCATTCTGCCAGTCTTGCTATACGGAGCCGAAAGCTGGACGATAAGCAGGACAGCGGAGCTGATTTTGGGTTCTTTCGAAAGAAAAATTCTGCGCCGGATATTTGGTCCTGTCTGTGAGGAAGGGGAATGGAGAAGAAGACACAACCGCGAACTCTACGAGCTGTACCAAGATGTGGATGTAGTCCGGAAGGCAAGGATCCGTCGACTACACTGGCTCGGCCACATCGAGCGCATGGACATCAACGCTCCAGCTAAGAGGGTCTTCGACTCCGAGCCTCCTGGTTCGAGAAGAAGAGGAAGACTGAACCTCCGGTATAAAGACCAAGTAATCGCGGATGTAAGACATCTTGGTCTTGACAACTGGAAGCAGCGTGCCCGGGACCGTCAAGGATGGAAGGCAGCTATAGCTCAGGCTCAGATCCTCCATGGATCGCTGGCCTTATAAGTAAGTAGTAAGAAAACGCCATCTGTTGCATCAGTCAAAAAGCAGAGATAACCTTTCCGTTAAAGTAAAATTTCGCGTCTCACAGTGCATGCCATTTCCCCGGTCACTGATTGTCATACCCGAACTATGTATATCCGTTGACAGAGTCCATCTTACAATGAATTATTAAAAATCGATACCATCACCCCAGCGCTCAGTACTCTTAAGTGGACATTGCGCTGCGAAAGGGATTCAGGATGCGTCAACGAAATGTTTACCGACCCGACGATTCCCAACTCCAGCGCCCGGATGGGTTCACGGATCTGTGTCCTTACACTAGCACTATAGGACAGTATAATGAACACAGACAGAATCACTCAATCTGAATGCAAACGAAATATGTATGTACGAACACAGGATATTGGGCGCGGAGCATCCATGTCGCCCCCGTCGTGCACGTGCAATTGAGCAATTTTGATAGCAGTTGCCAAGTCAATTGCTCAAGGACATAAAATGCTGAAATGAATCCACCCGCCCCGCTCTAGATGTGGGCTAACATAATATTTTCCCAGTGCATCGTTGTCAAGTCCTTTCGGTTATAAATCTCTGCAAAACGAACGTACTAACTGAATCGAAAGGTTGTAACTTGTAAGTAAATGTTTTCCTTTTCCCCGGCTAAAGCTTGCATACATTCTGTTCAAGGAGCGGAGAGGAGGAAGGTCGATTGGAAAAGAAAAAAAAATCTATAAAAACCATTCGAGCGTACCCCATGGAAATTTGTCACTTTATTGTTAGGGTCGTTTCTTGTTTCCTTTCCTCTCGTCTTCCCTCTGTTCTCTGGCTTCTTCGGATCTTGTGAGAGAACAATCGTCGGATGGAGTAACATTGGTGCAGGACTTGTGGCACTATTCCTTCTTCTATTACTCGTACTTGACCATTGGATTTACTGTCGAGATCATATCCTTCCACTTCTTCGGATCCAATGTCGCACGACACTCGATATGTGTCGTACAATTGAATTGTGTCGAATGGGAAGACGAAGGAAACAAAAAAAGAAAACAACCCGGAAGTCCTTGCTATTGACAGAGAATTCTCTTATTCACGATACGATGGCTGCACGACCGAATCAGGACTTACATACATATGTATATATGTATGTATGCTGATACAGTCGTACGAGCGGTCAAGTGAGGTTCGCAGAAATGGGATGTCTGCCGTGCAGAGTGCTGCGGCGATGAAATGCTTTTGATTAGAGATAATGGTCTTGCAGATAAACGGAGCACGAAATACACAAATACACAAATGAAATGAAATGAAATGAAAAAAGAGAACAACTTGAATGTAATGCCCAAAGGATGGATCTTCCTACGTTACCATCGTTTTGCCCATCTTCAATCGAATACGTGTCGACGGTGCGAGGGTGATGAGCAGGGCTGAAATGGTGCGCTTCTATTACCATAGAAATGTATTTATGGTTGGGTGTGACAAGGACTTGTTTCCTTTAACAATTTTTTCTTGCTTTTCGGATGCTGGGAATTTTACATGCTTGGTAGGCGCCTTTCAATGGCCAATCTCCATGGGATTCGAGAGTCGAGAGGATGTCCTTTTTGTTTGAATTTTTTTTCTTGTTTCTCCGTCTCAGTTGTCGGTTAATCTGAGATTCGCTCGGCAGCGAGGAGGACTGCAAATCCTTAGTCCGCATTGAATTTCCAGGGGAATTTAAGTAAATTGATGTAATTTTAAAGATTGTATCGTGATGGTGGTCTAGGCCAGTGGGTATGTGTCATGTGTGGCATTCAGTTTCGGTTTATGGTCGGTGTGTTCGCTGTGTTCGGCCGTAAGTACGTTCGTGCCGGGAGCTTTTGGGCACTTGCTGATGTTTAGGAATTTCACAAATCGAGTCGAATTGTAATGGAGCAACGCCTGCAGCGAGCGTGGGCCTGTGATAAGGCGTTATTGCTAAAGATGAACTCGGACAGTTTGAGGCTATTGATCTCCAGGGAGACAAAGTTGCCAGACGGATTATGTGGGTTGACCGGCGTTGAACACTTTTCGTTTCTCTCCTTTTTTTGTATTAAACTGAATTGTTTGCATCTGAATGCAGAGAAAAATCAGTCAGGCGACACGTTTTTATCAACTAAAACCCCATTAAGAGAGGAAATTGTAAAATATGGAATTGCACAATGTCTGCACCCAATTGATTCCATTTGACTGAAATCGACGCACGAGATTCATTTGGCTCTGGATATAGATGACCGCTAATATATCTTGCATGGACAAGCTGTAGTACAGCACAGCCTACACAACACCACGTCAGAAAATGGACTAAGAACATAATCTCGTAGTATCAAGTTGACGATTCCCACACCTCAACATCCATAAGGGGACCTGGCGGTCTTTCGATCAGTCGACAATCAATCAAATTGATCATATTGCGATCGACGGCAGGCACTCCTCCAGCATCCTAGATGTCCGAACCTTTCGAGGAGCCTACATCGACTCGGACCATTACCTTGTTGCAGCCAAGGTACGGATGCGAATTTCTCGGAATCAACGGAGTCGAGTAAGAACACCAAAATTTAACGTCGGAAAGCTGCAATCGCAGGAGACCGCCAGGACCTTCGCCGATCAAGTCCCCCTCAAGCTCTCTCAAGTCCCGATGCAATCTGCAGAAACCATAGAACAGCAATGGAGTCGTTGCCAGAACGCCATCAGAGACGCCGCCTCAGATATACTCGGTTTCAAGCCACCACCTTCGAGAAACCCCTGGTTTAATGATGAGTGCAGACAGACCCATGTAAAGAAACAGAATGCATACATGGCTACTCTGCATCGACGGATGAGAGCTGCCCGCGAGCTCTGTAAACAGAAAAGGAGAGAGGAGCATGCGCTTCTGAGAAGAAAAAAGAAGGAGAAAGAGAAGCGCGAGATCGAGGAGATGGAGGGTTTTACCAAAAAGTAAAACGAACACGCCACGGCCATAAAACCAGAGCAGAAGCCTGCAGGGATGAGCATGGACAACTAGTAGTGGAGTCACAGTCAATGCTGAGATTGTGGAAAGACCACTTCTGCAGACTGTATAACGGCGATGATAGTCAAACTGCCGCCGTCAGGCAGAATGAACCGTTCGCAATGGACGAAGACGAAAGAGAATTCCGTTCACCCGACCTAGACGATGTTAAGATAGCGATATCGAAATTTAAGTCTTATAAAGCTGCTGAAGCAGACGGACTCCCCGCGGAACTGTTTAAAGCAGCTGGCAATGAGCTGGTCAGGAGCATGCACCAACTCTTCTGCAAGATTTGCATGCCCGATGAATGGAATCTCAGCATCGTTTGCCCGGTCCATAAGAAAGGATGACTGCGCCAATTACAGAGGGATAAGTCTCCTGAACATTGCGTAGAAGATCCTCTCTGCCGTACTGTGTAAGCGACTGAAACCATTCGTGGACAATCTAATAGGTTCCTACCAGTGTGGTTTCAGGCCAGGAAAATCCAGGATTAACCAAATATTTACACTACGCCAGATCTTGGAAAAGGCCCATGAAGTCCAGGTCGACACGCACCATCTTTTTGTCAACTTTAAAGCCGCATATGACAGTGTTTATAAAGACGAGCTACACAGAGCCATTTCATGGTTTAACATCCCTGCCAAACTCGTCAGGCTGTGCAAGATGACTATGGAGGATTGCAGCTGCTCCATTAAGGTCGGAGGTGGATTAACCGAGACCTTCGACAGGGTGACGAACTGTCGTATGATTTAATTAAAATCATACTTAAAAAGATCCTGCGGGACTCTGTGGCCAATACAAGAGGTAAGATCTAATTCAAGTCTACACAATTGCATGCCTACGCAGATGACATTGACGTTATCGGACGGACAAAGCGAGATGTCAATGAGGCGTTCGCAAGTATTGAAGCAGAAGCGGCTAAAGTGGGTCTAAGGGAAAATGGGGACAAGACCAAATACATGCTGTCATCAAAGAAAGACGCGCAACACCGACGTCTTGGTCAGAACGTCACCTTCGGCAGCTATATTTTTGAAGTAGTCAAGGACTTCGTCTACCTTGGCTCGATAGTGACAATCAGCAACGACACCAGCTCTGAGATAAAACGCAGAATTGCTCTTGCCAACCGCTGCTTCTTTGGGCTCAAGAGGCAACTGAGCCCACTCTCGAAAAACAAAGGCATCCCTCTACAAAACCTTAATCATCCCAGTCCTCCTCTACGGTTCTGAGGCTTGGACTTTATCAAAAGCGAATGAAGAGGCGCTTGGGCGTTTCGAGAGGAAAATTCGGCGTGCAATCTTCGGTCCCGTCTGTGTTGACGGAGAAGATACAACCAAGAACTGTACGGGCTGTAAAGCGACATCGGTCTAGTTAGACGTCTTCGGATCCAACGTCTAAGATGCCTAGCCCTGTAGAGCGAATGGACATCCGCACTTCGACCCGAAGGGTCTTCGACACCAACCCCGAGGGACGACGCGGCAGAGGAGAACGGCATCTAGGGTGGCGCGCACAGGTGGAAAGGGACCTCAACCCACTGGGCGTGCGGTACTGGAAGCGGCTGGCCAAAGATCGTACCGGCTGGAGAGGCTTATTGGTTGAGGCCCTGGTTCACCCCGGACTGTAGCGCTATCTAAGTAAGTAAGTAAGCTGTAGTACTTACAACCCAGAGAAAGGTGCCGACATGACAGGTAATGGAGGTAATAGTACTGGCTTTAATAAAGGTGAGATCCTCTACATTGAGTTGTTTTCTGGGTTGAGGAAGGATGAGGAAAATATAGGCGACGACTACAAACTGCCAAATAATATTTCTTCTTAAATACATACCTTACCTACATACATCATGTGTACTCGTACAATTCAAGGAGGTTTTAGATAAATGGAGGCGCGATAATGCATGACGAAGCGACAATTATAAGCACAGATGTAGGCAAACACTCTGTCGGGAAACTAATTGTCCAAACCTTCTTACTTACTTAAGCAGGTGGCGCTACAGGTCGGGGTGAGCCTGGGCCTCAACCAACAAGCCTTTCCAGCAAGCATGATCTTTTGCTAGCTGTTTCCGCTGTCGCACGCCCAGTTGGTTAGGGTCTCTTCCATCTGTGTGCGCCACCTTAGATGCGGCCTTACTCTGCAACGTCGTCCTTCCGCGTTGGAGTCAAAGACTCTTCGGGCTGGAGCTGTGCTGTCCATTCGCTCTACATGACCTAGCCATCTAAGACGTTGGATCCGTAGACATCGTACTAGGCCGATGTCGCTGTAAAGCCGTACAGTTCGTGGTTGATTCTTCTCCTCCACTCTCCGTCAACACAAACGGGACCGAAGATTGAACGCAGAATTTTCCTCTCGAAACGACCAAGGGCCTCTTCATCCATTTTTGATAAGGTCCAAGCCTCTGCGTCGTTGAGGAGGACCGGGATAACTAAGGTTTTATAGAGGGTCACCTTAGTTTTCCAAGAGAGGGCTCTACTACTCAATTGCCTATTCAGCGCTGGTGTCGTTGTCGCTTATTACCATTGAGCCAAGGTAGACGAAATCCTTGGCTACATCAAAGTTATAGCTGCCAATAGTGACGTTCTGCCCAAGACATCGGTGTTGTGCGTTTTTCTTTGACGGCTCTTGTTTTTGCCTCGTTTACCTTCAGACCAACTTTGGCCGCTTCTGCTTCAATGCTTACAAAAGCTTCATTGACGTCTCCCAATCACGTCAATGTCATCAGCGTATGCGAGCAATTGTGCAGACTTGAAGAAGATCGTGCCTCTTGTATTGGCCATTGAATCCCGCACGTTCTTTTCAATGATTATGTTGGAAAAATCACACGACAGTGCGCCGCCCTGCCTGAATCCGTTTTTGACATCGAAGGTCTCGGTTAACTCCTTACCGACCTTAATGGAGCACCGAGAATTCTCCATTGTCATCCTGCACAGACTGACGAGCTTGGCAGGGATGTCAAAACATAGCATGGTTCTATATAGCTCGTCGCATAGACACTGTCATATGCGGTTTTAAAATCGACGAAAAGGTGGTGTGCGTCGACCTGAAATGTATGGGTCTTCTCCAAGATCTGCCGCAGTGTGAATATTTGGTCTATCGTGGATTTTCCTGGCCTGAAGCTACATTGATAGGAACCTATCAAATTGTCCACAAATGGTTTCAGGCGTTCACACAACACGGCAGAGGAGATCTTATACGCGGTGTTAAGGAGACTTATTCCCTTATAGTTGGCACAGTTGTAGGGTTCTCCTTTTTTATGGAACGGGCAAACGATACTGAGATTCCATTCATCGGACATGCTTTCTTCCGAACATATTTCACTGATGAGCTGGTGCATGTTCCCAACCAGCTCATCTCCAGCTGTTTTAATTAACTCAGAAGACAGGGCATCTGCGCTAGCAGTTTTATTAGACTTCAGTTTTGATATTGTTATATACGAGAGTGCATTCTCGCGGGTTGCCTCCCACATTCGCGACTTGTTTGCCAAGTCGGAAGTATGATACCTTAAATAGTAATAAGATCTCTCGCTCTCTTCTTAACAGGAGAGAGGTGAGCTAGATTCGTTCGCTCACTCCATTTCCCTTACTTAGGATGGAGTTGATTCTACTCTCACCTCCTTCTTCTGTTTTTGGTATTCAAAGCGTGCGGTCAGACTAAATCACGTCGAATAAATTTGTTTATATAAATAATACTATAAACGGTTCTAAAGGCAACAAGTGTTTTAATGATAAATATATCGCTATCTTAACCGCGTCTAAGCCGGGTGGACGGAATTCTCTCTCATCTTCGTCCAATGTGAATTGTGGGTTCTGCCTGACAGCGGCATCTTGACCATCTTTCCACGAGGTGTCCGTGTTCCTCCCTGCAGGCTTCCGTTTTGGCTTTATAACCTTGGCATGTTGGTACAACTTTGGAATGTCGTTCCTGCAATCACATCTCTCCTCAATCGCACGCTTCTCGTGCTCTCTCTTTTTCCCTTTAAAAAGCTCATGTTCCTCCCTTCTTTTCCGCTAATAGAGCTCACGAGAAGCTCTTGTACGTCGATGCAATGTGGCCATGTCTGCATTCTGTTTTTTCTGCATGTAACTGTCTGCACTCGTCATCAAACCAAGAGTTTCTCCCAGGTGGTGGCTGGAAACCTAACACATCAGGGGCAACATCCCTGATGGCGCTTTGACAACGTCTCCATTGCTTTTCTATGGTTTGTGCAGTTTGCATCGGCTCTTGAGAGAGCTAAAGGGAGACACGATAGGCGAAGTTCCTGGCGGTCTCTTGCGATTGCAGCTTCCCAACGTCAAATGGTGATGATCCTACTCGACTCCGCAGTGTTCGCGATATCCGTATACGTACCTTGGCTGCAATAAGGTAATGGTCCGAGTCAACATTAGTTCCTCGAAAAGTTCAGACATCCAAGATGCTGAAAGAGTGTCTGGCATCGATCGCAATATGAACGATTTGTTTAACAGATAATTGGTTAGAAGACCGCCAAGTCCCCTTATGGATATTGAAATGTGGGAATCGTGCGCTAGCTACTAGGAGATTACAGATTACGCGCCGTCGCAAAGCCTATTAGTCTGAATCCGTTTTCGGACGTGGCGTCGTGTTGGCTGTGCTTTCCTACTACTCGTTCAAAGATATCCTCCTTACCCAGCTTCGCGTTGAAGCTGTGGGGGCTTCTGTGGGCGTGAACACATATCAAGCTGATGTTCCCAATTGTAGTTTGGATGCGGATTGTTATTAGGCATTCGCTCACATGCTGGAAGGCTTGGACTTTTTGCCTAAGTCCACCTCGAACAACAAATCCGAATCCAAATAGGCGTTGTCTGTTCTCTTGTGTAGCAGTTTCCGTACTAAATGTATGTCAAAGTTTGTCATTTTATCCCGTCCATACTATCACACTTCTTGGAGTGCAGTAATGACTGCTTTATAGCAGTTTGGGACGTTTTCTAACTGTTCGGCCCCACCAGCTCTATTAAGGGACCTAACATTCCAGGTGCATAGCCGATACTCTTGTCGTCAACATGTAGTCCGTCCGTTACATCCGAGGCTTATGGCGCAGGAAGCTCGCCATTCGCCCTTTCCCGTCTGTAATTTCCATAGGAAACATATAGAAGCACCCCGAAGAGGTGGGGATGGGACTTACTAACAGTGCCGCAAAATGTTTATCTGCAGTGGCTCTTCTCGCTTTTTAGCAGGCGAGCATCCGTCGGATAGATGCTACCCCTACGAGGCCTCTGTTAGTCCTTTGCCATCTGGTAGATGAATCAATGGTTCTAATTCTTACAGTCCCATCAGAATCTGGGCAATCTACTGCTGTCCTTTCAACACAATTCAAATTTTAATCGACCATCTGCCCTCCTTCTGCCATTAGTACCACCTGTCGTACAAGACCAGAAACTGGGGTGCTATCCTATCAAGGATCACAACCTAATCGATGGTAACGACAACAAAAGTGTTACCAGAACGGACGTGGTTTGTGTCAAAGCTTATTAGCCTCGTGCGCCATCTATGGGGCACTAGCACCATCCATTTAGTTATCAGATCGACCTATTGGAGCGCTACTAACCACAGAGCATGTGCACAACAAACTTACGCACACACTCTCCCACATGCCAGCACGATGATACCAAGGAGAATTGAAATATTTTTGTTTGAGCAATCGACGCCATTTTTTTCGAACGATTTTAGATTATTTTTTTGTATTTCCCCCAGAAAAGATTTTTCAAAAATATGAAAACGAAAAACATGGAAGAAACCAGTCGTCAGTTGTTTATTTGAATAATTATGGATATGGCGTGAAAGATACACATTTGTTGGGTGTATCTGATCGGGTTTCATGGCCAATTGAGGCTTAAAGTAAACACAATCGTAATGAGATCAGAGCCTGATGTCATCGCGATGTGGTAAAACTGCTATTCGATATGTGGTTGACTTAAACTGGGATTTGGAAGAGCCCTGGTTTCGATGAATCTGCGACTTGGAAATGATTGAAGAGAAAACAATGATGTCAGACTACAGGATGGAGATTCTGATAGGGTCCAGCAATCACACCTAGCATTCTCATTGGGCCATAGTAAGATATAGCGCGTGCCAAACGTCTCGTCTCTCCTACACCTACTACACAGTCGGCACCTTCATTAGAGCCCGACGGCAGCGAAGTTCGGTAAACATTGTCGCACAAGCCTTCGGTCGCACAATTTTCTGAACACGTTTGCCCTGACATCCGCACGAAAAATGGAGCCACCTCCTTCCACATTCCACTGTAAGGACTGTAAGAAAACAATCTGCTATTTACATATGTATGTCCAGACCCCGGAACCATGAAAATTGCATGGTTTGTAGTATGTCAGCGAACTAAGGGTGCGGTTCTTGCGCACAACGTTAATCAGACGATATTGCAATCGAAGTTACAAAACAGCCTGCCCACGCTGCCGACTTCCAATCGAGTGTTCTTATCGCATGCCTTAAACAGCCTGACAAAAGCCGCAATTACATTTTCTTGCAAACTTTTTTAAGTCGTTGGTGAATGTGACGTTTCTAGAACCATTCTTGTGTTATTGATGACCGGCAGTATGCTCTTCGTAACAACAAGTCCACTAGTGATTTGATGACATGTCTCACCGAAAAGTGGAAATCCTGGTGAAAGCAAGGTCATTGTACTTGAATTAAAAACATCCTTTCCCATCATACGATTCAAGTTGTTTTGGACGATTTTAAGCCTTTCTTCTTTTGGTGCCGTTACAGCCCATGAAAGACGAGAATCAAGCTTCTTTTGGGTGTGCTTTATTTTTTCATACAGGTGAAAGGGACCTACAGTTGAATGCCGATTCCGAACGGCGTGAACCGTAAAGCTTTTTCATGGCAAGTTTACTATGTGGGTTTTGCCAGTACCCCGCCGAGGAGGGACGCCGCGAAACAAACATTCGATGGCATCAGATCGTGCGTTAGAGTCCAACACCCTAAGTCTGCTTCCCATAAAATGAATGCCGATTTACACCAAGGCTCCACTTTATCTGCGGCTTGTCGTTGTCTCTGAGCATTTTAGGGTTTTCCGATTACGGCTTGTTAGACTATAGCCCAACCGACTTTTATCCTGTTTTGTGGCGCAGGATATTCGCCATTCGTCCTTTTCTTCATACTCGCTTTGTTTAGCTACTCCTACGAGACCTTTGTTAGACTTTTACCAAGCTACTATCGCCAGAAACCAATAGAACAACAGTGGAACCTTTCCAAACAAGCTCTAAAAGGCACTACTTCTGAAGTTCTGGGCTTTAGCGCTCCACCACGAAGAAACACTTGCTTCGTTGACGAGTGTGGGAGGATTCACACAACGAAGCAAGAGGCATATAAAGTCCCACTGCATAGAAGGACAAGAGCAGCTCGTGAGTTCTATGATTTAAGAGAAGCATACGCATCTCAACAGAGAAAAGAAAGAGTACGAGAAGTACCATTGAGGACTTGGAGAGTTTGTAAATAAACTGATAGGTCCTTATCAGTGTGGCTTCAGACCAGGAAAGTTCACCATCGACCAAATCTTTACACTACGGCAGATCCTGAAAAAAAGCCAATGGATTTTAAGTCGACACTCACCACCTATTTGTCGACTTCAACGCCGCATACGACAGCGTAATTAGAGACGAGCTGTACAACGCCATGTCTACGTTTGACAACCCTCTAAGCTCGTCAGACTATGAGGAGGATTTTGAAGAATGCTCGCTGCTCGGTCCGAATGATGTCAAAAAAGTAATTAGGCGGGACAATACCTTATGGTATGATTCCATTGGCCAACACAAGAGGCACAATTTATTTAAAATCCTCACAACTCCTCGCGTACGTGGATGACATTGACATAATCGAAAGAACACAGCGAGATGTCATGGATGCGTTCACGAGTATTGAGGCAGAGGCGGCGAAAATTGGTTTGGCAGTAAACGACACTTACCACCGACGCCTTAGCCAGAACGTTTGTATTGGCAGATATAAGTTTGAAGTAGTTTAGGGCTTCGTCTACTTTGGCTCCGCAGTGTCCTGAAACAACGACATCGGTTCCAAATCAAATAAAGAATCACTCTTGCCAATCGCTGTTTCTTTGGGCTCAGGAGGCAATTGAGTAGTAAGCCCTCTCTCGGAAAACTAAGGTGACCCTCTATAAAACTTTAATTATCCCGGTCCTCTTCTACGGCGCAGAGGCTTGGACATTATTAAAAATATAAGAAGAGGCCATTAGTCGTTTCGAGAGGAAAATTCTGCGTGTTGACGGAGAGTAAAGGAAAAGATTCAACTAAGAACTGTACAGCGACATCGGCCTAATCGACGTCTACGGATCTAACGTCTAAGATGGCTAGGCCATGAAGAGCGAATGGACGACACGGCTCCGCCCGAAGAGTCTTCGACTCTAACCCCGAGGGGCGACGTTGCAAAAGACGCATCTAAGGTGGCGCACACAGGTCGAAAGGCACCTCAACCTGGAAACAGCTAGCAAAAGATCGTGCTAGCTTGTTGGTTGAGGCTTAGGTTCACCCCGAACTGTAAAGTGTGTATTCTCCTTTTAACAGCTCAGGCGTGGGTCATGACATGTGTCAAAGTCCGGCATACTCAGTTAGCGATGCCAATTCATTATGAAAAGGTTTACTACTAGTATGACCGGATAAAAAGTTATTAAATTTTATGGATCGAATTCCGATAAGCCAACGCCAATTGCCAATTTAAGAATACCAGTCTAAAAGACGTTCATCCAATAAAGATAAACAGATTGCATCATCCCTGGCTACGTCTGTAGATCTCCTCTGAAAAAGCCGTACGTCACCCCAAATATAGGATAAAAAAGTACCAGACCACATGAAAATACTAAGCTGATTAGGGTTCCTGCAATAGTGTTCTCTTTAGTGATGAGAGAAAATTTAGATGATGAAAGTCAACTAGTTTGGAAGAAAAAAATGGTTCCGGCCATTAGCCACGGAGGAGGGTATGTTCTGGTATGGGGTTGCATGTCAGTTTCAGAGGAGGGTAGGTACTATGACTCGTTTAAGTCTTTACATATATGTACATATGTATGTACATACAACAGTTCCTAGACAATCTGACGGGAAAAAAAGCTTGGAATCGGCTTTGACGTTTCATGAAGATAACGATCACAAGCATGCCACCTGGATTATGGAACCAATTGACTATCTTGGAAGAAAAAATTGATCCCGCAAGGTAAGTACCACATTCAGTGTAATGTATGGATGGGGCATACTGTCACTAGGGTTAGGTTAAAGAATTCATTTGTTGTTGGTTCTTTTGCGTAACACGTTCAAGACCTTGAGTCAGCAACAAACGCTGCCATTGTCAAACAATGGCTAAGATCCACAAGCTTGAGTTTAGTTAACCCCAAAAGAGAAATCATTCAATCGTCAATCGAGAACAGAAATAAATGAACTCCATGATTAACAGAAATATCAATGAGACCGTAATATTCGCAAAGATAATATCATCCCTTCAAGCGACTTTCTCCAGCCGAATTAACCGGGACGAACACCCTCCAAAAAGTCTGTCAACGGTTTTGTGAGCACATCGGATGTTGTGCTGCATTTATTGTCGCTAGAGTGAAAATGTTCTGATGTCCTTTGATGCCGTGGCAACAAGGAAGACTAAGAAGAAAGAAAGGATACGCACAATAACCAAGGATGGATGGACTCACATAATAATATCATCAATCGTTGTTATGGAGGCCGATTAGAAAAGAAAGTTCCCCTTATTGTCCAAAATTTCTAGAAAAGACGACGAGTGCGTACTTTCCACAGCAGACGTTTTACGAAATCGACCACATAGTAGGTTCAGAACGATGCATACTAGTAGTAGGTATGAAGTAAAGCGAACTCTAAACGAGAACAGTGAAAGCTACAGAAGAACCGGAGTATTGCATGCCAAACCCAGTAAGGTAAGTGTGAACAAATTAGTAGGCAGACGCGCTTACAATCTCCGGATCGTGTACGTCAGCGGCATGGATATATCCCGCACATATCAGGTTTTGAATAAGCCTGTAAGATAAGCGACTTTCTACATAGGCACTTAATCTCTGTTCGTGCTTGAGGATTAAACCAAGTGTTTTACCTGTTTTGAATAGGTCAAGGCTCTCTAAAGGAGAACGTTAATAATCTACGGATAACCAGGCAGCCCACTGGCTGTAGGGCTTCATGTATGCACGACATGATGAGGCAATACAAAAGACTGCCTTGAATGACGAGTTTCATGATGATTTCCGAAAAAGCGCAACCAAAACCATCTTTTTCAAGAGTGCCGCCTCCTTACTTAACCACACACCAACTGACAACGACACAACGAACTGACTACTTAAGGGGTGGGCCATCCAGAGGTTTTTTTCTAAATCATAGGCTATTTTGACACTGACAGCTGTTCCCGCTCGAAATCTTGACAGAAAGTTAGTATCATACCTCCGCGGAACGAAATGAGTCCCTTTACGCTTGAACAACATTGGGAAATATTGAAAACTTATTTCCAAAATAAGGTGCTGGGTAGCCCGAACAGTGCGTTTTTTGAAAAGAAGTTTTGGCCGAAATGGAGGACCGACCCACCCACAGCTCAACATTTCACGCACTAGCCTGAGGAGAGTTCTGCACAAAGATCTCGAATTATTCGCTTACAAGGTCCAATTGACTCAGTCATTTAACGATGGTAAACGACCATCCGAGGGCGCCGTGGCGCAGTGGTTAGTGTGTTGAACTCTGACGCACGATGAGCGAGTTCGGATCCCGATAACACCAACGCCATCGGCGTCCCTTCTCGGCGAGGAATATACTTGCCATGAAAAAACTTCTCGCCTCCCGCCGTTCAGAATCGGCATTAAAACTGTAGGTCCCTTTCACCTGTGTAAAAAGTTAATCACACACAACATGGGTGATTGAGAGAAGGTTGGCTCTGTCCCTCCACAGGCTGTAACGCCACCAAATCAAAGGTCTTTCTAGATGTTGTTTAGCGCCTCCATTATGTCCTGACAGCCTGCGTGCCGCTTCTGCTCCACCAGCAGCACTATTTCATGGACAGAGCGAGATGCATCTTTGACCCCTAAATTTCTGGAACGAAATCAAGCAAACCACTCCTGGTTTAAGTGTAGGCGGGGCAATCACCGAGAATCAATGCAGGTAGAGGACGTCTTTTTCTTACGTGCATTAAGGTGTTTATCAAATGTGTTCTCGCTCATACTGACCCAAATAAGTTTATTGCAATCAATCCTCGCTAGGGACAAGAAAAATTGTCAGCCAGTAGCCTCCATTACATTATAAAAGAACTAGTCGTTAACAGAGAAGTTGACCATAGATGCCGGAAAAACTAAAGCAAGTTCAGGTCCTGAGAAGTGTTCCTCTTTGGAGATCTCAGTTCCTCGAATTCCGCCGTGACTTGGGCGCTTAACAGCCTGAGTGAAGTCAACCTTTTCCAGAGAGATCCTCAATTCTTGCACTATTTCGGAATTGGTAAAGGGATTTAACACAACTTCGAGCGCAGCTTAGAAGTCACTGCAACATTGTGTTTGAACATTACTATTACGTACATCTTCGTACAGTCGAATGCTAGATCTCCGCCCGGACTTGGAATCGTCCGTGAAAAATTGCCAGTAGTACTACCGCCATGGCGCAGTGGTCAGTGTGTTGGACTCTGGCGCACGATGAGCGATATCGGATCCCGATAACACCAACGCCATCGAATGTTTATTTCGCGACGTTTCTCCTCGGCGGGGTACTGACAAAATCCCCCCTAGTAAACTTGCCATGAAAAAGCTTCTCGACTCACGCCGTTCGGAATCGGCATTAAACTGTCCCTTTCACCTGTGTAAAAAATTAATCACACCCAACATGGGTGATTGAGAGAAGCTTGGTTCCGGTCCTTCATGGGCTGTAACGTCACCAAAGAAGAAGTACTACCGCACAATAGGATGTTTGCTGGCACTGCGTCAGATAACAGAGGTCGCAGGAGAAATCTCGCGCATGTTCACTGTCATTCCAATGCGAGTTATACCAACAACTGAAATACTATTTTTAGGGTAGAACCACACAATAAATATATCAAGCAGCGAAAGATTCATCATAGCATCTAGAGCGAAGGTCGGTATCCGAAGATAGACGAAATCCGTTCTATGAACTTTGCCAAAATTGACACCCCGTTCGACAAAAATATCTTTCACTTCGATATTAAGCCCGTGAGGTAGAGAACCGCTTGACATCTGTCCATTGTCAACGGCCCAGACGTAACAAGTGTGCGACCTCATAGGTTAGGTTAGGTTGTAGTGTAGTGTAGTAAGCCGAGGTCTGCCCATTGTGATACCACATGGTTCATATTACCTAGATCCGCCACCTGAAAACCAATCAGTGCTTCTGATGAAGCGATGGAGTTGAACTATTTTGATATCTGCTAGCTCACTTAAGTTATCGTAGAATTACGCGTCGAGGTAGATCCTCCTGCGATTCGCAGAAGAAGGGCATGAGCAGAGGAGGCGGTGAATTGATTCCTCTTCCTCCTCATCCTCCTCAGGGCAGGAAGCCCTAGTTTGACGACATGTTTTCCAATGTTACAGGGGCCTGTAATGACACCCACTAAATGGGCTTAAGGTTTCCCTTTTGGTTGCCACAAGGTCCCTGGTCTGTCCTAAATTTAACTTAGGCCAGATTTGTTTAGTGATAAAGCCGATGTTACTTTCGTTCCATTGGACCTTGGTAGGCTCTATGGTTCGAAGTTTTATCATGTGACTTACCGTGCTTATTGGTGTTTTTATATACTCGAGGGTTTCAAGACTGAGTGTGCTTGAGCCTAACCTTGCGAGTTCGTCGGTCGCGCAGTTTCCTGGAATATCCCTATGCCCGGGAACCCACAGTAGTTTTATATTGAACTAGAGATAGGCGGCAGTTAAGGGATGTCTTTGAGTTGTGGGTTACCGCAGCCAGGAATTTTATCGAAGATTGGCTATCCCTGCAAATGATAATATCCTTAACGGATATTATCATTTGCAGGGATTGTTCCTAAGCGATGCAAGGGCCTTCATTATCGCTGTTATTTCTGCTTGGTACTTGGCAGTGATTTTGGAGACTACATAATAGGTTAAGATTAAGCTCCTTGGAGAAGACTCTACTACCTACACCCGACTCCATTTTGGAGCTATCGGTATAGAAGTAAACCGAGTCCATCGGCTGACTTTTCGTTCAGCCCATTCCTCCCAGGATGGAAAGATAAGTTCGAAGTTCTTAGTGAACACGTTCTGAGGGATGGTGTGGGCCGTGTCCATGGGTACTTCGAAGTGGTTAAGAATGCCAGTATGGCCTTTGTGTGATATGGAATATTTTCCTATGCCCCTAATCCGAATGGTCTAATGGTGGGAGATGTAGTAGAATATTTATGGCTTCCGTAGGAGTCGATCTGATCGCACCAGTTATGCATACGCGGGCCGATCTTTGCACTTTCCCCAGAAGGTTTCGATAGACTGCCTTGTCCAGAGCAGTCCGCCGTACAGATGCCGTACAGAAGGATAGGTCCTATGACTGCTGTAGGTATAAAGCCAGTGCATAATGCTGCTTGGTTGCTTTTCGCCCACCACTTTTTTGCAGCTGTAGAGAGCAGTGGATGCTTTCTTGACATGATCAAGAATGTTGGGTTTCCAATTCAGCCTCCTGTCAACGACCACCAAGCCTCGGTAAACCGTACTAGATCAGTCTTCTTGGGGTTCACCCTAAGTCCACAGTACTGCTTCCAGATTGTTACTGTATGTAATACTCCCTGCATTAGATCACTTAGGCTGCTGGGAAATTTTCCTGAGACGGCTATAGCAATATCATCCGCATAGGCGGTCACAGCGTAACCTTCTTGCTCTAGCAACAGAAGTAGTTCATTAATTTCCACGTTCCAGATGAGAGGGGAAAGTACTCCACCTTGTGGTGTACCTCTGCTAACCATTCTAGTTGAAACGGCGCCAGCGAAGTTGGCTTTGACGACTCTTTGTGTTCGTAGCTGTCGTACCAGTTCTATCACTGATCCCATTACACCCAAATCAATCAGCGCTATGGTGGCGGCCCATGGTTAAGTACTGTTAAAGGCGCCCTCAATACCGAGAAAGGCCACTAGGGTATATTGTATACTCCTTGTGTTCCAATGACCTTTCTATGTCACTAACTAGTGAGTGAAGTGCTGTGTCCACCGATTTGCTTTTGTTGTAGGCATGTTGGTTCTCCGATAGCCTTTCTAAGCTATAGCTGTATCGAATGTGTGCGTCCAAAATCTTGTCTAGAGTTTTTAGTAGAAAGGAAGTAAGACTAATAGGCCTCAAGTCATTTGCATTCGTGTGGGAGCTTTTGCCTGCCTTGGGTATGAAAATGACTTTGGTTACTTTCCATTTGCTTGGGATGTAGGATAAGGAGAGGCAGCTTTTATAGATTACTGCAAACCAGGGAAGGATGAAATCTGCTACCTGCTGGAGCTAAGCTGATATGACCCCATCCGGTCCTGGAGACTTGTATGGTTCAAAGCTTTTTAGGGCCCAGAGGCCCTTCGAGTTCGCTCGAAGCAGGATGCTCTCGGATGGACGATTTAAGGAAGTATCATAGCCGAGGTACCTACTACTCCCCGAAAGTGTATGCTCACAGGGAGTTCCAGGGCTTCCGTGCAGGAGGTCGTCCAGGAACCGTCATTCCGCATTAGGTGACTTGAGTTATAAGGGTCCTAAGCCAGAATCTTCCTTATTCTTGAAGCTTCGGAGGTCGCCTTGATGTTCTTGCAGCTACGACCTCATAAGCCAACATCAAATAATTCAACAACTCTCCGCTCCATGGCAGAAAACATACGTGATTTGCCTCACTAATAATCACTTTTGCACATTGTTGAAATGTTTATTGCCAACTTTACTGTCCATCACTGGTGTCGAACGAGGTGCTAATTGCCAACTCGCATAATCTGCCCACCACGTGAGTTCCGTCTAGTCCAGTGTCCAGCGCGTCTTCACTTGAGCAAAAGAACCACCAATTAGTGTATTTCTATTTAGAGGCAACGTCACACTTACACTACACGCAAGACTCGGATACATAACCACGTTGGCGTTTCCCTCACCGCGCCGCACAGGTGTGATCGTTCCCACGGAACTAATTGTAATGATGATTTAAGCGCGGTGCCCAATTTCCAATTTCCGATTCAAGGATTCATATTTCAATTTTTCCACACGCAGATACATATTTCCATCATATGTATCGGTCGAATGAACTGCTTAAGGAAATCCAACCGAACATTTATCTCATTAGCGATACACAACGAAAATTAAGATAAACGATATCGTATAGCAGATACTCGTGATAGGTATGTACATATGTTCATATGTACAAACGTATCTGAGTGCTCGTATGTCATGCGGCTTGTGTGTTCGTTCCTTCGCTTGGCTTTAAATGTAGCTCCGTTCCGGTCAGTGGATAGCGGGGCTCACAGTCTACTGACGCCGTCGTATCCAACCGACAAAAAACTATAAAAAAAATATATAAAGAAGAAGAAGAAGAACAAAATTACGTATGTATCTTCGCATCGCCATCAACATTAACATCAACATCTCGCGCCATCATCAGTGGAGCTGGGACGCAAGACATGGCACCACATCGAGCTTATAGCTTATAGCTTCGGACAAGGTGTTGAATTTCTTTAGCTCGACTGTATCGGTATCGAGGGAAGAAATCTCTCGATGCTGCTTCTTGTGGAGATGTGTAGATGCTTTCGTTGTTTGGTTTTTGTAATATGTATTTCACGGTTCTGTTCCATTTTGGGTTAGAGAATGTGCTCATTATGCTGTTGAGGTCGTCTCGTGTATGATTGTATGTACTATGTCGGTGGCCCGGTCGAGTGGAAGGGAACCACAATAGCACCGAGCCGGGGAGTATGGTCTGTTAATAGTTTAATTTGTTTGAACTGGAAAGAGTAATGATGTCGATGCATGCAAATTGAATAATGAAGTATTGACAAAGTGGGCAATTCACTGCGGGGTCTTGGGAATGCCACCGTAGTAGTTGGTATTGACCGCAAGACGAACAACGACGAGGTAGAATGGTGGAGAAGAAGGAGAATGAGATAGGCGCTGTCGTGACTCAATCGTTTAAGTTGCGCTTGACATGGAAATGAAATCCAACCAAGAGGCTTATGAACCAAATTTAGGGTTTGGGATTAGAAACCATTTGTGTGACACCTCAATGTTGCACAATTGTCAACTGGAGGAGAACATGCATGCTGCTTAAACGTGGGTATGGAAATACATAGCGACCTGATTGTAGCTCCTTCAATCAGATTAAGATGGAAAAAGGAAAAACCTTATCTCGAAGCAAAATATCAAATTACACTGTCTGCCCAAGGCACACACACACCCAATCCAAAGTCATCACTTCTGTGATTATCCATCAAATATCCAAGCTGATTCCAAGCAAAATAACATCCTTCAGGCCCACAATCCTAGTAAGCCCATAAAAGAGATAATAAAATCCAGATTTTGTAGCCCATTTAAATCCCAGAGCTACAGCATATAATAAAAACCGCCCTAGCCACCAGGCAGACCCATCCAGTCATTCAAGCCATACACTGTCGTATTGTAATTTCCGGCGGATAAGCGTTTTGTGCAAAAATACGCCACACAGTCCAACAGAACTTGTGCGAAATTAGAACGTAAAAACGAAAGTGAAATAATAAAAAAGTCAAATTTCGAATAAGGGATGGAAAATAGCGCAAAATTCATTCCTCCCTCAAGGGATGAACTGCGAATTGCTGGATGAAATAGAAGAAAATCATTTCCATTATTCATGCACCACCGACAAGCTACGAGCTAGGAAACTACCCTCTTTACGGGTAACATTAAAAATCATTTCTATTCACTCGTCCTTGTTGTTTGGGCGGCGGGGGTGGGAAATCAAATGAGTGTTGAATTTCCGCCCTAATGAGGCTCTTATACGTTCCACTCCAATCGCCACCACTACCAGCAACGGTGGCACAACTACCTACACTATGGCAGAATGAAAAAATAGAACAGAAATGTATCCCCATTTTCACGTTGTCCTTTATTCCTGTTGTTGTTGTTGTTCTCCCTTTTGGTCTATTTGTATTTGTTTCTTCCGCTTCAGGGTGTCCTTATTGCTGACGGGAACATAATAAATTCGATGGCAACTCATTAAGGGAAAAAAATGCTACCTTGAGACGACAGTGGTTCCATCTTTTCTTTCGTCTATCTTATACGACTGACTAAAGACATCTGATGGAAGTGAACAATAGAATTGTCTATTGTATCCATCCATGTATTATGTACTGATGGAAATTGATGGCTATAGATAAATATCGTGCTGGTGTTGTCGTTGTCGTTGTCAATTGTGGTCGATTTCTATTAATTATGGAACGCTGTTGGGGGCTTACTGTCTGTTGTGGGTATTATTTGTTAACAGACGGTATCTGGTTGTTGTTCGTTGCTTTTGGGGATATTTAATTAAGATACTGTAATCGGGATATTTATATTGAATCTAATGCGGACTGATTAATGGAATATGATGGAATTGGTAAATGATGGACATGATTTGCTGGTGATGTAATTTTTTTTCGTCTTGTTATGTACATTTGTATGAGAGTATAGTTGGTTGGTTACATGTTGAGATTAACTTTGTTACCTACATATGTATGTATGTATGTACCTACTATGTACATACTTGTGCACTCTGTCTGAGATTAATGGGAAGCTCGATTCCTCCACTCGCACGAATACACAAATGTGACGACTGACGATTGAATTACTCGACTCCTTCCTAATCAAACTATACGCCTATCTGGTACAGGCTGGGCCAAATACAAGTTTCTTTTTAAAAATGCAATAAGATGGGCAAAATATTTTTTTTTTCATGTATTATGGCCTTATTCACGATTTTTTCTCCTCAGCGGGGTTCTGTTAAAACCCCCTGTAGTAAAATTGTCATGAAAAGCTTCTCGAACTTCGTCGTTCGGAACCGGCAATAAACTGTAGGTCCCTTTCACCTATAGGAAAATTAAATCACACACAACATGGTTGACTGCGAGAAGCTCGGCTTAGATCCTTCATGGACTGTAACGCCAACATACCTACATATGTACATTATGGCCTGATTAGTATGAACAAACATTCCCATTAATTACGAAATTCAACTTCGTATTGGTATTTGGTATTGACCTAGACCGCAGACTCAACTGGAACTCCCATATTAAAGCTAAACTTACGAAAGCGACTAAGGCCCTTGTGGGCCTTACGATAAAACCTGGGGACTGGTAATACACCGCAATAGTAAGACCGTATGGTGGACAAAAGTTGAGCAAAAAACTACAATTGTTAAGCTTCAACGCCTTCTGAGACTAGCGTGTCTCGGCATTGCCAACCTGCCCCAAGGACAGCTCAAGAAACACTCATTGGACTCACTCCACTGCACCTTTTTATCAAAAAAGTAACATTACACAGTGCAATCAGAATTCTTTGCTCTGGAACAAATATGCCATGTAGACCTGAGGGTCACATGTCCATATTACAACATCTTCCCGAGCTGGGTATGATTAACACGGTCTCAGACGCATTGCCACACACCTTCACTTTCGACAAGAGATTTGAGATATTGATCTCAAATCGCTCAGCATGGGAAACCAGTGACCCCTTTCTCAATTTCAAAGGCCATTGATGGTATACGGATGGCTCCAAGATGGCTTCTGGCGTTGGCGCCAGCATCTTTGGACCAAATCGCAATATCTCGAAAGCCCTGGGAACGAGTCCCAGCATCTTTCAAGCAGAGCTGCATGTCATTCTAACATGCGTCAATCTAAATCTTGAGACTGGCGTAAGAGGAGTAACCATCAACATACTCTCTGATAGCCAAGCAGCGCTTAAAACGCTGTGTTCGTACAGCACGAACTTAAAAACCGTCAAGGAATGCCATGATGCATTCGCTAAAGAAACTGTGCCAAACTTTGGTGGGTGCCAGGGCACAAAGGTATTAAGGGCAAAGAAGTTGCCGACCAACTCGCCAGGAAAGGTTTCAGCGAAAAATATATAGGACCAGAACCATTCTGCGGCACTCCCAAGTCTAAGATCAATTTCTTCTTAGACAAATGGGAAAAATCGCAACACCTGTTCTTTTGGAACAGCGTTCAGGGACTCTCTCAATCGAAACGACTTATACGACCTCTGAACAAACACTCTATTGACATATTAAAACTCAATAGGGCGGGTTTCAGAAGACTGGTCAGCTACCTGACAGGACACCGCGGATATGATCTTAACAAAATGAGCCTCTCGTCTGAAACTGAGTGTCGACTCCGTCTCGAGGATGAAGAGACTGCGGAACACATATGTATGTACTTTCTGAGCGTGCTGCTCTCTGACATCTTAGGAAGCGTTTCCTTCTGGGCTCGTACGAGACGCATTCTCAACTTAATTAAAAAAAAAAAACGTCGTTCAAGTGAAGGCCTTCCAAGACCTCGTTGATGGTTTCGGGCTGTAGCTCATTAATTTCTTGGATGATATTGGCCTTAAGTGCTTTAATCGTTTCCAGAATGTTGGCAGAACATCGGTCCTTCACGGTTCCCCACAAAAAAAAAAAAAAAAAAAAAATTCCAAAGGCGTCAAATCGCAACTCCGGCTGATACCACGATTTGGGAATTTGGTGCGGAAAAGATCGATTGTGGCATGGGTTGTGTGGCATGGCGCGCCATCCTGCACGAACCAGAGATCGTCCAAATCCATGTCTTCAATTTCAATTGAAAAAAAAAAAAAACTCGGCTAACGCCCACCGTTGACCGAAACGTTGTTCTCAGCCTCATTTTCGAAAAAAAATGGTCCAAAAATGCCGCACAAGACCACAATCCGCACTAAAGTGTCACTCTCTGTGGACACATCCGCACTCAAGGCTAAGGCCTTATAACGTTGAACGTTGTGCGAGCGAATGTTTGACACACAACCTGAACGGAGTCAGGTTGACAGTCACTACTGTCAGGGGTGGTTGTCCTAGATAGGACGAGAGCCGGCAGAATTTCGCGTTGGTTATAATTCTCAGTAATTGTGTTATGCACTTCTGGTGTTACATTACATTAGCAAAGGATGAATTTGAATTGACCATATACTGTGAGTGTTATGCCTGCAGCAGCAGTACGTTTGATCACCTCCCTTTCACAACTGTGGTGCGCAGTTTTTTTCCGTATAGGAATTGCTTTTTCTTGGCTATGAAACGATTTTGAACTATATACCTTCCGCTCGACCGTCGATGATGCACCACGGCCACCTCCAAGCAATTTTGTTTTTAACGTATCCGCCGACGTTAAAATGCGCCTCGTCAGAAAAGATGATTTTTTGCCCAAAATCGTTGTCCAATTCCATTGCTGGGGCAATTGGACCTTGTAAGTGAATAATACGAGATCTTTGTGCTGAATTCTCCTCAGGCTAGTGCGTGAAATGTTGAGCTGTTGACACCGATGGCGAGTTGATGTTCGTGAATTCAGTCTCACACTCTCGGCCACAGTAGCCCCATTCTCATCTGCGGTGCGCACAGTACGATGACGGGACCCATAAGTGTTGTCCACTAACATACCAGTCTCACGAACCTTTTGCACAAACTTACGTACAGCAGCCGTGGTGGGTGCTTCATTCCGGTCAAAACTTCTTTTCAAAGAACGCACTGTTTGGGCTACACAGCACTCACTTTGGAAATGAGTTTCAATATTTCCCAACGTCGTTTAAGCATAGAGCGACTCATTCCTTTCAGCGGAGGTATGATGCTGACTTTCAGTCAAGATTTCGAGCGGGAAACATGTCAGTGTCAGAATAACTTAGGATTTAAGAAAAACCACTATATGGCCCACCCTATATGTCCGTTGCCTACGGTAAATTCAAAAGTCATTGTATTCCGTCTTTAAACATAAAATATTAATCATCCCCGGCTTGAACAACCTCCTCTTAACTAATGACTTTGAAAATCAAATAACTTCACGCTACTCTATCTGATTCAAATTATAATATTTCGCTTACAGACCTCTGTCCGTGTTATGATTCGTTCATGACTGTTTATCGACCATAGATGGTCCATATTAAAATTCAGACTTATCAGCCTCCACGAAAATATTCTTCCTCTTTACAGCAACGGCGAGGAATTGCCTTCGCCCTAGAGTTGGCGTAAAACATCTGATGTTTACAGACTACATTAATCAAAGAAATGCCAAAGTCAGATGAATTTGTTCTCATGGAAAAAAATACTTTTAATTTGGACATAGCCATTAATGATGCCATACTTCCAATGGAGACGTTGAGGTCGTCATCCGTTAAATTTCTAAGCTATGCAATGACTTCACACATAAAAGTTCTGGCACACAGGTCTTAAGTGACTTGTGTAGTTATTTACACGACGGGAGAGATACCTGGACTTTAGGGGTAGTAGCTTACTTATTGTCGATAAATTCTTTCACAAGGAAAGCAATAAGTCTATGAGCAACTTTTTAATAAAGCCATTTGAAGACTGTGCTGTACGAATTAGGTACTACGACAAATTGGCGACAACAAGGAATTCATATGCACATCCTTGTTCTATGCCATTTATGGTGATCAAGAGAACTGAACTGATACATTCAAGTTATTTTGAACTGAGGTTAAGCTCTACTGGTGATACACTGGTGAGGAAAATTGAGGGACCAATCCATCTTAAAGAATACACTTTAGCAGCCTTCCTAGATACAGAGGGCACCGTAAACAACATCAACAACGTCACTTTGAAAGCAATAATGGAATTGCTGGAAAATTTAAAAGTGAAGAGGGCTCTGATAGTGTTGATTGGCGAGTTAATCTCAACACCCAACATCTACTCTAAATGGGAAAGCCAAGTAACCACTAGATCGTTCACCAGAGGCACTCCACAAATGGGGGTCCTCTCTTCTCTTCTCCAGAATGTAATTGCAAATGAATCACTGACCAAACTGGAGAAAGAAGGCCTCGCCTACGCAGACGACATTGCTATTGCCGTCTCAGGCAAGTATCTATCTACACTGAATGACCGTACGTGTACGGCATTCTCCATACTGTGCAAATGGGCACAACACAATGGGCTCGGGATTGACCTCCAGAAGACGTAGCTTGTGCTGTTCACCAGAAACCCGGAAACATGCCCAATTATCCTACTTGGCACTAGGTTAACCTACTCTTCTAGTGCCAAATACCTTGGCATTGTACTAGATGGGAAACTAACTTGGATGGACAACACAATCGAGCGTGCAAAAAAAAAGCAACTATAGTTCTCTACACCTGTAAGAAAACTTTAGAGAAAAAATGGATATTACATTACATTACATATACATTACAGTTATTAGACCTATTCTAATGTATGGAGTGGTACTCTGGTGGACTGCCCTGTACTGTGATGCATGTGGATCACCGGGGTCCTAAGGTCCACTCGAACGGCAGCGCTCAACATGATAGTCCACCTAATCATACTTGGCAAGCAAATAGGCACATACACGGAAACCAGATTAAAAGTCAGCTCAAAATGGACGAGCTACGTCACTGGACACTCCTCCATCCTGAACAACAGTGTAAAACAGACAGAAAACTCTGACCACATTGAGCCCACCACAGTCTTTGAAAAGAAATTTAAAATAACATACCCGGACAGACGGAACTAGTCCCGCCGGGCGCAAATCCCAGGAGCTGCGTGGACTTCTACACCGACGGGTCAAAAACAATTAAACATGAGCCAGGCTCTTAAACTACCGGATCATTGCAGTGTTGATAATAAAGGAGGCCTTGTCTTGGTTGAAGTGGAACGTAATATCTACTACGGATATTCGAATCCACACAGCAGTCAAGCAGCCTTGAAATCCCTGGAGTCCTATATGTACATTTCAAAAGTAAGCCTGGACTGCCACCTATCTCTTAACGAGATGGCCAAACAATTTAACATACTTCCCCTATGGGTACCAGGACACAGCGACATCTCAGGAAATGAAAGAGCTGACACTCGCCAACAAGCAACGACGCAACCTCTAGCAGCCTTTATATTTAAACTTACAAACCTCACCATGGCTAAGATAGGCTCAGGGGCACACCTGCCTCATCACCAGGCAAACCTAGCTTCGGCTTGACAGTCGAAGGACCAAGGGACTAGGTAATCCCTCTAAAACGAACTGACATCTACAAAATTATTGGTGTCATCACCGTTCACTGTCTCATTGGCAGTCACGGATACAAGCTAGGGCAAGTTTTGAACCGCTTCTGCAGAACCTGCTTAGACGAGAGGAGGTCAAATCCATTGAACACCTACTCTGCGCCTGTCTGGCGCTACCTAGAATCCTACGGCTTGACCGATGTTCAGTAAGGATAACTAACCTTCCTAATTATTTAAGAAGCACTAAGTGGTTCCATGAATAGTGGATCAAGCCCCCCTCGTAGCAGCACAAAGGGCCTCTCTGGTCTAAGGCCCTGGAGAAGCTACGGACTTTTAAATTTACCTCAAGTACAAAGTCATACAATTTGCCATTTCATTTTTATTTCGTGTAAATGTTGAGAGAAACGAAAAGCCCGTAAACGATGACAACAAAGTCAGGCGCCGCAACATAAAACATATTTAAAATGACTGTGTAACCTGCTGCGGAAATCTCTCAGGGAATCAAACTACTCCCTCTGGAAAAGTATTAAGATCATTAAAAAGCCTAAACTGCACCCACCTTCAAGCCATTTAAAGGAAACCCACTACCTGACAATAGCAACACTCTGGAAATGACCGTTAAATACAGAATGACGCGAGATACGCTTTCCGGACTGGAAAACATCATAAAATCCATCAAGCCAAATAAAGCACCAGGCTACGACTTAATTAGAGGAGATGTCCTTAAAAATCTGCCGGGAAATGTTCTGCTCAAACTTGTATGTCTTGTTAACGCAGCACTTAAGTTAGAAAACCTATCCAGCCAATGGAAGGTCGCCGAAGTTATTATGATTCCAAAGCCCGGAAAGCCACCGACGGATAAAAAAATCGTCGAAGAAAAGCGTCTCTTGCCGGATCATTGGCAAGCATTCCATTTTAGACCAAGTGCATCGAATAACCGATGTGGTCGGAGAAGCACTCGAACATAAGCAAGTATGTTCGAGTCTATTTCTTGACATCTCCCAAGCTTTTGACTAAGTGTGGCACGAAGGTTTGGTTTATAAACTGAGACAAGTTTTCCCCGAACAACTATCGAACGTTCTGGGAAACTACTTATCTAAAAGATTCTTTCGTGTTAAACACGGGAGCGAATACCCAAATTTTAGACCAATTACGGCTGGTTTTCCGCAAGGAAGCGTACTTGGTTCGCTACTTTACCTATTGTATACTAGAGACAAACGGATGGCAGTGTGCTGGCCACATTCGCTGATGATATTGCAACAGGAAAATCAGTCGAAAAATCAACGACTAAATTGCAATATACCCTGAACCGTATAAGCGACTGGACAATGATTTGGTGTATCGCGCTTGATGAAACCAAATTTATAGAAAAGTAACCTCGGATCACTGGGTTGAGAGTCCAGTGTGTAAACCCCTACGCCATTGATTAGACTCGCAAATTGCGAAATTTCCCTTTTGTTTGATTGATTGATCCAAAGTGACACTTAAGGTGTCATTGTAGTTTTTTATTTATGACACACAATAGAACGTGTTATAGTTTCAACACGAATAAGTGTCTCAATTTCAAAGACCAAACGTGTTAAGTGACACACTTAACCTTAGAGTGTGTGGAATCACACACTTGCTGCGTGTTGTTCAACACACTAGCATTTGCAGTGTGTGGATGCATGTTTTATTACATATTTCGGAAGGAAACGCAAAGTAGTCTGGGAAAGAAAAAGAGAGGACATGCAGCGGATGTTTAAAAGAAATTGGCAGAAATCGCTCAGAAAGTGAAAGAGATTTTTTTTTTTGAGAGAACTTACTTACTTACATGGAGCGTCTGGGCTTGAGTTAATACAGCCATTCATCATTGGCGGTCCCGGGCATCCTGCTTCCAGTTGGAAAGACCAATTTGTCTTACCTCCACGAACACTTAGTCTTTATACCGGGGATTCGGTCTCCCTATTCTTTTCCAACCAGGAGGCTCGGATTCCGTGACCCTCTTAGCTGGAGCGTTGGTGTTCATGCGCTCGATGTGGCCGAGCCAATGTAGTCGACGGATCTTTGCCTTCCGGACTATATCCACATCTTTGTGCAACTCGTAGAGTTCGCGGTTATGTCTTCTGCTTCATTCATCTTCTGGACTGAGCTGGGAGGATGCGAAGATTCTCTTCTTTCGGCGCAGAACTGCTCGTGTTCTCACTTGCAGCCTCGTCGGTCGCTCACTTTTTCTGCTCATCCTCGCCATCATACCACGGGTTTCTTGTCGGTAGTGGAGCGTAGCCTATAGTAATTTCAGCTGCTTCCTTGATGGCTGAGCGGTAATGGAGCAGAACACTGAATACGAATTCATATGTTCAATTTTGTCCTTTGACTGGGCGGCCTGTAATGTCGCTAAGGGACAATTCCATAAAAGTTTACCAACAGTAGGGTTGGGGAGAGAGAGTTTTTCTTTGCGGTTGTCTGTATCTATTACTAAACAAGTACCTAAAACGAGTGAGGACATTCTTAGAATTGATCGATTTAGCTGAGTGGATTATGTTTCAACAGCAAGTGCTGGAATACTGACGAATAAATCTAATTGAACGTTACAATCGACTTGTTTGATGGTAAGGGTCAATAGATATGTTCGCAATTTTGTAGAACGACACGCGGCACATGTGTTTATTGGGCTAAGTACAATTTGAAGTATGAATGTGGACAATACAGTGTGCGGCATAAGTATAGACTCACTTGCATTTCCAAATTTAGTTATTCGTTTCCACCGATCGTTTTTATGTAGTGACCCATGTGACTTTTTTGTCGAAAATGCCGTTATACCTATATTTATTAATAAAAAAAAATGTTCTGTCTGTAAAAACAACTGCGGACAAGATTCAAAGTATTCATGAAGTACTCATTTTTTTTATTTTTTTTTTTTTTTTTGAAAATTTTCTAAAGACACTGTAAGGATCGTAAGAGCGTGCTCATGGTAGTGTGAGATTTCTACTCACTAAAAACACCTTCCTTCGAAACGAATTGATACTACAACTAAGTCATTCCGCTAGTTGAACTTAGTTCAACGTTTGTCTATAGCCAAGAAATACCATTCCTATTCGGAAAAATGATGCATGTGAATGGGAAGTAATCATAACACTCACAGTATATGGTCACATCAAATCCATACTCCATGTGTGCAGTTCTAATATAATACCATAATGGCATGAAACATTTGCTGAGAACTACAACCAACGTGAAAATTCAGTCGAGTTCCTCTCGAAACCTATCTAGGACAACCACCCCTGGAGAGTATTGAATAAACATCTACGACCCAAACCATCTGCACTCCCCCCAGTTTATGTGACAAACGCAATAAGAGTAGGCACGACTCTTGAACCTGCGCGAATTATAAAAAAAAAAAAAAAAAAAAAAAAATTCATTCTCGATGTGTTCGCATTTGGCAGGTGACATTCGAACGAAGGTTCCAGCAATTTTGTCCTCTAAAGACGGCGCAATACATTTTATTCGTCGAGTAACTGGAAAGCAGTGCTATTTACGTGCTCTTCAAATTGACGTTTATGTTTCCCTGCGAAATTTCTAATATGCCACGGTGCATTGACGTGGCCGTGATGCAGTGGTTAACATCATCGACCGTCGAGCGGAAGGTCCATAGTTCAAATTCGTTTCATAGCGAAAAAAGGGCAATTCCTATACGGAAAAAAGTATGCAACACAGTTGTGAATGGAACGTCACCAAGTGTACTGCTGCAGGTATAACTCTCACAGTATACGGTCAACTGAAATTCATCCTCTGGGTATGCAATACACCAAAAGTGCATTAACGAATTACTGTGAATTATAACCAACGCGAAATTTGGTTGGCTCTCGTCATATCTAGGACAAACCACCCCTGAGAGTAGTAAACGAACATCTTCGACCCAAAACCACTGCACTCCGTTCATGTTTTGTGTGAACCTGCGCGAAACTCTCCCTTTCCCTGTTACCTTCGCTCGCACAACGTTTACGTTATAAGGCCTTAGCCTTAAGTGATGGTGTAACTATAAAAAAAGAAAAAAAAATATACACGGTCAAGGGCACGTTGCAGTTTCATAGTTGATTCCTCAACCGATTTGCCCGTTACAAGAATAGCTGTATCGTCGGCGAACGTAGCTAGAATTAAATCTTGCATTTGCGGTATAACGCGAGGGTAAAGTAGATACCTACAGAAGTGGGCCGAGTACACTTTCCTGAGGAACGCCAGTCGAAATTGCTTTAAAGTCGGAGTACGCAGTTTCGTATTTAGCGTGGAATAATCTATTCGCAAGGTATGTACCTTAAATATTGGATAGCTTCTCTGGTAAGATTTGTCTTAGTTTAGACATCAGGCCTTCGTGCCACATTTGTCAAAAGCTTGAAACACGACAAGGAATACATTCGAACATATCAGATTGTGTTCGAGTGCTTTTTGATGTACTTGGTCACTAATTGAATGCTTGCTTCTGAAACCAAACTGATGATCTGGTAAGGGACACATCTCTTCAACGATCGGGTTTAAGCGATTATGTAAAATTCGTTCGGAAATTTTCGAAATTATCGACAAGAGTGAAATCGGACGATACGGTCTCTTTTCTGTTGGTGCTTCTACCCGGCTTTGGTACCATTTTAACTTCTGCGACTTTCCACTGGCTCGGCAGATATTTTAACCTAATTGCGGCATTAACAAGAAACAGGAGTTTTAGTAAAGCCTTTCTTGGTAGGGCCTTGAGAACTTCTCCTGTAATTAGATCATAGCCAGGAGCATTGTTTGCTTTATGCGATTCAGCAATAGTCCTGAGTTCAGCGAACGTGGATCGTGTTATTGTATATTCGGGTGTATCATGCGCTTGATAAACAAGTTCTGTAAGCGGTTGACCTGTGGACGGCTTACAATTTTCCTCAAGATATTCAGCGAAAACTTCCGCCTTTTCTTTATATCCCTTCGCCCGTTTACTTAGACTTCTTTTTCTTGGTTGCGCTTGAATTTGGGGCTTTGTGAGACCTTTGACAGTTTTCCATATTGAGTAGTTTGGCTCTCTTCCCGTCCGCCGTCAAATTTTTTAAATACGAGCCCAAAATTTGGTTTTTTAAATCTCTGATCGATTTTCTGCGACGCTCGACTTTGTTGCCAACGTTTACGCGCTTTCCGCTTCTCCTTAAGTGGATCTCTAATTTCAGGTGGAAATTTTCTGGGAAATGAGCCGGCACTCTTTTTGGTAGGAAGTGTTATTCCACGTTACGTGCTGTATGACTTCAACGAATCGGTCGACTTCGTCTTCTAGTTCATAAGGCGTTATTAGTGGTACTCTGAGTTGAACCCCTTCTTCAACCTCATTCTTAAGGCCTTCCCTGTTTATTCTCTTATTAGTAAGCCTAGGTGAGACAGGCTTTTTTATAAGAGTATCACACATCGTTAATATAATAGGTGAGTGGTCTGAGGAAAGGTCGACTTTGATGTAGCTTTTAGAAATACCCTTGGCAATAAAGTACTCAAAACGTCCCATTTTTTTTTCGAACAAATTTGAGGATTTTTGGATCCCGTCAAGATCTATGTACGTGCCTACCAAGTTTCGATTCATCATGCGATATCTGCATACTGGACTTACTCTCATCTTAAAAGTCACTCCGAATGTTAAGGTTTTAAACCGCTCGCAGTAAGTGTGTCACTCGACACATTTTAAGATTAAGTGTGTCACTTAACACGTTTGATCTTTGAAATTGAGACGCTTTTTCGTGTTGAACCTATAACACGTTCCATTGCGTGTCCTGAATAAGAACTATAGTGAAACCTTAAGTGTGTAGTAGCGACACTCTTAACCAAAGGGAAATTTCCCTTTGCTAGCCGGATCCATGGCGTAATTGTTAACACATTAGACTTTCAACGCAGCGATCCGAGCTCAAATCTGAATGTCCGCATTCACCAAAAGGTAAAGACACTCCAACCGCTCCTTTCCCATTCTACATTGGTCCTTCGAGCCGGATGGCATGATCATCATCATGTTGCTTCACAACAAAAAGAAATAATCAATTCAATAGAACAAAAAACAAAGAACTATGTTTCGGGATTGATGAGCCTTGAAGCGACAAATGCTCTGAGAGCGTTGACTAGACGAGTTTTTTTATTTTTTTTTTTTTTTTTTTTGGTTCGCTGCGAAAACTGTTGAGAGAAACCTTGAAATTTGAACACGCGAACACTGGCGAGCACCGTGGCGCAGTGGGTAGTGTGTTGGCCTCTGACGCCGATGACACGGGATCGAATCCCGACACAGCCATGTCATCGAACGTGTTTTCACGGTGTTTCTCCTCAGCGGGGTTCTGACAAAACCCCCTGTAGTAAAATTGTCATGAAAAGCTTCTCGAAATTCGCCGTTCGGATCCGGCAATAAACTGTAGGTCCCTTTCACCTATGGGAAAATTGAATCACACACAACATGGGTGATTGAGAGAGAAGCTCGGCTCAGGTCTTTCATGGACTGTAACGCCAACATACATACATACATCACTGGCGATTCCACTGGACTCCCACAATGTGTTAACCATTGCACCATGGGTCCGAGTCTCAATTTGCTTTCTTGCATACTTGCATTTAGTTGGAATTTCCCTTCTGTGTGCTTTCATAATAAAACCCTTTAAATTGCATAAAAACTGACTACAATGAAAACACACACTTTGGTGTGTTACGACAACACACTTACCATTTGTGGTGTATTGTTTTGAAAACTAAGTCGCATCTTTCGACTAAACTTGCTCACATGATGTTTTTTTCCTATATTTCGACCGAGGAACCGATCTCTATTGAGCACGTGACAAATGATTTAAGGGTTGCATGTCTTATACCGTGGCGCAGTGCGTAGTGTGTGGCGCAGTTGGTAGCGTGTGGCGCAGTGGGTAGTGTGAAACGGGATCGAATCCAGACACAGCCATGTCATCGAACCTGTTTTCACGATGTTTCTCTGACAAAATCCCCTGTAGTAAAATTGTCATGGAAAGCTTCTCAAAATTCGCCGTTCGGAACCGGCAATAAACTGAAGGTCCCTTTCACCTATGGGAAAATGAAATCACACACAACATGGGTGATTGAGAGAAGGGTCGGCTTTGGTCCTTCATGGACTGTTTCGCCAACGTACATATGTACTTATGTACATGTCTTCCCTGTTGCGTTTGTCATTTGATTAAATGTTTTTGGTGCACTTATCCTGGGACTCTACCTAATCTTTCGGGCTGAAAATCGTTATTCCTGTGTCCTGTTTACAATTTTTTCCAAAAATGTAGTTATCAGATCTGTTAAATAATTGTCCACTAACACACTAGATGGCTTTATTACTTTCGCACTGTATAACCGACTGATCACTGATACTGAATACGGAATAATGAATACAGAATACTGAATGCCCCCGAGATATTATATAGCCCTCGGTCAAATCTCACGAATGTTCGCCGTCAGACGTTCCCCTTATTTTCGTCAGAAGTCTCTAGAATGCTTCTTTCTCTAGTATTGACATTTAGCAGTATGCTGCTGAAAGTTACCTCAATTTCCTTTGTAGCTGCTTCAGAGCATTCCAACTTTTGCAGCGAAATTCTAACACAACTGTCGGTTCGTATCCGCAACAGTATGCCCATTACCGTATTTTGGTAGATACTTATCCAGTTCAGTTGACTAATTTACAAACTACATATTTTCAATGCCACCAAATTCCTAAGCTTTTGGAAAAAGATATGGGGCTAGCTAAGGCAGAATGTGAAGAAGTGGATATTCCTTCCAGGCGACTTGTTTTTTAAATAGTAAAAAGTACATGCGCATCCCACGCATCCGTATACCATAGTGACCCTTACCAATCAGACATTTTCCTTAACAGCCTCATAGAAATACCTCGACTAGGGTCGGCATCTGCTGACTTTTTCCAAGAACAAAGTTGCAGAAATCAATAGTATCGAATTACTTAGGTACTCTTGAGATCAGATTTCGAAAATCGTCAAAAAAGTGAAATCGGCTGGAAGTATACTCGAAAGAAATCAATAGCTCTTAGCAGGAAGACTCATATATCCTGGGGCGTGGTCACAACAATAGTCTGCGTTCTGTACTGCGTAGTCAACAATGAAAAGCGATCCTAATTACGTAATACTAATGCAGTTATTGTGTAGGACGAAGACTTGCATGTGCGAAACTGAACAATAAAGTGACAATCTTGCCCTGTCCTGCCAGTCAACCTTCTTTCCGGCTACTCCGTCATTCCATACTTGCGTACGTATTGAAAGGACAACCAATTCCCACTTCCAATAAAGGAAAAAACGTACTAAAAAACTACGTCAATAATTGTACTAAACATTTTCAATACACCGAAAACACACGAAAGCAACGGCGACAAGGCGAAAAACAATAAAACTCTCTTTGCTCTCTATCAAAATCAACTACTCTCATTTCCACAGAAAATATTCTCTCCAATCTCCAATTTCCCAACTATCCAGCCCTTTCCAACACCAACATTCCATACAATCGAAAAAAAGAAAGCAAAAAAAAACAACAACAACAAAAGCAAAAAGCCGAAACGACACAACAACTTCGGCTCACTTCGGCTCATAACCAAACACCATCTTAACCAATCAGAAACGCTCGTCACTACTTCGGCAGCATTCGGGTCGGATGGGCTGTCCGCAACCGTATCGCGGGGTGAATATGGGCCAATACAATTAAAAGAGGGGAAATTCATATATGACAAGGGACAAGGCGAACGCGGTTTTCATTCCTTCGATTGGTTTCAGTGCGTTGCCGACTGCCTGTGGTAACTGGTTGGTTTGGTTGAGGAGGGTTATGCGGCATGTGAACTCCATTTTTTCGCCGTTTTGACTAAAGGTTGTGGAGTTGAGTTGACGATTTTTGGTTGTTGTTTTTTGTATTTTTTTCATGCCTGTTTTGGGGATTTTTTTGGAATCGACTTGAAGGCAACCCAGAATGGAAATGTTGTTTTGTGTAGATCCGGGTTTAGATAGCAAGCGTCTTAGGTGGTCCGTAAGTTCGTTAGGCATTGGAATGATCCTATTGAAGTGTGAGAGAATTATGGAATAAAATTTGTTTTAGGCGCCCTGGAGAGTTTCAGACATTTGTAGGTGGTTGAGGTTAGGTTTGGCTCAATACGTTTTCACGATCACTGGCATTCAGTTTTTTTTTTTAGAAATTTTAACGAAGGTGACCCTTCACCGTCGCCATTCTTTCAATGAAGATTGATATTTCTGTACAAATATTGTTTGCCGGAATATTTCCTTGAAACATAACCTCAACAACATGGCGGATGTCTGCGTTATTCAATTACTTTTTCAAAATCCTGCCACAGTTGTTGGTATAAATTCAAAAATCCTATTCCATGTCCCTTACGTTACGTGAAAATTTCCGTCGCATATGTTATGTCACAAAAAATCGAAAACAAGAAACGAACGCTGGCCACCATCTTGAGCGCATGCCTCAGATCGTTCCAGAATACTTTCTCAATCTCTCCACTGTTTCGAAAATTGAACTGTTTATAGTCGAATTTTACGGTAACTTCTCTGCAAATTACATATTTTGATTTCTTTTTGTTTGTCATACATTTTCCATCAACTGATTTGCTAGTTTTCGGTCTATCGATAGCATAAAATGTTTTCCTTCACGCGTCAGGAGGCGCATTGAACTCTCCGCAAATTATTGGAAATTGGAACGAATCCAAGAGTCAAGAGCCAAGAGCGTAGCGAAGAATCTTCGGCTTTTCATCGGTCCCGATGTTGAGCCGAACAATTATCGATTCGTCGACATTTCTCGCTCAAAGTGTGTACTTATGGATGTAGCTGAGCTCATTTGGTCTTGTTGTTTTTGTCTACTATCTTCCTTCAATTCGCTCTGCTTTGTTGTTGACGCTCATACTTTTGTGATTTGGCAATCCGATAACTCTCTGTCGTTCCTCTCTATCTATGTGCATGGCTGTGTGTGGTTTGAAACTACACCAATCCACTCAAACAACACGTAAATGTGTGCGTTTGGCAATCCCAACACAACCAAACGACGAGCGAATGAAGAGTGTGATGAAAGAGAAGTGAAAGATATTTTTTTCTTGTTTTTCGTTTATATTCAAGGCAGCAGAGGTGCGCGTTCGACATTTTTAATTTTCTTCATCGTTTCTGGTTTTTTTTTTTTTTTTTCCCTCTACTTTGGCTGTTGTTTTTGTTTTTTGTTGAATTTTTTATGAAATCAGAATTGCCTTGCCGCTCGATGGAAGTATTATACTTCGGTGCTGCTTCGAAACTTGCGATGCGGCATGTTGCCAAATTTCATATTTTTTTGTTTTCGCTTTATCTTATGTTTTTTTTTTTTTTGTTGGAATTAATTCCACTTGACGACTCGACTGGTTTGGAAATTTTGTGTTCGACGACAAAAGTGGAGAGAATAGTCGACGGATGGTGAAAGAAGGCAACGTGTCGAGTGGAAGCACTTGTGCGTGAAAATATAAAATGAAACGATTGCTATTGAATGATTGCTTTTGAGCCGAATATTCAATGAATTTTGTTGCGAGTGCACTTCTTTCACTCGTATACGTTTTGAATTAATATTTGCTCATCATATCATCGCGAAAGATGGATAATTGCCGCTTGAGAAGGCAATTACATTTTGGTTTACATCATATTCACGTAGGTAGTATCTATCTCTTACCTTGCAATCCAAATATCTACATTTGTTACACATAGCCACAAATCGTCATCGTTATTAAGCCATGTTGTGGTCGCTTCATGCACTTTTCGCACGGTCCGACACGCACAAGTTGCCACGCGAAGTATCTAAATATGTATCTACAATTGCATTGCTTGCGAAGCAATTTCGCAGTGCTGTCAGCTTCGTTTCATGTGATTTTTTCGTCAAAGAAAAACATTTTGCTCTGTAATTTCGTTCAGATAATTGCTGGTTGAGAGTAGAATGGTAGCATTACATAAGAGCCATACAAGGCATAGCCATCGTACGTACCTTACTCATGTACGTATGTAATGTGATTGTTGAAGATAATGTGGCTAAGGGGAACAAAAACGATAAGATACAACGATCTGCAAGTACCTAGTCCAGTTTCGCATAAAACTCTTCAAAGTCGACAGCAAAATCTGCGTGCAACGTACCAAACTAAAATATAGAAATATGTACATATAGGGTGGGCCATTCAGTCGTTTTTTTTTTTTTTTTTTAATCACAGCTGTTTCCCGCTCGAAATCTTGACAGTAAATCAGTAGTATCGTACCTCCGCGGAATGAAATGAGTCGCTCTACGCGTAAACGACGTTGGGAAATATTGAAAACTTATTTTCAAATGAGTGCTGTGTAGCCCAAACAGGGCGTTTTTTGAAAAGAGGTTTTGGCCGAAACGAAGCACTCACCGCGATTTCTGTACGCAAGTTTGTGCAAAAGGTTCGTGAGACTGGTATGCTAGAGGACAACTAGCTGGCTACTATGCCCGAGAGTGTGAGACTCAATTCACGAACATCAACTCACCATCGATCTCAACAGCTCAATATTTCACGCACTAGCTTACAAGGTCCAATTGACTCAGCAATTGAAGGCGCACGACCATTCGCTTCGTTACTGCTTCGCAGTTTGGGTCTTAGAGCAGCTTGAATTGGATAAAGATTTTGGTTGTCGCCTTCTGACGAGGCACATTTTAACCTCGCCGGCTACGTTAAAAACAAAATTGCTTTTGGGTGGCTGTGGTGCAAGGATTAACATCGTCGACCATCGATGGAAGGTAAGTTCAAAATCGAAAAAAGCAGTTCCTATACGGAAAAAACTGTGCAGCACAGTTGTAAATGGAAGGTGATCAAACGTACTGCTGCAGGCATAACACTCACAGTATATGGTCAATTCAAATTTATCTTCTGCTTATGCAATATAACACCAGAAGTGCATGAAACAATTACTGAGAATTATAACCAACCCGAAATTCGGTCGGCTCTCGTCCTTTCTAGGACAACCACCCCTCAGAATAGCGAACGAACATTTACGACCCAAACCACTGCACTCCGTTCAGGTTTGTGTCAAACATTCAAACACCATAAGAGTACATACAAAACTCTTGAACGGGCGCGAAACTCTCCTTCTCCCTGTTATCTTCGCTCGCACAAAATTCAACGTTATAAGGCCCTAGCCTTGAGTGCGGGTGTGGCTATAAAAACAAAATAAAAAATCTGGGGCTCGGAAAACACCTACACGTCGAGTAACCAATGCATCCACAGAAAGTGACAGTTTGGTGCGTATTGTGGAGTCGTGTCATCACTGGGCTATTTTTTTTTTTTTTTTTTTCGAAAATAAGGCTGGGAACAGCGTTTCGGTCAACGGCGGGCGTTACAGATCCATGACAGCCGACTTTTTTTTTACTGAAATTGAAGACATCGATTTGGACGATCTCTGGTTCATGCAGGATGGCGCGCCATGCCCGAATCGTGTTATTAGCCGTCTTGGCGATGTCAATTGGCCGCCTCGGAGCTGCGATTGGACCCCTTTGGACTTTTTATTTTGTGGGGAACCGTGAAGAACTGATTTTATGCCAACAATCCGGAAACGATTCAAGCACATGATGGATGATGATGGCAAACATCATCCAAGCAATCCGTAAGCTACAACCCGAAACCATCAACAAGGTCTTGGAAAATTGGGGTGACAGAATTCGCTACTGCGAGGCCAGCCGAGGCAGCCCACTGAACGACATTGTATTTCATAATTAATGGGAATGTTTGTTCTTACTAATGAAGCCATAATAGATGGAAAATAAAATTAATTTTGTTCATTCTATTCCATTTTTAAAAAGTAACTTGTATTTGGCCCACCCTATACATAGAGTAAGTGCCGCAAATATGGCCAGAGTGGTCCATATTTAAAACCATGGTTTTCAATGCATGCAAAATTCGCATATGGAATATTGCTTTTAATTGCCCGACCAGTCTTCACGAGCCCGCACTGTACATTGGGCCCAGGTCTCTCCTCCCTTACCATCGGAAAACAAATCGGAACAATAAATGCACTTGGCAGCTTGCTGATTAGTTCGATCAGGACTCCTATCTGATGATTCGTCTGGAATGAAATCTCCTTCACTTTCAGATGAAGACAATGGACTTTATTCCCGTAGAAGTGAAAGGTTCTCCAGAATCTGGTTCCTTCTGTATATCTCCCATTGGATTTTCTTCATTGGTTATGGATACATCTTGCTCCTCTGCTGGCAAGAAATCGTGGTCCTTAAAGATATGTCTATCAAAAGGACATATACTAGTGAAAGCAAACCCCTTCACCGCGATGTCTCCTGTGCTATTGATTACTTGGATCTGATTTCTTCCGTTTAATATTATTTCCGGGGTCCCATAAATGACTTGTTTAATGGTTGAACGAAAGGGTTATTCCCCAAGTTCACAAGTTCAATATTCCGTATGTGGCTCGTATGTCAGTCCATTATAAGAAGCGCAGGTGAAGATGCCGATGGCTTCACTTTTCCACAAAAAGGGTTTGAAGCACTTTGTGAATGAATTCGTTTAAACCGGATGAATCCGGATAGATGATTAGCGAAAATAGAACACCAGGAGCACCTTTCATTTCTTCCTTGGGAAAATGAACATTGGTGGTACAAAGGATCCCCCAGCACGCATGCACAAAATTGAGGTTATCAACGGATCTCTTTAACCTGACTTTAGTGCTCCTATCTGTTTTCAGCCAACAGTTTTGGCATTTTAGATGGAGCAACCGAAATTCTCGTTCCGTCCACATTTACATGGAGCTTCATCTATGTACCAATGAAAACGGAATTGATATGTTGTTTTTTAATGTAAGCTGAAATGCTGACGACCTTATGTCATTTCGAGTAAGTGCAAAGATGTTTCCTTCCATTTGGAGAGTATATACAACCAAAGACTCCTCGAGTTCTGGCGAAAAGTCGGGCTTTCTGCCTAGTTTGTCATTCACCACTTTTTCTAAAGGTTTATAAGACTCTGCTACTAAACGCCGTAATGTGGTTTTAGGTACGTTGAATTCTTTGGATGCTTTTAAGAACCCCATGTTTTTCTCTTAATATGCAGTGATTGCTTTCATCATATCTTCTTTCATCCAATTTTGATGCTGTTTTGTAGGCTTTTTAGCACTTGAAGTCATGTTGTGGTTCCTTAAAAAAAAGAACATGAAACTCCAGTTTAAACCATGTTTCAAATATGGCACACTGGCCCATATTATCAACAATATGACAGCCCAGCTAATATCTGTGTACAAGGAAAGGACATGCTTTCGCGAGAAACGAAAGGACATGCTTTCGTCGTCGCAATATATGCGAAACACACTGCCATGTGTATTATATTGGTGATATGTCCAAGCGTATCACCAACTCGAACCCAGTATCTACGAATGACACTTGCATCTTCGAAACTAAAGGGCTCTCCATCCTAGGTACGTGTATCACTGACAATATTTGTTGGAACAACCACAAATTCGGTATAGCCGAGAATGCCTCAAGAAAGTTTTCCCACCCTTGGACCTGGCTACAATACAAGTATAATGCGTTTATTCTCTCTAAATTAAAGTCTATCATGCATGTCTGGTGCGGTGCATCTTATACCTCTTTACACCGACTAAACAGGATTCAAAGCTCCGCGATGAAACGGATAGGAGACCCCAGCATCACCAATTAATTAGATTCACTGGAACATCGCCGCAATGTCTCTTGTTTTTCCCTGTTTTATCGATCCGTCTGCAGAAAATGATCTGAGGACAGTTGCATTCCGCCGTTTCAACACACGTCCCCCTGGGAATGCTCACGAATGCACCCTGCAGCCCACTTTCGGATGTACCGTCAAATAAAAGGAGTCTTTTACAACCCGATTCTCTCTTCCCCCCTCAATTCAACTTACAGCCATTTCAGAGCAATGTCCATCGTTATCTCGACATAAAACGGTGGTAAACCTTGAGTGCACCTTCCTTCCTTTGGTGGCGCATCAAAGCCAAGCTTCTCTCAATCTCCCATGTTGTGTGTGATTTATTTTTCACGCAGGTGAAAGGGACCTCTACAGTTTATTGCCAATTCCGACCGGTGTGAGTCGAGAAGCTTTTTTAAGGCAGGTATACTACGGAGGGTTTTGCCAGTACTCCGCCGAGGAGGGACGCTACGAAATAAACATTCGATGGCGTTGGTGTTATCGGGATCCGGGCTCGCTCATCGTGCGTCAGAGTCCAGCACACTAGCTATTGCGCCATGGCGCCCTTGAGTACGGGCTTACCATATTGTTGCGGACACGAACCGACGGTTATGTTCGAATTTCGCTGTCGAAGTTTGGAATGCTCTGGTGAAGCTGAAATGGAAATGATGGTAACTTTCAGCGGCATACTACTGAATGTCAGAACATTCTAGAGACTTCGGAAGGGGGACGTCTGACGGCGAACATTCGAGAAACTGGACCGAAGGCTATACATATAAGCGGGGACGCTCGCCGTCGGGAGCATTCAGTTCCCGGGATTCAATAACGAGTGATCGGTCGGTAATCTCTACTGTGATGGAATAGTAAAGTGTGTGTAATAAAGTGTAACTTGTGTGTAAAAGGTTGTAACAATAAATAAATTGTTATTTTCGTAACAATATAAAAAAAGCCAATTTTCGCCATGAAAGCTTCAGCTTACGACACATAATTCGTAGCAAAGCGTACAAGGCACGGGGAACGTTGAGACACTATTAGAACTAACTATCGTTGGCGAAAAACCTTCGAAGTCAAAGAGAACCATTGCGAGGGACGTTCAATTTTCCGAGGACCTAATCTGTCGACTTGCCCACAAAGACTTTCGCTATAACTATTGCTTTATGCGCAGAGGACAATTTATGTTAGCGCAAACTCGGGAACAGAGAATCCGTGCAAAGTATCTTTTAAATAATCTTAAGCACCTTGAAGATCGGAAAATGTTGTGGCTTTTCTGTGACGAAGAAATGTTGATCAAGATCAAAAAACCGACCACAAGAATGATGGGTAGCTATGTTCACACCCCATGGAGGCTCCCCTTGTTATAAAGACGAAATTTCCAGCTACAGTCACGGTTTAAGGAGTTGTGAACAATGAAGGACATGCTATGCCTCATTTCTTTCCTGAACAACTTCCGGTTAATGCTGTCGCCTACATCTAGGTTTTAGAAAACGTTGTAAAACCATGGATTGATAGTCGCATGGATTCCCACAGGATTCTGCTCATCCATACAAAGCAATGGCGACACCGGATTACATAGCCGGACATTTTCATGACCACATCACTCCGAACCCATGGTCTCCTAGCTCCTCAGACCTTATCCCGTGGATTATTATGTATGTATGAAGCGTAGTTGAGCGTTAGATTAATAAACATCTTCGTGACACCATCACTGAAGAGTGCTATAAGTACCAGCGTGGTCAATATGGATAAAGATCGTTTGATTGGGACGTGCAATCGTTTCCCGCCCAGAATTGTGCAGCTTGTTGCCGCCAACGGACCATCGACTGAACGTTGAGTAAACATTTCATGGAAATGTCATAAATGTTGTGAAAAAGATAAGCGAATTCAGTTTAATTTCTTATTTGACTTATGTTGCTTTAAGGCTTCGCAAATTACATCGTCGTTTTCCTCGCCGTCACGTGCAATGTGCGGTAACAGGTAAGCGTTTGGCTGAGCGTCGCGTGCATACGGAGTCGAATAGAAAGTTACCGGAACCGTATTGACCAGTGGAGACAGTAGATATTCGTTGCGTTGAATTTTGGTGAAAGGCCCGAGCTGTTGCCTTATAAAGGGCAAACCGTTTGCCCTTTGAGGTTAACTTACTTCCATGCCTTTTTAAGAGGCAGAGGAGTATGCAAAATCATAATGAGCAACGAAGCACGGAGAATCCATAGCGACTGGTGCGGCATTTTTTTTTTTTTTTTTTTGTTTTATTTTCCTGAGGACATCGATGGCATCACTAAAACCATTACTGGTGAGACCGATTAGGAGCTTTTTTTCCTGAAATAGATTTTAAACATTTTCGACATCTTTATCGAGCAACTGCGGCCATATATCAGCAATAATACGGCGTATGTTAAAATCATCCAACGTTTCTGATTTATTGGTATTAACTAGTGACTTCACAACCCCCCAAAGGAAGTCAGGTATGAGATCACGGGATCGTGATCGGGAAATGTTTCCCGCAATAAATTGATGGTGTTGTGCAACGTGTGTCATGTTGCGCCATCTTGTTGAAACCAAAGCTCTGTCAGCTCAACGGATTCACGTCTGACATGCATTTCTTAAATGCTGGTGTTCCCCAGGGCTCCGTCTTGTCTCCAACACTCTTTCTCATTTTTATAAATTACCTCTTGTCTGCCACTTTTAATCCAATTCACTTCTTCCCTGACGACAGTACCCTTAGCTTCTCATATTCGTTCAATACTGTTGCCAGTCGTTAAAGCGTATAGCTAACCCGCAGCCATTATCTAGGAATGGACTTGCATCTCAGAAACCGAAAAACTTTCCATACTGGGTATGTGTGTTGCTTACATACATTCAGTATCGCCAAGAATACTGCCCCAAATTCGCCCCAAATTAGAGTTTAACGCTCATGTCTGGACCGGTGCTTCTAAGACCTCATTGCACCTACTAGCTTTACCAAAACATTAGACTCACTGGAAATGTTTTCCGCCTCTCCTGTTTTATCGTTACTTCCACCAAAAGTGGTCTAATGGAATAGCCAGTTGCATTCCGACACACGTCTTTCTAGAAATGCTCACCAATATACGCCGAAGCACACTTTCGGACGTACCGTCAAATATAGATAATCTTTCATTAACCGAACCACACGAATCTTGAATTCCCTGCCGGATTCGGTCTTCCGCCCTCAGTACAACATGCAAGCATTTAAGATCAATGTCCATCGGCATCTCCACTAACTCTCTTCCTTTCTACCTTCTGTGTCGCCGACATAATAAGGTTATTCAACATTGAGTGCGCCATGCCATTCAACTGAGAAACGAAGAAGTCAGAAATCATGTTTCTATAGAGCTCTCGCCGGCATCGTCCTGAAAGAAATATGGGCGACGACAAAGACGTCTGAGTTTTCATCACTCAAATCCGGCAATTTAGCTTGTTTACTTACATATCCATTTAAGCGAAAATGGGCCTAATCGGAGAACAGCTGATTTATGCTTTCCACCCGAACCTTTTTGTTTTGGTGGCGTTACAGCCCATGAAGGATCAGAGCCAAGCTTCTCTCAATTTTTCATACAGGTGAAAGGAACCTACAGTTTAATGCCGATTCCGAACGGCGAGAGTCGAGAAGCTTCTTCAAGGCAAGTTTACGCTGCGGAGGGACTCCGCGAAATAAATATTCGATGGAGTTGGGGTTGTCGGGATCCGAACTCGCTCATAGTGCGTCAGTGTCCAACACCAATTGTGTTGGTATTTCTTCGTAAAATAAATTAGACACATGATTGAGAGAGGCCCTTCATGTACTGCAACGCCACCAAAATCATGTACAATTCAAGGAGGTTTTTAATTAAACCTCGTCGTCTTTGGAGGCGCGATAATGCGTGACGAAACAACAATTATCAGGACAGATGCTACAGGTAATGCTACATCAAGGAAGTTAAGCTGGTATTAGCTCTATTAGCTGTGAGCGATTGACATCTGCAGGAATGAATGGTAAGCTTACCATAACGAATTATTCGCCCTTGATGATAGAAAAAATTAACAACAATGCTTGCGCAGACTGTGCTCCAGCTTATGTACAACTATAAGCGTGGTTCGCCGTATTATGTTCGATTTTAGAATATGCTTCAATATGGAACCTAGCATTCTAAGGTAGAAATGATAAAGGGCATTAATCAAAGTTGGTCAGTTGATAATCTTCGAGATGCAGGTTATTCTTAATCCCGTTTAAATCGCGTAGGAAGAATTCCAATTGGTTATTATACAGTCTGTAGAGTCTCTACAGTCTATGCAATCCTCTACATACTTCTTTTGGTGGAGCGGTAGTTTGGAGTGAACCAAGGCCTCAACCAACATGTCTAACGTCAATGTCCGCCACGTTAGGAATAGTCGTTTTCTTTTAGGTCATCCCTCAGGGTTGAGTTCCAGAAATCTTCAGACTGGAGCGTTGGCAGTAATACGCACAGCACGGCCCATTCATCTCATGCGTTGGATGTGTCGACTAGGGTGACGTCTTTGATTTTATCTTCTCCTTCGTTCGTCGAAATGGACCGATAGTCAACGCGGAATCTTAGCCAAAAGCTTTTTTATCCACTTCCGATAGGGTTTATATTTCTGTGCCACAGCACAGGTCCAAGATGACAAAGATTTTGAGCACAATCACCGAACCTACAACGCGTATAATGGTAAACCGTTTTCAACTCTTGCACAAGCTGGATCTTATACGCTTTTAAGTCAGGATCTTTTCATAAAATCTTCCACAAAGTGGATGGGCATAATGCCGAATCAACTCATTTGGATTCTCCTCAACACTGCGCTCCACGGCAATAGCTTCCTCTGTTCGCATTTGTCGTCTTTGGGGATGCGTATTATCCACTAGAATGTACAGATGCCAATATAAAACGACGCCGCGGTACGAGAGGTGACGAGAGCCTTGGAAACTCTTCTGCAGCAATGACGAGAAAATTTCAGACGCCTCCAGACTGAGAAAAGTACTCTCGAAAGATCCACTAATTCCGAGTTGTCTCCTAACAAACTGAGTTTGGACAACACTCAACCTTCTCCTCAATACGCACTTCCCAGGATGCTCTGAATCGCATGACTCAGTGCAAACACGAGGAACTCAAACCTTCTCCGCTATAGAGGGACTTTACGAGCATACACTCTATAGAGATAAAATTACGTGGGTGTTAAAAACTATCTAGCTTACACAAACTATGGAATGGATAGTACCATGTCTAGAGACTATCTTTAACAGTTGCCTAGCTTGGAGACACATTCCAGAAAAGTGGAAGTGCGCAAAGGTGCTCTTCATCACCCAAGGTCGGCAGGAACTCTCACACCTCCCCCAAGAAGCTGAGGCCTATTTGTTTATCATCCTTTGCATTAAAAACCCTGGAAAGGCTTATATACTTACAGATACGCCATAATTTCGATCCTTCCCTATTCTCTAAGGCACAGCACGCCTATTGTAAGGGTAGATCTGTCGAAACAGCCTTGCATACACTAGTGAGGAAAATCGAGAGACCAATCCATCTTAAAGAATATACCTTGACAACTTTCCTAGACAAAGAGGGGGCTTTCAGCAACGTCACTTCGAAAGCAATAATAGAAGGGCTAGAAAATCTAAAAGTGGAGAGGACTCTCACAGAGTTCATTGGCGAGTTGCTCTCAACACGTAAAATCCACTTCACCACTAGAGAGGTTACTCCTTCTCTGGAATGTAGTTACAGCCTACGCTGATGACGTTGTCATTGTCATCTCGATCAAATACCTACTCACACTGAATGACCGTATGCTAACGGCATTCTCCATACTATGCAAATGGGCACAAGACAATGGGCTCAGGGTAAATCCCCAAAAGACGGAGCTTGTGCTATTTATCAGAAAGCTAAAAATTCTGGAAACCTGCCCAATCACTTTCTTGGCACCAGGTTAACCTACTCCTCCAGGAAACAAACCTTGAGGAACAACACAACCGAGAGAGCAAAAAAAGCAACTATAGCTCTCTACACTTGCAAGAAAATCTTAGGGAAAAAAACAGGGATTCAACCCCAAGCTCAGCCTATGGCTCTACATTACAGTGATAGTCTGGTGGACTGCACTGGTCAAAACAAACATACCTAAAACAATTCAAGGAGGTACAAAGGCTAGCATATATGTGCATCACCGGGGCCCTAAGGTCCACCCCAACGGCAACGGTAAGCATGATTCTTCACCTTGCACCACTCGATATACTTGGCAAGCAAATTGCCACATACATATACGGCAATAAGACTAAAAGCCAACTCCAAATGAACGAGCTAGTATATCACTGGTTACTCCTCCATCCTGAACAACAGGATAACTATGGCAGAAAACTCGGACTACATAGAGCGCACCACAATCTTTGAGAAGAACTTCAAGATGACCTACCCGGACAGACGTAACTGGTCCCGCCAAATGCAACCCCGCAGAACCTGCGTGGATTTCTACACTGATGGGTCAAAAACCAAAGACGGGGTGGGTAGTGGAGTATTTCGCAAGCAACTAAACCTGAGTCAAGCTCTAAAATGACCAGATTATTGCAGCGTTTTTCAGGCGGAGTTGTTGGCAATAAAGACGGCTCTATCTTGGCTCAAGTGGAACGTAATATCTACTACGGATATATGAATTCTCACGGACCGTCAAGCAGCATTGATGATGGCCCAACAGTTTAACATACAACTTCTATGGGTATCAGGACACAGCGACATCCCAGGTGACGAAAGGGCCGACACATTCGCCAGACAAGAAACAATCTATCATGGCATGCGAGGGAATACCTCTTGCAACCATTAAACTCAAACTCTTAAATCTCGCCAGGGCTGAGACGAACCTGAGATGAGCCCAGGGGCATACCTGCCTAATCACCTGGCCTCGGCTCTATAGTCAACGGACTAGGAGAATATTATCTCTAAAAAGAACCTGACATCTACAAAATTATTGGTGTCATCAGCGGTCTCTGTCTCATTGGAGATGATGATGATTTCTGCAGAAGCTGCCTAGACGAAGAGGAGGTCGAATCCATCCATCAACTACTCTGCACCTACCCGCCCTCCGCGCAATCAGGAAACGCTACCTAGGATCCTACTTCCTAAACGACCTGACAGATGTTCACTAAGGGTAACTGACCTTGTAATTTTTTTAAAAAGCACTAAGTGGTTCCATGAATAAGGGGATAACCCCCTTCGTAGCAACACAACGGGTCTCTCTGGCTTAAGTGTATTCTTCCCATTCTGGGGAGGCAACGAACCTACCTACCTACCAACCTACATCGTAAGTGAAATGGAATCCAATATTCATTACTGCCTTAATAACTGATAAGAAATACTGAAGCACACATTCGACGACATTGCTGTTGCCGAGATTTCATTTCGATATCATTGGATACAGAACGCTATCTATTGCGCCAGCGCACTCTAGATATCGATTAGAGGCAACATTTAATCAATTTATCCCAAAAATCTTCCCAAATTATTAACATTTAACACATTTAATCTGGTGTTCGATCATACATTTCCAAGTGTGTAACTGATGATTTCCATTCGTTTAATACACATCGAAACGAGGAGAAGATTACACCTCGCTGCCTGGGCAGTAAATAATGGCTCCCAGTAACAGGAAAGAATAAATGTCATTCGATATGAGTTATTCTGCACAAGCCCATTCAATTTGTGGTTCGGATTCGACACCCTCGTTTCATGTAGATACGAGGGCAGGAGATGGCACTCCAATTGACAAAAATGTGTCTGTCCTGACTGGGTGCATGTGCCATTGTTCTTCTTTTGTGGCGTTACAGCCCATGAAGGACCAGAGCCAAGCTTCCCTCAATCACCCATGTTGCGTGTGATTTATTTTTCACACATGTGTCATTAGTTGGTACAATCAATTTCAACTAATTTTCTCAAGTAGTGTGTTAACAGAAATTCAATATTGCACGGTTCGTTCTGGATGGATTTACGCCCAAGAAAATGTATTCATCTAATGTTGGCAAAAGTTTATGGAAACTATGCTCCTTCAATGTCAACCGTTAAAAAGTGGGCAGCTGAAGGATGTTCGAGAAGACTCTGTGGCTATATCGGAAGGAAGCGTACGAAACATTTTGCACAAACGATTTGTGATACGAAAGGATACATTTGCCAAGCAGTGGGTGGAAGCCGGTGGCTCAGCGCCTAATAAAGTGAAGTCGACCGCTTCTACTGGAAGGGTAATGGCCAGCGTTTTTTATGATGCGAGGGGAATCCCTTGCAAAAGGCAGAACAATTATAGGCAAATATTAAATCAACCTTCTTGACTGCTTGCATGATAAGATTTGTGAGAAGTGACCTGGCTTGAAAAGAAACAAAATCACCTTTCATCAGGAAGTTGGCAATGAGCAAACTGCACCATGTGGGGTAGGATTTGCTCAGTCATCAGAGTATTTTCCTGACATGGCACCCACAGACTTCTATCTGTTGCCAAACGTGAAGAAATTATTTTCTGGGGAGAGCTTCGCATTCAATGAAGAAGTTGTGAGCGTGGCAGATGTAAAGGGGCATCAACTGGAAAGTGGGTTACTCCAACACACCAAAAGGTGTGTTTTCATTGTAGTCATTTTTAATGCCAACATACATACTATGAAAGCCCACAAAAGGCAAATTCCCAAACTATATGCAACTTTGCCAGAAAGCAAATTGCGACGTGGACACAAGGTTTAATGGTTAACAAACTCGACTCCCAAGCAAGTGTTTCTGTGTTCAAATTTCAAGGTTCCTGTGAACACTTTTCGTAGCGAACAAAAAAACAAAAAACTCATCCAGTCCTCGCTCTCTGAACATTTATCGTTGCGAGGCTCATCAAGCCCAAAACATTGTTCAACATCATGATGATCATGCCTTCCGGCTCGAAGGACCAATAGAGAATGGGAAAGAAGAGGTTGAGTGTCTTTGCTTTTTGGTGGCTGCGGACATTATGATGAGAGGCGATCATTGTGTTAACAACTACGCCATAGATCTGACTCGCAAATTACTTTCTAGCATAGTTGCATATATGTTGTTGGGAAATTTCCCTTTTGTTTGATTGAGTAATCCAAAGTCTGTTAATTATTAATAAGTGTGTCGCATGCACCGGATTTCGGCAAGGAGATGCGCTGTCATGTGACTTCTTCAACCTGGTGCTGGAGCAGATAGTGCGACGGGCAGGCGTCAACAGGGAAGGCACTATCTTTTACAAGTCCATCCAGCTGCTAGGATACGCGGATGATATCGACATCATCGCGTGTTCTCGCCGTGGTATTGTGGAAGCATTCACGGCGATTGAAGAACAGGCGAAACGAATTGGCCTTAAGATCAATGAGGACAAAACGAAATACATGCTGTCAAGCAAAAACCAATCCGTCGCTCACCACCTGGGACAAAACATAACAATTGACAGCTACAATTTCGAGGTAGTTAAGGAGTTTGTCTACCTCGGGGCAAACGTAAATTCCACAAATGACACCACAGTGGAGATCCGGCGTAGAATCGCCCTTGGCAACCGCTGCTACTTCGGCTTGTCCAAGCAACTGGGGTCAAAACTCCTCACTCGAAAGACCAAAGTCATGCTTTACAAAACGCTCATTCTGCCAGTCTTGCTGTACGGAGCCGAAAGCTGGACGATAAGCAGGACAGCGGAGCTGATTTTGGGTTCTTTCGAAAGAAAAATTCTGCGCCGGATATTTGGTCCTGTCTGTGAGGAAGGTGAATGGAGAAGAAGACACAACCGCGAACTCTACGAGCTGTACCAAGATGTGGATGTAGTCCGGAAAGCAAGGACCCGTCGACTACACTGGCTCGGCCACATCGAGCGCATGGACATCAACGCTCCAGCTAAGAGGGTCTTCGACTCCGAGCCTCCTGGTTCGAGAAGAAGAGGAAGACCGAACCTCCGGTATAAAGACCAAGTAATCGCGGATGTAAGACATCTTGGTCTTGACAACTGGAAGCAGCGTGCCCGGGACCGTCAAGGATGGAAGGCAGCTATAGCTCAGGCTCAGATCCTCCATGGATCGCAGGCCTGATAAGTAAGTAAGTAAGTGTCGCTGCAACACACTTAAGAGTTGTTATTCATGACACGCAATAAAACGTGTTATAGTCTTAACAAGAATAAGTGTCTCAATTTCACAGATCAAACTTAATCTTAAAGAGTGTCGTCTTCCAGACTCTCAGTTACGGAAAGGAATAGTGATGCCAGAGGAACGATAGGCCAAATGTGTTAAATTCAAGGGAGACGAGGCTGAATGTATTCAGTTTAATGTTTGCCATTTTACAATGCGGATTCCTAACTATTACTGAACGTGTTAAAACTGACTATAAAACAATTGAGCAGTTAATGGTCGACATCATATAAAAAAGGTTTAAGACAAAAGAGACTTACCCTAGAAAGAAATATGGTAGGAGGCAGGCAATAGTGAGTTAGATACGGCGGGAGCAGAGGTAGGTAGGTTACTATATGGCCGCGTAAAGAGATGTTTTAATAGAAGGTATAGATAAGTAAGAGAAAGTCGAGGGATAATTGTGATTGGTTGGCTAAGCGTACAATTCTACAAATGGGTTCAGAGTGGCCGCAGTTGGTTCGATGAAGGGGAAGTCGAAATAGCCGTATTGACCGTAAGCGGCGAGGGTTGGTGTCAAGTGAAAACAATTCCAAGGGGACAGGAGACTTAATAGTTCCAGCTAGCAGCTGGTAATTCAATTCAATCAGACATTAGAAGACCCCTTAGGTTAAAACGTAAGAATCGGCGTTGCACAGCTCCAATTCTTACTTAATAGTTGATGAAAGCCATGTCTCGTCTCAAGAGAAATGGTTTTTGGTACAACTCGCATTGGAATGATAGTGCGCTTGCGAAGGAAATATCCTACGATCCGGGCCTCATGCATATGCCCTCTGAAGCAATGACACCTGTCATCCTATTGCGCTATAACTTTACAGTCGAATTTCCATGGCGTCAGGATTGACTCTGGCCACTTACTGAACCTGAAAAGGATTGTCTTCACATTTTCACAGACGGCTCCAAGTCTGAACTGGAGTCCGGCGCTTGGGTTTTCTTTGTATGGAAAAAATCTGACTGCACTTTTCGTTAGGAAAATGTGCGTCTGTCAGTCTGAGATATACGCAATCCCGATGGCTATGCACTCTGTTGTGAAGAACAGGTGGAAGGGTAAAAACATATGCATTTGCAGTGACAGCCAAGCTGTGCTCAAAGCTGTGTCCAACCCTTTAACCAAGTCCAAGTGAGTGTTTGAACTTACAACCTTCCTGAACAAAGTCGGTAGACTCACTTAGGCTTGTTTGGGTCCAGGTTATTCTAGGATCCCAGAAAATGAGATCTCTGATGAACTGGTCAGAATGGGCTCAGAGGAGAGTTTCTCAGGACCTGAACCCGCCATGGGTCTAACTGCTTCCACGGTCAATACCCACATCAACGAAGGGATGAATAAGTGCGTACGCTCTGATGTCTTTAAGAAATCTGCAGAATTCTTCTTATCCTTAAGGAGAATCAACTGCAGAAGGCTTATGGGAGTCATCACGGGCTTTTACACTTTGGTCAGTGAGACGCCTACCTGTGCTGCATGTTGCGAAGAGGACGACACAGCAGAACACTTTCTCTGTGATTGACCCGCCTTTGTTCGCGCACGATGACGCACCCTTGGAGCCGACGTGGTGTGTGCCGAATGTCTTAGCTCAGGTAGGTAGCTGTCCGATAGTACAAGGGAAGTAGGGTGTTATAGCCGGTTCAAGCGCTTTTGAGTCGAGTACCTCGGTACCCCGCCGAGATCAACGTACGCCACTGGATGTGATTCATTCATTCTTGACAGTATATGTTACATATCTATGTGTCTGTAAATATTTCTTAGCGTTTCAAATACATATTTATACATACACACACACCCATATATATAAATATTACTGGAATAGTATAAACAAATGACCCATTACATTAAAATGGTTTGTAAGCAACAATTAATCAGTGCGAACAGCGCTATTTAATTTGTTTATTTAGGTTGTGAATTTGCGTGGGGGTTAGGAAATGTATGGGGATTTAGTCGCTATCTGTGTTGTGTGTGTGTGAATCAATCACATCCAGTGGCGTAGATGTGAATTTGCGTGGGGGTTAGGAAATGTATGGGGATTTAGTCGCTATCTGTGTTGTGTGTGTGAATCAATCACATCCAGTGGCGTAGATGTGAATTTGCGTGGGGGTTAGGAAATGTATGGCGATTCAGTCGATATCTGTGTTGGGGTTAGGAAATGTATGGGGCTATCTGTGTTGTGTGTGTGAATCAATCACATCCAGTGGCGTAGATGTGAATTTGCGTGGGGGTTAGGAAATGTATGGCGATTCAGTCGATATCTGTGTTGGGGTTAGGAAATGTATGGGGCTATCTGTGTTGTGTGTGTGAATCAATCACATCCAGTGGCGTAGATGTGAATTTGCGTAGGGGTTAGGAAATGTATGGGGATTTAGTCGCTATCTGTGTTGTGTGTGTGAATCAATCACATCCAGTGGCGTAGATGTGAATTTGCGTAGGGGTTAGGAAATGTATGGGGATTTAGTCGCTATCTGTGTTGTGGTTTTGTGTGCGTGCAAGGTGGTTATCATGTAGTATGTTATGGCCGGAGCAATAGATATGTACATATTCTTACGCCTTAAAGAGATAGGTATAGAAGTATTTACTACAAGACAATATAAATATGTATATTTTTGCGGAAATATATGGGGGGTTCTGGCCCTATGTAATTTCTTTATTTAAGTTGTGAATTTGCGTTGCGGTTAGGAAATGTATGGCGGTTCTCGCGCTATTTTAAGGTGGTTTTTTTGTCAAGTGCTGGTTGTGTGCGTGCAAGGTCGTTATCATGTGACGTATTTAGAATAGGAATAGCAATAGATATGTATATATTGTTACGCAAGGCTACGAAGATCTACTAACACATAGCATTCAATTTTAAGGGGAGCAGATAAACTATATACATATCTATGTATTAGCAATAGATATGTGATGGTATGAAGGGTTTTGGTATGAAGTGATTCAGGTGCTTTTTGGTATGAAGGTGTTCTGGCGCTATGTAATTTGATTATTCAAGGTGTGAATTTGCGTAGGGGTTAGGAAATGTATGGGGATTTAGTCGCTATCTGTGTTGTGTGTGTGAATCAATCACATCCAGTGGCGTAGATGTGAATTTGCGTTGCGGTTAGGAAATGTATGGCGGTTCAAGTGCTTTTTGGTATGAAGCGATGGTATGAAGGTGTTCTGGCGCTATTTAATTTGTTTATTTAAGTTGTTTTTGCGGAAATATATGGGAATTCTGACGCTATCTGTGTTGTGGTTTTGTGTGCGTGCAAGGTCGTTATCATGTAGTATGTTATGGCTGGAGCAATAGATATGTACATATTCTTACGCCTTAAAGAGATAGGTATAGAAGTATTTACTACAAGACAATATAAATATGTATATTTTTGCGGAAATATATGGGGATTCTGGCGCTATTTAATTTGTTTATTTAAGTTGTGAATTTGCGTTGGGGTTAGGCGCTTTCAAAAATCGCATTAAGATATTTAACATTTCTAATAATGATGAGAGTATATTGAATGTAGAAGTCCTATATGAAAAAAAAAAAACATGTATTTGATTACCGAGCTGTTGGAAAACGAATTGGAAGTTTTGCATGCTTTTAAATTTAATATGGAATTATTTACGGTGTTCGTGAAGCATACAAAGGAAAATGACGATATGATCCAGGATATTAAAAGTATGCAGACCAAGATGTATACGATCCTAGAAAAAAGCGATTTATTTGAAAAATTAAACGCTACTATCAATGACATCAAGGTTAAACTAGAGGAATTCCAGGAAAGAGATAGCGGATGGGCTTTGTTGTCATTCCTGAGAATCGAAATCAATATTAATAAATACGATCCGCTTCGGGCTTCTACCTATCTTAATCTACCACCGCAGTTATTGATCAAACATGATTGTATAAATGTGAAAAACACCGATGAATACTGTTTCAAATGGTCTGTTATATCGGCTTTGGATAGCAAAGTTAAATATAATCATGAGAGACCATCATCATATGCAATTCGCGATATAACTAGTGACATAATACAAGTTAATGGTGAAATTCTTTGTTTTAGGAATATGCAATTTCCTCTTGCGATCAAAGATATACATACATACATATATTCGAGTTGAATAATCCAACAATCCATGTAAACGTGTTCGGTTATGAAATCAATGATAAGAATGAATGTTATTTAATTGGACCATACTATCATACGACCGAGGAAAAGACAAAACATATTAACTTGCTTTATTGCGAAAGTTCTGATAGCGATCTAACGCATTATGTGTACATCAAACATATGTCGCGTTTAATGAGGAGACAAGCAACTAAGAAAAAAAAATCGAATGCATCTTTGTAATGGGTGCTTACAACGATTCCCTAATGAATCCCGTCTGCTGCAACACAAAAGTGAATGTCGGAAGCTGATTACGATTATGCCGGATGAAGGAAACAAAATACTCAAGTTTGTTAAACACAATCGAAAGCAACGAGTTCCATTTGCTGTGTATGCCGACTTTGAGTCTATTCTATTACCTCTGAGTCATTGCATGCCGAATCCAGAATCTTCGTCAACAACTAATGTACAACAACACATACCCTGTGCGTTTTCGTATTTCATTAAGTGCTCATTTGATGATAATGTAAATAAACACAGAACATTTGTTGGTGATAAATTACATTTAGTTACATGCTATCAAGAACGAAAAAAAAAAATAAACAATGTCTCCTTTGTATTTTTATAGGAGAAAATTTATAATACCTATGTATATAGGGAGTACATGGAGAAACCAAAAGCGATGAATCAATTGACAGATGTTGAGAACTACAACCATCATAATGCTTCAATATGTTGTATATGTAATCGTAGTTTTAGTCAGACCGATATAAGAGTAAAAGATCATTGCCACTTCACGGGTGCATATAGAGGAACTGCACATAGACAGTGTAATTTAGATTTTCAAAAGCCAAATTTTTTCCCAATGCTTTTACATAATTTTTCGGGCTACGACTGTCATCTTTTTGTGAAAAGTTTAAGTAATATTGATGGTGAAATAACAATTATTCCATTAAATAAAGAAAATTATATATCACTTTCCAAGCGAGTGCATTTAGACGCAAATAACGCATTTGAAATTAGGTTTTTAGATTCATTTCGATTTCTTCAGTCGAGTATAGATTCGTTAGCAAATAATTTATCTGAAGATGATTTCATTATAGGCAAAAGGTATTACAAAAATGATGACTCATTCAAATTAATGACTAGGAAAGGGGTATTTCCTTACGATTATCTCAATTCATGGAATCGTTTAGATGATTGTTCTCTTCCATCAATTTCCCAATTTTATAATAAACAACGGGTAAAGATTGTTTAGATGCAGATTATGAATATGCACTAAAGGTATGGAGGCATTTTAATTGTAAATCATTAAAAGATTACATGCTTGTGTATCTACAGAGCGATGTGCTCTTGTTGGCTGACATATTCGAGAATTTCCGTAAGGTCTGCTTAAAAATATATGAATTAGATCCATGTCATTATTATACATCTCCTGGTTTGTCATGGGATGCAATGTTGAAGATAATGGAAGTTAATCTAGAGCTTTTCACCGACATTGATATGTTTAATTTCATTAAGAAAGGTATCAGAGGTGGTCTATGTCAATGTAGCCATCGATATGCCATCTCTAATAATAAGTACATGAATAAATTCGACGAAACTAAAACAAAACGAATTCCTTATGTACTTTGATGCAAATAACTTGTACGGTTGGGCAATGTCTCAACCACTTCCTAATGGAAATTTTCAATGGAATGATCCCGAAATCTATACCAGAGAATATATTGTGAAATTGGAAAAAGACAATAAATTTGGTTATGTATTCGAGGTAGATTTAGCCTATCCCACAGATCTTCACGATATACATAATGATCTTCCGTTTTGCCCCGAAAATATGCTTACGCCGGGAACTAAAATTCCTAAGCTAATTGCCAATTTAAATGCAAAGACCAATTATATAATTCATTTAAGAAATTTACAACAATGTCTGAACAACGGATTAAATATCACTAAGGTTCACAGAGTGTTGTCTCTTACTCAATCGGAATGGTTACAGAAGTATATAAATCTGAATACCGAATGCCGGAAAAAGGCGAACAGTAAGTTTGAAAAAGACTTTTTCAAATTAATGAACAACAGTGTTTACGGTAAAACAATGGAGAATGTAGAAAAGCGTCGAGATGTGAAAATTGTAACTCAATGGGATGGTCAAAGAAAGTCATTGGGTGCTAGGAAACTAATTGCACATCCTTATTTTCACACTAGATCTATATTTACACCAGAGATGTGTGCTATTGAAATGACCAAGGGACGAGTTGTGTACGATAAACCTATTTATTTAGGTTTCATTATATTAGAGCTTTCAAAATGGCTTATGTACGACTTTCATTATGAGTATATGAGTAAAAAATTTGGAAAATCGATTCGATTAAACTATATGGATACGGATTCATTTATTTATTCAGGAATGACAGATGATTTCTATTCTGATATATATCAAGACGTCATTGATCCCGAGAAATCAAGGTTTGATACTTCAGAATACCCCATAGACATTGTACATCATTTTCCGCAAACAAACGGTAAAGTTCTCGGGAAATTTAAAGATGAGAATAACTCTCGGAAAATGTTAGAATTCATTGGATTAAGAGCGAAAATGTACTCCTTTATATTAGAGACCAATGATGGGGTGAAAAAGGCAAAAGGAATTAAAATGTCGGTTACTAATAGCTTAGATATTAAAGATTATCGAAATTGTTTAATGAATAAAAAATTGTTGTTTAGATCAATGCTTATATTTAGAAGTAAGTTACATAATGTTTATACGCAGTCTATTAATAAGTTAGCTTTAAGTTATAACGACACTAAAAGATATATATGTAATGATGGGATAAGTACTTATGCTTGGGATCAAAATAAAATACCAATGAATGATAATTGATACAAAAAAAAAGAAAAAAATTATTTATTATTCTCTCTCCTTCTCTTACGAAGATCTAACAAAACAAGGTCACTGAACTTTTCAACAAGGTCATGGTTCTAACTAACTGGTTCTAACTAACTGGTTCTAACTAACTGGTTCTAACTAACTGGTTCTAAATAACTGGTTATAAACAACTGGTTCTAACTAACTGGTTATAACTAACTGGTTATAACTAACTGGTTATAACTAACTGGTTATAACTAACTGGTTATAAATAACTGGTTATAAATAACTGGTTCTAAAATAACTGGTTCTAACTGGCCTGGTATCGCTGTCGCGATACCAGACCACAGTTAGTTAGAACCAGTTATTTTAGAACCAGTTATTTATAACCAGTTATTTATAACCAGTTAGTTATAACCAGTTAGTTATAACCAGTTAGTTATAACCAGTTAGTTATAACCAGTTAGTTATAACCAGTTAGTTAGAACCAGTTGTTTATAACCAGTTATTTAGAACCAGTTAGTTAGAACCAGTTAGTTAGAACCAGTTAGTTAGAACCAGTTAGTTAGAACCATGACCTTGTTGAAAAGTTCAGTGACCTTGTTTTGTTAGATCTTCGTAAGAGAAGGAGAGAGAATAATAAATAATTTTTTTCTTTTTTTTTGTATCAATTATCATTCATTGGTATTTTATTTTGATCCCAAGCATAAGTACTTATCCCATCATTACATATATATCTTTTAGTGTCGTTATAACTTAAAGCTAACTTATTAATAGACTGCGTATAAACATTATGTAACTTACTTCTAAATATAAGCATTGATCTAAACAACAATTTTTTATTCATTAAACAATTTCGATAATCTTTAATATCTAAGCTATTAGTAACCGACATTTTAATTCCTTTTGCCTTTTTCACCCCATCATTGGTCTCTAATATAAAGGAGTACATTTTCGCTCTTAATCCAATGAATTCTAACATTTTCCGAGAGTTATTCTCATCTTTAAATTTCCCGAGAACTTTACCGTTTGTTTGCGGAAAATGATGTACAATGTCTATGGGGTATTCTGAAGTATCAAACCTTGATTTCTCGGGATCAATGACGTCTTGATATATATCAGAATAGAAATCATCTGTCATTCCTGAATAAATAAATGAATCCGTATCCATATAGTTTAATCGAATCGATTTTCCAAATTTTTTACTCATATACTCATAATGAAAGTCGTACATAAGCCATTTTGAAAGCTCTAATATAATGAAACCTAAATAAATAGGTTTATCGTACACAACTCGTCCCTTGGTCATTTCAATAGCACACATCTCTGGTGTAAATATAGATCTAGTGTGAAAATAAGGATGTGCAATTAGTTTCCTAGCACCCAATGACTTTCTTTGACCATCCCATTGAGTTACAATTTTCACATCTCGACGCTTTTCTACATTCTCCATTGTTTTACCGTAAACACTGTTGTTCATTAATTTGAAAAAGTCTTTTTCAAACTTACTGTTCGCCTTTTTCCGGCATTCGGTATTCAGATTTATATACTTCTGTAACCATTCCGATTGAGTAAGAGACAACACTCTGTGAACCTTAGTGATATTTAATCCGTTGTTCAGACATTGTTGTAAATTTCTTAAATGAATTATATAATTGGTCTTTGCATTTAAATTGGCAATTAGCTTAGGAATTTTAGTTCCCGGCGTAAGCATATTTTCGGGGCAAAACGGAAGATCATTATGTATATCGTGAAGATCTGTGGGATAGGCTAAATCTACCTCGAATACATAACCAAATTTATTGTCTTTTTCCAATTTCACAATATATTCTCTGGTATAGATTTCGGGATCATTCCATTGAAAATTTCCATTAGGAAGTGGTTGAGACATTGCCCAACCGTACAAGTTATTTGCATCAAAGTACATAAGGAATTCGTTTTGTTTTAGTTTCGTCGAATTTATTCATGTACTTATTATTAGAGATGGCATATCGATGGCTACATTGACATAGACCACCTCTGATACCTTTCTTAATGAAATTAAACATATCAATGTCGGTGAAAAGCTCTAGATTAACTTCCATTATCTTCAACATTGCATCCCATGACAAACCAGGAGATGTATAATAATGACATGGATCTAATTCATATATTTTTAAGCAGACCTTACGGAAATTCTCGAATATGTCAGCCAACAAGAGCACATCGCTCTGTAGATACACAAGCATGTAATCTTTTAATGATTTACAATTAAAATGCCTCCATACCTTTAGTGCATATTCATAATCTGCATCTAAACAATCTTTACCCGTTGTTTATTATAAAATTGGGAAATTGATGGAAGAGAACAATCATCTAAACGATTCCATGAATTGAGATAATCGTAAGGAAATACCCCTTTCCTAGTCATTAATTTGAATGAGTCATCATTTTTGTAATACCTTTTGCCTATAATGAAATCATCTTCAGATAAATTATTTGCTAACGAATCTATACTCGACTGAAGAAATCGAAATGAATCTAAAAACCTAATTTCAAATGCGTTATTTGCGTCTAAATGCACTCGCTTGGAAAGTGATATATAATTTTCTTTATTTAATGGAATAATTGTTATTTCACCATCAATATTACTTAAACTTTTCACAAAAAGATGACAGTCGTAGCCCGAAAAATTATGTAAAAGCATTGGGAAAAAATTTGGCTTTTGAAAATCTAAATTACACTGTCTATGTGCAGTTCCTCTATATGCACCCGTGAAGTGGCAATGATCTTTTACTCTTATATCGGTCTGACTAAAACTACGATTACATATACAACATATTGAAGCATTATGATGGTTGTAGTTCTCAACATCTGTCAATTGATTCATCGCTTTTGGTTTCTCCATGTACTCCCTATATACATAGGTATTATAAATTTTCTCCTATAAAAATACAAAGGAGACATTGTTTATTTTTTTTTTTCGTTCTTGATAGCATGTAACTAAATGTAATTTATCACCAACAAATGTTCTGTGTTTATTTACATTATCATCAAATGAGCACTTAATGAAATACGAAAACGCACAGGGTATGTGTTGTTGTACATTAGTTGTTGACGAAGATTCTGGATTCGGCATGCAATGACTCAGAGGTAATAGAATAGACTCAAAGTCGGCATACACAGCAAATGGAACTCGTTGCTTTCGATTGTGTTTAACAAACTTGAGTATTTTGTTTCCTTCATCCGGCATAATCGTAATCAGCTTCCGACATTCACTTTTGTGTTGCAGCAGACGGGATTCATTAGGGAATCGTTGTAAGCACCCATTACAAAGATGCATTCGATTTTTTTTTCTTAGTTGCTTGTCTCCTCATTAAACGCGACATATGTTTGATGTACACATAATGCGTTAGATCGCTATCAGAACTTTCGCAATAAAGCAAGTTAATATGTTTTGTCTTTTCCTCGGTCGTATGATAGTATGGTCCAATTAAATAACATTCATTCTTATCATTGATTTCATAACCGAACACGTTTACATGGATTGTTGGATTATTCAACTCGAATATATGTATGTATGTATATCTTTGATCGCAAGAGGAAATTGCATATTCCTAAAACAAAGAATTTCACCATTAACTTGTATTATGTCACTAGTTATATCGCGAATTGCATATGATGATGGTCTCTCATGATTATATTTAACTTTGCTATCCAAAGCCGATATAACAGACCATTTGAAACAGTATTCATCGGTGTTTTTCACATTTATACAATCATGTTTGATCAATAACTGCGGTGGTAGATTAAGATAGGTAGAAGCCCGAAGCGGATCGTATTTATTAATATTGATTTCGATTCTCAGGAATGACAACAAAGCCCATCCGCTATCTCTTTCCTGGAATTCCTCTAGTTTAACCTTGATGTCATTGATAGTAGCGTTTAATTTTTCAAATAAATCGCTTTTTTCTAGGATCGTATACATCTTGGTCTGCATACTTTTAATATCCTGGATCATATCGTCATTTTCCTTTGTATGCTTCACGAACACCGTAAATAATTCCATATTAAATTTAAAAGCATGCAAAACTTCCAATTCGTTTTCCAACAGCTCGGTAATCAAATACATGTTTTTTTTTTTTCATATAGGACTTCTACATTCAATATACTCTCATCATTATTAGAAATGTTAAATATCTTAATGCGATTTTTGAAAGCGCCTAACCCCAACGCAAATTCACAACTTAAATAAACAAATTAAATAGCGCCAGAATCCCCATATATTTCCGCAAAAATATACATATTTATATTGTCTTGTAGTAAATACTTCTATACCTATCTCTTTAAGGCGTAAGAATATGTACATATCTATTGCTCCAGCCATAACATACTACATGATAACGACCTTGCACGCACACAAAACCACAACACAGATAGCGTCAGAATTCCCATATATTTCCGCAAAAACAACTTAAATAAACAAATTAAATAGCGCCAGAACACCTTCATACCATCGCTTCATACCAAAAAGCACTTGAACCGCCATACATTTCCTAACCGCAACGCAAATTCACATCTACGCCACTGGATGTGATTGATTCACACACACAACACAGATAGCGACTAAATCCCCATACATTTCCTAACCCCTACGCAAATTCACACCTTGAATAATCAAATTACATAGCGCCAGAACACCTTCATACCAAAAAGCACCTGAATCACTTCATACCAAAACCCTTCATACCATCACATATCTATTGCTAATACATAGATATGTATATAGTTTATCTGCTCCCCTTAAAATTGAATGCTATGTGTTAGTAGATCTTCGTAGCCTTGCGTAACAATATATACATATCTATTGCTATTCCTATTCTAAATACGTCACATGATAACGACCTTGCACGCACACAACCAGCACTTGACAAAAAAACCACCTTAAAATAGCGCGAGAACCGCCATACATTTCCTAACCGCAACGCAAATTCACAACTTAAATAAAGAAATTACATAGGGCCAGAACCCCCCATATATTTCCGCAAAAATATACATATTTATATTGTCTTGTAGTAAATACTTCTATACCTATCTCTTTAAGGCGTAAGAATATGTACATATCTATTGCTCCGGCCATAACATACTACATGATAACCACCTTGCACGCACACAAAACCACAACACAGATAGCGACTAAATCCCCATACATTTCCTAACCCCTACGCAAATTCACATCTACGCCACTGGATGTGATTGATTCACACACACAACACAGATAGCGACTAAATCCCCATACATTTCCTAACCCCTACGCAAATTCACATCTACGCCACTGGATGTGATTGATTCACACACACAACACAGATAGCCCCATACATTTCCTAACCCCAACACAGATATCGACTGAATCGCCATACATTTCCTAACCCCCACGCAAATTCACATCTACGCCACTGGATGTGATTGATTCACACACACAACACAGATAGCCCCATACATTTCCTAACCCCAACACAGATATCGACTGAATCGCCATACATTTCCTAACCCCCACGCAAATTCACATCTACGCCACTGGATGTGATTGATTCACACACACAACACAGATAGCGACTAAATCCCCATACATTTCCTAACCCCCACGCAAATTCACATCTACGCCACTGGATGTGATTGATTCACACACACACAACACAGATAGCGACTAAATCCCCATACATTTCCTAACCCCCACGCAAATTCACAACCTAAATAAACAAATTAAATAGCGCTGTTCGCACTGATTAATTGTTGCTTACAAACCATTTTAATGTAATGGGTCATTTGTTTATACTATTCCAGTAATATTTATATATATGGGTGTGTGTGTATGTATAAATATGTATTTGAAACGCTAAGAAATATTTACAGACACATAGATATGTAACATATACTGTCAAGAATGAATGAATCACATCCAGTGGCGTACGTTGATCTCGGCGGGGTACCGAGGTACTCGACTCAAAAGCGCTTGAACCGGCTATAACACCCTACTAAGGGACCAGTATATGCGTCTGAGTGCTCCAACAGATAGCAGAAGCATACACCAAAAAAATCACAACTGATCCACAGCTTCCGTACGAAAGAGACTTGGGGTACGAGTTCGTTAAGAAGCGTTTTCGAGGAAAGGTAATAGAGTGGAATTTACGGATGTTGAGCTCCAGGAAGTTATTATCAGACCAAGTACGGAAGGAATTAAGGTCATTTTGGTAATTTGTTCATATCATTAGCATAAATGGACAAGCTGGAGTCCTTTATTATAAAATCCACATCGGTAATGGTTAGGACAAAAATTAGAGGGCCGAGATGGCTGGCTTGTGGGACACCGGAAGAGGCAATGATGGGGTTAGAAATTGAACTTTTGAAAAGTACTCTGTAATATCGATTGTCGAGATACGATTTAAGCCATGCGAGAATTAGTGGCGGGAAGCATATAGTCCCGAGATTAATGGATGGCTTAACTTATCGAAAGCTTTGCTGAAGTCGGTAGTAATAAAATCTATTTCGTTGCTTTGCTCCAAAATAAGGTTGGTTGTGGTGGTTGTGGTGTGGTGTGTGGTAGAAAACCATGCTGCCGGGAGAAAAGACTCGAAGAGTTAAGCCAAATTAGAGCACTTTTTGTGCGTGGAGAAGATGGAAGAATTTTTCCAAATTGTTGGTAAAGAAACTTGACGAAGTGAAAGGCGAAAGAGGGTAGAAAGAGGTTTGCATGGAGAGTTGACACATCTCTTGAGTAATATGACTCGGTGACCGACGGGACCCGGAGAGAAGTCGGCTTTCTAAACTTATGGCAAATATTTTTGAACTTTGAACTTACTCGTGTCAGAATTATAGGCTGATACATATGTATGTACATATGTATGTGTCGAAGAGTGATCGAAAATTACGTTGTCAGAACAGTCATTTTAGAACACCTTTAGAGTCAATTTGAATGTTGTATTCAATCATTCATGGTGAGTTCCCGACAATATATTGAAATAAAAATTTGATCGAAACCCACTTACTTTCGGACCCACAAATTAGATGACCCTGTATAAGCTGCTTTCTATATTGCTGAGCTTTAGAAGCAGTTTAATGGTTTGCCTAGCAATTCCATCTCTGGTAAGGATACGCAGTTTTCTTCGTTCTTTAGAAAACGAACATTTTTAGAAACTCCGGAACGGGCAACATAGCGCCGTTCATCAACATCTGACTAGAAAGGAGTAACCTTTCTTTCAACTTTCATCCGAGGCTAAAGTCGACAGCGCGTTTTGTTTGTGCGTATTTGTCGAAGAACTTTTTTAGAGACGTTTCCAAAAAACTGTGACTCACATTACAAGTAACGCGTTGTGATTCATTTTTTAGTGAAATCTGATGAAAAACCCCCGAAAATCATCCGAAAATTGCAGGTGGTGTATGGAGACGAGCGTATGTTAAAAGCACGTGTATCCGAACGGGCAATGCGGTTCAAAAAGGGCCGTGAATCAATGTAAGACGATGCACGTAAGGGAACTCTCGTCACCTCTCACATCGCGGCATCATTGACCTACCGCCAGACAGTGGCTAGACAGTTCTATATTGGCATCCTTAAGAGGCTATGAGCACATGATTGCCCTGTACGATCCGAGCTCGGCAACGCGTCGGCCCATTCCTCGTTGAGGAAGAGTTTTTGGCGAAAAAAAGCTTTCCAGCGTTGCCGCATCGACATTTTTTTTTTACTCCCAAGAACAACACAAGTGAACAAATCATGATGATGTAGTGAAGGTCAAAGAGGCTGTAACCATGGTTCTGAGCGAGCAAGTAACTTCGTAACTTCGGAGGATTACATATCAAGGGTGCTCCGGAATCATGGGAACCACGTTGGAATTGTTGTGTAGAGTTAGAAGGGGACTATTGTGAAGGTCTATGATAAAAAATTGGGACTTAATTTGCTTGTTTTTTGTTTTAAAATTCCCAGAACTTAATTGCCGCACGTTGTATGGCAGGTTATTCCTTTAAGTTAAAAATTTCCTTTATGGGAATCTGCTCCTGTGTAGACTTCACTCAACGCTATGACATGATAGACGAATGATAGACGATGATGGCTCAAATTATCTTTCAGCAATGCGGAAAGTTTGTTGATCATCTACTGGAAGCCCTCATAAACAATCCGATATTCCGCTTGAGAAGTTCGAATGCTTCCGGTCTTAACGAGCACCTACCAATAAGCATGTAGCTTAAGCCTTCATTTCGCTGGCAACTTCTAGCAACGTGATTTCAAAGATCAAAGCAACCAACAATTCATTAGTTAGTTTCCTTCATTCCCACTAATGAACTTGAATGAGTGCCATTAGTCCTTCATTCAATTTTCTTTGATGCACAACTCCGCCGATAGCACGTCCAAACGGCGTCAGGGCGGATACTACTTCCACACTCCGATCCGCGCCACTCTATTCAATTCCTACCAATTGCAAAAGTTTAACGCTTCCTCACTGTACCGCTCTCCTGCTCACACATGCACGCACTAATAAACAAACATAAACAAACCCCTAATCGAACTTTATTCTGATTTATCAGATTGTCGCATAGTCCAGGCACAGCCAGTAATTCAAGCAACCCCTAAGTTCCACCCCCAAAAATCCATTGATTCATTCGACTGTACTCGCCTTCCTTCCACCCTGCCCTCAATTTCTCGTTGAAAAAAAATCCTTTCAACTCGAATCGTAAGCATTTTGCGAACTACTTGTTATCTCGTCGGGCATTTGTTATTGTTAGGACAACTGCCCAACTCGGCACTCAACCGTAGTAGAGTCCTTGAAATGGTTAGTACTCCGAGTTACAGTGTCCTTTTGTGTGTTGTTCGTGCTTATCGCACACAGGATATTAGATTGTATGCTGGCAAGAGCACTACTTGGCAATTTCGATGCGTCGTCGATAAAGGCCATACATAGTTTTCTAATAGCCCTAGAGGTGTAAGAGGATTTGCCCAAGGACCCAAGTATGAATGTATATGTATATGTATGTACGTGGCTGATCAAATAAATTGGGCACGAAACAACGAAGGCTTGCCGTCAGTCGTCAGTGTGTGCGTCGTTTGTTGTTCGTTTAGCAAAGAATCCCAATCCCAAATGGGAACGAGCGAGAGAGATGAACAATCAAACACACCACGTACTGCCTTGGATAGTCGTGCAACATGCTCGCCCATGTGTAGGAGAGGAAGGTTCATCTGCTTGGCCCGAGAGGAACTCTAACCTCACGTGAACCCTTTTCATGTAATTTTTCATGATCCCTCTTCGTATGGTTCTTTCCTTCCTACTTGCCTTTTTCGTTTTATTTTTTTTTGTTTGTTTTGTTGGTGTTCCTGTGCCGTTGCTGGAAGTACAGTGATGGTGGCGGCATTGTTGCCTCCGTGGCCTTTGCTCTGGTACAATGTATCCTCAACGGTGGCGGTGGTGGCAGTGACGGCGGCGGTTCTTTTCCTTTGACGATTGTTGAAATTCCAATTTTTGTTGTTCGTTCGTCGTCGGGTTCTGCTCGTACGGTTGGTCGTCGGCGTTGTTCTCGATGACCAACAAAATGGCCGAAGGTAGATGATTTCTGTTGTCGGAGCCGGCCGAACAACAATATTAATGCTGTCCGTTTCGTTATTGTGGTTGGGCAGTGAATGATTTTGCATAAGTTCGCCTGAGGAAAGGTGCACTAACAGCGACTGGGAAAAGGTGTCAGCGAGGTAGGATGTGAGTGAATGGGAGTTACTACTGTCAGTCTGACTGAAATGCTCTGAGGGGTTTCTTATGTCTATGTTTCTGACAGCTGCTTTTGTGATGGCTTGAGTTTTTGTTTTTTATTTCTTGTTTTGGACGCTTCACTTGGCACCTAGTGATTTAATGGGAACCGGGGCTCAGTTTTAACGACCAAGCGCAAAGAGCATTCAATGGTATCGCAGATGGGACAGTGCGCATATTGTATGTATGTATGTATGTATGTGCTTACGAAAAAACCCAAAATTAAAATAATTCACTCAAAAGTCGTAAATCCATCAGGTGAGCACCAGGCTTTGGCATACTGTGTAAGTCGAATGACAGAATAACCTAATATACTGTTACAGACACGAACCGATGGTTATGTTCGAATTTCGCTGTCGAAGTTTGGAATGCTCTGGTGAAGCTGAAATGGCAGCTTTCAGCGACATACTGCTGAATGTCAGAGCATTCTAGAGACTTTTGAAGGGGAACGTCTGACGGTCATTCGCTCGCTTTTGGGGGCATTCAGTTTTCGGGATTCAATAACGAGTGATCAAGCCACATAGCGAGATGTAGAGACAAAAGGTTGAAATGAGGTGAAGCATCCAGATCGCAATCCAGTGATCGAACCCTATGCGGGAATGATTTAATTTTCGTAACACTACCTTATGTCGGCGGTTTGTATTTTCAATGCGATTCGTTCCGACCTACATACATATGTACGTAGTTCAGGCAAACCTAGTTTTCTTTCATTATTTGTAAAAAAAATCCTTACAAGCTTAAGTTTCCACCTCAATTCGAATACGGCTCCTTTAAGGCGGAGGATGCATTAAGGTGATGGTCTAGTCACTATCTGAAATTCTCCTATAATAACTCTATCGTCAATACATCACCTGATAAAATTCTGTTAAAGTTGCTGTTGTTCTCGATTATTAATGATTTTATCGTTGACAATTGAACTGAGTCTTCATCGCAACAATTTTTATTCTCCTAATCTCACCCATGTTCCATAGCTTCAAGAACTCTCTGTAAGATGACGATAGCACACTTTTAAATTTTGAATAACATCTTGGTCCATTGGTTGGAGTATTGAGGTGAATCAGGGCCTCAACTAACAAGACTCTCCATCCGACACGATCTTTGGCCAGCCGCTTCCAGTGCCGCACGCCCAGTTGGTTGAGGTCCCTTTCCACCTGTGCGCGCCACCTTAGATGCGGTCGTCCTCTGCTGCGTCGTCCCTCTGGGTTGGAGTCGAAGACTCTTCGGGCCGGAGTGGTGATGTCCATTCGCTCTACATGGCCCAGCCATCTTAGACGTTGGATCCGAAGACGTCTAAGTAGGCCGATATCGTTGTACAGCCCGTACAGTTCTTGGTTGAATCTCCTTCTCCACTCTCCATTTACACAAACGGGATCAAAGATTGCACGCAGAATTTTCCTCTCGAAACGCCCAAGGGCCTCTTCATCCGCTTTTGATAACGTCCAAGCCTCAGCGCCGGGATGATTAAGGTTTCGTAGAGGGATACCTTAGTTTTGCGAGAGAGGGCTCTAGTACTCAGTTGCCTCTTGAGCCCTAAGAAGCAGCGGTTGGCAAGAGTTATTTTGCGTTTTATCTCAGCGCTGGTGTCGTTGCTGATTGTCACTATCGAGCCAAGGTAGACGAAGTCCTTGACTATTTCAAAGATATAGTTGCCGAAGCTGACGCTGTGACCAAGACGTCGGTGCTGCGCCTCTTTCTTTGACGACAGCATATATTTGGCCTTGTCCCCATTTCCCCTTAGACCCCATTTTAGCTGCTTCTGCTTCAATGCTTGCGAACGCCTCATTGACGTCGCGCTTTATCCGTCCAATAACGTCAATGTCATCTGCGTAGGCAAGCAATTGTGTAGACTTGACGTAGATCGTACCTCTTGTATTGGCCACAGAGTCCCGCACGATATTTTTAAGAATGATGTTAAAGAAATCACATGACAGTGCGTCATCCTGTCTAAAACCTTTTCTAACTTCGAGAGTCTCGGTTAGTTAACCTCCGACCCAAATGGAGCAGCGGGAATTCTTCACCGTCATCCTGAACAGTCTGACGAGTTTGGCAGGAATGTTAAAACATAACATGGCCCTGTATAGCTCGTCTCTATAAACACTGTCATACGAGGCTTTAAAGTCGACAAAAGGATGGTGCGTGTCGACTTGAAATTCATGGGTCTTCTCCAAGAGTGTAAATATTTGGTCTATCGTGGATTTTCCTGGCCTGAAACCACACTGGTAGGAACCTATCAGATTGTTCACGAACGGCTTCAGGCTCTTACACACTACGGCAGAGAGGATCTTGTACGCGATGTTCAGTCTGTTATAGACGTTTATTAAGTAAATAAGTAATGATAACTTATATGAGATATGTGATATGTTTTCATCTTACTTTCAATCTAATTTTGTTTACAGGCCGATAGCTAAATTGCAACTTATTCCCAAATTATTTGAAGCTGTGGTAAAGGATAAGCTATACTCGCTGGTGCGTAATCATATCTCACGGAATCAGCATGGCTTTGTAACTGGTAGATCTACTACCACTAACCTTGTCACTCTGACTAATTACTGTCTCCGTAGTTTTGATAAGTCCTTACAGGTCGACTGTAATTATACAGATTTCTCTAAGACATTTGACCGGATTCAACATAAGGTACTCCTAAATAATCTTGAACTTTTTGGCTTTCATTCCAAAATGTTGAGTTGGATTAAGAGTTATTTGCTGAACCGTAAGCAGTATGTCCAAATTGGAACGTGTCGGCCGAGTGTAATCTACACTTATACTGGAGTCCCTCAGGGCAGTCATATTGGTCCCTTATAATTTCTTCTCTTCATAAATTATCTCCCTTCGTGTATCACTAACTTTAAGTGTCTCTTGTATGCCGATGATTTAAAGATATTTCACTCTGTTGGTTCCTTGTCTGATGCACTCCATTTGCAGGATGACCTAAAAAATGTTCGCTCCGTCTTGACTATGTTATTAGTAAAGCAAACTCCATGCTTGGGTTTTTACGTCGTAACTGCAAAGATTTCCACGATCCTTACACGCTAGTATCTTTGTACAATTCTTTAATTCGCTCCATTTTGGAATATGGGTGCATCGTTTAGAACCCCTTATACAGGAATGCGGAACTACGTATTGAGAAAATACAAAAGCGATTTACAAAGTTTGCTCTCCGCAATTTAAATTGGAATTCTGGTGTGCCTTCGTATGAAGCAAGGTGTGCACTTCTTGGACTAAAGTCACTGGTCCAAAGGAGAGTCTATTACTCCGTCCTTTTTGCACATGACATAATAACAGGTTATATTGATTCCTCGTTCTTATTGTCATTATTTCGAATATATGCACCTAGTCGCATTCTTCGTCCTAGGGAACAGATTTTTCTATCCGTACCTCATTTTAGAACCAATTATCTTAGAAATTATCCTATTACTCCGGCATGCATTAACTATAATACCTATGGTTTATCCCTTGATTTCAACATGTCTAGAGTATCATGTAAAAATACTATCATCATGTCTTAATAGGTTTTTAGTTTTAGATATATCTCAGTTCTTGTAATTTGTATCTTTATCTTTAAATTATTATTATCGTAGTCTAAATCTTGATTGCACAAGTAAGACGAAATAAATAAATAAATTTGTTTAGAAGTACGAGAACATAGTACGATTAAAAAAACCGGCCAAGTGCGAGTTGGACTCGCGCACGAAGGGTTCCGTACCATCTGTATATATAAATATGAAAATGATGACAGATCTTGGTTGCAGGCAGGTTATAGGCATATTTCTTTGATAATCAAAAATCTCCATGATGAGATAGTTGATCATCAAAGTGTCCATTGAATTCAAATCAATTATCTTACTTGACAGCAACGATGTGCAAAGGTGAGTAACAATGTGGGATATTGTCGACTAACCTTAGTTCAGTATGGAGACCAAGGGGATTTTTCGGATGAAAATCATGTCTGTTGTATGGGAGCCCCCCTTAAATATTCATTTTGTCCCTTTTTTAGTATTTGTCGTGGTTCATGAGATACAGCCTGGTGACAGACGGACGGACGGACAGCGAAGTCTTAGTAATAGGCTTCCGTTTTACCTTTGGGTACGGAACCCTAAAAAGAAGGCAAATGTTTAAAGGAAGTAGCGGAAACTGTGGTTAAATCTAAATCAACTGTTCAGACAGTATTGAGAAATTCCCGGATAAATAATTCTCTCTTGTGCAAACCAAGAAGTGAACGACCGGCTAAGCTAAATATCCGGACAAAGAGGCAAATTCTGAATTTTGTGCGAAAAACCCGAAAATAACTGCAGTGGATATTGCAAAAACAGTCGAAAATGAACATCAAATATCGGTCCACCCAGACTGAGGCGGGGTAAGGCGTGGGCGACGTGGGCCACCGCCTACGGCCTCGCGCCTCTTATTTATTTATTATTATTTATTAGATATTAGCAATAAATAATAAAAAAGCCGACTAGCCGACTGGCAATACTAACATACCATATTCGTTTTTTAAAGATCTAGTCTGGCAATATTTGTTATCGTTGCGGGCGGTGAATGACGCGGGGAATCCTCGCTTTGCCCACTGGGGATTTCCCATTCTGTTTGCTCCGTCTAGTCTAAGTCCGCGCTTCTAAACACAGTCAGTCATGCAAGCATGCGACGACGCATGTACCTAATATTTTAATGTATTTCCAACAGATTTCGATGTGAGAAGTGTTGCGTTTCATTGTTTGAAAAATTAGAAATAAATAAATTAGAACTGTTGAGTGTGAAAAGTGTATTTTTGAAGAACAACACGACCTACCCACTTATTTATTAAAAGTTTTTAGTTTTTAGAACTTGTTTGTATCATGCCTTCGAGTTGTTATGTGTACGTATGCAAACCACCTAATAATTTTTTAAATATTATTTCAGATTATAATAGTTCAGGCCTACTAAACCTAGTTATGTCAGGCCAAGGCCCCAGCAGAGATAGAGATATCGGGAGAAAATGGAAATCTGGTTCAGCAAAACGAAAGAAAAAAAAGCTGAGCGAGCTGTAGCAAATCAGGTTTTGAGTTCAAGTATGATGAAGTTTCTCCAAAAAAACTCCTTCAGAATCATCTGAATCCATTGCTTCGACTTCCACAAAAGGTATAGACACTTCCGATTCCGAGACTCCGTCAACTTCGGAAAGCATTCCAGACCAAAGATGACACTTGAGAAAGGAATAAAACTTGGATAAAAATAGACCAAGAAAAGACTGATTCAAGATTCTCAAAAACATTGGCAGAATTTGTTTGAGAGATTAATTGAGATAATTCATTTCTTAGCTTCTCATAATCTGGCTTTTAGGAGTTACAGAGAATCTCTCAAGACAGGAGACGAAAGTTCTTGAAGGAATTCTGGTAACTTTATGTATGTTGTATGTTGGCGTTACAGTCCAGGAAGGACCTGAGCCGAGCTTCTCTCAATCACCCATGTTGTGTGTGATTTTATTTTCCCATAGGTGAAAGGGACCTACAGTTTATTGCCGGTTCCGAACGACGAATTTCGAGAAGCTTTTCATGACAATTTTACTACAGGGGGTTTTGCCAATACCCCGCTGAGGAGAAACACCGTGAAAAACACGTTAACGACAAACAACTTGCACACCATTATCTAAGCCACGATATTCAAAATAAATTGATCACATTGATGTCACAAGCAGTTACTGATGAGGTGATACGTAGAGTAGAAGAGGCATTATTCCATTTTACTTGACTGCACCAGAGATTCTAGTCGAGTTGAACAAATGTCTGTTATCTTGAGATTTTGTGATACGTCAACCGGCACAATAGAAGAAAACTTTATTCATTGAGCACGATCCGTCAAGCCTTTGTCCAATTATTTACACGATCTAGAGCATACTGTAGTTTGATATTTGCTTCTTCAACCGTTTTACCCGTTGCCAGGATGGCAGTGTCATCGGCAAAAATTGCTAATACAGTGCCTTCTGTCTGTGGTATATCACGAGTATAAAGTACAACAGCGGGCCTAAAACACTACTCTGCGGTACACCGGCCATTATCGCCTTCAGCTCGGAATATTCATTTCCATGTTTAACACGGAAGAGTCTGTGTGATAGGTAAGATCTTAGAATATTATATACATAGCTGTTCTGGTAGAACAGGTCGTAGTTTGTACTCCAAGCCTTTGTGCCACACTTTATCAGAGGCTTGTGAGATGTCAAGAAAAACGGTTGAACAAATTAGCTTTTGTTCTAGCGCTTTTTCAATTACATCAGTTATTCGATGTACTTGTTCTATGGTGGAATGCTTGCTTCTGAAACCAAACTGATGATTCGTTAAGGGACCTTCAGTAACTGGCTTAAGTCGATTAAGTAGAATTCTCTCGAATACTTTGGAGATGATCGATAGAAGAGAAATCGGTCTATACGACGCAACTTCGTCGGCGGCGGTTTCCCGGGTTTCGGAACCATGATAACTTCTGCGACCTTCCATTAGCTTGGTACGTATTCTAATCTAAGTGCCGCATTTACGAGAAAAATTAGTTTAAGAAGTGCTTTCTTCAGCAATGTATGTATGTATGTATGTATGTATGTATGTTGGCGTTACAGTCCATGAAGAACCTGAGCCGAGCTTCTCTCAATCACCCATGTTGTGTGTGATTTCATTTTCACATAGCTGAAAGGGACCTACAGTTTATTGCCGGTTCCGAACGGCGAATTTCGAGAAGCTTTTCATGACAATTTTACTACAGGGGGTTTTGTCAGAACCCCGCTGAGGAGAAACACCGTGAAAAACACGTTCGATGACATGGCTGTGTCGGGATTCGATCCCGAGTCATCGGCGTCAGAGGCCAACACACTACCCACTGCGCCACGGTGCTCTCCTTTCTTCAGCAATGCTTTAAGAATTTCTCCCGCGATTAAGTCGTAACCAGGAGCTTTGTTCGACTTTAACGATTTTAATACTTTTTTAAGTTCCGAGAGCGTAGCTACTGGTAGTCGATAGTCCGTTTCTGTATTCGAGCGATTGTCGTTATCCTGGACCGGTTGGCCCTGGATGGGTTTAAAAGTATCATCTAGGTAACCGGGGAAGGTGTCTGCTTTTTCCTTACCTTCGCCTCGACCTTGTCTTATTGGTGGTGCCTGGATTTGCGGCTTTTTACCACTTTTTACAGCTCTCCAAAGCGAATAATTTTATTCTTTGTCTGAAAGTTTTCAAGGTAAATGACGATTTATCTTTTGAGCGAATTACACAAGTGATTTGATCGAGTTTTATCGAGCGGCGCGCGAGTTTGTTGCCATCGCTTCCGCACTTTCCGTTTTTCGTTCACCATTTGTCTTATTTCAGGCGGGTTGGGTACCTTTTGACTAACCGGAATTCGATCTTGGTGTGGAGTACTCTTCGACATCGCATATTGCACTGCTTGCACAAAACGATTAGCTTTGACTTCTAATTCATATGATGTTCTTAGCGGTACTCTGAGTTCAGTGCTTTCCTCAACGTAGATTCTGAATCTTTCCCAGTTAGTTCTCCTACTAGTTAATCTAGGTGGTCTTTGACTTTTAATTAGAGCTGCACTTATCGTTAGATAGTATAACTGGAGAATGGTCTGAGGAAAGGTCAAAGCTCTCTTCGACACTCATAGAACTAATCAGTTCTTTGCAGATCGTGGGCAAAAGGTAATTGACATGACCACTTTCTTTATTTGCATGCTCTTTCAAATCTTTCAAACGGGCTGCCATGATTGGTTCACACTCGGCTAGCAATTCGAAAATTCCCATTTCTTGGTGAACCAATAATTACGTTGTCACCTCGAAAGACTAATCCACGCTCAGCAATGAATTTGGTAGTACTAACTACAGTAGACTCTCGGTAGAGTGAACTAATAAAAACCAGGTCTATTCATACGAGCGAGATTGTTCACATTACCGAGCGTCTAAGTTATAAGGCATTCTATCGTACAAGTGTATACTGTAAAATGCTGTTTTTTCCTCAAAAGATCGCATATATGTATAAGTAGTCGATTTCGCTATTCAACTTTTTATTGCCAATACTGTATCCGATACACCTTGGATTTTCCTTTTATTTTCTGTAAAATCCGAATGGATCATGGCAAGGACTTTATCCGACCTGTAGAGACAATTTCTTTAAACAATCAAACGAATAAAATTGTAGGAGAATATTTGCCCAACCTAGGACGCAAAACGGGAATCCCTTCGACTGCGCCAACTACCGAGGGATCAGTCCCCTTAACATCGCATACAAAATTCTTTCCGCCGTTTTGTGTGAAGGGCTGAAGACATCAGTCGAAAATCTGATAGGTCCATATCAGCGTGGTTTCAGCTCAAGAAAGTCTACGATAGACCAGATCTTCACATTCTGGAAAAGACCTAAAAAATACAAATCGACACTCACCGCCTATTTGTCGATTTCAAGGCCGCATATGACAGCGTGGATAGAGACGAACTATACAGTGCCAAGTCAAGTTTTGACATTCCCACCAAGCTCGTCAGGAGGTGTAGGATGACGATGGAGGACTCTTGCTGCTCCATCCAGGCCGATAACGAGCTAACCGAGATCATTGATGTCAAAAAAGGTTTAAGGAAAGGCGACGCGCTGTCATATGACTTTATCAGTACTTTACTTGAGGAGATCGTGCGAAATTCACAGGTTAACATTAAAGGCACGATGTTCCAAAAGTCCGTTCAACTATTAGCTTACGCAGATGACATTGACGTGAGTGGTCGAACCCAACGAGCAGTCAATGAAGCGTTTGTTGGCATTGAAGCGGAGGCGGCCAAAATGGGCCTGGCGGTAAACGATAGCAAAACAAAGTACATACATACATATGTACTATATGCTGTCATCAAGTAAGGACATTCAATATCGACGTGTCGGACAGAGCGTCACAATGGGCAGCAAAAACTTTGAGTTAGTAAAGAACTTCGTCTATCTCGGCTCCGCTATCAAACGCAAAATTACTCTTGTCAATAGTTGTTTCTTGGGCTGATGAAGAAATTGAGCCACGTTGACTTTATATAATACTTTAATCATTCCTGTCCCTGACGCTATTGAAAACGAATGAAGAAGAACAGTTCTGCGTGCGATTTTTGGTCCTTTTTGCGTTAGTGGCATATGGAGATGAAGGTTTAACAACGAACTCTGCGGGTTGTACAGCGGCATGCGCCTAGTCGAGCGTCTATGGATATAACAAGATGACAAGGCCATGTAGAGCGTATGGACAACATATGTATGTATGTAGCTCCGACCCGAAGAGTCCTTGAATCTGAGCCATGGGGACAACGCGACAGGGGACGCCCTCGACTCGAGAAAGCGGACACAAGGCGAGAGGGACCTCAACTAAATTGGTATGGGGGATTGGAGGCAGCTGGCAAATGATTTTGCTGACTGGAGAGGTTTATTGGTTGAGGTCCAGATCCGACGGGGCGACAATTCTCTAATTCTCATTTCACAAGAAAACTAGCAAACAATGAAATAATTCAGTGTAGTTGGTTATTGTACTCCATTTCTAAGGATCAAGTTTATTGTTTCTGTTTTAGAATGTTCGATAGTAGCTCAACATCGAGTTTAGTATCTGAGGGATATAGCAATATATAGTCTGAAATGTTAAAAATTCATGAGAATAGCACTTCTTATGAGAAGTTTTACCTTTCATGGATTGAGGCTGAACTACGAATAAAAATAGGAAAAACAATAGATTGCCAAGAGCAACATTTGAATAGAAAGGAAACTTCTTCTTCTTTGGTGGCGTTACAGCCCATTAAGGACCAGTGCCAAGCTTCCCTTCAATCACCCATGTTGTGTGTAATTCTATTTTTCACACAGGTGAAAGGGACCTACAGTTTAATGTCGATTCCAAACGGCGTGAGTCGAGAAGCTTTTTCTTGGCAAGTTATACTACGGGGGTTTTTGCCAGTACCCCGCCGAGGAGGGACACCGCGAAATAAAAATCCGATGGCGTTGGTGTTATCAGGATCCGAACTCGCTCATCGTGCGTCAGAGTCCAACACACTAACTACTGCGCCACGGCGCCCTCTAGAAAGGAAACTACAAGATGGAATAATGTTTTGTCTATGGCGTTCACGTCTAAAACCATTTTGCACCGCACTAATTGGCAGCTACCAGTGCCGGCTTCCGGCCCGGCAAATCAACTGTAGACCAAATTTTCATACTTCGACAAATCCTGGAAAAGACCAACGAGTTTCGAATCGATACACACCATCTTTTCATCGATTTCAAAGCCGCATACGAGAGCATTCATCGTGAACAACTGTTTGGGGGGATGGCCGAATTCGGGATCCCGGTAAAACTGATCCAGTTGTATCGCGCCACGCTAAAAAACACGCGATGCACCGTGCAACTCGGTTCTAGGACCTCGGAACCATTCGAAACATGCACCGGATTTCGGCAAGGAGATGCGCTGTCATGTGACTTCTTCAACCTGGTGCTGGAGCAGATAGTGTGACGGGCAGGCGTCAACAGGGAAGGCACTATCTTATACAAGTCCATCCAGCTGCTAGGATACGCGGATGATATCGACATCATCGCGTGTTCTCGCCGTGGCATTGTAGAAGCATTCACGGCGATTGAAGAACAGGCGAAACGAGTTGGTCTTAAGATCAATGAGGATAAAACGAAATACATGCTGTCAAGCAAAAACCAATCCGTCGCTCACCACCTGGGACAAAATATAACAATTGACAGCTGCAATTTCGAGGTAGTTAAGGAGTTTGTCTACCTCGGGGCAAACGTAAATTCCACAAATGACACCACAGTGGAGATCCGGCATAGAATCGCCCTTGGCAACCGCTGCTACTTCGGCTTGTCCAAACAACTGGGGTCAAAACTCCTCACTCGAAAGACCAAAGTCATGCTTTACAAAACGCTCATTCTGCCAGTCTTGCTGTACGGAGCCGAAAGCTGGACGATAAGCAGGACAGCGGAGCTGATTTTGGGGTCTTTCGGAAGAAAAATTCTGCGCCGGATATTTGGTCCTGTCTGTGAGGAAGGTGAATGGAGAAGAAGACACAACCGCGAACTCTACGAGCTGTACCAAGATGTGGATGTAGTCCGGAAGGCAAGGATCCGTCGACTACACTGGCTCGGCCACACCGAGCGCATGGACATCAACGCTCCAGCTAAGAGGGTCTTCGACTCCGAGCCTCCTGGTTCGAGAAGAAGAGGAAGACCGAACCTCCGGTATAAAGACCAAGTAATCGCGGATGTAAGACATCTTGGTCTTGACAACCGTCAAGGATGGAAGGCAGCTATAGCTTAGGCTCAGATCCTCCATGGATCGCTGGCCTGATAAGTAAGTAAGTAAGTAAGTACTATGGCGTTCAGAGGTACTTTCGACAAACCATATGCGCCAAATAACGGATAGTTCTTGGGCTTAGTACAATTACTAGCAAAATTTGATCCAGTTATGCAGGAGCATTTGCGATTAGCTATGAAAGGGTGATGTTTCAGGACACTACTGCGGAAAAGACTTTAAATATGAATTGATAGCGCTGATGGAAAAAGTGAAGTCAGAAATCATATTATTCTACATATTATAGCTGAGGGAACTCCGGACATTAGTCATGTAGAACAACTTTCGCTCACAGTACGATTTGTTCATTTATCATCAGATGACGATAAGATATCAGTAAAAGAGCATTTCCTACAATTTATAGATACCTGTCAATGAGTCGACTGGTAAAAGACTGATTGAAGTTATGATTGATATTTTAAATAATAACGGACTGGAATTGAAGAGATTGTAGGGGTCAGGGATATGACAACGGGGCAAATATGAAAGGAAAAATATTGGGATTCAAAGGCGAATTCTGGACATAAATCCCTTAGCTGTTTATGTACCGTGTGGGTGTCATAGCTACAATCTCGTATTTTGTGATGCCGTTAAGTCATCCGTAAGATCGGTCACTTTGCTTGGGGTACTTCAGAGGTTGTTCAAATTATTTTCAGCTTCTGTTCATCGTTGGGAAAATTTAACCGATCACTTAGGATTAGATATATACTATAAAAAAGCTCAGTGACACACGTTGCGACGCAGGAATAAGAAGTGTTAAAGCAGTCCGTTATCAAATTAGTGCCATCCATGACGCTTTAATTACTTAGGCTATTGAAACTCAGAAAACTGATGTTCAAGTCTCAAATGAGGCTATTACTCTAGCCGAACAGTTAAAATATTTCACCTTAATAGTTTCATTGGTTACATACCTTTTCAAATGAATGTAGTTAGTAAATCTCTACAATCAACAGATATGGAACTCGGTAAATGCACAGAAATGTTGAAAAAATGCTGCACATTCTTGGAAGATTATAGAAATACGGGCTTTAAAAACGCCATTTTAACGGCGAAGGAATTAGCTGAAGAACTTAAAATTGAACCCGTGTTTAGAGCAAGAATTCGACGTGTTAAGCGTCAGGTCGGCGAAAATGTCCGCGATAAGCCTATAACTTGTTCCGAAAAAAAATTTGAGATTTTTATTTTTATTTTTATAGTTGCACTCGCACTCAAGGCTAAGGCCTTATTTTTTTTAATAATTTGCGCGCACTCAAGGTCTAATAACCTTATTATGTCGGCGACACAGTGCGGGCAGAAGATAGAGAGGAAGAGGAATAGAGGAGATGCCGATGGACATTGATCTTAAATGCTTGCATGTTGCATTGAGGGGGGAAAACCGAATCCGGCAGGGAGTTCCAGATTCGTGTGGTTCGGTTAATGAAAGATTCTCTATATTTGACAGTACGTCCAAAAGCGGGCTTCAGAGTATATTGGTGAGCATTCCTAGAGAGACGTGTATTGCGGGAGAAATGTTGAAGGGGCGGAATGCAACTGGCTATTTCATCAGAGCATTTTTGGTGGTAGTAACGATAAAACAGGGAGAGGCAGGTAACATTCCTGCGGTGTTCCAGCGAGTCTAATGTTTTGGTAATGCTGGAGTCACCTATCAGTTTTATGGCTCGTTTTTGTATTCTGTCTAGTAGGTGCAGTGAGGTCTTGGAAGCACCGGACCAGACATGAGCGTTAAACTCTAATTTGGGGCGAATGAACGCCTTATAGATTGTAGCCAGATCTAAGGGTGAGAAATATTTCTTGCATCTGTATAAGAATCCTAGGCATTTCGCAGCATTCTTGGCGACACTGAATATATGGTCGCTCCAATTAAGATTGTGAGCAACACTCATACCCAGGATGGAAAGCTTTTCAGTTTCTGAGATGCAAGTGCCATTCATGGATAATGGCTGCGGGTTATTTATACGCTTTGACGACAAGAGACAGCATTGTGTTTTGGAAGCATTAAATTCCACTCTATTGTTTTTACCCCATTGGATGATGCTGTCGATATCGGAATTTAATGAGCTTAACATACGCTCATTATCTACAACCCAAGTGCAGGGTCGTAAACTAGTGAACGAATATGAGAAGCTGAGGGTACTGTCGTCAGCGAAGGAGTGAATTGGATTAGAAGTAACAGACAAGAGATCATTTATAAAAATAAGAAAGAGTGTCGGAGACAAAACGGAGCCCTGGGGAACACCGGCATTTAAAAAGTGAGTATCAGACTTGAATCCGTCCAAAACAACTTGAATTGAACGATTCGAAAGGTAGCTTCTAATCCATTGAAAGAGAGATTCATCGATCCCAAATGCACGCATTTTCGACAAAAGGGCTTCATGCCAAACCCTGTCAAATGCTTTCGAAATATCCAGTGCAACAATTTGGCTTTCACCTGCTTGGTGAAGGGAGTGATTCCACTTTTCAGCGAGATATGCCATCATATCACCAGTGGATCTGTTGCTGCGGAAACCGTATTGGCGGTCATTGAGGAGTTTCCGTGATTCAAGATATTTCAAAAGCTGACGGTTAATCAGCGTTTCCATGACCTTGGAAAGAAGGGACGTTAGTGCAATGGGTCGGTAGTTGGAGGGAGAAGATGATTCGCCTTTTTTGGGTATAGGCTGGACAAATGCTGTTTTCCACCTACTCGGAAAGAGCCCAGAGGTGTAGGAAAGGTGAAAAAGCTTACGCAGTGGTTTTGCCAGCGTAGAAGAACACCTCTTCAGAACTATTGAGGCAATACCATCTGGACCAGCGGATTTGTGTATGTCGAGGTCTTTAAGAACCCTTGCTACTGTACGAGTGCGGAAGTGGATTAGCCCCATGGTGGAATTTACGCACTCTGTTTCAGGCGGAGACAAAGTACAAGCTGGCAGCTGAGAACTGGTTGCGAAATGGGCAGCAAGTAGGTTAGCTTTGTCTAAGGGGGTGACAGCTGGGATGTCATTGTGGATGAGCGTCGGTATAGACGACTTAGTTGAGTTTTTTACGTTTTTTACAAACGACCAGAAACTTTTGCTACCTTTGGGACATTGAAGGATTTTACGCCTTAATTTTTGGTCGGATTGGAATTTAATCCGTCGAATGTGGGAGTTGCAGTCATCACGTTTGAACGTTGTGCGAGCGAAGGTAAGAGGGTGAGGGAGAGTTTCGCTCAGGTTTACACACAACCTGAACGGAGTGCAGTGGTTTTGGGTCGTAGGAGTTCGTTCACTACTCTCAGGGGTGGTTTGTCCTAAATAGGACGAGCCGACCAGATTTTCGCATTGGTTATAATTCGCAGTAATTCGTTCATGCACTTTTGGTGTTAATTGTGTTAATTGAATTTTTCAATTGTCTTTTGGACACCACATTCATTTCAGTCAAAAAAAGATTCGAACAATTAATGAGTACTCGGAATCTTGGTCTTTTTAATACAATATACAACAGATTCCGGAAAAACCCGACCTTGTCAAACTCTGTGGTGATCTCCAATTGAAATTAACTGTAGACTCTAAATCAGATACGGATGGTTGTATGCTGTGTGATGAACTTATAAGTCTGAAATCATTTTTGCCGTATCAGAATGTGGTCACTCCTGTTTTTGTTTCAAGTTTTATCAAAGATCGTAACTTACAAGAACTATATCCCAATGTATGAATAGCATTGCGAATATTATTGACTATACTCGTAACGGTTGCTAGTGGGGTAAGCTTAAGCTCAATTTAGATTGACGAACTTGGCAACTTTGTCAATCGAAAATTGACAAGTTTGAATTGCAGTTAGCGGGCGCCGTAAAAATCTCGCCCAGGGCGCTGGCAGTGCTAAAACCGGCACTGCATGCAGATGTACCTCCTTATAACCTTCCCGGGCTACAGAACAGCCCGCGCAATAATTTCAATCTACTTATCACCGTTGTTGTCAAAACGCATTAATTCCCTGACAAATCACTCAAGGTTTTCTACGCTTCATCAAAACATCATAAATCACATCGACTTTATTGTTATATCGCCGGCACTAGGTGCTTGAGATACATATGTATGTATGTACATACATAAACAGCAGGCATAACATTAGTTCCAGCATTAGCTCGTCAAGATATCCAGTATCGCGCAGCCTAATAAAACGTAACTCAAATTGAATAATTTTTAAGAAGCACAAAAATTAACATTTCCCCACACAAACGCATTGCGCTACGTTGGATTCAGTGCTTGGCACTGCTGCCAACCGCACACATTTGACCGGAACGCGCTGTCAATGCATAATTCATGCCAGCAATCTAATCCAGAAAACCAACAACAACAACAGTACAAACATAAAAAATATACTTCAAGCTGATGCAAAGAGAGAAAAAAGCAATATCATAAAAAAATAGATTGAGATACTTTTTAGTCGTTGCCGTTGGTTGTTATAGCACAACATAACCTAAAAGTAAGCAAAAGGCAGAAAAAAGCCGAGTAAAAAACTCAACTACAACTTTCTCTCTAGATTTCCCTCTTCTCCATACATTCACACAACAACGACGAGCAAGAGGCAAAGAAAATAAACGAAAAGCAAATAAAGCGAATTGAGAAAAAGAGAAGCAAAAAATGAGCTTAATTCGCTGAGCGAAAAAACAAGTACGCCGCCTATGCATGTGTGAGTGTACTGAGATTCGCTCTCTGAGCATAGTCCATACGCACACAAATTCGTTTTCGATTAAAAGCGACACTAAGTGAAATGCGGCAACATCGCCGAATGACCTTTTTCGGTCTTCGATTGCACACTATTCACTTGTTTGCACGCATACACTCGTACCGAGTGTTGATACGGGTGGTTGTGCGATTGTGTGAAAATGTTTTCACGTAGCTACGACGGAATTTTGTATCTACAGCATACTACTGCTGGCCGCAATGAAGGTCGGCAACGTCGCATTTTTTTATTATTATTTTCTCTTTGGATTTTATGTTTATTTTTCTTTTTTTCGCTTTTTGTTAACGTTTTTCTGTCTGTTTTGTTTGATTCCTCCGCTGTTATGTGTGGCACTCGCGTTCTTAGTTGTGTGCAACGATGTGTACGATTGGTAAGTAAGGGAGGGGGCGCCCGCCGCCCAACAGCCTCGGGCTAGGCGATGGTACTGACGAATTATTTTATTTTTTTTTTCCTCTATATTCGGTTTGTTGGCAAAAGTTTTTCTTTCTCCTGGCGAAATTGTTTTTGTTTGCTTTCAGGTTTCATTGCTTTTGTTGTTGTTGTTATTGTTGTTTTGTTTTATTTTTCTTGTTGGGTGTTTTTGCTAGCACGTCGACAGTAGTGTGGAGAGCTTCTATACGGATTGCTTCGGGCGCATTGCTACTGTTGCTTATGTTTTTTTGGTGAATTGCGAAAGCGCTCTCTGTCGCGTTTGAATAATGAGCAGAAAGTGCTTAAATGCAAAGTTGCCTTCCGCGCTAAGAGATATAGTATTTATACATTACTACGTGCTAGTTATGGGTGGGACGGGTGGTGGGTGGGTGTACATCACCAGCTAGTGAGCAACTGCGAAACAGAGATAGATAGCAGTCAAAGGCATACCTAAAGGCGATAGAGCTGGAAAGAGACCTATGCGGAATTAATTATTGTGCCAAGTTTTCCTTTTTGTTTCTGTCAATTTTTTGTTGTGCTCAAGCATAAACGGCGGCGACACAATAGCATCAGCCGACGACACCGCCGACTGGTTGTGAAGACAACGCGTGGATATGACGAACGTTTTACTGCCGCACGGAACGGGGGGGCCATTTGAATTATGCTGACTTGAAGTCGGTTTTTGTTTCATAACCGAAGTTTTAGGTTGACTTTTCAGACGGTTGCCTGAAAAAGTTTTGTAATTAATTTTAATTAATTTTCAACGCAGCAATTGTTGTCGGAAGGTTAGTGGGCGGTAGTTTCGGTGGGCGGACAGTGATGCGCTTATTTAAATTCGTTTCCGAGTCGAGCGGATTTATGAGCGGCTGCCAGAACGGCAATGTTCGTATTAATTATCATTATTTGAGCTGGTAATGAACTTTTATTTTCTGTAGATCTTGTGAGTGTCGAATTGATGGACAGGGAGGTAGGTTTTATGAGGGCCACTATACTGGTTAGGTGTTATAAAGGGGAAGGCTTCATTAAGCGCCGTTAAGGGCAGTTAAGCGCCGCTTTGATCGGTAACTTGTTGCCATTTTTAACCCTTATCCTCTATTCATGGGTCCAAATTGCCCTAACACAAATTTGTGGACTTAGGACTTGACAACTTTTTTTTTAAAATAAAACGCAAACCATTTGAGATATTAAAAAAAAACTTTATTATCGGCTTGAAGTACAATTAAACCATTTATAAATGGAACTCGACTTCGTACATATGGCAACCGAGGGCACGTTTGCAGCGGTCGATTAGTTAGACCCAATTTTCGATGACTCGGCCACATATTTCGGCCGAAACGGCTGCTATTTCGCGTTCAATGTTGGCTTTGAGCTGTTCCAACGTCGTCGGCTTGTTGGCATAAACCAATGACTCAACGTAGCCCCAAAGAAAATAGTCTAGAGGCGGTAAATCACACGAACTGGCCCACTTCTTGAGATAACACGCTCATCAAACTTACTCTTCAATAAATCGATTGTAATGTGTGCTATGTGGCTTGTGGCACCATCCTGTCGTCCAAGTCCAAGTCTTCCAATTCGGGCAAAAAAATAATCGGTAACGCGTTATCGGGCGCGATAACGCTGGCCATTCACAGTAACGTGGCGATCCTATCGTCGACGAAAAAATATGGCCCAATAACGCCGCCGGCATGCAAACCGCACCAAACAGTTATTTTTTGTCGATAAAGTGGTGATTCATGAAGCACATGTGGATTTTCACCCGACCAATTACGCATATTTTGCTTATTGACGAACAAATCGAGCCAAAAATGAGCTTCGTCACTGAAGATGATTTTGCGATGAAATTCATCATCTTGGCGTATCTTCTCCAGAGCCCAATCGGAGAACGTACGTCGCTTTAAATGGTTCATCGGCTTCAATTCTTGAGTAAGCTTGATCTTTTATGGGTGTAAATCTAGATCCTTACGTAAAATACGTCATAATGTGGTCTGAGCGATGCCCAATTCTTGAGAACGCCGTGGAATTGACTGATTTGGATCGTTTGCTACGGACGCTCGAATGGCAGCGATATTTTCGACACTTCGACCAACCCGTTGTCTCACTGACACGGCAACATCTTCGTCTTCTTTTGGTGGCGTTACAGCCCATGAAGGACCAGAGCCAAGCTTCTCTCAATCACCCAAGTTGTGTGTGATTAATTTTTTACACAGGTGAAAGGGACCTACAGTTTAATGCCGATTCCGAACGGCGTGAGTTGAGAAGCTTTTTCATGGCAACTATACTACGGGGGATTTTGCCAGTACCCCGCCGAGGAGGGACGCCGCGAAATAAACGTTCGATGGCGTTGGTGTTATCGGGATCCGAACTTGCTCATCGTGCGTTAGAGTCCAACACACTTTTCCAAACTGGAACGAAGAAAAACGTATCAGACGGAGAATTTTTTTGGAGAAATTTGGGGGAAGTTTTGATTTAAGGGGAAATCTCTACTCGAACTTTCTTTCCCAACGGTGGTGCGGGAAGATTGGTGGTTCAAGATCTGCAAACACGAAAAAATCCAGAACAAGCTACAGTGTCAACCCTGAAGAGATCCCGTTGCTATTTGTGCCCGAACCAATCCAACAGCACAAGATATTCAACAAAATGTACAAAATGTTCAAAATTCATTTGTAAAATGCATTCCGAACAAAAAATTACGTGTTCATTTCCCTTAGACGACCCATGACCTAAGAGCTGTGTCATAATGGAACAGCTCATATTCAATACCACGGAAGCACTGCAAAATCTAACTGGTCGTTAAACTTGTCCCACTGCGATTCGACTATGTATGACCGTTTTTGCTTGAGGATATCGTTCATCACTAGTCACCACTAGCTTTAGAAATGGCCGGATTTAATTGCGATTTAACAGCGACTCACAAATGAATATTCAGTCGTATAGGTAGGTAAAGAGACCAATTAAAAGCCATTAAATACCAAATAAAATGTATCAGTCTCCATACACCTGCCACAGAAGCTGTAAAGTCCAGCGGCGACAATGTTATGACTTAGGGATGTTTCCGTAATGTGTTGTCGGTAAAAAAAAAAGTCGCAGAAAAAGAACTTCGAAGCTGCAATGGAAACATCTAGATGGTTAGAGCCTATAATAAAGTCTCGTTAATCCAAATCGCTTTTAATCCGAATATCGCGTTAATCTGGATCTCTATTTTTTCTCATTGTGTACTCTGTAGTCCGTATCTGCCCCGATTCTTGTACGGTGCCATCTGTAATTCTCAGCTAGAATTTCACTTGTCGCAAATTTATATTAGAAGCTTTTGCAGAGAGGACCCTAGTAGGCTCTACCGAAAAAACACCTCCTGAACGACAGGCAAGCAAAGAGCGTTTTACTTTTCTTACCTGTACTAACTCAACAGGCACACATCAACTGAAAAGGCTATTGATTGGCAAATCAAAGAAGCCACGTTCCTTTGGTACAGCGAATTTGCCTGTGGAACATTATTCAACTGTAAGTGCCTGGATGACATCCAAAGTTTTTAAAATTCATTTGTGCCTCAAAAAAGTGTGTGCATGCAAATGGACTTCTTGAAGGAGCGTTGCTGCTATTGGACAATGCGTCATCCCGCCCACAAGCAAATGAGATCAAACCTGATGACGGCATGGTAAGGACACTATTTCTACCACCAAACTGTACGTCTCTGATCCAACCAATGGATCAGAATGTCATAAGAATTACGAAGCTAAACTACAAAAAGAGTTTACTATTTCACGTTACGACAGGGTACGGTTTAGAGAAGAGCTTGAGAAACCCACTCAGGCCCTACCTAAACCTAGAACGAAACAATTGGCAGAGAACGCCGTTCATAACCTAAATAGCGCCATCATCAGTTGTTTTGAACTCGCATGTCCTGTCAGGAGACCTCCCTGCAGGAAATTGGTTCCCTGTTGGAATGCCGAGCTCCAAAGTCTTCGCAGGGAAGCCGGAAGTCTTCTGAATAGATCGCTCAAATCGAATTCGGAAGATGACTAGAACAAGTATCGGTCGAAGCAGAAAGAATATAAGAAACTTATTCGTAAATTGAAAAACGATTCTTATGGGAGCTTCTACGAAGAGATCAAGTCTTTAAGTGCGACTAGCAAGTTGTGTTGGCCAGTGACTTGCACGATCTTTTCAAGCACGATGTTAAAAAAGTTGCATGACAGCGCGTAACCTTGCCTAAATCCTTTTTTAACATCAAAGGTCTCGGTTTGCTCATTACCGACCCTAATCGAGCAGCGAGAATTCTGCATTGCCATCTTGCACAGTAGGACGAGTTTGGCAGTAAAACTAGACATGGCTTTGTATAGCTCATCTCTATACACGCTGTCATATGCAGCCTCGAAATCGACGAAGAGGTGGTGAGTGTCGATTTGGTCTTCTCCAAGATCTGCCGTAGCGTAAATATTTGGTCGATATATAACGCCATGTTTACTTTTGACATTCCTGCTAGGCTCGTCAGACTTTGCAGGATGACTCTGGAGAAAGCTCGCTGCTCCATCCGAATCGGTGCAGAACCGACTGATAGTGTCGAAGTCAAAAAAGGATTTAGATAGGGTGATGAGCTGTCGTGTGATTTCTTCAACATCATATTAGAAATGATTATGCAAAAATCACTGGCCAATACAAGAGGCACAATCTATTTCAAATCCTCGCAACTCCTTGCTTACGCGGACGATATTGACATAATAGGTAGATCACAGCGAGATGTCAATGAGGCGTTTGCGAGTATTGAGATGGAGGCGGCGAAAATTGGTTTGCCAGTAAACGAGGGCAGCACTAAATATATGCTGTCATCAGTCAAACAAGACGCTCACCACCGACGTCTTGGCCAGCACGTTTGTATTGGCAGTTATAAGTTTGAGTTGGTCAAGGGCTTCGTCTACCTTGGCTCCGTAGTGAGCAGACTCACTCTTGCCAAACGCTGTTTCTTTGGGCTCAGGAGGCAATTGAGTAATAGAACCCTCTCCCGAACGACAAAGTTGACTCTATTTAAGACCCTTATCATCGCGGTGCTGCTGTACGGGGCAGAAGCATGGACACTATTAAAAGCGGATGAGGAGGTCCTTGGTCGGACTTTGCGCGTGATTTTCGGGCCTATAGACGTAGACGGGGGATGGAGGAAAAGATTCAACCACGAATTTTACGGGCTGTACAGCGACATGATTCTAGTCAGGCGTCTACGGATTCAACGCCTAAGATGGCCAGGCCATGTAGAGCAAATGGGCACCACAGCTCCAGCCCGGAGAGTCTTTGAATCCAACTCCGAGGGACGAAGAAACAGTTGACATACATACATATGTATATTGGCGTAACAGTCCATGAAGGACCAAATCCGAGCTTCTCTCAATCACCCATGTTGTGTGTGATTGAGAGAACTTCGGCGATATTCGAGAAGCTTTTCGTGACAATTGTACTATAGGGGGTTTTGTCAATACCCCGCTGAGGAGAAGTACCGTGAAAAACACGTTCGATGACATGGCTGTTGTCAGGATTCGATCCCGTGTCATCGGCGTCAGAGGCCAACACACTACCCGCTGAGCTACGGCGCTGTTAATATGGCGCACACAGGTGAAAGGGGACCTGATCCAATTGGATGTGCGGCAATGAAAAAGGCTAGCAAAAGATCGTGCCAGTTGGAGGGGCATGTTGGTTGAGGCCCAGGTTCACCCCGAACTGTAGCGGCCGTTAAAAAGGAGAAGAAGTTGTACCAAGCGCTAGGGTTATCTGGTGATTGCACCGGGCATTTCATAACATCTGCTGTATTGCGCTGAAACCGCACCCTTGCTACTTTTGGATGTTTAGGATCACCCGCTTGTTCTATCGAAGCGACGTTTCTCCCTCCATAAAACGAAAGCATAATTGCTTCGACGATTTCTGTGTATCGTACAGGGGTTAATAGTGTAGGCGACCAATAACGTGCCAAGAAAATCAACCCCAAACCATCGTGCTTCCACCACTATCCTTGATTGTTTTGGTGGTGTACTGAAGAGCAAATATTTTTTAATTTTAGATTTCGTCCACATTTCTTGTGGTGCCAAATGTTCCTGGGCAAACAACTTTCGTTATTGCCTTCTCGACTTCCTTGCGGTCAATTCAGCTTCCATTAGTCTTCTTCTTTCTGTTGAAGTCTTACAATTAAGTCCATGAAAATGCTTCTTTTTATCAATTTCACTATCTGCCGAATGGTTCTCCCGCAATCGCTTGTGATCCGCCTCATAGTCCAAATGCACACTGTTGTCCCGTAGTAGTAGGCCCACTTTAACAACTATCAAAACGTAAGTAACAACAAGAGCTATCCATTCACCTAGTCTGTTAAGTGCTTAAACAATTAGTCGTAAAAGAGTTATGTTTAAAATGGCTAAGATGGAATTAGCGTCACTGATTTCGGGAAATTTAAATTTCCCAGAAGCGAACTGCGTGTCTCTATTATTTTAGACAGCGCTGTACATGTAGTAAATGGTTTTTTTTTTCGGACTTAATCACTACAAATTCGTTTCCTCTTCCTAAGTTCACCTTGACTCTTTAGCATTCATCTTTTCGATTTTTACAACCAGTATCTATGTATCTCCCACGGCTTCGAAATAAATTATTTGATTTTAATGTGTTCGAGTTTTGTTCGGCGAATTGTCGATTCATTTAATCACTCCTCCATCGGTATTTTCCTGGACTACGTATTTGGTAATTTTTGAAATATACAAAATTGTCAAATTTGTTATTTGTATCTTTCGTGTAAAGACTTAACATTAGCTTCAATCTATCTGCGTCCACTTCGGTATATGGTGTACATGTGGACCGATTTGGCAGCAGACAATTTCGAATTTGAAGATACATTTGGTTATTCAATTTTATACGGCAAAAACCGGTTCAAATTTTATCTTTGAATGTTGTCACCAAATTATCGATAATATTTTGGTGTCTTTCCGGGAACAGCGTGACGTCGCATTGGATTTGATTACCAAATTGCTTTTTCACAGCCTGCTGCCAACAGTCTACCGCCAAAAGAAGAACAACAGGTTCGGGGAGCCTGTCATAATGTGTTATTATTATTTATTTATTTATTTATTTAGCGTCATAAAATATAACGAACATGTATTCACCTACCAAGCCATTTGGCTTATCTGCAGGAGATTATTTGCAAGACTTTTAACTAATTTTAATCAATCGTCAAGATATACACAGCCTCCGCGTGGCCCCCCCTGGATAGTTATACTGACACCAGCCATGTAGTAAACAAATGTATGCAGCGACCCACCCCTTGTTACTGGGGAAAGAGGAACCTGGCCCACCAGTTGGTGGTTGCGCTTAGGGTTAACACCCCTATCGCATAAAACAACACTTGTTCAGAGACAGCCAACAGCCTCGGATACGGGCGGATTACATGTTGACGACCCCCTGCAAACGTCTAAAAGGAAACGAAATGCAGATCTGTATCTGGAACCTTAGGTCCCCCAACAGACCAGGACTCCTATAAGACAGACATTACCGCGCTCCTAGAAGTGCGACGGGATGAGACAGGCAAAAAGCGGATGAAAAGCTGTGATATATACTACGGAAACTGTTACAGAGAAAATAAACCACAGACTCAGGAAAAAAGTCTTAAGCTTCCAACATGTAAGCGAACGCCTCATAACTATCCGCATCAAGGCCAATCTCGGCAATATAAGCTTAATATGTGTCGACTCCTCCACAGAGGAGAAGGATGACCGACACAAAGACGACTTCTAGGAACTCCTAGGCAGAACATATGCCCAATGTCCCACCTATGACACCAAAATCGTTCTAGGAGTTTTCAATGCGAAGCTGGGTAAGGATGCTATCTTTGAACGAGTCATTGGAAAGCACATCCTACACAACACCACGTCAGAAAACGGACTAAGGCTAGTGGACTAAGTACACGATTCCCACACCTCAACATCCATAAGGCGATCTCGCGGTCTTTTGATCAATCGACAACCAATCAAATTGATCACATTGCGACCGACGGCAGACACTCCTCCAGCATCCTAGATGTCCGAACCTTTCGAGGAGCCAACATCGGCTCTCATTACCTTGTTGCAGCCAAGGTACGGATGCGGTTTTCTCGGAATCAACGGAGTCGAGCAAAATTTAAATTTAAATTTAAAATTTAACGTCGGAAAGCTGCAATCGCAGGAGACCGCCAGGACCTTCGCCGATCAAGTCTCCCTCAAGCTCTCTAAAGTCCCGATGCGATCTGCACAAATCATAGAACAGCAATGGAGTCGTTATCAGAATGCCATCAGAGAGGCCGCCTCAGATGTACTCGGTTTCAAGCCACCCCCTTCGAGAAACCCCTGGTTTGATGACGAATGCTGACAGGCCCATGTAGAAAAACAGAATGTATACTGCATCGACGGACGAGAGCTGCTCGCGAGCTCTATCGACAGAAAAGGAGAGAGGAGCATGCGCTTCTGAGAAGAAAAAAGAAGGAGTACGAGAAGCGCGAGATCGATGAAATGGGGAGATGCTATTGCAGGAACGACGTTCGAAAGTTCTTCTAAAAAGTAAAACGAACATGCCACGGCTATAAAACCAGAAGAGAAGGCTGCAGGGATGAGCAGGGGCAACTAATGAGATTGTGGAAGGACCACTTCTGCAGACTGTATAATGGCGATGATAGTCAAAATGCCGCCGTCAGGCAGAACGAACCATTCACAATGGACGAAGATGAAAGAGAATCCCGTCGGCCGTCCACCCGACCTGGACGATGTTAAGACAACGATGTCGATAGCTGCTGGAGCAGACGAACTCCACGCGGAGCTGTTTAAAGCAGCTGGCGATGAGCTGGTTAGGAACATGCACCAACTCATCTGCAAGATATGGTCGGAAGAACGCATGCCCATTGAATGGAATCTCAGTATCGTTTGCCCGGATCATAAGAAGGGAGACCCCTATGACTGAACATTGTGTACAAGATCCCCTCTGCCGTACTGTGTAAGTGCCTGAAACCATTCGTGGACAATCTGATAGGTTCCTACCAGTGTGGTTTCAGGCCAGGAAAATCCACGATAGACCAAATATTTACACTACGGCAGATCTTGGAGAAGACCGATGAATTCCAGGTCGACACGCACCAGCTTTTTGTCGACTTTAAAGCCGCATATGATAGCGTTTATAGAGACGAGCTATACAGAGCCATGTCATGCTTTAACATTCCTGCCAAACTCGTCAAACTGTACAGGATGACTATGGAGAACTCTCGCTGCTCCATTTAGGTCGGAGGTGAGCTAACCGACCCCTTCGATGTTAAAAAAGGTTTTGGACAGGATGACGCACTGTCATGTGATTTCTTAAACATCATTCTTGGAAAGATCGTGCGGGACTCTGCGGCCAATACAATACGTATGATCTACTTCAAGTCTACACAATTGCTTGCCTACGCAGATGACATTGACGTTATTGAACGGACAAAGCGAGACGTCAATGAGGCGTTCGCAAGCACTGACGCAGAAGCGGCTAAAGTGGGTCTAAGGGTAAATGGGGACACAAAACCCCATCTATCATCAAAGAAAGACGCGCAGCGCCGACGTCTTGGTCAGAACGTCACCTTCGGCAGCTATATTTTTGAAGTAGTCAAGGACTTCGTCTACCTTGGCCCGATAGTGACAAGCAGCAACGACACCAATGCTGGGATATGCAATCTTTGATCCCGTTTGTGTAAACGGAGAATGGAGGAGGAGATTCGACCAAGAACTGTTCGGACTGTACAGCGACATCAGCCTAGTACGACGTCAACGGATCCAGCATCTACGATAGCTAGGCTATATAGAGCCATGGGCCATATAGAGCTGCGGCCGCCTCTAAGATGGCGCAAACGGGTGGAAAGGGACGTCAAGCAACTGGGCGTGTGACAGTGGAGACAGCTAGCAAAATATCGTGCCGGCTGGAGAGGCTTGTTGGTTGAGGCCCTGGTTCACCCCGAACTGTAGCGCCATCTAAGTAAGTAAGTAAGTGTCACTGCAACATACGTAAGGTGTCATTAGAGTTTTAAGTCATGACATGCAATAGAACAGGTTTTAACATAAATAAGTGTCTCAATCAAACGTGTGACACACTTAATCTTAAAGAGTGTCGAATGACACACTTGCTGCGTGTTGTATGTACATATGTAGCTGCCGTTTTTTTTTTTCATCACAAAATGTCCTTTTTTCTTTTCTATTTTTTCTAATAGACTGTCAGTCCACCAACGGCAATGTAATCACTACAATCATCAAGTTTCCAACTTAATAAAATCGTAACTTGGCTTTCAGCCAGAATAATCGACGTAGGCTATAGTCGTAGCCAAAAATAGAATGGACTTGGTTCCTGAATGCGATTTTGGCATCTTTTTTTCTCTTTCATTTTACGACCAATTTGCATTAGCAAAATCATCACGAACCGTCATCGATCTCACAACGTGACTGGTGCATACTTGACAGAAATGGAATGTTAATAACACGTACTCTGTATTTGTATCTTGGTTGAGCTCATACTCAGAATAAACACACGTATGTAATGTACATATGCCGTATTTCACTAATTGAATTCACCCCATAGCCTATACGTAAGTTAACAAAATATTTTTCCACAAGTTTCTACGCCTGCCACATGCTCTTGGATAAGGTAAAGGCGTTGTGCCACGCCCGCCATTATATAGATTGCATGTACACGCATACCTTGGTGCATTTTGGATCATAAAGGGATTTTTATATGCATTATGTAAATGAATGTCAAAAATATTATAACAAGGAATAGGATAGTCACATCAGTTGCCTATAAAATCAATAAAACAACTTATTGTTTAAGGGATGTGAACACAGTTCTTTTCCTTTTACACATGTCTCTTAAATTGTGTGTAAAAAGAAATAAAAAGAAACCTACCCGAACCAGCGAAAATGTAGGTTTTTTCTAGACAGTTTTTTATGGCAAATTTCAGGATAATGGTGAGCTACTGAACTGAGCTCATATAACTATTTTATACAAGTTTATAGGTCCAAACCAAATAATTACCGTTAAAACCATTTTGTCATTTTAGTAATTTGTTTCATAACTCGTCATTCTTCATTACACTTTTTACCAAAAAAGAACTAGGGCGGTCGACCGAGCTGGTTATCCGCTCCTACGCCAAAATATTGAGGCGAAGCGTACCTCTCTACTTACTCGACATTTCTTAAGATCGTTTATGGAACTCATACATACATACATACATTTTCAGTGGCCCGCATGTTCCCCTAATAGAGCCGCGGGGGTAATGTGCGCACGCGGGATCTCCAGGCCACTCGAGCCTCCATCATCGACTCTAACTCATCAGGAGCTATGCCCAAGCACACCCAGGCGAGTTTTTTGACTTGGTCCAACCACCTCGTCCTGGGTCTGCCAAGCGGTCGCCTGCCTGATGGTATTGTATCCAAGGCACGGTTCGGGCTCCCCCCGCACTGCCGTGTTTCTCACCCTATGCCGGCGAGTAACTCCCACAATAGAACGAAGAAATCTCATTTCGGCAGCTTGTATTCGCGATCTTATTCTTTCGGTCAATACCCAAATTCATGACCATAGGTGAGAGTTGGAACGAATAGTGAGATCAAAGCCGCTAACTTGGCTTTGACACCAAGCTCGGTCTTCCTGATTACAGATCTTCCAAGCTGTTTCAAAATTGACCCAGCTTGGCCAATCCTGCAGGAAAGCTCAGTATTACTCCTCCCATCACTCGTGGAGAAGACCCCGAGATACTTAAACTTCTCCACCTGCTTCAATGGTACTCCACTAACATGTAGAGCGCATTGGACAGGTGTTCTGGAAATAACCATAACCTTGGATTTGTCCACGTTAACCCTCATTCCAGCATCAGCACATACGGCCACAAACCTATCTAGCGCGCGCTGAAGTTCCGTCTGGGAGGATATGAGGACAACTAAGTCATCTGCAAAAAGAAGATGACTTATCCTCAACTCTCCCAATGTAAAACACTCCTCGCCTTGACTGCGCTGTAACATCCAGTCCATATATATAATGAAAAGGAGAGGTGACAAGACGCACCCTTGGCGAAGTTCAACGCCCACGGTGGAAGGTGTTAATTTACTACCGTTAACTCGAACGCAGCTGCTACAGTTTGTGTATAGAGACTGAATGGCCCTCAACAGAGGACCATCAATCCCATACTCATGCAGAACAATCATTCATTGCTCAATTCACACAGCTGCTAGAACTCATTTGCCTTTCGCAGGACTGAAAATGACGGTACGGAAAGCTTCATTTTCTCAAAAAATTTCATCGCTTCTGTCGGTGAAACGCTGGTAAGGTCGATAGTTGGCGGCGGCAGTGAGCGTTGCTCTTCAACAAACTTTGGACGCTTTTGCACGACGACATTAGCTGACGGTTGTGGGGCGATCATCGCGAGAAGTGATGCGTCTGTGTTGCAATACTATTGACTCGATCCGAGGACGCTGAGTGTCAAGTTACTTGGCCGCATCATCGGTAGACGCAAACGGATCAATGTACAGGTTATTCTTCCTGCGAAAAGTTTCGAGCGCATCGCGCGGTTTTGGGCAGCGTTTTTTAACCACAAGAATGCAGTTGTACTGGCTGTTACTGATGGTCTTTTCGTAGTCTTCGTATGGTTGCGCAAAAGATGGTGAACTGCGAAATTCTTCGACCTTCTGTAGCATGGCAACGTGGACCTTGGCTTCTTCTTTGAGCTGCATCTTGACTTTTAATGCATTGTCGATCTTTATAAAGCTGGTCTTAGCCGTCACGCATACGCTCAGCAGCTTGAGCATTTGTAGCATCTCGTTGCTCAGCAGTTTGATTTGCACGGCTTTCTTTTGCAATACTCTTGAAATTATCGCGGAATACGACTTAATTACAGGGGATGTCATCAAAAATGTGCCGATAAATGCTATATCTTGTTAACGCATCGCTTAGGTTAGAACATGTACCGAGTCAATGGAAGGTCGCCGAAATTGTTATGGTTCTAAAGCCCGGAAACACCGACGGGTAAAACATCTTACCACCCAATATCGTTGTTGAAGACAATTCCGAAAGTATTTGAAAAAGTTGTAATCAATCGCCTTAAACCGATTATCGAAGAGAAACGTCTTTTGCCGGATCATCAGCTTGGTCTCAGAAGCAAGCATTCCACTATAGACCAAGTACATCGAACATAAGCTAATATGTTCGAGTGCATTTCTTGACGTCTCCCAAGCCTTCGACAAGGCGTGGCACGAAGATTTGGTATAGAAGCTGAGACAAGTTTTCCCCGAATAACTATCGAACGTTCTGAAAAAACTACTTGTCTAATAGAATCTTTTGTGTTAAACACGGGAGCGAATACTCAAATTCTTAGAGCAATTACGGCTGGCCGTCCGCAGACAAGCGTACTTGATCGGTTGCTTTAATTGCTCTTGCGCTGTCTTCAAAGGACAAAACGATTTGATTCAGCGCGACGAACCTAAACCGCATGCACTCTGCGGATTGCAGGAACTTTCACTGGAAAGTTGCCTGCTAAATGTGATTACTTCGATGAGTCCACTGACTTAGTTGTAGTAAAAGGAATAATTAACTCGAATGGTGGTGTTCTTCATGTTCTCGGTCTTCATAGTGTCTTTTGAAGACTCCCGCAAACAAAAAAAAAACCTTAGTTGAACCCAAGACTCTACGGGTCGGAAAATGTTGTCCATCCACTCTGCATAGTCTAACCATCTTAAACGTTGGATCCGAAGACGTCGCACTAGGCTGATGTCGCTGTGCAGCCCGTACAGTTCGTCGTTGTATCTTTTCCTTATATTGAACGCAGAACTTTCCTCTTAAGTTAAAGTCCATGCCTCTGTGACAAAGAGGAAGACCGGGATGATTAAGGTCTTGTAAAGCGCAACCTTGGCCTTCCGAGAGGGGACTCTACTTCTCAATTGCCTCTTGAGCCCAAAACAGCAGCGGTTGGCGAGAGTAATTCTGCGTTTGATCTTAGGGCTGGTGTTATTGTCGCTGGTACTAGTGAGCCAAGGTAGACGAAGTCCTTGACCACTTCGAATCTGTAGCTGCCAATTGTGACGTTCTGGCCAAGACGTCGGTGTTGCGCGTCTTATTTTGGTTGACAGCATATATGTACATATTTCGTTTTACCCTCGTTAACCGAAAGACCCATTTCAGCCGCCTCTGCTTCAATGCTTTCGAATGCATCATTGACGTCCCGCTGTGTTCGTCCAATTACGTCAATATCATTCGCGTACGCAAGCAGTTGTGCAGACTTGAAATTGATCGTACCTCTTGTGTTGGCCAGTGAGTCTCGTATGATCTTTTCAAGCACGATGTTGAAGAAATTACATGACTGTGCGTTACCTTGTCTTAAACCTTTTTTAACATCAAAGGTCTCGGTTAAATCGTTATCGACCTTAATGGAGCAGCGAGTGTTCTCCATCGCCACTCTGCACAACCTGACGAGTTTGGCAGGGATGTCAAAACTAGACATGGCGCTATTATAGCTCGTCTCTATACACACTGTCATACGCCGCCTTGAAATCGACGAAAAGGTGATGGGTGCCGATTTGGTATTCTTGGGTCTTCTCCAAGATTCGCCGCAGTGCGAATATCTGGTCTATTGTGGACTTACCTGGCCTGAAACCACACTGATAAGTACCTATCAGATTATCCACACGAGTTTCAGGCGTTCACACAGTACGGCAGAGAAGATATTGTATGCGATGTTAAGAAGACTTATTCCCCTGTAGTTGGCGCAGTTATAGGGTTCTCCTTTCTTGTGGATTGGGCAAGCGATGCTGAGATTCCTTTCGTCGGGCATGCTTTCCTCCAAACATATTTTACAGATAAGCTGGTGCATGCGCCCTATCAGAGCAGGGCCAAGGCGCCCTCACCAGATCATCTCTGGCCACTTTAAATAGCTGGGCAGACAGCCCGTCTGCGTCCGCGGCTTTGTTGTTCTTAAGCTTTGAAATTACTAGCTTAATTTCATCTGGGTCGGGTGGACGGAATTTTCTTATATCTTCGTCCATTGTGAATTAACCATTCTACCTGACAGCGGTATTAGATCTTTTGTTACCGTTAAACGGTTTACAGAAGTGTTCCTTCCATATTTTCAGTATCGACTGTGACTCTACTACTAGTTGTCAGTCTTCATGCCTACAGGCTTCTGTTCTGGCTATATAGCCCTGGCATGTTCGTTTTACTTTTTCGTAAAACTTGCGATCGTCATTCCTGTGGTAGCATATCTCCATCTCCTCCTACTTTTCTGTTCGTAGTGTTCACAAGCGGCTCTCGTCCGTCTGTGTAGCATGGCTTTGTAGTCAGTTTGCTTTGCTACATGGGCTTGCTCACATTGCTCATCAAACCAAGAGTTTCTAGCAGCGTCTCTGATGGTAGGCTGGAAATGCTCCCACTGTTGTTCTGTGGATTGTGCCGGTGTCACCGGATTTTGCCGATAAACTCGAACGGCAAAGCTCCTAACGGTCACCTGCGATTGTAGCTTTCCCACGACAAATTTTCGTTGTCCAGCTCTTCTCCGTGGCATTCTTGATATCCTCATTCGTAACTTGGCTACAACAAGGTAGTGACCGAAGTCGATGTTGGCTCATCAGAAGGTTCGTACATCTAGCATGCTCTAGAAGTGTATGGCATCGATCGCAACGTGGTCAATCAAGTCCGTGGTCGACTGATCAGGTGATCGCCAGGTTCCCTTGTGGATGTTGCGGGAATCGCTTGCTAGAAGGTGATTACGCCCCGCCAGGAAGTCAAGTAGCCTGTGACCGTTTTCGGACGTGGTGTCGTATAGGATATACTTCCCTGTGATCGACTTAAATATGTCCTCTTTGACATACAAGATATACCACTGTGTCCAAAAAGTAAGGTGACATAGTATTCATTTTGAAAAATCTTCATTTATGCTTCCAAAACAATTTCAATTAGATTTTCCAATCTTCGAAACAGTTATTAAAGTCGATTTCGGGTGGGTCTTCAGCTCTCTCCTTGTTCAAAAAATTCAGTGCTTTCGGTACCATTTGAAATTTGATGCGTCTGGGGTCCAGAACATCCTTTAAAATTATAATGACTGATCCTTTTGAAATGTCAACATCATCAGTAAGATCACTAATTGGTAATCGACGGTTTGCAAGAAACAAAGCTTTTTTTTTTTTTTGACGTGAGCTTCGTGGGTTGAGGTTGGTGGTCGTCAAGGAAGCTCTCCGTCTTCGACACATTTTTTTCGACATATCCTTGTCATCATAGGCTTTCTCTGCCGTCCTCAATGAATCCATTAATGTTAGTGATTGACATTTTTAAAAGATTTGCCAGGTTGTAGCAGCTCATGATGGCTTGCGTACCGCTGCATCAACAGCTTTCATCGACTTTTCCAGTGATTGGCCACCGAGAACGAATTACATCTTTTATACCGAAACTTCCGGAACGGAATCGAGCAGACCGCTTTTGGGGTAAGCGTTCATTCATAGCACTCTCACCGTACACTTCACAGATTTTTCGGCATGTTTTTGTAGCGATATTAGGTTTTTTTATAATAAAAAAGCGTCACATAGCGTATTTACACAAAACGCGTTTTCGTTCGACAGAATCGGATATTGCCATCAACACGGTCTAGTGCTAAGAAACCACGGGTCCAATATGTACGAGTACATTTCTGTCTCCTAAAATAGACTTTCCAACCTGCACGTAGTGCATACGTAAGTACAAAATTAAATATGACATGCCTACATGCTGTGGGCTTCCTGCCCATTCATATGCATAATTCCAATTGTCGCATCCACTTGGAACGTAAACAATTTGACGGTTCAAGCAGCTAATCAAATCCACTTCAGTTCTCCTCAATAAGCAGAAGCACAACTCCAATACGTACATTCGATAGTTATTTATTCCTTTCCCGCATTAACCCAAAACCACATTGTTGCCCAACAATGATGCACACACAGACGCCCCTATGAGCACTTGATTGCACGCGGAAAGGTTCACGCACCCAGAGCTGGTCATTTTCTGTGCACAAATGCCAGCCGACAATGACAATGACTACGACGACGACGACAACGTCGCCGATGAGGACCAACACGACGCGTCGAACCGAAACGAAATCCAGAGGAAAGCAAAAACGGAAAGGCAGGAAAACAGAACAGCAGAAAAGCAGGAAAGCACCAACAAAGGGCGTGGCAGACGTGTGTGAAATATTTCTTCAAAATGACGGCCACAGAGGAAGAAATCTCTGGGTACACGGTCTCAGCCACACTATCAATCATCCAAAGACAAGCTTCGACGAGGACTCTCTTCATTTTTATTTTCTTCCTTTTTCACCATTATACCCGTCCTCCAGGGATAATCCTCTTTAGCTTGATAGAGTTAACCAACTACACACAATAGCACACGTCATAGATACTTTACTCCACATACAGGTTGGAAGTTAATAACTTGTTGTATGCTCCCTCGGTGCCATCGTATTGTATAGCTCCGTTCACCGTAAGTAAACTGATAACTAGCTGAGCCCTTAATGGATGTCAGTTTTGTTTTGGTTTCGCCGTCCGCCCCGAACTGTCGATAAAATTTATTGTCATACCCCATCGGGCTACTTAAAGGATTACAGGCAACGAAACACAATGAAGAACATGAACCGGACAAGGAGTCAATTTATTTATTTAATCAAACACCAGAGAGGCGACAGAAAGAAGTGCTCAGGAGTTGTACGGAACAGTTCGAGTGTAATTCCCGGGGGAGAACGATAACGTAATTGTGAAGTGCAGAAGCTAATTTCTCGTAGATGGATGGATGGCTTTGTTGTGGAATCAGCAATACGGTTTTGTTCTGGACAATTGATGAATTAGTTATTAGCTAAAATTGGCTGAGTCGTTCTCATGGAATTTGGTCCCTCATATTTCCTGTCGTAGTTGGGTCGGGTTGGGTCCAAATTAACTTATTTGTATCAAGTAGATATGCTCTTTAATTATTGATAAGATTTCACTGTTTTTAATTGAATAATTGAGTGGTTGTTACAGGCTTGTCTTGAAGTCAGCAAGCAGCGGAACAAATGATACTTTCTAACCAAATTTTCCCAATTGTGGCTTCGTTTTGGCCTAATGGCTACACCACACTCGGTGTAACCACTAAGGCTGTTCGTAGTAGGTTTGTGATTTTTAAAGAAAATATTGGTGGACAATGTATACTGAAAATGCTAGTGTGTTGAGCAACACGCAGCAAGTACCTACATACATATGTATATCATCCGACACACTTTTAGATTAAGTGTATCACTTAACACGTTTGAAATTGCAACACTAATTCGTTTTAAAACTATAACACGTTCTATTGTGTATCATGAAACAAAAAAAAAAAAACTCTAATGACACCTTAAGTGTGTTGCAGTGACAATATAATCAACACACTTTGGACCAATCAATAAAACCATAGGGACGTTTCTCAACTAGGTATATGCAACCTTGCCAGAAAGTAACTTGAGAGTCGGATCCATGGCGTTATGGTTAACACACCGGACTGTCAACCAGGCACGGTTGCATATACATATATATGTACATACATACATATGTACGTAGGTGGAAATTTCTATTTTGTGGGTATATAGTTGCGAAATATCCCTTTTTGTGTGATTTCTTAATAACGCACTTTAACACACTTTTGGGGTGTTGTAGTAACACACTTACCAATTTAGTTTCTAGCTTCATCATACCGTCAACGCTGTCAATCTTCGCTTTGAAAACGTTTATGACAGCTCATCACTTTTTGCTTATTTTGCTTGACTTTAGTCAATATTTCATTAGCTTTTTGAGTGATTGGACGACCAAAGGGGGGTTTAAGTTTGACCTCAAAATGGCCGCAACAAAAAAGGCGACTGAACAATTTTCACTTCGTGGTTTTGATAGAGCTCTTTCCCCTTGAACGGGGATTATTTTTCAATTTGAGGCTTAAATTATTATATGTTGCCTCAACCAAAATCAAAGTTCAAGTTTTAAGGTGCTTAGATCGGGGTTTATTGGGTATAAGAGCTGTAACTATTGCACATAAAGTAATGGGTAGATTTGTCACTTATGACTACAAGTGTAGTCCTTTTTCATTTCCTTATGCTTTAGTACCTCAGAGCCTTCTTAGGGGCAATGTGGTATATAATTTTAAACGCTGAACGGTTCGTAGTTGAATTTCTTTCGGTACGATACGGTTTTAATTGCAGAAATACGACAGTTTTTACTAAAGTTTTGAGACAGACAGATTAAATTTATAAACGGAAATGAAAATGCACTGCAAATGGGAAATATGTATGTTACTGCAACACACCAAAAGGTGTGTTTTCATTGTAGTCATTTTTAATGCAATTTAAAGTGTGTTATTGTGAAATCACACAAAAAGGGTTATTTTGCAATTATACACACAAACGCGACATTCCGAACTATATGTACGTACATATATACAAAGCAAATAGTGTCCCGGACCCATGGTGTAATAGATAGCAAACTGGACTCCCAACCCAGCGATTTCTCACATTTCTCACAGAGACATGCTGCAGGCATAACACTCACAGTACATGGTCAACCGAAATTCATCCTCTGCGTATGCAATACCAAATTGCTCGAACGAATTACTACGGACTATAACCAACGCGGAATTCGGTCGGCTCTCGTCCTATCTAGGTCTAGGACAACCACCCCTGAGAGTAGTGAACGAACATCAACGACCCCAACCACTGCACTTCGTTCAGGTTGTGTGTGTCAACACATCATAGGAGAATATAAAAAAAAAAACAAAAAAAAAAACTCTTGAACCTGCGCGCGAGTCTCTAAAAAAAAAAAAAAAGACGAAAAAGCAAAAAGACTCATCTGTCCTAGCTTCGAAGCTCATCAAGCCCGAAACATTGTTCTTTGTTTTTTGTTTGATTGAATTGATTATTTCTTTTTGTTATGAAGCAACATCATGATGATCATGCCATCCGGCTCGAAGGACCAATATAGAATAGGTAAGGAGAAGTTAAATGTCCTTGCTTTTTGGTGGGAATTTCCCTTTTGTGTGTAAAGTTCATAATAAATAGCATACAAAATAACTACAATGAAAACACGCACTTCTGTGTGTTACGGAAACACACTTACCATTTGTAGTGTTGGCTCGGCATGAAAGACCCACACAGTCGACTGTTGTTTACATAGTGTCAGGTTCACATGCATAGAATCATCATTTGCGATCTTATTGACATCTTATTAACGTTTTAAAAATTATACGAATGGTACTCTTGTTTTCGTTGATGAACAAAATTAAAAATGGCTACAAGCAGTTGCCGATTTTTGGCGATCATTTTTGACGGACTGTCTGCTGAGCTCTTCAAGGCAGCTGGGGATGACCTGGTTGGGAGCATGCACCAGCTCATTCGTAAGATATGGTTAGAGGAAAGCATGCCGGAGGAATGGAGTCTCAGCATCGTATGCCCGATTCACAAGAAAGGAGACCCCTCTGATTGCGCCAACTATAGAGGAATAAGTCTCCTTAACATCGCCTGCAAAATCTTCTCTGCCGTTTTGTGTAAACGCCTGAAGCCTTTTGTAAATAAGCTGATAGGTCCTTATCAGTGCGGATTCAGGCCGGGGAAGTTCACCATCGACCAAATCTTCACACTACGGCAGATACTGGAGAAAACCAATGAATTTCAAGTCGACACTCACCACCTGTTTGTCGACTTCAAAGCCGCATACGACAGCGTAATTAGAGACGAGCTATACAATGTCTACCTTTGACATACCTGCTAAACTCGTCAGACAATGCAGATGACTTTGGAGAATGCTCGCTGCTCCATCCGAATCGGTGAACACCTTACCGATAGTTTTGATGTCAAAAAAGGATTTAGGCAGGGCGATGCGCTGTCGTGTGATTTCTTCAACATCATATTGGAAATGAATGTGCAAAAATCACTGGCCAATACAAGAGGCACAATCTATTTCAAATCCTCGCAACTCCTTGCATACGCCGACGATATTGACATAATAGGTAGATCACAGCGAGATGTCAATGAGGCGTTTGCGAGTATTGAGATGGAGGCGGCGAAAATTGGTTTGGCGGTAAACGAGGGCAAAACTAAATATATGTATGTATATTGGCGTTACAGTCCAATGAGGACCTGAGCCGAGCTTCTCTCAATCACCCATGTTGTGTGTGATTTAATTTTCACATAGGTGAAAGGGACCTACAGTTTATTGCCGGTTCCGAACGGCGAATTTCGAGAAGCTTTTCATGACAATTTTACTACAGGGGGTTTTGTCAGATCCCCGCTGAGGAGAAACACCGTGAAAAACACGTTCGATGACATGGCTGTGTCGGGATTCGATCCCGTGTCATCGGCGTCAGAGGCCAACACACTACCCACTGCGCCACGGTGCTCTCTAAATGCTACTAAATATATGCTGTCATCAAAAAAGGACGCTCAACACCGATGTCTCGGCCAGAACGTTTGTATAGGCAGATATAAGTTCGAGGTAGTTAAGGACTTCGTCTACCTTGGCTCCGCAGTGACCTGGAACAACGACATCAGTTCCGAAATCAAACGCAGAATCACTCTTGCCAATCGCTGTTTCTTTGGGCTCAGGAGGCAACTGAGTAATAGAGCCCTCTCCCGAACGACAAAGTTGACTCTATATAAAACCCTTATCATCCCGGTCCTGTTGTATGGCGCAGAAGCATGGACACTATCAAAAGCGGATGAGGAGGCCCTTGGTCGGTTCGAGAGAAAGATTTTGCGCGTGATTTTTGGGCCTATAAGCGCAGACGGGGGATGGAGGAGAAGATTCAACCACGAACTTTACGGGCTGTACAGCGACATGAGCCTAGTCAGGCGTCTACGGATTCAACGCCTAAGATGGCTGGGCCATGTAGAGCGAGTGGACACCACAGCTCCAGCCCGGAGAGTCTTTGAATACAACCCCGAGGGACGAAGAAGCAGAGGACGGCCGCCCTTAAGATGGCGCACACAGGTGGAAGGGGACCTCAGCCAACTGGGTGTGCGGCAATGGAAAAGGCTAGCGAAAGATCGTGCTAGATGGAGGGGCATGTTGGCTGAGGCCCAGGTTCACCCCGAACTGTAGCGCCCACTAAGAAGAAGAAGAAGAAGATTTTTGTTTTCCTTTTTTTTGCCTGAACAGATTCGATATTCTATTCCTCGGAATCAGTAAACTGTCGAGGAAGTGTTAACGAAGCGTGGTAAACCAATGCGTCTTTTGCAATCGTCAGGGCCCCTCAAATATTGGCGACAAGATCAGTTAGAAAATCCAATTGCCGAAAGTGTGGACAAAATTATGGAAACTATCGAATCTGACCATCATGTAAGCACTGTTTCTTCGACCCAGAAGCTATGTTAGTGTTGCACAACAAGCCGCTTGGAACCATTTAAGAAAGACTGAATACAAAAAGACCTCGATGTACGGATGGTACACGAGTTAACGCAAAAAAAACCTCATCACTTCAAATGGTGGATGTGTTGCTGTAATACACAGAAGTGTGTGTTTTCATTATAGTCATTTTCAACGCATTTTTAAGTGTGTTAATATGAAAACCCGGCCGCAAGTTGCTGTTTAACAACAACAACAAATCAATCAACAACAACAATTCAATCAAATAAAAGGGAAGTTTCCCAACTATATGCAACGTTGCCCAAAAGCAATTTGGGAGCCGGACCCATGGTGTAGTGGTTTAGTTCACACACTGGCCTCACAACCCAGTGGTCCGTGTACAAATCTCCTGTGTTCCTGTGAACACTTCTCGAAGCGAACAAAAAAATAAAAAACTCATCAAGTCCCTTGCTCTCCGAGTATTTGTCGCTTCGAGGCTCATTAAAGCTGAAACATTGTTCTTTCTTGTTTGATTGAAATGATTGGTTCTTTCCGTTGTGAAGCAACATCATGATGATCATGGTATCTGTCTAGAATGGGAGAGGTTGAGAGCCACTTCCTAGTGGCTGCGAATGTTGAAATTTGAACTTACATCACTGGGTTGAGAGTCAAGTGTGTTAACTATTACGCCATTTATCCGACTCGCAAAATTACTCTCTGGAAAGGTTGCATATATGTAAGTTATTTTATTTATTAAAATACCATCAGTACATTTTTTGACTGCTTTATTTTGAGTCTTGCTTAGAACTAACTTCTCTCTAACAATCAGTCAAAAACCTAGCCCTAAGTGAGGAGTGGCAGTGGTGCGCGTGGGAAGCAAGCTGATAGTAAGGTGATCCGGCTCAAATGCCGGCGAGGCGATGGAACCTATTGCTGCGCGTGGGAAGTAAGTTGATCCGGCTCAAATGCCGACGAGGCGATGCGCGTGCAGGACGATGAAAAGGCCGCGCTTTGATGACGTTATGATGCCATAACTTATATATAATTGGGATATTTGTCTTTTGTTTGATTGATTGATCCAAAGTGCAACACACTTAAGGTTTCATTGGAGTTTTTATTCATGACACGCGGTAGAACGTGTTATACTTTTAACACCAATAAGTGTCTTCATTTCAAAGTTCAATCGTATTAAGTGACACACTTAATCTTGAAGTGTGTCGTACGACACACTTGTTGCGTGATGTTTAACACACTAGCATTTGCAGTGTAGATTTTGATGGTGAAAAATTCGGCTCAAGGGAGCCCTGTAAACAACGGCTGTCCTAGTTTTCTACCAATAGGGAAAATGACTTCTATGAAATAGGCATATTCAAAATGGCAATAAGTTATCGAACAAAACGACGCATATCTCATCTAAATTGGATCACTCTAACTATGCTAAATGAGACCCCCAAAAACTAATGGAGTTTTTAAAGACATTGGTCGTATTTACAAGATATGGTATCACAATGAATTGTGTGCATTTGCATTTGCATGAGATGCGTTTTGAATTTCTGTGATAAAGAACGAGCAGCATCGTTCGGTTATTCGCTTTTTAGGAAATGGACGTTTTATTGAGATGTTTCCAAAGTGTTTTAATATTAATAGCCGTGTCGCTGCAACACACTTAAGGTGTCATTGGAGCCACACTTGTTGCGCTATCGGCAGAAAGGCACTAATATCCTATCTATATGGACAGAAAGAGAAGGTGCTAGTATTGAAAGGAAACATTTTCTTGGTCCCTTCCTGATTGGATCCAGATTTGTATTCATAGAATTTGTCTTCTTAATCTCACGCAACAGCAGATTTTAAGTTAAATTTTAAAATTCGAATATTCTGCAGAATTGTACCCTTTTTTCATTATTGCTACAAGCATTCAGGGAATTATCCTGCAATCACATCCTTTACTATGAATTGCTACCTCTAAACCGCAAAAAATATATGTAAGTGTTGCCCCTTTATCACTGCATTAAGACATCAAGCAATCATCGGAGCGCAAGTCCCCTGGTAGAGCTTATCGAGTCGGTAATTCTTCCATATCCAACTTTGCCAGGAAACGTTTCGTACTCCCCTTTCTTCTATTCCTCGAGTGCTACTTAAACTCCCAAGTGTTCTGGATACGATTTGGAAAGGAAATGTATGTAACCATCAACTAATCCTCTTTACTCGTATTAATTTTTCATTTGTCTCTACGAAGCAATTGAAACAGTTTAGCGAACGTAAGTCTTCCTTCGGTATCTGCCTTTCCCCCATTATAATCGTTGACATGTCGAGTCGACTGTCTCGCTCGGCAATCAAAATTCACAGGGAAACGATAAAAGTCCACCGTAAACGTCACTTGATATTCAGTCGTTATTTTTCGCATAAATAATTTGCAAATTTCTATTCCGATACCATCGAGATAAGCACAACTCATCAGCATCAGATACATCTACTCAATTCTGCATCTCATTAACTAATGCCTCGTGTAAATTGACTTTTTGAAGGTTTTGCACCTTTTTCCGGTTTTCTTTTATTTTTTCTACTTCGAAACTCGATTTGAGAAACGTGCCTTGCCTCCGTCGATATCGTTTTATGGGCAATAAAAATAAAAAACAGAAGAATCAAGCCGGAAAACAAGAAGATGGATAATCCAGAACTGCCTTCGTACCTGCAAACGAGTAGTAAACAACACCCACCTGAGCTGAATTGCTGCCTGTCAGTGGTCCACCGGTTCAGTCGTCCTCCTTTTGGTGCAGGAAAAACAAAAGAACAATGAAATGGAAAAGAATGGACGATGCTGATCCATCAATCGGACACAGTGTACCGACGACCTGACCGAAAATTGACACCTCTGCGTTTCCCAAGGAGGCTGCTAATTGGCTCAACACCATGTGGCTACCTGTGAGGCCATCACACGCCGCTTGACAGATGGAACATTCATCGAATATATGTATGTACTCGTATGTATGTCTGTAGAAACATGACGGCAATCTCGTAACCTCTGTTCCCATGGTCGACTCATCATAAATCCCCTCGTAGATGTGCACGTTTCAGTATTGTTGTTGTTGTTGTTGTCCTTGTTGATTTTGATTTCGTTTTCGGGGGAGCTGATAATGGCTCTTGGCATACATTTGTTTATTTAAACAATTCTCGTTGGCATTCGTGTTGTCGTTGTTGTCTCTTGTGGTTTCATGTTGTTGGCGACTCGGTCAATAATTTAAATGTTTTACGAGCGCGTCCCACAAGGACGTCTCGATCTCGACGTCAACAACCAGTTTGACTGTCACTTAAAGCTCGAAACTACCGATCGTCCGACAAGTATCAACCGGAGTATGTACTCTCGTAGCATGCGGCCATAGCATACATAACTCATGTGCAGACATCAATGCCTCGCTCTGGAGTTTAGCCGCGTATGTCCATAATTCAGATCGATTGGGACGATAAGATCATTCTCTTTTTCACGCTCTGTTGCGAACTGTGTAAATGCAGCAGCGTAAGGCGCGTGATTTGGAATTTATCGATGGGGGATCGGGAACGGATCGAGTGTGGTACGACACAACGAGTGAATTCAAAGCCGGATTCACATTCGAGAGCTAATTAGATATGGCGTTCAACTGTAGATACTCGCTCGCCCGTCTCTCGGTTCTCGCTTCTCTCGAGCATCGTTTGCTTATAAGCAAATTAACTCATCAGACAGAAGTTAAGTGCCGGATGGAACACAATAAATCTTCTGCCTCTTCTTCTTCGTCCTCCATCAATTTGTTGCTAATTTTTATCATTATTTTACCTAAATACGTTGTAAATATGTGTTGCACACTTTTTTGTGTGCGCGATTGTGTAAGTCAGTCGGCGATAGGAATTGCAAATGTCCTTTTTCCTCGATTCGCATGTGACGGAATGGGTTCATTCGCGGTTCAGTAATCCGGCCGGTTCATGATCCGAATAAGCGACACACTGTCACAGACAGGTGATGTCATTTGATATTTTTGGGAAACGACTTGAAAACGACAAAGTGTCACTTGGCGACTTGCCGGTGCATATTTTTGCATTCTTATTTCAGATTTTCTTTGATTTTTTGTTATTTTGAATACGAGTAAGTAAGCAACCTCATAAAACAATCACATGTACATATATGGAATGAGGAAGGATGAGGAAAGACGTAAAAGACATTAGGCTTCGACGTGCCTTTCAAACGTGTATTTGAAGCCTGAATTTTAATAGATTCACTTGGAGACAACATCGATTGATGGTACGAACTTTATCAGTCGTTTTACTGCGAAATATCTCGATACGTTGAGGGGTGCCATTTTCATTATATTTTAAGTTGTTTTCAAGATATAAATCGACATGTACCTATGAATGTATTACATATCTTTATTGCATGCCGACAGCTCATTAGATGGAGAAGAAATGTTAGTTAGTGTTCAGGATATTCTGGTATAATCTTGAGAGATGATAGCACTTTAACACTAGAACCGGACTCACCGAATAAACAGGAATAGGAATGTGGTAAGAAGCAGGAGGATATAAATTAAACAGGATTTGTTGGTGGGCAAGTTGCACTCCTAATAGCTCTATCAGTCTAGTGTTTGTTACAGGTAGGTAGGAAGGTAGGATCGTAGCTTTCCCAGAATAGAGAGGAATACACATAGGCCAGAGAGACCCGTTGTGCAGCTACGAGGGGGGTTTATCCCCCTATTCGTGGAACCACTTAGTGCTTCTTAAGAAGTTAAGAAGGTCGGATATCCTTTCTTGCTGAACATCTGTCAGGTCGTTAAGGAAGTGAAATCCTAGGTATCGTTTCCTCATTGTGCAGGTGGTGAATGGATTCGACCTCCTCTTCGTCTAGGCAGCTTCTGCAGAAATCATTCGGAACTATTCCCAGTTTTTGCGCGTGACTGCCAATAAGGCAGTGACCTGTGATGACACCACTGATTTTATAGATGTCAGTTCTTTTTAGGGAGATTATACTCCTAGTCCGTTGACTGTCGAGCCGGGGCCAGATTTGCCTGGTGATTAGGCAGGTGTAACCCTGGGTCCATCTCAGGTTCGTCTCAGCCCTGGCGAAATTTGCGTTTTGTTTAATGGTTGCAAGGGGTATTCCCTCACATGCCAGATTGATTGTTGCGTCGTTCCTTGACTCCAGCGATTTTAAGGCTGCTTGACTATCCGTGAGAATACGAATATCCGTAGTGGATATCACGTTCCACTTCAGCCAAGACAAAGCCTCCTTTATTACCAATAGCTCCGCCTGGAAGACGCTGCAGTGATCTGGTAACTTTTGAGCTCTGTTCAGCTTTAGTTGTTTGGAGAATACTCCACTCTCCACCACGTCTTTGGTTTTTGACTCGTCAGTGTAAAAATTCACGCAGTTCCTGTGGGGTTGTTTTTGTCTGTAAGGGTAGATTGTCGTGAAGTTCTTCTCCAAGACTGTGGTGGGTTTTATGTGGCCCAAGTTTTCTGCCATAGTTATCCTGTTGTTCAGGAGGAAGGAGTGGCCAGTGACATAGCTCGTCCATTTTGAGTTGTCTTTTCGTCTTATAGCCGTTTGTGGGGCAATTTGCTTGCCGAAGATATAGAGTGGTGTAAGGTAGAGCATCATGTTGAGCACAGCCGTTGGAGTGGACCTAAGGACCCCGGTGATGCACATACATGCTAGCCTTTGTACCTTCTCGAGTTGTTTGTGGTATGTTGTCTTGTCCGGTGCAGTCCACCAGACTATCACTCCATACATTAGTATGAGTCTAACGGCCATAATGTAGAGCCATAGGGTGATCTTGGGGTTGAATCCCCATTTTTTCCCTAGGGCAAATGTAGAGAGCTATAGTTGCTTTTTTTGCTCTCTCGGTTGTGTTGTTCTTCCAGGTTAGTTTCCTGTTTAGTACAATGCCAAGGTATTTGGCACTGGAGGAATAGGTTAACCTGGTGCCAAGCAAAGTGACTGGGCAGTATTCCGGAATTTTGTGCTTCCTGGTAAATAACACAATCTCCGTCTTCTGGGGACTTACCCTGAGCCCATTGCCTTGCGCCCATTTGCAGAAAATGGAGAATGCCGTCATTCAATGTGGATAGGTATTTGCCTGAAATCGAAATGGCAACGTCATCAGCGTAGGTAATAACGTCCAGGCCTTCTTTCTCCAGCTTGATTAGTAGTTCATTTGCGACTACATTCCAGAGAAGAGGTGAGAGGACTCCCCCTTGTGGGGTTCCCCTGGTAGCCACTCTGGTGGTTGATTGGCTTCCTCATTTAGGGTGGATTTTGCGTGTTAGGAGTAACTCGCTAATCTAGTATTGCTTTCGGAGTGACGTTGTTGAAGGCGCCCTCTTTGTATTGGAAGGCTGTTAAGGTACATATATTCTTTAAGATGGATCGATCTCTCGATTTTCCTCACTAGTGTGTGCAAGGCTGTTTCGACAGATCTACCCTTACAGTAGGCGTGCTGTGCGCCAAAAGGTAAGGATCAAAATGATGGCGTATGTGTAAGTCGATCAGCCTTTCCAAAGTTTTTAGTGCAAAGGATGATAGACAGATGGGCCTAAGATCCTTGGGGGAAGTGTGAGAGTTCCTGCCAGCCTTGGGGATGAAGGGTTCCCTTGCGCACTTCCACTTTTCTGGAACGTGACTTAAAGATAGGCTCTAGCCATGGTATAGTCCATTTCGTAGTTTGTGTAAGTTCGATAGGGTAAATTTCATTCGGTCCTTGCGATTTATAGGGCTGATTTAAAGCTTTATAACGCCCACATCATTTTCTCTTTAGAGATTATATGATCGTACTGTCCCTCTATCTCGGAGGAGAGGTGAGTTCCTCGCGTATGCACTGAGTCTTGCGATTCAGAGCAGCCTGGGAAGTGCGTGTTGAGAAGAAGATTTAGTGTTTCTCCTTCAGACGTTGTCCAAACTCCGTTTGTTATGAAGCAACTCGGAGTTAGTGGATCGTTCGAGAGTATTTTTCCCAGTCTGTAGGCGTCTGAAATTTTTTCCATATTGTCGCAGACGAGTTTCCAATACTTCATTTGCTCTTTCCTCAGTGTTTGTTTGTGCACCCTGTGGGATTCTTTATATGGCTCCAGTCTCTGTCGTTTTTTGTACTCTTTACTTTATAGAAGAGCCCTTGAGAGTCCTTGCGGAGCTTGTTTAGAGCTGAGTTTTTTCTTGATTTGTGGATTACGCAGCCGTTGGCTCGTGCGTTGCCCAGTGTATTTGTTAAGATATCGACCAGTTTGTCTATATCTGACAGGGACCGCGGGTTGCCGGGGGTCCTTTATACTATAGAATTGCCAATTAAGGCTCTATAGCGCTCCCAATCAATTCTGCTTGGGTTGTGAGAAGAGTCGATTAGGGTTAGGACCATGAAAGCTAGGTTAAAAACCAGATAGCGATGGTCTGAGAAGGAGTGTTCCCAGTGTTTGTCATGGAAACCAGGTTAATTTAAATCAGAAAATTGTGAGGCTAAAGGTTATGTTCGTCGAAAACAATTATTGGACCTGATTGAAGCTTCATCCCGATATAGCTTCAACAGATTCAACAGCCATGGTCATATGCCTATTCATTATCAATACTCGGTTTGATTAAGGAATGTCAAACACATTAACACACATTTCTTATGAAGGTAATACAGTCTTATAGTGTAAAATCTGTGTAGGTCATGCCAGCCTTATGATAGCACTATATTGCTAGTATCTGTTCGGCAACCATCAATTGCGAATGCAAAGATATATACATATGTACACACATACATATAATGAATTGGCGGAGCTAAGGGAGTTTATGGATTTATTTAAATCGGCAAATTACGCCTCGCCTTGTGCAAAAATAGTGCCGACGTGTCTCGGAAATAAAGTTGACTTCTTGCGCTGATGAAACATGGGTTGATTACTTATCATTCGTGATGAAGGAGTAAAAACAATACCAATTGATCACTGCAAATGCTAGTGTGTTAAACAAAACGTAACTAGTGTGTCATTCGACACACTTTAAGATTAAATATGTCACTTAACACGTTTTATCTTTGAAATTGAGACAATTATTCGTGTTAAACCTATAACACATTCTATAGCGTGTCAAAAGTATAAACTCTAATGATACCTTAAGTGTGTTGTAGCGACACACTTAATAATAAATAACGGACTTTAGATCAATCAATGGGGACGCTGTGACGCAGTGGTTGGTGTGTTGTTCTCTGATGCACGATGAGCGAGTCCGGATCCCAATAACACCAACGTCATCTAATGTCTATTTCGCGGCGTCCTCCCTCGGCGGGGCACTGGCAAAACTCCCCGTAGTATACCTGGTGTGAAAAGCCTTCTCGACTCTTGTCGTTCGGAATCGGCATTAAACTGTAGGTCCCTTTCACCTACGTATGTGAAAGATAAATCACACAACATGGGTGATTGAGGGAAGCTTAACGCCTCCAAAAAAGAAGAAGGTCAATCAATCAAACAAAAGGGAAATTTCCCAATTATATGTACAGTTAAGACCCGAAAAAGTTAAGACATTTGTTTTAGAGGTGCTTATCTAACTTTTCCGCATTCCTCAATTTTCCAAGGCACTGATATACATACACTGTATGTATGCAGGAGAAGGGAAGGTTATCAGAAATAAAAAGTCACTCTTCACAAAAAAAATATTTATTTCAAAAAAGTAACAATCAAAACAAAATTCAAAAAAAAAAAATGGAACGTTTCTCAATTTCACTTCACTTTTCTTAACTTTTCTTTTCCCACAACTTTTCACTTCTCTGTCCTTTATTACAATGACCTTACAATGGACATACAGTTGAAAGAAAATGAACAATTAACGTTAAAACATAGATTGCATGCGGCCATCCTGCTTTTCGGCTGTCTCAGACGAATAATCATCTTTACTAGGCACATCAATTAACTTCAGCATCATCTTCATCTTCGCATTCGCCTTCGCTTCCAATCTCATTGCATTCACTCTCATCTTCGTTGCGCCATGGTTTCATAAAGTCAGCGGATGATGAGGTCGAATTCGGTCCCTCGTGACTTCCAACTTTACGAACCTCATATCGATCGTTTCGTTTGACTTTGACGATTTCATATGGACCCAAATACAACGGATATAGCTGGGTTCCCGGTGCAAACTGAGTTTTCTTAATTGCAACCAATTTGTACTTAACAGCATTTATTCTTTTACGATTGTAGCCTTTCCGGTTTTCTTCTTGAATCTTGGCAATTTGTTCGCTGGCTTGACTTCGCAAACACTTTCTTTTATCCTCGAATTCTTCAATAAGTAACTTATCCACTAGTTGTTTGAGTTCGACACTTTCAACGCCATTGAGACTCCAAACATTAACTCAAATGGCGTTTTATTGTGTTTTATTTTACACTTATCAGGCGCATCAACAGACATCTTCGTCAACATTTCGATAATAGATCGGTTGATTCTCTCCACCTGTCCGTTTCCACGGTGAATGAGTTATATTTCTCTCCTCGCAGTACCCTTTAAACACATTGGATGTAAACGCAGCACCTCTATCTGTGATGATTCTCGTTGGATCACCGAATGTTTCGCTCTGAAGTAATAATTTCTTAACGACTTCATCGGCACCAGTGGACTTTGCAGGGAAAATCCAAGTAAACTTGGAAAAAGCATCGATGATCACTAATAAATGCTTATAGTTCTTGACTGTTGAGTTCATAGGACCAAGGTGATCAAGGTGATACGTATGCAGAGGGGTATCAAATTTTTCAATTGGATTGAGGAAACTCCAAGTATGCACGGAATACAGTTTGCAATGACTTCTTTTATTTTCGATTTGAAATTCGCCATCCAATAAACTCTTTTGGCTAGCACTTCGACTTTTTTCGCACCGTGGCGCAGTGGGTAGTGTGTTGGCCTCTGACGCCGATGACACGGGATCGAATCCCGACACAGCCATGTCATCGAACGTGTTTTTCATGGTGTTTCTCCTCAGCGGGGTTCTGACAAAACCCCCTGTAGTATAATTGTCATGAAAACTTACTTGCTTACTTACTTTGGTGGCGCTACAGTTCTGGGTGAACCAGGGCTTCAACCAACAAGCCTCTCCAGCCGGCCCGATCTTCGGCCAGCCGCTTCCAGTGCCACACGCCCAGTTGGTTGAGGTCCCCTTCCACCTGTGCGCGCCACCTTAAATGCGGTCGTCCTCTGCTGCGTCGTCCCTCGGGGTTGGAGTCGAAGACTCTTCGGGCCGGAGCGTTGATGTCCATTGGCTCTACATGGCCCAGCCATCTTAGACGTTGGATCTGAAGACGTCTAACCAGGCCGATGTTGCTGTACAGCCCGTACAGTTCTTGGTTGAATCTCCTCCTCCATTCTCCGTTTACACAAACGAGACCAAAGATTGCAAGCAGAATTTTCCTCTCGAAACGTCCAAGAGCCTCTTCATCCGCTTTTGACAACGTCCAAGCCTCAGCGCCGTAAAGGAGGACCGGGATGATTAAGGTTTTGTAGAGGGAAACCTTAGTTTTTCGAGAGAGAGGTCTACTACTCAATTGTTTCTTGAGCCCGAAGAAGCAGCGATTGGCAAGAGTTATTCTGCGTATTATCTCAGCGCTGGTGTCGTTGCTGCTTGTCACTACCGAGCCAAGGTAGACGAAGTCCTTAACTACTTCAAAAATATAGCTGCCGAAGGTGACGTTCTGACCAAGACGTCGGTGTTGTGCGTCTTTCTTGGATCACAGCATATATTTGGTCTTGTCCCCATTTACCCTTAGACCCTTTTTCGCCGCTTCTGCTTCAATGCTTGTGAACGCCTCATTGACGTCTCGCTTTGTTCGTCCAATAACGTCAATGTCATCTGCGTAGGCAAGCAATTGTGTGGACTTGAAGTAGATCGTACCTCTTGTATTGGCCGCAGAGTGCCGCTCGATCTTTTCAAGAATAATGTTGAAGAAATCACATGACAGTGCGTCACCCTGTCTAAAACCTTTTTTAACATCAAAGGGGTCGGTTAGTTCACCTCCGACCTTAATGGAGCAGCGAGAGTTCTCCATAGTCATCCTGCATAGTCTGACGAGTTTGGCAAGAATGTTAAAACATGACATGGCTCTGTATAGCTCGTCTCTATAAACACTGTCATACGCGACTTTAAAGTCGACGAAAAGATGGTGCGTGTCGACCTGGAATTCATGGGTCTTCTCCAAGATCTGCCGTAGTGTAAATATTTGGTCTATCGTGGATTTTCCTGGCCTGAAACCACCCTGGTAGGAACCTATAAGATTGTCCACGAACGGTTTCAGGTACTTACACAGTACGGCAGAGAGGATCTTTTACGCGATGTTCAGGAGGCTTATCCCTCTGTAATTGGCGCAGTCATAGGGGTCTCCTTTCTTATGGACCGGGCAAACGATACTGAGATTCCATTCATCGGGCATGCGTTCTTCCGACCATATCTTGCAGATGAGTTGGTGCATGTTCCTAACCAACTCATCGCCAGCTGCTTTAAACAGCTCCGCGGGGATTCCGTCTGCTCCAGCAGCTTTATGAAACTTAAGTTTCGATATCGCTATCTTAACATCGTCTAAGTCGGGTGGACGGGATTCTCCTTCGTCTTCGTCCATTGTGAATGGTTCGCTCTGCCTGACGGCGGCATTTTGACTATTATCGCCGTTATACAGTCTGCAGAAGTGGTCCTTCCACAGTCTCAGCATCGACTGTGACTCCACTACTGCTCTGGCTTTATAGCCTTGGCATGTTCGTTTTACTTTCTGGTAAAATTTTCGAACGTCGTTTCTTCAGTAACATCTCTCCATCTCCTCGATCTCGCGCTTCTCGTGCTCCTTCTTTTTCCTTCTCAGAAGCGCATGCTCCTCCCTCCTTTCTGTTCATAGAGGTCGCGGGCAGCTCTCGTCCGTCGATGCAATGTGGCCATGTACGCATTCTGTTTCTCTACATGAGCCTGTCTGCACTCATCATCAAACCAAGGGTTTCTCGACGGCGGTGGCTCGAAACCGAGTAGGTATATCTGAGGCGGCCTCTCTAATGGCTTTCTGACAACTACTCCATTGCTGTTCTATGGTTTCTGCAGATTGCATCGGGACCTGGGAGAGCTTGAGGGAGACTTGATCGGCGAAGGTTCTGGCGGTCTCCTGCGATTGCAGCTTTCCGACGTTCAATTTTGGTGTTCTTACTCGACTCCGCAGTGCTCGAGATATTCGCATACGTACCTTGGATGCAACAAGGTAATGATCCGAGTGAACATTGGCTCCTTGGAGGAGTGTCTGGCGTCGATCGCAATATGATCAGTTTGGTTGGTTGTCGATTGATCGAAAGACCGCCAGGTCCCCTTATGGATGTTGAGGTGTGGGAATCGTGTACTTGCTACTACCAGATTATGTCCCGCCATAAAGTCCACTAGCCTTAGTCCGTTTTCTGACGTGGTGTTGTGTAGGCTGTGCTTTCCAATGACCCGTTCAAAGATAGCTTCCTTACCCAGCTTCGCATTGAAATCTCCTAGAACGATTTTGGTGTCATAGCTGGGACATTGCGCATACGTTCTGCCTAGGAGATCATAGAAGTCGTCTTTATGTCGGTCATCTTTCTCCTCTGTGGGGGCGTGGACACATAGTAAGCTTATATTGCCGAGATTGGCCTTGATGCGGATAGTTATGAGGCGTTCGCTTACATATAGGAAGCTTAAGACTTTTTTCCTGAGTCTGCCTCGAACAACAAATCCGCATCCGAATAAGCGTTGCTTATTTTCTCTGTAGCAGTTTCCGTAGTATATATCACAGTTTTTCATCCGCTTTTTGCCTGGCCCATCCCATCGCACTTCTTGGAGCGCGGTAATGTCTGCCTTATAGCAGTCCAAAGAGTTGACCAGTTGTTCGGCTGCACCTGGTCTGTTGAGGGACCTAACGTTCCAGGTGCAGAACCGAAATTCGTTTCCTTTTTGACGTTTGCGGGGGTCGTCAACATGTAATCCGTCCGTATCCGAGGCTATTGGTTGTCTCTGAACAAAATGTTTTTTTTAAGCGATAGGGATGTTAGCCCTAAGCGCAACCCCCAACCTGGAGGGCCAGGTTCCTCTTTCCCCAGGAACAAGGGGTCGGGTCGCTGCACACATTGGTTCACTACCTGGCGGGTGCCAGTATAGCTATCCAGGGGAGGCCACGCGGAGGCTGTTTGTCAACTTGGATTGAGCAGGAACAGAGATCGAAACTGGCGTTTGCCAAGTTAAACGCGATCAACTTCTTTGCTCTGTTTGTTCGCTCCCTTCTCCCCTATTGTCATGAAAAGCTTCTCGAAATTCGCCGTTCGGAACCGGCAATAAACTGTAGGTCCCTTTCACCTATGGGAAAATGAAATCACACACAACATGGGTGATTGAGAGAAGCTCGGCTCAGGTTCTTCATGGATTGTAACGCCAACATACATACATACATGGCCTTTCTCATGGATACCTCGCAGAACTCCTCGTTGCAGCTTTTTTGGAACCACTGTTGAATAATCACCTTCCACGAACTTATACAGGACACCATTTCGCAACACAAAATCTTCGTAATCGTTACCATGTTTTATAATATTTGTTACAAGTGAGCAAAACTCATCAGTCTCTTGGGTCTTTCTTATTCGAAACAAAATACCATCTTCAACTGTCATTATTGCTGGAAAACGACTAAGAGCATCTACGTGCCTCATCGATGAACCAGCTCTGTGAAGGATTTCGCAAATAAAATCTTGTAGAAATATTGCCCAGCTAGCAGCTCTCGTACATAATTCTATTTTCCTCATAGTCGCTGTAAACGCTTTGCAATCCGTATACATTTTAAATGGTATACCCAACAAATAGAGTAAAGGCGGGTGATATGGTATAGCGGGTGAAATGGATAATATGTCGCGACGGGTGTGTGTAAAAAGTTGTCGATAGGGAGAAATGGCTAATACTTTTGAGGGTGATATGGCACATGTACCATCTATGCAATTTTCCATATAGTTTTTGTTTGATTATTACATTTTACACCCAAAATTTAAGGAACTTAATAAATTTAAATTAATAAAGTATATGTTATAAACAGAAATGCCGAATATATATAAAAGGAAAGTCGATTCAAACAGATGTTTATGGTCGGAGTTAGATCTTAAAAATGCCATGAAAAATCGGATTCCATGTCCATAAATGCAGCTGCGAAACTTTATAAGATACCGGTTACAACATTGAGAAGGCATATCAAGACCGAATGTGACACAAAAGTGGCTTTAGGATCACCTTCCTGTTTAGGCGATGAAGTTGAAAACAAAATTGTAAGTCACATAAAGAAGTTACAGGCCCATGGATTTGCTCCAATGCGAAACGAGGTATGCCGAATGGCATTCGGGATTGCTGAAAGATACAACGTTAAGCATCGTTTTTGACGGGATAAAAAAAAAAGATGGGAAAGGATAGTTTGCCCTCTTTCTTAAACGTCATGCTGATTTGTCCATTCGAAAAGCAGAAGGGGTTTCTCAAGCTCGGGCATTAGGAATGAACCGAGACGAAGTTAATACGTATTTCGAAATTTTAGAAAAGGTTCTACAAGAAAATGATTTAATGGGCAAACCTCGAAACATTTTCAATATGGACGGGACTGGATGTCGTTGCAGAAAAGGGCTCTAAAAATACTGGAGCAATAACTTCTGCTGAAAAGGGAGAGACAATCACTGTGATCGCTTGTTGCAATGATGAGGGCAGTTTCTTACCACCAGCGTGTGTTTTTAAAGGTTTGTAGTTACACTGAGATTGCTCTTGGATAACATGCATTGCAGAGGATTATAAATTTAACAGGTAAAAATAAAAAGAAGGAGTTTGAGGATGGCATGCCACCAGGCTCTCACGTCTACATGGGTGAAAAGTCGGCGTACGTCACAAGTGACATATTTTTCAATTGGCTTCGAAACCACTTCGTCCCTAGAAAACCAGAAGGAAAAGTGCTTCTAATTCTAGATGGACACTCCTCACATTGCAGCAATGCGGAAATGCTGGAGTACGCCGCTGAAAACGAAATTGTTTTACCTTGTCTTCCTCCTCACTCTACGCAATTCCTTCAGTCGTTGGATAGGGCGTTTTTTAAATCGTTTAAGGGTCATTACTATTCAGCATGTAATTTATATGTAAAGAATAACCCTACCAGAAAAATTACCCGTCTACAATTTGGCAAGCTTCTCTTCGATGCGTGGAGTAGATCTGCCACCACAAACAATGGAATTTCAGCATTCGCAGCAACTGGCATATGTCCGTTCAATCCAGGCGCCATTCCTGACTACGCATTATTACAGCTCAATCAAGACCAGATAAACTCCACTGAGAAGACTCAACCAAGACAGGATAGCCAAGAAGTAAGAGAATGTAAAGCTTTTAAAATCATTTGGTAGTGTATTTTTTGTATTCTCTTTAATAGGCGAATGTGGTGTCGGCAGTGGATGGACTTGAATTAAGTGACATCACCCCTGGGAAAATACTGAATATTATATCGCCAATACCATCAAAAAGGCTCGAGTTTTGACTTCTCTCGAAAATATGTCGCACCAAAAGTTAAAGTCTTTAAAAAGAAATGCAAAGCTGCCAAGAGATGTGAAGAAGCAAAAAATTGCAAAGAAGAGATCCCGTAAAACCGACACACTTTCATCATCTTCAGGCGAAGACACTAATGTTCCGTATCATGACGAATCTGGTGATGAGGATCCAGAGGACTTTGAGGAAGGACTCTGCTGGATGTGGGGAGGATTATTACGTTACCGCGAAAAAAGATGACTGGTTACAATGCGTACTTTGTCAAAAGTGGTCCCATGACTCTTGCACGGCATACAAGAATACGTGCAATACATGTGGGAACGAAAATATGAAGACACATTAGTGGTCCATATCACCCGACAGGGTGTACCATATCACCCAACTTGTAGGGGGATATGGTTTTTGTTAAAGCATTTTGAATTATTTATTTTGAAGACTGAAGAAGTATTTTTGTTCCTTTTAATCTAATTGGTTATGTTATCGTTTTAATAAATATTATTTCTGTTTTTGTTCCCTTTAAAATGTTTTTTTATTTGGAAAATATGAAAGAAACAAAAAAAGTGGACCATATCTCCCGACTTTACCCTATACTCGCAACTTTTGCAGACATTTCACAATTGCTAAGACTTCTTGTTCATAGCTTGTTAAGTTGCTTTCAGCTTTTGACGATTTGTAGCTTATGTAAAAAACGGGGTGCATCTCGTTATTGTTGTGTTTCTGAAGTAAAACACCTCCGTATCCAATTTTACTCGCATCGGTATGAAGTTCAGTTTCTAGTTCTGGATTATAAAGCTTCAAAACTGGATCTTTACACAACGCATCTTTCAGGGTTTGAAAAGCTTCAACTTGATTAGGACCGAAATTAAGCTTTGTATTTTTTCGCAGCAGGTCTGATAAGGGCTTCGCGATGATGGCATATCCTGCAATGAAACGTCTGAAAAGCTCCGTTAGTCCAAGAAAGGACTGAACTTTCTTCACATTGTATATATATGTTCGTGTGTTTGTGTTTTCCTAAAATACTATATTACTTAGGCATTCGTATCAGGTTTTATTTGTTTTCATCCCGGTGAGATATTCGGTAACCTTCTTCTGATGGAGACTCTTAGCGAAATGCAATTTTACGATGTCCGGCCGAAACTCGAGAACCTGTATGTTTATCGGAGAACTTTGTATTATACTCACTCCAATTGACCAGTGTACTCGCCGCGCATACATATTTCATAATTTTACGAACAAACTCTAGAGCTTCGGAGTCATCCCAATCCTCCTTATTCACGCCTGTCGTCCTTTCATACACATCAAGTGAGTCGGTATTCCATGCAGTAATTTCTTCAGCTGAAAGCGCAGAAACAAGTGCGAGTCTTGCTAACAGCTGTTGTGTCCCTTCAACGGTTTGATTATAAGTGGGGTCTGACTGCAGCAGTACTGATAAAGGGATATCGTCTTCGCCATCATACTGATGATCACCCCAATTCAGAAATTTATGCCATGCTTTTTGTAAAATGCTTTGAGGGCACTCATCCCAGTCGATTTTCATAAGCAAAATTGCCTTTGTGCGTTTGCCCTCTTGAGCCACAATACCCGCCAATAACTGACTCCGATAAAAAAGTTTTGTCACTCTAATTGAGTTCTGGTCCATTGGTTGAATAGCTGCTGTGACATTTGGTGGAAGATGTTTCCTCCGTCAGAGCAAAGTTCTTCGATAGCCGAGTGTGCTGTGCAGTTGTCCCAAAAGGAATTGCCTTTGAAGACAAGTCATTTTTAGCACTGAATGGACGTACCTATAAGAACATATAAAAATGTAATTAAACTTAAAATAACTTAATGATTCAAATCAGTCCTTACATCTTTTACAAAGGATGTATGTAACCGTATTTTTAAAATGTTTGCTGTCATCCACGCATTCGCTGAAGTTCAAAAAGCAGTGCGGCTTAGCAGCTTTCCCAACCACAAGTGGCTTAAGCTTACGTGATCTATCTGCATTGGCAAACAACATTAAGGCCACTCTTTCTTCTGTATTTTTCTGCCAGGTGCTGTCTTTTCGCAAGAAGCAACGTACGTTTTGTCAGGAAGACACCGGAAAAATAGCCCAGACTCATCAGCGTTGTTAAGCGCTGCTCGTTTGTGATGTCCATTTCTTGCATTTTTACCCGCAAGGAATGAAGAAATTGTGTGATTGTTGACGTATCACTAGACAAACCTTAAACACACCTTAAGATACCGTATTCCATACTTGTTCTTCTTCTTTGGTGGAGCCAATGAAGGACCAGAGCCAAGCTTCTCTTCAATCATCCATGTTGTGTGCGATTCTATTTTTCACACAGGTGAAAGGGACCTACAGTTTAATGCCGATTCCGAACGGCCTGAATCGAGAAGCTTTTTCAAGGTAAGTTATTACGGGGGGTTTTGCCAGTACCCCGCCGAGGAGGGACGCCGCGAAATAAACATTCGATGGCGTTGGTGTTATCGGGATCCGAACTCGCTCATTGTGCGTCAGAGTCCAACACACTAACTACTGCGTTACCGCGCCCTCACCGTATTCCATGTATATATACATATATGTATGGCGTTACAGTCCATGAAGGACCAAAGCCGAGCTTTTCTCAATTACCCATGTTGTGTGCGATTCTATTTTTCACACAGGTGAAAGGGACCTACAGTTTATTGCCGGTTTCGAACGGCGAAATTCGAGAAGCTTTTCTTTGACAATTATACTACAGTACCCCGCTGAGGAGAAGCACCGTGAAAAACACGTTCGATGACATGGCTGTTGTCGGGATTCGATCCCGCGTCATCGGCGGTAGACGCCAAATCGCTACCCAGTGCGCCACGGCGCTCTCACCGTATTCCATACAGGCGCTTAAAATTCACGAATCAGCCTTAACGTGCCACAGCGTCTGGATATTTATTTGGATACAAATAGATCCTTCGCCTTAGCCTTCAGCATATTTTGTTGTTGTTTTTTTTTTTAATTTTTGAAATTGCAGCTTCAGCAACACGGAAATCTGCAGCCAATCGATGAGTCAAAACACCTCGTTCCAATTTTTTTTTAAATGCTGCATTTTTCAGCGATTGATAGCCGTTTTTGCTTTTGTCCTCCTGACATTTTACAGTCACAACCAAAACTAAAACTAGCGACCGTCAATCGATATTCATTAGACTCGTATTTACAAGAAATCCATATTGGTACATCGCGACTACTTCTCTGTTTCATGGTAGTATTGCTACAGATATGTACATACCACACGACGTTCTAGGAAGTGGCAATGTGAAATGAAGCTGAAAACAAAAATGATTTGAAAAAGTTAAGTCGAAACTTAACTTTTTAGAGTCTTCCGTGGTGACTGATGCCCGTATCACAATACTGCGTTAGCGGATGCGTTTAACATCCAACACAGGCAATTCAATGTGGCACTTTCCAATACTGCGTTTGCGTTGATGAGCTTACGTTCGTTGAAAAATAAGAGAAAATAAGAAAAAATGAGAGCGGTGAGAGTACCTAACCTCACGTAACAACGCATACAAAAGTCCAATATGTTGAAAATTACGTGCGTTTTGATGACAGTTCTCGTTATTTGAATGTAACGACGAAAAGACGTTTGTTTATTCTTGCGAATTTGGACATGAAAACAGCTGATCATTTTGAGATGCCACATCAAGGCAACGTAACGTAAAAACTCAATTCACTAACGCAGTATTGTGATTTTGCTCTGAAGACTACTTATGTAACTTTTTCGCGACTTAACTTTTTCGAGTCTTCACTGTATACGCAACCTTGCCAGAAAGTAGTTTGCGAATAGGATCCATGGTATAATGCCTGATCCACAATACTGCGTTAGTGCTAGCTGAGACATCCAACACAAGCAATTCAATGGGGTAGTCTTAATGCCTGATCCACAATACTGCGTTAGTGCTAGCTGAGACATCCAACACAAGCAATTCAATGGGGTAGTCTTAAATACTGCGTTTGCGTTGGGGAGCTTACGTTCATTGAAAAATGAGAGGAAATAAGAAAAAATGAGAGCGAGAGAAAACGTAAGCTCACGTAACCAAAGGAGACAAAAGTCAAGCACGTCGGAAATTTATGTGCGTTTGAACAGATGTTGATGTGTTTGCTGTGTATTGATGGGTATGCTGTATCTATGTATTTTGTGGTTTGTGTTGTGTACGATTACTTTGACATGGAGCAGCCGATAAAATTGAATTGTCATTTTCGTCGCATGCGTCGGGGCATTTCTCGTAACACGTAAAGTGCCTCGCACCAACGCAGTATCAGGCATAATGGTTGGACCCAATGATCCGAGTTCAAATCTCAAGTTCCGTAGTCGCCAACAAACAAGGACACTCAACTACTACCCGTTCCCGTTCTACATTGGTTATTCGAGCCGGATGGCATGATCACCTTGATGTTGCTTCACAACAAAAAGAAATAATCAATTCAATCAAACAAAAAACAAAGAACAAGGTTTCGAACTTGATGAGCCTCGAAGCGAAAAATGCTCGGAGAGCGATGACAAGTCGAGTCTTTTTTTTTGTTGGCTTCGAAAAGTGTTCACAGGAACCTGGAGATTCGAACACGGATTATTGAATCGACAATCCAGTGTGTTTACAATTACACCACGGGTCCGACTCGCAAATTGCTTTTTGGCAAGGTTACATACATACATATACTTCGTTGGGGAACTTTCCAACAAGTTCCGGCGTATTTTCATAATAACACTTCAAAATTGCATTGAAAATGACTGCAATGAAATTACACACTGTGGTGTGTCACAGCAACACACTTACCATTTGCAGTGTATATAAACAGAAAATATTGGCTGAAATGTCACCTTTCAAACGCGTATTCGTTTGACAGAATCGGATTGGATGGTTTGTTGGTTAGGTGGCTTCCCTCCGTAAAGCGGGGGGGTTCACTTAGATCAAGATGGGTCCATTGTGCTACCACTCGAGTCCTGGAACCATTTTGCTCCTTAAATAAAATTCGACAGTTTGTTGATCTCCGTTTCGGAGAGATCCGCTAGTTCATCACAGAAGTATTTTGTCAGAAATCGTCTTCTTGAGGAAGCTAGAGCAGGTCAATTGAATGTTTTCCTAATGCGAAGTGTCTTAGGCCAAGTTTGTCCCGCGTAGTTGCATGGTTCAAGGCTACATTATCTCTCATTGGCCTGTTACAGTGAGTGTTTCCAAATTTCATATCTTGGCCTTTCAATTGGTGGAGATCTCTAGTGTGGTGCCCATTTTGGCTAGTTCGTCTGCTTCACACTTACCTGCTGTATCACTATGCCCAGGTTCCCAGCATAACGTAACAACTGCGCTGTTCGCCGCTCGATAAATCATTTAGAAATTTGGTGCAGTGACTAACGCCTAACCAATTTTGATCTTATTATTCGAGTGCTATTATTGCCGCTTGACTGTCTGTGTGATAATGTCATACTATAGCCAATCGATCTCAAAGACAGCCTGTTGGCGGCCTCACGGATTGCTGTTTATTCAGCTTGGAACACACTACAGTGGTTCGGTAGTGTAAAGGATTCGCCGATTTTTAGGGTCGATGCATAGACACCGGCACCCACATCATTGCCTGTCCTGGACCCGTTTGTGGGAGCAGAATGGGATAAGTGTTACCTAATGTATACATGTGCAGTATACGGGCACCGACACTATCTGGTGACAGAAAATCGCAGACTTCTTCTAAGACCCAATATACGAGTATGTATATATGTACATATGAGTACTTATAGGTATGTGAGGGCGCCGTGGCGCAGTGGTTAGTGTGTTGGACTCTGGCGCACGATGAGCGAGTTCGGATCCCGATAACACCAACGCCATCGAATGTTTATTTCGCGACGTTCCTCCTCGGCGGGGTACTGGCAAAACCCTCCGTAGTAAACTTGGCATGAAAAAGCTTCTCGACTCACGCCGTTCGGAATCGGCATTAAAACTGTAGGTCCCTTTCACCTGTGCGAAAAGTAAATCTCACACAACATGGGTGATTGAGAGAAGCTTGGCTTTGGTCCTTCATGGGCTGTAACGCCACCAAAGAAGAAGATAGGTATGTTGACATTGTCAACTGTTTTAAATATTTAGTTGGCTTTTGACAGATACAAAACTGGACGTTGTTTGGATTTGTTGCTGTTGAAAAAGAAGGATCAAGGACTGTGCCTGGGCCACAGCATTTATTTGACTAGGTTTCCTTGGTCCCATGAACGGGATGATTTAGATGTGATTGATAGAATACCATGAAGCGCATATCAGGTATACTTCGAGAATTGGAAAAAGTGCATTGCAGAGAGATTAGATTAAAAGGGACAATATAAGATAAAATAGTTTACGAACAAAACAAAAAGTTCCTTCACTTATTGAACACATCGTTTATATCAAATGACGATCAAATTGTCAGCTTAAAATTTAATATTTTCGATAGAAATTGTACTCAGAGGGGGGAGGGAGCGAGCAAACAAAGCAGAGAAGTTGATTGCGTTTAACATGGCAAACGCCAGCTTCGATCTCTGTCCCTGCTCAATCCAAGTTGACACACAGCCTCCGCGTGGATAGCTATCCTGGCACCCAGGTAGTGAACCAATGTGTGCAGCGACCCGACACATTGGTTCACCAGTTGGGTAAGGAACGAGTCATAGGAAAGCACCGCCTACACAACACCACGTCAGAAAACCATAAGGGGAACCGGCGGTCTTTCGATCAATTGACAACCAATCAAATTGATCACATTCCGATCGACGGCAGACACTCCTCCAGCATCCTAGATGTCCGAACCTTTCGAGGAGCCAACATCGATTCGGACCATTATAACCTTGTTGCAGCCAAGGTGCGGATACGAATTTCTCGGACGTCGAGTAAGAAAACCAACATTTAACGTCGGAAAGCTGTAATAACAGGAGACCACCCGGATCTTCGCCGATCAAGTCTCCCTCAAGCTCTCTCAAGTCCCGATGCAATCTATACAAACCTTAGAACAGCAATGGAGTCATTGTCAGATCGCCAGTGTGGATTTAGGCCAGGAAAATCCACGATAGACCAGATATTTAGACTACGACAGATCCTGGAGAAGACCCATGAATTCGAGGTCGACACCCATCACCTTTTCGTCGATTTCAAGGCCGCGTATGACAGTGTTTATAGAGACGAGCTATACAGAGCCATGTCATGTTTTAACATTCCTGCCAAACTCGTCAGTCTGTGCAGGATGACTATGGAGAATTCCCCCTGCTCCATTAACGTCGGAGGTGAACTAACCGAGACCTTCGATGTTAAAAATGGATTTAGACAGGGTGGCACACTGTCATGTGATCGGGCGGGACTCTGCGGCCAATACAAAAGGTACGATCTACTTCAAGTCTACACAATTGCTTGCCTATGCAGATGACATTGACGTTATTGGACGGGCAAGGCGAGACGTCAATGAGGCGTTCGCAAGCATTGAAGTAGAAGCGGCGTAATGGTAAATGGGGACAAGGCCCAATATACGCTGTCATCAAAGAAAGACGCGCAACAACGACGTCTTGGCCAGAACGTAACCTTCGGCAGCTATATTTTTGAAGTAGTCAAGGGCTTTGGCTCGATAGTGACAAGCAGCAACGACACCAGCGCTGAGATAAAACGCAGAATAACTCTTCCCAATCGCTGCTTCTTTGGGCTCAAGAGGCAACTGAGTAGTAGAGCCCTCTCTCGAAAAACTAAGGTATCCCTCTACAAAACCTTAATCATTCCGGTCCTCCTCTACGCCGCTGAGGCATGGACGTCATCAAAAGCGGACGAAGAGACGTTTTGAGAGGAAAATTCTGCACGCAATCTTTGGTCCCGTTTGTGTAGACGGAGAGTGGAGGAGGAGATTCAACCAAGAATTGTACGGGATGTACAGCGACATGGGCCTAGTTAGACGTTTTCGGAAACAACGTCGTAGATAGCTGGGCCATGTATAGCGAATGGACATCACCGCTCCGGCCCGAAAGTCTCTGACTTCAACCCCGAGGCACGACGCAGCAGAGGACGACCGCATCTAAGGTGGCCCGCACAGGTGGAAAGGGACCCCAACCAACTGGCCGTGCGGCACTGGAAGCGGCTGGCCAAAGATCGGGTCGGCTGGTTGGTTGAGGCCCTGGTTCACCCCGAACTGTAGTGCCATCTAAGTAAGTAAGTAAGTAAGTAATGCATGAGTTGATACCGATGCTTGGCAACTGTTGCAACTGTTTTATGAACAGATTCTTCATACCATCAATACCAGGAGACTTTTGAATTTTCAAGTTTTGGATTAAATGCGATAGTTCTTCGTAAGTGGCGTATTTCCAAATTTTATACGTGAAAACCAAAATTGCTTTTTCCAACCATAAAAATGGAAATTAATTAAAATCCAAACCGAAATATCTAATTTAGAAACGCCCGTATGTGAGCTGCACACCATACAGATTTTTATGAATTAAATCAATCCTACTGCACCCGGTGGTTCCTCATTAGGAATCCAAATTACTATCGGAATCCCCGTCCCAACAAATCAGATAAAAAGCAACCAGAAAACAACCATTCACATTTGCAGCCGAATAGATACGAGTAAAGAGATAAAAACCCACACACTTGGCCGGTTTTATGAAGCGATTGTAATAAAAAGAAAGGAAAGCAGCGCCATTCGGATTAATGATGGAATCATTTCCACCAATGTTCGGGTCGTGTTTTATGTTTCGTTCTGTCTCTTGGTCATTTCTCTTGTTGGTCGTTTTTTTATCTGACAAAGAAGCGCTCCAGCGAGCAATGAACGTGCTCACCCGTCACACAATTGCAATTGTGGTACTATGGTTGTATGTACTTCATGGGTTCGAGAGCACGGGTACGGATACGGGTACGGGTGGATGCGTGAGCACCACGGGACGTCATTAATAACATTTAAGTCGTCTTTATGCGCCTCGTCGGAGCCCTGTTCTCACTTGCCCTCCTTTCTACACTCGCTCTACGTGTCGTTCCCATCGATGATCGTCATCACATATTCAACTACTATGTACCCGGTGGTGGTACATAATCCTTTTGTAGCAATTTCTAGTCCGCCACCGGCGACACTTTCTTCCTCTTTGTCATCATAACCGATTGTCGTTGAGTAAATTGCTTGGAAAATCTTCGCAGCGGCAGTGATTGCTTGTTGAAAGGGGGAAAAAACTATTTTCTCGAGAAACGACTTTTTGGTTTCCATTAAAATGGTGTTTGGGAATGAATCAACGCGATTGTGAGGGTATACGTATGCATGTCAGACAATTTCGTCGATTCAACTCGATTAATTCCAATTAACAATTAGGCGCGGAAAATAAGTTAAGGCAAACAAAAATGATAGTTGGGAGGGGGAGAGACCGTTGTCTAGCAGTCATCCCAAAAATATCGACTTTCCTTCGAGCCGGATTTGAACCAGCGACCTATGGATATCCGCGTGATGTAAGCGCGACGTCTTGTGGCAAGTTGAAGCTCGCGAATGCTACACTTCAGCTTGAGAATTCTCTACAGTCCACCGCTCTACCAACTGAGCTATCGAAGGTAGTTGGATGCGCTTTGTCCAAACGCCGACACAAGCTGTCCGTTTTCTAGCGTTCGTTTTTGCCGCGGAGAAATTAATTTAAATAAATTGACTTTCACGTCGATAGTCTAGTGGATTGTTGTTGTTGTTTGTCTTTTCTCTTTTCGGAGCGCACACTTAAGTGACTGATGAAAACTGAATTTAGAGTATCTAGACCCATCGCCTTCGATAGCTCAGTTGGTAGAGCGGTGGACTGTAGAGGTGTGTTGGAACTAAAAGTTTTCCATAAGCGGAAATCCATAGGTCGCTGGTTCAAATCCGGCTCGAAGGAGTGAACTCGTGTTTCTTTTTTACTATGTTGTACATCAGTTCTTAACATATGAAGTGCAAAAGCAAATATTTCCACTTGCATTTTGGAGTCACTTGTAGAAATGTTGACTTTCAGTGTTATCTCACGAGTTGTAAAATTGATAACAATTTGCTTATCAATTCAGATTCGATTTTATTTATATGATGATGTCACTAGCAACTACTGCTTTCTTTTCGAAATAAGTTGGAATTGGTCTAAAATGGAATGATAAGACGGATTGTCTTTGAGTCATCCAAATGATAACATTGAAACAGATTATTCGGGACGGGATATGCGCATAAGTACTATTTGCGGTCACTTATGATAGTCACTTACCTACTTTGGTGGCTAAAGTCTGCTGTGAATCTGGGTCTCAACCAACAAGCTGTGCGAATGGTATCGCTGTTCTTTCTGTCGGCTCATACTTAGCAACTGTCCGTCTTCAAGCACAAGCGCGGCGCTGTATGTGATCGATGATTGGTGGACCAGAAATGGGCTGTCGGTCAATCCATATACTGATATGGCTCAGCTGGTACTAAAAGGCACTTCCATCCCGATATCCAAAGAGGCTAAGTATCTAGGAGTCATCTTAGATAGCAAGCTTCTCTGGTCAAAGCATGTTGAGTCAAAATCGACCAAAGCGCTGTCAGCTTTCTGGCAATGCAAAGGAGCTTTTGGCAAAACATGGGGTTTATCGCCGGTAAAGCCTCTGGCCGCAGGCTCAGATGGCTTGCCATCAGAGCTCTTCACGGCTGGCGGCCATGTTCTGGTAGGGAGCATGCACCAGATCATTTGCAGAATTTGTTAAGATGAAAGCATGCCCGACGACTGGAATACCAGCTCTATTTGCCCCATCCAAAAAAAGGCGATCCTACCTCTTCCAAGAACTATAGAGGTATATCCCTACTGAATGTCGCTCCTGTCCAGCGCATTATGTGAACGTCTAAAGCCATTTTGCACCGCACTAATCGGCAGCTATCAATGCGGCTTCCGGCCCGGCAAATCGACTATAGACCAAACTTTCACACTTCGACAAATCCTGGAAAAGACCAACGAGTTTCGAATCGATACACACCATCTTTTCATCGATTTCAAAGCCGCATATGACAGCATTCATCGTGAAGAACTGTTTGGTGCGATGGCCGAATTCGGGATCCCGGGAAAACTGACCCAGTTGTGTCGCGCCACGCTAAAAAATACGCGACGCACCGTGCAACTCGGTTCTAGGACTTCTGAACCTTTTGAAACATGCACCGGATTTCGTTAAGGAGATGCACTGTCGTGTGACTTCTTTAATTTCATGCTGGAGCAGATAGTGTGACGAACAGGCGTCAACAGGGAAGGCACTATCTTCTACAAGTCGGTCCAGCTGCTAGGTTTCGCGGATGATATCGATCTCATCGCGTGTTCTCGCCGTGACATTGTGGAAGCATTCACGGCGAGTGAAGAACAGGCGAAACGATTTGGTCTTAAGGTCAATGAGGACAAAACGAAGTACATGCAGTCAAGCAAAAACCAATCCGTGGCTCACCACTTGGGACAAAAAATAACAATTGACAACTACAATTTCGAGGTAGTTAAGGAGTTTGTCTACCCCGGGGCAAACGTAAATTCCGCAAACGACACCACAGTGGAGATCCGGCAGAAAATCGCCCTTGGCAACCGCTGCTACTTCGGCGTGTCCAAACAACTTGAGCCACAACCCCTCACTCGAAAGACCAAAGTCATGCTTTACAAAACTCTCATACTGCCAGTCTTGCTGTACGAAATCGAAAGCTGGACGATAAGCAGAACAGCGGAGCTGATTTTGGGTTCTTTCGAAAGAAAAATTCTGCGCCGGATATTTGGTCCTGTCTGTGAGGAAGTTGAATGGAGAAGAAGACATAACCGCGAACTCTACGAGCTGTACAAAGATGTGGGTGTAGTCCAGAAGGCAAAGATCCGTCCACTACACTGGCTCGGCCACATCGAGCGCATGGACATCAACGCTCTAGCTAAGAGGGTCTTCGACTCCGAGCCTCCTGGTTCGAGAAGAAGAGGAAGACCGGACCTCCGGTATAAAGACCAATTACTCGCGGATGTAAGACATCTTGGTCTTGATAAGCGGAAGCTGCGTGCCGTCAAGGATGGAAGGCAGCTATAGCTCAGGCTTAAATTATCCATAGATCGCTGGCCTGATAAGTAAGTAAGTAACTAAAGGTCCTCTGGATCTACACGGTAATGATAAGACCTATAATCTCATATGCATCGGTTGTCTGGTGGAACAGACTAAAACGCAAACACGTCGTAGACTCTTTCACCGAGTTCCAAAGAACGGTTCGTCTCAGCTGAACGGGGGCTTTCCCCAGCACGCCGGGCGCTGCTCTAGATGCTAAGATGAACCTTCCACCTCTTGGTATATTTATCAGAGGGTGTGCTCGGTAAGCCATGTCCCGTCTAAAGAGAAATGGCTTTTAGTACAACTCGCATAGGAATAACAGTGTGCTTGCGCAAGAATTGTCCTGCGACCCCTGTCTCATGGACATGCCTTCTGACACACTGACGCCCGTAATTCCACAGTCGAGTTTCCACGACGTCAGGATGGGCTATGGCTGGATACTGAACCTGGAAAGGATAGTCTTCGCATTTTCACGGATGGCTCCAGGTCTGGGCGGGGGTCTGGTGCTGGGGGCTTATTTGAGCGCGAAAACATCCGACTGCACTTTTCCGTAGGAAAATATGAGTCTGTCTTCCAATCAGAGATATACGCAATTCTAATGGCCATGCACTACGTTGCGAGGCACAGGTGGAGGGGGAAAAGCATATGCCTCTGCAGTGACAGCCAAGCTGCACTCAAAGCTGTGTGCAACCCCTTAACTAGCTCCAAATTAGTGCTTGAACTCAAGTCCTTCTTGAACATAGTCGGTAAACTAAGCTCATTAAGGCTTGTATGGGTTCCAGGCCACTTTGGGATCGCAGGAAATGAGATCTCTAATGAACTTGTCATAATGGGCTCAGAGGAGAGCTTCTCAGGACCTGAACCCGCTCTAGGTCTACGTGCGTCCGCGGTTAATTCCCACATTAATTATAAGGAATTATACCGCATGCAGGATGACAACGCGTATTCCCTGATGTCCGCAAAAAATCCGCAGCGTTCCTCCTCCTGTCTTTAAGGAGAATCGACTGCAGAAGACTTGTGGGAGTCATCACGGACCAATACACTTTTTCTAAGAATCTCTGCGTGCTTGACATAACTGAGATGCCTATCTGTACTGCATGTGGCGAGGAGGATGACACTGCAGAGCACTTTCTCTGTGACTGTCGCGCCTTTGCTCGAGCACGGTGGCGCACCCTTGGGGCCGACGTGGCGTGTGCCGAATCTCTTAGCTCTACGTCACTGAAGCTCCCCCTCATTTCTCTCCGGAAACGGGGAAAGTACATTAATGTAAGGTGTCTGTCTGGAGTACAATGGACCAGTATTTGCGTCTGAGTGCAGAAGCCTCCAACAGTAAAAAAAAAAAAAAAAACAAAAAAGAAGCTTCTGCAGCTGGCACGATCTTATACCAGTTGTTTCCAGCGCCGCACACCAAGTTGGTTAGGTCCCCTTTTACCTTAGATTCAAAAAAGAATTAGACTAAGAGTACCACTTAGGACGCCATACTAATTAGAATTCAAAGCCGACCGATTCATTGAAGTTATTCAGCTCGCAGCGTGGAATAATACAGTCGCGGACACGAGCCGACGGTTAGATTCGAATTTCGCTGTCAGAGTTTGGAATGCTCTGTTGCAGCTGAGAAGGGAATGATAGTAACTTTCAGCGGCATACTGCAGAATTTCAATGCCAGAGCATGGAGCATTTAGTGCATTCAGTATCAGTGACTCAACGATCAGTCGGTAATCCAGTGTAAAAGTTATCAAACCACCTAGTGAGTTGTTGAGGCAAAGTGTGTATCAAATAAAAATGTGTGTGTAAGGAATAAAGTGTAAAGTGTGTAAAAGGTTGAATAATAAAGGAGTGGAGCGCCCAGATAACTGATCTGAGGTGGATTCAATAAAGTGTATTTTGAACAAAAAAGTAGGCATTCTGAACGAATTAATTTTCGTAACGATACTCCTTTCCGAAAAAAAGTGCCGAACAATTTTTTCATAAGCTGGCCAAAGAACGTGCCGGCTGGAGAGACTTGTTGGTTAAGGCCTTGGGTCACCCCGAACTATAGCGCCGTCTAAGTAAGTAAGTAATAACATCCTTCAAATGTCCGCCGCGGCTCCTCTGGGTGGAGCGCATCCGAGGTGTCCAATTTTTCATGACTCTGGCGTATAAATCAGGCTGAATTTGACCAAAAGCATGGGTTATGTTGGCTTTGAGGGCCGCTGTTGTTTGTGGCTTATTCGCATAGACCTGCGACTTCAGAAAACGCCACAAGGAAAGTCTAACGAGGTCAAATCGCACGGTCTCGGTGGCCTGTTCACATTATCTGAACGTGAGATGACCATGCCCTCGAATCACTCGTCCAGAATGTCCAATATGGCGTGAGCTGTGTGGCACGTAGTGGCGTCCTGTTGAAACCATATGGCTTTGGTGTCTATAGCATCCAATTCAGGCCAAAAGAAGTTGGTAATCATCGACCTATAGTGATGGCCTTGCCAAATGTTGTTCTTAAGGTAATATGAACCGATGACGCCGCCAGCCCAAAATCCACCCCAAACAGTGACCTTTTCGGGATGCATTGGACGCTCGACCCAAATTGGACAATTTTGTTTGTTGGATAAATGGGTACATCCAGAAGTGGGCTTCATCGATGAAGATAATTTTCCGATGAAAATTAGGTTTAGTTCCCAACTGCTCCAGAGCCCATTCAGCGAATACACATCGTTGTCTATTGTCGTTTACCTTTAGCTCTTGGATCAGTTCAATTTTGTACGGGCGCAGGCCCAAGTCACGACAGAAAATTTGCCAAACTGTGGTCTGCGAAAGGCCGAGTTCTTGTGAGCGACGCGAAATCGATTGTCTCGGATTCTTCTGCACACTCTCACGGACAGCGGCGATGTTTTCGGTAGATCTTGCGCCGACGTACGGTTGTGTTGGTTGATCGTTTACTGGACCAGTGGACTCAATAGTCCTCTCGGTAGGACGATTATGGCGACCGTAAAATAGGCGAAGCGTGTGGAAGTTTGCCCGAACAGAACACCCATTTTGATAAAACAATTTTAGCATTTGCACGTGTTGTTGAACGCTATGTCCGTCCATGGTGACCAATTTGACAGACAGATCAGCCAATTTGACAGATGTAGCTTCAACAACATGGCCGCTATTCACTGTCGAATGACGTACATAAATGATCATGATCACCTATTTGAATGACTCCGATGACCTCAATATTTGATTTATCCAATAGCTTCAATCGAATTACATCCGAGTAACTAGAATAGTTGTGCAACCTCAAGGACTTGACATGTGACATCGACATCACTTCACAAAAGCGACACAGATAGACGTAGCTGTCAAACAAGATAGGAAAATGCCGACGTACCCCAGAAGAAACAAAACTGAATAAGTAAATAAAGTTGTTGGGTAAGTGGACAGCATTTGGATGAAATAGTCACATAAGCCATAGATAAAGAAATCACGAGTCATTTTTGACACTTAAGTCAACATGCTAAGCATTGTAATCAGGCTGCTCAAACGCTTGTGAATTTGCGTAATTATTACTCATGACTCTGCGTCATAAGACACGTTAATGTAGGTTGTAAAGTGTATCGTAATTTACGACTGAACTATGCTTTGGAGTCCAAAAATATAGTATTGGGTACAGGGTTAAGTCCGCGCGGTTTCTCATCACTAAATGGTGCTTATGCCCATTTATTGGGTAGCACTAATCTGATTCTGTCAAACGAACGCGCGTTTGAAAGGTGTCATTTCAGATTACATTTTTAATAATTCGTCATTTGCGTAAAAACCAATATTGATAAAAAAATATTGGTCAACCTATGTGATGCTCTTTTACTACAAAAAAAAATGTAAAAACACAGCAAAAACACGCGGAAAAATTTGTGAAGTGTACGCAACGAAATCGAACTACTCTTGATTAAACTTGATTAAATACGAACATACATACATATCAAACATAAGCAATCATGACCCATGACCACGACTTAAAGCCTGGATTGACCACAAACAAGGTGATACTGAGTGCTTAGTGGAATTGGAGGGAAATTGTCCATTATGAGCTGCTACAACTTGGCAGAATGGGCGATTCGGTCCCATACTGTACATTACTAGAGCGTTTGAATTGGCCAACAGAAAAAGAGTTGGAGGTTGGTTGGAGAGTTTTGATACATCCACTGTACAGCCCGGACCTTGCAGCGTCTGACTACCATTTGTTTCTGTCTCTGCAAAACCCTTTTGATCGTAAAAAAATGACCAACCGAACAGCCACATGCCCAGGTTTTTCGCGCCAAAACACTGAAGTTTTAGACCAAAGCAACCGTCCTATTCGCACTGAATGTTTGGCGTTCCACATACTGGGTGCGGTTCAATGCGCTTTTGTGGACTACTTTTCCCGGGGAGTTTGTCTAGAGGGTTGGTTGGGTATAAGGAATAAAGGACGACATGATGGTCTTTCAAAGCAACTGGGAATCCAGAACTCCAATTAATTAATCGATCTGCACCGTCCAATGTACACAGATAACTGCGATTAAATTGGTTCATTCCTGGTTAAAAGTCATATGCAAAAGGAATAATTTCACTTACGTGGAGGTCATCGAAACTGTCAGTGGACACGCAAGGTGATATTAATCCTCTTTAACGTTGTCATGCGATAATTTTGGAAAAAGGTGCCTATGAACTCTGTGAACACATCGGTCACGAAAAACCAAGGCTCAATTGTCCATTCAAGAGATCTATGCGCACGATATTTGGGTAAATATGGACAAAATTTGAGCGCAAGTATAAGTCGCTGAAGTAAGCTTTCTCTGCTGAATTGTGTGAATTATGCCACAAAACAAGATGTTTGTCACGGTCGGTTCACTACTCTCCGGGGGTGGTTGTCCTAGATAGGATTCGGGAAGGACGACTGAATTTTCACATTGGTTGTAGTTCTCAGCAAATGTTCTATGCCACTATGGTGTTATATAAGAACCTGCACACAGAGAGTATGAATTTGAAGTGACCGTGAGTGTTATGCCTTCATCAGTATTTTGATCACTTCCTACATATTTACAACAGCTGTGTTGAACAGACTTTGAGCTGCAGACCTACCGCGGTAACTTGATCTGGCAGTAACGCATGATTTTGGTTCTTCGTGTGAGGAGTCTTGACCCAAGTTGTTTGGACAAACCGAAGTAGCAGCGGTTGTCAAGGGCGATTCTATGCCGGATCTCTACTTTGATTATGATGTGATAAACTCCTTAGTTACCTCGAAATGATAGCTGTCAATTGTTATGTTTTGTCCCAGATGGTGAGCGGTGGAGACGGTTCGGTTTTTACTTGACAGCATGTATTTTGTCTTATCCTCATTTAACTTTAAGACCAACTCGTTTCGCCTGTTCGTCAATGGCCGTGAAAGCTTTCACAACAGCATGCTGAGATCGCGCGATAGTGTCAATATCGTCTGCGTATCCCAGCAGCTGGAGAGTGTCTTGGCGGAGTGTCACCGACAACAGCCGTGTCATCGACCAGCGGGATTCTGACAAAATCCCTTATACTATAATTGCCATAAAAAGCTTCTCGAAATTGGGCATTTGGAATCGGCGATAAGCTCACCTATGAGAAAATAAAATCCCACACAACATGGGTGATTAAGTAAAGCTTGGCATTGGTCCTTCATGGGTTGTAACGCCAACATACATACATACATAGGAGTACATCCCAGCAGCTGGACGAACTGGTAGAACATAGTGCCTTCCGTGTTGACACCTACTCGCCGCACTATCTGCTCCAGCACCAAATTGAAGAAGTCACACTACAGCGCATCTTGCAGAAATCCGGTGCATGTTTGGAATGGTTCGGAAGCCCTAGAACCGAACTGAACGGTGCATCGCTTATCTTCTAAGGTGGCGTAACACAACCGGATCAGTTTCTTCGGGATCCCGTATTCGGCTATCGCATCAAACAATTCCTTGCCGATGTATGCTTTCGTATTAGGCTTTAAAATCGATGGAAAAATGCTGTGTATCGAGGTCAAACAAACACCAAAGCCATTGAATGTTAATTTCGCGGCAGGATACTGGCAAAACCTCCAGTAGTAAGCTCGTCATGAAAAAGCTTTTCGACTCACGCCGTTCGGAATCGGCATTCAACTTTCGGTTCCTTTCATCTGTGTGAAAAATAAATCACACACGACGTGGGTGATTGAGAGAAGCTTGACTCTGGTCCTTCACGGGCTGTAACGCTAGCAAAGAAAGAAAGAAAGTCGATTTGGCGAAAGCCGCACTGTGAGGGGGGGGGTCCCTTAATAGACCGGGTGCAGGCGATCAACTGCAGCGAACCCTCAGCTGCTATAAAACAGACATAACCGCACTTCAAAAAGTGCGATGGGATGAACCAGGCAAAAAAACGGATGAAAAACTGCGACATCTACTACGGAAACTGCTACAAGGAGAACAAACCGCACTTATTCGGATATGGGTTCGTTATTCGAGGACGACTCCGACAAAAAGTCTTAAGCTTTCGGGACTTAATCGAACGCCCCATAACAATCTGCATCAAAATTAAGTTTGGGAACATTACCTTGATATGCGCTCACGCCCCAATCGAAGAACAGGACGATCGACTCAAAGAAAAATTCTACGAGCTCCTAGACAGAAACTATGCCCAATGTCCCAGCTACGACGCAAAAACAGTTCTAGGAGATTTTAATGCAAAACTGGTCACTGAGTCGATCACGGGAGAATATAGCCCCCACGACACCACGTCCGAAAACGGGCATCGGCTACTCGACTTCCTGATGGGGCGCAATCTCCTTCTGGCTAGCACACAATTCCCGCATCTCAATATTCACAAAGGAATCTGGCGATCACCTGATCAGTCTACCACCAATCAGATTGATCACGTTGCGATCGACGCCAGACACTACTCCAGCATCCTAGATGTACAAACCTTCCGAGGAGCCAACATCGAATGATGCCATGCCAAGGATGCCATGGAGTCGAGCTGGACAACGAAAGTTTGATGTCGGAAAGCTACAATCCTCGGAGACCGCTAGGACCTTTGCCGATCGAGTTTCCCTGAACCTCTCGCAAACTCCAATGACACCGGAGCAACCCACAAAACAACATTGGGAGCATTACCAGCGTGCCAACAGAGACGCTGCCTCTGATGTGTTGGGTTTCAAGCCACCCTCAGCTAGAAACCCCTGGTTTGATGAACAATGCTGGCAAGCCCATGTAGCAAAGCAAAACGCCTACAAAGCCATGCTATATAGTTGGACGAGAGCCACCCGTGAACTCTACGAGCAGAAACGGAGAGAGGAACACACGCTTTTAAGAAAAAAAAAAAAAAAACAGCACGAAAAGCGTGAGATCGAGGAGACGGAGAGATGCTATCACAGGAATAATACTCGCCAGTTTTACGAAAAAGTAAAACGAACATGTCAGGGCTATAAAGCCAGAGCAGAAGCCTGTAGGGATGAAAACGGACAGCTAGTAGTAGAGTCACAGCCGATTCTGAGAATATGGAAAGAACACTTTTCTAGACTGTTTAACGGCGATGAAAGATCTAATACCGTTGTCGGGCTGCCGCAACGGACGAAGATGTAAGAGAATTTCGTCCACCCGACCCAGATGAAATTAAGCTAATAATTCCACAGGTCAAGAGCAATTAAGCCGCGGGCGCAGACGGGCTGACTGCCGAGCTATTTAAAGCGGCTGGAGATGATCTGGTAGTGCGCATGCATCAGCTTATCTGTAAAATATGGTCGGAGGAATGCATGCCCGACGAATGGAATCACAGCATCGTTTGCCAAGTCAAGGAGACCCCTATAACTGCGCCAACTACAGGGGAATAAGTATCCTTAGCATCGCATACAATATCTTCTCTGCCGTACTGTGTGAACGCCTGAAGCCCTTGGGTAATATGATCAGTAGTCGTCAGTGTGGTTTCAGGCCAGGATCTTGGAGAAGACCCAAAAAAACAAATCGACACCCATCACTTTTTCGTCGATTTCAAGGCCGCGTATGACAGTGTGTATAGAGATGACCTATACAGCGCCATGTCTAGTTTTGACATCCCAGCCAAACTCGTCAGATTGTGCAAAATGACAATAGAGAACTCTCGCTGCTCCATTAAGGTCGGTAACGAATTAACCGAGACCTTTGATGTTAAAAAAGGATTTAGACAAGGTCACGCACTGTCATGTAATTTCTTCAACATCGTGCTTGAAAAAATCATACAAGACTCACTGGCCAACACAAGAGGTACGACTTATTTCAAGTCTGCGCTACTGCTTGCGTACGCGGATGATATTCACGTAATTGGACGAAAACGGCGGGAAGTCAATGATGCGTTCGAAAGCATTGAAGCAGAGGTCGCTAAAATGGGCCTTTCGGTTAACGGGTAAGGGTAAGACTAAATATATGCTGTTAATCAAAAAAGACCCGCAACGCCGACGTATCGGCCAGAATGTCACAATAGGCAGCTACAGATTCGAAGTGACCAAGGACTTCGTCTACCTTGGCTCACTAGTGACCAGCGACGATAACGCCAGTGCTGAGATCAAACGCAAAATTACTCTCGCCCACCGCTGCTTCTTTGGAATCAAGAGGCAACTGAGGAGTAGAATTATCCCGGCAGATCTCGAAGGCGCTGGGAATGAGTCCCAGCATCTTTCAAGCAGAATTGCATGCCATCCTAACATGCGCCAATCTAAATCTTGAGACTGGCATTAGAGGAGTAACCATCAACATACTGTCTGATAGCCAAGCAGCGCTCAAAGCGCTGGGTTCGTACAGCACGAACTCAAAAACCGTCAAGGAATGCCATGACGCCTTACAAGAGCTCGCCAAAAGAAATAATGGTTAACTTTGGTGGGTGCCAGGGCACAAAGGTATTAAGGGCAATGAAATTGCCAACCAACTTGCCAGGAAAGGTTACAGCGATTAATATTTAGGTCCAGAACCATTCTGTGGCACTCCCGGGTCTAGGATCAATTTGTTTTTAGACAAGTGGGAAAAATCGCAACATCTGTCCTTTTGGAACAGCGTTCGGGGACTCCGTCAATCTAAACGACTTATACGACCCCTGAACAAACACTCTAGTGATATACTCAGCTCAGACTAGTCAGCTATCTAAGGGGACACTGCGGTCTGAAATATCATCTAAACAAAATTAGCCTCTCGTCTGAAACTGACTGTCGGCTCTGTCTCGAGGCCGAAGATACGGCGGAACACTACTGTGTGAGTGTGCTGCCCTCTGCCATCTTAGGAAGCGTATCCTTCTCAGCGAAGTTATGACTCCTGAGGGGATCACCTTGGCTCCTACGAGAGGCATTCTCAACTTCATTATAGAAGTAGAGAGGCTCTTCGGCTAGATCTGCAAAGGTCGCAGTGCTATATGCTAATGATAGCAATAGCCCCCCAAAAAAATATTTCCCGGTCCTCCTCTATGGCGCAGAGGCCTGAACTTTAACGAATGCGGATGAAGAGGCCCTTGGTCGTTTCGAGAGGAAAATTTTGCGGCCTGTGGTTCCGTTTCTATAAACCGGGAGTGGGGGAGTAGAGGAGAAGATACAACGACCAACTATACGGGCTATACAGCGACATCTTCGGATCCAACGTATAAGATGGCTAGGTCATGTAAAGCAGATAGACAACACAGCTCCGGCCCGAAGAGTCTTCGAGTCCAACCCGGAAGGACGACTCAGCAGAGGACGACCGATTCTATGGTGGCGCACACAGGTGGAAGGGAACCTTAACCAACTGGGAGTGCGTCGCTGGAAACAGTTGACAAAAGACCGTGCCAGCTGGAGAAGTTTGTTGGTTGAGGGTCAAGTTCACACCGGACTGTAGCGTCACGGACACCTAAGGAGGTAAAAGGGCTTTAGACGTTTACACAATGCGCTGGACAGGGTCTTGTATGCGACATTGAGCAGGGATATATGAAGCTCTATAGTTCTTGCAAGAGCTGGATGCGAGAGTAGTAAAGTAAAGTGTTTACTTCTCCGGGTGTAGAAGTTTATTCATGGTTGGCCTAGCCATGATGCCTAAGTTGCAAGCGAATGCCTGGCAGGTAACGAATCGGGTGGGTGTATTACGTTCGACAACTCTGCTGATGTTTAGATTACATAAGCGCTCTAGCTGTTACGATAGTTTGGTAAGGGACTGCACTGGCAACCAGTTATTCCTGCAGTCGACAATCGATTTCAATTCAGAAAATAAAAAGGCAAGCAAGCAACCATCCGGCAATTAAATATACTAAATTATGTACATCCTTCGTGACCAGACACAGTCGTGGAGCACCGTGTCGCTGCTTATTTTCGCTTCGAATATTTATTGTACTACATCTTCCAACTTCTGACAAATGGCCTTTGCCTATCTCCAATCAAGTGTGACTACAGCACGTCGTCTATTCATTCTATTACTCAACATCTCAAGTGCATGCACGGGTGTTTAGTTTAATTTATTCAGCTTCGATAAAACGAACCACAAATGCGGTATTATCATACAAAATAACAAAAAGGAGTTAAAAAAAAAACAAGCACATGCCCCGATGAGTTTGAGTAACAACAATAGGACCGCTTATCAAGCAACCTACATGTATTGTATCTGGATACACTAGCCTCAAGGCTGTGCGGGCTAATTTTTGTCGTCGTACGATAGTCGTCTGTTTGTTTTCCTTCATTTCGCATTCCGCTTTTCGATAACGTATTCACAAAATACGAATACTTATCACTAGCCTCGTGCGCTCAAGGCCGCTCGTGACAAGATAAATGCCAAGTATTTCATTGTACAGAACAGATACTCATAGAATTTACTTTCGGTGAAGTGATTATTGTTGAAACTTTCTCTAAAGCCTTTGTCCGACTAACGCCTCTATCGAAAAGTTAGAAAATGAATTTATAGTTTGCAATTATGCCTCGGAGATTGCCGCAAAAATACAAAAATACCTGAAAACAGAGGCCACAAACCGCAAAAGCTGCCTAGTACCCGTAGTACCACCACATCTATGTAAGTCCCATCCGACCAAGCAGCCATCCGTGAGTTTTGCAACAAACTTTCTAGACGACCTCCGCTCGTTTACTATCCCAAATTCAATTCTATTGTTCAAACGCGACGCAGATACGAATCGGGTTCAGATTGCATTGAGTTCCGTATCGGTAGACGAACCAGTGTCGGCCTGGGTACTCGTACTTATTTAATAAGTTTTGTCATGTCGTACCACTCCGCCAGCACCCACTTGCTGCCAGTTGGCTGCAACTTATACGTATACACTATTCCAGACACCGAACCCACCCACTGGTATCGGAGAACTTATTCGAAATCTCTCTGCATTCGTTGTTGTCTGCTTGGTCTTGTTTCTCGGTTCTCGGTTTCTGGATTCTGCGTGGTGTGACTGTGACCGGGTACGCGAGCATGAATACAAGGACCAGCGGAATGGAGACAAACAAAATGACAATTAATAAACAAACTGTTTAGCAGTGGAACTTCCCCTTCGAGTTGGGATATGGAGGAATAAGTGGCCAACACTAGACCCAGTCGCGATAGATTCGATTGCGAACACTTCAAGATGGATGCAGTCACTTGAAGCACAAATCGTCGCCGACGATCGATACGTGAGCGGTTGTAGATACGAGTACATTGTACATAGATGCGAGGTATGTATACGGACGTGTAGTATCGGGCATGGTGGGTGTGCTTGCAATTCGATCGATGCGAGTGACATTGACAAACCACAAAACGCTTTAGTTCCATGTCACGATGACAATGTCGACTGCGACTACGGCTGATGACAGTGAAGGCGTTGTTTTTTGTTCCGGGAAAAACGTCACTCGGTCGACCGTGGCGTGCCATCTTAATGAATGTGTCGTCGTAGTCGACTTCCTGCCAGTGGAGGCGGCTTGCAATAATTAGTTATTAACTTCGGGCCGAAGGGGTTGTTTCTCGAGTTCGTGTATGATAAACACGGTGAGGGTAATGGGACGAGTATCACTTGAAAGTTGGTAACTTTCACGAATGGTTTTTGGGAAAGTTGCACCTGTTAGGGACTCGTGGAAAGTTCGACATGGAAGACAGCTGGTGTTTGTTTTGATTTGAAAAGCCCTCGGGGAGGAATACTCGTAGTTTCAAGGATTGATTTCGTAATTTAATGAGAATGAAAGAAGTTTTGTTTTGGAAGATTTGCTCCAACTTGGCATGATTGGTTACGGTTTGGAGTAGTAAGTTAGGTTAGGTTCTCATACGCCACACGCAGGCCGAAGTCGGCCCATTGTGATATCACATGGATCATATTACCCATGTAGATCCGCTACCTGAAAACCAATTAGTGCTTCTGATGAAGCGATGGAGCTCACTTAAGTTATCGTAGTAGGGCGCATCGAGGTAGATCCTCCTGCGATTCGCAAAAGAAGGGCATGAGCAGAGGAGGTGGTGAATTGGTTCTACTTCCTCCTCATTAATGCAGCCGCAGGTAGCCCTAGTTTGACGGCATGTTTTCCAATGGTACAGTGATCTGTAATGACACCCACTAAAGTGCTTAAGGATTCCTTTTTGGTTGCCACAAGGTCCCTGGTACGTCCTAAGCTTAGCTTACTTGCTTGCTTTGGTGGCGTAACAGCCCATGAAGGGCCAGAGCCAAGCTTCTCCCAATCACTCATGTTGTGTGTGATTTACTTTTTTTTACACAGGTGAAAGGGACCTACAGTTTAATGCCGATTCCGAACGGCTTGAGTCGGAAAGCTTTTTTTTGGCAAGTATACTACGGGGGGTTTTGCCAGTACCCCGCCGAGGAGGGACGCCGCGAAATAAACATTCGATAGCGTTAGTGTTATCGGGATCCGAACTTGCTCATCGTGCGCCACGACGGCCTAAGTTTAGCTTAGGCCAGATTTATTTAGGGATAAAGCCGATGTTCCTTTGAAAGTTCGTAGCCTCTATGGTTCGAAGTTTTATCATGTGCTTTACCGTGTTTATTGGTGTTTTTGCTTGACCCTAACCTTGTGAGTTCATCGGCCGCGCAGTTTCCTGGAACATCCCTATGCCCGGGAACCCACGGTGGTTTTATGTTGAACTGTTCAGGCATCTCGTCTTGATACACACTGCAGTAGTTTGAGAGTCTAGATGATAGGTTGAAATTAAGTTTCTCGGAGTAGATTCCACTACCAACGCCCGTCTCCATCTTGGAGTCATGGGTATAGGAGGAAATCGAGTCCTTTGGTATGACTTTCCCTCCAGCCCATTCCTCCCGGGACCGAAAGATAACTTCGAAGTTCCCAGTGAACACGTTCTGCGGGATGTTGTAGTCTATGTCCATTGGCACTTCGAAAAGGTCCAATGGTGGGAAACCTAGTAGAATATTTAAGGCCTCCGTGGGGGTCGATTTGATCGAACCACTTATGTATGTCTATGCTCGCGGTTCTTTGCACTTGCCCCAGAAAGTTTCGATTAACTGCCTTGTCCAGAACAGTCCACAAAACTACGATACCGTACAGAAGGATGGACCTTATGACTGCTGTATAGAGCTAGTGCATAATGCTTAGTTGAAGATCTCACTTTTTACCCACCAATTTCTTGCAGCCGTAGAGGGTATTGGTTGCTTTCTTGACCCGATCAAGAATGTTGGGTTTTCAATTAAGCCTCCTGTCAAGAACTACTACGCCAAGGTATTTAGCCTGCTAGTTAATTGGGTTCCACAGAGCCTCGGTGGATTGAAGGGCGGAACTTTATATTTATTCGTAAACAGTACTAGATCAGTCTTTTTGGGGTTCACCCCAAGTCCACAGTACTGCGTCCAGGTTACTACTGTATGAAATGCCCCCTGCATTAGATCACTTAGAGTGCTGCGAAATTTTTCTGAGACGGCTATAGCAATGTCATCCGCATAGGCGGTCACAGCGTGCCCTTCCTGCTCAAGCAGCAGTGTTAGTTCGATTACTACCGCGTTCGAGAGGAGGGGAGGAAAGTACTCCACCTTGTGGTGTACCTCTGCTGACCATTCTAGATGAAACGGTAACAGCGAAGTTGGCTCTGACGACTCTTTGTGCTAGCAGTTGTCGTATGAGTTCTATCACTGATCCCGTTCTGGTGACGGCCCATAGTTCAACATTGTTAAAGGCGCCCTCAATATTGAGAAAGGCCACTAGGGTGTATTTCTTGTGTTCCAATTACCTTTCTATGGCACTAACTAGTGAGAGCAGTGCCTTTGTCGTAGGCATGTTGGTCCTCCGACAGCCATCCTAAGCTATAGCTGTGTCGATTGTGTGCGTCTAAAATCTTCTTTATAGTTTTTAATAGAAAAGAAGTAAGACTAATAGGCCTCAAGTCGTTTGCATACGTGTGGGAGCTTTTGCCTGCCTTGAGTATGAAAATGCTTTGGTTACCTTCCACTTGCTTGGGATATAGAATTAGGAGAGGCAGGAGAGGCTTTTAAGATTACTACAAGCCAGGGACGGTTGAAATCTGCTACCTGCTGGAACTCCGCTGGTATGATTCCATCCGGTACCCGAAGACTTGTGTGGTTCAAAGCTCTTTAGGGCCCAGATGACAATATTACTAGTTACTGGGTTTCGAGTTCTCTCGAGAAGGATGCTCTCGGCTGGACGACTTGAGGAAGTGTCATAGCTGAGTCACGGGAGTGGTAGATAAAAAAAAAAAAGAATAAAGTGCAACATCGCTTGAATGCCACGCCTACCATGACTGATCGATGATCTAGCATAACCCTAAGCACTATTGAACCTTTAGCTGTCTCTAATAGCCATCTCGAATCCTCGAATCACCCATATCCCAGTCATACCACTGCCAAACGCCGCCGATCAACCAACATTCACAGCCAATTATCTGGAAATACCACTTCGACTACGACCAGACGACGACGTTCATCCGATCTGCTCTGCAACTGATCATCTTCAAACGCAAATTGCTGACTAAAAATTCATGAACACGCTCGCTCATTTCCCGAGCCGCTCCAAGTTTGCCGGTTGATCGGTTGCTGCAGCTCACGTTGCTTAAGTGCAAAATGTGTCAATTTACATGCAAACGCCGATTTTTATGTGCCTCAGGTATGATGCGTGCATTAAGTGCCGTGCCGCGATCTTGCATCAACTTCTTTCAGCAACAACAACAACAACATAAACATGCGACGACTTATGTACGTATGTATATATGTATGTCCAAATTCGCGACTGTAGATTGCGTGTCCGCATGCAGCAAAGCCGCGCAAAACGAGTTCCATCAACAACGAATCCGCTTACAAGATTGTAAATTGCTCAACAGGCATTTTGCGAGAATTCCTTACGCTCCAACTCGCCACTCATCGTCGTCGTCGTCGGCGTCGGCGTCGTGTAGAGCAGTGATATTGAATGGTACAGCGTCAAGGCCCAGAATGGGAGCGAGATTGCTGTAGCGATTTAATGCATCCTGAAGGCAATAATTGGAACTCACTTTACTGATTGAATCCGATTGGAGAGGGTGCATCCATTAGCAAAAGCAACTTGACTTACACAACATTCACCGACATAACGAGTAATGCCAGGACCTGGACAGAGTTGCACTGGAGTTTATTTTTTTGTTTGTGTTTAGGTACATTATCCGGAATATCCATGCTACTGCTAATAGCCAGATATAAATCGATATGACACAAAAACCAGCACTGAGGGTTGCTAAAGTTTGCCTTAGTTTTTATCTCCATTTATGCTAACCACAGGGAGCCGGATGACAGGATGGCCAACCTCTGGCCGCTGTATGTATGCCGGACAGTGTGGAGTAGGCAGTTGGGAGTCGGATGAATATGTTTTTTTTTTTCTATACAATTTAAATGATTCCATTGTGTTGTTTTTGTATTTTATCACCGGCTCTGTTGGTCTTCAGGCCGCTGCTGCTGCTGCGGTGATGTCAATGGAACATAATGGCTGACGTATGCCGGTGGTGTTCTCCTTCCTTTTTTTTCCTGTTGTCGTTGTTGATGTTATTATAATCTGCTTTGAATGGAGAGATACTATGGCATAGAGGTCGTGTGTGTGTGCGAGTGTGACGCCAAACTAATATGAGGGTTATTATGGGTTTGTTTACTGTTTTTTAATTCCGGCATTATAGCCTTTGTTGGGAGGGATATGACAGAAATAAAAAAAAAAGAAAATTAAACGACAAAAGGCTTCATTTGTGAACAAAGGTCTATGGGTTCCGGCAGCAGTAAAGTGTAATAATAAAATGAAACACAATAAAGCACCGGGTAATAAACGAACTCCAGTATTCGGAGAGGTGGAGGATGTTGGATGTGGAACAGGTGAACAGGCCAGATCTAATAATGAATGACATTTATGTTTATGGAGATACGTGTCCCTTTAATTGCTCTAATTTAAATGTTTTATTTGTTATCACATTGCTAACATCCATGCTATGCAAATGGTTACGAGTATGAGTATGCATATGACTATTGTTTTTGAAACAACATTGATTTTTTTCTGTTCAGATTTTTTTCTGGTAAAAGGATAATTGGTATTAAAATCAAGGGAAAACCAATTTCATCTAAGAGAGACAAGATTTGCGTAAATATCATTACAAAAAAACATATACTGTGATGGACAAAAGCTTTCACACACAGCCCTTTGTTGAATAAAACAATTATTAAAACGAAATCCAAAGAAAATATTGGTTGCGTTCTCTCTTTATACTCAAATAAAGGGTCCGCCAAATAACTCTTTTTTTTTGAAAATGCTATAAGAAAAACTACTGAATATTTTCTCAAATTTCTTTTTTTATTTGAAAGTACAGTCCTTCCGGCTAATAATGGAAAATAATTTCATTCAAATGGCTGCCCCGGCTGGCCATGCAGTAGCCTACACGATCGGTCCAATTTTGAAGCACATTATCGATTGCAGCTGTATTTCACCAATGGCTTCACGAATATTGTCCTTTAAAGCGTCAATTGTCTCTGGCTTGTCGGCGTAACACTTATCCTTGACGGCACCCCACAAATAATAGTCCAACGGTGTCAAATCGCAGCTCCGAGGTGGCCAAACAACATCAGCTCTGCGGCTGATAATGCGATCTTCAAAAACAGTGCGCAAAACATCGAGTGTAGCTTCGGCTGTGTGGCACGTAGCGCCGTCCTGTTGAAATAAAATGTTGCCAATATCCTCCTCTTAAATTTTTGTGAACAGAAATTCGTTCAACATGGCCCGATAACGATCGCCATTGACTGTAACGGCCACTCCTTGCTCATTTTCGATGAAAAATGGCCCAATTATGCCTCTGGACCAAAATCCGCACCAAACAGTGGCTCGTTTTGGGTGCACCGGCTTTTCAATGTATGCGTGCGGGTTTTCTGTGCCCCAAATGTGACAATTTTGCTTGTTTACATACCCGCCAAGATCAAAATGAGCTTCATCTGAAAAGATGATTTTTTTTGGCAAAATCGGCATCTTCTGTAAGTCGATCGCAGGTCCACTTAGCGAAGCGAAAACGCATTGGTTGGTCAGTTGGCTTCAACTCCTGAACTAATTGGACTTTGTATAGCGTCATACCAAGGTCTTTACGAAAAATTCGTCTCAATGATGTCTCCGAAATGTTCAATTGTTGAGAACGACGGTGAATTGATGTTGATGGCGCTTCACGCACACTTTCTGCCGCAGCAGCAATATTCTCGGGTGTACGCACTGTTTCCGGCTTTTCACGCTTTGGTTTATCGATGAGGATGCCAGTTTCTTTCACTTTTTACACAAGATAACGAACATACGGGGCTGACGGTGCTTCTCTTTTTCCAAAATCCGTACGCAATTTTCGCACACATTCTGCAACATTACCATCTTTTCAAAGTAATGTCGCAATAATTCCCAGCGTTGTTCAAGCGTATACACAACCATATTCGTTCAGCGGAATGATAAAACTAATTATCTGTCAAACCAGACATGAGCTAATCGTTACCATTCACGAAATAAGCCCTTCTTGAAAAAAAAAAATAAAAATATCCTAGGCATCGACTGCACCAGCTTTTTTAGGGTTCCATACCCAAAGGTAAAACGGAACCCTATTACTAAGACTTCGCTGTCCGTCCGTCCGTCCGTCTGTCACCAGGCTGTATCTCATAAACCGTGATAGTTAGACAGTTGAAATTTTCACAGATGATGTATTTCTGTTGCCGCTACCACGACAAATACTAAAAACAGAACAAAATGAATATTTAAGGGGGGCTTCCATACAACGGACATGATTTTCATCCAACAAATCCTGCCTGCAACCAAGATCTGTCTTTTGATGAGGCAACATACATAGTTTCTTTCATATTTATGTATACAGATGGTACGGAACCCTTCGTGCGCGGGTCCGATTCGCACTTGGCCGGTTTTTTATACATATATTCTGCCCTTATTTTTTGCCATTCTATTATAATTGGAAAGCTTACTTACTTAGGTGGCGCTACAGTCCGTGGTGAACCTGGGCCTCAACCAACAAGCGTTTCCAGCTAGCACGGTCTTTGGCCAGCTGTTTCCAGCGCCGCACGCCCAGTTGGTTAAGGTCCCCTTCCATCTGTGTGCCACCGATGATGCGGCCGTCCTCTGCCGCACCTTCCTTCCGGAGTGTATTCGAAGACTCTTCGGGTCGGAGCTGTATTTTCCATGCGCTCTACATGGCCTAGCCACCTTAGACGCTGTATCCGTAGACGTCGTACCAGGCCGATGTCGCTGTACAACCCGTACAGTTCTTCGTTATATCTTCTCCTCCATACACCGTTTAAACAAACGGGACCGTAAATAGTACGCAGAATTTTCCTTTCGAAACGACCAAGGCCATGTTCATCCGCTTTTGTTAAGGTCCAAGCCTCTGCGCCGTAAAGGAGGACTGGGATGATCAAGGTCTTATATATTGTCACCTTGGTTTTCCGAGAGAGGGCTCTACTTCTCAATGGCCTCTTGAGCCTAAAGAAACAGCGGTTGTCAAGAGTGATTCTGCGTTTTATTTCAGCGCTGGTGTTGTTGTCGGCGGTCATCAGTGAGCCGAATTCCTTGACCACTTCAAAGTGGTGACGTTCTGGCCAATGCGTCGGTATTGTCCGTGTCTTTTAGATGAAAGCAGATATTTGGTTTTACCCTCATTAACCTCATTGACGTCTCGCTGTGTCCGTCCAATCACGTCAATGCCGTCGGCGTACGCAAGCAATTGCATAGACTTGAAATAAATCGTACCTCTTGTGTTGGCCAGTGACTCTTGCACGATCTTTTCAAGCACGATGTTGAAAAAGTTGCATGACAGCGCGTCACTTTGCCTAAATCCTTTTTTAACATCAAAGGTCTCGGTTTGCTCATTACCGACCTTAATGGAGCAGCGAGAATTCTCCATTGTCATCCTGCACAGTCGGACGAGTTTGTTTGCAGGGATGTTAATACTAGACATGGCTTTGTATAGCTCATCTCTATACACGCTGTCATATGCAGCCTTAAAATCGACGAAGAGGTGGTGAGTGTCGATTTGGTAATCCTGGGTCATCTCCAAGATCTGCCGTAGCGTAAATATTTGGTCTATTGTGGATTTACCTGGCCTGAAACCACACTGATAGGAGCCGATCAGGTTATCCACAATACGGCGATGTTAAGGAGACTTATTCCCCTATAGTTGGCGCAGTTATAGGGGTCTCCTTTCTTATGGGTTTATGCGAGCTTTCAACACCAATATAAAATACGATAAATTCAGGACCGCAGAAATGTATGTGTTTAAATTATAGTAGGATACAATAATCATGGTATGGAGATAACCCAACACGGAGTTAAGGGCAAAAACTATTACAAGCACAGTTAAACATGGACATAGTTCAAAGACTAACTCTTTGAAACTCAATTTAAAACAAAAAGAAAAAATAATAATAAAACGGAAAAAAGGATAAATTAATAAATAAATAAATAACATAAAGACAAAAACAAAAACAGTCAGCGAATGACAAATAATTGACAAGTATAACAAGTCGAAGTAAGGGACTTACATACTTACATTGGTGGCCATACAATCCGATGTGAACCTGGGCCTCAGGCAACAAGCTTCTCCATCTGGCATGGTATTTTGAAAGGGCCGCGCGCTTAGTTCCCTTCGACCTGTGTGCGCCACCTTAGATCCAGGAAAAATGTTAAACTAGGAGTACCACTTAGGATGCCATACGAATTAGAATTCAATGTCGACCTATTCATTGAAGCCAAACTGCAGGCAACATCAATAAGGATAAATCAAGATGAATAGGCGAAAGGCCATATGGAAAAGGCTGAAACATTCAAGCCACTCGGAGAACAATCGCTACCTGACAATACTCTGTAAATGACCACAGAATACAGAATGGCGCGAGCTACGCTTCCTGTAAATATCATAACAACCCTTAAGCCAAATAAAGCACAGGCTACGACTTAATTACAGGTGAAGTCGTTATAAATTTGCCGAAAAATGTTCTGCTCAGACTTTTATATCTTCCTAACGCAGTCCAGAGTCCATTTCTTAACGACGAAGACCGCAGAGAATTTCGTCCCCCTGACCTCGATGAAGTTAAGATCGCCATATCAAAACTCAAGTCGAATAAAGCTGCTGGCGCAGAGGGACTGTCTACTGAGCACTTCAAGGCAGCTGGGGATGATCTGGTTAGGAGCATGCACCAGCTCATCGGTAAGATATGGTCAGAGGAAAGTATGGCCGAGGAATGGAGTCTCGGCATCGTATGCCCGATCCACAAGAAAAGAGACCCCTCTAATTGCGCCAACTACAGAGGAATAAGTCTCCTTAACATCGCCTACAAAATATTCTGTGCCGTTTTGTGTGAACGCCTGAAGCCTTTTGTAAATAAGCTGATAGGTCCTTATTAGTGCGGAAAAAACCAATGAATTTCAAATCGACACTCACCATCTATTTGTCGACTTTAAAGCCGCATACGACAGCGTAATTAAGGACGAGCTATACAACGCTATGTCTACCTTAGACATACCTGCTAAACTCGTCAGACTATCCAGGATGATTTTGGAGAATGCTCGCTGCTCCATCCGAATCGGTGAACACCGATAGTTTTGATGTCAAAAAAGGATGTAGGCAGGGCGATGCGCTGTCGTGTGATTTCTTCACTGGCCAATACAAAAAGCACAATCTATTCCAAATCGGCGGCGGCGGCGAAAATTGGTTTGGCAGTAAACGAGGGCAACTCTAAATGTATGCTATCATCAAAAAAAAGGACGCTCACCACCGAAGTCTTGGCCAGAACGTTTGTATTGGCAGATATAAGATTGAGGCAGTTAAGGACTTCGTGTACTGATGACAACGACATCAGTTCCGAAATCAAACGCAGAATCACTCTTGCCAATCGCTGTTTCTTTGGGCTCAGGAGGCAATTGAGTAATAGAGCCCTCTCCCGAACGACAAAGTTGACTCTATATAAGACCCTTATCATCCCGGTGCTGCTGTACGGCGCAGAAGCATGGACACTAGAATGATTTTGCGCGTGATTTTCGGGCCTATAAACGCAGACGGGGCATGGAGAAAATGATTCAACCACGAACTGTACGCATTGTACATCGACATGAGTCTAGTCAGACATCTACGGACCCAACTCCTAAGATGGCTAGGCCATGTAGAGGGAATGGAAACCACAGCTCCAGCCCGTAGAGTCTGAATCCAACCCCGAGCCCCCGAGGGACAAAGAAATGGAGGACGGCTGCCCCTAAGGTGGCGCGCACAGGTGGAATGGGATCTCAACCAACCGGGCGTGCGGCACTGGAAAAGACTAGAGAAAAATCGTACTAGGGGGAGAGGCATGTTTGTTGAGGCCCAGGTTCACCCCGATCTGTGGCGCCCGCTAAGGAAAGAAGGATAACAAGTCGAAGTAAGGGACTTACTTACTTAATTTGGTGGCTCCACAATCCGGTATGAACCTGGACCTAAACCCACAAGCTTCTCCAGCTGGCACGATATTTTGAAAGCGCCGCACGCATAATTTGCAAGGGTTCCATTCGACCTGTGTGCGCCACCTTAGATTCAAGAACGTATTAAACTAAGAGTATCCCTTAGGACGCCATATGAATTCGAATTCGAAGTCGACCGATTCAGAGTGCTTTTATTGCCGCTTGGCTCTCGATCGATCTCAAAGGCAACCAATTGGCGGCCTCACGAATGGCCGTTAACCACTACAGGAGTTCGGTAGTCCAAAGGATTGGCTGATTTTCAAGCTCGGTGCACCGTTGCCTGTCCTGGGCCCGTCCGTGTATATTTCCACTGCAGTGCCCTTGCCTGGGAATTCATTCCCTTCCCATTATGGTCGGTTGGGAATTGTTGTTTTAAATATGTATGTAGAATCTGGAAGTCCAGGATCGGATCCAGCATAGAATTCCAGCGTGTCCTATTTCGGAGAACTTCCTTAAGTCACAACGCCGATTTCTTTGCCTTTTATTTGCCAAGGGGAGTAGGTGAAGCATCGTTTCGAGGGCTGTGGTGATGGATAGTTGCAGTGCAGTTTGTACTCTACCTAGAAGTTTGAGCTGCCCAGTGCCGTCCACCAGAGTGACTCACAGTACAAGCAACGTGCTGTGATTAAATTTTTAGTGAAATCTGATGAAAAATCCTCGAAAATTCTCCGAAAAATGCAGGTGGTGTATGGAGACGAGTGCATATCGAAAACACGTGTGTTTTGAAATGGGTAAATTGGTTCAAAAAGTGGAAGACGATCCATGTGAAGGAACTCCCGTCGACTCTCGTGATTATGTTCCTACCGACAAGACAGTGACTGGACAGTTCTATGTTGACGTCCTGAAGATGCTGCGAGTACGTGTTTTCCGTGGCGATCCGAGCTCGCCAAGAAGAGGTGGATCTTACACCACCAATGCGCTGGCCCATTGCTCGTTGATTGTGCGTTAGTTTTTGGTGAAAAAAAGCATTTCAATGTTGTCGCGTCCTATTGCCCCGACGCGACATTGCCCACTTCGACTTTATATAGATTTCCTTTTCCGATAACCAAGTCTAACAACCAGCGCTGCATAAATGCTTTTTCCACTTATTACGATCTACAATTCGAGAGTTAATGGTCCGTATGATTTTGTGACCAGGCGTGTCATCGCATAAAGACATACATACTACTCTACCGTCAGGCTACCAAGGAACGGGTGCTGTCACCCTCTACTACGGATCCACATCCCAAGATACCGATTAGATCCTCTTTTTGTTTATCGTTAAAATCTACACTAATTAAGCAATCGCACATTAACACCTCGTAGGCTTATATCCGAAAGCGCCTTAAAGCCATAAAGCCATCAACTCATCATCATTACCTTTGCCATTCCAGCGGACAAAGACGTGCCGTCATCTCGTCGAGGAGCGTTCCCAGATGACTTTGCAAAAAATACGAGCAAACCAAGTGCACGATGTACCATTTCTATCTAATGCATCGTCATCAACCTCATTAGCTTCTTGCTTCTTCTTCGGGCGAAAATCTCTAGCCGAATCTCTGAATATCTTTGATTCCAAAACAGTTCGTCAGTGTGTTCTTTGTACTGTGGCGATCTGGTGCCCGCAAGGATCCATAAACTACAACGAACGACAAGGGCACAACGGCTCACAGCACTCGTAGGTACACTCACTACTAGTGGTCATAAAAATCTATGCGCATCGTCAAGCCATCTCTCGGCTAGAAGACAACAATTGCACAATTGCAATTGCCAGCAGCTGTACCTCACTCCGCGCGGTCGAGTTCATTCCATCGTCATCGTATCTGGTGGGCACATCTACCGACATCCAACTCATGCACTCATGCATCCCGACATCACGATGCCAATGCAGTTCGTAACTTCATCGTTCCATCTCTGTTTGGCCTGTTTCGGCTATGGCACGGTACCATGCTCCTTCGACGAACGTTGTACATTGGATACCGGGTACTAAGAGCAGCAGAATGGATTTGCGTTGTGCAAATTTAAAGCACGATTTCGCTCTACCACCCAGCTCCCCGTTCAGATGTGTCCGACTGATAGACGGATGGTTATGCAGCTACTTCGCGTTGTTGTTGCTGTATGCATACTGTACTCCTTGGCATTCCCTGTCTCACTGCTCGAATGCACAATACTACCATAAATTTGTGCGCAGAGAGCAGTAGCACTCTTTACCATCCACGTCTTCGCCGTAGTCGTTGATGTCTTCCTCCTTTTACCTCCCCTTCCATCGTTGTTAACGAGGACGTGGGGTCACACGAGGCGATTGCTGTTTCGGAGCCGTCATGGGAATCACATTATCCACCACCAATGGCATCCATCTCTGCCACTCTCTATGGCTCGCTTGGTGCACTATACAGTGCAGGAAGGGATGGAAGCTGCTGCCTAATAAAAATTTCGCAGCCACCGCTGCGTTGCTCCCTCTTCGATCTGAATCTGAAATTCGAATCCAAATCCGCGTAACCGAAACATCTCAAGAAAGCTCAAGGAGTGATGTTGCCTTTTTTTGTTTTTGTAAAGTAAACAGCAACATCGGCAACACGCTGACAACCGCACATGGATGAGAGACAACGATGCCATAGGATGATGATGACGCTTTAACGCCGCGAACGACGAGGACAGCGAATACGAATGCTGATTCCGATGCTTCGCCTCGTTGATGATGTTGATGCAGAATGACGGCGATGAAAGGGTAGAATAATGATGATGACGATGACGATGATGCCGCTGATGCTGCTGATGCTGCTGCTGCAGCCGCTGCTGATTGAAAAATGATGAAAACCGTGAGAGGTGAAGAGTCATCTTGTTCGCCAAAGCTGCATTTGCAATTTCAATTACTCGTACATTCTCTCTGATTCTCTGATCGGAATTGCTTTTGTTTTTGTTGTTGTTGTTGTTTTTTTTTTGGAATTTTTTTTCCCCATTTTGCCCTTGCTATTGCAGCGGACATGGATGAGACTTGTGGCGTACTCTCGTGTGTGTGTTCCCTTCGGTTGATGGATCGATGCATGAGATTTATTGGGGATGTGGCAAATCCTGATAGTCATTTGGATTAGCATAACAAATTGAATTAGAAAGGAAAGAAGATGCCGCTGCATCACTAATCTGATTGAGTGGACCGAAGTACCGAACTACAGGAAGCAAATACCCTCTACTGTGCGGTGGCTTTAAGTCTTGATTGACTCTGATTAGCCTTAAACTTTTTATTGACTGCAATTAATGACTGGAATCTGTCGCTTAGGGACATTCACTGACACCAAGGCTTGTTGTAGGTCACAGGTTATAGGAACGACGAATATCCTGTGTGACAATGCATAACTGTGTAGTGTATCTTGTATGTACGTCGAAGTTGAAAAGCGCAGTCTCTCGGTTCGATCGATTGAAAGCGTCGGTCTGAACGAATTTGCGCCATGGAACAGTACACGCCACCACAATGGACTAGTTTAACATTTAAAACATATTCTCGACAGTGCATCGTTCATATCGTGCAATAGTAGGTATGTATAGTGGGGGAAGCGCTTTCGTATCGCACCAAAGATGTATGGCTATCATCCAGGCCGATGTCGTCCGATGCGATCTGATGTCAATATTGAGGCCATCGTTGAGAGATCACCGATAACATCGCGTGGTCGTCATTCTTAGCAGTTGGAACTTTTGGATTTTGTGACGATCATGACTCAAATCAACGATCATGAGTGGTGTGGGCCAATAAATAAACAAATTGATCAGTTAGACGCCAATAAAAGTTCTGAATAAGTCTCTCCAGAAGCAGCACATGACTGTTTGGGATAGAATTCGTATGGAAAGAACAACTACTGGTCTGTCCTTCTTTGATACCGTCACTCAAGTGACCGTACCCGTGAATCAAGAGTGTACACATCCTGTTTTAATAAAGGATTCCGTGATACCAGTTTTGACTGATAATGCCCTATGCCGTCACATGCGCACTCAAGGCTAAGGCCTTGTAACATCAGACGTTGTGCCGGCAGAAGGTAACAAGGAGAGGGAGAGGAGGTGCCTTTTGACATTGGTCCTAAATATCTGCATATTATATTGAGGGAGGAAGACCGAATAAGGTAGCGCGTTCCACATTCGTGTGGTTCGGTTGAAGAAAGAGTCTCTATATTTGACGGTGCCACCGAAAACGGGCTTCAAAGTGATATCATGAGCATTCCGGGAGAGACGTATGTACATATATCACGGGGGAAGTTTTGAAGGGGCGGAATGCAACTGGCTATTTTATAAGAGCATTTCTGATGAAAGTAACGAACAAATAACGAAAGGCAGGAGACATTCTTACGGTGATCCAGCGAGTGAAATGAGTTTGTGATGCTAGAATCTCCTATAAGTTTTACCGCGCGATTTTGTATTCTGTCCAGTAAGCGCAGTGAGGTTTTAGATGCGCCAGTCCAACTTATAACGAGTGAACGGCTTATAAATTGTAGCCTGATCGGTGGGTGGGTAGGCATTTCGCGGCATTCTTATTTACTTACTACAGTCCGTGGTGAAGCTGGGCCTCAACCAACAAGCGTTCCCAGCTGGCACAAACTTTGGCCAGCTGCTTCCAGCGCCGCACGCCCAGTTGGTTAAGGTCCCCTTTCACCTGCGTGCGCCACCGTAGATGCGGCTGTCCTCTGCCGCGCCTTCCTTCCGGGGTGGCCTAGCCACTTTAGACGCTGTATCCGCACACGTCGTACCAGGCCGATCTCGCTGTACAACCCGTACAGTTCTTCGTTAAATCTTCTCCTCCGTACACTGTTTGAACAAACGGGATAGTGCGCAGAATTTTCCTCTCGAAACGACCCAGGGCATCTTCATCCGCTTTTGTTAAGGTCCAAGCCTCTGCGCCGTAAAGGAGGACTGGGATGATCAAGGTCTTATATAGTGTCACCTTGGTTTTCCGAGAGAGGGCTCTACTTCTCAATTCCCTCTTGAGCCCAAAGAAACAGCGGTTGGCAAGAGTGATTCTGCGTTTTATCTCAGCGCTGGGGTTGTTGTCGGCGGTCATCAGTGAGCCAAAGTAGACGAATTCCTTGACCACTTCAAAGTTATATCCACCCATGGTGACGTTCTGGCCAATATGTTGGTGTTGACCGTCTCTTTTAGATGAAAGCAGATATTTGGTTATACCCTCATTAACCTTGAGACCCATCTTAGCCGCTTCTACCTCAATGCTTACAAAGACCTCATGGTCGTCTCGCTGTGTCCGTCCAATCACGTCAATGTCGTCGGCGTACGCAAGCAATTGCGTAGACTTGAAATAAATCGTACCTCTTGTGTTGGCCAGTGACTCTTCACGATCTTTTCAAGCACGATGTTGAAAAAGTTGCACGACAGCGCGTCACCTTGCCTAAATCCTTTTTTAACATCAAAGGTCTCGGTTTGCTCCATTGTCATCCCGCACAGTCGGACGAGTTTGGCAGTGTTGTGAAAACTATACGCTGTCATATGCAGCCTTGAAATCGACGAAGAAGTGTCGATTTGGTATTCCTGGGTCTTCTCCAAGATCTGCCATAGCGTAAATATTTGGCCTATTGTGGATTTACCTGGCCTGAAACCACACTGATAAGAGCCGGTCAGGTTATCCACAAACGTGTTCAACCATTCACATAATACCAAAGAGAAGATCTTATTCCCCTATAGTTGGCGCAGTTATAGGGGTCTCCTTTCTTATGGGCCGGGCAAACGATGCTGATATTCCATTCATCGGGCATGCTTTCCTCCGACCACACCTTGCAAATGAGATGGTACATGGACCTTACCAGCTGATCTTCAGCCGCGTTAAGAATCTCAGCAGACAGGTCTACGCCCGCGGCTTTATTAGACCGAAATCTCGATATCGCTATTTTGATTTCGTCTGGGTTGGGTGGACGGAATTCTCTTACATCGTCGTCCATTACAAACGGATCGTTCTGCTTGATAGCGGTATCTTGTCTGTCATCGCCGTTATACAGTCTGCAGAAGTGGTCTTACCAAACCCTCAGCATCGACTGTGATTCTACTACCAGTTCTCCATTTTCATCCCTGCAGGCCGCCGCTCCGGCTCTGTAGCCAAGGAATGTTCGCTTTACCTTATCGTAAGGCTTCCGGGCGTTATTCCTGTGGAAGCATCACTTCATCTCCTCGATCTCACGTTTTCCGTGTTCTAACTTCTTCGCGGCATTCTTAGTGGCACTAAATATGTGATCGTTCCACCAAAGGTCGTCACTGATGCACATACCCAGGATAGAAAGCTTGTGTTGTGTTTTGGAAGCACTAAATTCCACTGCATTGGATGATGCTGTCGATATCGGAATTTAATGAGCTTAACGTACGGTACCGCTTACTATTTACAGCTGGAGTGCAGGGTCGGAAAGAAGTCAACGAATATGAAAAGCTAAGGGTACTGTCATCAGCCAAGGAATGGATTGGATTAGAAGTAACAGGCAAGAAATCATTTATAAAAATGAGAAAGAGTGTCGGAGACAAAACGGAGCCCTGGGGAACACCAGCATTTACAAAGTGAATATCAGACTGGAATCCGTCTAAGACAACTTGTATTGAACGATTAGAAAGGTAGCTTCTAATCCAGAGAAAAAAGGAGTCGTCGATCCCGAATACACGCATTTTCGACAAAAAAACTTCATGCCAAATATCAAGTGCAACTATTTTGCTCTCACCCGCCTGGTGGAGCGAACGGTTCCACTTCTCGGTGAGATATGCCATCAAATCACCAGTGGATCTGTTGCTGCGGAAACATATCCACTGGTGATTTAATGGCTGACGATTGATCAGCGTTTCCATGACCCTGGAAAGAAGGGACGTTAGTGCAATGGGTCGGTAATTAAAGGGAGAAGTAGACTTGCCTTTTTTGAAAATGGACTAGACAAATGCTTTTTTCCACCTTCTCAGATAGAGCGCAGAAGAGTAGGGAAGGTGAAAAAGCTTACGCAATGATTTTGCTAACATTATTGGGGAAATACCATCTGGACCAGCGGGTTTGTAGATGTCAAGTTCTTTAAAAACTTTTGCAACTGTACGGGTACGGAAGTAAATTTTTCCCATGTTGGAATTAACGTACTCCAGAACAGGCGGTGACAAAGATGATTTGGGGAGCTGCTAGTTTGCTGCGAAGGGGACAGCAAGCAGATTGACTTGGTCTAAGGGTTTGACAGCTGGAATGTCATTATGAATGAGCGTGGGTATAAGCGACGAGACGAAGTTCGTGATGTTTCGAAAGCTTATCTCTCTTAACCTGATAAACTCTTTGCAGCTCCAGTCAAACCACGCATTATCCTCCGGCTTTAGACTCTTTACCCTATTGGGGATTAAATTGCTTATGCCAGTATTGATAATGCTTGTGATCGTATCAGCAACAACGACCAGTTAAAGCTCCGAAGGAAGTTGTTAAGGCACGCACCAATTAGCTTTCTTATATACCCATATTACTTTTTTGGGAGCTTTTTCTTGAACTGAGTGGAGTGAATATGGGAATTTAGCTGATATAACACAGTGGTCAGACAAGTCTAGAGGAGATAATACATCCAAAGTTTATATATCAGGTTGAGAGGTAAGAAACAAGTCCAGTGTATTGGCGGTATTACTGGCAACATCCGGGATATGGGATGGCTCATTCACAAGCTGAGTTAATTGGTTCACCTCAGCGAGAAGTTCGACATACCTTACTTCGGGTGATGTCTGTCCAGAAGCCACTGAGAATTATGATCGGACAGTACGTCAAACGCGTCGAACGTGACGCCTCTGTCCAGGTTTGGGCTTGTGAATTGTGTGTTTACGAAGGGCGAATTTGTGCCATTAGAAATTAAAATCCGAGGTGGATGTTTCGCTATACTGCGGAAGCAGCTGGGAAGCAATATCACTAAGCACTAAGCTATATTCAGGAAGACTAAAATCCGAAGGATCAGACTTTTCATCAACCAGACGTTTCACGAAGTGCCAAAACAGCTGGTTTGTGGGGAGTGACATGGGCATACGCGACAAAGCAATTCTTTCTTAGCCCACGAACGCTGCAGAACTGTATGCATGATTCCCCCATCAATACAACATTTAAGACATTGACGGACGCAACACCAACTAAGCAGAGCCGTCGTCGGCAATGCAAAAACAAGTTACCGTAGGTTTTATGCCCTTACAGTAGTAAGTTTTGCTTCACCAACAGAACTCACTCAATTTGGCGTAGCGAGTGCCAACACCCGCCGAAGAGGGAAGGAGGTGGAGGGACTGCCGGACGATTACGCGATGGTGATGGCAGTCAACGGCAGAGAGTGTATAGTTGTAAAAGGATTGTGCCACAGTCGATATACTACGTTAGCTACGGCTTTATCGAGTACTTTGCTCTCCGTGACTTTTATTGGTCTCCGCCACCACCCAACTTAACCAAGCTTCCAGATTTCCTATTTGCAGTCTTAAGTCTGTGAGGATAAACCATGGCAACTAGAAGCAATAAGAAGTGATGAGAAATATTGCTACAAAAATTAAATCGTTCAAAATGGGGTTCGATCACTGGATTGCGATAAACTACAAGTATTTACTCCGACCTTTACACTTTATTGCTTACACACACCTTTATTACACACTTTATGTCTACAACTCACTAGGTGTCTAGATTTCTTTCGCACTGAATACCGACTGATCACTCGCTATTGAATCCCGAAAACTGAATGCACCCGGGGAGAGTGCTCCCGCTTATGTAGCCCTCGGTCCACTTTCTCGAATGTTCGTCGTCGGACATTCCGCTTCAGAAGTCTCTAGAATGCTCTGACATGAAGGTTACCATCATTTCGTTTTTAGCTGCAACAGAGTATTCCAATTTTTTACAGCGAAATTCGATTCGTGTCCGCAACAATATTATTACCACGATGGATTGAAAGGGTCATGTTGTCTGTTGTTTAGGATTTTCGGAAGACGAAATTAATTAACAGCGAGTATTATGAAATCAGACATATATGTATCATGAACCAAAGCTCAAATTGCTTCCTCACGCACCCCATTCGCCAGACTTAACTCCCTCGTATTACTTTCTATCTTCAATTCTGATGAAGTGTCTTGACGGCAATTGATATCAGCATTTGATGGCTATTTTGGGTACCTCGACAGGAGAGTATTGTTGCTATTGCACATTGATGGAGATAATGTATGGAACTTATTGGGGATTATGTAGTGAAAGACATTTCTTCCCAATCTTTGTTGTTTTCTTTGGGACTATTTCGGTACGTCTGCCTATCTAACTTCCTTTATTAAGATTATACAGATTTTCGGATACGTGCCTTTAATGAATTCCTTTCTCTTGCTTCCACGAAGTTTCTTTTTTTTTTTATATTTTTTGTGTTTTTCTCATGAGATCGACCATGAGATGCCATTTATAAGCGGGACCTAGGCTTATAGGAGAATTGCGTGCTTCAATCCGAATTTTCAAACAATGCTCTACATGGCCAAGCCGTCTTAGGCGTTGGATCGAAGATGTCGCTGTATAGCCGGTATGTTATTCCTATACGAGTTGTACCAAAAGCCATTTCTCTTCAGACGAGACATGGCTTTCAGAGCACACCCTCTCATAAATATATCAAGAGGTGGAAGGTTCATCATAGCATCTAGAGCAACGCACGGCGTGCTGGGAAAGGCCTCCGTGCAGCTGAGACAAACCGTTCTTTGCAGTTTGGTGAAAGAGGCTACGACGTGTTTGCGTTTTAGACTCTTCCACCAGACAACCGATGCATATGTATGAGATTATAGGTCTTATCATTGCTATGGGAGGACCAGAGGACCTTTGCCGGCGATAAACCCCATGTCTTGCCAAAAGCTCCTTTGCATTGCCAGAAAGCTGACAACGCTTTGGTAGTTTTTGACTCAACATGCTTTAACCAGAGAAGCTTGCTATCTAAGGTGACTCCTAGATACTTAGCCTCCTTGGATATCGGAATGGAAGTGCCTTTTAGTACCAGCTGAGTCATGTCAGTATTTTTCCTTCTTCTCGTAAAGAGAACGACATCGGTCTTAAGAGGATTGACTGACAGCCCATTTCTGGTACACCAATCATCGATCACATTTAGCGCCGCCTGTGCTTTGAGACGGACAGTCGCTAAGCATGAGCCGACAGAAAGAATGGCGACATCACCCGCATAGGCCTGGGCATAGATTCCAGAGGCATTGAGAGCATCAAGCAGAGAATCGGCCACCATGCACCATAACAGCGGAGACAGGACGCCACCTAGCGGGCAGCTTCTGTTACGCCGAATTTGACGTACTGATCGAGGCCTGCATCAGCGGTCAATGTCCTGTGCATGAGCATTGCTTTGATCCATAGGACCATTGCCATTGAGGTCTGGCAGCGTTTGACATGCTGCCAAAAGTTGCGTTATCAAAAGCTTCCTCACTGTCGATGAAAATGCCCAGCGCGCGGAAAAAACCAACGAGGTCCAGAACGACAACCACCATCGGTTTGTCTAGTTTTGACATCCCTACCAAACTCGTCAGATTGTGCAGGAAGAAATTGGAGAATTCTCGCTGCTCCATCAGGGTCGTCGGCGACTCAACCGAACCTTTAATGTCAAAAAAGGTTTTAGACAGGGCGATACGCTATCGTGTGACATTTTCGACATAGTCCTTGAAAGGATCGTGCAAAACTCACTGGTCAATACGAGGGGCACGATATTTTTCAAGGCCGTACAACTGCTCTCATATGACCGATGACATTGAAATAATTGGACGAACTCAGCGAGATGTAATTGAGGTCTTTACCAGAATTGAGGCGGAAGTGGCTAAAATGGGACTGGCGTTAAATGAGGGCAAGACGAAATATATGCTCTCGTCGAAAAGGACACGAACCACCGGCGTTCTTGGCCAGGGCCTACATATTCTTCTTCTTCTTTGGTGATGTATAGCCCATGAAGGGCCAGAGCCAAGCTTCTCATCAATCACCCATGTTGTGTGTGATTTATTTTTCAAACAGGGGAAAGGGACCTACAGTTTAATATCGATTCCGAACGGCGTGAGTCAAGAGGCTTTTTCAAGGCAAGTATACTAAGGAGGGCTTCGTCAGTACCCCCCGCCGAGAAGGGACGTCGCGGAATAAACAGTCGATGGCGTTGGTGTTATCGGGATCCGAACTCGCTCAATGTGCGTCAGAGTCCAATATACTAACTATTGCGCTACGGTGCCCTCAGGCCTTCGAGGGACTTCATCTACATATTTACATCAGTGCCGAAGTCAGACGCAGAATAACTCTTGCCAACCGCTGTTTCTTTGGGCTCGGGAGACAACTTAGAAGCAGTGCCCTTTCTCGAACTCTTATCATCCCGGTCCTGCCTTATGGCGCAGAGATATGAATCTTATCAAGAGCGGATGAGGAGGCCCCTGGTCGTTTTGAGAGAAAAATTCTGTGTATGATTTTCGGCCCGATCTGCATAAATGTGGAGCGGAAGAGAGGAGTCATTAGTGAAATGAACAGACTGTATAGCGATACGAACGTAGCACGGCGTCTGCGGATCCAACGCCTAAGATGGCTAGGTCATGCAGAGCGCAATCCAATCCTGAGAGGTGACACGGTCGAGGACGGCACAATTTAAGGTGGCGCATGCAAGTGGAAGAGGACCTCAACCAACTAGGCGTGCGGCACTGGAGATTGCTGGCGAACGACCGTGCGAGTTGGAGAGATTTTTTAAAGGGGGCCCAGGTTCGTCATGAACTGTAGCGCCGAAGAACAAGAAGAAAATGAAGAAGAAAAATTCAGCAGCCCACAGTGTAGAGACATTTTTCAAAACAATCTGACACTGAGCAAAAGTTGAGCCTTATATCTCTTAGGTCTTTCAACAAGATAATGATTCAAAACACACAGTGAAAATTGTCAAAGAATGGCTCTAATGCTAAGCTACCAAGCACCTAAATAGCTCTCAGTAATCTCCAGTACTTTTAGAGCCCATCGAACATCTATAGAAGGTTGTAGACAGAAGTACAAAAAAAAAAAAACGGACCATAACCTTAAAGAAGATCTGCGAGCGGTTGTAAGCAAAGATTTGCGTAAAAGCTCGGCTAACGTTAGTATGGACCCTTCAAACTATGTCTTGATGATAAGCTGCAGTAAGTAAAGCTACAGCAAGTTTCTAAAGTAATGAACTTTAAGAGCAATTAAGATTGCAAAGGTCTACTTCCGATTTACATGCTAGTTTTAAACTGCAATTTTGTGATGACTTTTACGTTGATAGTATTCGCTGTATACATACTACGAAACTTCTGAATCTCGAGGTATGTATATCCAGCTGCTTCCATTACTAAATAACTTTTACTAAATTGCAAGTAATTCCCAGTGGTCACTCAGCCCATATCTGACAACTCATAATTGATTCAGAACTGTACGTACTCGTATGTGGGAATAGGCAACCTCTAGTAGGTGATACGCATGAGTTTCATACAAAAATCTCCCAAATTTTCACAAAAACAAGTGCACAAGTCAGTGTAATCGAAAACGATGTTAGGTTTCCCCCTTTCAGTTCGTCATCGTTCAGGGACTTTACAAGGCCCTACTCTCGTTCGGTGATGATTTGATTGCTCCGTGCCTTCTATACACGAAATTACCCCGAGTCACTGCTATTGATTGTGATTGTGGAAAAGAAGTCTTTATGATCGCATGTCGTTCTCTTTATGACTAAACACAAGCATGGATGGTCGCCATAAAATGTACATGAACAGGGAGAGCGATTAGAACTGCGCAGATACTCTCGAACTATGTAGTGATGAAATTTTTATGTCGAGTCGTAAGGAAAAAACAAAAAAAAAACTTTAAAATCAAAGACAGTTTGCCGATCGAGTGAGAGGAAGAATTGGCCTATGGAAAAGGACGAGATAATGAAGCCTGTCGTAAACATTTATGCAATATGATGATGGGCTCATGAAATAGCTTCCAGTATTCCGCGCGTGTAGAAGTAAAAGAAGGAAACCAAGTACCTACTCACTTAAATCCTCTTACGTTTAAGCATCTTCACAACATTCCGCGCCTGTTTTTATGGAGCTGATGTCAACCAGCATATACCCACATATGTATGTGCATACCTACCAAGAGCAATTGCAATTATTTGCAAACGTCAAGTATCTGCACGATACAACATTCAAATCTCCGCCAGAACCGCAATTCGCTCGCTCCGAAATGGGTGTGTTGTTTTAAGCTTATATGAGCTACAAAAGGTTGCAAGCACGCTACCAACCAGCCAGCCAGAGATGCCAAGATACATTCCCCAGATACATGAACGATACATCAACATGAACGGCTAATTAAACCTTACAACCGTTCCAAGTGGCTACCACATGCGATTTAATTGCATTCGCCACTGCCACTGCCTGAATTACGAACCGCCACGTACTTAGTCGTAACGTAAGCACTCGAATTCCAGTTTCAAAAGTCCGTACGCTTCCAGGAATCGCACAACAACAAGACGAAATTGGCAAAGAAACCGCAGCGGCGACAGTGGACATGGACGTGAACGGCGACGGCAACAACGTCAGTGGCAGCGGCACAAAAAGAAGGTGTAAAACGAAACGAAACTCGAATTTCCTGCCCATCAACTGAGTGACTGCCTCCACTTTTTCATTCGTGCAACGCCAAACACGGCCGGACACACCGAACACACGGATCCCCTTTCGAGTGGTGTTTTGGATGTTGGTTTTTTTTTTTTCTTTTTTTTTATTTTTTTTTTGCAGAGCCTCTGTCCTGAGTTAAGGACTCACGCTCGGCGTAGGGGCAACTACAACGAGTGTACTTGTAGATACATACATACATATGTACATACATACACTTGCTAATGAGCTCGATGAGATGATATCGCACAAATGCTACGTAATCTCGCCATAAACATCTTCCGCTCCCGTCTGTGTATTTATAGATCCCATCTGACGCGTGAGCACCGTGGCGCAGTGGGTAGTGTGTTGGCCTCTGACGCCGATGACTCGGGATCGAATCCCGACACAGCCATGTCATCGAACGTGTTTTTCACGGTGTTTCTCCTCAGCGGGGTTCTGACAATACCCCCTGTAGTAAAATTGTCATGAAAAGCTTCTCGAAATTCGCCGTTCGGAACCGGCAATAAACTGTAGGTCCCTTTCACCTATGTGAAAATGAAATCACATCCAACATGGGTGATTGAGAGAAGCTCGGCTCAGGTTCTTCATGGACTGTAACGCCAACATACATACATACATACATCTGACGCGTAGTTTACTTCAACTTTTGCAAAAAACTCATAACATTCTCTCAAATAAGTCAAAACAAGTGAGCGAAAAAGTAGAAAAAAAAAAACGCTCGAATTAAATTTGGCGCGTAAACTTTATGCGAAAATGAGGTTCGCGCCAAATAGCGCAGATTTTACACAGCCACACAAGCATTCGATCATCGAGAGGCAACAGCAACAGCGCAACATGCTGTAGGCAGCCAACAGGCAACCACCGATCGATGGCTGCTATTTTTGGACATGACCATCGATGGGGCTGCCCTGGTAGTGGGATTGACCACCACACACAAATGCTGTATGGTAGAGGGTCTATAAATTATTTATAAAGCACCGCTGCCATACTGATCTGCTATGCGTATCTGCGACCGCAATTGATTTATTTTTATTAGCTGCACACCACCGTACATACATATGTATGTTGCACGGTCACAACGCAAAAAACTTTGGTCCAAAGTTCACAATAACACCGATCGAATGATGAAACGAGATAGATTGGCGATCGTTACAGATTCATGAAACCGTCAAATTGTAGAACGCACGATCAATGATCATCCGCTGTCTCTGGATGTTTGCCACTTGCCGCCACGCTCTGCTTACCGATTTCTCCCTCCCTCTCACCCCGGTCACTCGGCTCCACCTTCTATATGTTTTGTAAATTTGAATATGTAGCACTCATGATCGCTATCGATCACCGTCGGCGATCGAGCATTTCACCGATCCAATCCGTCCATCCGTCTATTGATCTCTGCAACAACGTCGCCAACTATCAGGATGGATGTTGCACAAATTCACTCGTACCGCTCGTGCTCGTATGCTGCTGTCGCTCCGCGTCTCGTTGTTGATTGACAGAATGGCGGCAGCAGCGACGGCGACAGCGTAGTTTTCATTTCATATATGGATGATTGGGTTACCACCACATTCCGGGACAAGGGCAGAACTATATAGTCCGGCCGCGACGAAAAGATTAAAATGGATGCATAGCGACACAAATCACGTTTATGAATTTTAACGACATTTTTTCGCATAACAATCAATTCGGATTTGTGTTCCAAGCACTACTGGTGCGTTGCCGAGCTCGCTCATGCTCACTCTACTACCTTGTGCTGCTCGCTCGTACATACCTACAAACATACATTCGTATATGGTGGTGTAATCGACTTCGTGTACTGTTCAATGGATTAGAAAATTTATTCAAAGCGATTCCAAGGAGCGTGTGTCGATTTGGTGTGAATCGAATTTTAAAAATCTCAGTCCCGGAATATAATTAACGATCGCACACGCTGGACTGACTGGAGCGGGTGGGGGTGCGTCGATGGAATTATGCATAATATGTATCTGAGTTTTGAAAATTCGTTTTCAGAAATTTGAATTTTTATTTTTTATTTCTCTTATGTCTCGTTTCGTTTTGTTGCTTCTTTTGCTTGTCTTTCAAGTCACGTAGTCGTTTCCAAAGGGGGGCTATAAAACTTTTCAAGGGTCAAGACTGTGTAGGGAACACAAATTGGGAACTATGCAGACCGAAGGGGTTGTGGAGTGGTACGACCGCATGAATGAAACACTTCTCAAGACATACATAAATGTATGTGTTTGAAAGTTATTGCAATTGAGTGTCATCTGTATTTTATTGAAGCGAAGATACATAAATCTAGGTGAATGGGTTCACTGATGTCTTTTTTATGATAAAATTGCTTTGGAAAGATATGTATTTCATAAAATATTTCCCTCAATGTATCGTCCTCATGTTGGGCGCCAATTCATACTTTTCGAAAGTAAAAACGGGTGTGAAACAGAATTTATTACTTCCACTGAATATGCTGACTATGCAGCTTCTATTAAAGATTATAAAGCCCCCGCCGAAAGCAAAAGTCCTATCCAACGACACAAAATCTATCTCTCGAACTATGTGTTAAACAACACGCAGAAGTGTGTCACTTAACATGTTTGATGTTTGAAACTAAGCCATTTATCCGTGTAACTATAACACGTTCTATTGCGTGTCATAAATAAAAAACTCTAATGACACCTTAAGTGCGTTGCAGTGACTTACTTACTTACTTAGGTGGCTCTACAGTTCGGGGTGAACATGAGGCTCAATAAGCCTTTCCAGCTAACACGATCTTTTGCTAGCTATTTCCAGTGTCGGACGCCCAGTTAGTTAGGGTCCCTTTAAACCTGTGTGCGCCACCTTAGATGCGGCCGTCCTTTGCAACGTTATTGCTCTGGGTTGGAGTCGAAGACTCTTCGGCCCGGAGCTCTATATGGCCTAGTTATCTTAGACGTTTGATCCGTAGCCATCGTACTAGCGACATCGGCTATATAGCTCGTACAGTTCTTGGGACGCACAACTTTCCCCTCGAAACGACCAAGGGCTCTTCATCCATTTTTGATGGATCTTTTCGAGGATGATGTTGAAAAAATCACATGAAAGTGCATCGCCCTGTCTGAATCACACAATATGACAGAGAAGATCTTATATGCGTTGTTAGGGAGACTTATTCCTCTGTAGTTGGCGCGGTTATAGGGGTTTCCATTCTTATATACCGGACAAACGATGCTGAAATTCCATTCGTCGAGCATACTTTCCTCCAACTATATTTTACAGGTGAGCTGGATGCTCCCAACCAACTCAGCTTCCGCTGCTTTAAGTAGCTCAGCCTTCTGCGCCAGCAGCTTTATTATACTTCAGTTTTGATATCGCTATCCTAACCTCGTCTAAGTCGGGTGGACGGAATTCTTTCTCATCTTCGTCCAGTGTGAATGGAGCGTTCTGTCTGACAGCGGTATCCTGACCATTTTCACTGTTATACAATCCGCAGAAATAGTTTTTCCATATTCTCAGTACGACTGTGATTCAATTACGAGGTGTCCGTGTTCATGCCTGCAGGCTTCCGCTCTGGCTTTATAACTTTCGGATGTTCCTATTACTTTTTGGTAACATTTTCGAACGTCGTTCCTTCGATGACATCTCTCCACCTTCTTGTGCTCTTCCTTCTTTCTTTTCCGCTCATAGAGCTCACGAGCAGCTCTCGTACGCCGATGCAACGTGTTCATGCATTCTGTTTTTCTGCATGCACCGGTCTGCACTCGTCATCAAACCAAGGGCTTCTCCTAGGTGGTGGCTGGAAACCTTATACATCAGAGGCAGCATACCTGAAGGCGATTTGCCAACGTCTCCATTGCTGTTCTTTGGTTTGTGCAGTTTGCATCGCCTTTTTAAAGAGCTTGAGGAAGACACGATCGGCGAAGGTCCTGGCAGTCTCTTGCGAATTAAGCTTCCCGAAGTAAAATTTTGCTGGTCTTACTCGACTCCGCACTGTTCGCGATATCCACATACATACCTTGGCTGCAACAAAATAATGATTCGAGTCAACATTGGTTCTCGGAAGGTTCGGACATCCAAGAAGCTGGTGGAATATCTGGCGTCGATCGCAATATGATCGATTTGATTAACAGATAATTGATCAGGAGACCGCCAGGTTCCCTTATGGATATTGAGATGTGGGAATCGTGTGCTAGCTATTAGGAGATTACGCCCCGTCACAAAGTCTGTTAGCTTGAATTCGTTTTCGGATGTGGTGTCGTATAGGCTGTGTTTTCCAACGACTCTTTCCGCATCAAATGGGCGTTGTAGCAATTTCCGTAGTCAACATGTCGTCCGTCCGTTTAATCCGAGGCTTGTGCTTGTCTTAGAGTTTCAACATTTTTTACGGTTACGGCTTACTATGTATGTATGCCATCGCCAATCGACTAAAACGGCTTTCTGGCGCAGGAAAGTCGCCATTCGCCCTTCCCCGTGTGTAGTTTCCAAAGGAGGTCTCTAGATGGCACCACGAAGAGGTGGAAATGGGACTTGCTAACAGTGCCCCAAGGTGATCTCGCTTTTTAGCAGGCCAGCATCCATTGGATAGATGCTATCCCTAAGGGGCCTTTGTTAGTTTTTTGCCATCATGCAGCGACACACTTATTAATAATTAACACACTTTGGATCAATCAATCAAACAAAAGGGAAATTCCTCAACGATATTCAACCTTGTCGGAATGTAATTCGTGAGTTCAAATCTCAAGGCCCGCAGCCACCAAAAAACAACAGAAAACCGAGGTTTACTCAATTACTCCGCTTCCCCATTCTAAATTTTGTCATTCGAGCCGGATGGCCTGATCATCATGATGTTACTTCACAATACAAGGAAACAATCAACTCAATCAAATAAGAAACTTCAATGTTTCGGGCTTAATGAGCCTCCCTCGAAGCGACAAATGTTCGGACAATTTTCACAGGAGCCTTAAGATTTGAACTCGGGAACACTGGATTAGGAGTCTAGTGTGTAAACCATTACAACCATTAAAGCAATTCGCTTTCAGGCAAGGTCACATACGTATAGTTTTGCGTGCTTTCATAATAACACACCTAAAATTGCATAAAAAATTACAACAATGAAAACACACACTTTGGTGTGTTACGGCAACACACTATGTAGCATTTGCAATGTACTACGTAACAAAAATGGTGTCGAGAGGTTTCTTCAATCGATTGTTTGACGAAGTTTTACAGCAGTTTGGTGTCGCTTCATAATTACACATGAAATAGGGGCACATTACTCACTTCACAGTCGAGACAGTGAAGAAAAAGAAAAGTGAAAAGAATGTATTGGGTTGGAAGGAAAGAAATTCCGATTTCACCCATAGCTAAAGACACGTCTTAGGTTAAATGTCTTCGATTTTTGTCTCTTGGCATTTGATTGTTGAGACTTGAGCTTACCTTAAAAGCAAATGATTGCCTAACAGCCAGCAGTGGCAATTTTTCATTCAAGATGAACGCAGCGAATTAGTACTTATGGTAAGCATCTCAAACGAGTGGTGAAAATGCCTTTTTTGTATAACAACATCACTCGAAAACGGCCGCGGTATAAACGTGATTGTAGTCATTTTTAATGCATTTATAAGTGTGTTACTATGAAAACACACAAAAGGGTAAATTTCCCAGCCTTATCAAGCCCGAAACAATGTTCTTTGTTTATGTTTGATTGAGTTTATTGTTTCTTTTAGTTGTGAAGCAAACATCATGATGATCATGCCATCCGGCTCGGAAGACCAATGCAAAATGGGAAAGGAGAGGTTGAGTGCGTTTGCTTTTTGATGGCTGCAGACATTGAGATTTGAACTCGGATCATTGGTCGGGAGTCTAGTGTCTTAACCATCACGCCATGGATCCGACTCGCAAATCACTTTCTGGCAAGGTTGCATATAGTTGGGAAATTTCCCTTTTGTTTGATTGATTTATCCGTAGTGTGTTAATTAATAATAAGTGTACTGCAACACACTTAAGGTGTCATTAGAGTTTTTTTTTTTTCATTACACACAATAGAACGTGTTATACATATGTAGTTTTAAAAGTTATAAGTGTTTTAATTACAAAGATCGAACGTGTTAAGTGACACACTTAATCTTAAAGTGTGTCGAATGACACACTTGATGCGAGTTGATTAACACACTAGCAATCGTAGTGAGGCTCACAGCTCCCAGCATGCACTTTATCTCCACCAGTACTAGAGCGCTTCAATTCCACCATGGGTCAGATCTACTTCCGTACTCATACAGTCGAAAAGGTTCTCAAGGATCTCCACATACATAAATCCGCTGTTTCAGAAACCATTTCTCCAAGACTTCTGAAGAGGTGTTCTTCTACACTGGCAAAACCACTGGGCTCTTTCCAAGAAGGTGGAGAACAGCATTTGTCCAGCCCATCGCCAAAAAAGGTGAATCCGCTTAAAACGCTGATCAACCGTCAGTTATTAAAATATCCTGAGTCGCGGAAACTCCTCAATGAGCGACAGTATGGTTTTCGTTTCAACAGATTCAGTGGTGATTTGAAGGCATATCTTACTGAAAAATGGAATCGCTCGCTTTACCAAGCAGATGAAAGCAAAATAGTTGCACTTGATATTTCGGAAGCTTTTGACAGCGTTTGGCAAGAAGCCCTTTTGTCGAAAATGCATGCTTTCGGGATCGATGAGTTACTTCTTCAATGGATTAGAAACTACCTTTCGAATCTTTCAATTCAAGTTATTTTAGACGAATTCAAGTCTGAAGTCCACTTTTTAAACTCTCCGCATTGTCTCCGACACGTCTTGTCTGTCACTTCTATTCCAATCCACTCCTTTGCAGACATCAGTACCCTCAGCTTCACAAACTCGTTCACTACCTTATGACCCTGCGCGTTGTGTTATCGCAGGAACGACGTTCGAAAGTTGTACCAAAAAGTAAAACGAACATGCCACGGCTATAAAGCCAGAGCAGAAGCCTGGAGGGATGAGCACGGACAACTAGTAGTGGAGTCACTGTCGATGCTGGGATTGTGTAAGGACCACTTCTGCAGACTGTATAACCGCAATGATAGTCAAAATGCCGCGTCAGGCAGAACGAAATATTCACAATGGACAAAGACCTGGACGATGTGAAGACAGCGATATCGATAGCTGCTGGAGCAGACGGGCTCCCCGCGGAACTGATTAAAGCAGCTGGCCATGACTTGGTCAGGAACACGCACCAACTCTTCTGCAAGATATGGTCGGAAGAATGCATGCCCGATGAATGGAATCTCAGCATCGTTTGCCCGGTCCATAAGAAAAGAGACCCCTATGACTGCGCCAATTACAGAGGAAAATCCATGATAGACCAAATATTTACACTGCGGCAGATCTTGGAGAAGTCCCATGAATTACAGGTTGACACGCACCATCCTTTAGTCGACTTTAAAACCGCATATGACAGTGTTTATAGAGACGAGCTATACAGAGCCATGTCATGTTTTAACATTCTTGCCAAACTAGTCAGACTGTGCAGGATGACTATGCGGAATTCCCGCTGCTCCATTAAGGTCGGAGGTGAACTGACCGAGACCTTCGTTGTTAAAAAAGGTTTTAGACTGTCGTGTGATTTCTTTAACATCATACTTGAAAATATCGTGCGGGACTCTGCGGCCAATACAAGATGTACGATCTACTTCAAGTCAACACAATTGCTTGCCTACGCAGATGACATTGACGTTATTGGATGGACAAAGCGAGACGTCAATGATGCGTTCGCAAGCATTGAAGCAGAAGCGGCTAAAGTGGGTCTTAGGGTAAATGGGGACAAGACCAAATATATGCTGTCATCCAAGAAAGACGCACAACACCGACGTCTTGGTCAGAACGTCACCTTCGGCAGCTATATTGGGTTCGATAGTGACAAGCAGCAATGACACTAGCGCTGAGATAAAACGCAGAATAACTCTTGCCAACCGCTGCTTCTTTGGGCTCAAGAGGCAACTGAGTAGTAGAGCCCTCTCTCGAAAAACTAAGGTATCCCTCTACAAAACGTTAATCATCCCGGTCCTCCTCTATGGCGCTGATGCTTGGACGATCAAAAGCTGATGAAGAGGCTCTTGCGCGTTTCGAGAGAAAAATTCTGCGTGCAATCTTTGGTCCCGTTTGTGCAAACGGATAGTGGAGGAGAAGATTCAATCACGAACTGTACGGGTTGTACAGCGACATGAGTCTAGTCAGGCGTCTACGGATCCAACGTCTAAGATGGCTGGGCCATGTAGAGCGAATGGACATCACCGCTCCGGCCCGAATAGTCTTCGACACCAACCCCGAGGGACGACGCAGCAGAGGAAAGGGACCTGTACCAACTGGGCGTGCGTCATGTGGTTTGTTTAGGGAGCTAACATTCCACTTGCAGATCCGAAGGTCATTGTCCCTGTTTATTGTTCTTTTTGCGTGGGTCGTCGTCATAAACTTGGCCTGTTTGATCCGAGGCTTGTGATCGTTTCTGAGCGCATCTTGCTTGTTCGGTTACGGATTGGTAGCCTATAGCCCAATCGACACTAAGCCCGTTATGTGGCGTATGATGCTCGCTATTGGCCCTGTTTCGTTAGTAATGTCCATTATTAGGAAATGTCCAGATGGTACCACAAGTAGGTGGACGTAGCACGTAACTAATAATGCTGCAAGCTATTCGGCTGCAATCTTGCTTTAACCGAACCACCCGAACCAGTAATTCAGTAATTCCTTGCCGGATTCGGACTTCTCCCGTTAGTTCAACTGTTTTTTTTTTTTTTTTTTTTGTTGAAGGCTTCTGCTATCTGTTGGAGCACTCAGACGCAAATGCTGGTCCATTGTACTTCAGACAGACACCTCACATAACTGTTTTTTCGACGTTCCGACGTTTTCCGGAGAAAAATGAGAAGAAGCAGGATTTTCCGCGCATGTTGCTTCTCCGAATGAGGATGCATTCGAAGGGCAACTTTGCGCACGTGCAACTCTACCAGTCCCTCCGTGCCTTTCAGCAGTAAGGATGTTAGACTAATTGGTCTAAAACTCATGGGAAGTGAGTAGTCCACTTTTCCTATTTTGGGAATAGAGACTACTTTCACCGTGCGCCAGGGAATGGGTATGTGAGCAAGTGCTAGGCTAGCAGTGAAAATTCTTTTGAAAGTAGGAAGCAGCTGCCTTATACCTTTTTGCAGCATAACAGGATATATTCCGTCGGAGCCAGTTGCAGTTTCCCTTGAAGGAGTGTGCAACGAGCCGACGGCGATCTGATTTCACGGGAAATAAGTCTGAAGCAGTAAACAAGGAGTTTTCGCTTTAGACTCAGTAAAGGTACCATCAGATTTTCTGAGTGCATTCAGCTTTGGATAGCATGCAATTCTACTACTTAAAAGAGCAGTAGCAGCCTCGCAATGCTGTAGATTGATCTGGATAAAAACTATCCTGGCCTTTTCAGACGAGATTCCCGCCTCTTTATAAGTGGGCTGCTTCTCTCGACTCCTTACGGTCACTTGGATCTCCTTCTCGGAGGAAGGGGTTTTGTTGTGTGATATGCCCGCTTCCGAGGAGCGGTTTTTGGCTATCTTTGCCTTCTGGCCAATACTTTGATCCTTCTGGGTCGCCACATCTGCCATTGGACTAGGATTTCCCACCGCCCCACCGGAGGGGGAGGCTTCGCACACTCTCTCCCTAGCGAGGCTATCCTTGGCGGCGGTCTTCCGTTTGCGGGAGCTATTACCTTTTTCGGTTAGAGCTCCTGCTCCCTTCGGACGCCGAGTTCGAGGACTGTTAGGACCCGTAACGACTTCGCCTTCTGCGTTCGGGGCCTGTCTGTCAGCCCCGCCACCTTTTTCGGCGACAGATCACGCTTTTACTGGGTGGTTGAAAGTGCAGACATGCTTATGCCTCCTTCAGCAGCCTTTCCCAACTGCCAACGCTTTCCGCGCTGCTCACCTTCGAAAGAAGGGTGGAGCTCAGGAAGGAGGTTCAGACCGATTTCGGTAGGAGATACCCCCGTCGACCTAACTCCCTTAACTGGTTCCCCCAGAGGATTAGTTCCCCCATTGTGCCTTCGGCTTTGTCAGCCTCTTTGCACAATTTTCAGGCACGCCTCTAACCTCAACTTTTTTGGCACTTAGCAGTGCATTCAGCAGTACGTCCCAATTCTGGGGCGCGTTCCACCTTTGTGGTTTCCCGTGCCGCGCCATTGTTGGTGTCGCCTCCGCTGGATGCACCGCTCATGCGCAGTCCGACCAATTGGTCAAACAGTGAGCCGCATGAGTCGGTGTCGATCCGGGTGTTTAAAATGAATGTTGGGCCTTCAGAATCCTTGCCTCGGCCGCAATCAAAGAGATAGCGGGTGGATTTATTTCCGCTGCTGCGGGTACCACCTGGAGTATACAATTCCATTCATTTTTGGATCTACGAGTCTTAGTTCGAGGTCTATGAACTCTTAAGCCTCCCGCCGCGACAAGGCGCCCGAAGAAGGGAGGGTTAGTTCAACCTACAGGTACTATTTAAGAGCAACGTTCATCGCTATCTCATCTATACTTCCTCCTCTTTATCTTCAGCCCGCACTGTTGCATCGACATAATAAGATGGTAAGCGTTGAGTGCGCGCCGAACTACACACCAATACTCGTATCTACAATGCGGATATATTCAAAGCGCAAAACGCAAAAGAAAATTTCTAAAGTGGGTGCACTTTCTATTTATCTTGATAAATGTTAACCACGACTACGTTCTAAGTGGTCCATATGGTGAGATTAACGCCTTCAATCGCCAAAAACGCCATAGACTTTCTCAACCAGAGATGGTGAGCATCGATACTAATGGTCACGTCTGCTGGAAATTCCTCGTTTACAATCCCTATGTATTGATGCAGAGCTCACTTTAGAAAGAGACGTCCTGCGGAGATTTTGTTCAATGCTTCCCCTTTTCCTATCGGCTTAGGAAGCCGTTGATTTGACCAAACACGTTTTTTTTTCCATTGTCGTAATTGTGCAACTGGCTTGATGCCGGTCTTTTACTCGCTTCCTCTAACGCCTCACTCAAAATTTATTAATTTCTCTTTCAACTTGTTTATCAAAGGCTAATTATAAACGCACCCGGATGGCTGTTGCTTGCAAAGACTCTGGGGTAACGTTTCAGCCTTAATCAATTTTAAATTTTAAATTCGATGGCGGTACATTCTTTGGTGTTTGATTGGCTGCCATAAGTAGTGAAGGTCCTCAGAGCTGCTATGAGGAATGTGGCAACCTTTGTCGAAGTGAGGTAGTTATGCTACGAATATGGTAAAAAGGTCACAAGGTCTGCCAGCTATCAGACATTGTAAACATTTTGAAAAATAATGTTCATAACTCGCTAACCGAAAAAAATGATAAGTAAGATGGGTACACTGCGAATGCTAGTGTGTTAAACAACACACACGTTTGATCTTTGGAATTGAGACACCTATTCGTTATAAAGCCATAACACGTTCTATTGCGTGTCATGAATATAAACTCTAATGACACTTTAAGTGTGTTGCAGCGACACCCTTATTACATAGTAATCAATCAAATAAAAGGGAAATTTCCCAACTACATGCAACCTTGCCAGAAAGTAATTTGCGAGTCGGATCCATGGCGTAATGGTTTAACACACTGGACTCTCAACTCAGTGATCCGAATTCAAATCACTCAACCTCTTCTTTCCCATTCTAGGTTGGTTCTTCGAGCCGGATGGCATGATCATCATGATGTTGCTTTACAATATGAGGTAGATAAATAGGTAGGAAGGTAGGTTCGTAGCCTTCCCAGAATAGAGAAGAATACACTTAGGCCAGAGAGACCCGTTGTGTAGCTACTAGGGGGGTTTATCCCCTCGTGGAACCACTTAGTGCTTCTTAAAAAGTTAAGAAGGTCGAATATCCCTACTTGCTGAACATCTGTCAGGTCGTTAAGGAAGTGAGATCCTAGGTATCGTTTCTTGATTATGCAGAATGCCGGACAGGCGCAGAGAAGGTGGTGAATGGATTCGACCTCCTCTTCGTCTAGGCAGCTTCTGCATAAATCATTCGGAAATATACCTAGTTTTTGCGCGTGATTGCCGATAAGGCAGTGTCCGGTGATGACACCTATAACTTTGTAGATGTCAGTTCTTTTCAGGGAGATTATACTTCTTGTCCGTTGACTGTCGAGCCGGGGGCAGATTTGCCTGGTGATGAGGCAGGTATGTCCCTGAGTCCATCTCCGGTTCGTCTCGGCCCTGGCGAGATTTGTGAGATTAAGTTTAATGGTTGCAAGGGGTATTCCCTCACATGTCACGATTGACTGATGAGTCGTTCCTTGTCTGGCGAGTGTGTCGGCTCTCTCGTTACCTGGGATATCGCTGTGTCCTGGTACCCAGAGAAGTTGTATGTTAAACTGTTCGGCCATCTCGTTAAGAGATAGGTGACAATCGAGACCAGTTTTTGGGGTATACATATAAGACTCCAGCGATTTTAAGCCTGCTTGACTATCTGTGAGAATGCGGACATCCATAGTGAATATCACGTTCCATTTCAGCTAAGACAAAGCCTCCTTTATTGCCAAAAGCTCCGCCTGGAAGACGCTGCAGTGATCTGGTAGTTTTAGGGCTTTGTTCAGCCTTAGTTGTTTGTAGAATACTCCACTACCCACCCCGTCTTTAGATTTTGACCCGTCAGTATAAAAATCCACGCAGTCCAAGTTCCGCAGGTCCAATTTTGTCTGTCCGCGTAGATTGTCGCGAAGTTCTTCTCCAAGACTGTTGAACGCGCCCATTGTAAATTTGATTGTCGAACATACGGCGGAATTTTACATCAAGTTTAGAATGGGCGCGTTCAACTGTGGTGGGTTTTATGTGGCCCAAATTTTCTGTCATAGTTGTCCTGTTGTTCAGGATGGAGAAGTGGCCAGTGACATAGCTAGTCCATTTTGAGTTGGCTTTTAGTCTTATAGCCGTGTGTGTGGCAATTTGCTTGCCGAAGATATCGAGCGGTGTAAGGTGGAGTACCATGTTGAGCGCAGCCGTTGGAGTCGACCTAAGGGCCCCGGTGATGCACATACATGCTAGCCTTTGTACCTTCTCGAGCTTTTTGTGGTATGTTGTCTTGTCCGGTGCAGTCCACCAGACTAACACTCCATACATTAGTATGGGTCTAACGACCGTAATGCAGAGCTACAGGGTGATCTTGGGGTTGAATCCCCATTTTTTCCTTAGGGCAACTGTAGAGAGCTGTAAGTGCTTTTTTTGCTCTCTCGGTTGTGTTGTTCTTCCAGGTTAGTTTCCTGTCTAGTACAATGCCAAGGTATTTGGCACTGGAGAAATAGGTTAACCTCCTGCCAGCTTTGGGGATGAAGAGTACCCTTGCTCACTTCCACTTTTCTGGAACGTGACTCCATGCTCGGCATCCTTTAGCCATGGTATAGTCCATTCCATAGTTTGTGTAAGTTCGATAGGGTAAATTTCATCAGGTCCTGGCTTGAAGTTTTCTAACGCCCATGACTGTCGCTCTATCGCGGAGGAGAGGTGAGTTCCTCGCGTATGCACTGAGTCTTGCGATTCAGAGCAGGCTGGGAAGTGCGTATTGGGAAGTAGATCTAGTGTTTCTAGTGTTTAAGGCAACTCGGAGCTAGTGGATCTTTCGAGAGTATTTTCCTCAGTCTGTAGGCGTCTGAAATTTTCTCCACATTGTTGCAGAAGAGCTTCCAAGACTTCTGTTGTTCTTTCCTGAGGGTTTGTTTGTACACCCTGAGTGATTCTTTATACTCTTTGTTTTATTGAAGAGTCTTCGACAGTCCTTGTGGAGCTTGCTTAGAGCTGCGATCCACCAAGATGGGTATGAGTTTTTTCTTGATTTGTGGATTACGGAACTATTGGCCCGTTCGTTGCCCAGTGTGTTTGTTAAGATATCAACCAGTTTGTCTATATCTAACGGAGACCGCGGGGTGTCGGGGGTCCTTTTTACTATAAAATTGCCAATGAAGGCTCTATATCGTTCCTAGTCAAGTCTTCTTGGGTTGTGAGAAGAGTCGATCGGGGCTGGGACCGTGAAAGCTAGGTCAAAAACCAAATACCGATGGTTCAAGAAGGAGTGTTCCTCAGAGACCCACCACTCTCTTAATTTATTAATGAGAGAGGGAGATGCTAGAGTTAAATATAATACCTCCCTGCAGTATTTGGTAATGAATGTCGGTATGGTTCCCTTATTACAGATATATAGATTAGAGGTAAGAATGAATTCTACAAATACAAAGAAACAATCAATCCGATCAAATAAAAAAAACTTCAATGTTTCGGGCTTTATGAGCCTCGAAGCGACCAATGCTCGGAGAGCGGGTCTAGATGAGTCCCTTTTTTTGTTCGCTGTGAAAAATGTTTACAAGAACCTTACGCTGCCTTAGGAATCCAGTATGTTAACCATTACACAATGGGTCCGAGTCGCAAATTTGCTTTCAGGCAAGGTTGCATACCAAGTGTAGCTGTGAAGTGGGCAGCAAGAAGGGTAGCTTTGTCTAACGATGGTCGTTGTGGATAAGTCGTGGTATAGATGACGAGGACGAGTTTTTAATGTTTTAGACATACCAGAAACGTTTCCTGCCTAGAAACTGAATATATCGATTCCGAAATGAGCACGATAAACGTGATGGATAGAGCTAGAATCCGTGATTGAGACAGTTGAAAGTTTTCGAAAGTTTTGCTGCTCTCACCGTATAGTAGAAATGTAGCATTATCTGACTATCGCCTTCCTCCTTCTTCTATGCAAGGAGTTGCTAGGATTTGAAATAAATTGTGCCTCGTATATTGGCCTATGATTTTTGCACAATCATTTCTTATACGATGTCAAAGGAATCACACGACAGCGCATCGTCCTGCTAAATACTTTTTTGACTTCGAAACTATCGATTAGTTCTCCACCGATTCGGATGGAGCAGCGAACATTCTCCAGAGTCATCCTGCAAAGTCTAACGAATTTAGCAGGGATGTGAAAAGTAAACATGGCGTTATATAGCTCGTCTCTAATTACGCTGTCGTATGCGGCCTTGAAGTCGATAAATAGGTGGTGAGTGTCGACTTGGAATTCATTGGTTTTTTCCAGGATCTGCCGTAGTGTGAAGATTTGGTCGATGGTGAACTTCCCTTGTCTGAATTCGCACTGATATGGACCTATTTACAAATGGCTTCAGGCGCTCACACAAAACGGCAGGGAAGATTTTGTAGGCGATGTTAAGAAGACTTATTCCTCTGTAGTTGTGGATCGGGCATACGATGCTGAGACTCCATTCCTCGGGCATGCTTTCCTCTGGCCATATCTTACAGAAGAGCTGGAGCATGCTCCTAACCAGGTCATCCCCAGCTGCCTTAACGAACTCAGCAGACAGTCCGTCTGCGCCAGCAGCTTTGTTCGACTTGAGCTTCGATATCTTAACTTGGTCGAGGTCAGGGGGATGGAATTTTCTGCGGTCTTCGTCATTCAGAAATGGACCATTTCGCCCGACGGCGGTATGTTGGCTGTCATCGCCATTATACAGTCTGCAGAAGTGATTTTTCCAAATTCTCAGCGTCGACTGCGATTCTACTACTAGATGTCCGTTCTCATCCCTGCAGGCTTCCGTTCTGGCTTTATAACCTTGGCATGTTCGCTTTATCTGTTGATAAAACACCGAATCCTCAATCGCGCGCTTCTCGTGCTCTTTCCTCTTTCTTCTGAGAAGCTTGTGCTCCTCCCATCTTTTAACTCTTAGAGCTCACGAGCTGCTTTTGTTCTTCTATGCAGCGAGGGTTTATATGCGTCCTGCTTCACTGTGTGGATCCTCCTGGTCTCCTAGGACATTGGGCATACGTTCTGTCTAGGAGATCGTGGAACTCATCTTTGGCCGAGTCATCCTTGTCTTTCGTGGGGGCGTGGACCCAGATCAGGCTGATATAAAATATGTAGCCTTGATACGGATCGTTATGAGGCGTTCGCTCACATGCCGAAAGCTTGGGACTTTTTGCCTTAGTCCACCTCGAATAGCAAATCCACATCCGAACAATCGTTGTCGTCTCTCCCTACAGCAGTCGCCGTTGTAAATATCGCAGTTTTTCATCCGCTTCATACCCGGTCTATTCCATCGCATTTCCTCGATGGCGGTTATGTCCGCTTTATAGCGGTCTAGGGCGTCCGCAAGTTGTTCGGCTGCACGTGGCCTGTTTAGGGACCTGACATTCCACGTACAGAGCCGAAGATCATTGTCATTTTTCCGTTTATTGCAATTTTCACAATTTACGATTACAATTTTTTTTAAGTTTACAGCTTTCTAGGCCGTAGCCCAACCGACTAATTCTGTTTGTTGGCGCAGGAGGATCGCCATTTGCCCTTCCCCGTCTGCAATTTCCATAGGAATTCTCCAGATGGCACCACGAGGAGGTGGGGATGGGACTTATTAACAGTCCCGCAAGATGTTCGACTGCGGTGGCTCTTCTCGCTTTTTAGCAGGCCAGCATCCGTCGGATAGATGCTACCCCTACGAGGCCTTTGTTAGTCCTTTGCCATCCCGCCTTCCTTACTACGTGCAATATTTATTTAATAACTTAACACATTTAAGATTTGCCTAAAAATTGGCCAAACAACACCATTCAAAATGAAGCAAATTTGGTCTAAATACATAAATTCACTTCTAAGCCTGATAAATACGTCCAAACACCACTAGGAAACTTAAAATCATTGTCAAAACCCCAAAGCCCATTTCTGACATGTTTCCTAATTAATTTCGAATTTAAAATTGAAAACATTTCAGTAAGAATTAAGAAATACTTTCTAGGTTTCAGATATATATATTTCCTCTTTAATATGGACGCCAAAGAAACAATTCTGAAATACGTCCCATTTGCCCGTTTTCGACGCATGACACCAAGATGACGAAATCACAAAACAAGAAAAGCCAGCGAACAATCCAGAGCAGGGAATCTTCGAAAGTGGTTTCACGCCTTTTTGGGTAATCATAAAAAGAAAACCAAAAAGAATACGAATTTTCAGCACGTACAGTTCGGGATACAGAAATAGTTTTCTGTCACAATAGAGAATCTGAGAGACCATTCCAAAAATGTCTCATCAAATGTTTCAAAAACATTCCTTTGTTCTTGATATGTTCCTGAAATATTTCTTTCATTCTGGCCGTACCCTGAATTTTCCCAGACCGAATACATAGTAGGAAATGTCATCTGCCAGCGTGAGTCTTAACATATGTAAGTGAGGACATGAATAAAATTAATCGGGTCCCTACCTGTTTCATTCTATGCAAAATTAACTGCCAATGAATCGGATATGGAAGAGCTAATTCGGTGATAGCTCAGTTACGAATCCGTGGGCATTCGTTTGGCTGGAAGGATTTATTATCGCCATTTGCTCAACGACGTTATGCTAAATTTCACACACATTTATGGATGAGGTTTGGGTTTGGTAGATGTTTGCAATAGGGGTGTTTTGGGAAGATGGAAAAGGAAACAGGGAGACATTGTTACATACGAGGACCTTTCGCCACTTATAGCCGCAGTTAGATATTGATTTATCGAACTGATGGGTGATTATTTATGGTAAGCACCGCTCAGGCTACCTGGTAGATATGATAATCGGGAAATTAGGGGAAACATGAAAGACATCACGGTGATAGTGAGGAGGTTGGAGTTGAGACATAAACACAACTTTTTTGGAGGTGCCAAGCAAAGTGTTAGTAAGTCCCATCCCCAACTCCTCGTGGTGCCGTCTGGAGATTTTCTTTGGATATTACAGACGGTTTAGGGCAAATGGCGGGTTTTCTGTGCCAAAAAACAGGTTTGGTGAGGTGGGCTTCGGCCTAGAAAGTCGTAAACGTAAAAAAATTGTAAACTCAGAGACAACGGACGGACTACATGTTGACAACCCCCCCAAACGTAAAAAAGGAGTGTCGGTTCTGCACCTAGAATGTTAGGTCCCTTGACAGAGTGCGGCCGAACACTTAGAAAAAGCCCTAAGCTGTAATAAAGCAGACATTTCCGCACTCCAAGAAGTGCTATGTATGTCATGGACCGGGTAAAAAGAGGAAAAACTGTGATATTACTACGGAAACTGCTACACGGAAAACGAACAACGCCTTTTTGGATGCGGATATATTGTACGAGGTGGACTTAGGCAAAAGGTCGTAAGCTTCCGGCATGTGGAGGACCGCCTTATAACAATACGCATCAAAGCAATCTTCGGGAACATCAGCCTGACATGCCTTCGCGCTCCCGCAGAGGAAAAAGACGACAGTGTCAAATATGACTTCTACGACCTCCTAGATAGAACATAAGTTCAATGTCCCAGCTTTGCCACCAAGATTGTTCTAGGAGATTTCAACGCGGAGCTGGGTAAGGAGTATATCTTTGAAAGAGTCGTAGGAAAGCACAGCCTACACGAAACCACGTCCGAAAACAGATTCAGGTTAGTAGACTTTGTGACGGGGCGTAATCTTCTAGTAGCTAGCACACAATTTCCACATCTCTTTATATCCATAAAGGGACCTGGCGGTCTACTGATCAATTATCTGTTAATCAAATCGGTCATATTGTGATTGACGCCAGACACTCCTCCAGCATCTTGGATGTCCGAACCTTCTGAGGAGCCAATGTTGACTCGGATCGATACATTGTTGCAGCCAAGGTACGTATGGGGATATCGCGAACACTGCGGAGTTCAGTAGGACCAGTAAAATTGTACGTCGGGAAGCTGCAATCACCAGGAACTTCGCCGATCGTGTCTCCTTAAAGATCTCTCAAGAGCCGATGCAAACTGCACAAACCATAGAACAGCAATGTAGACGTTGTCAAAGTGCCAACAGGCATGCTGCCTCTGATGTATTAGTTTTCCAGCCACCACGTAGGAGTAAGCCTTGATTTGATGACTGCTCGTGAGCTCAGAAGGGAGTAGGGAGCATGAGAAACACGCGATCGAGGAGATGGAGAGATTTTATCATAGGAAAGACGTTCGAGAGCTTTACCAAAGAGTAAAACGCACATCTCGTGGTTATAAAGCCAGAGCGGAAGCCTACAGGGATGAACACGGACACCTCGTAGTTGAATCAAAGTCGATGCTGAAAACATGGGAAGACTATTTCTGCGGACTGTATAACGGGGCCAAGATGTCCTAGATGTCAGGCAGCACGCACCATTCACACTGGACGAAGATGAGAGAGAATTCCGTCCACCCGACTTAGACGAGGTTAAGATAACGATGTCAAAACGGAACCCTAATAAAGCTGCTAATGTAGAAGGCCTGTCTGCTGAGCTATTTAAAGCAGCGGAAGCTCAGTTGGTTGGGAATATGCACCAGCTCATCTGTTATATATGTTCGGAAGAAAGCATGCTCATTTTGCCCGGTTCACAAGAAAGGAGGTTCATATAACTGCGCCAACTATAGGAGAATAAGTTCCCTTAGAGTCACGTAAAAGATATTCTCTGCCGTGATATGTTAACGCCTGAAACCGTTCGTGGACAATTTGATAGATTCCTATCAATCTGGCTTCAGGCCAGAAAAATCCACGATCGGCCAGATATTAACACTGCGGCAGATCTTGGAGAAGACCCATGAGTTTCAGGTCGACACAGAGTACCTTTTAGTCTATTTTCAAGCCGCATATGACAGTGTCCCAACAGGTACGGACTGTATAGAGCCATGTTATCTTTTGACGTCTCTGCCAAACTCGTCAGGTTGTGCAGGATGACAATGAAGAATTCTCGCTGCTCCATTGAGGCCGATAAGGAGTCAACCGAGATCCTTGATGTCAAAAAAGGTATCAGACAGGGCGACGCACTGTCGTGTGATTTTTTCAACATAATCATTGAAAAGATCGTGCGGGATTCAATGGCCAATACAAGAGGCACGATCTACAAGTCTGCACAATTGCTCGAACACGCTGATGACATCGACGTGATTGGGAAAACGCAGCGAGATGTCAATGAAGCTTTTGTGAGCATTGAAGCAGAAGCGGCTAAAATGGGTCTGAAGGTAAACGAGGCAAAACGCTGTTGTCAAAAAAGACGCACAACACCGACATCTTGTCCAGTACTTCACTATTGATAGCTATAGCTTTGACTCAGTCAAAGATTTCGCCTACATTGGCCCACTGGTAATAAGCGGCAACAACACCAGTGCTGTGATTAGACGCAGAATGACCCTTGCCGACCTTCCTTCGGACTCAAGAGACAAGTGAGTAGTAGAGCGTTCTCTGGGAAACAAAGGTGAACATCTATAGAACCTTAATCATCCCGGTCGTCCTCTACATCCTACAGCGCAGAGCCTTGGACCTTATCAAAAATTGAGGAAGAGACCCTTGGTCGCTTCGAGAGAAAAATTCTGCGTACGGTCTTCGGTCCCGTTTGTGTTGACGGATGTGGTGGAGAAGATTCAACCAAGAGCTGTACGAGCTGTACAGCGACATCGGCCTAGTACGACGTCTACCATACGTCTAAGCCATATAGAGTCATGGGCAATATAGAGCTGCGGCTGCCACTAATATGGCACACACAGATGGAAAGGGACCTCAACCAACTGGGCTTGTGGCACTGGAAAGAGCTAGCAAAAGATCGTGCTAGCTGGAAAGGTTCACCCCGAATTGTAGCGCCATCTAAGTAAGTAAGTGAGTAATTAAAAGACGTGAGCAGGAGTGCCCATACGAGTATTTGTAGATAAAAGGGGATTATGTTCAAAGCCTGTAAATAATATCATCATATCAACCACACTTTCTTATTGATCAGCCCTCGTTTATGCGGTGTATGATGCCGTGAAATAAAGCGTCTTCAGTCGTCTTCGTTGTCGTTCAATTGATAGATTTTTTCTTTGAAGCACTTAATCAATTCAATTCTTCATTTCAAATTCAGTCCGTCGTATGTATATGGAGAACTATGCTGGAAGACAGCGATACCAGGCAAAGCAATAAAGTCGGCGGAAATAAATTACTTCAATTGATAGCTTCGCTTGACAAATTGCCTTCATTAGTTTTTGTTATTTTTTCTTTGCTCCAAGGATCATCTGAATGATTGCCGCTGCCAGAAAACAGCTTCACGCTGTACGAACTAAGGTTATTCATCATTCTATCTGCGCATAGTAGAGACATCTTACAGGATGGAATTATCGCCTATCGATGTTCTAATAATGACAAGTTGCTACCTTGGGTAAACTGTGGTCAGTCTCATATACTCACTGAACCGAGGAGGTGTTAAAACCAAACCACATTCCACACCGCCCACTTTCCTTTGTAACTGAGACCTGGTCTTATCAGATCCTCCTTCGGAGACGTGGTAAAACCAGAAGGTTTTACCCACTCCACGAACCCCATCAGACGCTTGCTCGCACCCCAATTTTCAATCATCTGCAGCCTTTCCACTTACCTTAATTAACACCTTCTACGTGCGCTCTTCTTCGTGAAAGAGAAATTCAATTAAAGGCAAGTCATCATGCCCAGCGAGCACAGAGGCATGGGAGAAGGCAAGAACAAAAATAGGAAACATGACGACGAAGGAAATTAAATGCTGCCAATTAATTTCCATAAGCGATGCAATTACAATTCCAAGTGCTTCCAAATTACCGATAAAATTACTTTCTTAACTTTGGAACTTTCACTATGTGGTGGCAGTCCCCCCCCCTGATTGATTAATACTCGTACAATTCGGTAACTTTTGTTCCCGAAAACTTTTGCTTCGCATTAAGGGGTCTACAACGATGACAGAAACTTCGTACTCGGAACAACAAACAAAACAATCGACTGCCGTCGACGATGATGCGACGATATCAGGTTGGCTTCTGATGAGATTTTCCAGGATATACCGATGCATTAGTGGAATAAGCAATTATTTGCATAACAGAGTTATCAAAAGCCAACAGCCCCAGCCCAGCCCCGACTATCGCGTGAAGTATGTTTACACCCCGCTGGCGAATTGGGCTCAATATACGAGTACTCGTATGTATGGTCGCACTTTTGCTGTGTTGGCAAGGATTGCTGAATGCCTGCCGTGAAATTGCATTTGGTACAGAGGCGATGAATCCTCCGGGGGATTATCCTGAAACATATTTTCATTAGCGTCAAGCGTGAAAAATCTGATGATCACTCATCTATACCGAGCGGTGACGGTGTAAATCACATACCAGGCGAGTGGGTGAGGGTTACCCTTAGAAGCCTCATGCCATTTTCTCTCAATTATGGAAATATGCAACACTCACTCTCACATTTGATATATGTATGTATGTAAGCGTACGAAAGGGGTGCTCGTCCTCGCAAAACTGCACTTAACCTCGAAAGGGTAGTCGAGAGTCGTTAATGTTTCTTTTCGGTTAAACCAAATAAAGCAAAACAGAACCACCCCTAGGACACAACTACATATATGTCACAGTGGTAGTACATAGTAGTGGTAGTAGAAATTCTACCAATTTTCTTACAACAATGACGACTAGGTGGAACCAAGCCACAGTGTAAATCGTTCCAACTCTGGATAGAGAAGTCGCCTTCACCCCCACCGCTTGATTAATTCGTTTTATGTTTCAACCCTCGACGTGTATGCTCGCTCATGGTGTTGTTGGTACTTCTCGGGCGCCGATGAAAGCGGAAAACAAAGCTAAAAGAGAAAAATGTTTATTTCACCCCTGGGTTGATGGTTTTCCCCCGTAAACGGGAAATGTTTCTATTTGCCATTTCGATTTATTTTTATTCATTTTTTTTTTCTCGTCTTCTCGTCTTCTCGTCCTTTCGTGTGCCCGAGTGTGGCCGGGCTCCATGCTCGCTCGGTTTGGCCCACCCTTTTGCTGATTGTGCAGCAGTAATTCCAGCATCTGAGGGGGTGGTTTGATCGGATTCTATGTTTTTATCCTTGTTTTGCCTTTTTATTTATTTATTTTGCTTTTTACTTTACTTTCTATCTTTTTGGTGTGTTTTATGCACGCTCTCATATTCGGCTTGACTTGTTGACTGCGGTAACAACTTGCAATTCAATAATCGTTTGATTGCGACCCCAAAAGCAATATTGGGAAAAAGGTTGTCAACGGCAACTGCGGGATGATTTGTGGGGTTGGAAGGTGGTTTGGTTTTTTTTCTGTTTTTTTTTTTCTATTTCTGTATATTTCAATTGGAGAAAGGGTGGCTGGTGGATGGTAGCATGAAATGAATTTAAATGCTTAAAGTTTGGCGGGAGCACGCTTTAAGTGGTCCTCATGGAGTTTTAATTGGCAGTTATGGATGGCTATCGTGCGCGCAGTGAACGAGCGGTTAATTTACTTTTTATAGCTTTGCCTAGGTCCATTGATGGTGTGGGAAGGAACGGGGGCGAATGATGAATTTTCTAAAGTTTCGCAGAAATGCTATTTTTGAAAAATGATCTGCAAGACAAGGAGGCAAGGAATCCTTACGTAGTTTGGAGGGCAATAAACCGATTGACCGATTTTTCAGTGTACATGACTACACGTGCGTGTCATTAACGTGTTATGGCCGTTTTGCTTTTGCTAAGTCCCATTAAACCTAGCACGGAACCTTTCAGTTATACGAGGTAATTGGATGCTTAAGATATTGCCCAATCGAAATTAAGTAAGCACTCGGAATTAAGATTTATTTCTTTTCTTTTCGTTTTTTTGTACGCTTTTATATGAATGCCACCCCCAGATTAAATGGAGTAATACAAGTCGGAGCAATTGTTTTAGTCAATAGTGATCTTTAAAATAACTAGCAACACTCAGCAATTTTCAACGTGACGGTATCCTCGGCATACGTTGTCTAAACTATTGTATGACTGAACAAGAGGCAGATAGGTTAGGTTAGGTAAGTGGGTGCCCTACTGACAAAAAGCTCACGTAGACTACGTAGAGTCAATTCTGCCCAATTAATTTTTAACCCGTTGCGACCTAGTCATTTACCGTTGGGCTGAACCATTCAGACGAGGATAAGATCCTAGTCTGTTAAGCCCCGTGCTTGTTACCTCCTCTAGTCCCGAAAGGAAGTGTCTTCCTAGGAATATGCTCCTTTTTTGGGCTAGCGCCGGGCATTTGCACAGCAGGTGACGAATGGATTCAATTTCCTCTTCATCCCGGCAGCTTCTGTAGAAGTCATTCTAGGGCTGGCCTAGTCGAGCTGCGCCCAGTGAGGGCACCGACTGCCAGTCGAATATGCTCACGATAGAACTTCAGCAGATTTTCCATCCGTTTCTTATTATAGACGGGCCAAATCGATCTCGCATATTGGCTTTCATTAATAGCTCCGTCTCTATCTCCCTATAGAGCGCACTGAGTGCCGTTTTGGCCTCGGTTGCGATCTGCGCGAAGTTTGCACCTGATCCCACCCTACCTAGTTCGTCCGCCCTCTCATTTCCAGAGATATTCACACGACCAGGTACCCAGCAGAGGGTCACCTCGTTTACATTCGATATCTCTTCTAACCTCTCTTTGCAGAGTTTGACGAGTTTGGGTCTTATCCATGCTGCCTGCAGAGCCTTAATGGCTGCCTGGCTATCAACATAGATGCTGATCCTTTCTCCTGGGAGATTCTCTCTACTAATCAGGTCTGCCGCCTGCTTGATTGCGAAGACCTCAGCTTGGAAAACACTACATCCACCATCGAGTCTATAGGAGCGATGTATATCCCGAGACTTAAAATAGACTCCGGCACCTGTACCAACATCCATTTTGGATCCATCGGTGTAGATTGCCAGTTGATTTTCCGTGCGTCCCATATCACCGGTCCATTCCTCCCTGGAGGGAATTCTGATAGAGAATCTCCTCTCCCAGGAAGGAAGTCGAGTGACGTAGTCCGTTTCGGTTCTGAATCTCGAGACGGCCCATCGGTCCAAGACTGATGCGTTTCCGTGCAGACTCTTTTTCCAGAGACCGGATTCTTTTAGTCTTAGCGCAGTTCTGGCTGCGACGCAGTATACGTATGTCCATATATACATATGTATGTCCAAGGGTAGAAGGTTCAGCATAACTTCAAGAGCCGCCGTTGGTGTGCAGCATTACCAGCGTGCCATCAGTGACACTACCTCTGATGCACTGGGTTTCAAACCACCGCCAGCTAGAAGCCCTTGTTTTGATGAGCAATGCGAGCAAGCCCATGTAACAAAGTAAAACGCCTACATAGCCATGCTACATAGACGGACGAGAGCCGCTCGTGTGCACTACGCCCAGAAAAGCAGTTGTGAATGGAAAGTGATCAGACGTACTGCTGCAGGCATAACACTCACAGTATATGGTCAACCCAAATTCATCCTCTGCGTATGCGATACTAAAGTGCTCGAACGAATTACTACGGACTATAACCAACGCGGAATTTGGTCGGCTCTCGTCCTATCTAGGTCTAGGACAACCACCCCTGAGAGTAGTGAACGAACATCAACGACCCCAACCACTGCACTCCGTTCAGGTTGTGTGTGTAAACACATCATAAGAGAATATAAAAACTCTTGAACCTGCGCGAGTCTCTAAAAAAAAAAAAAAAAAAAAAAAAAAAAAAAAAAAAAAAAAAAAAGAGGAACCACGCTTTTAAGGAGTAAAAAAAATGAGGATTAGATGTAGAGATGCTACCACAGAAATAACGCTCGCAACGAACATATCAGGGCTATAAAGCCAGAGCGGAAGCCTGTAGGGATGAAGACGGACAACTTCTTGCAGAGTCACAGTCGATGCTGAAAATATGGAAGGAATACTTCTGTAGACGGTTTAATGGCGATGAAAGGTCTCATTTCGAAGCCTAAGGCCAATAAAACCGCGGGTCTGCCGAGCTTTATAAAGCGACAGGAGATAAGCTGGTGCATGCACCCTACCAGCTCATCTGCATGCCCGACGAATGGGATCTCAGCATCGTTTGCCCGGTCCACAAGAAAGGAGACCCCTATAACTGCGCCAACTACAGGAATAAGTCTCTTTAACATCGCATACAAGATCGTGTCTGCCGTACTGTGTATAATCTGATAGGTATAATGTATAATCTGATAGGTTTTCGTCAGTGTGGTTTGAGGCCAGGCAAGTCCACAATAGACCAGATATTCACTGCGGTAGATCTTGAAGAAGACCCAGGAATACCAAATCGACACCTATCACCTTTTCGTCGATTTCAAGGTCGCGTATGACAATGTGCATAGAGAAGAGCTATGTACATACATACATATATGGAGCAATGTCTAGTTTTAACATCGCTGTCAAACTCGTCAGATTATGCAGGATGACAATGGAGGATTCTCGCTGACCCATTGAGGTCAGTAGCGAGTTAACCGTGACCTTTGATGTTAAAAAAGGATTTAGACCAGGCAGATAACTAGTGGTAACGCTATCGTTAGTTTTATAAGTGTATGAACACGTCCACATGGCAAGCATGTTATGAGATAAGTGTTATAAAGAAGGGTGAAGAGCGTCACGGACAACCGACGAAGCTCACGTCCAAAAAATCAAAGATTTGGTGCTTGCAAACCCTCGATTAACAATTAAAGATTTTGTTGATGATCTTGGCATTTCAAAAGGAGCAGCCGATACCAATTTAAAGGGGCGTTTTGGAAAAACATCGTCGCGTTGAGTATCAGGACAAGATGAAATGTATTATTACTGAAGATGAGACTTGGATTTATGCTTGCGATCCAGAAACAACCGGATTTAATATCATGGTTAACGTGAGGTAGAACCAAAACACCGCGCCATAGTCGCTTCAAAATCATGGTCATGTTGATGGTTTTCTTCAGAAGATGGTTTTCAGCTAGGAATATTATTTGAGCGTTATGCGTCATTAACGTACAAATATTCGCCTGAATTGTGGCGGAATTGTGGCGAGACAACTTTTGGTATTTGCACAATGATAATGCACCGTTTCGCACTGCATTGATTTTTTGTGACCATTTCTATAAAAATTCAATCTATAGCCTTCTACAACTGCCGCATTCAACTTCTGTGACAAAGTGCGATTTCTGGCTATTCAACAAACTTGAAATACCGCTTCGGAGACACTGTTTAGAGGCGATCGATCAGATACAAGTCTCATTGAAGAGATAGCGGAAGGCCATCCCTGAAAGCGACTGTTTCGAAGATTGAAAAATCCGTTGGCATAAGCGCATGGTATCAGTTGTGGATTAATTTGAAGGCGATGAACTCAATTCCAAAGAATAAATAAAGATTTTTTCAAAATAAATACTACGCCACCTTATTTTTTGAATACATTACCACATACGAGTAGTCATTTTCCTTGTCTATACAGTACACATCGACTCAGTTTTTCGATACCTGACAAAGGACATCCATAAGGGGGACGATGAAAGTAAGACTGAATTTCACTGACATGGTTGGACAGTACTGACTGCAATATCAATGGCGCCCCTTCGTATAAATGTGTGAAGAATTTCTATCTTCCAAACATTTTACTAACACTACATAACAAAATAAGCAAACAAACAAACCCTGAAGATAGGACAGTGGTCAGTCGACTTCTACGCGGCGCCCCTAAAAATTTGTCGCCCTTAACGGGTCCGCCACGTTTAACATCGATATTACTTTGATGCAAATGTCTCACCTCCTGCTTGGGAATAGCAACTATCATCCCATTAATGTAAGGCGATTATGAAAATTAAATCTTCATATAAGGGTCGACGGCGACGGAACCACACGTCGTCTAGGTCGTGCTGTAGCAGAGTTCTGTCAGCAATCCTATGTGGTTTACTAGATTGTTGTCAATCAGACGTGGTCTGCTCTTAATATAGCTTTAGTACACAATCTTAATAACGATCCAGATCTGGCAAATGAGATTTATTAATCCTGTCAGAGCCCACAGTGATCTCGTTACTATGAGGTTTCGGAACCCTAACCTGCTGTACAAGGTTAGTCTATAATTCTGGTAAATTGTAAGATGATTCCCCTGGATAAGAAATTACTGGAATCAGATAAGCGAGTTGTCGATTAAATACATTGCTATTGAGCCACAACCAGTGTCATTACTAGCTTCGCGTGATGTAACTTTTAATATTTACGTCACATTACCTCATATCAGTCCGCCACTCAGTGACCACACGCAATTTCGTCCCTCTAACCCTCCGTATAAACAAACCCTCGCCGTAATTACCTTCGACTAACTCGATGATTCCCTTTCCATCGTAAACATAAAAATAAGTCAATAACTCCTGCGACATCTTTTCGAAAATGCCTCATAAAAATATGTCATTTGCGGTGATGTCGAGCAATATAATTGCTGCTCACCACAACTGTCGTTTATGACAATGTGAGGGTCGAGGCGACCACATGGTTTTGTTTAATATCAATTGTTCGTCTGCTGTATACACACAGATTGGTGTGTTGTTTTAGTTTGTGAGATAGATCTATTCCTTCATACTTATGACAGTGGAAACGCCACGAAAACAATTGAAAACAAACAGGTAGCCGAAGTGATCTGATTGTATACTAAACAAGTTCCCGCGTTAAATACCCTTATCTCGAGCCAGATACATAGATACAGGTGTGTGTAAATAAACACTAATTTGAGTTGATTTGTCAGCAATTATAGAACCCGTCCCCTTGTAAGCTGATTTAAGCACATTCCACACCCGATACAGTGAATGTCGATGGTCTATGGTTAGCCAACGGCAGCAGACGGACATATGTATGTCAGCCTTCATCGCAATCGTAGTCATTGTCGTCGTCGCCGTTGTCACTTTATGACCGTCATGCTATCGCCAGCAATTTATCTTTTCTCCAACGGCAACGATTTGCATTGAGCAAGCAAGTTAGCCACCTCACAACGATACAATCGTCACAATACAGAATTCACAAGTCCAGTAGCTGGTAGCTTGGCCATAAAAATGGCGGGTGGGCAGCAAATCTCCGTCTTAGATCATCATCACCGCGCCATGCCACCAACAAACACGCGCTTTAGTCAGTGTCTACAGGTAAAACGAACACAGGTAGATGGCTGTTTAACACAAAAGCCGTCCGACCACCAAAAGATGAAAAGATACAGCATGTTGTGTGCCCGATTGAAGCCACATACCACATACTATAGGCCGCAGCACCATCGGTCCCAAACCGAGTCCATCTCAGCGAAGAAGAAGGTCCCGAATTGTGGGTGGATCCATAATGAGAATCAGCGGGGTAATAAATCGAATCAGAGATTATCTCTCCGCAGCGCTTGGCCGAATTACCGATCAAGCACACTCGGACTCCAATGAGGGCGGTCGGTTTAAATCGGATGCGTGTCATCCAGATCAGAAGATACATATGCATGCATTCACAGAAAAACAGAGACAAAAAAAAAAACGAAACAATAACGACGGGAAAAGGCAGGCGGGCGGAGGCAAAGTGCAAGCAGAAGGAAACTGTGGAATCCAATTATGGCATTCTGCTACGCCAACCAGGCGTGACTAATCGTCGATTGTTGAATTAACTTCCTCGCTGAGAACATAATCGCATTGTCTGAAGTGATACCACCGCATGCCACATCCACTGGCACTAGTTCTAGTGCTGCGACACCAATCGCGATATCGATTTTGTTCAAGGAAGGCGGAGGGAAGGACGTATTCGATAAAAGTGACTATGGATCGTTTGGATAGCACCAACTTTTCGTTACTCATGCATTCGTATCTGCACGTATTGCTCGCGCATCGATTGCAATCTCATTTGTGGACATGTAACAAGCATGGAGCAAACGGGCCCGGACCACCACCATCATCCAAATACCAATTCCAACGAAAAAAAAAAAAAACCAAAAATGGACACGAGCAGGGAAAATGAATAAAACTGGACCATGGTGAAGTGTCAAAACAGGTGACACATGACAAATGGCCAGTGGACACGAAATTGCTGCAGGAAGAGCATTCAATCGTTTTGCTTTTCCTATTTTTCTCTCCAACCGACTTCCTGTGCAATGGGGTGGTTTGAAGGTGTGTCGGGTGTCCTTAGATAGGTCCGTAGCGCCACTTGCTGTAAATCTGCTGTCGAAGAAGTTTTGACAGAATCCTGATATTTGTTGTGCTCGTAGTCGTAATTCCGGGGACGTATGTCACTGCGAGGGCAACGGGGCTATAAAACGATTTTTTTATGATCCGATTAAATTGTGTCTGACGCGAAGGGGTTGCGGTACCCAGGCGACTTTGATTTGATGGTATATGCCACAGGGAGTAAGTACAATATAAAGTTAAAGGGACAATATGGGAGAGATAGGATTGCTCTAAATGCACTTACGTTTCGCACTGGTTGGCGACGGATATCGGGTGACAATATGATGAAATATTGAGTTGTAAAGTATCGTTGAGATTGTGCCGCCATTTTGAGGACGTTTCTATTGTCTAAGGGATAATAAGGCACCTTTTTATAATGAACATGAATCACTACCAGGGCGAGGGTTTAAAAGGGGTTGAAAGCAAAGTGGTTTTTTGGGCCTAATAAGGCCAAAGTATTCAGGACTGCATAATAGATGAGTATTCAAATTAAATGCAGAAGAATTCACATTTTTGCGCTAAAAGGATACGTAAAGGGACAAACTAATTGACATAACTGCGACACGGGCAATGGTTCTGAGGGTCCTAATATAAAATTCTAAGTTTTTCGGCTAATTACGGGATAGATTGAGCATGGGTTGTGAACTCTCCGAAGGTGATAGCGATATTGGAAACCTTTCACACTGAATGATTTCCAAGAAAAGGACATTCGGTGGAGTGCTTAACTAAGAATCAGAGAAGGATGGTGATGAAGGCAAAGCCCGAAGAGACGCGTCCTTGCCGAATCGTTTGTGGTTTATCGGCAAACAACTTGATCGATTTCAGCGGCTGCTTGGCCAATTTTTTACCAACAAGAGGGTTTTGCAGAGATCAAGACAAATAGTAGTCAGACGATACAAGGACGCGGATTTACATATGGTGGATCCATTTAAACCTTCTAACCAAGTTCCCTCGTTTTGTTGTTTTGCCATCTTCGAACACAACTCCTATTCTATCGGCCAATTCTGGTTGTTCTTTTTTGAGAATTGAACCGTTTCGTCAAGTTGTAGCAGCTCATAAGGGACAATTCCCCTCCAATCACATCAAACATTCAGCATCACTTTGTTTGCCTTAATTCAGGCTTCAAGGTCATTTGTGGAAGGTCAGCGGCTTTTGACCATGATCGCCTGGATATGTATTTTTGTTTTGAATCCATTAATCATCGCCAACAGTAATTCACTTCAAAAATGGTCCGATTTCGTTGCGTTTCAGAGCGTTTCACGGCTGGTAATTCGGACGACCTTGTTGCACCAAAATATCAAGCTTCCTAGTAGTTTGCGTGCCACTCCTGCTCTAATAGCTGTACAATTTCAGCCACTTTTCAGTGATTGGCGGACCAGACCACCTTTAACACCAACATTTTCATTTTCAAATAGATCAATCCAATCCTGGCTCCGCCGTTCACCCACAGCATTCTCATCGTACACTTTGCATAATTTTCGACATGTTTTTGAAGTGCTTTTAATTTTTTTATAGTAAAAAAGACGTTATACAGCGTATTTCTTCAGAAATCACTGCAAATGGTAAGTGTGTTACTGCAACACACCAAAAAGCGTGTTTTCATTTTAGTCATTTTTAATGCAATTTAAAGTGCGCGAGAAGCGCGATTGAGGGTTTGGAGAGGTGTTACTGCAGGCGTGACGTTCGAAAGTTTTATCAACAGATAAAGCGAACAAGCCAAGGTTATAAAGCCTCCAGGGATGAGAATGGACACCTAGTAGGAGAATCGCAGTCGATGCTGAGAATATGGAAAAACCACTTCTGCAGAATGTACAACGGCGATGTTAGTCGATGTATGCCGCTGTCAGGCAGAATGATCCATTTCTTAACGTCGAAGACCGCAGAGAATTTTGTCCCCCTGACCTCGACGAAGTTAAAATTGCCATATCGAAACTCAAGTCGAATAAAGCTGCTGTCGCAGACGGACTTTCTGCTGAGCTCTTCAAGGCAGCTGGGGATGATCTGGTTAGGAGCATGCACCAGCTCATCTGTAAGATATGGTCAGAGGAAAGCATGCCCGAGGAATAAGTCATCTTAACATCGCCTACAAAACCTTCTCTGCCGTTTTGTGTGAACGCCTGAAGCCTTTTGTAAATAATCTGCAATCTTATCAGTGCAGATTCAGGCCAGGGAAGTCCACCATCGAGCAAGCCAATGAATTTCAAGTCGACACTCACCACCTATTTGTCGACTTCAAAGCCGCATACGACAGCGTAATTAGAGTCGAGCTGTACAACGATATGTCTACCTTTGACATACCTCCTAAACTCGTCAGACTATGCAGGATAACTTTGGAGAATGCTCGCTGCTCCATCCGAATCGGTGAACACCTTACCTATAGTTTTGATGCCGAAATTTGAATCCAACCCCGAGGGACGAACAAGAAGAGGACGGCCGCACTTAAGATGGCGCTCACAGGTGGAAGGGGACCTCAGCCCACTGGGTGTGCGGCAATGGAAAAGGCTAGCAAAATATCGTCCTAGCTGGAGGGGCATGTTGGTTGAGGCCCAGGTTCACCCCGACTTGTAGCGCCCGTTAAGAAGAAGAAGAAAGTGCATTATTATGAAAACCCACAAAAGGGGAAGTTTCCCAACTATACACACAAATGGGACATTCCCAACTATATGCAACCTTGCCAGTAAGCAAATTGCGATCCAGACATTTTGTAACGGTTGAGCATTTCTCCCTGGGTTGAGACTCGAGTGTGTTAACCATTACGTTATGGACCCGACTCGCAAATCGTAATCAAACAATCCCTTTTGTTTGATTGATTGATCCAAAGTGTGTTAATTATTAATAAGGGTGTCGCCGCAACACACTTAAGGTGTCATTAGAGTTCTTATTAATGACACGCAATAGAACGTGTTATAGTTTTAACACGGATATGTATTTCAACATCAAGGATCAAACGGGTTAAGGGATACTTTTAATCCTAAAATGTGTCGAATGACACACTTGCTGCGTGTTGTTTAACACACTAGCATTAACAGTGATTTCACTGTAGATGGTAAACTACAAAACTGCTTATACGAAAATGTAGTTCGAAATGTCGCCCTTCAAACGCGCATTCATTGGGCAGAATCAAATGAATGCTATCCAGTATATGGACATCAAAACTATTTGCTGACAAAAAACCACGGAGATTTAACCTCGGACCCTCGTCACTACGAGGCCTTTCGTCATCTCTTGTGTCACCTATTATTCCAATTCGAGGAACAGTTAGGGTCCTTGGTATTTGATTATTTGAGGTAAAATAGTCGGGAGACCTGCGTCCAAATTCATATTGCGACAAACTCACTGATGAATTACCATAGAACAGCAATGGAGTTGTTGTCAGAATGCCATCAGAGAGGCCGCCTCAGATGTACCCAGTTTCGAGCCACCACCTTCGAGAAACCCCTGGTTTAATGACGAACGCAGACAGGCCCATGTAGAGAAACAGAATGTATACATGGCTGCTACACTGCATCGACGGACAAGAGTTGTCCGCGAGCTCTATGGACAGAAAAGAATGCTCTCAGGAGCATGCGCTTCTGAGAAGAAAAAAGAAGGAGCACGAGAGGCGCGAGATCTAGGAGATGGAGAGTTCGAAAGTTTTACCAAAAAGTTAAACGAACATGCCAAGGCTATTAAGCCAGAGCATTGTGGAAGGACCACTTCTGCAGACCGTGTAACGGCGACGATAGTCAAAATGCGGCCGTCAGGCAGAACGAACCATTCACAATGGATGAAGTCACAATGGACGAAGACGAAAGAGAATCCCGTCCACCCGACCTAGACGATGTTAAGATAGCGATATCGAAACTTAAGTTTTATAACGCTGCTGGAGCAAACAGACTCCCCGCGAAACTGTTTAAAGCAGCTGGCCATGACTTGGTCAGGAACATGCACCAACTTTTCTGCAAGATATGGTCGGAGGAATGCATGCCCGATGAATGGAATCTCAGCATCGTTTGCCCTGTCCATAGGAAAGGACACCCCTATGACTGCGCCAATTACAGAGGGATAAGTCTCCTAAACATTGCGTACAAGATCCTCTCTGCCGTACTTTGTAAGCGTCTGAAACCGTTCGTGGACAATATGGTAGGTTGCTACCAGTGTTTCAGAGCAGGAAAATCCATGATAGATATTTACACTACGGCAGATCTTGGAGAAGACCAATGAATTCCAGGTCGACACGCACCATCCTTTTGTCGACTTTAATGCCACATATGACAGTGTATATATAGTGTCAGACTGTGCAGGATGACTATGGAGAATTCTCGCTGCTCCATTAAGGTGGGAGGTGACCTAACCGAGACCTTCGAAAAGCAGACCAAGTGACAAGCAGCAACGACACCAGCGCTAAAATAAAACGCAGAATAACTCTTGCCAACCGCTGCTTCTTTAGGCTCAAGAGGCATCTGAGTAGTAGAGCCTTCTCTCGAAAAACTATGGTTTCCCTCTACAAAACCTTAATCATCCCGGTCCTCCTCTATGGCGCTGAGGCTTGGACGTTATCAAAAGCGGATGTAGAGGCTCTTGGACGTATAGAGAGGAAAATTCTGCGTGCAATCTTTAGTGCCGTTTGTGTAAACGGAGAGTGGAGGAGGAGATTAATCCAAGAACTGTACGGGCTGTAGAGCGACACCGGTCTAGTTAGACGTCTACGGATCCAACGTCTAAGGTGGCGTGCACAGGTGGAAAGGGGCCTCAACCGACTGGGCGTGCGGCACTGGAAGCAGCTAGCGAAAGATCGTACTGGCTGGAGAGACTTGTTGGTTGAGGCTTTGGTTCACCCCGAACTGTAGCGCCATCTAAGTAAGTAAGTAAGTACTAAGGCTGCTGTTTAATCCATTTAGTTCTCATGACACATGTACAAGCTTATACGTATCTTATGTAGTTGGTGGCAATTTATTTATGTTTTGTACCACGGGCGATCTAAATTAAATTGGACTACAAAGACCATGCGCTACCTTAGGAGGCTTAAGACCTACGATTTTAGACTACATTTGCTCATTGATAATAATCCAAATGGTTTGAAATGCCATTCGATTGTAATGTCATTGAACATCGTTACCAACGCCCCAAAATATGACAAACTATTAGCCTTGGACGCCTCTTGTCTGGACATTTATCACCAATTTGCTTCAGTTAATTCCCAATACCACTACCCACTCACAGACATAATATCTACACTTTCCCACCTACTTGAGGATTATCATTTATCTAATTCCATTTCATCCATCTTGCACGTTCTATTCATTTCGTTTTTACGATCGCATTTTACGACACCAGAGACTGACATCAACCAAACAAATGCCTCACATTCCGATTTCAATTCCAATTCTGATTCTAACCACCGTCGCGTCGTCGTCTCACTATTGCCCACCATTGCCATCACTGCACGATGACGAGGCCAGCACCACCGCACTAGCCCGCAACAATACGATAAACATCCTCCACCTGCTGTTGATGTTTGCTGACGCCAAACATATCATAACATACGACGTAATCAACCTATGTATTCGTATCTCTGCTGTGTCGAGCTATTTTTAACTAGTCTACGAACTAAATACTAATCTTTAAGCACATGCCCATGAAACTGGAATGGCCAGACGAGAGAGACTCTTGGCGAGCTAGTGGCAAGAAACCATACAATGAACACTTATCGTGACGGGATAGCAAGCAGTCGTGGCCGAGCGGTTAAGGCGTCTGACTAGAAATCAGATTCCCTCTGGGAGCGTAGGTTCGAATCCTACCGACTGCGAATTGTTCGGTTGTTAATTTTTTTTTTTTTTTTTTTTTTTTGATTCAAAACCATTGTGAATGGCTGACTTTGGTATCATTTTAATTATATTCCAGATAAATGGAAACCTTTTCTTATCATCCATCAATCCCTCATATTCGTCGCTCGCAGGCGTTGTTAGTTGATTACAGTAAATCAAGGGGTGGGAACACCCTCAAAACCGATTCAAGGGTAGTAGGAGTGGAAATACAAGGGGAAAAACTACCTTTTTCCAGTTCACTTCATCTAGTGTGAGCGAAACGAAGTGAAAAGTTTTCACATTGCCAAAGTTTGCGGTCAGGGAAAAGATACATTTTTTTTTGTTTTTGTTTTCGTTTAGGCTTTTGGGGGTAGAACAACTTTGGTAGTGCAACCACAGTCATCTACACAAGGCTTAGCTTATTCGGAAAAGTTTTGGTAATCGGGTGTCTGTCAGCGGAAGGTAACAGGGGATGGTGTGTGGAGGAGGGGTTTGGAAAAAATGTCAAAAGTCGTTAACTGTTGGGATGGCAACGTAAAGGGGATTACATACAATTTAATAAAAACCTTCAGATGGGAGTGCGCTTTACAGGTTTTCATGTTTGTTTGTCTGGCCTCTTTGGGAACGGCGGCGAGTTTCTTTTTTTTTGTCACAACTGTGTTTCGGTGCAAATCTGACACTGAAGCAGGACTTTGTGAAATAAGTTACTTTTCAGTTTCAGTTTCAGTTTTTTTCAGAAAAGTTTTTATTCTTTGTGTTCATATGACAGCCGGAGGACTGGGGGTATTGCCATATTTTCCGGGCATATAGACGAGACAAAAGAAGATGAATGGATCCTGAAAGATTGGGACAGATTGGCTGGAGTTTTGCTTTGCTTGTTTGGTTTTATAGTCAGACGATACTACGTTGTATGTCTACCATGGAGTTTATTGCATTTGAGAGGATAAGGACTGTTTGGTGACAACTTGTTCTTTTGATGATTGAAATTTAGCGCAAATACGAGGCCGGACCACTGAGTACATTTGTAGTTATTTACTTACTTACTTATCCGGCCTAGTAATCCATGGAGGATCTGAGTCCTTAACTCACAAAAGCGACAAAGGCCAAGGTGGTTCTCTGGTTATACACCGCGATAGTAGGACCTATCGTCACCTACATATATGCGTCTACCGTATGGTGGACAAAAGTTGAGCAAACAACGATAATTGTTAAGCTTCAACACCTCCAGAGACTAGCGTGCCTCGGCATTACAGGCGCTATGCCAACCTGCCCCACGGCAGCCCAAGAAGCACTCATTGGACTCACTCCATTGCATCTTTTTATTAAAAAGATGGCATAAGTAGTGCAATTAGAATCCTTCGCTCGGGAACAACCCTGCAATGTACATAGATCCGAGGGTCACATGTCCATCTCACAACATATTCCCGAGCTGGATATAATTACCACGGTCTCGGATGCATTACCACACACCTTCACTTTTGACAAGACATTTGTGATATTGATTCCAAATCGTTTAGCATGGGAAACTAGTAATCCCTTGCTTAATGTCAAAGACTTTAGTTGGTATACTGATGGCTCCAAGATGGTTTCTGGCGTTGGCTCCGCAATCTTTGGACCAAATCGTAAGATCTCAAAGGCCATGAGAATGGGTCCTAGCATCTTTCAAGCAGAATTACATGCCTAACATGCGTAAATCTAAGCCTAGAGACGGGCATAAGAGGAGTAACCATCAACATACTCTCTGATAGCCACGAGGCCACAAGGCCCCTCCAAAAGAAACAATGTCAAACTCTGGTGGGTGCCAGAGCACAAAGGTATTGAGGGTAATGAAATCGCCGATTAACTTGCCAGGAAAGGTTCCAGTGAAGAATACATACGTCCAGAACCTTTCTGCGGCACTCCGCCGCAAGTGGGAAAAATCGCAACACCTGTCCTTTCGGAACAGCGTTCAGGGGACTTCGCCAATCGAAACGATTTATGTGGCCCCTGAACAAACACTCTTTTGACATACTCAAACTTAATAGGGTGGGTATCAGAAGACAGGTATCTGATCCAGTCGGTACACTGCGGACTGAGATATCGTCTTAACAAAATCAACCTCTCGTCAGAAGAGCAGTATGTGCTGTCACAGAGCACATACTGTGTGAGTGTGCTGCTCTTAGCCATCTTAGGAAGCGTATACTTCTCAGTGAAGTCATGACCCTTGAGGGGATCAACTCGGCTCCTACGAGAAGCATTCTCAACTTCATTAGGGAAGTGGAGAAGCTCCTCGGCTAATCGGCTAGCAGGCACAATAGATCTGTAAGGGTTGCAGTGCCAAATGCTATTTTATGGCACTAGCAAGACTGGCAGTATAAGCGTTTTGTTCAGTTCTTCGACTGAAGAGTTTTGATCCAAGCTGTTTGATCGAACCCAAGTACCAGCGGTTACTAAGGACGATTCTATGCAGGACCTCCACTGTGGTGTCGTTTGTGGAGTTTACGTTTACCCCGATGTACACAAACTCCTCAACCACCTCGAAAGTATAACTATCGACCTTTGTGTTCTGTCCTCATTAACTTGAAGATCAACTCGTTTCGTCTGTTCTTCAATCGCCGTTAAAGCTTCTACAAAGTTACGCTAAGACCGCGCAATGATGTCAATATAATCTGCGTACCCCTAGCAGCCAGACGAACTTGTAGAAGATAGTGCCTTCCATGTTGACTGCTCCAGCACCAGATTGAAGAAGTCCCGCGACAGCGCATCTCATTGCTGAAATCCGGTGCATATTTCAAACGGTTCGGAGGTCCTAGAACCGAACTGTACGGTACGTCACGTATTTTTTAGTGTGGCGCGACGTAACCGGATCATTTTTTTCGGGATCCCAAATTCGGCCATCACGTCAAACAATACCTTGCGAGGAGAGATTTTCTCAGTCCCGTTACACTCTCTCATGGTCATGCTCATTCAGCAGCTGTTGGAAATACAGCTTGAATACATCCATTATTCCCTGTGGATCGGTGACAAGATTACCTTCGAAATTTCGAAGAACGTGGGTGCCTTCCTGAAACCTTTAAGGCTTTTAGCTTTTTTTTTTTAAAGGCCCGTAATTTATGCTTATGTTTAGTTTAGTCTGCTCGATATACTTGAGCTGGGAGGCACGAAAATTCCTTTCTTTAGTCACATAAGTTTTTTTACCTCAATTCTTCTGGCTCGGTATTCCTCTCGCTCTGCCCTGGTTTTTCGCTGCAGCGGTTGGTATGCCTTGTCGGTTGCTGCCTTTTTCTGCTCACACTCGCCATCATACCACGGATTTGTTGTCGGGGATGGTAGGTAGCCTAAGGTGGTTTCGGCTTGTTCCTGAATGGCTGAGCGGCAATGCAACCACATTGTTGATATTTGTGCTCGACGTAGGGATGCCGGAGAGCTTTTCGCTTAGTTGCTCCCTGTGGACTCTGGTAACCTCCGGCTTGCTCAGGCGTCCAATGTCGAACCTCCTCTTGGTAGGCTAGTGCAGCTTTCTGACATTGGACAGTCGAGCTCTGAATTTTGCTGCTACGAAGAAATGGTCAGAGTCGACGTTTGGCCTCCGTGAATGTGGGTCTTGCATGATTAAGCACAAGGTCGATTTGTTTAGCGGTTCCATCATCCATAGCTCTGTGGATACGCTTGCGAGGAAATCTTGTGCTACTTATCACCGCATTACGAGCAGCCGCAAGGTCCGTGAGTCGGAAGCTGTTGTCTGTTGTAGTATCGTGCAGGCTGTGCTGTCCGATCACTCCGCCAAAGGTGTTCTCCTTACCGAATTTCTCTTCGAAGTCGCCGAGAAGGATTTCAATTTTGTAATCCGGAGAGGCTCCGTAGGAGTTGTTCTAGAAATCACAGAAGTACTCTTTGATTGGGTCTTCAACCACTTCCGTAGGGTGAGGCTGATGTTCTAAAATTTGCCTTTGATGCGGATGACGGAAAGGCGATCTTAAAGTCTTAAAGTCGATGACTTTCGACCATAACGGCTTTCCCATGACAAATCCGCACCCCAACATGTTCAATCTGTTTTGACAGCCGCAATAGATTTCGCAATCTTTTTTCCTTATCGTCCCGTTCCCTATCCAGAATACTTCCTGGATCACAGTAATATCCGCCTTGTACTGCGTGAGAATTCTTACAAGTTTATAAGCAGCTCCGGGAGTGTACAGAGTTATGGCATTCCAAGAGCAAACTCGCAAATAGTGTTCCATTTTCACGCCATGTCGTCTTCGAGAATCGGGGGATGGTTGGCCCGCCGCACAACCGCCAGTCTAGTCGGGGTATAGTAATGCTCTCTTCACCGCATTTGCTGGCGTGTTGAACAACACGCAGTAAGTGTGTCGTTCGACACACTTTAAGCTAAATTGTGTCACTTAACACGTTTGATGTATGAAATTGAAACACTTATCTGTGTTAAAAACACGTTATATTGCATGTCATGAATAAAATCTCTTATGATAGACACATGGAATGCTATTTTCACCAAAAACTCTTGCATAATCAACGAGGAGTGGGCCGGCGCATTGTCATTGTGCAAAATCCAGCCTTTCTTGACGAGTTCGGATCGCACACGGAAAACGCGTGCTCGCAGCCTCATGAGAATGCCAACTTAGAACAGTCCAGTCACTGCCTGGTCCGTAGTCACATATTCACGATAATCGTCGTCTACTGATTCATGGCCCTTTTTGAACCACTCTACCCCTTCAAATATACATACACTCGTCTCCATACACCACCTGCAATTTTCTGGGGGTTTCAGAGGGTTTTTCACACAAACACATAAACAAATCGCACTGTCAAATTCAACCTTGGATGAAAACTGAGAAAAAAGGGCCTCCCTTCTAAACTTCTAAAGGCGGCGGCGAAGTGTTGCCAGTTCCCGAGTTATGACTAGATTTCCTGAACTCAATTGCGACACCTCGTATGCGCTTTTCGACCTACCGGGCAGTTTTCAAGAAGTTTCTGTGTTTTTCTTCAGTTGAGTGGCACGAAAAACCAAGACCTAGGTTGCTTGAACTGATGCATTCATCAATGTAGGATCCGAACATGTCTGCACGTCGTTTAAAATAGGCATTACTGGGTCGGGAAGACACCTCCAATTTTCCTCCCTAAGTCGATGGCAACTTTCGTTGCAGGTTGTCTTGGATGAGGCACGTGTTCCGAACAAGAAATCCAGTTCCCAATACAAAATTTCAAGCTTGGAATTGCTTTGCAGTGGTAAAAATCGCCCATTAGTATTTGAGACTAATCAACCTCTTTGGAAAATGACTAGAATTTAGTTGACAGATAGTGCCCAGACTCAATGCCAAAATGGGTCTCTGGGTCACGTTTTGGAAGAGTATATCCTGCTGCTTTAGCTACATGAACATTATTGATTTTAAAATTGCTCATAACAGCCACTGTCTTTGGCATCCATGTCAAGCAATTGTTGTGTAATGCAAATAGAGGATATATTTGGCTCCATCGAGGTTAGGTATTTTGAGAAAATTTCCAAAAGTCAACAACAGATTTTTCGGAAGAAACGGCATGATGTTACATAAGCTTGGAAAAGTGATACAATACTAGAATGTAACCTGTCAAGATTCGATTAGATAGCCGGCATTCGTAAGCATCTGATGATCGCATAATGACCTTTTCGGGAAAGGGGAATAACAGAAGCTTGGCGTAGGTAACGAAAAATGTAGTTGTTCTGCTTTGGACGGTGACACCGGCAATTCCTTTTTCGAAGTCGAGGAACTTAGATATGCAAATCAGAAATAAGGGTAGTAAACGACTAACATAGGCCTCGTAGGGCTACCGTATCCGATGTGCACTGGTCCGTAAAATACGATTAAGTAAGCTTCTTCGTAGTGGCACCTGAGCATTTCTATATGAAATCGCGGACGCAAAGGGTGAATGGCGAGTTTCCTGCCCGCAAAGCAGGATAAGTATCTGTTAAAAACAAAAAATCGAAAAAAGCTTCGGATTGAAAATAAAGCGGACGGGTTAACCGATGACGACCCAGGAAACAAAAACAAAAGGAAAAATCACATTCGGCTTTGTACAGGAATGTTAGGTCCACCAAGAGATCACGTGCCGAACAACTTGCGGAGGCCCTACACTGCTATAAGGCAGATATTACCGCAATCCAGGAAGCGCAATGGGATGGACCGGACAGAAAGCGGATGGGAAACTGTGACATCTATTACGGCGACTGCTACAAGGAGAAAAGGCTACGCTTATTCGGATGCCTCATAAAAATCCGCATCAAGGCTAAATTCGCTAACATCAGCCTAATTTGCGCCCACGACCCTACCGAGGACAAGGATGACGCTACAAAAGAGGACTTCTACGATCTCCTAGATAGAGCATACATACATATGCCCATTGTCCCAATTCTTCTTCTTCTTCTTCTTCTTCTTCTTTGGTGGCGTTATAGCCCATGAAGGACCAAAGCCAAGCTTCTCTTCAATCACCCATGTTGTGTGCGATTTATTTTTCACATAGGTGAAAGGGACCTACAGTTTAAGGCCGATACCGAACGGCGTGAGTCGAGAAGCTTTTTCATGGTTTACTACGGGGGTCTTGCCAGTACCCCGCCGAGGAGGAACGTCGCGAAATAAACATTCGATGGCGTTGGTGTTATCGGGATCCGAACTTGCTCATCGTGCGGCAGAGTCCAATATACTAACCACTGCGCCACCAGCTCATCTGTAAGATATGGTCAGAGGAAAGCATGCCCGAGGAATGGAGTATCAGCATCATTTGCCCGATCCACAAGAAAGGTGATCCCTCTGACTGCGCCAACTAGAGAGGAATAAATCTCCGTATTGTGTGAACGCTTGAAGCCTTTTGTAGATAAGCTGATAGATCCTTATCAGTATGGCTTCAGGCCATGGAAGTCCACCATCGACCAAATCTTCACACTATGGCAGATCATGGAATAAACCAATGAATTTCAGGTCGACACCCACCACCTATTCGTCGACTTCAAAGCCACAATAAGAGACGAGTTATACAACGCACGGGCAAAAATAAAGATATGCTTACAGTCATCAAAAAAGGGCACTCACTACCGACCAGAACGGGCACTCACTGGCCAGAACGTTTGTATTGGCAGTTATAAATTGAGGTAGTTAAGGACTTCGTCTACCTTGGCTCTGCAGTGACCTGGAACAACGACATTAGTTCTGAAATCAAACGCAATCGTTGTTTCTTTGGGCTCAGGAGGCAATTGAGTAATAGAGCCCTCCCCGAACAACAAAGTTGACCCTTATCATCCCGGTTCTGCTGTATGGCGCAGAAGTATGGACACTATCAGAAGCGGATGAGGAGTCGTTGGTCGGTTTTAGAGAAAGATTTTGCATGTGATTTTCGGTCCTTTAATCACAGACGGGGGTTGGAGGAAAAGATCTAACCACGAGCTTTACGGGCTGTACAGCGACATGAGTCGAGTCAGGCGTCTACGGATCTAACGTCTAAGATGGCTAGGTCATGTAGAGCGAATAGACACCACAGCTACAGTCCGAAGAGTGGTTAAATCCAACCCCGAGGGACGAAGAAACAGAGGACCACCGCACTTAAGATGGCGCACACAGTTGGAAGGGGACCTGAGCGATAATGAAAAAGGCTAGCAAAAGATCGTGCTAGTTGGAGAGGGGCATGTTGTTTGAGGCCCAGGTCCACCCCAAACTGTGACGCAGCTGTATTGTAGCTCCCATTCGAATACGAAAGCAGTAACCGCTTCTTCTGCAGCTTAAAGGCTTCTCCGTGCCAAATATTTGCCTTCAACTTCATTCTTTGCAATTGGAATACTTAAAATACGACATTCACTGTTCCGTGAGTAAATATTAGTTCAAAGTCGTATCTTTCGTCGTCCGATCGCTGTCAATAAAATTTCAACAATAAAAGCACACTCATTAGAAGCGACTTTCAAGTGTCGATGATTGATGGCAGCGTAATTCGAAAGGCACACTATACGGCTGCTGCTGCTCAGCCGATTGATTGGTTGCGATATGACTACTTGCGTTCGTAAAATACAACGAGCGATAAGAAATACAATTCAATAGAAGTGCGATACGATTCATATGGTTGGAACAAACGAATATATGTAAAGCCGAAAGGCAAATATCGCTTTTCGCACCCAAACCGAGAACGTGTGGGTCTATAGTATGTAGCGTGTAGTTTCAAGATTCGTCGGAATCCATGACGGAACTAGGCTCCGTCGATTTGTTTATAATACTACCGTCAGAACCATGTCTGGCCGGTATAGGTCACGTCACGTTACGGACAACTATGTATTCCTCCTCAACGAGAATTTGTTCGCTAAAGTTAATAACAAGTTTCAAGTGCTGCCGAGCTAAGTGCTGCCTTTAATTGGTGTCGATTATCTGAGCACACTTTGACAGAAGATCATCTATACGGAATGGTACCTGCACGGGGAGTGCACTGTTCGAGAATGTGCGGTTTTCATGGTATAATTAGATGACAACGAAGGTGGATACATCGAAATATGTATCTATGTATAGCGGCACGAGTGTATGTAATTTGATTAAAGTGGGTATCATTTGCATTCCTATGTCATGTTAATGAAGGTAATAACGCCCGGCTACTTACTGTTAAGGTAAGTCACGGCATGTCACGTACGAGATACATAACAAAAGATTACCATAAGCTGTAAAGCTATATATTTTTAGAAGTAACGAGCGATATGATTATGTAGTTGCGAAAAAAGCGTTTTTAATCGAGAGCATTTTGCGAGATTTACATTTTTTTCAGTGAAATTCTTATGCGTCGCGTAAACCTTTCAGGAAATACCCTCGGAGAGGAACTTCATTTGATTGCACCTCATTAGGATGGTACTGATGGTTGGCAATGAACATTGTAGCACGTATATTGGAAACATCAGGCAACTTTTGACTTATTCTCAGATGTCAGACCATCGACAGATCTGTTTTGACATAAAAGCGGGAGATAGAATTACTAGAACATATAGACAACCGAGAGCGACAGACTGGGACACTTATAGCCTAGAAATCGCACAAACGATCGGAAACTGTCCAAACAGCATCAGAGACATAGACAGCCTCGAACTCTGCTGCGACAGCCTCAAAGCTACCATCTTATCTGCTTTTCACAACGCTTGCCCAGAGAAAGTTAAGCCAGGCAACCGTACCACTCCGTGGTGGAACAGCAATCTGGCCAAGCTAAGAGCACTGACCAGAAAACTGTTCAACAGAGCTAAACGGACTGGTGACTGGTCGCAGTATCGTGCCTCACTCACCAACTACAACCAACAGATTAGAAGAGCCAAAAGAGACTCATGGAAAAAGTTCTGCAGCAGTCTTTCAAGCATTCAGAGCAGCGCTCGCATCCACAGAGTTCTCGCTAAAGAGCACACTAACCAAATTGGTTTGTTGAGGAGAGCAGATGGCACCTACGCGGAAAATGGTACGGAAGTACTCAAAATTCTGACCAGTACGCACTTCCCGGACTCTAACATCATTCCCTCTGATCTCTCTAACATACCTCCGCAGATCAGGGCAGCTAGACCAAACAGGGAGTATTGGAAGAGAGCACGAACGATATTTCACGAGGGAAGCATAAAATGGGCCATCAATTCTTTTGACCCATACAAATCCCCGGGGGAGGATGGCATCTTCCCAGCCCTTCTTCAGAAGGGGAGTGCGCAAATTAGCCCCATGCTCATTAACATCTTTAGAACCAGCTATGCATGGGGACACATACCAACAAGCTGGACAGAGGTAAAGGTAAAATTCATTCCCAAAGTAGGCCGTAGACCCACAGACCTGCCTAAGTCCTACAGACCGATAAGCCTTACCTCTTTCTTCCTAAAAACAATGGAAAAAACCCTGGATAGGCATATCAGGGACGGTGCACTGAGAAGATCACCACTTCACAAAAACCAATATGCCTACCAGCCTGGGAAATCGACCACGCATGCTCTTCAGGAACTAACGGCCCGGATTAATAAATCCCTGAGCGACAAAGAAATTGCGATAGGTTGCTTTCTCGATATTGAGGGTGCTTTCGATAACACCGAATACACCCAAATAAAACGTTGCATCCTCAGCACGTGGCGCAGTAGTTAGTGTGTTGGACTCTGACGCACGATGAGCGAGTTCGGATCCATCGGGATCCGACACCAACCACCAACGCCATCGAATGTTTATTTCGCGACGTCCCTCCGCGGCGGGGTACTGGCAAAACCCTCCGTAGTATACCTTGCCTAGAAAAAGCTTTTCAACTCACGCCGTTCGGAATCGGCATTAAACTGTAGGTCCCTTTCACCTGTGTGAAAAATAGAATCACACACAACATGGGTGATTGAAGGGAAGCTTGGCTCTGGTCCTTCATGGGCTGTAACGCAACCAAAGAAGAAGATCCTCAGCACAGGGGTGGACATCACCACATGCAATTGGATCCAACATATGCTTAGCAACAGGAAAATAAACACCTCGCTAGGCAATGACAAAATCAGCGTTAACGCCGCGAAAGGATGCCCTCAAGGCGGGGTTCTCTCACCACTACTGTGGTCCATCGTGGTTAACTCAGCCACGATGTTACTCAGCAACAATGGCTTCTATGTCCAAGGCTACGCTGACGACATAGTGATCCTGATCAGAGGCAAATTCGAAGACACAGTCTCGGAACTCCTCCAACGGGCACTAAACCTTGTTGCAAACTGGTGCTTAAAGGTTGCACTAAATATAAATCCTAGAAAAAGCACCATAGTCGCCTTCACCAAAAGAAGGAACAGGCACAAACTTACTAAACCTACCCTCTTTGGTGAAGTGATAAGGTTCTCAAAAGAAGTCAAATATCTAGGGATAACTCTAGACGAAAAGCTCACTTGGAACTCTCACATTACAAAGACCATTGAGAAAGCCAGGATCTCTTTATGGACCAGCAAAAGTCTCACTGGCAAAAACTGGGGCACAAACCCCAAAATGTCCCGCTGGCTATATACAGCAATCACCAGACCAATCCTTATATATGCTGCGCCCGTCTGGTGGCACAAAACAAAACAAGTATCAGTGCAAGCCAAGCTCAACAAATTGCAAAGACTAGCAATCACTAGAGCAATCAAGACTAGTATCACTGGGGCCATGAGAACAACCCCCACAGCAGCACTAGAAGTCATCACAGACCTGCCACCTCTTCATCTCCAACTGAAGAAAGAAACAATGGTCTTCGCCCACAGGATGATCGAGGAGGATGACTCTAACCGTAGGCTCTTTCACCCTGATATCCTTACAGAAATAAACAGGCATGAAATCCTAAAGATATCTCTTACAGACAACTGTCTCCCCAGATATAACTTCAGCCAAAACTACAAGGTCACATTCCCTAACAGACAAAACTGGGAACAGGATAGACCCTCCTTCAACCGTGGATCCTACGTGTGGTACACAGATGGCTCCAAAACGGACGAAGGCGTTGGGGCTGGAGTATACGGAGCAAATACAGGCACATGCATTTACGTCAGCATGGACAGTTATAACTCCGTTTTTCAAGCAGAGATATTTGCTATAGAACTCTGCCTCAGAGAAAATATAAACAGAAATATACTTAACAAAAACATTTACATTCTCTCTGACAGCAAGGCTGCACTTCAAGCCCTAAAGAGCTTTGAAATAACCTCCAAGCTGGTATGGGACTGCCTACAGCTACTTCACCAGCTGGCCAGTACAAACAGAGTACATCTTATTTGGATACCTGGACACAGCGGCCATACAGGCAACGAAAAGGCGGACCTACTAGCAAGGAAAGGCTCGGCATCACCATTTATGATGCCACGGCCTTTCTGCGGCATTCCCACTAGCACCACCAAATGCTGCATAAAAATTGGTTAAGGAACACGACGGATCACTACTGGTCACAAACGAAAGGTAGCAGACAAGCCAAGCTGTTCCTCCCAACTACATCCCTCAAAAGAACGAAACAACTTCTCATGCTTTCGAGGAGTCAGATTCGTTTAATCACAGGTTTCCTTACTGGACACTGCCCAGTTAATAAACACCTCAAAACAATGGGCATCATACAAGATGACACTTGCCGTATGTGTAATGAAGACGAAGAAACAGCAGAGCACATACTATGCCACTGTAACTGCCTGGTCAGTACACGTCTTCGTCACCTAGGCAAGTATTATCTTGAAGCAGAAGAAATTGCTGCCAGCTCACTCAAAATCATACTAAGTTTTATTACGGACTCAGGTTTTCTGAGTGAACTGTAAGTGGGGGACATCACAATAGGCCCAATCGTGGCCACAGTGATCAGGCGACTCTGTCCCACCCCCTTAGGCCAATCTATCTATCTATTTGACTTATTCTTCTTCGGCACTACAATTAATGGTGAACCTGGACCTCCTGATAGGCATGGCCTATCGTCAGCAGTCTCCAGTGCCGCCGCCTAGTTGGTTGAGGTCCTCTTCCATTTGCGTCACCTTAAATTTGGCCGTCCTTGACCGTGTCGCCCCTCAGGGTTGAATTCAAAGACCTTTCGGGCCGGAGTTGGGGTTTCCATGCGCTCTATATGATCTAACAATCTTAAGCGTTGGATCCGCAGACGCCGGGCTACGTCCCGTGCAATTCACTATTAAGTCTTCTCCTCCTTACTCATTTACTCAGACGGGGCTACAGTTCGGTGTGAACCAAGGCCTCAACCTACAATCCTCTCCAGCCGGCACGATCTTTGGCCAGCTGCTTCCAGTGCCGCACGCCCAGTTGGTTGAGGTCCCTTTCCACCTGTGCGCGCCACCTTTAATGCGGTCTTCCTCTGCTGCGTCGTTCCTCGGGGTTGGAGTCGAAAACTCTTCGGGCCGGAGCGGTGACGTCCATTCGCTCTACACGGCCCAGCCATCTTAGACGTTCGATCCCTAGACGTCTAACTAGGCCGATGTCGCTGTACAGCCCGTACAGTTCTTGGTTGAAGCTTCTACTCCACTCTCCGTTTACACAAACGAGACTGAAGATTGCACGCATATTTCTCCTCTCAAAACGTCCAAGAGCTTTTGATAACGTCCAATCCTCACCGGCATAGAGGAGGATTGGTTATGGAGAGGGATACAATCGTTTTTCGAGAAAGGGCTCTAATACTCAGTTGCCTCTTGAGCCCAGGTTAGGTTAGGTTAACGTGGTTGGCATAAGCCACACGTAGACCGAAGTCGGCCCATTGTGATACCAGATGGATCATATTACCCTGATCCGTTTCCTGAGAACCAACCGGGTCTTCTGATAAAGCGATGGAGCTGAGCTATTTTTAGGTCTGCTAGCTCACTTAGATTTTCATAGAAGGGCACGCCGAGGTAGATCCTCCTGCGATTCGTAAAAGAGGGGCATGAGCAGAGAAGGTGATGTATTGATTCTCCTTCCTTAATGTCCATGCAGCCGCGACAGAAGTCATTGGAGGGTAGCCCTAGTCTGACGGCGTGTTTTCCAATAATGCAGTGACCTGTAATGACATCCACTAGAGTACTTAGGGTTGCCCTTTTGGTTCCCTAGGTCCCTGGTTCGTCCTAGGTTTAACTTAGGCCAAATTCGTTTAGTGATAAAGCCGATATTACTTTCATTCCATTAGAGGTTGGTCGCCTCTGTGGTTTGAAGTTTTATCATGTGCTTTACCGTACTTATTGGTGTTTCTAGGTACCTGAGTGTGCGAGTCCGTCGGCCGAGTCTCCTGCAATATACCTATGCCCGGATTTTATAAGCGAAGTTTAGAAGACTTATACTTCTGTAATTTGCGCAGACAAAGTGGCCTCCGTTCTTGTGGATCGGGCAAAGGGTACTTAGATTCTATTCATCGGGCATGTATTCCTCTAACCGTATCTTACAGATGAGCTGGTGCATACTCCCAGCCAAGTCATCTTCAGCTGCCTTACAGGGCTCTGCAGGTAGTTCATCTGCCCCAGCAGCTTTGTTGGACTTAAGCTTTGGAAAAGCATTTCAAATTTCGTCCAGGTCAGGGGGACGGAATTCTTTGCTATCGTCGTCCGTTGTGAATGGGTCATCGCCGTTATACAGGCTGCAGAAGTAGTCTTTCCAGATTTTTAGTACCAACTATGAATCCATTATTAGGTTTCGTCCCTTACATTGCTGCCATTCTTGTTTTTTTCGTTGATAAAACCTCCGAATGTCATTCCTGCGATAGCATCTCTCCATCTCTACGATCGCAAGCTTCTCATGCTCCCTTTTTTTGGTTTTGAGAAGCTTATGCTCCTCCCCACTCTTCTGCTCATAATGTTTACGAGCAACTCTCGTCCTCCTGCTCAGCGCCTCTTAATAGGCTTGCTGCTTGGCTGCATGGCCCTCCGACACTCGTCGTTAAACCGTGGGTTTCTTTAAGGTGGCGTTTTGAAACCCGACATCTCAGAAACAGCACTTTCTAAGACTTGTTTACGAAGGGTCCATTGGTTTTGGATGGTTTCAGCAGGTATTGGAGGGTTTTCCGTGAGCTTGAGGGAGACGCGATTGGCATTATAGCGTTGTATGCCGCTTGCTGTACTCGATTTTTCTTGGCTGAGCATATTCGTAGTCATCACCTGGCTGCCACAAGATAGTGGTTGAGTCGATGTAAGCTCCTCGGAAAGTTAAAATATCAAGAATAGTGGGAGGAGTGTCTGACGTCGATCGTGATGTCATTAATCTGGTTAGTGATTGATTGATCTGGTGACCCCCAGATGCCTTTGTGTATATCGAGGTGCGGGAAGCGCCTACTGGCTAGAAGGAGATTTCGCCTCATAGCAGGATCAATCAGCCCGTGTCCGTTATTGCATGTGGCGTCGTGTAGGCTGTGTTTGCCAATAACTCGTTCGAGGATGGTTTCCTTACCCAGCTTAGCGTTAAAGTCTCCTAGTACAATTTTGATGTCATAGCTGGAACATTGGGCATACGTTCTGTCTAGGAGATCGTTGAGCTCATCTTTGGTGGAGTCATCGTTGTCTTCCGTGAGGCCGTGGACGCAGATCAGGCTGATGTAATAAAATGTTGCCTTAAAACGGATCGTTATGAGGCGTGCTTTCACATGCCGAAAGCCTGTGACTTTTTGCCTTAGGCCACCTCGTGCAACAAATCTGCTTCCGAACAATCGTTGTCCTCTCCCTCCTATAGCGGTCGCCGTCCATTCTATCGCATTTGCTGGATGGCGGTTAAGTTCGCTTAATAGCGATTTAGGGCGTCCGCACGTTGTTCGGCTGCAGGTGGTACCACGAGGAGCAGAGGCTCTTACTCGCTTTTTTTAGCGGACCAGCATCCGTCGAGTAGATGCTATTCCTACGAGGCCATTGTTCGTCTTTTACCATCCGCTCAGGGTGAAACATTTTCAATCGAGCAAGGGACTAGGTTTGATTGGATACATCTACTGAAAACCATATCTCTAAAACGCATAAGACGTCGACCTTAGATTGGATACACAACAGAATGACTATACTCTGACTTAGATACTTAAGCTTTTAATTGAACTATGTGCATGACAGACTATTCTAACAACTTTTCCTTAATGCAAACGTACACGTGTTCCAGGTTCAGTGGTTCAGAAGTAACGACCTACATGTCCGACGTACTTATACGTAATGTATGTACATAAAATCGCACCCAGTCAAGCAGAAAGAAGTCGGAGGTCTGGTCAAGTAATATCAAAGTATTTCAATATCCAATGAATGACTTAAACAAATTGAAGTTGATTTCTGCATTAAACAATCCTAACTGGGCGCTTATAGATTCACCAAATCAGCAGCTGTGGCCACGTGACAAACTTACGTTCAAAATTCAAGTTTTGATGAAGTGTAGAGTACTGGTCCACATCCTCAAACTGGTTCGTTTATCCCAATCTATGTATCTGGCTCCCTTTCACAAATATCTATTGCATATCGCACAATAATTACATCCTATCGACGATTTAAGGGTTAGAAACTGTATTTTATCTCAATAATTGTTCGAGTTCGAGACTGGTACTTGTACCCCTTTTTCGTTCAAGTACGCGCATTTCAATTCATAATAAAATATCTTTTACCCAATGGGAGAGAGAGATACGAGTATAGAGTAAACAGCCCTTCGGAAGCTGGACACATGAAATATGGAAATCGAAAAACCAAAAAAATACTTTTGAATGGACAACTGCAGACTGACCGGAACAAGAAAGGGGATAGTTCAGCATCCGGCAGCAGATGAATGCATTGAAACGAGTATCAAAGGGAGATCCGAATTATAGTTGAAGAATTTTTAATTTCTAAATCAGGACAGATGTGGCTTCGGGACATATTTTGGAAGGAAAACGCCTAAAGTGTAGAGTAAAAAAAACGGGTATTTTGAATAATTTTGAAGTCAGAGAGAAGGTGTTATCGCTAGACTTGCATCTATCGTGTAATAATATTATCTAACGCCTCGTCCATCTGCCTTAGCAAATGTGCCATTTGATCATAGAACTGTTGCAATTATAAACGCAGATGAAAAACTGCGACATCTACTATGGCGACTGCTCTAGGGAGAGAGAGGACAACGATTATTCGGATGCGGATTCGTTGTTCGAGATGGACTAAGGCAAAAAGTCCTAAGCTTTCGACATGTGAGCGACAGCCTCATAACGATCCGTTTAAAATACTAAGTTTTCTAACATCAGCCTGATTTGAGGCTGATGAGTTCTACGATCTCCTAGTCAAAACGTATGCCTAATGTCCCAGCTATGACATCAAAGTTGTACTAGGAGACTTTGATGCTAGGCTGGATAAGTAAACTCTCTTTGAACGACATCGGAAAACACAGCCTACACGACACCATATCCGATAGCGGACACAGGCTGATTGATCAGCTGATGAAGCCAGTACGCGCTTCCCGCACCTCGATATACACAACGGCAACGGGCGGTCGCCAGATCAATCAATCTCTAACGAGATTGATAACATCGCGATCGACGTCAGACACTCTTTCCACTATTCTTGATACTCGAACTTTCCGAGGAGCTTACATCGACTCGGAGCACGATCCTGTAGTAGCCAAGATGCGCCTACGGATATCACGAACGCAGCGGAGTAGAGTAAGAATACAAAGTTTGACGTCGGAAAGCTAATATCGCCAGAAGCCGGTCGTGCTTTTACCGATCGCGCCACCCTTATGCTCTCTCATTCACCTCAACTTTTCACAATAGAACAACACTGGCTTCAAGGCTCCACCACGAAGAAACACCTGGTTCAATGAAGAGTGCAGGAGGATTCACACAGCGAAGAAATGCCTCTTTCTGCCTCCCTGCATAGAGCCACTCGTGAGCCCTACGAGCTTAAAAGATGGAGAATCATAAGCTTCTAAGAAAGAGCACGCGGAGCTCGCGATTGAGGACTTGAAGAGGTGTTAGTGCAGGCATGACGTTTTAAGTTTTTACCAACAGATAAAGCGATAAAGCCAGAGCGGAAGCCTGTAGGGATGAAGACAGGCAACTAGTAGTAGAGTCACAGTAGATGCTGAGAATATGGAAGAATCACTTCTGCAGACGGTTAAACGGCGAGGAAGACTCAAATACCGCTGTCAGGTAGAATGTTCCACTCAACTTGGACCACGGTAGACAAGAATTCCATCCCCCCCGACTTTGACGAGGTCAAGTTAGCAATATCAAGGGGACGAGCTGTTCGCGAAACTGTTTGAAGCAGCTGAGGATGATCTGGTAGGACGCATGCACAGCTCATCTGTAACATATGGTCGGAGGAAAGCAATCCTGACGAATGGAATCTCCGTGTCGTCTCCTTGACATCGCATATAATATCCTCTCTGCTGTTTTGTGTGAACGCCTGAAACCGTTCGTCAACACCCTGATAGGTCCTTATCAATATGGTTTCAGGCCAGGGAAGTCCACAATAGACTAAACCTTCACACTGCGGCAGGTCCTGGAAAAGAACCAAGAAATGCAAATCGACACTTACCACCTATTTGCCAATTTTGAAGCCAGATATGATACATAGCGTGCATAGACTCGAGGTATACAAGGCCAAGTCTAGTTCTGGAATTCCTACCAAACTCTTCAGATTGTGTAGGATGACGATGGAAAACTCGCGCTGCTCCATCAAGGTCGGTAACGAACTTACCAATACCTTGAATGTCAAAGAAGGTTTTAAACAAGGTGACGCGCTCGTGCGAAACTCACAACTGTATGCGTTGATGGCATCTGGAGGGGAAGAACCAACTACGAACTGTACGGACTGTACAGTCTTCGGATACAACGCTTAAGATGACTAAGCCGTATACAGCGTATGAACAATATAGCTCCGGCCCGAAGAATCTTCGAATCCGAGCTATTGGGACAACGTAACAGAAGACGTCCTCGACTCAAGTGGAGAAGGACCCCAACCAACTTGATGGGTGTGACTGGAGATGGCTGCCAAGAGAGCGTGTTGGCTGTAGTCGCTTGTTGGTAGCGCCATGAAGAGGAAGAAGAAGAGTAAAGACGTCCTTTTGGAATGATGTGTTTCAGGCTTCACTCATAATAATAATGAGAGACTCAACCAACTCATTTGGAAAACTAGCCCAAAACTTGTAAATGGTTGAAATCGTAGCAAATGTTACATCTGTTTTGCTTTGTTGTAATTTAGGCAGGGTATGGGAATCAGAGCACAGTGGCGCAGTGGGTAGTGTGTTGGCCTGTGACGCCGATGACACGGGATCGAGTCCCGACACAGCCATGTCATCGAACGTGGTTTTCACGGTGTTTCTCCTCAGCGGGGTTCTGGAAAAACCCCCTGTAGTAAAATTGTCACGAAAAGCTTCTCGAAATTCGCCGTTCGGAACCGGCAATAAACTGTAGGTCCCTTTCACCTATGGGAAAATAAAATCACACACAACATGGGTGACTGGAGAGAAGCTCGGCTCAGGTCCTTCATGGGCTGTGTAACGCCAACATACATACACATACATGGGAATCAGATAAGGCGGTAGACAGCATTCGAAGGTAGAATTCTACGTTGACCAGAGCAACAAGATGCACTAAACTAGTGCATCGATACCAGCTTTATGGAGCTGGTATCGATGATTCAGTGTATCTCTATCGGAAGAATTAGTGAACTCCTCAAAATAGCCATCACTTGCAGACTTCAAGTGTCTCATGGTTGGCTAATCATTTGCCACTGAGCCAGTCTTGCATATGAAAGAAAAATGCTTCCATTCTTTACTGGATTTCACCCCTCAAACGGAACAATAAGTTCGCATAATACGCATCATCGCTGATTGTTTCATCCTTTCAAAGAGAATTATTCCAAATCGCCCCACGCGCATCTCTAACAACAGGCGCATCCCTAACCTTGTCGGCCAAGAGGACTATCCTCCTTTTCATTGAAGTCAATTCTCCATTGTCTTGAGTATTCCTTCCTCTTATTTATGTATGCCTTTCATCTTGTTCTGGTACTTAGTTTAGGACTTAGTTTAGGTTAGATGGAAGGGTGCCCTATTGACGAGAGGTCAGGTCTCACTCAGGCTACGAGGAGTCTATTGTGCCCATTTAAAGCTTAACTCGAAGAAACCTTAAAGTCATCCGGTGAGTTGAGCCACCTAGGGGCAGGTAGATATCTCAGTATATTCAGTTCATTCTTTCTTACCTCTTCTAGTCCCGAAAGGGAGTGACTTCCGAAGAAAATGTTCCGTTTTTGGGCTAGTGCCGGGCATTCCCAGAGAAGTCGACGAATGGATTCTATATCTTCTTCGTCCCTGCAGCTTCTTCAGAAGTCATTGTGGGTCTGGCCTAAACTGGTTGTATGGTAGGATATTATGCAGTGCCCAGTGAGGGCGCCGACTGCCAGTTGAATATTCCCACGACTGAACTTAGCAGACTTTCTGTCCTATTCTTATCATAGACGGGCCATATCGATCCTGCCGTTGCGCATGTCTCTAACTGATACCCTCATTTATTGGCTTTCACTATTAGCCCCGCTTCTATTTCTATGAAAAGTGTTCCGAGCGGCGTTTTTTCCTTAGTTGTGATCTGCGTGGAGTTTGCGCCTGATCCTAATCTAGCCAGCTCGTCTGTTTTCTCATTACCGGAAATATTCACATGACCTGGTACCCAGCAGAGGGTCACCTTATTGACTGCTAATATCTCCTCTAGTCTCTCTTTGCAGAGCTTTACGAGTTTGGATCTTATCCATGTTGCCTGCAGGGCATTGATGGCTGACTGACTGTCAATATGGATGTTGATTCCTTTAGCTGAGAGGTTTTCTCATCAAGTCTATAGGAATGACTTATTTCACGAGATTCGAAATAAACCCCGGCTCCTGTACCGGTATCCATTTTGGATCCGTCGCTGTAGACTGTCAGTTCATTTTCTGTGCGTACATACCACTGGTCCATTCCTCCCTGGAAGGAATTCTGTTAGAGAATCTCCTCTCGCAGCAAGGAAGAGGGGTGATATAGTCCCTTTTGGTTCTGAATCTCGTGATGGCCCATCGATCCAAGACTGATGCGCGGCCATGAGGAGTCCTTGCCCAGAGATGGGATTCCTGCATTCTTAGCGCAGTCCTGGTTGTGATGCTTTCGCAGTATATGTTCAAGGGTGGAAGGTTCAGCATTGTTTCAAGAGCCGATGTTGGTGTGGATTTCATAGATTCAGTCCCCGCCAAATAACCTGTCTTCTGAATACTTGAAACACTTTGAACATGGCATTTCTTGTCAAGTGCCTTCCACCAGACAATAGAACGATAGACTAAAATAGGTCTTTCCACCGTAGTATACAACCAATATATGTACCTCTTTTGGTTTGAAGTCCCATGTCTTTCCAAAGGCTACTCAGCGCGAATAGAGCGAGACGTAGGCTTTTTTAGTGCTTTCATAAATGTTGACCTTCCAGCTAAACTTGGAGTTTAAGATTATGCCAAGATATTCATTCATAAGGGGTAAGTGAATCTTGGCATAACTCTCCTTGTGAAGAGGACTATCTCAGTTCTTGACGGGCTTACTCCCAGATTCGCCCCTTGACCCAGTTATTAACCAGTAGTTGAGCATAACTCAGTCTTTGGCTGAGGACCTGAGGAAATTTTCCCGATATAAGAATGGCAACGTCGCCGGCATAGACCGCGATGTTAAAACCATCTGCCTCCAGGAGTTTTACCATTTCGTCGATCACAGGTAGTCATAGGAGTGGCGATGGAACACCACCTTGTGCGGCACCTTGTTTGACCCTCATCCTTCTATTTACTCCTCCTACCGCCAATTTGATTATACGAGTACTCAGCATTTGTTCAAACCATCTGCAAATTCCCGAGTTTATCTAGGCCATCATCTGGGCTGGACATTATTGCTTCAGTACTGACGCTATTAAAGGCATACTCAATGCCTAGAAAAGCATCTAGAGCAAATTTGTTCGACATTGAGTGCATTCGTGTATTCGCATCTATCGTGTAGACTACCCTGCGAAGAGCGGTATCTACCGATTTACCCTTTATGTACGATTGTGATCGATAGCTGCCACCAATCTCATCGATAAATCGTTCCAGCGGTTTCATGAGGAAAGAGTATAGACTAATAGGTCTATAAACCTTTGCGGGGGCGTGGTTGACATTTCCCGACATGGATACGAAAACCACCCTAACTTCCCTCCATGCTTATGGAACATCAACAGCGTTACTTCGAAAGCAATAAAAGAAGGGCTAGAAAATCTAAAAGTGGAGAAGACTCTCACAGAGTTGATCAGCGAGTTCCTCTCAGCTCGCAAAATCCACTCTAAATGAGGAAGCCAAGCTACCACTAGAGCGGTTACCAAGGGCACCCCACAAGGGGGGTCCTCTCTCCCCTTCTCTGGAATGTAGTCGCAAATTAACTACTGACCAAACTGGAGAAAGGAGGCCTTGACGTTATTGACTACGTCGATGACGTTGCCATTACCATTTCGGGCAAATACCTACACACACTGAATGACCGTATGCAAACGGCACTCTCCATACTATGCAAAAGGCCCTAAGTCCCAACGCCAGCGCTAAACATGATACTTCACCAGCGCTATACTCGATATAATTGGCAAGCAAATTGCCACATGTACGGCAATAAGACTAAAAGCTAACTCCACATGGACGAGCTATATCACTGGCCACTCCTACATCGTGAACAGCAGGACAACTATGGCAGAAAACTCGGACCACATGGCCCACCACAGTCTTTGGGAAGCAATTCAAGATTACAATTCAATGAACAGACGGAACTGGTCCCGCCAAACGCAACCTCGCAGTAGCTGCGTGGATTTCTACACTGACGGGTCAAAAACCATAGACGGGGTGGGTAGTGAAGTATTCTGCAAACAACTAAAGCTAAACAAAGCTCTAAAACTGCCAGATCACTGCAGCGTCCTTCAGGCGGAGCTATTGGCAATAAAGGAGGCTCTGTCTTGACTTAGATAGATAGATAGATAGATAGGGGGGGGTGGGACAGAGTCGCCTGATCACTGCGGCCACGATTGGGCCTATTGTGATGTCCCCCACTTACAGTTCACTCAGAAAACCTGAGTTCGTAATAAAGCTTAGTATGCTTTTGAGTGAACTGGCAGCAATTTCATCTGCTTCAAGATAATGCTTGCCTAGGTGACGAAGACGTGTACTGACCAGGCAGTTACAGTGGCATAGTATGTGCTCTGCTGTTTCTTCGTCTTCATTACACATACGGCAAGTGTCATCTTGTATGATGCCCATTGTTTTGAGGTGTTTATTAACTGGGCAGTGTCCAGTAAGGAAACCTGTGATTAAACGAATCTGACTCCTCGAAAGCATGAGAAGTTGTTTCGTTCTTTTGAGGGATGTAGTTGGGAGGAACAGCTTGGCTTGTCTGCTACCTTTCGTTTGTGACCAGTAGTGATCCGTCGTGTTCCTTAACCAATTTTTTATGCAGCATTTGGTGGTGCTAGTAGGTATGCCGCAGAAAGGCCGTGGCATCATAAATGGTGATGCCGAGCCTTTCCTTGCTAGTAGGTCCGCCTTTTCGTTGCCTGTATGGCCGCTGTGTCCAGGTATCCAAATGAGATGAACTCTGTTTGTACTGGCCAGCTGATGAAGTAGCTGTAGGCAGTCCCATACCAGCTTGGAGGTTATTTCAAAGCTCTTTAGGGCTTGAAGTGCAGCTTTGCTGTCAGAGAGAATATAAATGTTTTTGTTAAGTAAATTTCTGTTTATATTTTCTCTGAGGCAGAGTTCTATAGCAAATATCTCTGCTTGAAAAACGGAGTTATAACTGTCCATGCTGACGTAAATGCATGTGCCTGTATTTGCTCCGTATACTCCAGCCCCAACGCCTTCGTCCGTTTTGGAGCCATCTGTGTACCACACGTAGGATCCACGGTTGAAGGAGGGTCTATCCTGTTCCCAGTTTTGTCGGTTAGGGAATGTGACCTTGTAGTTTTGGCTGAAGTTATATCTGGGGAGACAGTTGTCTGTAAGAGATATCTTTAGGATTTCATGCCTGTTTATTTCTGTAAGGATGTCAGGGTGAAAGAGCCTACGGTTAGAGTCATCCTCCATGATCATCCTGTGGGCGAAGACCATTGCTTCTTTCTTCAGTTGGAGATGAAGAGGTGGCAGGTCTGTGATGACTTCTAGTGCTGCTGTGGGGGTTGTTCTCATGGCCCCAGTGATACAGATGCAAGCTAGTCTTTGCAATTTGTTGAGCTTGGCTTGCACTGATACTTGTTTTGTTTTGTGCCACCAGACGGGCGCAGCATATGTAAGGATTGGTCTGGTGATTGCTGTATATAGCCAGCGGGACATTTTGGGGTTTGTGCCCCAGTATTTGCCAGTGAGACTTTTGCTGGTCCATAAGGAGATCCTGGCTTTCTCAATGGTTTTTGTAATGTGAGAGTTCCAAGTGAGCTTTTCGTCTAGAGTTATCCCTAGATATTTGACTTCTTTTGAGAACTCTATCTCTTCACCAAAGAGGGTAGGCTTAGTAAGTTTGTGCCTGTTCCTTCTTTTGGTGAAGGCGACTATGGTGCTTTTTCTAGGATTTACATTTAGTGCAACCTTTATGCACCAGTTAGCAACAAGGTTTAGTGCCCGTTGGAGGAGTTCCGAGACTGTGTCTTCGAATTTGCCTCTGATCAGGATCACTATGTCGTCAGCGTAGCCTTGGACATAGAAGCCATTGTTGCTGAGTATGCTTATCAGTTCGTTGACCACGATGGACCACAGGAGTGGTGAGAGAACCCCGCCTTGAGGGCATCCTTTCGCGGCGTTAACGCTGATTTTGTCATTGCCTAGCGAGGTGTTTATTTTCCTGTTGCTAAGCATATGTTGGATCCAATTGCATGTGGTGTTGTCCACCCCTGTGCTGAGGATGCAACGTTTTATTTGGGTGTATTCGGTGTTATCGAAGGCACCCTCAATATCGAGAAAGCAACCTATCGCAATTTCTTTGTCGCTCAGGGATTTATTAATCCGGGCCGTTAGTTCCTGAAGAGCATGCGTGGTCGATTTCCCAGGCTGGTAGGCATATTGGTTTTTGTGAAGTGGTGATCTTCTCAGTGCACCGTCCCTGATATGCCTGTCCAAGATTTTTTCCATTGTTTTTAGGAAGAAAGAGGTAAGGCTTATCGGTCTGTAGGACTTAGGCAGGTCTGTGGGTCTACGGCCTACTTTGGGAATGAATTTTACCTTTACCTCTGTCCAGCTTGTTGGTATGTGTCCCCATGCATAGCTGGTTCTAAAGATGTTAATGAGCATGGGGCTAATTTGCGCACTCCCCTTCTGAAGAAGTGCTGGGAAGATGCCATCCTCCCCCGGGGATTTGTATGGGTCAAAAGAATTGATGGCCCATTTTATGCTTCCCTCGTGAAATATCGTTCGTGCTCTCTTCCAATCCTCCCTGTTTGGTCTAGCTGCCCTGATCTGCGGAGGTATGCTAGAGAGATCAGAGGGAATGATGTTAGAGTCCGGGAAGTGCGTGCTGGTCAGAATTTTGAGTACTTCCGTACCATTTTCCGCGTAGGTGCCATCTGCTCTCCTCAACAAACCAATTTGGTTAGTGTGCTCTTTAGCGAGAACTCTGTGGATGCGAGCGCTGCTCTGAATGTCTGAAAGACTGCTGCAGAACTTTTTCCATGAGTCTCTTTTGGCTCTTCTAATCTCTTGGTTGTAGTTGGTGAGTGAGGCACGATACTGCGTCCAGTCACCAGTCCGTTTAGCCCTGTTGAACAGTTTTCTGGTCAGTGCTCTTAGCTTGGCCAGATTGTTGTTCCACCACGGAGTGGTACGGTTGCCTGGCTTAACTTTCTCCGGGCAAGCGTTGTGAAAAGCAGATAAGATGGTAGCATTGAGACTGTCGCAGCAGAGTTCGAGGCTGTCTATGTCTCTGATGCTGTTTGGACAGTTTCCGATCGTTTGTGCGATTTCTAGGCTATAAGTGTCCCAGTCTGTCGCTCTCGGTTGTCTATATGTTCTAGTAATTCTATCTCCCGCTTTTATGTCAAAACAGATCTGTCGATGGTCTGACATCGATGTTTCTGTTGAGACATGCCAGTTTTGAATCGAATTACATATGAACGGGGTAGTTAGGGTGAGGTCTAATACCTCTTCTCTAATTCTATTCATAAAGGTGGGATTATTTCCACGGTTTATGATATTGAGGTTGTTCCTAAATATGAATTCAAATAGGTACTCACCTCTTTTGTTGATGTCCGAGCTTCCCCATGCTGTGTGGTGTGCGTTTGCGTCACAGCATATGATGGTGTGTGAGCCTCTTCTTCCAAAGTGGTCGAGAAGATCCTGCAGTGGTGTGAAGCCCAGGTCCGTGGAGTCGCCCGCAAGGTAGGCTGAGCAGATTACAGCTTCTGACCTACCTTCCGCAGTGGATAGCTGGATGATGGCAGCTGCCATGTCCTTATTCGTGAATTCTGGAATGGGAATGGCTTTAATATTGTTACTGAACATTAAGCAGGCTCTAGGTCGTCCTTCATTTGTGGAGTCGTAGAGCAGCTCACCTGATAGTCCTTTGATCTGGTCTTTAATGGTGTACGGTTCCTGGATAAAGGCTATATCGAGGTGCTCCTTGTTAAATCTATGGCTCAGTACCGCGGACGCGGCCTTTGCATGCTGTAGATTTACTTGGATGCACCTTAATCCCGACATGATGGATTCAGTGAGGTACTGGCAGGGCTGCCAGTGTTAGTAATTGTCCCAACCATAGGACTGACCCCTGAAGTCTTGGCTGCCCGAGTTTCTTCAGGTAGCCCTGACGTTTGGGGTACTTTCGTTGTTTCTATGGTTGGTGCACCAACGCCAGATGCAATGGTTGTTGCTCTCTGGTTTGGCTTATGCGCGCCGAGTTCCTCACTCGCTTTCTTAGGCATGGCCGGTATACCTTGGGCATCGCACTTCGGATGGGCTAGTGCCCTGTCCTTAGTTTTGTTGTCCGCAGTTACCTTTGCCTGCTTGGGAACTCCCTTGATCCTAATAAGGATCTGGGAGAAGTTGAGGAATAGTTTAAACCTTTGCTTCACAATGGCGTCTTTAGAAGCCTCATCGATGGCAAAGGTTACTTGATCCCCACCGCTTTTTTCCTTAACAATCCTGAGGACTCTCCATCCTTTTGTGCTAATGTTCGCATTCTGCCTCATTATGCGCATAAGGAAGGTGTCCTTGGTAAGGTCATCGGCTTCGGGGACGAATGTTACGCAGGTGTATAACTTGGGTATGTCATTGCCCTGAGTTGCACACAAATCTGCGTTCTTCCATGGCTTGATCTTCTCTATCGACGACATGAGCCAATTTTTTGTTTCTATGTCGTGACAGGTGATGGAAAGCCATCCATTTCTGGCTGAGGTGGCCTCGAATCGGAGTGCAGGACAATCTTTGTCTGCCTTGTCCATTTCCACTAACAGGCTCTTCCTCACTAACTTCATCTGTTCGTCCGTTAGGGTCTCTTGCGGGTGTTGCGAGTGCATGATGGCGACTTTGCACCGAGCAATGGCATCCCGGTAGGATGGCTCGGGTGCATCCGTGCGCTTTCGTGCACCTCCACTATTTCCCTTAGTGGGTTTTATTTTATTTTCGCACCCAGGACGATCATTTTTATTACCAGCACATGAGCTACTAGGTGCTTCTGTGTGTGGTCGACTCTTCTTGCGGATATTCTCCACAATGGAGTTGTCGTTAGAACGGCTGCGTTTGGGATTTGATGCATCGGTATTTTTTTGAGCTTCCCTTTCCGCTAGCACGAGAGCATATCTTGCTCTTTCTTTTTGTTTCGCCTCTTCGGGCTCCATCCCGTCCCGGATTAGAGCGGCGATTCGTCGCCTTTGTGCCCCGGTGAAATGCTCTTGTTTCTGCCGAGGTTTTCTGGCGTCGTTAACCACTACAACCTCGGCGCTTGGACCTTTAGGTACCTGAGCGTTTTGGTTGTCCATCTTGTTGGACGGGAATGTGGTTGCAGAGTTTGGAGATGGTTCTGTGACTTCTGTCTCCATTTCATGTACTGGTGAGCGGAGGAGAGATTCTTCCTCCGACTCTGTTGGTGTTTTGTTTTTGTTTTTTTTGTGTTTGTTATTCATATGTTGATCCCACGAGTATGGCGAGAATTGATGGTCAACCATCTACAGAGCTCCCATGTAGATGTAAGGCTAGTTACTATGTGAGGGCGCCCGGTATCACATAGGGACCGTACGTTTGCGATGCACATTTTTGTATTCCCTGCATCATTCAGTCCTCGGCACGTATTCCAACCACCTTGACTTGGGAATGTAAGTGCTCTTGGTCCGCGGGGGTGCAGTGACCCCTACCACATTACGTGGCCTTCCCCTATCCGCCACCTGGGGACGCGCCGGGTTGCCTGAGAAGCTCGAGTTTACCCGGCTGTCTTGACTTAAGTGCAACGTGATATCCACTACGGATATCCGAATTCTCACGGATAGTCCCTCAAAAACAAGCCTCGACTGTCGCCTATCTCTTACGAGATGGCCGAACAGTTTAACATACAACTCCTATGGGTACCAGGACACAGCGACATCTCAGGCAACGAAAGGGCCGACACACTCGCCGGACAAGGAACTACGCAACAATCAATCATGGCATGCGAGGGAATACCTCTTGCAACCATTAAACTGAAACTCTTAAATCTCGCCAGGGCCGAGACAAAGCGGATATGGCCCCAGGGGCATACCTGCCTCATCATTAGGCAAATCTGGCCTCGGCTCGATAGTCAGTAGGCTGGGAGAATAATCTCCCTATAAGGAACTGACATCTACAAAATCATTGGTGTCATCAGTGGTCACTGCCTCATTGGTGCAAGAACTAGGGCAAGTTCCGAATGAGTTCTGCAGAAGCTGTCTAGACGAAGAGGAGGTCGAATCCATACACTACCTGCTCTGCGCCTGCCCGGCTTTCGGTGCAATCAGGAAACGCTACCTGGGATCCTACTTCCTAAACGACCTGACAGATGTTTAGCTAGTAAGTATAAATTATATTCTTAACTTTTTAAAAACCACTAGGTGGTTCCCTGAATAGGGGGATGATCCCCCCTCGTAGCAATACGACGAGTTTCTCTGGCCTAAGTCTATTCTACCCATTTCGGGGAGGCTACGAACCTACCTACCTACCTACCTTGTGGAACATAATCCATCCGGAGGCACCAGGTGTAAATGCGCAGCAGCCATGGGGTAATAGACTTTCATGGTTCTTGCAGCATTAACGGATATATACCGTCGATTCCTGGCGCTTTGGATGGGTCAAACGGTTTAACTGCCCATAGGCCCATTGCATTCCCTTAACAGTGTATTTGTCGAATTGAAAGTTCCTGCATTTTCGCAGTCAGGGAAATGTCATTTTAGTAGGCCATCGAGCACTTAGAAAGCATTGTTTCACACTATACAACGCGGCGATGTTTTTCAACAAAAAAAATCACTTTTTCCGGTGCCAATCGGTATTAACTTGATCCTTACTGCCAACATCATCATTTAGAGCTCTGACTGTTAATACACGGTTTCCAAGCACCAAATCTTTGATTTTTTTTTTAAGTGAGCTTCTTCGGTTGAGGTAAATGGTCGTCCGGAACACTCTTCGTCTTCGACACATTCTCAGCCTTCTTCGAACTCTTTACGCCACTTGATTGCTGCTAATTACATATTTTACACTAAAACACGTTCAGTTAAGAGAAAATGAAAATTGCTATAGTCTTCGGAAAAGTGGTCTAATTGGTAGAAGATGTATGTAAATAGCTTGCTACACAAGTTTTCTAGTGCTAATTGGTCTTTTACGTTATGTTGCTTGGGAAGTGATTTCCCGGCTAACCAATCAATATGAAAAGTATCTTAATGCGGTACTAATTTCTTTAGCAGATTGTGTTGCCTCTGCAAGACTATTAATGTTGCTTTCTGGTACGTTTGGCCAGATGAGTTGCAAACAACTTGCGCCTCTTTTAGCCAGGTCCTACTTCCACCTCTTCGTGGTACCATCTGAAAATTTCCTGGCCATGGAAATTACTCACAGAAGAGAACGAATGGTGAGTATCCTGCGCCACAAAACAGGACTAATGTTGGTTCGTCTATGGTCTAGCAAACCGTAGCCGGAAAATCCACAATGCTCAGCAACAGCAAGCCTCGGAAAAAAGGGACCGAATTAATGTTGGCGAGTAGAGGTGGGTCAATACTAATATATTGAGATATTACCTGATATGAATATATTCGTTATTGAGTATTATAATATCTAAAGCGATACGAAATATCACTAATATCAAAATATCATGATATCCAAGATATTCGTATTAGTTGGATTCACATGGTATTCGGTGTGTTGACGAATATCGAAATATCATGATATCCAAGATATTCGTATTAGTAGGACTTGGATTCACATGGTATTCGGTGGGTTGACGAATATCGAAATATCATGATATCCAAGATATTCGTATTAGTAGGACTTGGATTCACATGGTATTCGGTGTGTTGACGAATATCAAAATATCATGATATCCAAGATATTCGTATTAGTAGGACTTGGATTCACATGGTATTCGGTGGGTTGACGAACATCGAAATATCATGATATCCAAGATATTCGTATTAGTAGGACTTGAATTCACATGGTATTCGGTGTGTTGACGAATATCAAAATATCATGATATCCAAGATATTCGTATTAGTAGGACTTGGATTCACATGGTATTCGGTGGGTTGACGAATATCGAAATATCATGATATCCAAGATATTCGTATTAGTAGGACTTGGATTCACATGGTATTCGGTGTGTTGACGAATATCGAAATATCATGATATCCAAGATATTCGTATTAGTAGGACTTGGATTCACATGGTATTCGGTGGGTTGACGAATATCAAAATATCATGATATTCAAGATATTCGTATTAGTAATACCTAATATGGGGAAATATTAGTAATATCTTGATGAATACTAATATATTCGTCTCATCTCTATTGGCGAGCCCTGCAAAAAACGAAATAGTACAATAATCTTCATGCTCTGTGCATGGAATGTTAGGTCCCTAGACAGGACCTGCAGCCGAACAACTTGCGGACGCCCTCGATCGCTATAAAGCTGACTTAACCGCCATCCAGCAAATGCGATTGAATGGACCGGGTATCTATAAAGCGGATGAAAAACTGCGACATCATGCGCCTACCGCACCTCGATATACACAAAGGCACCCGGCGTTTGCCAGATCAATCAATCACTAACCAGATTGATCACATCGCAATCGACGTCAGACACTTCTCCACCATTTTTGATATTCGAACTTTCCGAGGAGCTAATATCCATTCGGACCACTATCTTGTAGTAGCCAAGATGCGCCTACGGTTATCCCGAACACAGCGGAGTAGAGTAAGAATACAAAGTTATGACGTCAGAAAGCTGCTATCGCCAGAAACCGCTCGTGCTTTTACCGATCGCATCTCCCATAATCACTCTCCTCACCTCAACCCTCCACGCAGTCAATAGAACAACAATGTAACCTTGATGACGTATGCAGGAGGATTCTCAGGAGGCATACATATGTATATAGCCTCGCTGCTTAGAAGAACGAGAGTAGCTCGTGAGCTCTACGAACTAAAAAGAAGGGAGGACAATAAGCTTATCAGGGGAAAGCTTACTACTAAATGGCGAGGAAGACTTAAATACCAAGCCTGAAGTCAAAAAAGTTGCTGGAACGGAGGGGCAGTCCGCGGCACTATTTAAAGCAGTTGGGGATGATCTGGCAGGGCGCATGCACCAGCTCATCTGTACGACATGGTCGGAAGAAAGCGTGCCCGACGAGTAGAATCTCAGTGTCGTTTGCTCGATCTACAAGCAAGGAGATCCCTTTGACTGTGCCTATTACAGAGGGATCAGTTTTGTGCTTCCGCCTGAAACCGTTCCTCAACACCCTGACAGGTCCTTATCAGTATGGTTTCAGTCCAAAGAAGTCCACCATCGACCAAGCCTTAACACTACGGCGGATCCTGGATCCCAGTTGGTTGAGCTTCCTTTCCACCTGTGCGCGGCACCTAAGGCCGTCCTCTATTTCTTCGCCCTTCGGGGCTGGATTCAAAGACTCTACGGGCTAGAGCTGTGGTGTCCACGCCTGACTAGACTCATGTCGCTGTGCAACCCGCACAGTTCGTGATTGGATCTTCTCCTCCAACCCCCCTCTGTGTTTATGGGACCGGAAATCGCACGCAGAATCTTTCTCTCGCAACGACCAAGGATTTCTTCATCTGCTTTAGATGAAGTCCATGTTTCTGCGCCGTATACCAGGACCGGAGTAATTGAGGTCTTATATAAGGTCAACTTGGTCGTACGAGAGAGGGCCCTACTTCTCAATTGCCTCTTGAGCCCAAAAAAGCAGCGGTTGGCAAGAGTAATTATGCGCTTGAATTCGAAACTGGTGTCGTTGTTCCAGGTCACTGCAGAGCCGAAGTATATGAAGTCCTTAACTACCTCAAACTTATATCTACCAATATGCACGTTCTGTCCAAGTAAATGCCCTTTTTCGACGATAGCAGATATTTAGTCTTGCCCTCATTGACTGCCAAACCGATTCTTGCTGCCTCCATCTCAATACATACTCGCAAATGCTTCATTGATATCTCGCTGTGATCTGCCTGTTATGTCAAGGTCGTCGGCGTATGCAAGGAGTTGCGAGGTTTTGAAATAGATTGTGCCTCTTGTATTGGCCTGTGATTTTTGCACAATCATTTCCAATACGACGTTGAAGAAATCACACAACAGCGCACCGTCCTGCCATCAAAAATATCGGTCAGGTCAGGTCATCCCGCAGAGTCTGACGAGCTTAAAAGGAATGTCAAAAGTAAACATGGCGTTATATAGCTCGTCTCTAATTACGCTGTCGTATGCGGCCTTAAAGTCGACTCGAAATTCCTCGGGCATATCTTACAGATGAGCCGGTGCATGCTCCTAACCAGCTCACCCCCAGCTCAGCAGACAATCCATCTGCGCCAGCAGCTTTATTCAACTTGAGTTTCGACAGGGCAATCTGAGTTTCGTCGAGTTCAGGGGACGGAGTTCTCTGCGATCATCGTCATTAGGAGATGGATCATTCGGCCTGACGGCTTTATGTTGGCTGTCATCGCCGTTATACAGTCTGCAGAAGTGGTTATTTCCAAATTCTCAGCATCGACTGCGATTCTACTACTAGGTGTCCATTCTCATCCTTACAGGCCTCCGTTCGGGCTATATAGCCTTGAGACGTTCGTTTTATCTGTTGATAAGATCTTCGAACGTCGTGCCTGCAGTAGCACCTCTCCACGTTTTCAATCACCCGCTTCTCGTGTTCTTTATTTTTTCTCTTGAGAAGCTTATATTCCTCCTTTCTATTAAGCTCGTAAAGCTTACGAGCCGCCCTTGTTTTTTTGTGTAGTGAGGCTTCGGTCCCGTTTGTTCAAACGGTGTAGGCCATGTAGAGCGCATGGAAAAAACAGCTCCGACTCGAAGAGTCTTCGAATCCACTCCGGAAGGAGGGCGCGGTAGAGGACGGCCGCATCATCGGTGGCGCACGCAGGTGTAAGGGGACCTTAACCAACTGGGCGTGCGGCGCTGGAAACAGCTGGCCAAAGTCCGTACCAGCTGGAGATGCTTGTTGGTTGAGGCCCAGGTTCACCACGGACTGCAACGCCACCTAAGTAAATAGTAGAGGCTTTATATGCCTCATACTTTTCTGCATGATTCCTTCTACAATCGTCATCGAACCAAGTGTTTCGTCGTGGTGGAGCCTTAAGGTCTAGCACTTCCGTTTATGTGCTCTTCTGGGCTTGTTTGCACAGGCTCCATTGTTGCCTTACTGACTGAGTGGAGGGTTGTATCGGCTGTATCGGAGAGCTTAAGGGAGACGCGGTTGGCAAAAGCACTGTCGAACTCCGGCGATGGTAGCTTTCCGACGTCATAGCTTGGTATTTTAATTCTACTCCGCGGTGTTCGTGTTATCCGTTGACGTATCTTGGCTACTACAAGATAGTGGTCTGAGTCGATGTTCGCTCCTCGGAAAGTACGTACATCAAGAATAGTAGAGGAGTATCTGACGTCAATCGCGATGTGATCAATCTGGTTGGTGACTGATTAATATGGCGACCGCCAGGTGCCTTTGTGCATATCGAGGTGCGGTAAGCATCTGCTAGCTAAAGGAAAATTTCTTCGCGTGGCGAAGTCGATCAGCCTGTGTCCGTTATCGGATGTGGTATCATGTAGGCTGTGTTTACCGATGACACGCTCAAAGATGCTTTCTTTACCCAGCTTAGCTGGGTAATTTGGCATATGCTCTGTCTAGGAAATCAACGAAATCATCTTTGATGGAGTCGTCCTTATCTTCCGTGGGGGCATGGACACATATGAAGCTGATGTTATGAAATGTTGCCTTGATGCGGATTGTCATGAGACGTTCGCTCACATACTGGAAGCTTAGGACTTTTTGCCTTAGTCCACCTCTAACAACAAATCCGCATCCAAATAGTCTCTGTCCTTTTTCCGTATAGCAGCCGCCGTAGTGGATCTCGCAGTTTTTCATCCGCTTTTTACTCGATCCATTCCATCGCATTTCCTGGATGGCGGTTATGTCAGCTTTATAGCGGTCCAGGGCGTCCGCAAGTTGTTCGGCCGCACGTGGTCTGTTTAGGGACCTAACATTCCACGTACAGAACCGAAGGTCCTTGTTTGTTTTTTGTTTTATGAAAGGGTCGTCAACGTAGGTCCGTTCCGTTTTTCTATCCGAGGCTGTTTTTTGCTTCTGAGCAATCAGTGGTTTTACGGTAATGGTTTGCATAGACGATAGCCCAACCGACACTAACCCTCTTTGGTGACGCAGGGTACTCGCTATTCGGCCTAATCCGTCAGTAATTTTCCTTGTAAGGAAACTTCCAGATGGTACCACGAGGAGGTGAAAGTAGCAGAGCTGCAAGGTGTTCGGCTGCAGAGGCTCTTACTCACTTTTTGTCGGGCCAGTATCCGTCGGCAGATGCTATCCCTACGAGACCTGTGCTAGTCTTTTACCATCCGCAGCAATGGAAGACGCTAGCCAATGATCGTGCTAGTTAGAGGGGCATGTTGGTTGAGGTCCAGGTTCACCCCGAACCTTCATTCACCCCGTCATTAGACAAATGACGATCACCTATCAGAGTCGACATCAATGTGAGCTAGTGCCAGCGGGTCTGCACAGTATTTCTCGATTTTGTCTCTGATTGGAAGACAGACGCATATTTTCCTAACGAGAAGTGCAGTCGGATGTTTTCGCACTCAAAGAAGACCCCAACACTGGACCCCCCCAGACCTGGAGCCATCCGTGTAAATGCGAAAAATATCCTTTCCAGGTTCAGTATCCAGCCACAGCCGATCCTGACGCCATGGAAACTGTGAAATTACGGCGCAGTAGGATAACGGGCGTCAGTGCGTTAGAAGGCATGTCCATGAGACAGGGGTCGCAAGACAATTCTTGCGCAACCACACTGTTATTCCTATGGGAGTTGTACCAAAAGCCATTTCTCTTCAGACGAGACATGGCTTTCAGAGCACACCCTCTGATAAATATATCTAGAGGTGGAAGGTTCATCATAGCATCCAGAGCAGCGCCCGGCGTGCTGGGGAAAGCCCCCGTTCAGCTGAGACGAACCGTTCTTTGGGATTTGGTGAAAGAGGCTACGACGTGTTTGCGATTTAGTCTGTTCCACCAGACAACCGATGCATAAGAGATTATAGGTCTTATCATTGGCGTGTAGATCCAGAGAACCTTTGCCGGCGATAAACCCATGTTTTGCCAAAAGCTCCTTTGTATTGCCAGAAAGCTGACAATGCTTTGGTGGTTTTTGACTTAACATGCTTTGACCAGAGAAGCTTACTATCTAAGATGACTCCTAGATATTTAGCCTCCTTAAATATCGGGATGGAAGTGGCTTTTAGTACCAGCTGAGTCATATCATATCGATGTCAAGAGAACGACATCGGTCTTAAGAGGATTGACCGACAGCCTATTTCTGGTGCACCAATCATCGATCACATGTAGTGCCGCCTTCGCTTTGAGACGGACAGTTGCTAAGCATGAGCTAACAGAAAGAACGGTGACTCCATCCGTATAGGCCTGGGCATAGATTCCAGATGTACTGAGAGCATCAAGCAGAGAGTGGACAACCATGCACCATAACAGCCCCGATGTTTACGCCGGTCGAGGCCTGCATCAGCGGTCAGTGTCCTGTGCACCAGCATTGCTTTGATCCACAAGACCAGTGCTTCATTTGCGCCATGATGACTGGCAGCGCTGCACATGCTGTCGAATGTTGCGTTATCCCTCAATGTCGATGAAGATGCGTTCTCTTTCCTTTCGAGCGCGCATTCAATTCTCGCAGGATCTTCTGCGCTGATAAGCATGTTGCATCTCCGAAAGAGGGTGCATTCGAAGGGCAACTTTGCGCACGTGCAAGTCTACCAGTCTCTCCATGCTTTTCACCGGGAAGAATGTTAGACTAATTGGTTTAAAGCTCTTGGCAAGCGAGTAGTCCTCTTTTCCTATTTTGGGTATAGAGACTACTTTCACCGTGCGCCAGGGAATGGGTATGTGAGCAAGTGCTACGCTAGCAGTGAAAATTCTTTTGAATGTCGGAAGCAGCTGCCTTATACCTTTTTGCAGCATAACAGGATATATTCCGTCGGTGCCTGGCGATTTGAAGCCATGGAAGGATGCCACAGTAAATTCAATGGCTTCAGTCGTAACCACGCGCGACGCAATATGCCAGCTACGCCGCGTTGTTTTCATCGTTTCAATTGCAGTTTTTCTTGAAGGAGTGTGCAGCGAGCCGATGTCGATCTGATTTCCCGGGAAATATGTCTCAAACAGTAAACTAAAAGTTTCCGCTTTAGACTCAGTAAAGGTGAATGGTCGGTTTTCCCCGCTTGAGGACTTTAACCAACTTGATAGTCGCACTCAGAGACTTGATCTCTTAGCAGAAGGTCCTATAAGAATCGTTCTTCGATTTACGAATAAGTTTCTTATATTCTTTCTGCTTCGACCGATACTTGTTCCAGTCATCTTCCGAATTCGATTTGAGCGATCTATTCAGAAGAAATCTGGCTTCCCTGCGAAGACTTTAGAGCTGGGCATTCCACCAGGGGACCAATTTCCTGCAGGGAGGTTTGCTGACAGGACATGCGCGTTCAAAACAATGGTGCGTTCTCTACCAATTGTTTCATTCTAGGTTAAGGTAGGGCTTGAGTGAATTTCTCAAGCTCCTCTCTAAACCGTACCCAGTCCGTCCTTTTCGGGTTCCGTCTAGGTTGTAAGGAAGAGATCCCACAACCGTGTCGGAATTGGATATATTTATGGTCCGACCGCGTAGCATCATACAAGACTCGCCAGTTAGTGATGTTCTTCACATATCTGTTGGATACGGTCAGGTCAATCACCTCCTGTCGTCTTGTCGTAACAAACGTTGGTTGAGAGCCAACATTGTTGATGGTAAGGTCAGACGAGAGAATGAAGTCTAAATGAGATCCGCTCTTTGTGTTACACTTGTTGCTGTCCCAAGCAGCGTTTTGGGCAATAGCATCGCAACACAAGATGAGACCAATCTTTCTGGCTTCACAGTACTCTACGAGTTCACTTAATTGAAAGTCATTTGTTATGGCACTTCATATCTATCGCAATTAGCGCAGGAAGATTAGTAAAACAGGCCTTGCTCGTCGATCTTAGATCCGCATCCTAGTCACCACCAGCCACATCCCACACATATGGTGCGCGAAAACTTCTATTTTCACTTTAACTGAGTCATTAATCCGATGCCTTACATCACCATCGCCATTACCATTACCGTCAGCATCAGCATATCGCCTGTCGGCCCTCAAGTGCTGGGTGTACCGGTCTAGGCGTATCGTCTCGTTTGGTCAGTGCTGCACAATAAATTTAATTTCACACCAGACGGTTTACATTTGAAACAGAGCATAACCGAAACGCATATTTCATGGCCGCTACATCGACAAAAAAAAAATGAAAGCAAAAGCGTCAGAATGAGTGCTCGACTTGCACGCGTTTCATGTAGGAGGCAACATTTCAAATCCAAACGGCACAGATATGTACTTTATATGTATGTAGATGTCTGCCTGGACCACTGATGCTGCCCGAGATGGAATGGAAAAGGGAGACGTTGGGTGGCTATCAATTCTATGCGCGCTACTGTCACCTGGTCATCAGAATATTTACACTCGCGTAGTGAAATCTGTCGGGATCAAGATAAGAAGTCTACAAATCGAGTTCATGTGCGTACAAACAATTACAGGGTGTACACCTCTCAATTACTGGCATAATGCACGATAATTACGGAATACACTCGAATCAGTATCGACCCCGACCCCAAAACCGGGGCGGCAGTAGTTTGCAGCAATTCGCTACGACTCAAAGTCACTAAGTCGTCTTACCTAAAATCGAACTCAAGTAGAGTCTAGTCGTACCGGTGGTCACGGTTCGATTGCGTCCATAAGTTCGGGGTTGAGTATATGCACGAATGTACCTATACAATAGGACGAGTCTCCCTTGAAGACGTAACGACAAAGACCGAGTTAATTACCTTCATTATAGAAATTTAATGAGTGACTTGAGTAGACCGGCAGCGTTAAACAGCCACCAGCTAACAGCCATCGTCATCGTCATTGTCGCGATGGCGTACGAGTACAGTATACATAGTATAGGCCGCATGATACGTCGACGTCGACGTCGTCGTGCCTCATGAATAATTTCACGAAAGAGAGACACTCCAGTCGATTGCCGTACACTCCTATAGACAGGTCGTAATACTCGTACGTACACTCTATAGGCTGTGACTAGTGGGAACCTGAACCTGGGTGACTTGTAACTTGGAATTGGAAACTGGCAACTTGTAACGGGCAACTTTCTTGTATTCATTCAAACACAATCGACAGACGTTTTAGATACGAGCCCGAGCTCGAGTGTTTTCGTCGAGTGCCTACGTAGTACTTGTACTTGTAACTCGTCTATCTGGTGCATCAGCTCTCGAGACACATCCATATACACACCTAGGAACACGTACATATGAGTACTCGTTTAGGTAATGGGGAGCAGCAATGCCGACGATGACAAGTAGTTCTTTCGGTGCACGATTAATTGACATTGCACGGTGACATGATGAATGGCAACACAAACTCAGCACTCACTTGTGGATCATATATTCTTGTCGCCGGAATCCCCCCTTTTTCTCTCTCTCACTAGTACTAGCAGTAGTGTCATCCAATCACGAGGACAGGCTCTGATTTATGACCAAACTGCTTCTTCTCCTTCGGATTCATTTTCGCATATTAAGCATCCGTTAGGTACACAACTAATTAGTTGCAGTCAATGAAATGCTAAGTCCGCCAACAGTCGGCCGCCAATTAGTTAGATGGCGGCTTGCCAAAAACAGAACCGATCCAACACAAATCGTACGATAGAGGCGATATGCTCGTGTGTACAGCAGTTCAATTGTTCATCCCATACCATGGGGGCTGGAGTGGGATGGGATGGTCAGTAGATTTACTCCTGGGGTGGATTCTGTTATGAAATATTAATTAAGCGGTCATGTTATGTCAATCGGTTGTTATACAGCGTCCACGACCGACCGACGTTGGCGACCTTTTGTGCGTTATTTACCCTCAATGACATTGTACGGAGGGCTGCAGTACACTGCACAATCGCACGCTCGTGTTGTTATGTATTCATTTGTTACTTCACAGTGTATCTATTGACTAATGGAGCAGATTATGAAAATGGATGACTACACAAAGCCGGTGTTGCAATAATATTCAAATCAGGCTTACGACTGCTTGTGGTTGTTGGGAAACAATGTGAGCGTAGAGCGGTTGTCTATGTCTACCTCCACGTTAGTCTTTTGTTTTGTGTTTCTAAGGCGCATTGGGGGTTTTCGGTGCGATTTTGTTGTACAAATGAGTTACGCACACGTATTAGCTGTGCTTTTGAATAATCGATTCCATTGATTCGGATGGAAATTTGCCATGAGCGCATCCGATGGTGGTTGGTCGTAGCAGGTACATATGTATATGTATGTATGAAAGACTTATGAGGGCATGAGGTTAGTCTAGAAATACTTAGGAATTGCTTAAGCATTTGCCTTTCCATTTGGAGCCCATTTGGAGATCACCACTGAAAGAGGTTGAAGAATATCAATTTTCCTTTGATCCAAGGTTGTTGATGGCAAGGGAATTATTTAAGAATTTACCTACATTTCCTGGCTTATTCCACTGCAAGTGCTAGTGTGTTAAACAACACGCAGAAGTGAGTTAGATTAAGTGCGTCACTTAACACGTTTGATCTTTGAAATTGAGACTATAACACGTTATATTGCGTATCATAAATAAAAAACTCTGGTAACACCTTAAGTGGGCGTGGTGCAGTGGTTAACATCATCGACCGCCGAGCGGAAGGTGTATAGTTCAAATACGCTTCATAGCCAAGAAAGGTAATTCCTATACGGACAAAAAGTATGCAACGCAATTGTGAATGGAAAGTGACCAGACGTACTGCTGCAGGCATGACACCCACAGTATGTGGTCAACTGAAATTCATCCTCAGCGTATGCAATAATAAAAAGCGCGCGAACAAATTATTACGGACTATAACCAAAGCGGAATTTGGTCGGCTCTCGTCCTATTAAGGAAAACCACCCCTGAGAGTTAACGAACATCAAACCACTGCATTCCGTTCAGGTTGTGTGTATATAACACATCATAAGAGAATATTAAAAAAGAAAAACTCTTGAACCTGCGCAAGTTTCTAAAAAAAAAGTGTGTTGCAGCGACACACTTATTATTAATTAGCACACTTTGGATCAGTCAATTAAGCAGAAGGGAAATTTCCCAACTACATATGTACATATATGCAACCTTGCCTTGTCGGATTCATGGTGTAATGGTTAACACACTCGACTCTCAAGCCAGCAATCCGAATTCAAATCTCAAAGTACGCAGCCATCAAAAAGCATAAACGCCCAACTACTACCCCACAATGAAAGGAAACAATCAATTCAATTAAACAAAAAACCAAGAACAATGTTTCGGGCTTAATGAGCCTCAAAGCGACAAATGCTCAGAGAGAGAGGACTAGATGAGTCTGTTTTTTTAGTTCGCTGCGAAGAGTGTCCACAGGAACATTGAATTTTGAACACGAATCACTAGGCTGAGAGTCCGGTGTGTTAACCATTATATCATGGGTCCGAGTAACACATTTTGGTGTGTTACTTTCTGGCAAGGTTGCATGTAATTGGGAAATTTCCCTTTTGTTTGATGGAATTGATTGTTATGTTGCGAAGCAACTTGTTGTTGCAGGGTGTTTTCATAAAAACACACTTAAGATTGCGTTTAAGATGACTGCAATGAAAACACACATTTTGGTGTGTTACAGCAGCACACTGACCATTTTCAATGTACTTCGATCGAAAAGCAACAGACAACATGGTGTATGGTCTCAATAGGATCTCATGGAATCCTAGCATTCGTTGGGGTTGGGTTTCAGCTAAAGGTTTACTAATAAAAGCCCTTAGTTACACAAGACGTATGTATATTAAGGGGCATTCACGTATACAGGGTGCGTATGGTATGAACATTATAGTTAATTTGCTTTTATTCACCGAACACAATTGCACGCCCGAATCCAATGCCCTTAATTCATATTAACCATGCTGGCAACTATAGCATCCTTCAGGGTAGAATTGGTGATTTGAGGAAGTTTATTGGTCACACGCTCAACTACGCCCCGCACTTAATGATCTATGGTATTAATGACTGAAGAGCTAGGAGGCAATACGTTCGTGGTCATGGAGTCACTGACGTTTTCGGCAATTCAATTCTGTGTCGCCAACGCCTTGTGTGAGGGAACGGAGTTCTTCCGGAAGATATATGGTCAGTCAATGTTTTCTAAAAACTGAATGTAGGCAGCAACGTTAGCTCGAAGTCGTTAGGACAAGAAATGGGGAGATAAAACGTGTCCTTCGTTTCTCACAACTCCTCAAGCCATGATTGTAACTGAAAATTTTGTGTACATAACATGGGGAGCTTATGGGGGAACTGAACACAATGTTACTGATGCGTTGCCTCCATGTTAATTTATTGTCAATCACCATACCGAGGTATTTTAGCACAATTGCTAGTTCTTATACTTTAGATATTTGTGGGCATGTAGTTTATAGTTTGCGTCTTTTAAGTAGGTCTTTGCTAGATTGTATGATTGTATGTATTGCTTTTGCGGGTAGGTACATAGATCTGATTTGTCTATCAGATAGAGTAGTGGTCCCAGGACACCACCCTGTGAACGGCTGAAACGGTTCGTTAATAAACTGCTTGGTCCATATCAGTGTGGTTTCACACTGTGGCAGATCCTGGATAAAACCAGCGAGTTCCAGATCGACACCCGCCATCTGTTTGTCGATACGATACGATAGCGTACATAGAGAGGCGCTATACAGCGTCATGTTTAGTTTTGACATCCCTGCCAAACTCGTCGAATTGTGCAGGATGACATATTGGAGAATTCTCGCCACTCCATCAGGATCTGAAGCGACTTAACCGAGACCATTAATGTCAAAAAAGATTTGCGACATATGTAGAGAAGGACCATCTTTTTCACGTCCGTACAACGGCTCGCATATGCTGATGACATTGACATAACTGAACGAACTCAGCGAGATGTCATGAAGCCTTTACGAGCATTGAGGCGGAAGCGGCTAAAATGGGATTGGCGGTAAATGAGGGAAAGACGAAATATATGCTGTCGTCGAAAAGGACATGAACCACCAGCGTCTTGGACGCAATTGAGATGCAATTGAGAAGTAGAACCCTCTCTCAGAAAATCAAAGTGACCATATACAAGACCCTTATCATCCGGGTCCTTCTTTATGGCGTAGAGACATGGACCTTATCGAAAGCGGATGTGGTGACCCTTGGTCGTTTTGAGGGAAAAATTCTGCGTACGATTTTCGCCCCGATCTGCATAAAGTGAACAAAAAAACTTAATAGTGAATTGTACGAGCTGTGCAGTGACATGAACGTAGCACGGCTTATATAGAGCGCATGGAGATCACAGCTCTGACCCGGAAGGTCTTTGAATCCTACCATGAAGGGCGACGCCGTCAAAGACGGCCAAATTCAAGGTAGCGCACGCAAGTGGAAGAGGACCTCAACCAACTAGGCGTGCGGCACTGGCTGGCGAAAGACCGTGCCAGTTGAAGAGGTTTATCAAAAGAGGTCCAGGTTCGCTATGAATTGTAGCGCCGAAGAAAATTTTTAACAACTCCCTCATAACTTGTGACATATGCTAAGATCAGGCGTATTTGCTTAGAACTGCCATTTCATAACAAAATTACCGACATCCGAACGACGCTTTGAAAAATCTTTTTCACATACTTTCACCAGCTAAAGTCGCACCAATTTAACACTATTGGACATCAGGCTACCTACCCGTAGGCGTACGGAAGAAAATGCTTGTGCACTATCCGACAGTGTTAATGAAGACCGTCATTTGTCCATTCATCGCGGTTCGCAGTATGGGATTGAGTAACAACTGGACTTCGTGGAAGAATACGCAAAGATTTTGGTCTAAAATCAAGAACTGAAGCCGAAAATGAATTTTCGATGAGAAGGCCCTAGTGAAGCTCGGCTTTGGTCTCTCATGGACTGTTACGCCAACATGCATACATACAGGCATTAGAAAAGCCTTCGGGGAAAATTCGTGTTTGTCTCCTTTTTTTTTTTGCAGGCCACCTGCCTGATGCTATTGCATCCAAGGCCCGCTTCGGAAGTCGTGATGATGGCAACATGCGTCTCACGTGACCAAACCATCGAAGCATAGCCTTTTCCGTTCGGAGAAGCAGCTGCTCGACACTGAGATCCCGTGCACTGCCGTGTTTCTGACCCTATCCCGGCGAGTAACTCCTACAACTTACTTACTTACTCATTTCGGCAGATTTTATTCGCGATCTTATTCTTCCGATCAATACCCAAATTTCATGACCATAGGTGAGAGTTGGAACAAACACTGAGTTAAAAGCCGCTAGCATTGTTTTGACACCAAACTCGGTCTTCCTAATCATAGATCAGATCCTGTCAATCCTGCAGGAAACCTCAGTATTACTCCTCCCATCATTCGTGAAGAAGACTCCGGGATACTTAAGCTTCTCCACCTGCTTCAATGGAACTCCACTAACATGTAGAGCGCATTGGACAGGTGTTCTGGAAAAAACCATAACGTCGGATTTGTCCACGTTAACCCTCGTTCCAGCATCAGCACATACTGCCACAAAGTCCAATGCGCACGGTGAAAGGTTTTGCTACTACAGTTTGTGTATAGAGACTGAATGGCCCTCAACAGAGGACCATCAATCCCATATTCCTGCAGAACACTCCAGAGTTTACCTCGAGGAACTTGGTTATACGCCTTTTCCAAATCTACAAAGCAGCTGTAGATCGGTTTGGCGTACTCCCAAGTCTTCTCGAGTACCATTCTTAAAGTGAAAATCTGATCGGTTGTATTTCTGCCGTGACGAAAGCCGCACTGTTCATCCCATCCAGCGCCTCCAGCACCTTAGCGTACACTTTACCGGGGACAATCACCCCCGTCTTCCAATCGCTAGGTGTCTCACCGCCACCTTAATGACACGAGAGAGCCATAACACTCCCTCTTTACCCGTTGCCTTAAGCATTTCTGGCCGAACCTCATCCTTACCGGCGAATTTGCCAACTTCAAACGAATAAATCGCTAAAATGACTTCCTCCACCGTTGGACTATTCTCCTCCCCACTCAAGACTATAGGTCTATCCCCTCAGCGCCCTGTTCGGGATTGAGGAGCTCCGAAAAGTGTTTGCTCCATCTGCGTAAGATGTCCATCTCATTGGAAAGCAACACACCATTTTTGGATTAAACTCCTTCGATTATGTTGAATTTCCTTCAATGAATGGTTTGCCAGAACATTCTTTGCGTAGATCTATGGCCGCCTTCCAACTTCTTGCCGAACTCCTCCCAGTTCTGCTCTTTAGCTGCTCGCACAACCAATTTGCAAGTTCTTTGCGCCACAGTGTACCGGTCACGGGAAACAGAGTCTCCCAAGAGAATCCAGTCCGATAAAAGGTTGGAAAAAAGAAAAGTTGAAGTAATAGCATTCAAAAATTTTATAAAGAGTAGTTTAGGATTCCAACGTTTGCAATCTACTCTCTCCTTATGGACACTTTGCATAATTGGGTTTTCTTATAACCGGACGGTTAGAGGCGTCGCATTTCATAGCCACAATTGTATTTCATTATCTCTTAAACGGAGATACGGAGTAACTGAAGCACGTCTTTCACTTCGTGATTTTCTTTTTCTTACTCTTTTCCAAGAAATTAAAGGAAAACGAACTGTGGAATGCGCTCAAGAAATGTCACGGCGTACAAACATAGTAGCAGGCACCCTCGACTATCTATATGTTTTTGATACCATCAATTCCATCATTTTCTAGCACTTCCTAGCTAATAGAATATAAGAGCCGAGGTTGGGGAAAAAATTCCTTTACACTTGAGCGCAGACAAGACAAGATTCCATCAGCCTCGCAGTAATATAGCTGAGATTTAATAAAGCTAATAAAAGTCAAATTTAATTTTAATGGTCGCAGAAGAGTGAGCACAGTCAGCATGGCATCCTTAGATGACTTGAAATGAGGTTTATTCCACTTTGTAGAAATACGAGTTTGTCTTTTGCCTTCTGCCTTCGTTCAAAGACCCTTCAATTAGAGGTTGCAAAGCACATATCTACTTGTACTCTCTAAGCGATCTTTCATTTGGTCACAAAAATTCTTCCAACCTTGCATTTGGCTATTGATGTATTTGGCGTTACAGCCCATGAAGGACCAGAGCCAAGCTTCTCTCAATCACCCATGTTGTGTGTGATTTATTTTTTCACACAGGGGAAAGGGACCTGCAGTTTATTGCCGATTCCGAACGGCGTGAGTCGAGAAGCTTTTTCAAGGCAAGTTTATACTACGGGGGGTTTTGCCAGTACCCCGCCGAGGAGGGACACCGCTAAATAAACATTCGATGGCGTTGGTGTTTTCGGGATCCGAAACTCGCATTCCTTTTGTAATCTTGATCTCAGGAATAAACCACAGCCACTACCGTGACCCGCTCTAGAGACAATCTTGGCGTCAATCCCTTTATTGTGATTAACTAATTTAATAAAAGCTGTTTTAGGGACATACTTACAATACTTACAATTAGGCCGCACAATCCCCTAAAAGCTAAGGAAATTTTGGAAAGGTTCAGCAAGACGGGTATATGGCCTAGTTAGGCATACTACACAAAACCCTCTTGAGCCATTTCCTTACAATTGAATCTATTCAGGTAGAGTCATATACTATGATTAGACAAGTTCATATTCGGCGTTCGGGAGCAATAGAAACGGTGGACAAAAAGTGGTAGCTTTTAAGAGACAACGCAGAATGTGATGCGGTGTGTATGGAACTAGATTACCTTCCTTCCTATCATGAGGAATTTCCAAATGGTCATATGACTGATTCTCAACTCTGCTATGAAAAACTTGAAAGATTGTGTCAAGCAATTGAAAAAATGGCTCCAAGTGTTCCATATCATATCCGTATTTCTTCCATATATCACTATGCTGCTCCATCTCTTCCAGGTCCATCCTAATATTGACTGATTCTTTAAGCGCTAGGTTTTTAAATATTATAAAGAAAACAGAAAAGTTGCAAAAGTGTATAAAATGTTTAATCAGGTTGATTAACAATTAACTGCCATTTATACAAATGTTAACATCTACTACTTCTTCTTCTTCTTTGGTGGCGTTACAGCCCATGAAGGGCCAGAGCCAAGCTTCTCTCAATCACCCATGTTGTGTGTGATTTATTTTTCACACAGGTGAAAGGACCTACAGTTTAATGCCGATTCCGAACGGCGTGAGTCAAGAAGCCTTTCCATGGAAAAATAAATATTCGATGGTGTTGGTGTTATCGGGATCCGAACTCGCTCATCGTGCACCAGAGTCCAACACACTAACCACTGCGCCACGGCGCCCTCTACTGCTACATTTCAAATATTTGATACGAAGAGTCACACATTTGGACTTTTACAGGATAATATACCCATTTTAAAAAGGTCTTACTTACTTACTTAGGTACCGCTACAGATCGGGGTGAACTGGGCCCCTACCAACAAGCCTTTCCAGCTGGCAAGATCCTCCTCCACCCTCCGTTAACACAAACGGGACAGAAGATTATACGCAGAATTTTCCTCTCGAAACGACCAAGGGTCTCCTCATCCATTTTCGATAAGGTCCAAGCCTCTGCGCTGTAGAGGAGCACCGGAATACTTACTTACTTAGGTGGCGCTACAGTCCGGTATGAACTCGGGCCTCAACCAATAAACTTCTCCAGCTGGCACGGTCTTTTGCCAGCTGTTTCCAGCGACCATCCCAAGTTGGTTAAGGTCCCCTTCCACCTGTGTGCGCCACCTTAGATTCGGTCCTCCTCTGCTGCGTCGTCCCTCGGGGTTGAACTCGAACACTCTTCGAACCGGACCTGTATTATCTATTCCTTCTACATGGCCTAGCCATCTTACAAGTTGGATCCGTAGACGTCGTACCAGGCTGACGTCGCTGTTCAGCCTGTATAGTTTGTCGTTGTATCTTCTCCTCCAGTCACCGTTTATACAAACGAGACGGAACGTCGAATTTTCCTCTCGAGACGACCAAGGGCCTCTTCATCCGCTTTCGTTAAAGTCCAGGCCTCTGCGCCATAGAGCAGGACCGGGGTGATTGAGGTTTTGTATGGTGCAACCTTGGTCTTTCGGAAGAGGGCTCTACTTCTCAATTGCCTCTTGAGCCCAAAGAAACAGAGGATGACAAGAGTAATTCTGGGTTTGACATCAGTGCTGGTGTTGTTTTCGCTGGTCACTAGTGAGCTAAGGTAGACGGAGTCCATGACCACTTCGAATCCGTAGATGCCAATTGTGACGTTCTGGCTGAGACATCGGTGTTGTGTGGATTTTTTGGTTGACAGCATATATCTCGTTTTACCTTCGTTAACCGAAAGACCCATTTTAGCCGCTTCTCCGTCAATTACGTTGTGCAGTTGTGCAGACTTGACATAGATCGTACATCTTGTGATGGCCAATGAGTCTCGTATGATCTTTCCAAAGCCATACACGATTAAGAAATTACATGACAGTGCGCCACCTTGTCTAAATCCTTTTTTAACATCAAGAGTCTCGGTTAAATCGTTATCGACCTTAATGGTCGTGAATTCATGCGTAAATTCAGCATGGTCGTCGTGAAAAATCTGTCGAGTTTGGCATGGATGTTAAAACTAGAGTTGGCTCCGTACAGCTCGACTCTATGAACACTGCCATACGCGGCCTTGAAATCGACGAAATGATGGTGGGCGTCGATTTGGTATTCTTGAGTCTTCTCCAAATCTACCGCAGCGTTCTATTGCGGAATTACCTGGCCTGAAACCACACTGATACGAACCTCTCAGATTATCCACAAAGGGTTCCAGGCGTCCACACCGAAGAGAAAGTCTTGTATGCGATATTAAGGAGACTTATTCCCCTGTAGTTGGCGCAGTTATAGTGGTCTTCTTTCTTGTGAACTGGTCAAACAATCGTGCATGCTTTCGTCCGATCATATCTTGCAGATGAGCTGGTGCATGTTTCCAACCAACTCCTTTCCAGCTGGTCCGAAAGGCTCAGCAGCCTTTACTAAACCTCAGATTTGATATCGCTTCGTCTAAATCGAGTGGACGGAATTCTCTCTCATCTTCGTCCAGTGTGAAAGGTGCGTTCTGCCTGACACAAATATGAAATATGACCTTTCAAACACGCGTCCTTTTGATAGAAAGGGATACTCAATATATGGGCATCAGCACCATCAATCCTCGAGAGACATCTCATATGCGCTAAACAGTACCATCTGAAAAATGCAATCAAAAATCAGTATACGAGTACACCGCGCTCTCACATGACTGAAACCTCATTGTGATTTATGACCTAGTGGTTTCGAACACACTCAGAAGTGTGTATAAATATTTTTTTATTGGTGACCATTACTATATTTAGTGGCGCATGGTTTCGCAATAGGCGTTTGTACATCGACAATTCTCATTCAATGAAAATTGTTTTCCGTCAAGCCATCTCCTTACTCGTATATTAGGAAACAGGAAATCCAAGGGTGGATGAGCAGTGCGGATCGCAATTCAAGTAATGTTGCTATTGGTGCCACGGACGAATGGGTACAGTACATTATCGTAATGAAACAACGTTTGTTCCTTCTTCAAATCCATCAATTTTGCATTAAATTTATCTAACAAATTGGTATGGTGCTGCCCGACGATTGTTCTTCCCTTTTCCAAATGGTCAAAGAAGATTACGCCGCGGGAGTCCCAGAAAACTCTCATGACTTTTCCGGTTGACGGAACTGTTTTCTTCCTTCATTTCTGGTATATACGAGTAGTGATGTAAGTATCCGGGATTTATCCCTAATAACGAAATACCCTAAAAATGTACTTCAATTGTGTTTGAAAGGTTCCAAATTCTGCAATCCATTTTCAGCACGCCGCCGTCAACAAAGATGGCATCTTGCAATTCAAATGATGGTGTCGTTTGAAATTGCTGCAATCTCGCCTGTCTTGCGATTCTTTATCTGATCGAACAACTCAGTATCGAGGAACTTGTTGGCTATTTCTTCCGTTGCGGCGTCACCCGAGCACCATGCTGCCTGCAAGTTACTGACTTATCTCAATCTCTCGGCAGATTCGCCAACATTTTTATAAAATGGAGAAATAGAAAAAGGGTCAACAATTTGGACACTCCCGTGTTTTTAAAAGAACTGAGGGGCGAAATTTGTAAAATCTACTTCTTCTCCTTAACGGGCGCAACAGTTCGGGGTGAACCTGGGCCTCAACCAACATGCCCCTCTAACATGGCCTAGCCATCTTAGGCGTTGAATCCGTAGACGCCTGACTAGTTGACTAGTTTACGCTGTACAGCCCGTAAAGCTCGTGGTTGAGTCTTTTCCTCCATCTCCCGTCTGCATTTATAGGACCGAAAATCACATGCAAAATCTTTTTCTCGAACCGACCAAGGACCTCCTCATTCGCTTTTGATAGTGTCCATGCTTCTGCGCCATACAGCAGCACCGCGATGATAAGGGTCTTAAATAGAGTCAACTTTGTCGTTCGGGAGAGGGTTCTATTACTCAATTGCCTCCTGAGCCACAAGAAACAGCGTTTGGCACGAGTGAGTCTGCTCACTGCGGAGCCAAGGTAGACGAAGCCCTTAACCAACTCAAACTTATAACTGCCAATACAAACTTTCTGGCCAAGACGTTGGTGGTGAGCGTCTTGTTTGACTGATGACAGCATATATTTAGTGCTGCTCTCGTTTACTGTCTCCCAAACCAATTTTCGCCGCCTCCGCCTCAATGCTCGTGAACGCTGTGCTCGACATCTCGCTGTGTTCTCCCGATTAAGTCAATGTCATCCGCATATGCGGGGAGTTGTGGGGATTTGAAATAAATTGTGCTTCTTGTGTTGGGCAGTGATTTTTGCACAATCGGTTCTTATACGATGTTGAAGAAATCACACGACAGCGCTTCGCCCTGCCTAAATCCTTTCTTGACATCAAAACTATCGGTAAGGTGTTCACCGATTCGGATGGAGTAGCGAGCATTCTCCAAAGTCATCATGCATAGTCTCACCAGATTAGCAGGGATGTCAAAGGCAGACATGGCGTTGTATGGCTCGTCTCTAATTACGCTGTCGTATGCGGCTTTGAAGTCGACAAATAGGTGGTGAGTGTCGACTTGGAATTCATTAGTTTTTTCCATGATCTGCCGTAGTGTGAAGATTTGGTCGATGGTGGACTTCCCTGGCCTGAAACAATACTGATAAAAACCTATCAGGGTGTTGACGAACGGTTTCAGGCGTTACCACAAAACTGATCCCTCTGTATTAGGCACAGGCAAAGGGGTCTCCTTTCTTGTAGATCGAGCAAACGACACTGAGATTGCACTAGTCGGGCAGTGGTGCATGCGCCTTGCCAGATCATCCCCAACTGCTTTAAATAGTTCCCTGGACTGCCCGTCCGCTCCAGCGGCTTTTTTGACTCCAGCCTTGATATTGCTATCTTAATCGCGTCAAAGTCTGCGACACGAAGTTCTTGTCTATCGTCGTCCAAGTTAAGAGGAACATTCCGCTTGGCAGCGGTATTTGAGTCTTCCTCGCCATTTAACATTCTGCAGAAGTGGTTTTTCTATATTCTCAACATCGACTACGATTCTGCTACTAAATGTCCGTTCTGGTCCCTATAGGCTTCCGTTCTGGCTTTATAACCTTGGCATATTCGCTTTATCTCTTGTTAAAACTTTCAAACGTCACGCCTGCAGTAACATCTCTCCAAGTCCTCAATCGCGCATAGCTTTCACCTGAGAAGCTATGCTCCTCCCTTCTTTTTATCTCGTAGAGCCAACGAGCTGCTCTTATTCTTTTAAACAGCGAGGCTTTATATGCATCCTGCTTCGCTGTGTGGATCCTCCTGCACCTGTCATCGAAGAAGGTGTTTCCTCGTGGTGGAGCCTTGAAGCCCATAACTTCAGATGCAGTGCTTTTCAGGACTTGTTTGCAAAGGTTTCACTGCTATTCTATTAATAGCCTGGAGGGTTGAGGTGTATTGGAGAGCTCAAGGGAGACGCGATCGGTAAAAGCACGAGCGGTTTCTGGCGATGGTAGTTTTCCGCCGTCATAACTTTGTATTCTTACTCTACTCCGCTGCGTTCGTAATATCCGTAGGCGCATCTTGGCTACTACAAGATAGTGGTCCGATTGGATGTTAGCCCCTCAGAAAGTCCGAATATCAAGAATATGTAGTTGAGAAGTGTCTGACGTCGATTGCGATGTGATCTATCTAGTGAGTGATTGATTGAACTGGCGAACACCAGGTGCCTTTGTGTATATCAAGGTGCAGGAAGCGCGTACTGGCTAGAAGGAGATTTCGCCCTGTAGCAAGACCAATCAGCTTGTGTCCGTTATCGGATGTGGCGTCGGGTAAGCTGTGTTTGCCGATGACTTGTTGAAACAGTTTTATTACCCAGCTTAGCATTGAAGTCTCCAAATACAATTTTGATGTCATACCTGGGGCATTGGGCATACGTTATGATCGTAGATCGTAGAACTCATCTGTGTGCGTGGACACAGATCAGGCTGAAGTTAGAAAATTTAGCCTTGAACGGATCGTCACGAGGCGGTCGCTAACATGCCAAAGGTTAGGCCTTTTTGCCTTAGTCCGTCTCGAACAACAAATCCGCTTATTGCCATCCGCAATCCCTAAAACTGGATCTAATCAAATATTTATGCGAAGTATTGGACAGAAATGTAAGCAAATGGACGTGACGTGACGAGCAGCTTTAAATGACGAAATGGCTAAATCCTGGGCGATATTAAGGACCTCGTAAGTTCTGTGCTCCGATGATTGGCTGCAGCAATGAAACTTGAAACCGAAAATACGAATTTGAAGAAAAGGCTAGATTAGAGGGTTTGTGTACTAACTTTTTGCGCTCACGGTCACTGTCTCTTAATTTTACTTAATACCACGCAGATATAGGACAGAGTACGTGGCAGTTTCCTAGTGAAATCAATCGAATTGAGTTTCAATTTTTGATATAACACCGTTAACGAAGAACTTAAGCGGTAGTTTTTGATTGAAGAAATTGTTAACAAAACCATAGGTATCAATCAGATATCTTCGGAGTTAATTACGTATACTGGATATGAAGCTACACGGATACATCAGTAATATATGGAACAAAGAAACCATCCCTTAGAATCCGTAAGGCTTAGTTGTCATTCCCGTATTTAAGGGTGACCGTACACAATGCAGTTTTTCCCGAGAGATATCACGTCTATTAAGCTGTCGAGACGCTATCGAATGTACCCTTAAATAATTGACACCGCACACAGACGGCATAATGGTAGACTATCACAGTCCGCAGGAAACGCTCGAATATTGACCAGATTTTCACTAAACTTGAAGGGTTAAAACAAGGATGTGTCTTATCACCACTTCTTTTTAATTTGACGCTAGACTGCGTCATGAGACCCATTCAAGAAAGTAATAGCGGAATAACCCTTAATGTGACCACATCCACTCTATCTTACGTTGACAATCTGGACCTTTAGGGAGAAAACGAGGATAGAGCTATGAGAAACTCTAAGAAATTATGATAACGACGTGGAGGTAGCAGGTTTTGAGGAAATTGAAGAGAAAACGCAATAAACGAGTTCCATTATCTAGGAATGGTGTTAACAACCCAAAATGACATTAAGATCGAAATAAATAAAATTTCCTCTTCAAAAGTCAGGCTAATAGACCTTGTGGCGGGGCGTAATCTCCTAGTAGCTAGGACACGGTTCCCACATCTCAAGGGGACCAGGCGGTCTCCTGATCAATTTTCTGTTTATGAAACTGATCATATTGCGATCGACGCCAGACACTCCTCCAAGGAGCCAATGTTCACTCGGATCATTACCTTGTTGCAGCCAAGGTACGTATGCGGATATCTCGAGCACTGCGGAGTCGAGTAAGATCAACAAAGTTTGACGTCGCGAAGCTGCAATCGCAAGAGACCGCTAGGACCTTCGCCGAACGTGTATCCCTCAAGCCCTCTTAAGAGCCCATGGAAAGTGCACAAACCATAGAAGAGCAATGGAGACGTTGCCAATGCACCATCAGGGATGTTGCCTCTTATGTGTTAGGTTACTAGCCGTGAGTACAGACGGGTACGTGCAGAAAACAGAATGCATACATGACCACGGTGCATCGATGAACGTAAGCTGCTCATAAGGAGCAGCATGCGCTTTTCAGAAGGAAAAAGAAAGGGCACGAGCAGCGCGTGATTGAGGAAATGTAGAGATGTTATCGAAGGAGTGCCGTTCGAAACTTTTACCAAGGAGTAAAACGAACATGCCAAGGTTATAAAGCCAGAGCGGAAGCCTACAGTGATGAATACAGACACCTCGTAGTTGAATCACAGTCGATGCTGAGAATATGGAAAGACTATTTCTCCGGAATGTATACCGCGAAGATGGCCAAGATACCGGTGTCAGGCAGAGCGCGCTATTCACACTCGACGAAGATGAGAGAGAATTCCCTCCACCCGACTTAGGCGAAGTTAAGAAAGCGATATCAAACTTAAAGTCGAATACGGCTGCTGGCGCAGGCGGCCTGTCTGCTAAACTAGTTGGTTGGGAACATGCACCAGCTCATCTGTAAGATATGGTCGGAAGAAAGCATGGCTGATAAACGGAATGTCAGCATCTTTTGCCCTGTCCATAAAATAGGAGACCTGCGTCCACTACAGATGAATAAGTCTCATTAACATCGCATATAAGATCTTCTCGGCAGTATTATGTGAGCCCCTGAAACCGTTTGTGGATAACCTGATCGGCTCTTATCAGTGTGGTTTCAGGCCAGGTAAATCCACAATAGACCAAATATTTACGCTACGGCAGATCTTGGAGAAGACCCGGGAATACCAAATCGACACTCGCCACCTTGTCGTCGATTTCAAGGCTGCATATGACAGCATGTATAGAGATGAGCTATACAAGGCCATGTCTAGTTTTAACATCCCTGCCAAACTCGTCCGACTCTGCAGGATGACAATGGAGAATTCTTGCTGCTCCATTAAGGTCGGTAATGAGCAAACCGAGACCCTTGATGTTAAAAAAGGATTTAGGCAAGGGGACGCGCTTTCATGCAACTTTTTCAACATCTTGCTTGAAAAGATCGTGCAAGAGCCACTGGCCAACACAAGAGGTACGATCTATCTCAAGTCTACGCAATTGCTTGCGTACGCCGACGATATTGACGTGATTGGACAGACACAGCGAGACGTCGATAAGGCCTTTGTAATCATTGAGGTAGAAGCGGCAAAGATGGGTCTTAAGGTTAATGAGGGTAAAACCAGATATCTGCTTTCATCGAAAAAAGACCGGCAACGCCGACGTATTGGCCAAAACGTCACCATGGGCGGACATAACTTTGAAGTGGTCAAGGAATTCGTCTACCTTGGATCACTGATGACCGGCGAAAACAACACCAGCGCTGAGATAAAACGCAGAATCACTCTTGCCAACCGCTGTTTCTTCGGGCTCGAGAGGCAATTGAGAAAATGAGAATTAGAGCCCTCTCTCGGAAAACCAAGGTGACACTATCTAAGCCCGTGATCATCCCAGTCCTCCTTTACGGCGCAGAGGCCCTTAACAAAAGCGGATCAAGATGCCCGTGGTCCATCCGAGGGGAAAATTATGCGCACTATCTACGCTCCCGTTTGTTCAAACGGTGTATGGAGGAGAAGATTTAACGAAGAACTGTACGGGTTGTACAGCGACATTGGCCTGGTACCACGTCTCCGACCGAAGAGTCTTCGAATCCACGGCGGAAGAATCGCGCGGCAGAGGACGGCCGCATCTACGGCGGCGCACCCAGGTGGAAGGGGATCTTAACCAACTGGGCGTGCGGCGCTGGAAACAGTTGGCCAAAGGACGTGCCAGCTGGAGACGCTGGTTGGTTGAGGCCCAGGTTCACTACGGACTGTAGCACCACCTAAGTATGTAAGTAAGATCAACTTCCAAAAACCTAGGTCTTTAAATAGATGTTCATTGGCGAATTGCCTAAACCTCGCAATTATTCCAATCAAACCACTTTGCATCAGCCATCTTCGGACAGTTTGGGTAAACACTTTCACTCCATAATCTGCCTCCGTTGGGGCTCTCTATTGTGATGACGAAAGATCTGAAATGAAGTCAATCAACAACATGGTCATGGGCAAAACACAGGTCATCTATACTGTTTAGAGATTCGCCATTTTTCCATAGTCCTGTATAGCGATCACATAACGATATCCACCTAAATCACTTGACCTCTTGGTCACAGGCAAGATCACTCGTATTGTATGTTCATCAACGATTTTCAAATGATTGCACCACACAATATCAATTCCAACATCATTGTTCGTTCATTCGCTTCCCAGAGCGCCGGCCGTCATCGGTGCCCTTCCTATCATTAACGTGCCCATTCGAATCCGCGGCCCATAACACACCGAAGAAACACCAATTAACCGTGAATCACATCCAATTCGTTGTAGTCAGCGTTGTCGTAGTCGTGAGCTCGGTCGCTCTCGTTGCCGACACCAAAGCAGTGGAACAAAAACGGAAACAACAACATTAAAGAAAACACAAAACTCCACCATCATCACCGTCATCGGCCCGGGGAGCCTGGATGCTAATTTGTGTTTTATTGCTTCGCATCACCAATTAAAGAGCTGAGATCTCTGGCCACCATCTCTGTTTCGTATACGCAGCAATGGCCCGGCGCATTGGGGCCATATCGGGAATCCCAATAGCCGATGCAGCTGCCGCGTTTATGGATACTGCTGTTGCTGCTGTAGTGGCTGCTGCTCATTGCTGCCGTTGAGATTTATGGCCCTGGCACGAAACTCACATCAAATGTTCCGCCCACAACACCACCGATGTATGAGCTGCGACCAGTATCTATGGGTATATGTATGTATGTATGTGTAGTGTACGCACCACACGTCACGGCTGAGCTGCATTCGGATGGAGGACATAGCGAAATTCTGACATTTATCCGCTTCGGGGGGCACCTTTACGTCGTTTTACGACATCGGTTTCTCGGTTTCATTGACCTAACTCCACCTAACCACTGACTGGCCCAGCTCAGGTAAGTGAGCTGATATGTAGAGTGTGTACATTGCATGTCGATATGATGCCGAAAACCATCGCTAACAGAACAACGCCACCAGAGGTTCCCCTTAAAGGTCGACAAGGACACAGGGTACTTCCTCAATTGCGGACGTACTGTGGCCTAACGAAATAGCCGCAACACAAATGGGATGCGAAAGAGTGAAATCAGTTGCCACCCAACTGCTTGGCCACGTGGCCCTTCTTCCTCAATAGACACAATGAGTATTGAGTACTAAGTTATGATAGCGTCGAGGGTGCAGGATAACCACACAGAACTATGTATGCTGGCCGTCAAGGGACATACTCGTAATCGTATTCTAAGGATATGCGGTTATGTTGGTTCATATCCTCGTATCATTCGCTCGCCTTCCTTGTATGCTGACAAGTGGGACTACAACTACGAGAATGTCTGTCTAAGACGGTAATGCGGCGGCAGCTATTCGAAGGACCATATAAGAAAAATAACCAAAACAGAAATTGTTGGAAAAAATCAGTGAAGCAGACGTAAAGCGCAACAGGAGGTTCCCCGGGGATGGATTGCAGAGCTCTGTGCTTCGTGCTTCGTGTACAATGTACATGTAACGTGTTTCCCTTCACCGATTTCGTTTTGTCCTTCCTTCGGTTTCTGTTTTGCTTTGTTAGAATTTTATTGGCTGACTAGTGGTGGCAGCGTGACGGAGTGCAAGGACAGGGATGGTAGTCATAGTCGAAGCCGGTCGCATGTTGGTGAAGGGCGCGTTGCTTTTATGCTTTTATGATGTGAGAGACATGGATCTGGAGGCCAACACGTGACTGCTGACAGATTAGCATATGTTTGCTGGCAAAATTGGAAATAAATCTCCGTAAAGTTATCCAATTAAAGAGGAAACAATTCGACATTCTTGTCGTTGGTTTGTCGTTTTTTTCTTATTTCTTTACTCTGCCAAGCCGCGCCGGCCGCTTGGTGTGCGTGTGAGTGTTTGTTTTCCATGGAAGAGTGTGTTCCTTGGCGCGGTGAAGGAAGTCTCATGATTGAGTGAATCCGAGGGAAGTCATGGCGGGATCAAGTGGGAGCTACATACATTACGGAGAGCTATGTACGTGCGTGGCGTTATTTATGAGCGAAATAAAAGATAATATATATTGGATCAATCCAAACGTGTGGTGGATGAGTGGGACACAAGGCGAACCCGTTCAAGAAGCCTGTGTATTGTAGATGGATCCCTACGAGTTGTTTTGTCAATTTTATGGATCAACAATCTGATATGTTGTATTTGAGACAATCTGCTTAGTTAAAGTAGAATAAGTAACGATTTTACGGAATGTTGCGACTAAAAAGGGTGTTAACGTCACGTATACATACTCTTATAGCAGTGGGGATCCTTCTTTCGAATATTGTTTTCTGAGATTGGGTTCCATCGGTTGACAACAGGTTATGGAACCACTCACACCATCTTATGGCCCGTACAAGCCCTTAATAATAGCATTTTCTCGTTTTCTAAGAGAAACATTTACACGAGTGATTGAGGGTTGGTAAATCCTTTTATTCCGCCTGAGGCCGACGGAGGTGGAAAGGATGGCTTAGAGTCCCACCATTTTTTGCTTGTAATGTACAAGTGTTCGAATTTTAAGGGATTCGGAGGGTGACAGAAAAGCAGAAAGAAGCGTTGAAATGCATAAAACACCCGGAAGGCATTCCCACAGTTTAGACGGTAGGACTTACATACATCCATGTGTACGTACATATGTATGTATGTATGTGCAGAGCTCGGTATGAGTCTGAGCCTAAACGAATAAGCCTCTCAAGCCGACACGATCTTAACCAACTGCTTCTAGTGCAGTTTTCACTTAAAATATTAAGGTTATTTGCTTTTTTTCACTGTGGTATCAATAGGAATCAGGCTTCCAATGCCTGATGCTATCATGCAGCCCCAGACCATTACCGAACATTACCACCGTGCTTAACTGTTGAATTCGTAGTCTGTTCTTCAAATTCTCTGTTTTTCGCTTTCCATGTGTAGAGTGAGTTTTTTTGATTCCAAAATTTTGGATTTTCTCTGCAAATGCTAGTGTGTTAAGCCACCCCTGAGAGTGAACGAACATCAACGACCCAAGCCACTGCACTCCGTTCAGGTTGTGTGTATAACAACACATCATAAGAGAATATAAAACTCTTGAACCTTCGCGAGTCTCTAAAAAAAAAAAAAAAAAACACACGGAAGTGTGCTAAATGAACCATATGTCTAAGGGTTTCATTTGACACACTTAAAGATTAAGTTTGTCAATCAATACGTTTGATGTATGAATTTAAGACACTTATTCGTGTTAAAAACTATAACACGTTCTATTGTGTGTCATGGATTCATGGATAAAAGCTCTAACTACCCTTGAAGTGTGTAGCAGCAACACACTTAATAAAGGAACACACTTTGGATCAATCAATCAAACAAAAGGGTAATTTTCCAATTATGTACATACATATGTATGTATACGCAACCTTGCCAGAAAGTAAATTGCGAGTCGAATCCATGGTGTAAAGTCAACACACTGGACAGTCGGATCCATAGTGTAATGGGTTACACATTGGACTCTCAACCCAATGATCCGAATTCAAATCTCAAGGTTCGCAGTTACCAACAACAAAATGTACACACTGGACTCTCAACCCAGTGAATCCCGTGTTTAAGTCTCAAGGTTCCTGTGAACACTTTTCGCAGTGAACAAAAGAAAAAAACTCGTCCTTGCTCTCCGAGCATTTCTCGCTTCGAGGCTCCCTTTTGTGTGTATAGTTAGGAAATTTCTCTTTTTGTGTTATTTCAATATAACACACTTAAAATTGCATTAAAGATGACTACAATGAAAACACATCCTTCGGTGTACTACAGTAACATACTTACTATTTGCAGTGTCATGTGAGCGACGCATAATCGACTGCCTCGAATTCTCCTGCACACTCTCACTGACAGGGGCGATGTTTTCCGCAGATCTTTCATTTCGTCGACGTACGGGTGTTGGTTTATAGTCTACTGAACTACCACCACACTGCGAATAGCCCTCTCCTCTCCAAATGGTAAGTGTGTTACTGCAACACACCGAAAGTGTGCTTTCATTGTAGTCATTTTTAATGCAGTTTAAAGTGTGTTATTATGAACACACACAAAAGCGGAAATTTCCCAACAGTACACACAAAAGGGACATTTCCCAATTATGTACATATATGCAACCTTTCCAGACCAATACGCCATGGATCCGACTCGCAAATTACGTTCTGAAAAGGTTGCAAATATATAGTTGGGAAATTTCCCTTTTGTTTGGTTGATTGATCCAAAGTGTGATCATTATTAATAAGTGTGTCGCTGCTAACACACAAAGGTGTCATTAGAGTTTTTATTCATGTCACGCAATAGAACGTGTTATGGTTTTAACACGAATAAGTGCCTCAATTTCAAAGATCAATGTGTTAAGTGACACACTTAATCTTAAAGTGTGTCGAATGACACACTTTCTGCGTGTTGTTTAACACAGTAGCATTTGCAGTGTTGGTAGGACGATTATGGTGACCGTAAAATGGGAGAAACGCGCGGAATCTTGCCCGAATAGAACACCCATTTTGATAAATGGTAGCTTCATCCTTTGTACTAAAACGAAATATCTATATTAGGTTACTGGTGGTGGCGGTCGACGCCATAAAATCGGTAGTAAACTTGGCCGCGGACCCCATACAAAAAAGAGATGAAGAGATTGCTATTGTCACACTGAAAACAGAAAACAGCTACATATCTTCAAAGTGAATGATTGGCCTGTAAAGACCGGACTGGAACTAGCGTCCTACAAAACGGAGACTGTGCTCATAACCAGCCACAAGAAGATAGAATCAGGGGAGTACCTAGATGTTATACTGGACAACAAGCTCTCCTTTAGGGATCACGTAAGGTACACTAGCGAGAGGGCGGTAAGCACACAAGGAGCATTCTCACGAATGCTCCCACATCCTACTCTCACGAGTAGTCACTTCAGTCCTACTGTATGCTGCACCAATATGGGCTGGAGGGCTGGAGCACTCGCAGTAAAACGACTGAAACAGATGATGACGTCGGTCTATAGAATAACGCAATAATGACAATAAACGAGTTCAGGATCACCTTAGATGACGCAGTGTTTATCATAGCAGGAATGCTACCCATCGGCTTAATCGCAAACGAGATCAAGAGGGTATATCGCAAGCGAGCGTCTGACCGGTAGCAGACCAAGCGTATAAAAGTTGAAGAACGGGCAACATCCTTAGCAATGTGGAAAACCAGATGAGATGCCTCCACAAAGGGACATCAAGAGCGGAATTACCACCTTTCGCAGTATCTGTCTGGACACGGCGGCTTTCGAAAGTATCTCCGTTCATAGATGTGGACATGACAGATCACCGCTGGGTCCACAATGTCCAAATCCTCAAGATCATGCAGTTTTTGACTGTAGTCGCTTTTTGCTAGATAGACAATGGGTGACTTACCAAGCCCCAAAAACCTGGTCCCTTACATGATGGACTCAGTCGATAACTGCAATGAGCTATGTATGTTCGTACATTATGTTAGTCTATTCAAGGCTACGGCAGGCCGAAGCAGTGAGAAGAGCTCAGGAGGCCATCATCCGAAATATAGCTTAAGTCGCTAACCAGCCCCGCGAAGTAATACCTAAAGGCCGTGCCGCGGGGAGAGTTTAGTGCGTAGGCGCGAGTAAGAAGGAGAACAAATACCCGCGAATCGTGGTAACGTGGGTTGCTAGTATCCTCCGAAGATTCCACCCAAAACATAAAAAAATAAAAAGAAAATAAACTGTCAGAGTTCGGAAGTCCCTATTGGAAGACCCAATACAACGATGCGACAAAATCAATCTTTCATATCAAGAACTACGAAAAAGATAAGGATTATGCGGGAAGGGGAAGCAGGTGTACTCGGACCACTCCCAATATCATCGGACCCTTCCTTCCAACTACTGATTAAATTAAACATTATTGTTCCCTCGTAAATATAGACATTAATCCGGGCAATACGTAGTGGCTGCAGTAAGATAACATTCCTTACCGTATAGTACTTAAAACCAGCAATTTACTTACGCGGAGGACTTAACAGAAAGGAGCTAGTAAAGGGGCAACCGAAATCGTGCGATTTGACGCCCACCAATTATTACGCTGCAGAGCCCCAAATCTTTCATTTACGTTGATAAGATCTTGAAAACCTTTAGTGAGGTTATTGGAGAAACATAATCCCAAAATTCTTTAAAGAATGATCCCAAACGGATCCATTAAAAATGTTGAATGGCTTGACTTGTGGTGCTGGGCATGAACCATTCAGTGATCTCCTACTGACACCAATAGCATCATCATCATTCAACATTCGCTCACCAATACGTACAGCTTACTCGTATCTGTTTTCTTTGTGATTCACATTGGAATAGTGAAATCCCACTAATACCACATGTTCTTTCTAGATCATGCACATATCAAGAACCTTGCAACTGCCCCAATTTCAGTCAGACAAACAGCATCATTCCCCGCACTACATGGCGATGTGTATGCCTCATCAATGCGATATTCTAGCACAAGACTCTCATAGAGCAAAGCGAAAATAGAAAAAGAGGAAAACTACAAACACGAAACACTTAAAAGTACAATCATGTTCGGATTGAATAGCAATCAATGCGCGAATACCATAATTACCGATCGCTTCACTATCACGACTGCTTTCAGTGGGCGGCGAGCGGCACACATTTCGCTTGACGCACTCGACCGACCATTCCACTCTACTAGAAAGTCAACAATACTTTTCAGTACTATTTACTGTAGCAGAAAAAAAAGTACGTTTTTCCCATACCGGGAATCGAACCCGGGCCTTCTGGGTGAAAGCCAGATATCCTAGCCACTAGACCATATGGGACGTGATGGATTCCGTGCCAGTGTTGGAAGTGAACGAATCTCGAATCATAAGTTAATTATTAAAAGAAACATGCTGTGACACCAGCCGAAAATAGTTGTAACGAAATTCGAATGCGAATGTGAACAGACGGTGGTTTTTCGTAAACATCTCTTGAGGCAAATCACTTGGTGCCAGGTTCGACCTATAAGTTGAATGCCTTAGAACCCCCTCCGGTTTTTCTAGTGAGTTACTGTTCCTATATAGCCTGGCGTTTTCCTAATAGAACACAATTCCTCTCTATCAGATGGCAACTATTTAACTCACAATACCTGCGGGATCACTTGAATCTTGAACCACTTGAACCACTCTTGAAGTCAGTCGAACTCTTCTCTTATTTTTTGCCTCTCTACCTGTTTTTTGCTCACAGAGGTTATGGAACTTACCTTCGTTACCTTCGAGTAGTACCACAAAACTTTATTTTACACGTGGTGAGGAGAACACAAGCAGCGCGCGAGGAATACCGGGCGGAAAAAAAGGCGCTGCAGCTAAGAAAGAGTAAGGAGGGTAGGGCCTTGGCATGTACGTAGTTTCTGATTGTACTCAACATGGCGAGACGCCAGCAACGATCCCTGATAACTTACTTACTTACCTACAGAGGTGGCGCTACAGTCCGGTGTGAGCTTAGGGCTCAACCAACAAACCTCTCCAGCTGGCACTGTTTTTGGGAGCTGTCTCCAGAGACGTACTCCCAGTCAGTTAAGGTCCAATTCATTCTGTGTGCACCACCTTAGATTCGGTCGTCCTCTGTGCGTCGTCCCTCGGGGTTGGGCTCGAAGACCTCTCCCGGCAGAGCAGTGTTATTCATTCGCTCTACATGACCTAACTACCTCAGACGTTGGATCCGTAGACATCGTACTAGGCCGATGTCGCTTTACAGTCCGTATAGTTCGTCGTTGTGTCTTATCGTCCACTCTCCGTTTATACAAGGCGGACCAACGCAGAATTTTCCTCTCGAAACAACCAAGGGCTCCTTCATTCGCTTTCGTTAAAGTCCACGTCTCTGCGCCATAGAGGAGGACCGGAATGATTAAGGTTATGAATAGCGCAAACTCAGTTTTTCGAAAGAGGGCTCTACTTCTCAATTGCCTCTTGAGCCCAAGGAAACAGCGGTTGACAAGAGTAATTCTGCGTTTGATCTCAGCGCTGGTGTTGTTGTCGCTGGTCACTAATGAGCCGAAGTAGACGAAGTTCTTGACCACTTCGAATTTGTAGCTGTCAATTGTGACGTTCTGGCCGAGACATCGGTGTTGTGCGGGTTCTTTGGTTGACAGCATATATATATTTCGTTTTACCTTCGTTAGCCGAAAGACCCATTTAAGCCGCTTCTGCTTCAATTACGTCCAATTACGTCAATTATTTTTTAGAGATTTCACTGCAAACGCTAGTGTGTTAAATAACACGCAACAGTTCTATCGTTCGACACACTTTAAGATGAAGTGTGTCACATAACACGTTTGTTCTCTAAAACTGAGACACCTGTCCGACTGTCCAACTCCATCCAAAGAATTGTTTCCCTGTTTCCTCCCACTGAAATCGTTATAGCGGGCGATTTCAATGTTCACAATTCTCAGTGGCTTCGACATTCTGGACAGACAACACCCGAAGGAAGGTATGTCAAATTTTCGCTGAGTTGAATCAATTAACCCAGCTTGTGTATGAGCCATCTCGTATCCCGGATGTTGCCAGTCATACCGCCAACACCCTGGATTTGTTTCTTACCTCTCAACCTGATAAATACACTTTGAATGTATTATCTCCTCTAGGATCGTCCGATCACTGTATCATATCACCTTAATTCCCATATTCCTTCCATACAGTTAAAGAAAAAGCGCCGAAAAGAATAGCATGAATATATAAGAAAGCTGATTGACGTGGCCTTAACATCTTCTTTCGGAGCTTTAAGTGGTCGTTGTGCCTCCTCGACAACGACGTGGACGCCGCACCTGATATGATCACAAACATTATTCATACTGGCACAACCACCTTTATCCTCAACAAGATAAAAAGTATTAAGCGGATAATGCGTGGTTTGACTTGAGCTGTAAAGAGGTTACTAGGTTGAGAGAGATAAGTTTTCGGAATTATAAGGCAAACCCCACTGAGGAAAACCGAAAAAGAAGCCAGAAATGACTGCGACTCCCATATTCGACGAGCTAAATTTTTACACGGCCAAAAACTGAGGCGTAAGATCCAATAATGTCCCAAAGGTAGCAGAAGTTTTTGGTCTTTCGCCAAAAACATGAAGAACCGCGTCTCGTCGTCTATACCGACGCTCATCCACAATGATATTCCAGCTGTCAAACCCTTAGACAAAGCCAATCTGCTTGCTGTCCATTTCGCAGCAAACTCGCAGCTTCCCAAATCATCTTTGTCACCGCCTGTTCTGGAGCACGTTAATTCTACCATGGGGCAAATTTACTTCCGTACTCGTACAGTTGCAAGGGTTCTTAAAGAACTTGACATACACAAGTCCGCTGGCCCAGATGGTATTTCCCCAATAATTCTGAAAGTTGTTCTTTTACGCTGGCAAAACCACTGCGTAAGCTTTTTCACCTATCCTACTCTTCTGGGCTCTATCCGAATAGGTGGAAAACAGCATTTGTCCAGCCCATTCCCAAAAAAGGCGAATCTTTCCTGCTATCTTTCGAATCGTTCAATCCAAGTTGTCTTGGACGGATTCAAGTCTGACACTCACTTTGTAAATGCTGGTGTTCCCCAGGGCTCCATTTTGTCTCCGACACTCTTTCTCATTCTTATAAATGATCTCTTGTCTGTTACTTCTAATCCAATCCATTCCTTCGCTGACGACAGTACCCTTAGCTTTTCATATTCGGTCACTTCGTTAAGCTCATTAAATTCCGATATCGACAGCATCATCCATCATCATGGGGTAAAAACAATAAAGTAGAATTTAGTGCTTCCAAAACACAATGCTGTCTTCTGTCGCTAAGGCGTAACACTGACCCATTGCCATTATCCATGAATGGCAATGGTATCTCTGAAAACGACAAGCTTTCCATCCTGGGTATGTGCATCAGTGACAACTTTTGTTGGAACGATCACATATTTAGTGTCGCAAAGAATGCCGCGAAATGCCTATGTTTCCTATACAGATGCAAGAAATTCTTCACCGTTCATTCGTCCTAGATTGGAGTTCAACGCTCATGTCTGGTCTGGTGCATCTAAGACCTCACTGCTCACAAACTCATTACACTCGCTGGGTCACCGCAGGAATGTCTCCTGTCTTCCATTGTTTTATCGTTATTTTCACCATAAATGCTCTGATGAAACAGCCTCTTCAAAACTTCTCCCGCGATACACGCCTCTCCCGGAATGAATTCTCTCTGAAGCCTGTTTTCGGTCGTACTGTCAAATATTTTTTTTTGTTTGTTGAAGGCTTCTGCTATCTGCTGGATAGCAAATATAGAGACTCTTTCTTCAACCGAACCACACGAATGTGCAACGCGCTACCTCGTTCGGTCTTCCCCTTTCAAAACAATATGCAGACATTTAAGACCAATGTCAAAAGGCACCTCCTCTCCCTCTCCCTGTTACCTTCCGCTCGCACAACGTTTGACGTTATAAGGCCTTAGCCTTGAGTGCGCGTATGTCCATAAAAAAAAACAACCCATTCGTGTTAAAACTATAACACGTTCCATTGCGTGAAAAAAAAAAACTCTTATAACACCTTAAGTGTATTGCAGCAACACACTTATTAATAATTAACACACTTTGAATCAATCAATCAAACAAAATGGAAATTTTTATATGCAACCATTCCAGAAAGTACTTTGCGAGTCGGATCCATGGAGTAATGGTTAACACACTATGTAGACTCTCAATCCAGTAATGCGGGCATTTAGACACTCAACTACTGCCCTTTTGCATTCTACTTTGGTCCTTCGAGCCGGATGGCATGATCATCATGATGTTGCTTCGGACTCGGGAAGCAATTGAGAAGCCCTCTAGGTGTAAACCAAGACAACGATAAACAAGACCCTTATCATTCCGGTTCTGCCTTATGGCGCAGAGGCATGGACCTAATCGAAAGCGGATGAGATGGCCCTTGGTCATTTTGAGAGAAAAATTCTGATGAATTGTACGGGCTGTACAGGGACATGCGTCTGCGGATCCAACGCCTAAGATGGCTAGGTCATATAGAGCGCGTATAGGTCCGGTAGGTCTTTAAATCCAAACCAAATGAGGTCTGGACATTCACCAAGAAGCAAGCAATAAAAATCTAAGCCTTTTGGTTGAGAGCATATACGTATTTCGTTTTACCTCCGTTAGCCGAATGACCCATTTTAGCCGCTTCTGCTTCAATTACGTGCCAATTACGTCAATGTCATCAGCGTACGCAAGCTATTGTGCAGACTTGAATTAGATCGTACCTCTTGTTTTGGCCAGTGAGTCTCGTATGATCGTTTCAAGCATGGTGTTGAAAAAATTACATGACAGCCCGTCACCTTGTCTAAGTCCTCTTTTATCCTATCCTTTTTTAATGGACCAGAGAGAATTCTCCATTGTCATCCTGCATAATCTGCTGAATTTGGCAGGGATGTCAAAACTGGATATGGCTCCGTATAGCTCGTCCCTATGCACACTGTCATACAAAATTGACGAAAAGGTGATGAGTGTCGATTTGATATTTTTGGGGTCTTCTACAAGATCTGCCGCAATGTGTTAAGAACCTACCAGAATATCCACAAAGGATTTCAGGCGTTTACACAGGACGGCAGAGAAGATCTTGTATGCGATGTTAAGGCGACTTATTCCCCTGTAATTGGCGCAGTTATAGGGGTCTCCTTTCTTGCGGACTGAGCAAACGATGCTGAGATTCCATTCATCAGGCATGCTTCCTTCCGACCATATCTTACAGGTGAGCTGGTGCCTGCGCCATACTAGATCATCCCCAGCTGCTTTAGACAGTTCCGCGGACAGTCCTTTCGCTCCAGCAGCTTTGTTTGACGGTCGGGGGAACGGAATTCTTGTCAATCGTCATCCAAGTTGAGTGGGACATCCTGCCTGACAGCGGTATTTGAGTCTTCCTCGCCATTTAAAAATCTGCAGAAATTATTTTTCCAGATTCTCAGCATCGACTGCGCCTCTACTACAAGTTGTCTATTCTCGTCTCAGCAGTCGTCGGTCCGGGGCTTGTATCAACCGGATAGCTGTTTTACCTTTCGGTAAAACTTCCGATACCGGCTTTATAGCCTTGGCATGTTCGTTTTACGAACAGAGCAGAAGCCTGCAGGGATAAGCACGGACAACTAGTAGTGGAGTCACAGTCGATGCTGAGATTGTGGAAGGACCACTTCTGCAGACTGTATAACGGCGATGATAGTCAAAATGCCGCCGTCAAGCAGAGCGAATCACTCACAATGGACGAAGACGAAGGAGAATCCCGTCCACCCAACCTAGACGATGTTAAGATAGCGATATCGAAACTTAAGTCTTATAAAGCTGCTGGAGCAGACGGACTCCCCGCGGAGCTGTTTAAAGCAGCTGGCGATGAGCTGGTTAGGTACATGCACCAACTCATCTGCAAGATATGGTCGGAAGAACGCATGCCCAATGAATGGAATCTCAGTATCGTTTGCCCGGTCCATAAGAAAGGAGACCCCTATGACTGCGCCAATTACAGAGGGATAAGCCTCCTGAACATCGCGAACAAGATCCTCTCTGCCGTACTGTGTAAGTACCTGAAACCATTCGTGGACAATCTGATAGGTTCCTACCAGTGTGGTTTCAGGCCAGGAAAATCCACGATAGACCAAATACTTACACTACGGCAGATCTTGGAGAAGACCCATGAATTCCAGGTCGACACGCACCATCTTTTCGTCGACTTCAAAGCCTCGTATGACAGTGTTTATAGAGACGAGCTATACAGAGCCATGTCATGTTTTAACATTCCTGCCAAATTCTGTGCAGGATGACTATGGAGAACTCTCGCTGCTCCATTAAGGTCGGAGGTGAACTAACCGACCCCTTTGATGTTAAAAAAGGTTTTATGTACGGGCTGTACAGCGACATCGGCCTGGTTAGACGTCTTCAGATCCAACGTCTAAGATGGTTAGGCCATGTAGAGCGAATGGACATCAACGCTCCGACCCAAAGAGTCTTCGACTCCAACCCCGAGGGACGACTGGGCGTGCGGCACTGGAAGCGGCTGGCCAAAAAACTGTAGCGCCATCAAAGAAGAAGAAGAAAACTTCCGGACTTCCTTGCTGCTGTAATACATCTCCATCTCCTCAATTCACGCTCCTTCTTTTTCTTTTTGTCTTTCTCGTCTTTCGATGCAGCATTGCCTTGTAGTCGTCTTGCTTAGCTGCATTGGCCTGCCTGCATTCGTCCTCAAACCACGAGTTTTTGCTGGGCGGTGGTGTCGTAAAACTCAGCACATCATCAGTGACAGCTTCTTTAACAGCTCTATGACAACGCTTCCATTCCTGTTCTATCGTTAGTGCAGGCGGTGTCGAACTTTAAGAGGGATCGGTCTGCAAAGATCTTAGCGCTCGGTTGGGAATGTAGCTTTCTGACGTCAAAACTTAGTGCTGGTCTTGTTTATATGCTGTTAACAGAGAAGAAGGATAAAATGTAACGATCGGCAGCTATAATTCCGTTGTGGTGAATGAGTTCACGTACCTCGGGGCAAATATAAACTCCACGTATGACATCATCGTGGAGATCCGGTGCAGAATCACCCTCGGCAACCGCTACTACTTCGGTTTGTCAAAACAGCTATGGTCCAAACTCCTGTCCCGCAGAACCAAAGTTATGCTCTACAAGACACTTATCTTACCAGTCCTGTTGTATGGAGCGGAAAACTGATCTTGTCTGCAAGGAAGGCGAATGGAGGAGAAGACATAACCGCGAACTCTATGAGCTGTACAAAGATGTGGATATAGTCCTTAAGGCAAAAATGCGTCGACTACTATGGCTCGGCCACATCAAACTTATGGACACCAACGCTCCAGCTAAGAGGATCTTCGAATCCGAGGCTCCTAGTTCGAGAAGAAGGGGGAGACCGAACCTCTGATTCGGTCCAAAAATAGAAGACTCAGAGTGTACTAACTCAGGCCCAGACCCTCGATGAGTTGCTGGCCTGAAAAGTAAGTAAGTACATTTTGAGAAACAATTTGGTCAATAATTGTGACGTGGTGTCGGAAAATGAATTAAATTAAAAAAGAAATAGAATGTCTGTGTTTGCGATTCAAATCGACTCTCAACTCGACGGCGAGAACTGCATATCTTGGTCGGTCCTGATGAGGAGCCTGCTAGTCCCAACGGATTATTGGCACGTTGTAGAAAAGGCAAAGGATGAAAAGCTGTCTGCTGCGGATAAAGCTGCATGGGGAAAGGACAGCTGCCAACCTGTAATGGAAAAGGGCCCGCCCGTAAGGTAAACGTACGTACAACGACTACTACACTGCATGTGATAAGTGTGTTAATGTAACACACCAAAAGGTGTGTTTTCATTGTAGTCATTTTTAGTGCAATGTTAAGTGTGTTATTATGAAAGCACACAAAAAAGGGAAATCCCCAACTATGTATATGCAACATTGGCAGAAAGTGATCCAGTTCTCAAATGTCTAGGTTCCTGTGATCACTTTCCTTCACAGCCAACGAAAGAAAAGACTAATCTAGTCCTCTCTTGATTGATTCTTTTTGTTGTGAAGCAACAGCGGGATGATCATACCATCTGCCTGGAAGGTTCAATGTAAAATGGGAAAGTAGAGGTTAAGTTTTTTGCTCTTTGATGGCTGCGGACATTGAGATTTAAATTCGGATCCCAGGCATGTTACATCTGCAGCTCTGAACCAGTATGGAGGATTTTATCATTCGAAGTGCACGACCGGGTTCCCACTATTGTCCACCTTGCAGTTCATTTCGAAAATGGACAAAGAGTATATTTCACTGGGAACAATATACAAGAAGTTGTTAACAACCCGCGGGACACAACATTAACAGCATTCTTCAAATTATGTGCTCAAGATGATTTCGCGAAAATACTGACATATGACAGAGTTCCAAGTTACAGTTACTATACATGGAACCAGAGTTCTAAAACCTTTCAGCGAGAATCGTCTTCAATGACGATTCACCTACATCATTAAGATGTTTATTTGCCGACATAGTATGTAATTGATTCTGTTACTCTATGGAATAAATTTCGAGAAAACGTATTTGACGAAGCATTATTTGAATTGAACAAAGAAGTAGCGCTCCAAGGGTGAGCCACCGTGCGCGAGCAAAGGCGGGACAATCCCATAGGAAATGCTCTCCAGTATCATCCTCCTCGCAACATGCAGCACAGGTGGGCGTCTCACTGATGCCAAGCACGCAGAGGTGTATAGCAAAAGTGTAGTGGCCCGTAATGACTCCCACAAGCCTTCTGCAGTCGATTCTCCTTAAAGATAGGAGGAATACTGCAGGTTTCTTGCAGACATCAGGGCATACGCGCTTAGTTATCCTGCAACCTGGACAATCCATCTATGGCTGTGTGTATTAAACACCCAATCGTTAATGTAGGAATTTACCGTGGACGCAAGTAGACTTATAGTGGGCTCAGGTCCTAACAAGCTCTCCTCTGAACCCATTCTGGCGAGTTTATCAGGGATCTCATTTCCTGGGATCCCAGAGTGAACTGGAACCCATACAAGCCTTAGTGAATTTAGTCTGCCAACTCTGTTCTAGAAGGACTTGAGTTCAAGCACTAATTTGGAGCTAGTTAGGGGGTTGCGTACAGCTTTGAGTGCAGCTTGGCTGTCACTACAAACGCATATGCTTTTCCCACTCCACCTGTGCTTCACAACATAGTGCATTATGATTGCGTATATCTCTGATTGGAAGACAGACGCATATTTTCCTTACAAGATGTGCAGTCGGATGTTTTCGCGCTCAAAGAAGACCCCAGCACCGGGCCCCGCCCAGACCTGGAACCAGCCGTGAAAATGCGAAGACTATCCTTTCCAGGTTCAGTATCCGGCCAGAGCCAATCCTGACGCAATGGAAACTCAACTGTGAAATTGTAACGCATTAAGATAACGGGCGTCATTGCGTCAGAAGGCATGTCAATGAGACAGGGGTCGCAAGACAATTCTTGCGCAAGCACACCGTTATTCCTGTGCAAGTTGTACCAGAGGCCATTTCTCCTCAGACGAGACACGGTTTTCAGAGCACATCCTCTGATTATAGGTTATGTTGTATGTTGGCGTTACAGTCCATGAAGGACCAAAGCCGAGCCCATGTTGTGTGTGATTTTATTTTCCCATAGGTGAAAGGGACCTACAGTTTTATTGCCGGTTCCGAACGATGAAATTCGAGAAGCTTTCGTTGTACAGGGGATTTTGTCAGTACACCGCTGAGGAGAAGCACCGTGAAAAACATATCCGATGACATGGCTGTTGTCGGGATTCGATCCCGTGCCATCGGCGTTAGAGGCCAACACACTACCTACTGCGCCACGGCGCTCTCTCTCTCTCTGTAGGTTAGGTTAGGTTAACGTGGTAGGCCTAAGCCACACGTAGGCCGAAGTCGGCCCATTGTGATACCACCTGGATCAAGTTACCCTGATCCGCTACATGAGCACCAACTGGTGCTTCTAATGAAGCGATGGAGTTGAGCTATCTTTTGGTTTGCTAGCTCACTTAGATTGTCAAGGAAGGGCGCGCCGAGGTAGATCCTCCTGCGATTCGCAAAAGAGGGACATCAGCAGAGGAGGTGTTGTATTGATTCCTCCTCCTCCTCGTCCATGCAGCCGCGACGGAAGTCATTGGAGGGTAGCCCTAATCTGGTGGCGTGTTTTCCGATGATGCAGTGACCTGTAATGACACCCACTAGAGTACTTAAAGTTGCCCTTTTGGTTGCCACTAGGTCCCTGGTTCGTCCTAGGCTTAACTGAGGCCACAATTGTTTGGTGATAAAGCCAATATTGCTCTCATTCCATTGGAGGTTGGTCTCCTCTATGGTTTGAAGTTTTATCATGTGCTTCACCGTACTTATTTGTTTATCTATGTACCCGAGGGTAGGTAGGCTGAGTGTGCTTGACCCTAACTTTGCGAGTTCGTCGGCCACGCAGTTTTCTGGAATATCCCTATGCCCGGGAACCCACAGTATTTTAATATTGAACTGTTCTAGAGATAGGCGACAGTTATGAGATGTCTTTGATTTGTGGGTTGCAGCTGCCAGGGACCTTATCGCAGCTGGATGTCCGTGCAAATGCTAATATCCTTAGCGGATATTACATTGATCCTGAGCCATGCAAGGGCCTCTGTTATCGCTGTTATTTCTGCCTGATACACACTATAGTGATTTGGGAGTCTGAAAGATAGGTTGAGGTTAAGTTCCTTGGAGAAGACCCCACTACCTATACCCGACTCCATCTTAGAGCCATCGGTATAGAGGGCGATCGAATTCTTTGGTTTTACTTTCCCTTCAGCCCATTCGAAGTTCCTAGTGGCTCCTTATCCTTAGGGCCGCGCAAGCAGCAACTTGCTTGCTTAAAAGGTTCAATGGTGGAAAATGAAACAGAATGTTTAGGGCCTCCGTGGGGGTTGGTCTGACCGCTCCGCTTATGTGTAAGCTGGCCGATCTTTGTACCTTCCCCAGAAGGCTTCGATTGACTGCCTTGTCCAGAGCAGTCCACCAGACTACAACGCGATACAGGAGGATGGGCCTTATGACTGCTGTGTAGAGCCAGTGCATAATGCTTGGTTGGAGACCCCACTTCCTGCCCACCACTTTCTTACAGCTGTAGAGGGCAGTAGTTGCTTTCTTGACGCGATCAAGAATATTGGGTTTCCAATTCAGCCTCCTGTCAAGGACTAGGCCTAGATATTTAGCCTGCTCTTTGACTCGGTGGGTTGAGGGGCGGAATTTTGTATTTGTTAGTAAACAGTACTAGATCGGTCTTCTTAGGGTCCACAGTACTGCGTCTAGGTTTCTACTGTATGTAATACACTCATTGCCACGCATTGCACATCATTGCCATGTAGATCCACAGGACCTTTGCCGGCGATAAACAACATGTTTTGCCAAAAGCTCCTTTGCATTGCCAAAAAGCTGACAGCGCTTTGGTGGTTTTTGACTCATCATGTTTTGACCAGAGAAGCTTGCTAAAGATGACTCCTAGATACTTAGCCTCCTTGGATATCGGTATGGAAGTGCCCTTTAGTACCAGCTGAGTCATGTCAGTATTTTTCATCCTTCTCGTGAAGAGAACAACATCGGAATTAAGAGGATTGACCGACAGCCCATTTCTGATACACCAATCATCAATCACATATAGCGCCGCCTGTGCTTTGAGACGGACAGCCGCTAAGCATGAGCCGACAGAAAGAACCGCGACATCATCCGCACAGGCTTGGGCACCAAGCACCAAGCAGAGAGTCGACCATCATGCACCATAACAGCGGGGGCAGGACGCCCCTTGCGGGCAGCCCCTGTTAACGCCGGATTTGACACCCTGGTCGAGGCATGCATCAGCGATCAGTGTCCTGTGCACAAGCATTGCCTTGATCCACAAGACCAGTGCCTCATCTACGCCATGTAGACTGACAGCGTTACACATGCTGTCGAAAGTTGCATTACCAAAAGCTCCCTTAATGTCGATGAAAATGCCCAGCGCGTTCTCTTTCCGTTCGAGCGCGCATTCAATTCTCCCGACTAGGTTTTGGAGCGCAGTCTCAGCATTGCACCCATACGAAGTTGGGGCGGGTCGCTAGTTATATTTATACTCCTTCCTTAAATTTAATATTACCAGCTCCAGTTAGTGTTTTTGCGATTAATTAATTTAGTGAAATACTTAGGTGAATGGGTGTAGGTTCTCAAATTCGGACATTGTTCTCGCCTACCTACCTATCAGCTCTAAGCCAGTTTCATTCGACGCATAAATGCGCAATAAAAATCTAGTTAGGTTCTCTTCAAGCTTGACTCGCGGTATTTTTGTAACAAAAAAACCTGCAAAAAGCAGGAACTATTTTGCATCTAGAATAACTCGATAGCAAATAACGATATCAACGCGTAATTCCACATACTACAAACCATTTTAATTGGCAGTTCTTATAGTATTAGACGAAAACTATTTTAGAACTGCATATGGCCTGCTGCCAATTCCATTTGGTGTGTTGTAACAAAAATAACAAGTTTTGGAGGGAATTTCGTGTTTTTTTTTTTTCTTCTGTGGATTCTTGAGTGTACCTACGCGTAACTAGTCTCTGAGAGCACACAACAAGAAATCTGCATAGGTGGAGGGCTGGTCCAAAAATACCTTTTCTTACTAATTTATTCTTAATAGACGAATACAAAGCTGACGAACCCTGCAAACGATTAAATGACTTGCGATTCTGTCCCTGGAATGTCAGGTCACTTCATGAACCACGTGCGGGCAATCGATTGGAGCAAACCCTCAGCTGCTATAAAGCAGAAATAACCGCGCTCCAAGAAGTTCGATGGAATGGGCCAAGCAAAAGTCTAATTAAAAACTGCGACATCTACTACGGGAATTCCTACAAGGAGAACAAACAACGCTTATTCGGATGCGGATTCGTTATTCGAAGAAAACTCCGACAAAAAGTCTTAAGCTTTCGGGATGTATGCGAACGCCTCATAACAATCCGCATCAAAGCTAGATTCGGGAAAAATTGCTTGATATGCGCTCACGCCCCAACCAAAGAAAAGCACGCTCGACTCAAAGACGAGTTCTACGATCTCCTTGACAGAACCTACATATGTCCAATGTCCCAGCTCCCATATAAAAATAGTACTAGGAGATCTTAATGCGAAACTGGGCAAAGAGGGCATATTTGAGTCGATCACGGGGAGATATAGCCTACACGATACCACGTCCGAAAACGGACATCGGCTACTCGACTTCCTAGCAGGGCGTGGTCTCCTTCTGGCCAGCACACGATTCCCGCATGTCTACATCCACAAAGGAATCTGGCGATCAGCTGATCAGCCGACAATCAACCAGATTAATCACGTTGCGAACAACGCCAGATACTCAACGCCAGATAGCCAACATCAACTCGGATCACTATCTTGTTGTAGCTACAGTACGAATGAGGATATCAAGGATGCCACGGAGTTGAGCTGGACAACCAAAGTTTGACGTCGGCAAGCTAGAATCGCAAGAGACCGCTAAGATCTTTCCCGCTCGTATTTCCCACAATCTCTCGCAAAATTCGATTATACCGGCACGATCCACAGAACAACAGTGGGAGCATTGCCAGCGTGCCATCCATCAGAGACGCTGCCCCGGGTGTATTGGGTTTCAAACTGCCGCCAGGTAGAAACACAAGCCCATGTGGTAAAGCAAAACGCCTTCAAAGGCATGCTACATAGACGGATGGGGAGCCGCTTGTGAGCATTACGAGCAGAAACGGAGAGAGGAACACACGCTTTTAAGGAAGAAAAAAGGACAGCATGACGAGGAGATAGAGAGGTTCTACAACAGGAATAACCCTCGCAAGATTTACGAAAAAGTAAAACGAACATGCCAGGGCTATAAAGCCAAAGCGGAAGCCTGTAGGAGTGAAGAAGAACAATTAGTAGTCACAGACTGTTTAACGGGGATCACAGATCAAATACCGTCAGGCAGAATGATCCATTCGCAACGGACGAAGATGCAAGAGAATTTCGTCCACCTGACCTAAATGGAATTGTATGTATGTAAGTATGTATGTTGGCGTTACAGTCCATGAAGAAACTGAGCCGAGCTTCTCTCAATCACCCATGTTGTGTGTGATTTCATTTTTCACATAGGTGAAAGGGACCTACAGTTTATTGCCGGTTCCGAACGGCGAATTTCGAGAAGCTTTTCAAGACAATTATACTACAGGGGGGTTTGTCAGATCCCCGCTGAGGAGAAACACCGTGAAAAACACGTTCGATGACATGGCTGTGTCGGGATTCGATCCCGTGTCATTGGCGTCAGAGGCCAACACACTACCAACTGCGCCACGAATTTAGGAATTCCATTTAATTTCTAAATGGAATTAAGCTACTAATTTCAAAACCCAAGACTAATAAAACCGCGGGCTCAGACGGCCTGTCTGCCGAGCTATTTAAAGCGGCTGGAGATGAGTTGGTGAGGCGCATGCACCAGCTTATCTGTAAATTATGGTCGGAGGAAAGAATGCCGCAGTCCACCGCGCCAACTACAGGAGAATAAGTCTCCTTTACATCGCATATCAGATCTTTCCTGCCATATTGTATGAACGCCTGAAGCCCTTTGTGGATAATCTACAGCAGATCTTGAGAAGGTCCAAGAATACCAAATCGACACATATCACCTTTTCGCCGATTACAAGCCGCGTAAAATAGGGTGACGCACTGTCATGTAACTTATTCAATGGCTTGAGTCGAGAAGCTTTTTCATGGCAAGTTTACTACGGGGGGTTTCGCCAGTACCCCGCCGAGGAGGAACATTCGATGGCGTTGGTGTTATCGGGATCCAAATTCGCTCATCGTGCGCAACACACTAACCACTAACCACTGCGCCACGGAGCCCTCACAGAGACTTGCCCGTCAAAAAGACGCGCCGTGTAATACCTGACTATGGAACACGCTGCCAATCACGCTTAAGTGATTCACAAACACACACAAATTTAAAACTCCACACTGCAAATGCTATTGTGATAAACAACACACAGAAGTGTGTTGGATGACACATACAAGTGTGATTCGACACACTTAAAGAAATTGAGACACTTATTCGAGTTAAACCTTTAAACACGTTCTATTGCGTGTCTAATGAAACCTTAAATGTGGAGGAATCTGGAGGAATCAATCAAACAAAAGGGAGATTTCCCCAAAAAAATGAATGCAATGAAAACACACCTTTTAGTGTGTTACAGTAACACACTTACCATTTGCAGTGTAGTGAGATTGTATCATTACACCATAGTCGAATAAATGTGTAGTTTGTTTTCCACGCATCTGTGCTCATATGAAATCGATAAACCGATTCGGCTTGGAACTCCCATAGATACATGCGATTTTCAACAATCAATTCGATAAACAATATTTTTTAACTAATTCCCCAGGTCTTTGTTACTTGCTTGAGGTTGTGTTTTCTTTTCCCGAACAATAGTAATCAGAAATCAAGCGGCATTATCTCTGGATAGATCTTTATGTAAGTAGAAAACAGAAACAAAATGAAAACATTGTGATTGAATAACCAATGCCTGTGGCAAGCTATAGATATACGTATACAACCAGCTTCAAATGGATGGAATAAATTAAGGAACGAGCAAACCATATTCATGAATATGCTCATAAACTGCATTGAAACGAATTCTTTTTGTATAATTTCCTAACCAACGCAACGTATTGAAATAATCACTGTCTTCCGCTGCAGAGTTAAAAACTTCCGCTTTGTCACCCTTGTCAGTAATAATTTAAGTTGAGGAGTTGACGTACCAATCATCGTATTTTATCTAGTTGAAACGTCTTTCTTATAGATACGGCCAGTTAATGTATGCAGATTGGTAAAAAGTACTTTGTGAAGTACTAAAAACTACATCAAAGTACTTTTCGATGTGTGATGGATGTATGTAAATTGACAATGCAGTAAAGGGTAGCGTAGCTTTCCATATGTACATGTATCTATTGATAGACTGATTAATACAGATTTATGGAGTTCTTCTGTATCGCTTCACACTCTTTTTGCCATCCATAGAAATTAGTTCCAATTAGCCTACTATTAATGGACATAGCCTTAGATAGTGAATAGAAAAGTTCAACTAGAATTATAGGTTATGGTTTATCTAGAAAGCTCCTGTGGGATCAAGGGGTCGTTTCGTTATAGTATTTATTTTCAGAAGCATTTGCGCGTCGAACTTAGATAAACATATGACACACGTAAGTTATACGACAAATATTGTGTGTTTTAGTAGAACTGCTAATAACAGCACAAATGACGGTATGCTTAGGGCCTAGACTTCTTATTGCTTTCTTCTTGGTGAATGTGCCCAGAACTCGTTTTAACCTTTCTTCTTCTTCTAAGGGGCTACAGTTCATGGCAAACATGGGCCTTATTTAAAAAAAAAAAACTCTCCAACTGGCATGGTCTTTCGCCAGCAGTCCTCAATGCCGCACGCCTAGTTGGTGAAGGTCCTCTTCCATTTGCGTGCACCACCTTAAATTTGGCCGTCCTCGACGTTGTTGCCCCTCAGGGTTGGATTCAAAGTCCTTCCGATCCGTAGCTGTGATTTCCATGCGCTCTACACGACTTAGCTATCGTAGATCCGCAGACTCTGTGACTACGTCCATGTCGCTATACAACCCGTACAATTCACCATTAAGTCTTCCCCCCACTCCGCTTTCATGCAGATCGGGCCGAAAATCGTACGCAGAATTTTTCTCTCAAAACGACCAAAGGCCTATTCATCCGCTTTCGACAAGGTCCATGTCTCTGCGCCATAAAACAGGACCGGAATGATAAGCGTTTTGTAAATGGTCACCTTGGCTCTGCTTCTCAATTGCCTCCCGAGCTTAAAGAAACAGCAGTTGGCAAGAGTTATTCTGTGTTTGATTGCGGCACTGATGTCATTGCTGCATATCACTGCGGAGCCTAGGTAGATGAAGTCCTTGACTACCTCGAAATCATACCTGCCAATATGTGCACCCTGGCCAAGACGCCGGTGGTTCGTGTCCTTTTTCAATGACAGCATATATTGTCGTACCCTCATTTATCGCCAGTCCCATTTCAGCCGCTTCCGCCTCAATGCTCGTAAAGGCCTCAATGACATTTCGCTGAGTTCTTCCAATTATGTCAATATCATCGGCATATGCGAGCAGCTATACTGTCTTAAAAAAGATCGTGGCCCCCGTATTGACCAGAGAGCTTTGCACGTTCCTTTCAAGGACTATTATCAAAAAGTCACACGATAGCGTATCGCCCTCTTTAAAATCTTTTTTGACATTAAAGGTCTTGGTCAAGTCGCCTCCGACCCTGATATTGCAGCAAGAGTTCTCCAATGTCATCCTGTACAATCTGACGGGTATGGCAGGTATGTCAAAACCAGATATAGCGTTGTAAAGCTCATCTCTATGCACACTGTTTTACGCGGCCTTGAAATCGACGAAAAGGTGTCGATTTGGTATTCTTGGGCCTTCTCCGCAGTGGGAATAGTTGGTCTATTGTGGACTTATCTGGCCTGAAGCCATATTGATAAGAACCAATCAGATTACTCACAATGGGCTTATGGCGTCCACACAATATGGCAGAGAAGATCTTATACATAATATCGTATACGATGTTAAGGCAACTTAGTCTCCTGTATAACTGCGCCTATAGGGGTATCCTTTCTTGTGGACTGGGCAAACAATGCTGAGATTCCATCCGTCTGGCTTTCCGACCGACCATATCTTATAAATGGGCTGGTGCATGTTCCCAACCAACTCATCCATCTCCAGCTGTTTTTAATAGCTTCTAGGTCGGGTGGAGGAAATTCTCTTGCATCTTCGTCAGTTGCGAATGGATCATTCTGCCTGAAGGCAGTATCGGATTTTTATTTCCATATTTTTCTACCAGTTCTTCGCCTTCATCCCTACAGGTTTCTGCTCTGGCTTTATAGGCCTGGCATGTGTGGTTTACTTTTCTATAAATCTTGAAGGCATCATTCCTGTGGTAGCGTCTCTCCATCTAACTGGCGGCAGTTTGAAACTCCGTACACCAGGGGCAGCGTCCATCAGAGACGCTGGCAATGCTCCTACGGTTGTTCTGTGGATTGTGCCGGTATCATCGAATTTTGCGAGAGATTGAGGGAAACACGATTGGCAAAGATCCTAGTGGTTTCTGCGATTCTAGCTTTCCAATGTCAAACTTTCGTTGTCCAGCTCAACTCCGTGGCATCCTTGGTATCTTCAATCGTACCTAGGTTACAACAAGGTTGTGATCTGAGTCGATGTTGGCTCCTCGCATGGTACATACATCTATGATGTTGGAAGAACGTTTGGGGTCGATCGCAACGTATGTCCTCTTTGCCCAGTTTCACATTAAGATCTCCTAGTACTATTTTCATATCGGACCTGGGACATTGGGCATAGGTTCTGTCTAGGAGATCGTCGAAGTCGTCTTTGGGTCGATCGTCGTTTTGTTCGGCTGGGGATTGAGCGCATATCAAGCTAATGTTCCCGAAAGCGTAAGACTTTTTGTCGGAGTCCTCCTCAAATAAGGAATCCGCATCCGAATAAGCGTTGTTTGTTCTTCTTGTAACGATTCCCGTAGTAGATATCGCAATTTTTGATCCGTCTTTTGCCTGGTCCATCCCATCGCACTTCTTGGAGTGCGGTTGTATCTGTTTTATAGCAGTTAAGGGTTTGCTCCAACTGATCGCCTGCACCCGGTCTGTTAAGGGACCTCACATTCCGGGTGCAGACTCGCAAGTCATTTAGGCGTTTGCAGGGTTCGTCAGCTTTGTATCCATCCGTGTGCGATGCTTGGTGTTGCGTCGAAACATTTTATTACTTTCCATGATAGAGAATTATCCCTAAGCACAACCCCCAACCTGGAGGTCAAGTTCCTCTTTCTCCATGAACAAGGGGTCGGGTGGTTGCACAGATTGGTTCGCTACCCCACGGATGCTGGAGCAGCTATCCAGAGGAGGCCTCACGGAGGTTGTGTGTCAAGGTTCAAGAGTTTATACTCTTACGTATAATGTTTATCACACAACCTGGACGGAGTTCGGTGGTTTGGGTCGTAGGTCTTCGTTCACTACTTTCCAGAGGTGGTTGTCCTAGATAGAATTCGAGGGGAACTTGTCTGAATTTTCACGTTGGTTGTAGTTCTCAGCAAATGTTCCATATATGTATTGTGAGTGTTATGCCTTCGTCAGTATCTTTGACCACTTCCCATTCACAACAGCTGTGTTTCGCAATTTTTGGTACCGATTTTGTTGACGGAGAGGAGGGGGACATTCAACTGTAGGGGCTGTTCGGCGACATTAGCGTGGGTAATCATATACAGATTCAAAAAAAACTTTCTACGTACCAGCTGTAAAGCGACCTAAACCAACCGCTCAAAATTTACGAGAGGTTCTCAACTTATAAAGGGTTTTCCAATAGAAATTGACAACTTTGATATCAATTTGTGAACGCACCCTTCCACTAATCATCGAACTGTCATTATAAATTTAATCAGTAAACTCAACATTTTCGAACGAACACGAAAGAGCAACGTCCGCAAATTATAAAAATTTACTGCTGAAATTCGGAGTCGGTGATCGCAACTTTAAGAGCGTTAACTCCAATTTTCGGTCATAATTCTCGCCCTTATAGACAGACAATAACAAGTCTAGCGCAAAAATTAGAGTCTACATATTCGTTGTGTGATGTTGCCGTGTCCGTGAGACGACGGGTTGGTCGAAGTGTCGAAAATATCACTGCCGTTTGGGCGTCGGTAGCCAACGATCCAAATCAGTCAACTCCACAGCGTTCTCAAGAATTGGGCATCGCTCAATTACGCCACATTATTGCGTATTTTGCGTAAGGATCTTGGTTTACATCCATTCAAGATCAAGCTTACTCAAGAAGTCAAGAATTGAAGCCGATGGACCATTTGAAGCGACGTACGTTTTCCGATTGGGCTCTGGAGAAGATGCGCCAAGATGATGAATTTCATCGCCAAATCATCTTCAGTGACGAAGCTCATTTTTGGCTCGATGGGTCCATCAATAAGCTAAATATGCGTACTTGGTCGGGTGAAAATCCACATGTGCTTCATGAATTACCACTTCATCCACAAAAAATTGTGGATGTTTGGTGCGGTATGCATGCCGGCGGCGTTATTGGGCCATATTTTTTCGTCGACGATAACGAGCGTCACGTTATTGTGAATGGCTAGCGTTATCGCGCCCGATAACACGTTACCGATTATTTTTGGCCCGAATTGGAAGATATGGACTTGGACGACATGTAATTTCAACAGGATGATGCCACAAGCCAAACAGCAAACGTTGCAATCGGTTTATTGAAATTGAAGAGTAAGTTTGATGAGCGTGTTGTCTTAAGAAATGGGCCAGTCGATTGGCCGCCTCGTTCGTACGATTTAACGCCTCTAGACTATTTTCTTTGGGGCTACGTTTAAGTCGTTGGTTTATGCCAACAAGCCGACGACGTTGGCAGAGCTCAGAGCCAACATTGAACGCGAAATAGCGGCCGAAATGTGTGGCCGAGTTATCGAAAATTGGGTCCAACGAATCGATTGATGCAAACGTGCCTGCGTTGGCCATATGAACAAAGTCGAGTTTCATTCATAAATGTTTTGATTGTACTTCAAGCTGATAATAAAGTTTTTGAAATATCTCAAATGGTTTGCCTTTTATTCAAAAAAATAAGTTGTCAAGTCCTTATAGGAAAACCCGATATATTCTTCCAAACTGTAAGAGGTGGCCATTCGATTCTTGGTACATTCTTCATGTAAAATGTACAAAGTCTGCTGCAAAGGAGTCAGCCACAGTTACAGATTTGCGAGGTGGATTGAATGTGCGGTAGAAAAATGTTTCCAAGCCTACCGTCATACCCACACAACTTGTGGTCTACATTTGTATGGTTTTAATGTTTAATTTCACGGATCATTATTCTACTTACACTCATTACATTCACAGTAGTCCCTTAGTGTTCATGATTCTCCTTGCCTATTAGGATAATTTACCAACAAATTTGCTTTCCCCGTGCTGTGAGGGGGGCAAAGCAACAACAGCGTGATACAGTAGACTCTCGATAACGTGAACAACTTTTTTTTTTTTTTTTTTTTGCTTCAGGTTAACAGTACACTGTTTGAAAAAACTGTATTTTAGCTGGAAGTTCCTTATTCCTAGTACAATACTTCGTCTTGTACAGTTTCCGGCTTGTTGCACCGTCAGTTCGTGTCAGTTTGCTCCTTACAATAATTGTTTTTGGTTGTCTTGTCCGCTCGATTTTTGTGGTTTTTTTTTGTTTTTTGTCACCATAAGTTTTATACGCGTTGCGGTTTTGGTTTTTAGGGTTCCGTACCCAAAGGTAAAACGGAACCCTATTACTAAGACTTCGCTCTCCGTCCGTCCGTCCGTCTGTCACCAGGCTGTATCTCATGAACCGTGATAGTTAGAAAGTTGAAATGTTCACAGATGATATATTTCTGTTGCCGCTACCACGACAAATACTAAAAACAGAACAAATTGAATATTTAAGGGGGGCTCCCGTACAACAGACATGATTTTCATCCAAAAAAATCCCCTTGGTCACATATTGAACTAAGGTTAGTCGACAATATCCCACAACCAGTAGCAAACTTCCCAGTTTTGATCTCTTTTGTGTCTTTGATGAATTAATCCTAGCTGCAAACCTTTTTCCCATATTTCCTATTATTGTTATTCACCTTTTCACCTCGTTGCTGTCAAGTAAGATAATTGATTTGAATTCAATGGACACTTTGATGATCAACAATATCTCATCATGAAGACTTTTGATTATCAAAGTAATATGCCGATAACCTACCTGCAACCAAGATCTATCGTCATACAAAAAATGTGATTTAATGTGATGACTGATGAGGTAACATACATAGTCTCTTTCGTATTTATATATACAGAACCCTTCGTGCGCGAGTCCTACTCGCACTTGGCCGGGTTTTTTTAGTTCTTTGCGTCAACATGTCCTCAAAGAAACCAACGTTTTTGTCACTTAAGGATAAATGCGCGATAATTGAGCAATTCCCGTAGTGTTTCAAGTGTAACAAGTTTGGCAAAAAAATACGACGTTGCAAGGTCTACCATTTGTGCCGTTAACAAAAAGAGTGAACAAATTTTAAGGAAAAGAAAAACACTTCGACCATCGGAACTTCCCAAAATGGAAAAGGCGCTATACCAGTGGTTTCTCGAACAACGTGAAAAAAATTATCCGATTAATGGCCTGATGATAAAAGCAAAGGCTTTGTCATTGCATTCTCAAATTAAAGAGAACCAAAGCAGCTTCAATGCTAGCGAAGGGTGGATGCAGAGATTTAAAACTCGATACAGCGTGAGATTTATTAAAATCACTGGTGAAAAACTGTCTTCCCATCTCGAGCTGGTTACGATTGATACGATGGGGTTGACCACCGACCAACTTTATAACGCAGACGAAACAGGGCTGTTTTGGAAGCTTTTGCCGGACAAAACATATGTTTCGTCGTTAGAAAAAAAAAACGCTCCTGACAGAAAAACCGACAAACAGCGCATAACTTTCCTGTGCAAATGCAACTATATGTATTGCATAAGCTCAAGCCATTGGGGATTGGGAAGGCGAAAAATCGTCGTTCATTTAAAAATGTTAACTGCCTGAGTTCGAAATCATCCTGGATGACCGCGGCTATATTCAAAGATTGGTTTCATGATTCATTTGTGACATAAGTATGTATGTATGACGGAAATTAGCCATAAGCTTTTTTTGGTAACATCATTTATGAAAAGTCAGGGTCTACCAGTGAAGGCCAATGCTCCATCGCATCCTCCAGTAAGTGAGTTAACCACCGATGATCACTCTATTACAGTGATGTCTATGCCTCCAAATGTGACTCCACTGATCCAACCCATGGATCAAAATGCGATTAGAATAACCAAGCTTTACTATAGAACTAGTCTGTTAGCTTCGGTTGTAGCGAAACAAGCGGATATTCCAGAATCACTGAAAAAGCTAGGTAGCAACAGATCCACTGGTGATATGATGGCATATCTCGCTGAAAAGTGGAATCACTCGCTTCACCAAGCAGGTGAAAGCAAAATTGTTGCACTGGATATTTCGAAAGCATTTGACAGGGTTTGGCATGAAGCCCTTTTGTCGAAAATGCGTACTTTTGGGATCGATGAGTCTCTCTTTCAATGGATTAGAAGCTACCTTTCGAATCGTTCATTTCAAGTTGTTTTTGACGGATTCAAGTCTGATACTCACTTTGTAAATGCCGGTATTCCCCAGGGCTCCGTTTTGTCTCCGACACTCTTTCTTATTTTTATAAATGATCTCTTGTCTGTTACTTCTAATCCAATTCACTCCTTCGCTGACGACAGTACCCTCAGCTTCTCATATTCGTTCACCAGTTTACGACCCTGCACTTCGGTTGTAGATAATGAGCGGCAGCGTATGTTAAGCTCATTAAATTCCGATATCGACAGCATCATCCAATGGGGTAAAAACAATAGAGTGGAAATTAATGCTTCCAAAACACAATACTGTCTCTTGTCGTTAAAGCGTATAAATAACCCGCAACCAGTATCCATGAATGGCACTTGCATCTCAGAAACTGAAAAGCTTTCCATCCTGGGTATGAGTGTTGCTTACAATCTTAATTGGAGCGACCATATATTCAGTGTCGCCAAGAATGCTGCGAAATGCCTAGGATTCTTATACAGATGCAAGAAATATTTCTCACCCTTAGATCTGGCTACAATCTATAAGTCGTTCATTCGCCTCAAATTAGAGTTTAACGCTCATGTCTGGTCCGGTGCTTCCAAGACCTCACTGCACCTACTAGACAGAATACAAAAACGAGCCATAAAACTGATAGGTGACTCCAGCATTACCAAAACATTAGACTCGCTGGAACACCGCAGGAATGTTACCTGCCTCTCCCTGTTTTATCGTTACTACCACCAAAAATGCTCTGATGAAATAGCCAGTTGCATTCCGCCCCTTCAACACTTCTCCCGCAATACACGTCCATCTACGAATGCTCACCAATATACTCTGAAGCCCGCTTTCGGACGTACTGTCAAATAGAGAGAATCTTTCACTAACCGAACCACACGAATCTGGAACTCCCTGCCGGATTCGGTTTTCCCCCTTCAATGCAACATGCAAGCATTTAAGATCAATGTCCATCGGCATCTCCTCTATTCCTCTTCCTCTCTACCTTCTGCCCGCACTGTGTCGCCGACATAATAAGGTTATTAGACCTTGAGTGCGCGCAAATTTAAAAAAGGTAGGTAGGTTTGTAGCCTTCTCAGAATTGAGAAGAATGTACATAGGCCAGGGAGGCCCGTTGAGCAGCTACGAGGGGGTTTTACCCCCCTATTCGTGGAACCATTTTGTGCTTCTTAAGAAGCTAAGAAGGTTAGGAATCCCTACTTTCTGAACATCTGTCAGACCGTTAAGGAAGTAAGAGCCTAGGTAACGTTTCCTGATGTTGCAAAAAGCTGGACAGGCACAGAGAAGGTGGTGAATGGATTCGACCTCCTCCTCGTCCTGACAGCTTCTGCAGAAATCATTCGGAACTATTCCTAGTTTTTGTGCGTGACAATGAGGCAGTGTCCTGTGATGACATCAATGACCTTGTAGATGTCAGTTCTTTTTAGGGAGATTATACTTCTTGTGCGTTGGCTATCAAGCCGAGGCCAGATTTGCCTGGTGATGACGCAGGTATGTCCCTGGGTCCATCTCAGGTTCGTCTCGGCCCTGGCGTGATTGGCTAGATTATGTTTAATGGTTGTAGGGGGTACTCCCTCACCCTTACAAGCCACGATTGACTGTAGCGTCGTTCCTTGTTTGGCGAGTGTGTCGGCTTTTTCATTACCTGTAATGTCGCTGTGTCCCAGTACCCAGATAAGCTGTATGTTGAACTGTTCTACCATCTCGTTTAGAGATCGGCGACAGTCGAGACTAGACTGCTGCTTGACTGTCTGTGAGAATGCGAATATCCGTGGTGGATATTACGTTCCACTTCAACCAAGACAAAGCCTCTTTTATTGCCAACAGCTCCGCCTGGAAAACGCTGCAGTGATCTGGTAATTAAGAGCTTTATATAGCTTGAGTTGTTTGCATAAAACTCCACTGCCCACCCCGTCTTTGGTTTTAGACCCGTCAGTGTAGAAATCCACGCAATTTCTGCGCAGTTGAGTTTGGCGGTTCCAATTCTTCCTGTCCGGATAGATCATCGTAAGGTTTTGTCCAAGACTATGGTGGGTTCTGTGTGGTCCAGGTTTTCTGTCATAGTTATCCTGTTTTGCAAGATGGAGGAGTGGCCAGTGACGTAGCACGCCCATTTCAAGTTGGCTTTTTGTCTTAGTAGGTCTAGTATCATGTTAAGCGTAGCCGTTGGTGTGGTGCGCAGCCGACGGTGTGCTTGAAATGCCAAAGGAAAAAATGTTGCCTAATGAAGCCATTTCCATTTTTAACAAGGCCTTGGAATGGGCTGAAGGTGAGCTGGTTAGCCAAAATGATATTAGTGTCTTAAGACGCCTTAGGGAAGCAGCAGTAAGAATGCTTTTGGATAAGAAGAAGACGCAAAAACAAATTTCTGACTTTTTCCATTGAATTTCATATCGGTAATGGCCGTGTTCAGTTAGTATTTAATACTAGCTATTGTCCGCGGCTTCGCTCGCGTTAAATTCGGGGTAACACGGTTCCCCTTTCCTTATTTAGAACACAGAAGAGAACTCGGAACAGAATGTTATTTTAATATGCTACTGTAGACGATATTATATGTCTTTCCATTTGGGGATAGAATGTAAAGATTCTGGGCATTGGACACACGCGAACATGCTACATACAATTGTCCATGGGAAAAGCACGGCTTTTCTAAGTTCACCCCAGCCACCTTTAATGTTTGACCATGCGCTTTGTTAATGGTCATAGCGAGACTAAACTTTAGAGGAAATTGTAGCCTTTTAAACTGGAACGGGAGATCTGTGGGAACTATTGGGATTCGTGGGATCAATACATTTTCACCCTTTCCTACACCGGTTAAGATAGTGGCGCTAATGATATTGCGGCCAAGTTGTGTGACACGAAGTCTCGTCCCATTACAAAATCTCGGGGCATCTAAATTTCGTATAAGCATGACTGGGACGCTCTGTAGTCAATTAACAGAGTATAGGTACCGTGTGCACTATAGTGTGAAGCGCGGCCTGATGCCCGCACTTTAGTACAGATAGAGAGCACACAACGTTAGCGCGTTTCAGATACATATCAGCGCCATCTATCGTAATTCAAGAGTAACACTTATTTATGTTTCGAATGTTGATCGTTTTCTCAAAACCTGATTGATTTATGGTTGTTTTAATTAAATTATTTTATTATTCGTTTGAATCATAGACTTACTTACTTATCAGGCCTGCGATCCATGGAGGATCTGAGCCTGAGCTATAGCTGCCTTCCATCCTTGACGGTCCCGGGCACGCTGCTTCCAGTTGTCAAGACCAAGATGTCTTACATCCGCGATTACTTGGTCTTTATACCGGAGGTTCGGTCTTCCTCTTCTTCTCGAACCAAGAGGCTCGGAGTCGAAGACCCTCTTAGTTGGAGCGTTGATGTCCATGCGCTCGATGTGGCCGAGCCAGTGTAGTCGACGGATCCTTGCCTTCCGGACTACATCCACATCTTGGTACAGCTCGTAGAGTTCGCGGTTGTGTCTTCTTGTCCATTCACCTTCCTCACAGACAGGACCAAATATCCGGCGCAGAATTTTTCTTTCGAAAGAACCCAAAATCAGCTCCGCTGTCCTGCTTATCGTTCAGCTTTCGGCTCCGTACAGCAAGACTGGCAGAATGAGCGTTTTGTAAAGCATGACTTTGGTCTTTCGAGTGAGGAGTTTTGACCCCAGTTGTTTGGACAAGCCGAAGTAGCAGCGGTTGCCAAGGGCGATTCTATGCCGGATCTCCACTGTGGTGTCATTTGTGGAATTTACGTTTGCCCCGAGGTAGACAAACTCCTTAACTACCTCGAAATTGTAGCTGTCAATTGTTATATTTTGTCCCAGGTAGTGAGCGACGGATTAGTTTTTGCTTGACAGCATGTATTTCGTTTTATCCTCATTGATCTTAAGACCAACTCGTTTCGCCTGTTCTTCAATCGCCGTGAATGCTTCCATAATGCCACGGCGAGAACACGCGATGATGTCGATATCATCCGCGTATCCTAGCAGCTGGATGGACTTGTAGAAGATAGTGCCTTCCCTGTTGACGCCTGCCCGTCGCACTATCTGCTCCAGGACCAGGTTGAAGAAGTCACATGACAGCGCATCTCCTTGCCGAAATCCGAATGGTTCCGAGGTCCTAGAACCGAGTTGCACGGTGCATCGCGTGTTTTTTAGCGTGGCGCGACACAACTGGATCAGTTTTACCGGGATCCCAAATTCGGCCATCGCCCCAAACAGTTCTTCACGATGAATGCTGTCGTATGCGGCTTTGAAATCGATGAACAGATGGTGTGTATCGATTCGAAACTCGCTGGTCTTTTCCAGGATTTTTCGAAGTGTGAAAATTTGGTCTATAGTTGATTTGCCGGGCCGGAAGCCGCACTGGCAGCTGTCGATTAGTGCGGTGCAAAATGGTTTTAGGCGTTCACACAATACGCTGGACAGGATCTTGTATGCGACATTGAGCAGGGATATACCTCTATAGTTCTTGCAAGAGGTAGGATCGCCTTTTTTGTGGATGGGGCATATAGAGCTGGTATTCCAGTCGTCGGGCATGCTTTCATCTTCCCAAGTTCTGCAGATGATCTGGTGCATGCTCCCTACCAGAACATCGCCGCCAGCTTTGAAGAGCTCTGATGGCAAGCCATCTGAGCCTGCGGCCTTGTTGTTCTTCAGCTTCTGAATAGCTGTGCCGACTTCTTCGATGCTGGGTGGGAGGACTACTTCAGTGGCTGGAGTTGGGATTTCCTCGGTCCCTACCACTCTCTCCTGGTCATGCTCGTTAAGCAGCTGCTGGAAATGCTGCTAAAATACATCCACTATTCCCTGCGGGTCGGTGACAAGATTACCCTCGCAATTTCGAAGAGCCAGGGTGCCCTTTTTGAAGCCTCCTGCAAGGCCTTTGGCTTTCTTGTAAAAGGCTCGTATTTTATGTTTATCCCTAGACTCCTCGATATCCCTGAGCTGGGAGGCTGCGAAGATTCTTTTCTTTTGTTGCAGTAGATTTTTCTCGGTACTCTTTTTGCGCTGCCCTGGTTTTCCTCTGCAGCGCCTTTTGGTACGCCTCGTCGGTTGCTGCCTTTTTCTGCTCACACTCGCCATCATACCACGGGTTTCTTGTCGGGGGTTGTAGGTACCCTAAGGTGGTTTCGGCTACTTCCTGAGTGGCTGAGCGGCAATGCAGCCACATATTATTGGCATTTGTGTTCGACGTAGGCATACCGTAGAGTCTTTCGCTCAGCTGCTCCCTGTAGACTCTGCTAACCTCCGGTGTGCTCAGGCGCCCAATGTCGAACGTCCTCCTTGTGGGCTGGTGCAGCTTTCTGACATTGGACAGTCGAGCTCTAAATCTTGCTGCTACGAGGAAGTGGTCAGAGGCGACATTTGCCCCTCTGAATGTTCGCACATCCAGGATGTTTGACGAGTGCCTTGCGTCAATGAGCACATGGTCGATTTGGTTGGCGGTTCGACTGTCCGGACATCGACAGGTTGCTGTATGGATTCGCTTACGAGGGAATCTTGTGCGACTTATTACCGCATTACGAGCGGTCGCAATACCCATAAGTCGGAAGCCGTTATCTGTTGTTGTATCGTGGAGGCCGTGCTTTCCGATCATTCCGCCAAGGGCGTTCTCCTTACCGATTTTGGCGTTGAAGTCCCCGAGCACGATTTTTACATCATACTCCGGACAAGCTCCGTAGGCGTTGTCTAGCAGGTCATAGAAGTCCTCCTTGATAGGGTATTCAGCCTTGTTGGTAGGGGCGTGTGCACATATAAGGCTGATGTTATAAAATCTGCCTCTGATGCGGATCACAACCAGGCGATCACTTATACATAGGTTTAAAGTCGATGACCTTAACCGCTTCCCCACGACAAATCCGCATCCAAGTAAGTGCAATCTTTTGTGACAGCTGTAATAAATGTCGCAATTTTCCTTCCTAATCATTCGGTTTGCTATCCAGCGTATTTCCTGGACCGCAGTAATGTCCGCCTTGTACTGCGTGAGGATTCCTTCTAGTTTATGAGCAGCTCCGGGAGTGTACAGGGTTCTGACATTCCAGGAGCATACTCGCAAATCGTGTTCCTTTTTCGTGCGTTGTTTAGGTTTTTTTTACGTGGGCGGATTGTTAGCCCGCCGCACAACCGCCATTCTGGTCGGGGTTTTTTTCGCTGCATACGTTTGTTCGCCGTTCACCAACGGTTGTTGAAGAGGCTATCCAGAGGGCGCCGCGAGGAGGCCGTATGTCAACTTGACCCGGGCATTTAAACAGGGATCGTTGCTGGCATCCCGCCAGGTTGAGGGCAATCAACAGCCTTACCCTGTATGTCCGTGCCCATGCCCTCTTGTATCATAGAACCAATACTAATTTTGCGGAGGGGCTCACACAAATTTCCATCCAATACTGATTTTTTTTTTTTTTTTTGCTGCATACAAACTTAACGGGGGCTAGAAAGAAACAAAACGTAGCCTACGTCACCCTCCATCCCTTCAACTATCACCACTTAAAAAATCACGTCAATTCGTCGCTCCGTTTTGCCGTGAAAGACGGACAAACAGACACACACACTTTCACATTTATAATATTAGTATAGGTTACTTTATGCCATAACTCTTTATTTTTTTACTTACTTACATACATATGTATGTTCCTATGCAATACCTTTTCCTTTAAATTAAATAAATTAACTAAATATACTGTTGTGTAATAGTAAAAACGCATTAGTTTTCATTCGTTAAAGATTAGATGTTTCGAAATGAAAATCTACAGTGGAATCGTCCAATTTTTTTTATTAAAACTTGACCTTCGCAAACGTGAACTCCCTTGGTTTTTAATTGTTCACGTTATCGAGAGTCTACTGTACTCACAATCATCATAAAATGCCACTCCACCAAAAAGTGATATGCATAACTAGCCCATTATTCAAAACTTCCCATTAGACACTAAGGTCATTGTATCTTTAATCAAATTATTTTCTTTCCATTCGATGAGCGAAAACAAGACCCACACTGTTGTCTTTTCGCCCCATGGAATTTCCATTTCCATTTTTCTTTTCTTTTTTGTTCATTCTTCCTGTTCCGAAAATACTTACGTTCACAGAAAAGAGTAGAAAAACGAAAACATCTTGAACAATTAAATTCATCTACAAATGAAATTCGTTCTCAGGCAAATCAGCAGCATCATCGACGACGTCAAGGATTTTTTTCGGTCGTTTTTCCATTAACTGCAGACAATCCGTTTGGAAGAAGAACAGAGAACAAATGGCAAAGATACGAGTACCAATAGCAACCAATCGATTCAAGTGATGAAGAAAAGATAGATTATTTACTTTTTTGCTAAATGACATTCATTTTACTTTAATTTCAGTATTAATTCCATTACAATATCGTTTTTTTTTTTGTTTTGATTATTACACGGTACAATTACATATCATATTTGTTTTGCATACTTGCTATCCGTACATAGTATGTTTCTATCTCTAGGATACAGTGTCAGATACTTTATAAATAATTTTATTTAATGGGGGGAAAAGAAATTAAGTTTAAACTAATAAACCATAAGACAAAGATATATAAGATATAAAGATACTTTTTTTTTAAATGTGTTCTATTCTAAAGTGTTCATCACTATCTCTTGCGCTTAAGTCTAGGATTAAAACTTTGTTTTAATTCAGCGTAAAATTCAATTTAAAAATATCAAAAGCAAACTATAAATACAAATTGCAAGCCCGAACGTTCAAGTTAAAAAAAAAAAAAAAGGGGGGGAAAGATACTTTACAACTCAATGTAATGCTAATGCTAAAAGCGAACTAATTCGGAAGAAGAACAAAATAATAGACAACAACCTAACGAGTAAAAAACTAAATAATAAAAGAAAAAATCCATGAAGTCTATACAAAAGAGAGAGAAAAAAGGTAATAAATACAAATTTAAAATGTACAGATACAATATGTCGTTTAGTAGTACATAAATGTAGGTACAAGGTCTTATGTGTGTTTATTTGTTTAAACATACTCGCAGCGTATTCTATAATTATAGTTACAAATTATGTGTAAGATTCTTTTGTATTTCTACGCGGTTTCTCTGTCCACTTGTTCGTTCGTACGTTCGTTGCCGTGCCAATACGATGAACACACCATAATGTGTATGTAAGCGTGTAATATGAGAACAAGGGAATTGCAATCACGTGGCAGACAGTAGCGATAACGAGTTGAGAATTCAGCTTTGTGTCTGGTCTGGTGCGTCAGTCAGCGGTTTTCCCGCCAAAAAATGTTCTCTCTTTTAAGAACACGTTATCACCTCGTATCTCATGTCACGTACATACATACATACATACATAATGTGTATTTTGTGGATACTTTGTTTTCTTTGCAGTTTATTTAAATATTTTCTTCTAAAAATGGCTACGAACGTACGTTTAATCTAAGGTAAGTAAGTAAGTAAGTAAGTAAGTATGGATGTACCTTTACCAGCTCCTTTTTTGCTTTGTGTTCATATTCTATATTTGTATCTTTTATGCGTATCTAAACTAATTTACATTATGATTTCCTACATTTAATCGAAAGTTGTGCTAGTACATTTGATGTGTGCTTTGCATGCTCTAACACTGATTCCTAATTTCTATACCTCTGGATAGGTTGATACTCTTTTCCTCTCTCTCTCTCTCTCTTCGATTACCGTTGATTACACAACTAGATAACAGTTTATATTACGCTGCTCACAGGGGGGGGGGGGGTATTTGTATGTATTAAGCGGGCCGTCAAATAAAATCGATAAATATTACTAGACGTCATTTGAAAATAACTATTTTTGGAACACAGCTAGTAAAATGAAAGAACCTAATAACAATAATGTGTCCCTGTCGCATCCAGGACACACCATCACTCCATACATACATACATAGTCCAGACTTCAGTGTTTAGGGCAAGAGATAAGGCGAGTGCATGAATTATGTATGTGTACATAGTACATATGCTGTGCTTATGCCACCGCCTGCTGTTACCAATTCTATTCTGCTACCACCGCCTCCATCACCACCAACACCATAATTACTGCTGTCGTTCTTCTTCCTAGATCACTTATACACCGCACATCCTATCATCTAACGTGCGAGGGTGTGTATATATCCGTGTATGGGGTTTCCTTTTTTTATCTCTCATATCCATGTCAAGTGGTTCTCGTTCCCTGTGCATTTCTCTAGCGAATTTCATTCGTTTACTCACGTGTAAAAGAGGAACGAACAAGAATCATGTATATATATATTCATAGATGTGTTGATGTGTGTGTTGCATGCCTCTTGTTGTATACGGAAAGGACCTACGATGCAATATCCTGTAATTAGGAAAAAAAAAAGAAAGAGAAACGAATTGTATATTGAATTTATTAGAAAATTTGTGATAAGAAGGTCTCTTTAAAGGGGGAGGAAAAGGAAATACACGACTTGATGAATAATTCATGGTGCGAAGGTTTCCCTATGTTCAGTTTCCTTTGGCGCGGTGGGAGCGGCTCGGAATACCGCGAAGGGTTTGGTTGAGGGTTTTTGGTTTTTTTTTTTTTTTCTCTGTTTTGTGCTTTTGAAGAGGATTAGTGTTTGATATTGTGTTTGCCGAATTGAGGAAGCGATAAACAAGGCTGAACAAATGGTATAAGTGGTAAGTGTGCTAACAATTCTTGAGGCATGACATCCATACATATATAAATCAGAGCCGCTGTTTGCAGAGAAACTTACTTAATTATTTAGCAGGCCGGCAATCCATGGAGGATCTGAGCATGAGCTATAGCTGCCTTCCATCCTTGATGGTAACGGGCACGTTGCTTCCAGTTATCAAGACCAAGTTGTCTTGCATCCGTACCACTGACCAGAAAACTGTGACTGCACACAGTACCGTGCCTCACTCACCAACTACAACCAAGCGATTAGAAGAGCCAAAAGAGACTCATGAGGTCGCCGTGGCGCAGTGGTTAGTGTGTTGGACTCTGGCGCAATATGAGCGAGTTCGGATTCCGATAACACCAACGCCATCGAATGTTTATTTCGCGCCGTTCCTCCTCGGCGGGGTACTGGCAAAACCCCCCGTAGTAAACTTGCCATGAAAACGTTTCTCGACTCACGCCGTTCGGAATCGGCATTAAACTGTAGGTCCCTTTCACCTATGTGAAAAATAAATCACACACAACATGAGTGATTGAGAGAAGCTTGACACTGGCCCTTCATGGGCTGTAACGCCACCAAAGAAGAAAAAGAAAAGAGACTCATAGAGGGCATGGGCTCGGACATACAGGGTAAAATTGTTGATCGCTCTCAACCTGGCGAGATGCCAGCAACGATCCCTGTTTAAATGCCCGGGTCAAGTTGACATACGGCCTCCTCGCGGCGCCCTCTGGATAGCCTCTTCAACAACCATTGGGAGATGAACAAACGTATGCAGAACCCCAATCAGTGTGGCGGTTGTGCGGCGGGCTAACAATCCGCCCACGTAAAAAACACAAAAGTTATGAATGAGCAAGATGCCTCGGATACACGGACGGATACTCGACGACGACGACAACGCACGAAAAAGGAACACGATTTGCTCCTGGAATGTCAGAACCCTGTACACTCCCGGAGCTGCACATAAACTAGAATGAATCCTAACGCAGTACAAGGCGGACATTATTGCGGTCCAGGAAATACGCTGGATAGGAAACGGAATGATTAGGAAGAAAAATTGCGACATTTATTACAGCTGTCACAAAAGATTGCACTTACTTGGATGCGGATTTGTCGTGGGAAAGCGGTTAAGGTCGAAGGTCATCGCGACTTCAAACCTATGTATAAGTGATCGCCTGGTTGTGATCCGCATCAGAGGCAGATTTTATAACATCAGCCTTATATGTACACACGCCCCTACCGACGAGGCTGAGGACCCTATTAAGGAGGACTTCTATGACCTCCTGGACAACGCCTGCGGAGCTTATCCGGAGTACGATGTTAAAATCGTGCTCGGGGACTTCAACGCCAAAATCAGTAAGGAGAACACCCTTGGCGGAGTGATGGGAAAGCACAGCCACCACGATACAACAGATAACGGCTTCCGACTTATGGGTTTTGCGACCGCTCGTAATTCGGTAATAAGTAGCACAAGATTCCCACGTAAGCGAATCCATACAGCAACCTGGCGATCTCCGGACAGTCGAACCGCTAACCAATCGACCATGTGCTCATTGACGCGAGGCACTCGTCAAACATCCTGGATGTGCGAACATTCCTCGTAGCAGCAAGATTCAGAGCTCGACTGTCCAATGTCAGAAAGCTGCACCAGCCCATCAGGAGGAGGTTCGACATTGGGCGCCTGAGCACACCGAAGGTTGCCAGAGTCTACAAGGGCCAGCTGAGCGAAAGACTCTACGGTATGCCTACGTCGAACACAAATGCCAATAATATGTGGCTGCATTGCCGTTGTATGATGGCGAGTGTGAACAGAAAAAGGCAGCAACCGACGAGGCGTACCAAAAGACGCTGCAGAGGAAAACCAGGGCAGCGCAAGAAGAGTACCGAGCCAGAAGAAGCGAGGAGAAAAATCTACTGCAACAAAAGAAAATAATCCTCGCACCCTCCCAGCTCAAGGATATCGAGGAGGCAAGGGATAAGCATAAAACACGAGCCTTTTACAAGAAAGCCAAAGGCCTTGCAGGAGGCTTCAAAAAGGGCACCCACGCTCTTCGAAACTGCGAGGGTAATCTTGTCACCGACCCGCAGGGAATAGTGGATGCATTTAAGCAGCATTTCCAGCAGCTGCTTAACGAGCATGACCAAGAGAGAGTGGTAGGGACCGAGGAAATCCCAACTCCAGCCGCTGAAGTAGCCCTCCCACCCAGCAGCGAAGAAGTCGACACAGCTATTCAGAAGCTGAAGAATAACAAGGCCGCCGGCTCAAATGGCTTGCCATCAGAGCTCTTCAAGGCTGGCGGCGATGTTCTGGTAGGAAGCATGCACCAGATCATATGCAGAATTTGGGAAGATGAAAGCATGCCCGACAACTGGAATACCAGCTCTATTTGCTGGTGCTTAAAGGTTGCACTAAATGTCAACCCTAGAAAAAGCCCTAATAGGCATAAACTTGCCAAACCTAACCTCTTTGGTGAAGCGATAGAATTCTCAAAAGAAGTCAAATACCGAGGGGTAACTCTAGGCGAGAAAGTGAGGATCTCTCTATGGACCAGCAAAAGTCTCACTGGCAAAAACTGGGGCATAAACCCCAAAACATCCCGCTGGCTATATACAGCAATCACCTGACCAATTCTCACATACGCTGCGCCCGTCTGGTGACACAAAACAAAACAAGTATCCGTGCAAGCCAAGCTCAACAAATTGCAAGACTAGCTTGTATCTGTATCACTGGGGCCATGAGAACAACCCCCACAGCAGCACTAGAAGTCATCAAGGACCTACCACCTCTTCACCTCCAACTGAAGAAAGAAGCCATTGTCTTCGCCGACAGACTAGTCGTGGGGGATGATTCTAACCGTAGGCTCTTTCACCCTGACATCCTCACTGAACTAAACAGGCATAAAATCCTATAAATATCTCACACAGACAATTGTCTCCCCAGATACAACTTCAGCCATCTGTATGTGTGTGTATCTCTACTCGAGATACAGCGTAAATCGCTAACCAGCCCCGCGAAGTAATACCTAACGGCAGTCCCGCGGGGAGAGTGGTTGAAGTGTGCAGAAGTGTGGTTTAGTACATAGGCGCATGGAAAAAGGATAATAATATCCCGCGAATCGTGCATGTTGGCAACACGGGTTACCAGTATGTTTTGAAGATTCCACATCCTTGGGCGCAACCAAAAAAAAAAAATATAAATAAAATAAAATTACAACTTCAGCCAAAACTACAAGGTCACATTCTCCAACCGACAAAACTGGGAACAGGATAGACCCTCCTTTAATCGTGGATCCTACGTGTGGTACACAGACGGCTCCAAAACGAACGAAGGCGTTGGGGCTGGAGTATTCGGAGCAAATACAGGCACATGCACCTACTTCAGCATGGACTTAATAAAAACATTTATATTCTCTCTGACAGGCTGCACTTCTGACCCTAAAAAGCTATGAAATCTAGTTTGGAGGTGATTTCATATGTGCGACTGCCTACAACTACTACACCAGTTGGCAAACACAGAGTTCACCTCATTTGGATACCTGGACACATCGCCCATGCAGGCAACTAGCAAGGAAAGGCTCCGCTTCACCATTAATGATGCCACGGCCTTTCTGCAGCTTACCCATCAGTCTCTCAGAAGAACGAAATGCTCTCGAGGAGTCAGATTCTCATAATCGCAGGTTTCGTTATTGGACACTGCCCAGTCAACAAACATCTTAAAGGGCATTGTACAAGATGACACTTGCAGAATGTGTAATGAGGACGAAGAAACAGCACTTCATATGTTCGTGGGTTCTGTTTAACGCATATGTGGAGTGCGCACATGGGGTGCGTTTCCATAAATGCACAAACTCGCGTTCGTGAGCTGATATGAGTTGATCTACTGCTCAGGAGTTGTTTGCAGAATGGTGAAACATGGAAACACATTTTTGCACATTTTTTTATTAATTTTCCATTTTTATAATATTTTCAGCAGTCGAATTGAGTACGTGAGTAGTTTATGAGCAATAGATTGCGCACAAGAGTGTACAGGCGGCTTGATACCAACCACACGCGTTGTTTCTAAGCGGTTTCCCATCTACATACATAAGTACTGACCGCACCCGATGCTGGTTGATTGCGGGGATAGGACGAGATCCGATACATTACCAGCTAACAAAAAGAGCTAATGACTTGGAAACACCTGAACAGATCTTCACAAGTTGTAACTAAGTACCATTTTGATCACGTTGGCTTTCAAAACAAAAAAAAAAAAAAAGGCACCATAATCGGTTCATTCGTTCAGGAGCTACGATGCCACAGACAGACACACAGACAAACAGGTACCTCAGACTTATAACACCCCTGCGTCGGGGGTTAAAAATGAAAAAATATAGAATTAAATGGGTGTTTTCCGTGAGTTGTGTGGGCCTTGTAGAACGCACCCAGACCACATTTTTGCATTTCATTTAATTAATAAGGTTAATGGCATGCATTGAGTTTATAACTCAAACGAACATTTCACATAATGTTCCATTTTCCTGTGTCTTTTTTTGACAATAAAAAACCAAACGCCTAAAAAATCACACGATACATTCGCCTGACATGCGAATTAAAATCGTAGACGAACAGCACCGACTGGGTAGACTATTACAGTTGATCGTTAAAGAAAAGGAAACAAGAGGACACATTACATAGAAAAGGCTACCAGCAATAAGAAGTCCTTCATAATGTCATCTTGTTACAGACAAGGTACCTATCGCTGTCATCATTGAGAGCCGACGTTAAAATCCCACGAAAAGCCTGCCAGAAATCCATTGAACAAAAACCTGAGCTCTCATCACATAAGCCATTTGAACTACAAAAGTTCCTCCGCTTATATATGTATGTACATATGCATATAACTGCTAAAGCCAACAATCTTTCAACAAACAACCATGCCTCATTGCCACCTTAAATCACAATGAAAACCTTATAGCTTTACCCACACTAACCGCTCTGTGTGTAGTAGGTATTCAACGTTTCCACTTGGTATCCTGTAAATATCAACGCCTACGACATAGTCTTCTCCAGATATCTACAAAAGTTTTTTGTTCATTTCACTCCCACCCAACATGGGTCGTTTGAGCATTCACATCATGCAGTTAGCTGGAAACGGAAAGGGAAGAGGAAAACTAGCACAACCCACAATCCACAGCCCGCAACAGAGAAAGGATTGCACTAAATATTAAAACGAATAAACCACCCCCAACCGCTATCGACACCCCTTAACGAGTCGTAATAGTAAACGTACATAGATTACTAAATATCTCTCTATGTGTGTGCGTGATGGGAGCCAAAGATAGTGTGGATTTGGATGTGGATGCCTCTGGGTTAAGGAAAGAATGCACAATGACAAGGATGAGGATGAGGACAAGGTGAGAGCATTCAAGCGGAAGCGAGTGTAGCAAGGATTCCCTTTACGAAATCTCTTTTATTCTCCGCGTTATATCCTTTTCGATTTTTATTTATTTTCCTTTCGGCTATCCATTGAAATTCGAACTTTTTCATCTCAACGGAACCGACCGGCTGCTGGGCTGGCTGACTGACTATGACTTCATTCAATCCGCTTCTACGTTTCGATATTTTGCTCATAAATTATGGGCTCATATTTCAAGAGCCGTCCCCGAAAAGTGCTCGTTAAGAGAGACGAAAAGGCAAAGCAATTCCTCAAGATGACAGCGTCAAAAACAACAACAACAACAAAGAGAGACAAACAGAAAAAAATTGGACCAAAAACACAAAGCGTCAAAGCGAATAGGTATGCAAAGAAGCGCACAAAAGGCGATTATTATTGCTCGACTTCATGACGTTGACATTTTAATTTGCACCTTGTGCCAGTTTGTTAATCCATCCAAGAGCTTAGAGAGATGGAGAGAGAGAGAAAGAGCTGTTTAGAACGCACGCGAAACGCAAAGCCTCAAACGACTGGCGACTACCAGTACCAGCTACATACTATCATGGTAGAGTAAACGCGAACGATAAAAACCGTCAAAGTCGTAAATCCTCGCTTTGGCGACCACGCAACAGCCGACACTACACAACCAGCATACGAGCGAGAGAGGGAGTACCACGCCACTATAATACTATGGCCACTAGTGGACTTTGGAGTACAGCCTCCCAGCGTTGGCCCATAAATCACTAGACACACACTGATGTTGTATGCTTAGTCGGTTCCATCGCGAGCCAAGTGGGACATGCTTATGAGCGCGTGCGCGTATACGTCTGTCGTCTCTCATGCCAATCTCGAGCTCGACCGCTGATGGTGTTGTTCTCGACGTTGTCTCGTACCGGTACTGGTGGTGACAGCCGAAAGGCTTGCTCGCTTGACTGGAATCGAGAGCCGTAGACACAACTCGTACATAGACGCAGAATAGGAAGATTGAATTAACGCCAGCGAGTTAGTGGCGATCGATCATCGGTGGATTATCGCGGAAACCTCAAATGAATACAAAGACGCAGGGGAGGGGGCACGGTAAATTCTGCGCGAGATCTGCGGGGGGCACATATAGGCAAAGGAATAATAAAGCAAAAAGTACTCACCACTTAAGCAGTTCCAGCGCTGACAGCCGTGCCGGACGACGCCGATGACGAGGATGACGACGACGACGAGGATGATGTCGATGATGATGGCGCCACCAGCGTCGATATACTCTTGAATACAGACGTTTTCTGCGTTATGGGCGCAACCACCCCCGATGACGATTCTCGATTTGTTGTAGTTGCAACACCCCCGCCCCCGCTGTCGGTTACTGTTGATCCAATGCCCGATGTCGACGACGGTGACGATAGCGAGGATGACGACGATGATGACACTACATTCGAAGAAGTGATCGCAGTTGTTGAGCTCGGCGGCGATTCCTTAACCGTTTCAGATGCAACACTGTCACCTTGACTCGATACGACCGATGCCGTGGTCACGACCGCATTACTCGGGCTAGCCGCCGTAGTCACGGCTACCGATGAGGACGATTCTTGTTTGTCGGCGGCGGCAGCCGCCCGCATATTCAGATTCGCTGCAACCTGCTCGATGTTCAGATTCTTCTTTAAACGAGGCGGCGAATCCGGGTTCGTACTGCTCGACGGACTGCTACTGGGCGGGGTCGGTACCTTGAATTCCGGCTGAGCAACAGCAGAGGGAGAAGCACTTACAGCAGACGAAATAGCCGGCGGTGATGGTGGCGGTGGAGTGCTGCTAATACTGTTCAACATCGGGATGGCCGATTGGTTGCGGAATGCCAGCGCTGACGGGTTGGGTATGTTCCGAACCGAGGCGTTCTGTTGGCGTACGGGCGCCTGTGTCGAACGGACTTTCGAGATTTCATTGAGCTTCGGGAGGGTTTTGATGACGATCTTCTCTCGACTTGTTGCCGATTCGGAGAGCATGTGCAGGTTCTGGAGATCTTCGGGAGGCGTTTCCACTTTGGGCGGTTTATTGGATGCGACCATGTTCTCTGGGACCGTGTTGGTAGTCATGTTTTGTTTGATTTTGTTTAAAGCTGCCTCGAGGCTATTGCCGGGCGATATAGAAGTTGTAGGTGTCTGTTGCAAACTAGGAGTGGAATTAGGGACACTGTGTTTACCGGAAAGATCCAAAATCTCGACGCTGCCATCCTTGCAGGATGGCCGGCGGTCTTTCGAAATGTGTTTTTCCCTGGGCGAGTGTTTGCCATTCATCTCGGACGAAGGCTTTTCGGGTTGTTTGGGGGCATTTTCAGCAATTGTAGCGGCTGATTTGCTGGCCACAATAGCAGGGATGATGCTACGCATACTGATAAGTCCCGGCGGTGAGGCTTGCGAATGGCCAGAGCTGCTTTTTGTGCTAACCGTAAGGGCGGGCGATCGCAGGGGCATACTTTGGCTTTGGGATTTTTTGATCTTGACCAATGGTATGGGAGGCGGCGGCGGTCGTGTAGCCTTTGGAGGACTTGACTTTGGTGCGGAGGGGGGAGACTTGTGATCAGAGGACGAACTGCTCGTCGGGACGCGCATAATCTCCAGTGCAGGCTTCTGGTTGTTCTGGTGATGGTATGGCTTGTGTTGACCGGTGTTGTGCTTTTGTTGCGATGTGATGGTAACAGCTGAGGCTGGCGAGGAATGTGTCACCTTTCCGGCAGCTTTATCGTTCATTTTTGTCACACTAATCGAGGAGGGCGGCATTGTAAGTGGCATAGGCTTACGCTTATTGATCTCGTGTGTGTACGAGGCCGACATGGATGACGAGTAGTAGGGCTTGTCGGCCGTTCGTGACGACATGTTGATCGAAGACGACTTCGGAGGTCGGGACTGGTGACGCGGGAACATCGGACCGTAAGCTGATTTGCGCATCATAGAGTCATGGTCGAGTTTTTGCTGCTTGTTGAGATGAGACGCTGGATGTGGTCCGTCGAGACTTGCGGAGCGTTTCAATTGAGCCGCTTGTTTGTGCGCAGAGCTGGCGATTGACGGAATCGGACAGGGCTTCGGCGAGTTTGGCACTGATTTAGGCGGCGGTTGAGGGACTGCGAACTGTGATTTGGGAGTAGCTGGTGCCAGCTTCGGCGGTCGATTAGACTGACCGAGTGACAGGGTTGGCGGGTTGAGCGCAGGTCGTGGTGGCTTTGATTGAGTTGTAGGTTTCGTTGAAGTTGTTGTTAGCGTCGGAATGGTGAGTGGGGTGGTCTTGAAGAGGCTTGGAGGAAGTGGTGGCGACGCGGGTAGTTTCATGTCTTGAATGGTAGCGAGCGGCTTGGGGAGCGGAGTCTTAATTGCGGAGGTAGATGAAACGTGGGAATTAGAGGGAATCGTAGTATGGATGGTGGTCATAATTTGCGGCGGATTGAGCTTGGGTTTAGCCTCTGAAGATTTCTTTGCGACTTCTGCCTCTCTACTGGTGATTAGGTTTTTAGTGCTTGAAGACTCGTCGTTACGGGCGTGATTCAGCTTGGGTACGCTGAAGTTAGCCGCGCTTGGGATCTGAGCGGTCGTTTCGGTCGTCTGAGTTGGCGGAGATGGAGCTGGTTTTGGTGAAATTCGCTGATCGTTTCCATTTACAGTGATCGCTACCGGCGCTTGAGGCACAGCGACAGATGGTGGCGGCAATTGAGTGGTTGTCGGGGTTGCAAGCGCCACGTCATCGCTACTGCTACTCGATTTACGATTCTCGACCTTATGCGGTCGATGATTATGGGAGCCGGTAATCTTGACTTTCATTTTAAGACTTTCATCGGCGGGTTGCGATGAAATTTCTGCATGCAATTTTCTCCTCTTGCCGTTAGAATCTTTTGGCTCCTTGGAATGCTTCTTCTTGCGTTTCTTGTGCGACGACGACGACGATGTGGGACAGCCGTCGTTGGTTGTGAACGAAAAGGTGCCATTGGATGTTGATGATCCATTTGAGGATGATGTCGACATTGGCGAGGCATCAGGACTGGATTTCGGCCGAGATGGTTCAAGAAGATCAACAGATTTTTCAATGTCCTTCGGCTTGAGTCCAATGTTCTTGGCGTAGGTTTTCAGATCGACCTTCTCGGATACTGGTGGTTCGTCAATTGAGAGTTTTCTCTTCGAGATTTTGCGCGGTTCTTGCCGCGGCTCGGCCGATTTCGGCTTAGGAATCGTAATCTTTGTCTTAAGACTGTTCAACTCGATCTTGAGCTTAGGAATATTCTTTTTTGCAACACTATTACTCGAACTGGAACTACTGGAAGTGATCTTCTTCCCTGCAGTCTTCAACTCAGCCAGTGAAAGATTCTCCGAACTCTCGTCGGACGAGTTTGGTGACCGATGAATCTGTGATTGTGGAATACTTACTACAATATCGCACTCGGTGACGGGTTTCACATCAACCTTGGATCTCTTTGATGATCCACCACTTCCACTGGTCGTTGAAGTTACCGTGTAATCACTGTACCGCATGTCATTACTGCGAAGACTTTTGAAGTCGTTCGTTATGTTATATACTGACTCCTCAGAGTTCGAGCGTTTTGGACTCTGCTTACGCGCGATGATCATTTTCATTGTGCCATTGCCCTCGTGCTTTTCATGTTCATGATCGTTGTTGTTGTTATTGTTGTTGTTTAAGTAACTCGAGCAATCCTGCGCATCGAGGGATTTTGATTTGAAAACGGAATAGGTGACCTGTCGGTTGTTTTCTCCGTTTTTCTCCATTCTTTTCGACGGTTCTAGGAACCGAACTGTCTTCAATGGTACTGTTGGAGCCATCATGGCCTCACTATCGATTGATTTTTTCATACGTCTAGCCTCTTTGCTGCTTAAATCTTTATGATTATTCTCACACTTCGGTACCTTGACGTCGGTCGGGGTAGTGGCTAGCACTTCGGGCGACTGTACTACGAGAATGCTATAAAAGAATCTCATCGGAGCAACCTGTCACGCGTCAAATGATAAGGAAAAAAAAAAAAAAAAAAAAAACATGTGACTCTGACCAATCAAAGGCACATCCCCACCACGGGAAGATGCAGAGAGAAACAAGGAATAAAGTGAAAAAATAACTAAAGAACTCACCCTTTTCCACTTGTAGCAGTATCCAACATCCATGAGACTGAATTCATCTGGTAGAATCTCATCCTCGTAAATGATGTCAATGTCCACCCGTTGGTTCTCCGGATCGATATCGTATTTAAAGCAAAGGAAACGCTTCAAGTGATGAATTGTCAAGCCGGCAAAACACTGCAGATATCGTACTGGTGGGATTTGGGATTTGTTGCAAGACACCAACAACGACGGATGGTATTCCAAAGACAAACTGTCGAACGAACGAAAACAAAGACCATTAGTTGGAAATCCTCAATTGGAACAAGAAGAAAGTGGATAGAGAAGGAGAGAAAGAAGAAAGTAAGAAGTGTACACACCTTATTGGCTCGACAGGAGAGAAGAAATCCTCTTCCAGCGCCAGTATATCACAGTCGGGGGTTGAGTCGATGGTTTTCGAGAATTGCAATTGTTTTTCTCGCTCCTTATGGAATAGACCCGGTACGAGTTTGAAGACCAATGTACGAAGCAAATCATCGGACCTAGGTGGTGCAGGCGTATGTCAGGTGATTCTATATCCTTAGACATCGTTTTGACTTACCTCAAATTATTCACAGTCACACTACGCGCCGGCGGCTTACATTGTGGGCAATTGTTTTGTGTGTCCAGGTGCTTCACGATACATGATCGGCAAACTATAGATAGAACAAAAATGCATAGACATAAGTACTGTCGTCTGGCGGAGGAGTGAAACTTACATGAATGACCGCATATGTCAATGCATGTAGGACTGATCAGATATCCGTGACATAAGGTACACGTTATGGTCTCATTGAATTGTTTAACCTGTAATTTCCGACGATGTGGTAGTTTCTTCATTGACGTCGTTAATGTTGTTTCAGCTTCCGAAGCTGTTGTGCCCACGACACATTTACTCATTATGGACTTTGTTTGTTCCGCAGAAATACTATGAATACGTCGGATTGGGGGGGCTAGATCTGCTGTTTGTTGTGGAACCGTAGCAGCAGATCGACGATCTTCACGTTTGCCGCTCTTATAGTCGGCTATCATGTCAAGCATGATAAGACACCGTGAAGAGAAATCTTCCACCGTGTTGCCGTACTGTCTACGCGGATTGTGTTCGATGGTTATTTCTGGGGGAAGAAAAAAGGTAGAGAAATTCGGTTAGAGATGAAGAAAAAACAAAAAAAACAGAAAGAAATTGCGAATGTTCAAACGGAGAGGGGTCACTTCAACGATCAAGTGTCCATCGAGTGCGCAAACGTTCATCAGATATCGCCTGCGCATTGCATCATCATTAACACCATCAGAAACAAGTAGTAGCAGCGACAGCATCATCAGTATGGGCATGATAATCATCGACAACCACAGCAGCAGCAGCAGTACGAGTATCTCATCTCAACTCGCTGTCATTTAACGGATTTTATTGAGTCGTTAATTATGAAGTCATTAAATGCCAGAACTACTGTCTGCTTGGATTGCCATTCAACTACCACCGACACTACCTCTCTCTGCTACTGTCGTAGCGATGACAATGCTTCGGATTCCCCTGTTTTCTTCTTGCTTTTCGGATTAATTTTTTTTCTGTCGTTCCACACGTAGGTACATATGCATGTAAGTATCTAAATCCGTATATGAACTCGCCTATTTGGAGCTTGCGATAAGGTGAAGCGTCACCGTTCGTTGCTTAGAGTTGTGCCATTTTCGCTTTTACGTTTTCTTACTTTTCTAATGACAACCGAGACTTTTTCGACTTTTTTTTTTGCCTAAATTTGTTATCTGAACTCAACGAGGCAAGGAACGAAATGATACAACCACGAAATGCGATACGGATGGAGTATAAAAAAAAATTAAGAAAAAACTGAAAGAATAAACGAAGCAACGATAAAAGTTAATGATGAGGAACAAATGCGCAAATGATGGCGAACCCATTTGGCACTGAGTACACTCTCGAATCTCAGTTCACATCGAGAATCAATTCATTCAATAAACTTCGTAATTTTTTTTTTTTTTTTTTTTTAATTCAAAATTCCTTCGTCTATCAAGAAGCAAAATGACCAACAACATGCACAAGAATCAGCGTCAGATGTGAGCGGTGAGGACGAACAGAAGCCAATGTGTCTACGGCCACGGTGGTATTTTGGTGGTGTGGCAGCATGTTGTGCAACCGTAACCATGCAACCACTTGAAGTGATCAAGACGAATATTCAAACGAAAAATGTGCATATTTATACGATGTCAACGTATCGATTTATCGGACATATTATAAGGAAAAAAGGCATTGCCGGACTTTATACGGGAATATCAGCCCAAATTGCGCGTCAATTGACGTATTCGACAACACGTTTTGGGCTATACGAAGTCGGCAAGGAGAGATTTCGGCCGCAATCAATAGCCGGACGATTTGCTTTGGCATCGATAACCGGAGCTATTGGTGGATTTATTGGTACACCATTCGAACTGGTGAATATGCGTATGCAGAATGATCTTAAGTTGCCGTCTAGTCAACGAAAGAATTATAAAAATATCTTTGATGGTCTTTATCGCATCTATCGCGAGGAGGGTTTTCGAAAATTATTCACCGGTGTGGCTAGCTCGTCAACAAAGGCCGATATAATGACAGTTGGACAGATTGCGCTCTATGAACAACTTAAGGGACGATTGTTGAGCAGAGATTTTGAGGATAATATGCATACGCATTTAATGGCATCATTGATTGTGGTACTATTTAGTACTACACTGTCACAACCATTAGATGTGATCAAGACGCGAATAATGACGGGAAACTATATGAAACTTGGCGTGTGCGATCTAGTGACGTGTAGTGGTTGGTTTGGGCCTTTAGCGTTTTTTCGTGGCTTTATACCGGCATTACTACGTTCTGGACCGCAGACGGTCATGACGACGCTCATTCTCGAACAGCTTCGTTTGCGGTATGGCGTCGAGAGTGAGAGATGGGAGGACTATGATAAGACGCCGAGGATCTTCTAAGTATTCGTTGGAATGTTGTATTTATCTTGACAAGTAATAAAATGTGTATTCAATGGTTATTTTAGTTATTATTTTGGTCATTTAAAAAATGGGCATAATCGTGTCAAAACGGAGTGTTCAACATTGTATGGAAACGAATGTCAAAATGAATATTTTCAATCGAAAATAAACACAAAATTTCCTTTCAGTAGGTAACAAAAGCCATGGATAACAACGATTTTGGATATACATATGTATGTACATAGTTGCAAATAGGGTGTTCAACTTTGTATTAAAAACAAGGTGAAATATATGTATGTATATCACCGGTTATTTTGGAGTGATCAACATTGTATGGATCCGCTTACCAAAATTAATATTTCCGTAAGAAAATTTGCACAAAGTTTCCTTTCAGTAGGTAACAAGCCATCGATTACACGGATTTTGCATATATATATGCACATAATCACAAATAGGGTGTTTAACTTTGTACTGAAAACAAAATTATTTTTTTTTTCGCGCATTTCGGTGCATTTGGGCGAAGTGCAGATGGTTTGGGTCGTAGATGTTCGTTCACTAGTTTCCAGGCAGGGGTGATTGTCCTAGATAGGATTCGAGGGGAACTCGTCTGAATGTTCACGTTGGTTGTAGTTCACAGCAAATGTTCCATGTCATTCTGGTGTTATACATATATTAGAACTGCACACACAGAGTATGAATTTGAGGTGACCTTCCCATTCACTTCGCATGCGCAATAGCTGTGTTGCACAATTTTTCCGTATGGGAATTGTATTTCTTGGCTATGGACAGACTTTGAACTATAGACCTTCCGCTCGACAGTCGGTGATGTTTACTAATGCACCACGGACAACCCCTAATGCTTATTTACCGGTTATTTTGGCGATCACAAGAAACCCATGGTTTGACGACCAGTGTAGGAGGGCACACGCAATCAAGTAGCGAGCCTATCAACAGAAGGACGAGAGTTGCTCGTGAGCATTATGAGCAGATGAGGAAGGAGGACCATAAGCTTTCAAAACAAAAAAAAAAAAAAAAAAAAAAAAAAAAAAAAAAAAAACAAAAAAAAAAAAAAAAAAAAGAGCGAGAAATGCTATCGCAGGAACGACGTTCGGAGGTTTTATCAACAGACATGCCAGGGATATAAGACCATAACGGAAGCCTGCAGGGACGAAAGCGGATAGCTAGTAGTGCATTCACAGTCGGTACTAAGAATCTGAAGACTCCTTATGCAGATTGTTTACCGGCGATGACGAAATAGATCCCGCTGTCAGGCAGAATGACCCACTTACGACGGACGATGATAGCAGAGAATTCCGTCCCCCTGACCTGGACGAAGTTAGGAATGTTTTTTTCTAAGCTTAAGTCCAACAAAGCTGCTGGAGCAGACGGACTAGCTGCCGAACTCTTTAAGCAGCTGGAGATGTACCAGCTCATCTGTAAGATATGGTCAGAGGAATGCATGCCCGATGAATGGAATCTTAATATCGTTTGCCCGATCCACAAGAAAAAGACCCCTTTGTCTGCACAAATTACGTTACAGAACGCCGCTTATATGTAAAATCTTCTCTGCTGCACTGTGTGAACGCCTGAAATCGTTTGTTATTGGCCCATATCAGTATGGTTTCAGGCCCGGGAAGTCAACTATTGATCAATTATTCACACTGCGACAGATTCGGGAAAAAAACAACGAGTTCCACATTGACACCCACCATTTGTTTGTCGACTTTAAGGCCGCATACAAGAGCGTACATAGAGACAAGCTATACAGCGCCATGTCTAGTTTTGACATCCTTGCCAAACTCGTCAGATTGTGCAGGATGACATTGGAGAACTCTCGCTGCTCCATCGGGGATGGAAGCGACTTGACCGATACCTTTTATGTCACGCTATTGTGTGACTTTTTGAACAAGTATCGTGCAAAACTCACTGGGCAAAACGAGGGGCATCATCTTTTTCAAGTCCGTACAACTGCTCGCATATGCCGATGACATTGATATAATTGGACGAAGTCAGCGAGATGTCATTGAGGCCTTGACGAGCAAAGACGAAATATATGCTGTCGTCGAAAAAGTACACGAACAACCGGCGTTTTGGCCAAGGCGCATTATTGGCAGATATAAATTCAAGGTAGTCAAGGACTTCATATATGTACATACATACCAAGGCTCGGCAGTGACATGCAGCAATGACATCAGTATTGAAATCAAACGCAGAATAACTCTTTGCCAACCGCTATTTCTCGGGAGGCAGTTGAGAAACAGAGCCCTCTCTCGAAAAACCATATACAAGACCCTTATCATCTGGATCTTGGTTTATGGCACAGAGGCATGGACATTATCTGTGTACGATTTTTGGCCCGACCTGCATAAATGGGATGTGGAGGAGAAGACTTAATAGTGTATTGTACGGGCTGTACAGTGACATAGACGCTACAGCGTCTGCGGATGTCATGTAGAGGGAAGGTATTTGAATCCAACCCTGAGGGGCGACGCGATAGAGGACTGCCAAATTTAAGGTGGCGCAGGCAAGTGGAAGAGCACCTCAACCAACTAGGCGTACGGCACTGGAGACTGTTGGCGAAAGACCGCGCCAGTTGGAGAGATTTTTTTAAAGCGAAAAAATAAAAAACAAAATGTTGGCAATCTGAAAATTTGGCATAATCATGTCAAACGGAATGTTCAACATTGTATAGAAACGAATGTCGAAATGAAAATTTTCATGCGAAAATGTACTTGAAATCTCCTTTCGGGGAACAACGGGATTTGGATTACACCAACTTTGCATATAAGGACATTATGTAAGATCAAATAGGGTGTTCAACTTTGTATTAAAAAAAAAACTAAATGAAACAGAATCGACTGGCATCAAAATTTGGAGATATGTACATACATACATATGTCCTGCTTAGCAAAATGCAAACGAAAATTGAGTCTCGTGTTTCGGATTACGTTGGCCTCTGATATATTACTCTGTAGGAAACCCATAATTGACGGGATAAGACGGGCACACGCAAGGCTTATCGGCAAAGCAATTTGATAGAACTTTTAACTTTTGACTTTTTTGGATTTTCTCACAGTACGGACTAGGCCAGCAGCCCGGAAGCTAGTTTGTTCCACATACCTATGTATTTATGTACATACATTAGTCACACACTATTGTCAATTAGACTCATCGGAATATAACCCTTTTATCAAATAATTTCAATCTCAAAAAACCTCAAGGTACCGAAGAACGTTAAACAACATCCACACGACCTTCACGTGGCAATCGTGTCGTGTCATCCACATTACTTCCACAGCATCGCCTGCGGGTAAGTATGAAACTCATAATTCTCTCGTCATATTTCCTTCGAATACAACGAATACTGCCGCCGCTCGATAAGACTTCATCCGGCATGGATACCATCGGCCTACATACATACATTGTATGTACATCCTGAAAATTGATAATCAAATTACGTAAATTCAAACGTTCACTAATGCCACATCAGGCAGCCGACATGGTTGTCTAGATTAGTATGCCTGTCAAACTAAGGGTTGCCAATGCACATAGGACATTGCTTTTACTTTTCATCGTCCTGTTTCTTACTCATCCCTTTCTCGTTGCTTTTTTTTTTTTTTTGTTTATTTCCTTTTTCGGGCACTCGATTCCATTTCGAAATTAAAAGTTCCCTCTGCATGTGTGCTGTGTGTTACAAGTGGAATTTTTAATATCCTCCAGGGGAACAACAAGGATAAAGATACAGAATACTACTATGTACTATGTGCTCACGGTGGAATGAATCTGACAACATTGTTGTTGTTGTTGTTGCTGCTGCTGTCCACGGTGGTGATGATTCTCTCCACTGTGCAGCGTAAATATTTCAATCTTTACGGCCTTTCAGTGCTGCGAAATATGACAATCACAGATGACGTCGACGACGACGACGAGACGTGGCGGATAGAAAGAGTGAAAATGAAAATGAAAACAAGAAAACGCAAAAATGTATACAACAAGAGGGTTGAACAATTGTTATATGTAGCTAGAGGGTGTAGCGAGGGGTTGTTCCTATGAATTAGTGGAATTTACTTAATTACAGGCTTTGAGTTCCTTGTTTACATTCTAAATACGATTGCAAATACGTCCATTTGCCAGCAAGCTGCCCGCAACGTTGCTATATAAATGAGGGAGGAGTTCAATCTCATCTCACCCCTAATCGAATACATTTATTAGGGATGAATCTTATTTTTAATAAGCTCATCAAATTTTTAAAAAACAAATTGTCATCTATAGCTTGGTTATCCTTTCAGAGCATCGATGTTGGTATACAGTGGTGTTCCCATTCGATACGTTTGATATGAAGTGCCGTGATAGGTCCTTGGACGCCCATCACTGCGCACAAATCTCCCAATTCATTGCACCAATTCCTCTTCTCATCTAATGGGCAAGTGATGAAAAATCAAACACCGCAGCAGCGGCATCAACACGGGCCACGGCCACCTGACGGCCTAACCGCTAAAAAAAAGAAGAATTAACCGCCATAACCGAAATGGAGAACGTAAAGGGAGAAAAGTGGGGAAAAATGGAAACGTATCCAACAAAGTTCGGTTCTGTTCTATTCAGTGCCGCGCTGGCGAGAGCATATTTCGATTCCCTAAAGACTTGTTGGCTGACTTAGCTATAGCAAGAGCAGATACAGAAAGGCAAAAGGCGGTCGGCAGAAGGCACAGCACAGGAACGACGATGCGCTACGTCATCATCCGTCGTACGAGAACGTGTGTACGTTGTAGGAAAGTGGAACCCTCCCATTTATGAGCCAGGAACTATTATTAGATTGGCCTCGTGTTCCCCCTTTTTGTTTTTTCCTTCTCTCTCTCTTGTTTATTTGGTTTTCCATTTTTGCCTTTTTTTTTTTTTTTCTTCACATCTCATCTTCATGTTGATCTCCTTTCGCCTACCATGGGTACTATGGGTGGCGGTACGGCCTATTTGTTGTTGTGGCGGCAATTATTGGAGCGAAAGTGCATATCGAAGTAACGACTGTTTATTTTCGTACTTAGACGAGCGGGATGGTTTGTTGATTTTAGTGAGTTTGAAGTTCATAAGCCGCCGATTGAAATTTATTAAATGATTATTGGAAATGGATTTACGGCGAGCTGAATTGAGATTATACCAGAGCGGCAAAGCAATGACGTCGCACCGAAGATATAGATAAACGATCGTAGTGGGGTTTATCAATGAAGAATTGATGAATGTCTGACCAACCCCTGGCGATAAATAACAAAACTAAATATTTCAAGGCAGTGACATTGCAAACCTTTTGTGGATAATCTGATAGGTTCGTATCAGTGTGGTTTCAGGCCAGGTTAATCCACAATAGACCAAATATTCACACTGCGGCAGATCGTGGAGAAGACCAAAGAATACCAAATCTAGACTCCCATCACCTTTTCGTCGATTTCAAGGCCACGTATGACAGTGTGAGACGAGCTATACATGTCTAGATGTCTAGTTTTGACATCCCTGCCAAACTCGTCAAATTGTCAATGACAATTGTGAATGACAATTCCATTAAGGTCTGTAGCGAAATAACCGAGACCTTTGATGTCAAAAAAGGATTTAGATAGGGTGACGCACTTACATGTACATAATTTCTTCAATATCGTGCTTGAAAATATCATACGAGACTTATCGGGCAATACAAGAGGTTCGATTTCACGTCAGCGCAACTGCTTGCGTACGCGGATGACATTGACGTAATTGCACAAACGCAGCGGGACGCCAATGATGCGTTCGAAAGCATTAAAGCAGAAGCGGCTAAAATTGGCCTTTCGGGTAACGAGGGTAAAACGAAATAAAGGGTTTTGCAATAGGGAATTTACGACTTTGAATTAAATTTGTGAACGCACCCTTCCACTAAACATCGAACTTCTCTTCTTCTTAGCGGGCGCTACAGTTCGGGGTGAACCTGGGCCTCAACCAACATGCCCCTCCATCCAGCACGATCTTTTGCTAGCCTTTTCCATTGCCGCACACCCAGTTGGCTGAGGTCCCCTTCCACCTGTGTGCGCCATCTTAAGTGCGGCCGTCCTCTGCTTCTTCGTCCCTCGGGGTTGGATTCAAAGACTCTCCGGGCTAGAGCTGTGGTGTCCATTCGCTCTACATGGCCCAATCATCTTAGGCGTTGAATCCGTAGACTCCTGACTAGACTCATGTCCCTGTACAGCCCGTAAAGTTCGTGGTTGAATCTTCTCCTCCATCCCCCGTCTGCGTTTATAGGCCCGAAAATCACGCGCAAAATCTTTCTCTCGAACCGACCAAGGGCCTCCTCATCCGCGTTTGATAGGGTCCATGCTTCTGCGCCGTACAACAGGACCGGGTTGATAAGGGTCTTATATAGAGTCAACTTTGTCGTTCTGGAGAGGGCTCTATTACTCAGTTGCCTCCTGAGCCCAAAGAAACAGCGATTAGTGATTCTTCGTTTGATTTCGGAACTGATGTCGTTGCTCCAGGTCACTGCGGAGCCAAGGTAGACGAAGTCCTTAACTACCTCGAACTTATATCTGCCAATACAAAACGTTCTGGCCAAGACGTCGGTGGTGAGCGTCCTTTTTTGATGATAGCATATATTTAGTTTTGCCCCTCGTTTACCGCCAAACCAATTTTCGCCGCCGCCATCTCAATACTCGCAAACGCCTGATTGACATCTCGCTGTGATCTAAGTACCTATTATGTCAATATCGTCGGCGTTTGCGAGGATTTGAAATAGATTTTGCGTCTTGTATTGGCCAGTGATTTTTGCACAACCATTTCTAATATGATGTTGAAGAAATCACACGACAGCCCATCGCCCTGCCTAAATCCTTTTTTGACATCAAAATTATCGATAAGGTGTTCACCGATTCGGATGGAGCAGCGAGCATTCTCCAAAGTCATCCTATGCAGGATGTAAGCACATAGTCTGACGAGTTTAGCAGGTCTGTCAAAGGTAGACATAGCGTTGTATAGCTCGTCTCTAATTACGCTGTCGTATGCGGCTTTGAAGTCCACAAATGGGTGGTGAGTGTCGGCTTGGAATTGATTGGTTTTTTCCAGGATCTGCCGTAGTTAAGATTTGGTCGATGGTGGACTTCCGTGACCTGAATTCGCACTGATAAGGACCTATCAGCTTATTTACAAAAGGCTTCAGGTGTTCACACAAAGAAAAGATTTTGTAGGCGATGTTAAGGAGACTTATTCCTCTATAGTTAGCGCAATCAGAGGGGTCTCCTTTCTTGTGGATCGGGCATACGATGCTGAGACTCCATTCCTCGGGCATGCTTTCCTCTGACCATATCTTACAGATGAGCTGGTACATGCTCCTAACCAGCTCATCCTCAGTTGCCTTGAAGAGCTCAGCAGACAGTCCGTCTGCGCCAGCAGCTTTATCCGACTTGAGTTTCGATATGGCAATCTTAGCTTCGTCGAGGTCATTGTCATTGTCAATTTATTCAGTAAACTCAACATTTTCAACATTACACGAACGAGCAACGTCTGCTCGGTGTGGCTGAGTCGGTGACCGCTACTTTAAGAGCGTTAACTCCAATTTTCGGTCGTCATTCTCGCCCTAATAGGCAGACAATAACAAGTCGAGTGCAAAAATTAGAGTCTACATATTCGTTGTGTGATGTTGCCGTGTCAGTGAGACGACGGGTTGGTTGAAGTGTCGAAAATATCGCTGCCGTTCGGGCGTCCGTAGCAAACGATCCAAATGATTAAATTCCATTGCGTTCTCAAGAATTGGGCATCGCTTCGACCACATTATGGCATATTTTGCGTAATGATCTTGGTTTACATCGATACAAGATCAAGCTTACTCAAGAATTGAAACCGATGGGCCATTTGAAGCGACGTACGTTCTCCGATTGGGCTCTGGAGAAGATGAGCCAAGATGATGAATTTCATCGCCAAATCATCTTCAGTGACGAAGCTCATTTTTGGCTCGATGGGTTCGTCGATAAGCAAAATATGCGTTATTGGTCGGGTGAAAATCCATGTGCTTCCTGAATCAGCACTTCATCCACAAAAAATAACTGTTCGGTGCGGTACGCATGCCGGCGGCGTTATTGGGCCATATTTTTTCGTCAACGATAACGATCGTCACGTTACTGTGAATGCCCAGCGTTATCGCGCCATGGTTACCGACTATTTTGGTTTCAACAGGATGGTACCACTATTTCCTTAGGGGCTACGTTAAGGCATTGGCTTATGCAAACAAGCCGACGACGTTGGAAGAGCTCAGAGCCAACATTGAACGTGAAATAGCGGCCGTTTCGGCCGAAATGTGTGGCCGAGTCATCGAAAATTGGGTCCAACGAATCGACCGATGCAAACGTGCCCGCGGTGGCCATATGAACAAAGTCGAGTTCCATTCATAAATGTTTTGATTGTACTTCAAGCCGATAGTAAAGTTTTTGAAATATCTCAAATGGTTTGCCTTTTATTTAAAAAAATAAGTTTTCAAGTCCTTATAGGAAAACCTGATATATGTATGCTGTCAACCAAAAAAGACTCGCATCACTGACGTCTCGGCCATAACGTCACAATTGGCAGCTACAGATTCGAAGTGATCAACGACTTCGTCTACCTTGGCTCGACAGTGACCTGGAACAACGACAAATGGCAATTGAGAAGTAGAGCCCTCTCCCGAAAGACCGCAGTTCGGCTGTACAAAACCTTAATCATCCGGGTCCTCCTCTATGCGCAGAGGCCTGGACTTAAACGAAAGCGGATGAAGAGGCCCTTGGTCGTTTCGAGCGGAAAATTCTGCGTTCAGTCTATGGTCTATGTATAAACGGGGAGTGGAGGAGAACATACAACGACGAAGTATACGAGCTCTAAAGCGACATCGGCCTAGTACGATGGATAGGCCATGTAGAGCGGATGGATAACACAGCTCCGGCCCGAAGAGCCTTCGAGTCCGACCTCGAGGGACAACGCAGCAGAGGATGCCCGAATCTAAGGTGGCGCACACAGGTGGAAAGAGACCTTAACCAGCTGGGAGTGCCAGCTGGAGAAATTTGATGATTGAGGCCCAGGTTCATGCCGGATTGTAACGCAACTTAAGTACGTAAGTAGGTACATTGCCAACTTTTGATAGGAAACTATCAGGTTTTTAGGTTGGCACTTGCCATAAGTTCACCACTTCCAGCGCTTATCGTTCAAAACTTCTTGCGGGAATAGAACCGTTAACTTTATTTCAGATGCACTGATACTAGTCAGTTTGGTTTCAGTTTGCAAACTATTAACATGGAATGTGGCGTTAAAGAAAATCGAGTCGCGGTAATAGCGTAGCATAAGTGCGAAAAAAGTGCTGGCCAAATGTTCGTGTTGCTAAAACCACTCGGGCGGCTTGGACTCTGACGCAGGATGAGCGAGTTCGAATCCTGAGTTCGATAAAACCACCAACGCCACCAAATGTTTATTTCGCGGCGAGGCACTGGCAAGATCCATACTTGCCATGTAAAAGCTTTTCGACTGACGCCGTTCGGAATCGGCATGTGAAAAAAATGAATCCGGCGCAATATGAGTAATTGAGAGAAGCTTGGCCCCTCATGGCCTGTAACGTCATAAAAGAAGAAAACCACTCGGAATATCAAGAACACACGTTTATCGGGCTATAGCTAGCTTCGGCGAATCGGCCGGAGTAGAGGACAGGCCAAGAAGTGATCGCCCGCGCGTCGGCCGTACGAGTGTGGTAGTAAAGGCAGTGCGTGAACGAATTCGGAGAGATCCCCTCAGGAAGCAGACGATCATGTCCAATGAATTGGATATATCAACCAGATCCATGTCTAGGCTGATACGGAATGATCTGTATATGAAAGTCTATCGTCGGTCCACAGGTCATCTTCTAACTCCTCAACTAAACAAAATTAGGCTGGAATGGCCATGAAAACATTCTGTTTACGGATGAGAACATTTTTACCGTGGAAGATGTTTTCAACAAATAGAATGACAAAATGTATGTCACTTCATCTAAGGAAGCGAAACAAGTTGTTCGGAGGCTTCGCCGTGGCTATCATCCCGCTTCTGTAATGGTTTGCTGAGGGATATCTTACCATGGTGTCACATCCCTCCATTTCTGTGAAAAAGCTTTAAAAAGTGGTGCGAAGGTGCCCAGGTTGTGTGACTCTTGAACCTGCGGGAAATAAAAAAAAAATTGGTTTCGTTGAGCGCGATCCGTCAAATCTTTGTCCGATCCCTTATGTATACGGTTCAGGGCATATTGCAATTAGTCGTTGATTCTTCGACTGATTTTCCTGTGGCCAAAATTGCAGTGACATCGGCAGTGATCGACTAGCATAGTGGCATCCGTTTGTGGTATGTCTCTAGGATACAGCAGATAAAGCAACGGACCAAGTACGCTTCCCTGTGGAACGCCAGCCGTAATTGTTCATAAATCTGAGTAGTCGTTTAACACGAAACAGTCTATTAGATAAGTAGTTTACCAGAGTGTTCGATGCGGCAATGTCAGAAACCATCTGGGAGCCACCAGTGTACCGCCTAAGACCTTTGACGTTGAGCAAGTGATCACTGGTTTCCCAAGCTGTGCGGTTTGGGATCAATATCTCAAATCTCTTGTCAAAAGTGAAGGTGTGTGGTAATGCGTCCGAAACCCTTGTTATCATATCCAGTTTAGCAAGATGTTGCAGGATGGACATGTGATCTATAGGTCTACATGGCAGGCCTGTTCCCAAGCGAGGAATTCTGATTGCACTACGTAATGCAACCTTTTTTAATAAAAAGGTGCATTGGAGTGAGACCAATCAGTGTTCTTGAACTACCGTAAGGCAGGTTGGCATAGCGCCTGTAATGCCGCTAGTCTCTGGAGGCGTTGAAGCTTAACAATTATCATTTTTTGCTCAACTTTTGTCCACCATACCGTGGGCGCATATGTAAGTGATGATAGGTCTTACTATCGCGGTATATAGCCAGGTTTTACCATAAGTAGGCCCACAAGGCCTTAGTCGCCTTTGTTAGTTTGTTTTTAATGTTGGAGTTCCAGTTAAGTCTGCGATCAAGGTTAATACCTAGATACTTAACTTCTTCTGAAAATCCTATGTATGTACCATTTAGAAAGACGGAGCAGGGCCTTAACCTTCTCTTCTTTGTAAATGAGACTAAGACTTTCTTATTTGGGTTGATAGATAAACCCTCTCTGCCACACCAATCAGAGATAAACTGAAGCGCAAGCTACATGCGCTCACAGGCAGCAATTTCGTAGCCGCGAGTGCTTAGCTTGCGGAGTAGGTCGTCGATAACTATCGACCAGAGACGAGGTGAAAGGACTCCTCCTTGTGGACACCCGTTAGCGGCCGATACTGTCACCGAGACCACCCCGGATGTGGCCGATATAATACGGCTATTTACCATCGCCCTAGTCCAATGATTAGTGGGATGGTCTGCACCTCTGCAGTATGGTGCAGTGGTGATCGACTCATAGTATTGTCAAAGGCCCCCTCAATATCGAGGAAGGCGCAAATTGCGATCTCCTTACGTCTGAAACTATTTTTAACACGCGCCACTAAGCACTAAATCACGTAGCGCATTCTCAGTAGATCGTGCCGTTCAGTTAATCTGTGTCAAAGATGCACCACGCAATGGTCAGCCGATCACTGACAATTTGCAGCTGGTGGAGCAAGAGGGACACACAAGCTGTCAGGTGATAGCAGAAGCGCTAAACATAAACCACTTAATAGTTCCAAATCATCCAAATAGAGTAGGCTAGTGGGAATTATTATGTGATATGATGAAATAAATTATATGGCCAAAGGACGGTGACACTTCACAAACGACTCCAAAGTCTGGATGGACGACAAACAAGGTGACGTTAAGTGTTTGGCCGGATTGAAGGGGAATTGTCCATTATGAGCTGCCACAACCTAGCAAGGCGGCCAATTCGATCCTCTACTGTGCAAAACTCGACTAGTAGAACGAAGCAATCAGGAAAGAGCGACCGGACCCCAACAGAAAAGGAGTTGTGTGCCATCATGGCAATGACAGGCCTTGGAGCAAATTGACGATGCTTGGTTGGGACATTTTTGATCCACCATATAGCTTATAGCCAGGTAGGCCTATGGAACCATTTTGTACTTCGCACGAAATTAAGAAGGTCAGTTATCCTTATCCGCTGAGCGGCAGTCAAGTCGTTTAGGAAGTTAGATCCTAGGTATTGTTTCATTCTATGAGAGAGCCGGACAGTGTCCAATGGACTCAACCTCATCTTCGTCTTCATAGCTTTAATTTAATTGTTGCTAGTGATGTGCTAGTGATGTCGCCGGGTCGGGCTTGTCGGGACCATTTATTCCTTTCTGTGTAGGTTATGTGTAGGCTCAGTGTAGTCGGAGTTCTCTGACAAAGTTGTCCTGTCGTTCAGGATAGAAACGTGGCCCGCAGTATAGCTCGTCCATTTTAAGCTTGCCTTTAATCTCGCAGCTGTATATGTGACTAGCTGCTTGTCGTGTATACCGAGTGGGTTTAGGTGGAGTAACATGCTGATCGCCGCTGTTGAAGTAGACCTTAGGGCCCGGTGATCCACATGCCTGCTAACCTCTGTACTTTCGATTTGTTTGTGGTACATTTTGTCTAGTGCAGTCCACCAGACTAAAACACCGTAGATGGGTCTAACGACTGTGATGTACAACCTTAAGGTTAATTTGGCACTGAAGCCCCATTTTTTCCCATAGGCCCTCTTGCAAGTCTAAAGAGCCATGGTTGCCTTACTTGATCTTTCGATAGTATTTTCTTTCTGGGTTTATTTCCTGTCCAGTATGACGCCAAGTTATTTGGCACTGGAGGAATAGGACAATCTGGTATCGAGTAGAATGATTGGATATATGTATGTATGTCCGGAATTTTGTGCTTCCTAGTGATGAGTTTTGTGTCCACCTGCCCAATATGGAAAACGCAATAGCAACATCATCAGCGTAGGCGTAGGTTAGTAATTCGTTTACTACGTTCCAGAGAAGAGGAGAGAAGACCCCTCCTTTGAAGATCCCCTGGTAACCGATCTAGTGGTTTCTGGGTTTTCCCATTTAGAGAAGATCTTGTGTGTTGACAGAAGCTCGCCAATCAATTCCACTAAAGTCCTCTCCGGTTTTGAATTTTCCAGCCCTTCCGTAATTGCGTTCGGTGTGACGTTGTTGAAAGCGCCCTCTATGACAAAAAAGGCGTATTCTTTGAGGTGGCTTGATCTTTCAATGTTCCTCACCAGGGTGTGCAAGGCCGTCTCGACCGATTTACCTTTGCAATAGGCATGCTGTGCCTTTGAGATTGGCCCTGTATCAAGGTTGTGTGTATGTGTACGTCTATCAGACTTTCCAGGTTTTTTAGTACAAAGGAAGATAGACAGATAGGCCTAAGATCCTTGGGTGTAGTGTGAGAACTTCCGCCAGCCTTGGGCATGAAAATTACCCTTACGGACTTCCACTTTTCTGGTTTCCTCTTTTGTATCCATTTGATACCAGATACCTAATCCTGGAACAATTGTTGAAGACAAATCATTCATAAACATTTTATTTTAAGATTTTTAAACGGGTACCTCAAGGTTCTGTAAAAGGACCGTTGTCTTTTACGCATAAATGTATGTCTTTAACGCAATTGCAACAAGATACTTAAAATATCCCAAGCTGTGATGCTTCCTTCTTACATTCAATTCTTGGGTGTCTTAAAACCCTCATAAACCAAAGATCAACCAAGCCACTCGAAAATAAATTCAATTTATTGAAATGCATTTTCAAAAAAGCTATAACATAAGATATACGACTACTTTCGTTCTCGAACGTCGAGTTCCGTTTCTCAGGAATAATTGCATTTGTCTTCTTCTAGGATTTCAGTCCTTCCAATTCGAACAAATACCCCACTTGAGCTGTCTTCATCTCATCGCCTTCGTCTTCTCTTAATGAAATTCATCTTAAAAATCAATTAACAAACCGAAAAGTAGAAAACACAACACAACCCCACCCAAGACGATGGGAAATTCTAAAAAAAAAAACCAAAATATGAAAAATTGAGAAGAAAAATCCGAAACTCCAACTTGGGTACATGGGGCCATACAGATGAACTCATGTGCCTACGGGTACAAATTGAAATTGAATTAGGAAGTCACTGGAGATTAGGTAAGACAGTCGGTAACGTGACAACGCAACACCAGCACCAAACGAACTGACTGACGTTAACCAACGACGATGGAGACACCAACGAACCACGCGACTATGACGACTTGAGTAAATAACTTACGACCAGGTGAATACACACAGATACTCGTATTCGAACGTTTTATTTTCCTTTTTTCCGGAAGCAATTTTTATCTGTACCGTTCCACATTGTATTATATTTTTCTATTGCTATATCTCGATCGTATCCGACCAAGACCCCAGACAATATTATTGCTTCATATTACACACCGTCGTGTGTCTTTTAAAAATAACTCGTGCCATCTCACAGCATAAACACATCACCTTTCGAATGCACCCATCATGTACATACAATATGAGACAGAGTACTACTATCGTATCGTATAGATACGAACAATTCGTATAGAAAGATGAATGAGAACAAGACAATCCGTTGGAATGCGGGCGGCGGCGGCATGTTGCCAGAATAACACACCATACCCACCATACCTATGTATGCTATGATTACAACGAGGAAAATGGAAAAGAAGAAACCAAATTCGGAGTCGACATCAATGAAAAATAGAAAAGTGCTCATTAGTGAGATGAACGCAATCTAAATGAAAGGAAAACACATGAATGGGACGTGGACTACATATCTGTGTATCTAGCCGAAACAGAAAGGGAGAAAATAATAAAAATGTTACACACCGGCTGAGTGCGCACACATGCACAGTACGAGTAGTGTAGTATCTATCTGGATACGATATGGGACGATATGCTACGCCGGCAGTACTATCGTCTGCCGGCCGTTTGTACGATTATCTGTGAGTAGAATCATCTGTTTTTCCACTACTAATGGGTTTTTTTCTTTTTGTGGTTTTTGGGTATGAACTCGTCCACCGTGACGAATGATAGATGGTCCACGTCCGCATACCGTGCCTGATTCCAACGAATCATTACAAAACAATTTTGAATTACATGCATCTGCACAAATTGTACATCAACGGTGTTGGTGATTTAATTATATCTGTCCTCCATCTGGATATAAGGTTGTCAAAAACACCATCGATCGACCGAATATGCAAGTCGAATTCTAGAAATTCATTACCTTGCCACGACGAGTATACTGCATTCTGGATTGGTTGAATAAGGGATGGGCCATCTAGTGGTTTTTTTTAGATCATAGGTTATTCTGACACTGACAGCTGTTTCCCGCTCGAAATGTTGACAGAAAGTCAGTATCATACTTCCGCGGAACGAAATAAGTCGCTTTACGCTTGAACAACGTTGGGAAATATTGAAAACTTATTTCCAAAGTGAGTGCTGTGTAGCCCAAACAGTGCGTTTTTGAAAAGAAGTTTTGGCCCAAATGAAGCACCCACCGCGACTGCTGTACGCAGGTTTGTGCAAAAAGTTCGTGAGACTGGTATGCTAGTAGACAACACTCATGGTCCCCGTCGTATGGTGCACACAGATGAGAATGTGGCTGCTGTGGCCGAGAGTGCGGGACTCAATTCACGAACATCAACTCGCCATCGATCTCAACAGCTCAACATTTCACGCACTAGCCTGAGGAGAGTTCTACGCAAAGATCTCGGACTCAGCAATTCAAGGCGCGCGACCATCCGCTTCTTTATCGCTTCGCAGTTTGGGCCTTAAAACCGCATGAATTGGACAATGATTTTGGGCGAAAAAATCTGACGAGGCGCATTTCCATCCCGGCGGCAAGGTTAACAAAGAAATTGTCTCGGAAAACCTCGTTATTGTCGAGAAGCCAATACATCCACAGATAGTGACAGTTTAGTGCGAATAGTGGAATGGTGGCATCATTGGACCATTTTTCTTCGAAAATGAGGTTGGGAACAACGTTTCGGTCAACGGTGGACGTTCCAGAGCCATGTAAACCGACTTTTTAACTTCCCAGTGGGACGTTATTGTCCCACGTTTTAAGGACACAAGACTCCAAATCCAAGGTTTTTATAGAGATGTACATACATATGTGCGTTTATGCGTATGTACGTATGTGCGTACCGGAATGTTCGCCTCGATTATCTCGAGAGCCAAAGATGATATTGACATGAGATTGGGTTCATTCCACACGTAATTTCGCAACTTAGAGCTGAGTCCTGCCGTTTTTGGTTAGAAATAAAATGTCTAAGAAAAGGCTAAAAAATTAACAACACGTGGTGTTCCGAAGCGATCCCCCATCTAAGTACTAACCGCACCTGACGCTAGTTGATTGCGGTGATCGAACGACAACCGATACATACATATGAGATTACTCGGACACTGTTGTGGTTGGGTAAGGAAACGCACACTCATGAGCTGCTCGTGAGTGTGCACTACCCAACGAGCAATTATTTAACGCACGCGCTCATGAGTAATTGGCTGCGCACATTTTTCTTTTCTTTCAGAAACACGAGTGTGTGTGCATTTATGGAAACTCACTCCTGTGTGAGAGCACCGTGGCGCAGTGGGTAGTGTGTTGGCCTCTGACGCCGATGACTCGGGATCGAATCCCGACACAGCCATGTCATCGAACGTGTTTTTCACGGTGTTTCTCTTCAGCGGGGTTCTGACAAAACCCCCTGTAGTAAAATTGTCATGAAAAGCTTCTCGAAATTCGCCGTTCGGAACCGGCAATAAACTGTAGGTCCCTTTCACCTATGTGAAAATAAAATCACACACAACATGGGTGATTGAGAGAAGCTCGGCTCAGGTTCTTCATGGACTGTAACGCCAACATACATACATACATACACTCCTGTGCGCACTTCATATGTTCGTTAAAGAGAACGCAAACTTATGTGCACTCTGTAGGGTGGGTTCTGTTTAACGTACATGTGGAGTGCGCACATTGGGTGAGTTTCCATAAATGCACACACTCGCGTTCGTGGGGTAAAATGAGTTGATTTATTGCTCGGGAGTTGTTTGCAGAATGATAAAACATGGTAGCATTTCACCTGAATTTTTTTATTTATTTTCTATTTTTATAATATTTTAGTCTAAGGTGGCTTTCAGCAATCGAAATTGCACACGCACGTGAGCAGTTTATGAGCATTAGATTGTTTAATGTACGCACATGAGTGTGCGTTTCCTTACCCTGGGTTACCAAGGTTACCAAGCAGTTCCCCATCTAAGTACGGGGCGCGGTCACGATGCTGGTTGATTGCGGTGATCGGACGAGAACCGATACATTATTCGTCTAAGAATCCTACCGCAGCTAACAAAATGAGCTAATGACTTTGAAACACCTGAACAGATCTTCATGAATTGTAGCTAAGAACCATTTCGATCACGTTAGCTTTCAAGAAAAAAAAACTAAAGGCATCATAATAGGTTCATTGGTTCAGGAGTCACTATGCTACAGACAGACACACAAAAAATTAAATTAAATGGGTGTTTTTTTTTTCCCACTGGGAAGTTAGCCGTGTGGGTCTTGCACCCGACCTACTGAAACTGAAGACATGGATTTAGACGATCATTGGTTCATGCAGGATGCCACAATCGATCTTTTGCGCACCATATTCCCAAATCGTGTTATCAGCCGTCTTGGCGATGTCAATTGGCCGCCTCGGAGCTGCGATTTGACCCATTTTTGTGGGTAAGGTCCCGTGAAGGACCGATGTTATGAGAATAATCAGGAAACGATTCAAGCACGTAAGGCAAATATCATAGAAGTAATCCGTGAGCTATAGCCCGAAACCATCAAAGAGGTCTTGGAAAATTGGGATGATAGCATGCGCTACTGCTGAAATGTCTGCTCTTAAATGTTGTTCATATTATTGCATTTTTAAAAAGAAACTCGTATTTCGCCCACCCTGTACTATTGTCATTACGTCGTGGTGGGGATGGTGGGAGGTCGTGTCGAGTGCAATAATTATCGGATATTTCCACCATTCGCAATGCAAATAAAACGAATTCACGGCAATTGCATCGCAGACTATTCAGGTGATGTGCCGTGAATTTGAGGTTAATGACGAAGAACGTTCAATGAAACACAGAGCCCCAGCAAGCAATTCTAACCTCAACTCAGACGAGATAAATTGCAAAACGAATGCAAGGCAAGAAGTTCGTATGTAGATAAATCCATAAATCCATGCTGTACTCATATCGCCTTTGACCAGTTTCAAGGTCAACAACAAATTCACATTTCATGTGCGTGTCGAAGGAATGAACAACCATTCATTCATTCATTCCCTCGCATTCCTTCGAACACACCTCATCATGTGTCGGTGCTCGAAACGAATGCGAGAAGCAAAATTCTCATGAGCCCTTCAGGGGAATCGGTAGCTCCGAGTGAAGAGGCGAATGGTTCAAGGGTCATATTAGACGCATTGTCAAAATGAGTTCAACGGAGGATTACGTTTGTTTTTTTTATTTTGCTTTCGTTTTCGTCTACATCAAATCTCGATTAGCTAACGATACGAGCACGTACTTTGGGAATTTTTTCTCAATTACGACTAGACCCTGGAACGGGAGGGGTCTGGTTATTATTTTTGGTCGACGCAAAAAAGAAGTAAAACTTGTCTTCTTTACCTTTTCCCAGCAATAGTTGGTTTGAGGGACAGAACAGAATGACGCAGATTGGAATTCCACTAGGAACTGGTATTGTACCTGTAGTCTACACGATAAACTACCGCATTCTTGCTTACTTACTTACTTAGGTGGCGCTACAGTCCGTGGTGAACCTGGGCCTCAACCAACAAGCGTCTCCAGCCGGCACGGTCTTTGGCCAGCTGTTTCCAGTGCCGCACGCCCAGTTGGTTGAGGTCCCTTTCCACCTGCGTGCACCACCGCTGAGGCGGCCGTCCTCTGCCGCGCCTTCCTTCCGGAGTGGATTTGAAGACTTTTCGGGTCGGAGCTGTATCTTCCATGCGCTCTACATGGCCTAGCCACCTTAGACGCTGTATCCGTAGACGTCGTACCAGGCCGATGTCGCTGTACAACCCGTACAGTTCTTCGTTATATCTTCTCCTCCATACACCGTTTGAACAAACGGGACCGTAGATAGTGCGCAGAATTTTCCTCTCGAAACGACCAAGGGCATCTTCATCCGCTTTTGTTAAGGTCCAAGCCTCTGCGCCGTAAAGGAGGACTGGAATGATCAAGGTCTTATATAGTGTCACCTTGGTTTTCCGAGAGAGGGCTCTACTTCTCAATTGCCTCTTGAGCCCAAAGAAACAGCGGTTGGGAAGAGTGATTCTGCGTTTTATCTCAGCGCTGGTGTTGTTGTCGCTGGTAATCAGTGAGCCAAGGTAGACGAATTCCTTGACCACTTCAAAGTTATATCCGCCCATGGTGACGTTCTGGCCAATACGTCGGTGTTGTCCGTCTCTTTTAGATGAGAGCAGATATTTGGTTTTACCCTCATTAACCTTGAGACCCATCTTAGCCGCTTCTACCTCAATGCTCACAAAAGCCTCATTGACGTCTTGCTGTTTTCGTCCAATTACGTCAATATCGTCGGCGTACGCAAGCAATTGCGTAGACTTGAAATAGATCGTACCTCTTGTGTTGGCCAGTGACTCTTGCACAATCTTTTCAAGCACGATGTTGAAAAAGTTGCACGACAGCGCGTCGCCCTGCCTAAATCCTTTTTTAACATCAAAGGTCTCGGTATGCTCATTACCGACCTTAATGGAGCAACGAGAATTCTCCATTGTCATCCTGCACAGTCGGACGAGTTTGACAGGGATGTTAAAACTAGACATGGCTTTGTACAGCTCGTCTCTATATACGCTGTCATACGCGGCCTTGAAATCGACGAAGAGGTGGTGAGTGTCGATTTGGTATTCCTGGGTCTTCTCCAAGATCTGCCGTAGCGTAAATATTTGGTCTATTGTGGATTTACCTGGCCTGAAACCACACTGATAAGAGCCGATCAGGTTATCCACAAACGGTTTCAGGCGTTCACACAATACGGCAGAGAAGATCTTATATGCGATGTTAAGGAGACTTATTCCCCTATAGTTGGCGCAGTTATAGGGGTCTCCTTTCTTATGGACCGGGCAAACGATGCTGAGATTCCATTCGTCGGGCATGCTTTCCTCCGACCATACCTTGCAGATGAGATGGTGCATGCACCTTACCAGCTCATCTCCAGCCGCCTTAAAAAGCTCAGCAGACAGGCCGTCTGCGCCAGCGGCTTTATTAGACTTAAGTCTTGATATCGCTATTTTGACTTCGTCTAGGTCGGGTGGACCGAATTCTGTTACTTCGTGGTCCATTGCGAATGGCTCGTTCTGCCTGACAGCGGTATCTTGTCTATCATCGCCGTTATACAGTCTGCAGAAGTGGTCTTTCCAAATCCTCAGCATCGACTGCTTAATAATCGAGAAAACGAGATTGTCTATCTGTGTACTAGGTGGAGTGATAAAGAATGCAAATGACCTAGCTACTACCGATTCGAGACATAGAAAACAACAGCCATGGATACAATTAAGGATATAAATGGTTCAATCACATCGTTTTGAACCCTTTACCAATGGGTAAGACCATTAGTGCCCATTAAACTTGTTTGGGCTGTTTCCCAATCACTATCATAAGAAGTAGTCTGATGGTCCATTCGTATGTCAGAAACACCTTGGTCTTAAGTAGTCTCATCATGTATTCAATGCGGATGTCATACATCGACTTCCAACGACATCCATGACGAAAGTGCCTTATGCCCGTATCACAATACTGCATTAGTGCTGGCTTTGTTGCGTTACAAGGAAACAAGCGTTGAAATGACATTTTAAATTGATCAGCTGATTTCAAGTCAAAACTCTCAGGAATTAACAAACATCTTTCCAACGCACTTACATTTCGTTTACTCTCGCTTTCATTTTTCTCTTATTTTTTGACAATCGTAAGGAAGCTAGCACCAACGCAGTATTGTAGAGTCCCCCACTGGATTGTTTGTGTTAAATGTCACTATTGTGATACGGGCATTAACGATTCTCTGTGAATCCTTCTGCATTTCTACACCCACTGCCCACACATGGTCAATCAAATGATCATCAATCAAATGGATTACATGCTTCTTGTCGGTTGATTAGAAATCTGGAGAACCACCACATTCTGAAGCGATATAAGATTAAGATCCCATCTGATTCCACCTATAAACTTCGTCATTTACTATTCACAAGCTGAATTAAGGGTAATTCATAAGGACCCGATTGGGTGTTATTGAGATCAGTGACATTGTCATCCATACAGACAGCCAAGCGGTAATATAAGCACTCGAATCGTCGATAATAAAATCAAAATTGGTCAGGCACTGCCGCAAATCTCTAAACGATTTATCGAGCAGTTCCACTGTTACGTTGCGCTGGCTACCCGAGCATAGTACCCTATACTGGCAACTAGCTAGAATAGGCATCACACTGGAGATCTCAACTCCATCAACCAATGGAAGCTCACATACTTAGATGGCGCTACAATTCGGGATGAACCAGGGCCTCAACCAACAAGCCTCTCCAGCCGGCACGATCTTTGGTCAGCCGCTTCCAGTGCCGCACGCCCAGTTGGTTGAAGTCCCTTTGCACCTGTGCGCGCCACCTTAGATGCGGTCGTCCTCTCCTGCGTCGGCCCTCGGGCTTGGTGCCGAAGACTCTTCGGGCCGGAGCGGTGATGTCCATTCGCTCTACATGGCCCAGTCATCTTAGACATTGGATCCGAAGACGTTTAACTAGGCCGATGTCCACCTCCTCTCTCCGTTTACACAAACGGGACCAAAGATTGCATGCAGAATTTTCCTCCCGAAACAACAAAGAGCCTCTTCATCCGCTTTTGATAACGTCCAAGCCCTAGCGACATAGAGGAGACCGGGATGATTAAGGTTTTGTAGAGGGATACCTTAGTTTTTCGAGAGAAGGCTCTACTACTCACTTGCCTCTTGAGCCCAAAGAAGCAGCGGTTGGCAAGAGTTATTCTGCGATTTATCTCAGCGCTAGTGTCGTTGCTGCTTGTCACTACCGAGCCAAGGTAGAGGGAGCCCTTGACCAAGACGTCGGTGTTGTGTGTCTTTTTTTGATGATAGCATATTTGGTCTTGTTCCCATTTACCCTTAGACCCACTTTAGCCACTTCTGCTTCAATGCTTGCGAACGCCTCATTGACGTCTCGCTTTGTCCTTCCGATAACGTCAATGTCATCTGCGTAGGCAAGCAATTGTGTGGAATTGAAGTAGATTGTACCTCTTGTACTGGCCTGAAACCGCACTGGTAGGAACCTACCAGATTTTCCACGAACGGTTTCAGGCGCTTACACAGTACGGCAGAGAGGATCTTGTACGCGATGTTCAGGAGACTTATCCCTCTGTAATTGATACAGTCATAGGGGTCTCCTTTCTTATGGACCGGGCAAACGATTCTGAGGTTCCATTCATCGGACATGCATTCTTCCGACCAAATTTTGCAGATGAATTAGTGCATGTTCCTGACCAAGTCATCGCCAGCTGCTTTAAATAGTTCCGCGGGAAGGGCGTCTGCAGCTTTATAAGGCTTAAGTTTCGATATTGCTATCGTCTAGGTCGGGTGGACGGGATTCTCTTTCGTCTTCGTCCATTGTGAATAGTTCGTTCTGCCTGACGGCGGCATTTTGAATATCATCGCCGTTATACAGTCTGCGGAGTGGTCCTTCCACAATCTCATCATCGCCCAATGGAAACGCTAAAATATAATATCTCGAAACAGGCACTGCTACAGACCAATGAGAGATGGCGTAACCTTAATATGTGCAACTACGCGTGAAAGACCTGTTCCAGATTGTGTCAACGTAGACCCACTAGCATTCTAAAAATACGCAGACAATGTACCTATAAGCAGCCTAATTGGAGTCCTAACAGAAGACTGTGCTTTTGGGGAAACAGGGCTGCCATATTCCATAATGACTATTGCAGTAGGTATCATGATGAGGAAGAGGAAGAATCTCCATCCCACCCTCATTGCAATTGTCCCCTCCTAGCTTTTTTTTTTTTTTGTTGAAGGCTTCTGCTATATGTTGGAGCACTCAGACCCTAATACTGCTCCATTGTACACCAGACAGACACCTTACTTTACTTTATTTTCCCCGTTTTCCGGAAAAAAATGAGAAGAAGCACACACCACGTCGACCCCAAGGCGGGACAGTCAGAGAAAATGCTCTGCAGTTTCATCCTCCTCGCAACACGCAGCTCAGGTAGGCGTCTCACTCATGCCAAGCAAAAGTGTCTTCTGCAGTCGATTCTCCTTAAGGATAAGAAGAATTCTGCGGTGCGATGCCTAGTAAGACATCGATTTGTTACAAATATCCTTTGACGCTGAATACCTAGCTGAAAAAATGTAAGAAATTGCTATTGGCAGCTTTTGGTGAAGTTTCTAAAGTAGTTCTATCAGAAAGTTGGCATTGTATGTTGATCAGGCGGAGTAGGTCGTGGTAAAATTTGTTCTAGCTTCCACTCATACATAGCTACCGGTACGAGTTAACACCTGCAGATTTCTGAAGCCGTCAGTCCACAATTGAATGCTGATTATGTGTTACAGTCTGATCCTCCTATTTTGACATTCATTTTGAGCTTCACTTCCGTGTTTTGGAGTGTGATAATCTTTGAAACTACGTATTCCATCTACGTGGACCATCTAATGGCCTTCTTTTATATCATAGGTTACTTTGACACTGACAGCTGTTTCCCGCTCTAAATCTTCACAGAAAGTCAGTATCATACCTCCGCGGAACGAAGTGAGTTGCTTTACGCTTGAACAACGTTGGGAAATATTATTTCGAAAATGAGTGCTGTGTAGTCCAAACAGGGGGTTTTTTGAAAGATGTTTTGACCGAAATGAGGCACCCACCGCGACTGCTGTACGTAAGTTTGTGCAAAAAGTTCGTAAGACTGGTACGCTACTAGTGGACAACACTCATGGTCCCCGTCGTTGTACGGTGCGCACACAAATGAGAATGTGGCTGCTGTGGCCGAGAGTGTGGGACTCAATTCACGAACATTAACTCGCCATCGATCGCAACAACTCAACATTTCACGCAATAGCCTGAGGAGAATTCTGCGAAAAGATCTCGGACTCAGCAATTAGAGGCGCGCGACCATCCGCTTCGTTATCGCTTCGCAGTTTGGGCCTTAGAGCAGCTTGAATTGGACAACGATTTTAGGGGGAAACTATTTTTTAAGGCGTATTTTCATCTCGGCGGTTACCTTAACAAACAAAATTGCCGCATTTGGTTCGGAAAACCCGCACGTTATTGTCGAGAAGCCAATGCATCCACAGAGAGTGAAAGTTTGGTGCGGAATATGGAGTGGTGGCATTATTGGAACATTTTTTTCGAAAATGAGGCTGGGAACAACGTTCCGGGTAACGGTGGGCGTTGCAGAGCCATGTTAACCGACTTTTTGATTTCCCAGTGGGAAGTTATTGTTATGGGGCCGAATTTGCGAATTCCAAATTTTGACATATCTCCACGTTTCAAGGTCACCAGAATCTAAATCCAAGGTTCCCACAGAGATGTATATGTGTATGTATGTATGTGCGTATGTACGTATGTATGTGCCGTTTTTTGTTAGAAATGAAATTACTAAAAAAGGCAAAAGACATTAACAACACGTGGGGTTCCCAAGCGGTCCCCCATGTATGTAAGTATTAACCGTACCTGAGGCGAGTTGATTGCGGTGATCGAACGACGACCGGTACATATGAGATTGCTCGGACAGTGTTGTGGTTGGGTAAGGAGCTCATGAGCTGCTCGTGAGTGTGCACTACCCAACGAGCAATTATTTAACGCACGCGCTCATGAGTAATTAGCTGTCAACATTTTTATGTTCTCTCACGAGTGTGTGTGCATTTATGGTAACTCACTCCTTTGCGCACTTCATATGTTCGTCAAAGAGATCGCACACTTACATATGTGCACTCTGTAGGGTGGGTTCTGTTTAAAGCATACATATGTATGTATGTGGAGTGCGCTCATGGGGTGAGTTTCCATAAATGCACACACTGGCATTCGTGCACTTAAATGAGTTGATTTACTGCTCGGGAGTTGTTTGCAGAATAATAACACATGGAAACATTCCACTTGAACATATTTTTTTATATTCAATTTTTATAATGTTTTAGGCGAAGATGGCTTCATTCTCTATAAAGTCTAAATGAGAAACTTTCGGCAATCGAAATTGCACACGTTTAATGTGCGCACAAGAGTGTGCATTTTCTTCCCTTTGGTTACATGGAGCGACAGCAAATAGACGGCTTGATGCTAACAACACGCGGTGTTTCCAAGCAGTTCGCCATTTAAGTACTGTACGTGCCCGATGATGGTTGATTGCGGTGATCGGACGAGAACCGATACATTACCCATTATTCGTCTAAGAATCCTACCGCAGCTAACAAAAAGAGCTAATGACTTTGAAACACCTGAACAGATCTTCACAAATTGTAGCTAAGAACCATTTCGACCACGTCAGCTTTTTATTAAAAGCTACAATGCCACAGACAGACACATAGACACCTCAAACGTATAACACCCCTCTTTTTGCGTCGGGGGTTAAAAATGAACATTTTTTCCACTGGGAAGTTAACCTACTGAAATTGAAGACATGGATTTGGACGACCCTTGGTTCATGCAGGATGCCACAATCAATCTTTTGCGCACCAAATTCCCGAAACGTCTTATCACCCAACTTTGCGATGTTAATTGGCCGACTCGGAGCTGCGATTTGACCCCTTTGGACATTTTTTTTTTTTTGTGGGAAACCATGAACGACCAATGTTATGCCAACAATCCGGAAACGATTCAAGCATTTAAGGCCAATATCATCTAAGCAATATGTGAGCTACAGCCCAAAACCATCAACAAGGACTTGGAAAATTGGGGTGATAGAATGCGCTACTGCGAAGCCAACCGAGGCAGTCACTTGAAAGACGTCGTATTTCATAATTAATGGGAACGTTTGTTCTTACTAATAATGCCATAATATGTGCAAGGAAAACATTTAATTTTGTCCATTTTATTGCATTTTTGGCCCAGACTGTATACATATTTGCCGGTAGATCGATAAAGAATAATTTTCTGAAAAGCAAAACACTTGCAAATTGATTGTCTGTATCACACGCCTTCTAAAAGTCATCGATGTGATTACTGTGACATTGATTGTGAACTATCAGCAACAAAAAGCAAATACCGACGGAAATTGTAAAATCGAATTCATAGAAAAAGTCACACTTGCAGGGTACTGATATAACGAGCATCTAACTGCTGATCAAAGGATAGATAACCAAACTCATTAGTTCGAGAAAACAACTACATATATTTAGACCTAACACCAGAAATACATACATACATATGTAGTACATACATATGTAAGAAGTATGTATATAAGAAGCGAAAATGATAGAGAAACCGAACAATCTGCTACAAAACAAAACCCCTCTCCACACTATAGTGCTAATTCAACTAACCTCATGGCTAGCCAACGTATCAAATTGATACTAAACAAAATGATACTTAGCAATCGCAGTTAAACGCAAACAACCTCACAATACTCCCTGTGATAGTTTAAAAATCACTGATAGTCATCATCAACATTTGACAGTTGACCTCAACCAAACAACCATATGTTTGGCGGAAGCACCCAAAAAACAATGCAAAACAAGAGTGAAACTCAATCAATTCAACAGGTGACCAATGTGTCAATGCCAAATGCCACTAATCGACTTCAATGAACCATATACCTGTACATATGTATAAACGATTTTTTTCCCTGCCGATTACATAGACATAGGTAATCGGAATCCGAATTTAATGTTCTACAAAACACATAAGGACGTAGGTACATGGATAAGGACGTGGATGCCTTTCACGGAAAAAGGGGGGCGAATTTTAAAGCGCAGGCCTTGTGTCAAGTATAAAACTACAACAACACAACCAGACCAGAGAGTGAAAAAAGGCGAAAAAGGTCGATGGCATTTGAAAACAACAAAAAAAAGCTATTCGTTCAGTTCATATGATTTAAACAAATTTTCCTGTGAAAACTACAGTAAACAAACAATGGAAAGAAAAACGTGTCACAATGCATTAGACTCAGAAAAAAAAAAAAAAACATCTCATTTAAAGAAAGTCAAGCAAAAAGGAAACTCAAAAGAAAGTAATCACCACATCTCTCATGCTGATGCCCTCGCAACCAAATACAAACACACATGCCCGCACACAATCATGCACATGGCTCACCAGAGAAGGAGAAAGAGAGAGAGAAGTGGAAACGAAGAAGGAAAAACAAAAAACAATTAACAACAATCAAATAGTGCTCGATGAAAAACACGAAGCAGCTAGCAAAAAGGAATCAAGCAAAAAACAACAAAAACAGCGAGCACCGAAAAACCGCACATCATAGACCCACCATCAAGCTCTAACTCTCTCTCTCTCTCTCTCATTCGGTTTGTGTTTTGCTCTACTGCTCACTGTACTTACAGCCAAAATTCAGTGAAGCATCCATCCATCCATGAATTATATTCTTTCCTTCTTTCCCCGTATCCCGTACACAAAGTGAGTCGTGTTCTGTTTAACTTCCAATATCTTTAAGGCCCTCGTCGTTTACTACCTTCCTGTGCTTCCTTCTTCTATCCGCCAGCAGTTTGAGGGTTTTTTTTTTTTTTTTTATTGTTATTATGATTATTATCCAACAAACATGTATCCAAGGGAGCTAGCTAGATGAGGTTTTTTGCCTCTATTCTTTCTTTCCTATTGCTTCGTCTATACTTATGTAGATTGACGAGGGGAGCACAATACAAATACACCCACAGGAACGCGTAATCCACTGGCCAGAAACGAATTTGACGATGGAAAAGAGAAACGCGCCCGAACCGAAGGGGGGGAGGCACCCGTACCGAGTAATAAAATCCACAACGTAATCCACAAAAGGACCGATTGTAATAAATTCTGACGTATAAAACCGTCAATTAGAGATTCAACACGCACACATCTCTACTATGCAACGCACACATGCATACACCATTCGTTCGTTAACGAGGAAATTTTTCTGTATCTCTTAAAAACACTTTTCTGCTTCGGTGGTTGGTTGGTTGGCGCATTACTTATTGCAGGAAAAACAAAAACAACAAGCAGCGCGCCGCACCGAAAAAGTTGAACTCAATCGAATGTTGGGCGCGAAACAGCGACGACGACCTCTGGCGGCGAATGCAAACGCACGTCTGATTCTGATTTCGTATCCTAAAATCCAATGTGTGATGTATCTACACACATTCGGCGAATATTGCGCAACCTCTCTACCACACACACACACACACTGCTTTGCTGATTTTCTTCTCACTAACACAAACCCGCGTCCTATGGGGGTATTTCGAATTCCACCACTTCTGCACACCTTAACCGAACAGCCGGGCGAGAAGTATAACGAACGAACCAGAACGATATACGCGTGGCGACAAACGTCTAAAGAGTGCGAGAGAGCAACCCGAATTTCGTATTAGATTTTCCTCTTCCCTCGTCTTTTTCGTTTCGTTTCGTTTTCTTCTCTTCGCACAATTTCCTTTTCCGACAATTTTTTTTTTTTTTCGTTCTTTCTTGACTTTTTCTTTATCTTATTTCGTTTTCACGAGATTTTTTCACCGTCAATTCGTCGAATGCGAGAGATTTTTCCAACGAGTGGCGAAATTTTCCTCAACACACTTTTCCATCCGACCGTTGTTGCTTTAAAGCACAGTGAATAGAACGGAATTTTGTTGTTTTCCCGTTACTTTTTTTTTCTCCCCAACACTTTGCACTTCGAGATACTTTAAGGTGATTTCTTAAATTTTTTATTTTTCAACCGGCACCCGACGACCGAGTTGATATTAGAAAAAATTAAAAAAAAAAACTTGCACTCAAACAACTCGGTATTTGCTCCAGATACATAGATACATATACATCTTCTTATCCACAATACCGATTTTGTATCTTAATTCGACGAATAATATTATCTAACCAAAATCAAATAGTAATTTTCAGAATAAAAAAAACTGTATCTCACCACCGTCCATATGCAATGGGAAGAGAGATACAGATTGGTTGGGCACTACTCTGGATAATTGGGAATTTGTCGTGAAATTAAGCGACAAAAGTACCGTTCGTAAGCAACACTATCACTCGACTGAAGTACGACGGGCATAGCGCAGAAGATGAAACGTCGCAGTTCTTCAACTGGCTACGTGAAATAAACAACATATCCGTATGCTAAACAAAGATAGAAGATACTGATGATATGGGGCGGATGGTATGACCACGCCTATTGGGCAAGTATTCCGTGCGTTGATTGGTGTACGAGGGGTGACGTCAACGCGACGAAAGCCGAACGATGCCGATGTGAGCCGATTTTGTCCATTTTGTTTGTGTAGCGGAGGGAAAACTAGTTTACTGTTGCTGGCATTTGTCGTTCATATTGCATGGCGGCGCTAGTATCATACGATAGGATAGATACAGAGAAATTCCTGTTGGACTGTGTGAGTGTGTTGCGAGAGGGAGCAAGGTGTATGGGGTGCTGGTGGTTGAGTGAGTAGGAGCCAAAGAGACGCTTACCCTTACCATTGCGAGTCAGAGTAGAGTGGTTGTTTCGTGAGTTCATTCGATTCAATGGAGGCGAACTTTTCCCGTCGTCATTTCTTGATTTTCTGTTTTGTCTTTTTGTTTTTTGCATTTTGGCCGGTTTTTGTTTTTTTTTAAACAACTAATTTTAGTTGGAAGCCTTTTATGGGCACGAGTCTATGTATGTCATGGTATGAAGCAATCGAGATGGCCTTCGCTAAAGGAAGGCTAACAGCTGACGATGGCTGAAAGAACAATAAACAAATTTAATTGTTTATTGAATCGATACAAGCCGGTTTTGACGGGTATTTTGTATACATACATATGTATCTGTTCGCCTCATGAGGATTGTGCTTGGCTAGCATGAAGTGAAATTCATTTTATCTATGTACATACATATATCCATATGTATTTACTAATTCGTACTATCACCGGGATGAGAAGACTTTACGAAGGTAGAGTTCTATTTTAGGTCATAAAGTGTTTACTATTCCGATATTAGACAAACGTAGTTGACTTACAATCTTCCCTTGGTGACCATAGCACATATGTACATATGTATGTACGTGTGGCAGGAGTTTGGCTACGTTTTCCCGTTTGGGAAATATGGAAATTACATATCTTGAATAGGTAATGTAATACACACCCTTGCTGCAAGGTTTTCTGTTGACATATGTACATATTTCTATGAGGACACTAATGGACATGAGAGGACTTTCTTACATACAGACAAATGTATGATGGCAGTTCTAAGCCTTTGATACAGAAATATTCCGACATCATACCACGAAAACTGATGGCGTCGTGGCGCAGTGGTTAGTGTGTTAGAATTTGACGCGCGATGAGCAAGTTCGGATTCCAATAACACCAACGCCATCGAATTTTTATTTCGCTGCGTCCCTCCTCGGAGGGGTACTAGCAACCCCCCCCCCCAAATGCCACCAAAGCAACGTACTTACTTACTTACTTACTTAGGTGGCGCTACAGTCCTACAGTCCGTGGTGAACCTGGGCCTCAAGCAACAAGCGTCTCCACGCACGCCCATTTGGTTAAGGTCCCCTTCCACCTGCGTGCGCCACCGTTGATGCGGCCGTTCTCGGAGCTGTTTTTTCCATGCGCTCCTCATGGCCTAGCCACCTCAGGCGCTGTATCCCTCAGGCGCTGTATCCCTAGCACCAGGCCGACGTCGCTGTACAACCCGTAGAGTTCTTCGTTAAATCTTCTGCTCCATACTCCGTTTGAACAAATGGGACCGTAAATAGTGCGCAGAGTTTTCCTCTCGAAACGACCAAGGCGTCTACATCCGCTTTTGTTAAGGTCCAAGCCTCTGCGCCGTAAGGGAGGACTGGGATAATTAAGGTCTTATACACATAGTGTCTCCTTGGTTTTCCGAGACAGGGATCTATTTCTCAATTGCTTCTCAAGCCCAAAGAAACAGCGGTTAGCAAGAGTGATTCTGCGTTTTATTTCAGCACTGGGGTTGTTGTTGCTGGTCATCAGTGAGCCAAGGTAGACGAATTCCTTAACCACTTCAAAGTTATATCCGCCCATGGTGACGTTCTGGCCAATACGTCGGTGTTGTCCATCTTAGCCGTTTCTACCTCAATGCTTACAAAGGCCTCATTGACGTCTCGCTGTGTCCGTCCCATCACGTCAATGTCGTCGGCGTACGCAAGGAATTGCGAAGACTTGAAATAAATCGTACCTCTTGTGTTGGCCAGTGACTCTTGCACGATATTTTCAAGCACGATACCGAAAAAGTTGCATGACAGCGCGTCACCTTGCCTAAACCCTTTTTTAACCTCAAAGGTCTCGATTTTCTCATTACCGACCTCATACAGAGGAAACACACGATTTACACAATACATGTGCATGTATATAGGTACCATTGAAACCTGCGAAATACGAAATAAAGGTATGGCGGGCTTGTAATTCCAGGCATCAGAGTGCTGTAAATATGGGCGAGAAGGTACCAATCCAGCGGCAGAACTGTTGTTACTGAAAACTTCTTTACAAGTTTTAAAGGTGTGGAAAAATATCGAGAATCTGGACTGCCCGTTGTTGGAACTTCGTCTTCTTCTTAACGGGCGCTACAGTTCCAGGTGAACCTGGGCCTCAACCAACATGTCCCTCCAACTAGCACGATCTTTTGCTAGCCTTTTCCATTGACCCAGTTGGCTGAGGACTCTTTCCACCTGTGTGCGTCATCTTAGGTGCGGCCGTTCTCTGTTTCTTCGTCCTTCGTCGGGGCTGGATTCAAAGACTCTCCGAGCTGGAGCTGTAGCGTCCATTCGCTCTACATGGCCTAGCCATCTTAGGCGTTAAATCCGTAGACGCCTGACCAGACTCATGTCGCTGTACAGCCCGTAAAGTTCATGGTTGAATATTTTCCTTCATCTCCCGTCCGCGTTTATAGGCTCGAAAATCACGCACAAAATCTTTCTCCCAAACCGACCAAGGGCCTCCTTATCCGCTTTTGATAGAGTCCATGCTTATGCGCCGTACAGCAGGACCGGGATGATAAGGGTCTTCATATAGAGTCAACTTTGTCGTTCGGGAGAGGGCTCTATTACTCAAATGCCTCCTGAGCCCAAAGAAACAGCGATTGGCAAGAGTGATTCTGCGTTCGATTTCGGAACTGATGTCGTTGTTCCAGGTCATTACGGAGCCAAGGTCCACAGAGTCTTTAACTAGCTCAAACGTACATACATATATCTGCCAATCCAAACGTTCTGGCCAAGACGTCGGCGGTGAGCGTTCTTTTTTGATGATAGCAGATATTTAGTTTTACCCTCGTTTACTGCCAAACCTCCATCTCAATACTCGCAAACGCCTCAGTGCCATCTCGCTGTGATCTACCTATTTTGTCAATGTCGTCGGCGTATGCAAGGAGTTGTGAGGATTTGAAATAAATTGCGCCTCTTGTGTTGGCCAGTGATTTTTGCGCAACCATTTCCAATATAATGTTGAAGAAATCACACGACAGCGCATCGCCCTGCCTAAGTCCTTTTTTGACATCAAAACTATCGGTAAGGTGTTCACCGATTCGGATGGAGCAGCGAGCATTCTCCAAAGTCATCCCGCATAGTTGGACGAGTTTAGCAGGGATGTCAAAGGTAGACATAGCGTTGTATAGCTCGTCTCTAATTACGCTGTCGTATGCATCTTTGAAGTCGACAAATAGGTGGTGAGTGTTGACTTGAAATTCATTGGTTTTCTCCAGGATCTGCCGTAGTGTGAAGATTTGATCGATGGTGGACTTCCCTGGCCTAAAGCCACACTGATAAGGACCTATCAGCTTGTTTAGGAATGGCTTCAGGCGTTCACACAAAACGGCGGCGAAGATCTTGTATGCGACATTAAGGAGACTTATTCCTCTATAGTTGGCGCAGTCCAAGGGATCTCCTTTTTTGTGGATCGCGCAAACAATGCTGAGACTCCATTCCTCGGGCATGCTTTCCTCTGACCATATCTTACAGATGAGCCGGTGCATGCTCCTAACCAACTAACCCCCAGCTGCTGTGAAGAGCTCAGCAGACAATCCATCTGCGCCAGCAGCTTTATTCGACTTGAGTTTCGACATGGCAATTACAGGGGGACGGAATGCTCTAGGATCTTCGTCACTTAGAAATGGATCATTCGGCCTGACGGCGGCATGTTGACTGTCATCGCCGTTATACAGTCTGCAGAAGTGGTTTTTCCAAGTTCTCAGCGATTCTACAACTAGGTGTCCGTTCTCATCCTTACAGGCCGCCGTTCGGGCTTTATAGCCTTGAGACATTCGTTTTATCTGTTGATAAAATCTTCGAACGTCGTGCCTGCAATAGCACCTCGCCCGCTTTTCGTGCTCTTTCTTTTTTCTCTTGAAAAGCTTATGTACCTCCCTTCTTTCAAGCTCGTAAAGCTCACGAGCCGCTCTTGTTTTTTTTGTGTAGTGAGGCTTTGTGTGCCTCGTACTTTTCTGCATAAATCCTTCTACACTCGTCATCGAACCAGGTGTTTCGTCGTGGTGGAGCTCTACTGACTGGGCTTGTTTGCACAGGCTCCATTGTTGCTCTACTGACTGAGTGGAGGATTTAGGTGTAGATATCGGAGAGTTTAAGGGAGACGCGGTTGGCAGCAAAGGCACTGGCCATCTCCGGCGAAAGAACACCACCTCGTTTAGTTTGCAAGCCGAACAGCTAAAAAAACACTTCTTTGATCCGCTGAATGTTCCACACAGCTCTCAGCCGTTTCAGTACGCAGCGCCTTGGATTGTTGACGGATTCGTAGACCCACCGATAACTATCGATGAGGTACGAAGTGTAATCGAGAACGCTAAAAATAAGAAAGCACCTGGTGACAACCACATTGCATATGAGTTTTATAAGAATTGTACACCTGAATTCCTATGGGCGTTTGCATAAAAAAGGCGATTACAAGTAAGAGCAAAAAGTGTTTGCAATTAAGGACGAAAGACTACCAAAAAAGTCCTTATGCACATTATAAGAACAGGAGGAAGGCTAGTGCAAGAGTGGAAGAGCTAGTGCATCAGAATGTAGGGTAACCAGACTTGCAGTCTGACACCCTAAGATGGCAGTTTGACTGTGTTATACCAGAAATATGTTAATTAAGCTTGGAGAAGGAACTTATTTCTTAAACTCCTCCACGACAGATCAAATAAGCACTTTTCAAAGTGAGAAGAGAGCTGGTCCAATTGAGTTATTACCAACTTTGTGCAATATGAAAGTAAGGGAAGATATAGGTACCACACTTCCTAGTGTTCTGCAAGAGAACGTTGCAATCGGTATCTTAAATAGAGAACAAGGCTTGAACTTACTATCTAACTACACCGTGAACGCGCTTCGATACAGAAAACGCATAATCGAGGGGGGGACTTCTAATCTATCCGTATAATGATATAAATGTATGTCCACTTATGACTGTCGAGTTATATCTAATTAAATGCCAATCTGGTAGCCGGTGTTAGGCTAGACCAAAATAGACTTAGAAATACTTTTGCAACATTTATATTGATATTAACTCAATTATGTCTTAAAACTGAGGGCGCCGTGGCGCAGTGGTTAGTGTGTTGGACTCTGGCGAACGATGAGCAAGTTCGGATCATGATAACATCAACGCCATCGAATGTTTATTTCGCGGCGTCCCTCCTCGGCGGGATACTGGCAAAACCCCCGCTAGTATAACTTGCCTGGAAAAAGCTTCTCGACTCAAGCCGTTCGGAATCGGCATTAAACTGCAGGTCCCTTTCACCTGTGTGAAAAATAAATCACACACAACATGGGTGATTGAGAGAAGCTTGGCTCTGGGCTTCATGGGCTATAACGCCACCAAAGAAGAAGAGGTCGCACTACTACTAATCCCTTTTAAGCAGTCAACTTCATACGTACTTCTATCACGTACGAGCTATATCACTGTTCCTTCTAATTGCACGACTTATTTGAGTTTCTGGCTTTCTGTAGGCTGAAACGTGCATCAGCATACAGAGTAGAGAGCGTGAACTTGGAGGGAAATAGCTTAGTACCATCGAAAACTAGAGATAAACGAAGAATACTGCACAGAATAATATACGACTCCGAATGCATTATACACTGAGATGACTCTTCTGTAGTTGGACTCACACCGATGATTCACTGCGTCTCTAGGAATGGAAACAGCTCATGTTTCATGAAATCGAGTCGCAAAATTAGTAAAAAAATGTGTCTGCTTACCAGCTTCCGCACTTTATATTAACCTGAAGAACCTAGGTACACTCGTTGGTCAAACATCACCTGACTCGTTGCATATGTATCTACGATGTACAAAGTGAAGGAAAGTCGAATTCAGAGGATGAGTAGTAATACTGACTAATTGCTAAATCACACTGTGATGCGAGACAGCAGAAATGAGGGCACGCCGTGTGAAGAATTTGTAATGCGAGAAACAAGCTATCAAGTTCCATACAAAAGCATGATCTCGTCCGTGCACTTTGTATTTTAATTACGCACATTCGATCCGGATTATGCTTTTCCCCCTTTGAATAACATGCGGAATTTGGTTAGACACCTCTCTCTAACTACGAATTGATTTGAGTATGGTTGGGCTCTTGCATTTCCCGGAGTCACACTGTATTCTGTTCAGATCTTCAGATGCGTTCGTTGTCTTATGTCCTTATGTCCTTCTGTTAGCGTTTCGTATGGATCTTTTTTCTTGATTCACACAACAACACGACAACGTATGTATGTATGTACGATTTCATTCTTTAAGTCATATGAAGAGGTCAGCCGCAAGGTACATAAAAATGAAAATGAAAGAGTAAGAGCTTTCGGAGGGAATGCGTTGTCCTATAATTGCAGTATCAGTACTTTAAAACGTTTTAAGGACCAACCATGGAAGATAAAGTAAAACAATTTACCTTTGGGCTGAACAACAATGTTAATAGGTAGCTAGGCTACAGTGGTTTAAGAAAAGTGGAAGAGGTTTGTGCTGTTCGAATAGTGTAGATACATTATAAAGGGTTGTATTGTTATCAAGGTAAGCACGCTCAGAAGCACAAGCGCGTGTAGAGTTATTTCTCTGTGTTACACATATTTTTTTAATAGCTTCCGGAGAGTGTTTTAGACCCCATTTCCCGCGGGAAATGTTCAATTTAAAATTTCGAATGTTGGAAAACCAGCGAGATGAAATAAGCGGGGGAGGCATCGTTCAATGCGCATTTTTGCGAGGTTGAAAACGTGTGACTCGTTGGTTCGTGCGCGTCGCAATTTTTGAACTCATTTCAATTTACGCAGACTGAGCGATGGTCCGAGCACGCAATTTACATATCTCGTCTTGGATGCAAAGGTTTGAGTAAGAAGGGACAATGGTGAACAGAACTCCTCCGGGACCATCAACATCAGCAACGACGCCGGAACATGACGCACAAATTCGACACGAAATTATGCGAGATCCGCGTAAATCCATAAGAAAGATTGCGGTCTCTACGGGAATGAAAAAATCCATTGTGCAGGTTATTTGGAAAAAAAGAATAATGTTCCACCCAAACAAGGTCTAAAGGAAAGTGACTATCCTTTGCGGAAACCTTCGCACGGACAGAACTGGTGCCCAAATACCAACAGAAAATGCCATCAAAAAGTTTGCCCCAAAACGATTGCCATTGCCATTTCTGCCCGAATGGGCTTCATCTTATTTTTTCAACCAACCAGAGACAGTCACTGCTGAAGTGTATTGCCGAATGATCGACGAGTTTCTACTGTCGCAACTGCAGTTGTTCCCTGGGTACAACACCAGAACGCTATTTCAACAAGACGGCGCTACACCACACACGGCTAGAACCCTGATGGAGAAGCTGAGGTACATTTTCCCGAACAAATTGACCAGCAAGTATGGAGACATACCCTGGCCACCTCGCACTCCGGACATGACATCATGGGACATGGCTATTTCCTCAGACCATTTTTTCTGTGGAAGTATCGATAAAACAGGGAAAATGAAGGACACATTTGGTGTTGGTAGATCTCCTATCGGAATTCTGTTTAGCAGGTGAATGAGGTCTTAGATGCATCGGTCCGGACATGAACGTGAAACCCTAATTTAAGGCGAATGAACGGCTAGTAGATTGTAGCCAGATCTAAGAGTGAGAAATACTTTTTGCATCTGTATACAAAGCCTAGGCACTTCGCTGAATTCTTCGCGACACCGTTGTACATATGATCGTTTCAACTAACGGGTAAGTGATACCCAAGACTGCGCGTAGGAGGGACCAGCATTTGTATACTGATATGTACGTATTGTTACGGACACGAACCGATGGTTTTTATTTCGCTGTCGAAGTTTGAAATGCTCTGGTGAATGGAAATGATGGTAACTTTCAACGACATACTGCTGAATGTCAGAGCATTCTAGAGACTTCCGAAGGAGATCGTCTGATGGCGAATATTCGAGAAAGTAGACCGAGGGCTATATAAGCGAGAGCTCGCCTTCGGGAGCATTCAGTTTTCGGGCTCAGTAACAAGTGATCAGTCGGCATGCTGTGTGAAAGTAATCAAGCCGTATAGCGCGATGTAGAGACAAAACGTTGTAATAAAGGTGAAGAGCCCAGATAATTGATCTGAAGTTGTTATAATAAATAAAGTAGATATGTGTATTGGATAAAAAGTCGGCAGTTGTGGTTTATCGCAATCCAGTGATCGAATCCTATTCGGACAATATGTGTGTTGATATGCAAAAAAAAAAAAAAGAATTACATCTTAGATGGACTTACAATAAGGCCACTACCCAAAACATACCACCACTGTCGCGACATTCATCTGGAAGACGAAAAAATTCAAATTTTAGAATGGCCATACCAGTCACCCGACTTGAATTCAATAGAGCACCTATAGGGGGATTTAAAAAAGGCAGTTGACCGAAATTCATTCAAAAATTACCAGAACTATAGTGAATGGTACAAAAAGTGTATCACGAATTTCCTTTGAAAATGGTAAGTAGAATATATGCTAAACAGGTGTCAGGCGATAACTTTTAATTTGTTTACGTCCAATGAAATGTGATGGTTTTGCATTTGTTTGTCCCCTAACTTCTTAAAATATGGATTAAATAATTCTTTCCTTAAATATGAAAATCCGAAAAAAGAGAAATTCATTTTCAACCATTTTATTGAATTGAATATATTTTATATTTATAAAATGTATAGTGTCTCTATTTTAATGTCCCTGCGTGTATGTAAATTCATATGAATTTACTTAAGTCCACCGGCGGACTTACGCAGTCCAGCATGTGTCAGTAAGTTGATGGTTTGGAGCCACATAAAACCATAAAACAATAACCCCAGGCCATAGCATTGCCTCTCCCTCGATTTTTTGCTACGAGGACATGTATTGAATTCTATGCCGTAAGGACGTTAAATATGCCGAAAAAGCAATTGTCATACAATACATATTGGTTTTCTTTCATTTCTCGGCACTTTTTGATACCATTTGGCATACACCAATAAGAATGTCTTAAGATTTTATATCGTTGGCAATAAAAAAATCGTAAACTCTACGTCAATGTAATTTAATTTGCCCCAGCATCTTCCAAGCAGAGCTGCATGCCATCCTAACATGCGTCAATCTAAATCTCGAGACTGGCATCAGAGGAGTAACTCTCTGATAGCCAAGCAGCGCTTAAAGCGCTGGGTTCGTACAGCACGAACTCAAAAACCGTCAAGGAATGCCATGACGCCCTACAAGACCTCGCCAAAAGAAACAATGTTAAACTTTGGTGGGTGCCAGGCCATAAAGGTATCAAGGGCAATGAAAATGCCGACCAACTTGCCAGGAAGGGTTCCAGTGACAAATATATAGGTCCGGAACCATTCTGCGGCATTCCCGCGTCTAAGATAAATTACTTCTTAGACAAGTGGGAAAAATTGCAACACCTGTCCTTATGGAACAGCGTTCGGGGACTCCGTAAATCTAAACGACTTATACGAGCCCTGAACAAGCACCTTATTGACATACTCAAACTCAATAGGATGGATATCAGAAGACTAGTCAGCTATGTAACGGGACACTGCGGTCTGAGATATCATTTAAACAAAATTAGCCTCTCGTCTGAATCTGAGTGTCGGCTCTGTCTTGAGGACGAGGAGACGGCAGAACACATACTGTGTGAGTGTGCTGCTAATTTTTTTTTATTTACTACAACTAATTGAATTAACTTATCTAGCAGTTTTCCGTCTTCGCGATAATCACATTAAGCAGCCAGTTTTCCAGTGAGAATTCCTGCAATCCGCAGTGTGCGGGCGGTTTAGGTTGGTCGCGCTAAATCAAGTGGCCTTGCCCTTTGAAGACGGTGCAACACGTTTCGTTCCTCTATTATTTCAACAGACGCATTATTGATATCTCCTTCCAGTCGATCTCTATGTTTTCGGGCGAAATGTTTAGCTGAATGTACCACGGCGCGTTAACAACGGTTTGCAACACTTTATTTTGAAATGTTTGAATAAGAGAAGAATTACTCGTCTGGGTACAACCCCAGAGTTGTATACAGTAAGCCCAAATAGGTTTAAGCACTTGCTTGTAGAGAAGCAGCTTGTTTTCAGTACTAGCTTAGAAATGTTTTCCTAGCAGCCAGTACATTTCCCTATATTCCAATTCAAGCTCTTCCCGTTTTTTCTTTATATGCGCTTTTCACTAGAATTTCCCGTCGAGAGTCACGCCTAGGCATTTTGCCTCCTTTGCCAATGGGATCCGAACTTCGTTTACAAAGACAGGTAGTGCACTTACTTTTCTATAAGTAAAATGTACGTGAACAGATATAGTTTCGTTGGGCGCGATCCGCCAAATTTTTGTCCAGTTGTCGCTTATACGGTTCAGGGCTTATTGCAATTTAGTTGTTGATTCTTTGTCTGATTTCCCTGTGCAGTATCATCGCCGAATGTGGCCAGCACAGTGCCATCCGTTTGTCTGGTAGGTATACAGTAGGTAAAGCAGCGGACCAAGTACGCTTTCCTGAGGAATGCCAGCCGTAATTGCTCTAAAATTTGCTCCCTTGGTTAACACGAAAGAGTCTATTAGTTAAGTAATTTTCCAGAACTTCGATTGTTGTTCGGGGAAAACTTGTCGAACATATTAGTTTATGTTCGAGTGCTTTTTCGACCGCATCGGTTATTCGATGCACTTGGTCTAAAGTGAAATGAACTGAATCCTGCTCTGTAAACGCGAACATAAGAATGTCAATCTTTATTTGGACGAACGGCAGTTTTAGCTCCTTTTCTGCCTAATGGCAGTCTGCACAAAATGAGAGCAAGCGGACCATTAAGGGCGTTCATGCCCAACAATTTTTCTTCACGATTTGCTTGACGACCAAATAATGCCTAGCATTCACACCATACGACTTGCTTGACAGACTTCATTTGCGATAAAAAATTTGGAAGTGATATGGCGGTGCGTGCTCTTGTTATGATCATTGATGAAACACTGAAAAACGTAAGAAAAGAGCAAGAAAAAAGAAAAGGAAAAACGCGGATGTGGGTTAAGCCATGGGTCGGCAAATGTGATAACCTTGTTAAGAGAATTGAATGAAAATCCGCCAGAGGATTTTCGTAATTATTTGCGAATGAATGTAGTAACGCAGGAGTGACTGAGAAAAATAAGTCCTCATATAAGAAAAGAAAATTCAATATTGAGAGATTCAATATTTATCTCCTCATGAACGTTAATTCGCAACCCTAAGGCCACAGGAAGAAGTTTTCCAGGTATGAAATTCAGCACCCGTATCACCAAATCCACCTAAAGTGATAAAGCAGACATGTAAAGCTTTAGTTAGAATCCTTAAAGAATTCATTTTAGAAAGTAAAAGTCTTTTATATACATATGTACGTACATACATAGTAATTATATTATATAATGATTTCATTAGAAATCCCGGTCTATGAAGGGCTTTTCAAGAGATGTGTATGAATTTTGTGTTGCTTCCTGGCTACTGTGTTCGTCTAGCATGGTTCTATTGCTGGTTTGCGCATTTGAATTATGTTTTGTGAATCCGTGCGTACAATACAATCGTGTATTGAACTGTCGGTCTCGGACGCAAGCATACCCCAGCTTTAGGAGGATCTTCTGAAATTGAGATGGAGACATATACACACATAATTTATATTAGGTGACCTTATATTTGTACAGCTAAGTGATGAAGTTGATGGCTTCGACTGTATTTCCATTTGGGACTCAAACGCTTTTTGACTTTGGGTGGTTAGTTTGCCGAAAGCTGCTTGGAATAGGACTTCATTGATGGTCTATTTGCAAACAGTTGTTGTTTTGCGTCCAATTTTCTAAACACAGTTGCCAAACCGGCAGCCAAATGTATGTATGTATGTTGGCGTTACAGTCCATGAAGAACCTGAGCCGAGCTTCTCTCAATCACCCATGTTGTGTGTGATTTAATTTTCTCATAGGTGAAAGGGACCTACAGTTTATTGCCGGTTCCGAACGGCGAATTTCGAGAAGCTTTTCATGACAATTTTACTACAGGGGGTTTTGTCAGAACCCTGCTGAGGAGAAACACCGTGAAAACACGTTAGATGACATGGCTGTGTCGGGATTCGATCCCGTGTCATCGGCGTCAGAGGCCAACACACTACCCACTGCGCCACGGTGCTCTCCAAATGACTGCCCAAATTTTTCGCTGATTTCAGTAATACCTGATTCCTGTCCAGTTTACATTTTTTCCTATTGCGGACAGGAGGGCTACACTGATAGATTGATGATGGTGATGCTGTGCTCTAAAAATATAGTAAAATTTCTGTTTTCTTTTTTTCAGATACCAAAATATGAAAAACAATGTGAAAAAGTAGCTGAGGACTATCATGATCTGTGGAACTCCCCCATCTGTCCGATGCATCTAAGACCTCATTCACCTGCTAAACAGAATTCAAAATCGTGTTATAAAACCGATAGGAGATATGTATGTGTGTATATTGGCGTTACAGTCCATGAAGGACCTGAGCCGAGCTTCTCTCAATCACCCATGTTGTGTGTGATTTATTTTTCGAACAGGTGAAAGGGGTCTAGAGTTTATTGCCGGTTAAGAACGGCGAATTTCGAGAAGCTTTTCATGACAATTTTACAGAACCCCGCTGAGGAGAAACTCCGTGAAAAACACGTTCGATGACATGGCTGATGTTGGGATTCGATCCCGTTTCATCGGCGTAAGAGGCCAACACACTACCCACTGCGCCACGGTGCTCTCGATAGGAGATCTACCAACACCAAATGTGTCCTTAATTTTCCCTGTCTTATCGATACTTCCACAGAAAAAATGGTCTGAGGAAATAGCCAAGTCCGATGATGTCTTGTCCGGAGTGCGAGGTGGCCAGGGTATGTCTCCATATTTGCTGGTCAATTTGTTCGGGAAAACATACCTCAGCTACTCCATCAAGGTTCTAGCCGTGTGTGGTGTAGCGCCGTCTTGTTGAAATAGCGTTCTGGTGTTGTATCCGGGAGGAGGGCATGGGCTCGGACATACAGGGTAAAGTTGTTGATTGCTCTCAACCTGGCGAGATGCTAGCAACGATCCCTGCTTAAATGCCCGGGTCAAGTTGACATACGGCCTCCTCGCGGCGCCCTCTGGATAGTCTCTTCAACAACCGTTGGGAGGTGAACAAACGTATGCAGCGAAAAAACCCCGACCAGAATGGCGGTTGTGCGGCGGGCTAACAATCCGCCCACGTAAAAAAACCCAAAGTTATGAATGAGCAAGATGCCTCGGATACACGAACGGATACTCGACGACGACAACGCACGAAAAAGGAACACGATTTGCGAGTATGCTCCTGGAATGTCAGAACCCTGTACACTCCCGGAGCTGCTCATAAACTAGAAGGAATCCTCACGCAGTACAAGGCGGATATTACTGTGGTCCAGGAAATACGCTGGATAGGAAACGGTACGATTAGGAAGAAAAATTGCGACATTTATTACAGCTGTCACAAAAGGTTGCACTTACTGGGATGCGGATTTGTCGTGGGAAAGCGGTTAAGGTCGAAGGTCATCGACTTTAAACCTATAAGTGATCGCCTGGCTGTGATCCGCATCAGAGGCAGATTTTATAACATCAGCCTTATATGTGCACACGCCCCTACCGAAGAGGCTGACGACCCTATCCAGGAGGACTTCTATGACCTCCTGGACAACGCCTACGGAGCTTGTCCGGAGTACGATGTAAAAATCGTGCTCGGGGACTTCAACGCCAAAATCGGAAAGGAAAACACCCTTGGCGGAGTGATCGGAAAGCACAGCCTCCACGATACAACAACAGATAACGGCTTCCGACTCGCTGACTTTGCGACAGCTCGTAATGCGGTGATAAGTAGCACAAGATTCCCTCGCAAGCGAATCCACACAGCAACCTGGCGATCTCCGGACGGTCGAACCGCCAACCAAATCGTCCATGTGCTCATTGACGCAAGGCACGCGTCAAACATCCTGGATGTGCGAACATTCAGAGGGGCAAATGTCGCCTCTGACCACTTCCTCGTAGCAGCAAGATTCAGAGCTCGACTGTCCAATGTCAGAAAGCTGCACCAGCCCATCAGGAGGAGGTTCGACATTGGGCGCCTGAGCACACCGGAGGTTGCCAGAGTCTACAGGGAGCAGCTGAGCGAAAGACTCTACGGTATGCCTACGTCGAACACAAATGCCAATAATATGTGGCTGCATTGCCGCTCAGCCATTCAGGGAGTAGCCGAAACCACCTTAGGATACCTACCACCCCCGACAAGAAACCCGTGGTATGATGACGAGTGTGAGCAGAAAAAGGCAGCAACCGACGAGGCGTACCAAAAGACGCTGCAGAGGAAAACCAGGGCAGCGCGAGAAGAGTACCGAGCCAGAAGAAGGGAGGAGAAGAAACTACTGCGACAAAAGAAAAGAATCTTCGCAGCCTCCCAGCTCAAGGATATCGAGGAGTCTAGGGATAAACATAAAATACGAGCCTTTTACAAGAAAGCCAAAGGCCTTGCAGGAGGCTTCAAAAAGGGCAACCTGGCTCTTCGAAACTGCGAGGGTAATCTTGTCACCGACCCGCTGGGAATAGTGGATGTATTTAAGCAGCACTTCCAGCAGCTGCTTAACGAGCATGACCAAGAGAGAGTGGTAGGGACCGAGGAAATCCCAACTCCAGCCGCTGAAGTAGTCCTCCCACCCAGCATAGACGAAGTCGGCACAGCTATTCAGAAGCTGAAGAACAACAAGGCCGCAGGCTCAGATGGCTCAGATGGCGATCCTACCTCTTGCAAGAACTATAGAGGTACATATATCCCTGCTCAATGTCGCATACAAGATCCTGTCCAGCGTATTGTGTGAACGTCTAAAACCATTTTGCACCGCACTAATCGGCAGCTACCAGTGCGGCTTCCGGCCCGGCAAATCAACTATAGACCAAATTTTCACACTTCGACAAATCCTGGAAAAGACCAACGAGTTTCAAATCGATACACACCATCTTTTCATCGATTCCAAAGCCGCATACGACAGCATTCATCGTGAAGCACTGTTTGGGGCGATGGCCGAATTCGGGATCCCGGTAAAACTGATCCAGTTGTGTCGCGCAACGCTAAAAAACACGCGATGCACCGTGCAACTCGGTTCTAGGACCTCGGAACCATTCGAAACATGCACCGGATTTCGGCAAGGAGATGCGCTGTCATGTGACTTCTTCAACCTGGTGCTGGAGCATATAGTGCGACGGGCAGGCGTCAACAGGGAAGGCACTATCTTTTACAAGTCCATCCAGCTGCTAGGATACGCGGATGATATCGACATCATCGCGTGTTCTCGCCGTGGCATTGTGGAAGCATTCACGGCGATTGAAGAACAGGCGAAACGAATTGGCCTTAAGATCAATGAGGACAAAACGAAATACATGCTGTCAAGCAAAAACCAATCCGTCGCTCACCACCTGGGACAAAACATAACAATTGACAGCTACAATTTCGAGGTGGTTAAGGAGTTTGTCTACCTCGGGGCAAACGTAAATTCCACAAATGACACCACAGTGGAGATCCGGCGTAGAATCGCCCTTGGCAACCGCTGCTACTTCGGCTTGTCCAAACAACTGGGGTCAAAACTCCTCACTCGAAAGACCAAAGTCATGCTTTACAAAACGCTCATTCTGCCAGTCTTGCTGTACGGAGCCGAAAGCTGGACGATAAGCAGGACAGCGGAGCTGATTTTGGGTTCTTTCGAAAGAAAAATTCTGCGCCGGATATTTGGTCCTGTCTGTGAGGAAGGTGAATGGAGAAGAAGACACAACCGCGAACTCTACGAGCTGTACCAAGATGTGGATGTAGTCCGGAAGGCAAGGATCCGTCGACTACACTGGCTCGGCCACATCGAGCGCATGGACATCAACGCTCCAGCTAAGAGGGTCTTCGACTCCAAGCCTCCTGGTTCGAGAAGAAGAGGAAGACCGAACCTCCGGTATAAAGGCCAAGTAATCGCGGATGCAAGACATCTTGGTCTTGACAACTGGAAGCAGCGTGCCCGGGACCGTCAAGGACGGAAGGCAGCTATAGCTCAGGCTCAGATCCTCCATGGATCGCAGGCCTGATAAGTAAGTAAGTAAGTTGTATCCGGGAACAACTGCAGTTGCGACAATAGAAACTCGTCGATCATTCGGCAATACACTTCAGCAGTCACTGTCTCTAGTTGGCTGAAAAAATAAGGTTCAGAGGGCGACGTGGCGCAGTGGTTAGTCTGTTGGACTCTGGCGCACGATGAGCGAGTTCGGATCCCGATAACACCAACGCCATCGAATGTTTATTTCGCGACGTTCCTCCTCGGCGGGGTACTGGCAAAACCCCCCGTAGTAACCTTGCCATGAAAAAGCTTCTCGACTCACGCCGTTCGGAATCGGCATTAAACTGTAGGTCCCTTTCAACTGTTCGAAAAATAAATCACACACAACATGGGTGATTGAGAGAAGCTTGGTTCTGGCCCCTCATGGGCTGTAACGCCACCAAAGAAGTAAAAGTTATCCCTCGGGCAAAAATGGCAATGGCAATCATTTTGGGGCAAAATTGTTGATGGCGTTCTCTAGGGATATTTGGGCACCAGTTCTGTCCGTGTGAAGGTTTCCGCAAAGGCTAGTCACTTTCCTTTAGACCTTGTACGAATGGGATTTTGTATGGGTGGAATATTAATCTTTTTTTCTAAATAACCTGCACAGTTGATTTTTTTATTCCCGTAGAGGCCGCAATTCTTCCTATGGATTTACACCGATTTCGCATAGTTTCGTGTCGAATTTTAGCGTCATGTTCCGGCATCGCTGCTGATGTTTATGGTCCCGGAGGAGTTCTGCTCACTATTATCCCTTCTTTCCCAAACCTTCGCACCCAAGACCAGATAAGTTGCGTGCTGGGACCATCGTTCAGTCTGCGTAAATTGAAGTGAGTACAAAATCCTGCCGGATTCCGTTTTCTCCGCTTAGTACAACATACAAGCGTTTTTAGATCAACCTCCATCGTTATCTCGTCTACTCGGTCTGCACTGTGTCGTCGACATAACAAGGTGATAAGCTTGAGTGCGCTCTTATCACATAACAAAAATATTATGACCATTGCCGTTTCACGGAAAAGACATCAAAAAACATAAACATCAAGTTGGCTGTTTCCGCCTCCGTATTGCACAGATTATGTTGCGTACTATGACTTATTTTACACACGTCCATAACACATTTCCTGCTTTTGGCCGCCTTGCAGTTCGCCCTTAGTTTTTATGTTTTTTTAATAAAGATACTGTATTTGCGCCGTGGCGTAGTGGGTAGTGTGTTGGCCTCTGACGCCGATGACACGGGATCGAATCCCGACAACAGCCATGCTTCTCCTCGGCGGGGTTCTGACAAAACCCCCCTGTAGTATAAATGTCATGAAAATCTTCTCGAAATTCGCCGTTCGGAATCGGTAATAAACCGTAGGTCCCTTCCACCTATGGGGAAATAAAATCATACACAACGTGGGCTTTGGTCCTTTATGGACTGAAACGCCAACATATATACATACATATGTAAATACATACTCTATTTGTTGTTCCTTCATGCAGGGTGCCGCCTCCAGCGAGTTCTCCTTACAAACTGAAGCTCTACTCCGCGACGCGTTGTCGTGTGATTTATTTAATATCGCGGTTAGAGATACCATACCAAAATCGCTGGTCAAAACGAAGGCACGGAATATTTCAAATAAATTACATTCACCACCAGCCAGGTAGACAAGGACTTTAAGTGCTACCTTAACTCATGAGTGAAAAAATCAAATACAGAATGACCCTTGATAATCGCGGCTTCTTTGGACTCGGGCGACATGACATGAGCCTTGTCAATGGCGGATGAACAAGCAGTTGGTCGTTTCGAGAACAAAATTCTGCGTGTGATCTTCCGTCCTATCAATGAAAACCTTGTTTAATTCCTAAAGACAGAAAAACGTTTTCGGGTCGAACTACTTTTCTTTTCTTATAACCTATTTGAACAATACCGGGAATGTCTTTTGCTAAGTGTTTCGCGTCGCAAGTGCTTAAATGGCCAAAGAACAACCATCAGGTCATTTGTCAGGCAAGTGTACTCGTATTTCGCATATTTTAAAATAAAAAATGGTGATCACGATAAACGTTGGGAACCTCACAAGGTTTACGGATGTGGACAAAGAGAATACGAAATAAATTGCCATTTGGTTTAACTACGATTTGGCGAGAGCTCAAAGCGAACATCAGCCATACGCTCAGTTTGACATCAACCATACGCCCAGTACCTCATTTAGCTGAAATCCCAGTACCAGTTCTCAAAGATGACACCATTCGTAAGGGATTTGATACCCCCACGGGGGCCCTAAACATTTTCCTAGATCTCCCACCATTGGACCTCATCAGCAAACAAGTTGCTGCTTGCGCGACCCTACGAATCAGGGGCATTTCCCACACTACACAAAGGCCATACTAACATTTTTAACGATTTCGTAGTACCCATGGACACGGACACCAATAAAAACAAGGAACTTCGAAGTTATCTTTCTATCCCGGAGGACTCGACATCCCTCTATACCCATGGATCCAAGATGGTGACGGGTGTAGGCAGTGAAGTCTACTCCAAGGAACTTAACCTCAACCTGTTATTTAAACTCTTAAACCACTATAGTGTGTATCAAGTGGAAATAACAACGATAACGGAGACTCTTGCAGGGCTTAGTATCAACGTTATGTCCGTAAAGGATATTATCACTTTCACGGATAGCCAATCTGCGATAAAATCAATGACAGCGGTAACCCACAATTCCAAAGACATTCATTAACTGCCGCCTATCCCTAGACGAGATGGTTGAACAGTTCGTCATAAAACTGCGCGGCCGACGAACTCGCAAGGTTAGGGTCAAGCACACTCAGTCTTCGAACCCTCAGGAATTTAAAAATACCAATAAGCTCTGTAAAGCACTCGATAAAACTTCAAACCATAGAGACTAACAACCTTCAATGCAACGAAAGTAATATCGGCTTTGCCATCTACCAAATCTGGCCTAAGCTAAACTTAGGACGGACCAGGGAGATTGTAGCAACCAATGTACACTGCACCATTGGATAACCTGCCGTCAAACTAGGGCTACCTGCCAATGACTTCTGTCACGGCTGCATGGATGAGGAGGCGATTCCCTTTCTTGCGAATCGCAGAGGGATCAACCTTAGCGCGCCCTTCAACGATAACTTAAGTTAGCTAGCAGCTCTAAAAATAGCTCTAATCCATCGCTTCATCAAAAGGACTGCTTGGTTTTCATGTGGCGGATCTAATATGACGTAGTCTAAGTGAGCCTTGACTTTTCGTCCGTAGGGAACCCACTTACCTAACCTAATCTAGGTTAGTGTTATTCCAATGGGCCGATTTCCTAACCTAACCTACAAAACTGTAAAGAATTCCGAAAACTGAATTTCGTTCTTAAATTGATAAGAGTAGTAGCCACTGCTGGCTACTGAATATGGAAAGATCACTTCTGTAAGCTGTTTAACGGCGATGAAAAATCCAATACCGCTGTCAGGCAGAATGATCCATTCGCAACGGATGAAGGCGCAAGAGACGTAGATGAAATTAAGCTGGTAAATTCGAAGCTTACGATTCATAAAGGCGCGGGTGCATACGGCCTGTCAACCTAGCTTAAAAAGCAGATGGAGATTAGCTGGTAGGGCGCATGCACCAGGTCCTCTGTAAGATATGGTCGGAGGAAAGCATGTCCGACGAATGGAATCTCAGCACCGTTTGCCCGGTCCACAAGAAAGAAGACCCCTATAACTGCGCCAACTACAGGGGAATAAGTCTCCTAAACATCGCATACAATATCCTCTCTGCCGTACTGTGTGAACGCCTGAAACCCTTCGTGGATAATCTGATAGGTTTTTATCAGTGTGGTTTCAGGCCAGGTAGGTCCACAATAGACGAGATATTCACACTGCGGCAGATCTTGGAGAAGACCCAAGAATACCAAATCACCTTTCCGTCGATTTCAAGGCTGCGTCTGACAGTGTGTATAGAGACGAGGTATACAGCGCCATATCTAGTTTTGACATCCCTGCCAAACTCATCAGATTGTGCAGAATGACAATGGATAACTCTCACTGCTCCATTAAGGTGGGTAGCGAATTGACCGAGACCTTTGATGTTAAAAAAGGATTTAGACAAGGTGACGCACTGTCATGTAATTTCTTCAACATCTTGCTTGAAAATATCATACAAGACTCACTGGCCAACACAAGAGGTACGACCTATTTCAAGTCTGCGCAACTGCTTGCGTACGCGGATGACATTGACGTAATTGGACGAAAACAGCGGGACGTCAATGAAGCGCTCGAAAGCATTGAAGCAGAAGCAGCTAAAATGGGTCCTTCGGTTAACGAGGGTAAAACGAAATGTGTGCTGTCAATCAAAAAAGATGCGCAACACCGACGTCTCAGCCAGAACGTCACAATTGGCAGCTACATACAAGTTCGAAGTAGTCAAGGGCTTCGTCTACCTTGGCTCACTAGTGACCAACGACAACAGCACCAGCTCTGAGATCAAACGCAGAATTACTCTTGCCAACCGCTGCTTGTTTGTGCTCAAGAGGCAATTGACCAAAGCTGCGCTATACAAAACCTTAATCATCCTGGTCCTCCTACATATATGGCGCAAAGGCCTGGACTTTAACGAAAGCGAATGAAGAGGCGCTTGGTCGTTTCGAGAAGAAAATTCTGCGTACAATCTGCATATGGTCCCGTTTGTATAAAGGGGGAGTGGAGGAGAAGATACAACGATGAACTATACGGGCTGTACAGCGACATCGGTGCGTCTCTGGAAACAGCTGGCAAAAGACCGTGCTGGAGAAGCTTGTTGGTTGAGGCCCAGGCTCACACCGGACTGTAGCGCCACCTAAGTAAGTAAGTAAGTCGCTACAGCTCTATTCTAGAGTCAGCTTTGTCCAAGCTTAACCAAGCTAGAGGTAAGATGGTCAATATAGATCTGTCTAGACCTAATCAAGCAAATCGCCTTGGTTATCCTTCATATGTATGTAGTTACTGTCTTCAAGGAGAGAGTTTAATGAGGCCGTATCCATACCTATACTTAGCAATTTATCCCAGAAAGCAAATGTTTACAGCATAGCTCCCCTTTGCATAACTGACTACTTGTACGCACGTATCTACATCTGAAAACCTCGACAGAAGTGATTGACCGCTCCTCATTACTTATTACGATATAAATACTTTTGCAAATTTCACGACCTCACTTATACGCGTCTTATGCAAATAACCGACCTTTTATTCATGGTGCAAAACGAAATATGTACTTATGAGGTAGGTATGCATATGTATGGATGTACATACCACCAAACAATTTATCTGCGCATAACCGAGCTTACGTGCCCACATGTGTGTAGATACATTCCGACCGTCAGTGGACGGTTGTTTGGTTTGCTTTTTCCTAAGAGTTTATTTTGCCAGTTTGTATAATAGATACGTGCGTTCTATTAGCACAACAGATAAAAGCTTGTTCGCTAATATATGTATTGGATGCGTGGGCAGTTACGTAAGTATCTATAGAGTCAGTTTATTTTGGTTTGTATTTTGTGTGTTTATCTATCTCGCTGGGGTATATGGTGAATTGTTGATGAAGTTTAGATTGCAAAAAAGAAAATAAATAAACTGATGCCGGCTGTAGAAGTAGAGGATGTCTTAGTCGGAAATTGTGTGTTTCTTTAATCTAAGGGAATTCGGAAAATCGAAATGGATTGCTTTAAGGAGCAGCAGACCCACTTATTTCACTGAACCGATGCGAATTACCAAAACAATGAAAACAAAAATTGCCTTGACCTGCAGGCAGGAACGCTCAATGGATTTATGAGGATAACTAAGAAAACAATCTCTAAAATGCCACATATGTATGTACGTTTCTATATACACACCTATAATACGTAGCGAACAGAAACGTTGATAAATACGTTATCGGATTGATTACGAATTCAGCTGATTCGGGAGAAGTAATTTTTGATACAAGGATGGCCTGCTTACAATTTTTTCTAGACAAACTATCTACGGCTTTCAAGCTGATATGACCAAATGAGCTTTCAGGTTACATGTGGCACAAACAGTGCGGTAATATGTCTTATTTCTTCTTCTTCTTAGATGGCGCAACAGTCCGGTGTGAACCTGGCCTCAACCAACAAGCTTCTCCAGCTGGCACGATCCTTTGTCAGCTGTTTCCAGCGACGCACTCCCAGTTGGTTAAGGTCGCCTTACACCTACATATATACATACGTATGTGCGCCACCTTAGATTCGGTCGTCCTCTGCTGCGCCGTTCCTCGAGGACTGTGTTATCCATACGCTCTTAATGGCCTAGCCATCTTAGACGTTGGTTCCGTAGACGTTGTGCTAGGCCGACGTCGCTTACAGTCAGTAAAGTTCGTCGTTGTGTCTTCTCCTTCAGTCACCGTTTATACAAGGCTGACTAATGTAGAATTTTCCTCTTGAAACGACTAAGGGTTTCCTCATCCGCTTTCGTGAAAGTCCAGGTCTCTGCGCCATTGAGGAGGACCGGGATGATTAAGGTTTTGTATAGCGCAGCTTTGGTCTTTCGCGAGAGGGCTCTACTTATCAATTGCCCTTTGAGCCCAAAGAAGCAGCGGTTGGCAAGAGTAATTCTGCGTTTGATCTCGGAGCTGGTGCTGTAGACGAAGTCCTTAACTACTTCGAACTTGTATGTATGTAGCTTCCAATTTTGGTGTTCTGACCGAGACATGGGTGTTGCGCATCTTTTTTTGGTTGACACCACATATTTCGTTTTACCCTCGTTATCCGAAGGACCCGTTTTAGCTGCTTCTGCTTCAATGCTTTCGAACGCTTCATTGAAGTCATGCTGTGTTCGTCCAATTACGTCAATGTTATCCGCGTACGCAAGCAGTTGCGCAGACTTGAAATAGGTCGTACCTCTTGTGTTGGCCAGTGAGTCTTGTATGATATTTTCAAGCACGATGTTGAAAAAATTACATGACAGTGCGTCACCTTGTCTAAATCCTTTTTTAACATCAAAGGTCTCGGTCATTTCGCTATCGACCTTAATGGAGCAGCGAGAGTTCTCCATTGTCATTCTGCACAATCTGACGAGTTTGGGAGGGATGCTAAAACTAGACATGGCTCCGTATAACTCGTCTCTATGCACACTGTCATACGCGGCTTCGAAATCGATAAAAGGTGATGACTGTCGATTTGGATTCGCGGGTCTTCTCTATTGTGGATTTACCTGTCCTGAAACCACACTGATATCCGCAAAGGGTTTCAGGTGTTCACACAGTACGGCAGAGAAGATCTTATAGGAGACTTATTCCCCTGTAGTTGGCGCAGTTGTAGGGGTCTCCTTTCTTATGGACCGGGCAAACGATGCTGAGATTCCATTCGTTGGTCATGCTTTCCTCCGATCATATTTTACAGATGAGCTGGTACATGCGCGCTACCAGATCATCTCCAGCCGCTTTAAATAACTCAGTAGATAGGCCGTTAAGCTTCCAAATTTCCAGCATAATTTCATCCAGGTCGGTTGGACGAAGTTCTCTTGCATCTTCGTCTATTGCGAATGGATAATTCTGCTTGACAGCGGTATTAGATCTTTCATCGCCGTTAAACAGTCTACAGAAGTGTTCCTTCCATATTCTCTGCAGCGACTGTGATTCTACTACTAGCTGTCCGTCTTCATTCCTACAGTCTCTGCTCTGGCTTTATAGCCCTTGCATGTTCGTTTTGTATGTATGTATATTGGCGTTACAGTCCATGAAGGACCTGAGCCGAGCTTCTCTCAATCACCCATGTTGTGTGTGATTTCATTTTCCCATAGGTGAAAGGGACCTACAGTTTATTGCCGGTTCCGAACGGCGAATTTCGAGATGCTTTTCATGACAATTTTACTACAGGGGGTTTTGTCAGAACCCCGCTGAGGAGAAACACCGTGAAAAACACGTTCGATGACGTGGCTGTGTTGGGATTCGATTCCGTGTCATCGGCGTCAGAGGCCAACACACCACCCACAGCACTACGGTGCTCTCATGTTCGTTTTACTTTTTCGTAAAACTTGCGAGGGTCATTCCTGTGCTAGTATCTGTCCATCTCCTCCTCCTCCTTTTCTTCTTCCTTCAAAGCGTGTGTTCCTCTCTCCTTTTCTGATCGTAATGTTCACGAGCGCCTCTCGTCCGTCTACGTAGCATGGCTTTGTAGGCGGTTTGGTTTGCTACATGGGCCTGCCCGCATTGCTCATCAAACCAGGGGTTTCCAGTTGTCGGTTGTTTGAAACCCAACACATCAGAGGCAGCGTCTCTGATGGCGCGTTGGTAATGCTCCCACTGTTGTTCTGTGAATTGTACCGGTGTCATCGGAGCTTGCGAGAGGTTGAGGGAATCTCGGTCGGCGCTTTATCCTGCAATTGAAGCCTTCCGACGTCAAACTTTCGTTGTCCAGCTCGACTCCGTGGCATTCTTGATATTTTCATTCGTACTTTGGCTACAACAAGGCAGTTATCCGAGTCGATGTTGGTTCCTCTAGGATGCTGAAGGAGTTTCTGGCGTCCATTGCAACGTGATCAAGCTGATTGAAGCTGCTGGACATTGGGCATAGGTTCTGTCAAGGAGATCGTAGAAGTCGTCTTTAAGTAGTCGATCGTCCTTTTGTTCCCGAATTTAGCTTTTTATGCAGATTGTTATGAGGTGTTCGCTCACATCCCGAAAGCTTAAAACTTTTAGTCGGAGTCTTCCTCGAATAATGAATCCACGTCCGAATAAGCATTGTTTGTTCCCCTTGTGGCAATTCCCGTAGTAGATGTCGCAGTTTTTCATCCGTATTTTGCCTAGTCCATCCCATCGCACTTCTTGAAGTGCGATTATATGTATCTGCTTTATAGCGGTTGAGGGTTCGCTCCAATTGATTGCCTGTACCCGGTCTGTTAAGGGACCCCACATTCCAGGTGCAGACTCGCAAGTCGTTTGCAGGTCGTCAGCATTGTAGCCGTCCGTATCAGAGGCCTGTGGTTGCTTCGAAACATTTTATTTTTTTCCATGCTAAGGATGCTACCCTAAACACAACTCCCAACCCGGACGTCCATGTGGTATCACAATGGGCCGACTCCGGCCTACGTGTGGCTTATGGCAACCTCTTGTACCTAACCTATGTACATGTAGTAAAATCTAAGTTGGCACCATTTAGAGCCACCTATCGCCATAAATGCCAAGAACTTATATGTACATGGCTTGGAAAGACTATAGATATGTATATCGCCCGGTATTTATAAGCTTTTCGATAGGTACCAAGTTGGCTTTGCAATGGACGCCCATCGCGTGCCGCTCATAATTTTGAAACAGTGTTTGACTGGCGTTTGTTTTCACGTTTAGCACTATGCACCGAAGAACAGGGAGCAGCCAGTTAAAAATAAATGGGTTTCTCCGAGTAGATCTGTTAGGATCACTATGGAAGCAATGCGGCGAAAAGTACGGCCCAAAGTGGGAAATAAAAAAGGCTAGATCAGAATAACATTGCTGCTGCGCACCCTGTACCCGCCTGGCAAGGCTTCTAATATTTTTTATTTTTTTTGTGTGGAATCTTCAAAAGATACCATTAGCCCGGGCTACTGGCATGTACGATTCGCAAGCCTGAGTAGTCGATGCCAGGAATACGCCTACGTACTAAACCACACCCTGCATCCTTCAACCACTCTCCCCGCGGGACTGCCGTTAGGTATTACTTCTCGGGGCTGGTTTGCACTTTATGCCCTTCTTTCTCTAATTGGTGTTTCCTGTTCCAAGGGAGCTGCCGTTTGGTTTTGGTTGCTCTCCCTGTTTCTCTCCGGACGTCGGAGTTCCTTGATGATTCTCGCTGCGGTTTCTTCATTTCGCTCGATGTCAGCATATGCTTTATGATGTTCTCGAGAGTCGGTGTTTCTTCAATTTTATCTTCGAGATATTTATTTTCTGCCTCGAAATGTGAGCATTGATAAAATACGTTTTCTGCATCTTCTCTAGCCTTTCCACAGTTTGCACAGATAGGAGATTCATTAAGGCCAAACCTGTTAAGATAGGCTCAGAAGCAGCCATGTCCCGTTATGAACTGGGTAAGATAAAAATCTACTTCTGCGTGATGCCGGTTTATCCAACTTTGTATGTCCGGTATAAGTCGACGGGTCCATCTTCCCTTTGTAGACTGATTCCATCGCTCCTACCATACTCCAATGCTACGCCGTCTTTCTTCCAGTTTAATATCTCTGACTGAGGCAAGGAATTTTGGCGTCGTAGGACCTTTGCAACTCGATGGCCAAGATATCGGCTGGTAGCATTCCAGCAATTACACTTATAGCATCATCCGATACCGTCCGAAAACCGCTGCACACTCTTAGTGCGGATAGTCGTCGGTTGGTGGAATTTACTCTTCTTGAGTGGGACTTAGTTTTCATCGCCTTTGTACATATTGGTGCTGCGTACATAATTATTGACTGCGCCAATCTGACAAAACTAGTCTTATTTGCTGCCTGGGTCCTCCGATATTTGTCATTATTCTGGCTAAGGAAGCACACACCTGAGCTGCTTTATCGCACTTTATTTCAAGGTGTTCCTTGTGTATCCTAAGTATCTGATAGACGGTTTCGACGTTATATTTGGATCGCCTACCCTGATGGTGATTGTTTCGCTTTTCTTGCGGCTGCTTACTAGTACTGCTTCTGTTTCGTGATCGACGAGCTCTAACCCGACTGTTGACATCCAGCGTCTCACTTTTCTGATACATTCGTCCCCTATGTCCTCTATTTCTACCAGGTGTTTCACTGCTGCTACGATTGCAATATCATCAGCGAAGCCTATGATATTTGTTTCGTTGGGAATTTCTAGCCTCAGAACTCCATCATACATAAGGTTCCACAGAATAGGACCTAGCACCGATCCTTGTGGTACTCCGCCAAATATCTGGTACTGCACTACCCCGTCGTCGCTATAGTAGAAAAGATACCGTTTCTCGAAATAGCTTTCAATTATTTTTCCGAGGAATCCTGGCACCATCTTTGCTGTAAGTGAGTGTACAATTTATCCCCAGTTTGCAGAGTTCAACGCATTTTTGACGTCCAGTGTTATTACGGCATCATATATCTTTGCGCCTCCTGCCTTTCTCTTGCCCTGAATAGCTTCTTCCAGAAGAGTGGTTATACTCTGTGTATCATCGATTGTAGAACGGGCTTGCCTGAATCCGTACTATTCGTCTGAAAGCCCCCCGGCTTCATTTATTGCCACCTCAATCAATCTTACCCATTGTATCTAATAGGCAAATCGGACGGTATGACGACGGCTCCTCTGGTTGTCTTATGCCTTTAGGCAGCAGCACCAAGCGTTGTTTCTTCCATTGGTTTGGAAAGACCCCTTCGATTAGGCACTTATTGTACATTTCTAGGAATGGTCCCGTGTTTGTTTTAATGGCTAGTCATTGTCCTCGAAATGTTTGCAACCTTTAGGAGTTCAGTTTCCGTGATAGTTGTGACTTGCTGTTCATCCTGGGGTGCTTCTATACGCTCTATCATTTTTGGGGCGGAAATAGTCCCGAAACTTTTTTTTTTTTTCATTAGGAGAGGGCATGAGGGTGAGGGGGCCCTGGTGGTGCCTTTGAGTTCTACCATGATAGTACTGTAAGCGGTACCCCAAGGATTTATGTCTGCTTGCTCGCAGAGCTCCTTAAATTTGTTATTTTTGCTTCTCCTAATGGCCAATTTCAGATCCCTACGTCTATCTCTAACGGCCATGATAGACAACACACCGCTGTCAGGCAGAACGAGCCATTCGTAATGGACGACAGTATAACAGAATTCAGTCCACCCGACAAGAGATACGATTTATTTCAAGTCTACGCAATTGCTTGCGTACGCCGACGACATTGACGTCATTGGACGGACACAGCGAGACGTCAATGAGGCCTTTGTAAGCATTGAGGTAGAAGCGGCTAAGATGGGTCTTAAGGTTAATGAGGGTAAAACCAAATATCTGCTTTCATCAAAAAGAGACGGACAAGACCGACGTATTGGCCAGTACGTCACCATGGGCGGATATAACTTTGAAGTGGTCAAGGAATTCGTTTACCTTGGCTCACTGATGACCAGCGACAACAACATCAGCGCTGAGATAAAGCGAAGAATCACTCTTGCCAACCGCTGTTTCTTTGGGCTCAAGAGGCAATTGAGAAGTAGAGCCCTCTCTCGGAAAACCAAGGTGGCACTATATATGTCCTTAATCATCCCAGTCCTCCTTTACGGCGCAGAGCCTTGGACCTTAACAAAAGCGGATGAAGATGGCCTTGGTCGTTTCGAGAGGAAAATTCTGCGCACTATCTACGGTCCCGTTTGTTCAAACGGTGCATGGAAGAGAAGATTTAACGAAGAACTGTACGGGTTGTTCAGAGACATCGGCCTGGTACGACGTCTACGGATACAGCGTCTAAGGTGGCTGGGCCATGTCGAGGGCATGGAAAATACAGCTCCGATCCGAAGAGTCTTCGAAACCACTTCGGATGGAAGGCGCGGCAGAGGACGGCCGCATCAACGGTGGCGCACGCAGGTGGAAGGGGACCTTAACCAACTGGGCGTGCGGCGCTGGAAACAGCTGGCCGAAGACCGTGCCAGCTGGAGACGCTTGTTGGTTGAGGCCCAAGTTCACCACGGACTGTAGCGCCACCTAAGTAAGTAAGTAAGTACGTCTATCTCTATATTGCGCCTGTAGGTTCTGATGAGAGGGCAAACCTCTGGATCGCTGGGACAGTCTTCTCGATCTATGATACTTGCTGCGTAGCTCTGTTATCTCCTGGTTCCACCAGTATACTGGTCGCGGACGATTTGATGACGTTTTCCGGACCATGGACGCATCGCAAGCCCTCATTATTTGCTTACTTATATCAGCGGCCATAGCATTTGCTGTTCCTGACCTTATTGTAGACTTTCTAAAGGTGATGGTAAAAGAGTCTTCATGCAGTGTTTCTATTTTCCAACCCTTTTGTTGTGCCTTCTTTAGCGAGGCACCCTGGTTGGCTCTCCTAGGCTGTATTTCAAAAAGGATAGCCAGGTGGTAATTGTGGGTGTACTGATCACTTACTCTTCAATTTGCGCCTTTCGTTAATCAAACATGAAAAATCAATATGGAGTTGCATTCTAGTCGATAAATCCAATCTTTTGAATAGGTACGAACTACGAAGTATCACAGAGACATTGGGAGATATGTATACTTCTCCTTCATACATAACACAGCTTCTTCATACCATTATCTCATAATGTATAAGTACACACCCTAAGTACCCTTTGGATCCGAGGCAATAAAATTCCATGTTCACTTGGAAGTAAGCAAATTCCGCACATAACTCGAAAAAACAATTCACAAATACCCTCGTCATGACGGAGCAGCATTACTCGGCCACACAATTTTCTTTTTTCTTTTTTTTTTTTTCATTTTATAACAATTCCCAACATCGTATCACGGAGGCCACACACTCTATGAGCGGATGTAACGTGAGCCACCATAAAAAGTTATCTCGAATAGATAACGATTATCTGAAAATTCCATTGAATTTCTCCAGTATCTCGAAACGTTGGTTTGTTTTGTGTGCGCGCTCATTAGTGGCATTAAAGTAAATCAAGTTACAAAATGTCAGCGTATCTTTGATAGCTACATATAGTCTTTTGTGTAGCGCAACAAGCAAATTAAATACATAATTGTTTCAAAAAGCAGAGAATCATCGTCTCACCAATCCATCACGGATGTACATATAAATTGGTGCTAACAAGGTCCAGAACAGATGGTACTTTTATGTATTTCATTCCAGCCATGCCCTCGGGTCAGTTTAAAATTAATTATCTACACAGCTTTTATCTCACAATTGAAGATACAGCCTACTAAATAGTACTCACGAAACATCGCCGGAGAATTGAAAAATTTATTCAAACAAATTGAAATAAAACCGAATTCGCCGAGCTGGAGCATTTGACCGGAAGCAGATTGTCGGATACATTTGTCACGATTTATAGGCGTACCAGTTGGGTTTTATGGAACATTATCTGTTTGTGAATTACATATATCCACCCTTAAATGAGAAATGGCGGTGGTTTGATTGACGGACTCTTCCTCGTCTTGTTATATTACTTTACTTCAAAACGACGTACTCGTTGCTGTTGGATTTAACGGTGTCGGATTGGGACAATTATGGTGGTGGACATTTTTTATTTCCTTTTACAGTCTCCAAGGATCAAGTGGCGACAGATACATATTATGCGGGGTATTATTCTAATTGAATTGTACTTCAGAATACACATTTACGAGTTCACAAAATGCAACAGACAACGATGTTGTTGTTTGTTTTTTTTATTTACAGCAACAAATGGCAGGTTACAATGTAAACGTAAAGGGATTTGTCCTGATTAGGACGTGACGAAGGAAATCCCTAAAACCACACATATGGCTCTCTATTTGCGATTATAGTATTTAAAAATCAACGAACTCGCTACTCTCCTCATTATGCCTGTTGTGAGGGTTGTGACACAGGCCACCCTCTCAAAATACCGAGCCCAATATTTAAAATATTGACACATGCCGCTGAAATACTTCTATTAAAGTAACGAATAGAATATATGTAATTGTAAAATAACCAGAGCGCATGGTTTGAATGTAATACCTTACTTCAAACACAGATAGCGCCACCAGTTCCATCGCAGAGTACCTAAGGCATCTTCCAATCGCGCATGTTTTGTGAGTTTTTTTCGCAAAGTTTGGTACCGAATCTGATCGACTTATACATAGTTGATAAGCTCTTTATCGATTTGGAAGTGCACATAAGGGCAGGTTAATAAGTCTTTAGAAATGGATAGTAAAACAACTTTTTTGGGTGATTTTATGTTTTTTTTTTTCAACATAACCTCCTTTTAGTTCAATACACTTCGACAGACGTCCCTCTAACTCTCTTAAGGCTTCAGAAAAATATGAAAAATATACTCATTCGACGTAAACCGTTGTTCGCTAAGCCATTTTACTCTCTTTGGGCGTTACAACCCATGATGAACCAGAGCCAAGCGTCTCTAAATCACCCATGTTGTGTGTGATATATTTTTCCAAGGTGACCTAGGTACAGTTTACCTAGTCCACAAAAAAAGACGATCCTACCTCTGGCAAGAACTATAGAGGTATATCCCTGCTTAATGTCGCATACAAGATCCTGTACGGTACGCGGTACGCTGAACGTCTAAAGCCCTTTTCCAACGCGCTAATCGGAAGCTACCAGTGCAGCTTCCGGCCGGGCAAATCGACTATGGACCAATTATTCACACTTCGACTAATCCTAGGAAAGACCAGCGAGTTCTAAATCGATACATACATACCGTCTCTTTATCGATTTTAAAGCCGCATACTACAGCATTCATCGCAAAGAACTGTATGATGGGATGGCTGAATTTGGGATCCCAGGAAAACTGATCCGGCTGTGTCGCGCCACGCTAAAAAATACGCGATGCATCATGCAGTTCGGTTCTATGACGTCTGAACCGTTTGAGATATGCACCGGATTTCAACAAGAAGATGTGCTGTCGTGTGACTTCTTCAATTTGGTGCTGGAGCAGATAGTGCGACGGGCAGGAATCAACAGGGAAGGCACTATTTTCTACAAGTTTGTCCAGCTGCTAGGTTACGCGGATGACACTGACATCATCATGCGGTCTCAGCGCGATGTTGTAGAAGCTTTCACGACGATTGAGGAACAGGCGAAACGAGTTGGGCTTAAAGTTAACAAGGATAAGACAAAGTACATGCTGTCGAGCAAAAACTGATCCGTCACTGGACAGAATGTGACAGTTGACAGCTATAACATTGAGGCGGTTAAGCAGTTTGTCTACCTCGGGGCAAACGTAAACTCCAAAAACAACACCACAGTGGAGATCCTGCATAGAGCCGCCCTTGGCAACCGCTGCTAATTCGGACAACACGCCTCACTCGAAGAACCAAAGTCATGCTTTAGAAAATACTTATATTGCCAGTCTTGCTGCATGGAGCCAAAAGCTGGACGATAAGCAGGACGGCGGAGTTGATTTTGGATTCTTTCGAAAGAAATATTTTGCGCCGGTATTTAGTCCAATCTCTGAGGAGGGTGGTTGGAGGAGAAGATATAACTGCGAACTCTACGAGCTGAACTGCACATAGTCTGGAACGCAAATATCCGTCGACTACATTGGCTCGGCCACATCGAGCGCATGAACACGAAGGCTACTGCGATCCCGAGTCTCCTGTTTCATCACGTCAATGTCATCAGCGTATGCGAGCAATTGTGCCGACTTGAAGTAGATCGCGCTTCTTGTATTGGCCAGTGAATCCCTCATAATATTTTCAAGGATGATGTCGAAAAAAATCACATTACAGTGCGTCGCCCTGGGTGAATCCTATTTTGACATCGAAGGTCTCGGTTAACCCCTTACTGACCTTAATAGAGCAGCGATAATTCCCCATTTTCATCCTGCACAACCTGACGAGCTTGGGTACCTAATGAAAGAGTACGCACTGGGCATTCTCGTCGACGTTGAGGGAGCTTTTGATAACGCAACTTCGACAGCATGTATAACCCTGCTGGTCTTGTGGATCAGGACATTGACCGCTGATGCTAGCCTAGACCAATTTGTCAAAGGGCTGCACCCAATGCGGCTATTTGTTGGGCATGTTGAGTCAAAAACCACCAAAGCGCTGTCAGCCGATCTACATGGCAATGATAAGACCGATTATCTCATATGCATCGGTTGTATGGTGAAACGGGCTAACGCGATAACACGTCGTAGCCTCTTTCACCAAACTCCAAGGAACGGTTTGTCTCAACTTCACGGGGTTTCCCCCATACGACGGGTTGTTGCTCTAGATGCTATGATGAACCTTCCATCTCTTGATATATTTATCAGAGGGTGTGCACTGAAAGCCATGTCTTGTCGGAAGAAAAATGATTTTTGGTACAACTCGCATTGGAATGACAGTGCGCTTGCGCGGGAAATATGCTACGACCCTTGTCTCATGGATATGCCCCTTGAAGCAATGATACCTGTCATCCTACTGCGCTGTCATTTCACAGTCGAGTTTCCATGGCGTCAGGACTGACTCTGGCTGGATACTGAACTTGGAAAGGATTATCTTCGCATTTTCGTGAAAACGTCCGACTACACTTTTCGTTAGGAAAATAGGCGCTTGTCTTTCAGTCAGAGATATATGCAATTCTATTGGCCATGGGTTATGTTGTGAAGCATAGGTGGAAGGGTAGAAGCACACAAAGCTGTGGTAAGCCCTTTAACCAGCTCCAAGTTAGTGTATGAACTTAATGCTCTTCTGAACAAAGTTGGTAGACTCACTAAGGTCTGCTTGAGTCCCAGGTCATTCTGGGATCTCGGGAAATAAGATCTCTGATGAACTCGCTAGAATGGGCTCAGAGAAAAGTTTCTCAGTACCTGAACCCGCCTTGGGTCAAACCTGCTTCCACAACAACGATTGGGTCTTCAATGCACATAATCGTAAATGGAAGGAATATCCAGGATGCAGGATAACTAATCGCGTAAGCCCTGATGTCTGCAAGAAATTCGCAGCATTCGTCTTAAGTAGAATTGACTCCACAAGTCTTACGGGCTTCAAACAAAAAAAAAGAAACAACACGAAAACTCTACCCAACGATACCAATGTTGCTTCCACATTGGAAGCACCGTTGATAATCCTCCGAAGTTAACTCGTTCAGAACCATGGTTACAGCTTCTTTGAACTTTTCTATACCGCCATGATGAGTACCTTTGGGGTATGAGCCCATGTTGGGCAGTATCGGCCCTGTAGGGTGGAAACGACAACGTTGGATTGCTCAAACACTCTTGCACAATCAACGAGGAATGGGCCGGCGCATTGTCGTGGTGGCCATTGCGTTTTTTTTTCTGTTATTATAATTCGCGCAGGATCAAGAGTCATACTCTTCTTAAGCTTGTCACAAAACCTGGGCGGAGTGTAGATGGTTTGGGTCGTAGATCTTCGATCACTACTCTACGGGGGTGTTTGTCCTAGATAGGAGGAGAGGAACTCGGTTGAATTTTCCCGTTGGTTGTAGTTCTCAGCAAATGTTCCATGCCATTATGGTGTTATATTAGAACCGCACATACAGAGTATGGATTTTAAGTCACCATATACTGTGAGAGCACGGTGGCGCAGTGGGTAATGTGTTGGCCTCTGACGCCGATGACACGGGATCGAATCCCAACACAGCCATGTCATCGAACGTGTTTTTCACGGTGTTTCTCCTCAGCGGGGTTCTGACAAACTCCCCTGTAGTAAAATTGTCATGAAAAGCTTCTCGAAATTCGCCGTTCGGAACCGGCAATAAACTGTAGGTGCCTTTCACCTATGGGAAAATGAAATCACACACAACATGGGTGATTGAGAGAAGCTCGGCTCAGGTTCTTCATGGACTGTAACGCCAACACACATACATACATATACTGTGAGTCTTATGCCTTCATCAGTATTTTGATCACTTAAAAGAAGTGTCCCCTTTTCTAGGCAGACTGACGAGCCACGGAGTCTTGCCAGTTCCCGAGTTATGTTAGTGAATTTTCTGGTGACCATAATGCCATGATCAATACAAAATATTTCTTCAAGTTTAATCTGTAGATTCCTGTATCCCCTCTGTACCCAGTTGTGCTGCCAACGCCCTCCCACCTTAATGGAATCCAGATAATCCAAATCGCTCCTGTCTTCTTGATCTAATATGCGCTCGCTATGCGCAATCAAAGGTTTGAGCGACAGTGACTCATTACCTAAGGATATATCATAGAACACTTGCGTTCGGATAAGGAACAACCATTTTCTAAGATTAACGATAATAGATATATTTCTATTCAAACATATCCTGCTTCGTCAAAAAGGAAATTTAGGTCGAATGAGCTAATCATATAAACCACTTAAGGGATTATATGTATATTTCGTTTCGTTATATATACATACGTATGCACCTTCCCCTATAAGAAATCAGTTTCCGGTTCTTTTCCGATTTTCGAAAATTTCAAAGCGGAATGTTGCTTTCTGTATAAGTTAGGGTGGATACGAAAGATCTGGTTCTGCCCACATAGTCAACTTCCCGTTGGGTGTTCTTAGAGACTAGGCATCCATACCCTTGGAAACATCCACAACAAACCTTTAAAGTCGATAAAGTGCTTTTTAGATTTGTCGGAAGCATTTATGTGTTATTTGTGCTTATACCTAACAATCGTCAGTTAACATTTCTTGCTAACCTAACAAAGGTCATTTTATCTTTTACAACTTTCTCTAATACATTTTCTTTAAAATGAAGGTATAATGCTTCAGATAATATAAGAGTCACACATCACTCTAGTTATCATGAATGAGGACGTATCCAAAGTCTTCATTTGCAAAATCGAAGCCATTTCAATGACTTCCAACAGGAAAATGTGATACAATCTATGAAAGGTGACATTTCAGCCTACATTTACGTCAAAAGTTGTACTGATTTGAAAACAAAAACATGCCGAAAAATTTGTGAAGTGTGCAATGTCTATGCTATTCGCTTGACTTCGTTTCGAAAATATTGGTGTTAAAGATGCACATTGCCCTTTTCGGCCAATCACTGGAAAAGTCGATTCGTTTTGCAGCTGGTGGGACAGGAGCGACACGCAAGCTGACAGGAGGCAGCAAAGGCACTAAATACGAACCACAGGCCAGTTTGGAATCATCTAAAAAAAGTCTACTCAAAGAAACTCTATGTTTGGGTGCCCCACGAATTCCTCCTCTTCTTTTTCTTCGGCGCTACAGTTAATGGCGAACCTGAACTTCTTTAAAAAAAAAAATCTCTCCAGTTGGCACGGTCTTTCGCCGGTAGTCTCCAGTGTAGCTCGTCACGTCCACTTGCGTGAGCCACCACGCCCCTATAGGCCGGAACTCTGATTTCCATGCGCTCTACATGAGCTAGCCTACTCAGGCGTTGGATCCGCAAATGCTGTGCTATATTCATGTCGCTCTACAACCTATTAAGTCTTCTCCTCCACTCCCCATTTATGCAGATCGGGCCGAAAATCGTACGCAACATTTTTCTTTCAAAACGACCAAGGGCCTCCTCATTCGCTTCCGATAAGATCCATGTCCCTGCGCGAAAAAGCAGGACCAGGATGATAAGGGTCTTGTATATGCTCACCTTGGTTTTGCAAGAGAGGGCTCTGCTTCTCAATTGCCTCCTGAGCCCAAAGAAACCGTGGTTGGCAAGAGTTACTCTGCGTTTGATTTCGGCATTGATATCATTGCCGCATGTCACTGCGGAGCCTCGGTAGATGAAGTCCTTGACTACCTCGAACTTATACCTGCCAATATGTGCACCCTGGCCAAGATGCCAGTAGTTTGTGGTTCTTTTTCGACGAGAGCATATATGTATTTCGTCTTGCCTTCATTTACCGCCAGTCCCATTTCAGCCACTTCCGCCTCAATGCTCGTAAAGGCATCAATGACATCTCCCTGAGCTCGTCCAATTATGTCAATGTCATTGGCATATGCGAGCAGTTGTACGGACTTGAAAAATACGGTCCTTTCAAGGACTGTCTAAAACCTTTTTTGACATAAAAGGTATCGGTCAAGTCGCTTCTGTCATCCTGCACAATCTGACGAGCTTGCCAGGGATGTCAAAACTAGACACGGGGTTGTATAGCTCGTCTCTAGGTTCATTATGGTATTCGGCCTTAAAGTCGACAAACATATGGTGGGTGTCCATCTAGACCTCGTTGGCTTGTTTCCAGAATCTGCCGCAGTGTGAATTCTTGACCGATAGCGGACTTTCTGGGCGTGAAACCGCACTGATATGGACTAATCAGTTCGTTAACGGACGTTTTTAGGCTTTAGAAATGCAGCAGGGAAGATCTTATAAGCGTTGTTGAGGAGACGTCTCCTTCCTTGTGGGTCACATGAATTAACGCTAATAAATTTGATTAACCAGTGGATCGCTGTGGAAACCCAATGAAATTAAGCCGTTTTTTAAGCGAACTATTACGGGCGATGAAAAATGTATTTAAGTCGAAAATATACAATGCAGGCAAACCTAGTCAATGGCCGGTAACCTTCCATAAACGAGCCTGGATTGAGTGCAAGCAAGGTGATGCTAAGTGTTTGGTGGGATTGGAGGGGAATTGTCCATTATGAGTCGCTACAGCCTGGCGAAACGGTCGATTCGGTCTGTTTGTATGATGTAGTCTAGGAATAGCGACCAAATTTGGCAACAGAAATGGAGATGTGATTCCATGATGTTTTGGAACAAATTGACGCAACTTGGTTGGAAAGGCGTAATACATCCACAGTATAGCCTGGACCTTGTACCCTCGAACTACCATTTGTTTAGGTCGCTGCAGTACTCCGTTGATATTAGAAAATCAGACAGTGGCTGAGAGTCACTTCGCCAAGTTTTTCATCGATGGAATTGGGCCTTTTGTAAAAAAAAATTTCTTTCCGCAGCCATTTTTGTTACATTTGCTTCGGATCTAAAAACCCTAGGGTTGGCTTATGCGACAATATTTGATTAATTTCCAAATGTTATCAGTATGCAATTGTATTTGTGTGTTTATGAGGTTATATAGTAATTTGTGAAGTAAGTTACAAATGTTAGGATAGAAATCTCGCTTCGTGTTGAATTAGATTTTATTGAAAGTCCTCTCGCACCATATGCTAATCGGTTCTTTAAAAATCTGAAATTGCACAGTATTCGTACCTACAAAAGTCAGAAATAAAATGAATCCAAGTATGTACATATGTGTTTTAGATACATGCTTCTGCAAAACGACCCTTAAGGTGTGTTTGCCCTTTATGTTATAATCAAGTTTAGTCTTTTGTGCTAAATGCTAGATTGTCATGTTCTTATAACCAATCAACCAATGACTAATCGAAAACAATCTCACTCCCGGCTGTTCTGGTGTTATTTTCTGATTATAACGCAATCGTAAATTGGTAGATGGCATCTCGTAATACAAACAAATTTCTTTATTTACACGGCCTTTGTTCAATCTACCCCTGTATCAGCTACACACATACAGCCAGTCCATGTCATCTGATCTGTAGAAGATATGTATTCTTGCGCTATTCTATCTTTTTGATATTCCAGCAACCACCGGATACTTGTGTGTGTTTCTATGTATCTATGTATCTTAAATCATAACCGGGTATCATATTTACTTCGCTTCTTACTCAAAAGATGGCTCTATGTGGTTTATTTCGCTTTATATCCTTGAAGGTTATGTGGTGTGGAAAGATTGTTTTTTAGTGCAATAGGTATTTGTAAGAAGATAGGAATCTTAGCTTATAATAGCATTAGCACAGTAGTCTACATGCTTTTAAAGCATACTCGTACTGCGTGGGATTAGTCATGACAAAAAGGTCGCAATCGATTTTTTATTCAGAAAGACTTCACTCGGTTAGCTAGCAATGTTGCGAAATTTGATTTTTTTTTTCTTAGGGAGCCAAGGAATTTCATCAAGTTTTGCAAGCCTTGATATACATAGGAATTCATGAGCCACAATGCCATATGCATCCATTACTTAGATCACCAACTGAGACTATTTGCTACATGTTGGCGAAGAAAGATGACTCAAAACATATAAAGTCATAACGAAACAATTTGTTGGTTGCCTAGGATGAGTTGGCTTAACAGCTTAAAATATCTATCAATCGAAGGTTTATGGAATATGGTGAATGCATAAGCCTTAACTTATCTCAGAATGGGTAAATAGATTTTTTTTTGTTTTGTGGAAGGGTTGGTCAAAATCATCACAATAGTGTCTTGTGGGGACCGACAGCGCGTGCTCACTAAAAACACCACCTTTCGAGTTCATTATGCTTGTTTTTCTACTACAACTATGTAAGTGAATTGACTTATGTCACCAGTCGCCGTGGTGCAGTGGTAAACATCACCGATCGTCGAGCAGAAGGTCTATAGTTCAAAGTCGTTCCATAGCAAAAAAAAAAAAAGCAATTCCTATACGGAAAAAAATTATGCAACACAGCTGTTGTGAATGACGAGTGATCCAACATACTGATGAAGGCATAACACTCACCGTATGTGCTCAATTCCAATTTATACTCTGCGTGTGCAGCTCTAATATAACACCGTAATGGCATGGAACATGCGAACTACAACCAACGGGAAAATTCAGTCGAGTTCCTCCCGAATACCATCTAAGACAACCACCCCTGGAGAGAAGTGAGCAAATATCTACGACCCAAACCACTGCACTGCGTTCAGGTTGTGTGATAAACATAATAAGAGTATAAACCCTTGAACCTGGGCGAACTATAAAAAAAATTACATTTAGCTGGCAGCTTTCCAGTGATAGTTCCAGCAATTCGCAGTGTACGCGCTGTTTAGGTTCGTTGCGCTAAATCAAGGGGCCTTGCCCTTTGAAGACGGTGCAACGCGTTTCGTTCCTCTATCATTTCAAGAGCCGCATTATTGATACGACCTTCCAGCCAGCTTCTAGGTTTAAGCGCTTGCTTGTAGAGAAGCAACTTGGTTTCAGTACTAGCTTAGTTTTCCACTTACAGTTTTCCTAGTAGCCGGTACGTCTCCGTATATTTCAATTCAAGCTCTTCATGTTTTTTCTTTACGAGTAAAGAGTGGGCCATCTAGTGTGTTTTTTTTTTTTTAATCAAGGGTTTTTTGTCACTGACAGCTATTTCCCGCTCGAAATCTTGACAGGAAGTTTGTGTCATACCTTCGCGGAACGAAATAAGTCGCTTTACGCTTGAACAACTTTAGGAAATATTGAAAACTTATTTCCAAAGTGAGTGCTATGTAGCCCAAAAGTAAAAGTTCGTGAGGCTCATGGTCCCCGTAGTCGTAGCTGCTGTGACCGACAGTGTGAGACTCAATTCACGAACATCAACTCGCCATCGATTTCAACAGCTCAACATTTCACGCACTACTAGCGTAAGGAGAATTCTGCACAAAGATCTCGGATTATTCGCTTACAATCTCCAATTGAGTCAGCAATTGGACAACGATTTTGGGCGAACAATCGTCTTTTCTGACGAGGCGCATTTTTATCCCGGCGGCGGCTAGGTTAACAAAGAAGATTGCCGCATCTGGGGCTCGGAAAACCCGCACGTTATTGTCGAAAAGCCAATGCATGCACAGGGAGTGATAGTTTAGTGCGGATTGTGGAATGGTGGCACCATTGGACAATTTTTCTTCGAAAATGAGGCTGGGAACAACGTTTCGGTCAACGGTGGGCGTTAGGAAGCCATGCTAACCGACTTTATTTTTACTGAAATTGAAGACATGGATTTTGACGACCTCTGATTCATGCAGGACGGCGCGCCATGCCACACAGCCCATGTGGCCTTTAACGCACAAAATTCCCAAATCCTATTATCAGCCGTCTTGCCGCTGTCAATGGGCCGCCTGGGAGCTGCGATTTGATCCTTTTGGTCTTTTGTTTTTGTGGGGAACGGTGAAGGACCGATGTTATGCCAACAATCCGGAAACGATATCAGCACTTAAGGCCAATATCTTCCAAGTAATCCGTGAGCTACAGCCCGAAACCATCAACAAGATCTTGGAAAATTGGGATGACAGAATGCGCTACTGCGAAGCCAGCCGAGGCGAGGCAGCTACTTGAACGACGACGTTGTATTTTATAATTAATGGGAATGTTGTTCTTGTTTTATTGGATTTTTAAAAAGAAACTTGTATTTGACCCACCCTGTACACGTGTTTTCCACTTGCCTCCTTTGCGAATGGGATCCGAACTTCGTTTACAAAAGACAGGTAGTTCACTTACTTTTGTATAAGTAAAATGTACGTGGACGGAATTGGTTTCGTTGAGCGCGATCCGCCAAATCTTTGTCCAGTCGCCTATTCGGTTCAGGGTATATTTGCAATTTAGTCGTTGATCCTTCGAATGATTTTTCTGTAGCCAAAATAGTAGTATCATAGGCGGATGTGGCCAGCATAGTGCTATCTGTGTGTGGTAGGTTTCTGGTATACAGCAGATAAAGCAGCGGGCCAAGTACGTTTACCTGCGGAACGCCAGCCGTGCGAAAGATTCGATTAGTAGTTTTCTAGAACATTCGATAGTTTTTCGGGAGAAACTTGTCTCAATTTGATAGTTTGATGATGGGCGACGATAAAAGATCGATTTCTTCTGAAATGATTTTGAAAAATTATAATCGGTCAAACAAAGTTGGACAATTGGCGGTATTAAACGTACTTTACTACTTGAAGCTGTGGAGTACAATGGACCAGTATTTGCGTCTGAGTGCTCCAACAGATAGGAGAAGCTTTCACTACTTGAAGCTACAAAAAAAACAGTCAAACTCTCCGAATTCGTCAAGCTTTTGTTATATGTATATAATACGCACGAGTTGGGCTTACGTGTCACATGAATCATACAATATAAAAACAAGAACTAGTAAATACGAACTTTATTAACACAAGTTCACACAACGAAGGACGGAACAAGAATGACTTACGACAAACTCCACATTTGGGTTTCTTCTTCCACCTTGCTACGAAGGTTGGAGAGAAACCCTGAAGAGAGACCAAACACTTGTTGATTTGATCCACAAAACATTAAGTATGCGAAGACAACACGATAAGAGAGAGGACGAGTTATAATTGTAATTCATTGAACCTTTTTATTCCGTACAGTGAGAAGAAGGAAGGAGACATCAATGGACGTAGGTTCAAAACCTGTACAACACTGACGAGCATTGACACTGACGATCAGTAGAAATTCCGAATCGTGAAGTGAAGCCCGACGGAGGGTGCTCCGTTCGCTGAATATTGTTGAATTTCTTAAAGTAAAGGAGGCTCCTGGCTATGGTCTAATTACAGGAGAAGTTCTCTAGGCTCTACCAAAAAAGGCTTTACAAAAACTCCTAATTCTTCTTAATGCGGCAGTTAGATTTTTTTTGTTTTTTTTTACTTCGCGCAGGTTCAAGAGTCATACTTCTCTTATTATATTTGTCATACAACCTGGGCGGAGTGCAGATGGTTTGGGTCGTAGATGTTCGTTCACTACACTCCAGGGGTGGTTGTCCTAGACAAGATTCGAGATTCGTGATTTGTGATTTACTTCATACTTATCAAAGAGGACCCAACATGTTAACTTAAATCGAATTTTCAGTAGTGTACCATAAGGTTCAGTTTTGGGGCCATTGCTATTTCTGATTTATATCAAATCTTTGTTCTACCAAATCCTTAATACTCAAATTACAGCATTTACTTCTTTCTTTTCTTTTTGTGGCGTTACAGCCCATGAAGGACCAGAGCCAAGCTTCTCTCAATCGCCCATGTTGTGTGTGATTTATTTTTCACACAGGTGAAAGGGACCTACAGTTTAATGCCGATTCGGTACGGCGTGAGTCGAGAAGCTTTTTCAAAGCAAGTATACTACGGGGGATTTTGTCAGTACCCCGCCGAGGAGGAACGCCGCGAAATAAACATTCGATGGCGTTGATGTTATCGGGATCCGAACTCGCTCATCGTGCGTCAGGGTCGAACACACTAACCACTGCTCCACGGCGCCCTCGCTTGCATTACATCCATTTTGTTATGCTAGTGCAGCGCTGCACTGATGGAAATTCGGTAAAAGAAATTTATTTGCGATAATTCAAGTGACACTCGAAAATTGAGCTTTTTAAATAGCCTGCTCTTTTTGAAGTGATTGCAAACTGTCATGTGTTAGATGATAAGCGCTTTCGTTATATCCTGTCAGCTTCCAAGCCGCTCCTTTTCCTCCAACTGCGACATTTAATCGACTTTTTTTAACGATTGGCCGGGAGAGTGATGTCTACTTTTCACATCGACATTTCCGGTACGCAGTCGAGCAAATGACTCCTGGGTTCGGTGTTCATACGTTGTTCGTCCGCCATGGACGAGAACAAGTGATAATCACTTAGTGCCAGGCTTGGACTATAGAATCTTCCACCCCAGCTCCCGCAGTTTCTGCCAAGTCACTATTGATGTGTGTGGCTTGGCGTTATCTGATGGAACATTACTCTTTTCCTCTTGATGAAAGCCGTGCATCTCGTCCGTGGCTCAATCCCGGGTCACCGCAATTCGATCACGACCGTTTAAGTTTGAGGTTGCCGTAAGTAATCCATTTTTCACCACCAGTCACCATCCGTTTTAGAAGTGAGTGGATTTTTTTCCTATTCAGCAGCGAAACGCGGATGAAAACTCAGTCGATGAGGTTTGCTTTGAATTAACTCCTTTCTGTATGCAATCTTATCCAAAACCATCTTATCCACCTAAGCAGACGGAAAAGTGCTAACTTGACAGTCAGACTCAACGATTTCGATAATTGTCCTTCCAGAACGTAACTGTTTTTTTATAGTTCACTCAGGTTCGAGAGTTATACTCTTATGATGTTATGTTCGTCACACAACCTGGGCGGAGTGCAGATGGTTTGGGTCGTAGATGTTCGTTCATTACTCTCCAGGGGTGGTTGTCCTAGATAGGACGAGAACCGACCGGATTTCGCGTTGGTTATAATTCTCAGCAATTGCTGAACGCCATTATGGCGTTATATTAGAACTGCGCACACAGATTATAAATTTGAAGTGACCATATGTATACTGTGTTTGTTGTGCTTTCATCAGTGTTTTTGATCACTTCCCATTCACAAAATCTGTGTCGCACTATTGTTCCGTATCAGAGTTGCATTTCTTTTTTTTTTTACAGTCACACCCGTGTTTTGGATGTTTGACACACAACCTGAACGGAGTGCAGTGGTTTGGAGCGTATATGTTCGTTCACAACTCTCAGGGGTGGTTGTCCTAGATAGGACGAGAGCCGACCGAATTTCGCGTTGGTTATAATTCTCAGCAATTGTTTCATGCACTTTTGGTGTTATATTGCATATGCAGAGGATGAATTTGAATTGGCCGTATACTGTAAGTGTTATGCTTGCAGCAGTACTTTGATCAGTTCCCATCCACAACTGTGTTGCACAGTTTTTTTCCGTAGAGGAAATGCTTTTTCTTGGCTAAGGACCTACTTCCGCCCGGTGATGTTTACCATTGAACCACCCCCGTGGCTTCGAAATAACCGGAACGGAATCGACGAAACCAAAACTACGTGTGATTGGCTGATACAGTATTAGGGCCATAAGCATTATTCATATCTTAAGCCGCTTGGCTTGAGAGCGCCGTGGCGCAGTGGGTGGTGTGTTGGCCTCTGACGCCGATGACACGGGATCGGATCCCGACAACAGCCATGTCATCGAACGTGTTTTTCAAGTCGCTTCTCCTCAGCGGGGTACTGACAAAACCCCCTGTAGTATAATTGTCAAGAAAAGCTTCTCGAATTTCGCCGTTTGGAATCGGCAATAAACTGGGACATACAGTATTTCACCTATGGGAAAATAAAATCACACACAATATGGATGATTGAGCGAAGCTCGGCTTTGGTCCTTCATGGACTGTAACGCCAACATACATACAAGCCGCTTTGCTTGCGTTTTCGCCTGTATCGAAGAAAAACTCTAAAGTATGGCGCGCTTTCTCATTGCTTGTGTCCATCTTTGACGCGCGCTCAAACGAAACTTAGTCAATCAATCATGAAACTGTCAGAGAAGTTTTTTTTTTTTTCTTTTAATACGAAGTCTCATCGTTGTTATGAGGGTGTTTATTGGTCTCACCACTCAATTACGTTCCATACTATATACATATGTATAATAATCCAGGGCAGTAGGAGGCAATCAGATTGGAATGATGTGGTCATGGAAATGTTCGGCCATCCAATCCTGTGCCGCGGTCGTTTTGTGTGAAGGAGCGGAGTCCTCTTGAAATATGTATGGTCTGTCTCCGCCTACGCTGTCAATCCAGAGTTTCATAGTATTTTCTAAAACCATGATGCAGACGGCGGCATTAATCTGAAGGTTCCTAAACGATGACAGTAGCTATCAGTTTTGTCTGCATAACATGGGTAATCTCTGTAGGATCTGAACATGGCCATCTATCATTTGCGGTTGGTTTTAAACTGTCATCTGCGCATAGAGTGAGGTTTATAGCGAAGCTCTTCGTGAACAACGCGACGAGTTAGTCCCTCAAAACTTAAGGTCGCTCGCAATGGCTCTCATTTACTTCGAATCATTTTCGTCAACTCTCGCTTGAGCGTTTTTACGCTTTGCAACGGATTCTGTGTCGTGAGCTTCCAATGCTTCCAATTCTCGACGAGCCTTATGTATGCCTTGTATATGCTAACAATTGGATATCTTAAATCAGTGTGTTTCGCACAGATAACGAAGCTTAAAAACAGGCAGTTTCGCTGGGTGATTCGCTTTTTACATTTGCATGGCGAAATGTGAATGATGCGGTTAGTCAGATATTGGTTCAATGAAAAGTGGTTATATGTACATACATCCGTCCGGTAGACGTAGTAACATGACTTCATACTTACGGACCCGATGAAATTGTGTGCCTAAGGTAGAAACAATTGCAGGTGTATAACACGGAACGGCAATTAGCCAACTCCTTCCGCGTAGCCTTATGATTCTTTTTGCTGTTCATTGAGCGTTTCAAAAATACGAAAAAATGTTAGCACTAATGGAGAGGTCAACGTCGGATTTTGGGACCTTTTTGTTTTTCAGAAAGTATCCAATAACGCCTTCACATCACGTCTGCTCTCGTACATACTATGTATATTGACAGAAGCGATACCGAAGAGTAAAAACAAAGTTGTAATTTAATAAAAGTAAGAAGGACTAACCGAAGGCCATATGAGGGACAACCTTTGATGTGGGCAAATTGAATGTTTTCTAGTTGGACAAGCCGACAGAAGAAACGATAAGTAGAGAGAAAAAATAATGGGAAATTGAAGAAATGGTACGAGACTACACTATAAAGAATTGAAGTAGCATGGAAGTTCGATAGAAAAAGTTTTCTCTACGATGGAAGTAGGGAAGAAAAAAAAATTGTTTGCAACTAAGTATCCTCGTCCTTAAAGTCTTTATTTAACTTGCTGTCCTTAGCAAATGGTTAACTAGTTGGACTTTAATTTGTTCGTAAATGGAATAACCTACGAAGTAACTGCCTGAAAAGCTCCAAATTGGATTGACTGAATACGCAACCTTTCCCCACTAGTATCAAAAGCGTATTTTATTTCTTCCATCCTCCTCGTCATCATATCTGTTGGATACCAACACGTTTGCCATTCAAACAAAACTTCGGAAAGTAACGTTTTCCGACCATTCCATAGGCAATAAAAGGCACCAAAGAAGCTCCTTCCATTCCCACGAATTTTCGACTTTGACCAACTTCAAAGCGAAATACCTCTTGACGGTCCTTTCACTCAACATATATCTTTCATTAGAGCTGTCAGAGTGAAACACAGCTCGGTGTCACGCTGCCTTTTCACCGAAACAAACCGGAGCCTTTCAAAAGCAAGTCTATTGCGTCACTACCCTCCATCTAACACGGATGACTATCTTGAACTTCAAAGCTGTCATCTCAAATCTGGAGTAACACCTTTAAGACTAGATCAGGAATAGCAGAATATAAATACATTTTTTCTTCTTCCCATGAAGTTGTTTCCACCATTTTGTGACGCAACGAAGCGAAAACGAGCTCAGGGCCGTGCAGTACATCATCTAATATACATAATCGTCATCTGCACCACATAATAAATTCTATTTCCCAGTCATCCACACGCGATTATCTCGAATCCATAATTCTGGAATAAACATAACATTTGTATCTAAAATTAGATGAAATATTTTGCTGAAAATATTCGCTGAATAACAACCGAAATATGTAGGTTCATACGTAGATACATATGTACATATGTATCTATGTGGGCTTTTTATGAAATACATGAGCGTATCTGTAGATTGAGGGGAAAATATTTAAACAATTTCCCTGACGGAACGGCGGGGAAGAAGAAAAAAATAAAATGTATCTAAAGTGACGACGAATGTGTGTTGAGTACACTCGTATATACATACATACATGGATGACCGTATTTGGAGTATATGTAGCACACAGGTGAAGTTGCTTAATTGCAATTAACACTGTGTGAAGTAGCTCGTCTCGAGTACATAGAGCACTGCAGTCAGATTCAACGTACACGCACACATCCGCATGAGATTGAGTAGCTGCGTGTGCGAGATACAGATGGGCTTGTGTGAGTGGGATTGTGTGCTATGTGTACATACGCAGCGGGTTTTAATGGGACACGATAGGTTTTGGGATGTCGTTTATACTGCACTGTTTACTCGGTTTAAAAGGCACAGGGTGCCACGAAAGCATCTTCCTTATAAAAGCTTTTTTTTTGTAAAGTCTTATAGGCAGTTCTTAGAACGGTTGTCCATAACATGAAAAAAGGGGCAAGTAATATGTAGATTGTATACAATGAAGGTAGATCTTGGACTACTGTTGTTTGGCTATTAAGGTTTGCTAACAATCAGCTTGTAAACGTGCTCGTTCTTCATTCTGACAATTAGCCACAAGGCTACGAAGCGAAGTGATCGAGAAAGTGAATGTACTCTCAACACAACTTAAGAAGAGTCCATGAATCGCATTCTATTTATTATTGGATGGAGTCATGCTTGTGCAGTATATCAAAGTACATACATTTAGAAGATAGAAGCTGGTAGCCTAGAAAGTTGGTCTGGACCTTGGGTTACCGATTAATGGACCATATAGCGACTACGATGTTCTGTTAGGGAGCATGCACCAGATCATCTGCAGGAATTGGGAAGATGAAAGCATGCCCGACGACTGGAATACCAGCTCTATCTGTCCCATACACAAAAAAGGCGATCCTACCTCTTGCAAGAACTAAAGAGGTATATCCCTGCTTAATGTCGCATACAAGATCCTGTCCAGCGTATTGTGTGAACGTCTAAAGCCATTTGGCACCGCACTAATCGGCAGCTACCAGTGTGGCTTCCGGCCCGGCAAATCGACTATAGACCAAATTTTCACAATTCGACAAATCCTGGAAAAGACCAACGAGTTTAGAATCGATACACACCATCTTTTCGTCGATTTCAAAGCCGCATACGACAACATTCATCGTGAAGAACTGTTTGGAGCGATGGCCGAATTCGGGATCCCGGGGAAAACTGATCCAGTTGTGTCGCGCCACGCTAAAAAATACGCGATGCACCGTGCAACTCGGTTCTAAGTCTTCGGAGCCGTTTGAAACATGCACCGGATTCCGGCAAGGAGATGTGCTGTCAACCTGGTGCTGGAGTAGATAGTGCGACCGGCAGACGTCACCAGGGAAGGCACTATCTTCTACACGTCCGTCCAGCTGCTAGGATACGCGGATGCTATCGATATCATCGCGTGTTCTCGCCGTGACATTGTGGAAGCATTCACGGCGATTGAAGAACAGGCGAGACGAGTTGGTCTTCAGGTCAATGACAGCTGCGACAGCTCGAGGTAGCTATGGAGTTTGTCATAGAATCGCCTTTGGCAACCGCTGCTGCTTCGGCTTGTCCAAACAACTTGGGTCAAAACTCCTCACTCGAAAGACCAAAGTCATGCTTTGAAAACGCTCATACTGCCAGTCTTGCTGTACGGAGCCGAAAGTTGGACGATAAGCAGAACAACGTAGCTGATTTTGGGTTCTTTCTAAAGAAAAATTCTGCGCCGGATATTTGAACTCTTTGAGCTGTATAAAGATGTGGATATAGTCCGGAAGGCAAAGATCCGTCGACTACACTGGCTCGGCCACATCAAACTTATGGACATCAACGCTCCAGCTAGGAGGGTTTTCGACTCCGAGCCTCCTGGTTCGAGAAGAAGAGGAAGACCGAACCTCCGGTATAAAGACCAAGTAATCACGGATGTAAGACATCTTGGTCTTGATAACTGGAAGCAGCGTGCCCGGGATCGTCAAGGATGAAAGGCAGCTATAACTCTGGCTCAGATCCTTCATGGATCTCTGGCCTGATAAGTAAGGAAGTAGCGACTACACATATATATATATATATGTATGTAAGTATAAGCATGAGCCTAATACACATTTACCCTGTAGTTGTGTCATATGTTGGATGGCAAAGGACTAACAAAGGCCTCGTAGGGGCCCATCTATCCGACGGATGCTGGCCTGTTAAAAAGCGAGATGAGCCACCGCAGGCGAAATCCTTGCGGCACTGCAAGTAAGTCCCATCCCCACCCCCTCCTGGTGCCATCTAAAGATTTCTTCTGGAAGTGAGTTTTCTGCTCCGAAAAACAGGTTTAGTTGGTTGCGCTACGGCCTATTAAGCCGAAATCGTCAAAAAAATTAAAAACTCAGAGGCAACCACAAGCCTCATATTTAGTGGACGGACTACATGTTGACGACCCTCGCAAACGTATAAAAGGACAGGAGTATCAGTTCTGCTCCTGGAAGCTTAGGTCCCTCAACAGACCGAGTGCCAATTAGAAAATGCCCTGAATTGTTATAAAGCAGACGCTACTGTACTCCAAGAAGTGCGATGGGATGGACCTGGTAAAAAGAGGATGAAAAACAACGCCTATTTGGTTGCGGATTCGTTGTTCGAGGTATTAGGCAAAAAATCCAAATTTTCAATCACATCAAAGCTACATTCGGGAGCATCACCTTGATATGCGTTCGCGTCCCTACAGAAGAAAAAGACGACAGAGTCATAGATGACTTCTATGATCTCCTAAATTTGCTCCATGTCCCAGCTATAACGCCTAGGAGATTTCAACGCGAGGCTGGGTAACGAGGACATCTTTGAAAGGGTCGTAGGAAAGGCAGCTTACACGACACCAGTCCGAAAACGGAATGAGGGTAATAGATTGTGTGATTGGGCGTAATCTACTAGGAGACGATTCCCATGTCTCAATAACCATAAGGGCCCTGGCGGTCTCCTGATCAATTTTCTGTTAACCAAAAGGATCATATTGCGGTCGACGCCAGACATTCGTTCAGCATCTTGGAAGTCTGAACTTTCCGAGGAGCCAATGTGGACCCGTACCATTACCATCAAAAGTTGACGTCGGAAAGTTACAACCGCATGAGACCGCCAGGAACCTCGCCGATTGCGTCTCCTTCCATGTAGTGTGTCTCGCCTCTGATGTAGTAAGTGTCCAGCTACCACCTAGGCGAAATCCTTGGTTTGATGGTGCGTGCAGACAGGCACATGCAGGAAAACAGAATGCATACATGGCCACGTTGCATCAATGTACGAGAGCTGCTCGGGAGCTCTATGGGCGGAAAAGAAGAAAAAAGAGCGAATGAGAAGCGCGCGATCGAGGAGATGGAGAAATGATATCGCATGAAAGCCATTCGAAGTTATAAGGCCAGAGCGGGAGCCTGCAAGAATGAACATGGATACATCGTAGTTGAATCACAGTCTTCTCTGCCGTGCTGTGTGAACGCCAATCGTGGACAAGTTAATAGGTTCCTTTCAAAGTGATCTCAGGCCAAGAAAATCCACGGTATGCGATTCACACTGCGGCAGATCTTTGAGAAAACCCATGAATTCCAGGTCGATACACCAACTTTTCGTCGATTTCAAAGCAGCATATGACAGTGCCTATAGGAACGAACTATATAGAGCCATGTCGGGTATATTAATAGAGTGTTTGTTCAGGGGTCATATGAATCGTTTCGATTGCCGAAGTCCTTGAGCGCTGTTCCAAAAGGATAGGTGTTGAGATTTTACTCACTTGTATAAGAAGAAGTATACTTGGGAATGCCGCAGAAAGGTTAAGGTCCTGGCGAGTTGATCAGCAATTTCATTGCCCTTAATACCTTTGTACCCTGGCGCCCACCAGAGTTTGATTTTGTTTCTCTTGGCAAGATCTTGCCATGGCATGCCCTAACGGTTTTCGAGTTCGTGATATACTAACTCAGCACTTTAACTGCTGCTTGGCTATCAGAGAGTATTTTCAGGGTTACTCACTTATGCCAGTCTCTAGGTTTAGTCTGACGCACGTTAGGATGGCATGTTATTCTGCTTGAAAGATGCTAGGACTCATTTCCAGGGCCTTCGGGCCAGAAACCATCTTGGAGGCATCAGTGTACCACCAAAGGCTTTTGACGGCCTGGTTTCCCAAGCTGAGCGGTTTGGAATCAATATTTTAAATCTCTTGTCAAAAGTGAATGTATGTGGTAAAGCGTGGTAGTCATATCCAGGCCGTGGTAGTCATATCCAGCTCAGGAAGATGTTGCAAGATGGACATGTGACCTATTGGTCTACATGGCCAGCTTGATCCCGAGCGTAGAATTCTGATTGCTCTGCGTAATGCCACCTTTTTAATAAAAACGCGAAGTGGAGTAAGTCCAATCAATGCTTCTTGGGCTGCCGTGGGTAGGCTGGCATAGCGCCTGTAATGCCGAGACACGCTAGTCTTTGAAGGCGTTGAAGCTTAACGATTATCGTTTTTTGCTCAACTTTTTTCCTCCATACCGTGGACGCATAGATGATGATAAGTCTTACTATCGCGGTGTATAACCAGCTGATTACCTTAGTGTTAAGTTCGAAGGTTTTACTGTAAGTGCGTCGACAGGCCCACAAGGCCCTAGTAGATTTTGTAAGTTTGTTTTTAATATTGGAGTTCTAAGTAAGTTTGCATTCAAGGTCAATACCTAGATACTTAACTCCTTCTGAAAATCCTACGTTTGTGCCATTTAGAAAGACGGAGCAGGGCTGTACGGAACTAAGATTTTTTTATTTGGGTTCATCGATAAACCCACTCTGCCACACCAGTCAGAGATAAGCCCAAGCGCAAGCTGCATGCGCTCAGCAGTTTCGCACTTGCCTGTAACAATAACTACTAGGTTGCCGCGAGTGGTTAGCTTGAGGAGTAGGTCGTCGATAACTATCGACAGAGAAGGGGTGGAAGAACTCCTCCTTGTGGACACCCGTTAGCCGCCGATACTTTCACCCAGACCACTCCGGATGTGGCCCATATAATAAGGCTATTTAGCATAGCCCTAATCCAATGATTAGCAGGATGGTCTACACTTCTGCAGTATAGTACAGTGGTGATCGAGTCCTAGCCAGTATTGTCAAAGGCCCCCTCAATATCGAGGAAGGCGCAAATCTTGATCTCCCTGCGTGTGAAACTATTTTCAACACGTGCCGCTAGGTGGTGTAGCGCATTCTCATTAGGTCGTTCTTTACGATAAGCATACTGATTGGGATGCAGTGGTATCTGATTCTCCAGGATACTTCTAATATGAAGCTCTATTTGATAGAGCGATAGGATTTGTAGGTTGTTCACTTGACTTTCCAATTTTGGGGATGAAGACAAGGTTGACTCCTCTCCAGACTTGGGGAATGTAGCCAGGTTGAAACAAGACTTAAAAACAGCTATCAGAGGTGATAAAATAGTGTCCAGGCCTCTCTGCAAGATAGCAGGAATAAGACACCGTCTTTGCCTGGGACCTTATAGGGTTTAAATGAGCCAATTGCCCATTTAACTCTATGTCTCATCTTTACCCACAATTTTTTGTAAAACAAATTAAGTCTACAAGATTGCTGGAAACAATGTGTGCTGAAGGGAATATGAGCCACCAAGTAAGATGTAGACAAATGAAGAGTTCTGCCAATCGCTTTGATTGGAAGATGGAATATGGAATATGGGTTGGAATATGAAGAACGTAACGTGCATTACCTGGAGTTCCGTGTTGGATGACGTATCATAATTTACCTACTGATCTTGAAACTGATGATTGTTCCATAAAATCTGAAATAGAGCTATTTTTCAAATTACAATCCAATTAGAAACGACTGCAACACAAACATCTCTTGTAGTAGATACGGTCCAATCCAGTTCAGTCCGAAGTAATGCATCATACCTAAAGCAACTTTCGGGTCACCCTATACAGCTCATTAATATAAAGTGAAAAGCAATTTCCAAAGTAGAAGGAACGAAACAAGCGACATAAAAAAACACTAATACCCAAAACACATACATATTAAGCTGGCAGCCAACAACTCAGCTCGACTTGCCTGCTCCGTCGCTATTATCTACATCGTGCAGTTCTTTACTGCCTGTAGCTTCCCCTACCTAATTGTTCTAGATACTAATATCTACACGCATACATGCGCGCCTTTAAAAGGCCCTTTAATTCATACCATACAACTACATATCCGTTCGTATCTGCATGCATAAATCCATGAACAAATGCCCGGATAAATGTACTCATTTAAAATAGATACAACACTCTGAAACAGCAACAACAACACCATTGCATGGCTTAGAAGCATGGGTCGAATGAATGCAAGGCCAAAGAGGAGAGGAAGAGAAAGACGAGTAGAAAGAGGAAAGGAATAAATAAAATTCTTTAAGGAAACATGTTTGTTCCAAAAAGGGATGGCATTCCGACCATCGTCATCATCGTGGCAGGCCTTCATGGATCTAAAAGGTTATCTCCACAAATCGTTTGCTTGTTCGCTTGCCTGTGTCTTCTCTTGTCGCCCCCCTCCCTCAAATGGTTCAATACTGGGGATACAGTGGGTACAGTGGGCACTCTGCTGAACGGCAAACATCCGTTTTGCATTGCTGCTGAGCTAGCGCTCTTATTGCTGTTGTTGTTGCTGGTGCTTGGACTGTTGCGGCTGGCGTCCGTTCTTGTGGTTGTCGCTGCTATCGTTTTGCCTTCGTTTCGCTTCGTGCTTGGGATATTTCCACGGTCTAGTGTATTTGGTCGAATCTCCGTCTGTACGGACACTTGTGTACATAAGCGTGGATACAGATGAGTACATATGTACTTCGATGGTGTATGTACGGCCAGCCAAATGGGGTTGCTTAGCTTAACTCATCGACGTTCGGGTCTTGCAGTGTTAGGATGTATCTACTGCAGTGGCAGAGCTCTGTTCGGTTTAGTTGAGTTCTGTTTCATTATTAAATTTATGTACTGTCGCCGGTTTATGTGAAACTCGATTATCGTTTACGTTTATGTACTCGCACTCGATGCTGTGGTGTGGTGCTGACACTGTCGGCGGCGGTGGTGCTGGTCGACTTCATGCTTACGAGGTTGGCCGATGGATGGCGCGGTATATCCAGAAAAGCATTGTACATACATATTCCATTTGGAGCTACCGGTGCTGTTACTACAGTGATTCTATTGCAGCTATTGCTTCTGCTCTTGACAGCAATGACGATGATGATGATGATGACGACGATGACGTCGAATACGATTACCATGTTATTGGCGGTCACGTGACCGCGATTTGCACCGCAACGAGTGATAAAAGAACCAGTCAAAGGGACACTGTCTGCCTGCAGGGGTCGGGTTATGAGGGGGTGGGTGGGAATGGAAAATAGGAAAATGGAAAATATTCGTTTAACGCGGGCTTTCTCATTCACAGACGTCAATCCAGCTGTAGTTGCTACATCTGCTGCTGCTTGGGCCTTTGTTGTATAATTTTTGTCGACGTTGTCGTCCCCATTGTTGTTGTTGTGACTGTTGTTTTTGCGCGCGATGATTTCGCTTTTTGGTTTTCGCATTCATAGAGCGAAACATAATTTTCCTAATAACTCCCCGAATGGTGGTATGCTTTTCCGTGCTTTCACGACGTTATTCTTCTTTCTTCGTGGTTTTTGGTTCTGATTTGTGTTGAAGGGGGGACTGGGCTACATTGTGTTGATTGCGCCTTGAGTGGCACATCTGAGGGACAGACTGGCCTTAGATGTTAACGTAGATGCTCGGAATGATGAGCGAAAATGGTGTGGGTTGAGATGGGGGTTTGGCTTTCGAATAAATGTGTTTCAAAGCGCGAAAATAGCGGTGTAGGTACATGGACAGCGGACTAGAAAGTTGGTATTTTCTTTGTTGGGTCATCGGGTAGTGGGGGGTGTTTCGAGATTAATAAAGTGGCACAGCAACAATGAGGACGACGAAAGCATTTAATGCCGTGCACGAGATTTGAGGGTTTTAGATAGAGATGTAACGTTTTGCAGTAGGGTGCAGGTTAAAGCCGATTTTGAGTTATGTAGGGCTGTTCCACGAGATTTTAAATGTATCAGAGTTATAGCTCCTCAATAAGTTAATAGGGAAAATATTGCTCGTAGAAATGATGAGAGTCATGGGAAGTAATAGGCTTTAAGGGCTTGCCATATGCAATTCACTACCGCCGTAGGAATGGCAAAGGCTTAATACATGATATCCACACAGCTCAGGCCGAAATAATAGCTGCACTTTGCAATTTATTTTACATTGAGTGCCTAATTGTCTTCTTAAGCTTACAACGTTACATAGCAACACACCGGTACGAAGGAAGAGATCATAGCAAGGTTACTCAACACCGCAGAACCACGTGAATTCGGTGGAAAACTTACGGAGAAGACAGATGAGAGGGGTGAACCCCTGCTGCTATGGGAAGAATTGCAGCAGTTAGAGCAGAAGTTCGTCGAATTCGACGCCACACTCGACGACAGGGCTAGAGGAAGTGTGGAGTTGTCTTTACAAAAGCAAAGTGGAAGTGGCACCTGATGCTGGGGCCAGGAAAACATGCTGCTGTCGCAATGTTTACTCGGCTAGGCATGTTGTGGAGGTGATACCTGCCTTCGCGGAGCTGTTTTTCGACGCATGGAATGGTAAGAGAGTCAGTTCATTGGGTATAACCAGCGGGCCATTAGGGGGCCAGCCGAATTGCACAGCACCATTGTAAAGTTGGAATCCCTGGGAGAGTGCTTCTCGAACTTGTGTGGCAATTTCCCGACATTGGACAAGGAAGTCGACATTCATGACAGCTTGCGGGCAGAAACAACGTCCTCTAGAAGACACGATGGAATAATCATGAAGATGTGAAGGCGATAGCATATCGAGGGTGCTGCAGGAAAGCACACTGGTATGTAAATACGTGATTCAGAGGATAGCAGCTCCTGAGTCTTAGGAGGCTTTTTGGGCAATAAGGCCACCGTCAGTCAGCGTCATACTGGTAAGGGATCATCATGCTACAGATAGATTACGACGGATGTAGACTAACCGTCCGTCGTTATACCTTCAAGCGGGAGACTACGGGCGAAACCCGATTTGCTGGTGAAGGAGGCACAAAGTTCATCCAAGACCGGAAGTACTTGAGTGAGTTCGGAGATGAAACTTACCAGACGATTAGGAGAGGATTGGCGGAGGTAGCGGTATGTCAACTTACTACCTGGTGGAAGGAGTCAGCCACGAAAGTTATTAAGTCAACCACAGGTCATGGACGTGAGAACAAATAAATGCATCTCAATCACGAAAGGCATAAGCGCTAAGTTGCCTAGAGCGCTACTGGTTGCAAAAGGATGTTCGAGACAAGATGAACTATCGCCAGCATATCTGGGGGTTAGAACCCTCAAAGAAGAAGATAAGCAAAGATTTGTAACGTTATGCAGTTTGAATGTACGTATGTATGTACATATGTAAGGAAGCGTGTATGTCCCGACGACGAGGTAAACGCGGGGAGATTGTCCGCCCGCACAGAACAATGAAGCGGATATTCGAAATTCAGTCGCGTTTCATTGACCGCTTCCTTTACAATAATTGTATCTATGGAGTTGTTTATGCAATTATAGACAGATGTATTATTAATGAATCTCCCCGACAGCAGTGAGTATGGCAGCCACATGAAATCTAGTGAACTTCGACGATAATTTACTTTAATTCTGATGAATTCCAGTCCACTGCTATTATAGGAAAAGCAACCCCATAGTGTTATACTGCCACACTGCCGTGCTACAATAGTACTGGTGAACTCTATACAATTAAGGTTTCCTTTGTATCTTTCTGATAGAATACTCAACCCGACTAAAGAGTACGTACAACGCCTTCCACCAAACTGTACAACTCTGAAACTGATTGGGTCATTTATAGACCTCAAATGATACAATAATTGATGCGGCACATAGAGCTATGCCCTTATTATAATAAAAATGCTAATACCTCGCTTCGAATACAAGCATTGAGGAATTAGTATTAGCAAAAGGGAAATGGAGAAAAATAAAAGGCAATTGACACGATCGCCTCACGACAAAACAAATTTGAATCAAATTACCAAAATACTGAAATGAAAGATAAAAAAGGACCGGGAAACCCACCACCTTAAATTGACGCCAACATCTGAAACAAATTACTCTCTATGGTAGGTCACAAGTCAAATAACAATTACGACAATGCGGCATCCACCCCTGAGGAAGACACGCAACACATATGGTAGAGACAACTTGAATAAAGCAATAACATTAGCAAAGTATGTACTTTGGAACGTCAGTTACGAATATCGATAAGGACAATGATTTAAGGACACTTCTTATAGACACTACTGTAGACAACAAACGTACAAGTATAAAGGAGGATGACGACAAGGTAAATAGTGTCTTGCACTAAGACCAGAAGCTCAGAACTATGAAACTGTCACCTTTATCAAGGCTAAAAATGCTGGAGTGCCTCAAGGAACCCTTTTAGGACCGATGCTATATGTACATTTGTGCTCTTCGCTGTTGATATCCGTCATCCTGATATAAAAAAACACCACTGACTGTCGAGCGGAAGGCCTGTAGTTCAAAGTACTTCCGTAGCCAAAGAAATGCAACTCCTATACGGAACAGCTCTTGTGAGTGGGATCAAAAACACTGATGAAGGTATAACACACACAGCATATGGTCACTTCAAAATCATACTCCGTGTGTGCAGTTCTAATATAACATCATAATGGCAAGGAACATCTGTTGGGAGCTACAACCAACGTGAAAATTAAGCCGATTCCTCTCCTTCTATCTAGGACAACCACCCCTGGAGAATAGTGAACGAACATCTATGACACAAACCATTTGCACTCCATCCAGGTTGTGTGACAAACATAACTCTTGAACCTGTGCGAACATAAAAAAATAAAAAATGGGTACCAGCATTTGTTGACGATGCCCTTTACCCAATTACAAGACACTTACTTATTTACTTAGATGGGGCAACAGTTCGGGGTGAACCAAGGGCTCAACCAACAAGCCTCTCCAGCCGGCACGATCTTTGGCCATTTGCTTCCAGTGCCGCACGTCCGGTTGGTTGAGGTCCCTTTCCACCTGTGCGCGCCACTTTAGATGCGGTCGTCCTCTGCTGCGTCGTCCCTCGGGGTTGGAGTCAAAGACTCTTCGAGCCGAAGGGGTACACGGTTCAGACATATTAGACGTTGGATCCGTAGACGTCTAACTAGGCCGATGTCGCTGTACAGCCCGTACAGTCCTTGGTTGGACCAAAGACTGCACACAGAATTTTCCTCTCGAAACATCCAAGAGTCCCTTCATCCGTTTTTGGTAACGTCCAAGCCTCAGCTCCATAGATGAGGACCGGGATGACTAAGGTTTTGTATAGGGATACCTTAGTCTTTCAAGAGAGGGCTCTACTACTACTACTACTCTACTCAGTTGCATCTTGAACCCAAAGAAGCAGCGGTTGGCAAGATTAATTCCGCGTTTTATCTCAGCGCTGGTGTCGTTGCTGCTTGTCACTATCGAGCCAAGGTAGACGAAGTCCTTGACTACTTCAAAAATATAGCTGCCGAAGGTGACGTTCTGACCAAGACGTCGGTGTTGTGCGTCTTTCTTGGATGACAGCATATATTTGGTCTTGTCCCCATTGACCCTTAGACCCACATTAGCCGCTTCTGCTTCAATGCTTGCGAACGCCACTACGCCTTGACGTCTCGCTTTGTCCGTCCAATAACGTCAATGTTATCTGAGTAGGCAAGCAATTGTGTAGACTTGAAATAGATCGTACCTTTTGTATTGGCCGCAGAGTACCGCACGATCTTTTCAAGTATGATGTTAAAGAAATCACATGACAGTGTGTTCGAGCCTTGGATGGCGATATGAACTTTGCAAAAAGAAAGAAGACAAAGAAAACAAAATAAAATGTGAAAATGGAAGAACACTACGATTTATTTTTATTAGATATGGATTTTATAAAATTCTTTATGCGCAGAAAGTTGAATGACGACCGACGTGGATGAAGATCCAAAGTAGAAGGAAGATAAAACCAACAAGAGACCGAAAAAAGCATATGTGGTGGTGATTTGTTTCATCTCTCTCTTCGACTTTGACGAAAGCTTCGTTGAATTCAATGAACATCCGTAGGCCTGTTTCTTTGTGTTTACAACATACCGCCCCCCGCTGATGGACCATCTGAATGATTCTCTGAATACCACCCTGCCCTGGGTAAGTGGTTATTTTTTGTTGACCGCCACTGACTCGGTCGTCCCAGGTCAAAAGGGTATCCGAGATATGTTCAGGTCTTTAGTTGACTGGATTATTAAGAGGCAGGAGGCATATCTTACTGATAGGTCTTTTGAGAATACCGGCTGCTGTGCGCAGTGAACACACTCGAACCAGACCGTCCCTTCCAGGATGAACGGAAATAACTCGACCCAAAGACCAGTGATAACTTGGTAACTTCTCATCTTCTATGAGAACTAAATCGTTAACGGCTACGTTCCTTGATGTTCCTAGCCATTTCGGTCGAGATTGTAAACGGTCCAGATATTCCTTTTTCCATCGCTTAGCAAATCCTTGCTTCATCTGTTGGATCATAGCGAACCGGTTGAGGGGGCTGATATGTTGGTCCAATAGGTTGGGTTCTGGTGGAGTGAGTAACGATCCCCCAATGAGGAAATGTCCAGGAGTTAATGGCTCGAGGTCGTCAGGGTCGTTACTTAATGGACACAATGGCCGGGAATTCAAAACGGCCTCAATCTGGGTTAATAGCGTGGTCAGTTCCTCAAATGTTAATCTTGCGGACCCGATGACCCTCTTGAGATGATGTTTGGTTGATTTGACCCCAGCCTCCCACAATCCACCCATATGCGGGGAAGCAGGTGGGATGAAGTGCCATGTGGTATTGAAGTTCGTCAAGCTGGGTACAATTTCCGATTGTACGGTGCGTCGGAATTGCTGTTTAGTTCGTCGCATTATATTGTCAGCTCCTATGAAATTTGTGCCATTATCACTATAAATGTGACTGCAGTATCCTCTGCGGGCGATGAATCGGTTGAAAGCCGCGAGGAACGATTTCGATGTTAAATCGCTTACAGCTTCTAAATGAATGGACTTCGTACATAGGCAGATGAAAAGGCAGATGTATCCTTTACGGCATCGGATCCCACGTCCTTTAGAAGGTTGGACAAGAATGGGTCCCGCATAATCCACACCGGTATGGCTGAACGCTCGTATGAATTGGACCCGTGGGCTAGGTAAATTGCTCATCAATTGCTGACACGGCTTTGGACGGTGACGAAAGCAGGTTATACATTTGCGGATTTCTGAACGAACAGCATTTCGACCATTCAGGACCCAATATTTGTTTCGGATAAAAGCTAATGTGATTTGAGTGCCCCCATGTAAGGTGTTCAGATGAGCGTGACGAATAACTAAAACGGTAAAATGGTTATGAGATGGTAAAATGATAGGATGCTTACGAGCGAATGATAGATGTGAATACTCTAGCCGGCCCCCCACTCGAAGGATACCCTGTGAATCGAATTCAGGATTCAAGGTCAAGAATTGTTTCCAGTGCTGGAACTTCTTTTTTGATGTAAGATGTTGAAGCGCCTGAGGAAATGAAACCGATTGGACGATTTTAATCCAATAGTAGGTCCAGTGATTTATTTCTTCCGTAGAAAGAGGTTCTGTTTTACGAACTAGTCGGTTATCCTTACGGGAATTGAAGGCAAAACGTGAGCATAGTGCTGATATTCTGACAAGCCGGTTTAACGATGAGAATCGCTCGATGAAAGGCTCTGATATGGTTACTTGATAAACCTTGCGAGGCATTTCTTCGATGGCAATATCGTCTTGTAGTGTGAGGTCAGGCGTGAAGACATCGATTGTTGAGATAGGTTCAGGTTGATGTAAAGTAGAAGGACCTTGCCACCAAAGCACATGATTCGATAACTGCTTCGGATTCAACCCTCTGGTTGCACAATCTGCTGGATTGGATTCCGTCGGGACATGATGCCACTGCTGCGGAGTAGTGGTTTCGAGGATTTGTGAGATTCGGTTTGCAACAAAGGTCTTCCATCGCATGATATCACCGTTCAGCCACGCTAATACAATTTTGGAGTCGGTGTGCGCAAAGATATTCTCGTTAGGGATTTCAAGTTGAAGTCCGAATCTTACATGCTTAAGTAACTTAACCAACAACGTTGCTCCGCATAATTCGAGTCGTGGTATGGAAATTGACTTAATCGGTGCGACTTTGGTTTTCGCTGTGAGTAAATTAACAGCAATCGTACCATCAAGTCTCGTAGTTCGTAGGTAGATCACCGCGGCGTAGGCATTCATGGAGGCATCACAATATCCATGGAGTTGATGGGAAACGTTTGAAGGACTAGTGCTTAACCATCGAGGAATTTTGATGTTTGGTAGATTTGATAACCCACTGAGAAAATTTTCCCAGTCGCTGCTTAGTTCACGGGGAAGGATATCATCCCAATCCAAGTTGATATTCCACAGTTGTTTGAGGAACATTTTTGCCACCACTACAACCGGTGCAATCCATCCGCTCGGATCGTACAATCGGGCAATGACGGATAAGACCGAACGCTTTGTATGCGGCAAAGCAAATGGATTGAATCTCATCTTAAAGCACATAATATCTTCCGTTGGTTGCCAGTAAACTCCAAGCGCCTTTACCGTCTGGTGATCGTTTAAGCTTGAAGGTAGATTAACCTCTCGAGATTCAGCCGGAATATTTCCTAGCAATTCGGACGAGTTGCTTACCCATTTCCTTAGATCAAACCCACCTGCCTTCAAAATTTTAATTAGTTCGGATTGCAAAACAGAGGCATACCTTAAGTTATCGCTGCCGGAGAACACGTCATCAACATAAATGTCCGTTTTGATTATTTTCGCTGCAAGTGGGTATGTCTTTCCTTCTTCGTAAGCCAGTTGATGAAGGGTTTTAATCGCTAAGTAAGGTGAGCATGTGTTGCCAAACATTACCGTGTTGATTACATAATCCTGTAGCGGTTCGCTTGCGTCATCTCGCCAAACTATGCGTTGGTAATCAGCATCTGCGGTAGGCAGTTGGATTTGCCTATACATCTTGGCGATGTCCGCACTGAATGCAATACGATGGAGTCGCCAGTTGAGAATGACAATGATGCTGTCATTCTGCAGTGGAGGTCCAGTAAACACAATGTCGTTAAGCGACTTCCCGTTTGATGTCTTCCTTGCTGCGTCGAAGACAACCCGAAGCTGTGTTGTGGAACTATCTTCTTTCATTACGCACTGATGAGGTACATAATTGCATTTGTGCGAATTTATGTTGAGGACAGAGATGTTAGAACGTTCCTCTTCATTGATTATTGCACGTCGCATATGACCCAATTGCAGATATTCACGCATGACTGTGATATATTTCTCCTTTAAAGCAGGACTTTTAAGAAAGGTTTTTTCTAATTGAAGTTGACGTTGTACGGCTATATTTCGGGATCTACCCAATGTGGCAGTCGGATCAACGTACATTTTAAATGGCAAACGGACAGTGAATCTTCCCTCATCGTCTCGCTGGTAAGTTTTTGCATAAAAGGACTCACACCAAATTTCGTCGGATGTTAGACTGCGTTTAGATGGAACACTCTCTAGTTCGAAAAACTTATGAACTAGATCATCGAGTTCGGCACGGATAAAATAGCTTTTAATCTCTATCGTCGGGACCGTTGGCTTAGACGAATGAATAGGACCCCATATTACCCAACCAAGCTTAGTTTCTTGAGCGATGGGATCTCCTGGTGCTCCCCTGCGGATACTTCCCATAATGATTTGTGCGTAGGCATCCGCACCTAATAATATGTCAATCCTTCCTGGTCGATAGTATAACGGATCAGCTAAAGGGATGGTTTCGAGATGCGGCCAATGACGTGGGGAAATTTGTCGGATTGGTAGGACACTGGTTAAATGGGTTAAAACCATTGCATCTACTTGGAATGAGAAACTTAATTCGGTAGTGGACTGGATGTCTAGCGTGACACTATGACGGGATGCTTCCGCAGCAAGAGCACCTAAACCACTGATATTTGCTCGGATTGGTTTTCGATGTAAGCCAAGGAATCTTGCGGCTTTTTCAGTGATAAGAGTGGCTTGCGAGCCGGAGTCCAGCAATGCACGGCAACGGTGAAATATGCCATCGTTAGATTTAACGTGAACCATAACAGTCGCCAATAAAACATCGTTGTCGCTTACTTGGGGTTGTGACATAATGGTTGATGGTTTGAGATGAAGATTAACATGTGTAGACTGTGATGGCATTGATGTGAGATTTGAGGAGGAATGACAGGCTGGGTTATGAAGTAGAGTATGATGACGACCACTACATGCAGCACACGTGCGAGGGCTATTGCACTTGTCGATCTGATGATTATAGGCCAAACAGTTAGAACAATATTTAAGTTTATTAATTACCTTTTCCCTGTCAGGGGTAGACAAGGATAAAAATTTAACACATTGTCGGATGATGTGGTTGCCGTCGCAAACTTGACATTTGATTTTGGATGGATTCAAATGTTGTTTCTTGACGACGTGGAAAGATTTAGGATGCTTATTGATGGATGATAAATTTGTATGTTTTCCTTTCTCATGGGGTTTAGATAATGAATGATGAACTCTTTCAGAGATAAGACGATCAGGAATTATTTCCTCTAATGTACGGATACGAAGGTCGATGCACTCGGATATCTCCTTGAAGGTTGGTATGTGTGTGTTCTGTGCTGCGGATTGTATCCAACACTCACGAGTAAACTGAGGTAACTTTTCGGATATGTAAAAAACAAGAATGGCTTCGAAATGCTTGAGTTCAAAACCCAATGACTTGAGGACACACACACACTCCTTGCTTACATTAAGCAAATGATTCAAACGAACGGCGTCTTCGGTCATGATCTTGGGAATTGACGAAAACGATTTCATATGCTTATAGAACATGATGCGGTTGTTGTCATACCGTTCGCACAACAACTGATACGCTTCATCGTAGTTGTCAGACTGTAACGGTACTTCTCCGATAACCTTGAGCGCGTTCCCACTCAGCGAACTTCGCAAATAATGGAACTTCTGAATTTTGTTTAGTGCGACGTCCTCATGTATCATGGATCGGTATAAACTAATAAACGATGACCACATGTTGTAAGTTCCATCGAATATAGGGATGTTTATTCGTGGCAAATTGATATGTGTGTTGTTGTATGACATCGATTGATTTACCAGTTGCGACTTGTGTGTTCCGTCGTTGAAGGATTCACCATTAAGGTTTTCACGTGTGTGCGACAACGTGGATATGTCTGCTTCGATTTCACTACATGCGTCTAAATAAAGCTCTTCATAGGCGGTCATCCGATCCTGTTCCATGTACTTTCGCGCCGCTTCGTCTTTTACACTGATGATCGAACGGTGATTGGATTTGAAGTCTTGGTAGTAGCCTTCAAGAATATCCAATCGACGTTTGTAATGCGCTGCTGTTCGGCGTTCTTGAGATGATTTTCGATGGTTGCTGATGCATTTTTGCATTAGATTACACAAATCCTCTTGTCGATCAAGAAGCTCTTCTGATGTTGATGATTTTTGCTTTTCCGAAGTCGCCATTGATAATCGTAATGGAGGTTCCGCTTCCAAACGAACTCTGCAAAAAAGAATTACCACGTTCCCGGGTTTCGGCACCAAAATGTTCGAGCCTTGGATGGCGATATGAACTTTGCAAAAAGAAAGAAGACAAAGAAAACAAAATAAAATGTGAAAATGGAAGAACACTACGATTTATTTTTATTAGATATGGATTTTATAAAATTCTTTATGCGCAGAAAGTTGAATGACGACCGACGTGGATGAAGATCCAAAGTAGAAGGAAGATAAAACCAACAAGAGACCGAAAAAAGCATATGTGGTGGTGATTTGTTTCATCTCTCTCTTCGACTTTGACGAAAGCTTCGTTGAATTCAATGAACATCCGTAGGCCTGTTTCTTTGTGTTTACAACACAGTGCATCACCTTATCTAAAACCTTTCTTAACGTCGAAGGGGTCGGTTAGTTCACCTTCGACCTTAATGGAGCAGCGAGAATTCGTCATCCTTCATAGTCTGACGAGTTTAGCAGGGATGTTAAACGTAGACATAGCGTTGTATAGCTCGTCTCTAATTACGCTGCCGTATGCGGCTTTGAAGTCGACAAATAGGTGGGGAGCGCCGACTTGAAATTCATTGTTTTTTTCCAGTATCTGCCGTAGTGTGAAGATTTGGTCAACGGTGGACTTTCCTGACCTAAATCCGCACTGATAAGGACCTATCAGCTTATTTACAGAAGGTTTTTGGCGTTCACACAAAACAGCAGAGAAGATTTTGTAGGCAAATTTAAAAAGACTTATTCTCCTGCAGTTGGCGCGGTTATAGAGGGTCTCCTTTCTTGTGGAACGGGTAAATAATGCTGAGATTCCATGATTTCCTCCGACCATATTTTACAGAGGAGCTGGTGCATGCACCCTATCAGTTCATCTCCATCCGCTTTTTAAGCTAGGTAGACAGGCCGTATGCGCCCGAGGCTTTATGAGCCGTAAGCCTCGAATTTACCAGCTTAATTTCATCTACCTACCTTCATCCGTTGCGAATGGATCATTCTGCCTGACAGCGGTATTAGATCTTTCATCGTCATTAAACAGTCTACCGAAATGTTCCTTCCATATTCGCAGCATTGGCTCCCTACAGGCTTCCGCTCTGGCTTTATAGCCCTGGCTTGTTCGTTTTACTTTTTCGTAAAACTAGCGAGCGTCATTCCTGTGGTAGCTTCCGTCCATTTCCTCCTCCTTTTTATCTTCCCTAAAAGCGTTGCTATTATACATGGGCTTGCCCGCACTGCTCATCAAACCAGGGGTTTCTAGTTGGTGGTGGTTTGAAATCCAACCCATCAAAGGCAGCGTCTCTGATGGCGCGCTGGCAATACTCCCACTGTTGTTCTGTGGATTGTGCCGGTGTCATCGGAGTATGCGAGAGGTTGAGGGAAACTCGATCGGCAAGATCCTAGCGGTCTCCTGGGATTGTAGTTTTCCGAAGTCAAATTTTCGTTATCCAGCTCGACTTCGTGGCTCCTCGGAAGGTTCGTTCCGCTGGAAGGTTCGCTGGAGGAGTGTCTGGCGTCGATTGCAACGCGATCAATCTGATTGATGGTCGACTGATCAGGTAATCGTCAGATTCCTTTGTGGATGTTGAGATGCGGGAATCATGTGCTAGCTAAAAGGAGATTAAGCTTCGCCAGGAAGTCGAGTCCCGATGTGCGTTTTCGAACGTGGTGTCAAATATGCGGTGGTGATTCAAATATGCCCTCTTTGCTCACTTTTGCATTAAAATCTCGTAGAACTATTTTTGTATCGCAACTGGGACATTGGGTATATGTTCTGTCTAGGAGATCGTAGAAGTCATCTTTAAGTCGATCGTCCTTTTCCTCGGTTGGGGCGTGAGCGCATATCAAGCTATGTTTCCGAAATTGGCTTTGATTCGGATTGTTATGAGGTGTTCGCTCGCATGCCGAAGGCTTAAGACTTCTTGTCGGAGTCTTCGTCGAATAGCAAATCCCCATCCGAATAAGCGTTGTTTGTGCTCTTTGTACCAACTCCCGTAGTAGATGTCGCAGTTTTTTCATCCGTCTTTTGCCTGTACCATCCCATCGCACTTCTTTCTGGGAGTGCGGTTATATCTGCTTTATAGCAGTTGAGGGTTTGCTCCAATCGATTGCCTGCTCCCGGTCTGTTAAGGGACCTCACATTCCAAGTGCAGACTCACTAGTCATTTAGGCATTTGCAGGGGCGTCAGCTTTGCATATTATTTTTTTCCATGAAAGGAATGTTGCCCCTAAGCACAACCGCTAGTAAGCCAACGTGTGTCGCTTCACACATTGGTTTACTACTTGGCGGATGCCAGGGCTGCTATCAAGGGGAGGCCACGCGAAGGCTGGGTGTCAATTTGAGTCGAGCAGGGATAGAGAGCGAGGCTGGCGTTTGCCAAGTTAAGCGCGATCAACTTTTTGGCTCCATCTGCTCGCTCCCTCTCCCCTAACGAAGACAAGACAGTCAACACTAAAACAAAACAAAATGTAAACCCTTACCACTTACGATGAATAACGTAAATTTATCTGTTCTGAATGCAAAAAACTTCAATTACACAGGATTTGTATTTGTTACGGATATCACCTCAACATCCGCTCTTTTGTGCAGTCTTGAAGTAGAATAATCCCACGGGAGTCACTAATTAATTTTTAATGTGGCACTGCGAAGAATTTCCCCATGCTGCGCATCCATAGACAGTATAGTATGAAATATGAATTTGTGATTTATGCATTTGATTTGAATGAATGGCGGTCATAAAGATTCTCTGTTAATGAAAGGGTAAGGGTGTTGGTTGTAATTTTATTTTTATTAACGGCCTGTACCTAACGAAAGTCAGCCACTCAACATTAATCCCAGTTAACCTTAAGGTAATGCAAGCTCTTCCCTAAACGGGAAAGCCAAGTAACCACTAGATCGGTTATCAGTGGTTGTCCTCTCTCGCAAAGGAACTACTAACTAAACTGGAGATAGGAGGCCGATGACGTTGCCATTGCCATCTCAGGCAAATACCTGCCTACATTGAATGACCGTATGCGTACGGCATTCTTCATACTGCGCAGGCGGGCGCGAAATAATGGAACTTGTACTATTCCCTAGAAAGCACAAGGTCCTGGACACATATCCAATCACTCTATTCGGTACCAGGCTAATCTATTCTTCTAGGGTTAAATATCTTGGCGTTTTACTGGACAGGAATCCAACCTGAAAAGAAATTACTACCGAACGAGCAAGAAAGGCAGTCATAGCTCTCCGTATTTGCAAGAGAGCCTAAGGGAATAAATAAGGCTTCAGTGGGACTGAATTAATCTTATGGTTGTACTTCACAGTCGTTAAACCTATTCTACTGTACGGTGTTTTAGTCTGATGGGCTACACTAGACAAAACAACATTACCACAAACAAATCGAGAAAGTACAGAGGTTAGCAGGCATGTGAATCAGTCCATTGAGGGCCAGAGGCCTTCGTGTCCTTTAGACCTACGGTTTTAATGCCGATTCTGAACGGCGTAAGTCCAAAAGCTTTTTAATGATAAGTATACTACGGGGGGTTTTGCCAAAACACCGCCGCGAAATGAAAATTCGATGGCATTGGTGTTATCAGGATCCGAACTCGCTCATCGTGCGTCAGAGTCCAACACACTAACCACTGCGCCACGGCGCCCACGACCAGACTAAGCAGCCGTACTATATTATAGGTCTAATAACAGCGGTATACAGTCAGTGTGTAATATGGGGTTAAAACCGCATCTGGTGCCCAAGGATTTCTTGCTGGTGTATACGCAGTTGGTGCTTTTTTGATGCGTTCACCGCATTCCAGTTGAGCTTCCTGTCGAGTATCACACTAAAGTATTTGACGTGATCTGCGAATCTAAGGTAAGTTCCATTGAGTTTTAGTGGAGTGATTTGAGGTATCTGCCGTTTTCTTGTGAATAAAACTAGCTCCGTTTTGGAGGGAGCCAGTTTGCTTAGGCCTACTTCCATCAAATCTCGGATTGTTGGGAGGTATTTCCCACTAATTGCTAGTGCAATATCGTCTGCATAAGCAATGACTTTGCATCCGCTGGCCTCGGACTTGTACTTAGTTTACAATAATTGTAATATAATAATAATTGTTAATTATTAACGCGATAGTACTCCTCCTTGTGGTGTGCCACGTTTTACTGCCCTTTTTGTGTGGCTGTAGCCGAATTTCGAATGAATAAACCTGCTTGAGAGCATCGGTGATGTCTAGTGGGAGGCAGGCAATCATGATGAATTGAGAGTGATTTTTTAATGGTTCTAACTATAGTGTGTAGAGCTTGTCTACTGACTTTCGAAAGCATACCTTTTTGGAAGTTTTCGCAAATTTACAGGTCCACCAGTCCAGGAGGAGAGACTGACTGATATGTGGACTGAGACAGTCGATAGACCTGGTTATGTGGTTGAACGTGGGAATCGTTGAAAAGGTCCTTTTGCATTCTTACAAACGAAGGGTGTAAGTGTGTCGTATAGCGTATAATCGTGTTTCAGACTTTACGTGACAAACTATGACAACAGGTTCTACACGTTGATTGAAAAGGTCGTGGCAACAGGTTTTTTGGGATTCAGAGTCCGTAGTACGATTCAACAAAAAACGAACTAAAGATGTGATAGACTCAGTTGCTAAATTAATAGTCCTGTTTCACCTCTAAGTGTATCCACGCCCGTAACCCTCCAAAATAACATGAACTTGTTTGGTTAGATTCATGACTGTTTTCAAAGTTCATCAGGGCCTTCCGTTGAGACCTCATGTCTACGTTGAATGGCCTCTTATTATCCTAACAGGCTATATTAAGAAGGCGCTCAATAAACCGGCGCTACTCTCAAGGGTAAGTAATTCAACTTAAACTAGAAGGTGATGGAAAGAAAAAAAAAAAAAAAAACAAGTTTCTACGAACCATATAACCAAGGTCTTATAGGACGAAGGCAAGTTCAACCGGAGGAAAGTCTGTTCCTGCAGTAGTGACAGATATACTCGGGTCACTTTGTATACGAATAGGTCACTTTGTATCTAGAGAATCATCCGTACACGTGTCCTTGACTGCGGAACCTTTTTCATTCTTCTGCAGACCGTATATGTATTCATCCAATTGAGCACAATTTCCTTTAATTCTCCTTTGATCTAACGTCTTCCAAAACGCACCCATTCAATTCTCATTCATGTGGACAAATGTGAAAGGAACCTCCTATCATTGTAGGCAATATCAATTTCGAGTCCATATGTCCCGTTAAATTAATAAATAGCCTGAGGCATATCAGATTGTCCTCGGAAACCCCTTTGACAAATTCAACCCCAAACATTCCTGACCACTCCATGCCACCGCCGGCTCGGTCCGATTGTACACACTCAGCATTTAAATGACACGAAGAACACATTCGAAAATGAAGTTAAATTGAGACACACACACACATTCAGCACATGTCCTGCTGTTTAAAGCACATTAACGCCTAAGGTCACAGTCGTCCACCTCCTCTAGATCGAAATGGCCCTAATTAAGATTAGATAAGTTTTAGTAATTTCAATTCTTACCGTGACATTAAATACCATCTTCAAGTCTTCAAGACGACGGTGAAGAACGATGGTAACATAGATAATAGACCGTGAAGGATGAAGGACGAAGGACAAAGGTTAGTGGTATGGTTGTCATACAAGGTGTTGTGGCGTTTATGGCTGTTTAGTTGATTCGAATGGCGCACGGTTTGTTTTCTACGCAATTAAGCGAAAATGGCTGATTACATCCTTGAGATAGTTAAATGGGCATACGTGTGATGGGTTCCGTCTTACAAATTACTGGGGACAGGTAAGTGGGTTAAGGAGCTGTCAGCTGTTATATTAATAAGAAGCATCATAGCCAGAAAATATTGGGTGGTAAACGACTAACAAAGGACTCGTAGGGGTAGCGTACCCGTAAAATAGCTAGTAGAAGCCACTGCAGCTAAGGCCCTAGACCGGAGATGGGATGCCAGCCAGGTTACGACAAGAATATGCCTGGCCCGGAAAAATCGAGTAAGGCCAGCGTCATACAACGTCACAATGCTACAATCGCAAGAGACCGCCAGAGCCTATGCTAATAGCGTCTCCCTCAAGCTCTCGGGAAACCCTCCAACACCTGCTCAGACCGTGCAGCACCAATGAACCCGTTGTGCTGCTTCTGAGATACTAGGTTTCAAAATGCCAAAAACAAGAAACCCGTGGTTTGACGATGAGTGCAGGAGGGCACACGCAGTCAAGCAGCAAGCCCGTCAAGAGACGCTGCACAGAAGGACGAGAGATGCTCGTGAGCATTATGAGCAGAGGAGGACGGAGGAGCATAAGCTTCTCAAAACAAAATTGATGAAGGGATGCTATTGCAGGAATGACATTCGGAGGTTTTATCAACGAATAAAACAAACATGCTAGCGATATAAGGCCAGAACGGAAGCCTGCAGGTGGATCCACAGTCGATACTAAAAATCTGAAAAGACTACTTCTGCAGACTGTATAACCGTGATGACGAAACAGATTCCGCTGTCATGCAGAATGACCCATTCACAACGGACGATGATAGCAGGGAATTCCGTCCTCCTGATCTGGATGAAATTAGGAATCCTTTTTCTAAGCTTAAGTCCAACAAAGCTGCTGGAGCAGACGGACTACCTGCCGAGCTCCATCAGGGTCGAAAGCGACTTGACCGATACCTTGTATGTCAAAAAAGGTTTTAGACAAGGCGACACGCTATTGTGTGACTCTTGCAAAAACGTCCTTGAAGGGATCGTGCAAAACTCACTGGTCGATACAAGGGCAACCATCTTTTTCAAGTCCGTACAACTGCTCGCATATGCCGATGGCATTGACATAATTGGACGAAGTCACAGCGAGATGTCATTGAGGCCTTTACGAACATTGAGGCGGAAGCGGCTAAAACGAGGGCAAGGACACGAACCACCGGCGTCTTGGCCAAGGCGCACATATTGGCAGGTACAATTTCGAGGTAGTCTAGGACTTCATCTACCTGGGCTCCGTAGTGATATTCAGCAATGGCACCAGTGCCGAAGTCAAACGCAGAATCAGTCTTGCCAACCGATGTTTCTTTGGGCTCGGGAGGCAATTGAGAGGCAGAGCCCTCTCTCAAAAAACTAAGGTGACCATATACAAGACCCTTATCATCCCGGTCCTGCTTTATGGCGCAGGACCTTATCGAAAGCGGATGAGGAGGCCCTTGATCGCTTTGAGAGAAAAATTCCGCGTACGATTTTAGACCCGGCCTGCATGAATGGGAAGTGGGGGAGAAGACTTAATAGTGAACTGTACGGGGTGCACAGCGACATGAACGTAGCATGGTGTCTTCGGATACAACATCTTAGATTGCTAGGTCATGTAGAGCGCATGGAAATTACAGCTCCTTTACAGCCTGGAAAGTCGTCGAATCCAACCCTGAGGGGCGACTGGTCGAGGACGGCGAAATTTAAGGTGGCGCAACCAAATTTCGAAACTACCACAAGCCTCGGATATAACGGACCGGATTAATGTTGACGACCCTTGCAAAAAACGAAAAAAGGACAATGATCTTCGGCTCTGTACGTGGAATGTTAGCTCCCTAAACAGGCCACGTGCAGCCGAAAAACTGGCGGATGCCCTCGACCGCTATAAAGCGGACATAACCGCCATCCAGGAAATGCGATGGAATGGACCGGGTATAAAGCGGATGAAAAACTGCAATATTTACTACGGCGACTGCTATAGGGAGAGACGACAACGATTGTTCGGAAGCGGATTTGTTGTTCGAGGTGGATTAAGGCAAAAAGTCCTAAGCTTTCGGCATGTGAGTGAACGCCTTATAACGATCCTTATCAAGGCTAACTTTTTTAACATCAGCCTGATCTGCGTCCACGCCCCCAGGGAAGACAAGGATGGCTCCACAAAAGATGAGGTCTACGATCTCCTAGACAGAACGTATGTCCCAGCTACGACATCAAAGTTGTACTAGGAGATTTTCATGCTAAGCTGGTAAGGAAGGCATCAACAAACATGGGCAACACGACTGACAACACCACATCCGATAACGGACACAGGCTGATTGATCTTGCTATGGGGCGAAATCTCCTTCTAGCCAGTACGCGCTGCCCGCACCTCGATATAGACAAAGGCACCTGGCGGTCGCCAGATCAATCAATCACTAACCAGATTTATCACATCGCGATCGACGTCAGACACTCCTCCACCATTCTTGATGTTCGAACTTTCCGAGGAGCTAACATCGACTTGGACCACTATCTTGTAGTAGCCAAGATCCGCCTACGGATATCACGAACGCAGCGGAGTAGAGTAAGAATGCAAAGTTATGAAGTCGGAAAGCTACTATTGCCAGAAACCGCTCGTGATTTTACCGATCGCGTCACCCTCAAGCTTTCCAATTCACCTCAACCCTCCACGCTATCAATAGGACAGCAGTATAACCTTTGCAAACAAGCCCTGAAAAAGCTCTGCATCCGAAGTTTTGGGTTTCAAGGCTCCACCACGAAGAAACACCTGGTTCGATGACGAGTGCAGGAGGTTTCACACAGCGAAGTAGGATGCATATAAGGCCTCGCTGCATAAATGAACAAGAGCAGCTCGTGAGCTCTACAAGTTAAAAGGAAGGGAAGAGCATAAGCTTCTCAGGAGAAGGAAGAAAGAGCACGAGAAGCGCGCGATTGAGGATTTGGAGTAAGTAAGTACTGCAGGCGTGACGTTCGACAGTATTAACAACAGATAAAGCGAACATGCCGAGGTTATAAAGCCAGAACGGAAGCCTGTACGGATGAGAACGGATACTTAGTGGTAGAATCGTAGTCGATGCTGAGAATATGGATGTTTGTCAAAATGGCGCTGTCAGGCAGAATGATCCATTTCTTAATGACGAAGATGGCAGACGTCCCCCTGACCTCGACGAAGTTAAGATTGCCATATCGAAACTCAAGTCGAACAAAGCTGCTGGCGCAGATGGACTTTCTGCTGAGCTCTTCAAGGTAGCTGGGGATGACCTTGTTAGGAGCATGTACCAGCACATCTGTAAGATATGGTCAGAGGAAAGCAAGTCCGAGGAATGAAGTCTCAGCATCGTATGCCCGATCCACAAGAAAGGAGACCCCTCTGATTGCGCCAACTATCGAGGAATAAGTCTCCTTAACATCGCCTACAAAATCCTCTCTGCCGTTTTGTGTGAACGCCTGAAGCTGATAGGTCCTTATCAGTGCGGATTCAGGCCAGGGAAGTCCACCATCGACCAAATCTTCACACTACGGCAGATCCTGGAAAAACCAATGAATTCCAAGTCGACGCTCACCACCTATTTGTCGACTTCAAAGCCGCATATGACAGCGTAATTAGAGACGAGTTATACAACGGTATGTCTACCTTTGACATACCTGCTTAACTCGTCAGACTATGCAGGATGACTTTGGAGAAAGCTCGCTGCTCCATCCGAATTGGTGAACACATTACCGATAGTTTTGATGTCAAAAAAGGATTTAGGCAGGGCGATGCGCTGTCGTGTGATTTCTTTAACGTCATGTTAGAAATGATTGTGCAAAAATCACTGGCCAATACAAGAGGCACAATCTATTTCAAATCCTCGCAACTCCTTGCATAGGCCGACGATATTGACATCATAGGTGGATCACAGCGAAATGTCAATGAGGCGTTTGCGAGTATTGAGATGGAGGCGGCGAAAATTGGTTTGGCAGTTAATGAGGGCAAGCCTAATTTTCATCGAAAAAGGACATTTACCAGCGACGTCTTGGCCAGAACTTTTGTATTGGCAGATAGAAGTTTCAGGTAGTTAAGGACTTCGCCTACCTTGGCTCCGCAGTAACCCCTGGAACAACGACATCAAACGCAGAATCAGTCTTGCCAACCGCTATTTTTTTGGGCTCAGGAGGCAATTAAGTAATAGAGCCCTCTCCTGAATGACAAGGTTGACTCTATATAAGATCCTTATAATCCTATTCCTGCTGTACGTCGTACAAGCATGGGCACTATCAAAAGCGGATGAGGAGGCCCTTGGTCGGTTCGAGAGAAAGATTTTGCGGGTGATTTTCGGGCCTATAAACGCTGACGGGGGATGGAGGAAAAGATTCAACCACGACGCCGTCTACGAATTCAACGCCTAAGATGGCTAGGCTATGTAGAGCGAATGGACACCATTGCTCCAGCCCGGAGAGTCTTTGAATCCAACTTCGAGGGACAAAGAAACAGAGGACGGCCGCACTTAGGATGGCGCACACAGGTGGTATGGGACCTCAGCAAACTGGATGTGCGGCAATGGAGACTGCTGTCGAAAGGCCGTGCCAGAACTGTTAAGAAAAGTAGAAGATATTAAGAAAAGTAAACAAAAATAAATGGACATCTGACAGATTGTGGTCTTTATTTTGACAGATCCCTTTTGGCGGGAAACTTTTTACCCCAAACAAGAACAACAAAAAAAAAAACAGAAATGTAGTACGTGTTGGCTCCATTACTCTTGTTAATCCACTCATTTTGCGATTTGTCTGCGTTCGTCCTGCCTCCACCCAATTCTGTTGCTTTCTTCGGTCTTGTTAATGGATTTTTTATGTTAATGTAATGAAAATTTTCCCGCTTTTATGGACGCTTCGTTTAACGCTTTGGCCTTATTTTTACTGCCCATTTCACAGCATGCCGATGTGCCGAGCATCCTGGTGCTTTTCTTCCTTCTACACTTTCGTTTGACTTTTCAGCGAAGTGAAAGTTTTTGACATTTGGACATTGTTGCTAGTACGAACGAAATGCAATGTGCCATTCACGGATGGCGTCCTGTCGAATGCCAAAAAGGACGACAGCATTGTAGACAATGAAACCAAAAGAAATATGTTAAGGATATAATTGGAAAATTACAACGCAAACAATTAGTAAATTGGTTCATAGAATTCACACAGGGTGACTCCCCTGTAGAGCAAATGTCCTTCGTTGTCGACATGACCCATTCCGGATTGCGTGCGGAAGAGAAATTACCGATGGCCGTGCACGTGCAACTGGACGAATGGGGACTGCTCCTAGCCACTGGCCCCTTGTACAATATGTAGTTTGTTTGATTACAAATGGATGGCGATTATACAATTATTTTTGTTGTTTTTTTCTTAATTTCAATTCCTTTTGCAGTTTTCTTTAAATTACCACGAATCACTATTATTTTGGTTATTCGTCAGAGTGGCAGCGCAGGGGAACCTTGGGCGGTAGTTAATGAATTTTCCAAGGCGAATTGTGTAGTCCTTGGGAAAAGTTTACGGGACGCATGGAATAGAAATTTATTGTTTACTAGGGAATCGATAAACGATGAGGGAGCGGCAGTTGGTAACGCGAAGAAATGAGCACGAGGAATTCTCAATTGTAGGTTGGATGTTGGGAAACTACGGCAAACAGGATACGAAGCAGGAATCCGGAAAAGCAAAGGAATAACTTTCGAAAGAATTTCAAAGGAACTCTGAAATTACTTTCAATTAAATTAAGACCAAATGCGAATGGTGAACGTTTTTTGAATAAAGTCTACGTGCTCTTGTTTGGCTGGAGAAAAGCTCTCGTTGGTACGTTGAGACATTTTGATAAGCTCATTGGAAGCGGCGGCAACAAATGTTGGTATTTTACGAGGAGGACAGCATAATTCTTCGTGCGTAAATGCCTAAATGGCATACAGAGTGTGCCATGTCGTAAACGTCATTGTGACGCTAGAGAATGGAGACAAAGGGGATTATTTACGATATTTATGCGCGTTCATGTCTGTGTTTATTTTAGTATGGCTTGGGTTATTATGAGCGTACTTCGTACCTTCAATGGAGTGGGAAAAGTTTAATTGCAATACGTTGCGACGTACGTTGTTCGTTAGGAAAATGCAATGTCTGCTTGGAAGCGGGTTAGGGTGAAGGAACTATGAGTACAATACCTGATGCTTTGGTTGGTGGGTAAATAAACTGGGTCTACCCAGTGACCTAGGTATGTGTATAATGAAGCTGTGCGTTAATAACTGGAGGAAAAATGGCACAGTGACATCTGGGGTCTTTAAACGTGTTTTTTTCTTACATCAAATGGACAACCTTTAAAACTCTGCACAGGCAGTGATGTGTTTATGCAACTTTTCCATCGCAGTCTGCTGGAAGCTAGCATCCCTTTCTCTTTACGGTTGGTTGGCATCGAAGGCAGTTTTTGAACTCGTAGAGTTCTGGGAAGTCAGAAAGATGGGTCTTATCTTATGTTGCAATGCGTGGAACAGCAGCAAGTGCAACATAAGAGGGGACCGTCTCTTACACTTCATAGACTTCACCCTTTCGTCTGCCTTTACTTACTTACTTTACTTATGTAGATGGCACTACAATTCGTGGTGAACCTGGGACTCAACCAACAAGCTTCTCCAGCCGGCACGGTCTTTTGCCAGCTATTTCCGGCGACGCACAACCAGTTGGTTAAGGTCCCCTTCCACCTGTGTGCGCCACCGTAGATGCGGCCGTCCTTTGCCGCGCCTTCCTTCCGGAGTGGATTCGAAGACTCTTCGGGTCGGAGAAGTATTTTCCATGCGCTCTACATACATGGCCTAGCCACCTAAGACGCTGTATTCGTAGACGTAGAGTTCTTTATTAAATCTTCTCCTCTCTACTCCGGTTGAACAAACGGGACCATAGATAGAGCGCAGAATTTTCCTCTCGAAACGACCAAGGCCATCTTCATCTGCTTTTGTTAAGGTTCAAGCCATCGCGCCGTAAAGGAGGACTGGGATAATCAACGTGACACATTGGATTTCTGAGAGAGGTCTCTATTTCTCAATTGCCTCTTGAGCCCAAAGAAACAGCGGTTGGCAAGAGTGATTCAACGTTTTATTTCAGCGTTGGTGATGTTGTCCCCGGTCATCAGTGAGCCAAGGTAGACGAATTCCTTGACCACTTCAAAGTTATATCTGCACATGGTGACATTCTAGCCAATACGTCGATGTTGCCCGTCTCTTTTAGATGAAAGCATATATTTGGTTTTACCCTCATTAACCTTGAGACCCATCTTAGCCGCTTCTACCTCAATGCTTACAAAGGCCTCGTTGACGTCTCGCTGAGTCTGTTCAATCACGTCAATGTCGTCGACGTACGCAAGCAATTGTGTAGACTTGAAACGAATCGTATCTCTTGTGTTGGCCAGTGACTCTTGCACGATCACAGCGCGTCACCTTGCATTAATCCCTTTTTAACATCAAAGGTCTCGGTTTGCTCATTACCGACCTTAATGGAGCAGCGAGAATTCTCCATTGTCATCCTGCACAGTCGGACGAGTTTGGCAGGGATGTTAATACTAGACATGGCTTTGTATAGCTCATCTCTATACACGCTGTCATATGCAGCCTTGAAATAGACGAAGAGGTGGTGAGTGTCGATTTGGTATTCCTGGGCCTTCTCCAAGATCTGCTGTAGCGTAAATATTTGGTCTATTATGGATTTACCTGGCTTGAAACCACACTGATAAGAGCCGATCAGGTTATCCACAAACGGCAAATCCATAAATACGGCAGGGAAGATCTTAAATGCAATGTTAAGGAGTTGGCGCAGTTATAGGGGTGTCCTTTCTTATGGACTGGGCAAACGATGCTGAGATTCCTTTCGTCGGGCATGCTTTCCTCCGACCATACCTTGTAAATGAGATGGTGCATGCACCTTACCAGCTCCTCTCCAGCCGCCTTAAAAATCTCAGCAGACAGGCCGCCTGCGCCCGCGGCATGATTAGACTTAAGTCTCGATATCGCTATTTTGACTTCGTCTATGTCGGGTGGACGGAATTCTCTTACATCGCCGTCCATTACGAACGGATCGTTCTGCCTGACAGTGGTATCTTGTCGTCATCGCCGTTATGCAATCTGCGGAAGTGGTCTTTCCAAATCCTCAGCATCGACTGTGACTCTACTACCAGTTCTCCATTTTCATCCCTGCCGGCCACCGCCCTGGCTTTGTAGCCATGGCATGTTCCAAGTGTCAATCCTGTGGAAGTATCTCTCCATCTCCTCGATCTCACTTTCTCTCTTCCTTCTTCTGTGAAGCGTGTGTTCCTCTCTTCTCTTCTGCTCATAGATTTCGGGAGCAGCTCTCGTCCGTCGTTGCAGCGTGGCTTCATATGCCTCTTGTTTTGCTGCATGGGCTTGTTCGCATTGTTCATCGAACCAGGGGTTTCTAGGTAGTGGCGGTGTGAAATCCAGCTCCTCTGGTGGCGTTGCGATCATTCCTGCTCTATTGTTTGTGCTGCTGTGGGCGGATTTCGGGATAGCTTGGAGGAGACACGAATGGCAAATTCTCTGGCAGTCTCTTGCGATTATAGCTTTCCGACGTCAAACTCACGTTGTCCTACTCGACTCCTAAGCATTCTTGATATCCTCATTCGTACCCCGGCTACAACAAGGTAGTGGTCCGAGTCGATGTTGGCTCCTCGGAAGGTTCGTACGTCGAGAATACTGGAGGATTGTCTGGCGTCGATCGCAATGTGATCAATCTGGTTGGTGGTCGATTGATCAAAAGACTGCCAGGTACCCTTGTGGATGTTGAGATGGGGGAATCGTGTGTGTTATGGAGGTTATGCTTTCCTATGATCGACTCAAATATGTCCTCTTTGCCCAGTTTTGCAATAAAATCTTCTAGAACTATTTTTGTGTCGTAGCTGGGGCATGGGGTATAAGTTCTGTCTAGGAGATCGTAGAATTCTTCTTTGAGTTGGTCGTCCCTTTCTTCCATTGGGGCATGAGCGCATATCAAGCTAATATTTCCAGATTTAGCTTTGATGCGGATTATTTTGTCGGAGTCTTCCTCGAATAGCGAATCCGCACCCGAATAAGCGGTGTTTGTTCTCCTTGTAGCAGTTTTTCATACGTCTTTTGCCTAGTCCATACGATCGCACTTCTTGGAGTGCGGTCATATGTATCTGCTTTATAGCAGTTGAGGGCTTGGTCCAATTGATCGCCTGCACCCGGTCTGTTAAGGGACCTTACATTACAGGGGCAGACTCGAAAGTCCTTTAGTCGTTTGCAGGGGTCGTCAGCTTTGTATCCGTCCGTATCCGTCCGGCTTGTGGTAGTTTCGGAACAAGTGGGTTTTTAAGTGATAGGAATGTTACCTCTAAGCACAACCCCCAGCCTGGAGGGCCAGGTTCCTCTTTCCCCAGGAACAAGGGGTTGGGTCATTGCACACATTGATTCACTATCTGGTGGGTGCCAGGGTAGCTATCCAGGGGAGGCCACGCGGAGGCTGTGTGTCAACTTGGATTGAGCGGGGACAGAGATCGAAGCTGGCGTTTGCCATGTTAAACGCGACCAACCTCTTTGCTCTGTTTGCTCGGCCCCTCCCCCCGACCTTTCCATCAACAATTTGGGCTCGCAACCAACGTTTGTTACGGCGAGACGACAGGAGTTGATTGACCTGACCCAAGCCAACAGATATGTGAGAGAGAGTGTTACCCGAGGTTATGCTATCAGATCATAGATGTGTCGAATTCCAATTGAGTTGTGGAATCCGAGGAAGACGGACTGGGTTCAGATTAGGGAAGAGCGTGAGAAATCCACTCGAACCCTACTTAAACTCAGAACGAAACAATTGGTAGAGGATGGTGTTCAGAGCCTGAGTAGCGTCATCACCAACTGTTTTGAATTCGCATGTCCTGACAGCAAACCTCCCTGCAGGAAATTGTTTCCGTTATGGAATGCCGAGCTCCAAAATATTCGCAGGGAAGCCAGAAGTCTCCGGAATAGATCGCTCAAATCGAATTCGATTTCCCTAATAAGAATGCTGCGGATTTCTTGCAGATATCAATGTGTACGCGCTAAGCCATCCTCCATTCCCTCCATATACGATTGTGTGCATTAAAGATCTAATTCTTGATGTAGGTTTGACCGTGGAAGCAAGGCGGGTTCAGGTCCTGAAAACTTTTCTCTGAGCCCCATCGGGCGAGTTCATCAAAGATCTCATTTCCTGGGATCCAAACAAGCCTTGGTGTTTTTGTTCAGGAAAGCCTTTATTTCATGCACTAACTTGAAGCTGGTTAAAGGGTTGGATACTGCTTTGAGTGTAGCTTGGCTGTCGCTGCAAGCGCATATGTTTTTACCTTTCCACCAATGTTTCACAACCACCAATGTTTCATGGCCATCATCCATGAGACACGGGTCGTGAGATATTTCCCGCGCAAGCACACTGTTATTCCTGTGCGAGTTGTACCAAAAGACATTTCTCTTGAGGCGAGGTATGGCTTTCAGTGAACACCCTCTGATAAATATGTCAAGAGATGGATGGTTCATCATAGCATCTAAAGCAGCGCCCGACGTGCTGGGGAAAACCCCCGTACATCTGAGATAAACCGATCTTTGGAGTTTGGTGAAAGAGCTAATACGCGCTTGCGTGCTAGTCTGTTCCACCAGACAACCGATGCTTATGGGATTATAGGTCTTATAATTGGCATGTAGATCCAGAGGACCTTTGTCGGCGATAAACTCCATGATTTGCCAAAAGCTTCTTTTCATTGGCAGAAAGCTGACAGCACTTTGGTGGTTTTTGACTCAAAATTCTTTGACCAAAGAAGCTTGCTATCTAAGATGAGTCCCAGTTACTTAGCTTTCTTGGATACCGGTATGGGAGTGCCTTTTAGCACAAGCTGACTCATGTCAGCATTTATCATGCTTCTCATGAAGAGAACGACATCGGTCTTAAGAGGATTAACCGACAGCCCATTTCTTGTACAGCCCTCATCGATCACATTTAGCGCTGCCTGTGCTTTAGGACAGACAGTCGCTAAACATGAGTCGACAGAGAGTGCGGCGACATAATTCGCATAAGCCTGGGCATAGATTCCAGAGACATTGAGAGCATCGAGTAGAGAATCGACCACCATGCACCATAATAGCAGAGACAGGACGCCACCTTGCGGGCAGCCCCTGCTTACAATGTCCGAGACCTGCATTAGCTATCAATGTATTGCGCACAAGCATTGCTTCGTTCCACAAAACCAGTGCTTCATCTACGCCAATCCTAGCAGCGTTACACATGCTGTTAAAAGTTGCGTTATTAAAAAGTCAACGAGGATGCTCAACGGGTACTCTTTCCTTTCGAGTGGGTATTCTATCCTATAAATTAGCTTTTGAAGCGCAGTCTTGCAGATGCATTCGAAGGGCAACTTTGCGCAAGTGCAGCTCTACTATTCTCTCCATTCTTTTCAGCAAGAAAATTGTTAGACTGATTGGTCTAAAACTCACGGTGAGTGAGTAATCCTATTTTTTTTTTGTTTTTGGTTCGCACAGGTTCAGAGGAATACTCTTATTATGTTTGTCACACAACCTGAATGGAGTGCAGAAGGTCGTAGATGTTCGTTCACTACTCTCCAAAGGTGGTTGTCCTAGATAGGAGGAGAGGAATTCGATTGAATTTTCACGTTGGTATTAGTTCCCAGCAAATGTTCCATGCCATTATGGTATTATATTAGAACTGCACACCCAGAGTATGGATTTTAGGTGACCATATACTGTGAGTGTTATGCCTTCGTCAGTATTTTTAATCACTTTGTTTTGGGAATAAAGACTACTTTCACCGTGCGCCATGGGATAGGAATGTAGGCAAGTGCCAGGCTAGCAGTGAACATCCTTTTCAAGGTAGGGAACAGCTGCCTTTTACCTTTTTGCAGCATGACAGGGTATATCACGTCGATGCGTGGCGATTTGAAGCCATCAAAGAATGCCACAGCTAATTCGAATGCCTCAGTCGTTGCCACCCGTGACGCAATATACCAGCTACGCCGAGCTGTTTTCGTCGTTTCAGTCTGATTTTTCGGGCATTGGGTCTGAGGCAGTAAACTCAGAGTTTCCGCTCTAGACTCAGTAAAGGTAGCATCAGATTTTCTGATATGCATCCAGCTTTGTCGATTTTCCCCGTTTGAGCACCTTAACCAACTTGCTTAGCGGCAGTCAGGGGTTTGATCCCTTTGCAGAAGGCCTCATAAGAATCATTCTTCGATTTACGAATAAGCTCCTTGTATCCCTTTTGCTTGTTTCGGAGTTTGTGGTTTTCTCTCCAATACACCTCAATCCCCCACGCTATCAATAGAACAGCAGTGGAGCCTCTGCAAACAAGCCCTGAAAAGCTCTGAATCCGAAGATTTGGGTTTCAAGGCTCCACCACGAAGAAACACCTGGTTCCATAACGAGTGCAGTAGGATTCACACAGCGAAGCAGGATGCATATAAAGCCTCGCTGCATAGAAGAACAAGAGCAGCTCGTGAGCTCTGCGAGTAAGAAAGAAGGGAGAAGCATAAGTTTCTCAGGAGAAGGAAGAAAGAGCACAAGAAGCGTGGGATTGAGGACTTGGAGGGGCATGACGTTCGAAAGTTCTATCAACAGATAAAGCGAACATGCCGAGGTTATACAGCCAGAACGGAAGCCTGCAGGGATGAGAACGGACACCTAGTAGTAGAATCGCAGTTGATGCTGAGAATATGGAAAAACGACTTCTGCAGGCTGTACAACGGCGATGTTAATCAATATACCGCTGTCAGGCAGAATGATCCATTTCTAATCGACGAAGACCGCAGAGAACTCCGTCCTCCTAACCTCGACGAAGTTAAGATTGCTATATCGAAACTCAAGTCGAATAAAGCTGCTGGCGCAGATGGACTTTCTGCTGAGCTCTCCAAGGTAGCTGGGGATGACCTCGTTAGGAGCATGTACCAGCACATCTGTAAGATATGGTTAGGGGAAAGCATGTCCGAGGAATGGAGTCTCTGCATCGTATGTCCGATCCACAAGTAAGGAGACCCCTCTGATTGCGCCAACTACAGAGGAATAAGTCTCCTTAACATCGCCTACAAAATCTTCTCTGCCGTTTTGTGTGAACACCTGAAGCCCTTTGTAAATAAGCTGATAGGTCCTTATCAGTGCGGATTCAGGCCAGGGAAATCTTCACACTACGGCAGATCCTGAAAGAAACCAATGAATTTCAAGTCGAGACTCACCACCTATTTGTCGACTTCAAAGCCGCGTACGACAGCGTAATTAGAGACGAGCTATACAACGCTATGTCTACCTTTGCCATACCTGCTAAACTCATCAGACTATGCAGGATGACTTTGTAGAATGCTCGCTGCTCAAAAAAGGATTTAGGCAGGACGATGCGCTGTCGCGTGATTTCTTCAACATCATATTGGAAATGATTGTGCAAAAATCACTGGCCAATACAGGAGGCACAATCTTTTTCAAATCCTCGCAACTCCTTGTATACGCCGACGATATTGACATAATAGGTAGATCACAGCGAGATGTCAATGAGGCGTTTGCGAGTATTGAGATGGAGGCGGCGAAAATTTGTTTGGCGGTAAACGAGGACAAAACTAAATAGGTACATGCTGTCATCAAAAAAGGACGCTCACCACCGACGTCTTGGCCAGAACGTTTGTATTGGCAGATATAAGTTCGAGGTAGTTAAGGACTTCGCCTACCTTGGCTCCGCAGTGACTTGGAACAATGACATCAGTTCCGAAATCAATCGCAGAATCACTCTTGCCAATCGCTGTTTCTTTGGGCTCAGGAGGCAACTGAGTAATAGAGCCCTCTCCCGAACGACAAAGTTGACTCTATATAAGACCCTTATCATCCCGGTCCTGTTGTACGGCGCAGAAGCATGGACACTATCAAAAGCGGATGAGGAGGCCCTTGGTCGGTTCGAGAGAAAGATTTTGCGCGTGATTTTTGGGCCTATAAGCGCAGACGGGGGATGGAGGGGAAGATTCAACCACGAACTTTACGGGCTGTACAGCGACATGAGTCTAGTCAAGCGTCTACGGATTCAACGCCTAAGATGGCTGGGCCATGTAGAGCGAATGGACACCACAGCTCCAGCCCGGAGAGTCTTTGAATCCAACCCCGAGGGACGAAGAAGCAGAGGACGCCCATAGATCGATTTGTGCGATATATTCAGGAGACTTCTGACTTCCCTACGAAGATTTTGGAGCTCGGCATTCCACCGGGGGACCAATTAACTGCTGGGAATTGTTTCGTTCTGAGTTAAGGTAAGGTTTGAGTGGATTTCTCATGCTCCTCTCTAAACTGTACCCAGTGGGTCTTCCTTGGATTTCAATTCAATACCTTCATATGTGTATCTGTTAGTTAGGGTTAGGTAAACCGTCTCCTGGAATTTAATTGTCAGACCTCGTATGATGACTTTGAAATAGAAAAAAGGATCAAAAACAACCTGAAAGAGCGTATTAGGCGAAATTGGACTCATGGGCGGTTGATTTTTCGGCCTTGATTAATATGCTTCAATATGCTATTAATACCACTGATATCGATGTCCTTGAATACCATAGGCGCACTACATTTACATCTAAGGACATACCTTTCGGTAAAAGCAACATTATTTCATTCTCTGTATACAGAAGAAGAATCTTCATCCAACAACCACTTGTTCCCATCCTTGATGCTTGATCTGGCTTCATTCTCATGAAGAAGCTAATAAGAGACAGATGCTTGGCTAGCCTCAAAGAAAACGATTCCGGGGGAGATGTAAAAAAGTAATATACAAGTACCGAACAAATATCCCTAAGCAACATCAAAACCACTGAATTCGCTTTAATGAAAAAGCTCTTTAAATAGCACAGACATCCCCCGATTGAATATTATATGTAAATCCCAAAAAGGTCCCTGAAAACAAGTGGTTACACCAAAACGGGACTCGAAAACGCCCCATAAGTTGCTGTAAACGGTTTGGGTTACCCACAACTGTGAATCGAAGCCCCTTTATTAGCTTAATACTTATAGGAACTTTCGAAAATAAAGATTAACTTTCCTGTTCCCACAGTCAAAAATAAAGGATCAATATGCGGGTCACCTTTTTCACCTAGATTCAAAGGGTTATATGTACATATGTCTAGGTATGTACCGCAACGAGAAAAATGGTTGACCAGGACACTAGAGAACTATTCGAACTGAATTTATTACCCTGAACCCTCAGATTACTTGTTGCCAACTTTCCCTCAAAGTCCCAAAAGCTCTGTAACAAATTTATCGCTAATTTCAATAAAGTCCGTATAAAGTATTTCCAAAGGAATTTGTATCTTATGTATAAAGCACAGACATTTGGGTTACGTTCCCATTGTAATTGCTCCATTCGGACATGGGCATCAAAGAGTTTCCTCTTTGGTCGAATTTATTTTAATGGTGTGGTAGGGCAACAGATGGTATCCCGAACTAATCGAAATGGATTTGCAGTCAGTGTGAAGGATTATCACGGTTTTCAAGGTATTCTTTGAAATGAACAGACCTTTGACCAGTTGAGAAACACGTGCCGGCCAGACGTAGATACATATGTATGTAAGTTTCTTATTGGTCTTTAATAGATTAGGTCTTAAGTCAATGTTTTTAAGTGAAACGTAGCTTTCTGCCGATCGGCATCGGGGTTAGGTATGAAGCGTAAATGTACATACAGGGTGGGCCAACGACAAGTTTCTTTTTAAAAATGCAATAAAATTAACAATTTTTTTTCCATGTATTATGGCTTTAATATCCATTCGCATTAAATACGAATTACAACGTGGTTTAGGTGACTGGATTGGCTGGCTTCGCATTAGTGCATTCTGTCACTCCAATTTTCCAAGATCTTGTTGATGGTTTCGGGCTGTAGCTCACGGATTGCTTGGATGATATTGGCTTTAAGTGCTTGAGTCGTTTTTGGACTGTCTTCATAACATCGATCCTTCACGGTTCCCCACAAAAAACAAGTCCAAAGGAGTCAAATCGCAGCTCCGAGGCGGCCAATTGACATCACCAAGAAGGCTGATAACACGATTTGGGAATTTGGTACTCAAAAGATCGATTGTGGCATCCTGCATGAACCAGAGCTCGTTCAAATCCATGTCATCGATTTTAATAAAAAAGTCGGTTAACATGACTCTGTAAAGAGCACATAAAACGACAAAGACTGGACCCTATACAAAGAATCACTCAGGAACAAGGGAAGTCCTGGAAACCCTTCTGCAATAATGTGGAGAAAATTTCAGACGCCTGCAGACTGAGGAAAATACTCTCGAAGGATCCACTAACTCCGAGTTGCCTCATAACAAACGGAGTTTGGACAACGTCTGAAGAAGAAACACCAAACCTTCTCCTTAACACGCACTTCCCAGGCTACTCTGGATCGCAATATTCGGTGCATACGCGAAGAATTCATCTCTCCTCCGCGATAGAGGGACAGTATGTATGTATGTTGGCGTTACAGTCCATGAAGAACCCAAGGCGAGCTTCCCTCAATCACCCATGTTGTGTGTGATTTCATTTTCCCATAGGTGAAAGGGACCTACAGTTTATTGCCGGTTCTGAACGGCGAATTTCGAGAAGCTTTTCATGACAATTTTACTACAGGGGGTTTTGTCAGAACCCCGCTGAGGAGAAACACCGTGAAAAACACGTTCGATGACATGACTGTGTCGGGATTCGATCCCTTGTCATCAGTGTCAGAGGCTAACACAGGGGACAGTACGATCATATAATTTCTAGAGAGAAAATTAGGTGGGGGTTGAAAAGCTTCAAGCTTTTCCGGATGGAATTTACCCTATCGAGCTTACACAAACTAAGGAATGGACAATACCATGGCTAGGGACTATCTTTGTAGTCACATTCCACAAAAGTGAAAGTGCGCGAAGGTACTCTTCATCCCCAAGGCTGGCAGAAACTCTCACACTTCCCTCAAGTATCTAAGACCTATTTATCTATCATCCTTTGCATTGAAAACCTTGCAAAGGCTGATAGAGTTACCTAATCTCTAAGGCACAGCACGCCTACCGTAAGGGTAGATCTATCGAAACAGCCTTGCACACACTAGTGAGGAAAATCGAGAGATCGATCCATCTTAAAAAACATACCTTTACAGCCTTCCTAGACATAGAGGGCGCCTTCAACAACGTCACTCCGTAAGCAATAATAGAAGGGCTAAAAAAGCTTAAGCTTTTAACACGCAAAATCCACACTAAATGGGGAAGCCAAGCAAACACCAGTGTGGCCCTCAGGGGAATCCCACAAGAGGGAGTCCTCTCACCTCTTCCCTGGAATGTAGTCGCAAATGAACCACTAATCAAACTGGAGAAAGAAGGCCTGGACGTTATTGCCTACGCGGATGACGTTGCCATTTCTATCTCAGGCAAATACCCACCCTATGGAAAATACTATGGAAATGGGTAAAAAGCAATTGGCTCAGGGTAAGTCCCTAGAAGACGGAGCTTGTGCTAATCACCAGAAAGCCCAAAACTCCGGAAAACTGCCCAGTCACTTTACTTGGCACCAGGTTAACCTATTCATTCAGTGCCAAATATGTACCTTGGCATTTTACTAGACAGGAAACTAACCTAGAAGAACAACACAACCGAGAGCACAAAAAAAGCAACTATAGGTCTCTAGACATGCAAGGAAGCCCTAGGAAAAAAATGGGGATACAACCCCAAGATAACCGTATGTCTCTACGTTACAGTCCTTAGACCTATTCTAATTAATGGAGTGATAGTCTGATTGACGCACTGGACAAAACAACATACCACAAACAACTCGAGAAGGTACAAAGGCCAGGGCCCTTAGGTCCACCCCAACGGCAGCGCTCAACATGATACTCCACCTCACACCCCTCGATATATTTGGCAAGCAGATAAGACTAAAAGCAAACAAAAGCCGGACAGGAAAAACTGGACCCGCCACACGCAACCTCGCAGGAACTGCGTAAATTTCTACACGGACGGGTCAAAAACCAATGACGGGGGGGGGGGGGGGGGTAGTGGAGTATTCTGCAAGCAACTAAAGCTGAACAAGTCTCTAAAACTACCAGATCACTGCAGCGTCTTTCAGGCGGAGTTGTTGGCAATAAAGGAGGCTCTGTCTTGGCTGAAGTGGAACGTGGTATCCACTACGGATATTCGAATTCTCATGGATGGTCAAGCGGCCCCTCGCTAGAGTCCTATTTGTACACCCAACAACTAGCTTCGACTGTCGCCTATCTCTTAACGAAATGGCCCGAACAGTATAACATACAACTTCTACGGGTAGCCGACACACTCACCCGATAAGGAACGACGCAACAATCAATCATGGCGCGTGAGGGAATACCCCTTGCAACCATTAAACATAATCTCAATAATTTCACCAAGACTGAGACGAACCTCAGATGGACCCATGGACACACCTGCCTCATCACCAGGCAAATCTCGCCCCGGCTCGATAGCAAATGGACTAGGAGAATAACTTCTCTAAAAAGAACTAAAGTCATTGCTGTCATCACAGGTCACTGCCTCATTGGCAGTCACGCGCAAAAACTAGGGCAAGTTCCGAATGATTTCTGCAGAAGCTGCCTAGACGAAGAGGAGGCCGAATCCAACCACCACCTTCTCTGTGCCTGCCCGGCATTCTGCACAACCAGGAAACGATAACTAGGATCGTACATCCTTAACGACCTGACAGATGTTCAGCAAGTATGGATATCTGACCTTCTTAACTTTATAAGAGGCACTAATTGGTTCCATGAATAGGGGGATAAATCCCCCTCGTAGCAGCATAACGGGTCTCTCTGGCCTATGTGTACTCTTCTCCATTCTGGGAAGGTTACGAACCTACCTACGTACCTACCTGGCTCTGTAACGCCCACCGTTGACCGAAACGTTGTTCCCAGCCTCATGTTCAAGGAAAAAACCGGCCAAGTGCGAGTCGGACTCGCGCACGAAGGGTTCCGTACTATTATGTATAAAATGGGCAGAAAAAGCATGTCTGTTGTATGGGAGCCCCATTTATACATATATTTATTATATTCTGTCTAAGTATTTGTTGTTAAAGCAGCAACAGGAATACATAATCAGTGACATTTTATTCTCACTTTTCGGATAGTTAAAATCTAGAATGTTGTAATTTTTAGAAAATACTTATTTTTTGAGTGATTGCCAATTTGGGTTTAGACGTGGCAAATCGACTGAAACTGCTTTATTGAAATTAACTGGTGAAATATATGTATAATAGTTTAAACACTTCTCAAATACCATCAACATTATTTGTTGATATCAGTAAGGTCTTTGATATGGTTAATCATACTTTGCTACTCTATAAACATTATAAAGCGGGTTTCAGAGGGTCCATTTATACCTAAATGGTTTTCTTCTTATTTATCCAATCGTTATCAAGTTGTGAAAATTAGGAATGTTTACAGTTTTATAGACTTCTTAAATATGGGTGTTCCCCAAGGTGCAGTATTGGGCCCAATCCTTTTTCTAATTTATGTTAATTCGTTTTTCTTACAACCTTTTAAAGGCAAAATAACTGCCCTTGCTGATGAAACATCTCTTTTCCACCCAAACACTAACTTAATTGATAGTTTTGCAGATGTTAATTATGACCTAGATATGTTAAGGAGATGGTTTAATTATCATAAACTAATAATTAGCAACAAAACGAAGTACATGATATTTAATATCAACGGTAGAGTTTTCAGACACCTTCCCTTATATTATCATGCACCATTGTGTAGGTAATCGATTTGTTCTTGAAGATATATTATTCAGCAATCAAGAATGTTTGAAAATTGCTTCTTGATTGAACACGTGGACAGTTTTAAATATTTAGGTGTTATATTGGACCAACAACTTTGTTGGAAAGACCATTCAATATATTTGAAACAGTATCACTATGGGGTTATAAGATAATTATTCCATCTCAGTATGCACTGCAATCTCTACCCGTTTTAAAATACTAAATATATACTCGCACCGATATGGAACTAGCAAAAACATGTCCATGTCCGGAACTAAATGTATTATCGCACCGATATGGAACTAACAAACCATGTCCATGTCCGGACCTGAACATAGATAAATTAACAAGATGGAAAACTTTCGTACGTCTGCCCTGTGATCCCCGCAAGGGTTGGTTGTTGTATTTGTAATTAAAGCGTAATGCCTAATGATATTGTGTAATATTTGATATTGCACAATATTATTGTTCGTCTGTAGATAATATTGCAAGATTGTGCGATATATTGCGGAAAATCGGAACGCTTTTGACTTTTAATACAAATATGACCGGTCCACTGAATTATTGGGAAAAATATTGAACCGTCTGGGGCAGCAAGCCAATAAAATTGTGCAAAATGTTGCACAATAATATTGAGCGTCTAGGGGCCGCCTTAAAAACGACGCTGTTGACTCAGAGTCAAGACGTCGGAACAAGGCAGAATGACATAGTCAAGACGCCGTCAAATCGAAACGAGTTTGTAGGGGCTAGTTGTCAAAATGCCTGTCAAAGCCATCGAGATTGCCATCTCGTTAATTTATCTATGGACCTGAATGCATACGTACATACACATGTATGACATTCGTTCACGAAATGCGGTGCGGGCATTATATTCTTTCATTTCTTTTCTTCATTTCAGTTCAAGTGTGCTGTACAGTGTACACCAACTGTTCGAGCTTTATCGCCACATCTCCATACTTTTGGGTTTCTTGAAAACTACGGGGTATAATTCATACCGTATGAGAAGCATGTTCGTTGCATTTATGTTTTTTTTTTTTTTTTTCGTTTTGTACATATGTGATTGTTGGATAAGGGTTGAATGGAACTATGTCGGAGTCTACACGAGGGCTATCTTTTTGCGCCTTTTTCTTTTGAACCTACGTTCCAATTTGAGGACGCGTCCACACGGAGTTTTTCTGCGTGTGCCTGTTTCTTGACATTTCGCTTCACATTTCAATTTCGTTGCCTGTGGTGACGTTTGAAAAGTAGGGATGGTATCCAAACGTACACTACCAAGTCAGAAACAAGAGTGAAGCGACATCGCAAAACAAAGAAAAGGAGATAAGGAAATGGCAAAAAACCCACGAAGAAGCTACCCGCGCGTGAGTGTGCCATTGTATTTCTGTTTCACTTAAGCGGCCTACACACGCGCTACGGATCGAATGGATCGGTTTGAAGTCATTTCGCCACACACTTGTGGATCGGTATACGTTCTTCATTTCACGCTGTTCGCCGTCGAGTAAGGATGGATCGCGGAGAAAAAATAATTTTGTTGTGTGGTGTATATATTGTGTGAAAAAAGGAAAGAAAGGATAATGAAAGAGAAACGTTCACTGTGGATGCAGGAGTGGTTTCTGATCCTAATAACTTATTCATATATAGATACATGCATTCACAAATATGTGAATGAGGGTCTCATAATTCTATTGCCTATTGCCTGCGAGTGTTTATTGCTTGTTTCATTTTATGGCCTGTTTTCATTTTATGATTCGATGTTCACAGTTTTATAACATACATTTGTGCACATACGAATCATAAATACAATCATAAACAGACTGCAGAGATGCACTCTAACAACTTCGGGTGGACGTTTCCTAGACATCGTCAACCGCGCCACACACACGCTACCGATCGCAGGAATATCAAACTCGTTTGAAAACTTGCGATCTGTAGCAAACTAGCCCACACACAGGACGATCTGTTTGAATCGCAACATTTTCAACCGCGCCACACACACACTACCGAATGTAAGAATATCAAACTCATTTGAAAACTTGCGATCTGTAGCAAACTAGCCCACACACAGGACGATCTGTTTGAATCGCAACCGATCCATTCGATCCGTAGCGCGTGTGTAGGCCGCTTTACCCTCTCTGTTACACTTATTTAAGCCCTCACCAGATAGCCCTCGTCTAGACTCCGACTATGGAACTATTTTCGTTCAATTTGCGGAACGAGAGTACATGTGTCCGAGAGAGGACATAGTTCCGTGAACTATACATGTCCGGAACTACCCAACTCTACTTCGTAATGTACATATGTATGTATGTATGTATACTTATACATAGCGTACAGATGTGTGAGTGTATGCACGTATGAACGTATCGGTTCGTATGTGTGCAAGATCGCTTGCTCCTCTTGCTCACTTGCTCCTCTCCACCTGCCGCGACGTCGTGCGAAAGGAATGCTAGGCCAGCTGCGAGGATTGGTCGTGAGTTAGGATGGTAAAATGGGCGCCACGCGATTGCCCTCACGCCGACTTACCCGCAGCAAGAATCGCGAATTTGCTACGAGACTCGCGAAATATCCCACGCCAAAGGAAAAAAAAAAACACCGTAATCGTTTCCAATTCAATATGTCACAAATTTAATTTCCTTAACCTAACTTAATCTAGGTTTACAATCATTCCTTAAAACTACCCTACTCCGTATGTCAATAAAAAAAAGTCGAAATAAATAAAAAAAATATATATAAAATAAAAAAAATAAACGAATTCACTGTCCAAAAAAGTGAATAAACCGCAGCTTGAGTATTCGAACAACCGTACCGAAACTCCTCTGACCAACGACTTAGCCCGCATCACCAATCGCGACACTCAAATTTGTGATTTCAATACCTAATACAACGAACGTGATATCCGCGACCAACGTAGGCAATAGGACACACGGTATGGCCGCGTACCGGGAACTGCTTAAAACCGTACCGGAGTTCTTCCCCGAAGATCACTCTCCGAGTACTACGCCGAAGATTTCTCCCCGAGTTCTTCGCCCACTCTCCCTCATGTGCTACTAGGAACAAAAAAAAAAAAACAAAAATGCTGACCTTCTGCGGGCTGAATTCCACTCGTTCGCGTGACAAGTGCTGATCGCACCCTCAGGCTATCCGCTTTCTGTGAGTTTGATTTCCCAAAATGGATGACTACGAGCCGCCCACAAATGGGAACTGAACGAAAGATGACAACGAAAACCTTTCGAAACAATTTATTATTGGTTGTTTGTAATTATGTATATGTATAATTAATTTTGTTCTGTTTTTAGTATTTGTCGTGGTAGCGGCAACAGAAACACATCATCTGTGAAAATTTCAACTGTCTAACTATCACGGTTCATGAGATACAGCCTGGTGACAGACGGACGGACGGACGGACGGACAGCGAAGTCTTAGTAATAGGGTTCCGTTTTACCTTTGGGTACGGAACCCTAAAAATGGTCCAATGATACCACTCCTTCACATTGGCTTCTCGAAAATAACGTGCGGGTTTACCGAGCCGGATGCAGCAATTTTGTTTGTTAACGTAGCCGCCGAGATAAACATGCGCCTCTTCAGAAAATATGATTTTTCGCCCAAAATCGTTGTCCAATTCAAGCCGCTCTAAGGCCCAAGCTGCGAAGCGATAACGAAGCAAAGGGGGACACGCGCCTTCAATTGCTGATTGGAGCTTGTAAGCGAATAATTCGAGATCTTTGTGCAGAATTCTCCTCAGGCTAGTGCGTGAAATGTTGGTTGAGATCGATGGCGAGTTGATGTTCGTGAACTGAGTCTCACACTGTCGGCCACAGCAGCTACGACGACAGGAACCATGAGTGTTCTCCACAAGCATACCAGTCTCACGAACTTTTTGCACAAACTTGCTTCATTTCGGCCAAAACTTCTTCTAACGTTGTTCGACGAATGCGATGCCAACGCGCATCATACGGAATGGGGCAGCAGCAAGTGAGTCACTTTCTGATTTTTTAATAAGTTGCAATCTCACCGTTGCCAATAGAGGCAGCATACCTACATTTATAAATGCGGTTAGAGAAGACCTCACTATCTCTAGCCCATCTAACCAATTTGGTGACTGACACGTCTCCAATGAAGCCTCACTGTCTGATCACCAGCATATCAAATTCAAAATCTCCAGTGAGGTTAAAGAGGCTGAGCCTGGATACCAGCCCAAACGAACAAATTGGGCTCTGTTCCAAGCTTAACTCGAAGCTAAAGAAGATATGCTTCTCAAGTCGATTGAATCGACAGATGATATCGATGAAACGGCTTACCAGCTCAATTCTGCACTCATCTCATCCTTTAGAGACAGCTGTACAACCAGGCCAAGTACACGCAAGCGGTGTGTCCTCTTGTGGAATACACAGCTTGAATCCCTAAGGAAACAGGTGAGATCTCTCTTTAAGAGGGCCAAAGGGAATAACAGTTGGGCTGATTATAGATCTGCTCTAACAAAATACAACCTTGAACTGAGGAAATCCAAGAGAATGACTTGAAGGAAACACTACGAAAACATAGACTCGTTTCCAACTGCGATCCGACTCCATGAAGCGCTATCTCAAGAGCACACAAATGGACTCGGGCTGCTTCGCAAATCAGACGGCACCTTTACTGTCAATCGCAGGGAAACCCTGGAGACTTTGCTCGAGGTGCACTTCCATGTTTCTACTCCCCACTCGATGTCCTCTGACGATCAAACGAACGTCATGATTTGCATCGACAGTAAAACAAACAGTTTTTCTGGCAGACTTTTCAGCCCTGATAGGGTTATATGGGCAATTGGTTAATTTAAACCCTATAAGGCTCTAGGCAAAGACGGTGTCTTTCCTGCCATCTTACAGAAAGGCCTGAACACCATTTTATCACCACTGATAGTTCTTTTTAGGTCTTGCTTCAACCTGGGAGATATACCCCAAATCTGGGGAGTATGCATCCCAATCAGTATAAACATCGCAAAGAACGATCTACTGAGAATGCGCTGCACCACTTGGTGACGTGTGTTGAAAACAGCTGGAGAACACAAAGAAATTGCAATTTGGGCCTCCCTCGATATAGAGGGGGCCTTCGATAATACTGACTATGCAATATTCTGCAGGCGTGTGGACCATCCCACTAATCACTGGATTAGGGCGATGCTAAATAGCCGTTTCATATTAGCCACATGCGGAGAGGTCTCAGTGACAGTATCGGCGACTAGAGGATGCCCACAAGAAGGAGTGGGCCTACCTACCTACTTGGCAAGCTAACCACTTGGGGCTACGAGGTCATCGGATATGCTGATGACTTAGTAGTCATTGTTATGGGCAAGTGTGAAATCGCAGCCTGTGAGTGCATGCATCTTGGCCTCCAATTTGTCTCTGACTGGTGTCTCAGAGATGGTTTATCGATTAACCCAAATAAGACAATCTTAGTCCCGTTTACAAAGAGGAGAATGGTATAGCCCTGCTCATTCTTTCTAAATGGTATAAGACTAGGATTTTCAGGGGAAGTAAAGTATTTAGGTATTGACCTCGACCGCAGACTCAACTGGAACTCCAATATGCTAACTTAATTTACGAAAGCGACTAAGGCCATGTGGGCCTGTCGACGCACTTAAGGTAAAACCTGGAGACTTAAACCTAAGGTAGTCCACTGGTTATACACGGCGATAGTAAGACCTATCATTACCCACGGGTCTAAAGTTGAGTAAAAAACTACAATTGTTAGGCTACAACGCCTTCAACGAGTTCGTACAGCATGAACTCAAAAATTGTCAAGGAATGCCATGATGCCCTACAAGACCCCGCCAAAAGAAACAATGTCAAACTTTGGTGGGTGCCAGGGAACAAAGATATTAAGGGCAATGAAATTGCCGACCAACTCGCCAGGAAAGGTCCCAGCGATAAATATATACATAGGTCCAGAACCATTCTGCGAAAAGCTTGGCTTTGGTCCTTCATGGGCTGTAACGCCACCAAAGAAAGAAGAAGAGAACCATTCTGCGGCACTCCCAAGTCTTAGATCAATTTCTTTTAAGACAAGTGGAACAGCGTTCGGGGACTCCGCCAATCGAAACGACTTATACCTCCCCTGAACAAACACTCTATTGACATACTCAAACTCAATAGGGTGGGTATGAGAATCAGAAGACTATCTGAGAGGACACTGAGGTCTGAGATATCATCTTAACAAAATTAGCCTCTCGTCTGAAAATGAGTGTCGACTCTGTCTCGAGTACGAAGAGACGTTGGAACACATACTGTGTGAGTGTGCTGCTCTCTACCATCTTAGGAGGCGTATCCTTCTCAGCGAAGTTATGACTCCTGAGGGGATCACCTTAGCTCCTACGAGAAGCATACTCAACTTTATTATGGAAGTGGAGAAGCTCATCGGCTAATCGGCTAGCAGGCACAATAGATCTGCAAAGGTCGCAACGCCAAATGCTAATTCTTCTTCTTCTTAACGGGCGCTACAGTTCGGGGTGAACCTGGGCCTCAACCAACATGCCCCTCCATCTAGCACGATCTTTCGCTAGCCTTTTCCATTGCCGCACACCCAGTTGGCTAATGTCCCCTTCCACCTGTGTGCGCCATCTTAAGTGCGGCTGTCCTCTGCTTCTTCGTCCCTCGGGGTTGGATTCAAAGACTCTCCGGGCTGGAGCTGTGATGTCCATTCGCTCTACATGTCCCAGCCATCTTAGGTATTGAATCCGTAGAAGCCTAACTAGACTCATGTCGCTGTACAGCCCGTAAAGTTCGTAGTTGAATCTTTTCCTCCATCTCCCGTCTGCGTTTACAGGCCCGAAAATCACGCGCAAAAACTTTCTCTCGAACCGGTAAAGGGCCTCCTCATCCGCTTTTGATAGTGTCCATGTTTCTGCGCCGTACAGCAGGACCGGGATGATAAGGGTCTTATATAGAGTCAACTTTGTCGTTCGGGAGAGGGCTCTATTACTCAATTGTCTACTGAGCCCAAAGAAACAGCGATTGGCAAGAGTGATTCTGCGTTTGATTTCGGAACTGATGTCGTTGTTCCAGGTCGCCAATACAAACGTTCTGGCCAAGACGTCGGTGGTGAGCGTCCTTTTCTGATGGCAGCTTGTATTTAGTTTTGCCCTCGTTTACTGCCAAACCAATTTTCGCCGCCTCCATCTCAATACTCGCAAACGCCTCATGCCTCATTAACATCCCGCTGTGATCTACCTATTATGTCAATATCGTTGGCGTATGCAAAGAGTTGCGAGGATTTGAAACAGATTGTGCCTCTTGCATTGGCCAGTGATTTTTGTACGATCCTTTCAAGGACGATGTTGAAGAAATCACACGATAACGTGTCGCCTTATCTAAAACCTTTTTTGGTCTCCTTACTTGTGGATCGGGCATACGATGCTGAGACTCCATTCCTCGGGCATGCTTTCCTCTGACCATATCTTACAGATGAGCCGGTGCATGCTCCTATCCAGATCATCCCCAGCTGCCTTGAAGAGGTCAGTAGACAGTCCATCTGCGCCAGCAGCTTTATTCGACTTGAGTTTCGATGTGGCGGTTTAACTACATCGAGGTCAGGGGGAAATGGATCATTCTGCCTGACGGCGGCATATTGACTAACATCGCCGTTATACAATCTCCAGAAGAGATTTTTCCATGTTCTCAGCATCGACTGCGATATTACAATTAGGTGTCTGTTCTCATTCCTGCAGGCTTCCGTTCTGGCTTTATAACCTTGGCATGTTCGCTTTATCTGTTGATTAAACTTTGGAACGTCACGCCTGCACCTATGCCTCTCCAAATCTTCAATGGCACCTTTCCTGTGCTCTTTCTTCCTTCTGTTGCGAAGCTTATGCTCCTCCCTTCTTTTCAACTAGTAGAGCTCACGAGCTGCTCTTGTTCTTCTATGCAGCGAGGCTTTATATGCATCCTTCTTCGCTGTGTGGATCCTCCTGCACTCGTCATCGAACCAGGTGTTTGTTCGTGGCGGAGCCTTGAAGCCAACAACTTCGGATGCAGAGCTTTTCAGGGCTTGTTTGCAAAGGTTCCACTGCTGTTCTATTGGAGTGGAGGGTTGAGGTGTATTGGAGAGCTCAAGGGAGAGGTGATCGGTAAAAGCACGAGCGGTTTCTGGCGATAGTAGCTTTCCGACGTCATAACTTTGTATTCTTACTCTGCTCGGCTGCGTTAGAGATATTCGTAGGCGTATATTGGTTACTGCGAGATAGCGGTCCGAGTCGATGTTAGCCCCAAATGCTAATTGGTAGCAAAAAAAACCGAAACGTTGTTCAAGCGTAAAGTCACCCATTTCGTTGCGCGGAGGTATGATACTGACTTTCTGTCATGAAGCGGGAATCAGCTGTCAGTGTCAAAATAATTTATGATTTAAAAAAAAAAAAAACTCACTGGATGGCCCACCCCTTATGTATCTTATTGGTCTTTAACAGGTTAGATTTTCGGCCAATATTTCTCAGTGAATCCCATCGGCATCGGGGTTAGGTATGAAGCGTATATACCCATGTAGTCATATAAAACAAAACGAACAACCCAAATTCCATAGTTGGTAACGTGCCCCTAAGGGACAGTCGAATTGATTGCTTGTTGGCTCTCTTAAATGGACAACAGTGCTAACAGTAAACAGCGTCAATAGCCAACAAGGGAACGCTACCAAACGAGATTGAAGCGATTTTAATGAATCACGTGTCATCTACACACTCGTACACACTACACCATGTAGCAATAAGCCAAAAACAAAAAAAAGGAGGAAAAAGGGTGCCACGAGGAATGGAATAGCTCAGCCAACTATTGCAGCTTACGGCTACGAACGGCGAAATAAGGACACGAAGAAATATAAACGACAACCACCGGCGAACTCCAATCGGGACAAAGTCTCAAAGTCAGTCAGTCCATCAAGTCCACCCCCTCCGTGCGAAGCGACGAGCGATTAACCTTTTCACAGTCAAACTCAACGTGCCAGTCATTTATTTACAAGAGTCAGTCCTACACTCTTGTGTGCAATTCACACATTTCCATATCTATGTACGTAGATACATATGATCAATGGCGAGTTGAGATGCATAAGAGCGAACGGTAGAGTGCAAATGACTTGTGCTCAGTGGCGTATCAGTTTCGCTTGTGGTATCGCATTACCTCCGGGGAGTTTAATTCAACTTTCGGCGTAGTACGGCTGCCGTCAAACGGGCGTCAGAGTGGGTGTAGATGTGGGCGTTTAAACTCCCAGATACACAAATGCACGTCTCAACTAAATGAATGAATTTCTTTGCTTCGCATCTGCGGCATTTCGAAAGATTTATTTCACAAAAGATTTTCCGATTTTCTTAAGTTTTCCACGTTTGTTGACTTCAATGAATTCCGTCTTCAGTTCGTTTCGATCGTTGACGGGTGGGTGGGAGGGCGGATTGGGTGGATGGCTTAAAGCCGAGGGGTTGAAAGTACTTTTCATTTCTTAATTACTCCAAAAACTTTTGTGTCACTAAGGGCGATAAGTGGTCGGGTGTAAATGTAAATGATTGCTATGGAGGTCGACCAAGTGAAGCCCAAACGATACGGAAGTGAATCGAAATGAACCGCATGGTGTACAGGGTGGCAACCACAGAAGTTAGGAATTCAAATTTATTCATTAGAAATGGTGCAGAACTGAATAAATTATGAAAAGGTGTCGACCAGAGTTGGTGGTTATATGGACGTTTGGAGTCTTAGTTAACTGGTTTCCTGTTAAGGATGCTCTACCGCTCTACCGGCCAATTAAATTTCGAATTTGTTCGAGATGCACATCTCAATGGCAGTCAGACATTGTATGCAGTTATTATGATAATGCTAGTTGCAACACAAGTGCAAGATTGTGAGTAGGCATTGCAAGTAAGCATATGGGCCTTAACCTTTACGACAAAGATGTATTGTTTGCAAAGCTTGTCTTTTGCAGCCAACTCGATAACTATCCATTTGTTTCGAAATTACTTGTCACCACATGATCCATAGCCACCCAATGCTTTGGTCTTTGTTTTGAAAGTCACGCCAGGTGGCATGTTCTGGCCTTTTGTGGCGCGTAGCAAACAAACGAATATCCCATACTGGTGTTCTGTTCTTGATTGCCTGGGTGCAAAGACAGTCAGTAAATAAAGGAACCCGATATGTTTCCCGGATATGTTATAAACTTAACTTTTAGTAATTCGGCTTTGTCCATTGACAGTAAGGAATAAGTCTAAAGCCTTCAACAATACAAGTGCGTCTTCGTCCGCATATGCATTTTCCGCTCTACCTGGCCACTTAAGACGCTGTATCCAAGGGCATCTTCATTCGCTTTTGTTAAGATTCAAGCCTGTGCGGCGTAAAGGAGGACTGGGATGATCAAGTGTCACCTTGCCCCATGAGCCCAAAGAAACAGCGGTTGGAAAGAGCAATTCTGCGTTTTGTCTCAGTGCTGGTGTTGTTGTCGCCGGTCATCAGTGAGCCAAAGTAGACGAATTCCTTGACCACTTCAAAGTTAAAACCCATGGTGATGTTCTGGTCAATACGTCGGTGTTGTCCGTCTCTTTTAGATAAAAGCAGATATTTGGTTTTACCCTCATTAACCTTGAGACCCATCTTAGCCGCTTCTAACTCAATGCTTACAAAGGCTTGATTGATGTCTCGCTCTGTCGGCCCAATCACGTCAATGGCGTCGGCGTATGCAAGCAATTGCGTAGACTCGAAATAAATCATACCTCTTGTGTTGGCCAGTGACTCTTGCACGATCACAGCGCGTCACCTTGCCTTAATCCTTTTTCAACATCAAAGGTCTCGGTTTGTTCATAACCGACCTTAAGGGAGCATTGTCATCCTGCACAGTCGGACAAGTTTGGCAGGGATGTTAATACTAGACATGGCTTTGTATAGCTCATCTCTATACATGCTGTCATATGCAGCCTTGAAATCGACGATCTTCTCCAAGACCGTCGTAGCGTAAATATTTGTTCTATTGTGGATTTACCTGGCTTGAAACCACACTAATAAAAGCCGATTAGGTTATCCACAAACGGCAAATTCACAAATAAGGCAGAGAAGATCTTATATGCGATGTTAAGGAGTTAGCGCAGTTATAGGGGTCTCCTTTCTTATGGACTTGGCAAGCGATGCTGAGATTCCCTTCATCGGGCATGCTTTCCTCCGACCATACCTTGCAAATGAGATGGTGCATGCATCTTATCAGCTCATTCCCAGCCGCCCTAAAAAGCTCAGTAGACAAGCCGTCTGCGCCCGCGGCCTTATTAGACTTTATTCTTGATATCGCTATTTTCACTTCGTCTAGGTCGGCTGGACGGAATCCTCTTACATCGCCGTCCATTACGAACGGATCGTTCTGCCTGACAGCGGTATCTTGTCGTCATCGCCGTTATACAATCTGCAGAAGTGCTCTATCCAAATCCTCAGCATCGACTGTGACTCTACTACCAGTTCTCCATTTTCACCCCAGCAGGCCGCCACTCTGGCTTTGTAGCCATGGCATGTTCGTTTTACCTTATTGTAAAACTTCCAAGTGTCAGTCCTCTTCTCTTCTGCTCATAGATTTCGCGAGCAGCTCTCGTCCGTCGTTGTAGCATGGCTTTATATGTCTCTTGTTTTGCTGCATGGGCTTGTTCGCATTGTTCATCGATCCAGGGGTTTCTAGGTGGTAGCGGTTTGAAACCCAGCACCTCTGATGGCGATGCGCCCATTCCTGCTCTATTGTTTGTGCTGCTGTGGGCGGATTTCGAGAGAGCTTGGAGGAGACACGATCGGCAAAAATTCTGGCAGTCTCTTGCGATTGTAGCTTTCCGACGTCAAACTTACGTTGTCCTACTCGACTCCTAAGCATTCTTGATATACTCATTCGTACCTTGCCTACAACAAGGTAGTGGTCCGAGTTGATGTTGGCTCCTCGGAAGGTTCGTACGTCGATAATACTGGAGGAGTGTCTATCGTCGATCGCAATGTGACCAGGTACCGTTGAGGATGTTGAGATGGAGGGATCGTGTGCTACAAGGAGGTTACGCCCCGTTAGGAAATCGATTAGCCTAAGTCTGTTGTCGGATGTGGTGTTATGGAGACTATGCTTTCCTACCATCGACTCAAATATGTCCTCTTTGCCCAGTTTTTCATTAAAATCTCCTAGAACTATTATTGTATCGTAGCTGGGACATCGGGCATAGGTTCCGTCTAGGAGATAGTCGAATTCTTCTTTGGGTCGATCGTCCTTTTCTGCCGTTGGGGCGTGAGCGCATACCAAGCTAATATTTCCAAATTTAGTTTTGATGCGGATTGTTTTGAGGCGTTCGCTTACATCCCGGTGGCTTAAGACTTTTTGTGGGAGTCTTCCTCGAATAACGAAGCCGCACCCGAATATGCGCTTTTTGTCCTCCGTAGATCCCGTAGTAAATGTCGCAATTTTTCATCCGTCTTTTGCCTGGACCATCCCATCGCACTTCTGGGAGTGCGGTTGTATCTGCTTTAGCAGATGAGGGTTTGCTCCAATTGATCTCTTGCACCCGGTATGGTAAGGGACCTCACATTCCAGGTGCAGACTCTCAAGTCCTTTAGTCGTTTGCAGGGGTCGTCAGGCTTGTTGTTGTTTCGGAACAATTGGTTATTTCCGTGATAGGGAGTTACCTATAAGCACAACCCCCAACCTGAAGGGTCAGGTTCCTCCTGGGGTTCCTTTCCCCAGGAACTAGTCGTTGGGTGGCTGCACACATTGGTTCACTATCTGGAGATTGAAGCTGGCGTTTGCCATATTAAACGCGATCAACTTCTTTCTTTGCTCTGTCTTCTGTCTGCTCGCTCAGACGGTCGGACGGTCGTCCGGGACGCTTTTCGTTCTTTTGGAACTCTTCATACCACTTGTAAACATGCCTCATAAGAAAATCGAAGCGTATCTCAAACTCTCACGTATGTCAAAGTCTTACCAACCTAAAAATAAAAGCATTTCTATAGATCCATTTGTATGCGCAGCCTTAATTCAACTATTACCTTACTTTTTGGACTCGGTAGAGCAGATTTGATGTCTCGCAACAAATTGACGGAACTTGTTTGAGAACATTTGATGCAACCACCCTTCAACCCGGTCCTTGTACTGTCTGACTGCCATGCAAAAATCTCTTGACGGTACACAGATGGAAGTGTGTTCCCTGAGAAAAGGCAAAAGATCGTAGCTAATAATGGCCAATACTACTTGATTAAATTAATTTTCGATAAATGACTTGCGGAGGCTTTTTATATTACCTATTAAAATGGGGGGAACTGTTTAAGCGTTAAAGCCGATTTACATAGCATATACGAGTAAATTCGTTCGATTAGTGTCTTTCCTTTTCCTTTTATTTTTCGGTTTCACCACTTCTTTACCTTTCCTGCGCTTGACTGATTAAATCCTGTGGCTCCCTTTTGGAAGTTCTCTCTTTTTCCTTCTTTTCCATTTCAAGCCCTTCTCCCTTTGCCATTGATAGACATTCGTCTCATCTATTAGATTGCTACGATGTGGAGAGGATATTGATTCACATATGGCAACCTAGCGGTCCCTTGAATAATCAACAGTCAATTCGATTTATCCTTAAGCCAACCATACGAGTATTCGATGCGGTTGCAGTCACCAAAACCCCGCCAAGTTCTCCAAGTCAATCCTGACTTTCTCAATGTCTCTCGAGACGAAATCTAATCTACATAAATTAAGGAATGGGAATGTTGTCAAGTCCTATCAGCGATGTTGTTTCTATTTCAGGATTGATACGCATTTTTTTTCGTTCCAAAAATTTACTAAAATGAGGAAGGAAATCTTTGCAATCCGTGAGCAATCTGAAGGATATTATTTGTTTTTAGTTTAAGAAAATTCACGTTAGACTAGATATTCACATGAAGCCGGTGAGAAGTGAGAAGTGGGGAAATTTAGGTCGATGCACGCCATCCCTTTATCGGTTTGAAGACGCATGTGACAGTGTGACAATGCGACCCCCAGATCTCCTCTTTCTTTGTACTCATCACTCCTCCACTCCTCTAGCTCCAAGGTGGAACAGCATACGCCGACGGATGCTAGGCTAAGAGGGTGCTTAGCTATTAGTATGCGAACTTCGGATACCGGGCGACCTCCGATTTCATTAAAGCCTTCCTCCAGTGTCTCGGGCTCCGCTGTAAGTGACCGTACTTTCAAATGTTTTCGTGGGAACAAAATTTCTACTAAAAATACTTTTAAAGAAAATGATGACCCTCAAATGTCATCGCCTGCTGGGGCTTGTGAGCCTTGTGTCGGTATCTTTTGTCGACATTGCAGCCGGAAGGAAAGCAGATGTGTCTCCACTCTTCGATTCCGACACCACACTCGGTGGGGATTATTTGAGTATGCTCTTAGCTGAACTCCCATTTGGTACAGGAAACGAAACCAACGCACATGTAGAGAACAAGTCTCTACCATCTGGTAGTTCTTTCAAACTAAAGTCGTCCACGCAGCGACATTTTAAAGCTGCAATCAAGCAGAGCAATACTAGAGATGAGGATCGAGCATATGCAAAACTGCCCCTGCCACCAAGGGTTCGTAACTGAAACGACATTGTTGCGCCGACAATACCCCATCGAACGCAGCAAGAGGGCAACCCTCAAGTCGACAAAGCGAGCTACAGCAGTGTAGCTGGGAAGATCCGACTCGTCATCGTTCGTAAGGACTTAGGCCCAGACCCCCTTACCACAGAGCAGATATCTGCCGTTCAGGAGGTTGTAATTGACACCTCCATCGAACTGCTGGGTAAGGCCCAACCCCACTGTAAGGGATTGACTTCTAAGTCAGGTTGGTTCTACTCCGTGTGTGCCGACGCCACCACGGCCGATTGAATGAAGACCAATTTCACGACCATAAAGACAAGAGTGGACTTGATGTCATACTTGTGGAAGAGCACGCCTTCCCGAAACCACACATCATTGGGGGCTACTTCCCACAGAGCACCGGACTACCCATCACCAAGGTGTTGGCGACGCTAGACTCGTAGAACGATGGCCTGTATACACAGCATTGGAGAGTCATGCAGACCACGTCAGATAAAAAAAAAAGACCTCTTGTATCTGTGTATATGTATGTTGGCGTTACAGTCCATGAAGGACTAAAGCCGAGCTTCTCTCAATCCCCTATGCTGTGTGTGATTTTATTTTTCCATAGGTGAAAGGGACCTACAGTTTATTGCCGGTTTTTCTTGAAAATTATTTTACAGGGGGTTTTGTCAGCACCCCGCTGAGGAGAAGCACCGTGAAAAACACATTCGATGACATGGCTGTTACGGGGTTCGATCCCGTGTCATCGGCGTCAGAGGCCAACACACTACCTACTGCACCACGGCGCTCTCATCTGGTTCTGGCAATTCATGACAGGTCCTTGGACTGGCTGCTAGAACTTAGATGCAAAGTGGCTTATCGTTTTGGTGATGTAAAGATCATCATAAAAAGCCGCGAAAAAACATCAGCTGATGTAAGACCAGTTGCTGTAGAAGCCAAGCAACCTACATTACGGTGATTGCATCTACTGCTGTAAGAGAGATACCAAAATGTGACAACCCAAAATCCACTGCCACATCTGGGTCGACGACCACTAAGGGACGTCCAAATAAAACTACAAATTATTGTAATGGGGCCGACTTTGCGAATTCCATATTTTTTAAATATAATTGGTGATTGGCACGTCTACAATGAGACTTCACTATCTGATCACCAACCCTAGTGAGGTTAAGGAAGCTGAGCCTGAGTATCAGTCCAAATTGAAACTGAGTGTCGACTCTGTCTGGCTGTTCTCTGCCATCCCAGGAAGCTCATCCTTCTCAGTGAGGGGATCATCTCGGCTCCTACGAGAAGCATTCACAACTTCAAGAGGGAAGGGCAGGAGGGGCTTACCGATACCGAACGTAAGAAGCTGGAGAACCGAATTAAATGCGCTTACTGCCGCTACATTGAAAGAATCAACCCAGTTCGTCGCAAGGATGGTCTTGCCCCTGCGCCAAGTGCCAAATAATTGGTGGCATAAATTGTCAAGATGAAAAAGAGGAAGAAGAAAGGGCTACATTCAAAAAGATGATGGTTAAAGAAGGCACACAGTTTGCCTGTGCCCCACCTGATCCATGTGGTTTGGGAATGCTTAATTAGAGACGGTTGAGTGAATACGCGGCTTGGGGAAATGTTTGTGCTCTTGTGCAGCCGGGTGCGGTAAATTGTGTTCCGATGTCCCAGAGGGTGCCACTATCGACTTAACTTGTATACAGAGTTGAGAATGTCCATCCGAGAAGGATTGCCTACTGCCGTGAGGGTGTGACGTATTCACGACCGGCAGAAGTTGTGAACAAAAAAAAATATTTTACGTGAAATAAATAAAATTTTAAAATTATTTAGAAAAAAATAGGGCAAAGGGGAACTGGAGAGATGGATGACACGTTTGCTTACAGTGAGGCAAAAATGTTCCAACTGTATTACATGACTATTGGGGAAACATGGCTCCATCACTACACGTCAGAAATTAAATACTTCACCGGCGACTCTGTTCCAGAGAAGGCGAAAATCGGCTGGAAAAGTCATTGCCACCTCTTGGAGACTTGCGATGCATAACTTTCCCCAACTGTATGGAAAACAGAACACTATAAATGGTAAGTGTGTTACTGCAACACACCAAAATGCGTGTTTTCATTGTAGTAATTTTTAATGCAATTTAAGTTGTGTTATAATGAAAGCACACAAAAAGGAAAATTTCCAACTATGTATGTATATGTAACCTCGCCAGAAAGTACAATGTGACCAGGACTCATGGTGTAATGGTTAACACACTGGACTTCCAACTCAGTGATCCCTTGTTCAAAACCTAAGGTTTCTTTGAACATTTTCCGAAAAAGAAAATATTTATCTAGTCCTCGCTCTCCGACCATTTGCCGCTTCGAGGCCCATCAAGCCCGAAATTTTGTTCTTTATTTTTTGCTTGATTGAATTGATTGTTTCTTTGTGTTGTGAATCCATACATGATAATATGCCATCCGTCTCGTAGGACCCATGTAGAATGGGAAAGGAGATGTTGAGTGGCTGGGACACTGGGTTCAGAGCCCAGTTTGTTAAGCATTACGCACATTACTTTCCCAATTTGGCAAATTTTCCTTCTGTTTGACTGATTGATACAAAGTGTGTTAATTATTAATAAGTGTGTCACTGCAACACACTTAAGGTGTCATTATAGTTTTTATTACTGACACGCAGTAGAACGTGTTATAGTTCTAACACAAATAAGGGCCTCAATTTCAAAGATCCAACGTGTTAAGTGACACACTTGCTGCGTGTTGTTTAGCACACTAGCATTTGCAGTGAAGGACAATTGCTGGGTAGTACTGTGCTGATTTATTGGTTCGATTTGATGCCGAATTGATGAATATACCATGACGACTTACGCGTGTCATCAGAAATCGTTGAATAAAAAAGTGGCTGATTTACGCTTGTTCCTCACCCATCCTTTATGAAAGGATTGCTTGGCGGAGAGCGATTCACGTCAAATGAGGCACAGTTTGTCCAACACTGGTGCTTATCATCAAACCTCCTACTGTCGATACAGAGCGCTCGACTTCAGAAATGGACATCGATGATTGCTGCTTTAAATTATGGAGCTACTGGGCTTTAGTTTCCTTTTCGTCGTTCACTGGCTACCTAGGTCATGTAATTTTGCAGCACTCAATTACTCATTGTGGTGCTCCTACTCGGATAAGTTTGAGTGAATAGTACAAACGAAATACAATTTCCATCCGTTGCTACACAGGAATGACTCTCGGACGTTTTACGAAAAAGTCAATCGTACATGCCAGAGCCATAAAGACAGAGCAGACGCCTGTAGGGATGAAGACTAGTAGTAGAGTCACAGTCAACGCTGAGACTTTGGAAAGAATAGTGTTTAACGGCGATGATAGACCTGACACCGTTGTCAGGCAGTATTATCCATTCGCAACGGACAAAGATGCAAGTGAATTTCATCCAGACGAACCGAGATGAAATTAAGCGGGTAATTTCGAAGCTTACAACTAATACAGCCGCTATTTAAAGCGGCTTGAGAGGAGCTGGTAGGGCGCATGCACCAGCTCATCTGTAAAATATGGCGGGAGGAAAGCATGCCTGATGAATGGAATCCACAAGAAAGGAGACCTCTATAACTAAGTCAACTACAGAGGAATAAGTCTCCTTAACATCGCATATAAGACTTTTCCTACCGTTCTGTGTGAACGCTTGTAACCTTTTGTGGATAATCTGATAGATTCTTAAGAGTTTATGAGTATGGTTTCAGTCCAGGTAATTCCACGATAGACCAAATCTTCACACTGCGGCAGATCTTGGAGAACAGACATGAATTTCAGGTCGACACACACTACCTTTTCGTCGATTTCAAAGCCGCGTATGACAGTGTCCATAGAGCCATACGGAGCCATGTCTAGTTTAAGGTCGGTAGCGAATTAACCGAGATCCTTGATGTCAAAAACACAAAGTGACGCGCTGTCACGTAATTTTTTCTTCGTGCTTGAAAAGATCATACGAGACTCAAATGAGGGACTGTCTATATCAAGTCTGCGTAGCTGCCTGCGTAAGCGGATGACATTGACATAATTGGACGAACGCAGCGAGACGTCATTGACGTGTTCGAAAGCATTGAAGCAGAAGCGGCTAAAATGGGTCTTTCGGTAGATGAGGGTAAAACAATGTAACGGGTGGCCCAATTAAAGTGTTACATGAGGCAATCCAATAACTTTGAAAACGGTTGGCAGAACGGATTGTGACAGCCCGCATTCGAAGCGTTAGTCTATGCGAATTTTTTCTACGGAACAGTACACGCCACAAAAGTGCGCCGTTATTGTGCAGCTTTACATTCAAAACAATTTTTCAATTGTGAAAACACAACGTGCATGCCGTTCACAATTTTGAAGTGAGAGACGCGCCTTCTCACATGACCATTTGGCATTTGCGCTAAACAATTGTGGACACCGGTAATCTTGGCAATGCCAGTCATCAAAAAAGAGAGCGTGCGAAACGGTCTGATGAGAATATTGAGGCTGTACGGGCTTCAGTTGAGACCTCACCACGAACACCGAGTCGCCGCCGTACCGCTCAGTTGGGCATCCGTCGCAGCTCACTGCAACGCATAATTCGGTATGATTTGACGTTATTTCCGTACAAAATTCAAATTACTCATCGATTATTGCCAACCAATAAGTCATGTCGCTTGGATTATGCGAAATTCATCGTGAACTTGGCTCAAACCTATGCCGATTCTTGGCAAAAAATCCCCATGAGCAATGAGGCTCATTTTTCGTGAAATGTCAATGGTCAACAAACAAAATTGTCGGTTTCACGCCGCTGAAAATCCTCAATTAATCCACGAAAAACCTCTCCACGACCAACGCGTAACTGCTTGGGCCGGAATTTTTCGCGGATGGGGTCATTGGACCGTTCGGGCGATGATGATGATAACAGATTTTTTGATGCCAACTTTAGCGGAACATGGCATGGACAGCTTCTGGTTCCAACAAGATGGCGCCACGGCCCACACAGCTGGAGCCATCATCGCTTTATTGCGCCGTTAGTTAGAGGATTGTCTAATTTCCAAAAACGGTAATTTTGACGTGATTTGACGCCACCGGACCTTTTCTTGTGGGGTTTTCAAGGTCCAAGGTCTATGTCAACAAGTGACGGACTGTGGAAAAGCTCAAGGCCAATATTTGCCGCGAAATAGCTGCTATAGAGTCCGCAACACTTCGCAAAGTGATGGAAAATGCTCAAAAACGGGCTCATTGCGAAATAGATACGAGCTATACAACGCTGTGTCCACCTTTGACATCTTTGCTAAACTCGACAGATTATGCAGGATGACTTTGGAGAATGCCGATAGTTTTGATGTCAAAAAAGGATTTAGACATGGCAATGGGCTGTCGTGTGATTAATTCAACATCATATTAGAAATGATTGTGCAAACATCACTGGCCAGAGACACAATCTTTTTCAAATCCTCGCAACTCCTTGCATACGCCGACGATATTGACATAATAGGTAGATCACAGCGAGATGTCAACGAGGCGTTTGCAAATATTGAGGCGGAGGCGGCGTAAATTGGTTTTTGGCAGTTAAGGAAGCTCACCACCGACGCCTTGGTCAGAACGTTTGTATTGGCAGATATAAGTTCGAGGTAGTTAAGGACTTCGTCTACCTTGGCTCCGCAGTGACCTGGAACAACGACATCAGTTCCGAAATCAAACGCAGAATCACTCTTGCCAATCGCTGTTTCTTTGTGCTCAGGAGGCAATTGAGTAATAGAGCCCTCTCCCGAACGACAAAGTTGACTCTATATAAGACCCTTATCATCTCGGTCCTGCTGTAATTCGCAGAAGCATGGACTCTATCAAAAGCGGATGAGGAGGCCCTTGGTCGGTTCGAGAGAAAGATTTTGCGCGTGATTTTCGGGCCTATAAACGCAGACGGGGAATGGAGGAAAAGATTCAACCACGAACTTTACGGGCTGTACAGCGACATGAGTCTGGTCAGGCGTCTACAGATTCAACGCCTAAGATGGCTGGGCCATGTAGAGCGAATGGATACCACAGCTCCAGCCCGGAGAGACTTTGAATCCAACCCCGAGGGACAGAGAAAAAGTGGACGGCCGCACATAAGATGGCGCACACAAGTGGAAGGAACCTCACCCAACTGGATGTTCGGCAATGGAAAAGGCTAGCAAAAGACCGTGCAAGTTGGAGGGGCATGTTGGTTGAGGCCCAGGTTCACCCCGAACTGTAGCGCCCGTTAAGAAGAAGGAGAAGATTTGCCCAGTTTTGCATTAAAATCTCCTAGAACTATTTTTGTATCGTAGGTGGGACATTGGGCATAGGTTCTGTCTAGGAGATCGCAGAAGTCGTCTTTGAGCCGATCGGCCTTTCCTTCGGTTGGGCCGTGAACGCATATTAAGCCAATGTTCCCGAAATTAGCTTTGTTACGGGTTGTTATGAGACGTTCGCTTACATCCCGAAAACTTAAGACTTTTTCTCGGAGTTTTCCTCGAATAACAAATCCGCTTCTAAATAAGCGTTGTGTTTTCTCCTTGTCGCAGTTTTTTATCAGTCTTTTGCCTGGTCCATCTCATCAGACTTCCTGGAGTGTTTTTGTCCCAATAGATTGCCTGCACCCGGCCTGTTAAGTGACCTCACATTCCAGGTGCAGACTCGCATGTCATTTAATCCTTTGCATGGGTAGTCAGCATTGTATCCGTCCGTATCCGAGGCTTGTGATTGCTTCGCATCAATTTAATTTTCCCGTGATAGGGATGTTATCAGCTTCTTTACTCTGTTTGCTCGCTCACTTTCCGCTAAGAGAGGTTAGACAGGAAAATAAAATGATTTTTTACTGAAAATCCCAGTCTTTCATCGCCGGTCCGGGAACTTTTCACCTTTTATTGAAGATAAATGTGTTTGGAAGTCCCTTTACTTTAAAATCCGAACTAGTCAAGCCGACACCGTTCAACTGCTCACATTCGATTTTTTTGCGATTTAGTCGGTTAGTCACTCCAGATACCAATGGAATGTGGTATGGCATAATCCATAATACGTACATCGGTTGCAATGAAAAAGTTAATTAATTAAAAGTATTTTCATTTTGGATTTAGTATGATTAGTGCCAATTAAAAACTTCCACAAAGCCTTGTTGTACATATGTACATACAACAATGTAGTGTAGTATCTACAAGCATGCAGATATTAAAGCAATTTCACAATCGTATTTTAATTATTCCCCATTTGTCGCAGGTGTCGACTATCTCATTTGCAAAAGCTCCAACGTTTTACACATGAGATGACCGAGTTCGTGACACCTGGCCCTTCCACTGTTGCCATTAACGCTAATTCCGTGTGTCGGTGAACATGAAATACTTCGCTTTAAATCCAATTCAACGCGATATAATTCTATGACGTACATACTACATATAACCATCACTTCCGAATGATTGTAGGCTACCATGCCTCGTAAATATTTCATGAAGATTAATACCAAAACACTTAGCACCACGACTTCACCATCACCATCTCAATCAACATCGCCGTCGTTACCACTTTTAATGTCTCTCATATCTCTAGTGTTCAATTAAATTTTAATTGACTTCCCCGTTATACACGGACACTACGGATACTACGGATAGTACAAAATCGAAAAAGCAGGAAAACCAGAATAAAAAAACATCGCGATAAATGCTCGCTTTGATCTCACACGACACAACTGTCAGGCCAGGCATAACGTCCACATACGACTACTACGCGTTGCACGGATGTGGAGTATCTCCCAGGTTGGAGGCAACAAATGTGGAGTACTTGTGCGGGTATCGCATGACGTGTGGCAAATTAAATAAATCACAATATCGTGTCAATTGTGCCCCAAAGAGCTAAATACCATTTACGATATAGAATACGATACTTACGATATTACATATTAATTAAACATTTGTATCCGTAGTTCAGTAAAATATATTTTTTTTTTCGTTTATGTAGTGCGCCGTGTATTTGACTTGTCATCCCCGGTGCAGTACATCCTGGTAAACATGGCAATAAATAATTCTGTCCGAGAGGAGGAGGCTTTCGAGTACCACTGGGACGACGCAAACTGTAACCAGTTTTGGGGAAAATATCTGCAGTGATTCAGTCGTATGTATCTCTGTTTTGGATTATGGGCTCCAGGCAACAACGGCTTGGACAAGTGGCCAAGCTGTAATGAGGTAAATAGAGAGAAAGAGCAAAATTGTAATCGTATGCGGCGTGCCGCTGCTGCTGTTGCTAGTACGGATGCAGGCCTGTTGGGGAGCCGGGTACTAAATCTTCCTTCTGCCGTTATTTGTTATTTTTGTTTTTGCCCGTGGTTTTCATGAGCTCAATGTGCCGTCAGTTGATTAATTTATTGTCGACCGAGAGAAGTTGTTAATTTCTATTGGCATTCGCCACGGAATGAGATCTTAGTTGCGATATGTTTTCGTGCCACACGAATTAATCAACAATGCCATTGGTATCTGGTATCTGGTATCTGGCATTCGTAGGCAGGGGTACATGGTTTACAGGTGAGTGCCCGTGGATGCAAGTGCGTGCAAGGGCGAAGATTAGTTGATATTGACAACGTTCCAGGTGATTAATCAAATTGATTTTCGAGTAGGCGAAATTGTAAAGTGTTAGCTTCACAGGTTTCTCAAAGGTGTGTTCATTGATATATTCTCCTTGAGGCAGTATGGAAATGTATGAACAAAAAAAAAAACAGAATACCAATTGTCAATAAAAAATGTTCATTCTCATTCGATATGGGTTCCCTTGGGCATACCCAAGGAGGGTGGAAAGGTACTTGAAATTTTCGCGTAAATAATGCACAATATCCTCTGTACGCTTTGATTTGCAAGATTTCGCATAACACGCCGTGTTAATGGTAGAACTTCGTTATAAAATCAGATCGACATTGAATCACTGCGAACTTGACAAATTTAAACTACCCGCGCCGTGCTAGAATATTTCCCAAGTATGTAAGACGTGGCAATGGAGGGAGCCATTGAATATACTGTCGCGTCGTTCGATGGTTTTAAGTCGTTAATAATCGACGGAATTTATTTTGCTTTTCCGCAGTAATGTACACATAAATCAGTTTAGCACTTGTGTATCTCTGTCTTCGCTTGGGGTGGAAGAGGTTTTCATTGAAAAGATATGCAAAAAGGACTACTTTCTCGTCAAAAACTTCTGAAATGCTAATTTAGCCTCATTATTATTGAGGGTTAGCGATAGAGGGGTAGAATTCCATTTGTTTCCTAAGAAGCAGCATGCTTGCCAATGAAACACATTTTGTGAGCATAAGATTTTTAATCTGGTTCACACCCAAGCATGCTCGATAGGAAAGGATACCCGATTGACATTTGATATTTTAGAATTTAATTTTCAGCAGTATCTTAAGGTATCGTAAATTGGACTTCACTGCAAATGCTGGTATGATAAACAATATGTAGCAAGTGTGCCATCCGACACACTTTAAGATCAAGTGTGTCACTTACCATTTTTGATCTTCGAAATTGAGACACTTATTCATGTTTAATTGACCACCAGCCAGCCAACCTTACCACCAGCCAACCAACCTAGCTACCAGCTAGCCACCTTTGAACCAGCCAGCCAATCTTGCCATCTGAAAGAAATGATTGCCACCAGCCAACTAACCTTGCCAGCGGCCAGCCAACCTAGCCACCACTTAGCCAAAATGGCCACCAGCCACCATCCTTGCCGATGCCAGCCTTTCTTGCTACTAGCCAGCCAATCTAGCGACCTGCCAACCAAGTTGGCCACCAACCTGTCAAGCTGGTCACCAGTCAGTCACCCTTGCTATTAGCCAACCAACCTTGCTACCAGGTAGCCAATTTAGCCACCTGCCAGCCCACTTGGCCACCAGCAACTACCCAGCCAACCTGGACACGAGCCATCCATCGTTGCCACTAGCCAGCCAACATTGCCACCAGCCAACCAACCTCTCCACCAGCCAGCCAACCCGGCTACCGGGCAGCCATCCTTGTCACTAGCGAGTCAACCTTGCCACCAGCCAGTCAATCTAGCCAGCTGTCAGCCAACTTGGCAACCAGCCAGCCAACCTGGCCATTATCCAGCCAACCTGGCCACAAGCTTGCCAAACTGGCCACCAGTTAGCCAATCTGGCTACCAACCAGCCAATCTGACCACCAGCCAGCCAATCTGGCCACCAGCCAGCCAACCTGGCCTCCAGTTAGCCAACCTGGCCACCAACCAGCCATCCTTGCCGCTGCCAGTCACCCTTGCTACTAGTCATCCCATCTAGCGACCTGCCAGCTAACTTGGCTACCAGCCAGCCAACCTCGCCACTACTCAGCCAACGTGGCCACCAACCAGCCAACCTGGCCACCAGCCATCCATCTTTGCCAGCCCTTCTTGCTACTAGCCAGCCAATCTAGCGACCTGCCAACCAACTTGGCCACCAACCAGTCAAACTGGCCACCAGTCAGTCATCCTTGCTATTAGCCAGCAATCAGCCAACCTGGCCACCACTCAGCCAACTTGGCCTCCAGCAAGCCAACCTGGAAATTACTCAGCCAAACTGGCCACCAGCTAGCCAAACTGGCCACGAGCCAGACAACCTGGTCCCTAGTCAGCCAAGCTGGGAACCAGCCAGCCATCCTTGGCACCAGCCAACCAACCTAGCCACCAACTAGCCAACCTGGAAACACCCAGCCAACCTGGCCCCCCGGCAGCCAATACTAGAGGTACGATCTACTTCGTTGCCACTAGCTAACCAATCTTGCCACCAGCCAGCGAATTTAGCCACCTGCCAGCCAATTTGGCTACCAACCAGCCAACCTGTCCACTATCCAGCCAATCTGGCCACCAGCATGCCAACTCGGCCGCCAGCCAACCAACAAGCCAGCCCCATTCCACTAGCCAGCCATCCTTGCCACCAGTTAGATAATCTTGCCACCAGCCAACTAATCTAGCCACCAGCCAACCAACCTCTCCACCAGCCAACCAACTTCTCCATCAGCCAGCCAACCTGGACACCAGCCAACCTCGTTGCCACTAGCCAGCCAACCTTGCCACCAGCCAACCAACTGGAAACGAGAGGGCGGACGAGTTTGCTAGGCTGGGATCAGGTGCAAACTTGGCGCAGATCGCAACTGAAGTCAAAACGCCACTCAGTGCGCTCTACAGAGAGAGAGAGAGAGATGGAGCTATTAATGAAAGTCAATAAGCGATGGTGTCTCTTAGATACATGCGCAACGGCGAGACCGACTTGGCCCGTCTATAATAAGGAAAGGATAGAAAACCTTGGTCCGTCTATAATAAGGAAAGGACAGTGCCCTCACTGGGCACTGCATGCTATCTTACCATGCAGCTCGACTAGATATTAAAATATTAATTGGCCATAACGGACTCCACGTAGTCTAGGTGAGACTTGACTTTTCGTCAGTAGGGCACCCACTTACCTAAACCAACCTTCTCCTCGCCCAACTCGACTTAACCAGCCGTTCAGCAGAGACATGACCTTAACGAACAGGTTATTACCACCGGAAGGTACTAGTTGCACTGCCATGATTTGAAGCAGTTTCAGCCGGTGCCCTCAAAAGAGTTGCTACATGTTGTTTTCCCTGCTCAAATATATGGCCGATCCCCAACTACCCCATAAGTCAGAACAAAAAAACCATAAATGCAGAAAACCGTAGGAGTATCGCAGATTATTGGTTGTAAATGGTGAGTTGTTAAAGCTAAATAGTAAAAAATAACGGTATAGCAGCCATCCTATTCTTTTTTAATATTTTTTATTATTTTTTATTATTATTTGAGTTATTCTTAACTTAAGAAAAAAGAAACAAGAAGAGAAAATAACCCTTATATGTAAACGCAGCATTCGTAATAACATGTGACGTCTTGTCTTTGTCTGTGGGCCGCTTTAGCATACAACTGAACGTGTGGTAATAAAGAAATATCAAAGTACCGTTTCAATTGTGTGTATAAAAGAGCGACGCGAATAGGAGTATATTGGCAGTCTTGCGAAGACAGTATAAGCATATAAACTACAACGCCTTTTGGAGCTACACTGCTAGCAAAACAGCTTTTTTTTTTTTTTTTTTGCGAGTGGACAAATGGAACAACATCGGTTGGCCATTTGGCCCTCTGAATCTTTTTGGGGTTTCCTCTGGATTACTTTTCTTTTAAAAAAAAATAAAAATGTGGTCTAAGTGCGACCCGTAAGGCCCGCACGACTAACTTCCCAGTGGGAAAAATGGAAACACCCATTCCATTAAATTTTTTTTTTTTTTGATTTTTAACCGCCGACGCAAGAAGAGGGGTGTTATAAGTTTGAGGTGTCTTTGTGTCTGTCTGTGGCATCGTAACTCCTGAACAAATGGACCGATTATAATACGTTTTTGTTTTTCTTAGACGAATAATGGGTAATGTATCGGTTCTCGTCCGATCACCGCAATCAACTAGCATCGGGTGCGGTCAGTACTTAGATGGGGAACCGCTTGGAACCACCGCACGTTGTTGGCATCAAGCCGCCTATTTGCATTCGCTCCATGTAACCCAGAGTAAAGAAACGCACACTCATATGCGCACATTAACAATCTATTGCTCATAAACTGCTCACGTGCGTGTGCAATTTCGATTGCTTCTTCTTCTTAGCGGGCGCTGCAATTCGGGGTGAACCTGGGCTCAACCAACATGCCCCTCCAACTAGCACGATCTTTTGCTAGCCTTTTCCATTGCCGCACATTCAGTTGGCTGAGGTCCCCTTCCACCTGTGTGCGCCATCTTAAGTGCGGCCGTCTTCTGCTTCTTCGTTCCTCGGGGTTGGATTCAAAGACTCTCCCGGCTGGAGCTGTGGGGTCCATCCGCTCTACATGGCCCAGCCATCTTAGGCGTTGAATCCGTAGACGCCTGCCTAGGCCCATGTCGCTGTACAGCCCGTAAAGTTCGTGGTTGAATCTTCTCCTCCATCCCCCGTCTGCGTTTATAGGCCCAAAAATCACGCGCAAAATCCTTCTCTCGAACCGACCAAGGGCCTCCTCATCCGCTTTTGATAGTGTCCATGCTTCTGCGCCGTACAACAGGACCGGGTAGATAAGGGTCTTATATAGAGTCAACTTTGTCGTTCTGGAGAGGGCTCTATTACTCAGTTGCCTCCTGAGCCCAAAGAAACAGCGATTAGTGATTCTGCGTTTGATTTCGGAACTGATGTCGTTGCTCCAGGTCACTGCGGAGCCAAGGTAGACGAAGTCCTTAGCTACCTCGAACTTATATCTGCCAATACAAACGTTCTGGCCAAGACGTCGGTGGTGAGCGTCCTTTTTTGATGGCAGCATATATTTAGTTTTGCCCTCGTTTACCGTCAAACCAATTTTCGCAGCCTCCATCTCAATACTCGCAAACGCCTCATTGACATCTCGCTGTGATCTACCTATTATGTCAATATCGTCGGCGTATGCAAGGAGCTGCGAGGATTTGAAATAGATTGTGCCTCTTGTATTGGCCAGTGATGTTTGCACAATCATTTCCAATATGATGTTGAATTAATCACACGACAGCGCATCGCCCTGCCAAAATCCTTTTTTGACATCAAAACTATTGGTAAGGTGTTCACCGATTCGGATCGAGCAGCGAGCATCCTCCAAAGTCCTCTTGTATAATCTAACGAGTTTAGCAGGTATGTCAAAGGTAGACATAGCGTTGTAAAGCTCGTCTCTAATTACGCTGATGTATGCGGCTTTGAAGTCGACAAATAGGTGGTGAGTGTCGACTTGAAATTCATTGGTTTTTTCCAGGATCTGCCGTAGTGTGAAGATTTGGTCGATGGTGGACTTCCCTGGCCTGAATCCGCACTGATAATGACCTATCAGCTTATTTACAAAAGGCTTTAGGCGTTCACACTAAACGGCAGAGAAGATTTTGTAGGCGATGTTAAGGAGACTTATTCTTCTATAGTTGGCGCAATCAAAGGGGTCTCCTTTCTTGTGGATCGGGCATACGATGCTGAGACTCCATTCCTCGGGCATGCTTTCCCCTAACCATATCTTACGGATGAGCTGGTGCATGATCCCAACCAGGTCATCCCCAGCTGCCTTGAAGAGCTCAGCAGACAGTCCGTCTGCGCCAACAGCTTTATTCGACTTGAGCTTTGATATAGCAATCTTAACTTCGTCGAGGTCAGGGGAACAGAATTCTCTGCGGTCTCCGTCGATTAGAAATGGATCATGCTGCCTGACAGCGGTATATTGACTAACATCGCCGTGATACAGTCTGCAGAAGTGGTTTTTCCATATTGTCAGCATCGACTGCGGTTCTAGGTGTCCGTTCTCATTCCTGCAGGCTTCCGTTCTGGCTTTATAACCTTGGCATGTTCGCTTTATCTGTTGTTAAAACTGTCGAACGTCACGCCTGTAGTAACACCTCTCCAAATCCTCAATCGCGCGCTTCTCGTGCTCTTTCTTCTTTCTTCTAAGAAGCTTATGCTCCTACCTTCTTTCTAACTCGTAGAGCTCACAAGCTGCTCTTGTTCTTTTATGCAGCGAGGCCTTATATGCATCCTGCTTCGCTGTGTAAATCCTCCTGCACTCGTCATCGAACCAGGTGTTTCTTCGTGGTGGAGCCTTGAAACCCAAAACTTCGGATGCAGAGTTTTTCAGGGCTTATTTGCAAAGGCTCCACTGCTGTTCTATTGATAGTGTAGAGGATTCAGGTGTATTGGAGAGCTTAAGGGAGACGCGATCGGTAAAAGCACGAGCGGTTTCTGGCGTTAGTAGCTTTCCAACGTCATAACTTTGTATTCTTACTCTACTCCGTTGCTTTCGTGATATCCGTAAGCGCACCTTGGCTACTACAAGATAGTGGTCCGAGTCGATGTTAGCCCCTCGGAAAGTTCGAACATCAAGAATAGTGAAGGAGTGTCTGACGTCGATCGCAATATGATCAATCTGGTTGGTAGTCGATTGATCAAAAGACCGCCAGGTGCCTTTGTGTATATCGAGGTGCGGGAAGCGCTTACTGGCTGGAAGGGGATTTCGCCCTGTAGCAAGATCAATCAGCCTGTGTCCGTTATCGGAGGTGATGTCGTGTAGGCTATGTTTGCCGATGACTCGTTCAAAGATGCTTTCCTTACCCAGCTTAGCATTGAAGTCTCCTAGTACAATTTTGATGTCATAGCTGGGACATTGGGCATACGTTCTATCTAGGAGATCGTAGAACTCATCTTTGTCGGGGTCATCCTTGTCTTCCGTGGGGGCGTGGACGCAGATCAAGCTGATGTTAAGAAATTTGGCCTTGAAAGCTTCGGACTCTTTGCCTTAGTCCACCTTCGACAACAAATCCGCATCCAAACAATCGTTGCCCTCCCTCCCTATAGCAGTCGCCGTAGTAAATATCGCAGTTTTTCATCCGCTTAATACCCGGTCCATTCCATCGCATTTCCTGGATGGCGGTGATGTGATGTCCGCTTAAAATGCTCACTGCCAATTACTCATAAGTGCGTGGATTTAATAATTGCTCGTTGGGTAGTGCACACCAGGGGTAAACAATGAGATACCAATCTTTTGGCTTTGACAGGCATTTTGACAACTAGCCCCTACAAACGCGTTGCGATTCGGCGGCGTCTTGACTATGTCATTCTACCTTGTTCCGACCTGGTACCGACATCTTGACTCTACACATCGACGTCTTGAGACTATCATTGTGTTAGTCAAAAGCGTCATTTTTAAACGGAGAATAACACGCATAGTATCGGTGTAATAAAAACAAAAAAAACCAACCCCTGCGGGGATCAACGGGTAGACGTACGAAAGATTGGTATCTCATTCTTTATCCCTGGTGCACACTCACGGGCAGCTCATGAGTGTGCGTTTCCTCACCCAGTCACAACATTGTCCGAGCAATCTCATATGTATCGGTTGTCGTCCGATCCCCGCAATCAACCAGCATCGGGTGCGGTCAGTACTTAGATGGAGGACCGCTTGGGAATGACCGTTGTTAATTTTTTTTGCTTATTTTTTAGTTATTTAATTCCTAACAAAACAACAGCTGCTCCGATTTTGCTGAAAACTTATTCAGTACTAAGTTGCGTAATTACGCGTGGAATGAAGCCAATCTTATGTCAATACTGTTTTTGGCTCTCGAGATAATCGAGCGGGAAATTCCGAAACGCACTTGCGCACATAGGTGCATACACACACACATGTATGTATGTATGTGTGTATGTTGGCGTTACAGTCCATGAAGGACTTGAGCCGAGCTTCTCTCAATCACCCATGTTGTAGGTGATTTCATTTTCCCATAGATGACACACACATACATCTCTATAAAAACCTTGGATTTGGATTCTGGTGACCTTGAAACGTGGAGATATGTCAAAATTTGGAATTCGCAAAATCGGCCCCATTACAATAACTTCCCACTGGGAAGTTAATAATAAAAGTTCATACATTGAAACCAAGGTCTTTTTAGGGTTCCGTACCCAAAGGTAAAACGGAACCCTATTACTAAGATTTCGCTGTCCGTCCGTCCGTCCGTCTGTCACCAGGCTGTATCTCATAAACCGTGATAGTTAGACAGTTGAAATGTTTACAGATATGATGTATTTCTGTTGCCGCTACCACGACAAAAACAGAACAAAATGAATATTTAAGGGGGGCTCCCATACAACAGACATGATTTTCATCCAAAAAATCCTGCCTGCAACCAAGATCTGTCATTTGATGAGGTAACATACATAGTCTCTTTCATATTTATATATACAGATGGTACGGAACCCTTCGTGCGCGAGTCCGACTCGCACTTGGCCGGTTTTTTTGCCCGCCTACAGCCGACGACCAACTTGATAGCTACAAGAGTGACTACAAGTAGTTACAACGGTGTAATGGGGTTGTGTTTACTTCCAAAGCGTTGTAAGCATACTGGTGATTACTCTACGTATAGTGTGGGTAGGGTGAACCACTTTAATTTAACATCGAGTACCATCGAGTAGAAAAGAAAACTGAAAAAAAAAATTGTTTTTCAATTGCATTAAACCGAATTTGAAGACAATTGGTTTAACCGTTTTTGAAAACAAATGTGGGCGTAAAACGCGATACCCTAAAAAAAGATCTCATTACGCCTCAATTAAATATTTCCTTCATCTGTAGCCCACGCTATGCATATACATATGTACATATGTATCTACTGCCAGTTTCAGTATATTTACTTGGGACGTGTACAGCAGACTATATAACCTCTGTTCCAGGTATACCTGTTGGGGTGAGTCTTATGAATTTCATTACTTTGACGCGAGAATGGAGGCTGCAAAAAGCATGTATTTTAGTAGAAGTATATGGTAACTATATAGGCGGCGTGTCGCAGTGATTTACGAGTTTTGAAAGTGGTGATTCCAATTTGGATGACGAATTGGAACGACGGAAGGTCGACAAAATTCAAAGGCATAGAATCAGGGAAATAGTTTGATAAGCGCCCATGTCAAAAGCTGATAAAAAATGATAATGTCGTTGGGAGTTAAGTTGTTAACGGTAGGAGAGCGCCCCTAAGTCAAGGAAATGATCCAAAAGCAAGGAAAATGTGACACATACACCGCGAAGGGCATGGGCAACTGCTTTAGATACAGCACTAATGGTAATAAAGAATGGTTTCATAACGGCCCCAAGTACGTGAAGTCATGGGATAAGCCCGGTCAGTCATGAACATCAAAGGCGAAGCCAAATATCCGTAGATGCTTATACACTGTGTTGGGCGGGATCAAAAGAGCGTAGTCAACTATCGTATAAGCTACTTAAAAGAAATCATTAGTGCAGATCTCTACCGACTACTATTAATTCGTTAGAGCTGTGCATGGCTTGAATACTTCAAAAGACGCGACAAAGTAATTTAGCAGCACGACAATCCTCTTCCCCTTTTCGCAGAACCGGTGAAAACATACTAGGAAATGGTCACATGAGAAGTTTTTACCACCCGCTGTGGTTCTCTATACAGCTCCTTCTAATTATCGCTTATATCCGGTGGATGGCATATGGCTTGTCCGGGCAGAAGTTTAATTTTTATGAATGTTTTCCAAGAAAGGGTCGATTTATGGATTGAATTGAATGGCGAATGGTGCTTGTTTTGCCAGAAAATCACTTGCAAGTAAGAAGTGATCACTGGTGGTTAGTCATTAGTAGAATTAAAATGTTTTTGTTCAAAGTATAAGACCAGCTTCTTTATGGACATTCGACTCGTGACATGTTTTTTGCAAAAGCGGCAAATACGGCTCTGCTTAGACGGTGCTGTATCTTTATATTGTTGCGGATCCGGACCGACGACGACGGTTGCGTTCGAATTTCGCTGTCAAACTTTGGAATGCTCTGAGGCAGCTAAAAAGGAAATTATGGTAACTTTCAGCGGCATACTGTCGAATGTCAATGCCAGACGTAAGAAGGGGAACGTCTGACGGCGAACATTCGAGAGATTGGACCGAGGGCTATACATATAAGTGAGAACACTCGCCCTCGGGAGTATTCAGTACTGAGTGTTCTATTTTGAGTATTCAGTATTGAGTATTCAGTATTGAGTATTCAGTATTGAGTATTCAGTATTGAGTATTCAGTATTGCGTATTCAGTTTTGAGTATTCAGCATTGAGTATTCAGTATTGAGTAATAAGTATTGAGTATTCGGTATTGAGTATTCAGTATTGAGTATTCGGTATTGAGTATTCAGTATTGAGTGTTGAGTATTCAGTATTCAGTTTTTTAAGAAAATCTGCTATATTGTAAACACTGACCAACGAGCCTTTTAAGCACATGCTACACGTTTACGTTTACTTCTACTAAGAAGTTTACGTTTGGCTTAAGGACATACGTACACACATGTATGTAATATGCGCTAGGATGGAAGCATCTGTATAAATACGAAATAAATTTACATGCGTTCCTTCTTCTTCTATTGAACGTCAACGTTAACTTCGTGTTTCTGTTTGATAAGTCCCAACAAGTATTCAGTATCACTGATTAGTCGGTAATCCAGTGGGAAAGTAGTCAAGCCATCTAGCAAGTTGCCGACAGTTGTCGAGACAAAGTGTGTAAAAAAAAGTGTGTAAACTATAATGCATTAAGTGTTGTAAAAGTTTGCGATAAAGGTGAAGCGCCGAGATAATTGATCTGAGGTAGAATAATAATGTGCAGTTTATCGCAATCCAGTGGTCGGATCCTATTCTGGACTACCTATTCATTTTCGTAATGATATGTTTTGTAAATTGTACTGAGCCACAATCGGTTCACGCTTCCCTCCATAAGCCAGCTGTTTTGGCACTATGTGGATCACATGTCGATAAAAAATCCGACCTCTGCGATTTCAGTCTTCCTTGACATAGCTTAGTGCTATTATTCGTTCCGTAGTAACATCGCATACCAACCTCTATCACAATACAGTCATTTGTCCTCCACGGAATTTAATGTCATGTGGCTAAAATGCACACTTCGTAAGCACTCCGTTCACTACTGTTTTCTTTATAGAAACCCTAATCTAGATGCATTCGACGCACTATATGATTCCATCCAAAGAATTGTTTCCCTGTTCCCTCGCACTGAAATCGTTTTAGCGGGCGATTTCAATGTGCACAATTCTCGGTGGCCTCGACATTCTGGACAGACAACACACGAAGGAAGGTATGTTGGAATTTATTTTTGCTGAATCAATTCACTCAACTTGTGAATGAGCCGTCGCGTATCCTCGATGTTGCTGGTCGTATTGGCAACAAACTGGTCTTGTTTCTTACCTCCCTCTTACCTAACATATACAGGATTGGTGTATTGTCGCCCCTAGGCTCGTCCGACTACTGCGTGATATCAGGTAAATTCTCGAACTACCATTATCCAGTTAGATAGAGAAAAAGCTCTTACGGCCAACTGATGCGGCTTTAACAACTTCTTTCGGATCTTTAACGGGTCGTTGTGCTTCTTCGACAACGACGTAGACGTCCCAGCTGATATTATCGCAAATATTATCCGAATCGGCATGGTCAATTTTACTCCTAGTGGGATTAAAAGCAACCGGTTAAAGGATAATACGTGGCTTGGTTTGAGCTGCATACAGGTTATTAGGTTAAGGGAGCTAAGCTTTCAGGCCTATAAAGCAAACAGTCTGAAGAACACCGAAAATAGTATATACATATTCTTTGGTGGCGTTACAGCCCACGAAGGACCAGAGCCCAGCTTTTTGCAATCATCCATGTTGAGAGTTGAATGCCGATTCCGAACGTCGTGAGTCGAGAAGCTCTTTCATGGCAGGTATACTACGGTGGGTTTTTCCAGTACCCCGCCGCGCCGAGGAAGGACGGGTCAAAATAAACATTCGGTAGCGTTGGTTTTATCGAATCCGAACTCGCTCATCGTGCGTCAGAGCTCAACATATAAACCACTACGCCACGGCGCCCTCAAAAATGTTTTTCCTATTAAGTTTAATAGCATCAGACCAAAGGATAATACGTGGTTTGACTTGAGCGGCACACAGGCTATTCGGCTAAGGGCGCTAAGCTTCCGGGCCTATAAAGCAAACAGCTCTAAGGAAAACTGAAAAAAGTATAAACGAGGCAGAAATGACTGCAACACACCGACGGGTTAAATTTCAATCCAACCCAAAATTGAGACGTAAGATCCTTCAATGTCCCAAAGGTAGCAAAAGCTTCTGGTTGTTTTTAGAAAACATAAATAACTCAGTTACGTCGTCTACACCGACGCTCATCCACAATGACATTCCAGCCTCTTAGACAAGGCTAACTAACCTACATACATGCTGCCCACTTCGCAGCCAGTCCACAGCTCCTAGCCTGTCTCCGCCTGTACTAGGGTGTATCAATTCCACCATGAGACAAATCCACTTCCGCGCTCGTACAGTCGCAAAGGTTCTCAAAGACCTCGACATACACAAAATCCGCTGGTCCAGATGGTATTGCCTCATTAGTTCTGAAGAGGTGTTCTTCTACGGTGGCTGAACCACTGCGTAAACTATTTCACCTTTCGTACTCTACTGGGCTCTCTCCGAGCCCAGAAGGCGAATCTTCTTCTCCCTCCAACTACCGACCCATTACAGTAACATCCCTTCTTGCCATGGAAAAGCTGATTAACCTTCAGCTTATGAAATATCTTGAACCACGGAAACTCCTCAATGACCGAAAATAGTTGCACTGGATATTTCTTAAGCATTCGACAGGATTTGGCATAAAGCCAAATGTGTGCTTTCGGGATCGATGAGGCTCTTCTCCATATATTAGAAACTACCTTTCGCACCGTTCAATTCAAGCTGGTTTGGAAGGGTTCAGGAACGCTAGCGTTCCCCAGGGCTCCGTATGTCTCCGACACTGTTTCTCATTTTTATAAATGATCTCTTGTCTGCCACTTCTAATCTAATTCTATACTTCGCCGACGACAGCTTGTTAAGCTCATTAAATTCCGATATCAACAATATCATTGCATGGGGTGAGTAGAGTGAAATTAAAACCGAGTGCTGCCTCCTGTCGCTAAAGCGTATTACTAACCCGCAGCCATTTTACACGAATGGCACTTGCATCTCAGAAATCGAAAAGCTTTTCATACTGGGTATGTGGGTTGCTGACAATCTTATGCTGCGAAACGCCTAGGCTTCTTACACGGATACAAGAAACATTTCTCACCCTTAGATCTGGCTATCATTTTTAACGCGTTCATTCGCCCTAAATTAGAGTGTAATGCTGCGAATGTGAGTGTGTTAAACACGCAGCAAGTGTGTCATTCGATACATTTTTAGATTAAGTGTGGCACTTAACACGTTGGAACTTTGAAGTTGAGACACTTATTCGTGTTAAAACTATAACACGTCATGAATGAACACTTAAATGACACCTTAAGAGTGTTGCAGTAACACACTTATTAATAATTAACACACTTTGGATCAATCAATCAAACAAAAGAAAAATTTCCCAACTATATGCAACCTTGCCAGAAAGTAATTTGCGAGTCGGATCAATGGCGTGTAACACACTATGGTGTGTTACGGCAACACACTTACCATTTGCAGTGGCCGCTCATACCTAGTCCAAGACCTTAGTGTTGCTACTAGAGCGAATACAAAATTGCACTATAAAACTGATAGGCGACTCCAGCATTACTAAAACATTAGATCTGCCGGGACATCACAGGTATGTTTCCTGCCTTTCCCTGTTTTACGGTTATTTCCACAAAACATGCTCTGATCAAATAGCCAGTTGCATTCCGCCCCTTCAACGTTTCTCCCGCAAATAAGGTCTTTCTAGGTATGCTCACCAACATACCCTGAAGCCCGATTTTGGACGTACCGTCAAATATAGAGAATCCTTCTTTAACCGAACTTCTTCAACTAATCTGAAATTCCCTGCCGGATTCGGTCTTCCCCCCTCAGTGTATCATGCAAGCATTTAAGATCAGTGTCCATCTGCATCCCCTCTATCGCTCTCCCTATTTAGCTTCTGCCCGCACTGTGTCATTGACATAATAGTCAAAGTGTCAAAGTCAGTCATGCTCAGTTAGAATTGCCATTTGGTAACATCCGAAGAATGATAAGATATTATTGAATTTTTCCATAAAAGTTCATGTTGTGTGAAAACTGTTTTTTCACGCACTTTGATCATTTTACGGTCGTCAATCGACCTACTGCGCAAGCAATGTAAGCCATAGTGACCAACTTTCCCCTAATTTTACGCTATTCGAAATTAAACCACTTACACGCATGCTTAGAGAGCCTACAGAGGATAATATGGCTGCAGTTACCATGATTTGCCCCTTTGTCGCCATGCGCGGATTTATTATTATACACAACTGCCGGATTTGGTTCGATGAGCAGCCTTAGGTAATACAAGAGCTTCCATCGGAGTAAAATCGTACCATTAAGAGGGTTGTGCAAAGTCCGAAACAAATCGTAGTCAGACGCACAAGGTCCGGGCTATACGGTAGACGCATTAATACTTCCCAAGCAAGCTCTGTCAATTTATTCTCAGACCAACTCCTTTTGGCCAATTCTAGTCGTTCTAATCACCATACACTCAACATCAACATGTTTGCCGCCAATCCAGGCCTTGAATCGTTACCAGCCTTTGACCATTAACGCTTCCGTTGGATCGGATTTAATCCAATATTCATAGTCTGAAATAATTCGCTACAGAAGGGATCGATTTCATTGCTGCTCAGTAGCGTTTCAGTGATGGTAATTCGGTCAATCAAATTTCTTCCATGTGGCAGCCAAACATCGAGCTTCTTTGAGTAGCCTGCTCTTATTAGAAAACTTGAGGCTTAGTGTCTCCGTTATTTCCTGCCAGGTTGGGTCGCTCCTATTCCACGAGCTGTGTAAGTGTGTTGTCGTAACACACCAAATGGTGTGTAGTAATTTTTTAAGAACACAAAGAGGGAAATTGACCAACTATGTACATGTGTATGTGCAACTTTGCCAGAAAGCAAAATGTGACCAGGACCCATCTGATCCCGTGTTCAAATCACACAAAAGTGAAATTCCCCCACATGTGCAGCCTTGCCAGCAAGCAAAGTGCACCCATAGTGTAATGGTTAACACAATGGACTCCTAACTCAGTGACCCCGTGTTCAAGTCCCAAGGTTCCTGTGAACAATGCCCGTCCCCCGAGCATTTGGCGCATCGAGGCTCTTCAAGCCCGAAACATTGTGCTTTGCTTTTTGTTTGATTGAATTTTGTTGTGAAGTAACATCATGATGATCATGCCGTCCGGCTCGAAGGACCAATGATGAATGGGAAAGGAGAGGCTAACTGTCTTTTCCTTTTGGTAGCCGCGGACCTTTCAGATTACTTTGAAAGTAAATGAAGACTGACTACAGAAATGATCCTGTGAAGTACAGTCTTCGAGGGCGCCGTGGCGCAGTGGTTAGTGTGTTGGACTCCGGCGCACGATGAGCTAGTTCGGATCCCGATAACACCAACGCCATCGAATGTTTAATTCGCGACGTTCCTCCTCAGCGGGGTACTGGCAAAACCCCCCGTAGTAAACTTGCCATGGAAAAGCTTCTCGACTCACGCCGTTCGGGATCGGTACTAAACTGTAGGTCCCTTTCACCTGTGTGAAAAATAAATCACACACAACATGGGTGATTGAGAGAAGCTTGGCTCTGGTCGTTCATGGGCTGTAACGCCACCAAAGAAGAGAAGCCGCGGACCTTGAGATTTGAACTCCAATCACTGTGTTGAGGGTCCAATTTGGTAACCATTACGCCATGGATCCGACTCGCAAATTATGCAAGGTTGCATATAGGTGGAAAATTTCTATTTTATTGGATTGATTGATCCCGAGTGTGTGTTAATTATTAATAAATGTGTCGCTGCAACACGCTTAAAGTGCTACTAGAGTTTTTATTCATGACACGTAATAGAACGTGTTACAGTTTTAACACGAACAAATGTCTCAATTTCAAAGATCAAACACTTAATCTTAAAATGTGTCGAATGACACACTTGTTGCGTGTTGCTTAACACACTAGCATTTGCAGTGTGGTGGTCGTTGATGTCGTTCTTTTCACGAGAGGGAGGAAAAATAATGGCATGATTTAGCTGGAGCTAAAAGGCAATCCAATCCCGTTATTCAAGGAAGCTAAGTACCTGGAATTTACCTTAGACGGCAAGGTTCTTTGGTCAAAGCATGTTGAGTCAAAAATAGGGCTTATTAGCGGTAAAGATCTTCTGGATCTGCATTGCAAAGATAAGATCCACAATCTTATATATGTACATCGGTTGTCTGGTGGAACGGGCTAACACAAAAATACGTCGCAGCCTCTTTCGCGAAACTTCGAAGAACGATTTGTTTCAGCTGTACCGGTGCTTTTCCCAACACGCCGGGTGCTGCTCTAGATGCTAAGGTGAACCTTCCACCCCTTGTTATTTTTATCAGAGCGTGCGCACTGAAAGCCATGTCTGGCATTAAGAGAAATGGTTTTCAGTACAACTTGTATTGAAATTACAATGCGCTTGCGCAAAAAATATCCTACGAAGCTTGCTCCATGGATATGCCTTCCGCCGCGATGAAACCTGCCAACCTTACTTACTTACTTACTTAGTTGACGTTATAGTTTGGGGTGAACCTAGGCCTCAATCAACAAGCCTTTCCAGCTAGCACGATCGTTTGTTAGTTGTCTCCAGTGTCGCACGCACAGTTGGTTAAGGTCCCTTTCCACCTTTGTGTGCCACCTCAGATTCGGGCGTCTTCTGCTGGGTCGTCCCTCAGGGTTAGACTCGAAGACTCTTCGGGCCAGGGCTGTGTTTTCCATTCGCTCTACATGGCGTAGCCATCTTAGACATTGGATCCGCAGACGTCGTACCAGGCCGATGTCGCTGTACAGCCCGTATAACTCGTCGTTGTATCTCCTTCTCCACTCCCCGTTTATATAAACGGGACCATAGATTGAACGCGGAATTTTCCTATCAAAATGACCAAGGACCTCTTCATCCGCTTTCGTTAAGGTCGAGGCCTGTGCGCCATAGAGGAGGACTGGGATGAACGTCTCTATTGCTGTTCTATGGTTTGTGCAGTTTACATGGGCTCTTGAAAGAGCTGAAAGGAGATAGGATCGGCGAAGTTCCGGGCGGTGTCTTGCGATTGCATCAATCTTTTATGGTCCTACTCGACTCGGCAGTGTTCTCAATATTCACACACGCACCTTGGCAATGATCCGAGTGCGCATTGGCTCCTTGGAAAGTTCGGATATCCAAGATGCTGGAGGAATGTCTATCGTCGATCGCAATATGATCGATTTGATTAACAGATAATTGATCAGGTCCCCTTATGGATATGGATATATTGGACGTGGGAATCGTATGCTAGCTACTAGGAGATTACGCCCCGTCACAAAGCCTCATTCCGTTTTCGGACTGGTGTCGTGTAGGCTGTGCTTTCCTACGACTCTTTCAAAGATTTCCTCCTTACCCAACCTCGTGTTGAGATCTCCTAGAATAATCTAACATAGCTGGGACATTGAGCATTTGTTCTATCTAGAAAGCCATCTTTGGTCTTTTCTACAATGGGGGCGTGATCGCATATCAAGCTGATGTTCCCGAAGATAGCTTTGATGCGGATTAATATAAGGCGTTCATTCACATGCCGGAAGCATAGGACTTTTTGCCCGCGGTAATGACTTCTTGGACCTCTTGGATTGCGGTAATATCTGCTTTATAGCTGCATAGGGCAATTTCTAACTGTTCGGCCGCACCCGGTCTGTTGAGGGACCTAACACTTCAGGTGCAGAACTGTCCTTTTATACGTTTGCGGGGGCCGTCGACATGTATGTATGTATGTTGTTACAGTCCATGAAAGACCAAAGCCGATCTTCTCTCAATCGCCCATGTTGTGTGTGATTTTATTTTCCCAAAGGTGAGAGGGACCTACAGTTTATTGCCGATTTCAAACGGCGAATTTTGAGAAGCTTTTTGACAATTATACTACAGGGGGTTTTGAACCCCGCTGAAGAGAAGCGCCGTGAAAACATGTGCGATGACATGGCTGTTGTCGGGATTCGATCCCGGGTCAATATGTAGTCCGTCGGTTAAATACGAGTCTTGTGGCTGTCTTTGAGTTTCACACATTTTTACGGTTACGGCTTACTAAGCCACAGCGCAACCGACTAAATCTGTTTTTTGGCGTAGAAAACTCGCCATTCGTCTTTCCCCGTCTTTAATTTCGAGAGGAAGTCCCTAGATAGCACTACGAGGAGGTAGGGATGGGAGTTACTAACAGTGCTGCAAGATGTTCGTTTGCGGTGGCTCTTCCCGCTTATTAGCAGGCCGGCATCCGTCGGCGTCGGTTGAAACTACCCTATCAATGCCTTTGTTAGTCTTTTGCCATTCAACTTGCCTTTAATCCTACTAGGAGACGGGAAACATGAAGGTGTCTGGCGAAACGCCCCTTCAACAGGTACAAATAAGATATTGTTCCCCTCGTATTAAGTTGATGGCGGAAGATCGATTAGACGAATTAGTTGACCTTACCCTTACAATCCCAAATCCGTCGCGCAGTCTGAAGATACATATGCTAATATGTACTCGTATATGCATGTATGCATGGGGTATGAGTACAGATGTTGATAGAGAGTTTTCGCTTCAATACTTTGTGTTTTTTAATTAGTAATAAAGCAACAAAGAAGCATGAGCTTTTGGAAAGTGTGACCTCCAATGCCTGACAATCAACCTACATACATCTGCTTTCCCGCATTACCCGAACACTTTATTCGCACGAAAGGCCACTTAGCCAGAGTCATAAGCACTGCCAAGAGGATTTCGACAATTTCAGCTAATTTCAACATTTAATCCGCCGAAGAGATTTTCTCCACTGTTGAACTCAGTATAGATTATAAGATTGTCACCCCTAGTTCCCGGTTTAGAATTCAGTGAATGGCTCATTCCATCCACCACATTGTTCACTTCGCTTGCAAGCATGGCATTGTATTGATTTGGAACCGTTCTTCTATCCAAGGGAGTAGATAGTTGACGGGAGTACTAAATGCGCAGACGTATGGTAATGTTAAGGGTCTTTGTCCAACGATGTTTAAATCTGCTCTTAAGCCGATTGCATAACTAGCTTATAAGTTCCATCAAAAGAGGGGAATCCTAAGAAGTACCAGTAGGTTTGTAACATCTTCTCTTACATACTGTCTCTTAAATATTTAAGAACATTCATTCAACGGGGCCTAAGCATGTATAAGCTGAAACGTTGAGTGAATGTGGAGACTCAAAATAGGACACATGTATGTAGATGTTGGGAAGGAACTGTCCAATAGGTGGTCGTATTTTGAAAGCTAAGGCGAAGGACTTGTTTTTGCAAAAATCTTTCCAAATAAAAAAATTAGATGATTACGTGGCAAGACAAGACTGCTTTTTGAATTTCAAGCGCCGGTTTGGAATACACTACCTTAAGGTGTGTAGGGAAATTTATATCTAGAGACACCTGAGCGTTACACTTTGAAAAGGGGAGAGGGAGCGAACAAACAGAGCAAAGAAGTTGAGCGCATTTAACGTGGCAAATGCCAGCTTCGACCTCTGTCCCTGCTCAATGCAACTTGACACACAGTCAGGAAGTGAACCATTGTGTACTTCGACCCCTTGATCTTGTGGAAAGAGGAAGCTGGCCCTGCAGGTTGGGGGTCGTGCTTAGGGGAAAAAATAAAGCGTTGCGGATACGACGACCCCTGTAAACGATAAAATGACTTGCAAGTCTGCACCTGGAATGTAAGGTCCCTTAACAGACCGGGTGCAAGCAATCTATTGAAGCAAACCCTCAATTGCTATAAAGCGGATATAACCGCACTCCAAGAAGTGCGATGGGATGGACTAGGTAATAGGAGGACGAAAATCTGCAACGTCTACTACGGGAAATCCTACAAGGAGAAAAAACAACGCCTATTCGGAATGCGGATTCCTTATTTGAGGAAAACTCCGACAAAAAGCCTTAAGCTTTCGGCATGTAATCGAACGCCTCACAACAATACGCATCAAAGCTAAATTAAGGAACATTAGCTTAATATGCGTTCACGCCCCTACCGAAGAAAAGGATGATCGACTCATAGACAACTTCTACGATCTCCTAGACAGAACCTATGCCCAATGTCCAAGCTACGATATAAAAATGGTACTAGGAGATTTTAATGAGAAACTGGGCAAAGACACACCCTGGCGGGACATAATCTCCTTCTGGCTGGCACACAATTCCCGCACCTGATCAGTCGACCATCAATCAGATTGATCACGTTGCGATCGCCGCCAGAAACTCCACACTCCGGCATCCCAGATGTACGAACCTTCCGAGGAGCCAACATCGTATTGGTTCACTACCTTGTTGTAACCAATGAAGGATGCCACAGAGTCGAGCTGGACAAAGGAAGTTTGACGTCGGAAAGCTACAATCGCAGGAGACTGCTGGGGTCGTTGCCGATTGAGTTTCCCTCAACCTCTCGCAAACTCCGATGTCACCGGCACAATCTACAGAGCAGCAATGGAGCATTGCCAGCGCACCATCATAGACAGCAAGCCCATGTAGCAAAGAAAACCGCCTACAAAGCCATGCTACATAGACGGACGAGAGCTGCTCGTAAACAGAAGTAGAAGAAAAGGAGAGTGGAACACACGCTATTAAGGAAGAAAAAAAAAACAGCGTAAAGTCGAGCAGATAGAGAGATGCTACCACAGGAATGACGCTTGCAAGTTTTACGAAAAAGTAAAACATTGGCATGTTCGTTAAAAAGCCAGATCGGAAACCTGTAGGGATGAAGACGGACAACTAGCAGTAGAGTCACAATCGAAGACAAGAATATGGAAGGAACTGTTTAACAGCGACAAAAGGTCTAATACCGCTGTCAGGCAGAATGATCCGGACGAAGACGCTAGCGAATTTCGTCCACTCGACCTAGATAGAATTAAACTGGCGATTTCGAAGCTTAAGACTAATAAAGCCGCGGGCAGAGACGGCACGTCAGCCAATCTATTTAAAGTGGCTGGAGATGAGCTGGTAGGGCCTATGCACCAGCTTATCTGTAAAATATGATCGGACGAAAGCATGCCAGATGAATGGAATCTCGGAATCGTTTGCCCGGTCCACAAGAAAGGAGAACCCTATAGCTGCGCCAACTACATGGGAATAAGTCTCCTTATCGTCGCATATAAGACCTTTTCTGCCGTACTGTGTGAACGCCTGAAACCCTTTGTAGATAATCTGATAGGTTCCTATGATTATGGTTTTAGACCTGGCAAGTCCACAGTAGAGAAGACCCAGTCATTTCAAATCGACACCTATCCCGTTTCGTCGATTTCAAAATAGCGTATGACAGTGTGCATAGGGACGAGCTATATGTACATAGTCATGTCTAGTTTTAACGTCCGGTGCTCCGGTAACGAATTAACCGAGACCTTTGATGTTAAAAAAGGATTTAGACAAGGTGGCACACTGTCATGTAATTTCTTCAACATCGTGCTTGAAAAGATCCTACGGGACTCACTGCCCAACACAAAAGGTACAATTTATTTCAAGTCTGTGCAACTGCTTGACGCAATCGGACGATCACAGCGCGACGTTTGTGAAGCGTTCGAAAGGCAGAAGCGACTAAAAACGAAATATACATATGCTGTCAACCACAAAAGACGTACAACACCGACGTCTCGGCCAGAACGTCACAATTGGCAGCTACAAATCCGATGTGGTCAAGCACTTCATCTACTCTCCCTAGTGACCAGCGACAAAAATACAAGCGCTGAGGGCAATTGAGAAGTAGAGCCCTCTCCCAAAAGACCAAGGTCGCACTACACAAAACCTTAATCATCCCGGTCCCTCTCTACGGTGCAGTGGCCTGGACCTTAACCAAAGCGGATGAGGAAGCTCTTGGTCGTTTCGAGAGGAAAATTCTGCTTTCAATCTATGGCCCGGTTTGTATAAACGGAGAAGACCTAACGACGAACTTTACGGGCTGTACAGCGACATCGGCCTAGTACGACGTCTTCGGATGCAACGTCTAAGATGGCCAGGCCAAGTAGAGCGAATGGCCCGAAGAGCCTTTGACTCCAAGCCCGAGGGACGACGAAGCAGAGGACGACCGAGTCTAAGGTGGCGCACTCAGGTGGAAGGGCACCTTAACCAACGGGGAGTGCGTCACTAAAAACAGCTGGCAAAAAATCTGGTTTGAGGGTCAGGTTCATACCAGACTATAGCGCCACCTAGGAAGAAGAAGGTGACGCCTCAGTGATCGCACAATTATTCACGTTTTGTGAGCAAAAATACTTGAGATGGAAATCACAAACGAACGACTGTACAACGCTTATGAGTTTGGCAAGACCAACGTTGCCTCTTGTGTAAACACTGCACCAGACAGGAAAATACGTAAGAAAAGTGTGACAACGCAGTTGGGCCACGCGAACTTAAGACTCTTATCACCGAGAAGGCTGCTAAGCTACGATGCTCTTTGAACTAAAAGACTCCGCATGCACGACATCAAACATTTTTAATACATGGTGTCATACATCGTTTGTAAACGGGGTAAGGACTGGTTTCATTCTTTAAAATGACTTGCCTCCAAAAGCCGTTTTATTATTAGATGTCTGACCAGCGCACTCGACCGTCGAGGAATTGGGCTCTGACGACGGGAACATTTTTTGTGTCTTTCTCTCTCCAAACCGTGCACCAGCTATCCAAACAATGGACTAGATTCCAATAGGAGTAACACAACTCTTTTATCGCAACCAATTATTGGCGGGTATCGTGGCTGAAGACGGTTCCTCGATTCACGAATTACTGCAAAAGCACGATCGTCGTAATACAATTTTGCTATTAAACATCGTTTGGGATGGGTGCGCTCGAAGCGATTTACAAATAGCAAGCAATGAATTGATAAATTGGATGATAATCGGCATGCTGGCGGAATTGGTATTTCGATATTAGTACTGCTGCCATCGGTTCCTATTTATAATCTAATCGCCGAAGAGACCCAACAGCGGTTGACAGGACATGCATCTGACTCTACTTTCTTAGATGAAGAAATGACTGCATGGAATGCCGATTCGATTGACGAACATGAAAGCTTGCGTCAGGTTATAGCCTTCCATTGATGATCTAATCACTCGAATATGGATAAGTACCATGCAAGCCTTTAACTATATATGCCACAAATACGAGGTGTGGCATTTAAGTCCCGGGAATTTGTAAACAGAAAACAATCAAATTAAGTTTGTCGCTAAATTTTACTATCGACCTTCCCAATACATAACGAATTCAATGTAGCTCCCACGATTCGAAGCACCCTTGATAATCCTCTAAATTCAACTGGTTCAAAACCTTGACTACAGCCTCTTTGGCCTTCTCTGCCCCGCCATGATGAGTTCCGTAGAGGTGTCACTTCATGTTGGGGAATAAACAAATTCGCAGGAGGCAATATAGAAGCTATAGGGTGGTTTTGGCCAACAACTCTTGTGCAATCAACGACGAATGGGCTGTCGTATTGTAGTGGTGTAAGATAAAGTCTTTCATTGCGAGGTCGGATCGCACACGGAAAACACGTGCTCGTAGCCGCCAACATGGAACTGTCCAGTCACTGTCTGGTCGGTAGGAACATAGTCACGATGAGCAATGCCGCGGTATGAGAGGTAGCGGGAGCTCCTTCACGTGGATCGTTTTCTACGTATGTTAAGCAACACGCAGCAAGTGTGTCTTTAGGCACACTTTAAGATTAAGTCACTTAACACGCTTGATCCTAGAAATTGAGAGACTTATTCGTGTTAAAACTATAACACGTTCTATTGCGTGCAATGAATAAAAATTCTAATGACACCTTAAGTGTGTTGCAGCAACACACTCATTAATAATTATTGGATCTATTAATCAAACAAAAGGGAAATTTCCCAACTATATGCAACCTTGCCAGAAAGTTATTTGCGAGTCGGATCCATGGCATAATGGTTAACACACTGGACTCTCCTCTCAACCCAGTGAGTAGGTCGAGTTCTTGTGAGCGACGGGAAATCGACTGCCTCGGATTCTCCTGCACAGTCTCAAGTACAGTGGCGATGTTTTCGGCAGATCTTGCGTTTCGTCGACATACGGGTGTTGGCTTATCGTTTACTGAACCAGCAAATTTCCCCACAACACTATTCATAGTCCTCCCGGCGATTATAGCGACCGTAAAATAGCGAAGCACGAGGAACGTTGCCCGAACAGAGCACTCATTTTGAAAAAACAATTTTATTGTTTCCATATGTTGTTAAACGCCATGTCCATCCATGGCGATTTGGCGAAACACACTTAATAAATGGCAGCCAAACTGACAGATGTTGATGACGCTACAAAAGTCGACTTCTACGATCTCCTCGATAGAACAGATGCCCAATTTCCCAATTACGATGTTAAAATCGTACTGGAAGACTTTAATGCAAAACTGGCCAAGGCAGCCGTTATTGATTGGCAAGCACAGCCTACGCAACATCACATCCGAGAATGGATTTAGGCTGATAGACTTCGCAACGGGGCGAAATCTTCTAGTTGCTAGCATGCGTTTCCCACACCTCAACATCCACAAAGGGACGTGACGATTTCCGGATCAATTAACCGTCAACCAGATTGACCACATTGCGATTGATGGCAGACGCGCGTCCGATATTCTGGATGTACGAACTTTTAGAGGAGCCAACATCGACTCGGACCACTATCTTGTGGCAGCCAAGTCGCGAATATGCCTGGCCCAGAAAAATCGAGTAAGGCCAGTGGCATACAACGTCGCAATGGCAATGCTACAATCGCAAGAGACCGCTAGAGCCTATGCCAATCGCGTCTCCATCAAGCTCTCGGGAAACCCTTCAACACCTTCTCAGACCGTACAACACAAATGGACCCGTTGTCAACAAGCCCTAGAAAGATCTACTTCTGAGGAACTGGGTTTCAAACCGCCACCAACCAGAAACCCATGCTTTGACGACGAGTGTAGGAGGGCATACGCAGCCAAGCAGCAGAAACCTAGAAAGCGCTGCTTCTGAGGAACTGGGTTTCAAACCGCCACCAACCAGAAACCCATGCTTTGACTACGAGTGTAGGAGGGCATACGCAGTCAAGCAGCAAGCCTATTAAGAGGCGCTGCATAGAAAGAAAAGAGCTGCTCGTGAGCATTATGAGCAGAAGAGGAGGGAGGAGCATAAGCTCGCGATCATAGAGATGGAGAGATGCCATCGCAGGAATCACATTCGGAGGTTTTATCAACGAATAAAGCAAACATGCCAGGCATATAAAACCAGAAAGGAAGCCTGCAGGGCCGAAAATGGCAACCTAGTAGTGGATTCACGTTCGGTTCCAAGAATCTGAAAAGACTACTTCTGCAGACTGTATAACGGCGATAACGAAACAGATCCCGCTCCCGCTGTCAAGCAAAATGACACATTCACAACGGACGATGGTAGCAGAAAATTTCATACCCCTGACCTGGACGAAGTTAGGAATGCCTTTTTTAAGCTTAAGTCCAAGAAAGCTGCTGGAGCAGACGGACTACCTGCCGAGCTCTTTAAGGCAGTTGGAGATGACCTAGTTGGGGGTTTTCCCGATCTACAAGAAAGGAGATCCCCTTGTCTGCGCCAATTACAGAGGTATAAGTCTCCTCAACATCGCTTATAAAATCTTCTCTGCTACACTGTGTGAACGCCTGAAGCCGTTCGTTACTAAGCTGATTCGTTCACATCAGTGTGGTTTCACGCCCGGGAAGTCCACTATCGATCAAGTACGCAAACTGCGGCAGATCCTGGAAAAAGGCAACAAGTTCCAGATCGAAACCCACCATTGGTTTGTCGGCTTTAAGGCATAGCATACATAGAAACGAGCTATACAGCACCATGCCTAGTTTTGACATCCCTACCACACTTGTCAGATTGGCAGGATGACATTGGAGAGCTCTCGCTGCTCCATCAGGGTCGGAAGCCACTTGACCGATACATTTTATGTCAAAATAGGTTTTAGACAAGCCGACACGCTATCGTGTAACTTTTTCAACATCGTCCTTGAAAGGATCGTGCAAAACTCACTGGTCAACCACCATCTTCTTCGCATATGCCGATGACATTGACATAATAGGATGAGGTCAGTGAGATGTCATTAAGACGTTTACGGGCATAGAGACGGAAGCGGTTAAAATGGGACTGGCGGTAAATGAGGGCAAGGTCAAATATATGCTGTCATCGAAAAAGGACACGAACCACCGGGGTTGGCCAGGGCGCACATATTGGCAGTCAAGATCTCCAAAATAACTCTTGCCAACCGATGTTTCTTTGGGCTAGGGGGGGCAATTGAGAAGCGGAGCCCTCTCTCGGAAAACCTAGATGACCATATACAAGACCCTTACCATCCCGGTCCTGCTTTGTGGCGCAGAGACATGGACCTTATCGAAAGCGGATGAGGAACGTTTTGAGAGAAAAATTCTACGTACGATTTTCAGCCCGACCTGCATAAATGGGGAGTGGAGAAGACTTAATAGGGAATTGTACGGGCTGTACAAAGACATGAATGTAACACGGCGTCTGCGGATCCAACGCCTTAGCTGGCTAGCTCATTCAGAGCGCATGGATATCATAGCTCCGGCCCGGAAGGTCTTTAAATGCAACCCTGAGGGGCGGTCGGGGACGACCAAATTTAAGGTGGCGCACGCTTGTGGAAGAGGGCCTCAACCAATAAGGCGTGCGACACTGGATACTGCTGTCGAAATACCGTGCCAGTTGGAGAGATTTCTTACAGGAGGCCCAAGTTCGCCATGAACAGATGTAGCTTCAACAGTATGGCTATCAACTGTCAAAGTTCAGAACTTCCTATTGGAAGATCCTATAGAAGTTCAGAAGTCGCTATTGGAAGACCCATGATATGTATGCATACGTATTTAACAACATAGATTGCTCGTAAGATACTTTAACTCAACTCTCTCTAGTCCTTACTGTAGTTGCATTTTGGACGTTCAGTTTTCTTCACATACGCCTAATACCGCTAATTCTGATCCGTCAAGCTAAGTGATTCCTTCCAAAATAAATAAAAATCAATAGAACCAAATGAACGATGCAAACCAGCGTGAGGGCTGGTTCTATATCCGCACACCACGCAGACAATTTTTCCAACTCCCCTTAAGCCATAATATCCATATCTGGAAATGTCATATTTCTAAAAACTTTGTTATCTCTCCGTTACGCATGTTTCTATTCACAATGCGCGGTTCAATTTTAGTCTTGCACCCTTTTCATAACCCTTGTCCTCTGTAAAATGCCCCCAAACCGCATCTACCCAACAAAAATGCCATGTCCTTGCCCGCGCGGCATCGAAACACGGCACACTGGCAGCAGCTCACAATTCGCAAGAACATGAGTACACGACCATAACTCAATTAGACATTTCCAATTAGCGTGTGCGCTTTTAGTAACTTTTCCATCTAACCGCAAGCAACGCCAACAAATCCTCTTCGCCATCAGCAACAGCAACAGCACGACCCGTCGTCGTTCATAGCCTGCTCGACCTGGTTTGGCCTAACCTGATGGTGGGTTCAGCAGTTTGGTTCCGTCCACGTCATGGAAGTGTATACATTCGGTGTTGTGTGGCTTGCACCCCACAATTGGATGTAAATGGAAATTTTAATTACCACACGAATATAAAGGACCTTGCCGCGACATCAAGTTGAACTTTTCGCGTGAGATAAAGAAATGCTTCACGAGCTCCGCACTCTATCCGCTCTCTCATTTGGTGCTCCTCTCGCCTATGGCCGAATTGCCGCAAGCGGAATAAATATTCATTTCCTCAGCGCCAAAGTGTCTTGTGCTTGGGTCCTTTTTTTCCTTTCCTGTTGTTGCTTTTTAAAGGAGCAATAAATTAAGCGGAAAATTTAAACGACGCCAATTATGATTACGAAGCGAAAAATGGGTACAAAGCGCAGTAAGCAAACAGAAAAAAATGGAGAAAACTGAGGAAAAAACAAAACTCAAGCGAAAAACTTTAGCAACCCCTTTTGACTTCGATCTCGCTCTCAAGTGCTTCCCTCGTTCTTATAATCTGCTCCGCTGTATCGCCTCCTCAGCTGCCATCCGCAATGAATTGGGTCGGTTAAAGGGGAACTGTGTATAGCCTAATCCTGGCGTAATGCCATATGCTGTTCCACTGTTCGGGATACCTTAAAGGCGTTCAAGTTTAAGGACGTTTTTTTGTTTTCCCCTTTCGATTTGGTCTTTTTCCTCTCCAGGAATTCCCAATGGGAGAGAAAATTCATATTGGAATGCGACTGACAGAGTGGAGTAATCCCACCAGTACCTAGGATGAATATGTCCACGTCAGCATCCTTTCAGCGACGGAAATGTCTTCCGAGTCGTTTGACTTTAAAGCACACACCACTTCGTTCACGTTCGATTGTGACGATTTTGAATCCTTTTCATATGTATGTATCCCCTCTTCCGGGACCACGCTCATCGGTCGATAAAGCCCAAAGTACGTACGATAAAATCCAATCCGAATGATGTTCGTGGACATAGACATGATGGAACCATAATATGGAACTAAATGACCGTACGCTATCCGCTTGCCCGCCCGTATACGGGGACACGTTTGCATGTTGAGTTGTTTTGCTCCTTTTCGTGTTAGATACCATATCTCGAGGTTAGATGGCCACATATTTGCACAGTGATTCGTACAACATGTGTCGGGTGCTAGTGGCAGATCTAATAATTTCGGATGTCAACAGGTGCACGTGAGTATGATGTTTGCTTGTATCTGTGTTGGGGAAAGGAAAATCCACCGGCAAAGATGGAAAAACAATAGAAAGTGAAATGAAGAACCATGGCAGACTCTCGTCCTTGTTACCTTCCCTAACGATACTCGAACACTTGGCAATCTTCGTCGTTATCCTGGCTGATTTTACCACCGCCGCGTCGTATTGTACCGGGTATGTACATGGTATTGTTATGCGATTTGTCGACGTCATGTTTGGTCCTTTTGTGGTGGCGCGCTAGGTTGCCTTGTCGCTTACAAATCCTTTTTTTTTTTTTTTTGTTTTGCCATCGTCGTCATCAGCATTATAGCCGTGATCATAGTCGCCATCGTTGCTCCATCACGGTTCTCATTCTTTTGTCCTTTGGTCTTTCATCCTTGCTCTAGTCGTGAAAATGGATGGTGAGCGAAAGTAGACTTTAGTGCGCTTACCTACACATGAACTGTATACATACATACTAGAGTTCTATGATACCGTACCCGGGTACGCTCTGGTTCGGTGGCACTGTTGAGTGCAAACTTTTCGGGATGGATTTAATGAAGCTTCCTCGGGCAGCGTCGTTTTTTTTTTTCCATCCACTTTTCTACAGTGAGTTTATAAGAAACGACAGACGGAATTCATGAATTCACGAGCTCGCAGGACACTCTCGGTTGTCGGTTTCGGCTCCTGGTTGTACCGGAATGTGTTTTGTTTTCCAACGACCACCGTCATCGCCATCATCGTCATATTGGGGTTGAAGCACAAGGATTTCATTTCTCTTTCTATAGATTTGATCCCATGAGAGAGCGAGGAGGGTTGGTTGGATGAAACGATGAATGGATGGATGGATTCATAACGTGTTCATTTCAACGGTGAATGGCGGTAGCGTAGACTCTTAACGGTGTAGTCTCTATTATAAAATTATTTATTTTTTTTCTCTTCATACTTTTGTTTATTCCCCCTATATACCGGTTCACTCTAGCACTTTCGTCTCTCATTGCAGATACTCGTATGTAAGTATGTACGTCCAGGACATTTCAACAAATTCAAGCTGTTGAATGTTTTACTTCCGACAGCTCATAGAAATTTTATTTTTTAATTTTTTATTTTTAGCTCTTATGGATAAACGTGTGCTTATTTGACTGAGATAAACGGCTGTGTGTTAAAAGATTTCATAAAATTCCATTTTATCGTCATCATTGTGGTGGTTGTTGCCACTACAGCCGTCGCGTCGTCCTCGTGGATGTGTTTATGTTCACTGGATTATTAATAATATCCTGATGATGAAAAAATAATAATGAAGAGAAGGATCCTTTCGAGTAGTTTTACGTTTTACGTTTTACGAGTGGATGCAATGCTCCTGTATCACTTGAGTGTCGCTCGTGCGACATCTCGTTCGTTTTCATTTTGTTTTAATATTTGCCGGGGGTGGACGCGGTGTTTGGCGAAGTTGGTTTTAAACTTTAATGTTTTTCCTTTTTGTACTTTTGTCCAAAGTGGACGTAATGGAGAAATTGCATTTCCTCTCTCGGGTTAAGTGATGAATGAAGAGCAGGAAAAGTTATAATTAACTACGCTAATGACTGTTTTACAACACTAAATGACCTAACAAACGAATTTTGACGTAGGTCTAGATGGCAATCAACTGTTTACATTGGTACTTTCCGACTGTTTACCGAGGAAGCATCCGTTGGCATGATATACATATAGCAACACCGATACGTACATAGATACATATTTTATTACAATTACATATGACTAACTCTATTAGCAACTCTAACACAAACAAGCTATTACATTACTTGCCGCATCGAAACATCTTGTATGTAACTGAAGCCTTTGGTGGAGGCTTCTACTATCTGTTGGAGCTTCTCAAGTCGATTGAATCGATAGATGATATTGATGAAGCGACCTACCAGTTCAATGCAGCACTTACATATCTCATCCTTTAAAGACAGCTGTACACGCAGGACAAGTACACACAAGCGGTGTGTGCCCTGGTAGAATACGCAGCTGGAATCCATAAGGAAACAGGTGAGATCTCTGTTCGACAGAGCCAAACTGAATAATAGTTGGACTGATTATAGATCTTACTTACTTACTTAGGTGGCGTCCGTGGTGAACCTGGGCCTCAACCAACAAGCGTCTCCAGCCGGCACGGTCCTTGGCCAGCTGTTTCCAGCGCGGCATGCCCAGTCGGTTAAGGTCCCCTTCCACCTGCGTGCGCCACCACCGTGCTCTGCCGTGCCTTCATTCCGGGGTGGATCCGAAGGCTCATCGGGTCGGAGCTGTATTTTCCATGCGCTCTACATAACCCAGCCACCTTAGACGCTGTATCCTTAGACGTCGAACCAGGCCGATCTGTACAACCAACCCGTACAGTTCTTCGTTAAATCATCTCCTCCATACACCGTTTGAACAAACGGGACCGTAGATAGTGCGCAGAATTTCCCTCTCGAAACGACCAAGGGCATCTTCATCCGTTTTTGTTAAGGTCCAAGGCTCTGCGCCGTAAAGGAGGACTGGGATGATAAAGGTCTTATATAGTGTCACCTTGGTTTTCCAAGAGAGGGCTCTACTTCTCAATTGCCTCTTGAGCCCAAAGAAACAGCGGTTGGTAAGAGTGATTCTGCGTTTTATCTCAGCGCTGGTTTTGTTGTCGCTGGTAATCAGTGAGCCAAGGTAGACGAATTCCTTGACCACTTCAATGTTATATCCGCCCATGGTGACGTTCTGGCCAATACGTCGGTGTGGCCCATCTCTTGGTTTTACCCTCATTGACCTTGAGACCCATCTTAGCCGCTTTTCAAGCACGATGTTGAAAAAGTTTCACGACAGCGCGTCGACTTGTCTAAATCCTTTTTCCACATCAAAGCTCTCGGCTTGTTCATTACCGACCTTAATGGAGCAGCGAAAGATCTCCATTGTCATCCTGCACAGTCGGACGAGTTTGGCAGGGATGTTAAAACTAGACACGGCTTTGTATAGCTCATCTCTATACACGCTGTCATACGCCGCCTTGAAGTCGCCAAAAAGGTGGTGACTGTCGGTTTGGTATTCCTGGGTCTTCTCCAAGATCTGCCGTAGCGTAAATATTTGGTCTATTGTGGATTAAACTGGTCTGAAACCACACTGATAAGAGTCGATCAGGTTATCCACAAACGGCAAATCCACAAATACGGCAGAGAAGATCTTATATGCGATGTTAAGGAGACTTATTTCCCTATAGTTGGCGCAGTTATAGGGGTCTCCTTTGTTATGGTCCGGGCAAACAAGGCTGAGATTCCATTCGTCGGGCATGCTTTCCTCCGACCATACCTTGCAAATGAGATGGTGCATGCACCTAAACAGCTCATCTCCAGCCGCTTTAAGAAGCTCCGCAGACAGGCCGCCTTCGCCCGCGGCATTATTAGGCTTAAGTCTTGATATCGCTATTTTGACTTCGTTTAGGTCGGATGGACGGCATTCTCTTACATCGTCGTCCATTACGAACGGATCGTTCTGCCTGACAGCGGTATCTTGTCTGTCATCGCCGTTATACAGTCTGCAGAAGTGGTCTTTCCAAATCCTCAGCGTCGACTGTGACTCCACTACCAGTTCTCCATTTTCATCCCAGCAGGCCGCCGCTCTTTCTTTGTAGCCATGGCATGTTCGTTTTACTTTATTGTAAAATTTCCGGGCGTCATTCTTGCGGAAGCATCTCCATCTCTAATTTCCATAGGAAATCTCCAGATGGCACCACGAGGAAGTAGAGATGAGACTTGTTAACAGTGCCGCAAGATGTTCATCTGCTGTGGCTCTTCTCGCTTTCTAGCAAACCAGCATCCGTCGGATAGATGTTACCCGTACGAGGCCTTTGTTAGTCCTTTGCCATCCAGTAAAGAAGTCCAATTGACCTTACGATAACCGAATATAGCTTTTATAACACATATGTATAAATATCAGGAGAGGTATGCGTATGAGCCTTATTTTGAACTGAACTCGATGTACTGGCCTCTGATCGGAGCCGGTTGCATGAGCAATAAAATAGATCTTCTTAAGCTATCCCCGTTTCTTAAAATCACATATGTATGTACATGTACGGCCTTTGGTCGTTCTCAATATAAAAACTTTAAACTAAAGTTTGTTTAACAGGCTACAAGCTCCTCCAGGGTTTGAAAGAGCAGAATAAACGTTGGCATTCGCATAAATTCACATCGAAAATGGGCAGCATTAAATGTTGATTTTTTCCCTGATTTCTAAGGTAGCCTTACCATAAACAACAGGACGCCGTTGACTACAAACGCTTCGGGCGCCATGTCCAATCCTCCCCGGAGTACGATCATATACTATTCGGTCCGCATCAGTGGAGCTACAAAACAATAATAAATAAATCACAAATCTAAATCGGTCCATGTTTTCTCACGTTATTACCATGAGCAGAAGCAGGAGCAGGAGCAGAAGCATCTTGTGCCCAAATCGAGTAACATCAGCAAAACGATCAAAACGACATCAAATGCATGCAGTCGGACCGGACCATTCATCGTGTGTCCAATCCAACCGTTTGCCTTCATCCGGTCGTCCAATCGCCCAATCGTCCACCACGTCCAACCACATCAAATCGGAAATCGAAGAGATCCACCGCGCCAGCACACTTGAAACTCTCGGAACCACTCTGAGCATAATAATGGGCATAATCACCTGTTTTTGCTCCATGGATGTGGTAATGGTAATAAAAGTGTTTCGTACAGCACGGCGCGGCACGGCAGTGCCTGTTGTTGGTCGGTGTGCTCTCTCACGTTTTTTGCCTTCGATGCAGTGCCAGTGGAGCCTTTTCAAGCGATTGCCAGTTGCTTTGTTCTTCAGTTCGACGTATAGCTCGACGGTAGTTCGACGGTACATACATAGATACGACTTTGTGCATGGACTATTGCGATATCCATTTTGATTCACACTGGCGCTGACGTGCCGCACCAGCAACAACAAAGCGAAGGCACAACACTAGAAGACACAACCAACACTGGCTGGCACTGGTCGACCTGGATCTCTGCGAAAGCACCAACAACAAGAACAAGATGAAAAACCAGAAAAGAAGAGGAAACAGAGAACAGAAACGGAACCACTCCACTTGGGCTCGCTCAAATACTCGTATCGAGATTGAAGAGCTCCTCGCTCGTGTTCCTCCTATTCCCGGCAATTTTTCTTCAGTTTTATAGGTTTGCGGTCACCCCGGTCTTTCCCCCGATGGCTTTCAGTCGTTTGCCAATTAAATTGCCGCAGTTATCTGTAAGGTGATGCCAGATTGGGCTCGACACAGCATAGCGCGCACCCGGTTCGTTTAATTGCAAATGACTCGGTGCCCGATGATGTACTGGCCGGACTGGTGGTACTCGTACTATTGCTGCGTTCGGGTCGCGCAGGTTGGCTTGGTGCGCGGTTGCATTGGCTTTTGTGGTTTTTGAGGGTTCAGCTAATTAAATCGCATTGCAATGTAGGGAGGGGAGGGACATTTTAACTGCTTTTTTGTGCGTCTGACTTTGGTGGAACCCGGTAGCCTGAGGCTCTTGGTTATGCTCCATCACGACTTGTTGCCCGTAACGAAATGTGCAATTCGAGATGCTCCAACGGATTGCGGGCGTAAGCGAAGATGAGTACTCGCTCGTCGGTAACACTATCTGCAAAAGGATATAATGTCAACTTATTGCGCTACCGTTTGAATACGTGGCGTCGGCAATGAGAAGCCAAAGCACCTGCCTGCGAGTCTAGGATTTGACGGCGGCGACGGACTATTAATGTAATCCGGTGGCAATCGGCAACCAGATGGGCACTTCTCGGTTGGCATTTGAAATGGTGGGGTGGAGATTAAAATTCTAAGTTATGATCGACTGGTAATGTCGTAGTAGTGTCGTTGCGGCGGCGGTGTCAGCCCGTGCTGGCACTGAACGGCTTGAGGTGAATTTACGACGGTGATTGGGCCATACAGTGATGGCAATTCAGTGAACTTTGAGTGGGAATACATAGATATTTATCGACGCTGAGGCACGAAGGTGTAATCGGAATTTATTTACTGACCATGAATTGGATTGGAATTGGTGCAGTGGAACGCAGTGCGTTGGCTGTGATGCCTTTGGGGGTTTGTAGTTACATTCTCTTATGGTCACCACTGGTTGGATCTATTTATCTTCCGGTAAACAAGGATTTACGGCAATTGTTCTTCTGTAAATTACGAAGGCTTTTGAATAGGAGAACGAGAGACGAATTTGTTTTATCGAAATGACAGGATAGCAGGATGGCACTTCGACCAGATGTGTACTGAAATGTTTTATGGACTGTGAGTCTGAAGTGTCAGTAAATCAACTTGGAACTTTCTCCATTTCACCAACGTACTTACGATAAATAGTCTTAGTTATGAGTCTGTTTTACGCATTGTTTTTGGAAAGGGTCGAAGTTTAACGACAGGTTGTAAGGAGGTCGGGAATGGCTTAAATGAAGCACGGAGGAGTCTTTAGATTGGAATGACATAGTGAGTGGTTCTATGAAAAAGCAATTAATTGCTAAACCTACAAAGTGTTCTACCGGGCGATCCATGCGCTTGTTATTTACTTGTATGTTCGTAAGTTGTGAGTGCATGTTGGAAGATAGGCTCCCACTATGAGCATCCCACTATGACGAAATCTTCGGGTCTGATTCGAAAACGCGGTCGATTATGGCGCGTCATTATCTTTAAGACGTTTATAGTCAAGCTAGGAAAAGCGGACTTCTTGCTGGCTGGGTAAGGAAAGCATCTTTAAACGAGTCATCGGCAAACACAGCCTACACGATGCCACATCCGATAACGGACACAAGCTGATTTATCTTGCTAGGAGGCGAAATCTCCTTCTAGCCAGTAGGCGCTTCCCGCACCTTGATATATGTACATAAAAGCACCTGACGGTCGCCAGATCTATCAATCACTAACCAAATTGATCACATCGCGATCGACGTCAAACACTCCTCCACTGTTCTTGATGTTCGAACTTTCGGAGGAGCTAACATCGACTCGGACCACTATCTTGTAGTAGCCAAGAACCCCCACGGATATCACGAACGCAGCGGAGTGGAGTAAGAATACAAAGGTATGATATCGGAAAGCTACTATCGCCAGAAACCGCTCGTGCTTTTACCGATCACGTCTCCCTTAAGCTCTCTCATACACCTCAACCCTCCACGCAGTCAATAGAACAACAGTGGAACCTTTCTTTGCAAACAAGCCCTGAAAAGCACTACATCTGAAGTTTCGACATTTAAGGCTCCACAACGAAGCAACATCTGGTTAGATGACGAGAGCAGGAGGATTCACCCAGCGAAGCAGGAGGCATATAAAGCTCTCCGTATAGAACAACAAGAGCAGCTCGTGAGCTCTAAGAGTTAAAAAGAAGGTAGGAGCATAAGCTTTTCAGAAGAAGGAAGAAAGAGCACGAGACGGGCGCGCTGGAGGATTTGGAAAGGTGTTACTGCAGGTGTGAAGTTCGAAGAGAGCAGCAGAGATGAGAGCAGACACCTAGTAGTAGAATTGCAGTCGACGCTGAGAATATTGAAAAATCATTTCTGCAGACTGTATAACGGCGATGTTAGTCAATATGCCGCTGTCAGGCAAAATGATCCATTTCTTAACGACGAAGACCGCAAAGAATTCCGTCTCACTGACCTCGACGAAGTTAAGGTTGCCATATCGAAGTCGAAGTCGAATTGTCATTGTCCTTTTTTCATTTTTTGCAAGGGTCGTCAACATTAATCCGGTCCGTTATATCCGAGGCTTGTGGTTGTTTCGGAGTTTGTGGTTTTTTTACGGTTACGACTCACTAGGCCGTAGCCCAACCGACTGATCCTGTTTTTTTGGCGCAGGGGGCTCGCCATTCGCCCTTAAGGACTTTGTCTACCTTGGTTCCGCAGTGACCTGGAACAACGACATCAGTTCCGAAATCAATCGCAGATTCACCCTTGCCAATCGCTGTTTATTCGGGCTCAGAAGGCAGTTGAATAATAGAGCCCTCTCCCGATCGACCGAGTTGTCTCTATACAAGACCCTTATAATCCTGGTCCTGCGGTACTGCGCAGAGCAATGGACACTATCAAAAGCGGATGAAGAAGTGCTTGGCCGTTTCGAGAGAAAAATTGTACGTCCTACAGATGGTCCTATAGATGCAAGCGGGCGATGAAGGAAAAGATTCAACCACGAGCTTTACAGGCTGTACAGCGATATGAATCTAGTCAGGCGTCAAACGCAGAATCACTCTTGGCAATCGCTGTTTCTTTAGGCTCAGGAGGCAATTGAGTAATAGAGCCATCTCCCGAACGACAAAGTTGATTGTAAAGACCCTTACCATCCCGAACCTGCTGTATGGCGCAGAAGCATGGATACTGTCAAAAGCAGATGAGGAGGCCCTTGGTCGGTTAGAGAAACATTTTAAACGTTATTTTTGGTCCTATGAAGGCAGATGGGGGATGGACGAAAAGATTCAACCACGAACTTTACGGGCTGTACAGCGACATTAGTCGAGTTAGGCGTCTACGGATTCAACGCCTAAGATGGCTAGGCTCTGTAGAGCCTGCTCCAGCCCGGAGAGTCTTCGAATCTTACCCCGAGTAACGAAGAAACAGAGGATGGCCGCACTTAAGGTGGCGCACACAGGTGGAAGGGGACCTCAGCCAACTGGGTGTGTGACAATGGAAAAGGTTAGCAAAATATCGTGCTATTGGAGGAGCATGTTGGTTGAGGCCCAGGTTCACCCCGAACTGTAGTGCCCGTTAAGAAGAAGAAGAAGATTCGTCGAGGGTGAATGGTTCATTCTACTTGACACGGAGATTTTGACTATCATCGCCGTTAACATAGTATCGACTGATCATTTTATAATGCTGACATCACCAGCAAGATCTCTAATTGTTAATCGACGGTTTGCAATCTTTGAGCCTCGTCGGTTGAACTTGATTGTCGTCCGAGATGCTCTTTGTCTTCGACATGTTCTCGGCCCTCTTGGAACTCTTTATACCTACCACTTGTAAACTTTTTTTTTTGCAACGTCTCATCGTTTGGAATGAAACGTTTCCAAATTTTTTTTACATAAAATCGGGTACCAATCAGGTTGTAAACGGCACCGGTTATTAGTGACAAAGGGTGTGGACAATGTCATGCCTTTTACTCATAGAATACCTGTCCCATATGCAGCCAAGAATCAGGTCATGATATGGATCTTTCATTTTTAAACAATTTTTTTTTAGGTAACTTGCTATTCCCTGTCACTCCGGTGAATGTGAAGATACCAAAGGCTGCTCATAGCCAACCAGTCCGGCGTGACACCAGTAGTACATACGTATTTGCAAATCACTTCTTTTCACGTAAGGGCCGAGTGAACAGGAAGGGTTATATTAGATAATTGTGTCCGAAACCTTTATGCGTAGTTTCCTTGGCCCCAGCATTACCTTACGCATTCCAAAGATTCCAAGCAATATATCTGCCAACAATTTTGATAGAATACTATTCCGAAATCACACCTGGAACTCGGGGGAAAAATTAAAACGATTTATTCGCATCCCCGGGCACCCTTTGTAGATATCATTTTTTGGGACTATATAGAGCTTGAGATACATATACATATTCTTTGATTTTCATCTATTATATTCGCCTTTTCCGGAGAAGATATTCCTCGATGGACCGTCATCTATGCGGGTTTTTAAGAAGACAAACACTTCGGAATCATTAAACCTTGTTGTTTGTATAAAACTCTACAAGTGCCTCGGGCACATCCTGTCGCTTTCAATATCATCCTTGCAACAATTTACCCCCGTGAATATCGACCTACCACCGCCCAAGCAAGGGCCTTAATTCATATTAATTTATTCCAAAAATAATATAATTTCATACGGAGACTATCAGCCATCGTTCGTCAGCGTCCGCTCTGGTCGCCCTTCCATCAAATTGAACAATGTTTACTTTCGTTATTGGAATGAACGTAAAAGTCTAATTGAAATATCTTTTCCATTGTTAGATACACTCAGATGAACTCAAACACATACGTATGTACTAGCGTACGACCAGTTTGTGACGATGAAGCAATGAAATGCGAATATTTAAGCAAATACCGTAAATTCTATCGCAACATTCCACTCTGCCTAATGGAATAAATGTCCCTTATATGTACTTATGTATGTATACAGACTCCTATACGGTCGGTCATATGAATGTATGTACATAGATACATACACGACTATTTACCTAGCGATTAGGGGATGTGAATTTATGGATTACAGAATGATGCTGTATTTCGTTACATGCATAGATACATCTAGATACATTACATTAGAAACCCTATTTTCCACTCAATGACACACACTGTATCTAACACATCAAGGCGAGTTATGTGATGAATGAAGTGCGAAATAACCAATAAAACCATTTTACGATACCCATCCATCTATCAATCGATCCATTCAGTCATTTATCCATCGATATCCATTCGCACTTGTCCAGAAAATTATTCACATAAATTATTTAATCCCAACCGACCATGCAGCATTTCAATTCCTTCGTCGTTTAAACCACAATTGCTGCCCACAAATCCAATCAACTTCTAAATAGCTCATTCGATTAGGTACACGAATATCCCAACCACATATCCCCAGCCTTCGTCTATCTGACCGTGCGTCGCGTCGTCGTCGACTTGCGAGTCGCTCGCATATGTTTCGTATCCGAACAAACAGCATAACATGCGGTTTGCATATTTATTATCGTGTTAGCATACAAAATGAGCCCCGGCGATAGGTAGGGGGCGGTCTACGAAAATGTTCGAATTCACTTGAATAATTCACGAAATATGTGGAATTTTTCGGCGCCAAGAACCGTTGGATCAGCTCGCAGCTCCACAGGCTGTCGAATGCTTGTCTAAGTTGGTTTTTACCCCTCGATCGTCGACGGGTACTCTCCTGTCAGACAGTATGTAACTCAGCCTTGTTGTATTATCTATTTTCACTGTCCGCAGTGTGGATTGCATTTGAAATTCACACATTTGCAACACATATTAGACAGCAAAAAAAAAAAATAAAAAATAGAAAAGGTTTAGCACGTGACGTATAGTAAAGTATTTGTGGATAATACCAAGTATCTATTCCACCTGAATACTTATGTATTCACATAGAGTCTCTTCGCATAAACATCGCACGTTATATTAACTTATATTCGACGCAGTAGATACACCAAACCTACATATCTACAAAACGAATTACGTTGGACCACCCCCTTGGTTAGGATGAAATCCAAAACAGAAATTGACCTTTAACCGGGTGTGCAGATTCCCATCGGACATCATATACATATTTCTGCCATCTCTGTAACGCACCAGATAAAATGCATTGAATCCAACGTCAGACCATCGGAATAACCATGGTCGAGGGCGACTACCATATATACATACGAACGGATACAAAGGGCTTTAATTGTGACAAGTTAATCAGCCGGATTCTTCAGCTCGAAGCAACTGGCTGAGCAATAAGTTCCGACGACATGTTATTAAATTTCCTATTTCTCTGTATCCTGAATCCCGGCCCGGGTCTGCATTTAAAGTTCTCCGCCGTAAACACCACCATCACCACCACGGTAATATGGAACATGACTTGCCACGGAAATGAGTGTTTGAGACATGGACGTAGTATATATGTATCTACTACCTACCTACCTACGTACAGATGACGGCCGGGTTGCATTGTCGCTATCGTTGCTCGTAAGTCATTATGAATTCAAAGCACATACTTACCATTTACATTGCATTGCCAAGTTTTTGCCTTGCTCCTTCCTGACACGAGTGCCTGGCAATTGCACACATTCGCCGGATTACGAGTGTTCTCACAGCGCGAAGTAAGACATTTACTAAAGGCGTGCGCTACATCGGATTACAGTGTCTACATGGGAGACCAAGAGCTGCTAGACTACTACTTTTGTACAAATATGCGGTTTGCTTGTCGCGAGATTGGTCGATGTGTTTGGGTCTTATGGTACGTTGGGGAATAGATTAACTCCTAAGTACTGTACTTAGTGAGTATGTGCGACTTGGAAAGCTGAAAATACAAATTAGTTTTTGACGCGAGCTACAGATAGAAGAGGTTAATGAAAAATTAAGTGTCGAAAATTAGTGCGAACATTTCACCTCAACTTTTCCGAGGGTCTAAATGCGTCATAAAACGTGGAGTGTAGGACCATTGAAAAGACTAGTTACTAGTTACGTTCATATGGGAGAATTCTTCTGTCTATTTTCGGAGAACACCTGGACGATTTTTGGTTTCATATCACGTATGCTACCATTCAAGAGTGTACGGCAAAGGAAAGAGCAAGTTACCTTTGCTCCTGTTGAATGGGTTCAGGGTGTCAAGAAGGTCCGGGCACGAAGTGGCCCTTAGTTCATAGAAAAGAAGCATTGAGCAAAAGTTTCTGAACGAAATAATATGGATCTTAACGATTACGCGTTTCTTTTCACAAGAAGGGGAAATACTTGTCTGTGATGCATTCTCTGCTACGTCGAGTTGAAACAGAGGACCTTTGGTTCAGCAACGTTGTCGCCAGTCGACATTTAAGGCAGTGCATTCCGAGAGTAGATGGCAAAGGACTAACAAAGGTCTGGTAGGGGTATCTGTCCTGCACCTGGATTGTTAGGTTCCTTAACAGACCGGGTGAGGCCGAACAGTTAGAAGACGCCCTACCCTGCTATAAAGCAGACAGTACTGCACTCCAAGAAGTGCGATGGGATGGACGGGTAAGAAGACGATGAAAAACTGTGACATATACTACAGGAAATGCTACTAGGAGAGCAAACAACGCCTATTTGGATGCGGATTTTTTGTTCGCGGTGGACTTAGGCAAAAAGTCCACCTTCCTAAGCGAACACCTCATAATAATCCAAAGCAATCTTCGGGAACATCAGCTTGATTGCGTTCACGCTCCCACAGTAGAAAAAAACGACAGAGTCCAAGACGACTTCTATGACCTCCTAGTTAGAACACATGCTCAATGGTATGACACCAAGAATGTTCTTGGGGTTTTCAACGCGAAGCTAGCCAAGGCGAATATCTTTGAACGAATCGTAGGAATCGTAGCACAACCTACACGACACCACGTCCGAAAACGGCGAGTAGACTTTGTGACAGGGTAGTCTCCTAGTAGCTAGCATACGATTCCCATGTCTCAATATCCGTAAGGGGACCTCGCGGTATCCTGATAAATTATTTGGTATTCAAATCGATCCTATTGCGATCGACGCCAGGCATTCCTCCAGCATTTTGGATGCCCGAACTTGTTAGAGCCAAGGTATGTATGAGGAACACTGTGGAGTCGAGTAGGACCATCAACATTTTACGTTAGAAAGCTGCAATCGCAAAAGATCGCCAGGACCTTCGCTGATCGTGTCCTTCTTGAGCTCTCTCAAGAGCCGATTCAAACTGCACACACCATAGAACAGCAATGGAGACGTTGGCAAAGCGCCATCAGGGATGCTGCCTCTGATGTACTAGGTTTCCAGCCATCACCTAGGAGACACCCTTGGTTTGATGACAGACTGCATACATGGGCACGTTGCATCGACGTATGAGCGTTGCTCATGGGCTCTATGAGCGGAAAAGAAGGGAGGAGTACGCACTTAAAGATGAAAAAAGAAAGAGCATGAGAAGCGCATCGATGAGATGTGAGATGTTACCGCAGGAACGACACTCGAAATGTTTAGCAAAGAGTAAAACGAACATGCCAAGGTTATATAGCCAGAACGGAAGCCTACAGGGATGAACACGGGCGCCTCGTAGTTGGATCACAGTCGATGCTGTGGACTCTATAAAGGCGAAGATGGCCAAGATGCCGCTGTCAAGCAAAACACACCATTCGCACTGGTCGAAGATGAGATAGAATTCCTTCCACCCGACTTAGACGAGGTTAAGATAACGATATCAAAACTGAAGTCTAATAAAGCTCCTGCCTGGTCAGCTGTTTAAAGCAGTAGGAGATGAATTGCTTGGGAACATGCACCAGCTTATATGTAAGATATGGTCGGAGGAGAGCATGCCCGATGAATGGATCCTCAGCATTGTTTGCCCGGTTCACAAAAAAGGAGTGCCAACTATAGGTGAATAAGTCCGGTTAACACCGCATATAAGATCTACGTACAATCTTCCGTTCCGTTTGTGTTGACGGAAAGTGGAGGAGAAGATTCAACCAAGAACTGTAAGGGCTGGAGCGACATCGGCCTAGTATGACGTCTACGGATCCAACGTCTAAGATGGCAAAGCCATGTAGAGCCAATAGACAGCAGAGCTCCAAGCCCGAAGGACGACGTTGCAGAGGACGGCCGCCTAAGAAGGCGCACACAGGTGGAAAGGGACCTTAACCAACTGGGCGTGCGACACTGGAAACAGCTGGCAAAATATCGTGCTAGCTGGAAAGGCTCGTTTGTTGAGGCCCAGGTTCACCCCGAACTGTATCGCCACCATATTAAAAAAAGTAAGTGGTATCCATAGAGTACGTACAGTTTCGAAAGGAATCTTTTTCTCCATTCGAAAAAGCTCAGGGAACTACAGTTTGGAAGGTGATACTGAAAAAGGGGAGGATAGGGCCTGATTGCACTTAACATCGGGAGACGCCGACAACGATCCTTGCAAATGCTCAGGGAAAGTTGACATTCAGCCTCCTCGCGGTACCCTCTGGGTAGCCTCCTCAACACCCGTTGGGAGGTGAACTGATGTATGCAGCGGGCCCAAGCCGACCAGGATGGCGGTGATGGGAATGGTTAACATCCCGCCCATGTAAAAAGAAAACTTGTGATGAATGAGAATATGGCCTCGTATACAAGGACGGATACCCAACAACGACACTGTAAGTAAGTAAGACAGAAGAAATCAATTGCTCAGTATTAACTGTGCCGGTAGAACACTGTCACTTAGTTTGCCTTTGCCCAGCAGCTCATGAGTTGTAATTGTCGTATAAAAGGCCGACTGACGTTTAAAATACAATCATTCTAATAAAACATTACAATGGCGACGAGGTGTTAGTGATACGACTCATATTTAATTAAAAAGTAAAACAAAGTAAAGTAAAGCAAAAAAAAAAAAAAACCAAAAATAGTATATACAAAATGTTGGGAACAGTGCCCACATTTGATTACACGTGTAACGACTGGTCAGTGTATATCGTAAGGCTCGAGCAGTTTTATATTGCAAATGAGATCCAAGACGAAGCAAAGAAGAGAGCAATTTTCATCAATTCTCTACATGAAGACACCTACAAATTGCTAAAAAATCTTGCGCATCCATGTGCTCCTGAAACGTCAACTTACGGTATTTTAGTTGAGGTTTTTAAAAAACATTTTAAGGCAGCGATATCGGGATTTGCAGAACGGCATCGATTTTATGAAGGTGTAAAAAATCCCGATGAGACTCTTCAACAATGGGCTGCTCGAGTTCGATCATTATCGTTGAATTGCAATTTTGACACACATCTGAATATGGTTTTACGCGACAAGTTCATAATGGGTTTGGAAAAGGGACCAGAAAAGGACAAGCTCTTTTTGGAGGATGTTAAAACTTTGACATTAGACAGGGCTATTGAAATTTCACAGTCAATTGAATGTGTGAAGAGGCAGTATCAAACCGATAATTCCATGGCAATCAAAACGGAACCAGGGACGAGCGGGGGAGTTAACCCAAACCTATTTCGTATGGCGGGTTCAAAGTTAGATAGCAGAGCTTCAGTTGTACACAACAAGGCATGCAGTCAAAAAGGTACAGCTACATCATCAAGTACCGGCTGCAGAGTTTGCGGTTACAAGAATCACTTGACGCACCAATGCCGTTTCAAGGCGTATACATGCAAGAAATGTCATCAACGAGGTCATCTCATAAAATGTGTCCGGAAAATTCAAGAGAAGCATCTAATAGACACAATTATATAGAAAATTGTCATGATTCAGAGGATAGTGATTTATCTTTATATTATTTTAGAACTCAGTCATGTCTTAAACCATTTACTGTTTGCGTGTCACTGAATGGTGTTCCGATGGAAATGGAGGTAGACAGTGGCGCTTCAATTTCTGCCATATCATTTGATATGTATAAAAAATACTTTACTCAGTGCAAGCTCAGACCTACAAATTTAATTTTAAAAAATTATAATGGCAGTGCAATCAAACCATGCGGAGCTTGTAAGTTTTCTATCTTATATAATAATATCCATGAGCTTTTAGATGTTTATATCATTGATAATGGTGGTCCACCCTTGCTGGGTCGTAATTGGATGCATGCATTTAAAATGGAATTCAAACGAATCAATTTCCTAAAAAACAAGTCTGATGACCGAGAGTTATTAAATCTGTTGCTTAGATACCCGGAAGTATTTGATGGAAATTTAGGAACTTTTAGCAAAAATCGCGTTAGGCTTATTTTAAAGGAAAATGCAGTCCCTACATTTTTCAAGCCTCGCCAGCTCCCATTGGCAATTAAAAATAAAGTTGAGGAACAAATTTCCAAATTAGTTAGCTTAGGTGTTCTAGAGCCAACCAACTTTAGTGAATGGGGTACGCCTTTATGGTGGAAAGGAATTTTCTAAGATAGATCTTTCGATGGCTTACCAGCAACTTGTTCTCGAAGAACAATTACGAGATTTGACAACCATATCGACCACTAAAGGCTTGTTTAGGTATACAAGATTAGTCTATGGTATAGCATCAGCACCAGCGATATTTCAGCGTACGATTGAGTCTCTTCTCGCGGGCATTGAAGGCGTGGTTGCGTTTATGGACGATGTTTTAGTGACAGCACCCACTAGGGTAGAGCATTTGAAACGCCTTGATTTAGTTCTTCGTAAAATCAAAGAGGCTGGTCTGAAGGTCAGCAAAGAAAAGTGCGAATTCTTTGTTGAATCCGTAACTTATTTGGGTCACGTTATTGATAAAGATGGTTTACATACATGTCCCAAAAAGGTGATAGCAATTTTAAAAACCCCTGAACCCAAAAATGTCCAGGAGTTGCAATCGTTTTTAGGTGTTTTTAACTACTACCGAAAGTTTTTAGTAAACGTTGCAACAGTTTGTTCACCATTGTACCAACTTTTAAAGAAAAACGTGAAATACATTTGGGGAAACGAAGAACAGATTGCCTTCGACAAAATAAAAGAACTGTTAACCACACACACAATGCTCGCTCATTACGATCCAAATAAAAAAATTAAACTCACAGTTGACGCTAGTCAGGTCGGAGTGGGGGCAGTTTTAGCTCACACGTTAGGTAATGGGGTTGAGAAGCCTATATGCTACGCTTCACGAAAGTTGTCTGAATGCGAGCAAAAGTATTCACAAATCGAGCGAGAAGCTCTAGCGATAGTTTTTGGCGTAAAAAGATTCCATCAATACGTATACGGTAGACAATTTACTCTTGTTTCAGACAACAAGCCTCTAATATCCATTTTCGGACCCCAAAAAGGTATCCCCACGATTTCAGCAAATAGATTACAACGCTATGCCTTGTTTCTTTCGGCGTATCAATACGATGTTGAATATGTCAATACAAAAAGCAACGTAGCAGATTATTTTTCCCGTAATCCTCTGGAGAGTCCAACGGATGTTCAAGATAACATTGATGATGTATATGTTAACTATATTACTGAAATAGGTATGTTGCCTATTACGTTAGATACTATAAAAAAATATACTCTTTCCGATGAATTGTTACAGAGAGTAAGAGAGTATATAATAAATGGATGGCCAAATGAAACATCTAATGCAAGTTTGCGTCCATTTATAATTCGAAAAAACGAACTGAGCGTACAGTTCGATTGTATATTATGGGGATACCGAGTGGTAGTTCCAAATTCGCTCCAAAAACAAGTGCTCGATGAACTTCATAAAACTCATATGGGAATCGTTAAGTTGAAGAGTATGGCCAGATCATATGTATGGTGGCCAGGTTTAGATAAGGATATAGAGAACATAACGTTAGCTTGCGAAAATTGCTTAGCCTTTAGGCAAAACCCAGCGCATAATTCGTTGGAAACGTGGAAGTGGCCCCAAAACCCATGGTCCCGGTTACATTTAGATTTTATGGGACCTACATATATATAAGCGCATGTTTTTAATTGTGGTTGATGCACATAGCAAGTGGTTGGAATGTTTGGATATGGGAACAGATATTACTAGTACTCACACAATCAAAGTACTTCGGCAGATCTTTTCTCGGTTTGGTTTACCTGTAGAAGTAGTTACAGACAATGGCGCTTCTTTTATGTCTAAACAATTCGAACTTTTTTTAAGTGTAAATGGCATTAAGCACCTAACTACTCCCGTCGGTCACCCTGCTACAAATGGTCAAGCAGAAAATGGTGTAAAAATTATAAAGCTTGCATTGAAAAGAGCCTTACATACAAACTTCGCACTAAATGACCTAAACACAATTCTAAATAGTTTCCTTCTCGACTATCGGAACACTACGCATAGCACGACAGGGCAATCACCAGCTCAGTTAATGTTTAATCGACGTATTAGAACTAGATTCGATTTATTAAATCCATTAACGATAACTAAAGCAAAATCATATAATTCGGATGTTAGATCAAAAGTAATAAGCATGCAAAATAAGCAAAAGATTTATTATAAAGGGAAACAGCACAAGCAATTCGAGGTAGGAGAGTCAGTAATGGCAAGAGACTATTCCATACCTGGTAGAGTTTCTTGGAGTAATGGTAAAGTCTTAGAAAGACTGGGCAAAAGATGTTATAATGTTTTAGTTAAAAACAAAACTTGGAAAAGACATGTAAATCAATTAATTCGTTGTAAAAATATTGATTATATACCTGTAACATTAACAGACCAAAGTTCTAAAATTAACCTTTGTGAAGATACAGAATCTGCAATTACTGCTATTTCAAAAAATGATAATTGTAACAATAGAAGATACTCGCTTCGTAGTTATTACAAGCACCCAAATCGTACAGATAACCCATAGTATATGTATATATGTATTAAGTCTTATAATGTATTATTATTATTATTATAATTTATTAGCTACTAATTAAAATTAAAGCTAACAGAATGTGAGAGCACTAGCTGCTGGGGCTTTCGGCTCTCTTATAATGTAAAATATTGAAATTTGAACTGTTATGCTGGGAAAGAGCAAACTAGGCGGGATATTGTAAGTAAGTAAGACAGAAGAAATCAATTGCTCAGTATCAACTGTGCCGGTAGAACACTGTCACTTAGTTTGCCTTTGCCCAGCAGCTCATGAGTTGTAATTGTCGTATATAAGGCGACTGACGTTTAAAATACAATCATTCTAATAAAACATTACAGACACAAAAAGAAAAAGGACTACGATTTGCGTGAATGCTCCTGGAATGTGAGAATTCTCTATACTCCTGGATATTACTGCCATCCAGGAAGTACGCTGGATAGGACAAGGAATGATTAGGAAGAAGAGTGGGACATTTATTGCAGTTGCCACAGAACACTGCGGAAAAAGGCTAAGGTCGAAAGTCATCGGTTTTAGACCAATAAAAGATCGCCCTGCTGTGATGCGCATACAAGGCAGACTTTACAACATCAACCTCATCTGTGCACACGCCCCTACCGACGAGACTAAAAACCCATCAAAGAGAATTTCTACGACCTGGACGACGTCCACGTAGCTTACCCGGAGTACGATATCAAAATCGGACTCGGGGACTTTAACACCAAAATCGGCAAGGAGAACATCTTTGGCGGAGTAGTCTGAAAGCACAGCCTCCACGATACAACAACAGATAACGGCTTCCGACTCACGGACTTTGCGATAGCTCGTAATGCGGTGATAAGTAGCACAAGATTCCCTCATAAGCAAATCCACATAGCAACCTGGCGGTCTCCAGATGGTTGAACTGCCAACCAAATTGACCATTTGCTCATGACGCAAGACATTCGTCAAACATCCTGGATGTTATAAAGTTCAGAGGGGCAAACGTCGGCTCTGACCATTTCCTAGTGTCGGCAAGACTCAGAGCCCGACTTTCCAGTGTTAGAAAGCTACATCAGCCCACCAACAGGAAGTTCAACGTTGGAAGCCTGAACACTTCAGAGATCGCCAGAGACTACACAAAGCAACGTCGAAGCCGCTCAGCTCAGCCATCAAGAAAGCAGTTGAAATGACTATAGGCTACGTGCCACCAACGATAGGAAACACGTGGTATGATGGGGAATGTGAGGCGTACCAAATTATGCTGCAAAGGAGAACACGAGCAGCGTTCGACGAATACAGAGCCAGAAGGAGGAAAAAATAGAGAATGTGCCGAAAGAAGAGAGTCTTCGCAGTCTCCCAGCTAAAGGATATTGAAGAGTCCAGGGACAAAACCACGAAAAGAACCTCGCAGCGGGATTTAAAGACGGCACCCAGGCTCTTCGAAATTGCGACAACAATCTTGCTACCGACCCGTAGGGAATAGAGGATGTTTTCAAGCAACATTTCCAGCGGCTGCTTAACGAGTATGGTGGAGAGAGAATGGTAGTGGACGAAGAGATCCCACCTCCCGTCGACGAAGTTGTTCCACCTCCCACAATTGAAGAAGTAGTCATACAAATAGCTATTAAAATGCTGAAAACAACAAGGCCACAGGCTCGGATTGATTGCCATCAGAGCTTTTCAAAGCTGGTGGCGATGTTCTGGTAGGGAGCATACATTTGGTATGAGGAATGCTTGCCCGACGACTGGAACACCAGCTCTATATGCCCCATCCACAAAAAAGACGATCCTACCTCTTGCAAGAACTATAGAGGTATATCCTTGCTCAATGTCGCTTACAAGATCCTATCCAGTGTATTGTGTGAACGTCTAAAGCCGTTTTGCACCGCATTAATCGGCACATACCAGTGCGACTTCCGGCCGCCTTCCCGACTGGTCGACTATAGACCAAATATTTACACTGCAACAAATCCTGGAGAAGACCATAGAGAGTTTCAAATCGAAACACACCACCTCTTTATCGATTTTAAAGCCGCATATGACAGCATTCATCACAAAGACTTATTTAAAGCGCTAGCCGAATTAGGGATCCCCGGAAAAACTGATCCGGATGTGTCAAGCCACGCTGACAAGCACCATGCACCGTGCAGTTCGGATCCAGAACCTCCGAGCCTTTTGAAACCTGCACCGGATTTCGACAATGAGATGCACTGTCATGTGAGTTCTTCAATCTCGTGTTGGAACAAATAGTATATCGGGCCAACGTCAACACGGAAAGCACTATCTTCCACAAATCGGTCCACTTGTTGGGCTATGCAGACGATATTGATACTACTGCAAGTTCCCCGCGCACCACTGTAGAAGCGATTGAAGATCAGGCGAAACGAGTTGGTCCGTCACCCATCACCTAGGACAAAACATAACTACAAATTCGAGGTGGTGAAGGAGTTCACATACCTCGGGGCAAACATACACTCCACGAATAACACCATAGTGGAGATTCGGCTTGTCAAAACAGCTAAGGTCCAAACTCCTGTCCCGAACAACCAAGGTTATGCTCTACAAGACCCTTATCCTGCCAGACCTGCTATATGGAGCCGAAAGATGGAAGATAAGCAAGACAGAAGAGCTGATCCTTGGCTCCTTCGTAGGAAGAATTCTGCGATGGATATTCGGTCCTGTCTGCGAGGAAGGCGAATGGAGGAGAAGACATAACCGCGAACTCTATGAGCTGTAGAAATATGTGTGTGGCAAAAATCCGTCGAACGCTCCAGCTGAGAGTGTCTTTGAATTCAAGCCCTCTGGTTCGAGAAGAAGGGGGAGACCGAACCTCCGGTATAAAGGCCAGGTCATCGTGGATGTCAGACAACTTGGTCTCTCCGACTGGAAGCAGCGTGCCCGGGACCGCCAAGGATAGAACACTGCATTAACTTAGACCCAGACTCTCCATGGACTGCTGGCCTGAAAAGTTAGTAAAGTAAGGTAAAGAAAAGTTAGTAAAGTTAGTTACTATGTATGATAAGTACGATATTGCAAATGTTAGACGAAAACGCAATCCCCTTACCTAAGACCAGCTATGCATGGCGACTATAGACCTTTTGAAGCGGTAGGAATCGGTCTTCCCTATCATTAACACACGCACTATCAACTCAGCCTAACCGGGCACCAGGCACTATCACACCAGTAACTAAACCAAGACTGCATTTCCGTCACCTTTTCACCAGGCATTCACCCCGCGCACCATTTTCTTTATTTAGCGTATCGATCGACTAGACTGCTAGACCAAAGGGCAAGCGAAAGTGTTTGTTTCAATATCGCCATTGTGCACGTTGATCTTAAACTCACAAGTTTTTGCCAAGATCTACCGTGGTGAATAGACCTATGAATCAATCAGCTTATCTACAATCATCACACATCATCACAGCACAAACCTTTCCACATCCTCTGCCCAGCTTAAGTCCGCACAGAGCTCTGACGTACTCATTCAATTTTTGATAAACCTTTGCGCGATATTTTCCGGATAGTATTCCTGCGATTCTTCGATCGTGGGCTTCTTATGCTCTTCCTATTACTGCCCTTTACGGTGGCGAGGAGATGATGATTCTCATAGAGCATCAAGATAGCATGGACGTTAGACAGTTTTTCGCCTCCTTGCTTTTGCAGTTTTTTATCCGTCAAAGGTTGCTTACCTACGATAATATGGCGTACGTTTTGCCCGTAGGCGAATCTTGGCTGCGCTAAAGCTGTGGATCAAATTGAATGATCCGGTGGACGTGGGAATCCAATATTGAATACCCCTTGTGAGGTGGTCTATCTGGTGGTCTATGTTTGCAAATGGCACGTGGAAAAGTGTTGGTTTTGTTTCGTTCTTGGAGTGGATGGCGTAATCTTGAACCACTCAGACAACTATAAGACACTCATCCACCGAGTCACATCGCGTATAACGTGGAAAGGTGACCTCCTTACAGAGTTTTGGCTCAAAATCCCATAGTACGACTAACATGGTAATGGAGATATGTTTTATTCAAACAGAGGATATCGTCTCTTATCATCACCGAAGTTGAAGGCTGTATTAGGGTGAATTAGGCTCACGTGAAGGGACAACAAGACAGGTAAATTCGGGACGGACGGTACGGTGGTAGGGCGGAAAATCCGCAGAGACCTGGACGGGCAGTCCAACAGAAGCGAGCGAATGACCCAAAGCCAGGTAAGGGACGGACGGTCCCCAAACATCGCGCAATCCTAAAAAAGGGCAAAATGCCACAACTTACTTACTTAGGTGGCGCTACAGTCCGGTGTGAACCTGGGCATAAACCAACAAACTTCTCCAGCCGGCACGGTCTTTTACCAGTTGTTTCTAACGACGCACTCCCAAGTTGGTTAAGGTCCCTTCCACCTATGTTCGCCACCTTAGATTCGGTCGTCCTCTGCTGCGTCGTCCCTCGGGGTTGGACTGGAAGTTTCTTCGAGCCGAAGCTGTGTTACCCATTCGCTTTACATGGCCTAGCCATCTTAGACGTTGGATCCGTAGACGTTGTACTAGCCCGTTGTCGCTGTACAGCCCGTATAGTTCGTTGTTGTATCTTCTCCGCCACTCCCCGTTTACACAAGCGGGACCATAGATTGAACGCAGAATTTTCCTCTCGAAACGACCAAGGGTTTCCTCATCTGCTTTCATTAAAGTCCAGGTATCTGCGCCATAGAGGAGGACCGGGATGATTAAGGCTTTGTACAGCGCAACTTTGGTCTTTCGAGAGAGGGCCCTACTTCTCAATTGTCCCCGGAGCCCAAAGAAGCATCGATTGGCAAGAGTAGTTCTACGATTGATCTAAGCGCTAGTGTTATTGTCGCTGGTTACTAGTGAGCCAAGGTAGACGAAGTCCCTGACCACTTCGAATCTATAGCTGCCAATTGTGAGGTACTGGCCAAAATGTAAGTATTGCGAGTCTTTTTGGGTTGATAGCATATATTTCGTTTTACCCTCGTTAGCCGAAAGGCCCAAGGCTCGTACATCTAGGATGCTGGAGGAGTGTTGGGCGTCTGTAGCAACGTGATCCATTTGATTGGTGGTAGACTGATAAGGTGATCGCCAGGGTCCTTTGTGAATGTTGAGATGCGGTAATCGTGTGCTAGCCAGTAGGAGATAACGCCCCGCCAGGAAATTGAGTAGCCGACGTCCGTTTTCGGACGTGGTGTCGTTTAGGCTAAATATGTCCTCTTTGCCCAGTTTCGCATTAAAATCTGCTAGAACTATTTTTGCATCGTAGCGGGGACATTGGGCATAGGTTCTGTCTGGGAGATCGTTGGGCAACAGCCCAGTGTTGCCTATAAATCATGTATGTACGTCTGAAAACCCCAAAAAATATTATAGACCCGAAGAGCAACGTGCTGCCTCGCCCCTAAATGCTATTGGAATGCATTGTACGCAAACCCGAAGTTCCAATAGAGGTGTACTCCTTAAACAGAAGGGCAGCTCGTGGGGTAGCCCGGCGGGACATTTAGTATAGACAATAACAGCCTTCCAATTGAATAGACTGAGTGCGGAGGTTATTGGAACTCTGGAAAAATCTAAGAAAATCGAAGAAAAGGACATTGGAGGAAGCAATGTCGAATCCCGAGGAAGTACTTCCTTTAAAGTTTTAGATTCTGCCCTCGAGGTATCCTTATTGTACCCACCCGTTTCGGTAACCACAACATTCATTTGCGGGTGGCAAGCAACCCCGAATTAAAGAAATCGAACCAACCAAACCCAAAAACGAATTCGTCGTTTTCTTTCCACTCTTTTATATAATTCGTTCTCATAGTGGCGACCTGTATTACAGACCACCTACGTCCCGAACCTATCTTTCAGGGACGAGTGCCAGCATGCACTTCACTCTGTTGTGTCATTTTTGCCACACCAAGCGCCACAGCTCTAAGATGCGCAGGACAATCTCATGGACGTTTTTGAAGAAATCTCATGCACCATTACACTCTGTTGAAGAACAAACTGTCCATTACTTCTCACTAAACTAGATGCTCCTTATCGTGCATGACTTCATATGTCGATTTTACGACGGCAAATGGGTCATTACTATCAGTCAGGGATTTAATCCTTCGTTTTACGTAGTTGCTTGGGGGCTGACTTTTTGCTCTAATTGCCAATTCATCTGTGAATAATTTGAGACGTTCACAAGACAAAATACAATGGAAAAGGTTGTGTTGCTACTTCTCATCCTTGCATCCTTGCGTACTTCGTTTCTGACCCTATATGGTAGCCTAGGTAGTATATGGTAGCATCAATGGGCTTATACTGTGCTGTCATTCCCTGTCGCATACTTATCGCGTTCTTTTTCATATTTCTTGAGCAGCGATTCGATTGAAAAATTATAGATTTTTATGGTGGTCCCTTCAAGCTGGATGCGTATTGACAATAGTCCAATTGGTGTTCTGTAAGAGTAAATAAAATGTCAACATGTGCTAACCGCTCCAGCACACGTTTTATAAGGCTCTTCTTCGGTCAGCGGTTGCACCAGGGTTGAATCGAACCCGCATAATTGGAAGTGTTTTTGACATCAGTCATTACGTAATCAATCTCGTTAAGGAACGGTTAATCCAGTGTTAAGCTGTGGACATGCTCCAAGCTTAGCTGGAAAGACAACATTAATGAAAAAACCAAAAAAGCTTGCGTGGCACTGTATTCGTGCGGAGTAACCTTTAGAAAGACATGGGGCGTCAAACCAAAAGTGGTATATTGGTTGTACACTGCTGTGGTATGACTTATTTTAGTCTATGATGGAGGCCACTTGAGAAGAAACGCCATCTTCAAAGCATTTAAGGGTTTAAACGGCAGATTGCCTGGCGGTATGTTGGCGTTACAGTCCAGGAAGGAACCCCGCTGAGGAGAAGCACCGTGAAAACACGTTCGATGACATGGCTGTTGTCGGGATTCTATCCCGTGTCATTGGTATCAGTGGCCAACATACTATGAGCTGCGTCACGGCGCCCTCTGTATCTATGAAATCCACACTAACGACGGCTCTTGAAAAGTGCCGAACCTTCCATCCTTAGACATATACAATGAAAGTATTGCAGCCAGGACTGCACCAAGAAATCTGCAAGAATCCGGTCTCTGGGTAAGGAGTGCTCATCGCCACGCATCAGTCTTAAATCGTTGGACCCTTTCGAAATTCAGAACTGAAACGGACCCGACTTTCTTGCTGCGAGACGAGATTCTCTTTCAGAATTCCTTCCAGGTATAGCTTGCTGGGCCATAGCCTAACCGACACTTATGCTGTTTTGTGGCGCAGGAAACTCGTCTTTCGCCCTTTTCCGTTTGCGATTTCAAATAGAAGTCCTAGGTGGCATTACGAGGAGGTGAAAATAGGACCTACTAACAGAGCTGCTAGATGTTCGACTGCAGTGGCTGCTCGCTATTTTACGGGCCAGCGTATGTCGCATACGTATTGTAGCGCCCTCTTGCCTAGGGTGATAGCTGCATACCTCTGATCACCTCTCAACGGTTGTTGTAGAGGCTATTTAGAGGGCGTCGCGAGGAGGCTATATGAAAACTTGACCCGGGCATTGAAACAGGGATCGTTGCTGGCGTCTTGCCAGCAGTCAACAACTTTACTCTGAATGTCCGAGCCTATGCCCTCCACTCTATTAATATACTCAGACTTTATAGAGGAGTATAGTCAGCTACTTACTGTGGTCTCAATAAAATGAACTTCTCGTCTGAAACTGAGTGTCAACTCTATCTTGAGGACGAAGAAACTGCAGGGCATATACTATGTGAGTGTGCTGCTCTTTACCATTTTAGTGAAATCATGACTCCTGAGGGGATCTTCTCAGCTCCTCCGAGAGACATTCTTAAAGTGGAGAAATGGAGCAGCTCCTCGTCTAATCGACTAGTGGGCACAATAGAGCTATTTGTTAGCACTAGCCCCTTAGCATAACATACGCTCGTGCACACAGAAGAAGTCGGAGTGGTAGCGTAGAGAGGACATCACGACATGACAGCGTCATGCCATCTTGTGACATACAAGTCGATTTTACTGCCAAGGCGAAACCGAAGATACATTTAACAATATAAGGGCAATGCAGATTAACGCGTATATGGTTCGGGGTTAGGTACAAAATATCACACCATCCAAAGCGAAATGCGAATACAATGGAACTGCACATTTCGAATCCCAGCATAAATTGCAATAAATCACGGACACAATGACTTGCAACAATGCGCACTATGACGCAGTCTACTCTGTAAATACGCGTACATGGTAAAAAGTACGATATATGTATGAACACTGTATGCATTACGCGGAAATGCATAACTCTCTTAAGCAGCTACCTACCCCTTACATCCATACGACTTCACATTAACAAATTGAATAATTTCGCATTTTCACAACATCGCTAAACTCTATTACGCAACCACCAAAGCCCAGTCCCATTCTCCGTCTCAGCCGCATAACCAGAAACAGAGTTAACCAAACACAAGCATTTCAACCGCCATTGCCCAGCAATTCATATTAAATTAGAACACAATACACGGTCGGTATCCAAAGGGTACTGTCCTTCCTGTTATGCCCTTCCTGTCGTCGGACTTAAATCCGCACAACTGAACTTCTAAAGCACTGCACTTTTGTGTCAATTCATATCATAACCAAATAATGAACCCTCTGTCTATCGTGTTCGCCATCACCAATGCCACAAACACGCCGAGCGTTTACGTGAATTGGAAACGCATTCATCCATGTAGCGCATTCGCCCCCATATCGATTTGGTAATAGAACGACTCCCCGTACGCACAGATGTACTATGTAGCGATTGCAATAACTCGCACGCATTCCGTAATATTTTTACGTGTCACGCGTGCATTATGAAACTGTCGCGAGTGGACGCGCCATTCCAGTTCACAGGCGCAAGTGGCTGAGAAACGCGCCGAGTAAGCAACACGCAACGCGTTACATAATTGTTTTATTGTCGCTTTATGAGCAATTTGGCGTTGCACTCTTTGGTGTTTAGGTGAATGGAAATTGTTTGGTTGTTGTGTGCGCTTATGCGCTCTAGTCCGACCTAGTGAGCTTGCTTTTCGAGTTTTGTTGGCCTTTGTGGAATGGCAGCAATTCTGTTTGTCCACCGGCGATAGCGGCTGACGCGAGTACTGGGGAATGAGTATTGAGATGCTGATTGGGGTGTTCCATGGGGCATGGAGTCATTGAATTGGAATTGACGCGTGTCGAATTAATGTTGAATTACTTTGAAATGGGGAAGAATCAAAATAAGTTCATATTGAGAAACATCAAATCATGGAACCTCATCAGACCTCCAGTCAGACATTGTTTTAAGTCGCAAGACACGTTCACCATAAAGGAGTAATGACACAGTTGATTCTAATGATCGATGATCAATCAGCCGGTTCCAGGTTGTGCATGAGTAACGATCGCGAGCTTGTAGCTCGACGTTTTCTAAATTCGTGATCATTTTTCCCCAATTAATTCCATTCACGTTGCTTGGTTTGCTGTATCTTTGCAGAATTTATAAATCGGTTTCATGCTATCGAAAGAACGCTTTGTCATGTCAGAATTCAAAGAGACAATTTTGATTGCCTTACTTACTTACTTCCAAGTACCTAGTGTCATACACGTTAATGTCGTTTTTATTCTTGTGACAGGATGACTCCCAAAGATCTAGGAGAAGTTTGTGTTCGAATATGCCGAGAATGAAGATCGATTAGACGATGATAACAGTGTGGGATACAATTATGTCCCGGATACGGACTTGCCAATGGGAGTTGAAGGTAAAAAGTCCTAACGCCTCATAATGATCCATATCAAGGCAGCATTTTGTAACATCAGCCTGCTCAATTATGAGGCAATTATGACTCCACCAAAAATGAGTTCTACGATCTCCTAGACAAAACGTATGCTCAATGTCCGAGCTATGGCATCAAAATTGTACCAGGAGACTTCAATGCTAAGCTGGATAAGGAAAGCATCTTTGAACGAGTCATCGGCAAACACAGCCTACACGACACCATATCTGATAACGGACACCGGCTGATCGATCTTGCTACGGCTCAAAATATCTTTCTAGCCAGTAAGCGCTCCCAGCACCACGATGTACACAAAGGCACTTGGCGGTCGCCAGATCAATCAATCACAAGCCAGATTGATCCCCTCACGATCGACCTCAGACACTCCTCCACTATTCTTGATGTTCGATCTTTCTGAATGTTTATTTCGCGGCGTCCCTCTTCGGCGGGGTACTGGCAAACCCCCCTTAATATAACTTGCCTCGAAAAAGCTTCTCGACTCAAGCCCTTCGGAATCGGCATTAAACTGTAGGTAACTTTCACCTGTGTGAAAAATAAATCGCGCACAGCATGGGTGATTGAGAGATGTCGGCTCTGGCCCTTCATGGGCTGTAACGCCACCAAAGAAGAAGAAGAAGAAGCGGACTAGAATAAGAACACAAGGGTATGACGTCGAAAAGCTACTATCGCCAAAAACCGCCGATCTCCCTTAAGCTCTCTCACACAGTTCAACGCAGTCAATAGAAGAACAATGGGCTTGCAAACAAGCGCTGCATCTAAAGTTTTGAGCTTCAAGGTTCCACCACGTAGAAACGCCCAGCTCGATGACGAGTGCAGGAGGAAGCACATAGTGAAGCAGGAGGCATATAAAGCCTCGCTGCTAAAACAGCTCGTGAGCTCTATGAGTTAAAAAGAACGGAACTTTCTCAAAAGAAAGAAGAAAGAGCACCAAAAGTGCGATTGAGGACTTGGAGAGGTGACCCTGCAGGCATGACGATCGACAGATAAGGCGAATATGCCAAGGTTATAAGCCTGTAGGGATGAGAATGGAGTCGATGCTGAGAATATGGAATAATCACTTCTCCAGACTGTATAACCGCGATATCAGTCAATATACCGCTGTCAGGCAGAACGATCCATTTCTAAATGACGAAGATCAGAAAGAATTCGGCCGCTCTGATCTCGACGAAGTTAAGATCGCCGTAGCGAAACTCGAGTCGGATAAAGCTGCTGGCACAGACAAACTGACTGCTGTGCTCTTAAAACAGCTGCAGATGATCTGGTTAGGAGCATGCACCAGCTCATCTGTAAGATATGGTCAGGAAAGCATGCCCGAGGAATGGAGCTTACATATAGGGTGAGCCAAGTATAAATTTATTTTTAAAAATGCAATAAAATTAACAAAATTAACTTTTTATTAGATAGAGCAAACAAGTGCAACTTGGTTCAAGTGGCTGCATCGGTTGGCCTCGCAGTAGCGTATTCTGTGACCCCAATTTTCCAAGACCTTGTTGCTGGTTTCGGGCAGTAGCGCACGGATTGCTTGGATGTTATTGACCTTAAGTGCTTCAATCATTGCCGGATTGTTGGCATAGCATCGGTCGATCACAGTTCCCTACAAAAAAAGAGTACAAATGGGTCAAATCGCAGCTCCGAAGCGGCCAATTGATATCGCCAAGACGGCTGATAACACGATTTGGAAATTTGACGCGCAAAAGATTGCTTGTGGCATGGGCTGTGTGGCTTGGGCTGTGTGGCATGGTGCGCTATCGTCCGTGAACCGGAGGTCGTTCAAATTCGTATCTTCAATTTCAGTGAAAAAAAAAAATTGGTGGACGTGGCTCTATAACGCCCACCGTTGACCGAAACGTTGTTGCCAGCCTCATTTTCGAAGGAAAATGGTCCAATGATGCCACCAGTCCACAATACGCACCAAACTGACACTCTCTGTGGATGCATTGGTTTCTTGACAATAACGTGAGGGTTTTCCGAGCCCGAATTTTGTTTGTGAACGTAGCCGACGAGATGGAAATGCGCCTCGTCATAAAAGATGACTTTCCGCCCGAACTGCGAAGCGATAACGAAGCGGATGGTCGCACGCCTCCTATTGCTGAATCAATTGGACCTCGGCTAGTGCGTGAAATGTTGAGCTGTCGAGATCGATGGCAAGTTGATGTTCGTCAATTGAGTCTCACACTCTCGGTCACAGCAACCACATTCTCATCTGTGCGAACCGTACGACGACAGGGACCATGAGTGTTGTCCACTAGTATACCAGTCTCACAAAATGTTTGCACAAACTTGCATACATCAGTCGCGGTGGGTACTCCATTTCGGCTAAGACTTCTTTTCAAAAAACGCACTGTATGGGCCAGTTTGGGCTACAGAGCACTCAATTTGGAAATAAGATTTCAATATTTCCCAACGTTGTTCGAGCGTAAAACGATTCATATCGTTCCGCGGAGGTATAATACTGACTTGTTGTAAAGATTTCGAGCGGGAAGATGCTGTCAGTGTCAAAATAACCTATGATTAAAAAATAAAACCCACCCATCGGACGCTCTCCTAGAATGGTATTCAACGCAATTAATCACGAAAAGCGCCTAGAAACCAGAGGACGTCCTTCTAAAATATCAGACAAGGACAAAAGGCGATTGATCAGAAAAGCGCGAACGAATCCCTTTATGTCATCTAAAAACATCGAAATAGAGACAGGGCTGCAAGTGAGTGCCAGAACAGTTCGACGTATTCTGGTGGATGCTAAGCTGTATGCTCGGGCTCCAAGAAAAGTGCCACTCCTAAAAAAAATACAACTCCAAAATCGATTAGCTTTCGCCAGGTTGCATAACATGCCACAGGATCCATTACGGTCGGTCAAGCAGTGGCGGAATGTACTTTGGAGTGACGAGACTCAAATTAATCTGTTTGGTATGGATGGAAAACATTTTGTTCGTCGTCCAGAAGGTCAAGCGTATAGTCCAAAGTACACAAAACCAACCGGGAAGCATGGCGGAGCCAGTCTGATGTTGTGGGGCTGTTTTTCTTGGTACGGCATTGGTCCATTACATCGGATAGAAGGAATAATGACCAAGGAAAAGTACGTCGAGATATTGGAGGGTGTTATGCTGGCCTTTTCAGCAAGATAATGACCCGAAACATTCGGCGAAATATACCAAGCTTTGGTTTGAGCGCAACCGTCTTCATGTTTTACAGTGACTTAAACCCGATAGAGAACCTTTGGAATGAGCTGAAGATAGAAGTCGCCAAGTTTCATCCTGTAAATGTCAACGAATTGTGGAATATCGTCCAGGAATGTTGGTATTCCATACCTATAGAAAGATGCCAAAAAACTAGTGGATTCCATGACCAGAAGAATGGAGGCGGTCATTGAAAATAAAGGATATGCCATCAAATATTAAGTATACCTCTAAAATATTGCTATTATTGCTGGGTGTTGCTATTATTTTGACGTTCACCACCGATGTTTTGGCCAGAACGTTTGTATTGGCAGATATAAGTTTGTGGTAGCTAAGTACTTCGTCTACCTTGGATCCGCAGTGACCTGGAACAACGACATCAGTTCCGAAATCAATCGCAAATTCACTCTTGCCAATCGCTGTTTATTTGGGCTCAGAAGGCAGTTGAATTATAGGGCCCTTTCCCGAGCGACCAAGTTGACTCTATACAAGACCCTTATCATCCCGGTCCTGTTGCATGGAGCAGAAGAATGGACACTCGTAAAAGCGGATGAAGAAGTCCTTGGCCATTTCGTGAGAAAAATTGTGCGTGTGTTTGTTGGTCCCCCAAAGAAGACCGATCTAGTACTGTTCACTAACAAATATAAATTCCGCCCCTTAACCCACCGAGGCTGGGTGGAACTCAACTAACAATCAAAGAACAGGCTAAAAATCTAGGCCCAGTCCTTGACAGGAGGCTGAATTGGAAACCCAACATTCTTGATCGGGTCAAGAAAGCAACTGTTGCCCTCTACAGCTGTAAGAAAGTAGTGGGCAGGAGGTGGGGTCTCCATACAAGCATTATGTACTGGCTTTACACAGCAGTCATAAGGCCTATTCTCCTGTATGGCGTCGTAGTCTGGTGGACTACTCTGGACAAAGCAGTCAATCGAAATCTTCTGGGGAAGGTACAAAGATCGGCCAGCTTATATATAAGCGGAGGCCTTAAATGTTCTACTACATCTTCCACCATTAAAACTTTTCAGCAAGCAAGTTGCTGCATGCGCGGCCCTTAGGATGAGGAGCATAAGAAAATGGACATCTCAAAAAGGCCACACCTCTATTCTAAAACACTTCAAAGTACCCATGGACACTGACTACATCAACCCGCAGAATGTGTTCACCAGGAACTTCGAAGTTGTCTTTCCATCCCGGGAGGAATGGGCTGAAGGGAAAGTCATACCAAAGGACTCGATCTCCCTCTATACCGATGGCTCTAAGATGGAGTCGGGTGTAGGCAGTGGGGTCTACTCCAAGGAACTTAACCTCAACCTATCATTTAGAATCCCAAATTACTGTAGTGTGTTTAAGGCAGAAGTAACTGCGATAACGGAGGCCCTGGCATGGCCCAGGATCAATGTAATATCCACAAGGGATATTATCATTTGCACGGATAGCCAATCTGCGATAAAATCCCTGGCAGCGGTAACCCACAAATCAAAAACATCCACTAACTGTCGCCTATCTCTAGATGAGATGGCTGAACAGTTCAACATTAAAATACTGTGGGTTCCCGAGCATAGGGATATTCCAGGAAACTGCGCGTCCGACGAACTCGCAAGGTTAGGGTCAAGCACACTCAGCCTACCTACCCTCGGGTACCTAGAAACACCAATAAGTACGGTAAAGCACATGATAAAGCTTCAAACCATAGAGGAGACCAATCCCCAATGGAATGAGAGCAATATCGGCTTTATCACCAAACAATTGTGGCCTAAGGTAAACTTAGGACGAACCAGGGACCTGGTGGCAACCAAAAGGGCAACCTTAAGCACCCTAGTGGGTGTCATTACAGGTCACTGCACCATTGGAAAACACGCCGCCAGACTGGGGCTACCCTACAATGACTTCTGTCACGGCTGCATGGACGAGGAGGAGGAGGAATCAATACACCATCTCCTCTGCTCATGTCCCTCTTTTGCGAATCGCAGGAGGATTTACCTCGGCGCGCCCTTCTTCGACAATCTGAGTGAGCTAGCAAACCAAAAAATAGCTCAACTCCACCGCTTTATTAGAAGCACCGGTTGGTTCCCGGGTAGCGGATCAGGGTAACCTGATCCAGGTGGTATCACAATGGGCCGGTTTCGGCCTAAGTGTGGCTTACGCCTACCACGTTAACCTAACCTAACCTAACCTTGTTGGTCCTATAAACACAGACGGGGGATGAAGGAACGAGCTTTACAGGCTGTACAGCGACATGAATTTAGTCAGGCGCCTACGGATTCATTGCCTAAGATGGCTAGGCCATTTAGACAAGGTCTTTGAATCCAACCTAGAGGGGCGAAGAAACAGGGGCCGTGCCTAAAATGGCGCACATAGGTGTCAGGGGACCTCAACCAACTGGGTGTGCGGCAATGGAAAAGGATAGCAAAAGGGCGTGCGAGTTGGAGGGGCATGTTGCTCGAGGCAAAGGTTCACCCCGAACTGTAACGCCCGATAAGAAAAATAATGCGAACCTATGTACTATGTACTTGCATGCAATAGGGTAGGAAAACACCTTTTCGAACTTTACCGCCAGAAATAATTTATGTTTTTCTCCAATATTTCGTCATTAACTCCCACTTCTACCACTGACCTTCCAAATACCAAATATCATATTGCTGTCGCATATGTAAGCAATGCGTCTCACATCACTCAGACGTTGTCTCTTATTTCCCTTTTTCCCTTCGGGCAAGGATAAAGGACTTTCCTCGTTTTCTTCATAATATTCTTCTGCAGCACGTGCAGGGAAGACAAGAAGACAAAGGGTAATTCTATGTATTTCAATTATTTGATAAATCCTAACGGCAGCATAAAAACATAATTTATTTGCCTTGTGCACTTCTATGCGACTGCGTCTATCAAAAGATGTACGTTTCATCCCCCTCGCATTGTGATTAATACTAAAAAAACTTCAGTATTCTGGGACATAAAATAATTATTAACTTTTTGCTTATTTGTGTGCATACACGTGTTTTCTTTATCTTTCTGGCTTGCTTTCGTGGGATGCGGATGGGAAGCGAATCGTCCACAATGAGATATTCCACAACCCGCCCAGAATCGCTAGGATATGGATGAGAAGTTCTGATTCACGCGCTATATAGTCCAGGCATAGTAGTTTCTGCTTATCACTTAGTCCAGCCTCTCCAAAACTCACTCAATAGGATTAAGCTGTAGTGTGTACCCGCGACTTCGTTCGCATCAAAATTGCTTGAATGTTTCGCTAAGTTTTTAATAATAATTAAATGCTTCAAATGGATCAAGGCAAGGTACGATTAGAGTTAGAGAGGGTACGGAGGTGGGACAAAGTCGCCTGATCACTGCGGCCACGAGTGGGCCTATTGTGATGTCCCCCACTTACAGTTCACTCAAGAATCCTGAGTTAGTGATAAAACTTAGTATGCTTTTGAGTGAGCTAGCAGCGATTTCTTCTGCTTCAAGATAACACTTGCCTAAGTGACGATGACGTGTACTGACAAGGCAGTTACAGTGGCACAGTATGTGCTCTGCTTCTTCGTCTTCATTACACATTCTGCAAGTGTCATCTTGTATAATGCCCATCGTTTTGAGGTGTTTGTTGACTGGGCAGTGTCCAGTAAGGAAACCTGTGATCTGATCTGTGCATCTGACTCCTCGAAAGCATGGGGAGTTTTTTCGCTCTTCTGAGAGATGTAGTTGGGAGGAAGAACTTGGCTTGTCTGCTACCTTTCGTTTGTAACCAGTAGTGATCCGTCGTGTTCCTTAACCAATTGTTTATGCAGCATTTGGTGGTGGCGATGGGTACGCCGCAGAAAGGCCGTGGCATCATAAATGGTGATGCGGAGCCTTTCCTTGCTAGTAGGTCCTTGCCATTTCGTTGCCTGTATGGCCGCTGTGTCCAGGTATCCAAATGAGATGAACTCTGTTTGTGCTGGCCAGCTGATGAAGTAGCTGTAGACAGTCCCATACCAGTTTGGAGGTGATTTCATAACTCTTTAGGGCCAGAAGTGCAGTCTTGCTGTCAGAGAGAATGTAAATGTTTTTGTTAAATATATTTCTGTTTATATTTTCTCTGAGGCAGAGTTCTATAGCAAATATCTCTGCTTGAAAAACGGAGTTATATCTGTCCATGCTGACGTAGATGTATGTACCTGTATTTGCTCCGTATACTCCAGCCCCAACGCCTTCGTTCGTTGATTGCTGTATATAGCCAGCGGGACATTTTGGGATTTGTGCCCCAGTTTTTGCTGAGTGAGACTTTTGCTGGTCTATAATGAGATCCTGGCTTTCTCAGTGGTCTTTGTAATGTGAGAGTTCCAAGTGAGCTTTTCGTCTAGAGCTATCCCTAGATATTTGACTTCTTTTGAGAACTCTATCGCTTCACCAAAAAGGGTAGGTTTGGTAAGTTTGTGCCTATTCCTCCTTTTGGTGAAGGCAACTATAGTGCTTTTGCTAGGGTTGTCCTTTAGTGCAACTTTTATGCACCAGTTTGCAGCAAGGTTTGGAGGAGTTCCGAGACTGTTTTTTCGAATTTGCCTCTAACCAGGATTACTATGCCGTCAGCATAGCCTAGGACATAGAAACCATTGTTGCTGGGTATGTTAATCAGTTAATTTGCCACGAAGGACCACAGGAGAGGTGAGAGAACCCCACCTTGAGGGCATCCTTTCGCGGCATTTACACTGATCTTATCATTGCCTAGTGAGGTGTTTATTTTCCTATTGCTAAGCATGTGTTGGATCCAATTGCATGTGCTGTTATCCACCCCTGTGCTGAGGATGCAACGTTTTATTTGGGTGTAGTCGGTGTTGTCGAAAGCACCCTCAATATCGAGAAAGCAACCTATCGCAATTTCTTTGTCGCTCAGGGACTTGTTGATCCGGGCTGTTAGCTCCTGAAGAGCATGCGTGGTCGATTTCCCAGGCTGGTAGGCATATTGTTTTTTGTGAAGTGGTGATATTTTCAGGGAACCATCCCTGATATGCCTATCCAGAATTTTTTCCATTGTTTTTAGGAAGAAGGAGGTAAGGCTTATCGTTTTGTAGGACTTAGGCAGGTCTGTGGGTCTATGGCCTATTTTGGGAATGAATTTTACCTTTACCTCATTCCAGCCCGTTGGTATGTATCCCCATGCATAGCTGATTCTAAAGATGTTGATAAGCATGGGCTTATCATGCGCCTATCATTAGCGCACTTCCTTTCTAAAGGAGGGATGGGAAGATGCCATTCTCCCCCGGGGATTTGGGATTTCTCTTCCAGACCTCCCTGTTTGGTCTAGTTGTCCTGATCTGCGGAGGTGTGTTAGAGAGATTAGAGGGAATGATGTTGGAGTCTAGGAAGTGCGTACTGGTTAACATTTTTAGTACTTCTGTACCATTCTCCGCGTAAGTGCCATCTGCTCTCCTCAACAGTCCAATTTGGTTAGTGTTCTCTTTGGCGAGAACTCTGTGGATGCGAGAGCTGCTCTGTATGTCTGATAGACTACTGCAGAACTTTTTCCATGAGTCTCTTTTGGCTCTTCTAATCTCTTGCTTGTAGTTGGTGAGCGAGGCACGGTACTGTGTCCAGTCACCAGTCCGTTACGATTTGTTTTATCATAAAATTAAAAACCGGATTTGATTACAGCTTCGATTATACTCTTTTCCAAAGAAACGTTACGTAGTCTAGTGCTGTTAGAGAGTTTCGGGGGGTTCAAATTACGAAGCGGCATAATGGGAATACCAACTTTTAAGTCCATTTTATGAAGTGGAAAAATGGAAAAATTCGACTGAGTAGTGGGCAGCTTGTTCTGTTTGACATATGGTATTTATGGATAAGACCGTTGCTGAATTGTCAAACATTTTTTTCCATTAGACGGTAATGCAGTGACCATACTCGATCATTTCTTCGCGCTAAAATCGATCTCTCGTATAACCACGAATCCACGATATCCACGAAATGGTCTGTCGGTGAATTTTCTCAAGACTGATGTTGTTCTCTTCACAAGAAGGAGAAAAAATACTGACATGACTCAGCTGGTACTAAAAGGCACTCCCATCCCGGTGTCCAAGGAAGCTAAGTACCTGGGAGTCATCTTAGATGACAAGCTTCTTTGGTCAAAGCATGTTCAGTCAAAAACCCCCAAAGTATTGTCAGCTTTCTAGTAGTGCAAAGGAGCCCTATTACCGGCAAAGGTCGTCTGGATCTACACTACATGGCAATGATAAGACCTATAATCCCATATGCATCAGTTGTCGGCGGAACAAGCTAACACGCAAATACGTCGTAACCTCTTTCATCAAACTGCAAAGAACGATTTGTCTCAGCTGTACAGGGGGCTTTCCCCAGCGCGCCGGAACTGCTCTCGATACTATGATGAACCTTCCACCCCTTGATATATTTATCAGAGGGTAAGCTCTGAAAGCTATATCTCGTCTCAAGAGATGTGGCTTTTGGTACAACAGCGTGCTTACGCAAGAAATTCCCTGTGACCCTGTCTCATGGACATGCCCTCGGATGCATCGACACTTGTTACCCTACTGCGCTGTAATTTCACAGTCGAGTTTCTATGGCGACAGGACTGGCTCTGGCTAAACCTGCGCGTCTGCCGTTCAACCAGAGATATATGTACGCAATCATAATGACCATGCACTATGCTTTAAATTTTTTTATAGTTTGTTTAGGTTCAAGAGTCATGCTCTTATGTATGTTTGTCACGTAATCTGGACGGAGTGCAGAGGGTTTGGGTCGTAGATGTTCGTTCACTAATCCCCAGGGGTGATTGTCCTAGATAGGAGGAGAAGATCTCGATTGAATTTTCCCAGCAAATGTTCCATGCCATTATGGTGTTATATCAGAATCGCACACACAGAGTATGAATTTTGATATGTTGTGAAGGACAGGTTTGCTTTGGTGGCATTACAGCCCATGAAGGGCCAGAGACAAGCTTCTCTCAATCACCAATGTGGAGTGTGATTTATTTTCAACACAGGTGAAAGGTACCTACAGTTTAATTCCGATTCCGAACGGCATGAGCCGAGAAGATTTTTCATGGCGAGTTTACTATGGCGGGTCTTGTCAGTACCCCGCCAAGGAGAGACATTACGAAATAAGCCTTCGATGGCATTGGTGTTATCGAGATCCGAACTCGCTCATCGTCCGTCAGAGTCTAACACATTAACAACTGTGCCTTGGGACTGCACCCGTACAAAATTCAACTTACCCAGGAGCTGAAGGTAAATGACCATAGACAACGACGCGTGTTCGCTGAATGGGCTCTGGAGCAGTTGGAAACGAACCCTAATTTTTATTAAATATGGTCTTCAGCGATGAGGCCCATTTTATGGAGGACAAAACAAAGTGCCTCTTGTCACTGTTGCCAGTCATATCGAGCGCATAAACACCAACGCTCGAGCTAAGAGGGTCTTCGACTCGGAGCCTTCTGGTTCGAAAAGAAGGAGAAGACCGAACATCCGGTATAAAGACCAAGTAATCGCGGATGTGAGACAATTTATCCTTGACCGTTAAGGGTGAAAGGCAGCTATAGCTCAGGCTCAGCTCCTCCATTGATTGCCGGCCCGATAAGTAAGTATAGACCTTGAAACATAAAGTCTATATACGAGTTTTACCTTGAGCCAGGGTCCCAGGTCATATCAGGGTAAGGAACCGATGTAAGTAAATGGAGTTATTTCGTACAAAAACTTTGCGAACTTTATCTCAATTCCTAATGATATTTTTACCAAATGCTACGCCAATAAAAATTTGGAACCATTTGGAACAGCTGAATGTGTCATAGCAGTTTTGAATTAAAATTAATTTTAAGTACCGATGTTCCAGGAACCACCATCTTTTCCATATTCCTTCTTTCAATAACGTCGTTTTCTCCGCATTAACATTATATGCCATTAAAAAGGCATTCCATAACAAAGTTATTCAATAATCTACCAAGCAAGTCTATGAAATCAGTTGCAACTTCCACGAAAGCCATTACAACATCCCCAGAGCACAAATAACACGATGATAATCGTATTTACATAACGCACCAGAATCTATTGCGTAAATATGGATTTATCTACTCACGGTCATAAACTCAATGTCCCCATGCATCTGAACTCCATAACTACCCATTACACTTAAACTCATAATAGAATCTTATGGACGTCATCGTAAAAGTTCGAGTCCTACGTTCCACAATACGAACATATCCTCGAATTCGTCAATTCATCTGTTCATAAAAGTGCGAAACTTTTTTTCTTTTACGACCAAACTCAACGCAGAATCACCGTGAATTATAGGTACAGTTAACGGAGATTATGATATTGGACCCGGCCCGACCGATAGGGCAACTAGACCGATGCAGGACAACCGGCACATGGACAAACTGAGTATCGAATGAATTTATAATAGCATTTATGGTACTGGATATGCAAACTGAAATTCAGTTTCAAATCTGTTGGGTTGAATGCGATTTGAAATGACTAATGAGCAGCAGGACCTTGTTTGAATCGAGGTTTAGGTCGTTCTCCTGATACGAGAGATTAAACATGAACCCAGTATCCATCATGGACTTGGGACTTGTTTTTTCTTTCAGTTATTCAGAAGTAAAATTTTATGTTGCAACAACGCCAACGATAAAAACCAAATTATCCCCAGTTTCCTGTGTGCTCGTTGAAATTCACTCAGGCGTAGAGCAATTGGAAACCCATTAATATATAAACTGCCCTGAGCACCCTCGGCTGGCTACACATTCGACTACCCATATGTACTGCGACTAAGGTACGACGAGTATGTAGTACATACAGGCCTACATATAAGGAGTTGAACAATGAGAACGAAGGAGAATCATTTGATTTGTTTCCCTTTAATTGTGTTCCCTATTCCCTGTGTCCTTATCCACCTTCTAATCCATTTTAATGTGGAACTCAAGCAAAAACTCGATTCAAAAGGAAAAGGAAAAAAAAAGGGAAAAACCAGTCCATTTACAAAGGGTAGGCGTGGTAATGGCACGACTTGACGGCAATATGATTAATGACTCTGATTAATAGCTCGAGGTGTTTGCCGAACAAGCAAGCACCAAGCATCAAGGCGCCCAAGCACCCAAAGTACATAATGCTACTGACCACAATGAAGGCCATGTACTCGAATAGTATGGTGTTGGCGCGTCAATTACACTGTTCTTCGCCCGCATAATGAAGGCCAAACAAAGAGGACGAACAACGATAAAGGAGGACACCAAATGGAGTTGTTAATTTCTCATTGGCGAATAATCTTCATCGATAATTGACTTGTATTTCGGCAAGACACGTTCCTTGGCTCCGTTGTTGGCCAACAATAAACGAGGCAGGGCCCTCGGGACAATAGTGTCTGCCGAACACATTCCGGGGAAGATAAGAAATTTAAATTCGTTTATTGTAACAGCTTAACGGTGTGCGAGAAGTGAATATAATAAATGCTGACAGCCGTCAAAAGTGTCAGACGGTAATCGATTGGTTGGCTGTAAATTTGATAACAATTTAATTGCTTGAATGACAGGTTTATTGAAATTCAATTTACGCATCGTCATCATTGTGCGGTGCGGGGGAGGGGGGGCCCAGTGTTAGAACGGGTTCGAGAACGCCTTCATTGGTTTGATAGTCCTTTATCGATTTTCCGCTCAAACTATTGTTCATAAGGATACTTATTTATGTATGTGGTGGTGGTACTGACCAGGACAGGGAGATGGGCCAGGTAGCAATGTGATTCGAATTATTGATGAGTGGAAATATTTGTTTACTTCTGCTGGCGTTCGGGCTGAATAGTGTTCTGTGTCGACCATTGGGATTGTTTGGGCTTGTTTACTTTCAATTTACCATTTGTTGATTGTTTTTTGATGTAATATTGAGGCTGCAAGCACGTGGGTACGTCTTTATAGCTCTTGTTTTCTTGGATGGGAGTTGTATTCCATTTGAAGTTCTTAATGCGCTCTACTGAGCCTATGCTGCCTTTTATTTTTAGCTTTCCTAGAGATATTGATATCTACGTTCAGAAGCTAAGGGCATTAATACAAGTTAGCACCAGTAACGCTGAACACAAGTCAATGCGCTGACGCAGCATCGTTACCACGGGCACTCGCAACCTGTGCAAACCGACAACAGAGCAACATGCTGACGCAGCCTCGCTCCCAACCTGTGCAATCATTGTTCCCACAGATACTCGTCACCTATTCAAGCCAACAACACAACTCATGCAAGATATCTTTGCTGACGTTGCGGCTGCACCAAATCCCTCTCCACACTATTCCATTCTTTCCGCCACCTATTCCCCAATTCCTTTCCCGGGTCACTTTTCATGTTTGGAAAATTTCGTTTGTAAATTTAGTCGTAGTTGAAGCACCCAATAAAGAAGATCGAACGATCTTAAGAAAATAAAAAATTGTTTTTTTTTTAAAGGCTTTTGACCTTGATTATAGGGGGGAGAGATCGAGCAAACAGAGCTCAATTCAAGTTGACACATAGCCTCCGCGTGGCCTCCCCTGGATTGCTGCCCTGGCATCCGACAGGTAGTGAACCAATGTGTGCAGCGACCTGACCCCTTGTTCATGTGGAAAGAGGGCCCTGGCCTTCCAGGTTGGGGATTGTCCCTATTACGGAAAAAATAATTGTTACTAAACAACCACAAGCCTCGGATACGGACACACGGATACAAAGCTGACGACCCCTGCAAACGATTAAATGATTTGCGAGTCTGCACATGAAATGTGAGGTCGCTTAACAGACCGGGTGGAGGCAATCAATTGGAGCAAACCCTCAGCTGCTATGAAGCAGATATAACCGCACTCCAAGAAGTGCGATGGTATAGACCAGGCAACAGACGGATGAAAAACTGCGACATCTACTACGGAAACCAAACGAGACCAAACAGCGCTCGTTATTCGAGGAACACTCCGACAGAAAGAACTAAGATTCCGGGATGTAGGTATTAAAGCTAATTTCGGAAACATAAGCTTGATAGGCGCTCACGCCCCAACCGAAGAAAGGGATGATCGACTCAAAGAATTCTACGATCTCCTAGACAGAACCTATGCTCGATGTCCCAGCTACGACACAAAAATAGTCCTAGGAGATTTCAAGGCCGAACCGAGCAAAGAGGACATATTTGAGTCGATCACGGGGAAATATAGCCTACACGACACGACGTCCGGAAACGGACATCGACTACTCGACTTTCTGGCGGGGCGGAATTTCCTTCTGGCTAGCACACAAATCCCGCATCTCAACATCCACAAAGGAGCCTGGCGATCACCTGATCAGTCTACCACCAGACGCCAGACAACCCTCCAGCATCCTAGATGTACGAACCTTCCGAGGAGCCAACATCGACTCGTATCACTACCTTGTTGTAGCCAAGGTACGAATGAAGATATCAAAGATGCCACGGAGTCGAGCTGGACAACGAAGGTTTGACCTCAGAAAGCTACAATCCGCTCGGGTCCTTGCCGACCGAGTTTCCCTCAACCTCTCGCAAGCTCCGATGACCCTGGAACAATCCAGAGAACAACAGTACTCAACGCTACCTTTGAGTACTGGGTTAAAACCAACTCCAACTAGAAACCCTAGTTTGATGAGCAATGCGGACAAGCCCATGTGGCGAAGAAAATCGCCTGCAAAACCATGCTATTGTAGAGAGCCGCTCGTGAACATTATGAGCAGAGAAGGAGGGAGCAACACACGCTTTTAAGGGGAAAAAATGAGGAGGAGATGGAGAGATGCTACCACAGGAATGACGCTCGCAGGTTTTACGAAAAAGTACAACGAACGTGCCAGGGCCATAAAGCTAGAGCGGAGCCTGAAGGGATGAAGACGAACAATTAGAAGTAAAGTCACAGTCGATGCAGAATTCGGAATGTTGCTTTCGCAACGGAGGAAGATGTTAGGAAATTCCATCCACCTGACCATCGAAGCTCAAGATTGCCAAAGCCGCGGGCGAAGATAGCCTTTTCTGCCGAGCTATTTAAGGGAGCTGGAGGTGTTCTGAAAGGGCGCATGCACCAGCTCATCGGTAAAATATGGTCGGAGAAAAGCATACCCGGCGAATGAAATCTCCGCATCGTTTGTCAGCGGGGCGTCAATGAAGCGTTCGAAAGCATTGAAGTAGAAGCAGCTAAAATGGGTCTTTCGGTTACTGAGGGCGACACGAAATATGTAAATGCTGTCAACCAAAAAGGACGCACAACACCGACATCTTGGCCATCTTTTGATCTCGAAGTCGTCAAGGACGTCGTCTACCTTAACTCACTAGGGACCGCACCAGCTCTGAGATCAAACGCAGAATTTCTCTTGCCAACCGCTGCTTTTTTGGGCGCAATAGGAAATTGAGAAGTAAGGCCCTCTCTCGAAAACCAAGGTTGCGCTATACAAAACCTTAATAATCGCCATCCTCCTCTATGGCAAAGAGGTCTAGACTTTAGCAAAAGCCCCTTGGTCGTTTCGAGAGGAAAATTCTGCGTTCAATCTATGGTCCCGTTTGTATAAACGGAGTGTGCAGGAGGAGTTACAAGGACGAACTATACGGGTTGTACAGCGACATCGGCCTAGAAAGGCATCTACGGATCCAACGTCTAAAGTGGATAGGTCATGTAGAGCGAATGGCTCGAAGAATCTTCGAGTGCCACCGCGATGGACGACGCAGCTGAGGACGACCAAACCAACTGGAAGTGCCTCGCTAGAAACAGCTAGCAAGAGACCGTCCCAGCTGGAGAAGCATGTTGGTCGAGGTCCACGTTCACACCGGATTCTAGCGCCATCTAAGTAAGTACATAAGTTCCATGACAATGGTATTACTTATTTGACCAATTTTCTGCATAAATCCCGCTGTCGCTTTTCCCGTCGTCCTGTACGCTGTGCTCGAATAATTCGGCATTTGGAGTTTCCGTGCAAAATGAGTCCACTAAAGCTGTCGCAAGAAGTGGTCAACCACTTATTACTCGTTCGACCCAGAACATCAGTGCCGAGAGGACGTCCAAGGGACAACAGTGCAAACAATTTGGCAACAAGAGACGTTCATTGCGTCACAACATAATGAAGAAACACAAGTCGTTTGCCAAATGCTGCCTGCTGACCGTTAAGCCAGGTTAACATACACCGCTGCTATATTAAACCTCGTATCCAAAGTCATAATAAGCGACGAAACTCATTTCCACTTAAGTGGTTATGTAAATAAAGAAAACGTGCGTTTCTGTACGGGGAAAACCCACATGAAATGTATGAAAAGCCACTGCATCCCCTCAAAGTGACTGGCATGGTACTGCGTAACCTTTAAATGTTACGCGAGACCTTGAATTACCAATTTCCGTGCTGTGTAATTTGCGTTTTCGGTGATTTGAACTGACAGGCCAGGTCACTGGATCTGACCAATATGTAGGCCATGTTTTTTGCCACAACTATCTTTAAGTTTTGCAAATTTTGAAATCAATATGTTTCATGAGCAAAATTCTAAATATCGTGAAACGGGGGAACACAGCCACCTCCTTAAGGGATCGTCATTGATTGACAGCAATTACTTTCTCGACGACCTCTCACAGGAAGCAATGACGTTACTTTTACCAACTTGTATGTATTTATAGAGATCCACTGTCAAATCTTAGGCTAAAGGGATTGAATGGATGGATATCGCGCTTAGGGTTCAGGTCAAAATCCTATGAGTTGAGTTTTTATGTCGTCAACGTGAAAGAACTTTGATTTCATCACTATACAATAGAGGCCAAAGGTAGTTCATGCAATGGGATTGCCAAGATAAACGATTACTAGCTGGTACTACAGTGATTTATTGATAAATTCCAAATTGAAGGAGGGACTGCTTGACCGAGCTCTTTCGGCATGATTGATGATAAAAAAATTCAGCGCCCATGGAAAAGACCATGCTAGAAATCGAAATACATTTGGAACACTACGAGTCATATTTTTCGGGCTGACCAGATAGTCTCATGGACGTTGGGAGTATGTACATACATATGTACATGTAGGCACAGTTTCATAGACGTCGTTCAGTTTCATAGACTCATTAATGTGTCGCCCAATTCAGGTAGTAGAGGTTCCACCTCGTAGTGTCACAAGATAACCTTTAAAAGCGTCACATCGTAATAAAAAATACTTTTTACAAACTTTCCCACCGACGCATAGTTTTAGGGTAATGTCCACAATTTCCAAATTTGTATTTAAATAAAAGCTATGCACATATATAAATACGAAAACAATAAATAGCATATTTCGATATAACGATATTCATTCAGATCACGTCCGTACGCAAGAATGTATGTAAATACAATACCTTCGGCAAAAGATCGTAAAATCTTCTGTGTGCATTATCACATAAACAGAGACTTTCCTTTAAGTCTGAGCAACCGAATTTAGCAAGCCAAAGAGCCTTAGTTAGCGTTCGTTGAAAAGCCAGAAATCACTAAACACAACCCATACATTGGAGGCCACATATCGCTTCAACCGAGAAAGGAGCAATAACTTTAAGCGGACAATTCGACAACTAGGGCGGTTACCTGCCGAGCCAACAAGAAAACACTAACGCTAAATAAATGGGCCGATGAAGAACAGGTTGATAAAAATGAAAGGCATGGATCCAAGACAGATTTCAATTATTGCCTACGCAGACGACGCACGTTACTATTGCCATCTCGGCCAAGTATGCACCTATCCACACTGAATGACCGTTGGTGTGTGTGTGCAAACGGGCACAACATAATGGAATCTACTTGGCACCAGGTTAACCTACTCTTCCAATGCCAAATACCTTGGTATAGTACTAGATAGGATACTAACTTGGAAGGACAACACAATCGACCGTACAAATAAAGCAACTACAGCTCTCTACACATGTAAGAAATCCTTAGGAAAAAAATGAGGGTTCAACCATAAGCTTATCCTATGGCTATATGTATATTACAGTTGCTAGACCTATTCTAATGTATGGAGTGACTATTCTACAGTCTGGCGAACTGTATACATGTATGTATGTTGACGTTTTGTCAGTACCCCGCCGAGGAGAAGCAACGTGAAAAACACGTTCGATCACATGGCTGTTTTCGGGATTCGATCCCGTGTCATCGACGTCAGAGGCCAACACACCGCCCACTGCACCACCGTGCTCTCCAGGCTCTCCAGCCAGGCAGCCTAGCAACTAGCTAGCCAACCATACAACGATGCAGACAACCTGCCCACCACCCGGCCAACCTTAACGATAGCTAGCCAACCTGGCCACAAGCCACCAGAGAGCAGATCTAACCACCAAATCAGCCAACCTGGCCAGCAGGCAGCCAACCTGGACGCCAGCCGGACAAAATGGTCACCAGCCATCCATCCAGCCAACCTGACCATAAGCCAGCCAACCTGGCTACCAATGAACCACCCTAGCCAACCCGGCCACCAGTAAACCAAATGAAAAGCCAACCGGCCCATCAGGCAACCAACCTGGACGCCAGGCGGACAAAACGGACACCATCCAGCCACCCTGGCTACCAGCCTGCATACATTACCACCAGCCAACTAAGCTGGCCTCCAGGAAGTCAATCTGGCCACCAGCCAGCCAAACTGGTCAGCAAATATCTAACGCGTCCCCCAGCCAGCCAATGTGGCCACCAGTCCGCCATCTGGCCACCTACCAGCCAATTTGCCACTAATCAGCCAACCTGGCCACCAGCCGGCCAACCTGCCTTCCAGCCAATCATCCTTGAACCAGGCAGCCAACCTGACCACCAGCCAGCTCACCTTGTCACCAGCTAACCGTCCTCGCCACTAGCCAGCCAAGCTGGCCACCAGCCAAACAACCTGGCCAACTGATTGCCAACCTGCCCTCCAGACAGTCATCCTGGAGAGCAACCAGCCAACCTTGACCGATGCAGTCAACCTTGCCAGCAGACAGCCAGCCCTGCTACCAGCTAGCCACCCTTGCCAGCAGCCAGGCAATCTGGCCACCAGCAAGCCAACATGACCACCGGCTAGCGAGCAAGTCACACGGCCAGGCAGCTACCCTGACCACCGTTAAGCCGACCTGGCCGCCAGGGCGTCAACCAGGCCACCAACCAGCCAAAGTGGCCGCCAGCAACACACCTGGCCACCAGGAACCCACCTGGCCACCAGCAACACACCCGGCCACCAGGCGCACAACCAAGCCCCCAGCCAGGCAATCTGGCCACCAGATATCCAACTTGGTCAGCAGCCAACCAACCTGGCTATCAGGAAGCCAACCTGGCCACCTGCCGCCAACATGGCCACCACCCAGCCAATCTAACAACCAGCCAGCCAACCTAGTCACCCAACCTGACCAAAAACCTAGCCACTACCAAGGCAACCTTGACTATAACTAGCCAACCTGGCCATAAGCCACCAGTGAGCCAACCTGACCACCCAGCCAGCCAACCTGGGCATCAGACAGCCAACCTGGCCGCCAGCCGGATAAAATGACTCCAGCCAGCCAACCAGCCAACCTGATCATAAGCCAGCCAACTTGAATACCAATCAACCAACTAAAAATCCGACCTAGCCAACAAGCGCAAACCAGCCCCCCAGCCAGCCAACCTAGACACCCCAGCCACCCTGGCAACCAGCTTGCAAACATGACCACCAACCAGCTAAGCTAGCCTTAAGGAAGCCAACCTGGCCACCAGCCAGCCAACAAAATATCTAACCAACCAACCTGGTCAGCAAATATCTAACGCGTCTACCAATCCGCCATCTGGCCACCTACCATCCGATTTGCCACCAATCAGCCAACCTGGCCACCAGCCGGCCAACCTGACATCCATCCAGTCATCCTAGAACTATGCAGCCAACCTTGCCAATAGACAACTTAACCTGCGACCAGCCAGCGAACCTTACCAGCAGGCAGGCAATCTGTAGACCAGCCAGCCAACCAGGCCACCAGCCAGCCAAACTGGACACCAGGCATCCAACTAGACCACCAACCAGCTCAACTTTGTCACCAGCTAATCATCCGCGCCACCAGCCAGCCAACCTGACCACTTGATAGCCAATCTGCCATCCAGCCAGTTATCCTAGCCAGCAGGCGGTCAACTTTGACCCATCCAGCCAATCTACCAGCCAACCAACCGTACCACCAGCCTGGTGAACTACACTACAAAAAACAACATACCATAAGCAATTCGAGAAGGTACAAAGGCTGGCATGCATGTGCATCACCGGGGCTCTAAGGTCCACCCCAACGGCAGCGCTCAATATGATACTCCACCTAACACCACTCGATATACTTGGCCAATCGGATTTAAGGCCAGCTCAAAAATGGACGAGCTACATCACTGGTCACTCCTCCACCCGGACAACAGGGGAACCTTGTCGGAAAACTCTGACCACATTGAGACCACCACAGTCTTTGAAATGAAATCCAAAATAACATACCCAGACAGAAGGAACTGGTCTCGCCAGGCACAACCTCGCAAGAGCTGGGTGGATTACTACACCGACGGGTCAAAAACCAAAGACGGGGTCGGCAATGGAGCAAACAATTAAACTTGAGCCAAGCTCTTAAATTACCGAATCGTTGCAGCGTTTTTCAGGCGGAGCTGTTGGCTGTCTGCTGCGGAAATTCGAATCCTCACAGACAGTCAGGCAGCCTTGAAATCGCTCGAGTCCTATGTGTATACTTCAAAAGTAAATCTTGACTGCAGCCTATCTCTTAACGTGATGGCCGAACAGTTTAACATACATAATCTGTGGGTACCAGGACACAGCGGTATCTCAGGAAATGAAAGAAATGACACACTCGCCAGACAAGAAACGACGTAACAATCAAACATGGCATGCGCAGCTATACCTCGCCATGGCTGAGATGTACCGAAGATGGGCCCAGGGGCACACCTGCCTCATCACCAGACAAATCTGGCCCCGCCTTGACAGTCAACGGACCAAGGGACTAATCTACCTAATACGAACTGTATGTATGTATGTATGTTGGCGTTACAGTCCATGAAGAACCTGAGCCGAGCTTCTCTCAATCACCCATGTTGTGTGTGTTTTCATTTTCCCATAGGTGAAAGGGACCTACAGTTTTATTGCCGGTTCCGAACGGCGAATTTCGAGAAGCTTTTCATGACAATTTTGCTACAGAGGGTTTTGTCAGAACCCCGCTGAGGAGAAACACCGTGAAAAACACGTTCGATGACATGGCTGTGTCGGGATTCGATCCCGTGTCATCGGCGTTAGAGGCCAACACACTACCCACTGCGCCACGAACTGACATCTACAAAATTATTGGTGTCATCACAGGTCACTCTCTCATTGGCAGTCGCGCACGAAAAGGTGCGTATCACCTACTCTGCGCCTGTCCGGCTCTCTGTTGAATCAGGAAACGCTACCTAGGATCATACTCCCGACTTGACCAATGCCCCGCGGGTAAACTGACCTTCTTAATTATTTCAGAAGCACTAAGTGGTTTCATGAATAAGGGTCCCTCCCCGTCGTAGCAACACAACGGGTCTCTCTGGCCTAAGTGTATCCTCCCCCTTGGGGAGGCTACGGACTACCTAACCTAACCTATGTATAGTATAATTCTGTCGATACTATTAAGCTTTGCAGTATAATGACTACTATCTTCTGGCAGCCAGGTTACGACTACGAATATGTCTGGCCCAGAAAAGTCGAGTAAGGCCAGCGTCTTTTGCTACCTGTTGGAGCACTCAGACGCAAATATCCCAGCGGCATACACCGTCGCAATGCTTTAACTGCAAGAGACCGCCAGAGCCTATGCCAATCGCGTCTCCCTCAAGCTCTCGGAAAACCCTCCAACACTTGCTCAGACCGTACAACACCAATGGACCCGTTGTCAACAAGCCTTAGAGAGTGCTTCTGAGGTGCTGCGTTTCAAACCGCCACCAACAAGAAACCCATGGTTTGACGACGAGTATAGGAGAGCACACGCAGCTAAGCAGCAATCCTATCAAGTGGCACTGCACAGAAGGACAAGAGCGGCTCTTGAGCATTTTGAGCAGAAGAGGAAGAAGGACCATACGCTTCCCAAAACAAAAAAAAAAGGAGAGCATGAGAAGTTCGTGATCGAAGAGGTGAAGAGATGCTTCACAGGAATGACGTTCGGAGGTTTTATCAACGAATAGAACAAATATGCCAGGGATATATAGCCAAAACGGAAGCCTGCAAGGACGAAAATGGAAACCTAATAGCAGATTCACAGTCGGTACTAAGAATCTGGAAGGACTACTTCTGCAGGCTGTATAACGGCGATGACGACACAGATTCCGTTGTCCCACAGAATGACCCATTCACAACGGACAATGATAGCAGAGAATTCCGCCCTCCTGACCTGGACGAAGTTAGGAATGCTTTTCCTAAGCTTAAGTCCAACAAAGTTGCTGGAGCAGACGGACCTGCCGAGCTCTTTAAGGCAGCTGGAGATGACCTAGTTGAGAGTATGCACCTGCTCATCTGTAAGATATGGTCAGAGGAATGCATGCCCGATGAATGGAATCTTAGTATCATTTGCCCAATCCACAAGAAAAGAGACCCCTTTGTTTGCGCCAATCACAGAGATATCACTAAGTGTGTTAAACAACACGCAGAACTCTGTTAGATGACACATATATGTAAGTGTTGTAATTTGGCACGCTTTAAGATTAAGGGTGTTGCTTTGATCTTTGAAATTGAAACACTTTTTCGTGATGAGACTATAACATGTTCAATTGCGTGTCATGAATAGAAACTCTAATGACACCCTAAGTGTGTTGCAGCGACTCACTTAACACACTTTGTATCAATCAATCAAACAAATGGGGAATTTTCCAAATATATGCAACCTTGCCAGAAAATTGTTTTCGAGTCGGATCCATTGCGTGATGTTCAACACATAGGAGTCTCATCCCAGTGTTCCGAGTTCAAATCTGAATGTTCGCCACCAGAAAGCAAAGGCACTTAGCCTCTCCTTTCCCATTATACATTGGTCCTTCGAACCGAGTGGCATGATCATCTGATGTTGCTTCACAACAAAAAGAAAAAATAAATTCAATCAAACAAAAAACGGAGAATAATTGCTTCGGGCTTGATGAGTCTCGAAGCGTCAAATGGTCGGAGAGCGAGGACTAGATGAGTCGGCTGCGTATACAAAGCCATGTCTAGCTTTAACATCCCTGCCAAACCGGTCCGACTGTGCAGGATGACAATGGAGAATTGTCGCTGCTCCATAAAGGTCGGTAATGAACAAACCGAGACCTTTGATGTTAAAAAAGGATTTAGACTGTTAGATTTGACGCGCTGTCATGCAACTTTTTCAACATCGTGCTAAAAAAGATCGTGCAAGAGTCGCTGGCCAACACAAGAGGTACGATTTGTTTCAAGTCTACGCAATTGCTTGCGTACGTCGACGACATTGGCGTGATTGGACGGACACAGCGAGATGTCAATGAGACCTTTGTATGCTTTGAGGTAGAAGCGACTAAAGTGGGTTTTAAGGTTAATGAGGGTAAAACCAAATATCTGCTTTCATCAAAAAGAGACGGGCAACACCGATGTATTGGCCAGAACGTCACCATGGGCGGATATAACTTTGAAGTGGTTAAGGAATTCGTCTACCTTGGCTCACTGATGACCAGCGACAACAACACCAGCGCTGAAATAAAACGCAGAATTACTCTTGCCAACCGCGGTTTCTTTGGGTTCAAGAGGCAATTGAGAAGAAGAGCCCTCTCTCGAAAAACCAACGTGACACTATTTAAGACCTTGATCATCCCAGTCCTCCGTTACGGCGCAGAGGCTGGGACTCTAACAAAAGCGCATGAAGATGCCCTTGGTCGTTTTGAGAGGAAAATTCTGCGCTCTAACTACGGTCCCGTTTATTCAAATGGGGTATGGAGGAAAAGATTTAATGAAGAACTGTACGGGTTGTACAGCGACATCGGCTTGGTACGACGTCTGCGGATCCAACGTCTAAGATGGCAAGGTCATGTAGAACAAATGGACAGCACAACTCCGCCCCGAAGAGTCTTCGACTCCACTCCAAGCCAGAAAGACGACGTTGCCGAGAACGGCCGCATCGTAGGTGGCGCACACGGGTGGAAAGGGACCTTTACCAACTGGGCGTGCGACACTGGAAACAGCTAGCAAAAGATCGTGCTAAATAGAAAGGCTTGCTGGTTGAAGCCCAGGTTCACCACGGACTGTAGCGCCATCTAAGTAAGTATGTAAGTAAGGGTATAGTTGGGAAATCTCCTTTTTTGTGTGCTTTAATAATAACACAGGGGCGCAGTAGTTAGTGTGTTGGACTCTGACGCGTGTGCGACGCTGTCGATTGTTTGCTTAGCGGTATACATAGTTTAAATTGCATAAAAAATGACTACAATGAAAACACACACACTTTGGTGTGCTACGGCAACACACTTACCACTTGCAGTAATAATTCTGCTGAACATCGCTTATAAGATCTTCTCTGCTGCACTGTGTGAACGCCCAAAACCGTTCATTAATAAACTGATTGTCGCAACTGGTTGGCGGGAAGTCCATTATCGATCAAGTATTCACACTGCGATAGATTCAGTAAACAACCAACGGGTTCCAGATCGACATCCAGCATCAGTTTGTCGACTTTAAGGCCGCATACGATAGCGTACATAGAGACGAGCTATACAGCGCCATGTCCAGTTTTGACATCCCTGCCAAACTCGACAGAATGGCGTTAGAGAATTATTGCTTCTTCATCAGGGTCGAAAGCGACCTGACCGAAACCCTTAATGTCAAAAAGAAGTTTAGAGAAGGCGACACACTATCATGTGACTTTTTCAACATCGTCCTTGAAATGATCGTGCAAAACTCACTGGTCAATGTGAAGGGCACGATCTTTTTCAAGTCCGTACAACTGCTAGCATATGCGGCTGACATTGACATTTCAGAGAGATGTCATTGAAGCATTTACAAGCATTGAGGCGGAAGCGGCTGAAATGGCACTGGCGGCAAATAAGGGCAAGACGTAATATATGCTGTCGCCGAAAAAGGATAGGAACCACCGGCGTCTTGGCCGGTATAATTGCGAGGTAGTCAAGGACTTCATCTATCTAGGCCCCGCAGTGCCGAAGAAAACGCAGAATAACTCTTGCTAACTACTGTTTCATTGGGCTCAAGAGGCAAGTGACAAGCAGAGACCTCTTTCGGACAACCAAGGTGACCATATAGAAGGCCCGTATCATCGCGGTCCTGTTTTATGACGCAGACGCGTGGACCTTTTCGACAACGGATGAGGAGGCCCTTGTTCGTTTTGTGAGAAAAATTCTGTATAAATGGGGAGTGGAGGAAAAGGCTTAATAGTGAATTGTACGGGGGCTGTACAGCAACATGGACGTAGCACGGCATCTGCAGATCCAACGCCTAAGAGGGCTATGCCATTTCACAATGACATGCCTGTTGTAAAACCCTTTAACAAGCCAACCTACTTGCTGCCCACTTCGCTGCAAACTCGCAGCTCCCAAATAATCTTCGTCACCGCCTGTTGTGGAGTACGTAGAGTTGCAAGGGTTCTTAAAGAACTTGACACAGACAAATCGGCTGGCCGATTTGGTATTTCGCCCATAATTCTGAGGAGGCGTTCTTCTACGCTGGCAAAACCACTGCGTAAGCTTTTTCACCTTTCCTATTCCTCTGAGCTCTTTCCAAGTAGGTGGAAAACAGCATTTTTTTTTTTTTTTTTTTTTTTAGAAACTCGCGCAGGTTCAAGAGTTTTCTTATATTCCCTTATGATGTGTTGTTACACACACAACCTGAACGGAGTGCTTTGGTTTCGGTCGTTGATGTTCGTTCACTACTCTCAGGGGTGGTTGTCCTAGACCTAGATAGGACGAGAGCCGACCAAATTCCGCGTTGGTTATAGTCCGTAGTAATTCGTTCAAGCACTTTGGTATTGCATACGCAGAGGATGAATTTCAGTTGACCATATACTGTGAGTATTATGCCTGCAGCAGTACATCTGGTCACTTTCCATTCACAACTGCGTTGCATACTTTTTGTCCGTATAGGAATTACTTTTACTTGGCTATGAAGCGAATTTGAACTATAGACCTTCCGATCGGCGGTCGATGATGTTAACCACTGCACCACGGCCACCCCCATTTGTCCAGCCTATTCACAAAAAAGGCTAATCTTCTCTCTTCAATTACCATTACCCTAAAGTCTCTTCTTTCCAAGGTCATGGAAACGCTGATAAACCGTCAGCTAATGAAATATCTCTAGTCGCAGGAACTCCTCAATGACTCCGCAGGAGGAGTGGAATCGTTCGCTTTACCAGGCGAGATCAAAATAGTCGAAAACTATATACAGTTTAATGCCGATTCCGAATGGCGTGAGTCGAGAAGCTTTTTCATAACAAGTTTACTACGGGGGGTTTTGCCAGTACCCCGCCGAGGAGGAACGTCGCGAAATAAACATTCGATGGCGTTGGTGTTATCGGGATCCGAACTCGCGCATCGTGCGCCAGAGTCCAACATACTAACCACTGCACCACGGCGCCCTCCATCATAAATGCTCGGATGAAATAGCCGGTTGCATTCCGCCCCTTCAAAACTTTTCCCGCGATATACGTCCCCCCCGGAATGCTCACGATTTCACTTTGAAGCCCATTTTCGGTCGTACTGTCAAATATAGAGATTCTTTCTTCAACCGAACGAATGTAGAACGCGCTACCTCGTTCGGTCTTCCCCCCTCAATACAACATGCAGATACTTAAAACCAATGTCAATAGGCACCTCCTCTGTCTCTCCCTGTTATCTTCTGATTCACAAGGTCTCGCTGACGTTATAAGGCGTATGCCTTGAGTGGGCATATAACTATAACAAAAAAAGATGACCCCAACCAACTAGGCGTGCGGCACTAGAAACTGCTGGCGAAAGACCGTGCCAGTTCGAGAGGTCTTTTAAAGGAGGGCCAGGTTCGCCATGAACTGTATCGCCGAAGAAGAGGAGGAAGGAGAAAGAGAAGAAGATAAAGCATAATGAAAGACAAGTAGAGGGTTGATAGTGATTCATTTTAAAGAATATCTTTCCTTTATACCAAATTAAGCGCACACACAGGGTTTGACACTTTGTGGCGACACAATGCGGGCAGAAGATAAAAAGGAAAAAGAATGGAAGAGATGCCGGTGGACATCGATCTTAAGTACTAAAGGGGGAAGACCGAATCCAGTGGGGATTTCCATATTCGTGTGTTTCGCTTAAAAGGAATTCCCTATACTTGAAGGTACATCAAAAGTGCTCTTCAGGGTATATTGATGAGCATTCTTAGAAAGACGTACATATATTGCGGGGGAATTGTTGAAGGGGCGGAATGTAACTGGCTACGAGTACACATTTCTTCAGAGTAATATTTTTATTTATTTTTGGTTTCAACAAAACCAATTTGGAGATGCTGGGGCCGAATTCTATCTAAGGTACCATACGTTCTTAGATACATTGGACAAGACCTTAACATAGGGCGAACGAACGTCTCATAGATAGTAGCCACTAGCCAAGTTGGGAGACAGGTTGTTTGGCCTTTTTTTTTTTTTGTATAATTCGGGCAGGTTCAAGAGTCATACTCTTATTAGGTTCTTCACACAACCTGGGCAGAGTACAGATGGTTTGGGTCGTATATGTTTGTTCACTACTCTCCACGGGTGGTTGTCCTAGATAGGATTTGATAGGAGCTCAACTGAATTTTCACGTTGGTCATAGTTCTCAGCAAATGTTCCATGGTGCTATATTAGACTGCACACACAGAGTATGAATTTGATGTGACCATCTTTTTTTTCGTTTTTTTTTTTTGAAGGTTTCTGCTATCTGTTGGAGCACTCAGATGCAAATATTGGTCCATTGTACTCCAGACAGACACCTTACATTACTGTATTTTCTCCGTTTTCCGGAGAAAAATGAGAGGGAGCTTCAATGATGTCGAGTTAAGAGACTCGGTACACACCTCGTCGGCCCCAGAGGTGCGCTACCGTGCGCGACCAAAGGCGGGACAGACACAGAAACAGTTTCTACTGTGTGGTCCTCTTCGCAACACTCAGCACAGGTAGGCGTCTCAATGTGGCAATCATGCAGAGATGCTTGGCAAAAGTGTAATGGCCCGTAATGGCGCTCGAAATTCTTCTCCTTAAGGGTAAGAAGACTGCTGTGGATTTCTTGCAAACATTGGGACGTGTGCGCTTAGCCATCCTTCTCTCCCTTCATCTATGATTGTCTGCATTTAAGACTCAATTCTTGATGTGGATTTTGACCATGGAAGCAGGTAGACCCAAGGCGGGTCCAGGTGCTGATTAACTCTCCTCTGAGCCCCATCTGGCGAGTTCATCCGGGATCTCATTTCCTGGTACCCGAACAAGCCTTAGCGAGTTTAGTTTACCGACTTTACTCAGGAAGGCCTTAACGTGGAGCTGGTTAAAGGGCTTCACGCAGTTTTGAGTGCAACTTGGCTATCAGTGTAAACGCATATGTTTTTACCCTTCCAACTATGCTTCACAACATAGTGCATGACCAATCTTCTTTGGTGGCGTTACAGCCTATGAAGGGCTAGAGCCAAGCTTCTCATCAATCATCCTTGCTGTGTGTAATTTATTTTTCACTCAGGTGAAAGGGACCTACAGTTTAATGCCGATTCCGAACGACGTGAGTCAAGAAGTCTTTCCATGGCAAGTTATACTACAGGGGGCTTTGCCAGTACCTCGACGAGGAGGGACCCCGCGAAATAAACATTCGATGGCGTTGATATTATCGGGATCCGAACTCGCTCTTCGTGCGTCCGAGTCCAACATACTAATTACTGCGCCACTGCCATTGGGATCGCATATATCTCTGACTGAAAGACAGACTCATTTTTTCCTAACGAAAAGTGCTGTTGGATGTTTTCGCATTCGGAGGAAACCCCAGCGCCGAACCAAGGCCCAGACTAGAAGCCATCTGTGAAAATGCGAAGACAATCCTTTTCAGGTTCAGTATGTGGCCAGAACCAATCCTAACGCCATGGGAATTTGACTGTAAAGGTATAGCGCAATATAAAGACAGACGTCGTTTGTATCAGAGGGCATATGCATGAGACACGGGTCGTAGGATATTTTCCGCGCCAGCGCACTGTCATTCCAATGCGAGTTGTACCAAAAACCATTTCTCTTGAGACGAGATATGGCTTTCAGTGCACAGCCTCTGATAAATATGTCAAGGGGTGGAAGGTTAATTATAGCATCTGGAACAGCGCCGGCGTGTTGGGGAAAGCCCCTGTACAGCTGAGACAAACCGTTCTTTGAAGATGGTGAAAAAGGTTACGACGTATTTGCGTTTTAGACTGCTTCATCAGACAACCGATGCATATAGGATTACAGGTCTTTTCATTGCCATGTAGATCCAGAGGACCTTTGCTGGCGATACGCCCCATGTTCTGCCAAGCGTTCCTTTGCACTGCCAGAAAGCTGACAGCACCTTGGTGGTTTATGACTGAACATGATTTGACAAAAGAAACTTGTTATCTAAGATACCAAGTACTCCCAAGTAGCTCCCTTGGACACCCGGATGGGAATGCCTTTTAGTACAAGCTGAGTCAAGTCAGTATTTTTTCTCCTTCTTGTGAAGAGAACGACATCGGTCTTAAGAGGATTACCCGACAGTCCATTTCTGGTACACCAATCATCGATCGCATTTAGCCGACAGAAAGAACGGCGACATTATTCGCATAGGCCTGGGCATAGATTCCAGAGGCATTGAGAGCATCAAGCAGAGAGTCGACCACCATGGACCATAACACCGGAGACAGGACGCCACCTTGCGGGCAGCCCCTGTTTTCGCCGGATTTGAAACACTGGCCGAGGCCTGCATCAGCGATCAATCTCATGTGAGTGGAAGTTTGGAGGTTTGGGGGTTTGGGGGTTTGGGGATTTGGTTTCATCAGTATTTTGATCAGTTCCCATTCACAACAGGAGTGTTGCACAATTTTTCCGTATAAGAATTTTTTCCTCCTTTGAACTTTCCGCTCGACAGCAGGTGATATTTACCACTGCACCTCGGCTACCCCCAGATGAACCATTTCGCCCGCCTTCTTGGTGACACTGAACATGTGGTTGTTCTAGCTAAGATTACGACAAACATACCTAAGAAGAAAAGGTTTCCGGTTTTTGAGATTTATATACTATTCATAAATAATGGGCACGAATAGGTGATATGCTTAGAAGACAGCGCTATGTATTGCGCTCAATTCCATTCTATTGTTTTTCCACCATACCATGATGGTGTTGATATCAAGATTTAATGGGTTTAACATACCCCCTCGGTCACTATTAATGAGAGACTGGATTGGATTAAAAGTGGCGTACAAGAGGTAATTTATAAAAACGAAAAAGAGTGTCGGAGACAAAACGGAGCCCTGTGGAACTCCGCACTTAAAAGAAAACATCGAACTTGAACCCGTCAAAAACAACTTGAGTTGAATGATTCGAAATGCAGTTTCCAATCTATTGATGAAAAGGGCAAAAAGGGATTCGTGCTAAGCCCTGTCAAATGCTTTCAAAATATCCATTGCACCAATGCTTGGTGAAGACGGCGATTACACTTTTCAGTGAAACATACCCTTAAATCACCAATCGATTTCTTCTTATGGAACCAATACAGTCAGATATTGAGAAGTCTTCACCAGTCATGATAATTCAATAACTGATGGTTAATCAGCGTTTCCAAGTCCTTGAAACGGAGGGACGCTAGTACAATGAGTCGGCAGTTGGAGGGAGAAGATGATTCGTTTTTTTTTTTAGGAATAGACTGATCAAATGCTGCTTTCCATATGAAAAACCTTACGCAGTGGTTATGCCAGTGTAGAAAAATGTCTCTTCAGAACAATTGGCGAAATACTTTCTGGACCAGCGGATTTGTGTATGTCTAGGTCCTTGAGAACCCCTGCAACTGCGAGTTCGAACGTAGATTTTCCCCCTTGTACATAGAATTGACGCACTCTAATACAGACGGAGATAAACTGAAGGCCGTGGACTAGCTGCAAAGTGGGTAGCAAGAAGATTAACTTTGTCCTAGGGGTGATAGCTGGAGTAAACGTAGAGGGGAGTTTATGATATTTTTGACGAAAACCCCGACACTTTTCCTACCTTTGGGGTAGGCTCGGATAGGTCGGAAAACGTTCCTCCCTTAACCCGATAGCCTCTTTAAAGCTTATGCCAAACCACGTATTATCCATTGGCCTGGTGCTTTTCACCTTACTAGATATGATGTTTGTCATGCCAATTCGGATAATATTAGCGGCTGCGTTCACGTCGTTATCGAGGAAGCACGATGACTGGAGCTAAATTCTTTGCGAGCGAGAGGCTGGCAGTAGTTTGTCCACAACGTAAGGTAGGTATATCCAATCACCTACACGATCTCATGTTATGATTTCTAGTTCAAAGTGACCGGACGCCAAGGCCTTATCGATGCAAACGATAATATTCCCTTTGGAAATTATATTAACCTCGACTACAGTAACACATGCTCATCGTTCTTATTTCGGTTATGGTAAACACCATTTGTCGGGCGCAGTCCCCAAACTTCCACGACATAGAGAAGCATTGACATGGTAGAGAAAGTGGGAACCCCCATACTCTCTTACCATCAAATCCTTGCAGCAATACCATGTTGGTCCCTAAGGACAATTTCTTATTCGAGATGCATTCCAGATGCCACACTGTACAGCTGGCCGTCGCGCAGCAATTAGCACCAGATTGTTGACCACTTAGATTCACACAAAACGGGGGCGAGCTTCACCCTATAGCGCTTCATCACTCCCAAACTCCTGCATACCGTCGGCCGGTCGCCTGCTCGATATTGTTAGAAGTACCCTCAATGTCCTGCAAACTCGTACATATGCGCTCACAATTTTCCTATGGTGCGGTGTCAACAGACTCTCCCTTTTGCTGCAGACATATTGTGATGTTAACAACCTCCTTGCAGCAGAGCTGCAGCATATGTTTTGTTAAGTTTTCCGAAAGTTTTCAAGTGAGAGAATGACAAAATACTTTTCCCTGCTTTTCGCGTAAGTACCAAGACAGTGTCTGGCCACGCGATGGCCATGCCAAAAATGAACTACATCCAGGGAAGAATGACACCTGGCGTTTGTTAAAACTTAGGCAGTATGCCCCGTGCGAGTCTGGAAATGCGAGTCCAGTGCCAACTCCAAATATTTAGCATTTGCCTGGTCATATAATAAAAGCTCCGATTTCTTTCTTTCTTTCTTTGGTGGCGTTACAGCCCATAAAAGGAGGGCATGGGCTCGGGCATACAGGGTAGAGTTGTTGACTGCTCTCAACCTGGCGAGATGCCAGCAACGATCCCTGCCCGGGTCAAGTTAACATACAGCCTCCTCGCGGCGCCCTCTGGATAGCCCCTACAACAACCGTTGAGAGGTGAACGAATGTGTGCAGCTATCGCCCTAGGCAAGACGGCACTACAATACCGCGACTATATGAGCGGTTGAGCGGCGGGCCAACAACTCGCCCATACAAAATACCTTGGATAAACGGACGGTTCTCCTGGATTGTCAGAACTCTGTACACCCTTGGAGCTGCTCATAAACAGGAAACAACACTCACGCTGTACAAGGCGGATATTACTGCAATGTAGGAAATACGCTGGATGAGGAAAAATAGATTGCGACATCTATTACAACTGTGGCAAATGAATGCACATGTTGGGATGCGGATTTGTCGTAGTTCAGGTCGAAGGTCACCGACTTTAAACCTATAAGTCGTCGCCTAGCTGTTATCCGCCTTAAAGGCAGATTTTGCACATACATCAGGCTCATATGTATGTGCACACGCCCCTACCGAAGAAGCTGAAGACCCCATCAAAGAGGACTTCTATAACCTCTATACCTTCTATAACCACTTCGACAACGCCTACCGAGCTCGTCCGGAGTACGATGTTAAATTCGTACTCGGGGACCTCAATGCCAAAATCGGTAAGAAGAACACATTTGGCGGAGTGGAAAGCACAGCCTCCACGATACAATAACACACTCCGACTCACGGACTTTGCGACAGCTCGTAATGCAGTGATAGGTAGCACAAGATTTCAACGCAAGCGAACCCACACAGGAGCCTGACGATCTCCGGATGGTGGAACCGCCACCCAAATCGACCATGTGCTCATTGACGCAAGACACTCGTCAAACATCCTGGATGTGCAAACATTCAGGGAGGCAAACGTCGTCTCTGACCATTTCCTCGTAGCAGCAAGATTCAGAGCTCGACTGTCCAATGTCAGAAAGCTAGACCAGCCCACCATGAGGAGGTACGATATTGGACGACTGAGCAGTGAGCACACCGGAGGTTACCACAATCTACAGGTAGCAGGTGAGCGAAAGGCCTACGTCGAGCACAAATGTCAACAATATCTGGCTGCATTGCCGCTCAGACATTCAGGAAGTAGCCGAGAACACCTTGAGTTACCTACCACCTCCAACAAGAAACTCGTGCGATTGCGAGTGTGAGCAGAAAAAGGCAGCAACCGTAGAGGCGTATCAAAAAGGCGCTGCAGCGAAAAACAAGGGCAGCGCGAGAGGAATACCGATCCAGAAGAAGGGAGGACTACTGCTACGACAAAAGAAAAGAATCTTCGCGGCATTCCAGCTCAAGGATATCGAGAAGTCTAGGGACAAACATAAAATCCGGGCCTTTTATAAGCAGAGTGGTAGGGTCCGAGAAAATCCCGACTCCAGCCGCTGAATCGAAGAAGTCGGCACAGCTGTTCAAAAGCTGAAGATCAACAAGGCCGCAGGTTCAGATGGCTTGCCATCAGAACTCTTCAAGGCTGACGGCGATGTTCTGGTAAGGAGCATGCACCAGACCATCTGTAGAATTTGTGGAGATAAAAGCATGCTCGGCGACTGGAATATCAGCTTTATTTGCCCCACCCACATGGAGGGCGATCCTACCTCCTGCAGAAACTATAGGGGTATGCGACACTGCTCAGTGTCGTATACAAGATGCTATCTAGCGTGCTGTGTGAACGTCTAAACCCCTTTTGCACCACACTAATCGGCAGCTACCAGTGCGGTTTTCGGCCCGGTATATTGACAATACACCAAATATTCACACTTCTACAAATCCTGGAAAAGGCCAGCCGCATACGACAATATTCACCGCAAACTATTGTTTGATGTAAAGGCCGAATTCGGGATCCCAGGAAAATTGATCCGGCTGTGTCACGCCAAGCTAAAAACTACGCGATGCACCGTGCAGTTCGGTTCTAGGATCTCTGAACCTTTCGAAATATGTACCGGATTTCGGCAAGGAGAGCGCTGTCATGTGACTTCTTTAACTTGGTGCTGAAGCAGATAGCGCGATGGACAGGCGTAAACAGGGAGGGCACTACCTTCTAGAAGTCTGTCCAGCTGCTAGGACATGCGGATGGTATGATATAGTATTGACATCATCATCGATTGAGGAAAAGGCGAAACGAGTAGGTCTTAAAGTCGACAAGGATAAGACAAAGTACATGCTGTCAAGCAAAAACTGATCAGACGCTCACCATCTTGGACAAAATATAACGATTAAAAGCTGTCATTTCGAAGTGGTTACCTCGGGACAGACGTTAACCTCACAAACGACACCACAGCGGAGATCCTGCATAGAATCGCCATTGGCAACTGCTGCTACTTCGGTTTATCCAAACAACTTAGGTCAAAATTCCTCACTCGAAGAACGGAGCAGAAAGCTGAACGATAAGCAGGACGGCGGAGCTGATTTTGGGTTCTTTCGAAAGAAAAATTCTGCGCCGGGTACTTGGTCCTGTCTGTGAGGAAGGTGAATAGAGGAGAAGACGTAACCGCGATCTCTACGAGCTGTAGAAAGGTGTAAATATAGTCCGTCGACTATATTGGCTCGGCCGCATCGAGCGCATGAACACCAACGCTCCAGCTAAGAGGGTCTTTGACTCCGAGCCTCCTGGTTCGAGTAGGAGAGGAAGACCGAACCTCCGGTATAAGGACCAAGTAATCGCGGATGTAAGACAACTTGGTCTTGATAACTTGACCGTCAAGGATGGAAGGCACCCATAGCTCAGGCTCAGGTCCTCCATGGATTGCCAGCCTGATAAAACAAAACAACAGCCCATGAAGGACCAAAGCCAAACTTCTCTCAATCACCCATGTTGTGTGTGATTTATTTTTCACACAGGTGAAAAGGACCTAGAGTTTAATGCCAATTCCGAACAGCGTGAGTCGAGAAGCTTTTCCATGGCAAGTATACTATGGAGGGTTTTCCAGTACCCCGCCAGTACATTCGATTGCGTTTATGTTATCGGGATCCGAACTCACTCATCGTGTGTCAGAGTCCAACACTGCGCCACGGCGCCCTCCGCTACGCAAGATAAAACATTCGAATACGAAAGTTCTTTATCCTGTCACTCCTATTCAACCAAGCCATATGCTTGAGAAAGCTAAATTATATTAAAGGCAACGATACTACGAACAAACCGGAGAATAAGGTGATCCATTTAAATGTTATGATCCTTCACCTCCTGGTGTTACACGGAACAGAACAAGATTTGATTACTTCCTTCGAACATGAATAATTTACGCAAAAAAACACCATTTTCCTTCCTCCCCATGTCCTTAGCTCTTCGAATGAAAATCAAATTTCCAATTCAAAACGTCCATCCGTACTCATTCCCTCCCCTAAAACGATGTGGAAAAAGGGTGCTTTTATCTACCCCATTCGTACCTATCATGTTTCGAAAACGCAAAATATGAACATAAAAAAAAATAATAAAATTCTATTACCTTTGCAACGCAAAGGACTTTGTACCCTTCATCAATGTATTTATGAAAAACATTCCCTGAATGAGTGCTTCGAAAAAAACCTATTTCGGAATGGGCATGGGGACACTTCAGATACATGCCATTTGAGAATCTTGATGTTAAGATATCCCCCTGTATCGAAATGTCTGTATGTGGCCTCATTAAATGGCATTGAGTGACTTGCCGTCACTCATTAAATCTGCCAGAAAGGATATTGAAGTCCTAAAAAAAAGAGAAAATTCATTACCAACGATGCTGCAATGGCGCACCGAAATCTCAGTCATGGGAAGTGAACAAGCAGAAATTGAAGAAGAAAATAATCTCTACAAATCAATCACTTTCCGTTTCGCTCGTGCCTCCCAGCTCATTAAACGAAGGCGACCAGGAGGATGGAGGGGGAAAAAAACTCCTCAATTAGTGCTCCAAGCAAAGCCTTTCATTAATCATAATTACACGCTGCATTCGGGCTATAGGTAGAGCGTCTATCCCCCAGTCCATTAATAATTTCCCATTATCACTCAACAAAGCGACGTTCAGGCTCGTTGTGGAGCTGAGCATCTGGATGGTGTACCTGTGAACGAGTGGCCGACGCCGACGCTTGGATGGCATAATTATCACAACGACTTCAATAATCGCTGTCATCATTTGTCAATCACGTCAAAAGGATCTGTACAGCATCAACCACTCGAAAGGCGTCAAAATGTTTACATATTCGTACGGGAAAACAATAAAGATGAAATGACCAAGCCAATCAAACAGGTACCGGACGGTGTCGGTGTGGCGATACAGGTACATCGTTAGATATGACAGCCTGACACAGTTGTTGTTGTTTTTTTGGTTTTCTCGGATTGCTTTTATCTCTCGCATCCCTCATTGACACGTTGTCAAAAGAGAATATAAATGGTTGATGGGAAAACAAAAAACAGGATTACCACATCATTACTGATGACTTCACCTTCGACCAACATGAATCCTCACCACTACGGTTCTCCGGTTCTCCAGTGCGAGCGGTGGTTCGCCGGTGTTGTTGTTTTTTTATTTATTTGTTAGCAACAAGTGTCCAGTGGCACGTTCCACTCTCCAAGATCCAGGCGGACAGGACCTCCTTTATAATGTATACTTGTGTTGCCCTTACCCACTCAGAATTATTGTTCTGTTGCTTGGTTGCCGCCGTTGTTTGGTTGTTTTCGTTATTGTTGTTGCTCCTGCTGATGATGTGAACTTAATGGCAACCCCTTTTCGCATATCTATTTACACAGAAAACAAAAGAAAAAATAAATATGAAACATACAACCCATAACAATGGGCTCGTCCTGTCGTTTTTTTTTTTTTTTTCTCGAAACAAGGACACCCGACGAGAGTAAGTGGAAATACTACTATATGTACATCTTCTCCAACCTCATTCACTTCGCTTTTGTGTGTCTTCACAGATGTGGAGAGACCAAAACACAAAAGTCCTTTCCGCTCCGTCACGAAAAAACAAGCTGCACAAAAGCTACGGATAAGCAGGACGAAGGATAACGTGCTCTTTAATATTAAAGCGATGTTATCCCCAATAATAACACTTTTCACTAAGACTGTTGCCAGTCCGCGAAAGCGGAGTGGGGGAGTTCTATTTTTTTTTTTGCCACATTTCCCTCGGTTCCACAAGGCGAAGTGGAAAAAAATCATAAAACGAAAGGCAAATAAACAACGGCGGCGGAGGGAGAAGAACGAATAAATCGCGTTTTTCGCAACAATGCTCCACCTACCCATGACGCATTGGCACAGGACGTTCTCCGTCATCGCACACAAACAAACTCTATGTTCTAGAAATGCTCATATATGTATGTAGGTGGTAATGGATGTGTCTGTTGGCTGCCACGAAACATGAAGCTCGACGAACAGCATGAGCATAGAAAGAATCAGGGATTAGCAAAAAAGGAAATGTGATTAAATGCAATGTGCGAACGTACGTACATACATATGTAAAACACTTGTTAGCGCATTAACACGCGATGCCGTTTGCGGCATCTTAAGAGCTTTGTCAAGGAAAAGGACTTTTATGCTGATTTTAACCGTTCTAACACCATACACGGGCATAGGCGCCATGTATCTCAAAGTCAAACAAAAGAATCTCAGCAAAACAAAAACAAAAAAAGAAGAAAAGATGAATTATTCGAGACATTGTAAATCACCGTTTACGTGTCCTTTTTCATAAATCCTGACAAATTGCCGTGGCGGTTTGAGAGTCTTTTGGCCATTTGCAGATAGGATGATGATGATTTATTGGATGCGCTGCTGCTGGTTTTTTATAGTGACCAGGATTTTAGGCTGCGGACCATGCTGCGCTACCAATCATTTTGACATTTCTTACAACTGACAATGACCTTAAGATGCTTTTCAATTTTTTTTTTCTGTATTTTTCCACGATTTTTAAATGTCCTTAGAAATTCAGAATGAGATGGTAAAGTCGAGAAAATAGGATAATTGGTTTTGGAAGCAGCATTAATGCCTGTAATTGAGTTTGGATGTCAAATGGATTTTTAATAGAGTCATAGCCCACTTCAAAGATTGCTTTTAGCGTATGGTGTTACAGAGAGATGGTATTGAATTTTTTAACTAAGGTTAGACTCGAGTCTATTTGATTTTGGCTTAATACATTTTAACTGCTGTTCTTAGTTGGTTGTCCCTTTGGGCCATTTAAAATCATTTAAGTCCAGCATTGGTCTTCGTTCAAGGTTTCTACTGCGAATGAAAAGTCGAAACTCTCAAATGTGACGCTCACATTAAACCATGTGGGACGTCGTAAATTTGCCTTTGTTGTAGGCATGTTGGTTATCCGACAGCCTTCCTGAGATACAGCTGTAAGTAATGTGTGCGTCTCAAATCTTCTCTAGAGTTTTTAATAGAAAAAAAGTAAGACTGATAGGCCTCAAGTTATTTGCATACGTGTGGAATTTGTTGCCTGCCCTGGGTATGGAAATGATTTTGGTTACCTTCCACTTGCTGGGGATGTAGGATAAGGAGAGGCAACTCTTGAGGGTAAGATCTGCTACCTGCTGGAGCTCCGCTGGCATGATCCCATCCGGTCCTGGAGATTTGTAGCGTTCAAAGCTTTTTATAGCCCATAGGACAGTGTTTTTGTTAACCAGGTTGGGAACACGCTCGAAGGAGGATGTTCTCGTCTGGATGACTTGAGGGGGTGCCATAGCCGAGTCACTACTGCTCAGAAAGTGTACGTTCAGGGGAAGTTCCAGGCCTTCCGTTCTGGAGGTCGTCCAGAAATCATCATTTCGCATTAAGTGGCTTGGGTTGTACGGGGCCGAAACAAGAATCTTCCTTATTCTTGAAGCTTCGGAGACCGCCTTGACATTTTCGCAGTAGTTCCTCCAAGATTGCCTTTTGGCCTTCTGGTCGCTGTTTTGAATGACTTAAGTTCCCCCTTATAGAGGTCCCAATCCTCTTACAGGCGGATACAATTTGCTTTGTTAAGGGAGACTATCTCTTTATTGCACGGGGGGGTTTGGGTTTGCCTCTAGGGGTGCTAACCGCACAAGATTTAGACAGTGCTCTGTTAAGGGTTCCTGTCAGCTCATTTACTAAGCTGTCTAATTCTGCGGAGTTGTACGAATAGGTAGGGTGTCTTGTCCGTAGGTAGGATTCAACATAGGTTCTGTATTTTTGCCAATCAGTTCTCCTATAGTTCCTGAAGGGGACTGGGGCACTGACTTGGCTGACTATGCCGAATTGAATGTAACGATGGTTAACGAGGGAGTGCTCTTTTTGGACTATCCATACCCTGACTTTGTCGACAATGTTCTGCGACACAAAAGTTACATCCAGAACTTCTTGTCTATTCTTAATGATGAAAGTTGGTTCACAGACGATTACAGACGATGAGATTAGAATATATTAAATAATTAAACAAGGACTCATCTCGATCGTTGATGTTACTGCTACTCCATATCGTGTGGTGTGTCCCTGCATCAAAATTGTTATCAAAATATAGACTCTAATCCAGCCAGATCTCAAGATATCTGATGACACACTTGTATTTTCTAGCGGACGCTCGTTTGTATCCGAGGCTTGTGGTTGTTCCGTAACAATTAATTCCTTCCGTGATAGGGATGCTACGCCTAAGCACAATCCCCATCGGTCAAAACGATCTTGGATAGCCTGGTGAGGAAAACGTGAAAGATCAATCGAAATAGCCTTTTTGAGCATAGAGGGCGCTTTCAACAACGTCACACCGAAAGCAATTACGGAAAGGCTAGAAAACTTAAAAGTGGAGAGGACTCTAGTAGAGTTGATTGGCGAGTTGCTTTCAAAACACTAATTCTTCTCTAAATGGGGAAACCAAGGAACCACTAGATCGGTTACCAGAGGAACTCCACAAGAATGGGTCCTCTCCCTTCTTCTCTGGAACGTAATCGCAAACGAACTACTAACAACACTAGAGAAAGAATGCCTACGCTGATGATGTTGCTATTGCAATCTCAGGCAAATATCTGCATTCTCCATATTGTGCTGGTGGGCACAAAGTAATGGTCTCGTGATAAACTCCCAGAAAACGGAACTTATGCTCTTCACTAGAAAGCACAAGATTCCGGACATACATAGATATGTCCAGTCACTCTACTCGATACCAGATTATCCTATTCCTCTAGGGCCAAATACCTTGGCGTCATACTGGAAAAAAATTATTACCGAGCTTGCAAGAAAGACTTGATGTACATTATGTGATGAAGCAATTGAGATGTAGAGCCCTCTCTCGAAAGTTGCGCTGTCCAAAACTTTAATCATCCCGGTCTCCTCTATGGCGCAGAGGCCTGGACTTTAACGAAAGCCCTTGGTCGTTTCGAGAGAAAATTCTGCGTTCAATCTATGGTCGTGTACAGCGACATCGGCCTAGTAAGGCGGTTAAGACGTTGGATCGTCTAAGGTGGCTAGGCAATGGCCATGTAGAGCGAATGGATAACACAGCTCCGGCCCGAAGAGTCTTCTAGTCCAACCCTCAGGGACGACGGAATCTAAAGTGGCGCACATAGGTGGAAGAGAACCTTAACCAACTTGGAGTGCGTCGCTGGACCAGCTGGCAAAAGACCGAGTCAGCTGGAGAAGTTTGTTGGCTGAAACCCAAGTTCACACCGGACTGTAGTGCCACCAAAGTAAGTAAAGTAAGTGGACGCCCGTCCGGTCCCAGTGTTTTATAGAGGCAGCCACACTGATAAGCTTATGTACAAAAGACTTTAGGCGTTTACACAAAACGGCAGAGAAGATTTTGTAGGCGATGTTAAGAAGACTTATTCCTCTGTAGTCAAAGGGGTCTCCTTTCTTGTGGTTCGCGCAAACGATGCTGAGACTCCATTCCTCGGGCATGCTTTCCTCTGACCACATCTTACAGATGAGCTGGTGCATGCTCCTAACCAGATCATCACCGGCTGCGTTAAAGAGCCCAGCAGAGAGTCCGTCTGCGCCAGCGGCTTTATTCGACTTGAGTTTCTATATGGCGATCTTAACTTTGTCGAAGTCAGGGGGACAGAATTCTCTGCGATTTTTGTCTTTATGAAATGGATCATTCTGCCTGACAGCGAGATATTGACTAACATCGCCGTTATACAGTCTGAGAAGTGGTTTTCCCATACTCTCAGCATCGACTGCGATTATACTACTAGGTGTCCGTTCTCACATCTGCAGGCTTCCGTCCTGGCTTTATAAACTCGGCATATTCACTTTATCTGTTGTTAAAACTGTCGAACGTCACGCCTGCAGTACCATCTCCCCAAATCCTCAAGCGCGCTTCTAGTGCTCTTTCTTCTTTCTTCTAAGAAGCTTATGCTCCTCCCTTCTTTTTAACTTGTAGAGCTCACGAGTTGCTTTTGTTCCTCTATGCAGCGAGGCTTTATATGCCTCTTGCTTCGCTGTGTGAATCCTCCTGCACTCGTTATCGAACCAAGTGTTTCTTCGTGGTGGAGCCTTGAAGCCCATGACTTCTGATGCAGTGCTTTTCAGGGCTTGTTTGCAAAGGTTCCACTGCTGTTTTACTAACTGCATGGAGGGTTGAGGTGTGAGGGATATCGGTAAGAGCACGAAGGGTTTCTGGAGGTAGTAGCTTCCCAGTGTCATAACTTTGTATTCTTACTCTACTCCGCTGCGTTCGTGATCTCCGTAGGCGCATCTTGGCTTCTACAAAATAATGGTTCGAGTCGACGTTAGCTCCTTGGAAAGTTCGAACATCAGTAATTGATTGATCCGGCTACCGCCAAGTGCCTTTGTGTATATCGAGGTGCGGGATGTGCGTACTGGCTAGAAGGAGATTTCGCCCCGTAACTAGATCAGTCAGCCTGTGTCTCTTATCGGATGTGGTGTCGTGTAGGCTGTGTTTGCCGATGACTCGTTCAAAGATGCCTTTCTTACCCAGCTTAGCATTGAAGTCTCCTGGTACAATTTTGATGTGGGACATTGGGCATACGTTCTGTCTGGGAGATCATAGAACTTGTCCTCCATGTGGGCGTGGGCTGATGGCCTGATCAGGCTGATATTAGAAAATGTAGCCTTGATACGGAATGTTATGAGGAGTTCGCTCGCATACCAAAAGCTTAGGACTTTTTGCCTCATTGCACTTTCAACGACAAATCCGCAGCCGAACAGTCGTTCTCCTGTCTCCCTATAGCAGTTGCCGGAGTAAATTTCGCAGTTTTTCATCTGCTTTATACCCCGTCCATTCCATTGCGTTTCCTGAATGGCAAGTTGTTCGGCTGCACGTGGTCTGATTAGGGACCTGACATTCCACGTACAGAGCCAAAGATCATTGTCCTTTTTGTCGTTTTATGCAAGGTTGTCAACATTGAACCGGTTCGTTTTATCCGAAGCTTGTTGTTGTCTCTGAGCATTGTGGAGTTTTCCAGTATATTAATCCGAGTAAGTTAAAGTAGGGCCTGGCTAACAGAGCTGGAAGGTGATCGGCTGTAAAGGCTCTTACTCGCCTTTTTTTAGCGGTCCAGCACCCCTCAGATGCTGCTCCTGCGAAGGCTTTGTAAGCCTTTCACCATGTATTTTACTTAATTTCTGGGCTTACTAACAGTGTTGCTAATCACAGTGAACAAGTTGGCTAAGTCTCGGTATGTTTCACCACCACGAACTAGTTCAAGGATAAGCTTTCGTTCTTCCAATTAAGTGTCCTTTTTCATCCTTTTTTGTTTTGCCTTATATCGTGTGAATAGTCTACATACAACGACTGTTATGCAGATGATGTCACTCAGCATTTAGCATCATTTACGTTTGTGCAAATAATGTTGTATCTCTCTTACCATTAAGTTCCGTTCTTGTAGATCTGTACACGAATACTATTTCGTAGTATCTTGAGTCAGAATAAACAAAAATTTTTGTCTTTCATATCGCATACCAAACAAATGACGTTTATGCAGCTGCAAGTCCTTTATGCGGACAATTTTGTGAGCAGGTGCACATACCTAATTAGGATTGTTGTGCGATCTAACCAACTGTGCAGACATAAGGGAAGGAGCTAATATCCCTTCTATCCGCTTGAGTTATGAGCAAGACTCGAAAGCCGAAAGATTAGTGTTTTTTTTTACATTGTCGCTCTGTAGAAGGCTTCAGTTTTTCACTTTTTGATGGAATGTGGTGTTAGTAGTTTGCTGTAGCTCCTAGTCGATGGTATCTATCGTGGTTGCTTTTCCTAGGCGTATTGAACACACCCACTTCATGTTCACTAGTATTTCAAACACTATGCACACAATCAACCCTTGAGTGAAAAATGGGACGTACAGTGGCTGTTATGGTAGTAACTACGGGAACGACTCTGTTGTTATTTCAACTCCACGTCAATCGTCAACCCTTCAACAGTTCCAACATCGTCAGGACTTAGATGGTCCATCTCAATTTTGAATGTTGAACTAGAAATACCATTACTTCTCAAGTAGCAGAAAGACTTCCGTTTTTCAAAACGAGATTCTTCACATTTCCAACTTTGGTAGATCTTAGCACAGATAAAACACCACTATTTGGTAAGGAATGTTCAAAGGATTCAGATGATGATTTTTACCACTACCCTGGACTTGTGTCTTGCAATATACAAGGATAATTGAAATTTCGAAAAAAGAATCGCCAGTTTTTCCAAAACAACACGTAATTGAAACAATTTCTATAGAGCACCGGGTAATAATCAACATCACTGGACCCTATAAAATTCAAACTTAAAACCGTAAGAGATAGGGTATGAGTTAGAGCGGATAGCAGGGCACAAGGAAAATCCACTACAGTTATACTCATAAGTCCTTGTTCAAAGAGGAGACTCCTAGTTCAGTGACCTTAACAAATTATTCCAAGGACTTTTGCCATAGTAACGTTGTCAATAGATGTCGCTTATAAAAGATTAATTTAATATTTTCTTCTTTACTACCAGTATAGGCACTCAAGCGTAAAAATATTAATTAAAAGTTAATCAGTCTTATGTCACAGCCATCACGTTTCCCTCTCTACCACCGACCGTCGAGAGACAGTCTGTAACCCATGTCAGGACCACCTTGCCCTCAGGGTAAGAAGCCGTTTTCTCAACAGGATACAATTGATTTGATTGAAGCCTATTACGTGGCACGTGTGTATTGGATTACGGAAATATTTAAAAATCCCATAAGCAATCTTTAAAGATACACTCTTAAGCCTTGAACATTCAAACAGGTGATAGAATGTACTCTAATGAAGTGGACAAGGTCAAAATTAATTGTCTGCTGATGTATGCCCCATGTACCTATAGATGTGAATCAAGGGTGATAATTTTAAAATCAATTTAAGCACACCATCAAAACGGGATGGAATGTCCTTTTTTTTCTTTCTCATTCCTTTCCCTCTCTCTTCCGTTTTTCTCGCATTCCTATCGTCGTCAACACGGACTCAGAATGGAATGCAAAATGTTATGTTGTACTACAACGAACACCACCAGACAAGGGGTCAGTGAATGGTCAGTGGATGAATAAGTGAAAACGGGAAATTTAATCCATAAGTTCGGTAATCAGAAGTAAATATTACGTATGTATCTATGTATATGTCGATACGTCAATACATATCTGTGAATATACATACATATGTATGTATGTAAGTCGATTGTAGACGGGATGCGCTGACGGAACGGATGCTAGATTGAAGTTTGACTGGACCTTGGTGGAAAAATTAATCCATCGGATGATTATGAACGACCGCATGAATGGAGTGAGTAGAAAAGCGGATGAATGAAGGTGGATTTGTTGAATGCAGACAAAGTTTTCGGATTAATCGGAAACTGTTTTGTTGATTCTAATCAAATTAACTGTTGAGCTCGAGTGAAAAAAGGGGGAATTAGCTGAAGTATGCAATTTATTGGTCTTAACAGCAGATTCACTTTAGTCCTATTAGGTCATCATTAACGTCATTAATTAGTGTAGGGCACATTGAATCGCTGTGAAAGAAGAGCTTGTTAGCTCTATAAATAGTGGCCAACGAGTGGGTATTCAATGTTTCATTCTTTTATAGACAAGCTTACGTCTTTATGGTTAATGAGCTGTTTATACAACTTTAATGTTGGAGACGAATCGTGTATGGAGAAGTGACTTTAAGGAGCATAAACAGTCATGGATGCTAATAATGATATGATACGATGCACAGTGGTTTCTTTCAATGGAGCAGGCGGAAAAAGCTCTATAATGTTGAAACTTATGGTAAAAAAATGATGACTCTAGTCCAACAATTAAGGGTACAGGGCGCCCGGGTCAATGCGGCGCCCTCTGGATAGCCTCTTCAACAACCGTTGGGAGGTGAACAAACGTATGCAGCGACAAAACCCCGACCAGAATGGCGGTTGTGCGGCGGGCTAACAATCCGCCCACGTAAAAAACCTTAAAGTTATGAATGAGCAAGATGCCTCGGATACACGGACGGATACTCGACGACGACAACGCACGAAAAAGGAACACGATTTGCGAGTATGCTCCTGGAATGTCAGAACCCTGTACACTCCCGGAGCTGCTCATAAACTAGAAGGAATCCTCACGCAGTACAAGGCGGATATTACTGCAGTCCAGGAAATACGCTGGATAGGAAACGGTATGATTAGAAAGAAAAATTGCGACATTTATTACAGCTGTCACAAAAGTTTGCACTTACTGGGATGCGGATTTGTCGTGGGAAAGCGGTTAAGGTCGAAGGTCATCGACTTTAAACCTATAAGTGATCGCCTGGCTGTGATCCGCATCAGACTTACTTACTTACTTACTTACTTATCAGGCCTGCGATCCATGGAGGATCTGAGCCTGAGCTATAGCTGCCTTCCATCCTTGACGGTCCCGGGCACGCTGCTTCCAGTTGTCAAGACCAAGATGTCTTACATCCGCGATTACTTGGTCTTTATACCGGAGGTTCGGTCTTCCTCTTCTTCTCGAACCAGGAGGCTCGGAGTCGAAGACCCTCTTAGCTGGAGCGTTGATGTCCATGCGCTCGATGTGGCCGAGCCAGTGTAGTCGACGGGTCCTTGCTTTCCGGACTACATCCACATCTTGGTACAGCTCGTAGAGTTCGCGGTTGTGTCTTCTTCTCCATTCACCTTCCTCACAGACAGGACCAAATATCCGGCGCAGAATTTTTCTTTCGAAAGAACCCAAAATCAGCTCCGCTGTCCTGCTTATCGTCCAGCTTTCGGCTCCGTACAGCAAGACTGGCAGAATGAGCGTTTTGTAAAGCATGACTTTGGTCTTTCGAGTGAGGAGTTTTGACCCCAGTTGTTTGGACAAGCCGAAGTAGCAGCGGTTGATAAGGGCGATTCTACGCCGGATCTCCACTGTGGTGTCATTTGTGGAATTTACGTTTGCCCCGAGGTAGACAAACTCCTTAACTACCTCGAAATTGTAGCTGTCAATTGTTATGTTTTGTCCCAGGTGGTGAGCGACGGATTGGTTTTTGCTTGACAGCATGTATTTCGTTTTGTCCTCATTGATCTTAAGGCCAATTCGTTTCGCCTGTTCTTCAATCGCCGTGAATGCTTCCACAATGCCACGGCGAGAACACGCGATGATGTCGATATCATCCGCGTATCCTAGCAGCTGGATGGACTTGTAAAAGATAGTGCCTTCCCTGTTGACGCCTGCCCGTCGCACTATCTGCTCCAGCACCAGGTTGAAGAAGTCACATGACAGCGCATCTCCTTGCCGAAATCCGGTGCATGTTTCGAATGGTTCCGAGGTCCTAGAACCGAGTTGCACGGTGCATCGCGTGTTTTTTAGCGTGGCGCGACACAACTGGATCAGTTTTACCGGGATCCCGAATTCGGCCATCGCCCCAAACAGTGCTTCACGATGAATGCTGTCGTATGCGGCTTTGAAATCGATGAAAAGATGGTGTGTATCGATTTGAAACTCGTTGGTCTTTTCCAGGATTTGTCGAAGTGTGAAAATTTGGTCTATAGTTGATTTGCCGGGCCGGAAGCCGCACTGGTAGCTGCCGATTAGTGCGGTGCAAAATGGTTTTAGACGTTCACACAATACGCTGGACAGGATCTTGTATGCGACATTGAGCAGGGATATACCTCTATAGTTCTTACAAGAGGTAGGATCGCCTTTTTTGTGGATGGGGCATATAGAACTGGTATTCCAGTCGTCGGGCATGCTCTCATCTTCCCAAATTCTGCAGATGATCTGGTGCATGCTCCCTACCAGAACATCGCCGCCAGCCTTGAAGAGCTCTGATGGCAAGCCATCTGAGCCTGCGGCCTTGTTGTTCTTCAGCTTCTGAATAGCTGTGCCGACTTCTTCTATGCTGGGTGGGAGGACTACTTCAGCGGCTGGAGTTGGAATTTCCTCAGTCCCTACCACTCTCTCTTGGTCATGCTCGTTAAGCAGCTGCTGGAAGTGCTGCTTAAATACATCCACTATTCCCTGCGGGTCGGTGACAAGATTACCCTCGCAGTTTCGAAGAGCCAGGGTGCCCTTTTTGAAGCCTCCTGCAAGGCCTTTGGCTTTCTTGTAAAAGGCTCGTATTTTATGTCTATCCCTAGACTCCTCGATATCCTTGAGCTGGGAGGCTGCGAAGATTCTTTTCTTTTGTCGCAGTAGTTTCTTCTCCTCCCTTCTTCTGGCTCGGTACTCTTCTCGCGCTGCCCTGGTTTTCCTCTGCAGCGCCTTTTGGTACGCCTCGTCGGTTGCTGCCTTTTTCTGCTCACACTCGCCATCATACCACGGGTTTCTTGTCGGGGGTGGTAGGTATCCTAAGGTGGTTTCGGCTACTTCCTGAATGGCTGAGCGGCAATGCAGCCACATACTATTGGCATTTGTGTTCGACGTAGGCATACCGTAGAGTCTTTCGCTCAGCTGCTCCCTGTAGACTCTGGCAACCTCCGGTGTGCTCAGGCGCCCAATGTCGAACCTCCTCCTGATGGGCTGGTGCAGCTTTCTGACATTGGACAGTCGAGCTCTGAATCTTGCTGCTACGAGGAAGTGGTCAGAGTCGACATTTGCCCCTCTGAATGTTCGCACATCCAGGATGTTTGACGCGTGCCTTGCGTCAATGAGCACATGGTCGATTTGGTTGGCGGTTCGACCGTCCGGAGATCGCCAGGTTGCTGTGTGGATTCGCTTGCGAGGGAATCTTGTGCTACTTATCACCGCATTACGAGCTGTCGCAAAGTCAGCGAGTCGGAAGCCGTTATCTGTTGTTGTATCGTGGAGGCTGTGCTTTCCGATCACTCCGCCAAGGGTGTTTTCCTTTCCGATTTTGGCGTTGAAGTCCCCGAGCACGATTTTTACATCGTACTCCGGACAAGCTCCGTAGGCGTTGTCCAGGAGGTCATAGAAGTCCTCCTTGATAGGGTCTTCAGCCTCGTCGGTAGGGGCGTGTGCACATATAAGGCTGATGTTATAAAATCTGCCTCTGATGCGGATCACAGCCAGGCGATCACTTATAGGTTTAAAGTCGATGACCTTCGACCTTAACCGCTTTCCCACGACGAATCCGCATCCCAGTAAGTGCAACCTTTTGTGACAGCTGTAATAAATGTCGCAATTTTTCTTCCTAATCATACCGTTTCCTATCCAGCGTATTTCCTGGACCGCAGTAATATCCGCCTTGTACTGCGTGAGGATTCCTTCTAGTTTATGAGCAGCTCCGGGAGTGTACAGGGTTCTGACATTCCAGGAGCATACTCGCAAATCGTGTTCCTTTTTCGTGCGTTGTCGTCGTCGAGTATCCGTCCGTATATCCGAGGCATCTTGCTCATTCATAACTTTGGGTTTTTTTACGTGGGCGGATTGTTAGCCCGCCGCACAACCGCCATTCTGGTCGGGGTTTTCTTCGCTGCATACGTTTGTTCACCTCCCAACGGTTGTTGAAGAGGCTATCCAGAGGGCCGCATCAGAGGCAGATTTTATTACATCAGCCTTATATGTGCACACGCCCCTACCGACGAGGCTGAAGACCCCATCAAAGAGGACACGAGCTGCTTTTATTCTTCTATCCAGCGAGACTTTATATGCATCTTGCTTCGCTGTGTGAATCCTCCTGCACTCGTTATCGAGTGTTTCTTCGTGGTGGAACCTTGAAGAGGCTTCTGGCGATAGTAGCGTTCCGTCCTCATAACTTTGTGTTCCTACTCTACTCCACTGCGTTCGTGATAGCCGTATGCGCATTTTGGCTACTACAAGACAGTGGTCCGGTTTGATGTTAGCTCCTCGGAAAGTTCGAGCATCAAGAATAGTAGAGGAGTGTCTGACGTCGATCGAGATGTGATCAATCTGGTTAGTGATTGATTGATCTGGCGACCGTCAGGTGCCTTTGTGTATATCGAGGTACGGGAAGCGCGTACTGGCTAGAAGGAGGTTTCGCCCCGTAGCAAGACCAATCAGCCTGTGTCAGTTATCCGATGTGGTGTCGTGTGGGCTGTGTTTATCGATGCTTTCCTTACCCAGCTTAGCATTAAAGTTTCCTAGTATAATTTTGATAGGACATTGGGCATACGTTCTTTCTAGGAGATCATAGAACACATCTTTGGTGGAGTCATTCTTGTCTTCCGTGGGGGCGTGGACGCAGATCAGGCTAATGTTAGAAAATGTAGCCTCGATACGGATCGTTATTAGGCGTCCGCTCTCATGCCGAAAGCTTAGGACTTTTTCCCTTAGTCCACTCCGAACAACAAATCCTCCTCCGAACAATAACTTGTCCTCTCTCCCTATAGCAGTCACCGTAGTAGATGTCGCAGTTTTTCATCCGTCTTATACCGGGTCCATTCCATCGTGTTTCCTGGACAGTGGTTATGCGTTTGCGTTTACAGCGGTCTAGGAAGTCTGCAAGTTGTTCTGCTGCGCGTGGTCTGCTTAGGGACATAACATTCCACGTACAGAGCCAAAGATCATTGCCCGTTATTCGTTTTTTGCAAGGGTCGTCAAAATGAATCCGGTCCGTTTTATCCGAGGCTTGTGGTTGTTTCGGAGTTTGTAGTTTTCTTTTACGGTTACATCTTTACTAGGCCGTAGCCCAACCGACTAATCCTGTTTTTTGGTGCAGGGAGCTCGCCATTCTCCCCTTCAGGTCTGTAATTTCCGAAGGAAATCTCCAGATAGCATTACGAGGAGGCGGCGATGGGACTTCCTAACAGTGCCGCAAGATGTTCGTTTGCAGTTGATCTTCTCGCTTTTTAGGCCTTTGTTAGTCCTTTGTCTTTGTTAGTGTACCCACTGAGTGAAAAATAAGTCTTACGGCTGAACAAAATGTTGTTTGAAAATTGTTCATCCTAACCTTAATGTTCAAGGAACCAGTCGACGTACGTGAGCTTAACTTTGGAGTATGACAGTGAAGATGCCAGGTAATGTGTCATAAGACAAGTCCAAATGCCCATTCTGTACGTGGAATGTTAGGTGCTCGCCATGGAATATATTTGGATCTTCTTCTACTCACGGCGTGTATTTTAATTAGGAGTCGGCCTTGAGACTCCTGTGAAAGAACCAGTCCTAGACGATTATGTCGGCCATAATGCCTTACCTTCCACAGGCCAGTTTTGTAGTAAGTTTTCACAATTGTAAGACATTCAGCGATCCATTTTGCAAATCCATAAACCGTCTACTATATATACGAGTATGTGGATTGCTCCTTAGGTTTTGAGTTATAAGAACACCAGCATGAGCATGTCAAATTTAAGTTTGTCATCATAAATCACCGTAAAGCTTGACATTTCTATTGGTTACCGCACACAAAATGTTTTGTCATACAAGTGCCATTTGTATAGCTTACATGTACTCGAACCATACATCTTGGTTAATAGTGATTTATGAGACCATGGCAGGCGACAAATATATGCATATGAACGCTAAACTAAACAGGCATCGACTGTATGGGTCTTTCAAGGCGAGCCAAGCAAAAGAAAGTTGTTTTCCTGTTTTTTTCGGGACAATTGGACATGTCGCCACTGTTCCGCTTGCCAGAAATGCTTGGAAAATAAGGGAAGCGACAATACAAGTACGTTTTTGAGCATTCAAACTATCGAATCGATTGGACATAAGCGGTTTTTTTTTTTTTTAATTTATTAAATGCTTGGGATGTACAATAAGATTAACATCTTTTTTTAGTACTTAGATACACATTAAGTGGTACTGGTTTGACATTTATAGGTTAAAGCCTTAAACTAAGATACAAGAATACAGATATATGTACAAGTTGAGGGGTAGAGATAATGGGGGGGGGGGGGGGGGGAATGATGGATTAAGGATGGGTCGTTAAGGAAGAGAAATGAGAGAGGACAGCACTTGCGGACTGAAGGTTGCGCGGTTAGAAATTAGTTTTTTTTGCGGTGGTAGTGAATTCCATAGTTTGACAGCATGAATGAAAAATAAACGGCTTGAATTCAAATATTGGTGACGGAAAGGAACGATACTTAAATTTCTCACAGAACGATTAAGGACGAGTTTGTTAAATAAGTAGGACGGACATTTATTGTTAATGATTTTATGAAGGAAAATACAATTTCTTGCATTGATGTATTGGTTCAGCGGGCAGCCTAACAGCTTTTTCGAGTATTCAGAGATGTGGTCATATCTTCGTAGGCCGTATACGTAGCGCACGGCATCATTGAATGCTACTTGTAACTTATGCTGGGACAGCTAATCAAGGGCACTGTAGACTACATCAGCGTATATAATTATTTGGACTATTAATGCTAGTACCAACTTGCGTCTGGTTTCCACCGGAGTAAAATAAGACGATAGCCATAATTTCCGTAAACATCCGTAAATCCGACCAATGACTCTTTGAGTATGACTGTAGTCTGATAGAGTACGGTCAATAACAATACCAAGACTAATGCAGTGCTCAACAACAGTGATTTTATTATTGCTTAGACATATATCAGGTAGAACATTCAAGTCAAATTTTCTTTTAGAAATTGGTATTACTTGTGTTTTATGTGGATTCAGAAGCAGCCCATTCGCGACGGACCAAGCATATATTCGGGAAAGTTCTTTATTAACAAGGAGAGCCAGCTCAGTGAGCTGGTTGAAGGGCTTCCCTAGATGAAGTTGAACGTCGTCAGCATAAAGATGCACAGATGTTTGCGTGCAGACAGATGGGAGATCGTTGATAAACATGCAGAATAACAATGGCCCAAGAAATGATCCTTGAGGAACTCCTTGAACTAAGGCTTTTAGAGAAGAGGACTTATCTCCAGAGGCAACTCTTTGGAATCTTCCTGACAAATAGCTGCCAATAAGCTTTACCGCCCTATCACTGAAACCGAACAAGTTCTTTAGCTTCCACTCTAAGATGTTGTGATTTACTCTATCGAAAGCTTTGGAAAAGTCGAGCAGACAAAGGAGACTTACATAGCCCTTATCATAATCCTGTCTTATTTCATCAAGTAGGTTTATCAAAGCAGTAGAGCAGCTGTGATTGACTCTAAGCCCTGATTGTTTCGGGTAGAGCAAGTTGTTAGTAGCTACATGGTTCAGGATTTGCTTTTCTAAGACTTTTTCAAAAATTTTTGATAAACAGGGTAATATGCTTATTGGTCGGTAGTCAGAAGGGGAATTAGCTTTAGCATTTTTAGCGATCGGAATTATCCTTGCAATTTTCCAAGACATAGAAAAAGTTGATGTTGTAATGCAAAAGTTAATAACGTGAGTGAGATGACTAACAATCTGAGGTAAAATAAGTTTACCTCCGTTTGTATTTCTTACACAATTAAGAAGATCAGTTATCCTTATCCGCTGAATGTCAGTCAGGTCGTCAAGGAAGTAGGATCCTACTATGACAGAGGGCCGGACAGGCGCAGGGCAGGTGTTGAATGGGCTCAACCTCCTCCTCGTTTTCACAGCTCCTGCAGAAGTTATTCGAGACTATGTGCATCACTGTCAATAAGATAGTGACCAGTAATGACACCAACGATTTTGTTGATGTCGGCTCATCTTTGGGAGATTAGTCCCATGTTTCGTTGTCGGTCAAGTCGTGGCCTGAATTGCCTGGTGGTTAGGCAGGGCCCATCTCAGGTTCGTCTCATCCACGGCTTGATTCATTAGCTCTAGTTTAATGGCTGCTGATAGTGTACCAGCGGAGGGCGCCGTGCCGCAGTGGTAAGTGTGTTGGACTCTGACGCATGATGAGCGAGTTCGGATCCCGATTACACCAACGCCATCGAATGATTATTTTGTGGTGTCCCTCCTCGGCGTATACTTGCCTTGAAAAAGCTTCTCGACTCACGCATGGGTGGTTGAGAGAAGCTTGGCTCTAACGCCACCAAAGAAGAAGTAGTGAACCAGCGTATGCCATGTTAGTTCGTTGCGTCGTTCCTCGTCTGGTGAGCATGCCAGCTCTTTCATTTCCTGAAATGTCGCTGTGTTCTGGTACTCATGAGAGATGTATGTTAAACTTTTCAGCCATTTCATTAAGAGAAGCGGCAGTCGAAGCCGCTGGATGTGTAGGCATAAGATTCCAGTGATTTCAGGGGAGCTTGGCTGTCAGAAGATTCGAATATCTGCGACAGATATCACGTTCCTGACACTGCAATAGTCTGGTAGTTTTAAGGCCTGACTTAGTTTTAATGATTTGCAAAAGACTCCACTATCTACCCCATCCTTGGTTCTTGACTCATTTGTGTAAAAGTCCGCGCAGTCCCTGCGGGGTCGCGCTTTTCGCAACTTGTTTGTCCCTTTGAAGTTTTTCTTAAAGACTGTGGTGGACTCAATGTAGTCGGAGTTCTCTGCCAAAGTTGTCCTGTGGTTCAGGATAGAAGCGTACCTGGCGATATAGCTTATCAATTTTGAGCCGGCCTTTAATTTCGCAGCCGTGTATGTGGCTAGCTGCTATCGTGGATATCGAGTGGAGTTAGGTGGAGTAGGATGTTGATCGCCGCCTTTGCAATAGACCTTAGGGCCCCGGTGATACACATGCCTGCTAACCCCTGTGCTCTCACGATTTGCTTGTGTTATTTTGTTTTACCCAGTGCAGTCCACCAGTATGACGCCTAACTATTTGGCACCAGAAGAATAAGGTAGCCTGGTACCGAGTAGAGTGATTGGACACGTGTCCGGGGTCTTATGCTTCTAGTGAAGAGTACAAGTTCCGTTTTCTGGGGGTTTATCCAGAGTCCATTATTTTGTACCCACCTGCAAAATGTGGAGAATACATACATACGTATGTATGTACATGTCTTAGCGCTACAGTCCATCAAGGACCAAAGCCGAGCTTCTCTCAATCACCCATCTTGTGTGTGATTTCATTTTCCCATAGGTGAAAGGGACCTTCTTTCAGATTACTTTGAAAGTAAATGAAGACTGACTACAGAAATGATCCTGCGAAGTATAGTCTTCACAGACTGCTACGTGGCGCAGCAGTTAGTGTGTTGGACTCTGACGCACGATGAGCGAGTTCGAATCCCGATAACACCAACGCCAACCTCCTCGGCGGGGTACTGGCAAAACCCCCCGTAGTATAACCTGCCTTGAAAAAACTTCTCGACTCACGCCGTTCGGACCCGGCATTAAACTGTAGGTCCCTTTCACCTATGTGAAAAATAACATGGGTGATTGAAGAGAAGCTTGGTTCTGGTCCTGCATTAACGCCATCAAAAGAAGAAGAAAGGGACTTACAGTTTATTGTAGGTTCCGAACCGCGAACTTCGACAAGCTTTTCATGACAATTATACTAAAGGTTGTTTTGTTAGGACCCCGCTGAGAAGAAGCACCGTGAAAACACGTTCGATGACATGGCTGTTGTCGGGATTCGATCCCGTGTCATTAACGTCAGAGGCCAACAAACTACCCACTTCGCCACGGCGCTCTCATTCCGTACACATACGGGGTTTAAATAGCAACCCTAGGTCAAGGAAGACCGATCGGTTTGACGTACATATTTGAGAAAGGAATACCATAGGTTAGGTTAGGCTGTAATCGTTGGCATACGCCACACATAGGCCGAAATCGGCCCATTGTGATACCACATGGATCATATTACATACCTAGATCCGCCACCTGAAAACCAATCAGTGCTTATTATGAAGCGATGAATTTGAGCTATAGCTCACTTGAGTTATCGTAGAAGGGCGCGCGAGGTAGATCTTCCTGCGATTCACAAAAGAGAGACATGAGCAATGGAGGTGCATGCAGCCGCGGCAGAAGTCATTGGCACTCTAGTTTGACGGCATGTTTCCAATGGTGCACCCATTAAGGTGCTTGCGATTCCCTTTTTGGTTGCCACAAGGTAGCTGGTCCGTCCTAAATTTACCTTCGGCCAGATTTGCTTAGTGATAAAGCCGATGTTAGTTTCTTTCCATAGAAGGTTGGTAGCCTCTGTGGTGCGAAGTTTTATCATGTGCTTTACCGATCTAATTGGTGTTATTAAACTCCTGAGGGTTGGGAGACTGAGTGTGCTTGACCCTAACCTGTGCATAATGCTGGTTTGGAGACCATCCTACTTTTTGCCCACCACTTTCTTGCAGCTGTAGAGGGCAGTGGTTACTTTCTTGACCGGACCAAGAATGTTGGGTTTCCAATTTAGTTCCCTGTCAAGGATGAGGGCGAGTTAAATGGCCTGTGCTTTGATTGCTCATTTAATTTCCTTCCACGCCTAAGTGGGTTAAAGGGTCGAATTTTATATTTATTTGTAAACAGTACTAGATTGGTCTTCTTGGGGTTCACCAAGTCCGCAGTTCTTATTCCAGTTAGTACCAGGAATACCATACTAGGAATGCCATATCCCAACCGCAAAAAGGATGATCGTATATAGTGACATATGATGCACCCGACGCTCCGTACAGTCTATCTGCACGGAGGAGTAATTGCTGATCAACAAGATCAGAGGACGACGAGCCATGACATATGATACACCCGACGCTCCGTACAGTCTATCTGCACGGAGGAGTAATTGCTGATCAACAAGATCAGTGGACGGCGAGCCATACGCGGAGGCGTCAATACACACATATGTACATATGTGCTCCATCAGCACATTCTTGCACGTACGTATTTCAACTGTACGCGACGTGCTTATGTACATGCAGTTTTCTGCGAGTTGTAAATTGATTGTCGTAGGGAGTAGTCGTTTCCTCTCCCGTTAAATAAAAATAGTTCTAAAAAGCGTGTCTTTTATTTTTTTCATTTGTACATGCGTGCACGGCGAACACGCAAACATTACTGGCGACGAGGATAAACAATTTAAGTATACCATACCAGAGAGAAAATAAAATAACCCAAGAAAACGAAAAGTGTGTGTAAAGACGGCAACACTTAAAAGAACGAAAAAAAAATAATAAATTTAACGAAAAGTGAAAAAAAAGAAGAACGATAATTTGTGAAAAAAAGAAGTACAGAAAATATATATGTACATATAGTATATGTTAAAAGAGTAAAGTTCAGTAGTGCAAAATAAAAACAGAAATAAAAAGAAAAAAGAGAAAAAAAAAAAAAAAAAAAAAAAAAACAAACTCAAGAAAACGAAAAGTGTGTGGAAAAACGAAAAAAAAAAAAAAAGCGGAAAAACCTTGTGAGCAGCAGAGAAGAAAAGAAGCAGCCTAAATAAGAATTTGGTATTTGTTTTTAAATTATAATTTATTGTTAGTATTACTAAGTGAAACCTATACAAAAAAAAAAAAAAAAGAAAAAAATATAAGAAAATTTTTGAGTTCAAATAGATACATTTATACCTATAGTCCTAATAGGTCCTAATAGCGTGCTAGTTAGGTACAGTGTAAAGAAAAAACAAAAAACAAAATGGATCACGCAACTATTGAGGCTTTTAATTTCATTCTCAATTGTATAAAGAACGTTGCGCCTTTCGATGGCGATTCAAACCATTTGCCAGACTTCATCTGCCAAATGGAAAATATTAATCCGCAACTCGACAATTTTGATCAGAATGCAAAAAAAATGCTGTTTGATTACATGCGGAACAGGTGTGTCGGACGAACTAGGGCAGTACTTCATAGCTACGGTACACTGACGGACTGGACTCAACTTAAAGACACTTTAATTAAGAATTTTGGAGAAAAGGAGACTAGTATAGAGCTAATGGACAAATTAAAAATGTGTAGGATATCGTCTACCATAGAACATTACTACTATGACATAAAAAAAATATCAGCTAGGCTACACAACAAAATTTTAACAAATAAAGACCAATCCTTTACCACAAGTGAAGTGAATAGAATAGCCCTTCAGATTTTTAGAGAAAATCTACCTGAGCCCACCAAAACGATGATATTCAGCAGAAATCCAGATAAACTGGAAGACGCATTTGAGATCATTTTAAAGGCTAGGCATCAAAACTACACTTTGTACGGCTTGACAACGAAAAACTATAACAACGCGAATAACAACCCGAATTACAATCAATATTCAAACAGAAGTCAGTTCCAAAATCCTAGTCAAAATCAATACCGAAATAGAAACACTAACTATAACAGAAATCAAGATAACCAGGTTACATATAGACCACAATTTAACCCAAATACTCAATATTCTAATAGAAATCGAATTCAGCAGGGAATTTCACATAGTCCTCAAAGTTATCAGAGATCAGGTAACACTTACAGAACTAGGAATAGCCTGAATACTACAGCTATTCAGAATAATAGAAACTATTCAAATAACCAAACCAGTTATGCGAATAGCTTAGAACCTATGGAGATAGGAAATTTTTCGGAGCACGCCTCAAACAGCTACCCTATATAATAATTAGAAATCCTGTCAGAAATTTATATTTTATTGTCGATACTGGAGCAGAGTTTAGTACCGTCAACCCCAATATATGTCACCCCAAATGGAGAACAAAAGTTAAGATACCAATTAGAGCCATGGGCAATACGTTTCTTATTGAAACGCTTTGTAGATTCCCAATGTTTAGAGAATTTAACGAAAACGAAGAAGTTTTTGGCGAGTTCTTGGCATATGATTTGCAAAATTGTTTTGATGGCATCATAGGAAATAATATTCTACGAGATTTAGACGCTATCGTTGATTACCCTAATAAGCAGCTAATAACAAGGAAAGCTGTTCAGAATTTGTATTTTAATAAACAGGAAGAAGAATACCAAAACATAGCCTACAAAGGTAATGTTGTAGAAATATTCAGTAGTGAAGTAAGGGAAAATAACTTACTAGATTACGTTAAAACTGACCACCTCAATGACCAAGAGAAAAAGCTGTTGTTCCAAGTAATACGGCAAAATAAAAATGCTTTTTATCAAGAAAATGACAATTTGACCTTTACGAACGAAGTCAAACATCGCATTATCACAAAACACGAACTACCGGTATATTCGAAGTTGTATAGGTACCCGCAAGTACATAGAGATGAGGTCAATAGACAAATGGAGGAAATGCTCAAACAAGGGATAATCAAGGAATCACACAGTCCCTATAATAGTCCGATATGGGTGGTCCCCAAAAAGATAGACTCCACAGGTAGGCAGAACTGGCGTATCGTTATTGACTATCGTAAACTTAACGAGATTACGATAGAAGATCGGTTTCCTATTCCAAATATCGAAGAGATATTTGACAAATTAGGAAGATGCCAATATTTCACCACCCTTGATCTCGCTAAAGGCTTTCATCAAATTGAAATGCACCCTAGCGATCGACATAAAACTGCGTTTTCCACCGCGAATGGCCATTACGAGTTTCTCCGTATGCCCTTTGGCCTCCGCAACGCACCCGCCACCTTTCAAAGGCTTATCAACAATATACTAAAAGAGTATATTGGAAAGATATGTCTTGTCTATCTGGATGACATACTCATATACTCGACTAGTATTGAGGAGCATATGGAATCCTTGAAGACCATACTCAAACGTCTCAACCAGTCAAACCTCAAAATCCAGTTAGAGAAATGTAGTTTCCTTAAAAGAGAAACCGAGTTTTTGGGGCATATTGTTACCCCAAACGGGATTAAAACAAACCCAAAAAAAGTCGAGGCAATTGACAGAATAAAACTTCCCAAAACACAAAAAGAAATTCGATCATTTTTAGGCATCACTGGTTATTATCGACGTTTTATAAAGGATTACTCTAAAATTGCACACCATCTCACAAAATTTTTAAAGAAAAACAGTAAAGTTAACTTGAGAGATAAAGATTACATAGAAGCGTTTGAGAAACTAAAAACATTAATAAAAAATGATCCGATATTAGTTCACCCAGATTTCACAAAAAAATTCACTTTGGTAACCGATGCAAGCAACTACGCTCTGGGAGCAGTACTAATGCAAAACAGCAAAGCAATTAGCTATGCAAGTCGCTCTCTTAATGGCCACGAACAACGATATAGTACCATTGAGAAGGAACTTTTGGCCATGGTCTGGGCTACAAAATACTTTAGACCATATCTTTTCGGTCGAAAATTTACACTAAAAACAGACCACAGGCCACTAACATGGCTCAATTCTTTAAGAGAGCCAAATAGCAAATTACAACGTTGGAAGATCAAATTAAATGAATTTGACTTTGACATAGAGTTTATTAAAGGAAAAGAAAACGTTGTGGCTGATGGATTAAGTAGAATCGGTTATCAGCATGAAGTGATAATCAACCTGAACGAGTTGTTTGACTCCAATACAGTACACAGTGCATGCACAGATAGCATGGACTTTATTTACATTACTGAAAAGCCGTTAAATATTTTCAAAAATCAGATTGTTTTGGAAAAGTGTGATAAGGAATCAGTAACAATCAAAATTAAATTCAAGAAAATAAGAAATACTATAAAGGTATGTCCAGAAAGTAATCTTCTAAGTATTATGAAAGGTATTTTGTTGGATAAGGGTTTGATGGCGATATATTGCCCAGATACCGACTTGTTCCTAAGATTTCAAGATATTTATAGACAATTTTTTGCAGGTAATATTAATTTGAAAATACTCAAGAGCAACATACTTTTAGAAGATGTACTTGATAAGGAAAAGTTACTAAAAATTGTAGAAAAGGAGCATTTTAGGAATAATCATAGAGGGATAAGCGAGTTATTCGGAGAACTTAAAAACAGGTATTACTACCCAAATTTGCAGAAAGAAATCCACAAATTCATTAACAATTGTGAAATATGTAACACAGCCAAATTTGACAGACACCCGATTAAACACAAAATTGCTCTAACCGTAACTCCGAAGAAACATAACGAAATTATCCATATGGACATATGGTTCCCCCAGCGAAACGTTATGTACCTGACGACTATAGATAAACTGACAAAGTATGCAACCGCACATCCACTTAAAGACAGATCATGGGTTTCAATATTAGCAGCTCTTAAACTCAGATTCCAATACTTAGGAAAGCCAGATTTGATAGTCACTGACAATGAACTAGGGACTACTATAATAAAACAATTTCTTGCTGAGAACGATATTGTAATGCATTTAACAACCCCATATTTGAAAACAGGTAACTCGGACGTAGAAAGATTGCATTCTACATTGAATGAGCATGTCAGATTATTTAATGCAGATAAAACAAATAAGGATGATATAAAGGAAAAGGTGTTTAAAGCGATTCTTAACTATAATAATTCAATACATTCGACGACAAAGCTTAAACCCATTGACTTTCTAAACAACTGCTTATCAGAATTAGACATTCAAGGTATCTCCAATCGACTTCACACAGACAAGTTAAATAGAATACATTTTATGAACAGAAATAGGGAAAATGTAGAGAACTTTCAAAATAACTATGTTGTTAACAATAGAAGAGGAAAATCAGATCCTAGGTATAAAAAAATCCAAAATTATAACGTTCAACAAAATCATATAGTAGATAGCGACAAGCCTAAAAACAGGTACTATAAAAGCCAAGTTAGGCGACGAAATAAATACCAGAGTAATATTCAAAATCAATGAAATATTTCTAATCGACATGAGTATCTATTCTTACAGAATAAATATGGAATTTTTTCTTGCGACAATCCTTCTAACGACTGTTAGACTGAACCAGGCTGATTTCAGATTAGAGGAAATAAATACACAGGCAGGATACACGATGATTAAACAAGAACCGGTACAATTAATAGAAGGATACGATAAGGTTCTTCATGTAGTAGACCTAGGAACCTACCGCGAGGCTATCAGCCAAGTGGAAGAAGCAATAGAAGACAATTTTAAAAACTTTGGAGACCTAACACTAACGAGATTACTGACCAACGCACTCAATAACACACGTACTAAACTCAATACAGTTTTACCACACCCACGTCAGAAAAGAGGTTTGATTAACGCAGTCGGAGGGGGGCTACGTTTTTTGTTTGGCGTAATGGACGATGACGAGCGATTAGAGTTGCGGGATCATTTAAGAATTATAGAAGAGAACAACCACAATTCTATATCGGAGTTGAATAAGCAAATCGGAATAAATACTGATCTACAGAACAATCTTAATATTTTAGTTACTAGAATTAATAAACATCAAATAATAATGGACAATTTTATAAACCATACAAACAAAGAGCAGATGAAATTAGCAAAAAACTTACAGTCCATCCAAATTAACACCGATATATTGTTACTTAATAACGAAATAGAAAAATTACAAGATAATATTGTATTCTCTCAATTAGGAATCTTAGGGAAAAATATCCTGACGGAGGAAGAAAATATTAGATTTGATATAAACATCAAAAAGTTGGAAAATATTAGGAGCAGTCTAGTGGAATCAAATAATAAACTCATTTTTGTACTTAGAATTCCAATCTTTTCAAATAATAAATACGAAAAAATAATGTTACTGCCAATACCTAATCTTAAAGGGAATGAAATTGTTATTTTAGGAAATTATTACATATTATATAATAATGTTATGTATGACAATAACAAAGAAATGTACAAAAAAAAACTTAAGAAGAGTGCTAACTGTCTTCAAAATTTATTGAGAAGCTCGTATGAATCATGTAAATTTATAGTAAATAAGGAACCAGATGTTATAGAACTAAGCGATGGCTTAATACTTACAAAGAATTTATATAGGACCAATTTAACAAATACTTGTAACAATCTGAAGTACCAATTGTCAAAGAACAACTTAATACATTTTAATAACTGTACAATTAGCATAAACGAAACATCGTATACTAACGAAGAAACTATCATTAAGCAAAATATTGTAATACCAAATTATAATGAACCAGAAGTGTCTAAGGCCACTAAAATAGAATTAGAAGAAATAAGCTTAAAACAAATTGAAAATCGAAAGATAATATCCGAGCTTAAAAACGAAAACAATGTAAAACATGCTGTTTCCTATACATTTATTACCATTACCGTAATTGTTCTAATTGTTATTGTATTTCTTAAGATCAGAACAAAGAAAACTCGTATAACAATAAACAACGAAGCCAAAGATACTCAGGAGAGCATCCATCTTGAGGGGGGGCGAGTGACATATGATGCACCCGACGCTCCATACAGTCTATCTGCACGGAGGAGTAATTGCTGATCAACAAGATCAGAGGACGACGAGCCATGACATATGATACACCCGACGCTCCGTACAGTCTATCTGCACGGAGGAGTAATTGCTGATCAACAAGATCAGTGGACGGCGAGCCATACGCGGAGGCGTCAATACACACATATGTACATATGTGCTCCATCAGCACATTCTTGCACGTACGTATTTCAACTGTACGCGACGTGCTTATGTACATGCAGTTTTCTGCGAGTTGTAAATTGATTGTCGTAGGGAGTAGTCGTTTCCTCTCCCGTTAAATAAAAATAGTTCTAAAAAGCGTGTCTTTTATTTTTTTCATTTGTACATGCGTGCACGGCGAACACGCAAACATTACTATATTTACTTACTTACTTATCACGCCGGCAATCCATGGAGTATCTGAGCCTGAGTATAGCTGCCTTCCATTCTTGACGGTCCCAGGAAGGCTGCTTTCAGTTATCAAGACCAAGTCTAAATCAAGTCTTACATCCGCGATTACTTGGTCTTTATACCGGAGTTTCGGTCTTCCACTTCGTCTCGAACCAGGAGGCCCGGGGTCGAAGACCCTCTTAGCTGGAGCGTGGGTGTTCAAACGCTCTACGTGACCGAACCAATGTGGTCTTTGCCACTCACCTTCGAATGAACCCAAAATCAGCTCTGCCTTCCTGCTTATCATCCAGGTTTCGGCTCCGTATAGCAAGACTGGCAGTATAAGCATTTTGACATTTTGACAAACAGAACTAGCAACGGTTGCCAAGGGCAATTCTATGCCAGATCTCCACTGTGGTATCGTTTGTGGAGTTTACGTTTGCCCCACGGTAGACAAACTCCTTAACCACCTCGAAATTATAGCTGTAAACCGTTATATTTTATCCCAGGTGGTGACCGACGTAGCGGTTTTTACTTGACAGCATCTACTTTGTCTTAGCCTCCTTGACTTTAAGACCAACTCATTTAGCCTGTTCCTCAATCGCCGTGAAAGCTTCTACAACGTCATGCCGAGACCGGGCGATGATGTCAATATCATCCAGATGGACAGACTTGTAGAGGGAAGTGCCTTCCCTGTTGACGCCTGCCCGTTGCACTAGCTGCTCCAGCACCAATTCTAAGAAGTCACACCACAGCGCATCTTTTTGCCGAAATCCGGTGCATGTTTCAAACGGTTCAAATGATGCATCACGTATTTTTTAGCGTGGCACGACACAGCCGGATCTGTTTTCCTGGGATCTCTAGGTATAGTCGATTTGCCGCGCCGATTAGTGTGGTGCAAAAAGGCTTTAGACGTGCACACAATACGCTCGACAGAATCTTGTACGCAACGTTGAGCAGGGATATACCTCTATAGTTCTTGCAAGAGGTAGGATCGCCTTTTTTGTGTATGAGCTGATATTTCAGTCGTCGGGCATGCTTTCATCTTCCCATATTCGACAGATGAACAGAACATTGCCGCCAGCCTTGAAGAGCTCTGATATAGAGCCATCTAAGCCTGCGGCCCTGTTGTTCTTCAGCTTTTAAGTAGCTGTGCCGACTTCTTCGATGCATGGTGGGTGGACTACTTCAGCGGCTGCAGTTGGGATTTCTCAAGTCCCTACCACTCTCTCTTGCTCATGCTCGTTAAGCAGCTGCTGGAAATGCTGCTTAAATACATCCACTATTCCCTGTGGGTCGGTGACAGGATTGACAGGATTCAAGCCTCCTACAAAGCTTTGGGCTTTCTTATAAAAGGCCTGTATTTTATTTTTGTCCCTATACTCCTCGATTTCTTTGTGCTGGGAGGCCGCGAAGATTTTTTTCTTTAGTCGCAGCAGTTTTTTTCCTCCCTTCTTCTGACTCGGCACTCCTGCCCTGGTTTTTCGCTGCAGCGCCTTTTGGTACGCCTCGTCGGTTGCTGCCTTTTCCTGCTCACATTCGCCATCATACCACGGGTGTCCTGTCGGGGGTGGTAGGTAGCCTAAGGTGTACTCGGCTACTTCCTGAATGGCTGTGCGGCAATTCAGCCACTTACTGTTGACATTTGTGCTCGACGTAGGCATACCGGAGAGCCTTTCGCTCAGTTGCTCCCTGTAGACTCTGGTAATCTCCGGTGTGCTCAGGCGCCCATTGTCGAACCTCCTTATTGTGGGCTGGTGCAGCTTTCTATCATTGGGCAGTCGAGCTCTGAATCTTGCTGCTACCAGGAAATGGTCAGAGTCGATGTTTGACGAGTGCGTCAATGAGCACATGGTCGATTTGGTTGGGCGGTACAACCATCCGGAGATCGCCGGGTTGCTGTGTGGATTTGCTTTCGGGAAATTCTTGTGCTACATATCACCGCATTGCGAGCTTTCGCAAGGTCCGCGAGTCGGAGGCCGTTATCCATTGTTGTATCGTGAAGGCAAAATCGGCAAGGAGAACACCTTTGGCGGAGTGATCGGAATGCACACTCCGATCACTCCGCCAAAGGTGTTCTCCTTGCCGATTTTGGCATTTAAGTCCCCAAGTATGATTTTAACATCGTACTCCGGACGAGCCCCGTAGGTGTTGTCCAATCGACCTTTGATCTTGGTCTTCAGCCTCTTCAGTAGGGGCGTGTGCACAGTATGAGGCTGTATGAGGCTGATGTTCTAAAATCTGCCTTTGAGGCGGATCACAACAAGGCGATCACTTACATATATGTAGGCTTAAAGTCAATGACCTTCGACTTTAACCGCTTTCCCACGACAAATCCGCACCCCAGCATGTGCAATCATTTGTGACGGCTGTAATAGATGTCGCAATCCTTTTTCTTCATTACTCCGTTTCCTATTCCCATGATCCTACATTTACGTTAACCAATACTTAAAAGAAAATTGACCAAAGTATCAACTAATCTTGGGTTGTCAGTACTTTAGCATTCGACTCGGATGCACGGATGAAGGCACTCTCTTGTCTTTCTTGAGACGTACATATGTACATATGTACATACATACATATGTATGCAGTATGTGTAAGTAGCCCAACTAGCTATTTTTAAACAAGAAGGTATAGCGTTTAAAATACTTGAGAAATCCCTGATGAATGCTTAGTTTTTGGTCTAGAACTGACTTAAGTACCTAAGAGCTAAGGTTCCCAACTCCTTCTTATGAGTCATGACTTTTCGTCTTAAGTCGTCACACTATGTCTGCCGTGAAGGTCTTAATCTATACAGAAAACATGATGACTTCCATCAAAAGTAGAAGCTAAGTAACTTGTACGACGAATTTCGAGGGTTAAAAACATATAAAAAAAGCAAAGGTCTTCCTTTCCAGCATCGAGATGCTCATTCCAGAAATAACCATTAAAAATTTACCATTTTTCACACAGCTTTAATGAACCTCTCTTCTTTACAGATTTATTCTAGATTATGGATGCCCATATACAATCAACTTGTACCATATGTAAAATATCCGCACAAAGCTATTGAAGGACTAACTCCACCATGTACATATGTATTTACATTTAAAAATTGCGTTTAAATCAATTTATAAGTACTCTACGACATCCACCATGATATTAGCGATACCCCATTCGCTTCAAAACTTTATCCACGCATCTCGTCCTTCTATTCGAAAATTCACTTTGCAAATGTTGACGAATTCGGTCTTGCTTCCCGAAAATATTAGATACACTTTCCCATTCCGTTAGGCGCATAAAGTTCATTACGTTAAAACACCCACTTATTTCACGTCTAACGCAAAATCTTAATTACCCCAAACTTGTTTCAATAACCGCCAAGTCATAAAGCCTACAGCATCCTGTGTCGTCCTTGGGGTGTTGGCACTGTCTTTAGACGAAAATTTAAGTTCTTAAGCATCCTGATATGTTGATGTTATGTAAAAAGAATTAATTAGACGCAATTCTGGTTGCACCCTTTTTCGGGTGAAACATGATAAATTGGATTTAAGATTATTGGCAAATCCATATAGAAGAGCGATAGGAGGGGGTGGACAACTTTTTACGCGACTTTTTCAAAGAAATACGAAAGTGTAGTCGTCAAGACGAAAACATACATACAGGGAATAAGATGACGATAAGGGTGAAACAAAAGTTCTTCTTCGTCTAGGTCTAGGTTTAGGATTTTTGTGTTTCCCTGCCTATGGTACATAATTACACAAGTGTATTTCTCAACTTTCTTTCCCCAGATACATTTCGTTTCCATTCATTTCTTCGTAGATATTTTAGTATTTTCTTTTTAATAAAGATTCGTCTGAGTCATAAAGTAAATAGAAACAACATGAATCCATTCGAACAATAGCGCTCACTTCACGCTCGGCTAGACAGAAGTTCCACCCAAGCAACCCTTATCCATCCAACAACAGACAAGAAACGACGAAGGAGAAATAGAAACAAAGTCGTCCCACTCCATCGTTATTGTTCACGAGATTGAGAACATCTAAAATACATTACTCACTTTCCTAATCGCACTTATTGTTTGTAAGCATTAGGAAAACCACGCGCCGACCTTCGCCCAGTTTTCCAACGGCGAATTAAAAATGTAAACGTGTACATGTGTATGTAAACACCCATAGATATACATACATATGTATCTAAGATAGAAGATTCCTAATTTTGAATTGACTTTATAGCGAACAGTGGTGGGCGGCAGCATGTCACGCTCCGTCGACAGAATAAACTTCCTTTCTTACCTTCTTCTTCTTCTTCTTCTTCATCATCTTCCTTTCATTTCCCTCGTCTATGTAGATACCATATGTGTATCTATGTATGTGCATGCAGATGTATGAGAGATAATAAACCAGTTTGCTGTTGGTGGCAATTCGACTAATTCGGATTTAATTCATGCCCCCATGAGCGTACTGTGTGTTGTGGCGTAGAAAATGTGCCAAAACAAACACTCACTGTAAATATGTACACCTTCAACTCTGAGATACAAGATACTACCAGACTTTTTTTTTTTTTGTTTTTGTTTTTATTCTGCCCTTTCATTCGTCTTTTGTTTGTTTAGGAACGATATAGAACGAACCAAACACACGTGCTTTTATGTACAGATAAAACAAAAGACTCATCTGTCCTTGTACTCGTATCTGACCAACAAACGATGCTTCTTATATACAAGAATCTGAATTCGAGCAAAGACGGAGAAGATAAAAATCAGCCAAGATTTTTGCCGAGAAGGGTTGGCAGAAAACCGCTCACGGATTCATTAAGGCAAAGGCATCTTACTCGAAACAGATGTGCCGTTCGTCCTTCCTTTTACATTGTTTACCGATGCCATTTCGACGCGTGTATGTGTGAGAAATTGTTATCCTACGATTTATCATTTTTCTCATACCTACATACATTGTTTGCTTGTTGCTGTTGAATCCACCTCCTTTTGAAGACGAATGGCCATTGAAAATTGAATGCGAGAATGTGTGTCCTTAATTTGCACAATCGTGATAAATAGGGATTTTGGTTGTCTCGTTTTCCTTTTCTGATTGTTTATGTATGAGATAACGTTGATGCTGTTTAGATACATATGTAAAGGGTATATAGCCTACTTTTATATAATCAAATTGAGCGCCATAAATGTAGCCCAAAATATTGCCGCCAGACAACAAGCTCCTCAAGCTGTCCTAAGATCTTAATTACAAATGCCGCAATTAAAATTCTTTCATTCAACTCTAACTAACTCCTTCGGGACCGCGGACAAGAGGCGATTCTATTTTTTCAACTTCTTTTCCCAAATTACTGCGACCAAAGTCGTAAAACATTACAACAATTTGAATTGCGTACATCCGAGTTGAATAACTTAAGTGCTTCCGACCGCAAAGCCTTTACCGCACAATTTCTTACATCCGCATCTCGAATGGAAAGAATTTTAAAAGAAAACCACACTACGTATCTATTTGTTTAGGACGAGGTTTTTATATTTTCATTTTATTCTTATTTTCTTTTCATCTAGCTTGGAAACCAAACAAGAAAGAGATACTCAATCAAATTTTGCTTTTGCCGAAAGGCAGAAATTAATTATCCTTATTTCCATAACTTCCTTGGTTCAATTGTTGTTCCGCCTATCCTCGTCTACCGGTTGTCTTTCATTCTTTCTGGTGTCCTTCCTTCTTTATTTTTTATTTTTTTTGTCTGTAAAAGATTTAAGAAAGTAGCTGAAGTACATAAGACTGAAAGAGTTCATTCAGCTAGACATGAGATAATTAAGTGGGGTTTTAAGTAAGGAAATGACAGGTTGAATAGCTCTTGTGATGCCTTAGATATTTACAGAATAATATCCTGAGTAAAGATAGCGTCACTTGATAGGTTTTGTGCAGTCAGCACCTTTTAGGTAGACGTCTTAAGACTTTTGGGATTATTTTAATATTAGAATTGTACAAAATGAGCTTCCATCTTAACGACGAATTTGTCCGCGGACATTGAAAATAAAGCAGCAATTCGTAGCACAGTTCATGTGATTTCGCCACGATGGCTGTAGATATCTTCGCCGGTTGCCTTGGTAAAAATCACTTGCTTCTTCGCCGAATATACAGATTTTGTGTTTCCTCCAGTATCGTCTAGCTTTGTTTTTTTTTTTTTTTTATGATTCGCACAGGTTCAAGAGTTGTACTGTTATGATATTTGTCACACAACCTAAACGGAGTGGAGATGGTTTGGATCGTAGATGTTCATTCACTCCTTTCCAGGGGTGGTTGTCCTAGCTAGGATTCTAGAGGAACTCGATTTCCTCTAATTTCCGTCTAATTTCCATGCCTTTATGGTGTTATATTAGAACTGCACACACAGAGTATGAATTTGAAGTGACCATATACTGTGAGCACCGTGGCGTAGTGGGTAGTGGGCTGGCCCCTGAAGCCGATGACACGGGATTGAATCCCGACACAGCCATGTCATCGAAAGTGTTTTTCGCGGTGTTTCTCCTCAGCGGGTTCTGACAAACCCCCCTGTAGTAAAATTGTCATGAAAAGTTTCTCGAAATTCGCAGATCGGATCGGGCAATAAACTGCAGGTCCCTTTCACCTATGGGAAAATTAAATCACACACAACATGGGTGATTGAGAGAAGCTCGGCTTAGGTCCTTCATGGGCTATAACGCCAACATATGTACATACATACATACGTATGTACCTACATATACTGTGAGTGTTATGCCTTCATCAGTATTTTTGATCACTCCCCATTCACAACAGCTGTGTTGCATAATTTTTCCGCAGAGGACTTGCATTTCTTTGGCTATGGACACATGTACATAGATACTTTGAACTACAGACCTTCCGCTTACGGGATATGGTTGCTTCAAGTCATACCTGTAAAAGTGCAGGAAGGTCGACTCCCCCACGTGCCCAACGTGCAGAAATATCCCTGAAGACGCGGAACGCGTATACTACCTCTGCCCACGTTTCCAATTACATAAACTAACAACGCCCGTCAGGACATATCCAGACTTGACAGAGAGCCAAACGCAAATGCGTGGAAAAAAGACGAGAGCTACGGCTGAAGTCCCCCCCCCCCCCAACGAAATGCTTACGGCGGTACCGCGGGGGACCGGGGACCAGAAGCAGGAGGTGGTTTTAGTGGGTTAAAGTCCCACACACTGGTTTTCGATGCTTTCGACCTTCCGCTCGACAGTCGGTGATGTTTACCATTGCACCACCGCCACCCCACTAGTAATTATAGTTTCATCCTCGCGAACTTATTTTTTGGGGTTCCGTACCCAAAGGGTAAAACGGGACCCTATAACTAAGACTTTACTGTCCGTCCGTCTGTCACCAGGCTGTATCTCATGAACCGTGAAAGCTAGACATTTGAAATTTTCACAGATGAGGTATTTCTGTTGCTATAACAACAAACAGAATAAAATAAATATTTAAGGGGGGTTCCCATACAACACACATGATTTTCATCCAAAAAATCCCCTTGGTCACATACTGACCTAAGGTTAGTCGACAATATCCCACAACTAGTAGCAATCTTCCGAGATTTGATCCCTATTGTGTCTTTCATATATTAATCCTAGCTGCAACCCTTTAAACTTTGATGATCCCTATTGTGTCACTGATAAGTTAATCTTTGCTGCAAACCCTTTCGTTCAATTGCTATTCCCCTCCTTTTCCATCCTGATAGGTTAAGATATCAAATGTTGGAACGAATTCAGTTGATGTGAAATTAACTTTCGATCATATCCCATAACACACTTCCAAGCTTTGATTCCTATCTTTCCTATAATTATTGTTATTCACCTTTTCACCTCCTTGCTGCCAAGTAAGATAATTGATTTGAATTCAATGGAGAATTTGGCGATCAACTATCTCATCACGGAGATTTTGGTCATTAAAGTAATATGCCTATACTATAACCTACCTGAAACCAAGATCTGTCATCATGCACCTGATGAGGTAACATACAACGTCTCTTTCATTTTTATATATACAGATGGTACGGAACGCTTCGAGCCCGAGTCCGACTCGCACTTGGCCGGTTTTCCTTTTTCTTTTTCATTAATGTACAGAACATTCTTGGTTTGGGGAATATCAGTTGAGTGAACAATCCAATTTAGTGAACACACAACATTTTATACAGACTACTCTGCAGAGTGAACAAGTAAACCTCTTTAGAGTAAACCTACATATATTTTTGGCACAGTTTTTTTAGTTAAACACGAATAAGGCATCTGCTAAGAATGCACAATCTTTCGAGCAAATTTACCATTTGTTTTGCGTGCGTGTCAGTCGAGGGCGTCCTCTATTGCGTTGACATCGTGTCTTAGATTCAAAGATACTTCGGGTCGGAGCTGTGCTGTCCATACATGCTAGTGTGTTAAACAACACACAGAAGTGTGTTAGATGACACATATACATATGTAAGTGTGTCAATTGACACACTTTAAGATTAAGTGCGTCACTTAACACGTTTGATCTTTGAAATTGAAACACTTATTCGTGTTAAAACTACATATGATACCTTCTATTACGTGTCATGAATGAAAACTCTAATGCACCTTAAGTATTACACGCTTATTAATAATTAACACACTTTGGATCAGTCAATCAAACAAAAGGGGAAATTTCCTAACTATATGCAACTTTGCCAGAAAGTTATTAAACACACTGGACTCTCAACCCAGTGATCCGCGAGTCCTAATCTCAAGGTCCGCAGGCATAAAAAAAAATGAAAAACTCAACTACTCCCCTTTCCCATTTTACATTGGTCCTTCGAGCCGGATGGCGTGTGTTATACAGGGTGCCCCAAGAGCTGTGTGCCAAAAAGCTAGGGCGTATAGGTCTGGTCAAGACAAGACCAAAATCGTATGGGAGGGGGGCCTATTCCCCCCCGTTTAGGCGGGGGGGCAATTTTCCAAAATAAATACTTAATTTGGAAAAAATGCGATTTTTTTTCTTGTCTTGACCAGACCTACACGCTCTAGCTTTTTGGCACACTGCTCGTGGGGCACTCTGTATATTAAATATTGCCTTACCTGTAGATCATAGTGTATGTTTATGACACACCAACTACGTATGCTCTCTTAAGCGTAATTCCCCAGATTGTACACATAGAGTGATAAGAGTGTTTGGAAATAAAACGGAGGGCGAGGCTGCGAAAAGTGTTCACAGGAAACTTGGGACTTAATCACGGGATCACTGGGTTGAGAGTCCAGTGTTAAGTCTTAATACACCATGGATCCAGGTCGCAGTTTGCTTTCTGGCCAGGTTGCACATAGTTGGAAATTTCCCTTTTTGTGTGTTTTCATAATAACACACCTAAAATTGCATTGCAAATGACTGCAATGAAAACTTACCTTTTGGTGTGTTACAGTAACACACTTTCAGTTTTCAGTTTACGCTTTACATGATCTAGCGTTTTATCTGTAGACGCTTGACTAGGCGCATGTCAAGTCTTCTTCCCTATATGCCATCAACGCAAACTGTACAATGATCGCACGCAGAACTTTTCTCTCGAAAAAACGAAGAACCTCCTCATCCGCTTTCAATAGCGTCTATGCTTCTCTTCCAATGATATTCCTCCTATTTATTGCGGAGCCGCGGTAGACAAAGTCCTTTACTACCTCAAAGTTGACTACCTTGATGACAGCATATACATTGTTTTGCCCTCGTTTACCGCCAGACCCATTTTGGCTTCATTGACGGCTCGCTGTGTTCGACCACTCACCTTAATGTCACCCGCGTAAGCTAACAGTTGAACAGACTTTTGGAACATCGTGGCTCTAATGTTAACCTGTGATCGAGTTTCGCACGATGTCCTCAGGTAAAATATTGGAAAAGTCACATGACAGCGCGTCGCCTTGCCTAAAACCTTTTTTGACATCAATGGTCACGGTGAGTTCGTTATTGGCGTTGATCGAGCGGCGAAAGTCCTCCATCGTCATCCTATACAATCTGACGAGCTTGGTAGGAATGTCAAAACTGGGCATGGTACTGTATAAATCGGCAAATAGGCGGTAAGTGTCGATTTGCACTACTTGGGTCTTTTCCAGAATCTTCCGCAGTGGCAGAAACAACGCTGATATGGACCTAGCCGATCTTTGACGAACTATTTCAGCGATTCAAACGAAACGGCAGAGAGGACCTTGTACGCGATGTTAAGGAGACTGATCCCTCGGGAGTTGGCGCACACTCTACCGGGAGTGTAGACAGACAGACTAGTTGTCAGGCTATTCCACACAACTAGGAATTCTTCTATCTCACACATTTTACGTTGATCAGCAGGATGACATTGTGGATATTTCCAACAATTTCCTACATTAGCACGTCTATGGGGCGGTCAAAGCTATGCTCATCAATAAAAGTTTCATAATCATGTATGTATATACTTGTTAGAGGGGAGGGAGCGAGCAAACAGAGCAAAGAAGTTGATCGCGTTTAACATGGCAAACGCCAGCTTCGATCTCTGTCCCTGCTCAATCCAACTTGACACACAACCTCCGCATGGCCCCCTCTGGATAGCTAACCTGGCACCCGCCAGGTAGTGGACCAATGTGTGCAGCGACCCAACCCCTTGCTCCTGGGGAAAGAGGAACCTGGCCCTCCAGGTTGGGGGTTGTGCTTAGGGGTAACATCCCTATCACGTAAAAACCTACTTGTTCCGAAACGACAACAAGCCTCGGATACGGACGGATACAAAGCTGACGACCCCTGCAAAAAACTAACGGACTTGAGAGTCTGCACCTGGAATGTGAGGTCCCTTAACAGACCGGGTGCAAGCGATGAATTGGAGCAAACCCTCAACTGCTATAAGGTAGATGTAACCGCACGGATGAAAAACTGCGACATCTACTACGGGAACTGCTACAAAGAGAACAAACAGCGCCTATTCGGGTGCGGATTCGTTATTCGAGGAAGACTCCGACAAAAAGTCTTAAGCTTCCGAGACATAAGCGAACACCTCATAATAATCCGCATCAAAGCTAAATTTGGAAACATTAGCTTAATATGCGCTCACGCCCCAACGGAAGAAAAGGACGATCGACTCAAAGAAGAATTCTACGATCTCCTAGACAGAACATATGCCCAATGTCCCAGCTACGACACAAAAATAGTCCTAGGAGATTTTAATGCAAAACTGGGCAAGGAGGACATATTTGAGTCGATCATAGGAAAGCATAGCCTCCATAACACCACATCCGACAACGGATTAAGGCTAATCGATTTCCCAGCGGGGCGTAATCTCCTTGTAGCAAGCACGCGATTCCCCCATCTCAACATCCACAAGGGTACCTGGCGGTCTTGTGATCAATCGACCACCAACCAGATTGATCATATTGCGATCGACGCCAGACACTCCCGTATTCTCGACGTACGAACATTCCGAGGGGCCAACATCGACTCGGACCACTACCTTGTTGTAGCCAAGGTACGAATGAGGATATCAAGAATGCTTAGGAGTCGAGTAGGACAACGTACGTTCGATGTCGGAAAGCTACAATCGCAAGAGACTGCCAGAATCTTTGCCGATCGTGTCTCCTCCAATGGGCGCATTGCCAGAGCGCCGTCAGAGACGCTGCCTCAGAGGCGCTGGGTTTCAAACCGCCACCACCTAGAAACCCCTAGTTCGATAAACACACGCTTTTTAGAAGAAAGAAGAGAGAGCACAGAAAGCGTGAGATCGAGGAGATGGAGAGATGCTTCCGCAGGAATGACACCCGTAAGTTTTACAATAAGGTACCGCTGTCAGGCAGAACGAGCCATTCGTAATGGACGACAATGTAACAGAATTCAGTCCACCTAGACGAAGTCAAAATAGCGCTATCAAGACTTAAGTCTAATAAAGCTGCGGGCGCAGACTGCCTGTCTGCTGAGCTTTTTAAGGCGGCTGGAGATGAGCTGGTAAGGTGCGTGCACCATCTCATTTGCAAGGTATGGTCGGGGGAAAGCGTGCCCGACGAATGGAATCTCAGTATGGTTTGCCCGGTCCATAAGAAAGGAGACTCCTATAATTGCGCCAACTATAGGGGAATAAGTCTCCCTAACATCGCATATAAGATCTTCTCTGCCGTATTGTGTGACCGCCTGATACCGTTTCTGGATAACCTGATAACCTTATCAGCGTGGTTTCAGGCCAGGTAAATCCACAATAGACCAAATATTTACGCTACGGCAGATCTTGGAGAAGGCCCAGGAATACCAAATCGACACTCACCACCTCTTCGTCGATTTCAAGGCTGCATATGACAGCGCGTATAGAGATGAGCTATACAAAGCCATGTCTAGTTTTAACATCCCTGCCAAACTCGACAATGGAGAATTCTCGCTGCTCCATTAAGGTCGGAAATGAGCAAACCCAGACCTTCGATGTTAAAAAAGGATTTAGGCAAGGTGACGGTGAACATCGTACTTGAAAAGATTGTGCAAGAGTCACTGGCCAACACAAGAAGTACGATTTATTTCAAGTCTACGCAATTGCTTGCGTTCGCCGACGACATTGACGTGATTGGACGGACACAGCGAGACGTCAAGGAGGCCTTTGGAAGCATTGAGGTAGAAGCGGCCAAGATGGGGCTCAAGGTTAATGAGGGTGAAACCAAATATCTGCTATCATCTAAAAGAGGCGGACAACATCGACGTATTTGCCAGAACGTCACCATGGACGGATATAACTTTGAAGTGGTCACGGAATTCGTCTACCTTGGCTCACTGATGACCAGCGACAACAACACCAGCGCTGAGATAAAACGCAGAATCACTCTTGCCAACCGCTGTTTCTTTGGGCTCAAGAGGCAATTGAGAAGTAGAGCCCTCTCTCGGAAACCCAAGGTGACACTATATAAGACCTTAATCATCCCAGTCTTCCTTTACGGTGCAGAGGCTTGGACCTTAACAAAAGCGGATGAAGATGCCCTTGGTCGTTTCGAGAGGAAAATTCTGTCCACTATCTACGATCCCATTTGTTCAAACGGTTTATGGAGGAGAAGATATAACGAAGAACTGTACGGGTTGTACGGCCTGGTACGACGTCTACGGATACAGCGTCTAAGGTGGCTAGGCCATGTAGAACGCTTGGAAAATACAGCTCCGACCCGAAGAGTCTTCGAATTCACCCCGGAAGGAAGGCGCGGCAGAGGACGGCCGCATCAACTGTGGCGCACGCAGGTGGAAGGGGACCTTAACCAACTAGGCGTGCGGCGCTGGAAACAACTGGCCAAAGACCGTGTCAGCTGGAGACGCTTGTTTTTCCATGTATTATGGCTTTGTTGTTCAAGTGGCTGCCTCGGCTGGCTTCGCAGTAGCGCATTCTGTCACCCGAGTTTTCCAAGACCTGTTTGATGGTTTTGGGCAGTAGCTCACGGATTGTTTGGATGATATTGGCCTTAAGTGCTTGAATCTGTTCCGAACTGTTGGCATAACATCGGTTCTTCACGGTTCCCTACAAAAAAAAAAGTCCAAAAGGGTCAAATCGCAGCTCCGTGGCGGCTAATTGACATCGCCAACACGGCTGATAACACGATTTAGGAATTAGGTGCGCCAAAGATCGATTGTAGCATGGGCTGTGTGGCATTAAACCAGAGGTCGTCCAAATTCATGTCTTCAATTTCAGTAAAAAAGAAAATCGGTGAACATGGCTCTGTAATGCTCACCGTTGACCGAAACATTGTTCCCAGCCTCATTTTCGAAGAAAAATGGTCCAATGATGCCCACCACTCCACAATCGGCACCAAACTGTCACCCTCTGAGGATGCATTGGCTCCTCGGCAATAACGTGCGGGTTTTCCTAGCCCCAGATGTTGCAATTTTGTTTGTAAAAGTAGCCGCCGAGATGGAAATGCGGCTGGTCAGAAAAGCTGCTCTAAGGCCCAAACTGCGAAGCGATAACGAAGCGGATGGTCGCGCGCCTTCAATTGCTGAGTCAATTGGATCTCGTAAGCGAATAATCCGGGATCTTTGTGCAGAATTCTCCTCAGGCTAGTGCATGAAATGTTGAGCTATTGAGATCGATGGTGAGTTTATGTTCATGAATTGGGTCTCACACTCACGGCCACAGCAACCACACTCTCATCTGTGTGCACCGTACGAGGACGGGGACCATGAGTGTTGTCCACTAGCATACCAGTCTCACGAACTTTTTGCACAAACTTGCGCACAGCAGTCGCGGTGGGTACTTCATTTCGGCCAAAACTTCTTTTCAAAAAACGCACTGTTTGGGCTACACAGTACTCACTTTGGAAATAAGTTTTCAATACTTCCCAAAGTTGTTCATGAAGATCAGCACAAAGAGAATGAAAAAAAAATGAAAAAGGGACTTTCGGATCTGAAGACGAAGCAGCATGAGGAAATGGTCGAACTACGGCGTTTACGAAGGGAAAATCGCCTTTTGAAACAAAGAAACGAGCTTCTCGAAACCGAAAGCGCCGAACTGGCTGATAAACACGTTTGCGGACAGGTTTCCCGCGCTGGAGAAGAATAGACCAGCTTTGCTATTCAAACTGAAGTGTTGCAGCTTCCACGAAATTTCCTCGAAGTATCACATCAACTCGAGAACGCCAACGAAGAAGTTCGCGGGCTCAGCTTGAGACTACAGACAAACAACAATTCTCGTCAGAGTTCTTTAGACGAGCTCTGTTTGAAGGAAGAAGCTCTTAAGTAGCGTGACGAAATGGCATCGTGTCTGTTAGAAGAGCTCGTTAAAGTCCGTCAAAGTTTAGTCGAAAGTAAGGACATCATACGTAATCTATAGTGCAAAATCGGAGATCTTGTTTGAAGGAAGAAGCTCTTAAGTAGCGTGACGAAATGGCATCGTGTCTGTTGGAAGAGCTCGTTAAAGTCCGTCAAAGTTTAGTCGAAAGTAAGGACATCATACGTAATCTATAGTGCAAAATCGGAGATCTTGAAGACGGTAGTCAAAAACTACGTGAAACCACCCCGGACAATTCTGGCGCACATTAACAAGATGAGTTGATTGCCAGTAAACTTCGAGAAGCCGAAGCCAGCCTATTGTTAAAGGATCTGAAGCAACGTGTACAGGAGCTCAGCATTCAGTGGCAGCGACAATTGTAGGAACAGAAAGCTGAACATAGTGTACCGTCGGTAGATTCGACGCCAAAGAAACTGTTGACTAATTTCTGGGATTTGACAACTAAGTCGAATGAAATGCATGAAACCACGCGTGTAAGGGAGATGGAAACGTAAAGAGTTACGTTTGAAACTTATGGAATTAGAGACTCAAGTGCAAGTGTCCACCAATCAATTGCGTCGACGGGACGAAGAGAAAAAGAAACTCAAGGAGAAGTTGGAACAGTCATTAAATCGTGAAAAGGATATTGGTAACAAGGCTCGAAGGCTCGTGAGCAACAACGTAAATACTCAGAAAGACGAGCGTATGAACGTGAAGATCAAGTTCACGGAACAAAGTCAGACGGTGGCTGAGCTCAAACAGGAGATTTCTCGCATAGAAACCAAGAATTCCGAAATGCTAACCGAAGGTGAGCTGCGTTCCAATCTTGACGATTCGGATAAAGTTCGCGATCTGTAGGACAAACTAGCCGATCTTAAAGTGGAGTTAACTGCTTTTTCTGAGTAGAGGAAAATTTCCAGCGGCCAAATTGAGGAGCTCATCTTAGTGTGACGTCAAGCGCGATAGTCGGTCCATCTCTTCTTTACGTTTCTGGATTTTTGTCTTGTTGTTAACGCACTTGATCATTCGATCGGCAGTGAATGAACGGATTAACAGGCCGTCCAAGGTCTTGACTCTTGAAAAAGCGACGTACGTTAACCCAGCCGAATATTCCGTGCGACCAATGTCAACGACCGCCTTGGTTGGCGTGATGCCTTGGCTTCGATGGACTATGGTGGCTTATGCAAGCAACAACGGGATTTGCTTGCGTGTGCACGACAGACTATTGTGCATGGACGACGCAACTAGCGGTACGATGGGAACGCTGCCATTTGCGCCGGTTGGCCCTGTATATGTCGGAAACTTTACCAGAACGCACAATGGCAGACGGGAGTAGTACAAGTCGCCGTCGCTAGGTTCGTAAACTACATATGTCCACTACTTCCCCCACCGTACCGTTACACAAGCATTTGTCGGTCCACAAATTCTATCGGAGCACGACGACGGAGCCTTTAACGAGCCGTAGTTCAGCAGGAAAGGATGTTGCATCTTCGCCTGCTGTGCGTCCCACGGCGTTGTTGTGTTTGGCTCGGATCAATGTTGCGAAGCCACCAGACGCTCGTAATTAAACGATCTCGCCTCCGCGTTGTTGGCCATTATGCGAACGGCAGATTCAAAGCTCGGAATATTGAAGGCTTGGGTGACACGTTGCTGGAATAAGCTTACGTTCTAATTTGTAGAACGTCATTGCATTGCGAAACCCTTGTTACTCGTCTCCGGTCTGACGCATGATTTCGCGGAGTGGGAAGCAAGTGTCTATCTGGGTGTAGACGAACTTGGCGGCAAAAACTTCTGAGTTGTCGGGATGCCCGTTGGCGTAGAGTGCTGTGTCCATCACGGGGTCGAGCTGAGGGAAGTCACCGCAGAAGTATACAATGAGGCCACCGAACGCTTCCCCTGTGCTGGACTTCGCTTGACGCAGCAGTTTGTCGATCGCGTGCATAATGCGTAGTCCTACCATTGATATTTCATCAATGATAACGAAACGCACGTTTTGACACTTCGTTTGCATTTTGCGATCCGCTTCATTCGCAAGTTGTCAATACGCGATACGATACGCGATACGATACGAAACGAGTGAATCGTCGAACCATGGATATTGTTGGCAGCGCAACCAGTTGATGCAATGAGCAATACAGAGTCGTTTCCGTGTGCAAGTCGAATTCTTTTGACAATTTCCGCGATAAGGTAAAACTTGCCTGTTCCAGCCTTGCGCAACACAAATGCGAGTTTCGAGTCAGTTCTCCCATCCAATTGGCGTTGCAAAAAGCTCATCACTTGTTGCTGCTCGGAGTTTAGCGGCTATTGTGGTGAGCTGGCTGTGCTTTGGACTGAAACACTGTTTTTCTTTGCCTCGTCGATAAATTTCGCAAACTGGTCGACCTCCATGTACGTCGAATAGGTCTCACGCCACGAAAACGCCAAGTCCGTGTCACGCATGCCCAAGGGCGTATCTGCCGGCAGCGCAATCAACTTCTGGGAGCTGATTGACTTTTTCAGACTCCGCATCTTCCATGCCTTCTGTCTGATCTAGTTTGTCATTCAGCTTCAAATTCGAGTGGAAAATCGATTCTCTGAGGTCAATAGCTTTACCGATGTTAATGTCAATTGGCAGCAGGCCTTTAGACGCATTTACTGTGCACCACAACATACCCATCGTGTATGTATTGCTGAGTCTGTGCGCAACCATCGATTGATGGCAATAGTGAATTCTTTAATACCCTAACCCGTCCAGGCAATAGTCACTGATCGCCTTACATACATACATACATATGTATTTGGGCTGCCTTGGATCCGTGCCATTTGGCAGATCAATTCCATCAGCTTGAACCGCCGCTGGCATATCAGATTACATACGTATGTATGTATGACTATCATTGGAAGTTTTGGTGCAGGTCAATAGCAAGGATACAGGCACTTATCGAGATGCTATGGTAACTGCGATAACACTGAACTTTTAAGTCCTAGACAAACTCATCTTCTGAACTGTCTATCAGTTTTGAATGCGCATATCTTTAACTTACTGAGTTAAACAGTCCTCACCCAAATACCGCCACGCTAAACCCCCTGACACTCATACTTTTGAACTACTTTTTCATCTTTTTAGTAAACCGAAAAAAGATGCTTTTAGGGCGACGTATCCCCATTTTACTCGCACAAAAATCGTACTGTAATCATAGCCTCAAGCTAGGAACAGGTGCATAAACCGCCGACTCTACCATTTCGCAGCCGTGTCTGGCATCAGCAGTAATGTGATGTGTAACGCTCAAAGGCTCGTCGCAATGAAACACCCATCACGACATCACTCTCGTTAGTCTTTTGTTGCCTCAAAACACGTTTTGTTTTTGCCTATCCTCCCATTTATACAGAGGCCTTTGAAGTTCTTTCGCGGCTCTGTAAAACTAATTAAGTGACTGGGTACCACACAACCCATGTTACTCCGTTACCATTCATCTTAAGCTTTTAAAAAAATCGCCTTAAAGCATTGAACCCGTATTGTATTACAGCAAGGAACAGCGAAGCAAGCTTTCGAATTTCAATTTCATCAACTCCTCCGATGACATATCGTCACGTAGTTTACATAAATCAGCCCAAAATATTCTAAACCTATCCGGCAGCTAGACCACACGATCCCACCTAAACGCTGGAAGGCAAGAAATAAAAAATATAAAAAATAAACGAAAGATAACAACAGAGAGAGAGAGAGAGGAAAAAAGTTTGTTCCGCATTCACAAATGTCCATTCGTTACCCAGGAAGCAGTAGCACGAATTAGGTCTCTCACAGATCATTCTCTAGTCCGACTATGGTTCGGGTAGGCATACTATCTATGACACGTTCTACTTTTCATTGCAGTCTCTATACATATATGTATGTACAGATATTCATCCATCATCTCCGACAAAGGTATTGTAGATAAGAAATGATACATAAGACATAGATAGATAGAAGAGTGGTACTGGCTCATCATCATCGTCGTAGCTCTTGATCTCTTCGAACATTTGCCTATTGTTATGCGGCTCATCACAGAAGGGGTCGTCTTCCCTGGTCACATATTTATACTCCATAAGTACATAAGCACACTAGCCGTACATAAGAAGAAAGATGAAAAAATCGTGTTCGCTTGTTAGTTATCGGTCGTTGTGCCTTCACTGCATTCATGGCCTTAACCATTCTTTGTTGTTTGCTTAACAATTTACCAGTATATGTATGTACATTTACTTAGGACGTCTTTCTGCGCAGCTTCGATACGAATACGAATACGAAGAAGTAGATACACAAAAGTGTAGATACAATATCCATCCATCCGTTCACATAGGCAGCGCTCGCTCACAACGGCTCAAGGGACTTCGTTCGAATTTCGTTCGTTTCAAAATTAATACTTTTTTTTCTAAATTCTTTTTTTTCAATATTATGCTCATTCGACCATTTCCCATCTCCAGTTTCGTCCATCTGTAAGGATAGTTAGTCAGCCAGTTCAGCAGAGACGGCTTATGACAATTTGAGTTGAGTTTGAGTGAAGATTATTGGACTATAGGCCGTTTGAGTGAAATTCAATTTATTAAATCCCACTGCGTACATGCTTCGATTTTAGTTTGTTCTTCATCTCGTCCATATTCTATCTCATGCGGTAGGAGAGGGTGGAAGTTTGCTGTTGCACTCGTATCTACATATATTCATGTACATGGATGAGAAGGATTTGATTTTTTAGTTGATGATTAATGAATCCGGAGGGAAATTAAACTCAATGTCAGGACCAAGTTTATTCGGCGAAGGAGCCTATAATTAATTAATCTATGTACATAGTTTGTGTGAATAGTTTTGGGAAAGTTTTGCCGGATTAGTTGAGCGTGTAACCGTGGAATGTCACTTGAGGGTAACAAGATAGCTTGGAAGTTGGTGGAGGGATACAATTCCCCTTAGTCATTGAACTTTGACATTTTAATTATTTACTACTTTGCTCGAGTACGTGAAGAAGCCCTACAATTACAGGACGGAAGTGCAGCCATCTGGAACTAAGCAAGTTGTTTTTATTCTGCCATGCTTGCGTGGCAAGATGTCTCTCTATTATGAAAAAAAAAAAAACAATTTAAATTGCTGAAATTGACTCCATAAAGCGCTATCCCAAAAGCACACAAATTAACTCTGGTCGCTTCGTAAATCAGACGGTACCCTTACCGTCAATCGCAGGTAAACCCTGAAGACGTTGCTTGAGGTGCACTTTTACTCCCCAGTCGATGACTTCTGACGACCAGACGAACGTCATAAGTAGCCATCGACAGTAGAACGAATAGCCTCTCTGGTAGACTTTAGAGTTAAATGGACATATAAACCCTATAAGGCCCCAGGTAAAGACGCGTCTTTCCTACCATCCTACAGACAGGCCTAGACACTATACTATCACCACTGATATTTCTTTTAAGGTCTTGTTCCAACCTGGGCTACCCTCCTCAAATCTGGAGAGAAGTCAACCTTGTCTTCATCCGCAAGATTGGAAAGCCAAGTGAACAACCTAAATCCTATCGCCCTATCAACCTAACATCGTTCCTACTAAAAACTATGGAAAAACTGATAGAGCTCCATATTAGAGGTATCCTGGAGAATCAGATACCACTGCATCCCAATCAGTATGCATATCTCAAAGAACGACATACTAGGAATGCGCTAAACCAGTGGCGGGTGTTGAAAATACATAGTTTCACACACAAGGAGATCACGATTTGCGATTGACAATACTGGCTATGACTCGACCGCCACTGCACTATCCTGCAGGGGTGTAGACCACCCACTAATCACTGGATTAGGAAGATGCTAAATAGCCGTATTATATCGGCCACAACCGGGGAGGTCTCGGTGGCAGTATCGGCAGCTAAGGGGTGTTCGTATGTAAGCTAACCACTCGTGGCTACGAGGTCATCGTATATGCTGATGATCTAATAGTTATTGTTACGGGCAAGTGCGAAACTGCTGCCTGTGAGCGCATGCAGCTCGCGCTTCAGTTTATCTCTGACTTGTGTGGCAGAGAGGGTTTTTCGATTAACTTAAATAAGACAATCTTAGTCCCGTACAGCCCTGCTCTGTCTTTCAAAATGGTACAAACTTAGGATTTTTAGAAGAAGTTAAGTATCAAGGTATTGACCTTGATCGTAGACTCAAGTGGAACTCCAATATTAAAAACGAAATTACAAAGCGACTAAGGCCTTGTGGGCCTGTCGACGCACTTACGGTAAAACCTGGGGACCTAAACCTAAGGTAATCCACTGGCTATAAACCGCGATAGTAAGAACTATTATCACCTATGCGTCCACGGTAGGGTGGACAAACTGACTTACTTATCAGGCCGGCGATCCATGAAGGATCTGAACCTGAGCTATAGTTGCCCTCCATCCTTAACGGTCCCGGGTACGCTGCTTCCAGTTATCAAGACCAAGTTGTCTTGCATCCGCAAATACTTGGTCTTTATGCCGGAGGATCGGTCTTCTTCTTCTCGAACCAGGAGGCTCGGAGTCGAAGACCCTCTTAGCTGGAGCGTTGGTGTTCATGCGCCGAGCGAATGTAGTCGACGGATCTTTGCATTCAGGACTATATAGGGTGGAGAAAAGTTAAGCAAAAAACAATAATCGTTAGGCTTCAACGCCTTCAGAGACCTGCCAACCTGCCCCACGAAGCACTGATTGGACTTACCTACTCCACTGCACCTTTTTATTAAAAAGGTTGCACTACGCAGTGCAATCAGAACTCTTCGCTCGGAAACAAGCTTGCCATGTAAGCCCATGGGTCACATGTCCATCTTGCAACATCTTCCCGAGCTGGATATGATGACCACGGTCTTGGACGCATTACCACTCACCTATACTTTTGACAAGAGATTTGAGATATTGATCTCAAGCCGCTCAGCTTGGGAAACCAGTGATCCTTTGCTTAATGTCAAAGGCCTAAGGTGGTACACTGATAGCTCCAAGATGGTCTCTCTAAACATAGGGACTGGCATAAGAGGAGTAACCACCAACATACTCTCTGATAGCCAAGCAGCGCTTAAAGCGCTGAGTTCGTACAGCACGAACTCAAAAACCGTTAAGGAATGCCATGATGCCTTACAAGACCTCGCCAAAAGAAACAAGGTCAAACTCTGGTGGGTGCCTGGGCACAAAGGTATTAAGGGCAATGAAATCGCAGGAAAATCCCAACACTTGTCCTTTTGGAACAGCGTTCAAGGACTTCGCCAATCGAAACGATTTATACGGCCCCTGAACAAACAATCTATTAACATCCAAACATAATAGAGTAGATATCAGACTAGTCAGTTACTTGCTGGTCCGAGATACCATTTCAACTAAATTAACCTCTCGTCTGAAACACAGTGCCGAATCTGTCTTGAGGACGAAGAGACGACTGAGCACATACTGTGTCATTGTGGTGCTCTCTGCCATCTCAAGGAGTCAAGTTATGACTCCTGGGGGGATCATATCGGCTCCTACGAGAAGCATTCTCAACTTCATTAAGGAAGTGGAGAAGCTCCTCGGCTAATCGGCTAATAGGCACAATAGATCTTCGTGCTATTTGAATAAGAATAAAGAAAAAGGGAACACAAACCAACGACCTCCATTCAAAACAACCTCATCCGGTCACCGTTCCTTTTCAGTGAACGACCTGAACATGTCATGAACACAGAAATACAAATTCCCATTTGTTGAACCTAAAACCCTTTATGACTGCAAATAGACAACGAAACATTTGTATCATAATCCTCACAATCTATACACTTAATGCTATAATGACAGGTTTTTGAATAAAACAGGATTAACTACTTTGAACGATGAAGTCCACAGGAAATCCTAAGGTGAAATGTACACACAACTGAATCAAAGGTTATGTGTCGCCATGTCCGATCGGTACATGGCCCATGACACATGGGATTAAAATGATCCGTACCATGTGAATGACATGTTTCTACATATACTTCTCCAAGCACATTCACCTTGTAACGCTGAGATACGTACAGTACAATTCGAGATTTTTAAAGTATTTTCGGTTTACTGGGCGGACCAATGGCAGATACGAATAGTTCGACTGACCCACCCTAAATGCAATTTATTTTGAAAGACAAAAGAGTAATTGTTTATCAAATTGTAAAATGTCGTCTAATTGTTGTTCCTATGCAAACTGCATTCGTTATAAAAGATCAACCCTCAATGCCTTAGGTCCGTAACTACCCTTCTATAAGTTACCCTTTAACGATGCAAGGGCTAGTCAGTTGTTTATACATTTTCGGGTGGTGGGTGGCGTTGACATTCGATAACGTAGTCGAAGAAACCTCTCAAATAGGAAATGTAGTAAAGCGCGAATCAAGGCAGCCATCCAGATAAGTTAGAAAAATTTAAATTAGAAAAAGAGGGTTTCGTTGAATCTCAAAAATTCGAATAAAATAAAAAAATAGTTTTCTGGCGACAGATGGCGTCAAGTGTCAATAACTCAAAAATGCGTGGCCAATAGTACACTTAACCTTTAATTTATTTTTTGCAGTGGTTATCCATAGATACCTTCTCATGTAAAAGATGGACCTAGAATAATGAGGAATTTGGCTACATTTTTGAAAGTGAAGAGCACTGCGCATGCTTGTAATTAAATGTGACCCGTTTGCAGGGAGAGATATCGAAACAATCAATCGCTCGCTATTGATGTCAAAGATAAGCCAAGTTCTGCTCGTCTAACTTCCCCAAAGCTAGTAAAATGCTACAAACCGTCAAGCCAAGTTAAATCAACTCTGTCCACGTTAGTATGGATTCTTTCATTGACTACAAAACAGTCTTCAACTATTTATAGAAAGCTGAATATAAATGGAATTCGGTATATGAATCCTCCTTGTATTGAGCGCGAACAACACGAAACGTAGAATTACCATCTACGACACGTTGTCGAAACGCAACGAACCGAGACCATTTCTGAGAAGAGTCGTAGCTATGGATGTAAATGCTCGCGTATAACACTCCGAAGCGTCAAGGATCGTGCGCAATGAATGATGACGGTCACGCATGACTCGATACTGTGTGCGTGGTTCGACTCGAAGGCAGCCGTCTACCCAATTGAATGAGATATCTCTAAATGATCAAACGATAAATTCTCAATTCTGTTATGTATGAACAATTCGCCAGGGGATTTTAAGGAAAACAACCCGAATTGACCAATAAGAAGGGGGTTGTCTTCCATCACATCAACGTCGGACCGAGACATTTTTTGTTTTTTTATTGGAAAATGTTGACACACCCAGCCTATACTTCATGCACAGCGCCCTCCGATTGTTACTTTGATTGTTCCAAAACCCCCTGAACGACTTTTCCCAAAAAATGGCTAAACACCATAAGTAATAATTGAACTTCTACTTCTTCTTATGTGGTGCTACAGTCCGGGGTGGACCTGCGCCTCAACCAATAAACCTCTCTGCCAGCACACATCAAGTTAGTTGAGGTCCCTCTCCACTTGTGTGCGTCATCTCAGTCGAGAGCGTCTTCTGTTCGTTGTCCCCATGGCTCAGTTTCAAAGATACTTCGGGCCGAAACTGTGTTACACAACACGCAGAAGTGTGTTAGATGACATGACACATACATATGTATATGCAAGTATGTCATTTGACACACTTTAAGATTAAGTGCGTCACTTAACACGTTTTATCTTTGAAATTGAGACTCTTATCATCGACCGCCGAGCGGAAGGTCTATAGTTCGAATTCGCTTCATAGCCAAGAAAAAGTGATTCCCATACGGACAAAAAGTATACAACGCAGTTGTGAATGGAAAGTGAACAGACGTTCTGCTGCGGGCATAACACTCACAGTATATGGTAAACTAAAATTAATCCTCTGCGAATGCAATACTAAAGTGCTCGAAAACGAATTACTACGGACTATAACCAACCCGGAATTTGGTCCGCTCTCGTCCTATCTAGGACAACCCCCCCTAAGAGTAGTGAACGAACATCAACGACCCAAACCACTGCACTCCGTTCAGGTTGTGTGTGTAACAACACATCATAAGAGAATATAAAAACTCTTGAACCTGCGCGAGTCTCTTAAAAACCAAAAAAAAAAACAAAAACACGCCTGTCATGGATAAAAACTCTAATGACACCTCAAGTGTGTTGCAGCGACACACTTATTAATAAATAACACACTTTGGATCAGTCAATTAAACACAAGGGAAATATCTTAACTATGTATATGCAACCTTGCCAGACATTTATTTGCTAGCAAGATTCATGGTGCAATGGTTAACATAGTGGACTCTCAACACAGTGATGAGTATTCAAATCTCAAGGTTCGCAGCTTCTACTACTCCCCTTTCCCATTTTACATTGGTCCTTCGAGAAGGATTGCATGCATCATGATATGTTGCTTTTCAACTAAAAGAGACAATAAATTCAATCATACTCGGAGAGCGAAGCTGCGAAAGTGTTCACAGCAAACTTGAGATTTAACTCTTGCACCGTGGATCCGAGTCACGATTTCCTTTCTGGCAAGGTTGGAAATTTTCTTAAAATTGATTCAAAAATTACTGCATAGAAAACACACCTTCTGGTGTGTTATAGTAACACACTTAAGTTATCTTAAGCGTTATATCCGTAGACGCTTGACTAGGCACATGCCACTGTACGACCCGTCTTAAGTCTAATCGCAAGAGAACTCTTCTCTCGAAAAAACCAAGTTCTTCCTCATCCGCTTTCAATCGCATCTATGCTTCTGTGCCATAAAGCAGGACAGGGATGACTAATGTTATATAAAGCCAACATGGTTTCTTGAGCCCAAAAAAACAGCGATTGGCAAGAGTAATTCTGCGTTTGATTTCCGTACAGATGTTATTGCTCCTATTTATTGCGGAGCCGAAATCCTCAAAGTGTTTTCTGTCCATTGTGACGCTCTGTTCGAGACGTCGATGTTGGATGTCCTTCCTTGATGACGGCTTATACTTTGTGTTGTACTCGTTTACCGCCATTTTGGCCGCCCCCGTCTCAATGCCAACAAGCGCTTCATTTGCGGCTTGCTGTGTTCGGCAATTGGGCGAACTTTTGGAAGATCGTGCCTGTGTTAACCTGTGAGTTTCGCACGATCTTCTCATGCAAAACGTTGAACAAGTCATAAGATAGTGCGTGGCCTTGCCTAAAACTTGTTTTGACATTAAAGATCTTGGTGAGTTCGTTACCAACCTTGATGGAGCAGCGAGAGTCGTCCATCGTCATTCTACACAATCAGACGAGCTTGGTAGGAATGTCAAAACTAGGCATGGCCCCGTATATAGCTCGTCTCTATACACGTTGTCATATGCGGCCTTGAAATCGACAAATAGGCTGTGCATTTCTTGGGTTTTTTCCAGAATCTGCCGCAGTGTGAAGATCTGATCCATCGTGGACTTCCTTGACCTGATATGGACCTATCAGATATTTGACGAGTTTCAGGCGTTAACACAAAAAGGCAGAGAGGATTTTGTGCGATGTTACGGAGACTGATCCCTCGGTAGTTGGCGCAGTCGATGGGGTCACTTAGATTTTATTCGTCGGGCATGCTTTTCTCCGACTATATCTTACAACTGAGCTGGTGCATGCACCAAACCACATCGCCTTCAGCTGCTTTAAAAAAGTTCTATCGACAGTCCGTCCAGCAGCTTTGTTCGACTTCAGACTCGATATTGCTATTAGACCTCGTCTAAGTCTTGTCCATCGTCGTCCAAAGTGAGTGTACCGTTCTGCCCGACAGCGGTTTTTGGGTCGTCGTCACCGTTTAACAGTCTGCAAAAATCCAGACTCTCAGCATCGACTACGACTTCATTACAAGTTGTCCATTCTCGTCCCGGCAGGCTTCGGTATGTAGTTTGTATCAACTTGATAGCTGTTTTACCTTTTGGTAAAACTCCGGACTTCATTCCTGCCATAAGGCCTCTCCATCTCCTCAACCGCGCGCTCATCTCATGCCCTTTTGTTTTGCTTTCTGAGGAGCCGGTTCTCTTCTCACGAACAACTCTCGTCGCTCGATGCAACATTGCCTTGTAGGCCTCCTATTTGGCTGCATTAGCTTGCCAGTACTCGTCGTCAAACCTTTGTTTGTCGTTTCTCCTTTGTGGTGTCATAAAACCCACACATTAGTGGCAGCTTCTTTGCTGGCTTCTTGACAAAGTTTCCATTCTTATTCGATTACTATTGCAGGCTATATCGAACCTTCAGGGAGTTCCTGGGAGACTCGGTCGGCAAAGAATACATCTTTAGCAAAAAGTCTAACTCCACCTACAGCATATGACCCATTTGGGATTGCAACGAAATTGTAGCCAAATTTCAGAAACAAAAACAAAATCAGGCTTTTTGTTAAAAGATTCAAGATTAGCGGCTTAGGTAGGTTGGTTCGTAGCCTCGCCAAAATGGGAAGAATACACTTAAGTAAGAGAGACCCGTTGTGTTGCTACGAGGGGGCTTATCCACCTATTCATGGAACCACTTAGTGCTTCTTAAAAAATTAAGAAAGTCAGTTATCCTTACTCGCTGAACATCAGTCAGGTCGCTTAGGAAGTAGGATCCTAGGTAGCGTTTCCTGATTGCGCAGAAGGCTCGGCAGGCGCAGAGTAGGTGGTGGATGGATTCGACCTCCTCTTCGTCTAGACAGCTTCTGCAGAAATCATTCGGAACTTGCCCTAGTTTTTGTGCATGACTGCCAATAAGACAGAGACCGGTCATGACACCAATGAGTTTGTAGATGTCAGTTATTTTTAGGGAGATTATTCCCCTAGTCCCTTGACTACCGAGCCGAGGCCAGATTTGCCTGGTGATGAGGCAGGTATGTCCCTGGGCCCATCTCAAATTCGTCTCAGCCTTGGCGAGATTTATGACTTTAGGTTTATTGGTTGCAAGAGGTATTCCCTCGCATGCCATGATTGATTGTTGTGTCGTTCCTTGTCTGGCGAGTGTGTCCGCCCTTGCGTTGCCTAAGATGTCGCTGTGTCCTGGTACCCGTAGGAGTTGTATGTTAAACTGTTCGGCCATCTCGTTAAGAGATAGGAGACAGTCAAGGCTTGTTTTTGAGGTGTACACATAGGACTTGCTTGACTCTCCGTGAGAATTCGAATATCCGTAGTAACTATTATGTTCCACTTCAGCCAAGATAAGGTCTCCTTTATTACCAACAGCTCCGCCAAAAAAGGACTGCAATGATCCGGCAATTTTAGAGCCTGGCCCTGGCTTGATTGTTTGCAGAATACTCCACTGCCCACCCCATCTTTGGGTTTTGAACCGTCGGTGTAGGAGTCCACGCAACTCTTGCGAGGTTGCGCCTAGCGAGACAAGTTCCGTCTGTCCAGGCATGTTATTCTGAATTTCATCTCAAAGACTGTGGTGGTCTTGATGTGGTCAGAGTTTTCCGTCAAAGTTCTCCTGTTGTTCAGGATGGAGGCCAGTGATGTATGTAGCTCATTCACTTTGAGCTGGCTTTTAATCTGGTCGCCCTGTATGTGGTTATTTGTTTGGCAAGTATATCGAGTGGTGTTAGGTGGAGTATCATGTTGAGCGCTTTCATTGGGGTGGACCTTAAGGCCCGGTGATGCACATACATGCTAGCCCTTGTACCTTTTCGAATTATTTATGGTATGTTGTTTTGTCCAGTGCATTGCATCAGACTATCACTCCATACATTAGAATAGGTCTGACGACTGTAGTATAGGGCCTTAGGGTGAGCTCGGGGTTTTGTCCGTATAGGAATTACTTTTTCTTGGCTACGAAGCGAATTTGAACCATAGACCTTTCGCTTGGCGGTCGATGATGTTAACCACTGCACCACGGCCACCCCCAATTTTGATGAGAGTAAGGAAGAATCCCTTTAATATGGTACCAGAACCTAAAATGCCTATAGAAACCAAGACTTGAAAAAGTAGGTGTTTGAACACCATCTGAGACACATAACTTAGGGAGAACTTCTACGACAAGCATGCACTTAAAGCCTCTACAAAAAAAACCTTAAAAATGTAATTAACCAAACAGTATCTCCTGAAAAAAGGATGACTTCTGGGAAATGGTAATTACTCATGTGAAGGGTTTATTTGAATGTTCCACTTAAATGTTGTTATATTTTAAACGCTCTTGAGAGAATGCTGTAGACCAATGGACTTCTTACACTAATGGGTGTTTGTTTGCTGTTTGGTTTTTGCATGTAGAAAAAGACAGAAAAATTGCTAAAGTGTATATCAAATTTACTTGGGTTGATAAATCAATGCTTGCACTTTTTAAAGACTATTTCATGTAAATGTTGACCTCGGCTGTATTTTAAATTATTCATACGGGGAATCCAATCTCTTTTTGAAACAAGACTTCCCGCCCCCAAAAATGTCCACTGAAGGCAAAAAGTCATTATTCAAAACAGTCCAGGCGGGACCCCTTTATGTCTTGAGTTGGAAACTGAGAAATCAACTTAAGTGAGTGCCAGGACCATTCGCCGGGTATTAATAAATTAGGTTCAAGTTCAAGCTCATAGGAAAGTGCCACTGGTAAGTACATCCTTATCTCATACTACACGATCCCCTCCAAGTAACAAAGCAGGGAATGCATTATGGAGCGACAAAACCAGGAAATTTGTTTGAGATGGATGGTAAACAGTTTGTTCGTCGCCCAAAAGGTGAGGCGTACAAATGACGGTACACAAAACCGTCTGTGAAGCACTGGGGATGGTAGTATAATTGTTGTCTTTCTTGGTGGGAGTAGGTCCAATGTATGTACCTTGTCGGCGGCATGTTGACCAAAGAAAATAACGTGTTTGTCTTGCGGAATGTCGTACTACCGTGGGTCGTAAAATAAAGTAACTACGACTTCTTCAAAATAGCACATTCAGCCAGTGTTGGGAGGTACATCCCTCTCTGACAAATTCCATGACCAAAGGACAATAAGGAGCTGAGCTATTGTTTTGTAATTGACAGTGTGTTTGCTGTACGAGTATCAGTGTATCGAACCGTTCTGTTGATGAAATGAGAACATGATGATGTATGTAGAGTCCAAGAGAGGTCTAGACGTTTTAGGGTTGGTCGTAAAGACGTATGTGATTGCCAACAATTTGGCCCATCATTTGTGGTAACTGCATAGAATCCAACGGTCCGCCACTGATTTTTTGACCAGTTTTACCATTAACCATTCGCCTATTCACCCGACCTAGCTTCATGTGTTTTCCACCAAGTCAGGAAAACTGCATTTGCTTTTAATGACAGAGGGAAAGAGACTGAGAAAAAACGCGGGATACTTACTATCGGCCTAAATACTACTCTACATCTACCTAAAGTCAGTATGCCCTCAAAAAATATTAATGAACATTTCATAAGATGATTGAAAAATGAGTAATGCTTTAGGTCGTTATCCTGCTGGTTGGTCCATTAATTTGAGTCGGGAATTTTCCCTGAACTCTCCCTTTAAATGATCGTTAAGTATGGCTTTGTATGTCTAACCCATAATTTTTCCATTTATTTGGATAATCGGACTAACGCATGTAAAGCATCCCAGCGCATTACCGATGAGCCGCCATGCTTGACTGTTTTTTTTGTGTATTTTGGGTCTAATTTTCAAAGGAAGGTGCAATGCATACATATGGTCCCCCTTCGTTTCCAAGTACAGTGAATTTTGATTCATCGTTCCGGATGAGCAACTTCCAAAAATGTAGGTTTTTAGAGACATGTCCTTGGGTGGTTAGGTAGCTTCCATCCGCAAAGCGGTGGGGCTCACTAAGACTAAGATAGGTCCTTTCTGCTACCACTCGAGTCGGCTTGGTCACTTTTTCTTTTGCCTAAGGCTTTTGCTATCCGTTGGAGCACTCAGACGCAAATACTGGTCTATTGTACTCTAGATAGATACCTTATATTAATGTATTTTCCCCGTTTTCCGAAAAAATATGAAAAGAAGCTTCAGTGAAGTAGAGCTAAGGGATTCGGCACACACCAAGTCGACACCACCGTGCGCGAGCATTGACGGCAGTCGAAAAAATGCTCTGCCATGTCATCCCCCCTCGAAACATTTTTTCTTTTTTTTTTTATAGTTCATACTTGTTCAAGGTTACTTATGCTCTGACGATAATTCTCACACAACCTGGACGGAGAATGTTTAGGTCGTAGATGTTCGTTCACTATTCTCCAGGGGTGGTTGTCTTAGATAGAAGGAGAGGAACTCGACCAGATTTTCACGTTGGTTGTAGTTCCCAGCAAATTTTCTATGCTATTATGGTGTTATGTTAGAACTGCACACAAAGTATGAATTTGAAATGACCATATCCTGTGAGTGGTCATCAATGTTTTTGATCACTTCCCATTCACAACAGCTATGTTGCACAACTTTTCCGTGTAGGAGTTCCATTTCTTTCGCTATCGACGTATGTTCAAAGTACGAACTACAGACCTTCCGCTCGACAGACAGTGATGTTTTGCCTCACGGCCACCCCACATGCAGCACAAGTAGACGTCTCACTGATGTCAAGCACGCAGAGATGCATACCAAAATTGTAATGGTCCGTAATGACTCCCGCAAGTCTTCTGCAGTAAATTCTCCTTAAGCACAGGAGGAATGCTGCGGATCTCATGAGATCTCATTTCCTGTGATCCCAGACTGAACTGGAACCCATACAAGCCTGAGTGAATTTAGTCTACCGAACCTATTCAAGAAAGTATTGGCTTCAAGCACTAATTTGGAGCTAGTTGAAGAGTTGGACATAGCTTTGAGTGCAGCCTGGCTGTCACTGCAGACGCATATGTTTTTTCCCTTCCACCTGTGTTTCATAACATGGCATGGACATTAGCATTGCGTATATATCGATTGAAAAACAGACGCGTAATTCCCTAAAGAGAAGTGCAGTCGGATGTTTTCGCGCTCAAAGAAGACCCCAGCTACGGACCCCCGTCGTCTCTTCAGACGAGACATGGCTTTCAGAGCATACTTACTTACTTAGATGGCGCTACAGTTCGGAGTGAACCAGAGCCTCAACCAACAAGCCTCTCCAGCCGGCATGATATTTGGCCAGCCGCACGCCCAGTTGGTTGAGGTCCCTTTCCAGCTGTGCGCGCCACCTTAAATGCGGTCGTCCTCTGTGTCGAAAACTCTTCGGGCCGGAGCGGCGATGTCCATTCGCTCGACATGGCCCAGCCATCTTAGACGTTAGATCCGAAGACGGTGTACAGCCCGTACAGTTCTTGGTTGAATCTCCTCCTCCACTCTCCATTTACACAAACGGGACCAAAGATTACACGCAGAATTCTCCTCTCGAAACGCTCAAGAGCCTCTTCATGCACTTTTGATGAAGTCCAAGCCTCAGCGCCGTAGAGGAGGACCGGGATGATTAAGGTTTTGTAGAGGGATACCTTAGTTTTTCGAGAGAGGGCTCTACTATTCAGTTACCTCTTGAGCCCAAAGAAGCAGCGGTTGACAAGAGTTATTCTGCATTTTATCTCAGCGCTGGTGTCGTTGCTGCTTGTCACTATCGAGCCATGGTAGACGAAGTCCTTGACTACTTCAAAAATATAGCTGCCGAAAGAGACTTTCTGACCAAGACGTCGGTGTTGCGCCTCTTTCTTTGATGACAGCATATATTTTTTCTTGTCCCCATTTACCCTTAGACCCACTTTAGCCGCTTCTGCTTCAATGCTTGCGAACGCCTCACTGACGTCCTGCTTTGTCCGTCCAATAATGTCAATGTCATCTACGTAGGCATGCAATTGTGTAGACTTGAAGTAGACCGTACCTCTTGTATTGGCCGCAGAGTCCCGCACGATATATTCGAGTATGATGTTAAAGAAATCACATGACAGTGCGTCAGTTTTAACATCGAAGGTCTGGGTTAGTTAACCTCCGACCTAAATGGAGCAGCGGCAATTCCCATAGTCATCCTGCACAGTCTGACGAGTTTGGCAGGAATGTTAAAACATGACATGGCTCTGTATAGCTCGTCTCTATAAACACTGTCATATGCGGCTTTAAAGTCGACAAAAAGATAGTGCGTGTCGACCTGGAATTCACAGGTCTTCACCGAGATCTGCCGTAGTGTAAATGTTTGGTCTATCAAATTGTCCACGAACAGTTTCAGGTGCCTACGCAGTACGGCAGAGAGGATCTTATGCGCAATGTTCAGGGGACTTATCCCTCTGTAGTTATCGCAGTCGTAGGTTCTCCTTTCTTATGCTTTGAGAGCATACAGTCTGAGAAATATATCAAGAGGTGGGAGGTTCATCATAGCATCTAGAGCAGGGGAAAGCCCCCGTACAGTTGAGACAAACCGTTCTTTGGAGTTTATTGAAAAAGGCTAAGACGTGTTTGCGTATTAACCTATTCCACCAGACAAGCGATGCATATGAGATTATAGATCTTACCATTGTCATGTAGATCCAGAGGACATTTGGCGGCGATAAGACCCATGTTATGCCAAAAGCTCCTTTGTATTGCCAGAAAGCTGACAGCGCTTTGGTGGTTTTGACTCAACATGCTTTGATCAAAGAAGTTTACTATCTAAGATGACTCCCAGATACTTAGCTTCCTTGGACACCGGGATGGGAGTGTCTTTTAGTACCAGCTAAGTCATGTCAGTATTTTCCGGATTAACCGACAGCCCATTTCTTGTACACCAATCATCGATCATATTTAGTGCCGCCAGTGATTTGAGACGGACAGTCGCTAAGCATGAGCCGACAGAAAGAACGGCGACATCATCCACATAGGCCTGGGCATAGATTCCAGAGACAATGAGAGCATCGAACAGAGAGTCGACCACAATGCACCATAACAGCGGAAACAGAACGCCGCCTTGGGGGAGCCCTTTGACACATTGGTCTAGGCCTGCATCAGCGGTCAATGTCCTGATCCACAAGACCAAGACCTGTGCTTCATCTAGACCATACCGTCTGGCAACGTTGCACATGCTGTCGAAAGTTGTGTTATCAAAAGCTCCCTCAATATGGACACCCCTGTTGTCGATATAATGCGGCTATTTAGCATCGCCCTAATCCAGTGATTAGTGGGATGGTCTACACCTCTACAGGGTAGTGCAATGGTGATCGAGTCATACACAGTATTGTCAAAAGCACAAATCGCGATCTTCCTGCGTGTGAAGCCATTTTTAACACGCGCCACTAAGTGATGTAGCGCATTCTCAGTAGATCGTAACTTGCTATATGATTAGGATGCCGTGATACCTGATTCTCTAGGATATAGACTAAGAACCCTTTTGTATAGTATTTTTGTAAGTCTAAGTCTAATTCGTAAAGTAAATAATTATTCACCTCATTGTTCTAATTCCGAGCGTGGTTTAATTAAAAATTACCAAAAATGCCAAAATCATGGATGAAAAGACTAAGATATTGAATTGTTCGAAGGGAAAGTTGCTTAGAGCCCTTCATTCAAGTCCCAAATTGAAAGCGAGGGCAGATGACAGTAAAACAACCCCAGCAATTCGATAAAGCGCTAGTACGGCTATCTAAGTAAAACCTTTTTTTTCATCAAAAGGCCTAAGAAATTAATTAAATGTGACAATGTCCTGTCAGGACCGATTAATTGTGGCAGGTTGTCCTGGAAGAAGTGTCAGCAAAATTTCGTACTTGAGCGAAATAAATATTGACAAAACGCTAATTCTCGCAACTTCATCGTGCAAATTGGAAGATTATGTTGTGGTCGGATGAAACCGAAATACATTTGTTTGGTTCCGATGGGAAGACGTACGCCAGGCGACCATTCAAGGATTCTATACAAAATATTAAAAAAAAAGACAATTAACACGGTTGTTAAATGGTTTGTGGGTGCTGTCCATTGTTTCGGATTGGACTAATTTATCGAACGAATCTAAATATTGAAATCCGCTATGCTGCTATTTGCGAAGGAGAAAATGCCTCTCAAATGGTACTCTATACAAAGCAATGACCCGAAACAAACTCCAAATTGGTTAAAGAATGGTTTCGGGAACATAGGAACAATGATAACGAGTGGTCATCGCAGTATCTCGATTTGAACCCCGTTCAACACCTTTAGGGTATTCTTTAAAGAAAGATCAATTGTCCAAAACCTGTGCTTAATTAGTTGATCCAATAGGACGAAAATATAAGGCTGTTATTGGAAACAAAGGAACAACGACCAAGTATTAAAACAATAATAGCGCACGGGGAAAGTAGTCTTTATTCCCAAAATGGGGAGAGAAGATTACTCACTTGCCAAGAGTTTTTAGACCAATCAGTCTAACATCCTTCTTGCTGAAAAGCATCTAGAGAATAGCAGAGCTGCACGTGGGCAATGTTGCCCTTTGAATGCATCCTCTCTCAGAGATGCAACATGCTTATCAGAGAGGAAAATCCTGCGAGACTGCGCTTCAAAACCTAGTTGGGAGGATAGAGTGCGCACACGAAAGGAAAGAGTACGCGATGGGGATTTTCGTCGATATTGAGGAAGCTTTTGATAATGCAACTTTTGAGAGCATATGTAACTGCCCGCAAGGTAGCGTCCTATTCCGCTGTTATGGTGACCGTGGTGCAGTGGTTAACATCATCGATCACCGAGCGGAAGGTCTGTAGTTCAAATTCGTTTCATAGCCAGGAAAAAGCAATTCCTATACGGAAAAAAGTATGCAACACAGTTGTGAATGGAAAATGACCAAATGTACTGCTGCAGGCGTAACACTCACAGTATATGGTCAATCGAAATTCATCCTCCGCGTATGCAATAGTAACACCAAAAAAGGCAAGAACGAATTACTGGGAATTATGACCAACGCGAAATTTGGTCGGTTCTCATCCTATCTAGGACAAACACCCCTGAGAGTAGTGAACGAATGTCTACGACCCAAAACCACTGCACTCGGTTCAGGTTGTGTGGTTACATTATAAGAGTATATAAATTCTTGAACCTGCGCGAAATTAACAAAAAAAAAAAAAAAAAAAAAATGGTGCATGGTGGTAGACTCTCTCCTCGATGCTCTCAATCCATAGAATCTATACAGGGTGCCCCACGAGCAGTGTGCCAAAAAACTAGAGCGTGTAGGTCTGGTCAAGACAAGAAAAAAGTCGTATGGGAGGGGGGGTCTATTCCACCCCGTTTACCCGGGAGGAGCAATTTTCAAAAAAATTGACTTAATTTGGAAAAAAGATATTAAAATTCAACGGTTACATCCACAATGCCGTGATATACTTTTTTGTAAAGCCAGAAACCTCTTCTTTTATCCTGTTTTTAAACGAAGCAGTTTTAGGGAATAATTCTTGAGAAATCTAAATTTTGAAAAAAAATGTCGAACCCTTTTTGTTCAAAATTGTATGTAATTAAGTACTAATTTTTTTCCAAAATTACTTATTAGTTTTTAGTTAAAAACAGAAAACCGGATGCAAAAATGTCTTGTAGTTTTTGAGAAATTAAAATTGCCTACAAGTCCAGCCGCGTTAAAACCAAAAAAAAAGGTTTTTCTTAGAAAAAAGTGGTTTGGGTTTTTTTTAATTTCTTATAAATTACAAGACATTTTTGCATCCGGTTTTCTGTTTATAATTAAAAACTAACGAGAGAATTTAATCCTTGAAAAAAAAATTAGTACTTAATTACATAAAATTTCGAAAAAATCTAGTTCGAATCAAATTACTCTCTTTGGAGAGCTGTAAAAAGTGCTAAAAAGCCCCAAATCCAGGCACCACCAATAAGAAAAGGTCGACGTGAATGGGCTTATAATGGCAGGGAAATAATAATAGTAAGCTCTATTGCAACTAAGGCTAGTGGACTTTATGGCGAGACATAATCTGGTAGTAGCAAGTACACGATTCCCACACCTCAACATCCATAAGGGGACCTAGCGGTCTTTCGATCAATCGACAACCAAACAAATTCATCATATTGCGATCGACGGCCGACACTCCTTCAGCATCCTAGATGTCCAAACCTTTCGAGGAGCCAACATCGACTCGGATCATTACCTTGTTGCAGCCAAGGTACGGATGCGAATTTCCCGGAACCAACGGAGTCGAGTAAGAACACCAACATTTAACGTCGGAAAGCTGCAATCGCAGGAGACCGCCAGCACCTTCGCCGATCAAGTCTCCCTCAAGCTCTCTCAGGTCCCGATGCAATCTGCAGAAACTATAGAACAGCAATGGAGTCGTTGTCAGAAAGCCATTAGAGAGGCCGCCTCAGATATACTCGGTTTCGAGCCACCACCGTCGAGAAACCCCTGGTTTGATGATGAGTGCAGACAGGCCCATGTAGAGAAACAGAATGCATACATGGCCACATTGCTTCGACGGACGAGAGCTGCCCGCGGGCTCTATGAACAGAAAAGAAGGCAGGAGCATGCGCTTCGGAGAAGGAAGGAGAAGGAAAAAGAAGGAGCACGAGAAGCGCGAGATCGAGGAGATGGAGAGATGTTGTTGCAGGAACGACGTTCGGAAGTTTTACCAAAAAGTAAAACGAACATGCCAAGGCTAAAAAAGCCAGAGCAGAAGCCTGCAAGAGCACCGTGGCGCAGTGGGTAGTGTGTTGGCCTCTGACGCCGATGACACGGGATCGAATCCCGACACAGCCATGTCATCGAACGTGTTTTTCACGGTGTTTCTCCTCAGCGGGGTTCTGACAAAGCCCCCTGTAGTAAAATTGTCATGAAAAGTTTCTCGAAATTCGCCGTTCGGAACCGGCAATAAACTGTAGGTCCCTTTCACCTATGGGAAAATTAAATCACACACAACATGGGTGATTGAGAGAGAAGCTCGGCTCAGGTCCTTCATGGACTGTAACGCCAACATACATACATACAGAAGCCTGCAAGGACGAGCACGGACAGCTTATAGTGGAGTCACAGTCGATGCTGAGATTGTGGAAGGACCACTTCTGCAGACTGTATAACGGCGTTAAAAGTCAAAATGCCGCCGTCATGCAGAACGAACCATTCACAATGGACGAAGACCAAAGAGAATCCCGTCCACCCGACCTAGACGATGTTAAGACAGTGATATCGAAACGTGAGTCTTATAAAGCTGCTGGAGCAGACGGTCTTCCCGCTGAACTATATAAAGCAGCTCGCGATGAGCTGGTCAGGAACATGCACCAACTCATCTGAAAGATATGGTCGGAAGAATACATGCCCGATGAATGGAATTTCAGCATCGTTTGTCCGGTCCATAAGAAAGGAGACCCCTTTGACTGTGCCAATTACAGAAGGAAAAGTCTCCTGAACATTGCGTACAAGATCCTCTCTGTCGTACTGTGTAAGCGCCTGAAACCGTCCGTGGACAATCTGGTAGGTTCCTACCAGTGTGGTTTCAGGCCAGGAAAATCCACGATAAACCAAATATTTACACTACGACAGATCTTGGAGAAGACACGCACCATCTTTTGTTAACTTTAAAGCTGCATATGACAGTGTTTATAGAGACGAGCTATACAGAGCCATGTCATGTTTTAACATTCCTACCAAACTCGTCAGACTGTGCAGAATGACTATGGGAATTGCCGCTGCTCCATTAAGGTCGGAGGTGAACTAACCGACCCCTTTGATGTTAAAAAAGGTTTTAGACAGGGTGACGCACTGTTATTTGATTTCTTCAACATTATTCTTGAAAAGATCGTGCGGGACTCTGCGGCCAATACAAGAGGTACGATCTACTTCAAGTCCACACAATTGCTTGCCTACGCAGATGACATTGACGTTATTGGACGAACAAAGCGAGACGTCAATGAGGCGTTCACAAGCATTGAAGCAGAAGCGGCGAAAGCGGGTCTAAGGGTAAATGGGGACAAGACCAAATATATGCTGTCATCCAAGAAAGACGCACAACACCGACGTCTTGGTCAGAACGTCACCTTCGGCAGCTATATTTTTGAAGTAGTCAAGGACTTCGTCTACCTTGGCTCGATAGTGACAAGCAGCAACGACACTAGCGCTGAGATAAAACGCAGAATAACTCTTGCCAATCGCTGCTTCTTCGGGCTCAAGAGGCAATTGAGTAGTAGAGCCCTCTCTCGAAAAACTAAGGTTTCCCTCTACAAAACCTTAATCATCCCGGTCCTCCTCTACGGCGCTGAGGCTTGGACGTTATCAAAAGCGGATGAAGAGGCTCTTGGACGTTTCGAGAGGAAAATTCTGCGTGCAATCTTTGGTCCCGTTTGTGTAAACGGAGAATGGAGGAGGGGATTCAACCAAGAACTGTACGGGCTAGTGATGTTCCGGATATCCGTATCCGTATCCGAGGATATCCGAGGGAGAAGAAAGATCCGTATCCGTATCCGTTATTTTTCTCGCTGATGTTTTACGGATCTTTTACCTTATTAATTTTCAATTGATAGGATGGAATGCTATGTATAGCTGATTAAGTAGAATTAAAAAACTATTAAATTCCATACAGAGTATTTTTTATTTCTTAAAATCAAATACATTTTTGGCAAATATTATATATCAAAGAGAGTAAAACCTGCCAAATTGGACCACCCTTGGGACCAAAGAAATGTGGTCCGATTAGGAGGTGGTTCGATTATGGAGATCCCTTTTTAATTGGACCGGTCCACTCACAAAGGTTTATTTTTTAAATTCATACCTTTCAGTTTCGAGTGTCTTTTAGGCTGTAAGAATTTAATTTTATTTCCACTAAGTATTAAAAGACAGACATTTTTTTAAATATTTTTTTTTTTTTTTTTTGCTTTTTTATATTTTGTATATTTTTTTCTCTTAATTAGTATTAGAAAAAAAATCAGTATTTTTTTTCTGAGCCACAGCTGTGTCCGTAAAAGTTGTTAGTAACTTTTGGGAGCAGCTGTTCAAACATGCCCATAGTTCGTCCAAACCATTTTCACATGAAAAGTCCTTCAAAATGTTTAAATGTGAAGAAGCCTCTTTGTACGTGAGAGATGTTGCAGGACAAGGAATTACGTCACTTTCCCCCTCTGGAGAAGAATCAGCGGAGATATGTCCCTCTTCAGCATCAGGAGTTTGTGGCCGAATGGAAATTAAAAAATCATTTTCCCAATTTTCGGACCAGTCATTGGATGTCGCAACATTGTTGTCCATAGTGACAAAATCTTCTGGCAACGCAGGTTCGGGTGCTATCTCTTCAACAATCACGTTAGTTTCCTCTCCTGTGAAGAACCCACATTTCCTAAAACAATTTGAAATGACCGTTGGAGTTACGTCTTCCCATCCTTTTTTTATCCAGCCGCAAGCATCTAACACATTAATTTTCGCAGCTAACTCGGATATGTTATTGGCTTCGTCTATGCATAAAACTAAGTGCTGCATGAGGTATTTTCTATAATGGGACTTCAAACTCTTAATGATGCCTTGATCAAGTGGTTGTAGATGTGATGTTGTGTTTGCCGGAAAAAACTTCAATTCGATGTTTTTTAATCCACTTATAATATGAGATGGCGCGTTGTCTGCAAAAACAAGAACCTTTCGATTTTGCTTTTGCATTTTTTTGTCAAAAGAGGTTAGCCAGTCTTGAAACAAAGTCGAGTTCATACAGGCCTTCTTATTGCTTCTCCATTGTATTCCCAACGCTCTTTCGATATTAATATTTTTGAAAGCTCTGGGCTTAGCTGCTTTGCCTGTTTGTTTACGAACGTATTCGCTAAGTAAGATTACGAAAATTGATCACAGAAAATGAACTTACCAATGATCATAACTGGTTCTTTTTCGCCGACCGCACTACACAACAGCGCTACTGTCAATCTTTCCTTCGAAAGTTTGCCACCACTGCATTTTTCATTTTTGAGCTGGAGTGACTTTGTAGGAGTTGCTTTAAAAAATAGCGCAGTTTCATCCAGGTGGAAAATGTTTCTGGGGTCATAACCATTACAGATGGCTTTCAAAGTTTTTTTGAAATCACCGCATGTATCAATATCAACATCCGCGCCTTCTCCACTCAGAATTTTAAAAACAATATTGTGTCGCGATTTGAAAGCCTCAAGCCATCCATTTGAAGCAGTAAAATTTTCAATCTGAAGATTTGTTGCTATAGTAAGTGCTTTTGCTTGGAGAATTGTACCCGATATTGGCACATTCTTTTCTCTAGCTAAGCAAAACCACTTGAATGTAACAACATCTATTTCGGCAAAAGATAAAAATGGTTTTATGCGTTTTCTCTTTAAGCCAACAAATTTTTCAAACGACAATTTAATATCCTGCTTGCTGCTCAAAATTCTTTGGATTTGACTTTTGCTACAGTTAAACTTCTTTGCAAGATCTCTCTGAGATAAACGTTCTTCTTCAAAACACTTTATAACTTCAACCTTTTTTTCGAGATCAAGCTCACTGTAATTCCGTTTACTCATTCTATTTTCTTTTTAAGTCCGTATCACTTAATTAAAACTTAAAAACTTAATCACCTTTCTCGACTCAATTCCCTTAAAAGTTGAAACTGTGCCTACCACCAGCTAACGAAATCTAAGTGAACACACACACCGGGAAGTCCACTGATAAAGCACAAACGAACCGATATTACAAATTTGACGCCAATAATTCGAAGAATCCGTTAATAAGCGAATATTACTTACACAACAACTTCTGAGAAAATGAACAGAGAAGAACGAAATACATATGAATACATATTGCACATTTCGTTTCCTATGCATGGTCCAATTAGACAGGTAAATACATTAGGCAACGCATGGCTTAGTAGTGGTCCATGGTCCGATTAGCAGATGTCCCGATTATAGAGGGACATTTGTATGGAATGCATGCAGGGAATGCATGACGTGCGGTCCGATTAGGAAGTAACCCGATTATAGAGTGTCCCGATTAGCAGGTTTTACTGGATTTTGCAAACCTTTATCGTAGTAAGTTACATAACAATAGTACATAACTCAATGTTACTAAATCAACTATCTCTATAATGAGATCAGTATTATAGAAAGTTATTATAATATCACTTTTATAACTATGAGATAATGAGAAAACCAAAAACTAATTCTAATCGAATGCTTATTCTAATAAAGTAAATAATACTGCGTGCCACATAAAGTGTAGACATTAAATTACACGAGTAAATACAGTAAATAATAGAGGAACTTGAACAAATTATTAATCGTAATTGAAATTAAGTAATGGTAAATTGTATTTCAAAAAGAGTAACTTGGCAGCTTTGTCCCCCAAAAGTCTGTTACGATGAGGATTATGCCTGATCTACAATACTGCGTTGGTGCGAGGCACTTTACGTGTTACATGAAATGCTTCGACGCATGCTTACTTCAGTTTTATCAGCTGTTCCATGTCAAAACACTGACGTAAACGTACACAACACAAACCACAAGATACACAGATACAGCATACACATCAATACACAGTAACAGTCGTTCAAACGCACAGAAATTTCCGACGTGTTTGACTTTTGTCTCCTTTGGTTACGTGAGCTTAGGTTTTCTCTCGCTCTCATTTTTTCTTATTTCCTCTCATTTTTTAATGAACGTAAGCTCGCCAACGCAAACGCAGTATTTTGAACTACCCCATTGAATTGCTTGTGTTGGATGTCTCAGCTAGCACTAACGCAGTATTGTGGATCAGGCATTATAAACAATTCCTGCTGCACTGAAAAATTGTTCACTTGGAACGCTTGTTGCAGGGATTGATAAATATGTGCGAGCAATGTGACTGAGACCTCCAAACCTTTTACTGTTAATCTGCCAATATTTTAACTGGTCTTGATCTCTTGGTAACTTTTTTTCTGACATATATTCTTTGAACAAATTAGTTTTCGTATCTGATATTTGATTTTCAGATTGCTCATCGTCATCATCACTATCTAACATATTAGCAATAGACTCTTCTAAACTCTGGCAATGTTCTTTTCTAACAGTAATTGGTTTGATTTCAGTACTTATAGCTGCTGTGAGATTTTCTTCAGTTTCTAAAGCTGTAAGCAATTTCGCTGTTATTTCATTTATGAGAATATCACTGAAGAATTTATTTTTGTATCGTGGGTCTAAAAATGTGGCTACTTGAAACAAAACATTTTTATCAATTTCAGAAAAACGATAATCTAATGCATTCTTCAAAGCAGACACAAAATCCAGAACAGCGGATACACTGATATTGAGACTTTCCTGGATCTCATCATAGATTTTATTCAATGTTCGTACTAGAGGAATAACGTCAGATATACATGTGTTCTGTGAGCTAAGTTTTTTTGTAATGTCTTCCAGAGGCTTCAGAACTTTTACTAATTCTTGAATTAAAGTCCAGTCATCAGTATTGTAAATTGTTCTATTTTGTTATTAGAAGCATAAAGCGACAACGAATCCTTGATGCAATCTAGTCTTTCCAACAACTTTTTCTAGTTCTTGCTTCGCCATTGTGGAATGGTTGAAATGTCCTGCAATTTTCCTACATTTTGCGAGTAACACGGAGATTGTATCAACTTTTTTGATAGCTTCCTTAACTACCAAATGTAACTGATGTGCTGTACAGTCGATATTGTGTATTTCAAATATAGAACAGGCACGCTTCATATTGGATCCCCCATCTCGTACCATACAGTGCACATTTTGTTTCTGAATTCCCCATTCTTCTAACATACTTTGAAATATTTCCGAATTATAATTTCCCGTATGACGTTCTTCAAGAACTTCCGCTTTCAAAACGATATTTTTTCGTTGAAAATCTTTGGTAATACCATGACATGTTAAGGACAGCAATGAAACTCCTGACCAGAGTATCTGACCAGATATCTGATGTGAAGGAAACTTTCTCAAAACCTTGTAACACGTTTTTTATTTTTGATGACACTCTATCGTAAAGCTCGCTGCAAACAAGTTCCGTAAAATATTTTCTGCCTTTTAGAACATAGTTTGGCACAATATGGTCCATCAATCGTCGGAACCCTAATTGTTCTACGTGTTGAAAAGGCAAATCTGATAAGGCTAACATTTCGGCAATCAAATAGTCAATTTTTATTGATTTGGGGTTTGTATTATCCCACATTCTAGCTTTTCCATGTACCTATTCTTTGAAAAAAGTTTGTTTAAATTCTCTTTTTACCGTTTGCAAAGATGTTCCCGGCCGTGATATTTCATCAGTACTCTTCTTAGCGGCTGTGCAATAACATTTATTATTTTATGGTTTCACTGTCTGCGGGGTGATAAGATTATCCCTTATGTCGGCTCGTCGGGATCGTAACTCGCGCCAACACCGATTGAATTAGAAAATAAAAATCCATATCCGTATCCGTATCCGCGGATCTTGACACCAAACATCTGTATTCGGATCCGTATCCGCGGATATACGTTTTTAGCGATCCGGCACATCACTAGTACGGGCTGTACAGCGACATCGGCCTGGTTAGACGTCTTCGGATCCAACGTCTAAGATGGCTAGGCCATGTAGAGCGAATGGACATCACCGCTCCGGCCCGAAGAGTCTTCGACTCCAACCCCGAGGGACGACGCAGCAGAGGACGACGGCATTTAAGGTGGCGCGCACATGTGGAAGGGGACCTCAACCAACTGGGCGTGCGGCACTGGAAGCGGCTGGCCGAAGATCGGGCCGGCTGGAAAGGCTTGTTGGTTGAGGCCCTGGTTCACCCCGAACTGTAGCGCCATCAAAGTAAGTTTTTTTCTTTTTTTTAGAAACTCGCGCAGGTTCAAGAGTTTTTTTTTTTTTTTTTTTTTGTTATATTCCCTGAGTGCAGTGGTTTGGGTCGTTGATGTTCGTTCACTACTCTCAGGGGGTGGTTGTCCTAGACCTAGACAGAACGAGAGCCGACCAAATTCCGCGTTGGTTATAGTCCGTAGTAATTCGTTCGCGCACTTTGGTATTGCATACGCAGAGCATGAATTTCAGTTGACCATACGCTGTGAGTGTTATGCCTGCAGCGGTACGTCTGGTCACTTTCCATTCACAACTGCGTTGCATACTTGTCGTCCGTATAGGAAGTAAGTAAGTTTTTATGTCGAAAACAGTTGATTTCGAGACTTTATAAATATCAGCTACTTGCCTAACTGATTTACCAGCTTCAATTTCATCTAGTATCTTGCATTTCTCAGAAATCGTCAAAGTTACGTGCTTTCTTTTCCGTCCAGAAGACATTATTAATGTGAAATAAATAGTCACTGTCTGAGGAAATGTTCAGTAAGGAAGCCACACCACACAAAATACGTCCTGTTCTTAAAAAAACTTGCGTGGAATGCGAGAGTCAACAAATTTGAACTCTGCTTTATACCGTAAAGAACAACAGGGGAATTCCCGGAGTTGTGTGAACAAACATATTTTCTTCAAATCATAACACATGTACATACAGCTGCGGCCAACTAATTAGAAACACTACTCTTGAAAGTCTTGTAAAGTATTTTATTTTATTATTGTGCTTTGTTTATCAGTAAAACATTTCTTTTCAAATGAGTGAATCAATTCAAAATAATGAAACCAAAAATATATGCTTATAATTCAAACAGTCAATTAAAAAAACGAGGTTTATAAAATGAAGTATACATTTCAATTGGACACCTAATTAGAAACTTAAAAAAAAATGGGCACTAAATTATTATTTGATAGCCGGGATACATTTATAATTAATATTTTGTGGCAAAGCCTTTTTGTTTAGCGACTTCCGTGCATCTTCGCTGCATAGGCTCGATTAATTGCCTACAGCGCTCCATCGGAATAGCTTTCCACGCAGCTTCGATATGATGGTACAAAGAGTTGAGTTTCGTGGAATCTTTCAGCGCAACGGCCTTTTTTAGATCGCCCCATAGGTGCTCAATCGGATTGAGGTCTGCATTCGATGCCGCCCACTCAAGATAACTGATGGAATTTTCTTGAAAAAACTTTTTGGTTACCTTAGCCGTATGTTTGGGGTCGTTATCTTGTTTCAATTCCCAAATAACTGGCATATTTTCGTCAGCCCAAGGTATTAACTTGTCTTTTAATATGTTGGTGTATTTCTCGGCCGTCAAAATACTATCTATTCGATGTATCGGGCCAACACCATTCCACGAAAAACAACCCCAAACATTGAGTGATCCCCCACCTTGTTTAACGACCGGCAGAACATACTTAGGATGCAAAGCTGCACCTGTTGGTCGTCGTATATACTGAGCGCCATCTTGACTCATGCGATTAATCTTAGTTTCATCGCTCCACACTACGTACTTCCACTGATCTGTTGTCCAATTCAGGTGGGACTTCGCAAAAGCAATTCTATTATTCCTTTGCTTTGGCGTTATAAGCGGTTTCTTTCGTGCGACTCGTCCATTCAATCCTGATTCGACCAGTCGTCTCCTTATAGTACGAGTAGAAATTGGAGTACTATTTTCCTCCAAAATTTGTCGCTGAATTTCCGCTGGGCTTATCTTTGGATTGCACTTTGCCAGGCGTGCAATTTTTCTGTCGGTCCTCACAGATGTTTTGCGTGCTCGTTTTCAGTGGTTTGAAAACTTTTGAAATGCTTAATAGCACCATAAACTTTCTTCACAGAACACTTTATTTGCTTTGCGATCGATCGGTACGGCATTTGAAGCTTCCACAGTTCGACAATAGCCTTCCGAGTAGCCGCATCGCAACTTTTGGCTTTACCCATCATGAAATGTTGTAAAACTTAAAAAAAATGAATTCCTAAATAATCTCAGCATTCATCCATTTACTGCCTTACCAGTCAATAGGATTGACGTTCTTTTCTTTTAATAATTAAAGTAAGCTAGGTATACTGTTTCTAATTATAAGTCACTTGAAAATCAGCACTTTTTTAAAACTTATTCGTAGTACGCTGTGCACAGTAAAGAAAATGGACTGCAAATGAGTTATTCATTGACATCCAATAAGCACCTCTCTCGTAAACCGAAACCAAATACCGTTATGTTATCGAGAAATATTTTGCATTCATTGGAACGTACTGTGTTGCCGTGTTTCTAATTAGTTGGCCACAGCTGTATATGTGAATTGAATAATCTGTCCGGATAGTAGAGGTAAAATCTTGAAAGTGTCCGAAATGTAACAGTGTCCGGACTACTGGAGTGTGCGAACTAGTGAATGTCCGGACTAGCGAGGCTGTACTGTACATACATACATAGGTATGTACCTATAATAGGTATAAACGCGAAATCGTATGAATTTTCCCATGAACGTTGTTACTTCCCATCTTGTGGCTTGATTGCATGAGCACGAGTGTAGGTACATAGCTACCGGGAAAACAGTGAAAAGCATGTGATATCACTTTAAATAAAGCATTTAAAGGGTCCGCCATATAACGTTTTTTTTCAAGCTTTTTTTCGTGAATGGTAACACTAAGCTCATGTCTGATTTGACAGATAATTAGTTTTATCCTTCCGCTGAACGAATATGGTTGTGTATACGCTTGAACAACGCTGGGAAATATTGCGACATTACTTTGAAAATCATGGTAATGTTGCAGAATGTGTGCGAAAATTGCTTACGGATTTTGGAAGAAGAGAAGCACCGTCAGCTCCGTATGTTCGTTATCTTGTAAAACAATTTAATTTTTAATTTTAATTTAATTTAATTTTAATTTTCGTGGGGGCCAATACCCCCATTTATTAAGCTTAATTCAAGCTAACATTCTTAATTCTAACTTAACTAACTAACATTCTTAATTAGTCTACCTTAACTGACTAACAAGAACGGGAGAGGGGGGCGCGATTAGGGAACTATGGAAGTGAGAAGGGGGGGATACCGAGAAGACGGAGTTTTAGGCATGGAGTGCTGAGGTTGAAATCGAAGTTAGTGTTCGAATTAACACTTGCCAGCATACGGGAGATGGGTTCATTGGAGCCATAAGAGGTGCAGGGGGTGGATAGGTAGAAGAGACGAGGATTGCGAGTATTACGAGGGTTAGTGTTAAGGGATATAGAGTTGTAGAGGTTGGCACAGTCAATGGTACCTGTTAGGAGTTTATGAATGAAGAGGATGTCAGCTACCCTTCTTCTATCCTCCAACGTACTCAGATTTATTAGTTTGAGTCGGTCTTGATAGGGTGGTAAGAGCAAAGGATTTTGCCAGTGCAGACCTCGAAGAGCGAAGCGTAGGAATCGACGCTGGATGCTCTCGATTCTAGAAATGTGGGTTTGTTGATAAGGGGACCACGCTTGCGATGCGTATTCAAGAAGGGGGCGAACGAAGGTAATATAGAGGGATCGAGTCACGTAGGGATTGGAGAATTCTTTAGACCAGCGCTTCACGAAACCGAGTGCAGAGTTTGCTTTAAGAATTATATCGTCGATATGTGCGCGGAAATTGAGCTTTTGGTCACATAGTATGCCAAGATCGCGGATAACCTGAACGGTAGAAATGGGTTGGTTGTGGAGAAAGTAGAGACGAGGAGAGGATTGGACACGTTTGCGTGAGAAGGTGATAGATTGGCACTTGGAAATGTTAAGCTCCAAGCAATTTTTGGAACACCAGGTAGAAAAGCTATTGAGATCGGATTGAATAAGGGAAGAGTCTTGTAGCGAGGAAATGGTCTTAAAGAACTTGGTGTCGTCGGCGTACAGTGAGAGATGGGAATGTTTGATGATTATCTCAATGTCGTTTATGGTAAGAATGAAAAGAAGTGGACCTAGGTGGCTACCTTGGGGAACGCCGGAAGAGGCTAAGAAAGGGTTAGAAAAGGCAGATCTGAAGCGAACACTGTAGAAACGGTTTTTTAAATATGAAGATATCCACTTCAGCGCAGTGGGTTCAAAGCCTAGGGCAGACAGTTTGAAGAGTATTAGATTGTGAGATATTTTGTCAAACGCTTTACTGAAGTCGGTTGTAATGACGTCGACTTCGTTTCCATTCTCTAATGCTGAGAGGGTGAAGGACACGAATTCGACAAGGTTTGTGGTTGTAGACCTGGATTTGAGGAATCTATGTTGATTTGAGCAGATTAGAGACTTGCAATGGAAACTTAGAGTGTCATACAAGATGCTTTCGAAGAGTTTGGGTATATGTGAGAGTTTTGCGATGGGGCGGTAGTTGTTAACATCACTCTTTGGACCTTTTTTGTGAATAGGAGTTATGAAGGCGGTTTTCCATACCTGGGGAAATTCTCCAAGGGACAGGGATAAGTTGAATAATTTTGCGAGCGGGACGGAGAGAATGAAGGAACATTTTTTTAATAATATGGCGGGGACACCATCGGGTCCAGGAGTAAACTCATCATTAAGTTGATTCAGTTTAATTTCAATGATATGGGGTTCAACAGAACGTGGAAGAAATGGACTGAGGGAGAAATTTGGTAGGTAGTCGAAATAGGAAGTGTCCGGCACAAAGGAGTCATCGGCAAAAGATTGTTTGAAAAGGTTGGCAAAAAAGTTGGCGATAGTGTTGGGATCATTCGAGGTTTCACCATTGAAAGAGAGTGAGGTTGGGTAACCATCAGATTTTCTTTTGTAGTTGACAAACTGAAAGAAGGACTTAGGATTGTTGATAAGATTGGCTTGTGTTTTGATCAAGTGCTGTTCGTAGAGAGAGTTATGAAGTTCGGTAAATTGTAGATACGTACCAATATAGTTGGAAAAGTCATAGGGGGACTGAGTACGAAGGAAGATAGCCCACAGTTTGTTTCTTTTGTTTCTTAGAGAACGGAGCCTGCGATTATACCAAGGAGGAGAAGATAAGTGATTAGATCGAGAAATGGGAACGTAGAGAGAAATAGAATTAAATATTTCTCTATAGAATAAGGATATGGCATCATTTATTGTAAGGCCGTCAAAATTGAAGGGGGCGCTATTGAGATATTCATTGATTAGGTTGAAATTTGCTTTGTGGAAGTCGTAAGACTTGAGCGCTGGAGGGGAAGAGGTCAGTGGTGGAGAGTCGAGAAAAAACGAGAGAAGAAGGGGAGGATGGTAATTGTCGATGGTCGATAAGGAATGGGGAAAGAAACTGGCATCCTCATCGATAAACCAAAGCGTGAAAAGCCAAAAACAGTGCGTACACCCGAGAATATTGCTGCTGCGGCAGAAAGTGTGCGTGAAGCGCCTTCAACATCAAATCACCGTCGTTCTCAACAATTGAACATTTCGGAGACATCATTGAGACGAATTTTGAATAAAGACCTTGGTATGACGCCATACAAAGTCCAATTGGTTCAGGAGTTGAAGCCAACTGACCATCTAATGCGTTTTTCGCTTCGCTAAGTGGGCCTGCGATCGACTTAGAGAAGATGCCGATTTTGCCAAAAAAATCATCTGTTCAGATGAAGCTCATTTTGATCTTGGCGGGTATGTCTTCTTCTTCTTCTTAGTGGGCGCTACAGTTCGGGGTGAACCTGGGCCTCAACCAACATGCCCCTCCATCTAGCACGATCTTTCGCTAGCCTTTTCCATTGCCGCACACCCAGTTGGCTGAGGTCCCCTTCCACCTGTGTGCGCCATCTTAGGGGCGGCCGTCCTCTGCTTCTTCGTCCCTCGGGGCTGGATTCAAAGACTCTCCGGGCTGGAGCTGTGGTGTCCATTCGCTCTACATGGCCCAGCCATCTTAGGCGTTGAATCCGTAGACGCCTGACTAGGCTTATGTCGCTGTACAGCCCGTAAAGTTCGTGGTTGAACCTTCTCCTCCATCCCCCGTCTGCGTTTATAGGCCCAAAAATCACGCGCAAAATCTTTCTCTCGAACCGACCAAGGGCCTCCTCATCCGCTTTTGATAGTGTCCATGCTTCTGCGCCGTACAACAGGACCGGGATGATAAGGGTCTTATATAGAGTCAACTTTGTCGTTCGGGAGAGGGTTCTATTACTCAGTTGCCTCCTGAGCCAAAAGAAACAGCGATTGGCAAGAGTGTTTCTGCGTTTGATGTCGGAACTGATGTCGTTGTTCCAGGTCACTGCGGAGCCAAGGTAGACGAAGTCCTTAACTACCTCGAACTTATATCTGCCTATACAAACGTTCTGGCCGAGACGTCGGTGTTGAGCGTCCCTTTTTGATGACAGCATATATTTAGTTTTGCCCTCGTTTACCGCCAAACCAATTTTCGCCGCCTCCGTCTCAATACTCGCAAACGCCTCATTGACATCTCGCTGTGATCTACCTATTATGTCAATATCGTCGGCGTATGCAAGGAGTTGCGAGGATTTGAAATAGATTGTGCCTCTTCTATTGGCCAGTGATTTTTGCACAATCATTTCCAATATGATGCTGAAGAAATCACACGACAGCGCATCGCCCTGCCTAAATCCTTTTTTGACATCAAAACTATCGGTAAGGTGTTCACCGATACGGATGGAGCAGCGAGCATTCTCCAAAGTCATCCTGCATAGTCTGATGAGTTTAGCAGGTATGGCAAAGGTAGACATAGCGTTGTAAAGCTCTTCTCTAATAACGCTGTCGTATGCGGCTTTGAAGTCGACAAATAGGTGATGAGTGTCGACTTGAAATTCATTGGTTTTCTCCAGTATCTGCCGTAGTGTGAAGATTCGGTCGATGGTGGACTTCCCTGGCCTGAAATCGCACTGATAAGGACCTATCAGCTTGTTTACAATAAGCTTCAGGCGTTCACACAAAACGGCAGAGAAGATTTTGTAGGCGATGTTAAGGAGACGTATGTATTCCTCTATAGTTGGCGCAATCAGAGGAGTCTCCTTTCTTGTGGCGGGTATGTAAACAAGCAAAATTGTCGCATTTGGGGCACAGAAAACCCGTACGCATACATTGAAAAGCCGATGCACCCTAAACGAGCCACTGTTTGGTGCGGATTTTGGTCCAGAGTCATAATTGGGCCATTTTTCTTTGAAAATGAGCAAGGAGTGGCCGTTACAGTCAATGGCGATCGTTATCGGGCAATGTTGAACGTATTTTTGTTCAGAAAAATTGAAGAGGAGGATATTGGCAACATTTGGTTTCAACAGGACGGCGCTACGTGCCACACAGCCGAAGCTACACTCGATGTTTTGCGCCCTGGTTTTGAAGATCGCATTATCAGCCGCAGAGCTGATGTCGTGTGGCCGCCTCGGAGCTGCGATTTGACACCGTTGGACTATAATTTGTGGGGTGCCGTCAAAGATAAGTGTTACGCCGACAAGCCAGAGATAATTGACGCTTTAAAGGACAATATTCGTGAAGCCATTGGTGAAATACAGCTGCACACAATAGATAATGTGATTAAAAATTGGACCGATCGTGTAGGCTACTGCATGGCCAGCCGAGGCAGCAATTTGAAAGAAATTATTTTCTTACTTTCAAATAAAAAAAGAAATTTGAAAAAAATATTCAGTAGTTTTTTTTTTGTAGCGTTTTCAAAAAAAAAAGTTATTTGGCGGGCCCTTTAGTACAGCTTCCCTGGGCCTCTACTTAAACACTATAACACATTACAACAAACATGCAAACATACATATTTACATACATATGTATGTATGTAGTAAAACGAAGAGTACTGAAAAAAAGAACCACCCATTGCATGAGTTTCAAGAATATTTTCAGTCAAAGTAGGTATCGGGAATAAAATCTGTGACAAAAGGTCGTTCTCAGTCCAATCGCCTCTGATCTTTCCACGTACATAGGTACATACATATGTATATATGCATGTATGTATTCCATAATCATTCCAAACAAATTATATACGATAAAAAAAAGAGAACAAAAAAAAAACTGTTGAAAGCATTTTTCTCTCTACACCGTTATCGCATACCTACATATGTTTTTTCCATTCTTTCCTCTCATTCATTTTTATATTTCCTTTATATACCTACCGACTGGCATTTAAACTCCACGTCCAAAGCACATGCATTCGTATTTACATAGCTACATACATACATATGTATGTACATATAGGCATGTGTAACTATTATGGATTCATCAAATAAGAGCGAATAAACACAACACATCGTGCTCGTAGCAGCTTAAACGAAACCAAAGGCAACACCAACAACGACAACGCCAGCGACGACTCGAATAAATACATATGTATGTATGTATGAAAAATGAGAAACCAAAGAATTGAATAAAAGAGAGGTGAAGAGAATGGCATTGACATGGAATATGTATAAAAACCACGGCGCGTCGTACTGGTACACAGCTGTCGTGACGTCATCGCATAGCATGCGTCCAATTGAAATCGGATTCAATCATTTCAACAACAATCAAATGCCATAGGACCGACCAGACCACACCAGAGCCAGGCCATTCGGCGCGGATCAGAAAGAGCAAGAGATAATGAAATAAATAAATTTTTATAACAACAACAATCAGAGATAGAATGCAATGCATATAACAACAAAAACAAAAATCAGAAAAACCCACTAAGGCCCACTAGAAGGCTAAGAGGCCAGAGAAATAAAAATGTATAAAATCCAAAACATAAAGATACTAGAACACGTAGCTAACTCTCTGTGCGCAGCAATTGATACATACGTGTGTCTCTCTCTTTCTCTCGCGACTCTCCATCTTCGCGGTTGTTTTGCTTTCATCTCTCATCGCTGCTGGTGCTCAAGGCCTAATCACTGATTACAGCAAATTCTGCTTTACGCTCTACTTCTCCCTCGATTTATGCATTTTACTCAATTTCCCTCTCTCGCTGTACCTCATTTCCAATCAAATAATTATGTACACGACAGTGTGTGTCGTGCTCGGGTTGCACCCCTCACTTTGATATCGAATTACACAAGACCGTGTATTGCTTTTGACACTCGGCATTTGGTGCGCTCTCTCGTGCTGTCGTGATGTGCCCACTGCTGCCCAATTGCAGCTCCAATTGTGTTCGTCGGTCGAAGGAGATGACAGTGCAGTGCGTGGTGCACCAAACCAAACACCACTCACCAGAGGCTCGATACAAGCCAGTTTATGAAACAGTGCTGCTATGTGGTATGTATGTATTTCTCATCTGTGACGGTTTATCCTGGCTTATCAGTAGTTCGGGATCGCTTTATGTAAATTAGTATGTCATTGATAAATGGTTGTGTGTCGATGCGATAGCCGGTTGTACACAAAAGTCGAGATGGCATTACGGAAATCTGGCCGCGGGATTTATTTATGTATATTTTTTCCTATTCCTATTCCAATTCCCCTGGTAAACGACGGTCTTGCTTCGAGATAAGGACTGTTCTTTGCTCCTAAAAGGTAGATACTTAAAACGAGAAGTTATAAAAAATCGATAAACACTACAGGCAGCAAGTGTGGACAATCTATGTATAGCCACAATACCAAATGACTGCCACTGACTTATACTCTGACCAGGTAATAGCCTTCATTCGTATTCCATTTCGGGCCGGTCGACCTAAATTTGAATTGGTAAACGTACACCTTCATCCACACATGATCTCACGGATCTACATATGTACCTATGTATGTATGCATATAGAGCGTGATGGGCTTATGATGGATGGCGGAAGTGATGGCCTAGATCTGAATTCCATTTACAAATATGCTCAAGCCCGCACATCGGATTCACTCGATGTCATCCTAATGACCTTGATCTCAGCTCATGTACCTACATATGCTTTGTATCGCCGAAGCTTTACGAATACTACTTTGTTTGCTAATCTCATAGTTTACATGCGATGACCTACATACTCGTACTTTGAAAAAGGATAAAGGCTTTAATTCAAATTAAAGCCGTGTATCTAAACATTTTTCTCGGTTTGTCTACGTATAAAGTTCAAACTCTGAAAATATGTAGATATGTATATAAACGCAACTCCCATGTCCAATCGAATTTCACTATCTATGTACCTTTTCCAACATTTAAAATATAATTTCGATAAGAAAGACAGACCGGTCATGGCTACTCTTTTGAAGTTCGAATTTGAAAAAATTCGAGGCTATTTGATCGGTGTCCAGGTCAATTTGGGTCGAACCGAGTATTCTAAAGCGGCCAACAGCCAATGGCCCTTGCATAGTATTGACTTCTGACATTACACTGATTATTTTAATATATAAAATACAGACCCCAGAAGTTGCATTAATCGCATTACGGTTACCACATTTCCTGACTTAATTATCAAGCAGCGGAAAATGTACTCTTTTGGTGAGGCTTTCTTGAACATGGTTCACATGTTCCCATGTTTGCATTCTTAGCATACTGCATACCCCATCAGGCGTTTGCAAGCAACTCTTTTGGTGAGAGGTTATTCACTTTTGATCCGACACTAGGAACGTTCTTTCCACGAGTAGGTAGTAGTGCTTTGAATTTATGATGGCATTTCTCGGTGGCTGTTGATATTGCGTGCGAGTATGATACATAAGTTTGTGCATACCTACATCCATTGGCGGATTGTGCGCTAATTGCAAGGGAGTAGATCTTACCGTTAAATAAACGAGCGTATTAAGTTATACGTAAAGTAGGTGACTAGTAAGACAATCTTCCTTTCATCACTCTGCAATTTGCGACAACATACCGCTGGTGGAGTACCCAATACTTGTGAAGTATCTCGCACCTCACAACTTTCATATTGTTACGAAAATGAATAGTCCAGAATAGGGTTCGATCACTGGATTGCAATAAACTACAACTATTTTATTATCTCACCTCAGGCCAATTATCTGGGCGCTTCGCCTTTATTACAATCTTTTATAACACTCAACGCTTTATTGGTTACACACACCTTTTTTTACACACTTTGTCTCTACAACTGTTAGGTAATTGTCTACTAACTAACTAGATGGCTTGATTACTTTCACACTGGATTACCGACTGGTCACTGGATACTGAGGCACTGATACTGAATACTGAATGAATACTGAAAGCCCCCGATGGCAAGTGTTCTCGCTTATAAAGCCCTCAGACCAATCTCTCGAATGTTCGCCGTCAGACGTTCCCCTTCCTAGAATGCTCCGTGCTCTGGCATTGATATTCAGCAGTAAGCCGCTGTAAGTTATCATAATTTACATACTTTTTAGCTGCCTCAGAGCATTTCAAACTTTGACAGCGAAATCCGAACACAACCGTCGTCGGTTCGTATCCGCAACAATATTTTTACGTCTCATTTTTCCAGATAATGGACAACCATGAGCTTTGGAAAATATTGAACGATAGGTAGCATGTTGACCCTCAAAGTACGGCATAAGCTTCAATACCATCTTCGGTTTCTTGGTAATCATTCCAAGTTGGTAATGTACAATAATGAAAATAGACCAGACCGCCATTACTATTATTGTTATTGGCCGTACATAGCCAGTAAAAACTCGAAAGTTTAGAGTCTTGTTGACAACACCACGTCTCGCCTCCTCATTAAACGTCTATTCCCTCCATGTGCCGCTGGTGTACTCTATCTCTTCCAGGCCCTCTCATTTACATCATGACCTTTCTAAGAGTCTCCTTCCCAAAGGTTTTCCATTCATTATTCTACGGACTCTTTCTGCATCATCCGTTCGTCCATTGTGTCCCGCCCATGCTAATTACTCAGACAATGCTTTGAGTTAAATAAAGTTTTCTCCATTCACCTGCTTCTTCGTCCTGTTTTTAGCCACAGCATTTCCTTAAAACTTTGTTTTTGAAAATCGCATTTGCATTGGAACACAATTTATTTTATTTCCATGAAATGTTTATACAACATTGAGTGACTACTTGAGTACAAACATGTTAGTAGCAAAAACATGCTCAAGCCTCTGCCGCAAGTGATTAAAGCCTGGCTGTAATCAAGGTGGTAATATCAAGTATCGCACTATGAGAAGTCTCTATCAGACCGATACGCCGGACTATCTACATATCTCCTCCTCTATGACTCTGAACTTAGAACTTAGACCTATGTACGTAGTAACTGGTGGCGTCCCACAAGGCTCGGTTTAAGGCCCCCTGTTGTTGAACGCTATGTTCGACGATATTCTACACCTACCGATTCCCAGAGAAGCGTCAATCATCAGCTTTGCGGATGACATCGCCGTCGTGGTCATAGCAAAAACCCTGGAAGAAGTTGTACTGCACTGTAACGAGAAAATTTAATGGTACGTCGTTGTCCAATGTTCGCTGGTCTGCGTGTTGCCGAACATAAAACATCGTCTTATACCAGAAATCGACGTATGGATACAACGTGACCACGGCGAAACAAACTTTTATCTAACTCAGTTTCTGACTCGACACGGATGTTACAGAGATAAATCCCTACAAACACAAACAAGACATTGTTCCAATCTGTCCACACTGTGAACATGCTTCGGAAAACGTGAACCGCCCTTTAGGAACCGCGAATGTTATAAATGTTGTAAATTACATGCAGGAAAATTGTAACACGTAAGCAACGTGGCGAGAGCGCGTTAATAGCGCCTCGGCGCAGTGGGTAGTGTGTTGGCCTCTGACGCCGATGACACGGAATCGAGTCCCGACAACAGTCAGATCATCGAACGTGTTTTCACGGTGCTTCTCCTCAGCGGGGTTCTGGCAAAACACCCTGTAGTATAATAGGTCGTTTGGAATCGGCAATAAACTGTAGGTCTCTTTCATCTATTCTTCTTTCTTTCTTTTGGTGGCGTTACAGCCCATGAAGGACCAGAGTTGAGGAGGGACGCCACAATATAAACATTCGATGGCGTTAGTGTAATGGGGAACCGAACTCGCTCATCGTGCGCCAGAGTCCAACACATTAACTACTGCGCCACGGTGCCCAATCTTTGGGCAAATAAAATCACACACTACATGTGACTGTAACGCCAACATACATGTAAGTAACGTGGCGGTACGCATGATGATCGATCTTAGGCGACTAGAGTGCCAACGTAACGCGAACAATTCAAACATCTGAGCTTCCATCGACCTATATCACATTATTGGCCTACAGCAGAATTTTGGCCAAGTGGCTAGCCAGCCCCGTGTTGTAGTATCCACCGCCAGTTCCGCGGGGAGAGAGCTAGTAGGCCATCAACTAGGAGTTGATGTGATATTGGAAACGTTCAGTCATCCATTCCTGTGTCGCCATTGCTTTGTGTAGAGAAACAGAGTCCTACTCTGTCACGAGTTTTCTCGAACCTCGATGAAGACGGCAGGAAAGAAATAAGGTCGCATACATGTCCTTCGTTACTCACAATACCTAAAACCTTGAAAGTAGCTGGAAATTTTATGTGCATAACATGGGGAACCTGTGTTTTCGTAACGTCAGGTTACTTTGTTCAAAACACCCTTTGCCCTGATAACTACATATTCCAGATTTTGTGCCGACATATACATATGTATGTATGTAGGTATGTAGATTGTCCTCTGTGAATAAAGTAAGAAGTATAGCGAAGCGTGGTCAACTCGACGAATTAGGGTCTTCGAAACTTTAAGATTCGTTGCAATAGCTCTCATTAACTTCGAAGGCGTTTTATCAACTTATTGAATAAACTGCATAGGAACTGAACGTTCCTCATGCTTTTAAAGTTTTGCAACCGATTCTGTACCATAAATTACACTGCAAATGTAAGTGTGTTAAACAACACGCAGCAAGTGTGTCATTCAACACACTTTAAGATTAAGTGTGTCACTTAACACGTTTGATCTTTGAAATTAAGACACTTATTCTTGTTAAAACTATAACACGTTTTATTGCGTGTCATGAATAAAAACTCTAACTACACCTTACGTGTGTGGTTTTAAAGCTTGTGGAATCATTAATCCACTTTTCTTTGGACGTGCAAGTAGAGGGGACATTCCTATCAATGGAGACCACCATAATAAAATGGCATAACTTGAAAAACATCGACGTCGATGATTGTTGTTAATTGAACATCAACATTTTTCCAATGCGGTCGATCCATTTTATCTAATGGTGACAAACTGGCCCCTGGATCATGAGACATAACACCATTGTAGTACTTTGGCTGTTAGATAAACTAAAAACTGAAAAACAACCTTTAACCGAACTTAATGCTCGATGCTCGTACGGAAGAGGAGCTCGTCGTGGACGTCATAGAAAAAATGTTCCTATTCGCATATAATTGTACAACGGCAAGAGCTCTAGAAAGGGTAATGAGTTTAAGAAGTTTCTTGAAGATGAAGTTTTTGGAGAAGAACTTTTGGAACGAGGAAGATCTTACCTGGGCCCATACAATAAAACACTGCAATTGCTAGTCTGTTAAATAACATGCAGCGAGTATGTCATTCTAAACATTTTAAGATTAAGTGTGTCACTTAACACGTTTGTTCTTCGATATTGAGACACTTAATCGTTTTAAAACTATAACACGTTGTATTGCGTGAATAAAAACTCGAATGACATCTTAGTGTGTTGCAGCGACACACAGTTTGGATCAATCAATCAAACAAAACAGAAATTTCCCAACTGTATGCAACACACTGGATCTCAACCCAATGATCCGAGTTAAAATCTCAATGTCCGCAGCCACCGAGCAAAGGCACTAAACCTCTCCTTTTCCATTGGTTCTTCGAGCCGAATGGCATGATCATCAATGATGTTGCTTCACAACAAAAAGGAGCAATCAATTCAATTAAACAAATGACAAACAATAATGTTTCGGGCTTGATGAGCACCGAAGCGACAAATGCTCGGAGAGCGAGAATTTTACATATAGTTGGGAATTTCCCTTTTGTGTGTTTCCATAACATACTTTAAATTGCATAAAAAATTACTACAATAAAACACACCTTTTGATGTATTGCAGTAACACATTTATCATTTGGAGTACTGTAGAACTGATCGGGCGCCATTTCGAAAATGAAATATTTCTAAATAAGTGTAAATTCTCATGTTAGCTTATGGTATAATAGGAAACAAAAACAAAAAAAAAAAAAATAAAAAATGTGGTCTAGATGCTACCAGCAAGGCCCATCTAATTTCAAATTTTTTAATTTTTAACCTAACGTGATCGAGATTGTTCTTAGCAACAATTCGTGAAGATCTGTTCAGGTGTTTCAAGGTCATCGACTCTTTTTGTTAGCTGCGGTAATGTATCGGTTCTCCTCCGACCACCGCAATCAACCAGCGTCGGGCGCTGTCGGTGCTTAGATGAAGAACAGCTTGAGAACACTGCGTGTTATTGGCACCAAGCCGCCATTTTGCTGTCGCTCCATGTAACCACAACAATGTCCCAGCAATCTCATATGTGTCGGTTCTCGTTCGATCACCACAATCAACCAGCGTCGGGCGCGGTCGGTGTTTTAGATGGGGGACCGCTTGGGAAAAAATCGGTTCTAAGTTGCGTAATTACACGTGGTATGAAGCTGGTCGCATGTCAATACCATCTTTGGTTCTCGAGATAATCGAGGCGAAAATTTCGAACGCACATACGCCCATACGAACATACACACATGCAGACATCTCTATAAAAACCTTTGACTTGGATTCGGGTGACCTTGAAACGTGGAGATATATAAAAATTTGGAATTCGCAAAATCGGCCCCGTTACAAAAAAATGGTGATAAACCGTATACTTGATTAAACCCCTTACGTATCCCGACAGTTAGCTAGTTAAAGGTGTTTCGTACATATGTAGTTAATCTTAATTTCTTTATTTATTAGGTTGCCTCCTAACTTTACTGGGGTATGATACATTTTCGATCGGATAATAGAGGCTAAAGTCTTTTTAAAAACTCCGAGCAGTCATAGTTAATTTTGTTGAATTTCCTTCTAAAGCCAGACCGGTAGTCCCCGATTACTTCACCAGCGTGTGGTGTTAATCTCTTTGCGAGGATAACACGTTGTCACATCTTGATTGCACTGACAACACGTGATAATTGTTGCATTGTCTTCGGGGACCTTTTTGAATATGAAATCGGTAACCGAATTTTTCTAGTCACCAGGGATAGTTTGTTCCATACGGTGGTGGGCTCTGTCGTAGTATTTGTTTAACTCTTATGGTATTTGATCGATTCCTATGTTGTCTGGCTGCTTGTGGATTTCTACCCATTCTTCCACTATGGATGGCAGTTCTATCTGCATTTCTGCTCAGTGGATCTCATCGTTTTCTAATCGATGATGAAGCGTTCCCACAAGCTACGCCTTCTTTCCTTTCACAACCGGAAAGCAAAGAACCGAACATGTCAAACGTAGATTCCATAATAAAGTAATTTGTGTGAAAGTTAGCATTGCATTCATTCATCAAATGATGGTAAACGGTGGGAATAATAACTTCTTACAGCATCGCCGCATTCAATTCGAAATTGTTGATAAATATTCAAATACTTATTCCAAATCTCATCAGTGACGATAAGATCAGATGATGAGCTGTGCAGTTAGGTCTTAGTTACTAACTTAGGTGGCGCTACAGTCCGTGGTAAACCTGGGCCTCAACCAACAAGCGTCTCCAGGTGGCACGGTCTTTGGCCAGCTGTTTCCAGCGCCGCACGCCCAGTTGGTTAAGGTCCCCTTCCACCTGCGTGCGCCACCGATGATGCGGCCGTCCTTCCGGGGTGGATTTGAAGACTCTTCGGGCCGGAGCTGCATTTTTCATGCGCTCTACATGGCCTAGCCATCTTAGACCCTGTATCCGTAGACGTCGTACCCTGCCGATGTCGCTGTACAACCCGTACAGTTCTTCGTTATATCTTCCCCTCCATAAACCTTTTGACCTAAGGGACAGTAGATAGTGCGCATAATTTTCCCCTCGAAACGACCAAAGGCATCTTCATCCGCTTTTGTTAAGGTCCAAGCCTCTGCACCGTAAAGGAGGACTGGGATGATCAAGGTCTTATATAGTGTCACCTTGGTTTTCCGAGAGAGGGCTCTACTTCTCAGTTGCCTCTTGAGCCCAAGGAAACAGCGGTTGGCAAGAGTGATTCTGCGTTTTATCTCAGCGCTGTTGTTATTGTCGCTGGTCATCAGTGCGCCAAGGTAGACGAGATCCTGACCACTTCAAAGTTATATCCGCCCATGGTGACGTTCTAGCCATTACGTCGGTGTTGTCCGGCTCTTTTAGATGAAAGCAGATATTTGGTTTTATCCTCATTAACCTTGAGACCCATCTTAGCTGCTTCTACCTCAATGCTTACAAAGACCTCACTGACGTCTCGCTGTGTCCGTCCAATGGTGTCAATGTCGTCGGCGTACGCAAGCAATTGCGTAGACTTGAAATAAATCGTACCTCTTGTGTTGGCCAGTGACTCTAACACGATCTTTTCAAGCACAATGTTGAAAAAGTTGCATGACAGCGCGTCACCTTGCCTAAATCCTTTTTTAACATCAAAGGTCTCGGTTTGCTCATTACCGACCTTAATGGAGCAGCGAGAATTCTCCATTGTCATCCTGCACAGTCGGACGAGTTTGGCAGGGATGTTAAAACTAGACATAACTTTGTACAGTTCATCTATATACACGCTGTCATATGCAGCCTTGAAATCGACGAAGAGGTGGTGAGTGTCGATTTGGTATTCTTGGGTCTTCTCCAAGATCTGCCGTAGCGTAAATATTTGGTATATTGTGGATTTACCTGGCCTCAAACCACACTGATAAGAGCCGATCAGGTTATCCACTTACCAGCTCATCTCTAGCCGCCTTAAGAAGCTCAGCAGACAGGCCGTCTGCGCCCGCGGCTTTATTAGACTTAAGTCTTGATATCGCTATTTTGATTTCGTCTAGGTCGGGTGGACTGAATTCTGTTACATTGTGGTCCACTACGAATGGCTCCTTCTGCCTGACAGCGGTATCTTGTCTATCATCGCCGTTATACAGTCTGCAGAAGTGGTTTTTCCAAATCCGCAGCTTCGACTGCGACTCTACTACCAGTTCTCCATTTTCATCCCTGTAAGCCGCCGCTCTGGCTTTGTAGCCACGGCATGTTCGTTTTACCCTATTGTTAAACTTACGGGCGTCATTCCTGCGGAAACATCTCTCCATCTCCTCGATCTCACGCTTTCCGTGCGCTCTCTTCTTTCTTCTGAAAAGCGTGTGTTCCTCTCTTCTCTTCTGCTCATAGATTTCGCGAGCAGCTCTCGTCCGTCGTTGCAGCATGGCTTTATATGCGTCATGTTTTGCTGCATGGGCTTGTTCGCATTATTCATCGAACCAGGGGTTTATAGGTGGTGGCGGTTTGAAACCCAGCACCTCTGAGGCAGCAGCGTCTCTGACGGCGCTCTAGAACTGCGCCCATTCCTGCTCTATTGTTTGTGCTACTGTGGGCGGATTTTGAGAGAGCTTGGAGAAGACACGATCGGCAAAGGTTCTGGCTGCTTCTTGCGATTGTAGCTTTCCGACGTCAAACTTATGTACGTTGTCCTACTCGACTCCTAAGCATTCTTGATATTCTCATTCGTACCTTGGCTACAACAAGGTAGTGGTCGGAGTCAATGTTCGCCCTTCGGAAGGTTCGTACGTCGAGAATACTGGAGTAGTGTCTGGCGTCAATCGTGATCAATCTGGTTGGTGGTCGATTGATCAAAAGACCGCTAGGTACCCTTGTGGATATTGAGGTGAGGGAATCGTGTGCTTGCTACAAGGAAGTTACGCCCCGTTAGGAAATCGATTGGCCGCTGAACAGAAACACCGTGAAAAACACGTTCGATGACAAGGCTGTTGTCTGGATTCGGTCCCGTGTCACCGGCCTCAGAGGCCAACACACTACCCATTGCGCCACGGAACTCTCGACGAATAGCACTTAATGACATTAAATCTGTCCAGAAAAGCGGATAGGCTTTCCGTTCTTGTTAACGTAGCGAGAATTCCGTTCGCGAATGAGGCTAAATATCTCGGGATGACTCTCGAGGCGAAATTAAAACGGAAGGCTCACGTTAGGAAAAAAGCATAACTAGCTTGAATGTAAATAAAAAGATATGTACTGGTTACTACGAAATGATTCTAAACTCAGTATACAAGCAAGTGCTATAACCAGTTTGGACTTATTGTATACAACTCTGGGGTTGCACCAAAGAAAAGTAATTGTACTACGAGCTGCCATCAATGCACCGTGGCATATTAGAAACGAGGATATCCACCGAGATCCGAGTATCGTAACTGAGGAATATGAAACGAAAAATGTCGCACGGAAACATTAACATCGACTTGAAGGCCACGTAATTAGCACTTCTTTTAATTACTCGACGAACAAAATGTATTGCGCCGTGTGCAGAGGACATAACATCTTAACTTAGGGCGATCAAATGGGAAAACATCGAGAACGGAATAGTGATAGATAAGTGGAATGACTTAGTTGCAATATACATAAATCCGTTTCCAACGGAGGTGTTTTTAGTGAGTAGAAATCTCTCCCTAGGGCGCCGTGGCGCAGTAGTTAGTGTGTTGGACTCTGACGCACGATGAGCGAGTTCGAATCCCGATAACACGAACGTTTATTTCGCGGCGTCCCTCCTCGGCGGAGTACTGGCAAAACCCCCCGTAGTATACTTGCCAAGAAAAAGCTTCTCAACTCACGCCGTTCGGAATCGGCATTAAACTGTAAGTTCCTTTCACCTGTGTGAAAAATAAATAAACCCTATTATGAGCATGAGCTTACGATCCTCATAGCGTCTTTAGAAGATTTTCACCTGCCCTCGTAAAAAAAATAAAAAAATAAAAAATATGCTGAACCGCTTACACTGCTTACATCAAGACTACTGCGTACCTTATGCGAAACTTAGACAAAACTAGGCAACCCACTTTCCTGGAAGCTGTTGAGATGGGATGGCCGATGGCGATTGCTATTGTCGGTGGACCTTTCTAAGACACTAAGTCTATGGTAGTAGCAAAGGTGTCTACATATGTAGCTTACAATTTATTTTCCCACTTCCGTACTTCACACGTTCTCGGTTAGTTGTTAGATTTGTTCTACCACCGCTACCTCTTCGCTTTGGTAAAAATAGAAAAAAATCCGAACGTACCATCAACATAAATCAAGCTCTGCGTCAACGTACAACCAACACCAGAACACTCCAAACCGGAATCAGCTATCGAATACACTGAAGTTGTCTTTGCCGCTGCGGGAAGTCATGCCCATCGAGACAAATCTTTACGTCCTCTCTCTCGTCTTTCTTTCAACTTTCAAAATGTATCACAAAACACGAAAGCACTTAACGCCTTAATAGCCATAAACCTAACCCTGTTTTGCAATTAATTCATATTGCCAGCAAAATACAATATTATGAACGAATACTAACGAAGGCATCTTCAGCTTGTACTCGTAGTAGGTAGTATCTCCTTTAACATTTTACATCAAACCATAAACCCAGAGAGTAGTAGACCACACAATGAGGCACACAGAGTACAAAGCACAAGTCAAGCCACCGCATTCGGTACATACAGACGAGTCTACATAAGTATATATTAACCGCAAAGCATCAGCAGCGCAGCGTCAGATACAAAACCCGTTGAATGCTTGTACCTGTGTTTAAGTTACGGTTTTCTGCAACATTACAAAATTTTATAACATCCATGCTAAATGAAAAGCCAAAATTCATTTCACGTAGTAAACGTAAAACGAGTGTTAATTGTCGACGCTAAATGGTTGTGCACGAAAACTTTACTCATCCGCAAAGGAAACAAATCAAACCTATGAGCTACATAGATACGAATATGTACATATTGTATGTTCATACGAGGGAATATAGGGAGATGCATTTGAATAGTTTGAACAATTCGTCGACATTTCACAAAACACAATAATCGTTTGTGGGAGGTTGTGACAGTCAAACACAAAAGACCAAACAATCCATTATCAGATGGTGTGTCAGGCCGGTCTGGAATATGTATGATAATGATTCCAGGTCATAAAACAGCAAAGTATCGCACTTCCACTGGCTTATACGATGCAACGGTAGAGACAGAGCATCAATTACACTGAGTGAGAGTTTGTTGGACGAGATTCTGGGATTTTAAGTACGCACGTGGCCGTGAATCCCATGGATCTCAGATATCCACATCCATCGCGTGTAGTTGTCGACTTTGCCTTATCCAAAGGAGGGACAAGAAAAAGAAAAAAAAATAAGAAGCTAACCATGCATGTACATACATACATACATACATACATACATATGTACATACATACATATGTATATAACTCGCGTACATGGGGTGATTAGTTGCTACAGCTTTAATGCCTCTGGGATTCGGTGCACGTTGAAATTAATGGCCAATTCGAATCGACAGAAAAGAAGTATTTGATTAGATATCCACCCTTGTTCGATGATGTATTCGGCCGTACGTCCATTTCATCCCCCTTATTTCGCATTATGTGTTTGTGTAATTTTGAAATAATTACATTGTATTCGAGAGAGAGGCTACATACCTTGGATGGATATAATTAAAATTGATTGGAAGCGATGTTTTCAGTCAGCATTTTGTTCGTGTGGCCAGGCTTTTGTTGTCCGAGACATTTGATTTGCTCCTCAAATAAATGATAAGAGCTTTGTGTTGTGTTATGGTATTTGTGAGGTAAATGCTGGGGTAATTGGTAATTTATTGCCGTGTTGGCCGTTTCCGAGCGATTATATATTTCTTATGGTGATTTTGATTAAATGCCATTTTGGTATTTTCTTTGTAGTCGTTGAGATGATCAATATGGTGTATGTACATATGCTTGAGTGAAAGGCAGTCCCTGATAGGACCACTCGTTTACCCTTGAACAACTTGTACTAGCGTAATTGCAGTTGACACACTTCATTACCATTAGCAGCCATCGTACCGGTCTCAGACTCCTTTTTAGTTCCATCAATCTCAACATCTTGTCCCTTGATCCAATGCGATGGAGTTCTCAGTACAGCGGGCAAACTAACCACGATTTGCATGACTATTGACTGTGGTTGTTTTCTTCTATGTAGTCCCACGGAGTTAGAATCGAAGATCATTTATTCTGCATAGTGTTACCCCTAATAGGTTGAGTCCTTAAAGGCCTGTCTAAATCAATGTCACATGCAGCTCGTTATTTAAGAGCCAAAACATCTACGCCATATATGAAAACCGATCTCATAATTGCCTCTTGGGTCCAACGAAGAAACAGTTGGGGAAGAATCAGACATCTGTCGATTCTGTTGCCTTCGCCGCTTATTACTAGTAAGCAAAAGTAGATAAGGCAGTTGCATGCTACTTTGAAATGAATTTTCCCTACTAACCTAGCACAACTTAGTGAAAGCAGTCTTTATTTCCAAAATAGTAAAAGAGGACTGCTCACTTGCCAAGAGTTTTAGACCAATTAGTCCAACATCCTTCCTGCTGAAAAGCATGGAGAGACTGATAGAGATGCACGTGCGCAAAGTTGCCCTTCGAATGCATCCTATTTCGGGGTGGCCGTGGTGCAGTGGTTAACACCATCAACCTTCAAGTGGAAGGTCTATAGTTCAAATTCATTTCATAGGCAAGAAAAAGCAATTCCTATACGGAAAAAAGTATGCAACACAGTTGCGAATGGAAAGCGACCAAACCTACTGCTGCAGGCATAACACTCAAAGTACATATGTATATGGTCAATTGAAATTCATCCTCTGCTTATGCAATATTAACACCAACGGCGCATGAACGAATGTGAATTATAACCAACGCGAAATTTGGTCGGAGCTCGTCCTATCTAGGACAAACCACCCCTGAGAGTAGTGAACGAACATCTACGACCCAAACCACTGCACTCCGTTAAGGTTGTGTGTGAACCTGGGCGAAACTCTCCCTCTCCCTGTTACCTTCGCTCGCAGAACGTTCAAAACGTTATAAGGCCTTAGCTTTGAGTGCGGGTGTAACTATAAAATAAAAAAAAAAAAAAAAAAAAACATGTTTATCAGCACGGAAAATCCTGCGAGACTGCGCTTCATAATCTACTTGGGAGAATTGATTGCGCGCTCGAAAGGAAAGAGTACGCGCAACGCAGATAACGCAACTTTCGACAGCATGTGCAACGCTGACAGACGTTATGGCGTAGATGAAGCACTGGTCTTGGTCTTGTGCACAAGACATTGACTGCTAATTCAGGCCTCGACCAGTATATCAAATCCGGCGTAAACAGGGGCCGCCCGCAAGGTGGCGTCCTGTCTCCGCTGTTATGGTGCATGGTTATCAACTCTCTGCTTGATGCTCTCAATGTCTCTGGAATCTATTCCCAGGCCTATGAGGATGATGTCGCCGTTCTTTTCGTCGGCTCATGCTGAATGTGATCGATGAATGCTGTACCAGAAATGGGCTGTCGGTTATGCTTGTTAAGACCGATGTCGTTCTCTTCACGAAAAGGAAGGAAAGTACTTACCTAACTCAGCTGGTACTAAAACGCACTTCCATCCCGGTATCCAAGGAAACTGAGTGTCTAGGAGTAATCTTAGATAGCAAGCTTCTTTGGTCAAATCATGTTGAGTTAAATACTACCAAAGCGCTGTCAGCTTTCTAGCAATGCAAAGGAGCTTTTGGCAAAACATGGTTTTATCGTCGGCAAATGTCCTCTGGATCTACATGGCAATGATAAGACCTGTAATCTCATATACATCGGTTGTCTGGTGGAACAGACTAACGCGTAAACACGTCGTAGCCTCATTCACCAAACTCCAAAGAACGGTTAGTCTCAGGTGTACAGGGGCTTTCCCCAGTACGACAGGCGCTGCTCTAGATGCTATGATGAACCTTCCACCTCTTGGTATATTTATCAGAGTGTGTGCTCTGAAAGCCATGTGAAGATAAATGGGTTTTGGTACAATTCGCATAGGAATAACAGTGTACTTGCGCAAGAATTGTCCTGCGACCCCTGTCTCATGGACATGCCTTCTGACGCATTGACACCACACGGATGGCTCCAGGTCTGGGCGGGGATCCGGTGCTGGAATCTTCTTTGAGCGCGAAAACATCCGACTGCACTTTTCGTTAGGAAGATATGCATCTATCTTCCAATTAGAGATATACATACGCAATCCTAATGGCCACGCACTATGTTGTGTAGCACAGATGGAGGGGAAAAAGCATATGCGTCTGCAGTGACAGCCAAGTTGCACTCAAAGCTGTGTCCAACCCCCTAACTAGCCCCAAATTAGTGCATGAACTCAAGTAAGTCTTGAATAGAGTCGGTAGACTAAATTCATTAAGGCTTGTATGGGTTCCAAGCCACTCTGGGATCCCAAGAAATGAGATCTCTAATGAACTCGCCAGAATGAGTTCAGAGGAGAGCTTCTCAGGACGTGAACTCGCTCTATGTTTACCTGCATCCACGGCAAGTTCTGACATTAACGATTGGGTGTTTAATGCACACAACCATAGATGGAAGAATTATCCAGGTTGCAGGATGACTAAGTGCGTATGCCATGATGTATGCAAGAAATCCGCAGCATTCCTCCTGTCTTCAAGCGGGAGTCATTAAGGGCCATTACACTTTTGCTAAGCACCTCTGCGTGCTTAGCATCAGTGAGACGCCTACCTGTGCTGCATGTTGCGAGGTAGATGACACTGCAGAGCATTTTCTCTATGACTGTTCCGCCTTTACTCGCACACGGTGGCGCACCCTTGGCGCCGACGACATGGCGTGTGCCGAACCTCTTAGCTCTACGTCACTGAATCTCCTTCTCATTTTTCTCCCGAAAACGGGAAAAAAGACATAAATGTAAGGTCTGGAGTACTACGGACCAATATTTGCGTCTGAGTGCTCCAACAGATAGCAGAAGCCTTCAACAAAAATAAAAAGCAAAAGTAGAGCAATCTAAACGTACTTGAGAAATTAAACGACTAATGGCAATCCATTGCGTCCGAAATCTTCGTGCATGTACATATCATTGTGTTCCTCTAATTACGTCATTGTCATCTGTAGATACATATGCCTCGTACATCGAATATGTTTTTGAAAGTCGCGGTTAGCTCCTTATTATCCCGTTCACATGCAGAATCTGAACTGACACGGCGGAGTCGAAAGATTGAATAGTTCAAATGTACATACATACATAGATGTAGGGGAGACTTCACACATCCAGGTTAATGAGCATGTTTCTAACTCACTCCAACTAACTCACTTTTTGAACTCAACTCACGACTCATATGAATTTCAACTCGAGTTTAAAGCGAACTCATAGAACATAGTCATTTCTATGGATATGTTCAGATGTGGCTTTATGGTCAACATGAAAGTTCCCAATATTCTCCAAAATCCTATTAAAAACCTCTTGGACTGCTCAAGTGCGGTATCAAATCTTCACTCAATACGATAGAGAAGATTTAGTTAAAGTTTACACGCTTATAAGGGACTCCCCCTTTTATGAACTGGGCAAACCATGCTGTGAATTCATTCAGCGACCATATTTTGCATATTAATTGGTGTATACCCGTAATCTGAGATTGTTTTGTACAGACATAGTAACCCAAGAGGAAGTCCGAATTTATTAGACTTCAGGTTCATTCCGGTTATGAACGTCTTTTAAGTCGGATGGTCGGATTCTCTTTCAGCTATCCTGCTGAGGAACGAACTTTCGGACTGTCATCGTTCTCAATATTTCTTCTCTCTTTTTTCTCTCTTCCCCTTTATTTATCTGGCTCACAGTGCGGTATGCCGCTGGGAGGACGGCACAATGTCGAAGTAAATTAAGAAGGCCGTTAATGACGACAATTTAGAGTGAACTTAAGTATGTACTGTTGCCTGAAAGCCCTGTGGAGCAGTGTGTTGGGACCTGACGCCGATGACGTCTAGAATTAATTTTAATTCCACTTAGGCTCTAAAGTAGATACATACATATGTACATATATTGACATATTTAACTGAACTCTAAATGAAACCTGGTCGAAGCTCTCCTTACTTTTTTTAGTAAGTAACTAAGTGCTACTTGGTCTAACCTAGTCTGATCCTGGACTACCTTCAGCTCAGAGGCTCCGACAGCTCAAAAATCAATTGTCGGGTGTCTTCCTGGACTAATCCTAATCCTAATCTTAGCTATGATCCAGGCGTAACACTAATATTTTTTTGTAGGTACGCTAATGTGGTGTCTTAGTTCAGACACAGAATCTCTCTCGCCAGCGAGGTACTGAAAGACTCCTTGTAATACGGTTGCCAGGAAAGTTTCCTGAAATTAGCCGTTCAGGGTTGGCAATGAAGAAAAAGTTGTAAATCCTTCACAAAATAGGTGATATAGGTGATATAGGTCCTGGACTTTTATTCGAACAGATTTTTTTATTTTTTTTTTTAATTAAGGGGCTAGTGCTAACAAATAGCACGAGGCTGATAAGACGAGGAGCTTCTCCACTTCCCTAATGAAATTGAGAATGATCCCCTCAGGAGTCATAACTTCACTGAGAAGGTTACGCTTCCTAAGATGGCAAGGAGCAGCACACTCACATAGTATGTGCCCTGCAGTTTCTTCGTCCTCAAGACAGAGTCGACACTCTGTTTCAGACGAGAGGTTAATTGTATTGAGATGCTATCTCGGACCATGGTATCTCGTAAGGTAGCTGACAAACTTTCTGATATCTACTCTATTGAGTTTGGGTATATGAGAAGAGGCGATCAATTGGAGCAAACCCTTAACTGCTATAAAGCAGATATAACCGCGATTCAAGAAGTGCGATGGGATGGACCAGGCAAGGGACATCTACTACGGGAACTGCTACAAGGAGAACAAACAGCGCCTATTCGGGTGCGGATTCGTTATTCGAGGAAGATTCCGACAAAAAGTCTTAGCTTCCGGGATGTAAGCGAACGCCTCATAACAATCCGCATCAAAGCTAAATTTGGAAACATTAGCTTAATATGCGCTCACGCCCCAACGGAAGAAAAGGACGATCGACTCAAAGAAGAATTCTACGATCTTCTAGATAGAACCTATGCCCAATGTCCCAGCTACGACACAAAAATAGTTCTAAGAGATTTTAATGGAAAATTGGGTGGAGAGGACATATTTGAGTCGATCATAGGAAAGCATAGCCTCCATAACACCGCTTCCGACAACGGACTTAGGCTAACCTCCTTGTAGCAAGCACACGATTCCCCCATCTCAACATCCACAAGGGTACCTGGCAGTCTTTTGATCAAAAAATCACACGACAGCGCATCGCCCTGTCTAAATCCTTTTTTGACTTCGATACTATCGGTCAGTTCTGCACTGTTTCGGATGGAGCAGCGAGCATTCTCCAGAGTTATCCTGCAAAGTCTGGCGAGCTGATTTCGAAAGTAAATATGGCGTTATATTGCTGGTCTCTAATTACGCTGTCATATGCGGCCTTGAAGTCGACGAATAGATGGTGAGTTTCGACTTGAAATTCATTGGTTTTCTCCAGGATCTGCCGTAGTATGAATATTTGATCGATGGTGGACTTCTCTGGCCTGAAGCCACACTGATAAGGACATATCAGCTTGTTTACGACCGGCTTCAGGCGTTCACACAAAACGGCAGCGAAGATCTTGTATGCGACATTAAGGAGACTTATTCCTCTATAGTTGGCGCAGTCCAAGGGATCTCCTTTTTTGGGGATCGGGCAATCAATGCTGAGACTCCATTCCTCGGGCATGCTTTCCTCTGACCATATCTTACAGATGAGCCGGTGCATGCTCCTAACCAGCTCACCGCCAGCCGCTTTGAAGAGCTCAGCAGCCAATCCATCTGCGTCAGCAGCTTTATTCGACTTGAGTTTCGACATGGCAATCTCAACTTCGTCGAGGTCAGGGGGACGGAATACTCTGCGATCTTCGTCATTGAGAAATGGATCATTCTGCCTGACGGCGGTATGTTGGCTGTCATCGCCGTCATACAGTCTGCAGAAGTGGTATTTCCAAATTCCAGGAATCGACTGCGATTCTACTACTAGGTGTCCGTTCTCATCCTTACAGGTCTCCGTTCGAGCTTTATAGCCGTGAGACATTCGTTTTATCCGTTGATACAATCTTCGAACGTCGTGCCTGCAGTAGCACCTCTCGAAGTTTTCAATCGCCCGGACAGGTAGCAATAAAGTGTCAAATGTTCTTGTCCTCATTACAGTTACAAAGCGTACAGGTAGCATTGACATCAGATCGATGTGGCATATAATTAATCTCAGGAGTTCGGTTCTAGCCTGAAATATTATTCTTATTTGAAAAGTTCTAAAATAGTTATTGGGCCCTAGTGTATGGTTCAGAACTTTATATGTAGATATGCCACGAGGAGGATTGAGCTCTATTTATACAGTCTTTATATTATGTGAGCATGCGAGCTCATTCCATTCTTTGAAAGGTGGTAGGTTATTTGAGAAGCCTCTTCGGAAGACTATTGTTTGGCCTGCCCATCACATTAATCACATAGTCCGCAATTGCTTTTAAGTTCACGAGCTAGATTTGAAGGAGCCCAGATTCAACATACATATGTAGATGGCATATGAGGGAGTAGTTGGTTGGAGTTTAAAGGACTAAAACCATATTAACCATGATCATAGTATTAAGAGAGCAGTAATTTCTAAAGCGGAAATGACAGCGAGTAGTGGAAATAACATTTCCACATTTTTCCAAAGAAAAAATATGTTTGGACTAGTTGAAATTTGTATCCATGGAGATACCAAGATACTTAAAACTATCAACACTTTTAATCGTGAAGCAGTCATTACTGCAGTCAGCGTTTCCAACGTCGCAGACAGGCAGGAAGAGAAAGGCACAGATTTCGATTGAAATCACCGCTCTTTCCACATTGGAATCTGTGCAAAGGTTCTTAGAAAGCTCTGAGCCTGGACCAGTGGCCAGCGGATTTAGCAGCAGGCTAAGTAGGCTTAAGCCTCGGGCGGCAAATTTGAATACCGATTTATTTTTAGTCATTTTCGAAATCGAAAGATTTCTGTAAGACGGTTTTCTAATGTGTAGATATCTCTCTAGAAGTCCACAAAACGCCTTTCCGATGGCTTTTCACTCTTCACTTTCATTGTACATTCAACTTCTATATTCTACGGTAAAACACCCAGTTCACGGCCCCAACCCAAAATCGGCCGTTGCCCACACTTTCTATGAGTGAAATGAGAGCGAAATTGCGGAAAATATATTTCCAGCGCTTCCCACTCCCACTTCGTACTCATACAAGTCCGACTACTTTGGAAACAATCAGGGATGATTGTACCGAAAAGCTTCTGGAAACGGCGTTAATGGTTGTTGTGTGGAATGTTGTTTTGGAAAGAATAAACCAAGTGAATGTACAAGAAATGCAGCAAGATTCAGAGCTCGACTGTCCGATGTCAGAAAGCTGCACCAGCCCATCAGGAGGAGGTTCGACATTGGGCGCCTGAGCTCACCGGAGGTTGCCAGAGTCTACAGGGAGCAGCTGAGCGAAAGACTCTACGGTATGCCTACGTCGAACACAAATGCCAATAATATGTGGCCGCATTGCCGCTCAGCCATTCAGGAAGTAGCCGAAGCCACCTTAGGATACCTACCACCCCCGACAAGAAACCCGTGGTATGATGGCGATTGTGAGCAGGAAAAGGCAGCAACCGACGAGGCGTACCAAAAGGTGCTGCAGAGGAAAACCAGGAAAGCGCAAGAAGAGTACCGAGCCAGAAGAAGGGAGGAGAAAAAACTACTGCGACAAAAGAAAAGAATCTTCGCAGCCTCCCAGCTCAAGGATATCGAGGAGTCTAGGCATAAACATAAAATACGAGCCTTTTACGAGAAAGCCAAAGGCCTTGCAGGAGGCTTCAAAAAGGGCACTCTGGCTCTTCGAAACTGCGAGGGTAATCTTGCTACCGACCCGCAGGGAATACTGGATGTATTTAAGCAGCCCTTCCAGCAGCTGCTTAACGAGCATGACCAAGAGAGAGTGGTAGGTAGGGAAATCCCAACTCCAGCCGCTGAAGTAGTCCTCCCACCTAGCATCGAAGAAGTCGGCACAGCTATTCAGAAGCTGAAAAACAACAAGGCCGCAGGCTCAGATGGCTTGCTATCCGAGCTCTTCAAGGCTGGCGGCAATGTTCTGGTAGGGAGCATGCACCAGATCATCTGCAGAATTTGGGAAGATGGAAGCATGCCCGACGACTGGAATACCAGCTCTATATGCCCCATCCACAAAACAGGCGATCCTTCCTCTTGCAAGAACTATAGAGGTATATCCCTGCTCAATGTCGCATACAAGATCCTCTCCTGCGTATTTCGTGAACGTCTAAAACCATTTTGCACCGCACTAATCGGCAGCTACCAGTGCGGCTTCCGGCCCGGCAAATCAACTATAGACCAAATTTTCACACTTCGACAAATCCTGGAAAAGACCAACGAGTTTCGAATCGATACACACCATCTTTTCATTGATTTCAAAGCCGCATACGACAGCATTCATCGTGAAGAACTGTTTGGAGCGATGGCCGAATTCGGGATCCCGGGAGAACTGATCCAGTTGTGTCGCGCCACGCTAAAAACACGCGATGCACCGTGCAACTCGGTTCTAGAACCTCGGAACCATTCGAAACATGCACCGGATTTCGGCAAGGAGGTGCGCTGTCATGTGACCTCTTCAACCTGGTGCTGGAGCATATAGTGCGACGGGCAGGCGTCAACAGGGATGCTAGGATACGCGGATGATGTCGACATCATCGCTTGTTCTCGCCGTGGCATTGTGGAAGCATTCGCGGCGATTGAAGAACAGGCGAAACGAGTTGGTCTTAAAATCAAGGACAACACGAAATTCATGCTATCAAGCAAAAACCAATCCGTCGCTCACCACCTGGCACAAAACATAACAATTGACAGCTACAATTTCGAGGTAGTTAAGGAGTTTGTCTACCTCGGGGCAAACGTAAACCCCACAAATGACACCACAGTGGAGATCCGGCGTAGAATCGCCCTTGGCAACCGCTGCTACTTCGGCTTGTCCAAACAACTGGGGTCAAAACTCCTCACTCGAAAGACCAAAGTCATGCTTTACAAAACGCTCATTCTGCCAGTCTTGCTGTACGGAGCCGAAAGCTGGACGATAAGCAGGACAGCGGAGCTGATTTTGAGTTCTTTCGAAAGAAAAATTCTGCGCCGGATATTTGGTCCTGTCTGTGAGGATGGTGAATGGAGAAGAAGACACAACCGCGAACTCCACGAGCTGTACCAAGATGTGGATGTAGTCCGGAAGGCAAGGACCCGTCGACTACACTGGCTCGGCCACATCGAGCGCATGGACATCAATGCTCCAGCTAAGAGGGTCTTCGACTCTGAGCCTCTTGGTTCGAGAAGAAGAGGAAGACCGTACCTCCGGTATAAAGCCCAAGATAGCGGATGTAAGACATCTTAGTCTTGACAACTGGAAGCAGCGTGCCGGGGACCGTCAAGGATGGAAGGCAGCTATAGCTCAGGCTCAGATCCTCCATGGATCGCTGGCCTGATAAGAAGAAGAAGAAGAAGAAGAGAGAATGTACAAATTGAGGCTTCTACCGTAAATTTGATTACTATAGCCGATCTTTATAAACCTCTTCGCAAATTTTTCGTAGATCAACGAGAAGATTTCAAGTATTTCGAAGAAAAGGCGATGGAATTAAGCGTGTCGAAGCAGTACACAAAAGACAGGGGAAAAAGATAACCGAACAGAAAGAAAAATTGTAATGTTGTCTCTCGTTGGGCGCCAGTATAATGTCCCACGTTGGGCGTCAGTGTAATATTGTAGTTGGTCTAGGTGATACCCCTGTTGGATGCCAGTGTAATGTACCACACGTTGACTGTAATGACAATCTCTATAAGCGATGGGCGCCAATGTACTGAGCGTGTATTGGATTCCTCTGATGGGTGCCACTGTAATCGACCACTATTGGTTGTGTGCAAAAATAATGGGGGAGTGGTGGAGAGGGAAAGTGAGACAAGTGTTCTCTCGGGATAAATTGGTGTTTCGCCCTTGAGACAGGGCGCCACCGGTGTACCGTGGCTTTGATTTACTCTCCACCGCGATGAATGCTGTCCCGAGACCGCGGCAGACGCTGAACGGGTAGTAAAGCAAAGGTAAATAAAATAATATTAAAACCCAAAAGGTGGGTGTGGCCAGGAGAAATAAAACACTTGGGCTTCGTAGTGAAAATTACACAAAATTTCTTTCCTAAAAAAAATTTTGCTTCGAAACACAGATTTGACCTAGTTAAGACTAGGTGCTCTTATTTAAGCGGCTGAAGGCATGAACATTGGCGGTGGAGAATCCGACCGTCGAATGTAACACCAAAACACACTTAAAAAACCAAAAGCTAGTGCTAGTGCTAGCGCTAGTGCCCAAGTGCGCTGCGAAGTGCCTAAACCTAAGTGACTTTGCACTGTCATAAGCTCGGCTTTTATATAGTTCGGCGGTGGTTACAATTTCGACCGCATTCCGTTACTGTTTGTATTTTTTATGATGAAAAGCCCGATGAAGAAATGAAAATGACCGCGAGTGATACTTTCATTGGTAGACTCGTATCTGAATTAGAAAAAAGACAGAAGACCTACAACAAGTTCAACGAAAAGTTTTAATTTTTGACCAAAATGAGTGAATTGTCATCATCAACCCTTACAAAAAAAGCTCTCGCCTTGGAAGAAATATATTCTTGTGATTTAGAGACCGACTTAGTTCAAGAACAAATAGCCTCTCTGGTAGACTCTTCAGCCCGGACAGGGTCAAATGGGCAATTGGTTCATTTAAACCCTACAAGGCCCCAGGCAAGGACGGTGTCTTTCCTGCGATCTTACAGATAGGCTTGAATACAATTCTATCACCACTGATAGTTCTTTTTAGATCTTGCTTCAACCTGGGATACATACCCCAAATTTGGAGAGATGTCAATCTCGTCTTCATCCCCAAGATTCGGAACCCAAGGTGAGCAACCTAAATCCTATCGCCCTATCAGTCTGACTTCTTTCTTTCCAAAAACAATGGAGAAACTGATAGGGCTTCATATTAGCGGTATCTTGGAATATCAGACTCCTCTGCATCCCAACCAGTATGCAGATCGCAAAGAGCGATCTACCGGGAATGCACTACACCACTTGGTGACGCGCATTGAAAATAGTTTCACACAAAAGATCGCAATCTGCGCCTTCCTCGATATAGAGAGAGCCTTCGATAATACTGGCTATGATTCGATCACGACTGCACTATCCTGCAAGGGTGTGGACCATCCCACTAACCACTGGATTAGGGCGATGCTAAATAGCCGTATCATATCAGCCACATGCGGAGAGGTCTCAGTGACAGTATCGGCGGCTAGAGGATGCCCACAAGAGGGAGTCCTTGTTAGGGCAAGCTAACCACTTGGGGCTACGAGGTCATCGGATATGCTGATGACCTAGTAGTCATTGTTACGGGTAAGTACGAGATCACTGCCTGTGAGCGCATGCTGATTGCGCTCCAACTTATCTCTGACTGGTGTGGCAGAGAGGGTTTATCTATTAACCCAAATAAGACGATCTCAGTCTCATTTACAAAGAGGAGAAAGGTACAATCCTGCTCAGTTTTTCTAACACATAGAATTTTCAGAGGTATTAACCTAGATCGCAGACTCAACTGGAACTCCAACATGAAAAATAAACTCGTGAAAGCGACTAAGGCCATGTGGGCCTGCCGACGCAACTACGGTAAAACCTAGGGACTTAAACCTAGGGGAGTCCACTGGTTATATACGGCGATAGTAAGACCTATCGTCACCTATGGGTCCACCGTATGGTGGACAAAAATTGAGCAAAAAACTACAATTGTTAAGCTTCAACGCCTTCAGAGACTAGTTGTCTGGGCATCACAGGCGCTATGCCAACCTGCCCCGCGGCAGCCCAAGAAGCACTCATTGGACTCACTCCACTGCACCTTTTATCAAAAAGGTGGCATTACGCAGTGCAATCAGAATTCTCTGCTCGGGAGCAAACATGCCATGTAGACCCGTGGGCCACATATCCATATTACAACACCTTCCCGAGCTAGGAAGTACTACGGTCTCGGACGCATTGTCACACACCTTCACCTTTGACAAAAGATTTGGGATACTGATCCCAAATCGCTCAGAATGGGAAAACAGTGATCCCCTGCTAAATGTCAAAGGCCTTAGGTGGTACACGGATAGCTCCAAGATGGCTTCCGGCGTTGGCGCCGGCATCTTTGGACCAAAACGCAAGATCTCGAATGCCCTGGGAATAAGTCCCAGCATCTTCCAAGCAGAGCTACATGCCATCCTAACATGCGTCAATCTAAATCTCGAGACTGGCATTAGAAGAGTAACCATCAACATACTCTCTGATAGCCAAGCAGCGCTTAAGGCGCTGGGTTCGTACAGTACGAACTCAAAAGACGTCAAGGAATGCCATGACGCCCTACAAGACCTCGCCAAAAGAAACAATGTTAAACTTTGGTGGGTGCCAGGACGTAAAGGCATCAAGGGCAATGAAATTGCCGACCAACTTGCCAGCAAAGGTTCTTCTTAGACAAGTGGGAAAAATTGCACCACTTGTCCTTTTGGAACCGCGTTCGGGGACTCCGTCAATCTAAACGACTTATACGACCCCTGAACAAACCCTCTAGTGACATACTCAAACTCAATAGGGTGGATATCAGAAGACTAGTCAGCTACCTAACAGGACACTGCGGTCTGAGATATCATCTAAACGAAATTAGCCTCTCGTCCGAAACTGAGTGTCGACTCTGTCTCGAGGGCGAAGAGACGGCGGAACACATACTGTGTGAGTGTGCTGCTCTCTGCCATCATAGGAAGCGTATCCTTCTTCGTGAAGTTATGACTCCTGAGGGGATCACCTTGGCTCCTACGAGAAGCATTCTCAACTTTATTATAGTTCAAGAATGCATTTATTTTCAAAGCCACATTTCTTCGGAAAGAATTTCGGTTAAACCAAATTCTGAATCATTGGAAAGTTGATCTTCGTTTCTGCGAAAACAGAATTTTCAGAACGTTTATCCTAACTTGGGCATAGCTCTTCGTATGGCATTATGTACTCCAGCGATAAATTGTTCGGGTGAGAGAAGCTTTTCTTGTCTAAAAAGGGTAAAAAATTATCTGAGATCGACCTTAAGTCAAGAAAAATTAGAAGCTTTAGCTCCTTTGTGTATAGAGTCAGAATTAATGAATGAAGAATGGCACTTACGACGACATTATCGATGGTCTTGCGACAAAAAATCGCGCAAAAAGGTATTGTAAGAAACTTTAATAAGTTAATGTGTCAATGAGCCCATGGTCAAGACCAAGATGTTTTACATCCGCGATTACTTGGTCTTTATACCGGAGGTTCGGTCTTCCTCTTCTTCTCGAACCAAGAGGCTCGGAGTCGAAGACCCTCTTAGCTGAAGCATTGATGTCCATGCGCTCGATGTGGCCAGTGTAGTCGACGGATCCTTGCCTTCCGGACTACATCCACATCTTGGTACAGCTCGTGGAGTTCGCGGTTGTGTCTTCTTCTCCATTCACCATCCTCACAGACAGGACCAAATATCCGGCGCAGAATTTTTCTTTCGAAAGAACTCAAAATCAGCTCCGCTGTCCTGCTTATCGTCCAGCTTTCGGCTCCGTACAGCAAGACTAGCAGTATGAGCGTTTTGTAAAGCATGACTTTGGTCATTCGAGTGAAGAGTTTTGACCCCAGTTGTTTGGATAAGCCGAAGTAGAAGCGGTTGCCAAGGGCGGTTCTATGCCGCATCTCCACTGTGGTGTCATTTGTGGAATTTACGTTTGCCCCGAGGTAGACAAACTCCTTAACTACCTCGAAATTTTAGCTGTCAATTGTTATATTTTGTGCCAGGTGGTGAGCGACGGATTGGTTTTTGCTTGATAGCATGAATTTCGTGTTGTCCTTGATTTTAAGACCAACTCGTTTCGCCTGTTCTTCAATCGCCGTGAATGCTTCCACAATGCCACGGCGAGAACAAGCGATGATGTCGACATCATCAGCGTATCCTAGCATCCCTGTTGACGCCTGCCCGTCGCACTATCTGCTCCAGCACCAGGTTGAAGAAGTCACATGACAGCGCATCTCCTTGCTGAAGTCCGGTGCATGTTTCGAATGGTTCCGAGGTCCTAGAACCGAGTGTTTTTTAGCGTGGCGCGACACAACTGGATCAGTTTTCCCGGGATCCCGAATTCGGCCATCGCTCCAAACAGTTCTTCACGATGAATGCTGTCGTATGCGGCTTTGAAATCAATGAAAAAATGGTGTGTATCGATTCGAAACTCGTTGGTCTTTTCCAGGATTTGTCGAAGTGTGAAAATTTGGTCTATAGTTGATTTGCCGTGCCGGAAGCCGCACTGGTAGCTGCCGATTAGTGTGGTGCAAAATGGTTTTAGACGTTCACACAATACGCTGGACAGGATCTTGTATGCGACATTAAGCAGGGATATACCTCTATAGTTCTTGCAAGAGGTAGGATCGCCTTTTTTGTGGATGGGGCATATAGAGCTGGTATTACAGTCGTCGGGCATGCTTTCATCTTCCCAAATTCTGCAGATGATCTGGTGCATGCTCCCTACCAGAACATTGCCGCCAGCCTTGAAGAGCTCGGATGGCAAGCCATCTGAGCCTGCGGCCTTGTTGTTTTTCAGCTTCTGAATAGCTGTGCCGACTTCTTCGGTGCTAGGTGGGAGGACTACTTCAGCGGCTGGAGTTGGGATTTCCTCGGTCCCTACCACTCTCTCTTGGTCATGCTCGTTAAGCAGCTGCTGGGTATGCTGCTTAAATATATCCACTATTCCCTGCGGGTCGGTGACAAGATTTCCCTCGCAGTTTCGAAGAGCCTGGGTGCCCTTTTTGAAGCCTCCTGCAAGGCCTTTGGCTTTCTTGTAAAAGGCTCGTGTTTTATGTTTATCCCTAGACTCCTCGATATCCTTGAGCTGGGAGGCTGCGAAGATTCTTTCCTTTTGTCGCAGTAGTTTTTTCTCCTCCCTTCTTCTGGCTCGGTACTCTTCTTGCGCTGCCCTTGTTTTCCTCTGCAGCGCCTTTTGGTACGTCTCGTCGGTTGCTGCCTTTTTCTGCTCACAATCGCCATCATACCACGGGTTTCTTGTCGGAGGTGGTAGGTATCCTAAGGTGCTTTCGGCTACTTCCTGAATGGCTGAGCGGCAATGCAGCCACATATTATTGGAATTTGTATTTGACGTAGGCATACCGTAGATTCCTTCGCTCAGCTAGCAACCTCCGGTGTGCTCAGGCGCCCAATGTCGAACCTCCTCCTGATGGGCTGGTGCAGCTTTCTGACATTGGACAGTCAAGCTCTGAATCATGCTGCTACGAGGAAGTGGTCAGAGTCGACATTTGCGCCTCTGAATGTTCGTACATCCAGGATGTTTGACGAGTGCCTTGTGTCAATGAGCACTTGGTCGAATTGGTTGGCGGTTCGACCGTCCGGAGATCGCCAGTTTGCTGTGTGGATTTGCTTGCGAGGGAATCTTGTGCTACTTATCACCGCATTACGAGCTGTCGCAAAGTCCGTGAGTCGGAAGCCCTTATCTGTTGTTGTATCGTGGAGGTTGTGCTTTCCGATCCCTCCGCCAGGATGTTCTCCGGAACCGATTTTGGCGTTGAAGTCCCCGAGCACGATTTTTACATCGTACTCCGGACAAGCTCCGTAGGCGTTGTCCAGGAGGTCATAGAAGTCCTCCTTGATAGGGTCTTCAGCCTCGTCGGTAGGGGCGTGTGCATATATAAGGCTGATGTTATAAAATCTGCCTCTGATGCGGATCACAGACAGGCGATCACTTATATGTTTAAAGTCGATGACCTTCGACCTTAACCGCTTTCCCACGACAAATCCGCATCCCAGTAAGTGCAACCTTTTGTGACAGCTGTAATAAATGTCGCAATTTTTCTTCCTAATCATACCGTTTCCTATCCAGCGTATTTCCTGGACCGCAGTAATATCCGCCTTGTACTGCGTGACGATTCCTTCTAGTTTATGAGCAGCTCCTGGAGTGTACAGCGTTCTGACATTCCAGGAGCATACTCGCAAATCGTGTTCCTTTTTCGTGCGTTGTCGTCGTCGAGTATCCGTCCGTGTATCCGAGGCGTCTGCGTCATTCATAACTGTTCTTTCTTTTTACGTGGGCGGATTGTTAGCCCGCCGCACAACCGCCATTCTGGTCGGGGTTTTGTCGCTGCATACGTTTGTTCACCTCCCAACGGTTATTGAAGAGGCTGTCCAGAGGGCGCCGCGAGGAGGCCGTATGTCAACTTGACCCGGGCATCTAAACAGGGATCGTTGCTGGCATCCCGGCAGGTTGAGAGCGATCAACAACTTTACCCTGTATGTCCGAGCCCATGCCCTCTAATTGTAGAGGTAAGGGCGGCAAAAATGAAACAGCCTATACTTGGGAAATGTGTAAATCCGCCACTGGCCTGGACAAGCAACTCCACAACCAGCACTGGATGAGGATGGGCATTTCCTATAGAAGTTCGAAATACGACAATATTAGAGATTTGAAATAACAGAAACCACATTTTATATTTGAATGTTCCTTATTTTGTTTTTGTCTTCTTCTTCTTAGCGAGCGCTACAGTTCGGGGTGAACCTGGGTCTCCACCAACATGCCCTCCATCTAGCACGATCTTTTACTAGCCTTTTCTATTGCCGCACACCCAGTGGGCTTAGGTCCCCTTCCACCTGTGTGCGCCATCTTAAGTGCGGCCGTCCTCTGCTTCTTCGTCCCTCGGGGTTGGATTCAAAGACTCTCCGGGCTGGAGCTGTGGTGTCCATTCGCTCTACATGGCCCAGCCATCTTAGGCGTTGAATCCGTAGACGCCTGACTAGGCTCATGTCGCTGTACAGCCCGTAAAGTTCGTGGTTGAATCTTCTCCTCCATCCCCCGTCTGCGTTTATAGGCCCAAAAATCACGCGCAAAATCTTTCTCTCGAACCGACCAAGGGCCTCCTCATCCGCTTTTGATAGTGTCCATGCTTCTGCGCCGTACAACAGGACCGGGATGATAAGGGTCATATATAGAGTTAACTTTGTCGTATTATGTAGGCGATGTTAAGGAGACTTATTCCTCTATAGTTGGCGCAATCAGAGGGGTCTCCCTTCTTGTGGATCGGCCATACGATGCTGAGACTCCATTCCTCGGGCATGCTTTCCTCTAACCATATCTTACGGATGAGCTGGTGCATGCTCCTAACCAGGTCATCCCCAGCTGCCTTGAAGAGCTCAGCAGACAGTCCGTCTGCCCCAGCAGCTTTATTCGACTTGAGCTTCGTTATAGCAATCTTAACTTCGTCGAGGTCAGGGGGACAGAATTCTCTGTGGTCTCTGTCGATTAGAAATGGATAATTCTGCGTGACAGCGGTATATTGACTAACATCGCCGTTATACAGTCTGCAGAAGTGGTTTTCCATATTCTCAGCATCGACTGCGGTTCTACTACTAGGTGTCCGTTCTCATCCCTGCAGGCTTTCGTTCTGAGTTTATAACCTCCGCATGTTCGCTTTTTCTGTTGGTAAAACTTTCGAACGTCACGCCTGCAGTAACACCTCTCCAAATCCTCAATCGCGCGCTTCTCGTGCTCTTTCTTCTTTCTTCTAAGAAGCTTATGCTCCTCGCTTCTTTTTAACTCGTAGAGCACCCGAGCAGCTCTTGTTCTTTTATGCAGCGAGGCCTTATAAGCATCCAGCTTCGCTCAATGAATCCTGCACTCGTCATCGAACCAGGTGTTTCTTCGTGGTGGAGCCTTGAAACCCGAAACTTCGGATGCAGAGCTTTTCAGGGCTTGTTTGCAAAGGCTCCACTGCTGTTCTATTGATAGCGTGAAGGATTCAGGTGTATTGGAGAGCTTAAGGGAGACGCAATCGGTTAAAGCACGAGCGGTTTCCGTTGCGTTCGTGATATCCGTAAGCGCATCTTGGCTACTACAAGATAGTGGTCCGAGTCGATGTTAGCCCCTCGGAAAGTTCGAACATCAAGAATAGTGGAGGAGTGCCTGGCGTCGATCGTAATGTGATCAATCTGGTTAGTAGTCGATTGATCAAGAGACCGCCAGGTGCCTTTGTGTATATCGAGGTGCGGGAAGCGCATACTGGCTAGAAGGAGATTTCGCCCCGTAGCAAGATCAATCAGCCTGTGTCCGTTATCGGAGGTGGTGTCGTGTAGACTATGTTTGCCGATGACTCGTTCAAAGATGTTTTCCAGGGATAAAATATGAGATACCGATCTTTCGTATGTCTGCCCGTTAAACCGCGTAGGGGTTGATTGTTGCTTTTGTAATATAAAGCGGCCCCTAGACGCTTAGTAATATTGTACAATATTTGATATTGCACAATATTATTGTTCGTCTGTAGATAATATTGCAAGTTTGTGCGATATATTGCGGAAAATCAAAACGCTTTTGACTTTTATTACAAATATGAGCGGTCAACTAAATTATTGAGAAAATTATTGAACCGCCTGGGGCAGCAAGCCAATAAAATTGTGCAATATTTTGCACAATAATATTGAGCGTCTAGGGGACGTCGGAACAAGGCAGAATGACATAGACAAGACGCCGTCAAACCTCAACGCGTTTGTAGGTGCAAACTGTCAAAGTGTCTGTCAAAGCCAATAAATTGGTATCTCATTCTTTATCCCTGATGCTTTCCTTACCCAGCTTAGCATTGAAGTCTCCTAGTACAATTTTGATGGCATAGCTGGGACATTGGGCATACGTTCTATGTAGGAGATCGTAGAACTCATCTTTGGCGGGGTCATCCTTGTCTTCCGTGGAGACGTGGACGCAGATCAGGCTGATGTTAAAAAATGTAGCCTTGATACGGATCGTCATTAGACGTTCGCTCTCATGCCGAAAGCTTAGGACTTTTTCCCTTAGTCCACTCCGAACAACAAATCCTCCTCCAAACAATAACTTGTCCTCTCTCCCTATAGCAGTCACCGTAGTAGATGTCGCAGTTTTTCATCCGCCTTATACCGGGTCCATTCCATCGTGTTTCCTGGACGGTGGTTATGTCCGCTTTACAGCGGTCTAGGGCGTCTGCAAGTTGTTCGGCTGCACGTGGTCTGTTTAGGGACCTAACATTCCACGTACAAAGCCGAAGATCGTTGTCCTTTTTTCGTTTTTTGCAAGGGTCGTCAACATAAATCCGGTCCGTTATATCCGAGGCTTGTGGTTGTTTCGGAGTTTGTGGTTTTTTTACGGTTACTGCTTACTAGGCTTATATTGTTTTACATAGGTTAAAACAAAGGTTTGTGAAAGATTTATTTTATTTATTATTTGTGAGAGTTTCATTTTAAAATTGTTTTTTTTTTTTTAAATCTTATTAACCAGAGAAAATACAAAAAAAGAGAAAGAGAAAGAAAAGAGTAAATTATGAAGGAAAATAAGAGAAGTTTTCCTATTATTCAAATGGTTGGAAAGCTATTTTGCCTTCGTTGAAAATATAGTTTATTAACCCTTATCTTGTATTCATGGCTCAAAATTGCCTTTCATATCGCTTATTTATGAATATATTTATATGAAATTCCTTGACTTTTATTTTTTTAAAGCAAATGAATGGAACTAAAAAAAAGGTACAACATTTGTTAATTTATAAGGTTTTATGAATTTTTTGTTTTTTTTTTCCAAAAAACCTGCATTGTATTTGTGGGCCAAATTTGCCCAAAATATTTTTTCCAACAAACGTTGCCTAGAACACCTTCTTTTCTTCGATACGCGATATTATATACATATGTAGGTATATATGTATGTGTATATACTTACTCCTGTCAACACACTCGATAATGGAGCAAATTGTTGATGGTGCCTACCTGTTTTACCACTGCTTATCCATTATTTCTCGTTAAGGTAATACGCTACGTCAATATTGAGGTCAAATCCAAACTTCTAAATGCTGTCATTGAATTTAGTTCATTTCTAGAATGATTTTACACAACTTTCGGAGCTCTTGTCACTTGAAAAACCTCATTCTTCCTTGACAAAATTAAATGTCAAGAGCATCAATATGATATGGTATCCCAAGGAGGAACAGCTGATTAAATGCCAATAGAAAACCGACTTTTTCTCAACAGTTATACAGCCTACAAAAAAGGAGCTTAGCTCTAGTGAGGTTAGTTAGTTTCCCTTCTCTAAACACATACATACTTACATATGTATATACATATGTATGTATGTATGCACATACAATAAACGCCTTTTAAACGCACCATCATCACGAAACCGCAAATCTACCCATGGACAGAGTTAACCGCAATATTTTATGTTGCCATTCAATCTAAATTCCTCTTCACGGTTGCATCATTAGCCGGCGCCATAGTATGATACTAAAAAGTAGCCGTCTAACCCCAACGTTACCTGGGGTTAATTCAGTTGTATGCATAACATTCCTTATTGATTTCAAATCCATTGGATTTAGCAAACTCAAACCAGACTACTTAAATATGCTCACATTAGCCGCTCAACTGACTATCAAGTGCATTTGTAAAATAAATGAAGATACTTACTATGGACTGAATGGATAAGTTTAATACAAAGTGCGTTTCAAAGTAATCAAATTTTTTTTTGCGAAATGAGAATGTAGACTCATGAATTAACAAAAATTCTTTATTTCATTGAAAATAGTATCCTTGAGTCTACGAGTATATAGCGATTTGTACAGATAAAAAGCATGTCGTACAAACGTTTCAACTCGAGTTACAAATTCTTCTTCTAGTTGCATAGACCATATTCTTATTGGGGTAGATACATAAAAACTTAAAAAACATCCTTAGTGGTTCAGTCCATGACTATCACATTAGTCTAAGCATTTAAAGGAGAAGTCCGACAAGCAGCCTTAATAAGCCTAGAAAGAGACAAAAATAGATTACGTGACACTAAGAGAAAATGCTAGCTACCAATTTTGGGAGCCTGTTTATTATGAAAGGGATACCTCGATTACTTTTGATACATTTTTTTTTCAATCCTACAAAAGCACATACAATCCTGCACTCAATCTGTACGTAATTTAAATAGAAGACCCTGGACGACAGATGGTATTTTTAAGCAAATAATTAAGAAAAAAACGTTATGCAGTAAAGGTCGCAAGGCATCCTCAAAAGATTCAAGATGTACTATGTTAAATTGTGCAAAAAGATTCGTAATGTTAAAAATGCGCGAAAACTGGTTTGGCAGTAAACAAGGGCAAAACAAAATATATACTGTCATCAAGGAAGGACACTCACCACCGACGAATTGGCCTTAAAATTTGTATTGGCAATTATTAGTTTGAGATAGTTAAGGACTTCGTCTACCTTGGCTCCGCAGTGACCTGGAACAACGGCATCAGTTCCTAAATCAAACGCAGAATCATTCTTGCCAATCGCTCTGTTCCTTTGGGCTCAGGAGGCAATTGAGTAATAGAGCCTTCTCCCAAACGACAAAGTTGACTCTATACAAGACCCTTATTATCCCGGTCCTGCTGTACGGCGCAGAAGCATGGACACTATCAAAAGTAGATGAGGAGGTCCTTGGTTGGTTTGAGAGAAAGATTTTGCCTGTGATTTTCGGTCCTATAAACCGAGACGGGGAATGGAGGAAAAGACTCAACCAGGTGTCTACGGATTCAACGCTTAAGATGGCTAGGTCATGTAGAGTGAATGGACACCACAGCTCCAGCCCGAAGAGTCTTTGATCCAATCCCGAGGGAGGACGAAACAGACGACGGCCGCAGTTAAGATGGCACACACAGGTGGAAGGGCACCTCAGCCAACTGGGTATGCGGCAGTGGAAAAGGCTAGCAAAAGACCGTGCTAGTTGGAGGGGCATGTTGGTTGAGGCCCAGGTTCACCCCGAATTGTAGCGCCGATAAAAAGGAGAAGAATATGCAAGTAAATACTGGTGAGGTTTGGAAATTTCTTATGCCTTAAAAAATACAATAAACTGTAGGTCCCTTTCACCTATGAGAAAATAAAATCACACACATCCTTCATGGACTGTAACGCCAACATATGTACAAACAAATAGTTGATATAATGAGTTACTACCTGTTTAACCTACATAAGTGTCTTAAATTGTTGTTTTCCAAAGTCTCTTAAGTGTGCTGAAGTAATTTCACTACTCATAAAAGGAAAGGGAAAAAACGCATCTAACTATAGACCTACTTACATAGATATGTATATCTCTCCTACCAACTGTCGCTAAACTTTTCGAGAAACTGATTAAAGCCAAAATCTTAAGTTTTTTTTTAGAAAAAAAGTGTTTTTTTTTCAGTGTATCGATTTAGGTTCAAATCAGAATGATCAACAGAGGATGCTATTCACAGAGTGTTGCAATCAGCTACGTGATGGCTTCAACAGCAATCAATCGACAATGGCAATATTCATAAATATGACTAAAGCATTTGAAAGATATAGTTAAGAGGATCAATGTACGCCCGGGTCAAAACGTATGTAGATACATACATATGTATAAGACAGAGAACAAAAATTAAAGTTAAATGGAAACTTTAGTAAACCTCGTGTTATAAAAAATGATGTTCCCCAAGGTTCTGTACTCGGGTCTCTCCTGTTTTCGATCTAAATTAATTCGATCTTCAAGCAGCAATTTAAGGGTTTGGCTACTGCGTTCACTGATGATATAACTTGTATATATGTACATGTGTATGTATGTATGTATGTACAGTGAAATCTCCCATTGCGGACACCTCCCTTAGATGGACACCTCCCTTAGATGGACACCTCTCTTAGACGGACACATTTTTTTGAACGGAAATTGCTCCGTATAAGTTGCATAGTTTACAATTTCGCTTGGACAGACATTTACTTGAACGGACACAGACAGCATTTACGCATATAATTAATAAAACATTTTCCCTTAGGCGGACACCAAAGCAAGATTAAACTTATCATCAGACGGACATTCTGGCAACGGTATTTTTTTATTACTTACAGTCTTCTTCAAGTGCAACTAACCTTAAACGGCGTTTCGTTTCATCGAGCGGGAGTCTAGATAAAATTGTTTTTGAATGGTTTTATGCATCTCGAAACAAAGGATTTCCTATTTCTGGAACCGCAATTCGACATAAGTCAGCAGAAGTTGCAAATCGTTTAGGAGTCACAGATTTTAAAGCATCTGCAGGTTGGCTGGATAAGTTTCGGAATCGTCGCGGTATTTCTTACAAAAACGTGAGCGGAGAGGGTGGAGATGTTAATCTTGGGGACGTGAACATTTTTCTTCAAAAGCTGCCTACAATAACCGCCGGTTATGCTCCTGACTGCATTTACAATGCAAATGAAACTGGCCTTTTTTTCGAGCATTACCCACAAAGACAATGGCTTTGAAAGGTCAAAAGTGCACAGGAGGAAGGCTTTCAAAAGAGAGGCCACTACTTTGCACTGTGCCAATATGGCGGGAGACAAGGAAAAACTTATAGTCATCGGAAAATCTTGTTGCCCAAGAGCATTTTGTGGCCTAAAACATGATCAGTTGCCTGTAGACTGGAAGCACAACAAAAAAGCATGGATGACCCAAGAAATCATGATAGAGTGGCTTCGTTTATTCGACAAGAAAACGAAACTACAGAAAAGAAAAAATGCTGCTCTTTCTTGACAACGCTGCTACCCATCCTAAAGACCCTAAACTGGAAAATATAAAAGTTGTTTATCTTCCGCCAAACCGCACATCGATTTGCTAGCCATTGGGCGTGATAAGAAATTTAAAATTTCACTACCGCTGGCTTATTTTAAAGCATCTCATTGGCCGTATGGACAGCTCACAATCCACCAGTGAGATAATCAAAATCATAAATGTCCTAGACGCCATTTATTGTGGAAACTAGTCACAAAAAAAAAACAGTTGAAAATTCTTTTAAAATGTTTTTCGACAAAGTTGGGACTTGGAAAAAATGAGTTCGATCCTGAAGACGACTTGCCTCTTTCGAATTTAAGGGAAATTTCCAACCTACTTACGGAATGCAGATTGGAAGCAGAACCCGAACATTTTGTCTTGATGGATGAAACCGTAAATGTGGAAGATGACTTCGAGATGGTACCAGAAGACGTTGCAGTTCCTGTTGAAATTGTCGAAACTGAAAGTGATGCAGAGGATGATGATCAGGACCAGGTAGAGGCTTCAATTAATTCTTACCCAGAAGCTGACGCTACTATTGAAAAATGTTTGCGGCCAAAAAAAAAAAAAATACGGTGAGGCTGTTCAAATTTTGTTTGATCTACAGACCAGATTTCAAAACAAATCTATCTTTTCTAAAACTGAAAAAAACAAACATTGAGGTATTTTTTTTTTTAAAAATTTGTACTTGAAAAAATATTTACTAGTTTTTGTGTGATGTAACATACTTATGTATGTATAACTAACCCGCAGCCATTATCCATGAATGGCACTTGCATCTCAGAAACTGAAAAGCTTTCCATCCTGGGTATGAGTGTTGCTCACAATCTTAATTGGAGCGACCATATATTCCGTTTCGCCAAGAATGCTGCGAAATGCCTAGGCTTCTTATACAGATGCGAGAAATATTTCTCACCCTTAGATCCGGCTACAATCTATAAGGCGTTCATTCGCCCCAAATTAGAGTTTAACGCTCATGCCTGGTCCGGTGCTTCCAAGACCTCATTGCACCTACTAGACAGAATACAAAACGAGCCATAAAACTGATAGGCGACTCCAGCATTACCAAAACATTAGACTCGCTGGAACACCGCAGGAATGTTACCTGCCTCTTCCTAATTTATCGTTACTACCGCCAAAAATGCTCTGATGAAATAGCCAGTTGCATTCCGCCCCTTCAACATTTCTCGAGTTTAGCAGGTACATATGTAGGTACATACATACATATGTCAAAGGTGGACATAGCGTTGTATAGCTCGTCTCTAATTACGCTGTCGTATGCGGCTTTGAAATAGGTGGTGAGTGGCGACTTGAAATTCATTGGTTTTTTTTCCAGGATCTGCCGTAGTATGAGAATTTGGTCGATGGTGGGCTTTCCTGTCCTGAATCCGCACTGATAAGGACCTTATTTACAAAAGGCTTCAGGCGTTCACACAAAACGCCAGAGAAGATTTTGTAGGCGATGTTAAGGAGACTTATTTCTCTGTAGTTGGCGCAATTAGAGAGGTCTCCTTTCTTGTGGATCGGGCATACGATGCTGAGACTCCATTCCTCGGGCATGCTTTTCTCTGACCATATCTTACAGATGAGCTAGTGCATGCTCCTAACCAGGTCATCCCCAGCTGCCTTGAAGAGCTCAGCAGACAGTCCGTCGACACCTCCCTTAGGCGGATAAAAAATTGTGCGCCATTGCTGTCCGTTCAAGGGAGATTTCACTGTACATACATATGTACATATGTATATGTATATGTATATGTATGTATGAATGAAATGTACGTACATGGATAATATATGACTCGAAAATGGTTCAATAACAGTTCATAGTATCCTATACATATGTACACACACATACATACATATGTATGTACATATGTCGTACATATGTACATAGTGCAGCAACCAGACATACCTAACAATGTTACTAATGCTTACGATGTTGACCGCAGATTAGGGGTGTGACAGGTCATAATTCATATCTTATGAGTTAAAACGCAAAAGAAACAGGAAAATACGTTTTTAGTATCTAATCCGTACCCTCAACTTATGCTTAGTCACACGTAGTATATACATACATATGTACATACTATGTATATACATTCCATGGTAAAGCAACGCTACCCTATTACGTCGTAAAAGGTTTATTTTCCATCTTCCCAGTACTAACCAATTTGACCAACTCAAAAAACTGAAAATGAAATATCACTCGATACCTGGCAATCACATATATACATATTTATCTGCACATGTATCCCTCTACATATGCAGATACAATTTTTTAATTGGCACGACACCATGAGGGAAAGAGAAATGCATGGAAAAAAAAAACGAACTCATTGTATTCATTGGCTATTGTTTTCCAACTTTCTTATATACCCGCCGAGCTAGATATATACTGACAATTATACATACCACGAAGGGAATGAATGTGAACACACAAAAAAATAAAAAAAGGAAATGTCAAGCAACCCCGAGGGGTCTATATAGGATTGAGTAGGGCAAAGTAAAAAAGAATAAGAAACTATAGGATGCTGCAAATGGCAAAGCATCGGAAAGCTCAATATTTAAGCTTTGCACCATATAACACTGAATAGTGTGCGTGTGGAGTAATACACAAAGGGGAAGACGAAGGATTCTCTCTCACACTCTGGCATAGTCTTGGCCAAATAAACAGAACCAGGAAATTGGTAAGCAATCCACGTTCAAATATTCATATCTTTCAATGTAGCATACATATACATACATATGTACATAGGTTTTGAGTAATCCTATCTACGTTCGGATAATTTCTTTTCATTTTTATCAATATCTATCCATACATAACACAAATGGTAAAAGATGAAAGAGCCACAGAAATCCGTGGTTTATTTACACTGTACTTCCTCTACATACGGCATTAAATATTTACCTTCCACTTCTGTTCATTATCTCGCCGATAAAAAGCCAGTTACCGAGGAACGAACTAAAGTGGAGTGTGAAACTAAATGCAAGGAAAAATCGAGATGTATATAACCGAACTAATGATAGGCAGAACACACATAAAACAGAAAATCAAACACAAAACACAACGATTGAAAAACAACGAACTAAAGGAAGAGGAGAAATAGAGTATAAGACACCCTCTCTCTTTTGGGTTTCATTTCTCCACGTTCCTAACGCAACCACGCATACACATGTGCCCCTTTCTGCTCCTATTTACTATATACAACGGTACGTACATAGGTTGTTTGCATACTTTAGCCTCTCTCTCTCGGTTTCTGTTCGTTTTTTTTCGCCGAGTCCGTTTTGTGCTTGGTCTTTTGGTCTTCCCACCATTCGGATGTTGTGTAGACGAAATTCAGTTGAAATTCGTCGTTCGCGTAGTTAAGTACACCATTTGCGTATAGTACTATAAGAGGTTCTTCAGCTGTTACACGACTAATTTCGGTTTAATTTCTTTAACTTTTTCGTCGTCCCTTTTTCACCGAAATGAATATTTGTGCCGTCAGTTAATTTCATTTACACTCAGTTGAATTAAAAGATACACGGATAGCAATTGTTCGAATCGAAACTATCTACCGCTACCATTCGATTGGATCTTTTACTCATCGGGCCTAGTAGCCTGTTGGTGGTGGCTTGCCTGCTGTCGTGAGCGAGCAGGAGAGAGTGTGCCATATTCAGAGTGGAGAAAGATCAATGAACGATTATGAAACGTAGTGTTTAGCCGATAGTGTGAGAAGGAAAGCAACATACGTATATGTATATAACGACGACAGATGGTAAATAAGTTTTTTCCTTTTTCTGCTGCCGCAACGTATTATTTTATTTACCTCTCGTGTTGAAATCTATGGTCGGTCGGTGTGAAGGCAACCGTTAGCCTGGTGTATAAGGTATTAGGAAGGCATTCAACGGCAAACTGTCGTGCCGAGTGGACGTGTTCGCGCAAGGATATTCGCATTTTATTTTCTTTGATTAAAGATATTTTTTCCAAAGTCAAATTTTTTGAACTACATATGACAATCATACATTGCCATGTAAATAAACACATATATGTACGTACACGCATACAAAGAAGCCATATAAAGAAAGAGAGGGAGAACAAAAAAAAATATTTTTTCTTTCTCTTCTGCATTTATTAAATTTTTTTTTGAAATTGTGCTTATGTGTGCGCGACTTTGAGTTACTCAGTGCCATTATATATGAAATTTATTTGAATTTTGTTTGGCCTTCGCGTTGTCATTCGTTGAAAGTAAATACGAATTACCGTCGCGTCGTCATTGAGGCCAACGGGCAGATAAACAAGACACACAAAAAAATAGAGAATACGAAAATATATAAATTGAATTACTAGTGATAGTGAGCATTTTATTTATTAAAATAAATAAATAAAAAAAAAAATTAGTGAAACCAAATTGGCGGTTTCAGAAAAGAAAAAAGCAATCAATTTGTTTCGAAGTGATGATAATACATAGTGTTAACCCGAGTGCACTTTACATAAATTGATTTCGAAAAAAGATAATAAAAAATAATTTATTATCAGTCCGAGGAGCCCATGTGGATTATTAGGTACCCCATCGTGAATTGCCAATGGATCAACTGTTACAAGGATAATTTAGTGGATTAAATGATTTATCAGGGAGAGCAAAGGTATTATTTTTTTTTTCTATTTTTTACATTCCATTTAGTTGCTTGTTTTCTCCCTCAACCAAAAAAAAAAATCAGACTTTCCTCTTATCCATTTATTTTTATTTTTTTTTTTCTATGTGGATTACTTCGCCTTTCTGAAATCCCTTTCTATTTCCCTTTCACTGATTCGTTTAGCATCTCGGTTTTTTTTTTTCGTTATAAGTTTTGGTTTTTGTGCCCCTCTGACGGATCGTACAGATGTTTGTTGTCACACAGGGAGTGTTTTTTTTTCGTCATTCTTACTATTCATATTTTTTTTTTGTGATTTTGCTTTTGGGTTATTCCTTCTTGCTCTGTTATGTTAATTGGTGTGGTTTTGTGTTTTATTATTATTTTTTTTTTTCTTTTTTAAGAATAACCCTTCTCTATGCTTCAAGCCATAGGTTTTAATTTTTGATTGCATTCTAAATTTAGTTTGAAGAGTTCTTAACTTAGCATGCGTGCAGCACTTTTTTATTTTTATTTTATTTTTACAAAGTTCTTCAATTTGCCTTTTAACTAAAAAATGACAGAGAATGTCTGGCTTCTAGTTTTCTATGTTTTTTAACTAGAAAAAAAAAATTATTTTCAATTCACAGTATTTTTATTTAATTTTTAAATTTTTTAACTAAAAAAATGATTTTTAAATCACAGTATTTTTATTTTATTTTTAAAATTTTCAACTAAAAAAAAAAATGATTTTGAGTTCACAGTATTTTTATTTAATTTTTAAAATGTTCGACAAAAAAAAATGATTTCGAATTCACGGTATTTTTATTTTATTTTTAAAAATTTTAACTAAAAAAAAATGATTTTGAATTGACAGTATTTTTATTTTATTTTTAAAATTCATATCGGTATTAAATATTTTTTTTTCAAAAAATAAATACAAATGTATATGTATGGTTATCTTTATGCATATTTTCCTTTGAATTCGACATACTTGAATTTATTATTTTCCGTCACCACACTTAAAACCTGTCAGACACAGCAGTAATCTCAGAGAACCCATTCACGCAAAATGTCACATTTCCACCTGCCAACTGTCACTCTACACTTCTGTCTAAAATCACAATAGCAGCGCCAAAAACGCCATCTTAAAAAAAAAAACACCCTGTCAATCTACATAACATATCCTCGTCAAATGCATAATTAATTGAATCCCATCACTCGTAAGTGCATCGTATCGCGCATCTCTAACAGAATATATCCAAAAAAGTATATAAGCTCACCACTCTATGACTCAGAGTCAAAGAGATACCCAACCATCTCGTTAAAAAACATCACTTCCGGCGCAAAGTGCTCCTCATTCATTTTAACAATCCCCTAGAGTTGAATATCCACTTGATTGCACTTGGATCATGTTTTCTCTTTTTTTATTAATTTAATGTTAAACTTGGAAAAAAAAAAAATAAAACTTCCAACCAAAGTGTAATTTAATTAATTTCCTTTCAATTAATTATTGCTCCTGCTGTTGGTGGTGCTACTGTCATTTTCCTGTTTACGCTGTGCTCCTTAAACCATATTTGCCTCCCCGTGGCTGGATAGTAGAGAATATGGAACATAAAAAAAGGATCAATAATTATAATTGTTTTCTAGGATAAACGTTACTTACTGCTCCGGTGGCATGACGCGACAAAATACGGGTTCCCTTTGTACATACAAATTCCGGCTCCAGCCTTGATGTGGGAAGTTGAGAAGTTTTTCTTCTTTTTTTTTATGAGAATAATAAAGTTTTGACTGTTCACTGTAGCCAAGTGGAGGAGGGTGCATCGAAAATAGAAACAGTCATCTCGAAACAAAAAAAAAAAACTGACTGACACTAATAGATGGCGACACTCGCCACATTCATATCATTTGGGATGGAATTAATTTACTTAGGCACGCAGTCAACTTGAGAAGTTGTGTGTTTCCATCCCGAGCTGTTGATAGGCAATTTACTCAATTGGCTTGTTCACGAATATGTACTATATAGGTACCATACGTCCATATGTAGTAGGTAAAGTCATAGTAACATCATCGTTCATTTGATCCCATTTGCACTGTACGAGTGTATGTGTGTGTGTATGTTGTTGTCGTTCTATCTTCGTTTTCGTGATTAATTAAATATGTATGAAGCTGAAACAACGGGCTTCCTGCAAATGAGTCCCTTTTTCAAAATACCACCTTGTCATTGTGGGTAGGTAGTTGGGTTTCCCCATGTCATGGAGCTAATTACACTAAATGATAAACGCCAATCACTCTGAACTAGACAAATGCTTATATGTTGTTCTACAGGATATCACAGAGAAGGAGAGCAAGCGAAAGAGTAGACGGGGATAACCCATAGGGGTAGGTAGCTAAACCAGCTTTCGAATATTAGTTCCCATCGTTATAAAAAGTGTCCTGTGTGAGAATCAAAAATATTATTTCAAGTCTACTACGCACGAAAAAAAAACAGGACATACAATACAAAAAAAAAATATTTTTTTCATCACAAGCACCCATTTCAGGTAGGAATCGTGTTTTTGTTCGCATCACCCTAAACTAATTAAATGGCGGCAGGCGGTGGTAATTCCCGCATTTCCACCACCATCCGATGCGAGACACATGCATATAACACTGCTGTGCCCATATCGGATCCATTCAAGCATTCGTGCGAGCTATGTCAGTTGTACATATGTATATCCCCTTTAATGTGCGTGCATTGCATTCCATCATTGGCAATTGGCAAAAACCGTCAGATGTCAAACCTGGCATCGGGGCGCTATCTGCTATATGTTATATGTGGCTAAGGATTAGGGTAACGAAATTGTCATATTGTGCCCTTGTTAAGCACTATTATGCAATCTAATGAAGGGTCGACTTATGTATAAGCAGCAGCACACAACATATACTACCTACATGAATACGTCACTTCCTTACAATTCCTTATTTCTATTTCTTAGTTCTCTTTATTCCTTATGCTTTATCGTTTATCCTCGCACCCATATACATCCATAAATATGTATGTACATTATGTGTGTACATATACATAGATATTTTGTTGTTTCGTGTTCGTATAGTGATCGTTTATTCTTTTGTTTGTTGATTGTCGAGCTGTAAGAAGGATTTGACACGCTCGGTTGCACAGCTCTTCTCCATCTCCAGTATACTTCTGGCTTTTTTTCTATTCCCTTTTTTTTTATCCTATTCTTCTTGATTCTTCATCTTCGTTTTCATCCTTATTATATTGTAGTATGTTACGTATTTTATTTCCTATTATTACCGGCTTCTTCATGGAACATTATTAATTTACTTTTTATTTGTTCCCTTTCATCTGTTTTTTTCGTTGTGTTATTATTTTGTTTTATTTGAAATTGTTTTCTTGTCTTTTTTCTTTTTCATATCCTTTTTACTATAGGTTGCATGAAGCGAGAATGTCGCCAATGCCATTGCCAGGAGCTATGTCAATAATGGCGCCAACTGAAACTCCATCGCATTCGATGCCGACAGAAGGAGCGGGAGCTATAACAACATCAACAACAGTAGTAGCAACAGAAACGACAACAATGACAACAGTCATACCACCAGTAGCGACATCTGTCATAGACAATCAAACCGATGCCGTTGTCACAAAAGAGGTGGATACAACAACAACGACGACGACGATGACGTTAACAAAAATGATAAAGACCACAGAGGAGGAGACTATTACAACGAAAACGACGGCGACCATAGTCGAAGATATGATAGAAAAAGCAATTGAACCGGTTGACAGTCGGAATAACGTCACCCACGATGGCTTTTTGACAATCAAAGACAATAAAGAGTCTTCATCTGAATGGCCACCGTCATCATCATCATGTTCATCGTCATCTTTATCATCATCATCATCCTCGTCCTCGTCCTCGTCCCCGTCTTCTTCCTCCTCATCATTATCGCCATCATCATCGTCGTCGTCGTCGTCATTATCATCATGTTCAACATCATCTCTATCATCTGTATCATCATCGGCCACAACAGCTAGGTGTGATAGTAGTACCATTGATATTATTAACACCGAATCATCACATGAACCTACGGTACCCATCAAAACCGATGAGCAAAATTGCATGACTATTGACAAATCTGCCATAGAATCCATCCAATCCGAAGCACAATCAAAGTCAAAATCAATTTCTGATAGTACAAGCAATAGCGATAGTTGCATCCCAACTGCCACTGATGATAATACGTCGTCATCAGCGAAAGTAGACGTCACGAAGGATGAGAACAACACAACTGACAAAAACAACAACGACGATGTAGATGATGCATCAAAGAATGAAAATGATGATGATGAAGACGAGGAGGATTGCGATGATTTAACGAAACTCCAACGGGTGCCGCTTACATCTGTGAATCCACATATCATATGCAATCTGTGTCATGGATATTTGATTGATGCGACAACTATTGTCGAGTGCCTGCATTCATGTAAGTTTGAAAGTTTAAGAAAAGAAACAAAATGTACTCAAATATCACACTCCGAACTGAACGTTATCATTTTTCTTTTTTTGGTTTATTTTAATTCGTTCAACGCCGCTGGTTATATACACAAATGATTTTGTGCTTCATTTTGGTTTTTTTTTTTTTTTTTGTCTTCACTCCTAATGCTGGAATGCCATGAGTCGGTCAGCACAACACACAGTGTACCCAACTATTATACAAGACGTTGACAGCAAATGGCTTGTGTCGTTGAGTGAGTGTTTTAATGTACGGGATTTAGAGAGCTTCTGGTCGTAAAGTTTACGATTTGTCCAGAGGCCTAAATTGTCATAAAACTTAATAAATGCCGATGGGATTTTAAAACAATTTTCATTTACACTCGGTGTAGAAGTCAATCGGCCATATCAGTATGCTTATGATGGATTATGTATTGAGGTGTCCCATCAGGTTCGTGTTTGGAACCTACACGTTTTTTTTGCCAGATACACGGTTTCTTCCACCATTGAACCTTCTGAGCAAACAAATTGCTGCCTGCGCGGCTCTGAGGATGAGGAGCATAATAAAATGGCCCACATCACAAAAAGGCCACACAGCTGTTCTAAAACACTTCAAAGTACCCATGAACACAGACTATATCATCCCGCAGAACGTGTTCACTAGGAACTTCGAAATTGTCTTTCTATCCAGGGATGAATGGGCAGAAGGAAAAGTCATATAAAAGGACTTGATCTCCCGAGTGGGATACCGATGGCTCTAAGATGGAGTCGCGTGTAGGCAGTGGAGTCTTCTCCAAGGAGCTTAACCTCAGCCTATCCTTTAGACTCCCAAATTACTGCAGTGTGTATCAGGCAAAAATAACAGCGATAACGGAGGCACTTGCATGGCTCAGGATCAATGTAATATCCGCCAAGGATATTATCATTTGCACGGACAGCCAATCTGCGATAAAGCCCCTGGCAGCGGTAACCCATAAATCAAAGACATCACTTAACTGTCGCCTATCTCTAAATGAGATGGCTGAGCAGTTCAACATTAAAGTATTGTGGGTTGCCGGGCATAGGGATATTCCAGGAAACTGGGCGGCCGACGAACTCGCAAAGTTAAGGTCTGGCACACTCAGCCTACCTACCCTCGGGTACCTAGAAACACCAATAAGTACGTGCTTTACACATGATAAAACTCCAAACCATTGATGCGACCAACCTCCAATGGAATGAGAGTAATATCGGCTTTATCACCAAACAACTCTGGCCTAAATTAAACCTAGGACGAACCAGGGGTTTAGTGGCAACCAAAAGGGCAACCTTAAGTACTTTGGTGGGTGTCATTACAGGTCAGTGCATCATTGGGAAACATGCCGCCAGACTAGGACTACCCTCCAACGACTTCTGTCGCGGCTGCATGGACGAGGAGGAAGAGGAATCAATACATCACCTCCTCTGCTCATGCACCTTTTTTTGCGAATCGCAGGAGGATCTACCTCGGCGCGCCCTTCTATGATAATCTTAGTGAGCCAGCAGGCCAAAAAATAGCTCAACTCCATCGCTTCATCAGAAGCACCGGTTGGTTCTCTGGTAGCGGATCTGGGTAATACGATCCATGTGGTATCACAATGGGCCGACTTCGGCCAACCACATTAACCTAACCTACACGGTTTCTTGTTTAAAAAGAGTTTGCTTACCATTTTTCTGACTACGGACCCGCGTTTAGTTACGTTTTAAAACGTTACGTTACGTTTTTTTACGTTGTACCTTGCCCGATTTGCTGGCAAACACTGACATTTCCATATTTTCGACAGTAGCTCCCCTACTCAGTTGAGCTCACTCTACGTCGCTCCCTTTACGTTTTTATTGTTTGGTTGATTGCGCTGGGTATACACAGAAACCTTCTTGGGGCACACCCGACTGCCATAGGCACAAAACATCCTTGCCCCATTCCTAAACAATCAGGAGGAACATACAAACAAATCGAACTCAAACAATGTTGTTTTCATTCTGGCCAACTTTTTCAAACTTGTCAACAGGGTGATTCAACTCGAGTTTCCTAACTTTTAATTAAGAAAAAAAAAATGTATATATACGAAAGGCATTATCCTATTTACTTTTGTGAATCGAAACGAATCTTTGATTAGTCATGAAAGGAAAAATGTCGGCCACGACCATCCTTGGACTTTTTCGAGTAATAGAAAGTTATAATGTAGCTCCTAATGGTTTTTTTGACTATATCTTTTCGGAAATTATTTCTCTAAGTAGTCCATTCCTGCAGGGTTCACATTACAATAGTCTAGGCACTGGCGTGACTGTAACGTTAGATGTCTATTGAAGATTCATTGACAAAATTGTATCACTTGGTGGCTCTCTATGGTTATTCAGTCGCTATAATTTAATTGCCACGAGTTTCGAATGCATTTGGCATTTATTTTTGTAAAGCGACGATGATCGTACCACCAGAGAGGCGGTATAAAACACACTGACGCGTTGTTCCTTCCTTTTTGACTGATTAGTCGTGCGACAAAACGATCGCTTATGGTCTTATATGCAGGTATAGCGTACTACAGGTAATTTTGATTTTGTCTATTACCCTACTGTGCACACCTGTGTTTAAATAGATAACGAAACAACACGATTATGTTGAAAAATACCGAGCAACCTCTTCCAGATCGTGTTTCTAAGTGTGTGACTAACCAAGAAAGCAGGCAGGTAGAAAAACGCGGCCCTAATCGCAGTTTATTGGTGTATATTGTTATGTACAGCATATATGTAGCATAAAAAACAGTAGTAATCAAAAAAATGTGAACATAGACATCCCAGACATACTACAGTGTCCAAAAAGTAAGGTGGCATAGCATTTACATATTTTGAAGATTTTTTTTTTTTTATTTATCCTTCCAAATCAATTTCAACTCTAAACGGTGTCCCCGATGCCGTTTTTTCAGCTCGTTGAATAGCTAGAAGTCGCACGGTGCCAAATCCAGGTGCCTATGGTAGTTGTGGAATGATATGGGTTCAGTTTGCTTGCTGGAAAAATGAATGCAGTGTTAGACGCTGCATTATCCAAAAACCAAGAGTTCTTTAGTCACAATTCCGACCTCTTACTTTGACAGTTTGATCCGGCGGAAGGAACTTAAAATACACAATACCACGATAATCGAAGAAACCCGTCAACCTGGATTTTTTAGCGACTATGGCGCGGTTTTTTGGCCTTGCCTCACCTTTAGCACAATATTCCCTTTATTGACCAATTCTGATCTCCCGTGACAATGCGTTTAATCGCGTCCTGATACCCAGAAACCATTTTTCAACTGTCGAGCGAAGGGTTTATATGTAGTTCGAAGTTTGCCCATAGCCAAGAAATATACGGAAAAATTGTCGAACACAGCTGTTGTGTATGGGAAGTGATCAAAATACTGATGAAGACATACCGCTCACAGTATATCTTCTTTGGTGGCGTTACAGCCCATGAAAGACCAGAGCCAAGCTTCTCTCAAGCACCCATGTTGTGTGTGATTTATTTTTCGCACAGGTGAAAGGGACCTACAGTTAAATGCCGATTCCGAACGGCGTGAGTCGAGAAGCTTTTTCATGGCAAGTATACTACGGGGAGTTTTGCCAGTACCCCGCCGAGGAGGAACATCGCGAAATAAACATTCGCGACATTCGTTGACGGGATGCGAACTCGTTCATCGTGCGCCAGAGCCCAACACACTAACCACTGCGCCCTCGTGGTTAGCGCCCTCGCCCACGCTCACAGTATATGGTCACTTCAAAGTCGTACTCTGTATGTGCAGTTTCAATATAACACCATAATGGCATGGAACATTTGCTGAGAACTATAACCAACGTGGAAATTCAGTCGAGTTCCTCTCGGATCCTATCTAGGACAACCACCCCTGGAGAGTAGTGAACGAACATCTACGACCCAAACCACCTGCACTCCGTTCAGGTTGAGCCCAAAGAAACAACGATTGGCAAGAGTGATTCTGTGTTTTATTTCGGAACTGATATCGTTGTTATAGGTTACCGCGGAGTCAAGGTATACGAAGTTCTTAACTACTTCAAACTTATAACTGCCAATACAGACGTCCTGGTCAAGACGTCGGTGGTGAGTGTCGCCGCTTCAGCCTCACTACCCGTAAACGCTTCATTGATATCTCGCTGTGTTCTTCCGGCGAGGAGTTTTGAAATATATTATACATCTTATGTTGGTCGGTGAGTTTTGCATAATTATTTCTAATACGATGTTGAAGAAATCACACGACAGCGCATATTACTTACTTACTTTTTAGGTCGGCAATCCATGGAGGATCTGAGCCTGCGCTATAACTGCCTTCCATCCTTGACGGCTGCTTCCAGTTATCAAGACCAAATTGTCTTGCATCCGCGAATACTTGGTGTTTATACCGGAGGTTCGGTCTTCCACTTTTTCTCGAACCAGGAGGCTCGGAGTCGAGGTGTTCTGTCTGACGACAGCGCATCGCCCTGCCTTTTAAAATTAAAACTATCGGTCAGGTGTTCTCCGATTCAGATGGAGCAGCGAGTATTTTCCAACGTCATCTTGCATAGTCTGACGAGTTTAGTAGGGACAGAGACAGTCCTACCGACCTACAAAAAAGCATTTCCCCAAATACGCTTCTTTGTGGTATACCTTAGCAGAATTCGGTGTAAGGGGACATCTGACATATTGACGAGATGAAACAGCTTCAAACAGAATGATTTTGAACTCGTTAGTCCACAAAATATTTAGTAGCGAGCCAATCGGCATATTTTCTTGCAATCTTTTACGCATTCTACCATATGTTTTTGGACAGAAGTTGCTTTTTTCGTAGACTTCATTCTAATAATCCAATTTCTGTCAGTTTGCTGAGTACCGTCATAGTACGGACAGGCAATCCAGTTCACTCCTGCTCTGCATAGTTGCTTTTAAGGAATCTCGCTTGTGGGTTAGGTTTGCTTATCTTCCTTTTGAATGCCCTTTCTCTGCTTTTGAGCTGACCACTAAAGACTTGCCCCATTTGTGCAACACGGCAAGGAACTTTCTTGCCTCAACAACCCAGTGTTTTGGGCGTCCCACTTTTATGAAATAGAAAAACAACAAGCTAACAACAACCGCTATCCTAATTTATGCAAAAACACTTTAAATTTACACTCTTTCTTGAAACTATTGCTAAAACAAGTAAGCGATACAGATTTTTTGTTCTCTTGACACTCAAAGTTGGTGGTCAAATGACAGATGATGGTTGTCAAATGATCATGTCAGTCAAATGTGGGCTTGCTTTGAATGCACTCATAAATGGGTGACTTCAGACACGGATCAGAAGAAATATTTTTAAAACGATTGCTTGAGGTGTTACTATTTTAATGATCGCAACTATACGGACTATGTTAACTTCATATATCTGAAACCGCTGTCTACCAAAAGCATCGTAAATCAAAAATGAAAACCATTGAACTGTGTGTGAAGAGGGCACCTGAATTCTTTATTTAAAGGTTTGTTCTTCTGTTAGTTAAGAACAAAAAAAACGTTTTCTCTCGTCATCACTACATCCGACTGGAATTGGCGATTTCTCGAAATCTTTTTCCAGTTCACAAACAACATATACTGCTAGGGCGGAACCATCCACCTTTCACATTCGTTTTACGGTCCCTTCTTTTACATTTTTTTTTTTTAATTTCCGATTTGACAGGTTAAGTGGATTTTTGTTTCTTACAATATTGCTCCTACTGGACAGCCTGGGAGGATATTTGTAATTGAGATTCTTCTTGTGTCCTTCATTTCTGTCGGTGTGATTGGCATCTCAAAATAGGCCAATGCTTGACTGAAATCCCTTGATGTATTGTCAAACATTGTGCACTGAAAACCGTTGTATTGTTGCCATAGTTGCCTTAGTTCTCAACAAAAGTGATTCTGTAACTGCTTAGATATAAAAAGCACCCATAAAAACCAAGAACAGTAAAGGAATTTGCATCGACATTGCTCTCAGCCAGACTTTTTTACACCAGTTGAACCTGACGTCAGCTCGTGTTAACCCTGTGCACTTGACTTGTTCAACATATCAATCTCAGAAGCATCGTAGTCGTAGGTTTTTTGTTTTCTATAGTTTTTAAACAGCTCTACCACAACCACCTTATCCCTTTGCCGGTGTATTGTCGAAAGGAGTTGAAATAAATGGGAAGAACAAAAAACAAAAAAATGAAAAACTTTCTCGAGCGTCATGATGGAACCTCTTGACTTACCCAAAGAGCATTATACTCTCATTTTCGACACAATACGCCGTCATATTTGCATATCTCTTGAAAAAAGCTTCCACCAGTCTCGGATATGTTAAATGCGAACGCAAGTCTCGACTATGTATGTATATCTGTGCGAATATACATACATGACGGCTATTTTAAAATTCAAACATGGACCCTCATGGAGAACTTTCGAAAATCGTTGTGGAAACTTTATGTTTAAAGTTGACTCTGGTAACCTGAAACTGACAGAGGGACAGAGGATGAAACAGAACTGTGATGATGGTACATGGTATAGTATACGTAGAAGGCGGAACGGCATTCTATCCCTCTACTCTCTCTTTCTCTTTGATTTATTATCCTGTTTTTGTAACATCATTCGTTGAAAACCAAACCGAGTGACTACTACTATACCGAACCCGACAAACATTCAGGTATCCAACTGGATATACTCAGTATTTCAAATTAAGCCATACACAACAAAGCCCACATAGAATACGAAATTGCCATTGCCATTGCCAATTCTATCGGCATGGTTGCACTTGAATTGAAAACTTGAAATTGCAGTCGTCGTCCCATAATAATAGGTATATCCAAATACACTCATACTAGCCATAGAGTTGGCTCATGATTGTCGTATTGTATCTATTGTTCCTGATCCACGAACTTTCTTCTTGTCTCCTTTGGTGAGAGAAAACTTTTTTTTTTGTATGTTGTTTGGCCCCGCGTCTTCGTCATTTTCCAATGATTGCCTTTAACAACGAAGAAAAGAAAAAAAAAACAAGAATTTGAGACCGAAGGAAGGTAAATAAAAATCTGAAACACGATTGTCCTTGAAAAAAAAAGGACCAAGAATAAAATCATCCTTAAACGAAAGACAAAAACACAAAAAAAAAAAAAAAGGACGAAATGGCCACACTACTTTCACTCAACTCGGCGGGAGTACAGTATGTCTCCGAGCTGTTGTAAATGTGTAATGCGCTCATAACAAAAAGCCCGGAATTTACCCACCAGCAGCAACAGCAGCACGGTGCAAACAGTGTAGTAGCAACATTATGACACAGGAAACATCCCTTTTGCCAACTATACGAGTACGAGTACGAATCCAAACCCCGATATGTTGTAGGTGGTGGTGGCGATGGTAGTGGGGTGAAATGAACGAAAGCCATGGGGTGTTGGCTGTTAGCTGTTGGCATGGGGTTGATGTTCTCTTTTCATTCATTTCATCCCGCCCATCCACCAGCTGGTGGTGGTAGCTCATGCTGCTTGTTTTCATTGACATTAAAGCTGAACTGCTAGCAGGATAAAGCGGCCTACTACTATACTCTATACTATATACAGAGGATACAGCAAAACTGAGTGAGGGTGGATTGGATTGAATATTAAAGCTGTGTTATTGCAGTCGCTTTGTTCTCAGCTTATCAGAAGCACGGAGGGGGGATTGAGACTTAATTTTTCGCTTAATGGGGACCATATACATCGCCTTCATCGGCCCGCCAAACTTTCGGGGTTTTTCACATTTATTATGTCGTCGTATCTCTTAGGTGGTGTACGGTCGCGAATTTTTGGTCTCTTCCAATATGCTTCTCTTCTGTTCTCGGCTGTTTTTTAATGTTTTCGTTGGATAATGTTTATCTACGAACTCACCCTGTTCAAGTGAACGAACTTCCTTTGTGGGGGACTTAATCATAATCATAATACAAAAATAGAGTAAAAGGGAACTCTACAGTTCAGAGTCGATGAACAAGAGGTGAACAAGGGGGGGACAAAATATGAGAAAAAAAAAATATATATATCGGCTAACAAAGGATTGTGTTTGCGGAAGTATAAGGGAAAACGGCGGTTTAGCTTTATCGCGGTTTCCTTTCGAAAGCCCTTTGTGTTTTTGTCGGGTAAACGTAAACGAAAACGTATAAACGTACCGCCTACTTACCGACTATACTCTCGTACATTGTTTTAATATTCTTCGCGTCAACCGCACAAAGCTGTGTCTCCATCGTCCTGTTTCTGATCCTGTTCCTGTTTAAGTTCGCGTTCCAGATTCTGTTTAGTCAGCAATGTGTTGAACAAAATTAAATAAATCACGTGACGGAGGTTTTTTTTTGTTTTGGTTTTTCGGTTTATTCCTCATCTGTCTGGAAAATGTTTTCCAAAAAGAATTTTGTCCATCCCACTGTCTTTTCGACGTAATTTGAGGGGTTTTGTGCGAATTTCGGGTTGTTTTTTTGCGTTCCTCTGTTGCATATTTGCTTGGATTCACTCGCGTTCAGACAAGAAACAGAGGAAGAAGAAGAAGAAGGATCCCTTAAACTGCGTGTCTGCCTTGAGGGCATCATATCGCCAAACTATATGTAAGGGAGGATAACTTCAAGGGTGGACGTTGACGACAACGACAGCGACAATGACAACAACATCGACAACACTAACGCTAACGCCAACGCCAACGAACCAAGTGAGTTATAAAGTCTACAACTGCCAAGTAGTAGGAACTCATACTTCCCATTTGCTTGTCATTTAACGACCTAAAGTGAAGCTGTAAAGTGGCAAAGCGTCTAAAAGTTTCCACGTTACCATTCCCTTTTCTCGGTTGATGCTCTTATTCGATTTTCATGTTATTTTTTTCCTCTCCTATAGAAAATGGTAGGTATTCGGTGTCAAAATTTTCGTCGCCAGGGAAAAACCATAGAAAAAACAAAAACAAAAAGCCCTTCCCGAGGAATAGATATAGGGAAAGTTCCCAACAATCAGAGAAGAGTTATACAGCAACTCCTAGAAAGGTGAGCTATCCCGGCTACCAGCGACAAAACTTCTTTTCATGTCTTTCTCAGTCAATGCTGCCTGACTGCTTGCCTGCCTGTCTGCCTACCTACATACCTGTATACTTACTATCATCGTGTCGTTCTTGGTTTCGTTTTTCTGTCGTTTTCTTCTCGACGGCCCTGTCACTGAAACACTTCGGTTACAGTGAAAAACTTTTCGTTTGCATATTTGCACAAAGAGAATCCATGAGGCGACAGCGACAGCAGCAGCAGCAACGTTATTCGAAGAGCTGGAAGAAAGAAAGTAGCAACAGGAGCAATCCAAGCGTTCGGAACAACTTGAGCATCTAAAGTATTCAACTGCAACCAGCGCGACGATGCTTTGATAAGATCTCTCTGAACATTTTTTTTTTATTTCTCTTCCAAATCAAATTGAAACTTGGTTGTGACCAATCATCAGACCAATAGACGACAATCTCACTCCTTACTTGCATGGATGCAACCGCAAATGTTCAACATATAGTGTGAGGGCCAATTGGTAACGATGGCGTCCAATTGAATTGGTAATTTACATGTGTACCGTACCTATGCCGGAAGTTAATGAAATTCATAGAACGCAACGGACACACTCTACGGTACTCACTGATTAAAGATACATAGTTGGACGAAGGAAGGTGGCATTGCATTTCCAATACCCATATTGTATGCTGGGTTATTGGTCAGTCGATAATGTCATCCAATTTTCGACTTTACCACAAGGCTGCCCTTGAATTTCGTCTACCCCCGTAGGCCTCACGTTTTCAAGGTGGTATGGGAGAATAACAAACTGGTGGCAAAGTGACGAATGACTCGCATGCCGTTGATGAATATACGTGTTAAACGAGGGATATTGTTGAAGGTGCGGGGGGATTGAAGATGACATGAAAAACCACGTTTGGCAAACGTTCAAACTTATCGACCCGACTACGTATGTATAGTACATAGCAGCAAGGACGTACGAAATAGCGGTAGCAGTGAGAGCCCATCATAAGCAGCAAAAACCAGACTTCCCAGCCAACCATACAGTCATGGACCATCGGGACAATTAATCACTCGACAAGTAATCGGCTTAAATGGAAATTAGCTCCACAGGCAGTCCGCTAGCCGCCTGAATGCTGGTATTGCTTCCAGTTAGACCATGAGCTATACATATGTACATAGTTCTTTCATACCCGGTTCGACTCTCGGCACGGGCGCTCTGTATCATGGCAAGTTCAAGTCTTTGAGTGGTGTTGTTTGCACTCTCAGAGAACCTGTTTATGCGGCCCTCGGCCCACATGTGTGTGCAAAAACACTTTCGACTGGCGATGTTGTGACGTTGCGGCAATTCTACTACGTTGTATACTTACCAGCTGCCGATGCTGGTTCGAAATCCCGATACACAGTGCTGAGTTGTGTTATGCTTGACGAGCACGGGGGTGGTTTGGCTCTCATATCATATGATATGCAGAAAAGCTGGGTACGGTCTCGCGTACTCGCGTGCTGTATGTTTGAATTAAAGCTCAGCTTGATTTTTTAATTTATATTTTATTGTTTTTTTTTAATTCTTTGGACTTTTTTTTTTTTTTGTTGCCCTTCACTCTCTCTTGTGATCCTGTGCCGAAACGCACGTACATATGTTCATGTGCCTCGAGTGGAATGTGAATGTCAAGCGGGGTGCTTAAAACGAGGTTGACACCATCATCGTCACCATCCACTCCTGGCTGCAGTTGTGATGAATAGCACTCCGTACAACTCCGCTGTACTTTAAGGTCGTAGGCGAACATGGACCATAGGCTGTAGCTTGACATAAGTTTATTTGACAGATATGGAGATTGGTGCAGTTGTCAAGTACTGCGTATAGCTTTCAAACGCTCATTGGGTGTTGCCAAAGCATCCGAATGGGTGCTACTGTTACTGACTTGCCGGATTTAAAGAATGTATTAGTAATCAGAGTGTGCGCATGTGTCGTTTAATCGTTTCTTTTTTCTGTTGATTCTATTTAAGATTTGTTTTGAATTTTTTTGTTTTCTTTTTCCTTTTTGCAGTTTGCCACAGTTGTATTATGCAACATTTGAGCACCGAACGATACTGTCCGCAATGTGAAATGATGATTAATACAGCGAAACCAAATATCAAGTGAGTACCACGAGTGCATGTTTCTATTTTTAGTTAAACACGATTTGGATGATTTTATTTCTGAGAAAACTGCAACCATGAGATAAATGAGAGGTTGTGTTTACTTTGTGCGCCTAATTTTGGATTCAGAAAAGGAATATTTAGACTCGTCGGCTGCTTAATGTATGTACATATAGCTAGGGGCGAATGTTCAGTAGTAAGAGTCAAGTCATGTTTTTGTTTTTTCGAGCTTATCAGTATGTTTACGAAAGAAAGTTCGAAATCGAGCGGTCAAGAAAGAAAAAATTATACGATCTAATCGTCTATAACCGACAGTTAGTATAGCACAAAAATTCCAAGCTTTGAATAAGCGGGCCTGTGACAGTGCCTTAATGTGTCCTGAAATTCCTGGGCTCTTTTCTTTACAGGGCATACCCATGAATTTATCTATCGATCGATGACGTTGTGAGAATATCTTGCTGAGCTATTTTCGGTCTTAGTCGTCGGTCGTTCGCCGCATTTTTGTTCGAAATTCAGCAGTTTTGTAATACTCTGTTGGACAATAGTATGGCATAATTCTATTAACATTTTGTTATAACTCGTTTTCATTTGTTTCAATGTAATACTTTTGTATAGAGTTAATATTTTACCCAACGTAGTTCCGTCACTTTTTGTCAATTTATCCGGAGAATTAGATCATAAACCGCCAAGAGTATGCGGACTAACTCAGTTCGAATTTTGGAAGCAACATCTCGAGTCACTGGTTTTCCACATTCATATGTCGATTGAGATGGTGTCAAAAAAAAAAAAAAAGGTGCTTGAACTGATATCCGCAAGATTGGGAACTAATTTCCACCGCATGCAAGCATATTACATGGGGATTTAGCCGCCACAGAAATTTGTTCGCCTTTTGTCGATTAGTGCAAAGAAATGTTGAAATAATTCTATCGCGGTGCATCATAAGATCGTGACAGGCGACGAATCATGGATCTATGCTTATGAACCTAAAGCTAATATATTAAGACATGCATTGGAGGTACCAGAGTGGTACTGAGTGGAAAAATTACTTCGAAATTCGGTTCAAATGCTTGTCAAAAGTGTCAAAGGCCATTTTTTTTACTTGTCTATCTCAAAATGTCTATCTCGTAGGTTAAATCTGTCTAATAACTCGAAACACTCTTGTTCAGTGCTCCGTACCTCCTTTTTCAAAAGTTAATGAGTAACGGTCGTTTTTTGTTTTTCTTGCCATGGAAATTCGGTTTTGTCTGCTTCTAGGGTTCTGTGGCATAAAGTGATAATTCCAGGTCCTATTCACGTCGATAAATCAACACAAAAACTACAGATTGTGTTTGACCTAATCCAGATGTTATGCATACATATTTTGAAAGAGTCAGCCGCTTCCGCTCGATAGGACTGGCTATTTTTCTTGCCTTTTCTATCTCTCACGCCTTAGTTCGACTAACAGCATTATGTACATATGTGATGCTGAGTTACCATGTCTACTGAATATCCTGGACGCTGCTAATTAAAGGTGATGTTTGACCACATATTGAACAATATCTGCTGGGCGGTAGTCAAGGCTCTTCAAAGGTATCATCATCAAAGGTACATATTCTTTCTCTGGTCCTCTGGTATGTATTTATGTTCCTATACGATATGTGGCATTATAGCTGATGGAGAACCTAAGCCTAGCTTCTCTCATTCACCCATGTTGTGTGTGATTCTATTTTCTCATGGGGGATTCCGAACGGCAAATTTCGAGAAGCTTTTTATAACAATTCTACAAATGCCTTCGTCAGTATCCCGCTGAGGGGAAGCACCGTTGAAAAACACATTCGATAACATGGCTGTTGTCGGGATTTGATCGGCGTCAGAGAGCAACACACTACTCAAACCCAATGCGCCCCAGCGCTCTCTCGTCTGGTCGAACGTTTCAATTCAAAAATAAAAGGCGAATCCCTTCAAAAAACAAAAATCCCCAAATCATGTCTAACGCATTTTAGTTTATAAATTTGGCATATGCAGTTTTTTACTTAAAAATCCTGTGAACGCCTTCTTTTACTAAATGCTCATGTCATATGCTTATGTTAAAGCTATTAAGATCGTGCTTTTTGCAAACATTTAAACATATGCGGGTAATTATGTAGATAAAATATTTAACTTACTCTCAGTTCTACTTATTCTTTAAGCTTGCTCCCCAAATTCATATAAATTTCTTCTAATCCGTGACCAAAGAAACCTTTCAACAACATGTGATTCCTTGGCTTTGTCGCTTGGAGGCTCAAAAAAGCATATATATTTCAGGATAAAATCCAAAAAGGTTCCTTGATAAAAAAAGAGAAACAGAACAAATCCTTTTATGTGCTTGAACTTTTTCCTCTTTTTTTTTTTTTATAGTGGATGAGAGTCCCTCGGGATGGTCCCTTAATAAATTTTGTAAGTTAATCTATCTGTCAACGCAGATACCTCATTCCAGGACCGTCCATTCGACCATTCGACCATCCTTCCCATACATTTTCATTTGATAAGTAACTACTCGTAAAAAAGAGGAAATTGAGTGTACAAAAAAAAAAAAGCAAACAACATCCATGGCAACACTAATAGTAATAGTGTCGGTGACGTTTATGTCAAAATTTAAATAAAATCGATGGGCTATGTTCAAAGAAATCGTTGAATTTATTAATAACCAAAATAATCTCAACACGTAGTCTATAAAACGTTTTATACTCACAACAATTCCGTAAAGGGTACAGGGAGGAGAGGGCAACGGTTAGGTTAAGGACTCGGGGCAAAAAGAATGTATAATAAGCCAGCTTCTGTGATTCTTTCTCATTATAGCTTATATGTAAGTTGTTTTTTTATTTTTTTTTTGTAAACGTTTTATACTTCCAAGTATGAGATGGTATCGGTTTGAGATGGAATCTTCACGATATATGTATGTATACGCCAACGTGTAGGAAACACCATGGAGTAGTCCTTCTGTGGGTTAACAAGAAAAAAAAAGTATATGTAAGTCATTGAGATGAATTTAATGACTCCCCGGGGCAACTTGAGTTGTTTTATTTTCTTTTTTCGTAGAATTCCAGTAGTAAGAATGCAGGACTAGACTACCTCGCAATGAATGTTTGTGAGAATTTATCTATAAAAAAAGTAACAAAGAAAAAATCACCAAAGGACAGTAGTAAGACGACGGAAGGAGCGGGGGCGAGAAAAAAAAGAGGATATTTTCCACCCCATTTCATATCCGATTCTGACCTCTTGGACAGGAAATAAAAAATCGTTTATCAGACGACGAACAAGCGTCTGGCATTCGTTTCTGTTGTCGTTGGGTATAGGTTACCGAACGTTGCCGTAAAGAAGGCTACTCCTTGTTGATATCAGATTAGTAATCGAATTCTTTATGTGATATGTGGTCAGGACGAAAGTAAATCTAATTTAGACCTCTAACCCACCAGTAACCAGTTGAAACGAATCGAAAATGAAATTGAGAAAAAAAAGAATATGTGAATCTCAAAGGTAAGGAAAAGGGCCAAAGGACACGAGCAAAACAAGACCATCGTAAGGTGCCCAAACTGAATCCACAAGAATACAACGAGAAGGAAGATGGAAAATAAAAACTTCGAAACGAAAGAAAGCAATGTGTCTGGTTGGGACTGAGTTTTTTATTTTATTTTATTACCCTTCCCCTGCCCGTCTCGTATGGCGGTAACCCCATCCTTGAGATAACAGCCCTACTAGAGACCGAACAAGGAGTTCGACTAGCATTGAGCACTCGTAATGTGATAAGGAGACGGGAATCCATGTCAGCTCGTTTCGTTCGTGAGTAAGGAGAAATCAAAAGAAAAACGAGCTGAACGCACAAAAGAGTAAGATAAAAGCGAAAATACTCGGCAAAAAGTAATTTACATTGAGAGAGGGAGTAGGTACACTCGATAGGATGTACATAATTTCTACAGCCTGATTGAGAGCTTGAGGGGGCGAACAATTTTCATTTGATTTGATTTGTTGTGCACACATTATCATCGCCCTAGAGAGAAGCTATACCATTCCGAGAGCGCCTACATATTGGTTGCGGTTGGTTTGTTGGCTTGAAAGTACGATGGTGATTGCAAGTGGCGGGTGCTTTGCACGTACGCATAATGGATGTGCGACAATTTCCGGGACTTTTACTACGATCGAGCAATTTTCGAAAATAGATTGTACAAACGAACACGCCCCAGATCTCAATTCATAGATTTTTCGCTTCGATAAGCATTTTATTGATGTGCCAAAAAAAATAAATGATAGAAACCTCGATGGCGGTGAGTACATATGTACATAAGTAGTGTTGAGACGCAGTGTTTGTGCAAAGTTGAAAGAAACAATTTCGCATTAAGTGTGAACGATAAACAAGAGTTCCTAAGCATATTAACACTACCATTGTAGAAGCCTTGTGTTCCATTGCGTCCTTTCTGTGCTTGTTCTTTTGTTTGGACCACACCGCTCGCTAAGTGCTAATTAAACCGTTTTCAAATGGTATAGCAAACAAATTAGGAAGAGCAAAAACCCAAATGTGGTCGTCGTGGTTCTTCTGGGAACTGGGGATCCAACGCAATGCAACGCAGCAAACACGACCGACGGCTGCACAAACACATCACATCAGACCACCGTAAAAACGTACGAATCGAGATGGAAGGTAGGAATACACAAAATACAACAACAACAACAAAAACAAAAAATGATAGCAAAGTAGATCGGATCGAGAACAGAAACACAAGGGAACAAGGAAAAAACCACGCGCAGAGTTGGCGTTGTGGATCAGAAGTAGACTGACCAACCGACCGACTATACTAAGCGACCGACCGACCGACCAAACGAACGAAAAGAAGTGGTGTACAGCGCATAGGTCCATCGCAGCCACAACAAGTTATGCCGGTATCCGGGTATCTGCGAACAGCGAAATAATGTATCTCAACGTATGCTATTGGGAATTTTTAATGCGCGTCTGGTTCTCGTTCGTTCGTCTTGTTTTCTTTGCTGCACTGCCTTGTCAGCTGAAACATTGAGAATTCAGGGCTTAACCTAACCTATGGCCAGAGTCGAACAGACGAGTCTTGGTTGGTTCGTTTCAGTAATATCGTGCTCCACTGGGAAGTGCCTACCTGCAACGAATGTAGAGATGAGATGCGATGGCGGTGGGTCGTCCACTATTTAGCTCCACGTCGTTTTTGTCTGTTCTCTGTCTACCGCTGCGTTGTCTATCTCTGTCTGTTGCGGGTGATGAGCAAACTTGACACTGTACGTTGCTCATTTTTATATATCACCGACGTGCATTCTGTGTGACGACGGAGTCTTTATGGGATTTTAATGATTCCAAGGGCGACAGTTTTGTCGTTTAATTGAAATGAATCGAGACTGGCATGGGGCTGTATTGGCTGTTGGTGGTGATGACATTGGTGATGGTGGGAAGAGCGTGAGATGGCCACTGTCATAACTGCCTGTCTTATTAAGATGTCATTATGCCGACGGCACGACATTGCCTGCGTTACGTGTTTGCTGGTTGTTTTTCATTTTCTCTCTCACGAGGGAGATGAGGGATTCATTTGTCATGTCGTCGGAGTGTGATGATGAGGAGGTTAGCCTACCTATCTTTTGTGTTATCATTGGGTTTGATCCGGACGTGCCTCTACTCTTAGATGTGCTCCTGCTCTTTTGTATTATTTGATTTATGAACAAGGATTCTGTTTCTTTCCAATTTTTTATTTTTTTTTTTTCTTCTCAGGTACTGTAGGTACTGTCTCATCCCAGAGTTCGTCCTCGTTCTCATTTTTCTTTTAAAACCATTTCTCGCTTGTTTGATTCTAACAATAGCTAAGTGACATCTTATTCACAAAACAGATACGGCATTGTCCTTTCGTCCTTGTATCCTATTGTTACTCTTGTTCACGTGAGTTTTTTTTTTTATTTTTATTTTTCGAATTAGAACTCCCTCTCATCCGGGTGGATTATTATCAAAACTTTTGGGGTAGTAAGTAGGCAGTTAATGAGGATTCAAGGGTGAATAACGCGATATGATAATGCCATCGATGCCGATGCCACAACAACAACATGAGGAACCAAAAAAAAAAAGTGAAGTACCAGCACCAAAAGAGCTTTCGTGAGTAATGGTCGTGACTCCTGCGGCCGTGTGTACTCAATGAATTGTGAAAATAATGATAACGAGTATTGATTTCGGTATTTTTCTTCAACATTCCACGTCTATTGTTAGAACACTGTGGCAATAGATAAAATATTCCATTGAGTCGACAAGGAGTACGCGCCTGGTAGAGACAGTATTCCATTGTCGAGTTTATTACTTTTTCAGAGTTGTTGTTGGTTTTTTTTTTCTCCCCCTCCCCAGAAGGAGGGTGATTGGATTTGGAATACCATATACCGACTATATGGATGGGAGGACATGTACTTCGAAAGTAGATTGATTGGCAGGAAGTACATTATGTGTGTGTGCTGAGTACACTGGTGTGCTTCTTGCAATATTAATGACATATCATCGCCATCGTCTTCGTTTCGACTATTCCTCATCGATATGCGACGGTTGCTGTTGTTATCCTCCAGCTGTAGATATCACGTCTTTTTTTTTTTTTTCTAATTACCATATTTCAATATGAATCAGATTTCATTTGATTTCCAAAGTCTTCAGTCGTCATTTGATTTGACGGAAATTTAAAGCAGTTGGCCTATATTAAAGGCCTGCAGGGCACTTCCCTTTAGCGTGCGCTATTCGACCGGGACAATTTATAGTTTCCGGTCAGTAATAAATCCGATAATGATTCATATTTACATGAGTGACCAGTGGCTCTTAAGAACACGGTACGACAAACGACCAAAAAGGGGTGGTGGTGAGTATCTACCATATTCTTGCAAGTTTCTCGACGTTGATAATCCGTTAACCCTTATAAGTTTGTTGTCAAAGTTTGTATAGGATGTTTCGTAATTGGGCATCAATTTGTGACAGGAGTGCAGAAACGCCAGAGAATATGGGGTGGTTTCTTGAAATGAAATTTCTCTCCTTAAGGGCAGTTTTTGCTATTAAATAAATTGCACCACAAAAGACTTTAGGTGGGGGGGTTTGGTGGATGAATGCCCATGCTTGCCTACGCCCCCGGTGTTAGATATGTACCTTCTTCAACTTGAACTTATATTGAAGAAGAAGAAAATGAATGAGTGTGGAATGAGGTGGATGGTTGTTTGGTTGTCATGGATGGACAGAGTCTGTTTTTGATAGAAACTTTTGCCTAAGATGACGTGTACTGTCTTTGATAGTGTTTTTTTCCCTTTGTAGTTGGGCAGTTACTGGACTTCCGGTACCGGTCAGGTCTCGGATAATCCTATAAAACAAACGTCAATCAAAGAAAGTGATTCTCACTTGGATTGAGGTGCATTCGAACATGATTTGGCACATCTTTTCGATGTAATGTTGCCGTGGGCGGAGGAGAACGTGTTTGTTGTATGAAAATAAAGTTTTATTTGAATTTAAGACACCTTGTTAGACGCCTTGAGTTTGGTAAGAAGGTGCTTGGACACGTGAGGCTACGAGGAATGAAGCCTTTTTGATTGGAATTGGGTTTTCTCTACGGAAATATAAACAGGATGTTGTTTCCAAGGGATGCATTTATGAATTGTGGGCGGTTTTGTATATTTCCTTATTTGGGAGGATGGTAATTGAATCTTGTTAGATGAAAGTTGCCTAATAAATTGAGTCTTATGCGATGGATTATGACGACAGATCTGTTGCTCCGAGAGGAGCTCAATTTAAGTTTACAAGTCAGGAATGAGTTAAAAGTGAAAAAGATGGAATTAAATAGAAATCATATTGGTTGAAGGGAAGAAAAGAGGGATGGAATCATACAAATGTTGAGTGGTGATTAATTTTTTACTACTAGTGCGGTGTGTTTAGGGTCGTTATCATGCTGGAAAATGTACGTAACGGGCATGCATTCGAAGCAGGAGGGCTCCATTTTACCCTTTAGCATGTCCTTGTACATAAATCTGTCCATATTGCCTTGGATACGCACTAACGGACCTACACCATACCAAGCGAATGCACCACAAATTTCGATGTTTCCTCCCCCATGCTTAACTGTTCTAATGGTGTACCTGAGGTCAAGTTACTTGCTCGCGGGGCGTCTTACGTACACTTTCCCATCCGACCTCATCAAATTAAATTTTGATTCGTCACTCCACAGAATTTTTTTTACAAAATTCAATCGATTTGTTGACATGCAATTTGGCAAAGCCGTTTCTTGAGGTTGACTCCCGACACATGCGGTTTTCTACGTGCAATACACCCATGAAGTCCTCTTTCGAGCAGTCGTCGCCGTATGGCTCTGTCTGATATTTCGTGGCTGATTTGAGGCCCATGACTTCTTTAATTTCTGCAGAAATCAAGAAGGGATCAGCTTTCGAAATTCGAGTAATCAGCCTGTCTTCCTTTGCCGTTGTTTTTCTCCCTATTTTTTTTTGGTCGAGGTTTTGATAACTACCTCTCCTCTTAAAAGCATGTACGGTTCCAAAAAACATCTTCTTGGAGCACCTAAATATTAATATATATATAATATTCTTTCGATTTTCAATTTTCTAAAAAAAAAAAAAAAAACTGACTTAATTTGGAAAACAAATATTAAAAATCAACGGTTACATCAGCAATACCGTGATATACTTTTTTGTAAAGCCACAAACCTCTTCTTTCATCTTGTTTTTAAACGAAGCTGTTTTATGGAATAGTTTTTGAGAAATTAATTTTCAAAATCAAAATATTGAGAAAAAAATGACAAATAAATGTCGAACTAATTTTTTTCAAAATTGCATGTAATTGAGTACTATTTTTTTTCAAGAATTCAATTCTCTTATTAGTTTTTAGTTAAAAACAGAAAACTGGATGCAAAAATGTCTTGTAGTTTTTGAGAAATTAAAAAAACCCAAACCACTTTTTTCAAAGAAAAACCTTTGATTTGGTTTTGATGCGCCTGGACTTGTAGGCAAATTAATGTATGAAACATTGAACTGGTGTAAAATGGTACGGGTGTAACTTTTCGGTATGAAGCACTCTCCATACTCTAGATTTGGTCTCTCCAAGCATAATAGTCATAATTGTTGAAAAAAAAATTTAGTCCGAATTTTTTTTTTTTTTTCAAAATTTTGAGTTTGAAAATTAATTTCTCAAAAACTATTCCCTAAAACGGCTTCGTTTAAAAACAAGATGAAAGAAGAGGTTTGTGGCTTTACAAAAAAGTATATCACGGTATTGCGGATGTAACCGTTGATTTTTAATATTTTTTTCCAAATTAAGTCAATTTTTTCTTTTAGAAAATTGCCCCTCCCGGCTAAACGGGGGAAGAGACCCCCCTCCCATACGATTTTTTTCTGTCTTGACCAGACCTACACGCTCTAGCTTTTTGGCACACTGCTCGTGTTCCATTTAACTTTAAGCCACTGTAAGAGACCTGCAACTAATCATTTGTTACAGAAATCGAATTGAACTAGTAAATTCAAAAATATCAATACTGCCCCTAATAATTTGGCCACCTATTTTGTTATTTTATTTTTTATGAATAATTCTTGTTTTTGTTTATCCGTTGTGGCGCAGTAAAAGTCTCCGGTTTATTTTAAACTTTATTTCAAATTTTTTTTCGGAATTTACAAATCAAACAAAAGAGGAGTTAAAGGATTATGGAAAACAAAACGCAGGTGCTGTTGTCTAGGCCGTGACAAGCCTATGGAAGCGCCAAGGCTGTGTCACTTAATAGACGCAAGTACCACTTAACCAAGCCAAAAAAATAGTATTCTTCTAGGTAGAGCCTTAGAGTAATACTTGTTCCTTGAGTTGGCCGCGACTACTGGTCAGGGATAAAGAATGAGATACCAATCTTTTGGCTTTGACAGGAATTTTGACAACTAGCCCCTACAAACGCGTTGCGGTTTGACGGCGTCTTGACTATGTCATTCTACCTTGTTCCGACGTCTTGACTCTTAAGTCAAAAGCGTCGTATTTAAAGCAGCCTCTAGACGCTCAATATTATTGTGCAAAATATTGCACAATTTTATTGGCTTGCTGCCCTAGACGGTTCAATATTTTTCCCAATCATTTAGTTGACCGCTCATATTTGTATTAAAAGTCAAAAGCGTTTTGATTTTCCGCAATATATCGCACAATCTTGCAATATTATCTACAGACGAACAATAATATTGCGCAATATCAAATATTGCACAATATTACTAGGCGTCTAGGAGCCGCTTTAATTACAAAAGCAACAACCAACCCCTGCGGGGATCAACGGGCAGGCGTACGAAAGTTTGGTATCTCATTCTTTATCCCTGCTACCGGTGTTTTGCGCTCGTTTTACACGCGCTTTTATACTCTCTATGAGCTGTCATACAGGATGGTATATTTACAATAGCAAATAAAAAAATTCACAATAATATTATTTTAAAATGGGAACAATTCACAATGATTTTCAATTAAAATTTGTAAAAAAAATTAAACAAATGGTTAATTCATAATCGTAAGAGTAATTCGACACATCTTGATGTTACAAGTGCAAGAAAATGAACATTTGAATATTATAAATTGCAAAAATGTTGAGTTTTTTTAACGAAGTCTAAAATGATATTCAGTGGCCTTATTTAAGTTTTGTAGATGACACATGTATATGTATCGGTAAAATTTGCACCTGAACACTGAATTTATTTTTTTCTTAATTCTATTTGTTTCTATCAATTGCGTTTACTTTTTTTGTATTAAGCACATCATTTTGTTAGGTTTACTCAAATAAAATTAGAATTTAAATCCTACCATTATCAACCAATAAAAATGGTTCGGGGAAAATAAGTTTGTGTCTTGTAATTCGAATGGTTGCTATTATACATATATAAATCCGATGAATTGGCCCAACCCCAGATAATGAAAAGCACCCCTCCAAATCAGTAAACTTTTTTGTATGTTTTGTATTGTATTTAGAATTCTTTGTCGCTGTCTTACGTCTTCCGATTGGGAGCAAACAAATTTATTTTGGTTTCATCCAACCACAATTTATTTATTTTTCCAATTTTCACAATGGAATTGTTTACTGGCGAAAATTAGCCTTTTATTGTTTTTTTTTTTTGTTTGCTCAAGTACGGAACTTTCCTGGCGTTTCTTTTAGGAAGACCTGCTTAAATTAATCGGTTTCTAATTGTCCGACAAGGTATTGGCACATTCAGTTCATTTCTTAGGTCTTTTGATGAAAACAGAAGGATTTTTTTTTTTTTTGATAGCTCTACTAGGGTTTTATCAAATTGTGAGATTGTTTTATGTTTTCTGCTTCTCGTTTCTACTTTGGGTTTGAATGGAGAGCTTTTTTACAAACGTTTCATGATTTAAGCTACTTCATCCATGGTTGTGGCACTTTTCTAATTTTTAATTAACAGGGAATTCCTCGACCCATTTTAAGAATAAGAAATGTTTTTTTTTTTTTTTTTTTTTGTTTTTGGATAAAGGAATTCCCTTCTGTCAATTTGTGACTTTACACCCAACTCCACTTCACTTTAGTTTTGAATAATTGATGTGAACTGTAGAAGTCCTTTTGTTTCTATTCTTTTTTTCCAACACTGCATGCGAGTTGTGGCAATTAAATTCAGGGAATTTGTAAACAAAAAAAACAAGTAGATTGTTTATCGTAACATTTTATTATCGACCTTCACAATAGTCCCCCTCTAAATCTACACAGCGATTCCAGCGTTGGCCTGACTATTCGAAGCATCCTTGAGAATCATCCGAAGCTAACTCGTTCGGAACAATTGTTACAGCCTCTTTGACTTTCTCTACAGCGCCGTGACGAGTTCCCTTGAGGTATGACTTCTTTCTTTCTTTGGGTGGCGTTAAAGCCCATAAAGAACCAGAGCCAAGCTTCTCTCAATCACCCATGCTGTGTGTGGTTTATTTTTTACACAGATGAAAGGGACCTAACAGTTTAATGGCGATTTCGAACGGCGTGAGTCGAGAACCTTTTTTATGGTAAGTATTGTACGGGGAGAGCACTGTGGCGCAGTGGGTAGTGTGTTGGCTTCTGACGCCGATGACACGGGATCGAATCCCGACACAGCCATGTCATCGAACGTGTTTTTCACGGTGTTTCTCCTCAGCGGGGTTCTGACAAAACCCCCTGTAGTAAAATTGTCATGAAAAGCTTTTCGAAATTCGCCGTTCGGAACCGGCAAAAAACTGTAGGTCCCTTTCACCTATGGGAAAATTAAATCACACACAACATGGGTGATTGAGAGAAGCTCGCCTCATGGACTGTAACGCCAACATACATATGTACATACATAGTACGGGGAGTTTTTGCCAGTACCCTGTCGAGGAGTGGTGTTATCGGGATCCGAACTTGCTTATCGTGCGTCAGAGTTCAACACACTCACCACCGCACCACGGCATGTGACTTTATCTTGGGGAATAAGAAAAAGTAGGAAGGTGCAATATCGGGCCTTTTTTCGCCAGAAATTCTCAACGAGGAATGGGCTTGCGCATTGTCATGGGGCATGATTCAGCAGTTTTTGCAAGTCCGGTTCGCACACAGAAAACACGTGCTCGCAGTTTCGTTAAACAACGTACGAATGCTCAAGCGTGGGTCAGATGCGATAAGTCCGTGCAGACGTTCAACATTTGCGTCGGTACGACGGGTGATGAGAGCTCCTTCACGGGGATCGTCTTCTTTTGATTCACGGCCCATCTTCAGCTGATTCGCCCATTTAAATACACATATTTTCGACAGACGTATTGCTGCAGGCATAACACTCACAGTATATGGTCAACTGAAATTCATCCTCTGCGTATGCAATACTAAAGTGCTCGAACGAATTACTATGAACTACAACCAACGCGGAATTTGGTCGGCTCTCGTCCTATCTAGGTCTAGGACAACCACCCCTGAGAGTAGTGAACGAACATCAACGACCCCAACCACTGCGCTCCGTTCAGGTTGTGTGTGTAAAACACATCATGAGAGAATATAAAAACTCTTGAACCTGCGCGAGTCTCTAAAAAAAAAAAAAAATATTTTCGACATGTGTACAATGTACATACACTGGTTACCATACACCACCTGCGATTTTCGAGGGTTTTTCACCAGATTTTTCTAAAAATTTAATCAATATGTCGTTTGTAATTACGGCATTAAAACTAGACACAACACACAAACTTAATGTGCCGTCGACTTCAGCCTTGGATGAAAACTGAAGGAGAGGGTCCCAATTTTTTGACAGATATTGTCGATCGGCACAGTGATGCTACTTCTGGAGTTATGACTAAATTGCCACACCTCGTATGAAGTCCTAGCACGCCTTTACTTTTCTGCGTCTTACTTGGTCAACCCTATGTTTTACTTGCTTAGGAGAGTGGGAGCCCATTTGACTTTGTTTCGGGTTGTTCTACTGGAAATGCCCTTCTACATTTTCGTTCCAATATAGGTATATAACAGCTTCAATAAGAGGAATCTAACTGCAGCGGTTTTTGCCGACGTAACTTAAGCCTTCGGCACGGTCGATCACAAGATATTTTTATACGAAACTATAAAGTTGGTTTTAGAGAAAGTATACATAATTGGCTTCGATCTTATTTATCTAACAGAGTCCAAAAAGTAAAAATGAATGGTGCATTAAGTTCAAAAAGCATTGTGTATATAGGCGTCCCTTAGGGTTCAGTAACTGGCCTTCTACTTTAAATAAATTCCCTTTTTCTTCAAAATTATCACAGCAAAGTCACTGCTCTTGCAGATGATGTCACATGCGCTCTTACTAGTGATTCTGATCTAATCTTTCCGCTGACATTAATCATGATCTCAAAAAAAATTAAATTGTGGCTTTTAGATTTAGGTTATAAAGACATTCTACACCCAGCGTCAAAAAAAAAAAACCCTCGCATTACTTTTCTTAAAAATGTTTTGGAGTTAAGTTGTAAAATTTTACAATTCTGAACCTTTTTACAAATTTTGCACCCTTTTCTTATTGTTTGAACATTTTTCTACCTACTCGCAGTAGACAAACTGATGTGATCGCATTTAGATCGATTTTTTTAATAGAAAAAGTATTTTATGTCGAAATTTTGTATTTTTCTCTATGGTACTGTCTTTAGTGAAAAGGCCTAAATCATGGCTTTGCATACCCAAAATGTTTCCAAACGAGAAATGGCTCGCCGGGTTGGTAGTAACGAGTGAACCGTGCGCAATGTCTTCCAGAATTACCAGTCCGAAGGTTGGAAGCGGCATAGCAAGGCAGGCTGTTGGGGCTGTAAAATGTAATGGCAAAAGTTTGACTCTAGGGTATTACATCCACTGTTTTTTTTTTTTTTTTATAATCCACACAGGTTAAAGAGTTACACACTTATGATGTTTTGTCACACAACCTGGGCGGGATGCAGATGGTTTGGGTCGTAGATATTTGTTCACTACTCTCCAGCGGTGGTTGTCCTAGATAGGATTCGAGAGGAACTCGACTGAATTTTCACATTGGTTGTAGGTCTCAGCAAATGTTCCATGCCATAATGGTATTATATTAGAACTGAACACACAGAGTATGAATTTGAAATGAATATACATATGTATGTACTGTGAGTGTTATGCTGTGTTGCACAATTTTTCCATATATGAATTTTGTTTCTTGGCTATGGAGACAGAGTTTGAACTACAGACCCTCCGCTTGACAGTCGGTGATGTTAACCACTGCACCACGGCCACTCTATGGAAAAGGAAATGTAATACGTTCTAATCTGTCATTAAAAATTCCCCATTTATAATGTTATACACGAGGAAGGGATGCGCTTATGTTGCAAAGCGCAACACAAATACGAGTACATATTCTCTTCATGTCCTCAAATTTGTAGTCCCGCGAAATAACCGACCTGAGTTACCCTCGATTCCATTTGATTTTTGCATTTTTATCATCTCATTAATTTATAATTTTATTGGAAAGAAAACCATAAAAGAAACATGATATCTACGTTCAGAATATGTGCATACCTCATGTGTTCAATTTTATTTACATTTTAACTCCAAGCAACCTAGCCGAAGTAGGCATTTTTGGATTTAATAGCATCAGGAATACCTAGTTACACAATTTCCAGCGCTTATCGTTCAAAACTTCCTGCGGGAATAGAACCGTTCACTTCTTTTTTTCAGAGTGGGGCGTTAAAGTGAATCGAGTCGCGGCAGTAGCGTTGCATAGTGCGGAAAGAGTGCTCGCCAAGAAGTGTTCGCCCGCGCATCGACCGAACGGGTGCGGTAGTAAAGGCAGTACATGAACGAATTCGGAGAAATCCCCTTAGAAAGCAGAAGATCATGTCCAAGGAATTGGATATATCAGCCAGATGATTTGCATATGAATGCTTATCGTCAGTTCACGGGTCATCTTCTAACTCAACTAAAAAAAAATAGGCTGGAAAGGTGCACGCGGACAATTGCCATGAACGGATGAGAAAATGAGAAAAAAGTTGTTCCAATGGCTCAACGTGGCTATCATTCCGCTTCGGTAATGGTTTGGTGGGGGGTATCTCACCATGGTGTCACATCCCTTCATTTCTGTGAAGAGGGCGTAAAAACTGGTGCAAAGGTTTACCAAGATGTGCTAGAGGGTGTTATGAAGGGTTTGACCAATACCCTTTTCAATGGACACAGAAGGATCTTCCAGCAGGACTCTGCTCCAGCGCACAAAGCCAAAACTACGCAGAAGTGGATCGGAGTCAATATTCCTGGCTTTAGAACAGCAGAAGATTGGCCGTCGGGGATTCCAGATCTGAATCCACTGGATTATGGTTTGTGGTCAGAATTGGAGAACATTGCCAGATCGATGGCGTCAATTGCAAAAAACTCAAAAAAACACAGACCGGAGCGACACCAATAAACGCTCGTTTGAAAGGTGACAATCCGAGCGTTGCTTTTTGGTGCAGAGGTTGGACAGTTATTTGCATTTGAAAATGGGAATAAATAATGAAAAATTGCGCTAAACTTTGCAATATTATTATGACAAAGGGAAGGACGCTGTGGAGGCTTGTGAAAAAAAAATGTGCTGTGTACGGCGGTAAGTTTGATGTGAAAGATAAGTCACGCTCTGGTCGTCCAATTACATACTAAAAAGGCAGATGAAATTCTTAAAAAAGTGCATATCAGCAGTGTGGATATTAATATGAAGCTAGGCATTGCCCACAAAACTGTTTTGAACCATTTGCAAAAAGCTGGATACAAAAAGGAGCTCGATGTATTGCTTCCTTACGAGTTGAGCGCGAATTATAGACCGAATTAACCGAATCAAAATCGAGCCATTCCTGAAAGGTCTAATAGCAGGTGATGAAAAATGGATCACATACGGCAATCGGAAGCGTAAAAGACCGTGGACAAGGGATGCTGAGCCGTCACAAGCTTTTGCGAAGCCAGGATTGACGCCGAAGAAGTTGATGCTATGTGTGTGGAAGGGATTGGAACTGAATTGTCCACCATGAGCTCCCAAGTATAGTGTGGACAACTAGAGATAAAAGGAAGGCGTTGTCTTCCACCACGATAACGCCCGACCGCACACTTGACCCTTGATGATCCGTCAAAAATGGTGGGGTTTTGGTTGGGAGGTTTTGATGCATCCACCGTATAGTCCAGACACAGCACCCTCTGACTATTATTTGTTCCGATCCCTGCAGAACTCTCTCAATGGAATTAAGCTGGTTTTAAAAGAAGCCTGTGAAAACCACTTGATTCAGTGTTTCAGCCAGAAACCACGGAAGTTCTTCACCGGCGGCATCATGGTTCTTCCCAAAAACTGGCGAATCGTTGTCGATAATAATAATGGAGCATATTTGGTTTAAATAAATTCAATATCACACTATAAGAAAGCCGGTGAATTTTCCCATACCTATTATTTGTAAGGGAACTTAGGGCAGGACTAGGTACAATACATAGTACATATGTGTCTATACGTAAAACAACAATTTATCAAATGCCCGCCTTTTTAAGCCGTTGAATGACCCCAAATGCACTTCAGCGCCAACAGGAGAAAGAACACCCTTCCGGCCGGCCAAATCACCCAACATCCGTTTTTATAGGATAAAAGAGTGTCTCGAGTCCGTCACGAAGTTCCGGAAAACAAGTTTTTCATCCTCAAAATGAAATTCAAACCCATCTTTCCGGCTATAGTTGCTGGGTAGGGTAAAACCCGATGTACCTAGTACATACTATGTATTTTGGATAGTAGACTTTTGGGAATGGTACCGAACGAAATGCAAAGGAAACCTGACAACGAAACACAAGAAAAAAAAAAACAAAATCGTTAAGTGTGATGGCATTGAAAATGTTGTTTCCATTTCATTCACATCCCGCAACATAAACTTTAAAATTAACCTGAATGACTGAATGGCTTTATAATACCGTCACTTCGTCACTGTGTAGCGCCGTGACATCTGTTTAATTTCTTCATAAGCCAGTCACCTCCTCACTTTCCATTCTATGATCCAGTCTTTACGACTTTACTTCTATCTATCATCGTTGCCCCGAAGAGTGTAACTTGAACTTAAGCAAAACAAAAAAGAAAAAAAACGTAAAAGCATTGAAAAGGGAAAGCAGTGAGTGACAGAAAACAAAAAAGAGAAGTAGAAGAAGAAAAGTCAGATTATCTCACGTAACTTAAAGAATTTTAAATGAACATTTCCATGAACAAGTACTATATGTACATGAATGAAAGATACTACCTTACAACCCCTTATCCGTACCCCATTTTACAATGACGTGGGCAATAAAAAAAAGAAAAAATTGTGTAAAACCTCTTTTAAAAACGTCAACAATTCCATCTCTCCATCATCGTCATTCAGAGCGCCGAGATTTAATTTCACTGACAGCCGCGAGAAGAAAGGCGAAGAAGAAATAGCAAAAAGCAAAGAGAAGATGAGGAAAAACAGAAAAAAAAAAAGAAAATCATTTCATCTTCACACAGGAAGTGTATGAATGGTGATAGAGCAAAGTACCTACGGAGCCGCACATAGTATCCCGTGTACATACGGCGCGGTACTGGGTGTAATCGGTAAAAGCGGGAAAAGCCAGAAGCAGCAGCAGGAGGAGGAGGAGATTAATGCATGCATATAGGATAGGAGTAGAGTACATTATATGATGATGATGTAGGCGGGTAATGATTATACTCTTCAAGTTTCTTCTTCTCATCTTCTCACGCGTGTTTTGGTCTTCGACGGTGCCGGTTATGGTGTTGGATGCGCTTGCATTCGCGTATCTATTTAGTTGGTATGATGTGTTTGTTGTTCTGAATTACCCATGCATCGGAATGATGACATATAGGGTGGGCCATCTAGTGTTTTTTTTTTTTTAATCATAGGTTATTTCGACACTGACAGCTGGTTCCCGCTCGAAATCTTGACAGAAAGTCAGTATAATACCTCCGCGGAACGGTATAAGTCGCTTTACGCGTGAACAACGTTGGAAAATATTGAAAACTTATTTTCAAAGTGAGTGCTTGTGTAGCCCAAACAGTGGGTTTTTTGAAATGAAGTTTTGGCCGAAATAAAGCACCCACCCCGACTGCTGTACGCAAGTTTCTGCAAAAAGTTCGTGAGACTGGTATGCCAGTGGACAACACTCATGGTCCCCGTCGTCGTATGTACGGTGCGCACAGATGAGAATATGGCTGCTGTGGCCGAGAGTCTAAAAGGGCCCACAGACCTCACACTTGTGTGCACACATGTGTCGGTGTGCGAACAAGTGTGCTGTCTGTGAGCTGGTGCACACACCATTTTCGGTGTCAGACAAAGACAAAAGTCTTTGATTTTCGATGTCGGTGTCTCTATCGGTGTGACGTGTGTGGCGGAATCACACACCAGTGTCGGTACACATGTGTGCACACAAGTGTGAGGTCTGTGGGCCCTTTAAGACTCAATTCATGAACATCAACTTGCCATCGATCTCAAACGCTCAACATTTCACGCACTTGCCTGAGGAGAGTTCTGCACAAATATCTCGGATTATTCGCTTACAAGGTTCAATTGACCCAGCAAGTTAAGGCGTGCGACCATCCGCTTCGTTATCGCTTCGCAGTTTGGGCATTAGAGCAGCTTGAATTGGACAACGATTTTGGTAGGCGAAAAATCATCTTTTCTGACGAGGAGCATTTTCATCTCGGCGGCTACGTTAATAAACCAAATTGTCGCATCTGGGGTTCGGAAAACCCGCACGGTATTGTTGAGAAGACAACGCATCCACAGGGAGTGACAGTTTGGTGCGGATTGTGTGGATTGTGATGTCATCATTGGGCCATTTTTCTTCGAAAATGACGTTAGGAACCAGGCTTCGTTCCAAGGTCACCAGAATCCAAATCCAAGGTTTTATCGAGATGTCTCTGTGTGTATGTGCGTTCGGATTATCTCGAGAACCATTATCATTCCACGCGTAATTACGCAGCCTAGAACAGATTAAGTTTTCAGCAAAATCGGTCCAGCGGTTTTTGTGCTTGAAGTTAAGTACATACAGTATAATCTCGAAAAGATGAACGGTCCTATAACTTGAACAGTTCGGAAAGATTAACTTTTTTTCCTCCCATGGAGGTGTTCGTAAAGATGAACACTTTATTCCCTATTGAATTCTTCTTTCTTTCTATTAAGTCCACGTATATGGTACGTTTAGTTCCATCATTCATTTTAGTGACGGTTCCTTGGCATAGGGTGTAACTGGCATTTGACGTTAATTCTTCAGTGTGAAGAGATGTCTCCAGTGAAAGATCGAATGCTGGATCGGAAAAGCGCAAAACATAGCATAAATCTGAAATGCCAAACATGGAAGCCGCTTTGTATAGATGGTTTTTAAAGCAACGTCATCGCCATATCCCAGTGTCTGGTGAGATGATAAAAACCAAAGCTAAGGAATTGCACACTGTTTTCAAAGAGACGAATTCATTTTATGCGAGTGGCGGATGGATAAATAAATTTAAGGCTTGAAAATCGTCTTCTAGCAATCAGCGGAGAAAAACTCAGCACTAATATAGACGCTGTCCTGCCCTTTAAACGCAAACTGGGCTGATCTTGGTATCACTCGACAGCAAGTTTATAATGCAGATGAAAGTGGTCTGTTTTGGCGAATGGTTCCAAACAAAACATTTGTTAACTCTGGAGAGGAGAGAAATCAGCACCTGGAAGAAAAACAGCAAAAAATCGCTTCACTGGTTACCACAAATTAAAGTTTCTGAATTTCAGGCCTCTAAAGATATACGCGAGCTCAAAGACAGCATGGATGACGAAAGACATTTTTAAGAACTGATTTCAGAAAGAATTTGTTCCTCCAGGTAATTGCATATGATTTACATGAATTTAATTTTCTTAAACGTAAGGGAGTTTATGAAGAATGACAACCTGCCAGAAAAAGCCTCGCTCATTCTTGACAATGCTCCAAGTCACCCACCTGAATACGAACTTCAAAGCGATGATGGTTGCTTCGTACAATTTTTATGTCTCCAAATGCAACGCCACTTATGCAACCAATGGACCAAAATGTAATAAGGCTTACAAAGTTGCACTATCGTACAAGTCTTATGTCAGATGTCAGATCTCCAAAGGACGTGATGTGGAGAAAGTTTTAAAAAAATGTACCTTACGTGACGCTCTAACATGTTGTCAAGGAGCTTGGGACAAACTTACACCGGAAGTTATTGAAATTTGTTGGCATGGGTTGCTTAGATTAGAACATTATTGTTCTGATGATCAGGATGAAGACATTCCTCTTGCCGCCCTGAAACGAAGGATATAATCAGAGCAAATCTTCCAGCTTTCGACCACCCCGCTCAACATGCTTCAAGAATGAGGATTAAGGTTCTGTTATTTCTGATGGTGAATATGAAGTGACCTCAGAAGAAAGTGTTATCGAAGTAGCCAAAACAGTAAAGCCAGCAGAAGACATATAAGCTATAAATACATGCCTCAAATTTGCGGAACAAATGGAAGAGAAATCATCCACCCATTTAATCTTAAAAGATGTATGACAAAAGGCAGTGCTGAAGCTTCTTTCTGGACGACAGAGGCAGTCCACTATGGAACAATTTTTTTTTTATAAAAATTCCTGAATAAGAGCTTGTTTTTTTTTCCATGAAGTTTTTCTTTTGTTGTTGCTATATTTTTTTATGCATGGCTGTATGCCTTTCTCTAAAAAATATTCGATGTTCAGAAAGATAAATAATTCGGAAAGTTGAACATGGCTTGTTTTATATCTGTTCATTTTTTCGAGATTCTACTGTATGTACATATGTAACTAAAAAAAGACAAAACAAAATCCGCAACACGCGGTGTTCCCAAACGATCCCCCGTCTAAGTAATGACCGCGCCCTACGCCGGTTGATTGCGGTCATCGGACGAGAACCGATATACTATATGGGATTGCTCGGACAGTGCTGTGGTTACATGGTGCAACAGCATAAAGGCGGCCTGATGCCAACTACACGCGGTGTTCCCAAGCGGTTCCCAATCTACATACATATGTAAGTACTGACCGCCCAACGCTGGTTGATTGCGGTGATAGGACGAGAACCGATACATATGAGATTGCTCGGACAGCGTTGTGGTTACATGGAGCGACAGCAAAAACACGCTGTGTTCCCAAGCGATCCCCCGTCTAAGTAGTGACCGCGCCCGACGCCGGTTGATTGCGGTGATCGGACGAGAACCGATTTACTATATGGGATTGCTCGGACAGTGTTGTGGTTACATGGAGCGACAGCAAAAAGGCAGCTTGATGCCAACAACAGGCGGTATTCCCAAGCGGTTCCCCATCTATCTTTACATACATAAGAAGATACTGACCGCCCAACGCTGGATGATGCGGTGATCGGACGAGAACCAATACATTACCCATTATGCGTCTAAGAACCTTACCAGCTAACAAAAAGATCTGGTGACCTTGAACCAGCTGAACAGATCTTCATAAATTGTGGCTAAAAAAAAACACATAATCGTCCCATTCGTTCAGAAGCTACGAAGCTACAGACAGACACACAGACACCATCAACCTATAACAACCCTCTTTTTGCGTCGGGGTTAAATATAAAATTAAGTGTGGATGTTTTCGTCATGTGGGCCTTACGGATCGCACCTAGACCACATTTTTTATTTTTTTTATACTGAAATTGAAGACATGGATATGGACGACCACAGCCCATGCCACAATCGATCTTTTGCGCACCAAATTCGCAAATTCTGTTATCAGCCGTCTTGGCGATGTCAATTGGCCACCTCGGAGCTGTGTTTCCCATTGGACTTTTTTTTTTTTTTTTGTGTGGGGAAAAGTGAAGGACAGATGTTATGCACACAATCCGACTAATATCATCCAAGTAATCCGTGAGCTACAGCCCGAAACCATCAAAAAGGTCTTGAAAAATTTGGGTGACGTGACAGAATGCGCTACTGCGAAGACAGTCGAGGCAGGCACAGCTACATATGTACATACTTGAGAGACTTTGATTTCCATAATTAATGGGAATTTTGTTCATTTTATTGCATTTTTAAAAATAAACTTTTATCTGACCCACCCTGTACTCACCCTCTCTGGGGATGCATACACATGGTGGTACAAATCATCTATACATCTACTGTTGCCGGCAAGGATATCAGAAAAGTGTTTCTCGCACCTAATGCCGCGTTTATTTAATTAAATATCTCATCCATACGGGTACATACTCGTATCTATTCTGGTAATGTTTAAGTTTCACGATCTCGCCTTTTCCGTTACAAACTAATAATTTAAGATAAACAAATCGCTCGATAAACAATTTCTTTTCATTCTCCTCTTTCAATCTCACTCCATATTGTACATGTGCATGTGTGGTTTCTTTAGCAATTCAATCACCACACAGCTGTTGTTGGTTTCATCCTTCCTCTCCTATACAATTCGAAACGAACACGACACAAGCAAAAGAGAAGCGTGTCCATACCAATTTATGTCGTGGAGTTGCTGCGCGACGAAAGGGAAATACATATAGACGAACGAAAGGTCTATTCGTACACATACCACGGATTGGACGAACGAAATATCAAAAGAGAATTCGTAATACATGTATGGCACTCTGCTCTACTATTGCGCGTTTGGTCTTCCTACCTTCCTTTAGCTAGAAAAAAAAAGAAAACAAAAAGCAAATAAATAACAAAAGAAAGAAAGAATCACTCGTTCCATTCGTTTCGTTGGTAGGACGCACACGCATGCTTCGTGCTATATACTTGCTTTTTTCCCTTGATATGCCGGCGTTGGAGTATACAATATACAAGCGTCACGAAACCGGCGTAGGTACAAATAGTAATCATTATTATTCTATGTATTTGTACTTCAGATAAGCTTAAGTTTCATAATTTTCTGCGGTCCCCTTTCCCTTTCCCTGGCCCTTAGTGCATATATGTACATGTGTACATATGCCATTATGTGGGTTGCAGTGAAATTCAGTTTCGATGACTAAACACTTCAAGCATTAAGCCTTAGTACCAACCAATTCATCTTTTATGGCGCGTTTGTTATGCAAACAAATATAATGGATATTCCGTACTGGCCATCTCATACTTATATCTATAAAAAGGAATCCCATTGAAACGAAGGCAAACACTTGATCCCAACACATCACTATCCGGCCACTCATACCTCTTACTGTCTACGTTTGTCTTCGGCTTTCCTTGATGACGACGACGACGACGATGATGATGCCCACCACTCAATTAGGGCAATCATTCATCATTTTGAAAAAAAAAACATCTAAAGCGATCTGTGGTGTACCCAAACATCATCCAGGCAAAAGGGAACAAAAAAAAAGGAAAATTAAGAATTGAACAACTCTTGGAATCTCCAACATCGAGAGGGAGCCGATGCATATCTCTTAAACACACTTGAGTTCTTATCCGTGTGACAACGTGTATTTGTCCCTTCGCCTGATGGAAATATCTTGTTGCCCCTGACAACAAATCCACCAACAAACACTTTCCTCATTGCCTATCTAACTACCTAGTATCTACATTCCACATACTTTTCATTTGGGTTGAATCTCACTCTTCTCGGCTGATAGGTATACCGGTTACTGGTTTGGTTCTACGGTTTGCAGTTTTTAGGGTTCACTCAGCAGTGATTAGGTCCCTCTCTCTCTCTATCTCTCTGTTCCCATATATTATTTGATTGGCTTAAATGTGATTTTATTTTTACATTTCTTTTGTCTATCTATACTTTCAGACCAGATACGACGTTACAAGCAATTGTCTACAAATTGGTACCGGGATTATATGAAAAGGAGCTAATGCGAAAACGTGCCTTCTACAAGACTCGACCGGAGGCTGCAGCACTAGCCACACCCGAGCAACGGGGCGATGATACCGAACATTTGATATTCATTCCAACCGAATACATATCGCTGTCGCTCGAGTATGCTGATATCGAGTAAGTACAAAAAAACGAACAAGAATTTAACAAATTTTTATTGTTTCTGTCGACCTCACTATCGCTAGCGCTCGTCGTTTTATGTCGTCCAAGTTAGAAGTAGTATATGTATATGTTCGAGAGACAATTAAGAGGTATACACACAGAGTTCAGGGCATTCAGTTCACATGGCATACGGAGGAACTTCCCTCATACACTTGGTTTATCTGCCTCCAGACAGTTAATGAAAAGCAATTAGAAATGTCGTCCCTCTGTGGGTGGTCGTGAACGTTTGCTATAAAATACTACAATGATAAAGGGAAGCGATTCTCGAACGATTCACCTAAAGTTCAACCAGACATGGTACTCTCTACTAGTGTCTTTTTCAATTTATTTAGGAGCAAGCCTTAGAAGTTTCCTTTTATCACTACCATCCCTTATACAAACACATGTACATCTATACATAGTATGTCCATTTAACAGTGAAACTTTTTCCTTTCTTCTCGTTTCTGCTTTAGTGAGCACGTATCATCAGACGATGAGATTAAGCACCAACTTCTGCAGCCTAAATTCCTTCAATGTCCCGCCGTCTTCACCGTCGGTCATTTAAAGAAGTTCGTCTACGGTAAATACGATATCGACGCGAGCCTCTTCAGCATCGACATCATGTATAAAGTGAAAACAATTGTACTTCTGGACCACTACACATTGATGGATGTTGCCTATATCTACATTTGGAAGCGTGATACACCCATGAGATTCTATTTCCGTGTGAAAGAACGACCCAAGCGATTATTGCCAAAGTCGAAGGCTATGCCAAAAGTATGCCTCAAAAAGACTGCAATCGATACGGACAATCATACAATTAGTTTCCCACTACAACCTATTGCAACTCCCACGCAAGAACCATCCGTGAAAAATGATCTTTTAAGGACCATCACCGAGACTATCGAGCCGAAAGTTATAGAAAAATGCCCCAAACAGACTGAAGCTCAGAAAACGAGCAAACTTAAAATCACACTCGTCAGTAAGCCCTCCAAACAATCGAAATCCCTACCTTCACCAAATGCCGAGGCGTCCGCGAAGAAATCACATAAACAAAAGGAAGTATCACCGCCCGCAAAAGAAGAGCGTAAAGTCGAGAATATCAAGTTAAAAATCGATCTTTCCAAGCAGAATAGTGTGACAATCATTAACCTGTCCGATCCGGAGCGTAAAGAAATCGTCAAGCCCGTCAAGCCGGAAAAAGAGTGGAAAGTCAAGAGTAAGAAAGACAAAAGCTCGACGAATGGTTTCAAATCAGCTAAAGACAGTAAAAAGGGTTTACCCAGCCCGACGTTAACCGTGCCGCCGTTGACAATAAAAGCCGAACGTATTGGCTCCTCTAGTCCGCGACCATTAAAATCTCCAGTTGAGGATCCTCAGTCGCAATTTCTGAAATCCTTTGCTCTTACCCCGAAAAAAGATGTAAAATCGCCAACAAAACCAGAGAAGAAGCTCGAACCAATCACACTCCTGCTCACAACTGTCTCACAACCTTCAAAGTCTCCAGTGCCTTCTTCCCCTACGCCAACTCTTATGGGTCCACCACAAAATCTGCCAACCAAACGGAAGAGTAAAGACACATTAAAGAACCCCACAAAAAAGCCGAAATGTGTTTTCGCTCCACCCCTATCGCCCGACGACTTCAAAGCCAAAGTCCTGTCAAACACATCGTCCGAACAGAAGGCCGGCAACAAGGCACCATCACCTGAAACGGAAAAACAACATCAAAAGAGCGAAAGTGAAAAGGCCGACGAAAAACTCATGCCGCCGCCAGCGCACACCATCACTATTGGCTTCCCTGTCATGCAGCTATCGTCACCAAAACCTCAATTAACAGCTCTATCGGCACCACCACCCAAGAACGGTATAAAGTCAACCACAACCATCGAACCAGTCATGAAACCACCACAATCCAACAAAGTGCCCGTTAAATTCGCTCCGCCAGGTTCGCTTACACCGCACCCAATGAGCACATCCACCAAGACAGCGGCAGGCAGTCGGACACCAGTTCCAAAACGCTTCCAGCCAATATTACCCAAAGGACGACCAAATCCATTTGCAAATCTTCCCAACGATGTGAACAAAATCCTTAAGGACGCTGGTACCGAAATCAAATCCATCTCCTCGTCCGATGGACAAAAGAAGAAAATCTACGGACCGAAAACTACGCCAATGGGACCACCTGCAACAACGGCAATCAAAACACCATCGACAAACAGCAATATGCAAACCGGTAAGACGGGTAACAACATATCCAATTACCTGAATTTTGCTTTATATAACGCGACGAAATCACGTGGTAACGAAGCACCACCCGGGTGTCGAACACCAATGTACACACCGAACTCACCGATCTACTCGCCCAGCTCGCCACAATACGTGCCGAATTACAATATACCCACACAGCCCACCTACAAGTACACACCCAAGCCGAATGCCAGCTCGAATTACTTGCAGAATGTCTTGAATGCCAGCAATAGCCACTTGTCCAGTCTGTTCCCATCACCGCCGACAAAGAAGAATGAGAACGGCGAAGTTAATCGATCATCACCACCGTCGCAAAATCAGTCATCGCCCCAAAAAGTCGACGAGAAGGCAAGCATTCTCGAACAATGCCTTAAGCGGCCATATCCTGTCAAGTCGAGCCCTAATCCCAACGAGGATCCGCCAGAGAAACAACTGAAAGTGAAATCTCTCCTCAATTCGTGTAACATCAACATTCCATCGTCTTTATCTATCACAATCACACGTGAGGATAGCGAGTCGTCAGCCAACAGCTCTACACATCCCAAACACAAGAGTCCGGTGAATAACTACATCGAAATTCTTAAATTGCCGGATCAGCCAGCGCCGACGGATAGTGACAGTAAACGTCTGCCACATCCGATGAAGCCACTAAATCAAAATCAGAACCAGCAACAATCACAGTCCCTGCCACCGCCACCGCCACAAAAACACCATCAGAATCAGAATCAAAATCCTAATCAACAAATAGTGCCATCGGTGACCATACAGAGTGTGATGACTTCCAAGCCCCAATCTGTTGTTCGCGGTCCAATACCAACGAAAACAATCACTACGCCCGCCATGATTATTCAGCCGGCGTCTAAGCAAATCCCACCACTAAATCCGATTGACCGGAAACAGAAATCTGCCTCTCAATCCCCGGTGGAGAACAAAAAGACACCAAGTCCGGAAAAACGTTCTCCCAGCTCGGCGCCAAACTCTGCCGAGAAGAAGTCAAGCAATTCGGAGGCGACTTCGCCGAAAAGCTCAAATGACGGACCGCCATCAAAGAAATTCCGCCACATCTTGCCACGGGCCTTGCCCAATCAACGTCCCACCGATTTGGCGAATACCCTGATCTCTAATGGTATTTCGTCGCTTACGTCGTCACTGACACCAAAGCCTGTGGCTCCCAAGAAGGTGACAACAAAGAAATCGCCCACATCTCCACAGTCTGGGTATGCCCAGGTGAATGGTAATGCATCGAAGAAATCTCCACCCAACAACACGACCGGAATGAAGGTGTCACCACCTCGAAGCACGCCCGGACCTATTCAAAACAACAACAATAACAATTCAGTGAACAATAAAGGCAAGAAGAGTCCGCCCAGCAATACAACACACCAGTCGCAAGAGAACATGATACAGAAGCCAATACAGAACGGCACGCTCCCTCCATTGGGTGGTAACCCTCAAATTATGCAACAATCACCGCCATCCCAAACCGATTTCAACAAATTCCTCAACGAAACCATTCTCCGCGCCAAAGCTCAAGCCGCTGCTGCTGTAGCCAATCAATCAAACACCAATGTACCCGCAAACCTAACGCCCACCAATATGTTCTATCCCTATCAAGCTGCCCAATTCCCACCAGTCTATGGCTTCCCACAGGCCTACATAATGGAGCAATTCTCCCGAATGCGACGAGCCGGCAATGAAGCCCTCGAACAGTACATGCAGAAACTTAAGGGTCCTGACGTTAAGACATCCGATGCATTGTCGTCAACTGTGCCGACGCTCGATATTCCGAAAAGTCCCATTTCTACCAAAGGTTCCACAATTGTCCTCAGCCCGATTACCGACTCGAAAACATCTACCAAGTAGAGTGGGTCCACCGGTTGTCTCATCACACCTATTCCAAATCAAAACGTTCCTTTCCTGCATCACATTTTTCCGTTGTTGTTGTTGTTGTTGGTTTTCTTTAAGCATCTGTAAATATCGTGTATAACTGAACTGAATATACATACACGTGTATATACGTGACTGTATCTATAAGAATGAAGTATTTTTTGAAGTTCATCTTCAAGCCATTTTTAAAGTAGCAAAATCTTGTTTTGTTTGTTTTTTTATTTTTTTGATAACGGTATTTTGTATCTACCTTGAATTAAGATTGTTCTCATAAGTAAATTATTTAATACCACTCCTACGTTCTCCAATCAATATGATATACAATAAGTCAAGTATAAACTTAAGTTAGAAAGTAAAGTTACCACGTGTATACTTGATCTGTCAGCTTTGACATTTTCACTTCGTTTTGACGGTTAAACAAAACGAAACATTTAAATTTATAAATAAACGAGTATTTCGATGTAAATAAATCAATTAGTTTGTTAAGGTATTTATATGTAGATTGTAGTGTAAGTACTTAGCTGAAGATATGAAATACAAAATGTAAGATAGATTGAAAAAGAAAAATTTTGTATTATACCGTATTATTACTGTATACGCCTCTGGAATAAAAGGGAATATTTTTTAACGAAGACTTTTATGAAACGAATTTTTTGCATTTTTCCTTTCTATTTTCTTTTTCATCTTATGGTACTCGTAGCTTGGATTGGGAAGGATTTTCAACGACCTAATATTTGGATAACGATGAGTGCAAGTATTTTGGGTAAATATTACAAATGATGTATGACGTGGGGGATGTTTTAAGTCGTGAAAGGAAACGGAACTCGAGGGTGTTCTTGTCACTTTGCCAACGAGATTAGGTTTCTGTCATGTCGGATAATTCTTTTTCGCAAGTTCCTTTCACCGCAGTTTTTTTTTTTTTTTTTCTTTTAATTTCCTCGCATATTCACGATCACATTAAATTCGGGGGTTCGACTCCATATGAGACATGACAACAACTTCCGTTTCAGATGTTGACGAGATGTCCCCCGAGTTTGAGTTACCAATTTCGTAGTCATTCATCCCCGTCCTTATCGCGATCTAACCACGAGCAAGGAGTATTAAAAACTTTTCAAAACACCAGGTGGATGTGACAAACAACCTCATAGATAAACATGAAAATTAACATTAAAATAACCTCAAATTGCTATTGCTTAACGGTAACGTCATAGCGAAACTTCTATACTGTCATTTCAAATTTATGTACAACTTTTCACATACCTAGTGCATACGCAAAAGTACAACAACCTGCCACCACCACCCTCGTTTGTTTATTCAAATTTAACTAAAGTGTGAGTAGAAAAAAGGAGAAAAACTGCAGAAAAAATAAAACTTTTTGTGTGCGTATTCAGGGTAGAGCAATTTCATTTAATAAAAAGGGTTACAACCATTAACTGTGTTAGGTTCTCAGTTTAGGATCGAAAGTTGGAAAGTTGTATCGGATTGCTTTAAACGATAGCGAGCATAGGTGGAATAAACGAGTGTAATGGTGTGCGGGAACTAGGCAAGTGGTTGCCATCAAAGCAAGGAGCTTTCAATTACCGTTGATACGATTTAGACTTTGTATCAAAAGGGAAACTTTTTTCATCTTTGTATTCATCTCACCTTTGAGAGTTGTTTGAGAGGTATAGTGTCATGTTGGGGTGAGTATAGAGTCGCAGAAGAAAAATATGAAATCAAAATGAAGCTCTTATCTAACGATGTGGTTTCGTTATTAGAAATGTCGCAATTGTTCATAACATGCATTTCCGTCGAGTTCCCCGATAAGCTCTGTGCTGCTCAAGCGACGACTTAACGAGTTATCTGCCGTTAATGGTTATAAAAGGAAGAGAGTTGTTCCTATATTGCTACAACTCTCACCTAATTTAAAACTGAGCTTGAGCGCTGTCATCTACCAAACTTATTGTAATGGGGCCGATTTGCGAATTCCAAATTTTGACATACATATGTATGTATGTATCTTCACGTTTCAAGGTCATCGGAATCTAAATCCAAGGTTTTTATAGAGATGTTTGCGTGTGTGTATGTGCGCAAGTGCGAAATTTGGTCTCGATTATCTCGAGAACCAAGCATGGTATTGACATGGGCCTGGTTTCATTCGACGCATAATTACGTAACTTAGAACTGATGAAGTTTTCAGTTTTTGTTAGAAATTAAATAAGCGTTTCCAAGCGGTTCCCAATCTAAGTATTGACCGCGCCCGACGCTGGTTGATTGTGGTGATCGAACGAAAATCGATACAAGTTAACGAATAATAATATCAAAGCAGACAGGAAACAAGTGCAAGTGAACCCAACACGCGCAGGCGACCTTAATACGCGCCACCAGGTAAAACGCCATGTCAGCAACGTTCCCACGATCCATAGCAATACGCGTCGCCGGGTGGATCGTCATGTCAGCAGCGTTCCCACGATCAACGTCCAAAATGCAGTAGCAGCAATAATTAGGTATTTAAGGTAGCGTTAAGTACTCATTGTATGTTCAGTTTATGTTCAGTTTATGTTCAGTTTAGTGCAGTTAGCTTGGAAGGCAGAAGCTCTGCTAAAATAAATAAAGTTTTTTTTTGAAAATAAATATAGAAAAAATATAATTGGCGCCCGAGCAGGGACCACAGGATTCGCGCGGTAATAAAGCCCTAAAGTAGTGCAAGGTCATAAAGCCCTAAAGTAGTGCAAGTTAACCAAAGCCCTAAAGTAGTGCAGGTTAATAAGACCTAAAGTTGTGCGAACTCACATAGCCCTAAAGTAGTGCAGTGAGCTAAAAGGGAATAAAGAAACGCCCTCAAGTAGTGCAAAGAAATTTATTTCCTGCATAACATCCGCCGCGTCCGAATTATCCTGTGGTCCTCGGTGAAACGCGAACTGTGAACTCTATTGAACTGTGAAGTGTTTGTGAAAAATTAAGGGCCCCCGAGTAGCAAGGCAAAAGGGAAGCGATTTGCTAGCCGCACCGACACATCATCAGCTCAACACAGGATGCGCTTCATCATTTTATTGTAAGGATAGACTTAAGATTAGAAAATAGATTTACATTTAACCTTCCTAAAGACATTATATAAATTGTGCTTTTTACTCTGTAACATTTAACCTTCCTAAAGACATTATATAAATTGTGCTTTTTACATACTCTATATATATATATTATAAATTCTGTAACTTAAGAAAATTTTACAAATCTAAAAACTGAATTATTTGGAAACATTTAAAAATGCCTAACGAAAACATATTAAGACCATCCATTCTTGAACAAGCTGCACAAGCAGCATCAAACTCCCAAGCAATTCCTAATACTTCTGGAAGAACTAACGATAATTCCCAAGCAATTCCTAATACTTCTGGAAGAACTAACAATAATCCCGTTATAAATCCCCCATTACAAACCCTTATTGGCTCTATGATACGCGAAGTGCTGAGTACTGAGGGCCGAACCCTCATTCACTCTATTTTAAATCCACACGCGGATCAATTCACGGGAATTGATCAAACCATTGCTCCCGATCAAAACATTAGTGAACTCGACAAGATTCCCGACGTTGTACGTAGCCTACGCGAATTCTCTGGAAATCCAGGAGAATTTAGTTCGTGGCGAAAAAGCGTAGAACGAATACTAAAAATTTACGATCCGATTAAGGGATCAGCAAAATATTTCGGAATTTTGAACACTATCAGAAATAAAATAATTGGGAACGCAGACCACGTGCTTGAGTCATATAATACTCCATTAGACTGGAACTGCATCTCCAGATGCTTAACCCTGCATTACGCGGACAAACGTGATTTGGGCACACTCGAGTACCAAATGACGACGTTGGTGCAGGGAAATGCATCCATACAAGAATTTTATCAAGTCGTATACTCACATCTTTCACTTATATTAAATAAAATCTCATGCATGGATGTTGGCACCGAATCCCTGAATTTGCTGATGCAAACTTATAGAGATAAGGCGCTTGACACCTTTATCCGGGGTCTTAAAGGCGACCTTCCCAGACTTTTGGGAATGCGTGAACCGGTAGATCTGCCGCAAGCACTGCATCTGTGTTTGAGGCTAGAGAACCAGAACTATCGCTCACAATATGCAATCGCGAACAGCCAGAACAGGAGGATAAACCACCCAGAACCTCCACCAATTCCACCAAAACGAGGAAACATTAATCCCGTTTCGACTCGTCCATCGTTCTATCCCGAGTTGGCTTATTTGACCCAACCACCTAGACAACAAATGCCTTTCCAATACAACGCTCGACCTATTCCACCCTCAAGGCCTCAGAAGCAGTTTGTACCACAACAATACCAACAACATCGTCCACAATATGTAGCCACTCCTAGGCAGCCACCACCAGAGCCCATGGATGCACAAACCATACGGACAAATAGGGTCAACTATATGAACCGGCCTCAAATGAAAAACTGGCCTCCAGCCCAGAAGAGACCACTGGTACCCCAATCACAACAAATACATCCTAATAAGATGCAGAGAAATTTCCATACCAATATCGCCGAACCAGAAGAAATCGACAAATATATGGACATGCAGACCAATATGAACAACTCAACCGAGTTCGATGAAACCCTCCAAGAATACACTGAAACAACACAACCGGAAAATACCTACTCTGAAAACGTCATGGAACTAAGTGATATTCATTTTTTAGATTGAGCGACTCTTCGCTGCCATACTTTGAATGCGCAACGAAGAGTGGGGAAATCCTAAAAATATTGATCGACACTGGTTCGAATAAAAACTATATACAGTCCTCGTTAGTAAATAACCCCCTACCAAATGAAAAACCCTTTTGTTGTAACTCAATTGGAGGTAACGTACAAGTTACTCACCATACCTTCATTAGTCTTTTTGGTCTACAAAATGTCAAAATTAAGTTTTTCCTCATGCCTAACCTAAAATCTTTCCATGCAATTCTAGGAAACGATAGCTTAAAGAATCTTTCAGCAATCATTCATACAAAAGACAACTACATGGTTATCAATAACCAAATAAAAGTTCGTATCAAACAAATGGCTTCGCAATCTGTTAATGCTATCAACATCCGAACCAATCACATGTCTCCAACACAAAAATTGGCCATTAACAAAATTATACACGACTTCCCTAAACTATTTGACGAACCTAATAAAAAATTAACGTATTCCACTGTAGTAAAAGGCGAGATTAGAACAACGTCTGATTCACCCGTATATACAAAATTTTATCCCTATCCTATATCCCTTAAAGGCGAGATTGATAAACAAATAAAACAGCTTCTTAATGATGAAATTATTAGACCCTCACGCTCCCCATACAATTCCCCTGTATGGGTAGTACCGAAAAAAGCAGATGCTTCGGGAGAGAAGAAGTATAGGCTTGTAATAGATTACAGGAAGCTGAACAGCATAACCGTTCCGGATCGATACCCGATCCCGCAAATTAACGAAGTTCTTGCACAACTCGGCCAGAATAAGTGGTTTTCCGTAATAGATTTAAAAAGCGGGTTTCATCAGATCCCCTTAAAAGCATCCGATATTGAAAAAACGGCCTTTTCGGTCAATAACGGGAAATATGAATTCACAATGCTCCCGTTCGGCCTCAAGAATGCTCCCTCAATATTCCAGAGGGCACTCGATGACATCCTTCGTGAACATATTGGTGTAATTTGCTATGTTTACATCGATGACATAGTCATCTTCAGCAAGGATGAAGCCACACACGAGGTAAATATTCGAAAAGTGTTTCAAACACTTCATGCGGCAAATATGAAAGTACAACTGGATAAATGCGAATTTTACAAGCAAGAAGTAGAATTCCTAGGTTTTGTTATTTCGCCTGACGGCATTAAGACCAATCCAGAAAAAATAAGAGCAATTCAAGATTTTCCATATCCAAATACCCTGAAGGAACTTCGCTCTTTTCTCGGCCTGTCAGGGTATTACCGCCGCTTTATTAGGGACTATGCCAAGCTGGCGAAACCCCTAACAGCCCTCTTAAGGGGGGAGGATGGACGACTGTCCAGAAACCTCTCAAGCAAGAAGATCATTCACCTCGACAAATCTGCAAAGGAAGCCTTCCAGAAAATCAAGAACACCTTAACATCAGAAGAAGTTATCCTCGCATATCCCGATTTTACAAAACCTTTTGAATTAGTAACCGATGCCTCCAATTATGCCCTAGGCGCTGTATTATCACAAGGAGAAAAGCCCATTATGTTCATATCTAGAACTTTAAATCAAACCGAAGAAAGCTACGCAGCTAATGAAAAAGAGATGCTAGCTATAATCTGGGCACTTAACAACTTCAGAAACTATCTCTACGGGACAGCAAAGGTTATTATTCATACTGATCACCAACCACTTACCTATTCCCTAAGTAATAAAAATAACAACTCCAAATTAAAAAGATGGAAAGCCATCCTGGAAGAATACAACTACGAAATTAAGTATAAACCAGGAAGATCAAACGTAGTTGCAGATGCACTCTCCAGGCCTCCTATCCAATCCCAAATAAATTCCCTCACTCCAACAATTCATAGCGACGAAAGCTCGTCACATGGTCTCATATTCAATGTTGAAACACCAATAAATGCTTTTAAAAATCAAATTCTCCTTAATGTCGGTAACACAAGTAGTCAAGAATTTAAAATCATCTTCCCAACATATCATAGACACCTTATAATCGAACAATCCTATACACCAAATAGCTTAATCGAAATTCTTAAAACTAGACTAAACCCCACAGTAATTAATGGTATAAAAACAGAGGAACGAATACAAGGAATGATTTAAGAAATCTATAGGGATCATTTTATTTTGCCAGGTCATAGTTGAAGACGTTACTGACGAATCGAGGCAAGAAGAGATTATTATTAACACCCATCAACGTGCTCATAGGAATGATCGCGAAAACAAATTGCAGATTCTGGAAAGATATTATTTCCCTAGTATGTCACGCAAAATAAGAAGAATAATAAAACTATGCGCTATCTGTAAGGAGAACAAATATGATAGACATCCGGACAAGGTAGAAATTCAACCAACTCCAATACCAACGTATCCCGGACAAATCATCCATGTCGATATCTTCTCAACTGAAGGTAATCTGGTACTGACATCGCTAGACAAGTTCTCTAAGTACGCTCAAGTCAAGAGGTTACAATCCAAAGCCATTGAAGATGTTAGGCAACCCCTTAGAGAGATTATATTTGCCTATGGAATTCCGAAGACTATAGTATTCGATAATGAGAAGTCTTTCAACTCTTCCCCAATCACATTCATGCTTAAAAATGAATTTGGCATTGAAGTATTTACAACGCCTCCGTACACAAGTACCTCGAACGGCCAAGTCGAAAGATTCCACTCGACTCTCGCTGAACTTATGCGTTGCATCAAGAAAGAACAGGTGCATAAATCCTTCACGGAACTTCTAGAATCAGCCGTAAATGCCTATAATTTCACTATACATTCAGTAACAAACAAGAAACCAGTAGATTTGTTCTTCAGCAGAAACATAGACCCTTCCCAAATTGATAAAATTCGATCCGAAATTCAAACCAAATTAAAAGACAAGCAAGAACAAGATTTGAACTACCATAATAAGGGCAAGCCACCAATAAAGGAATATTCAGTAGGAGAAACTATTTATGTCAAGAAAAACAAAAGAGTAGGGTCAAAACTCTCACCCCGATATTCAAAAGAAGTCATTAAAGAAAATAGGAAAACAACAGTTCTCACACAATCCGGCAAAGTTGTCCACAAATCACACATAAAAACATGATTCCAAAATCTCTCTTTTTAGATACCTACTGACCGACTGCTTATGTGACGTACAAATACTGGACTATACGAACTCACGACTAGTGACTATTGACACAGGGATATCTAGAATACAAACAGGCACTTACAAAATAATCCACGAAATAGACTTATCGGCCTACTCACAAGCTGTAAGCAACATAGAGTCATCCATGATAAAACATATACCATCCTCTCATCCCAGCTATCAACTCTTATCCCAAGAACTATCCTCCATAAGATCCCACCTTAACCGTTTAATCCCTAACAAAGTTAAAAGATCAATCGACTTCTTAGGAAGCGCTTGGAAATTTATCACCGGTAATCCAGACAAACATGACCTGCAGATAATTCAGGAAAAGATTAACAATGTACTAGAAAACAATAATAGACAAATTTTAATAAATAAACTAATTATTGATAAAATAAATGATGTAAGAGAAATAACTAATAGTATAAGTAAATTTGTAAAAGAAAATAAAAACTCAATAGAAGGAATTGTATTCCATATAAAGTATAAACTAGATTATCTTAAGGAAGAAATAACAAACGTAGAATACGCCTTGCATTGGGCAAGAGCCAACGTCATAAATTCTTATATTCTGTCAAATAGTGAAGTAAATGTAATAGAAAAAATTATAAATAATAAAGAAATTCCCTTTAAAGATATAGAAGAAGCATTAGAATTTTGTGAAATTAAAATAGCATCCAATAACTCTATTATTTTATATATAGTAAGCCTACCAATTGTAACTGAAGAAATTTGTAATAGTTTAAGCATAAAAGCCGTCAAAGAAGGCAATAAAATAATTAAGATTGATTTTGACAAAATTGTGAAATGCAAGGAAGAAACATACGGAATAGATCTAGACTGTAAAACAGTAAATAAATTATTCATATGTCCTAAAAATAATATTGTAAATTGAAGTAACACAAATTGTATACCGAATTTATTAAATAGTAAGCCAGCATACTGCACTGCAATCAACAGTCAACACGTCCCAGCATACGAGGAAATATCACCCGACATCATCTTCTTGAACCAGTACAATGGGCAAGTTACCATCAATAATAACGAAGTTGCCCTCAACGGTACGTTCTTGATCAGATACCACAACACCAGCATCCAAATTGGGAAAAGCATATTTAGATCTCTCGAGCTGACGCACCTCAACCCCCTTCCGGCAATTTTACAACCAACAACAATCAACCACGAAGTAGAAGAAATATTATCGCTGGAAATGATAAAGGAGCTAAACGTCAACAACACCCAGTACATTCAACTCCTCAAGACCAAGGTGAAAAACAGCATAGCAATAAACATTGGAGCCTGTCTATTACTCCTCATCCTATTATCAATAATTCTCCGAAAAATCGTAACGAGTAATAAGTCACCAGAGGACATTACCACCAGGTCAGATTCATCCGACAAAAATTCAGTGGCAGAGAAGGTCACACCATTACCTTCCCCAATACCAAGGGCGACAACCTCGCGACTTAACCAGATACCATTTTTCTAAGTGAACGCGGACGTTCACACTTAGGGGCGGAGGAGTTAACGAATAATAATATCAAAGCAGACAGGAAACAAGTGCAAGTGAACCCAACACGCGCAGGCGACCTTAATACGCGCCACCAGGTAAAACGCCATGTCAGCAACGTTCCCACGATCCATAGCAATACGCGTCGCCGGGTGGATCGTCATGTCAGCAGCGTTCCCACGATCAACGTCCAAAATGCAGTAGCAGCAATAATTAGGTATTTAAGGTAGCGTTAAGTACTCATTGTATGTTCAGTTTATGTTCAGTTTATGTTCAGTTTAGTGCAGTTAGCTTGGAAGGCAGAAGCTCTGCTAAAATAAATAAAGTTTTTTTTTGAAAATAAATATAGAAAAAATATAATTTACATGTGAGATTGTTCGTACAGTAATTGTGGTTGCATGAAGCGACAGCAAAAAGGCGGCGTGATGCCAACAACATACGGTGTTTCCAAGCGGTCCTCCATCTAAGTGGTGGTGATCGGATAACAACCGATATATTACCCATTATTCGTCTAAGAACCTTACCGCAGCTAACAAAAAGAGCTGATAACTGATTACAAATTGTGGCTAGGAACTATCTCGATCACGTTAGCTTCCACAAAATGCGTCATAATCGGTCCATTTGTTCAGGAGCTACGATGCAACAGACAGACACACAGACACTTCAAACCTATAACATCCCTCTTTTTGTGTCGGGGATAAAAATTAAAAAATGGGAAATTAAATGGGTGTTTTCACTGGAAAGTTAGTTGTGTGGGCCTTGCGGGTCGCACCTGAACCATTTTTTTTTCCGTTCGCACAGGTTCAAAAGTCATACTTTTATGATGTTTGTCACACAATTTGGACGGAGTGCAGATGTAGATGTTTGTTCAGTACTCTCCAGGGGTGGTTGTTTGGATAGGATTCGAGAGGAACTCGAATGAATTTTCACGTTGGTTGTAGTTCACAGAAAATGTTCCATGCCATTATGGTGTTATATTAGAAGTACACACACATAGTATACATTTGGAGTGACTATATACTGTGAGTGCCTTCATCAGTATTTTTGACTACTTCCCATTCACAACTGCTGTGTTGCAGAATTTTTCCGTATAGGAAGCATTTCTTGGCTATGGACATACTTTGAACTACAGACCTTCTGCTAGACAATCGGCGATGCTTACCACTGCACCACGGCCACCTCCTTGTCAATAGCCATACACATTGGATTTTTTTTTTTTTTTGTAGGCTTCTGTTGTCTGTTGGAGCAGTCAGACGGAAATACTGATCCATTGTACTGCCAGACAGACACCTACGTTTAATATATTTTCCTTCTTTTCCGGAGAAAAATGACAAAGAGCTTCAGTGATGTAGAGCACCACGTCAGCAAGGGCGGACAGTCACAGAGAAAGTGTTCTGCTGTATCGTCTTCTTCGCAACATACAGCACAGATGGTCGTCTCACTGATGCCGAGCATACAGAGCACGCAATTCAGCCAATTCTCGTTAAGGATAAGAAGAATGTTGCGGATTTTTTGCAGGATACGCTTAGTCATCCTGGATATTTCATCCATCTACGATGGTGTGTATTTAAGACCCAATCGTTGATGTGGGTATTGATTGTGGAAGCAGTTATACCCAAGGCGGGTTCAGGTCCTGAGAAACTCCCCTCTGAGCCCATTCTAGCGTGTTCATCAGAGATCTCATTTCCTGGGATCCAAATAAGCCTTAGTGAGTTAAGTCTAACGACTTTATTCAGGAAGGCCTAAAGTTCATACATATACTAACATGGAGCTGGTTAAAGGGTTGGACACAGCCTTGAGTGCAGCTTAGCTGTCACTGCAGATGCATATGTATGTATGTTTTTACCCTTCCACCTACGATTCACAACAGTATTGCGTATATCTCTAACCAAGAAACAGATGCATATTTTCCTAACGATAAGTTCAATCGGATGGTTTCGCATTAAAAGAAAACTCCAGTGCCGGACCGCAGCCCAGACTTGGAGCCATCTGTGAAAATGCGAGGACAATCCGTTCAAGGTTCAGTGTGTGGTTAGAGCCAATCCTGATGCCATGGAAATTTAAAATATACATGCTTCATCTGTGACGGCCTATAGCACCAGTTACAGATGAAAGCACTGACTTAGTGGGTATGACATGCAGACAGGGATCGAAATAGTTGGGTGACACTATTTCGAAAGTGCAACACCGTAAACAACACGTCAAAATTGCTCAGTCGTCGAGGAAAGTAAACGCAAATTATGACTACAATTGTATGGGGACATATGCTGTCCTCTGTGGTCCAAGCGTACCATAGACACGCAGCCAGCCATTATCCATGAATGTCACTTGTATGTATGTATGTGTGTCACTGGCAATCTTAGTTGGTGTTGCCAATAATGCTGACTGAGTGCTAAAGCAACCTGCGTATAGTAGGTCGTGTGAGCTGTCCTTTGTTTGTGGAGCAAATCTGACTGTCATAAGGGCATAATACCTAGGGTCGAGAGCACCGTGGCGCAGTGGGTAGTGTGTTGGCCTCTGACGTCGATGACACGGGATCGAATCCCGACACAGCCATGTCATCGAACGTGTTTTTCACGGTGTTTCTCCTCAGCGGGGTTCTGACAAAACCCCCTATAGTAAAATTGTCATGAAAAGCTTCTCGTTCGGAACCGGCAATAAACTGTAGGTCCCTTTCACCTATGGGAAAATGAAATCACACACAACATGGGTGATTGAGAGAAGCTCGGCTCAGGTCCTTCATGGACTGTAACGCCAACATACATATGTACGTACATACCTAGGGTAGTTTGCGTTTTGCGAAACCGGCGATAGAGCTTCACTTCACAGCTCTGCTTAGACGGTGCTGTATCTTTATATATTTTGCAAATGTACTGATGAGGGATTTCTGTGTGCAGTTCTGCAATATTCATGGGTTTGGCACATATGCCCACGCTTCCCTTCATAAACTGGCTATTTCGGCACTATGTAAAAGACAGGTTGATGAAAAATCCGATTCCTTGGACTTCAGTCTCCCTGGATATAGCTTAGTGCCATTATTCTTACTCCATCGCGGTCTCGCCGTAGGGACCGTAATATAGTCATTTGTCCTCCACGGAGACTAAAATTCACACATCCGTAAGCACTCCTTTCACAATTGTTTTCTTTATAGAGCTCCAATGCAACATTCGACGCTGTCTGGTTCCACCCAAAGAATTGTTTCCCTATTCCCTCGCACTGAAATCGTTTCAGTGGGCGATTTCAATGTACCCAGCTCTCGGTGTCGTTGATAAAATCCAATTAACTCAAACTATGAATGAGCCGTCGCGTATTCCCGATGTTGCTGGTCATACCGCCAACACACTGGACTTGCTTCTTACCTCTCAGCCTAACTAATACACGATTCACGTATTGTCGCCTCTAGGCGAATTCGCGAACTCCCACCAACCAGTTAAAGAAAAAACTCCTAAGAGAACATTATGGCTATACGGGAAAGCCAACTGGTGTGGCCTTAACAACTTTTTTTGAATGTTTAACAGGTGGTTGTGCTTATTCCATAATAAGCACATAGTTTGACTTGAGCTTCACAGAGGCTATTAGGCTAAAGAAGCTAAGCTTTCGCGCCAGTTCTGAGGAAAAGCGAGCCAGCAATGACTGCAACATTCGACAGGTTCAATTCCAATTCGATCAAAAAAATGAGGCGTAAAATCCTTCAATGTCCCAAAGGTAGAAAGAGTTTCTGGTCTTTGTAAAAAATATATAAAAAAAAACTAAACTACCAACGGTCATCCACAATGACAATCCAGACGGATTCAAGTCTGACATCCATTTCTTAAATGCTGGTGTTCCACAGGGCTCCGTCTTGTCTCCAATATTCTTTCTCATTTTTATAAATAATCTCTTGTCTGCCACTTCTAATCCAATTCACTCCTTCGCTGACGACAGTACCCTTAGCTTTTCATATTCGTTCACTACTTCACGACTCGATATCGACAGCATCGTTGCATTGGATAAAATAAATAGCCTCCAAAAGGCAGTGTCGCCTGTTGTTAAAGCGTACCACCGGCACACAGCCATTATCCCTAAATGTCACTTGCACTTTAGAAGCCAAAAACCTACAATTCTGTTTTTTTAATGTGGGGCTAGTGCTATCAAATAACATTGGGCACTGCGACCTTTACGGATCTATTGTGCCTGCTAGCCGATTAGCCAAGGAGATTCTCAGAAGTCATAACTTCACTGAGAAGGATACGCTTCCTAAGATGGCAAAGAGCAGCCCACTCACACAGTATGTGTTCTGCCGTCTCTTCGTCGTCAAGACAGAGCCGACACTCAGTTTCTGACTAGAGGCTGATTTTGTTAAGATGATATCTCGGACCGCAGATACCCACCCTATTAAGTTTGAGTATGTTAATAGAGTATTTGTTCAGGGGCCGTATAAGTCGTTTCGATTGGCGGAGTCACCGCACGCTGTTCTAAAAGGACAGGTGTTGGGACTGCCGCAGAATGGTTCTGTACCTACATATTTCTCGCTGGAAAATTTCCTGGCAAGTTGATCGGCCATTTCATCGCCCTTAATACCTTTGTGTCCTGACACCCACCAGAGTCTAAAAGTGTTTTTTTGGCGAGGTCTTGAAGGGCATCATGGCATTCCTTGACGGTTTTTGAGTTCGTGCTCTACGAATTCAGCGCTTTGAGCGCTGCTTGGCTATCAGAGAGTATGTTGATAGTAACTCGAAAGATACCGGCACCAACGCCAGAAGCCATCGAGGGATCACTGGTCTCCTAGGCTGAGCGATTTGGGATCAATATCTCAAATCTCTTGTCAAAAGTGAAGGTGTGTGGCAATGCGTCCGAGAAGGTGTTGTAAGATGGACATGTGACCCTCGGGTCTACATGGCAGGCTTGTTCCCGAGCGAACAATTATGATTTCACTGCGTAATGCCACCTTTTTGATAAAAAGGTGCAGTGGGGTGAGTCCAATGAGTGTTTCTTGGGCTGCCATGGGGCAGGTTGGCATAGCGCCTATGGTGGACGCACAGCTGACGAAAGGTCTTACTATCGCCGTTTATAACCAGTGGACTACCTCAGGTTTAAGTCCCCAGGTTTTACCGTAAGTGCGGTTCCAGTTGAGCCTGCGATCTAGGTCAATACCTAGATACTTTACTTCCTCTAAAAATCCTATGTTTGTGGCATTTAGAAAGACTAAGTACGGCTGCACCTTTCTCCTTTTTGTAAATGGGAGTAGGATTGTCTTATTTGGGTTAATCTACGAACCCTCTCTGCCACACCAGTCAGAGATAAGCTGAAGCAAGCTGTATGCGCTCACAGGCAGCAGTTTCACACTTGCCCGTAACAACGACTACTAGGTCATCAGCATATCCGATGACCTCATAGCCCCGAGTGGTTAGCTTGCGTATAGTAGGTCATCGATGACTATCGACCAGAGAAGGGGTAAGAGGACTCCTCCTAGTGGATATCCTCTAGCCGCCGATACTGTCACTGAGACCTCTCTGCATGTGGCTGACATAATACGGCTATTTGGCATCGCCCTAATCCAGTGATTAGTGGGATGGTCTACACCCCTGCAGGATAGTGCAGTGGTGATCGAATCATAGCCAGTATTATCAAAAGCCGCCTCTATATCGAGGAAGGCGCAAATAGCGTTCCCGTTCTTTGCGATATGCATACCGATTGGATGCAGTGGTATCTGATTCTCCAGGATACCTCTAATAGGGAGCTCCATCCCTTTTTCCATTGTTTTTAAAAGGAACGGTGTCAAACTGATAGGGCGACAGGATTTAGGTTGTTCACTTGGCTTTCCAATCTTGGGGATGAAGATAAAATTGATCTCCCTACAGATTTGGGGTATACATATATCCCAAGTTGAAACAAGACCTAACAAGAACTATCAGTGGTGATAAAATGGTGTTTAGGCCTTTCTGTAAGATAGCAGGAAAGACATCATTTTTGCCTGGGGCCTGTCGAAATTAATTGCGACGTTCGTCTGATCGCCAGAAGGCATCGACTCGGGAGTAGAACCAGGGAAGTGCACCTTGAGCAAAATCTCCAGGGTTTCCCTGCGATTGACGGTAAAGGTACCGTCTGATTTGCGAAGCAGCCCGAGTCTATTTGTGTGCTCTTGGGACAGCGCTTTATGGAGTCGGGCCTAGTTGGAAGCGAGTCTATATTCTCGTAATGTTTTTCTTTTTTATTTCCGCAGTTCGAGGTTGTACTTTGTTAGAGCAGATCTATAATCTATACTGTTTGGCTACGTTAAACAGGGATCTTACTTTCCTTCCTGGGTACGTGTGCCACTGGCAATCTCGGTTGGAATGACCGCGTATAGGGTGTCGCCAATAATGCTGCGAAAGGCGTAGACTTCTTTTACAAATGTAAGAAATATTTCGCACCCTTATATCTGACCACAATCTAAAAGGTGTTAATTCGCCTTAAATAAGAGTTTGAGTCTCGTGTCTGGGGTGGCGCATCTAAATTCAAAATCGCGCGATAAAATTGATAGGAGACCCCAACATCACTAGATCGTTAGATTCGCTGAAATATCACAGGAATGCCTCTTGCCTTTCCACCACCATCACCACCGCAACAGGAAATGCTTTGAAGAAATAGCCAGTTGCATTCCATCCCTTCAACAATTTTCCCGCAATACACGTCTATATGGGAATACTCATCAAAGTTCGCCCTATAACCCACTTTCGGACTTACCGTCAAATATAAGGGATCTTTCCTACTCTCATACGAATCCCTGCCGCATTCGGTCCTCCCCCTCAGTACAACATACATACACTGAAGAGCAACGTCCATCCTTATGTCCTCTATTCTTCTTCCACTATACCTTCGGCCCGCACTGTATCGAACCTTTTGCTTGCTTTTTGCTGCTTTTTGATCATAAGACATACCAAACACTTACTTTGTAGAGGTGCATCGGTTCCTCTCGATATCCACGTGGATTCACGTTGGCCCAAACGTGGTGGTTTGCGCTCCTTCGCTGAAAATGTTTTTTGAAAATTAGTCATTAATTGGGCGGTTCTGTAAAAGCCAATTGGTCAGCTGCTTTGAGCCCTTGTGTTACTTGAATCATGTAATTCGATTGCTTTGCTTCGCAACAGCGATATTATTCACCATTTTCGTAATGTCCTTGAACAGCTTTAATGCGATGCTCGATCGCATCCGACTGTGTGATGATATACGGTAAACATGTACCTAACGAAAGGGAATACAGATGAAAGAATACAAACTTTGGCCTTCCTGCACCTCAATTGGACAACCCCAATTACTTTACTTCGACATTCGTCTTAGTGTTCATTCGGAATTACTTCTGGTTGATCAAACAGTCGTCGATGATCTCCGTTTAATGCTGACGCCAACGTAGGGCGTCAGGTCAGTATAGTTCGGAGGGAAATTATATGCGGCAAAAATCCTTAAAGTTTTTCAGGCGATTTTATTGTGAGCCAGTGTGGCAGTGAAGCAGTGAAGCAGGACTGTTTCTTTCGCCGTGTCGTGTTTCCTTTAATTTATTGGTTAATCTGTCTGATAGTTCACTGTAGTGCTTTCTAGCAATTACTCCAAGAGGTGTTAATTACCTTCTTGCCAGATGGGACCATTTTTACCTTCACCGGAACAGATTCACCCGGTGAAATTCTCTGTGTTAACAGTCCCTTAGCTTCTGGTGTGCATTAAGCGGCCTACACACGCGCTACGGATCGAATGGATCGGTTGCGATTCAAACAGATCGTCCTGTGTGTGGGCTAGTTTGCTACAGATCGCAAGTTTTCAAATGAGTTTAATATTCTTGCATTCGGTAGTGTGTGTGTGGCGCGGTTGAAAATGTTGCGATTCAAACAGATCGTCCTGTGTGTGGGCTAGTTTGCTACAGATCGCAAGTTTTCAAATGAGTTTGATATTTTTGCGATCGGTAGCCTGTGTGTGGCGTGGTTGAGGATGTCTAGGAAACGTCCACCCGAACTTGTTAGAGTGCATCTATGCAGTCTGTTTATTTGTTTATGATTGTATTTATGATTCGCATGTGCACAAATGTATTTAAAAACTGTGAACATCGAATCATAAAATGAAACAAGCCATAAACACTCACAGGCAATAGGCAATAGAATTATAAGACCCTCATTCACAAATTTGTGAATGCATGTATCTATGTATATATGTATGAATAAGTAATTAGGATCAGAAAAGTGTATAAAGGGATATGTCAAAGAAAAAAATAGATTACATGTAAAATTTAGTCTTTAGAGTTAATAACTTAGTTGACACGTCAGGGGAATAATGGCTTCTTTAAGTAAATCGTTTGTGGAGGAGTTTATTGAGGTGTTAAGAAGTCAGGAATCACTGTGGATGAATAAAACTGATAGTTACAAAGACAAAAATATAAAAAATAAATCGTGGCAAATAATGTTAAAAAAATATAAGGAAGTTGATGAAAACGCGACCATAGAAACTGTGAAAAAGAAAGTGAACTCTTTAAAAACGGCATATAGAAGAGAGTTAACAAAAGTTCTAAAGTGCGAAAAATCTGGCGCCGGTGAGGATGATATGTATGAACCTACTTTATGGTACTTTGATTTAATGAATTTTTTGCGCGATCAAGAAGTATTGGCTGAAGGTATATCAACTTTTGATGGTTTGGAAGAAAAGGAAAGAGTGAGTATTTTTTTTTTTTTATTTTATTTATTTCCAGAAAAATATATGAATTGTTTATACGTGTGTTAAATTAAGAGCAATTATTTTGCCATGGCACAGCCCCGAAGGAATTAAAGTAGTTGCAAAATCTGTTTCGTATTTCTTTTGCATTCGCAGACGCATTTGCGCTTTTGGTAGGCTCCAGGTTTAGTAGACAGTCCTCTGGAACATCATCTTTTGCTGATCCACAATTTGCGCCGCTTTGTAAATAGTTGGATTGATTTTTTGCTTTTAAATAGTTGTGTAAATAGCAACAAGAAAGTGTTATTTTTGCTGCTTTTTCTGGGCTCAAATTTATATTTGAGAGAAGAATACGAAATCTATTAGCAAGAATTCCAAATGCATTTTCCACGACGCGTCGTGCTCGTGACAAACGATAATTAAATATTCGTTCCTCCCTTGTTAGGGTATGCCGGCTATATGGCTTCATCATATTATCCATGAGGGGAAATGCATCGTCTCCAACAAAGACATATGGAAGTACATCTTCGGACAATGGTAAAGAAGCAGGTTGCGGTATATTTATATTATTCTTCTCAAGCATTTCTTTGAATTTAGTTTGCCCAAAAATGCCTGCATCAGACACTCTACCATTAGCTCCTACTTCCACAAACATAAATTCGTAATTCGCATTTACAACGGCCATCATAACAATACTAAACGTTTTTTTATAATTGTAATAGTAGGAGCCTGATTTTGCTGGTTTTTTTATATGAATGTGCTTGCCATCTATAGCCCCAATGCAATGATTGAAATTCCATTGATTTTCAAATGCGGCAGCTGTCTCCTCCCATTCTTTTGCATTTCCTGGCATCTTAAAATAGAATAAAAACTAATTTTAATAATATTGCTATTATTGTTGTATTGATTTTAAATTTTTTTTCAGCCTTATAAAAAAAAGAAAACTAAAGATGTCGAAGAACATTTTTTACAAAAAGCCACCGAGTATTTGGAAAGCAATTCAAATCGAAATGAAAGAGATGACTCTCAGATTTTTGGAGATGGTTGGGCAGCTATTTTCAGGAAGCTGGAAGGATCGCAGCGGATTTATGCAAAACGCATAATAGATGATGCACTGATGCAGGGTCAACTGGGTCAGCTCACGCTTATGAGTAGTATAAGTCAAGCCGTACCTCAGCAATATACCACTGACATAAGTCATTTATATCCGCACTATGTAAATCCACAACCAGTCTTTTTAAACACGCACAGAAATTTCGCTCATCCATCTTTGTCAGGCTATTCCAGTTTTTCTATTTCGCCGGAATCCACATCAACTGCTTTGGATATCCCATCAACTCCATCAACCCCATCTCCTGTTAATCGACAAAAAAACAACGCACAGATCATTTTTGATGAAATCGTCGCTCAACCAAATCCTTTCCAGCGTATGTTTAATAGCGAAGAATGTAATTAACTTGTTGTTTAATTATACATCTGTACATACACTATGAAATACATACTTACCTTAATAAAATCTTTTAATGTTAAAATGATGGCTTCGCATGTTTCAATTATAATGCGTCCTAAACTCTGTGGAGATATATTTGTCAGAAACTTAAGATCCTCGAAACTTTGACCAGAAGCCAGAAATCTTAAAGTTGCCGACAGCCGCTCGTTTGGTGTTATTGCTTCTCTCATTTGGGTATCATTCCGTAGTATAAAGGGAGTCACAAGAAAAAGTAATTGTTCATACGTCTCCGCGTCCATTCGCAAAAAGTTCTTGTATACTACAGGAGCACTCAATTGCATTTCACACAATAAATTCATATGCGAAAACTCATTTCGCCTTTTCAACCACTCTTGCATCCACAGTGAACGTTTCTTTTTCCTTTTGCTTTCTTTTCTTTTTTCACACAAATAAGCACCACACAACAAAATAATTTTTTCTCCGCGATCCATCCTTACTCGACGGCGAACAGCGTGAAATGAAGAACGTATACCGATCCACAAGTGTGTGGCGAAATGAGTTCAAACCGATCCATTCGATCCGTAGCGCGTGTGTAGGCCGCTTTAGTTAATCCAAGTTTTGTTCCCGTTGACGATTTGATGCAAACATTTCTGCTGATTCAGTAACACCAGATGCATCTCTTTGTTGTCTATTGTGTACAAACACTGAACCCTTGTGTTGAGTAGAATGCTATTTCATACGATACATCTACAACCTCTACCGTCTTGCGCACTTTGCTTTAGTGGTATGCAAGTAACTAAACAACATACGTCTGCCATAAGCTTATGTTGGCTGACACTAGCGCTGCCTGTAGAGATGCCAAGGCATCTGCATCTGCTCGCACGTTTTCCTGTTTGAAAATAAAAAGCAAATTACCGAACGATACTGTCTCCTTACTCTACTCGGCAAAAATCTAAAACACACCTAGCATTCTACTGTATCCAAAACGTAAGGTGACATAGCATTTTTTTTTATCTTTATTTGCACAAATCAATCCTCAAATCAATCCCCCCCTCATATTGATACAATGTACGTATGCCAACGGATTTTCCAATCTTCGAAACAGTTGCTAAAATCGATTTCCGGGATGGCCTTCACTTCTCTCTTCTATTCGGCTTGTATATCCTTTATCGATTCCAAGCGTTGTCCTGTTTTTTGAATAGCCAGAAGTTGCACGGTGCCTTATTAACTGAATACAATGTTTGTGGACGATATGGGTCAAGTTTTAAAATGCACAATACCATTATAATCGAAGAAAACAATTAGTTGGGCCTTCATTTTTGAGCGACTTTGGCTCGCTTTTTTGGTCTTGCCTCCCTTTTAGCACGATATTCACTTGTTGTCTTCCCACCCGAAATAATGCGCTCCTTTTTTACCTGATACTCAAAAAGCTTTGTTTCAGACACTTTAACGCGACGATGTTTTTCCGAAAAAAAAAAACAGTGTTTTCGGTACCAATCGAGATTTGACGCGCCCGAGGCCCAACCCATCCTTTGAAATGGTATTGCCTGATCCTTTTAAAATGCTAACATTATTAGCAAAATCTCTAATTATCGATCGACGGTTTGCAAGCACCAAATCTTTGATTTTTTTTAATGTGAGCTTGCAAGCACCAAAATCTTCGAGTTCTTGGAAATGAGCCTTGTCGGTTGAGGTTAATGGTCGTCTGGGACACTCTTCGTCTTTGACACGTTCTCGGCCTTCTTAGGACCTTTTATACCACTTGTGAACATTTTTTTCGACAAAGCCTCATCACCAAAATCTCTCTCGACCATCCCCAAAGAATCAGCAGCAGAAAATTCATTCCGTATCTCAATCACTAATGAATATTTTGATGTGAAATCTGGCACATTTCATCGCGTAGTTTATGCCGTGATGCAGTGGTAAACATCACCGACTGTCGAGCGGAAGGTCTGCAGCTCAAAGTATGTCCATAACCAAGAAATGCAACTCCTGTACGGAAAATTTGTGCAACACAACTGTTATGAATGGGACCGTATATGGTTACTTCAAACTCATACTCTGTGTGTGCAGCTCTAGAATAACACCATAATGGCATAAAAATTTGCTGGGTACTACAACCAACGTGAAAATTCAGTCGAGTTCCTCTCGAATCCTATCTTGGACAACCACCCCTGGAGAGTAGTGAATGAACGTTTACGACCCAAACCATCTGCACACCGTCTAAGTTGTATGACAAACATCATAAGAGTATAACTCTTGAACCAGTGCGAACTATAAAAAAAACCGAATCTCAGCATCGTGGGCCCGGTCCATAAAAAAGGAGACCCCTATAACTGCGACAACTATAAGGGAATAAGTCTCCTTAACATAAGGTCTTCCTTGCCGTGCTGTGGGAACGCCTGAAACCATCCGTGTACAACTTATTGGGTTCATATCAATGTGGCTTCAGGCCAGAAAAATCCACAATAGACCAAATATTCACACTACCGTAGATCTTGGAGAAGACCCATGAATTTCAGGGGTCGAAACCGGTGTCTATAGGGTCGAGCTATATAGTAGAGCCATGTTATGGTTTGACATTCCTGCTCCATTAAAGTCGATAAGGAATTAACCGAGACCTTCGATGTTACAAAAGGATTCAGACAGTTTGACGCACTGTCATGTGATTTTTTCAACGCCAATCACTGGAGCTTTTATGAGCATTGAAACAGAAGCGGCTAAAGTAGGTCTAAAGGTAAACGACGGCAAAACCAAATATATGCTGTCCAACGTCTGGGCCAGAATAGTGACATGTTCTGGCAGATAAAATGTTGATTTAGTCAAGGACTTCGTCAGTCTTAGCTCACTGTTAACGAGCGTCAATAACATCAGCGCTGAGATTATATGCAGAATGACTCTTGCTAACCGCTGCTTCTTCGGACTAAAGAGTCAATTGAGTATTAGAGCCCACTATCGGAAAACTAAAGTTACCATCTATAAAACCTTAATCAACCCGGTCTTCCTCTACGGCGTAAACGATGGGACCTTATCAAAAATGGATAAGAAGCCCTTGTCCGTTTCGAGACGAAAATTCTGCGTACAATGTTCGGTCCCGTTTGGGTTGACCAAGGACTGTATGGGCCGTACAGCGACATCGGCCAAGTACGACTTCTACGGATTCAACGTTCTAGATGGGTAGGCCATGTAGAGCGAATTGACAGCACAGCTTCGACCTGAAGAGTCTAAGGTGGCGCACATACATAGGTGGAAAGGAACCTCAACCAACTGAGCATGCAACATCCGAAACAGCTAGCGAAAGATCGTGCTGGCTGGAAAGGATTGTTGGTTGAGGACCAGGTTCATCCCGAATTGTGACGCCACTTAAGTACTCGTAAGTAAGTTAGTGTAAGTAACTCTACACAACGATTCCAACTTTGCTTCCATGATTCGAAGCACCCTTGATAATCCTCCGAAGTTAACTAGTCTAGAGCCTCTTTGACCGTTTTACACCGTCATGATGACCTTGAGGCGCGACTTTGTCTTGGGGAACAAAATCGGGGCAATATCGGGGCTATAGGGTGGATACGGCAGCTATCGTTCGTTCAACGAGGAATGGGCAGGCGCGCTGTCATGGTGCAAGTTCCAGCCCTTCTTGGCGAGTTCGGGCCCAGTGCGGAAAACACGTGCTCGGAGCTTCTTCAAGACACCAACATAGAACTATCCAATCACTGTCGTGTCTGTGGGAACATATTCACGATGAATGATAGCGCGGATATCAAAAAAACCGGCCAAGTGCGAGTCGGACTCGCGCACGAAGGGTTCCGTACCATCTGTATACATATATAAAAATCGGTCAATTTTCGTCAATTTTCTTGAATAACTTGGAAACTATTTTAAAATTACAAAAAAAAAAAAAAAATACGTTTAAGATCCTAACAATAAGACCTTCCATTTGATATATCACACGATGCAGTTTTCAATTTCTTTTTAATTTTCCACCTTCCCCCCAAAAATGACCTCCCATATACCGATTTCATCTATTGACGTCACACCTCTGCCTTTGGGTCACAGAAATTGATATGTGTACCAAATTTCAACTTAGTCGGTCCAGTAGATTCGGAGATAATTGACTGTGACCGACGGACAGACGGACACACGAGTGATCCTATTAGGGTTCCGATTTTTTTTTCTGACGCACGGAACTCTAAAAACCATCAACATTTCCTTCAGTCGCGACTTTAACATCCTCGTCCTTCTGGAACCGTTTTGCTCATTCAAACACCCGCATTTTCGACATACGCTCGTTTCCATACACCACCTGTAAATTTCGGATGATTTGCAAGGGTTTTTCACTAGGTTTCACTATTTGCTTGTAATGTGAGTCAGTCATTTTTACGACAGCACTAAAAAGATTTTTTTTTTTTTTTGGAAAACGTGCTATTGACTTCAGCCTTGGATGAAAAGCGGACAAAAGGGCCCACCCTTTCTCGACAGATGTTGACGAATGACATAGTGCTGCCAGTTCCTGAGTGTTAACTAGATTCCTGGAACTTAACTGCTATTGCTACTCCTCATATTGTTAATTTATCGGACCTGAAACGACATTGATAGGAAATTGCTATATTGCTTACAAGCTCGGTCCTAATCATATTAAGCAGGCAAACGATGCTAAAACTCCTTTTAAGAGACATGTTGCAACCAACTCATCTCCGACTGCTGTAAATTGTTGCGTTATCGCTAGGTTCACCCCGACTATATCTCGTGGATGAAAATCTTTCTCATATTTGACTAGTGCGAATAGTTTGTTCTGTCTGACAAGGATATTTTCGTATTCAAGTTATTCCATATTCCATGCATCAACTGAAACCCCACCACAAGTTTTACGTGTACTTTCATGGCAGACTTCGACTCTGGCGTTAGCATATACATACGTATGTTTTACTTTTTGATAAAACTTCCTTCGGTAACTTCCAAACTTCTACGTCATGCCGTCTACTTTTTCGTTTTTGTTCGTGGAGCTTACGGAGCTTAGAAACCGCTGTATTCCGTCGACGAATTGTAATGAATCTTCTTGAATGTGACGTTCAACTAGGTGTTTCTTGTAGGTGGTATTGCAGTGACACACGAAAAACTTAGCCAGGCCACATGGGTGACTGTTTTCCGAAAAATCGACAAAATGAATAGCACTGCACGCCAGGAGAGGTATTGTACCATGGGTGGCACACAATATATTTTCTCGCATCTGGGAAGGCGCAGAAATGTCATCACTCCTGATGTTACATATAGCCAAATAGATGCTGAAAAGTGAAAATAACGATGAATCTTTCAAGTAGAGAGATTCCGAAAAAGTCGGTCTCCAACAAGTCGAAAAGAGTCCATCACATTGAAGGAATGATTGACGAAAGGGTCTAAAGACGGCCATTGAAGAATTAAAAATAGGTTAGATTAGGTTAGGTAGTCAGTAGCCTCCCCAGAGTGGGGAGTATACACTTAGGCCAGAGGGGCCTATGGAGGGGTTGAACCCCTATTCATGGAACCTCTTATTTCTCCTTAAATAATTAAGAAGGTAAATTATCCTTACACGCTGAACATCTTTCAAGTCGTTAAGAAAGTAGGATCCGAGGTAGTTTCCAGGCGCAGAGTAGATGATGAATGGATTCGACCTCCTCTTCGTCTAAGCAGCTTCTGCAAAAGTCATTCGGAACTTGGCCAAGTTTTTGTGCATTACTGCCGATGGCAGAGTGACCGCTGATGACCAATCATTTTGTAGATGTCAGTCCGTTTTAGGGAGATTAGTCCCTCGGTCCGTTGACTGTCAAGCCGAGGCCAGATTTGCCTGGTGATGAGGCAGTGTGCCCTGGGCCCATCTCAGCTTCATCTCATCAATGCCGAGGTTTGTAAGTTTAAGTTTAAAGGCTGCTAGAGGTATACCTGCACATGCCATGTTTGATTGTTGTGTCCTTCCTTATCTGGCGAGTGTGTCGGCTCTTTAATTTCATGGGATATCGCTGTGTCCTGGTACCTAAAGGAGATGTATATTAAACTGGTCGGCCGTCTCGTTGACCTCCTTTATTGCCAACAACTCCGCCTGAAAAATCCTGCAATGATCCGATAGTTTTAGAGCCTGGCTCAGGCGTAATTGTTTGCAGAATACTCCACTGCCACTGGTTTTTGAGCCGTGTCGGTGTAGAAGTCCACGGAGCTCTTGCGAGTTTGCGCCTGGCGAGACCAGTTCTCTCTATCGGGGTATGTTATTTTGAATTTCTTCTCAAAGACTGTTGTGGGCTCAATGTGGTCAGGGTTTTCCGCCAAGATCATCCTGTTGTTACGGATTGAGGAGTGGCCAGTGATGTAGCTCGCCTATTTTGAGCTGGCTTTTAGTCTGGTTGCCGTATATGTGGGCAGTTGCTTGCAAGTATATCGAGTGGTGGAAGTGGCGCTGCCGTTGTGATGGACCTTAGAGCCCCGGTGATGCACATGCATGCCAGGTTCTGTACCTTCTCGAATTACTTATGGTATGTTGCTTTGTCCAGTGCAGTCCATCAGACTACCACTCCATACATAAGGATAGCTCTAACAACTGTAATATGTATATAGCCATTGGGTGAGCTTAGGGTTGAATCCCCATTTTTTTCCTAAGGCTTTCTTACTGGTGGAGAGAGCTGTGGTTACTTTTTTTGCATGCTCGACTGTGTTGTCCTTTCCTATCTAGTACTATGCCAATGTATTTGGCACTAGAAGAGTAGGTTAACTTGGTGCCAAGTAGAGTAATTGGGCATGTTTCCGGGATCTTGTACCTTCTGGTAAACAGCACAAGCTCCGTCTTATGGGGGTTTAACCCGAGTCCAATGTGTTGTGCCCATACGATCATTCAGTGTGGATAGGTACTTGCCCGAAATGGCAATAGCAATGTTGTCTGCGTAGGCAATAACATCGAGGTCTTTTTTCTCCAGTTTTGTCAGTAGTTCATTTGCAAATACATTCCAGAGAAAAGGGTACCCGCCCTTGAGGGGTACCTCTGGTAATTGATTTGAATGTTACTTGCCTGCCCCATTTAGAGTAGATTTTGCGTGTTGAAAGTGACTCGCCAATCAACTCTTTTAGAGTTCTCTCCACTCTTAGATTTTCCAGTTCTTTCATTATGGCATTCTAAGTGACGTTATTGAAAGCGCCCTCTATGTCTAGGAAGGCTGCTAAATTGTATTCCTTAAGATGGATTGATCTCTCAATTTTCCTCACCAGTGTATCCACGGCTGTTTCGACAGATCTATTAGCCTTACTATGGTTTTTAATACAAAGGATGATAGATAGATAGGTCTTAGGTCCCTGTGGGAAGTGTGGGAGGATTGGTTCTTCAATTTTCCTCACCAGTGTATCCAAGGCTGCTTCGACAGATCTACTCTTGCAGTAGGCGTGCTGTGCCTTAGAGATTAGGGATGGATCCATAGATTAGCCTTTCTATGGTCTTTAATACAAAGGATGATAGATAGATAGGCTTTAGGTCCCTGGGGGAAGTGTGGGAGCTTCTGCCGGCCTTGGGGACGAGGAGTACCGTTGCGCAGTTCCACTTTTCTGGAATATGTCTCCAGCCTTTAAAGATAGCGTCTACCCATAGTATTATCCATTCCATAGTTTGGCCCTGGCGATTTGAAGGGCTTGAAACTATTTATCGCCCAACTGATTTTCTCTTTAGAGATTATATGATCGTACTGCCCCTCTATTGCGGGAGAGTTCTCCGCGTTTGCACTGAGTCCTGCGTCTCAGAGCAGCCTGGGAAGTGCGTATTGAGGAGAAGATCAAGTGTTTCTTCTTCTAACGCTGTCCATACTCCATTTGATAAGAGGCAGCTCGGAGTAAGTATGTATATCTTCGAAAGGATTTTTCTCAATCTGGAGGCGATTGAGATTATCTCCATATTGCTGCAGAAAAGTTTCCATGACTTTCTTTGTTCTTTTCTCAGAGCTTGCTTATAAGCCCTTTTTAGTGCTCTTTGATTTGTTGAAGAGTCTACGACAGTTCTTGCGGAGTTTGATTGATTAGGTCTTGTGGATTACACAGTTGATTGCCCGTGCGTTACCCAGTGTAAGTGTCAGGATATCGACTAGCGTGCCTATATCTGACGGGGATCGCGGGGTATCGGGGGTCCTTTTTACTATAGGGTTGCCTATAAAGGCTTTAAAGCGTTTCCAGTCGATCCTCTCTGAGTGGTGAGGAGAGCTGGCTGGCGTCTGAACTGTGGTTATTATGTTGGTGACGAGATAGCGGTGGTCTGAGAAGGAGTGTTCTTCAAAGACCCTCCACTTGTTGATCCTGCTAATGAGCGAGGGAGATACTAGAGTTATGTCTAGTACCGCCCTACGATTTTTAGTCATAAAGGTAGGTGTTGCCCTTATTGCATATACTTAGATTGGAGGTTAGTATGAATTCAATCAACTACTCACCTCTTTCATTTGTGTTGCTCCTGCCCCAATTTGCGTCATGCACATTTGTATCTGCGTCAATTAAGAGCTCAGCTTATTGTCCTGACGCGTCCTCGTCTAGTCGTCTGACGTTGTCCTGCGTAATAGGCTTTTCCTGAGCCATATGCAGTGAGGCTATCCACAGTTTGACAGCTTTAATTTGGGAGAAGGTCAGCATTTAATTAGAAAAGTAAATATTAGTTTTCTACTATTTTTACCAGAGTGGAACCTTAACTACGATATTATCATCTTCCACTACTTACTTACTTACTTTGATGGCGCTACAGTTCGGGGTGAACCAGCGCCTGTTCTATGGTATCTGTAAGATTGCATCGGGACTTGAGAGAGCTTGAGGGAGACTTGATCGGCGAAGGTCTTGGCAGTCTCCTGCGATTGCAGCTTTCCGACGTTAAATTTTGGTGTTCTTACTCGAATCCGTGAAATTCGCATCCGTACCTTGGCTGCAACAAGGTATTGATCCGAGTCGATGTTGGCTCCTCGAAAGGTTCGGACTTCTAGGATGCTCGCAATATGATCAATTTGATTGGTTGTTGATTGATCAAAAGACCGCCAGGTCCCCTTATGGATATTGAGGTGTGGGAATCGTGTACTTGCTACTACCAGATTATGTCCCGCCATAAAGTCCACTAGACTTAGTCCGTTTTCTGACGTGGTGTTGTGTAGGCTGTGCTTTCCAATGACCCGTTCAAAGATAGCTTCCTTACCCAGCTTCGCATTGAAATCTCGTAGAACGATTTAGGTGTCATAGCTGGGACAATATCCCGGCTATCTTTCACTCTTCCCGTACAATTTTAGAAATCACGGATTTAAGTTCGGGTGAGTGGTCTTGTATTGAAAACTGCAAACAATAATTGCCGGCTAAAATGACGTCACAAAATCTGATGTTCATGTATCCATTGTAACGATTCTTAGCGAGAAAACAATAGACCAGGACGGAAAAGGCACTTTCCAACTAGCAAAGGGTTTTAGTTGAAGAGATCCTTTTCACAGTTGACATCGAACCAACCGAGACTCTCGGTGCTAAAGAAGTTGATTACTTCCTTCCCATCATCCTTGGAACCAACTCGAATATGATGCACCGAGCACCGACATTGTTCGATTTCCCGTCATTTGTTCGCTTATTTGTTTTGTTTCCTTTAATAGCAACACCAGAATCGTATTCAACTCGAATCTATAGAGCAACACAAGGAAACATGCTTACAAAGCGTGTGTACCTACTCGTATAAATGAATTCGAAATTCAAAATAGCATCCACATCCGTATCAGTAAATAGTATTTAAATGAATATGAAAATAATGGGCAAAAAGGTAGCATTTGAAGCTATTAAAAGATATCGACCTTATTGCTCCCTTAAGCTCTCTATTTATGTTTCCTCCTCACACCCCTCACCATCACCATTGCCTTTGATATCAAAAGGAAAAAAATCTAATTAAAAAACGTCGCTAACGCCCAACTATACGGGGGGCCAAGAGAAAAATAACGAAAAAAAAAACATCATAAATCAAGGACAATTCCTGTACCTTTCTTCACAAAGGCTCCCGATTCACAAAGTTGAAGTACTAGTCTATTGTCTCCCTGCGTTGTCTCGCTCTAAGCGAACAATTTTTCTTTTCACTGAAAGCACGACTATGGGGAAAAAATTCCAATTATCCTTTTCGCTTTATTTAGAAAGTTTTCCTTCAAGGATCTCCGCTGAATTTTTCTTCCTTTTTCTGATTTTAAACAACGCGACAGAAAATTAAAAGTCAAAGATTATTTATTTGAGTTTTAATGCGACTTGTGATTGCCCTCATTGCGGGCTGGGCTGCATGATGAGCGCGTACTTAATGGATTACCCGCATTTGTGGAGTTGGACGTTTTCTTTTTTTTTTAAATCTGATAAATGTTACAAATTGAATTGCAGAGCTACAGTTGATGAGATTAATTTTCGTAATGCGTTTAATAATGAGATGTCCTTTATGCCTGGTGTGAACGGGAAGGGTTCATCACTTTATGAGTAACGATGAGCAGGAAGTTGAAGCTGGCAACGAAGTAGAGAAATTTGTTTTTAAGTTGTGTACCGAGATGCACCTTTGGACGAAGTTTTCAGAAACTAACTCAAAACAAATAACCTTAACAAATCCTTTGATTCTGTCGAAACACTACCATTCAATGCATTTTATTATTAGTCCAAGATGCCATAGTCCATCATCGGGCTTAGTATGACTATTGACTAATTGAGTAAAAAACTAACTGAAAACGAAAACTAAGTCTGTCCATTTGATCGTCAATATTGTTATAATTGCTTCGACTGAAGTCCTTTCGGAAGTCTCGGGAAGTCCACTACCGATTAATTGTTCACACTGCGGCAGATCCTGGAAAAAACCAACGAGTACCAGAAACGAGCTATACATCGCCATTTCTAGTTTTGACTTCTTCTTCCTCTTAACGGGCGCTACAGTTCGGGATGAAACTAGGCCTCAACCATCATGCCCCTCCAACTAGCACGATCTTTTGCTAGCCTTTTCCATTGCCGCACACCCAGTTGGCGCCATCGTCTTAAGTGCGGCCGTCCTCTGTTTCTTCGTCCCTCGGGGTTGGATTCAAATACTCTTCGGGCTGGAGCTGTGGTGTCCATTCATTCTACATGGCCTAGCTATCTTAGGCGTTGAATCCGTAGACGCCTGACTAGATTCATGTCGCTGTCCATCCCCCGTTTGCGTTTATTGGACCGAAAATCACAAAAAACTTTCTCTCGAACCTACCAGGGACCTCCTCATCCGCTTTTGATAGTGTCCATGCCTCTGAGCCATACAGCAGGACAGAGATGATAAGGGTCTTATATACAGTCAACTTTGTCGTTCGGAAGAGGACTCTATTACTCAATAGCCTCCTGAACCCAAAGAAACAGCGATTGGCAAGAGTGATGTCGTTTTTCCAGGTCACTGCGGAGACAAGATAGACGAACTCCTTAACTACCTCAAATAAAGCATGTATTTAGTTTTGCCCTCATTAACTGCCAAACCAATTTTTGCCGCCTCCATCTCAATACTCGCAAACGCCTCATTGACATCTCGCTGTGATCCACCTATGATGTCAATATCGTCGGCATAGGCAAAGAGTTGCGAGGATTTGAATTAGATTGTGCCTCTTGTATTGGCCAGTTATTTTTGCACAATCATTTCTAACATGACGTTAAAGAAATCACACGACAGCGCATCGTCCTGCTTAAATCCTTTTTTGACATCAAAACTATCGGTAATGTGTTCACCAATTCGGATGGAGCAGCGAGCATTCTCCAAAGTCATCCTGCATAATCTGACGAGTTTAGCAGGTATGTCAAAGGTAGACATAGCGTTGTATAGCTCGTCTCTAATTACGCTGTCGTATGCGGCTTTGAAGTCGACAAATAGGTGGTGAGTGTCGACTTGAAATTCATTGGTTTTTTCCAGGATCTGCCGTATTGTGAACATTTGGTCGATGTTGGACTTCCTTGGCCTGAAGCCACACTGATAAAGACCTATCAGCTTATTTAGCTTATTTACAAAAGGCTTCAGGCCTTTTTTCTCTGTAGTGTGAGGGGTCTCCTTTCTTGTGGATCGGGGATACGATGCTGAAACTCCATTCGTCGGGCATACTTTCCTCTGAACATATTTTACAGTTGAGCTGATGCATGCTCCTAACCAGGTCATCCCTAGCTGCCTTGAAGAGCTGCGCCAGCAGCTTTATTCGACTTGAGTTTCGATATGGCAATCTTAACTTCGTCGTGGTCACGGGGACGGAATTCTCTGCTGTTCTTTTGATAGCGTGGAGGGTTGAAGTGTATTGCAGAGCTTAAGGGAGACGCGATCGGTAAAAGCACGAGCGGTTTCTGGCGATAGTAGCTTTTCGACGTCATAACTTTGTATTCCTACTCTACTCCGTTGCGTTCGTGATATCCGTAAGCGCATCTTGGCTACTACAAGATAGTGGTCCGAGTCGATGTTAGCTCCTCGGAAAGTTCGAACATCAAGAATAATGGAGGAGTGTCTGACGTCGATCGGAAGGTGATCAATCTTGTTAGTGATTAATTGATCTGGCGAGGGCCAGGTGCCTTTATGTATATCGAGGTGCGGGAAACGCGTATTGCCTAGAATGAAATTTCGCCCTGTAGTAAGAGCAATCAGCCTTTGTCCGTAACCGGATGTGGTGTCGTGTAGGCTATGTTTGCCGATGACACGTCCAAAGATGCTTTCCTTACCCAGCTTAGCATTGAAGTCCCAAGTATAATTTTGCTATCATAGCTGGGATATTGGGCATACGTTCTGTCTAGGATATCGTAGAAGTCATCTTTGGCGGAGTCATCCTTGTCTTCCGTGGGGGCGAGGACGCATATCAAGCTGGTGTTAAAAAAGTTAGTTCACTCACGTGTCGAAAGCTTAGGACTTTTTGCCTGAGTCCATCTCGAACAGCAAATCCGCATCCGAACAATAGTTGTCCTCTCTCCCTATAGCAGTCGCCATAGTAAATGTCGGAGTTTTTCATCCGCTTTATACCCGGTCCACTCCATCGCATTTCCTGGATGGCGGTTATGCCCGCTTTATAGCGGTCTAGGGCGTCCGCAAGTTATTTGGCTGCACGTGACCTGTTTAGGACCTAACATTCCACGTACCGAGCCCAAGATCATTGTCCTTTTTTCGTTTCTTGTTTTTTGGCGCAAGAGGCTCGCCATTCGCCCTTCCCCGTCTGCAATTTCCATTGGAAATCTCCAGATGGCACCACGAGGAGGTGGGGGTGGGACTTACTAGCAGTGTCGCAAGATGTTCGACTAAGTTGGCTCTTCTTGCTTTTTAACAGGCCAGCATCCGTCGGAAAGATGCTACACCCTTTGTTAATTTTGACATCCCTGCCAAATTTGTCAGATTGTGCAGGATGACATTGGAGAATTTTCGCTGCTCCATCTTGACCGATACCTGTTATATCGAAAAAGTTTTAGACAGGGCGACACGCTATCATGTGACTTTTTCAACATCGTCAACAACATCGAGAGGATCGTGCAAAACGAGGGGCACGATATTTTTTAAGTTCGTACGACTGCTTGCATATGCCGATGACATTGACATAATTGGACGAAATCAACGAAATATCATTGAGGCCCTTACGAGCATTGAGGCGAAAGCGGCTAAAATGGGACTGGAGGTAAATGAGGGCAAGACCAAATATATGCTGTCGTCGAAAAAGGACACGAACCACTGGCCTCTTGGCCGGGGCGCACATATTGGCAGGTATAAATTCGAGGTAGTCAAGAACTTCATCTACCTAGGCTCCGCAGTGACATGCAGCTAGTGCTGCATGAAGCTGAAATGAAACGCAGAGTAACTCTTGCCAACCGCTGTTTCTTTGGGCTCGGAAGGCAATTGAGAAGCAGAGCCTACTCTCGGAAAACCGAGGTGACCATACACAAGACCCATATCATCCCGGTCCTGTTGTATGGCGCACAGATATGGACCTTATCGAAAGCGGATGAAGAGGCCCCTGATCGTTTTGAGAGAAAAATTCTGCGTACAATTTTCGGCCCGACCTGCATAAATGGGGAGTGGAGGAGAAGACCTAAAAGTGAATTGTACGGGCTCTTCACGGACATGAACATGGTACAGCGTCTGCATAGTGCGATGCGGTCGGGGACGGACAAATTTAAGGTGACGCACGCAAGTGGAAGAGGATCTCAACCAACTAGACGTGCGGCACTCGTGATTGCTGGGGAAAGACCGTGCTAGTCGAAGAGCTTTTAAAAGGAGGCCCAGGCTCGCTATGAACGCCATGGCCATGTAGCGCCGAAAAAGAAATTACTTCAAGATTTTAACATTCACAAATTCGCTGGTCCAGGTGGCCTCCTATACTTATGAACATGTGTTTCTTGACATTGGCAAAGCCAATGAGTATGCTTTTCTATTTATCTTTCTTTTCAGGGCTCTTACCGAGTGGATGGAAAATATTATTTGTTCTACTCGCCCTTAAAAAAAGGAAACCTCCTCCTCCTCCTATTGACCCATTCCAAAGCACTTACGTCCCTTCTAAGGTTTTTCTTTCCAAAGTCATGGAAACGCTTATGACTTCGAAACACGGAAACACTTTAATGAGCGGCAGTATGGTTTTCTTAGCAACAGGTTGACCGGTAACTTGATGGCATACATATCTCACCAAAAAGTGGAATCAATATCCTCACAATTCTGAGACATTTGACATAGTCTATGAGAGTTTAATGAGTCTCTTCTTCAATTCAAGCTTTTTTGGGCGGTTTTGAGTCTGCTTCCCATAAATTAATGCCGGAGTAACTCAAGGCTCCGTTTTGTCTCCTACTCTCTTCCTGATATTCATTGGTGACCTCATGTCTGTTACTTTTAATCCATTCATTCCTTCACCAGCGACCCTCCTTGGTATGTGCGTTAATTACCATACATTCAGCGTCAATGTTTTGGTTTCCCTAAGCGATGCAAACAATTCTTCTCCCCCTATGTCCGGGCATTTATTCGCTCTAACCTAGTTTGGTCTGGTGCTTCCAAAACATCCTTGCACATCGTAGATATGATTCGAAATCATGCGAAAAAAAAAAAATATATCTGGTGATGGCAGTATTTCAAAATCATTGGTATCACTTGCCTCTTTCTGTTTTATGGTATTTTCCACAGGAAGTTCTCTAGCGAATAAGCTAGTTACATTCACTCGTAAGTCTATCTTAAGGCGTACTCTCAAGTAAAAGGAGACTTTCTTCAGTTGCATAACAGGAATGTGGATTGCTTCTCCAATCACTGTAAATCCTTGCCAATACAACCCACAGAAGTTTAAAACCAATATTCATCGGTGTCTTCTCTCGGAAAGTTGAACGATGTCTCTTGAGACGAGACATGGCTTTCAGAGCACAGCCCATGAGAAATATATCAAGGGGTGGAAGGTTCATCATAGCATCTAGAGCAGCGCCCGGCGTGCTGGGTAGGGCCCCTGTACAGCTGCGTGTTAGCCTGTTCCACCAGACAGCCGATGCATATGAGATTATAGGTCTTATCATTGCCGTGTAGATCCAGAATGACCTTTGCTGGCGATAAGCCCAACATGCTTTGACCAAAGAAGCTTGCTGTCTAAGATGACTCCCAGGTACTTAGCTTCTTTAGACACCGAGATGAGAGTACCTTTTAGTACCAGCTAAGTCATGTCAGTATTTTTCCTCCTTCTCGTGGAGAGAACGATATGAGTCTTAAAAGGATTAACCGAAAGCCCAATCATCGATCACATTTAGCGCCGCCTGTGCTGTGATACGGACAGTCGCTAAGCATAAGCCGACAGAAAGAACGGCGACATCATCCACATAGGCATGGGCATAGAATCCAGAGGCATCAAGCAGATGGTCGACCACCATGCACCATAACAATGGAGACAGGACACCGTCCTGCGGGCAGTTCCGGATTTGACACATTGATCCACGCCTGCATCAGCGATTAATGTCCTGCGCATAAGCATTGCTTTGGTCCACAAGACCAGTGCTTCATCTACGCCATCCAGTCTGGCAGCGTTACACATGCTGTCGAAAGTTGCGTTATCAAAAGCTCCTTCAATGTCAACGAGAATGCTCGGCGCGTACACTTTCCTTTCGTGTGGGCATTCTATCCTCTCAATTAGGTTTTGAAGCGGACAAAGGACAACTTCGCGCACGTGCATCTCTACCAGTCTCTCCATGCTTTTCAGCAGGAAGGATGTTAGACTAATTGGTCTAAAAGCAAGTGCCAGACTAGCAGTGAAAATTTTTTTCAAAGTAGGAAGCAGCTGACTTATACTTTGTTGCAGCATAACATCCAAGGAGGCCACCGTTTGCCATCCATTCTGTTGTAAATTTATTTAATAAATTGCCATAATACAACACGATGACAGCTTTTACCTTTTTTGATGCTCGTTTGAACAGGAACAGTTCTGACGACAGGTAAGGTTAAGACCTTTTTCTATCACGTTTAAGAGGTCTTTGAGAAATACTGTTCTACAGCCGGTAGATGTAATAAATGGAGAAATGGAGAAAGGGGAGTTCAAAGAAATTTAAAGTAGATGTTTGTCTATGGGAATTGCAACTCCTAGTTTTTCATTTCATGATAAAATGTTTATTCAAAATAGAATTGAAAAATGTTGTTTTTCAAAATACTTTTTCGGAGTCCTGGTTTTTGTTGTAATCCAGGAATCGATCCTTCTATTTTTGCTGCTGTCGGGATAGCTTAAGTGCATTAATTGTAGTCTGTATCGATTTGCAATTTGAGAGCACCGTGGCGCAGTGGGTAGTGTGTTGGCCTCTGACGCCGATGACACGGGATCGAATCCCGACACAGCCATGTCATCGAACGTGTTTTTCACGGTGTTTCTCCTCAGCGGGGTTCTGACAAAACCCCCTGTAGTAAAATTGTCATGAAAAGCTTCTCGAAATTCGCCGTTCGGAACCGGCAATAAATTGTAGGTCCCTTTCACCTATGGGAAAATGAAATCACACATAACATGGGTGATTGAGAGAAGCTCGGCTCAGGTTCTTCATGGACTGTAACGCCAACATACATACATACATCGATTTGCAATGATCAATTCTTGTGGTTTCAACACCATCTTCGGGTTCCATTATATACCTATATTGTGATTGGATTCATAGATAAATGGATTCACCCTTGATATTGATGGTTGTCTGGGATGAACACATAACCTTCGGCACTTGGGGATGAACAATTTTTTTCCTTCCTATTATTTCTATTCTACCATTGAAGCAGATACTTAGGTAAAACGCCTTTCTGCTTTTGGACCATTCCTAATCTCAGAAGTAAGTATTTAAGCGGAGTATTATTAAGATCTACCCCAAGATAATTAATCAAAGTTCGCTGTAGCACTCTCAAAAATAATCCCATAAGCTATCCTCTGGCAAGGACAACGTATACATAAAGCGCTAAATTCAAAGTGACCGTTCCACATTTCAATTGCACTTTCCTCATTGTAGCTTTTCCCATGGTTTTGTATAATTTTATAAGTTGCGCGCCCACAAGTATATAAGGTCTTCTAAACTCTGACAGTTGATAGCGGCCATATTGTTTAAGCTACGTCTGTCAAATTGGCTGTCATTTATTCAGTCTCTTTTCCAAAATCACCATCCGATGGCCATAGCGTTTAACAGCGCGTGCAAATGATAAAATGGTTTTTTCAAAATGGGTGTTTTGTAGGGTCAACGTTCCGCGCGCTTCGCCAATGTTTCGGTCGCCATAATCGTCCTACCGACATCGACAGGACTATTCGCAGTGTGGTGGAGAAATGTAAGCCCACTGGTTCAGTAAACGATAAACCAAGACCCATATGTTGACGAAACGCAAGATCTGCCGAGACACATCGATGCTGTCCGTGATAGTGTGCAGGAGAATCCAGGGCCTTTCGCAGACCACAACTTGGCGAATTTGGTATCGTCACTTAGGCCTGCACCCAAACAAAATTAAACGAACCCAGAAGCTGAAGGTAAACGACCGTAGACAACGACGTGTTTTCGATGAATGGGCTCTGGAGCAGTTGGAAACTGACCCTAATTTTCATCGAAAAATCATCTTTAACGATGATGGCCAGGCCATCACCGTCAACGGCAAACACTATAGTACGATGAATACCAACTACTTTTGGCCTAAATTGGATGTCATGGACACCAGCGACATGCAGTTTCAACAGGAGGGCGCTATGTGCCATACAGGTCACGCCACATTGGAAATTCTGCACGAGCAGATCACCGATGCATGGAACATTTGCTGGGAACTACAATTAACATAAGATTCAGTCGAGTTCCTCTCAAATCCTATCTAGGACAACCACCCCTGGAGAGTAATGAACGAACATCTACAATCCAAACAATCTCCACTCCGTCCAGGTCATGTGACAAACATCATAATAGTATTCTTGACACTGTGCGAACTATAAAAAAAAATGTGAACTGGCCACCGAGATCATGCTATTTGATCCCATTAGAGTCGCAGGTCTGTGCGAATAAGCCACAGCTGCCCTAAAAGCCAACATAATCCATCCCATCGGTCAAATTCAGCCTGATTTCTGCGCCAAAGTCATGGAAAATTGGGCAATTAAGATGCGCGCTACCCAGAGAAGCCACGGCAGACATTTGAACGATGTTATCTTCCATACATAACGGCATCGATAGGCCTTTCAAACGAATAAAAAACTTCGATCATATCTTATACACACTTTGTTTTATTTAAATTTAAGGATGGGAAGAGCTTAATGAAGGACCCTGTGTGGAGAAACCTATGGACATTGGTTTTAAACTTCCGCGAGTTTAATGACTTCTACACTAGTGCTGAGCGGCTAGAGAAAGACTATCTATACTTGACAGTATACCGGAAGACAGGCTTAAGGGTGAGCTGATGTGCATTCCGAGCTTGGTTGGTATTGCGGGTGAAGACTTGAAACGGTGCAATTAAACTGGCTAATTTGCTAAAGCACAGAGAGAGGCAGGAGACATTCCTATGACGCTCAAGTGACATCAATGATTTTGAAATGTTGCTATCATCAATAAGTTTTATCACACGATTTCAAATTATGTCCAGGACGTGCAGGGATGTTTTGGAAGCATCAGACCAGACGTACATTGTTACCGATACTCCTCCCCGCCTACCGCGACGTCGTACGAAAGGGGTTGCTAGGCCAGCTGCGAAGACTGGTCGTGAGTAAAAGATGTTAAAAAGGGCGCCACGCGATTGCCCTTCCGCCGACTCACCCGCAACAAGAATCGCGAATTTGCTGCGAGACTCGCGAAATAAAAAAAAAATAAACGTTTCAATAAAAAAAAGAGTTCACAGATTTAATTTTTCTTAGCCTAACTTAATAACTTAATTCTAGGTTTACAAATGAGTTCTTATCACTACCCTTCACCATATGTTAACTAATAAAATAAAGTAAAAAAAAAGAAACAAAAAAAGAATTCACAAAAAGGAAAAAATGAAAAAAACAATCCACGATCCAGAAAGAAAGTGGTACACCGCAACCGGAGGATTGAACCGCGTACCCAAAGCTCCACGAACGGCGACTTAACCCGCAGCGCCAACAGCGACTTCAACAAGTTTCGGCTTAATGTGCTTAGATAAGTGACGCGATACTCGGATTAGCGTACTAGGTACCCGAAACACGAGGTACGGCCGTGTACCAAGAACTTATAACTTGCACTTTATAACTAAATTTGTTTACCCTGGTAAAGGTAGGCACCTTGTCCCCGTTGTCTTCCGGATGGCCTTATCTTCCGTCTCGGTGTCTTGAACTGCCTTTTCCTTTTTTTTTTTGTCTGCGGGGATTGCACGTGGTGCTGACGGTTCTACCTTCGGGGTACGTCCAATTCGCCGCAAGTGCTTTGACCAATGTAAAAAAAAAACGTGGGACGAAAGGAAAACCTCCAACCACAAATTACCTGCAAAAACACGGAGTCTGAAAACCAAAAAAAGAAAACCCAAGATCTGACCCTCATTCTTACCACAATATCCAGAGGCAAGAACAAAAAAAAACACCCAATTATATGTCACTACTGCGCACTGGCCTACTATTCTCGCTGGTCGGTCGTCTATCTCCAACTGACTCACTAACCTAGTTAGCATTCCGTCACGAACCTGCCGCACGCACACTTCCCTTTTTCCTTTATATATATAAGGGAAACTTGGCGTGATGAGCATTCCCTTCTCTTTTCATAACGGCACAGTTTTCCCCACCTCGAAGATCACTCTGAGTTCTTCGCCCGCTCAACTACTACAACTACGAGTCATAAAACAAAAAAAAAACAAAATGCTGACCCCGCGGGCAGAACTCCATTCCTTTGCGTGCTAAGCGCTGATCGTACCCTCAGACTACTCGGCTTCCGTGGGACTACTTTCCCAAAGTCAATGGCTACGAGTCGCCCACGCATGGGAACTGAACGAAAGATGACAACGAAAACCTTTCGAAGATCAAATCGTAACATTCACCCTCCTTCTTTTAAAAGGTTTTCGTTGTCTTCAGCCGCACTAACCCTACAACAGATCTTTCTTCTGAGTAAATACTTTTAGGTCCTTAGTATGCCACACACCGACCCTTTTCCCGCTGCCGTCAGCCAACTCATAGGTCCATGGGGAAACCCTCCTTACCACCTCGAATGGCCCTACGTATCTTGGGGCGAGTTTCGCCGTAAAGTAGTTAGCAGCGTCTGACAAGACGAAGTTTTTCCTCAAAACTAAGTCCTTGGGGAAGAACTGAACATCCCTTCTTCTCAGGTTGTACCGACCTGCGGCTTTTCTTGCCGACGCCTGCATCCTACCCTTAACATCTTCCACCACCTCGCCTAATGCCCTCGACCAAGCTTGAGCGTCAAAAGACTTATCGACCATGACGCCCTCGGCCGGTAGTTGAGATCCGTCCCCCCTGACGTACATCTCTCTCCCAAACAAGACGAAATACGGTGTAGCTTTAAGGACTTCGTGCGTCGAATTCCGAATAGCACAGGCGACTTTAGGCAGAAGCTCATCCCATTTTCGATGGTTTTCGGAAACGTAAGCCCGGAGTTTTGTCTTGAGCGTCTGGTTATAACGCTCCGCCGGGTTGGCTTGTGGATGGTAAAAAGCCGTGAAATTTAGGGTAGCACCATATGACTCTGCTAAGTCGGCGAGTTCTTTGCTTTTGAATTGAACCCCGTTGTCACACACAATCCATTTGGGAACCCCATACACCAGGAAGATCTGCTCTTCCAGAATAGTACGGACGGACTTAGCTGTAGCTGTTCTTACTGGGAAAAATAAGGGGAATTTTGAGAAGTAATCTACTACGGTCAAGATATAGCAATAACCCCGAGTTGACCGTGGAAGTGGCCCGACAAAATCTACGCACAACATTTCCCAAGGTCTGCTTACATTGTAACGGGGAGCCATCAATCCTGCCGGTTTTTGCAAATCAGGCTTCACCGCTTGACAGATCGCACAAGCCCGGACGTAGCGTGCAATGCTGGCCCTCATCCGTGGCCAATAATAGCTTCTTGCCACTTTATCCAACGTCTTCTGGATACCGCCGTGCCCACTCAAGACATCGTCGTGGCATTGTTGTAGTACTCCAGACCTAGACTCTTTTGGTACTACTCGCTTCCACTCCACCCCCTCATCCATCAGCCTTGGGTATTTCCTTGGTATACGTCGGAACAGCATATTGCCGTCGACCCTCCAGTCTGGAAACTTCCCACCATCCTGTCGAACAAGATCTAACATCTTCAGATACCAGGCATCCTCTGTAGTTTCAGTTATTAAGGCCAACTCGTCGCTCACCCGGGACAAGGCATCGGGGACAAGGTGGTCCTTGCCCTTGCGGTGTATAATTTCGAAATTATACTGCTGCAATTTGACAGCCCACCGAGCTAGGCGGCCCTGTGGGTCCTTTAAGTTGTTCAGCCAAAGTAGAGAATGGTGATCAGTAACCACCGTAAAACTACTACCTTCGAGATAGGGGCGCAACTTCTCAACCGCCCATAACACCGCCAGACATTCCCGTTCTGTGGTGGAGTAGTTCCTCTCGGTTCGAGTCAAGGTTCTACTTAGGTAGCTGATTACTTTTTCGCCCTCACCCGGTTGCTCCTGAGTAAGAACTGCCCCTATTCCGCAACCTGAAGCATCCGTATGCACCGTAAATGGCATCGTGAAATCTGGACACTTGAGGATTGGAGCCGAGATTAACTTCTCTTTTAACGCGCCGAAAGCTTCCTCGCATTTCTCACTCCATTCGAATCGGCGCTTCTTCTTCAAAAGCCCTGTAATGGGGGCAATCAAGTCCGAAAAGTTCGGGACGAAACGTCTGTACCAAGACACCATGCCGACAAATCTACGGACACCGGATACTGTCTTCGGCCGCGGATACTCGACCATACATCTGACTTTGTCCGGGTCCACTAAGAGACCTTTCCCGTTGACCACGTACCCAAGATATCTCAATTCGGGCTTACAGAACTCGCATTTCTCCCGACTCAACACAAGACCGGCATCCCTAATGCGTCCCAACACCGCCCTTAACACCTCCAAGTGTTGTTCAAAAGTCTCAGAGACTATAATAACGTCGTCCAGATACACGAAGACGTTCGGTTCTAGGTCGGCTCCAATGACTGTATCAATAAAACGCTGCCACGTCGCTGGCGCGTTATGAAGCCCAAACGGCATGCGGCGAAATTGATACAGCCCTTTCCCGGGAATAGTGAACGCTGTGTATTCTTTCGACGACTCAGCCATTGGGATTTGCCAGTACGCGGACTTGATATCCAACGACGACAAGAATTTTGCATTTCGAAGTTTATCAAGCGTCGCAGAGACATACGGGATGGGATACGCGTCGCGCTCAGTTACCCGGTTGAGCTTGCGGAAATCAACGCAAAACCGATATTTCCCGTCCTTTTTCCTAATCAACAAAATAGGCGAGGACCATGGGCTAGACGACGGCTCAATAACCCCTGCTTTGAGCATCTCGTCCACCTCCTTGTTAATTTGCTCCTGCACAATAGGGGAAACGGGGTAATATCGCTGTTTAATTGGAGGTGCATTGGTTTTGATAACGTGTTCGACGAGGGTCGAACATCCAAGGCCCTCGCCCATCGATTGGAATATGCCGCCAACTAGCTCGTCCAACCTGGACTTCTGTGCATTCGTCAGAACGAAGCCGTCATTAACCTCTAGGATCTCCTCCCCGAAGTCCCACACCCTATTCCTAAGATCCGGTATTATGGAAAACTTTTCCCAAAAATCGGCCCCCAAAATAAGACTATGCGGGAGTTTGGGGATTACAAGTATCTCCATAACCTTCACCGTATTTTCCACCTTAATTGGGACATTCAATGCCCCCACCACTTCCATCCCATCCCCATTGGCGACCGTCACCGTGTTCACACTACCCTTAGCTAAACTACAATGCAAATCCTTCAAAAGTTCCCAACCCTTTTCCCCGAGTATGGTTCGAGACGCCCCTGAGTCTAACAATCCCAATAACTTCACACCATAAATTTCGACATGCAGATATGGCCGCCTATCCGAACCTTTCCTTTCCAAAACAAAGTCTAAGGCTAAGTTACACTTCCTCGACTCTCTTCTCCCCTGCCTTGCGGTCTTCTTTCCCCGACTCAATGCCCCGCCTGGCCTTGAGTCGCTGCCTGGTTTCCCGACACCTTCGACTGCGGTGTGCAACGCGGGCACCGACTGCGTATCGTGCCAACTGCGTTGCATCCATAGCACCGTATCGGTTGCGGACATTGAGCCGCGATGTGACCCGGTTGTCTACATCGAAAACAGGAAAGGGCGTCGTTGGCACGGCGAGCTAACGAGGTTACTGCTTGTATCTCCTCTCTGCCTTCCTCGGCGTCTATATATGCCAGATCAGGCTCTAGCAGTGTATTATGCCTCCGGGATGGTGGCGGAGCAAAACTCTCGACCAAATGGCGGGCGGCTTCCAGCTGATGGCCAACCTTGACCAACATATCTATCGAGGAAATTTCAACCAGCGCAATCTGCGTCTGGTAGAAGGGTGAAAGGTTCCTCCGGATCCATTTTAATTTTACCTCGTCCGTACAGGGCTCGCTTAGTCTTGAAAAAAGACCTATCATGACGCTCACATACATCCCTATCGTCTCCGAACGCCCTTGCGTCCTGCCTCTTATCTCCTCCCAAAGCCTATCATCGTACCCAGGTGGTAAGAATTCCTCCCTTAACTTGTCGACCAGCTGACCCCAGTTCTTAAAAAACGGTTTGTTAGCCCTATACCATATCGCCGCCTTCCCCTCGAATAAGTCGTACGCTGATGCAAAGAGCTCCGCGTTCGTGTAGCCCCGAGCGTCTCTTAGATCCTCTACCTTCTCCAGGAAGCAACCGATGGATTGGGTATGATCACCGCTGAATTTGACGCCCCATTTCATAATGGGTATCCTTTTCTCGACTGGAAACAAAGGTGATGAGGTCGCCCGTGGTGGGGGAAGGCATGGTTCATGACTACTACCTACATTCACTGGTGGCAGACTAACGGGGTTTTCGAGTGGGAGTTGACCCTCTACTCCCGCCTTCACATCTAAACTAGCGAGCAGCCCTACAATCTCCTGTCGAGTATTACTGAGAAAGACTTTCTCCTCCGGGGTACTAGCTTGTGACCGGCCCAATCGTCGCAGAACCCACTCTGACTTAGCTACAATCTTTTTGAATTCTTTGGAGCTTTCGTCGCCTGTAAATTCATTCAGTAATTTACGAATTTCCCCTAGTTTTAATTCCACCGCCTGCTTATCCTCGCTAAAAATGAATGGGTATTCAGGTAAAATGAAACTAGAGTCCCTTCTTAGTGCCGTACGCAATAGCTTCCTCATCTCCTCTACATCACTACCCACTAGTCCCCTCACCTCTAGCTCATACCTCAATTCCTCCGAATTCAACCTATTAACCTCCATCTCAGAAACTCGTTATATGTACCTACTTTTGGTTGAAGGTTTTCCTTTCCTATAATAATATATATATAAAATACACAAAACAATATGTATAATGACCACGGACAGAAAAAAACAACTCGAAACTCCGAGTGCCAAAAAAAAAATTTATCGAGCCGCAACCGTACGCAGGTTTCGAACACGAGTACCGACAACCGACGGGTAACAATAAAGGCTAGTTTTTATTGGAAACGCCCCACGTTGGGCGCCAAAAATGTTACCGATACTCCTCCCCGCCTACCGCGACGTCGTACGAAAGGGGTTGCTAGGCCAGCTGCGAAGACTGGTCGTGAGTAAAAGATGTTAAAAAGGGCGCCACGCGATTGCCCTTCCGCCGACTCACCCGCAACAAGAATCGCGAATTTGCTGCGAGACTCGCGAAATAAAAAAAAAATAAACGTTTCAATAAAAAAAAGAGTTCACAGATTTAATTTTTCTTAGCCTAACTTAATAACTTAATTCTAGGTTTACAAATGAGTTCTTATCACTACCCTTCACCATATGTTAACTAATAAAATAAAGTAAAAAAAAAGAAACAAAAAAAGAATTCACAAAAAGGAAAAAATGAAAAAAACAATCCACGATCCAGAAAGAAAGTGGTACACCGCAACCGGAGGATTGAACCGCGTACCCAAAGCTCCACGAACGGCGACTTAACCCGCAGCGCCAACAGCGACTTCAACAAGTTTCGGCTTAATGTGCTTAGATAAGTGACGCGATACTCGGATTAGCGTACTAGGTACCCGAAACACGAGGTACGGCCGTGTACCAAGAACTTATAACTTGCACTTTATAACTAAATTTGTTTACCCTGGTAAAGGTAGGCACCTTGTCCCCGTTGTCTTCCGGATGGCCTTATCTTCCGTCTCGGTGTCTTGAACTGCCTTTTCCTTTTTTTTTTTTGTCTGCGGGGATTGCACGTGGTGCTGACGGTTCTACCTTCGGGGTACGTCCAATTCGCCGCAAGTGCTTTGACCAATGTAAAAAAAAAACGTGGGACGAAAGGAAAACCTCCAACCACAAATTACCTGCAAAAACACGGAGTCTGAAAACCAAAAAAAGAAAACCCAAGATCTGACCCTCATTCTTACCACAATATCCAGAGGCAAGAACAAAAAAAAACACCCAATTATATGTCACTACTGCGCACTGGCCTACTATTCTCGCTGGTCGGTCGTCTATCTCCAACTGACTCACTAACCTAGTTAGCATTCCGTCACGAACCTGCCGCACGCACACTTCCCTTTTTCCTTTATATATATAAGGGAAACTTGGCGTGATGAGCATTCCCTTCTCTTTTCATAACGGCACAGTTTTCCCCACCTCGAAGATCACTCTGAGTTCTTCGCCCGCTCAACTACTACAACTACGAGTCATAAAACAAAAAAAAAACAAAATGCTGACCCCGCGGGCAGAACTCCATTCCTTTGCGTGCTAAGCGCTGATCGTACCCTCAGACTACTCGGCTTCCGTGGGACTACTTTCCCAAAGTCAATGGCTACGAGTCGCCCACGCATGGGAACTGAACGAAAGATGACAACGAAAACCTTTCGAAGATCAAATCGTAACAACATATGTAAGTTAGCGCGAACAAACGCCTTATATACTGTGGCCCGAACATAGGGGGAGAAGAATTGTTTGCATCGCTTAAGGAAACCTAAACATTGACGCTAAATATGTGGTTGTTGACGCACATACCAAGGAGGGAAAGTTTTTTGGCTTCGGGGTTACAACTGCCACTCATGGATAGTGTGTTTTTGAAGACAGAAGACAGCATTGGGTTGTGGGGTTTTAGGTTAAGATTTCCCCATTTAATTTTGCTGTTGAGATTGGTATTTAATGAAGTTAACATACGCAACCGATCTAGTTCCATATCCGAAGAGCTGGGTCGCGCACCTTCGAATAAGTATGAAAAGTTGAGAGTGCTGTCGCCGGTTAAGGAATGAAATGGATTAAAAGTAATAGACAAGAGGTCAACAATGAACATCAGGAAGAGAGCATTGGGATACGTCGGCCTACATCTTATGGGAAGCAGACTTAAAAATACCCAAAACAGCTTAAATTGAATGGTCAGGAAGGTGGTTTCTAATCCCATTAAGAAGAGACTTATCGAAGCCATAAACACGTATTTTCGACAAAAGAGCTTAATGTGAAACTCTGTCAGATGCCTCGAAATTGTGTATAGATTTATCCTATCTATCGGGCATTAAAGAGTTTCTGTTTCACGAGATACTTTATGAGTTGAGAATTTATCAGCATTTACGTGACCTTCGGAGAGGAAGGACGTATGGATGTAAGTGTTATGGCTCTCTAGATGGAAGAACGGGCTGGACAAAGGTTGTTTTCATCTATTCGAAAAGAGTCATGTTGAGTAGGATAGATAGAAAAACTTTGAAGTATAGGGTTGACCTTTAGCAAAGTAAATCTGTTGGGCGGCAATATATTTGGAAATAATCGAGGTGTTTACGGATCGTTGATGGGCAGACCTCAGAAACTGAGCCATTTTTCTCGGCGAGTCCCGAGATCCTAACAATTCAAATCAGTTTTGCCGCTTGGTTCAAAGAGCTCTTGCGTTCCCGCGCTATTTTGGAAGTAGTGAAATGGTTAAACACAGTTTGTACCTTTGATTTATACCATAATACACAGAATTGGAATTGCATATACTTCTCCTTGATAGTCAGAACTATGTTCAAGACAAATTGCGTTGTTTCTTGATCTTGCTTTCACGAAGAACAAAAGAATTTACACGGAAAAAAAAACATTTGTTGACTAATAGGTTGAAAATACGCCACTGAAACCATTCAAGTCGATGGAGTGATGAAACACCAATCGTGTGGTTAGCGGCTGATGATAAACAGCGCCTCCCAAAGGACAATCATTCCTTATGTAGTATGTATAAGCAAATTAAAAAAAATTATAGTTATCGAGGGCAAGGAGAACTTAATTGGTTGACTTACCTGTAATTAAACGACGCGATCCCCAATCAACAGGTCGCTAATTGACACGCCTTTTTACCCGTATCTTTCATTGCCGTACGCTTAAATGGTTGAAATCCCCTACTACCTGTTTGGGCCATGACAGCTACGATCGTCCTCTGTTTGGTCTCGGGGAGTTGAAAGCGATGCGGTGTCCATTCACTTTATTTTGGCTAATTGTCTTAGGTGTTGGATTAATTGACTAATGGTTATTGTATAGGCAGATCAGTTCATGAGTGACATTTTTTGCTATATTTGGCAGTAGTGACGACCTAGTTAAGACCGCCACGTTTTTTTCTCATTTAGTTTGATATGCGCTCACGCCCCAACCGAAGAAAAGACGATCGACTCAAAGAAGAATTCTACGATCTCCTAAACAGAATCTATGCCCTATGTCACAGCTACGATACAAAAATTGTTTTAGGAGATTTTAATGTGAAATTGAGCAAAGAGGACATATTTGAGACACCACGTCTAGTCCAAAAACGGAAATCGGCTACTCGACTTCCTAGCGGTGTGTAATCTCCTTCTGGCTAGCAGGCGATTCTCGCATCTCAACATTCACAAAATAACCTGGCGATCACCTGATCAGTCTACCACCACTCAGATTGATCACGTTGCGATCGACGCCAGATACTACTCCAGTTCGATCACAGAAGTTGTAGGGGTCACACGTCTGTGCAAATCGCTCTTGATTTTATTCAGTTTTCTTTTTTTAACACTTAATTTAATAAATGAATTGTACTGACAGGTTTTTACTTTGTTGTTTTTGGATTGCTTAAGTGAAAAATACTGAAAATGAAGTGTGCATTGTGCTTTTTAAAAGTCGATAGATTTAAGGAACTTAAAATTCAATGTAAGTGTTGCAACAATTACGTACATGCTAAGTGTGCAAAGTTAGAAAAAAGAGATGTCGAATATTATGAGAACAGTGAGCTGTCCTACAAGTGCGAAGTCTGTTCTGGACAACGTCGTAGGTCTCTTTCGGTAAATGAGTTACCTATCCAATCTCTTTCCTCAACATCTAACATCACCAATCAACCAAAACACTGCTCCGGTCCTACTTCATCAACTGCTTCTTGCTCTGCTGCTTCTTCTGGGAACCATGATTTTACTGCTGCATCCCTCAAAGATTATATTGCTGAGAAAAAAAATATAACACTTGAAATGCTGTTTCAAGAGATTGTGAAATTACAACAAATAAATTCAGATGCTCTTGGCAAAATCAAATCTCTTGAAGAAAAAAATGCCGCTCTTTCGGTCACGGTGAACATTTTAGAGTCCAAAGTCAATGTACTGGAGCAAAAAGAGAAACAAAATGCAGTTGATATCGTGGGTATGCCTAACTTGTGTTATGCAAATGCAAAAGAGAAGGTCATTCAACTTCTAACTGAGAATGTAGGAGTGCATTTAGAACCAAATGACATCGAGTCCTGCGTTTTGAAAATAAATAAGACAACAACCAAAGATAATGCCACTGCCCGTCCATCCATTGTGGCTGTAAGGTTTACTTCTCTCTTGCGGAAGAAGCAAATAATGAGCACTTTGAGAGAAAAAAAACTCAAACTATTTGCAGACAACAACAATTCCCACATTTACATCAACGACTGTCTCACAGCGTACACAAGATCTCTTTTGCAGAAAGCTAAGCAACTTAAATCCCAAAACAAATGCAAATATGTATGGATAAGGGATTCATATGTTTTCATCAGAAGGAGAGAAGGCGACAAAGCAATAAAACTACTAAATTATGAGGATTTTTCTAAAAATGGTTTTATTATTTCTTAATAATTATTTGCTATGACTAGTGCTATAAATTCTTTCTCTTTATTAAATTCTCATAATGATAGTATAAGTAGTATAACTTGCTTTTCTCATTTACCTAATAGAACACCGAATTGTTTTTGTATTCATCATCCGTACATGGTAGATTATTCAGGCTTTTCAGCAATTCATCAAAACATACGCAGTCTCCGTAAAAATTTCGATTTATTTCTTGCTCATCTCGGTTCTCTCAATCATTTACCTGATTTAATATTTGTCTCAGAAATTTGGATCTATGAGTTTGAAATTGAGAACTTTCATATTCCTAATTTTATATTCGCGGCGTCTTGCAATAATTCTTATTCAGCTGGTGGGGTGGCGGTTTTTTATAGGAGTGACATTGTTTGTGATGTTGTAAAACCTAATCTTTTATGTGCTGACTTAATTTGCTTAAATTTTAAATTGTCTGGCGTTCAATACAGTTTTGTCGGAGTATACAGATTGCACTCATTTACTGTCAAAGATTTCCTGGTTGAATTTTCTGAGTTTTTAGATTCCTCTATATGTAAAAACCAAATTCTCCTAGGCGACTTTAATATTGATATTTTATCTAACAGCTCTGATGCCGATCATTTTTTGGCGATGTTATCTTCCTTTGGCTTTAGCTCTTTGGTTAACAAGCCTACTAGAGAATCATCATGCTTAGATCATATATATATTCGGCTGCATAGGAACAATACCATTACTTATGGAACAGAAGTATATGATGTTAAGATCACTGATCATAGATTAACCACCATACAACTGGATAGTCACATTCCCAGGCATAAGTCGAACTGCATGAACTCAGTCAATAAAGTTGATTTTTTTGCGCTTAACTCTGACTTAGCTTTTGAATTTTGGGATGAAGTGCATAATACTGATGATCCTTCAGTTGCCTTTAAGATCTTTTTGGAGAAACTTCAGTTTCATATTTCAAACAACAGTCGGTGTATTTATAATAAAAAACGGGTATATTTAAAAGAGTGGATGAATGCGCATTTACTCAAGAAAATTAATTTAAAAAATAAACTATATGCTAAATTTAGAAAACATCCGTTGAATTCCAGACTTAAAACACGTTACGACAAACTATGTATTGAACTAAAAGCTGACATTCCGCGATGCAAAGAAAATTATTACAGAACAAAGTTTGCGGAAAGCTTTGGTAACTCTAAGAAGGAATGGGACATAGTAAATCAAATCCTTAATAAAAAAAAACCTGAAACTGTTATTTCTATAAAGGATGGTTCTTCCTTAATTAATGATCCAACTTCTTTGGCTAATCTATTTATCAATCATTTTTCAAATATAAATACTAATATTGATTACACTACTCCAGGAAACTCATGTCAATGTTCAGATGGTATTATTGAAGAGTGCTTTAACGCTCAAAGCTTTTTCTTTGAAGATTTTACTTCATTGGAGATTCATAATATTATAATGTCACTGAAAACATCTAGTTCCAGTTCAAATGATATGATTTCCAATAATATTTTAAAGAACATTTCGTACAATGTTTCTGATATCTTAATGTACATTTTCAACCTTAGCATCCATAAAGGTGTATTTCCAGATGCACTTAAACTAGCCATTGTCATCCCACTGTTCAAAAAAGGAGAAACCACGAGTCTTAACAACTATCGTCCTATCTCTCTTCTTTCTGTTTTTGCCAAAGTTTTTGAGAAAGCCATGAAAACAAGGATGTCGTCCTTTTTGAACAAAATTAATTTCCTAAGCGATTCTCAATATGGTTTCAGAAAAGGGAGGTCGACTGAAGACGCCGTTTTGAAACTTTGTAGTGAGTTATATCAAACTTTAAACAACTCCGGAACAGCGGCTGCTTTATTTATTGATATAACTAAAGCATTTGATTTGGTGGATCATACCAAACTACTTCAAAAATTATATAGAATTGGTTTCAGGGGCTTTGTGTACAATTGGTTTGCTTCTTATTCAAGAGATCGTAGACAGATGGTGAAAATTAAAGATAGTTGGAGCTCGGAAAAAGTTATAAATTTAGGTGTTCCACAGGGGTCTGTCCTGGGTCCGATCCTATTTCTTATTTATGTTAATTCCCTTTTTATCCAACCTTTTAAAGGCATTGTAACAGCTTTTGCTGATGATACATCTTTGTCGTATTCTGAATTAAACTATTTTAATATGTATACATCGGTCAACTATGATCTAGCAATCCTTCGTAAATGGTATTGTTCTCATAAGCTTATTATAAGTGAAAAAACCAAGTTTATGATCTTCAACATTTCAGGTGTCGCATCTGAAGACATAGAGTTGATATATCATTCGCCTAGTTGCACTAAGTACAGTCTGTATACTTGTCTTCATCAACTTAATAAGTCCTCTTTCAATGCTGGTAATAACTGCTCGGGTGGTTGCTTTAATATAGAAAAAGTTGAAAGTTTCAAATATCTGGGGATAATTTTGGATTGCAAATTAAGTTGGAAGGATCATACCTCACACCTATCCAAATACCTAAATAATGTTCTACGCCAAATTTACCATCTTAGTCTATATTGCACGTTACCCATCTTAAAGCTTGTTTATAATGGATTATTTAAATCTAAGCTGCAATATGGGCTAACTTGTTGGGGTGGTACTCACTCTAATAAAATAGATCCCTTAACTGTTAAACAAAAGCATGCGATTCGTATCTTGTTCAAAGTTAATCGCAGGACTCACTGTTTTGAGTTGTTCAAGAGACTTAATACCCTTCCTTTAAAACACTTATATTTTTATAAGGTTCTTGAAGTATTTTTCAATAGATCTGGTTATTACCCTTCAAGATGGTGCGTTTCCCATAATTTACGTGTCAATAACCAATTCTTAGTGAACATACCTACAGTAAGAAAATCACATTTTTCACATTTTTATAATGTTACTGCGCCCCGCTTGTTCAATAACCTACCTTTTAATCTGAGAAGTGAGATGACTGAAGTGCTATTCTTGAAAAAACTGAAACTGTTTCTATTTACATTTAATTTTAAGCAAATAGATTCATTACTAAATGTTATAGTCAAAACGTATGTTTTGGTGTATCTCTTTTCTTTAATTGAATTTTTCATTTAACAATATTGTAATCAAAGAACTTGAATTGAATTTGATTTTTTGCACTAAATGACCCCACAACCTACATTAATGTCCAATTTATTCTGATGGTTCATTCGCCACTTGTCTTTCGACAATAGAATGTTTCTAATTATTTCATAAAAATCTTTTATTATTCTTTAGTTATATGTATATAATAGATTGTTCATAATGTTTTTCATGAAATAAATAATAATAAAAAAAAAAAAAAAAAAAAAGTATTCTAAAGGTACCTTCCGAGGAACCAACATCGACTTAGATCACTACGTTGTTGTAGCCAAGGTGCGAATGAAGATATCAAGGAAGCCACGGAGTCGAGCTACACTAGCAGGAGCCCGCTAGGACCTTTGCCGATCGAGTTTCCCTCAAACTCTCGCAAATTCCGATGACACCGGTACAATTCACAGAACAGCAGTGGGAGCATTGCCAGCGTGCCAATAGAGACGCTGCTTCTGATATGTTGGGTTTCAAGCCATCGCCAGATAGAAACACCTGGTTTGATGACCAATGCGGACAACCCCATGTAGCACAGCAAACCCCCTAAAAAACCATACTACATAGACGGAGGAGAGCCGCTCGTGAACATTACGAGCAGAAAAGGAGAGAGGGACACACGCTTTTAAGGAGGAAAAAAATGAGGAGGGGATGGAGAGATGCTACCGAGATGCCAGACCGAAATCCTTAGGGATGATGACGGACAACTAGTGGTAGAGTCACAGTCGATGGTGAGAATATGGACGGAACATTACTATGGACTGCTTAATGGCGATGAAAGATCTAATACCGCTGTCAGGCAGAATGATCCATTCGCAACGGATGAAGATGCAGGAGAATCCTGTCCACCCGACGTAGATGAAATCAAGCTGGTAATTTAACAGCACAAGAATAATAAAGCCGTGGGCGCAGATGGGCTGTCAGCCGAGCCATTTAAAGCGGCTGGAGATGATCATCTGTAAAATCTGGTTGGGCATCGTTTGCCCAGTACACAAGAAAGGAGACCCCAAGAACTGCGCCAGCTTTGCTTGCTTGCTTTGGTGGTGTTACAGCCCATGAGGGGCCAGAGCCAAGCTTCACTCAATCACCCATGCTGTGCGTAATTTAGTTTTCACAAGGGTGAAAGGGACCTACAGTTTAATGCCGATTCTGAACGGCCTGAGTCGAGAAGCTTTTTCATGACAAGTATACTACGGGAGGTTTTGCCAGTACCCCGCCGAGGAGGGACGCCGTGAAATAAACATTCGATGGCGTTGGTATTATCGGGATCCGAACTCGCTCATCGTGCGTCAACACGCTGACACACTAACCACTGCGCCACTGCGCCAACTACAGGGGAATAAGTCTTCTTAACATCGCATACAAGATCTACTCTGCCGTACTGTGTGAACGCCTGGAACCCTTTGTGGATAATCTAATAGGTTCTTATCAGTGTGGTTTCAGGCCAGGTAAGTCCACAATAGACAAAATATTAACAGTGCGGCAGACCTAGGAGAAGACCCAATAATACCTAATCGACACCCAACACCTTTTCGTCGATGACAGCGTGCAGAGAGACGGGCTATACGAGCGCCATGTCTAGTTTTGACATTCCTGCCAAACTCGTCAGGTTGTACAGAATGACATTAGAGAACTGTCGCTGCTCCATTACGGTCGGTAGCGAATTAACCGAAACCTTTGCTGCTAAAAAAGGATTTAGACAAGGTGACGCAGTCTCATGTAATTTCTTCAACATCCTGCTTGAAAAGATAATACGAGGGTCACTGCCCAACACAAGAGGTACGATCTATTTCAAGTCTGCAGAGCTGCTTGCGTACGCGGATGACATTGACGTAATTGGACGAGCACAATGGGACGTCAATGATGCGTTCGAAAGCATTGAAGCAGAAGCGGCTAAAATGGGTCTTTCGGTTAACGACGGTAAAACGAAATATACGCTGTCATCCAAAAAAGACGCGCAACACCGACGTCTCGACCAGAACTTCACAATTGGCAGTTACAAATTCGAAGTGGTTAGGGACTTCGTCTACCTTGGCTCACTAGTGACCAGCGACAACAACACCAGCGCTGAGATCAAATGCAGAATTATTCTTATCAACCGCTGCTTCTTTGGGCTCAAGAGGCACTTGAGAAGTAGAGCCCTTTCTCGAAAGACCAAAGTTGCGCTGTGCAATACCTTATACATTCCGGTCCTCCTCTAAGGCGCAGAGGCCTGGCGGATGAAGAGGGCCTTGGTCGCTTCGAGAGGAAAATTTTGCGTTCAATATATGGTCTCCTTTGTATAAACGGAGGGTGGAGGAGAAGACACAACGACGAACTATACGGGCTGCACAGCGACATCGGCCTAGTACGACGTCTAAGTCGGCAAGGCCATGTAGAGCGAATGGATAACACAGCTCCGGCCCAAAGAGTCTTCAGATCCAACCCCGAGGGACGACGCAGTAGAGGACGACAAAATTTAAGGTGGCGCACACAGATGGAAGGGGATCTTAACCAACTGGGAATGCGTCGCTGGAAACATCCGGCAAAAGACCGTGCCAGCTGGGGAAGTTTGTTGGTTGAGGGCCATGTTCACACCGGACTGAAGCGCCATCTAAGTAGGAAAGTAAGTAGGACCCATTTTAGATGCTTCTATTTCAGGGTTCCATTCAATCACGTTAAAGTCGCCTTCTATTAAAAGCAAACATGCCGATTTGACATAGATCGTGCCTCCTCTATCGGCCAGTGAGTTCGATAGTAGCTATTATACTGCCGGGCCATCTCTCTTCTTATTCAAGATTGACTTCTCTCGTAATATTCCTCTTTTTATTCTGGAAAGGTGCTCTAATTGAGCGGAAACAACAACAAACTTATATCAAATTGGATTTTGGGAAACGAAAATATATAATTTATCCCCATCCATCGCATCTCATCGTTCGACTCCTAACTTCTTAAAAAACTATGAGAGTCCTCCTCCTGAAATGCCATTTATTGTTTGATTTTGCCTCCGAATAAGGAGCTCTAAACCATGCAATAACATCTCCACTCAATGAGAGAGAAAGCACTTCAAGCATCGTCTTCAGCTCCTTTCATGTCCAATTACATTAGTTATTAAACTCCTTGGCAACCACAAGGAGCAGCCAACTGCCCTGCCCGGTTTTCGAGGCTTCCTTCATCACAATATTAATTCAACTGCTCATTCCTCCATCTACACTCCATTATAATCCTATGCCTAGATTATGGCCAATCTCAAAGTCATTAGTAAAACGTTTTAAACAGTCGCACGGACTGTAGAGTCGTATTGCTTTACAATTCCCGTTACTCGAGACCATGTTGTACGTCTAAGTGCTCGATATTTGTCATCTGAAGGCAAGCACTCCCATGGGGTTACAAAAACGAAAATATGTACGACCAAGCAAGCCATAGAGGATAACGCTTACACTTTGTGCCCGTTGTTCAGCTAGCTCATAGTTAATTCATTTTGGAAATTGCGCATACTCTATACACATAGATTCGTTTACACTATATACATACTTACGTATGAATATGTAGTTGTGGATGGTGGGATTTCAATTATCCTAACGCCTGCCCGATACCGGGGCAAAAGCATTTCAATTCCACACACAAGCTGCGACATAAATCAAAATAAAAACATCACGTTTGTCCCTCTAGCCTGCGGTGATTTTTATATCTGCGGCGCCCACATGGATGGATCTGTAAATATGTACGGTATGCTGCAGTGTGGTTTAGATGGCAGGACATTCATTGGTATGAAAGAAAAAGCGCAATCAGCAAAAGTCGACTAGCAGGCAGGAAATAACACACGGACGCAGTTTAAGCGATAAATAAATGGCTTCCAATCTCACGTCGCACATTAAGAGCTCTAGATCCTATAAGATCCAAGTATCGAAGGAAGTAAAGTTGCCACCTTTAGCAAGAGGAGCTGCAATAGTCACATATAGATGTACATAGCATCAGCCAACAATCGCGATGGAGTGGATGAATGAATGAATGAATGAACGAATGGGCAACAGCAATAGAATCAGAAGCAGCTTTGTTCTATCACCGCTTTCGGACGGATGTGTATTCGGTATCGTTTGGGTTGGTTGAGCTATCGCTTCGGGCGAACGTATGGTTTCTTCATAGTGAAACGGCGTCATTCACACAACAGTTCACCTTGAGTTATTGCTCCATATTTTCATTTTGTTTTCAAAGGGATCCATCGTTCGTTGAAACGCACTCACCTCCCGGCGGGACACTTCTACATGAATGGATCGGTCCTGTGAAGGCGAACAGTACACAGATTGTCGACCCAGTCGCTATGGAAGGGGACGGAAGTTTGTTTTCTTTTTTTTTGCTGAATAACACCCAACGCCTGTCATACGAATAGGGATATAAAGGGACACGGCACGTGGGGGGAATCAATCACATAAATTGTTTCGTCGTTTTCCTTTCCACTTTACCAGTGGGTGTAGAGGTAGTGGTCGTTTTTTTTTTCTGTTGTCCTTTCTTCTCGCTTTCGTCCTTTCTATGTTAGCGATGCTAGTATATGCTACTGGCAAAGGAGCCGTGAAATGAAGCCTTTAAGGAGACAGGATACCCGTTTTCTAATTTATTTACTATGTTCCACGTCCGTCACTCTTCGCCGCTATTTACTGTCTACAAATTCACTATTGAACTGATGGTTCTCATGATATGTATGATTGTATGCGTATGCTATACACGCCACGGTGAATTGGATAGGATTAAAGGACAAGGCGATGGAAATTTGCTTTAAAATTGACTTTTACTTCGTACAAGATACACGTCTGATAGTCAGTCAGGCAGTTCGAGTCATCGTATCGTTATATGTACCTACGGACTCTTCTGGGGTGAATTGATTGGATGATTCGTCAGATGGCAAATTGAATAGATGTGCCTCATTTAATGGGAAAATTGTTTTAAGACCAAGACACCGAACAGATAAACCGATAGAAAGATACACGTACGACATTGACACTGACTGTCTATCAGGCTTAGAGCCTTGTACATACCGCTGTCTTACCGATTACAAGTTTCCTTTAATTAAAATCGTACGACGTTGCAAATAAGGTAGATAGTCGCTGAACTAACGTTGTAAGGGCGCTCTCACGTTAACATCCACATTATTCGTAACTAAGTTAGGTTGTTGTTTTCCCGTTTTGTTATCGGGTAAAAGGGATTTCTTCGCTTTGTATTTTCGTCGTTGTGTTGTCCTTTGACATTATTACATCATTCTAGTCAGCTAATTAGCCTTCATTGCTATGTTTATGCCTTTGTCAAGGAGCTTCTGTCCACCAAAAACCGGGATGATTCGCTCGACGTGATTTCGCATACAAGTGTATTTTTTTTTGTTGCTTTTCCCATTTTCTTCCTTCACTTCAAGTGGCTCAAAGAGAACATGTCCTTCCGTGACCATTTGTAATGGAAGGATGGAAGGCAGGACATAAAAGATTCGCTCATCCGTTGCCGGAAAATATGTTTTAATAATATTCTGGGATATTTTCCATATTTTCATAATTTTGCATTTTCGTATCTTCACATTTCGTACGTGCATACATGTACGTATACATATTTATCTCGTCGATTGAAATGGAATTTTAATATGACGAGAAGATGAAAAAAAAAGTGTTTCAACCCCAGGGGCACGCACTGTCTGGGTCGAATACAAATACCCAGCGAATTTTCATCCTTTTCCTCCAATCACCCACCCACGATCCACCCGCACTCGCTTTCGCACACTCATGTATCCGTAGATACATATGTATGTATCTATGTATGTACATAAATGTGTGCTATCGAGCTATCCCCGGGCTGTATCAGTGCTGCTAGAGTGAACTAAATTAATTGTAATTTTTTTCTTTCCTCCTTACTTACCGTAATTCGCATCCCGAAAAAATACATCGAACGCACGCATACATACATACATTTGTATGCCCAATGGCTTGTAGTTTATTCAAGGTTTGCACAAACTGTATTTAGTTCCGAAATTATTTTTTGATTACATAAATAAATACATACATATGTACGTGTACTAGTGCTAGTGCATGGCAAGGACATGTATCGAATTGGCAAACAGCCGGAATCGGATTTTGCCCGATTGTGTGTGTCAGCCAGCGATCGATGGCATGGTGTACCTGGTGGACCCGATTGAGGTGCGAGCTTAAAGTGCATTTTAATTTTTTTCACAGATACATACCTATGTACCTTAATTGCATTGGATTTATTAAAGCGCCACGAGTATCTACATAGATGTGGGTAGAATTTAAGGTTTGTTTTCTTTTTTTTTTTGGTAAACAGAGATGAAAAATCGATTCGCGCGTCAAGTTCACTGTCAGGCTTGTTATACATTCACACATTCATGTTGTACATTTGTCGATGGGTGGCACATTGGTTCGAGTATGTTCGATAATTTCCAGCGAAAGTGGATTACGGACCGAGATACCGCTGTTCTAAATGCCTGAATATACTCTTGAAGTATCAAATTTAAGTTTGTAATTAGGCCTGCACATACAGTCCTATTCACTGGAGCCAATATATGCGTGTAGTAACATAAGGATACACATTAGTATGTAATTACACTCCATTTGGTTTAATTAAGTTTGCCATTGTATGAAGTACTCGACTACGGATACGATGGATACGGGGGTGAGTTCTAAAAGCATTCATGCATACATTCGTACTCAAACTCACTTAGTGAATAGGGCCCAAAGTCCACGGGACGTTGGCAAACAGTAATGATATGGCAGCTTTGATAATTGACAACTCATTTGTCAAACTAACTTATTCAATATACGAGTATACATGTACATAAATACATATGTATGTACATACATGCATATCCGTATGTACATATGTATGGCATTGAGGAAGAAACCCAAATCATGTAGCCACATACAGATATCTCTACATAGGACCTGTTTAGGTTTGTGCATCATTTTGGAAAATGTTATGATAATATTATGGAAATGTGTTCCGAGTTCAGTGACTTGACTTAATCCGCCACGAATATCATGAATTGATGTACCAGTGCTGAGGCATGGACTGTGGTTTCCGTGACCGGAAAATTGGTCACTGATGTAGATAGGGTCAGTTTGCTTATTTTCATTTATTCTTAGCTTTGATTCATCTTGGTAAATTGCATGCAGAAGACTTACAGGCGTCACTACAAATTACTAAATTGTACCTTATTGTTAAGAAAGAAACCTGTTTAATAAGACTTCCTATTTACTTACTCTGTGAGCCTAAACTATGTACATATGTATGTTCTGAATTTCTATTCTTACTTCTGTTTCCAATGATATACATAGGTATATTCCAGTCCTCGTTAGTATATCCGAAGCCCCAAATTCAGCCTTCACGACGAGCCAATACGCCAGTATACAATGGGTCATATCAATTATCTTCAAGTTTCATCGTCCCGAGCTTTGGCGGGAGATTTATTGGACTTATTCAGCTCTTTCCTAAATCATGCTCAATTTGCCATACTCGGATCATTTGAAGTTTGATGAACGAGGTGTGACAATTCTTTCAGTTTTCATCAAAAGCTGAAGTCGATATTTTTCGAAAAAAAAAAGCTTTTTTAGTGACGTCGTATAAATGAATGATTCGCATTACAAGCAACGTACTGTGAATCAATTTCCAGTGAAATCTGGTAGAAAACTCTCGGAAATCAGCCGAAAATTGCAGGTAGTGTATGCAGACGACTGCTTGTCGTAAGCACGTGTGTTTGAATGGACAAGGCGGTTAAGGATGGACCGTGAATCAGTAGAAAACCATTCACGTGAATGAGTTTCCGTTAACAGCCACGACAGTGACTATGTTGGTGCCCCGTGTGTGACTCGAACTCGTTAAGAAGGGCTTTTTTTGTTTTTTTTTTTTTCTTTTTTTTATAGTTACGCTCGCACTCAAGGCTAAGGCCTTATAACGTTTTTTTTTAGCGTTGTGCGAGCGAAGGTAACAGGGAGAGGGAGAGTTTCGCGCAGGTTCACACACACAACCTGAACGGAAAAAAAAAAAAAAAAAAGGCTGGACCTTGCACTACGACTATGTGCCGGCCAACTCCTCGTTGATTGTGCATGAGTTTTTGACACCGATATTGCCCCCTGTGACTTTTTTTTATTCCCAAGATAAGGTCACACCTGAAGAGAACTCATCATTGGGATGAGAGGCGGTCAACAAGGCTTTAATCATGGTTCTGTACAAGTTAACTTTGGAGGATTATTAAAGGTGCTTCGAAACGTGGTAGCGTGTTTTTGTTTACAAATTCCCGGAACTTAATTGCCACACCCCGTACTTGTGGAGGGTGCCCTGATACAGTGGTTAGTGTGTTGGACTCTGAAGTACGATGAACGAGTTCGGATCTCAGTTACTCTGTAACTCGATCTCGAATGCTTATTTCGCGGCGTCCCTCCTCGGCGGGGTATTGGCAAAACCCCCCGTAGTATACTTGCTATGAAAAATATGAAAAAGCTTCCCAACTTACGTCGTTCTAAATTGGCATTAAACTGCACATTGCAAATGCTAGAGCGTTAAAATACCACGCAGCAAGTGTGTCAATCGACACAGTTTAAGATAAGTGTGTTACTTAACACGTTTGATCTTTGAAATTGAGAGACCTGTTTGTGTTAAGACTATAACATGTTCTATAGCGTGTCACGAATAAAAACTATAATGACACTTTAAGTGTGTTGCAGCGATACACTAAATTAATAATTAAAACACTTTGGCTCAATCAATCAAACGAAAGGGAAATTTCTCAATTACATATATGGTTAACACACAGTGATCCGAGTTCAAATCTCAATGTCCGCGGCCGCACAAAAACAAAGACGCTTAACTACTCCTTTCTACATTGGTCATCATAATGTTGCTTGACAACAAAAAAAAAAACAATCAATTCAATCAAACAAAAAAACAGAGAATACTGTTTCGGGCTTAATGAACGAAGAAGCGTCAAATGCTCAGTGAGCATGGGGGGGTGGGCTGACTGATGTCTCTTTTTTTTGTTCGTTGCGAAAAATATTCACAGAAACCTGGGATTTGAACACGGGATCACTGGGTTGGGTGGGAGTCCAGTGTGTTAACCATTATACCATGAGTCTGGATTGCAGCTTACTTCCTGGCAAGGTTGCATATACACACATAGTTCAGAATTTCCCTTATGTGTGTATAGTTGGGAAATCTCCCTATTTGAATGCTTTCATAATAACACACTTTAAATTGCATTAAAAATGACTACAATGAAAACACACACTTTTGTGTGTTACAGCAACACACTTACCATTTTCAGTAGAGGCTGCTTTCACCTGTGTAAAAAATAAATCACACACAACCTGGGTGATTGAGAGAAGCTTGGCTCTGGCTCTTCATGAGCTGTAATGCAATCAGAGCAAGCAAGCAATAGTGTACCTATAAGTCGGTAGCATCAGTGTTTGGACCTTATTTTTTTATTCAAGACGTGGACGTCACCACCGCGTTCATAGTTGGTGGATACTGCCAACAAAGGTTAAACGAGTTGCTGAATAGGGGCTACAGTATTGTTGATTCCAACAGGATGAAGAAATTGCTCACACCGTTTGGCCACCGCTGGAGTTTTTTGGTTTCAGCCAGTGTGATCTCCTATTTGGGGAATTGAACTGGTCGGCAATATCTCTTAACCTGAGGGCGCCATGATTCTTCCTTTGTGAGTTTTTGACATCCCTTTTTTACCACAACAAACTAGATCTTTTAAAAGTCTTGGCAGCCAACATTGAAAAACAAATGTTTTGTGGGCAACTATTTCAACTGCCGTAAAACACGCACAAAATCTCAAGACATGGTAGTTTGATTGGTATCGTTCTTTAAACAGATTACCACCAAGTTTACAAGTTTGGGGATGAACTATGGAGGCGGGTAGTGATCTCAGATGGAGGACATTATTTGGACGTGATTAAGAGTATTATTAGATGTCGAAATAGCGGTATAGACCTTAAGCGGTGAGGGTTGGTACTAAGTGAGATACATTTCAAAAGAATAGGCAATCAGTAGTTCCAGTCAGCAGCTGGTATACGAAGAGGATATCTTTTACTTCCCGACGTGCTTTCAGAGTTTCAATTTTGTCAGACCATGAGAGACCTCTTAGGGCAAGGCGCAAACATCGGCGTGTCACAACTTCAATTGTTACTGAGTGGTTGATGTGATATGGAGACCAGATTTGGCCGGCGTATTCAAGTAGTGGTCTAACGTAGGTGATGTAGATAGATTTGGTAACATACGTAAGGGTTTGAGAATTCTTTAGAACATCATTTTATGAAGCCAAGGGTTGATATGGGAGGGAAAATTTAGCTCACAATCAGAAATGATTCACAGGTTCCATATGAAAGATACTTGTGGTACGGGTTCGTTGAGAAGTCAGTAAGTTCTTGAAGCTGATGAGGAGCATTTTCGGGAAAAGGTAACAGACTGGCATTTACCGACGTTGAGTTTCAGAAAGTTATTATCGCACCAAGTACCGAAGAAACTAAAGTCATTTTGGAGTTAGAGCGAGTCAGCCGGAATAGATATTGTCCGACTAATTTTCATTTCATCAGCATAAATGGACAAGCTAGAGCTTTTTATGACGTAGTCCACATCGTTAACGGTTAGGAAAAAAATTATAAGACCGAGATGGCTGCCTTGTTGGACACCGGAAGAGGCAATAATGGGGTCAGAATTTGAATTTCTGGAAAGTACTCCGTAATGTCGATTCTCCAGATACTATCTAACCCATGCCAGAATTAAAGCCGGGAAGTCTAATGCCTCGAGTTTAAAATAGATCAATGGATGTCTTAACTTATCGAAAGCCTGAAGTCGGTAGTAATAACATCTACTTCATTGGGTTGCTCCAAAGTCAAAAGCGTTTTGAAGGCAAATTCGATAAGGTTAGTTGTAGTAGACCTGCCGGTAGGAAAAGTGGAAGGACATTATGTCATACACAATGCCCTCGAAGAGCTTAGGATTAGAAGACAATTTGGCAATCGGTCTATAGCTGAAAATATCATGTAGTGTCGGGTTTATGACATTTTTTTTAACATTTTGGTAGTACAAAGTAAGAGTACCTGGGAGGAGGTTATGCTTGAAGAGTTCTTCGAGTTCTTTTGAGAGAAGCAAGGGTCTGGGAATTATCTGATAAACTGGTTTCTATGCTGAAAACGAAAAGTGCGTAGCCAATTGGGAATATTACTGCTGCTGTTGCAAAAAGTTTGGCTGAAGACCCGAACCACTCGATTCCCAGCCATGTCCGCGGTTTCTTTTTTGTAAATAATTTTCTTTATTGAAAATCAATTTTATCAAGTACATATTGACCATTACTATCTATGGATGCACCAAAACTTTCCACCCAAATTCCGCCAATTTGTTTCGAAATTTGTCATGATGGACAATTCTGGTCGCTCTTCCTTGGGGGCTCCGAGCAAACGGTCGAATTATGCTCCGTAGAGTAACTATGTAAGTAGCAGCAATCTAGTCTTTAAAGTGGTTTATGGAGGGTTACCTCCTTTGGCATTAATCCATTTTCCAATGCCCAGGAGCATTTCGTAAGTGGTATTTCGATCAATTAAATTTTTTTGTTAATTCAGCTAGCACCCCAAACATCAAGCTTCTTTGATGATTCCAAACTATCGTGTGGTTGATGTTTAGTTCCTCCGCTTTCTCCTGACATCTTGTGTTGCAAAATTTCAAAGCTTTTTTTTTTCAGTGATCGACCGATTACAGCGACGAAATTACTGCTGGGTCTGGTGTTCATTCACAGCATTTTCATAGTACACACCACAAAATTTTCGGCATGTTTTAGCAGCGTTTTTAAACATTACATAGCGTAATTCTTATGTTTGGAATCCAAAGCAGAGTATAAATGTACATTATGTATTCCTCATTGTTATCAAGAGTCTTCAAACCAATGGAAAGTTCCATACGAACTCAATCAATAGAGTCTAATGAAATCGAACCTCTCAGACGGAATCCTGTCACGTAACAGCAGCGACATATCGAACGACGTAATCCCGGCATATCACAATTACAATATCTTTTATTCAAATTAAAAATGAAGACACGTTTTAAATTTTCCTGCGCTGATGAAATTATCTTGGAAATCTTTCTTTGTCTTGCTTTTTCGTGCTTGAATGCCATAACTTTTTCCCATTGCCCCAAAAGTCTTCACCAGCCCTAGAAGTGAATACTTTTTTGTCTACATCAACCTTTTATCTGTAACGCAACTTTAACACAATTTACTCCAATCAGTTATAGGTCAGTGCACCTAACTAGAATGCAAATTGGAAGCAAGATTAGAAATTCAAAGACTGGGCATAGCCAGTCCGGATCACGGCAATTTGCTTTAAGAATTCCATGGACCTTTATCTCGACCTTTGAGCTTTCTTCCCTAAATTTCGTCACACAATCTAAATGACCTGTAGAAAACATACGCCCAAAGAATGAGGATCAAAAGGGTTGAACTTACTTCACTATGACCCAATAGTGTGGTTGTGTTACAGCATCTTGTGTATGATCTTCGTCACACGTCCCCTATAGTGATGCTGATATTAGATGTGTAGATAATCAACCCCTATTTGATGGTCCCTTCAAGATCTTATCGTTTTAATTTGACCTTGGTCGGAAGGTTGTTTCTTAACAGGGAGGACCATTTTAGGAGCCGGTCCATATCTTGAAAATCACACTTTTTGGTCAAAAGTTCATAAGATCACCCTTGATGAGGATGCCCATAGAAGGGGTTGAGTGAGGTTATTTAATAGGATGCTCTTGTGTACTCGTACAATGCTTTAACAGAGTGGCTAGTCTTATCATTGTTTGCTTGGTCATCATTCAATTACATTCATCGTGAAGAAGGCCTGTATCACTGTCACGAAATCTTCTTTTTTTTTGTATCTACGTCAGTGGGCAGAAATAAGGACTGAAAACATAGTCGTTTAGTGTGTTGACGACAGAAAAAGACATAATTTCCATCACGTATCCCTGCATCCTGTCTGTATCAAATCGAGTTTTAAGCAATACATTCGACTAGCTATCAGTGAAGCTAATCGATGTCCTTTGAACCGGATAGAAAAGCTTCAATAAAATACCTCAATTATTCGACACATGTGCTAACATTCGGTTGGACATAAAATAAATAATAACCGGCCAAGAACAGAGAGCAGATGAAGTAAACAATTTCCAGGTAACTGACAGTCGATTTCCGCATGAACGCATAATAATACGTTCGCATCAGCTCTGTCGGATATATCGATTAGATTCAGAGTGGCCGGCCAATCGACATCGGAACCTATTATTATCGTCTTCCAAGGGATACATCAACTCTTCTTGTTCAGCCGCACACATGCGGATGGGTAAGGTGTTATATAAGGCGAGCATATGTACATATGTTTTTGAATGTGTATATGGATGTGCCATCGGCAGAAGGAGATGTAAGCATTTCGTGGAAAGCCTTAAGCCAGTTGAATAGCTGCAAAAGGAAACGATTACTAGGCGTGTACCTACCGTCAGACCTAGTGTAGATAGTGAGCTACATATTATGTTTTTGTTTTGTTTTCGATGTATTCAGGTTTAAAGCGTCTCGCATTGGCACTAATGATGGTTTTGATTTATTTTTAGGTTATGTTTGAATTTCAGAGACAAGAAAAGACGCAAGAGGAAAGCAAAGGAACAAATACCTAAACGATGGCATGATACCTAGTTGTTGCTCTCAGCGGGATGCATCCTACATATATTAGGTTACAAGAGCACACTCCCTGTTATACATAAGTCTTCGTTCGGTACTATGTATATGAAATGACTAGGAATTTTAATCCTATGTCTCGTTCTTGCTTTCGTCACTTGCCCGCAGTATTGTATTGGATTACTCACTTTGTTCGGTTGCACACTAGAAATGCGCTCACAAATCTTCTGTTGTTATCGTCATCGTCATTGTCGTTGTCCAGGAAACTGCTTACTTAGCGTGCTGATGCGTAGTTGTTCCAATTAAATTCATAGCTTCCATCTAACGAGGTTAATTTAACATTTAATCGCCACTAACTTGTACACGGAGCCCAATCCATGGAACCAGTACACTTCAGTTGTATATGAAGACGGACGGACGTCGTCGACGAGGATGTTGTTGATACTGACAAAGGGCCCCGCCAGTAACGAAGAACGTAAGCTTAAAGAGACGAAAAACGAGGTAAACAGTATGGGGAAAAAACTAACTAAGCGCTTACTCTTCCGGGAAAGAAAAATATTTAAAAAGGATATTTAGTTTGCTTGAGTAACGTCCAACACAACACACAAAAAAACTGAAGAATCGGCAAAACAACACAAAATAAAAAAAAAAACAAAAACGGAAAAGACTATAAATTGCTGGCTGGACGTTGAGCTTCACTCTGCTCAGCAGTTATCTCCATTCTCCTGCCAAATATCCTTCTTGTGCCTCCACATTCCGCCATTCCATTGCAGTGTCCCTTCTACAGCCTCAGGACCTACAGATGAAGTCCAGGTTCAAGTACAGTGTTGATTTATTAGATTCCCGTGCACGAAGGCGATTCCGACCTTTTTCTTTTGTTTAATTTGTTGTTTTTTTTTTCTAACCAGTTTTTATTCGTTTATTATTCCGCTTCTGTATTCACCTTTACACTTATTATTATTCAGGCGGTAGCTGAGCAAAAAAGCAAAAAAAAAAAGCAAGAAACCTGATAAGAAGGTGTGGATGTAGGCGCGCGCTAGAGCTTACTCCATCATGATCAGCGTGTAGTTGGGAAGCTGATTTGGTTAGTTGAGGTCGCACTTGCGGTGGGTGGGTAAACGGATGGCGATTTTAACCTCATTAGCGGTACGTAAAATTGATTCATAGACCACGGTATGCCCGTCCACTTGGCATACGGTGGACAGCGGCTGTTGGAACTTAGGTGGCACGTCGTCGGTCGTCCTGTTCAGTTTCAATTTTCTCCCATCATGTTTGGTTAGGTATTCGATTTTTTTCACTCTCTCTATCTCTATCTTTTTGCATATATTTCGCGCTTGGCTGACTATGGGTAATTGGGAAATTGATTTTTTATTAAAATTTGTCTTGAGAACATATTCCGGGTATTATGATTGCGGATAGGAGTTCGTTCTTTTGTCGCTTACCATGGATACGTAATTGGGCCTTTATTTGGTTTTAGAATAAAGTTAGCGAGGGCGTATCTAGATGAATTGAAAGAGTGGAGGACTTATAAAATTGATTACCTACTTGCAATATGCAAATAGGGCGTTCGTTTCTTGGTGAATCGGGTAAGATTCAAGTTGTGCGAGTTTATAAGACCGGTAGAGACCTACGCATTATACTATGTTTGTACATACGAGTTTTTTTAAAGATGCAGTAAAATGTTCGGTTCTTGTCCGATCACCACAATCAACTAGGGTCGGGCGCGGTCAGTACTTAGATGGGGGATCCGAACTGCTAAGGCTCCAAGAGACACAGGGTTTCAACGTCACGGCCTATGCCGATGACATTACCATCCTGGTACCTGGGACATTTCCTCAGGTCCTCAGTGAAAGACCAAGTTATGCGCTGCTATTGGTGAATAACTGGGTCAAGGAACGGGGCCTAGGGGTAAATCCAAATAAAACTGAGATTGTCCTCTTCACACGAAAAAGATCAATACCTAGTTACACATATCCACGTATAAATGGTATCGACCTGATTTCGAAGAAATCCGCTAGGTATCTTGGCATAATTCTTGATTCCAAGCTTAGCTGGAAGGACAACATATGTAAATGAAAGAACCAAGAAAGCTTACGTGGCACTATATTCGTGCAGGGTAGCTTTCGAAAGGACATGGGGCTTTAAACCAAAGGTGGTATACTGGCTATACACCGCGGTGGTAAAACCTATTTTAATCTATGGATCAACTGTCTGGTGGAAAGCACTTGAGAAGAAATGCAACCTTCAAAGTCTTACAAGGATTCAGAGGGCTGGCTGTCTGATGGTGACCGGATCTATGAAATCCACACCAACGGCGGCCCTTGAAGCAATGCTGAACCTTCCACCACTAGACATGTATTGTGAAAGCATTGCAGCCAGGGCTGCGCTAAGGATACAAGAATCCAGTCTTTTGAAAAGATATCCTCATGGCCACGCATCAATCCTGGATCGATGGGCTATCCTGAGGTCCGCAACCGAAACGGACTATACCACCCCACTTTCTTGCTGTAAGAGGAGATTTTCTATTAGGATACCCTCCAGGAATGGGCCAGTGGTATGGTAAACACGGAAGAGTAACTGGCAATCTATACCGACGGATCCAAAATGGATACCGGTACAGGAGCCGGAGTCTACATCGAATCTTAGGAAGCGTGTCACTCCTACGGACTTGATGATGGCTGTAGCGTCTTCCAGGCTGTGATCTTTGCAATGAAAAAAGGCATGGATCTGATTCTTAGGGAGAATTTCTTAGGTAAGAGAATGAAAATCTATGTTGACAGTCAGGCAGCCATTAAGGCTCTGCAAACAACATGGATAAGATCCAAGCTCGTAAAACTCTGTAAAGATAAACTAGAAGAAATATCGGATGTCAATGAGGTAACCATCTGCTGGGTACCAGGGCATGTGAATGTTTCCGGAGAATAAAAAATCAAGGGGGTTCGTTTGTACTTAGACATCCTAACTGCTGTCAAGGAATCAAATTACTCCCTTTTGAAAGCTATTTAGGGCGTTGAAAAACCTAAGTTGAAGACACTACCAATAAGGAACAATTAAAATGAATGGGCGAAGAGCGATGAAGAAAAGGATGAAGTTTTTGCTGAATATCTTGCTGAAACGTTCAAGCCATTCAGAGGACAAGCGCTACTTGACAATAGCAATGCTCTGGAAATTACCGTGGAATACAGAATGACGCGAGCTACGCTTTCCAAACTGGAAAATATCATAAAATCCCTCAGGCCAAAAAAAGCACTAGGCTATGATTTAATTACAGAAGATGTCCTTAAAAAATTTCCAAGAATCGTTCTCCTCAAAAGCTCGAATCTTATTAACGCAGCGGTTAGGTTATTATGGCTCCAAAGCCCAGAAAGCCACCGACGGGTACAAAATCTTACCGCCCAATATCGTTGTTGCCGGTAATTCGGAAAGTCTTCGAAGGAATTATAATCCACCACTTAAAGCCGATTGTCGAAGAAAAGCATATTTTGCCGGATCATCAGTTTGGTTTCAAAAGCAAGCATTCCACTTTAGACCAAGTCCATCAAATAACTGACGTGGACGAAAAAGCACTCGAACATAAGTTAATATGTTAATGCTAAACTAAAAACTTTACAACGATCTACCCGGACAGACAAAACTGGACTCGCCTCACTCAACCCTGCAGAAACTGCGTAGATTCTTACATGGACGGGTCTAAAACCAAGGATGGGGTGGAAAGTGGGATATTCTTCAAACAACTTAAGCTGAACAAAGCTCTAAAATTACCAAATCACTGCAGCGTTTTCCAGGCGGAACTGTTGTCAATAAAAGAGGCCTTGTCTTAGCTGAAGTGGAACGTGATATCCACCACGGATATCCGCATTCTCACGGATAGTCAAGCAGCCATAAAGTCGTTGAAGTCCTTTGTGTACACATCAAAAACTAGTCTCGACTGTCGCCTATCTCTTAACGAGATGACCGAACAGTTCAACATACAACTTATCTGGGCACCGGGACACAGCGACATTCCAGGAAATGAAAGAGCCGACACACTCGCCAAACAAGGAACGACGCTTCAATCAATCGTGGCTTGTGAGGGAATACCCTTTGCAACCATTAAACTTAATCTTACAAATCTCGCCAGGGCCGAGACGAACCGGAGATGGACTCAGGGACATACCTGCCTCATCACCAGGCAAATCTGGCCCCGACTCGACAGTCAACGGACTAGGAGTATTATCTCCCAAAAAAGAACTGACTGACTAGGAGTATTATCTCCCTAACTTAACTGACTGTCATCGGTGTCATCACTGGACACTGCCTTATTGGCAGTCACGCGCAAAAACTAGGTATAATTCCGAATGATTTTTGCAGAAGCTGTCTAGACGTGGAGGAAGTCGAATCCATTCATCACCAACTCTGCGCCTGCCCGGCATTCTGCACAATCAGGAAACGATATCTGGGATACCTTAACGATCTGGCCGAAGTTCAGCAAGAAGGGATATCTGATCTTCTTTATTTTTTAAGAAGCACATAATTGTTCCACGAATAGGGGGCTAAACTCCCTCGTAGCTGCACAACGGGCCTCCTTCTCATTTCTGGGAAGGCTACGGTCCTACCTACCCACCTACCCAATGCTAATGTGTTATGTATTTCTTGACGTCTCCGAAGCCTTTGACAAAGTGTGGCACGAAGGCTTGCGTCATAAACTGAGATAAGTTTTCCCCGAACAACTACCGAAAGTACTGGAAAATAATTACTTGTGGAATAGACTCAAATTTTGAGGGATTAAGGCTGGCGTTCCGCAGGGCAGCGTACTTGGTCCGCTGCTTTACCTGCTGTATACCAGAGAAATACCACAAACGGATGGCATTACGCTGGCCAAACTCGCTAATGATACTGCGATTTTGGCTACAGGAAAATAAGTCAAAGAATCAATAAGTTGCAATATGCCCTGAAACGTATAAGCGATTGGACAAAAATATGGCGGATCGTGCTCAACGAAATCAAATCTGTCTACGTACATTTTACTTATAGAAAAGTAAATGCACTAACTGTCTTTATAAATGACGAACGAAGATATTCATCGTGAAAATGTCAAAAATGAAGCTATACTTTTCGCCCGAAAACATAGAGATCGACTGGAATATCATATCTATAATAGAAGAACGAAACCTCTTGCAACGTCTTCAAAGGACAAAGCCACTTGATTTAGCGCAACGAACCGCACGTGTTCTGCGGATTTCAAGAACTTTCACAGGAAATCTATCGGCCGTGGCGCAGTGGTTAGTGTGTTGGACCCTGACGCCCGATGAGCGAGTTCGGATCCCGATAACACCAAGCCATCGAATGATTATTTCGCGGCGTCCCTCCTCGGCGGGGTACTGGCAAAACCCTCCGTAGTATACTTGCCTTGAAAAAGCTTCTCGACTCGGAAGCGACATTAAACTATAGGTCCCTATCACCTATGTGAAAAATAAATCACACAACATAGGTGCTTAAGAGAAGCTTGGCTCTGGTCCTTCATGGGCTGTAACGCCAACAAAAGAAGAAGAACTCGAAAGGTGGTATTTTTAGCGAGTCAAATCTCACACTACTACGAGCACGCGTAGGGAATATGTAAGGAAAAGACAAGCAAATTAAGTATATCCCAAAATTTGGTTTTTCACCTTCACAATAGTCCCCACTATTTGAAACTACATAACGATTCTACAGTTGCTTCCACGATTCGAAGCACCCTTGATGGTCTCCCGAAGTTAACTCGTTCAGAACCATGGTTACAGTCTCTTTGACCTTCTCCAGATAGCCGTGATGAGTTCTCTTAAGGTGTGACTTAGGAAATAAAATAAAAAAACTCACAGAGGCCTATATCGGGGCTAAAGGCTGGATGTGCAATGTTCGAATGCTTTTTTTCGCCAAAAAAACTTTTGCATAATCAACAAAGAATGGACCGGCGCATTGTGGCAGTGCAAGAACTAACCCTTCTTGGCTAGTTCGGGTAGCACAAGGAAAATACCTGCTCGTAGCTTCTTTGGGACACCAACATAGAACTATCCAATCACTGTCTGGTTGGTGGGAACATATTCACGGTGAATGAAGCCGCGGATATCAAAAAACCATCAACATTTCCTTCAGTCGCGACTTTAATATCCTCGTCCTTCTTGAACCGTTTTGCCCATTCAAACACACGTGTTTTCGTCATACGCTCGTTTCTATACACCTCCTGTAATTTTCGGATAATTTCCGTTGCTTGTAATGTGAATCATTCATTTTTACGACACCACTAAAAAACACAAACCTAGATACCCACATATTTTGGCTTCTACGACTTCAATCTAAGCTACCAGTACATAACGAATTACAGATATGCCTATAAGACCATAAGCAAACCTATGTATCTAGGCTTACAATATTGAGATCTAGGAAACATCAAAAATAACAAAATTCGAAGGACAATTACCAACCCAGGGTGGTAATATTAGGACCTCCACCGCGACATACAAATGCATGCCGTAAACATAGGAAAAAGAAAAATCAGCAGGAAATATCTACAACCATTTTTGAGCAAGGAACACACGGTGAAAGAAGACCGAAACGCAAAAGACCCAGCAATTTCACTTTCAATTCATTGTCCATATTATAATTGTATATCCATGCATTATGCATAAGCAATTGTTGATTGCTACAAGTAATGCATAATGCGACAAGGGACGTTCGGACTGAATAGAACCCTAAACGCTTCGAATGGACTTAAACCTACCTGTGCCACTTCTTAATGGCAAATATATTTATGGGGACATTGGTCCTAATTCGTGTACGATTTTATTACCCACTCCATATATAAATATGAATATTATTATACCATTTACTATCGGAGATGCCTTTCAGGCAGTTGTAAATATATCTTAGAGTTCATTGAGAATCTAAGCCTAGTGTGTGATTTAATTTTCCCATGGGTGAAAGGGACCTACAGTTTTATTGACAATTTCGGGCGGTGAATTACGGGAAGCTTTTCATAACAATTATACATACTATAAGGGGTTTTGTCAGACCCCCGCTGAGGAAACACACATTCGAAAACACGGCTGTTGTCTAGATTCGATCCCGTGTAATTCATGTCAGAGGCCAACACCCTACCCACTGCGCCGCCGTGCCCTCAATTATATCTAAGGAAATAAAAAGAAGGAAGTTTTTGGGTAAGAACTTAACCGACTTAACTTTTTTTCGTACGGCTAGCGCCAACAAAGCTCTCTAGTAATTGCTTTAAAATTTCGTAATTGGGTTTCTATGTATTTTTGTTAAAATGGAACTTCTCCCTTTTCGAACTTTATTTCATTAAGGACTCTAGAGTGATATTTAAGCATTATGTAATATATTGAATTTTGTTTTTCATCCAACATAACACCTTTTTCGTTTGACACACTTTTCTGACGACCATGCCATTTCGTCCGAAAACCTGTCTCGATGATGTAAAAAGTTCTCGGACTGACAATATTGCGATTTTCAGCAGATTTATATACAAATTCAATATGAAAAAATGTAGTCTAGGTGCGATCCGCAGGGCCCACACACTAACTTTCCAGTGGGAAAAATGAGAACACCCACTTAATTTGATCTTTAAACCCCGACGCAAAAAGAGGGGTGTTATAAGTTTGTGGTGTCTGTGTGTCTGTCTGTGGCACCGCAGCTTCTGAACGAATGGATCGATTATGGTCCTTTGGTCGTTTTTTTTTTTTTTTTTTGAAAGCTACATATCGTGATCGAGATGGTTCTTAGCTTCAATTTGTGAAGATCTATTCAGGTGTTTCAGCTCTTTTGGTTAGCTACGGTAGGGTTCTCAGATGAATAATGGGTAATGTATCGGTTCTCGTACGATCACCGCATCAACCAGCGTCGGGCGGTCAGTTCTTAGATAGGGAACCGCTTGGGAACACCGCGTGTTGTTGGCATCAGGCCGCCTTTTTGCTGTTCCTCCATGTAACCACAACACTGTCCGAGCTATGTATCTCATATGTATCGGTTCTCGTCTTATCACCACAATAAATCAGCGTTGGGCGCGGTCAGTACTTAGATGGGGAAGCGCTTGGGAACACCGCGTGTTGTTATTTTTTTTTTTTGTCTATTTTGTAGTTATTTAATTTCTAACTAAAAACGGCTCAGAAACAAAAAACAGCCTCGGATAATCAAACGGAACGGATCTATGTTGACGACCCTTTAAGAAAACAAAAACCAAACAAGGACCTTCGGTTCTGTACGTGGAATGTTAGGTCCCTAAACAGACCACGTGCTGCCGAACAACTTGCGGACGCCCTAGACCGCTATAAAGCGGACATAACCGCCATCCAGGAAATGCGATGGAATGGACCGGGTAAAAAGCGGATGAAAAACTGCGACATTTACTACGGTGACTGCTATAGGGAGAGAGGACAGAGACTATTTGGATGCGGATTTGTTGTTAGAGGTGAACTAAGACATAAAGTCCTAAGTTTCCAGTATGTGAGTGAATGCCTCATAACGATCCGCATCAAGGCAAATTTCTGTAACATCAGCCTCATAGGCGTCCATGCCCCCACGGAAGACAAGGATGACTCAATCAAAGATGATTTCTTTGATCTCCTAGACCGAACATATACCAAATGCCCCAGCTATGATACCAAAATCATACTAGGGGATTTTAACGCTAAGCTGGGTAAAGAAAGCATCTTTGAGCGGGTCATCGGCAAACACAGCCTACATGACACCACATCCGATAACGGACATAGGCTGATCGACCTTGCCACGGGGCGAAATCTTCTTGTAGCCAGCACACGATTTTCCCACCTCGATATACACAAAGGCACCTGGCGGTCGCCAGATCAATCAGTCACCAACCAGATTGACCACATCGCGATTGACGTCAGACACTCCTCCACTATCCTTGATGTTCGCACTTTCCGAGGAGCGAACATCGATTCAGACCACTATCTTGTAGTAGCCAAGATACGTCAGCGCATAACACGAACACCGCGGAGTAGAGTTAGAACACCAAGCTATGACGTCGGAAAGCTACTATCGCCGGAGATCGCCAGTGCTTTTGCCAACCGCGTCTCCCTTAAGCTCTCCGATACACCGCAATCCTCCACTCAGTCAGTAGAGCAACAATGGAGCCTGTGCAAACAAGCCCTGAAGAGCACAGCAACGGAAGTGCTGGGCCTTAAAGCTCCACCACGACGAAACACCTGGTTCGATGACGAGTGTAGAAGGATTCATGCGGAAAAGCAGGAGGCATACAAAGCCTCACTACACAAAAAAACAAGAGCGGCTCGTGAGCTCTACGAGCTTAAGAGAAGGGAGGAACATAAGCTTCTCAAGAGAAAAAAGAAAGAACACGAGAAGCGGGCGATTGAAAACTTGGAGAGGTGCTATTGCAGGCACGACGTTCGAAGATTTTATCAGCGGATAAAACGAATGTCTCAAGGCTATAAAGCCCGAACGGAGGCCTGTAAGGATGAGAACGGACACCTAGTAGTAGAATCGCAGTCGATGCTGAGAATTTGGAAAACCACTTCTGCAGACTGTATAACGGCGATGACAACCAACATACCGCCGTCAGGCAGAATGATCCATTTTTTAACGACGAAGATCGCAGAGAATTCCGTCTCCCTGACCTCGACGAAGTTGAGATTGCCATGTCGAAACTCAAGTCGAATAAAGCTGCTGGCGCAGATGGACTGTCTGCTGAGCTCTTCAAAGCGGCTGGGGGTGAGCTGGTTAGGAGCATGCACCGGCTCATCTGTAAGATATGGTCAGAGGAAAGCATGCCCGAGGAATGGAGTCTCAGCATTGTTTGCCCGATCCACAAAAAAGGAGATCCCTTTGACTGCGCCAACTATAGAGGAATAAGTCTCCTTAATGTCGCATACAAGATCTTCGCTGCCGTTTTGTGTGAACGCCTGAAGCCATTCGTAAACAAGCTGATAGGTCCTTATCAGTGTGGCTTCAGGCCAGGGAAGTCCACTATCGATCAAATCTTCACACTACGACAGATCCTGGAGAAAACCAATGAGTTCCAAGTCGATACGCACCATCTATTCGTCGACTTCAAGGCCGCATACGACAGCGTAATTAGAGACGAGCTATATAACGCCATGTTTACTTTTGACATCCCTGCGAAGCTCGTCAGACTATGCAGGATGACCTTGGAAAATGCTCGCTGCTCCATCCGAATCGGTGAGCACCTTACCGATAGTTTTGATGTCAAAAAAGGATTTAGGCAGGGCGATGCGCTGTCGTGTGATTTCTTCAACATCGTATTGGAAATGATTGTGCAAAAATCACAGGCCAATACAAGAGGCACAATCTACTTCAAATCCTCGCAACTCCTTGCATACGCCGACGACATTGACATAATAGGTAGATCGCAGCGAGATGTCAATGAGGCGTTTGCGAGTATTGAGATGGAGGCGGCAAAAATTGGTTTGGCAGTTAATGAGGGCAAGACTAAATATCTGCTGTCATCGAAAAAGGACATTTACCACCGACGTCTTGGACAGAGCGTGCATATTGGCAGATATAAGTTTGAGGTAGTTAAGGACTTCATATACCTCGGCTCCGCGGTGACTTGGAACAACGACACCAGTTTCGAAATCAAGCGCAGAATTACTCTTGCCAACCGCTGCTTCTTTGGGCTCAAGAGGCAACTGAGAAGAAGAGCCCTCTCTCGTACGACCAAGTTGACCTTATATAAGACCTTAATTATCCCGGTCCTGTTATACGGCGCAGAAACATGGACTTTATCTAAAGCGGATGAGGAAATCCTTGGTCGTTTCGAGAGAAAGATTCTGCGTTCGATTTTCGGTCCCATAAACACAGAGGAGGGTTGGAGGAGAAGATTCAATCACGAACTGTACGGGTTGTACAGCGACATGAGTCTGGTCAGGCGTCTACGGATCCAACGCCTAAGATGGCTAGGCCATGTAGAGCGAATGGACACCACAGCTCCAGCCCGTAGAGTCTTTGAATCCAACCCCGAGGGACGAAGAAATAGAGGACGGCCGCACCTAAGGTGGCGCGCACAGGTGGAAGAGGACCTCAACCAACTGGGCGTGCGGCATTGGAAAAGACTAGCGAAAGATCGTGCTAGGTGGAGAGGCATGTTGGTTGAGGCCCAGGTTCACCCCGAACTGTAGCGCCCGTTAAGTAAGTAACTAAAAACGACTGGACCGATTTTTCATCAGTTCTAAGTTGCGTTATTATACGTCGAATGAACCCATCCCATGTTAATATCGTTTTTGGTTTTCGAAATAATCGAGGCGAAAATTCCGAACGCACATACGCACACACACACACACACAGGCATCTCTATAAAAACCTTGGATTTGGATTCTGCTGTCAAATTTGTAAATTCGCAAAATTGGCCGCATTACAATTACTTCCAACTGGGAAGTTAATAAAACACTTAAAGCTAGTATTAATGTCTATAATATCATACTAAACCATAAGTGTTTAAATATGATTTTGGGCATATGTGCCGCTAGCTCGAATAAAGCGCAATCGTGAAGTCCAGTTTTCGATAACTTTATCGAGCAACTGGAGCCGTATACGGCAAATGACTAGTGACTAGCATAGACTAGTGACTTCACATACCCACAAAGAAAGTAATCTAAAGGTGTACGATCGCAGGATCGTGGAGGCCAGTTCACAGGTCCATCACGCGAAATAATGCGCTCAGCAAATGTTAGCCGCAATAAATTGATGATGTTGCGCGCCGTGTGGCATGTTGCGTCATCATGTTAAAACCAAAGGTCTGTTACGTCAATGCCATTCAACTAAGGAACGAAGAAGTCAGAAATCATGTTTCTATACCGCTCTCCATTAACGGCAACCATCTTACCGGCATCGTCCTTAAATAAATTTGGGCCAACGACTCCACCAGCCCATGAAGTACACCAAACAGTGAGTCTTAATGGTTGTAAGGGGGTCTCGTCTCACTTACGCCTGTGTGAATGGTATTGATCTAGTCCCCGGAAAATCTGCCAAATATCTTGACGTAAGTCAAAAGACCAAAAAGACCTACATGGGATTATATTCGTGTAGAGTAGCTTTTGGAGAGATATGGGGCCTCAGACCGAAGATGATATGTACATTGGTTATACACTGCAGTGGTAAGACCTATTCTAGTCTATGGATCGGTTGTCTGGTGGAGGGCACTGAAGAAGAAATGCCATCTTCAAAGTACGTCAGAGGGCAGGTTGTCTGACGGTAACGGGATCTATGAAGTCCACACCAACGGCGGCCCATGAAGCAATGCTGAACCTCCCACCCTTGGGACATATACATATATACTGCTAGAGCAGACTACAGGAATCCGGTCTCTGGTAAAGGACTCTTTATGGCCACGCAACAGTCTTGGATTGATGTGCCGTCTCGAGATTAAGAACAGAAACTACTATATCATCCGACCTCCTTCCTGCGAGAGAAGATTCTCTATTAGAATTCTCTCCAGGGAGGAATGAACCAATGAACTGGCAATCTACACCGACAGATCCAAAATGGATGCCGGCATAGGGCCCGGGATCTATTTTGAGTCTCAGGAAACACATACAACGCTCCTATAGACTTGATGATGTCTGCAGCGTCTTCCAAGCTGAGATCTTCGCAATCAAGCAGACTGCAGACCTGATTATTAGAGAGAATCTCTCAGGAAAAAGAATCAATATCTATGTTGACAGCCAGACAGCCATTAAGGCTCTGCAAGCAGTACGGATAAGATCCGAACTCGTTTAGCTCTGCAGAAAGAGGCTAGAAGAGATCAGATGTAAACAAGGTGACCCTCTGCTAGGTACCAGGTCATGTGAATATCTCTGAAAATGAGAGAGCGGACTAGCTAACTAGACGAGGATGCGCAAGCTTCGCGCAGATCGCAACTGAAGCTAAGACGCCACTCAGTACACTCTACAGAGAAATAGAGACGGTGCTATTAGTGAAGGCCAATATGCGATGGTATCAATTAGATACAAGCGCAACGGTAAGATCAACTTGGCCCGTCTATGATAAGTAGAGAACAGAAAGTCTGCCAAAGTTCAGTCGTGGGAATATTCGATTGGCAATCGGTGTCCTCAGAGGGCACTGCATTTTATCCTACCCTGCAGCCAGACTAGGCCAGCACAATAATAACTTCTGCAGAAGCTGCAGGGACGAAAAGTCAATTGAGTCCATTCGTCACCTGCTGTGTGAATGCCCAGCAACACATTCCTAGGAAATCAGTTCCATTCGGAACTAGAAGGGGTAAGTAACATAGGACTGAACAGAATACTATGATTCTTATCTTCGTCCAAGTGGTTCCGCTCAATGGAAAATGCTCAGGTATCTGCGGGTTAAACGTTAAATGGGCAAAATGGACCCCTCGTAGTCCAAGTGAGCTTTGATCTCTCGTCAATAGGGCACTCACTTACCTAACCTAACCTAAGGTCGTCTCGACTAGGGTCTCTGGGTTTTCTCCACTCCTAATTCAGCAATTTTGCTTATTTACATACCCATCTAATCTAATGGGGATCACGGTGAATTATGTTTTTGGCCCATTCACCAAACCTATGAACAGATATGTAGCTTTATTACAGGAAACGAATTTCAACAAGTTACCACAATTTACATGCGTTGTTCTAGCGTTAGTATATTCACCGGAAAATGGCAAAACGTACTAACGACAAACAAACTTTCAACTGTCAAGTTGACAATTTGTAGAAACATTGTTGTCAGCTTATAAGCAAAATCCCTGAAATAAGCTCTCTTGACTTCAACACATTGGTACAGTGTTTCTATGTACAACTTTAATATTCCAGCCCAGAAGTGAGAGTTGGGAGGGAGGGGGCGAAGCAAAGAAGTTTAACATGGCATACGCCAGCTTAGAAAAGAAAGAATGCTTAGGAGTCGAGTAGGACAACGTAAGTTTGACGTCGGAAAGCTACAATCGCAAGAGACTGTTAGAATCTTTCCTGATCGTGTCTCCCTCAAGCTCTCTCAAAATCTGGCCACAGCAGCGCAAACAATAGAGCAGGAATGGGCGCATTGCAAGCGCCGTCAGAGATGCTGCCTCAGAGGTGCTGGGTTTCAAACCGCCACCTCCTAGAAACTCCTGGTTCGATGAACAATGCGAGCAAGCCCATGCAGCAGAACAAGAGGCGTATAAAGCCATTCTGCAACGACGGACGAGAGCTGCTCGCGAAATTTATGAGAACTGAACACACAAAGTATGAGTTTGAAGTGATCATATACTGTGAGTATTTTTGATCACTTCCCATTCACAACAGCTATGTATGTTGCACAAATTTTCCGTATGGAGTTGCATTTCTTGGCTTTGGACATACTTTGACCTACAGATCTTCCTCTTCGACAGGCAGCCCGTCAGCGAGAAGCTTTATTAGACTTTAGTTTTGATATGGCTCTCTTAACCTCGTCTACTATAAGTCGAGTGGACGGTAATCTTTCTCATCTTCGTCCAGTGTGAATGGTACGTTCTACCTGACAGCGTTTTCTTAATCATCTTCGCCGTTATACAGTCCGCAGAAATAGTCTTTCCATATTCTCAGAATCGACTGTGGTTCAACTACGAGGTGTCCGTATTCATCCTTGCAGGCCTCCGCTCTGTCTTCATAACCTTGGCATGTCCGTTTACTCTTCGGTACAACTTACGACGTCGTTCCTGCGATAAGTCTTTCCATAATAAGATGCCAGTATTAACTGAGTACGTTTGGCTTTAACACATGTCCCAAATCATGCGTTAGCTATCGAAATTAGAACTCTGTGAAACCAGTCAGCCGGTCAGTCCCGATTGTGGAAGAAAAAGTCAATATCTGCAAAAACCGTAAGACCAAATAACTTAATTCAAGTATCAAACCCTGAAACAATCAACGAACAGGCAGCGACTAAAACGGAAAAGAGCGATATGGTAATTAATTTATGAATATTAATGAATAATAATTTAACAAAAATTAAGGTAAACAACTGGAAACTTTGAATAACCAGAGAGTAACGAGAACAACAACGGCGCTTGGAGCGCTTCGAGCGAATAAAACCTCAGAACTTTTCGAGTGTATTTAACCTCACTTGTGCCGTCGGTGAATAGGTCAACAAAATAAATAAATATTAAAATAAGCAAAAACAAGTTGCCTATTATCTGCATGTTTAATAACGTATTTATGATGTGTGCACCTATTTTATTCATGTTTGCCATGAGTTCAGAGGAAATATAAAAAAGGGTTTACGGATGTGCACACTCATGTGAACATAGACATGAAACTTTTTTAAAACAGTAGATTCCGTCTCTAGGGACTACAAACCGTGGAAATTTGTTACAATAAATCACTCTGAAAATTACGCTTATTACTACAGCTTCTAATGGAAAGTTGAAAGTGAAATTTAAAATCATGTAAAACGAAAAAAATACTTAACAAACTCAAAACTGTCTGATGGAACTAAGGATTTAATGTTTTACGTTTTTCAATAGGTACGACATACACGAATTGCATCGATAGTAGACCAAATAGCCTCTCTACAGCTCCTCTACACAGCTCCAAGTAAAGACGGTATTTATCTTAACATTCTTTAGAAATGCCTTAATATCATCCTATTACCATTGATAGCTCTTTTTAGATTCGCTTCCAGCTTGGGATACATCACTCAAGTCTGGAGAGAGTCAACTTTGTCTGTATGGATACGATATTCTTCATATTTCGTAGCTGGGCACACTATAATGGACTCGCGACGAACCCCCAGAAAACGGATTTTGTACTATAAAGCACAATATCCCCAAGATATGCTCAATCACTCTACTCACTAGCAGGCTAACTTATTCTTCTAGTGCCAAATATCTTGGCGTTGACAGGAAATTAACCTGGAAAGAAATTACTATCCAACGACCAAGGAAGACAACTATAGCTCTCTATACTTGCAAGGGAGCCTTAGAGCAAAAATGGGGCTTCAGGTGCACTGCACTAGACCAAACAACATACCACAAACAAATCGAAAGCGTCCAGAGGTTAGCAAGCATGTGCATCACCGGGGCCTTAAGGCCTACTCACTCAATATTCACGGTAAGCAGCTAGCCACATACACGGCAGCGAGGTAAAAGGCCGCCTCAAAATGTACATGCTATATCGCCGGCTACGCTTCTAACCTAAACGACACGATAACTTTGGCAGAGAACTTCGACTACATTGAGGAAAAGTTCAAAATATCATACCCAGAAAGACAAAAATGTTCCCAACAAGCGCGATTCCACAGCGCGATGAGTCATAAACCAAGGACGGGGTGGGCCGCGGAGTCTTTTGTACACAATTAAAACTAAGATAGGTCCTAAAACTACCAGACTACTGCAATGTCTTCCAGGCGGAGCTGAAGCAATAAAGGAAGTCCTTTCTTGGCTTAAGTGGAACGTGATATCTGTCACAGATATTGGAATCCTCACCGATAGGCAAGCTAACCTGGCAAACCTCGGCCGCAGCCTAACTTTTATCGAGAAGGCTGAACAGTTAAATATACATATGTACACCTCTCATGGGTACCAGGACACAGTGATATTTCAGGAAATGAAAGAGTTGACATGCTTGCCAAATGAGGACCAACGCAACGAACAAACATGGTATACGCTGGTAAACCATTAGCAGCCATTAAACTAACCACTAGACAAATCTGGCCACAACTTGACCGACAGTGAACTATGGGTCTGTATGTATGGATGTATGTTGGCGTTACAGTCCATGAAGAACCTGAGCCGAGCTTCTCTCGATCACCCATGTCGTGTGTGATTTCATTTTCACATAGGTGAAATGGACCTACGGTTTATTGCCGGTTCCGAACGGCGAATTTCGAGACGCTCTTCATGACATTTTTACTACAGGGGGTTTTGTCAGAACCCCGCTGAGGAGAAACACCGTGAAAAACACGTTCGATGACATGGCTGTGTGAGGATTCGATCCCGAGTCATCGGCGTCAGAGGCCAACACACTACCCACTGCGCCACGGTGCTCTCTATGGGTCTAATCTCCCTAAAACGAACCGACATCAACAAAATCGTTAGTGTCATCAATGGTCACCGTCTTAATGGCAGTCATGCACAAAGACTAGGGAAAGTTTCGAATGACTTCTGCAAGAGCTGTGAAGACGAAGAGGAGGTTGAACCCATTCAACACCTGCTCTGCGCCTGTCCGGTCCTCTGTCATAGCAGGTAACGATACCTAGGATCCTATTTTCCTAATGATCTGACTGACGTTCAGCGGATAAGGATATCTGATCTTTATTTTGTAAGAAGCACAAAATGGTTCCATGAACAGGGGTCGACTCCATCGCAGCAGTACAAATGGCCTTTCTGGCCTAGGTGTACCTACCTACCTACTCGTACCTACCTTGGTAGGCTGCAAATAGTTTATACGCAATGAGATCGCAATTTGCGCTGTCCTCTGATAATAATGGCCACAATTCAATCACCACTGCACTATCCCGCCGAGGTGTAGACCACCCCACTAACCAGTGGGTTCGAGGGATGTTTGAAAGTCGTATTATATCGTTTCAACCGAAGAGGTAATGGTGTCAGTATGTACAGGCACAATAGATCTGCAAAGGTCGCAGTGCCGTATTGCTAATGGTAGCACTAGCCCCATAAAAAAAAAAAAACGGTATCAGTATCAGCAGCTAAAGGGTGTCCACAAGGTGGAGTCCTTTTGCCCCTTCTCTGATCGATAGTCATCGACGACCTACTCTACAAGTTAACTAAGTTACAGGTAAAGGCGAAATTTCTGACTGCGGGCCTGTCGACGCACTTACGATAAAACCTGGGGACTTAAACCTAAAGTGATCTACTGGTTATATACCGTGATAATAGGACCTATCATCGCTTACGGGCCTGTGGTATGGTGGACAAAAGTTGAACAAGAAACAATAATCGTTTAATTCAACGCCTTCAGAGGCTAGCACGTCTCGGTATCAGAGGCACTATACCATCCTGCCCCACTGCAACTCTAGAGGCACTATGTACAGTATAATCAGACTCCTTCGCTCAGAAGCAGACCTACCATGTCATGCCATCTTACAACACTTTCCTGAGCTGGATACAGAAAGTTTCGGACTATTATCACACACTTTCACTTTTGACAGGAGGTTTGAGGCACTGATCCCAAACTGCATAGGATGGGAAAGCGGCGATCCCTCGCTCAATGTCAAAGACCTCAGACGTTATACAGATGGCTCAGAGATGACGGTGATGACGCTGGCATCGGACCAAATCGGAAAATCTAGAGCCCTGGTATCTTCCAGGCCGAATTATACGCCATCTTGACGTGCGTCGACCTAAACTGAGAGACTGGCACAAAAAGTGTAACCATAAATAGACTCTCAGACAGTCATATAGCATATAGCACATACAACTTCTTCTTCTTCTTCTTTGGTGGCGTTACAGCCCATGAAGGACCAGAGCCAAGCTTCCCTTCAATCACCCATGTTGTGTGTGATTTTATTTTTCACACAGGTGAAAGAGACCTATAGTTTAATGCCGAATCCGAACGGCGTGAGTCGAGAAGCTTTTTCTAGGCAAGTTATACTACGGGGGGTTTTGCCAGTACCCCGCCTAGGAGGGACCGAGCTCGCTCATCGTGCGTCAGAGTCCAACACACTAACTACTGCGCCACGACGCCCTCAATATAGCACATATAACACGAGCTCACATCCCGTTGAGGAATGGCACGATGCTCCGCAGGACCTAGACAATAGAAATAAGATCAAACTCTGGTGGATGCCAGGACACAAGGGCATTAAGAGCAACGAAATCGCCGACCAACTCGCTCGAAATGGTTACAGCGAAAGTTACATATGTGCCGAAACTTTCTGCGGCATTCCCAAGTCTAGGATTAAAAATCGCATCACCTCTTCTTTTGGAACAGTGTCCAAGGTTTCTTGCCAGTCTATTAATATCCTTAAACTCAATAGAGTAGATATCAGAACCCTGGTCAACAAAATTCGACTCTGTCTTGAGTCGAGTGAGTGTATTGCCCTTTGCGTGGAAGCGTATCTTCCACAGAGAAATTATGCCTTTTGAAGGGGTTCACTTCGGCTCCTACGAGAACATCTTCAACTTTATTAAGAAATCAGAGGAACTCCTCGTTTACAGACCCAATACATCTGCTATGTTTATGTTAGCAATATAAGGCTATATGTTAGCAGAGTAAGCGATTCCAGCCAGAACGATCTCTTTCCAGCCTTCTCCACTTCTGTGCGCCACTTGAGTCGAGGGCGTCCTCTGTTGCGTTGTCCCAATGGTTCGGATTTGAAGATTCTTCGGGCCGTAGACGCTTAACCATACACATGCTGCCGGACAGCCCGTACTTGAATCTTCTCCACCAGATGCCATCAAAGCTTAGGTCGAAAAGACCAGGAGCTTCCTGATCCGCTTTCAATAGCGTCCACGCCTCTGCACCATAATCAGGGTATTTTATAAAGCCAGCTTGGTTTTTCGAGAGATGGCTGTGTTACTCAATTGCCTTTCGAGCCCAAAGTAGCAGCAGTTGGCAAGAGTAATTCTGCTTTTAACCTCAACGTTGGTGTTGTCTTCGCTGTTCACTACTGAGCCAAGGTAGACGAAGTCCTTGACCACTTCGAATTTGTAGCTGCCAATTGTGACATTCTGGCCCAGACATCGGTGTTGCGCGTCTTTTTTGCTTGACAGCATATATTTCGTTTTACCTTCGTTAACCAAAAGACCCATTTCAGCCGCTTTTGCTTTAATGCTTTGGAACGCTTCACTGACGTCCCGCTGTGTTCATCTGTTTACGTCAATGTCATCTGCGCACACAAGAAGTTGCACAAACTTGAAATAGATCATAGCTCTTGTGTTGGCCAGTGAGTCTCGTATGATCTTTTTAAGTATGATGTTGAAAAAAATACATGACAGCGCGTCACCTTAATGGAGCAGCGAGAATTCTCCATTGTCATCCTGCACAATCTGACGGGTTTGGCAGGGATGTTAAAACAAGGCTTGGCTCCGTATAGCCCTTCTTTATCACACTATATACGCGGCTTTGAGATCAACGAAAAGGTGATGGATGTCGATTTGATATTCGTGAGTCTTCTCCAAGATCTGCCGCAGTATGAATATTTGGTATATCGTAGGTTTTCCTGGCCTAAAGCCACATTGATTGGAACCTTTCAAATTGTTCACGAATGGTTTCAGGCGTTCACAAAGCGATAATATACGCGATGTTAAGGAGACTTATTCCCCTGTAGTTGCCGTAGTTATATATGAGATTCCATTCGTCAGGCATGCTTTCCTCCGAACATATTTTACAGATGAGTTGGTGAATGCGCCCTACCAGCCGCTTTAAATTGTCTACGCCGGGGGCCTTATTACTTTAAAGCTTCGAGATTACCAGCTTAATTTCATATAGGTCGGGTGGACGGAATTCTCTTGCATCTTCTTCCGTTGAGAATGGATAACTCTGCCTGACACCGGTATTAGATCTTTCACCACCGTTAAACAGTCAACAGAAGTGTTCCTTCCATATTCTCAGCATCGACTGTGACTCTACTACTAATCCGTCTTCATCCCTACAGGCTTCCGCTCTGGCTTTATAGGCCTGGCGTGTACGTTTCGCTTTTTGCGAACGTCATTCCTGTGGTAGCATCTCTCCATATCCTCGATCTAAACGCGCTTCATACTCTCTTTTTTCTTCTTCAAACGCGTGTGTTCCTCTCTGCTTTTCTGCTCGTTATGTTCACGAGTAGCTCTCGTCCCTCTATGTAGCATGGCTTTGCAGGCGTTTTGCTTTGCTACATGGGCTTGTTCACATTGCTTATCAAACTAGTGGTTTCTAGCTGGCAGTGGCTTGAAATCCAACACATCAGAGGTAGCGTCTCTAATGGCACGCTGGCAATGCTCTCACTGTTGTCCTCTGGATTGTACCGGTGTCATCGGAATTTGCGAGAGGTTGAGGGAAACGCGATCGGCAAAAATTCTAGCGACGTCAAGCTTTCATTATCCAGCTCGACTCCATAGCATCCTTGATATCTTCATTTGTACCTTGGCTACAACAAGGTAGTGATCCGAGTCGATGTTGGCCCCCTCGGAAGGTTCCCACATCTAGTCTGCTGGAGGAGTGTCTGGCGTCAATCGCAATGCGATCGATTAGGTGATCGCTCAGTTCCTTTATTGATGTTGAGTTGCGGGAATTGTGAGCTATCTAGAAAGAGATTACGCCTCGCCAGGAAGTCAAGTCCGTTTTCGGACGTGATGTCGTCTAGGCAAAATTTTGCCCGTGATCGACTCAAATATATCACCTTTGCCTAGTTTTGCTGGGACATTAGATATATGTAGGTCCAGAAGATCCTAGAAGTCGTCTTTTAGTCGACAATCCCTTTCTTCGATTAGGACGTGAGTGCATATCAAGCTAAAGTTCCTGAAACTGGCTTTGAGGCGATCGCTTACATCCCGAAAGCTTAAGACTTTTTGTCGGAGTCTTCCTCGAATAACGAATCCGCATCTGAATTAGCGTTGCTTGCTCCCCTTGTAACACTTCCAATAGTAGATGTCGTTGTTCATCCGTCTGGTCCATCTCATCGCACTTTGTGGAGTGCTGTTATATACATACTTATGTAAATAGATAGAAGGTCTTACATAGAAAATAATGGCAAACTTAACTAATTGATTTTCATTAAAGACTAGTCTTACAAGAGAAAGCCGCAAAGCAAATGAGTTTTCATTTCAAATTGTCAATTTGTCATACGCGATACGGGCCCTGTATCTTCTTGTACATATGTACATAAGTATGTATGTATCCGCTTCATCAACAAAGTTCTCAACAAGTACAGAAAACCTTCTCCCCTGTTTCTACGAAAGCAATTATTAAGTAATAGATGCACCCATCTACGTGCTTCTAAATAAAAACGGATAAGACATAGACCATAGACCATCTCAGAAAGTAACAACTTTCTTAAGAGCTCAATGTATACAAAACGCGAAAGCCCAATGAAAAGCAGAGAAAGCAAGAACTGTCGCAAAATTTCATTTGAATAACCATGAATACCCAATAGACGGCTAATCTAATTATACTTGCCTGAATGCCAGAGGGTGACACTCTCAAGTCTCTTTTAAAATCTGCTTATAAGCTCCGCAATCTTATTGAAACGTTTAATTCAATCACAAACACGCAAATGATTCCATTTGAATAGAAAAAAGAAGAAAATGAAATAAAATGCCACAAAACACTCGTCATAAAGCTTAATTTCTATAGTGTTAGTCTTAGGTCGCAGTGCTGGCGAAGTATAGTCGGCAAACGTCTTAATCCTTTAGTAATAAACTTGCTACGAGTAAGGCAACAGCAGTTTTAAGTCTTACCATCTACGACCAATTTACTCCCCTAGGCTAACGTGTACATACAGTATGTATATATGGGGGTACGAATATAAGAAATAGGAATGTGTAAGCCGTCTATTCATCGTATTCATATGCATTCATTAAATTAAAAGCCTCACCGTATGAGCATGTGCCGAGAATGAGTATGGTAACTGCTTTCATCCTTGTGCTTATAAATTAACCACGAACCATGAGATACCAGCGATTGTTGGCACATATACATAAGCCGCCCATGTACATACTATATGTACATATGTACATATATACAAGTGAGAGGAAAAAAAGCAAGCATTTCCATTCACAGTTTTGTTAAATTTATCTCGTAAAGTGCTCTTATAACTTACCCCCTGCAGATGGCACACGAGACGGCAACGATGCTAACGCCTTATTACATCCTCCGCATCGGAGAGTGCATGCCAGAAAACTTGTTTCCACTTCGACATTGACTCGTTCGTTCGTCCCATTGCCGGGTCCGTCGTTCTGAATAAAACATTCAAAACGGACCAGACAAATACTTCAAACATTCTTCTTCTTAAGTATATACATAGTATGTATACAGAGCACAGATGAAGGAGCTCACTCGTTATCGTATTTGTAAGAAAACTAAATGACAAGAACCCGTATACGTAGGTATGTTCCACCCCGCGGTACAGGACATTCTACACCGTGAGAGAGAGAGAGGGAAAGGGGGTTTACCATTATTTCCCCAAAATTTAATTAAGACTGGCGTGCCACTAAACATTTGTAGATATTTTATTTATGAAGTGTTTTACGAATGTATGTATATAGTCCTGTATCTATCACGCCCTCTTGATTGAGTTCACACTTTATTTGCACGCTCTTGAATGGCACCGTCGTAGCTGACCAACGATAGAAATGTGTGTTTATCTAAACGGTCCGGCACGCAATCTGCATGAAATATCCTTTTAATTACAACCCGATTCGTCTGCTAACCACCCTAACGCATACAGGCAGCATCGTTATGGACATATATATGTATGTACATATGTACAGACGGGTAGGATGATAAATGGAAAACCATCCCCAGACGTATGTACGCATTCAAAAGGATTCGAATAGAAGGAGTGTTGGATACTCGTTGTAAACCTCCAAACTGACATGATTGCGGTAGAGATCGTACAATGAATGCAACCGAGATGAAGCCGTCGACGAATCAGTGAATAAGCTAAATGCTTAAGCTGGTGGCTAAGGAGTGCGAATATGTATAACAATAAAAAACCAGATTTACGAACCGTAATATGTATACATACCTAAGTATCCACTGCTACTCAGACGTACATAGGTAGATCGCCGACGGACTAGCCAAAAAACGAAAACAGTTCCTCAACCTCTCGCGGCATTTTCAGCGTCTGTGAACTTAAACTGAATGAAGTCGGATGAAAAAGGAAAACTTCCTTCCTTCCCTGGCTTTCAAACTGGTAGTATGGGGATCAGAGAGACTTTGACTACATTTTGGTTGCGTCGTTCTGTCACTAAAATGTCGGCGATGCTATTCGTACTTGTTCCCATACTTTCCTGCATGTATAATCACTTTGGTTCCGGTTTTACTGTCATGTCTTGAGGGTTTCTTGGTATGTTCATTTTCTCTCTATTCTGCTTTTTTGTTTCGTTTTCATCGCCATCGTCTTCTCCAATCTCAAAGAGAAATAGAAATCTTTCCTTCACCCATGGAATGGGTCAGAAAAGTTGTCGGCTTAAGCCGCCTTAAGCGATGATGTGATGTTGTATAGCCTGTAAATCCTACACATCCAATTTCCATTTCAATTCAAAAACACAACAATCTCTCTGCTAACAACCATCGTGAGGAATGAGGGCATCCTTCAGTGACACGCTAGCCAAGCTCCAAACGTGGGCGATTAATGTCAAAAAGTTGAAATCGGCTGCCAGGAAAAAAGAGCTGTTGACCTGCTTCCATCCGCATAAGCACCTCTACGATTTAATTGAATGATTACCTGTCATATTTATCTTCTTTTTGTTGTCCTTTCATCCGATGATCCCCCTTCGAATGTGTTCTACTTCCCGTTTTCATCCTGAATTTGTTTTTTTTTTTTTTTTTTTGCGTTCGAAAGGGTTTTTCCACGCAATCCACCCTCTATCACGGTGCTCTCTCGAGAGAAAGGCACAAGGAGATGTGGAACTTATGGCCAATTGTCCATGGCGTGGATTATTGTTCCATATAAGTGATGGATACGAGTATGTAAAGTGTTCGAATGGTATTCGTACGTGAACGTGCTTCATTCGGTATTGTGCAAGTATACCTGGCGAGGTGGTGGATATAAGAGACCATTCTATTGTGCGGGCGGTAGTAACCCCTACGCACATATTTTCCTTTTATTTCAAAATCGCATAACAACCGCACTCCTCCCATACCAGCATGCCACCTTTGAGCTTTTGTTCAGAGTTTTTTGGTTTTTTTTTTTTTACTTTTCTCTCAGGTTTTCGTGTGTTTTATCCGTTTTATGTTTTTTTTTTTTTTTTCGACAATTTGTTTTGTGCCGCCCGAGCATTAAATGTGGTATGGGCGGTCGAGCTGGAGGTGACAAGCAAAGCCCGGGGAATTTATTTTTTATTATTCGTCGTCGTTTTCGTATTTCGGGGGGCTTTTGTTCTTCTAAATGAAATTGCTCTCAGAAGGGTTGTTAGCGGATTTAGCTCAAGTCCTCTCATGAATTTTTATGCATTTTTTTAAGACTTACATACTTTGCCTATTCGAAAGCGTTTTGTAGGGTTCAAAAAGGAATATATGTAGAACGGCCGATAGGCAAGGGTAAGGAGAACGAGACTAGAATTTAACAGTGGACCTAGATTTTAGAAGAGTTTTAGACACAACCGCGATATTGTATCTAATAAAATAAATTGTGGTTATTCAAATCTCACAGATACTTTATGGTGAAATATTCAAAACCAATTAACCACGCTCGATAGTCAAACTGAATTCCCATAGCCCCTCATACAAATATCCATTTATACATTCTATCTACTTAAGAAGATACATAAATACATATGTACATATGTACATGTATCTATCTTTTGTTATTCCGCTTTCGGACAGTAGACGACAGCTGGTAGTGTGTACATACAAGAGCTCTCTCTACCCCATTCCGGACTTTAAAACTTTTGCAAATCGAAACAGGTTTGGATTTATTCGTATTTCTATGAAATTTGAATAAAAATTTCATTAGAATCCATGTAACCAGATAGATTTTATTCCCCGAAAGACACTGTCCCGTTTTAGAATGGGCTCGGACGAGTCTTTTCCACCCTTAATGCATGGCCATCGTTAGATACTGTGTACAGTGGGCACGTGTTTGTTAATTTTCAAATATGGACGAGTTTTTCGTTTTTCGTTTTTGTTATTTGTATTTTCTGTTAGATTGTATGACCTGTGACCTTGTAGAAGACTTCTACTATTGTATTGAGATGAAAAGGTGACATATCTCGGTAGAGATGCTGGACAAGTCGAAAGGGTTGTGTACCTTGGTCACGGTTAAAACCTGAAAATTTTAATGCTTTATGACTTATTAAAAATGCTCTCAAATGGTCTATAACGTAGGGTTGTATTCCAATTAAAATCTGGCATGCAGCTTTGAGAATTTCTTGATTTTGATGATTGAAACAGTCGTTGCTAGAGAGCTTTGCTTTTGTACATTTTAAATTACATTTGTTTTAATTCCGAAATAAAATAGGATGAGAGAAGTTGTTGCTCTGAAATAGGCATTTAAGACTGTACGGTAAGTAACCGTGTTTAACGACTGATGTCACCACTGTTGGAAAATGCGTAATCCATTATAGAACGTCATCTTTAAAAGCATATACTGATGAGGGACTTCTGTGTGCAGTTCTACAACATTCGTGGGTTCCGGAAGAATTTCTTTGCCACTTAAGAAAACCGGCTGTTTTGGCACTATGTGAAACACAGGTCGCTGAAAAACCCGACCCCTCGGATTTCAGTCTTCCTGGATATATGTAGCTTAGTGCCATTATTCGTATCTCCATCACGGTTTCGCCGTTTACGTCAGTAGTGACATCGCTTACCAGCCACTACCACAATATAGCCATTTGTCCTCCACAGAATTTAATGTCATGTAGCTAAAATTGTAACTCTCAATCTAGACAGGAATGCAACATTCGATGCACTCGACGCATCGTCTCCACCCAAAGAATTATTTTCCTATTCCCTCGCAATGAAATTGTTTTAGTGGGCGATTTCAATGTACCCAGTTCTCGGTGTCGTCGAGGTATGTTGACATTTTTGCTGAGTTAAATCAATTTACTCAACTTGTGAATGAGCCTTCGCGTATCCCCAATGTTGCTGGTCATACCGCCAACACACTGGACTTGTTTCTCACTTTATTCTCAGCCTAACTAATACACGATTATTCGATCACTGCGTTATATCAGCTAAATTCTCACACTCCAACCACCCAGTTAAAGGAAAAGCTCCGAAGAGAACATTATGGCTATATGAGAAAGCCAACTGGTGCGGCCATAACAGCTTGTTTTGGATCTTTAACTGGTCATTATGCTTCCTAGACAACGACGTGAACTGATGATATTATCGCAAAAGCAAAAATTGTAGCTCCCAATCCGAATTGGAACGGCAAATTTTATTTTTAGTAAGATTAAAAGCACCAGGCCAAAGGATTATACGTGGCCTGACTTGAGCTGCAAAGAGGCTAGTAAGCTAAGGCAGCTTAACTTTCGGATCTATAAGTCAAACAGTTGTGAGGAAAATCGAAAAAAAAGTACATATAAGCCAGACATGACTGCAACACCCACATTCGGCGGGCTAAGTTCCAACCCGACCAACAACTGAGGCGCAAAATCTTTCAATGTCCCAAAGGAAACAAAAGTTTCTGGTCGTTTGTAAAAAATATAAAAAACTCAAATACGTCGTCTTTAACAACGCTCACCTACAATGACATTCCAGTTGTCACCACCTTAGAAAAGGCACCTACTTGCTACCCACTTCGCAGCCAGTTCTCAGATCCCAGCCTGTATGTACTTTGTCTCTACCTGTACTGGAGTGCGTCAATTCCACTATGGGACAAATCCATTTCTGCACCCGCAGGGGTTCTTATGAACCTCGACATACACAAATCCGCTGGTTCAGATGGTATTGCCCCAATAGCTCTTAAGAGATGTTCTTTTTTGCTAGCAAAACCACTGTGTAAGCTTTTTAACATTTCCTACTCTTTTTAAGGCGGCTGGAGATGAGCTGGTAAGGCATGCACCTTCTCATTTGTAAGGTATGGTCGGAGGAAAGCATGCCCGACGAATTGAATTTCAGCACCGTTTGCCCGGTCCATAGGAAAGGAGAACCCTATAACTGCGCCAACTGTAGGGGAATATGTCTCATTAACATCGCATATAAGATATCCCCTGCCGTAATGTGTGAACACCTGAAACCGTTTGTGGATAGCCTGATCGACTCTTATCAGTGTCGCTTCAGGCCGGGTAAATCCACAGTAGACCAAATGTTTTCGCTGCTACGGCAGATCTTGGAGAAGACCCCAGAGTGTCGAAAAGTCGACACTCACCACCTTTTTGTCGACTACAAGGCCGCGTATGACAACATGTATAGAGACAAGCCATACAAAGTCATATCTAGTTTTAACATCCCTGCCAAACTCGTCCGACTGTGCGGGATGACACCATGGAGAACTCTCGCTGAACAAACCGAGACCCTTGATGTTAAAAAAGGATTTAGACAATGTGACGCGCTGTCATGCCAACACAAGAGGTACGATTTATTTCAAGTCTACGCAATTGCTTGCGTACGCCGACGACATTGACGTGATTGGACGGACACAGCGAGACGTCAATGAGGCTTTTGTGAGCATTGAGATAGAAGCGGCTAAGATGGGTCTTAAGGTTAATGAGCGTAAAACCAAACATCCGCTTTCATCAAAAAGAGACCGGCAACACCGAGGGCGCCGTGGCGCAGTGGTTAGTGTGTTGGACTCTGGCGCACGATGAGCGAGTTTATTTTATTTCGCGACGTTCCTCCTCGGCGGGGTACTGGCAAAACCCCCGTAGTAAACTTGCCATGAAAAAGCTTCACGACTCACGACGTTCGGAATCGATTAAACTGTAGGTCCCTTTCACCTGTGTGAAAAATAAATCACACACAACATGGGTGATTGAGAGAAGCCTTCTACTTCTCAGTTGCCTCTTGAGCCCAAAGAAGCAGCGGTTGGCAAGAGTAATTCTGCGCTTGATTTCGAAACTGGTGTCGTTGTTCCAAGTCACCGCGGAGCCGAGGTGTATGAAGTCCTTAACTACCTCGAACTTATATCTGCTAATATGCACGTTCTGTCCAAGACGTCGGTGGTAAATGTCCTTTTTCGATGACAGCAGATATTTAGTCTTGCCCTCATTAACTGCCAAACCAATTTTTGCCGCCTCCATCTCAATACTCGCAAACGCCTCATTGACATCTCGCTGCGATCTACCTATTATGTCAATGTCGTCGGCGTATGCAAGGAGCTGCGAGGGTTTGAAATAGATTGTGCCTCTTGAATTGGCCTGTGATTTTTGCACAATCATTTCTAATATGATGTTAAAAAAATCACACGACAACGCATCGCCCTGTCTAAATCCTTTCTTGACTTCGAAACTATCGGTCAGTTCTGCACCGATTCGGATGGAGCAGCGAGCATTTTCCAGGGTAATCCTGTAAGTCTGATGAGCTTAGCAGGGATGTCAAAAGTAAACATGGCATTATATAGTTCGTCTCTAATTACGCTGTCATATGCGGCCTTGAAGTCGACGAATAGATGGTGTGTATCGACTTGAAATTCATTGGTTTTCTCCAGGATCTGCCGTAGTGTGAAGATTTGATCGATGGTGGACTTCCCTGGCCTGAAGCCACACTGATAAGGACCTATCAGCTTGTTTACGAATGGCTTCAGGCGTTCACACAAAACGGTAGCGAAGATCTTGTATGCGACATTAAGGAGACTTATTCCTCTATAGTTGGCGCAGTCCAAGGGATCTCCTTTATTGTGGATCGGGCAAACAATGCTGAGACTCCATTCCTCGGGCATGCTTTCCTCTGACCATATCTTACAGATGAGCCGGTGCACGCTCCTAACCAGCTCACCGCCAGCCGCTTTGAAAAGCTCAGCAGACAGTCCATCTGCGCCAGTAGCTTTATTCGACTTGAGTTTCGACATGGCAATCTCAACTTCGTCGAGGTCAGGGAGACGGAATTCTCTACGATCTTCGTCGTTAAAAAAATGGATCATTCTGCCTGACGGCGGTATGTTGGCTGTCATCGCCGTTATACAGTCTGCAGAAGTGGTTTTTCCAAATTCTCAGCATCGACTGCGATTCTACTACTAGGTGTCCGTTCTCATCCTTACAGGCCTCCGTTCGGGCTAGGCCATGTAGAGCGCATGGAAAATACAGCTCCGACCCGAAGAGTCTTCGAATCCACCCCGGAAGGAAAGCGCGGCAGAGTACGGTCACATGTACGGTGGCGCACGCAGATGGAAGGGGACCTTAACCAACTGGGAGTTCGGCGCAGGAAAAAGCTGGCCAAAGACCGTGCCAGTTGGAGCCGCTTGTTGGTTGAGGCCCAAGTTCACCACGGACTGTAGCGCCACCTAAGTAGGTAAGTAAGTTATGAAATATCTTGAATCACGGAAACTTCTCAATGACCGACCGACAGTAAGATTTCCGTAGCAACAGATCTACTGGTGATTTGATGGCATATCTCGCGGAAAAGTGGAATCGCTCGGTGCACTAAGATGGTGAAAGCAAAGTAGTTACACTGAATGTTTCGAAGCCCTTTTGTCGAAAATGTGTGCTTTCAGAATCGATAAGTCCTTTCTTCAATGGATTATAAGCGTCCTTTCGAATCGTTCAATTCAAGTTGTTTTGGACGGATTCAAGTCTGACATCCATTTCTTAAATATTGGTGTTCCCCAGGGCTCCGTCTTGTCCCTAACACTCTTTCTCATTTTTATAAATGGTATCTTGTCTGCCACTTTTGCTTCCCATCCTGGGTATGGGTGTTGCTCACAATCTTAATTGGAGCGACATTGTATTCAGTGTCGCCAAAAACGCTGCCTAGGCTTTTTATACAGATGCAAGAAATATTTCTCACCCTTAGATCTGGCTACAATCTATAAGGCGTTAATTCGCCCTAAATTAGAATTTAACGCTCATGTCTGGTCCGGTGCTTTCAGGACCTCATTGCACAAAATCGCGCGATAAAACTGATGGGTGACTCCAGCATTACCAAAACATAATGTTGTTTCCTGCCTCTCACAGTCTTATTGTTACTTCCACCAAAATTGCTCTGATGATATAGCTAGTTGCATTCCGCCCATTCAACATTTCTCCCGCAGCGCACGTCTCTCTACCCGTATACTCTTTAACCCACCAATATACTCTTTAACCCGCTTTCGGACGTACCGTCAAATATAGAGAACCTTTCTTTAATTGAACCACACGAATTTGGAATGCCCTGCCGGACTCGGTCTTCCCCCCTCAGTTCAACATGCAAGCATTTAAGACCAATGTCCATCGGCTTCTACTCTATCCCTCTTCCTATCTACCTTCTGCCCGCACTGTGTCGCCGACATAATAAGGTTATTAAACCTTGAGTGCGTGCATGTTATTAAAAAAAAAAAAGAAAAAGGTGTTTCACAACTTGTAAGACAAACTTATCGAATAATTCTGTTTTCGTAACTGTTGAAAGTCGCCAGATTCGTGGTTGTTCCCGACTACGGAAAAAGAGCAATACCGCTGCCGGTATGTGATTTGATTAGTTTTTTTGGATGGGAATACGTGTGTGGAAATCAAAGTGAATTTGCACGTCGCTTAAAAGGACCATGCACCTTCAATAGCTGCCACCAGACTTTGTTTTAAGAATTAAAGCGTGACCCAGTCCGTCTATTGAGGTGACGTTGCGGACACCAACCGACAGTTATGTTTGAATTCCGCTGTCGAAGTTTGGAATGCTCTGGTGAAATTGAAATTGAAATGATGATAACTTTCAGCGGCATACTGCTGATTGCCTGAACATTCTAGAGACTTCTAAAGGGGAAGGTCTGACGACGAACATTCGAGAAAGTGGACCGGGGGCTATATAAGCGCGAGCCCTTGCCCTTGGAGACATTCAGTTTTCAGAATTCGATAACGAATGATCAGTCAGATTCAGTGTGAAATTAGTCGAGCCATCTTGCGAGAAGTAGACACAGAGATTGTAATAGAAGTGAGGCGCCCAGGTAATTGATCTATGGTGAAATAGTAACGTGTGTGAAGACAATAAAGTGAAAAATGTGTAAAAGCTTGTAATAAAGCTGAAGCGCCCAGAAAATTGATCTGGGGTGGAATAGTAAAGTGTGTGTACGCAATGAAGTGTAAAGTGTGTATCAAGTGTGAATCAAGACTAGACTAGACTAATTGGATCGAGCTGAAAGGAGTATGTTGAGGGCTGAATAAAAAATCAGGAATGAGAGCTTTTTCTTGCCCTCGTGTGTTCAGTGAGATGGTAGGAACGTTGCATTCGATTTTTTTTTTCAAGCCGTTTTAGGTGGGGTCATTGCCGTCGAATTAGCCGTAGTTAGTCTAATCGTTATTTGTTTGTTAGGTCGTCTAATACTATTGACAACGTGTCCAGAAGCAATCATAGGACCTAAAATGCGAGATTTTCCAAGAAAATCCTATTCTGCAGAACAGGTTGGGCTTCTGAAGGACTCGATAAACAACAACGGAAAATCCTTTCAACAATGTGGCCAGCAAGGTTTTTTGGCGGATTTTTTCCTTATGAGCAACGTCTCAGATAACTGAGTGGAAATCGAGGAGTTTTTTAAATACCCCAAGTACATGGTCTCGAAATGGAGCATGTATTTGACTTTTTAAGGCAATTTTCTTCAAGTACATTTGGACACACTGTTTTCAGATGAATATGTGAGTTATCAGTACCCTGCTGGAACCACTCAACCACTCATACCCTTACTTCATTAAGCGCTTCCTATATTTAAATTTAAATAAAACATAGTACGTGTGAGATGTCTCGACATTTTTTAGTCGTTTGAAACGCCTATCGATGCGATTATATCTATTTGGAACATAACATCGTTCTAATGTCCGCCGTGGCTTCTCTATGTCCAATTTGCCCTGACTCTGTCGCATAAATCAGACTGAATTTGACCGATGGCATGGGTTATGTTGTCTTTGAGGGCCGCTATGACTTGTAGCTATGACTTGTAGCTTATTCGCCAAGAAAAATCCAGCGGATCTCCTGAGATGACCATGCCCTCGAACCGCTCGTGCAGAATTTTCAATGTGGCGTGAACCATGTGGTACTTAGCGCCGTCCTGTTGAAGCCACATGTCGTTTATGTCCATATTATCCAATTCAGGCCAAAAGATGTTGGTAATCATTGAACTATAGCGCTCGCCGATGACGGTGATGGCCTGGCCAACGACGTTCCCAAAGAAATCCGGACTCATGACGCCGCTAGCCCAAAATTCAAACCAAACAGTGACTTTTTCGAGATGCATTAGACCCTCTTGGATCTCATGTGGATTGGCTTCAACAATATGAAGGCTATCAACTGTCAAGGTTCGAAAGTTCCTATTGGAAGACCCCATATTTACCTTTTGTATAACCAATACGAACTACGAAGGGGTTTTCCCTGTAGATTCGAGCCCTAACCAGGTCAAGCAAGATGTTTGACGTCTTAAGAAAAAAATCACTAAATAAGTATGAAAAGTTTTGAAAACGTTTGCTAACTACAGTGTCCGAATGGTAAGGTGATATGTATTTGAATTTAAATTCCGTGCCCAAATGGATTAGTAATATCTTTGGCAGTCGTGCCAAGTCTGCGATTGGTACCGAAAACACTGAATTTTTTGAAAAAAACTCGTTGTGTGAAAAAATGCTTTCTGAGTATCAAGACCGGAACTGTGGCGAGACTACTCTTGGTTTTTGCACCACGATAGTGCACCGTCTCACGCGGCATTGATTCTTCGTGACCATTTCGCTAAAACCTCGACTCACACCGTTTCGGAACCATCGTATTCACCTCAGCTGGTACCATGCGACTTCTGGCAACTCAGCAAATTCAAAATAATGCTTCGGTTGTACCGTTTTGAGTCGATAGAGGAGATGCAAGCCGCATAGAAGAGAGGACACAGTAGTATGAATTAGAATCGGCAGAGACTTGCCTTAATCTTAGCAATGTGTTTCTTAAAAGTTATTTACAAACCAGATGTCCTGGCTGGGAGTATGCACTAGGTCATCTGTAAGATATGGTCAGAGGAATTCATGCCCGATAAATGGAATCTAAATATCGTTTGCCCGATCCACAAGAAAGGAGACCCCTTTGTCTGTGCCAATTATAAAGGTATGAGTTTTCTGAACATCGCTTATAAGATCTTCTCTGCTCACTATTTGAAGGCCTGAAACCGTTTGTTAATAAACTGATTGGTTCATATCACTGTGGTTTCAGGCCGGGGAAGTCCACTATCTATCAAGTACTCAAAACGCGGCGGATTCTGGAAAAAACCAACGAGTTTCAGATCGACATCCAGCATATATTTGTCGACTTTAAGGCCTCATACGATAGTGTACATAGAGACGAACTATACAGCGTCATGTGTAGTATTGACATCCCTGCCAAGCTCGCCAGTTTGTGCAGGATGACATTGGAGAGCTCTCGCTCCTCCATCAGGGTCGGAAGCGACTTGACCGCGACCTTGTTAAAAACAAAAATGTTAAAAAAGCTTTTAAACAGGGCCACACGCAATCGTGTGACCTTTTCATCATCGTCAAAGGATCGTTCGTTTAAAGTCCGTACAACTACTCGTATATGCCGATGACATTAACATAATTGGACGAACTCAGCAAGATGTCACTGAACCCTTTACGAGCAACTAGCGGTAAAAGACGGCAAGACGAAATATATGCTGTCGTCAAAAAAGGATACGAACCACCGGCGTCTTGGCTAGGGCGCACATATTGGCCGGTAAAGTTCGAGATGTTCAAGGACTTCATCTACCTAGGCTCCGCAGTGACATGCAGCAATGACATCAGTGCCGAAATCAAATGCAGAATAATTCTTGCCAACCGCTGTTTGAGCTCGGGGGGCTATTGAGAAGCAAAGCCCTCTCTCGGAAAACCAAGGTGACCATATACAATACCCGTGTCATCCCGGTGCTGCTTTATGGCGCAGAAACATGGATTTTATCGAAAGCGGATGAGGAGACTCTTGGTTGTTTTGAGAATTGTGCGGGTTCTACAGCGTCATGAACGTAGCCGCCGTCTGCGGATCCAAAGCCTAAGATGGCTAGGTCATGTAGAGCGCATAGAAACAGCTCCGGCCCGGAGGGTATTTAAATCCAACCCTGAGGGACGACGCGTTCGAGGACGGTTAAATTTAAAGTGGCGCACGCAAGTAGAAGAGCTCCACCAACTAGGCGTGCGGCACTGGAGACTGCCGTTGGAAGACCGCGCCAGTTGGAGAGGGATTTCTTTAAAGGAGGCCCAGATTCGTCATGAAATGTAGCGCCGAAGAAGAAGAAGATTTGAAATATTTTCTAATCACTCCCCGTTGACATGTGCCTTTTATACTGGTGCAGAGTCTATTTGGAGTATCCAATCTATTTCCGAAATGTCATACTACTCAAAGCTTCATTGCAGTCACCTTGACGTCACTATTCCAAAACGTAAACGAATAAGATCCATAGACTGTCACTCTCGCCCAAACGGTGTCACTTGTGCTCTGGTGGCCAATTGAAAGTTCAGATTCTCTTATATTATGACTTTTCGGTCACGTAAACACGATCGTTTTGCTCGTCCACGAAATGCCCGACTTCGACTTTTTTTTCACGAGAGAACATGAATCCTGCCACTCCAATAAGGATTTTGTTAAATTCAATCCTTCACTTGTCGAACAGTGCACGCTGTAACTTTTTTTTTCCATCCCTGATCATAGCTTTTTATGTCATTGATAGTGAGTTATAGACATCGAGGTGTAGGAAGAATCTAACGTCACCTACTTGTGACTTTCCACTCAATAGTAGTGCAATCCATTGCACTATTGCCGAGATTCAAATACCAATTTATTAGTTCAGTTTTGCCAACTGGAAGTTCCGTCCTCCCGAAATGGTTTGCGTTCCAATTTGACACGCTTGTGACGCTGTGCATACAAGCACCCTCTTGTTAAATAAACTGGATTTTTGTCAACTGACTGACCACTTCAATCTTAACCTTTTTACCCCCTATACACAACATCCCCTGTTTCGGACTACCAAAAATTAAGAAATTTGAAGAAAACAAGAATTGGGATGATCTTGATACGACCAAACTGTGAAACAGCATCTGAGGACCTTTATATTTCTAGCAAGGAGATCATACGGATTTTGACCTTTCAGGACGTTGTTGTATTTTATTTGTTTCCATGTTACCCTTTACTCTTTACAGACAATTAGAAATTTTATCTAGCGGAAAAATCCGAAATAAAAAAGCAGTGTCCCTCGTCTGGCAATTTAATTCTTAAAGTACGGCCACGCCACTAGCATGGAAATAGCAGATTAGCTGCATCCTGGAATCAAGTTGGCTGCTATGAAACAGCCATTTTATAACAGAGCGAAAGCGCCCCGGGTTCTTGTCATCCACATTTTTATCAAAATACAGATACTGATCTAGCCTGCTACCAAGGTATCTGACTACACTTCTTTTTGTCTGTTGGCGCCCATCCGGTCCAAGGATTGAGAATACTCGTCAGCGTTTCCTAGTGTTTCTAGAGGCCCTAGACAGAGGCAATTGAATAATATTGTTGCGCATACGAACCGACGGTTGTGTTCGAATTTCGCTGTCAAAGTTTGGAATGCTCTGAGGCAGCCAAAAAAGAAATGATGATAACTTTCAGCGGCATACTGCTGAATGTCAATACCAGAGCACGGAGCATTCCAGAGAGTTCTGACGTAAAGAAGGGGAACTCTGACGATGAACATTCGAGAGATTGGACCGAGGGCTATATAAGCGGCAACACTCGCCTCGGGGACATTCAGTATTCAGTATCAGTATCCAATGATAAGTCGGTAATCCAGTGTGAAAATAATCAAGCCATCTAATGAGTTAGTGGACACTTGTAGAGACAGAAGGTTGTAATAAGGTGAAGCGCCCAGATAATTGATCTGAGGTGGATTGTAGTTTATCGCAATTCAGTGCTCGGACCCTATTCTGGACTATTAATCTTCGTAACAATATAGTCTCTGGATTCTGGAAGTTGATTTTCAACTTCCACTTATCACAGTACCGCTGCAGTAAGATAAAAATGAAATCGATCGTTGAACCTGACCTGTACGCGATTACGTGGTCTGCGTACACTATTGATCGGCGAAGGAAAACTATTAGATACTGAAAAGGATCGGCGAATTCACTGTGCCCTATTGCATACCATTTTTAATATCAAACGTTTGAGTAAAAGTCACTGCAATAGTTTTCTTATGCTCAACTGTTTAACTTGTAGTAGAGTCCTTCTAAGCATACGGTCTCCAAGACTTTTACCAAGTCGATCAGGCAGGCAGCCGTGCATTGGTTTTTGCATTTATTCTGTTGGATATCCGAGACGAGTTTGAACGCGGCGTGTATGGTATCATACAATGCCCTTAAATCGAATTGGTTATCCGGAATTTTGTCCTCATCCCTTTTAGAACTCTGCCTAAACCACTGGATCACATTCCCGAAGACATTGCTGATACCCGGAAGGAGACTTATCGAGGGGAGATTTGCCGGGTTAGAGGTGCCTTTGCCCCTCTTAGGGATTAGTTGGACTACTGCCATTTTCCAATGCACCGAATAATGTGCTTTATTTAATTCATTGTTAAGCAGGATGGCGTGTCTCCCTATAGCCATTGGTCAAAGGTGTCTGAGCATAGCACTGGATGTTCCATCAGTATCCGCAGCTTTTTTGTTTTTAAATGAAATGGGTTAATTCCTACATAGGTAACGGCATTGTTTGTCATCAAATCGTCACTGAACCTGGTGAAACCAAGGTTCTCGGAGCGCCAATATTCGATATCGTTTCGAAGGTAGAAGTGATGAAGCAGGGCTCTGTTCTCCAGGTCGTGGTTCGGGCGAATGATTTTATTCACCTTGTACACTGCTTGCAATATAACTCCTAGAGTCGCCCCTTTTTCCTGAGGATCCTCGATCACAACACTGCAAATGGTAAGTGTGTTGCTGTAACACACCAAAGTGCGTTTTTTCATTGTAGTCATTTTAAAAGTGAAAATACTCCAAAGGGAGATTTCCCAACTACATATGTACATACATACATATATGCGAACTTGCCAGAAAGAAAATTGCGACCCAGAGCCATGGTGTAATGGTTAACACACTGGACTCTCAACCCAGTGGTCCCGTGTTCAAATCTTAAGGTCCCTGCGACAACTTTTCGTAACGAATAAAAAAACTTTTGTCGCTTCGAGCCCGAAACATTGTTCTTTATTTTTTGTTTAATTGAATTGATTGTTTCTTTTTGTTGTAAAGCAATATCATGATGATCATGCTATCCGGCTCGAAGGACCAGTGTAGAATGGGAATTGAGAGGTTGAGTGTCTTTGCTTGTTGGCGGCTGTGGACGTTCACATTTGAACTCGGATCACTGGGTTGAGAGTCTAGTCTGTTAACATGACCCCGACTCGCAAATAACTTTCTCGAATGGTTGCATATAGTTGGAAAAGTTCCCTTCTGTTTCCTTGGTTGATCGAAAGTGTGTTAATTATTAATAAGTGTGTCGCTGCAATATACTTAAGGTGTCATTAAAGTTTTTATTTATGACACGCAATAGAATGTGTCACAGTCTTAACACGAATAAGTGTCTCTATTTCAAAGACCAAAAGTGTTAAGTATGTATGTATGTTGGCGTTACAGTGTTAAGTGACATACTTAATTTTAAAGTGTGTCGAATGATACCCTTGCTGCGTGTTGTTTAACACACTAGCATTTGCAGTGTAGTAGCCGCTCCTTGTCTGACGTCTTCAAAAGAATCAGATCCTGAATGTCGTTCCGATTTTTTCTCCGAAATATTTTATTTACCTGCGGGAACATATTCGCGTTGTTGGATTTTCCAGCGCCAATTTTGTTGTTCCCAAGCATGGACGCTGATTTTTAATTTCCCAGTGGGAAGTTGATGGAGCCAATTACGCGAAATCCCAATTTTGACATATCTCCACTTTTCAAGGTCACCAGAATCCAAATCCAAGGTTTTTGTAGAGATATCTAAGTGCATATGTACGTATGTGCGCATGTGCGTTCGGAATTTTGGTCTCGATTATCTTGAGAACCAGCGCTGGTATTGACATGGGACTGATTCCATCCGCGTAATTACGTAGCTTAGAATTGACGAAGTTTTCAGCAATATCGGTCCAGTCGTGTTTTGTTAGAAATTAAATACATAACTCAAATAACAAAAAAAAAAAAAAAATGGGTACTGACCGCGCCCGACGCTGGTTAATTGTGGTGATCGGACGAGAGCCATTACATACGAGATTGCTCGGATAGTGTTGGGCTACATGGAGCGACAGCAAAATGGTGGCTAGATGTCAACAACACGCTTTATTCCCAAGCGGTTCTTCATCTGAGTACTGACCGCGCCCGATGCTGGTTGATTGCGGTGATCGGACGAGAACCATACATTACTCATTATTCATCTAAGGACCCTAGCGCTGCTAACAAATAGAGCTGATGATCTTGAAACACCTGAATAGATCTTCACAGAAAAAAACGGACATCATAATCGGTCCATTCGTTCAGGAGCTACGATGCCACCGACAGACACACAGACACCTAAAATTTATAATAGCCCTCTTTTTGCGTCGGGGGTTAAAAATAAAAAAATGTGAAATGAAATGGGTGTTAGTCGTGTGGTCCTTGCGGATTGCACCTAGACCGCACTATTTATGATGAAATGCTCGCAATTGTACCAAATTCATAGCAGAGCATTCAGGCAACCAAACTTCTTCTTCCTTAGTGGCGTTACAGCCCATGCATGACCAGAATCAAGCTACTCTCAATCACCCATGTTGTACGTGATTTTTTTTTTTCACACAGGTGAAAGGGACCCTCAGTTTAATGCCGATTCCGAACGGTGTGTAAATCGAGAAGCTTTTTTCACAGCAAGTATAGTACGGGGGTTTTTGCGAGTGCCCCCCAGGTGAAATGCCGCGAAATAAACATTCGATGGCGTTGGTGTTATCGAGGTCTGAACTCGCTCATCGTGCGTCAGAGTCCAACACACTAACCACTGTGCCACGGCAACCGAACTAGAATGTTTTATTTAATTACTAATTGCTGCATAGTGAAAACTTTCTCATCTGGGGAAAAGTAATCATTCAAATCGCCGGAAACGGGTTGCAGCTTCTACGCCTTCGATCTTTGGAACCGCATAGCTTTCTGAGAAACTCTGCGAGGTTTTGAACCTTTTGTATTAGGAAAGACTTGCCCATCAGTTTATTCCGTAAATAGCAATGTATGCTTGCGGCAAACACACCTAACTCGTTTGCGATTGTGTTTCCGCTGCGAAGTGGATATCTCCCTAATTGGCTTCTCACCTTCTTCACTTTCTCAGTTGATGTTGCTTTCGGTCGACGGACGTTCAGCGCCGTATTTTTTTTATTTTTTTTTATTTTCTGCCCCAGTTTTCTGATGTTATTTTATGGTCTGATAGACGAAGAAACGATTCATCAGGTTGGCAAAAGAAAAATAAATAAATTGTATAACAATAACAATTCGAATGGGTACACTCAGGCAGCCACAGTAAACTCAGTCTTTATTGCATAATGTTTAGATAACAGAAGGAAGGTTAGCTTGCCCCTGCCTGGTGAGAATGCGTCACTCAGAATGCAAAAAGATTAACAAAAAATCTTTTAATGAAAATCCCTTAAGCATGTTCCCATTCGACACACATCTAGCGTTCCTAAGCCGAAAGCGAACCCTCCTCCATTACGAAACAGAGCCTCATTAAAAACAATAAAATACCGGATAATCAACGATCTGTGACCGTAACAACAATCAAAATTATCTCAAAACTATGTAAATGGAAATTTTCAATTCAAATCATAAGTCATAAACCTAAAACCATAAAGGCAGGACGAAACAAAAAGCATAAAGCAAAGAGCAATTTTAAACTAACTTAAATCAATGAATAAGTCGCCAAATCAAATTTACAGCCCAAAACACATCCTCAAGCAGTTGAGTCGACAAGCCGCCGAACAAATAGCCCGACCAACAGGCAACAGCATCAGCAATCTTGATGAACCGAAGCCACAAACTACTTTGAGCACAATATGAAAAACCACCCATACAAGTCGTTCATCGTCTTCCAAGATACCATAACTAATTAGACGAGTGTGCCGGGCAAAACTTATTAGTTTTTGGTCTTCTGAAGCAGATAATAATAACGCCTACCACTTCGTATCTCGTACCCATTGCCATAGCCTAGCCTAGCCGTTTGGCTCGTATGAGAACATTTGAGTGCTCGTAAATAAGTGGCAAAGGTTGTGGTTAAGGGTTATCTTCCATCATCATCTATTACGCTGTCCCCACTTGAACAGTTACTATTATATCTAATATGTATGTAGATTCAGTTCGCTGCGGTTCGTTGAACAGATTATGATCTGGCCTACCAACAGACCTGCTGCTCCTCTATCTTGATTGCTAATGGCTGTCACTTAATAACTACATAGTTTAGGGAAAGTGAAAGCTTTTCACTCATTCGAACTAGAGTTCGAGTACATATGTACATATTAGATACTCGAATGTAGCTACATACAAATGTGATAGATATTAGCTCCAAGGCAAAGATGAAGGATAAGAACTTGTTTAAAAATCGATTTTCAAACCTGACTGCTTGGAATGAAGGATGATTCTCTCGACTGCAACTTAAATCTTGTCACATCTCTAAAACGAACGACTGAGCACTGACTTGAACAATAGAAATATCCTCGGCTGGAGGAGGTTGTCGTACATTTTCCACAGGAATTCTTTCAAGATATAATACATGAGATACCTTTAGATCGTACGAGCATAACAGGGGCTGCCAACATGTGCTCCTTGATGCGTTGCGGAATTTTTGCCTCTTCCGCTTCCTCTTGATTTTTTTTTTTTTTTTTTTCGTTTTTGTTATTTGAAATTCTTTTTCAATTTCCTCGTACGGCATGTGACAGTTTTCGGAATCCCACTCTTTATAAATATCTCTTTTATTTGATGGTATCGACTCGACGTTTATCCGCAACTCAACTAAATGACAATGATTATTTGGATGAACTGTAATATGTTTCTATTGCTTTTCGACGACGACGTGACGCTTGTGATGGGGGTTTGGGGAGCGGGCGGCTTTATTTCTCGAGAGAACTAAGTGGATTTGAGGAAGGTAGAGAGGAGTTGCGACATTTGGTAGAATAAATCAAATTGTTAGATGAATGAACGATTAACATTTGACTTTTGTCAGCAGTTTCTTTATTCCTGGTCGGATGCTTCACCAGATTCTCTGTGAGGGAGGATGTCTTCACGCAGTTTTTCCTTTTTTTTTTGGGGTGTTTTCGGGTGACTAAGGCTTTTAAAGTAATGATGTTTACTCGTGATGAAATCGAGAGAAATGTAAATTTGGAATACCGAGGATATTGCGATCCCATTTTGGGTCTTTGATCAAATTTGTATTAGCTTGGGTGATTTGCTAGATTTATCAGAAGCTTACATAAAATTAGACTAATAACGTCCTCGTCCATCATTTAATATTCATTTATTTAAGCGAGTCTGAAACGTCGAGGATAATAGTAACCATCGTCGGTGTTATTACCAGTTTATGTCATTCGGACCTTTATACAAATGTCTACAATCAAGATAGGTTTCATATTGGGATAAAAGTTTGAAAACCCAATCAAATAAGTGGAAGTAATGAAAGGAATCGGCATAGTTAAAACAAAGAAGTTTGATTAGAGTGGTATTCGAAACATGGTCACTACACAATTAACAATACAATCTTTGCTTTGAGGTCACCCCTTTCAAAGATACTACCTCGCTGCAGAGATGTTTATCTTCGATTAGACATAGCAATGGATTTACAGGCGTTAGAGAATGTTAATCATTTACATGCAAGCCGCCTACCAAAGCCAATATACATTTCGAGCAAGTACGGGGTTATCGCCACCTACGAAGCATTTAATATCAAAATTTATCTGACAATTTTGCTATCATCAGCTTAAAGGTACATATTGATTTGATTTAGTAAGGATTTCACTGTAGATCCACAAAAAAAAAAAGCTATCCAAGGGTGAATAGTTGTGTATGTGCACACCTTCATACTGACCTAACCTGAATGTAAAGGGCGTTTTTTTTTAGAAGTAAACAATTTCAATATGAAAAAATGTGGCATAGGTGCGACCCGCAAAGTCTACACGACTAACTTCCCAGTGGAAAAAATGGAAACACCCATTTCATTTCATTTTTAGCCCCCGGTGCAAAAAGAGGCGTGTTTAAAGTTTGAGATGTCTGTGTGTCTGTCTGTTGCATCGTAAGCCCTGAACGAATGGACCGATTATGATACCTTTTTGTTTTTTTTTTTTTTTTTTTTTTTAAGCTAACGTGATCGAAATTTGTGAAGATCTGGTTAGGTGTTTCAAGGTCATTAGCCCTGTTTGTTAGCTGCGGTAGGATTCTTAGATGAATAATGGGTAATGCATCGGTTTTCGTCCGATCACCGCAATCAACCAGCGTCGGGTGCGGTCAGTACTTAGATGGGGAACCGCTCGGAAACGCCGCGTGTTGTTGGCATCAAGCCGCCTATTTGCTGTCGCTCCATGTAGCCCATGGTAAGGAAACGCACATTCATAAGCGCACATTAAACAATCTATTGCTCATAAACTGCTCACGTGCGTGTGCAATTTTGATTGCTGAAAGTTTCTAATTTAGACTTTATAGAAAATGAAGCCTTCTTAGAATAAAATTTTATGAGAACTATTAAGTCTTCTCCTCCACTCCCCATTTATGCAGGTCGGGCCGAAGACCGTACGCACAATTTTTCTCCCAAAACGACCAAGGGCCTCCTCATACGCTTTCGATGAGGTCCATGTCTCCGCGCCATAAAGCAGGACCGGGATGATAAGGGTCTTGTATATCGTCACCTTGGTTTTTCGAGAGAGGGCTTTGCTTCTCAATTGTATCCTGAGCACAAAGAAACAGCAGTTGGCAAGAGTTATTCTGCGTTTGATGTCGGCACTGATGTCTCATTGCTGCATGTCACTGGGCGGCCTAGGTAGATGAAGTCCTAGACTGCCTTGAAATTGTACTTGCGCCCTGACCATGACGCCGTCGTGTCGACGACAGCATATATTTCGTTTTGTTTCGTTTCGGCATATACTAGTGACTTCAAAAAAAGAAGGACGTCTAAATGTGTGAGAATAGAGGACCAGTTCACAGGTTCACTAGGCGAAATTATGCGCTCAGCAAATGTTTCCCGCAATAAATTGATGGTATCGCGCGCCGTGTGGCATGTTGCGCCATCTTGTTGATACCAAAGCACTGTCTCGTCAATGCTATTTAACTAAGGAACGAAGAAGTCAAAAATCATGTTTCTGTAACGCTTCCCATTGACGGTAAAATTCTAGCCGGCATCGTCCTTAATGAAATACGGGCGGATGATTCCACCAGCTCATAAAGCCCATTGAGCCAAGCTTGGCTCTGGTCTTCCATAGGCTGTAATGGCATTAAAGATAAAGAAGGGCGTCTCGACAAAGACTTTCGGGGTTTTCTTCGCTTCGAATTCGGCAATTTTGTTGGCTTACATATCTATTTAACCAAAAATGGGCCTCAACGGAGGATAAAATTTCGCGTTGAAAATGAGGATTAAGCTAAATCATGTTTTCGGCCCATTTACCGAACCTACGGCGCGTATAATGTTCACGCGGTTTCAACTCTTGCAGAAGCCTCCAATTGCTGTTTACGATAGCGAATCCACACACTAGCTCAGATGACGATTATGTCGACGGCAAAATGGACGTAGCGCATGATAAGTTTGGCGAACCGAACCATGGTTTTCAGAATAAGTTTTCACGATTTGCACGCGTTTTTCTGCCGTAAATACATAAACGTAAAATGGCAAAATATACTAACTACAAATCAGCTTTCAACTGTCGACTTGACAACCTGTGGAAACAGTGCTGCGAGTTTGAAAATCGAACCCGTACAAAAAACACCCTTTACGAATAAACTTCAGTTGCTTTAAAACTAAGCCAATCACTGGTCAGATTGACAACATTCCCATTGCTATTTGTCTTTAATACAGACAGTTGGAAACTTTAAAAGAACCTCGAAAAGTACATACATACATACTGATAAGGGTGGTAGCTTAAGGCTCCAGGCATGTGTGACTTCTGGTCATGGCGTAATTTCTTTTCTGCAACTTCTGACAGTTGTTTGTCAATCGTTTGTAGTCTCATACCACTCGTAACTAGTGCCCAGCAGTTATAAGGGAATCCCCCTACCATGAATGTTTTGTCATCAATCGATATGGGTTCGATATGTTCAACCTGGCAATAAAGGCGCTGACAAGTTGCCGACAGTACTTTCCGATATTCCTGGAAGCTATAGCTTTTAAAAGATCTAACTATCCGGTAAGTTCACCATTCTCTTACTATAATCGGGAGACCTGGCATTATCCTGTCCACTTTCCCACAGGGCTTCTTCTTTACACTGTTGTAGTAGTGCAGGGTAAAACTTTTTTGAATCTCGAAGTTTAAGTGTCATTTCAGTCCATTTCAGTTTGGTTGAAGGTCGTTAACTTGCCCTTGAAAGTTATAGTGACTGTACATTCCAACGTTCGTCAACTTTTTCTTGCCTTCGATACCTCGGAAACAAGTAGGGGTATCGAGTTTGGACTAATTTTACTCGACGTGTAATTGACTGCAAACAACTGGTTAGCCATCGAGCCTTACTCGGCGATATTTTCTTATCATAAAAAAAACCTGCAGCAGATGGATGTAAAACTATTTTCATAAGAATGTCTCAAGAACAGATAACGATATTGGCTCGAAATCAAATTCTTTCAACGTATGGCGTAATAGTTTTGGAAAACAATCGACTGGCTGCTACTTTTCCTCTTCGAGGGGTCTTAGGCTTACTGATGTTCAGTTCCTAAGAGCACCCACTGGGAAGTTGGCAGTGGGAACAGACCTGTGGCACTCACCCTATTTTATTTGTTTCTTTGAAATTCACTTTGAGAGTGATTTATTTTTGGGGGAAACTTTGATGTGGCCATGTGGTTAAGCTGACCAATGACCTATTTCACCGAATTTTTTTTTCTTTGCGTAGCACGCCTCAACGACACTGAAGTCATGTCAAGGGGCACGAAGTGGAGCAAAAGGTTGATTGATTCCTTTTTCATTGAAACCGAATTTTACTTTTTTGGCTGCTACTAAAACCTACTGATATTCCACGTAATTCTTCTTATAACTACCTTATAGCGAACTAAAATGCTCCTATATGATCACTTTCATATAAACAGTATCTACACCTACCTTATGTTCTTCGACTCGTACTCTTATATTTTAATTTCGATATTTTAATGAAAATTTCTTATACCTTAGCCTGTTCCAACCAACACGGCAACTGTGTTCGGCGGGCTTGAAGAGGCTGTAAGATGAATTTATGCCACTGATATAGCCCCTTCCAGGCACGAAAAGTGTTGATGCTCCCGCACAACGCCTCTGTGTTTCGATACGAAACCTTTTTGATTAACCTTTGACCAAAGATAAGTCTACGTTTCACAGAATTTTGGACTAGGTAGAAGATTAGTGGGAGTGCCAATCCGGTGAACCAAATAAAGGAAAGCTTCTGGAGCAAAGCCATTAAGGTGCATTCTTCCTTGGTACATTTTGTTGGGGGAGTAAGTCCCAGAGATCAAGTTACTAACCATTATCATTAGCTTTGTCAAGTGACCTCAAATCAGTTTTATCAGGAAGTTGTCTATTCGAAAAATCCTTGCCCTGTTATATAGGATCTGGAATAGAAATTTGTGTATTCGGATTCGGTTGATTTGTGTAATCCAAAGAATTTTTCCAAATTCTTTCCAATAAGCTGGTACTTCCATAAGGCAATGTAGTGGATTGCCTTCACTCTGAGGTCAAGTTGACTGCAACGAAATAGTAATTTTTTCGGCGTGAGCGTCGGTCATTGTCAAGAGCTTACTTACTTACTTACTTATCAGGCCTGCGATCCATGGAGGATCTGAGCCTGAGCTATAGCTGCCTTCCATCCTTGACGGTCCCGGGCACGCTGCTTCCAGTTGTCAAGACCAAGATGTCTTACATCCGCGATTACTTGGTCTTTATACCGGAGGTTCGGTCTTCCTCTTCTTCTCGAACCAGGAGGCTCGGAGTCGAAGACCCTCTTAGCTGGAGCGTTGATGTCCATGCGCTCGATGTGGCCGAGCCAGTGTAGTCGACGGGTCCTTGCTTTCCGGACTACATCCACATCTTGGTACAGCTCGTAGAGTTCGCGGTTGTGTCTTCTTCTCCATTCACCTTCCTCACAGACAGGACCAAATATCCGGCGCAGAATTTTTCTTTCGAAAGAACCCAAAATCAGCTCCGCTGTCCTGCTTATCGTCCAGCTTTCGGCTCCGTACAGCAAGACTGGCAGAATGAGCGTTTTGTAAAGCATGACTTTGGTCTTTCGAGTGAGGAGTTTTGACCCCAGTTGTTTGGACAAGCCGAAGTAGCAGCGGTTGCCAAGGGCGATTCTACGCCGGATCTCCACTGTGGTGTCATTTGTGGAATTTACGTTTGCCCCGAGGTAGACAAACTCCTTAACTACCTCGAAATTGTAGCTGTCAATTGTTATGTTTTGTCCCAGGTGGTGAGCGACGGATTGGTTTTTGCTTGACAGCATGTATTTCGTTTTGTCCTCATTGATCTTAAGGCCAATTCGTTTCGCCTGTTCTTCAATCGCCGTGAATGCTTCCACAATGCCACGGCGAGAACACGCGATGATGTCGATATCATCCGCGTATCCTAGCAGCTGGATGGACTTGTAAAAGATAGTGCCTTCCCTGTTGACGCCTGCCCGTCGCACTATCTGCTCCAGCACCAGGTTGAAGAAGTCACATGACAGCGCATCTCCTTGCCGAAATCCGGTGCATGTTTCGAATGGTTCCGAGGTCCTAGAACCGAGTTGCACGGTGCATCGCGTGTTTTTTAGCGTGGCGCGACACAACTGGATCAGTTTTACCGGGATCCCGAATTCGGCCATCGCCCCAAACAGTGCTTCACGATGAATGCTGTCGTATGCGGCTTTGAAATCGATGAAAAGATGGTGTGTATCGATTTGAAACTCGTTGGTCTTTTCCAGGATTTGTCGAAGTGTGAAAATTTGGTCTATAGTTGATTTGCCGGGCCGGAAGCCGCACTGGTAGCTGCCGATTAGTGCGGTGCAAAATGGTTTTAGACGTTCACACAATACGCTGGACAGGATCTTGTATGCGACATTGAGCAGGGATATACCTCTATAGTTCTTACAAGAGGTAGGATCGCCTTTTTTGTGGATGGGGCATATAGAGCTGGTATTCCAGTCGTCGGGCATGCTCTCATCTTCCCAAATTCTGCAGATGATCTGGTGCATGCTCCCTACCAGAACATCGCCGCCAGCCTTGAAGAGCTCTGATGGCAAGCCATCTGAGCCTGCGGCCTTGTTGTTCTTCAGCTTCTGAATAGCTGTGCCGACTTCTTCTATGCTGGGTGGGAGGACTACTTCAGCGGCTGGAGTTGGGATTTCCTCAGTCCCTACCACTCTCTCTTGGTCATGCTCGTTAAGCAGCTGCTGGAAGTGCTGCTTAAATACATCCACTATTCCCTGCGGGTCGGTGACAAGATTACCCTCGCAGTTTCGAAGAGCCAGGGTGCCCTTTTTGAAGCCTCCTGCAAGGCCTTTGGCTTTCTTGTAAAAGGCTCGTATTTTATGTCTATCCCTAGACTCCTCGATATCCTTGAGCTGGGAGGCTGCGAAGATTCTTTTCTTTTGTCGCAGTAGTTTCTTCTCCTCCCTTCTTCTGGCTCGGTACTCTTCTCGCGCTGCCCTGGTTTTCCTCTGCAGCGCCTTTTGGTACGCCTCGTCGGTTGCTGCCTTTTTCTGCTCACACTCGCCATCATACCACGGGTTTCTTGTCGGGGGTGGTAGGTATCCTAAGGTGGTTTCGGCTACTTCCTGAATGGCTGAGCGGCAATGCAGCCACATATTATTGGCATTTGTGTTCGACGTAGGCATACCGTAGAGTCTTTCGCTCAGCTGCTCCCTGTAGACTCTGGCAACCTCCGGTGTGCTCAGGCGCCCAATGTCGAACCTCCTCCTGATGGGCTGGTGCAGCTTTCTGACATTGGACAGTCGAGCTCTGAATCTTGCTGCTACGAGGAAGTGGTCAGAGTCGACATTTGCCCCTCTGAATGTTCGCACATCCAGGATGTTTGACGCGTGCCTTGCGTCAATGAGCACATGGTCGATTTGGTTGGCGGTTCGACCGTCCGGAGATCGCCAGGTTGCTGTGTGGATTCGCTTGCGAGGGAATCTTGTGCTACTTATCACCGCATTACGAGCTGTCGCAAAGTCAGCGAGTCGGAAGCCGTTATCTGTTGTTGTATCGTGGAGGCTGTGCTTTCCGATCACTCCGCCAAGGGTGTTTTCCTTTCCGATTTTGGCGTTGAAGTCCCCGAGCACGATTTTTACATCGTACTCCGGACAAGCTCCGTAGGCGTTGTCCAGGAGGTCATAGAAGTCCTCCTTGATAGGGTCTTCAGCCTCGTCGGTAGGGGCGTGTGCACATATAAGGCTGATGTTATAAAATCTGCCTTTGATGCGGATCACAGCCAGGCGATCACTTATAGGTTTAAAGTCGATGACCTTCGACCTTAACCGCTTTCCCACGACGAATCCGCATCCCAGTAAGTGCAACCTTTTGTGACAGCTGTAATAAATGTCGCAATTTTTCTTCCTAATCATACCGTTTCCTATCCAGCGTATTTCCTGGACCGCAGTAATATCCGCCTTGTACTGCGTGAGGATTCCTTCTAGTTTATGAGCAGCTCCGGGAGTGTACAGGGTTCTGACATTCCAGGAGCATACTCGCAAATCGTGTTCCTTTTTCGTGCGTTGTCGTCGTCGAGTATCCGTCCGTATATCCGAGGCATCTTGCTCATTCATAACTTTGGGTTTTTTTACGTGGGCGGATTGTTAGCCCGCCGCACAACCGCCATTCTGGTCGGGGTTTTCTTCGCTGCATACGTTTGTTCACCTCCCAACGGTTGTTGAAGAGGCTATCCAGAGGGCGCCGCGAGGAGGCCGTATGTCAACTTGACCCGGGCATTTAAACAGGGATCGTTGCTGGCATCTCGCCAGGTTGAGAGCAATCAACAACTTTACCCTGTATGTCCGAGCCCATGCCCTCCCATTGTCAAGAGCGCTATCCTAAAATATGCATGCTGATCTAGCGAGACCCAAGATAACTTTCATCAACTTTCATCTGCCAATAGACACACATCTGGTCCAACGATTGAGAGAGAACCTTCAATAGTGTTTTTCTCGTGCCTCTAAACATCCTAGACAAAACGTCCTAAGCTCCCGAGATTTAAGCGAACGCCTCATAACAATCCGCATCAAAGCTAAATTTGGAAACATTAGCTTAATATGCGCTCACGCCCCAAAGGAAGAAAAGGACGAACGACTCAAAGAAGAATTCTACGATCTCCTAGACAGAACCTATGCCCAATGTCCCAGCTGCAACACAAAAATAGTTCTAGGAGATTTTAATGCAAAACTGGGCAAGGAGGACATATTTAAGTCGATCATGGGAAAGCATAGCCTCCATAACACCACATCCGACAACGGACTTAGGCTAATCGATTTCCTAACGGGGCGTAACCTCCTTGTAGCAAGCACGCGATTTCCCCATCTCAACATCCACAAGGGTACCTGGCGGTCTTTTGATCAATTGACCACCAACCAGATTGATCACATTGCGATCGACGCCAGACACTCCTCCTGTATTCTCGACGTACGAACCTTCCGAGGGGCCAACATCGACTCGGACCACTACCTTGTTGTAGCCAAGGTACGTATGAGGATATCAAGAATGCTAAGGAGTCGAGTAGGACTACGTAAGTTTGACGTCGGAAAGCTACAATCGCAAAAGACTGCCAGAATCTTTGCCGATCGTGTCTCCTCCAAGCTCTCTCAAAATCCGTCCACAGCAGCACAGCCAATAGAGCAGGAATGGGTGCATTGCCAGAGCGCCGTCAGAAACGCTGCCTCAGAGGTGCTGGGTTTCAAACCGCCACCACCTAGAAACCCCTGGTCCGATGAACAATACGAACAAGACCACGAGGCAAAGCAAGAGGCATATAAAGCCATGCTGCAACCACGGACGAGAGCTGCTCGCGAAATCTATGAGCAGAAGAGAAGAGAGGGACACACGCTTTTCAGAAGAAAGAAGAGAGAGCACGGAAAGCGTGAGATCGAGGAGATGGAGAGATGCTCTCACGGGAATGACGCCCGGAAGTTTTACAACAAAATGGAGAACTGATAGTAGAGTCACAGTCGATGCTGAGAATTTGGCCATACCTCTTCTGTGGTGGCGATGACAGACAACATACCGCTGTCAGACAGAACGATCCATTCGTAATGAACGACGATATAAGAGAATTCCGTCCACCCGACCTAGACGAAGTCAAAATAGCGATATCAAGACTTACGTCTAATAAAGCCGCGGGCGCAAGCGGCCTGTCTGCTGAGCTTTTTAAGGCGGCTAGAGATGAGCTGGTAGGGCATGCACCATCTCATTTGTAAGGTAAGCGTGCCCGCCGAATTGAATCTCAGCATTGTTTGCCCGGTCCATAAGAAAGGAGACTCCTATGACTGGGCAAACTATAGGGGGATAAGTCTCCTCAACATCGCATATACGATCTTCTCTGTCGTATTGTGTGAACGACTGAAACCATTTGTGGATAGCCTGGTCGAGTCTTATCAGTGTGCCTTCAGCCCAGGTAAATCCACAAATATTTACGCTACGGCCGATTTTGGAGAAGACCCAGGAATACCAAATCTACACACACCAACTTTTCATCGACTTCAAGGCTGCACATGACAGCGTATATAGAGATGAGCTATACAAAGTTCATGTCTAGTTTTAACATCCCTGCCAAACACGTCTGACTGAGCAGGATGGCAATGGAGAATTCTCACTGCTCCATTAACGTCGGTAACGAACAAACCGAGATCTTTGCTGTTGAAAAAGGATTTGAACAAGGTGACGCGCTGTCATGCAACTTTTTTAACATCGCGCTTGAAAATGTCGTGCAAGAGTCACTGGCCAACACAAGAGGTACGATTTATTTCAAGTCTACGCAATTGCTTGCGTACGCCGACGACTTTGACGTGATTGGACGGAGACAACGAGACGTCAATGAGGCTTTTGTAAGCATTGAGATAGAAGCGGCTAAGATGGGTCTTATGGTTAATGGGGGTGAAACCAAACATCCGCTTTCATCAAAAAGAGAAGGGCAACACCGATGGCGCCGTGGCGCAGTGGTTAGTGTGTTGGACTCTGGCGCACGATGAGCGAGTTCGGACCCCGATAACACCAACGCCATCGAATTTTTATTTCGCGACGTTCCTCCTCGGCGGGGTACTGGCAAAACCCCCCCGTAGTAAACTTGCCATGAAAAAACTTCACGACTCACGCCGTTCGGAATCGGCACTAAACTGTAGGTGCCCTTCGCCTGTGTGAAAAATAAATCACACACAACATGGGTGATTGAGAGAAGCTTGGCTCTGGTCCTTCATGGGCTGTAACGCCACCAAAGAAAAAGTAGAACACCGAGGTATTTGCCAAAACGTCACCATGGACAGATATAACTTTGAAGTGGTCAAGGAATTCGTCTACCTTGGCTCACTGATGACCGGCGACAACAACACCAGCGCTGAGATAAAACGTCGAATCTCTCTTGCCAACCGCTGTTTTTTTGGGCTCAAGAGGATATTGAGAATTAGAGCCCTCTCTCGGAAAACCAAGGTGACACTATATAAGACCATGATCAACCCAGTCCTCCTTTACGGCGCAGAGGCTTGGACCCTAATAAAAGCGGATGAAGATGCCCTTGGTTGTTTCGAGAGAAAAATTCTGCGCTTTATCTGTGGTCCCGTTTGTTCAAACGGAGTATGGAGGGAAGATTTAATGAAGAACTGTACGGGTTGTACAGCGACATCGGCCTGGTACGACGTCTACGGATACAGCGTCTAAGGTGGCTAGGCCAAGTAGAGCGCATGGAAAATACAGCTCCGAGTCTTCGAATCCACCCCGGCTGATACTCGGATGATATTGGCCTTAAGTGCTTGAATCGTTTCCGGATTTTTGGCATGACATCGGTCCTTCACGGTTCTCCGCAAAACAAGTCCAAAGGGTCAAATCGCAGTTCCGAGGCGGCCAATTGTCATCGCCAAGACGGTTGATAACACGATTTGGGAAAAGAACGATTGTGGCGTGGGCTATGTGGTATGACGCGCTGCATGAACATGCATGAACCGGAGGTCGTCCAAGCCCATGTCTTCAATTTCAGTAAAAAAAAGTCGGTAAACATGACTCTGTAACGCCCACCGTTGACCAACACCTTGTTCCCAGCCTTATTTTCGAAGAAAAATGGTCCTATGATGCCATCACTCAGAATACGCACTAAATTGTCACTCTCTGTGGATGCATTGGCTTTTCGACAACGTGCGGGTCTTCCAAGCCCCAGATGCGGCAATTTTGTTTGTTAACGTGGCCGCCAAAGTGAAAATGCGCCTCGTCGGAAAATATGATTTTTCACCCAAAATCGTTTTCAAATTCAAGAGCTGCTCTAAGGCCGAAACTACGAAGCGATAACGAAGCGGATGGTCGCGCGGACCTTGTAAGCGAATAATCCAAGATCTTTGTGCAGAATTCTCCTCAGGCTAGTGCGTGAAATGTCGAGCGGTTGAGATCGATGGCGAGTTGATGTTCGTGAATTGAGTCTCACACTCTCGGCCACAACACCCACATTCCCATCTGTGCGCATCGTAAGACGAGGGGAACCATGATACCAGTCTTAAGAACTTTTTGCACAAACTTGCGTACAGCAGTCGCGGTGGGTGCTTCAATTCGGGCAAAACTTCTTTTCATAAAACGCACTGTTTGGGCTACACAGCACTCAATTTGGAAATAAGTTTTCAATATTTCCCAACGTTGTTCAAACATAACTCGTTCCTCGGAGTTATGATACTGACTTTCTGCCAAGTTTCGATCGGGAAACAGCTGCCAGTGTCAAAATAACCAATGATTTAAAAAAAGAACCACTAGATGACCCACTCTATACTTTCCCTAGTCTCTACTTTCTACGAGTGATGCGGTTTGTTTTCACGAACTCACGAACTTTGTTTTCCTTAGCTATGCGTATCTACAATACTTGGTTGCCGATATCTAAAAGATTGTGAAAAAAAATGCACTGCCATCTGACCATCACATTAAAATTTCTGTAATTTTTTCTATAGCGCGGCAGGAGGTGATTGTTACAAGAAAAACTCTAATTTGAATTAACGAACGAATTTTTTGAATTTCTTTGCCATTCTAAAGAGTAAAATCACATCTGAGGAATGTCTGGTACATGACAGAATATTCATGCATAGTAGCATGTACTCTCCTATACCTCCATAGATATGTACTTATATAACCGCAAGCCTTGTACTTGTTTCTCCATAAGCACAAATTGCTTGCCTTAATACGTACATGCATCTTATTACTAGCATAGTAGACCGCTTATACGTTCATACGAGTATCGCATGTACAGTGGGGCTTTTTGTACAATCGACTTTAGCGATAAGAATGAGTATCTCCTCTCCATATGCGCACACGTCCATAAAATAAACCCAAAAAAAGTGGTTGAAACTCATCTATAAGATACCAACTCATAATGAAATTAGTTGCAAGTAATTTATGGAACAGCGATAGTGAGAAAAAAATTGAATTAAATACAACAAAAAACGCATCCATGCATTCAATGAATACAATAAACATTTCATCCGCATCGTGTCACAAGTTTGCATGAACACGTTGGACTATGAGTATGAGTATGCATGTGCAGGGAGCATGGACAGACACATGGATACATGCGGTTGTTTAACTTGCAAAGATATACATCTTTGAGCCCATACGAGTACACTGCAGCAGATACATAGGCCCTTTTTGGTGTGGTACATGAACAGATGACAGTGCAGTAGCGAGCTTGCATCTGCCTTGTGCACCATGCATTTATCTCGTGAAAGTATAATTAACAACCGAATCGAGATACTGCTGATAGGTGTTTTATTAGATCCATTAGTCTCGCAATGAGATTGATTTATGTGGCTTTTAAAGGGATACAGATGTCTAGTACTTGTCGTTTTGAGGAAGGAGGTGATTTTCAAGGTAGTTACCTCCGGCTTTGAGTTAATTTACTTGATAATTAGTGGTAATTAGCTTTAACTAAATAGCTTCCGTTGTAGTTAAAATCTCGTTACATGAAAGTGAGGATTCACAGTGGCAAGTGATTTCATGAATATTACAGAAATAGGTGAGAGGCTGGATGAAGCCAAGCTTAATAAGCAGTAAAGCTGACCAGGCTGACAAGGGTACCTGGAATTCCTCTTACTACTTGAAGCGAAGAGATGGAGAGTAGATTCACATTTGTGACCCACAAAACGAAGGCTGAAGGCCGCAAGAAGGTGGAGTATGCGAGCTTCTTAGCCAGAGATCAGACGATTAGGTCTAAGGATTCAATGAAGTGCCTAGGGGTTATGCTGGACAAGAGGCTCTCCTTTATGGAACATATAAGGTACGCCAGCCAGAAGGCATTACTTACACAAGAAGCACTCTCACGAATGCTACCGAGTGTAGCGTGCCCGGATATGTGCGGAGAGTCCTACTCTCATGAGTGGTAACTTCAGTTCTATTGTACGCTACCACAATTGGGCAGAAAGATGACTGAAACGGATCATGACGCCAGTCTATAGACTCTGTGCAATAAAGACAATCAGCGGATTCAGGACCATCTCAGATGACACAGCGTTCGTCATAGCAGGAATGCTACCCATCAACATCGTGGCAGACGAGTCCAAAAGGGTATATTGCAGGCAAGCGTCTGACCGGCAACAAGCCAAGTGTATAAGAGTAGAAGAACGGGCAACATTCCTAGCAATGTGGCAATCAAGATAGGACGCCTCCACAAATGGGAGGTGGACGCATGGGCTCATACTTGTTATCGAGGCGTGGACATCAAGGACGGCAGGAGACTGTAATTATCATATTTCGCAGTTTCGCATGTGGACATGATGGGTCGCCACTGTGTCCATAATGTCCAAACTCTGAAGAGGACGCAGAGCATGCAGTTTTTGTTTGTAGTCGCTTTGTGCTAGATAGACATAGGGTGAACATACCAAGCCTCAAAAACCTGGTCCCTTACATGATGGACTAGGTAGATATCTGAAATGAGCTGAAAAAGATTCCGCTCTCAGACAGAATGACCCATTGACAATGGACGATTATAGCAGAGAATTCCGTCTCCCTGAACTAGATGAAGTTAGGAATGCTTTTTCTAAGCTTAAATCCAACAAAGCTGCTGCAGTAGACGCTTTACCTGCCGAGCTCTTTAAGGCAGCTCGAGGTGACCTCATCTGTAAGATGTGGTCAGAGGAATGCATACTCGCTAAATGGAATCTTAGTATCGTTTGCCCGATCCACAAGAAAGGAGACTCCTTTGTTTGCGCCAATTACAGAGGTATAAGTCTCCTGAATATCGCTTATAAGATCTTCTCTGCTTCACTGTGTGACTCTGAAACCGTTCGTTAATATAAACTGATTGGTCAATATCTGTGTGGTTTCAGGCCCAGGAAGTCCACTATCGATCAAATACTCACACCGCAACGGATTTTGAAAAAAAAAACAATGAGTCCCAGATCGGCACCCATCATCTGTTTGTCGACTTTAAGGCCGCATACGATAGCGTTTTTAAAGCTCGCTGCTAGGATTTTGGATTTTTTGCTTGTTTATTCAATACACACACTTTCTTATTCCACCTCAGGTCAATCATCAGCTTTATAACACTTAACACTTTATTGCTTACACACCCCTTTTTTTTGTATACTTTGTATCTACAACTGTCGGATAAATGTCCACAAGATGACGTGATTACTTTCACACTGATCACTGAGTCACTGATACTGAATGAATACTGAATCACTGAATACTGAATGCCCCCGAGGGCGAGTGTTCCCGCTTGGTCCAATCTCTTAAATGTTCGCCATCAGACGTTCCCCTTCAGAAGTTTCTAGAATACTCCGACATTGCCAGAAAGTGGCAGTATGCCGCTGAAAGTTGCCATCATTTCCTTTTTAGCTGCATCAGGGTATTCCAAACTTTAACAGCGAAATTCGAACACAACCGTCGGTTCGTGTCTGCAACAATATCTTCAGGATGCTATTTCAAAGAATTGTACGCGGTCTACATTACAATCACGCTTAATCACAAACTATGGTGCCAACAAATTTAATTCGCCCAATTATTCAAACAGATACATACTTTGTATCTGTGTTGGTCTCCATTTTGATATATACATACATATATCCATCAAATTTCTTTATATGTATATCTTTTTTATTAAATTGTTCATTCATTTTTTTATTTATTTATTTCTTGTTTGTTATTTAATTTACTTATTTGTTTTATCTAATAGTTTGTCAATACTACACCATTATTCATTTTATTCATTCATTCATTTTATTCGTATTCTCGACATTAAACATTTGCAAAGTGTATGATCAACAATATTGTAGATAATAATTGCAGGAGAATAGTAGTGGACCTTTGTAATTTGTAACTTGTAGTTACTGAAATTTAATATACCATCTACTTCCCATACTTATCAATTTGTTACTTACTTACTTACTTATCAGGCCAGCGATCCATGGAGGATCTGAGCCTGAGCTATAGCTGCCTTCCATCCTTGACGGTCCCGGGCACGCTGCTTCCAGTTGTCAAGACCAAGATGTCTTACATCCGCGATTACTTGGTCTTTATACCGGAGGTTCGGTCTTCCTCTTCTTCTCGAACCAGGAGGCTCGGAGTCGAACACCCTCTTAGCTGGAGCGTTGATGTCCATGCGCTCGATGTGGCCGAGCCAGTGTAGTCGACGGATCGGACGGATCCTTGCCTTCCGGACTACATCCACATCTTGGTACAGTTCGTAGAGTTCGCGGTTGTGTCTTCTTCTCCATTCACCTTCCTCACAGACAGGACCAAATATCCGGCGCAGAATTTTTCTTTCGAAAGAACCCAAAATCAGCTCCGCTGTCCTGCTTATCGTCCAGCTTTCGGCTCCGTACAGCAAGACTGGCAGAATGAGCATTTTGTAAAGCATGACTTTGGTCTTTCGAGTGAGGAGTTTTGACCCCAGTTGTTTGGACAAGCCGAAGTAGCAACGGTTGCCAAGGGCGATTCTATGCCGGATCTCCACTGTGGTGTCATTTGTGGAATTTACGTTTGCTCCGAGGTAGACAAACTCCTTAACTACCTCGAAATTGTAGCTGTCAATTGTTATATTTTGTCCCAGGTGGTGAGCGACGGATTGGTTTTTGCTTGACAGCATGTATTTCGTTTTGACCTCATTGATCTTAAGACCAACTCGATTCGCTTGTTCTTCAATCGCCGTGCATGCTTCCACAATGCCACGGCGAGAACACGCGATGATGTCGATATCATCCGCGTATCTTAGCAGCTGGATGGACTTGTAAAAGATAGTGCCTTCCCTGTTGACGCCTGCCCGTCGCACTATCTGCTCCAGCACCAGGTTGAAGAAGTCACATGACAGCGCATCTCCTTGCCGAAATCCGGTGCATGTTTCGAATGGTTCCGAGGTCCTAGAACCCAGTTACACGGTGCATCGCGTGTTTCTTAGCATGGCGCGACACAACTGGATCAGTTTTACTGGGATCCCGAATTCGGCCATCGCCCCAAACAGTTCTTCACGATGAATGCTGTCGTATGCGGCTTTGAAATCGATGAAAAGATGGTGTGTATCGATTCGAAACTCGTTGGTCTTTTCCAGGATTTGTCGAAGTGTGAAAATTTGGTCTATAGTTGATTTGCCGGGCCGGAAGCCGTACTGGTAGCTGCCGATTAGTGCGGTGCAAAATGGTTTTAGACGTTCACACAATACACTGGACAGGATCTTGTATGCGACATTGAGCAAGGATATGCCTTTTTTGTGGATGGGGCATATAGAGTTGGTATTCCAGTCGTCGGGCATGCTTTCATCTTCCCAAATTCTGCAGATATCTGGTGCATGCAACAATTATGTCAATTTGTTACTTACACATAATTGGATTTACATACTTATTAATCAATTGAACTATTTATTTTTTTATTAATTTATTTATTTTTACATTTATCCATTTATTCACTTATTTTTTTATTACAAGATGATATATTACCATTGATGAAAATATCTCAGTAGGAAGCCATAGAAAACATATCGCACCTCTGTATTGTAAATTGTGTGGTGACAAACCATTGTACTCTTAAAAAATACATCATCTATCTATCTATCTAAGAACTCTTCCTTTCATGAATAGGTCCTAAAAATAAAGTGACATTTGAATTTAAACTGCGCGCGCAAGGGGATTTGTGGAAGTGTTTTTATTTTTAGGTTCGTAGGACTGTCATTTATATCCATGCCAAGTTTCACATTAAAATATTCATTATTCCGGGGAGATACGCTTCGTTTTTTGAGTTACTAAAAGAGATTTTTTCGATTTTCAAAATTAAATTAAATGAATTAAATTTAAATGTTGTTTGAGCAATGAATTTTCTGTTGCTGATTCGTTGAGGATGGTGCAAAAAGCCTTTGGTGACTCGGCTTCTTCGAAAAAAAATCTTACAAGTGGGAGCACGAGGTACAAGCAGGTCGAGAACGTTTCGAAAACGAAGAGCGTCCTGGACGACCATCAAGGTCGACCAACGGAGCTCACGCCGAAGAAATCAACGATTTGCAAACGGGCGATTAACAATTAGAGATCTTACTAGATAATGTTAGTATTTAAAAAGGATCAGTGAATACCATTTTAAAGGATGCTTTGGGCCTCATACCGAAAACACTGAACTTTTCAGAAAAACATCGCCGGGTTGAAGTGTGTGAAACAATGCTTCCTGAGTATCAAAACAAGATGAAACGTATTAGTTCCAGAGATGAAACTTGGACTAATGCTTACGACCCGGAGACAACCTATCAATCAAATGAATATCATTCTAAAAGTAAGACAAGACCAAAAAACCGCGCTTGCTTCTATTATCGTGGTGTTTTTTTTTTTCTTTCTTTATAATTCGCGCCGGGTCAAGAGTCATACTCTTATTATGTTTTTGTCACACAACCTGGGCGGAGCGCAGATGGTTCGGGTCGTAGATGTTCGTTCTACGGTGGTTGTCTTAGATAGGATTCGAGGGGAACTAGACTGAATTTTCACGTTGGTTGTAGTTCTCAGCAAATGTTCCATGCCATTATGGTGTTATATTAGAACTGCACACAGAAAGTATGAATTTGAAGTGACCATATGTATGCTGTGAGTGTTAAGCCTTCATCAGTATTTTGATCACTTCCCATTCACAACAACTGTGTTGCAAAATTTTTCCGTACTGTCAACAAAGAATATTGCTTGAGAGGTATGCTATTCGCCTAAGAAAGCTGGAATTTCAGCGAGACCACTTTTGGTTGCATTGATTCTTCGTCACCACCTCGTTCCACAGCCACCGTATTCACCTGGACATTTAAGAAACAGGACACCGTTTTGAGTCGGTAGAGGAAAATCAAGCCGCATGGAAGAGAGAGCTGAAAGCCATCCTGGAAATAGACTCTAACAACTGTTTCGAGGTTCGGAAAATCCATTGGCATGAGTACATTGTATCTGGTGGGGAATTACTTTGATGGCGATGAAATTGATTGAAAATGAATGCTATGCCACTCTGGACTCAGTAGTAAAGCAGCTTTAACTGGCCGTATTAAATGGCATCTCGCTTGGCATCGTGCATTTAATTTTTTCGTATTTTTTTTTATACTAGGCGCGCACTCAAGGTTGAACCTTATAATGTCGGTGACACAGTGCAAGCAGAAGGTAAAGAAGAAGATGCACGAAGGATACACCGCTGGTCTAAGACACATGTATATACCTACGTACAGCACCGACGAGCAGAGTCGTCGCCATAACCTATGGCCTTATGACAGCGTAGTTTGCTCCTCCAACAAGGAGCAAAACCCCTCGGCCCGCCATGCGCCAATTATGTTTAACCACGGTTAGTGTGACAATTGTTCAACACAAGACGCGCGAGGGACAGGAATTTGTGACGAATGTGAATAGCGCAGCTCTCGCGAGCTATTGGAGGCGGAACTTTGTTATTTTAATTTTTTATTATATTTTATTTATTTTTTATTATTATTTAATTTTTTTGTCCACAACTCACAGTCTCGATGTTTTTCTAATTTAATTAAAATGTTTGTTCTCCATATCGGCCACTTGCGTCCATGGTCGACGACTGCCCAAGCTCGCATCACATCTCGCATCCCACCTTGTATCGCATCTCGCATTGCATCTCGCTTCGTATCTCAGGTCGCATCGCCTTTCCGCATCACTGGATACCTAACCTAATAGTATGAAAAAGAATTTTTTTTTTTTAAATTACGAAAAAATTCCGTTAATTTGTCCACTGAGTTGAACACGTCAGCTTTTCATCGATTCCTCAGAATACTTTCGGAAATTTATTCTCACGGTTGCCCTTTTTTTCAAAAGACTGGAGATTGGACTTACTAATAGTGCCGCAAAGTGTTCGTCTGCGGTGGCTTTTCTCGCTTTTTAACAGGCTACAGATGCTACCCCTACGAGGCCTTTGTTAGTCTCTTGCCAATTACTTTCGCATACAATCACTTGTAATGCCGAGCGGAAGGTCTATAGTTCAAATTCGCTTCATAGCCAAGGAAAAGTATTTCCTATACGGACAAAAAGTATGCAACGCAGTTGTGGATGGAAAGTGACCAGGTGTACTGCTGCAGGCATAACACTCACAGTATATGGTCAACTGAAATTCATCCCCTGCGTATGCAATATTAAAAGTGCTCGAACGGGCTATTACGGACTATGACCAAAGCGGAATTTGGTCGACTCTCGTCCTATCTAGGACAACCACCCCTGAGAGTAGTGAACGAACATCAAAGACAAAACCACTACACTCCGTTCAGGTTGTGTGTGTAACAACACACCAACCATAAGAGAATATAAAAACTCTTGAACCTGCGCGAGTCTCTAAAAAAAAAAGAAAAAAAAACTCGCCTTTTTAAGGCTCATACCTATTGACATGTTTTCTTAATATAACATTAGCTCAGTGTAATGTGATAATAAATATCATTTAACTATTTGTAAGCGACTTCTATTCCGTCTGCCATGCTCGGAATTCCCCACTTTTGGGAAAGATTTTCACCCACTACTGAATATGGTTCAAAAAGGTTGAAAATAAAGAGTCACACTACACAGAACGCAGTAACCTACGTTCGTTTTCGCCACCAACCACAATGACACAAGATAACGCGAAACAATGTAGTCACTGTCTGTTCTAGTAATGAGCATCGTTTGAGGAATGTGGTTCATAATATTGAATAAGGTACTTAGTCGCAGAGAATGGTTTCAAGAACGTGGTTACTCCAATCCTGTAAGCTCTCTTTTGAATCAGAAACGTTCAGAATTTCCTGCTATCAAGTCAACTTCTACTCCATCGCATAATCCACATCTCTAGACACAAAAGCATTACGACAACTTTACGCCTCTATCTTTACTTCAGTCTTAAATTAAGCATTTTAAGTACTCTTGCCAACCTAGTCCTCACACCAAATTAATTTCAAAACATACAAAAGATACACTTTTTACTTCATTCCGGTCTATAATGCACGTCCAAACGAACAATAGAGCGTGATAGCACGACAACCAAATAAACCCTAAACTCGAAAACTTAGAAACGCCGAAACACATAAAATAATCTCGGCACGTGACTGGAAACTTAGCATTCCAAACAGTTGAAAACCGCTGCGATGTCTGTGTTTGCCAAAAAGATAAAAGCGACAATCGTAAAACTGCATCCAGTAGCCCTTTCTACTTTCTTATGCGTAATGACTTATAAAGGGATCTGTCCCGGTACCCGTATGGGAACGGTTACGTCGATAATCGCTCCCAACACACCCATCTCGAGCTAAGTAACTTGCTCATAAGAAAAAACCGCAAAACCAGAAGACAAATTTTCCGCCTGCCACATCATTGAATGATAAATCGACAACGAAACGAGCCGAACGACAAATGATGTGCATAGTACGTACATATGTATGTACATATGTATGCTTATTCCAGCCGAGGAACAGTAAGGATGTGGAGACGAGCCGTTCAAATTTGATTATCGACTTTTCACCGAATCGCCATTGAGGACATTGAACAACGACTACTGGCCGGCTACGTACCATCAAAGCGACAATGAGTGTGTCAAACTGTTTGACTGTCAATTGGGCATGCGGAATGACTTTCAACTTTCTTCGTCACTACGCTCGCCTTGGATCCACTTAAAAGCAACACTCGAAACAAGGAGAACTATGACGAGGACACACCGGAATAGGGGTAGTGTATGATTATAGCCAGCAGCGGCACGTTTGAATGACTACGTAGAGGTATGTATCTCCTATTCATTTGTGGTATCTGTGTACACAAATGACTTTAGCAAAATCAGTTTTGAGACTCACTCCCCCTAATTGCTCCTTTCCTACTCGTATGACCGACCTGTACATTATAGAAAGCATTACGTTGCAGAAACGCTTCGTTTTTGTTTGCCGACAGTTGTGTCATGTTTTGATGGAGGACAACGAGGTTATAAACAAATAAACCACTGACTACCGCGTTAGATGCATTGACAATGGTTGTGTTAGTGCTAGTGGTAGTGGTAGATGGTAGTTCCTGCCTTTGCGGCCACTCTACCGAACCACTTACAATCGTAGATTTCATCCAATTATAGTCGCATACATCTCTTTTGTCACTCTCTCTAGTGGATTTACGACTCTACTTCAAGGGGGTGGCTTTTTCAAATACGCCGTATAAACCCTTATTGATATATTACACGCCGTGTTTATAACGCTGGAGACAAAAACCGTCGAGGGGCATTCCTTTTGTGTTGTCTATCGACAGGATGCGATGAGTCGTTCGTTAGATCGTTAGATTTCAAATCTGCATCGACGAGTACTCTTACTTAGTTATTTTGTGTTTATTGGGCACTGGAATATGGTAGCTTACACGCGTACGCAGAGAAAACATAATTACCTTGATAAGGACCCTGATTAATGTGCAGTTTCTTTTTTGTGTCGCATTTCGCGCCGGCCCTTCTTTCCTGCTTCCTTTTCTCGTCCGTTTCATTTGATCGCTCCCTTAGTGTTGACTGTCAATCGTAGTTGTCACTTTTTTTCTCATTTCCTCTTTTCCAGGGTTCTGCTTCCTTTTTGTTTTGTCGGACAGTACAACAGAGCTATACTTGTACAAAAGAGGGAATCCATTTTCTTCCTCCCACCCTTCCTTTCGCTAGCCATCTCTCACTCTCTGTTTATCTCTCTCCCTTTCGCTCTTGGTCCTTGTTAGCGAAGGATGAGTGCTAATAATTAAAAAATAATTTCGAGTAAATTGAATATTAATCCACTTTACGTGGAAAATAAAGAAGACGCGGCAAAAGATGATGGATGCTGCCACACGAACGGACCTCGGACGAGGATATAGAGTGGAAACTTTAAAAGGATTATTCAAGTGAACTTGGGTTTTTGTTTTTCATTCATAAATCCATCCCTATCCGCATTCGATGGCTACAAAACAGGCAAAACGTGTAATGAAAACATTTTAATACACGGAAAATAGGTGCACGAGCACGGCTACTGGATTATAGGTATATGTAGGTGAGTACGGGCTACGGAGGCCAGGTAGTGAGTTGAAGGGTAATAATCGATTTTTTATTATTTTTCTTTGATTAAACGGCAAAGTTGATTGGATTGTAGCGCGTTTACTTTAATATTCACTTCAATTTCAGGTGGAGTTACATAAAAGCGTTATGTGTTCCGCAGGGCATTGATGTATGATCGCTTTGAAAACTTTTGATTAATGTGATGGCGACGCGATGGTGTTAGCAATTTTTAATCAAATGACTACTGAAGGAAATCGCTTTTATGACGAGAAATTAGGATATTGCCGAACCATGGCTGAATGGATATTCGCGTGGACTATTTTACAATTTCTAATGGTTTATAGCCCGTAATTAATTTAATGCTACGGACATTCGCCGTGGGAGCTAGTCTCAAATTCCGGAAGCATATCCTCGTACAGACTAATTTGTTTAACTTTTTTGAATTCAGCCTGACTGTTAGAGACAATCCAGACGGTACAAGTTGTATACATAGTTACATGTATGTATGTACATATATTTTTCAATTTCGATTACTAAACATACAACGACTACATACAACGTGAAAATTCAGTCGAGTTCCTCTCCTCCTATCTAGGACGACCACCCCTGGAAAGTAGTGAACGAACATCAATGACCCAAACCATCTGCACTCCCTCCAAGTTGTGTGACAAACACCTGTGCGAACTATACAAAAAAAAAAAAAAAAACACAAAAAAAAACGCTAAAATCTCGAAACAGCTCTAAGCAATCCCCACCGCTTTACGGAGAGAAGCTACGTAACCAACCAGCCATACACATGTTTTTCAAAGTAAACAAATTACAACACCCGATCCATAGAAAAGCTAGTTTCGGATAGTACTGTACTGACACTCAAGTGAGGAAAATCAGAACTCTGAAAAAACTTCAAAATATAAGGAGACATAAACCAAGTCCTACGACCAGCCTTGAACTTAGAATTATATGCTGGATACTCGGCGCTATTTACTAAAATTCTCTAGGTGGAAAAATCATACAAAAAAGATTGCAGCCAATACTTTACCATAACACCGTACCGAATTACCACGCAACATCAAGCGGCGTTACAACAAACGCACAGATAGTTAAATAAAACTTCAGGTGACATATGTATTTACTAAAAGATACTGTCCAACAACAGTATTTCTTACTGACTTACTTAAGTGGCGCTACAGTTCGGGGTGAATGTGAGCCTCAACCAACAAGCTTTCTCAGTTAGCACGACCTTTTTCTAACTGTTTCCAGTGTCGCATACAAAGTTGGTTAAGATCCCTGTCCACCTGTGGGCGCCACCTTAGGTGCGGCCGTCCTCTTCAACATCGTCCCTCGAGGTTGGAGTCGAAAACTATTTGGGCCGAAGCTGTGCTGCCCATTCGCTCCACATGATTTAGCCATCTTAGACGTTGTATCCGTAGATGTCGTACTAGGCCAATGTCACTGTACAGCCCGTACAGTTCTTGGTTGAATCTTCTCCTCCACTCTCCGTCAACACAAACGGGATCGAAGATTGTACGCAGAATTTTTCTCTCGAAACGACCAAGGGTCTCTTCATCCATTTTTGATAAGGTCCAAGCCTCTGCGCCGTAGAGGAGGACCGGGATGATTAGGGTTTTATAGAGGGTCACCTTTAATTTTTCGAGAAAGGGCTCTACTACTTAATTGCCTCTCGAGTACTGTCTCAATGTCAGCGCTGGTGTTGTTGCCGCTTGTTACCAGTGAGCCAAGGAAGACGTAAGTTATAGCTGCTAATACTGACGTTCTGCTAAAGACGTTGGTGATGGGCGTCTTTCTTTGAGGACAGCATATATTTGGTTTTGCCCTCATTTACCTTCAAATCCAAATTAGCCGCTTTTGCTTGATTGCTCACAAAAGCTGAATTGACGTCTGCTGCGTTCTCCCAACCACGTCAATGTCATCAGCTTATACGAGCAATTGTACAAACTTGAAGTAGATCATGCCTCTTGTAGTTGCCAGTGATTGTTGAAAAACGACATGGCAGCGCATCGTCCTGTCAATATCCTTCTTGGACGTGGGAGGTCGCGGTTAACTACTTACCGACCCTTGTGGAGCAGCGAGAACTGTCATCCTGCACAACCTGACGAATTTGGGAGGTATGTCAAAACATAACATGGCTCTATACAGCTCGTTCTTAGAGACACAGTCATATGCGGCTTTAAAATCAATAAGAAAGTGATGTGTGTCGACCTGAAATTCATGGCACTTCTCCAAGATCTGCCGCAGTGTGAATATTTGGTCCATCGTGGATTTTCCTGCCTGAAGCCACATTGATAGGAGCCTATCAAATTGCCCACGAATGGTTTCAGGCATTCACACAACATGGCAGAGAAGATCTTATACCTACGCGATGTTAAGGAGACCTATTCCCCTATAGTTGGCGCAGTTATAGGGATATCTGATGCTGAGATTCAATTCATCAGGCATGCTTTCTTCCGGCTTTCATGCGGTCAAGAAAATATTCGGAACAGAGACCTGCTGGAATAGGTATGATCTGTCCCCACATATGCTATACATCCACGGTTTCACAACATTTCCTAAAACTTCGATGTAGGTGGCATTATTCACCCGTAGTCAATGAAGAAAGAAATGAGGTGGCAGAATATGTCCCTCATCTATCATTTTTACGGTTGGTTCTTTAGGCTTGACCAATAATTTTTTCGTCAGAGAAAAACTGCAAAATGTTCACAGCAACAGGGTGTTTAAGCTAGTTCAAAAGACGCTTTGCACGGATATTTCTCTGTTGTCTGAGTTGTCTTCGTGGACAACTCGCCGGCGCTCCGAAATTTTCTGCTTCCTATTGACTTCGTCAATTATTGCTTCCACTTGTTGATTTAATTCTTTGGTTTTAATAGTGACTGAATGCAGGACCGCCGCCGTGGCGCAGTGGTTATTGTGTTGGACTATGACGCACGATGAGCGAGTTCGGACTTCGATAACACCAACGTAATCGAATGTTTATTTCGCAGCCTGTCCCTTCTCGGCGGAACCAAAACCCCCTGTATACTTGCGATGAAAAAGCTCCTCGCCTCTCGCCATGAGTCCCTTTAACCTATGTGAAAAATAATTTACCTACAAGATCGGTGATTGAGAAAAGTTTGGCTCTGATCCTTCATGGGCTGTAACGCCACCAATGACCATGACCTCATGGTTTTTTACTTGACACATAGTCTGAGTTGTAAGCTGATGCTTCCAGTTCACAACAGACCTTAGGTGCGAAAGATCGGGTGTAATTCACAAAATCGAATATATGAGATGTGGCAATTAAGTTCCGGGAATAATAATCAGATTAAGTCTGTCGCAAGATAATCGACCTTTTTAATAGCCCCCTCTCACTCTACACAACGATTCCAACGTTGCTCCCACGATACAAAATCTCCGGTAATCCCCCGAAGTGAACTCGTTCAGAAACGTGGTTAAAGCCTCTTTGACCTCTTCATTGCCATTATGAGTTCAATTGATGTGTGACTTCATCGCTTGGCAATATCGGGGTTAAGGGGTGAATACGGCAACATTGGAATGCTTTTTTTCGCCAAAAACTCTAGCACAAAAAACGAGGAATGGACCGGCGCGAATTGTCAAATTGGTTTCAAACACGTTCAGGTGTTCGACAGGGGTGCACACTGAGCGCTTTTAATTGAGGATCTAACTAAATGCCTTTCTGGCGGAATACAGTATGCTGGATTGGATATCAAAGCCTTACATTTGCAGATGACAGTGTCGTTCTGGCGTATACACCTGAATCTTTGCAACGCATGGTCAATCGGTTAACTTAACAGTGAATCTTGAAAAAATAAAAGTTTCGATATTCAAGAACGGAGGAGCAAGAAATCGTAGCAATGGAAAAGGGCGGTAAAATGAAGAAACTATCGAAGTTGTACATAAAAGAATATAAGTAGCCGGGGATGCTTATGACAACAAATCTCGAGATGGATGTCCACTTCAAGGACAAGCTTGCAAGAGCCAAGAATACAATTGCGGCTACATGGTGTAACTGCTTCGCTAATAAAAACATTAGTCACAGTAGCGCCAAGTTTAGGTTCTTTGAAGCATTTTCCGAAGCCAGGTATGGGGTTATAAGTGTTACGAAACAATGGAAAAAGTACAGAGATACTGTATTAAAAAGATCTATCGTATACCATCCAAAGCTATATGGTTATGCTGGGAACTGAATTGCCACCCCTCTTCACACGAACCCTTAAGCTTCATCTGGACTATATTCTTATAGTCCTTAGAATGTCTAATGAAAGGCTCCCTAAGAAGATAGCGGTTAATGCTATAACGAAGAATACGAAGCCAATGGTGTGGAATAGAGCTGAACCCTGATTCTCAAGATTAGCCAAAACTTTATGAACTTTATAAAAGTGGATCAACGATTAAGAGAAAAATATGTATGTGAAGCAACATGTTCAACTTCTAGAATCCTATTATTGATAGATTGAATAATAGCCTTGGGAAAAAATACTGTTTTAGAGATGATTTAAGTACAGAGGAGATCTCCATGATGTCAAAGTTGCGAGGATAGCGTTTACAACTAAACTTCGTTCCTCATTGAAACCATTTAACAATTTATTGCAGCCTCTGTAATATGCAGGAGAGAGAGGATTAAATTCACTTCGCAATCCTTCTTGGGTGCGAGCTTTCTAACGGATGAGCAAATAATTGCCCTCCTTAATGATATTGTTACGAAAATTACTACGAGTCCGAATAGGGTTCGATCACTGGATTGCGATAAACTGCAACTGTCTACTTGTTATTCAATACACACACTTTATTTATTATTACAACCTCAGCGTATGTTAAACTCATTAAATTCCGATATCGACAGCATTATCCAATGGGGTAAAAACAATAGAGTGGAATTTAATGCATCCAAAACACAATGCTGTCTCTTGTCGTTAAAGCGTATAACTAACCCGCAGCCATTATCCAAGAATGGCACTTGCATCTCAGAAACTGAAAAGCTCTCAATCCTGGGTATGAGTGTTGCTCACAATCTTAATTGGAGCGACCATATATTCAATGTCGCCAAAAATGCTGCGAAATGCCTAGGCTTCTTATACAGATGCAAGAAATAATTCTCACCCTTAGATCTGGCTACAATCTATAAGACGTTCATTCGCCCCAAATTAGAGTTTAACGCTCATGTCCGGTCCGGTGCTTCCAAGACCTCATTGCACCTACTAGACAGAATACAAAAACGAGCCATAAAACTGATAGGTGACTCCAGCATTACCAAAACATTAGACTCACTGGAACACCGCAGGAATGTTACCTGCCTCTCCCTGTTTTATCGTTACTACCACCAAAAATGCTCTGATGAAATAGCCAGTTGCATTCCGCCCCTTCAACATTTTTCCCGCAATACAAATCTCTCTAGGAATGCTCACCAATATACCCTGAAGCCCGCTTTCGGACGTACTGTCAAATATAGAGAATCTTTCATTAACCGAACCACACGAATCTGGAACTCCCTGCCGGATTCGGTTTTCCCCCCTCAATGGAACATGCAAACATTTAAGATCAATGTCCATCGGCATCTCCTCTATTCCTCTTCCTTTCTACCTTCTGCCCGCACTATGTCGCCGACATAATAAGGTTATTAGACCTTGAGTGCGCGCAAATTATTTCAAAAAAAAAAAAAAAATAGATAAATTATCTGGGCGCCTCACCTTCATTACAACGCTTTTCTCTACATCTCGCTGGATGACTTGGTTACCGACTGATCACTCGTTACTGAATCCCGTAAACTGAGTGCTCCCGAAGGCGAGTACTCCCGCTTATGTATATAGCCCTCGGTCCACTTTCTCGAATGTTCGCCGTCAGACGTTTCCCTTCATCCCCCAATCCAAATCCAATCTAAAAACAAAAACGTGTTGTCGACGTCAGCCTTGAATGAAAACTGAAGAGCAGGTCCACCTTTCTAGACTGATGTTGACGAATAACATAGTGTTGCCAGTTTGCAAGTTATGACTAACTTAATGTCTTTTCATTCCTTGCATTAGGTTACTCGTAGTTCTCCATTGAAAAAAAAAAAATCATCTCGAAAAATGAATGCCACGGATATGGACGCCCTCAAATACAATACTCACCCTGCTTGTATTTCTCAACATGCGAGTAAAGTGAATGTGCGCAGCTGTATGAAAGCTAGCAAACGTTATTCGTAACAATCCATTGGACTTGTTTGTCAAAATAGTAGCAGCGCTCCGATTAAATAAGAACATCACTTCAAATAAACTCTCTTTTCTTGGTTGATGCAAAAAAAGCATCAATACCTTGTTGAAAAATCATTATTCCTCAGGACTACGCCCTAATGTTTGCAACATTTTTAGAGTCACCGTCTTCTTAAAATCTCCCTGGAGGCACATTTTCTTCGGCGCGTAATAATACGATAATTTCTCATTTGTCCACATGCCTTTTTTTTATTGACCCAACTATACTCGTAGCAAAATAATCTCAGAACAATATACACACATATGTACTTGCATAAGTACGAGGACTCATACTCACACTACCACCGCCATATTTAATTGTCGACGTGTGTACTTCACATTATGTGCTCTGCATTTTCGACGGCGACGGACCATGTCACCATCCACCACCATCATCTCGCGGCATGTAGCGTAATTTGGCAAAATCAACTCACTCCAGTAGCCACTTGGAGTTCGGGCTTAGAGTTCCGAGGTCACCAAAACATGACCAAATGACCTGTGGATCTGCCCAGCACTTTCTTATTAAATGTAATCTGTCTCTTGAGGCCGACTCAGGTTTTCCTAGGAGAATATTTTTTGTCATACGTGATTAAATAAGCACTAAGTCCACCCTGACATGGCCAAGGAGAAGAGAAATAAAAATGGCAACACACCACGTGTCCACTAACCTCTTAACAATTTTCAAAATTACAGTACAAACCTCTATGCAAGGCAATTGAGAAACTTAAAAAATGACAATCCAACCTTCCCCATGGAACATTTGTTTTTGCGAGGGTTGGTGAAAATCTTCAAAAGAGACTATGAGGACTGACAGCGCGTGCTCATAATAGTGTGATATTTGACTTACTAAAAACACCACCCCTCAAGTTAATTATATTTTTACAACAATTAAGTCAATTGACTTATCTAGCAGTTTTCCATTCTGGAGGTAATCACATTTAACAGGCAGCTTTCCAGTGAGAATTCCTGCAATCCGCAGAGTGCGTGTTGTTTAGGTTACATACATACATACACATTTACAGTGGCCCGCATGTTCCACTAAAAGGGTCGCGGGGGTAATGCGCGCACGCGGGATCTCCAGGCCACTCGATCCTCTGCCATCGACTCTAACTCATCAGGAGCTATGCCCAAGCGCACCCAGGCGAGTTGTTGGACTTGTTCCAACCACCTCGTCCTGGGTGTGCCAAGCGGTTGCCTGCCTGATGGTATTGCATCCAAGGCACGCTTCGGAAGTCGTGATGATGGCGACATTCGTTTCACGTGACCAAACCATCGAAGCATATCCCGTTCCGTTCGAAAAAGCAGTTGCTCAACATTGAGCTCCCCGCGCACTGCCATGTTTCTCACCCTATCCCGGCGAGTAACCTCCACAACAGCACGAAGAAATCTCATTTCGGCAGCTTGTATTCGCGATCTTATTCTTTTGCTCAATACCCATATTTCATGACCATAGGTGAGAGTTGGAACAAATACTCAGTTAAAAACCGCTAATTTGGCTTTGACACCAAGCTCGACCTTCCTGGTTACAGATCTTCCAAGCTGTTTCAAAATTGACCCAGCTTGTCCAATCCTGCAGGAAAGCTCATTATTACTCATCCCATCACTCGTGAAGAGGACCCCGAGATACTTAAACTTCTCCACCTGCTTCAATAGGACTCCACAAACATGTAGAGTGCATTGGACAGATGTTCTGGAAATAACCATAACCTCGGATTTGTCAACATTAACCCTCACTCCAGCATCAGGACATACGGCCACAAACCTATCTAGCGCGCTTTGGAGTTCCCTCTGGAAGGAAGATGCAAAAAGAAGATGGCTTACCCTCAACTCTCCCAATGTGAAACACTACTCGCATCGACTGCGCTGCTACATCCAGTCCATATATGTACATATATAATGAAAATGAGAGGTGACAAGACACACCCTTGGCGAAGTCCAACGACCACGGTGAAAGGTGTTGATTTAGAACTGTTAACTCGATCGCAGCTGCTACAGTTTGTGTATAGAGACTGAATGGCCCTCAACAGAGGACCATCAATCCCATATTCCTGCAGAACACTCCAGAGTTTACTTCGAGGAACTCGGTCATACGCCTTTTCCAAATCTACAAAACAACTGTAGATCGGTTTGGCATACTCCCAAGCCTTCTCGAGTACCATTCCTAGAGTGAAAAGCTAGTCGGTTGTACTTCTGCCGTGACGAAGCCCGCACTGTTCATCCCCTATAGTAAATTCGTCAATAGCTCTAGATCGCGCCTTCAACACCTTAGCGTAGACTTGACACTTAAAAGAGATATGCCCCTATAGTGCCCCTTTTTGAAAAAAGGGACAATAACCCCAGTCTGCCAATCGCTTGGTGTCTGACCGCATTCCCAAGCCACCATGACACGACAGAGCCATGCCCGTTGCCTTAAACTTTTCTGGCCGAACTTCATCCACACCGGCGGACTTGCCTCCACCGTTGGACTACTCTCCGCCCCACTCAAGACTATAGGTCTGTCCCCCTCAGTGCCCTGTTCGGGACTGAGCAGCTCCGAAAAGTGCTCGCTCCATCTGCGTAAGATGTCCATTTCATTGGAAAGCAACACACCATCTTCGGATTTAACTCCTTCGATTATGTTGAATTTCTTTCCTCTGAGCCAGCGAATGGTTTGCCAGAACACCTTTTTCGCAGATCTACGGTCGCCTTCCAAATTCTCGCCGAACTCCTTCCAGGACTGCTCTTAGCTGCTCGCACAGCCAATTTGCAAGTTCTTCGCGCCACAGTGTACCGATCACGGGAAGCAGAGCCCCCCAAGAGAATCCAGTTCCTGTAGGCCTTCTTTTTCTCTCTGATGGCTTCTGAAACTCCAGGTGTTTTAAACCACGCAGTTCTTTTCTCACCACCAGCCGCCTCACCAAGCCGCTTCTCTCCACAAACAACACGTGCAGAGCCAATGACAGCTGTTGAAAATAGTCGCCATTCTCCCTCTACATGCGATGGAACAGTTGGAATTTGCTCAAACCTTTCGGATATGTGTCGTGCGAAGTGTTGCCACAACTCACTGCTCTCTAGTTTCTCCCACCGTATGCGTGTAACCATTCTTGGTTTCCGCCTTGGCAGACCAGGTACTCTATTAGTAAGATACAGCTTACACAACACCAGGTCATGATCAGTTGACAGTTCCGCCCCTTTCAACCCACGAACGTCACAAACCATTCGTTTCATACACGATGGTACCACAAAGAAATCTATCAACGGTTTCTGTTGAAGACTCCGACGATACCACGCATATTTATGAATGGCTTTATGCAGAAAGGTGTTCATAATGGACATGCCATTTGCACAGCAAAAATCCAACAACCTCTCTCTGTTCGCGTTTTGAGGAGGATCATCGTTTCTCCCAATCACACTCCCCGTGTCCTGACATCCACACCCGCGTGGGCGTTGAAGTCCCCATCAGGATATAGGAATCCATCTTAACCACCCTATCAAGGGCAGCATCAACTTCATCCAGGAAAGTCGCATACTCTGACTCTAGATTCGGTGCATTCACCTGCATCAGAGCCAAAGTTGATCTTTCAAGCTTGAGTTTTAAGATCGCGACTCTCCTGTCTACCAGCCGGGGACTTATAAGTATCCCCACTCCCGCCTGCGCAGGCATTTGAGGTGCAACTCCTGACAGGAAGAGTTTCCACCCGTCCGAAAGGTCCACAGTTCTATATCCCCTTTGCTTTGTCGAAGAGGTACCTACGATATCTAACCGATAGTTGACAGCTTCCTCAACCAGCTCGAGATGCTTTCCTGTGAGCGATGAGACGTTTGATGTGCCCATCCTAAGTCGATGCCGTTGTCTGTTGCCTTTTACTCCCCGCATGCACTGGGGGGGCTCCGTAATGGCTCATGAGGCCACTGCCGGGTTGCTCGTGAGGTAAGCCCGACCGGCTGCCGAGCGGGACAGACCGGCCACCAGCTGGGAATGTTAACATGCGCTTTCCACTTGAGTTTCGCGTCATCAAGAGGTCTTTTGCCTCGTTTGAGAATGGGATCAGAACTTCAGAACTTCGTCTAGGAAGACAGGTAGTGCACTTACTTTTCTATAAGTGAAATTTACGTGGACAGATTTGTATATTGCAATTTAGTCGCATCAGGATATAGGAATCCATCCATGGTGATTACTGTATATTGCAGTAATCACCAGCTAATGTGACCAGGGTAGTGTAATCCGTCAATCGATAGAGTACGCGGACGACTTAATTCCGTACAGATCAGGTCCAACGATCGACGTCATTGCTATTTTATTGCAGCGTGACTTCGACAAAATTCAGCAGTTCTGTGATGACTGGAAGCTGAAAATCAACTTCCAGAAATCAGAGACTATTTTATTCAGAACGCCTTTCTCTAGGGCCTCTAGGGACACTAGAAAGCACTGCCGAAGGTTCTCAATCCTTTGACCGGACGGGCGTCCACTGGCAGATAGAAGTGTAGTCAGATACTGGCTGGATCAGTATCTATGTATATTTTAATAAAAATGTGGATGCTGCTCTGGCAAGGGCTCGGGGCGCTTTCGCTCTGACAAGATGGCTGTTCCATAGAAGCCAGCTTGATTTCAGAGTGAAGGTAATCTGCTACATGGCCTTAATCAGGCCCATGATTGCCTATGGATGTCCCGTTTGGTTCAATGTGAGTGCCAGCTTGATGGAAAGGATTAGAGTGCTTGAGAAACTATGTCTAAGGACTTGCCTCTCATTGCATGGAACACCAGAACCCGAGTACACAAAGTTCTATCCCAACGAGGTCCTATACAATAGGGCAAGGGTTTTACGGATAGACAATTTTCTGATAAAGCTGATTCGAGGTCACGTTGCGAGGGCAATGACTTCGGTCAATAGCTTGATCCTTGGGGCTTACTACCCCAACAGTATGTACCATGAGCGTGTGTGACTTAGCGGTTTTGTCCCTCCGGAAGTATTCCTCTATTTAGATCACTGTGGGTTGATCCAGGATAGATTGGCGGTACTGATAATCTTCCATGTGGCCCGTAATTACGTGGAGAGGCGATTCCTATACGGAGCTGAGGTCTCGCTCTGTGAGCCGGCAGGGCGGTTTTAAGCTGCGATCGGAGAGACGTTGTGCGGCAGCACCAGCGCTTTTGGTGGCTGGAGATGACTCCGCGGGCGTCATAGGTATAATAAGCCTCTTCAAGGCAACAATCTCCAACACCAATGGCATACATAGGGTAGGGTAGGTTAGGGTAGACTAAGATAGAATAAGTATAGACATACACATATATATATACAAATGTATTTATATATATATATATATGTGTAAATTAGTTAATTTAGTTATTAGTAGGTTAAGGGTAGGATATGTAAAAGGATAGCTATGGTGGTTCCTTCGCCCCGAATACCCTTTGATAAATATGTAATTTTAAATTACTGATTAAAAAAAAACAATTTAAATATATGGAGCGCTAATATACGAAACAACAAGTAAGACAAACAAGGACATAATACAAAGGCAACAAAACAAAAATTATATATAATATGGATAACAAACGCAGGGTGGTAAATTTTCAGTAAAGACCTACACAGAAATGTAGGTATTTCAACGGTCTAGGATGAAATAGCCAACATAAGCAGGAACGATACAGTCAAACTGCAATCACCCCCAAATAAGGAAGCCAGTATCACCCCCTTAAACGAACTGACAAATAGACGCAGACTAAAACGAAAAAGGGTAATAGATTTATGCCTATAAACATAAATGCATAAAACTGTCGAATAACAATAAAAAACAAAAGTTGATAAAAAAATATATGACCAAGCATACGGCGACTATAGCGAGTGAAAAAAGGGGCGCTCGAAATAAATAAAACACCCCAACGTTTCGGGTGAATTAAATCTCACTTGTGCCATTCTTGCATGCGTTAACAATATAATTGATATAAACAAATACATTGAGGACCCTAGGTTTCAGAGTTATACGCAGTATGCTGGTAGACTAAGTGAATGGACGTAGTTCAGACGACATGTGTACATATGCCCAGCTAAACATGACGTTGAAAAACATTGTATGCTCATAATATCTTGGTGATAGCTGTATAAGAGGGGAAAGGGAGCGATCAAGCACAGCAAAGAAGTGGCTCAAGCTTAACGTGTCAAACGCCAGGTTCGATCTCTGCCCCTGCTCAATCCAAGTTGACACACAGTCTCCGCGTGGCCTAACTTGGATAGCTGCCCTGGCATCTGCCAGATAGTGAAGCGGCCCAGTCCCTTGTGCCTGGGGAAAGTGGCCCTTAAGATTGGGGGTTGTGCTCAGGGGTAACATCTCTATCCCGGAAAAAATAATTGTTAGGAAACAACCACAAGCCTCCGATACGGACGGATACAAAGCTGACGACCCCTGCAAACGATTAAATGACTTGCGAGTCTGAAGTCCTTTAACAGACCGGGTGATAGGCAATCAAACCGCACTCCAAGAAGTGCGATGGGATGGACCAGGCAAAAGAATGCAACACCTACTACGGGAATTGCTACAACGAGAACAAACAGCGCTCATTCGGATGCGGATTCGTTATTCGAGGAAGGCTCAGGCAAAAAGTCTTAAGCTTTCGAGATATAAGCGAACGCCTCATAAGAATCCGCATCAAAGCTAATTTCGGAAACATTAACTTGATATGCGCTCACGCCCCAACCGAAGAAGAGGACAATCGACTCAAAGAGGAATTCTACGATCTCCTAGACAGTACCTGTTCCCAATGTACCAGCTACGACACAAAAATAGTTCTAGGAGATTTCAATGCGAAACTGGGCAAAGAGGACATATTTGAGTCGATCACGGGCAAATATAGCCTACACGACACTACTCGATTTCCTGGCAAGGCGTAATCTCCTTCTGGCTAGCACACGATTCCCGCATCCCAATATTCACAAAGTAACCTGGCGATCACCTAATCAGTCTACCACGAATCAGATTGATCACGTTACGATCGACGCCAGATACTCCTCCAGCATCCTAGATGTACGAACCTTCCGAGGAGCCAACATCGACTCGGATCACTACTTTGTTGTGGCCAAGGTACGAATGAAGATATCAAGGATGCCACAGAGTCGAGCTGGACAACGAAAGTTTGACGTCGGAAAGCTACAATCGCAGAAGACCGCTAGGATCTTTCCCCCCCTCTCGCAAATTTCGATGACACCGGAACAATCCACAGAACAAAAGTGGGAGCAATGCCATCGTGCCATCAGAGACGCTGTCTCTGATCTGTTGAGTTTCAAACAACCGACAGTTAGAAACTCCTGGATTGATGAGCAATGCGGGCAAGCCCATGTATCAAAGCAAAACGCCTACAAAGCCATGCTACATAGACGGACGAGAGCCACTCGGGAACATTACAAGCTAAAAAGGAGAGAACAACTCACGATTTTAAGGTAGAAAAAAAGAGCATAAATGACGTGAGACCGAGGAGATGGAGAGATTCTCCCACAGAAATAATGCTCGCAAGTTTTACGTAGAAATAAAACGAACATGCCAGAGCGGAAGCCTGTAGGGCTGACGACGAACAACTAGTACTGGAGTAGGAACACTTCTGTAGACTGTATAACGGCGATGAAAGATCTAATACCGCTGTCAGGCAGAATGATCCATTCGCAACGGACGAAGATGCAAGAGAGTTTTGTCCACCCGACCTAGACGAAATTAAGCTAGTAATTTCAAAGCTCAAGAATTAATTTTTTTTTTATATGTGGGGCTAGTGCTATCAATTAGCATTTGGCAGTGCGACCTTTGCAGATCTATTGTTCCTGCTAGCTGATTAGCCGAGGAGGTTCTCCACTTCCATTATGAAGATGAGAATGCTTCTCGTAGGAGCCGAGGTGATCCCCTCAGGATTCATAACTTCGATGAGAAGGATACACTTCCTAAAATGGCAGAGAGCAGCACACTCACACAGTATGTGTTCCGCCGTCTCTTCGTCCTCAAGACAGAGTCGACACTCAGTTTCCGACGAGAGGCTTATTTTGTTAAGATGATATCTCAGACCGCAGTGTCCTGACAGGTAGCTGACCAGTCTTCTGATACCCACCCTATTCAGTTTGAGTATGTCAATAGAGTGAGAGCACCGTGGCGCAGTAAGTAGTGTGTTGGCCTCTAACGCCGATGACACGGGATCGAGTCCCGACACAGCCATGTCATCGAATGTGTTTTCACGGTGCTTCTCCTCAGCGGGGTTCTGACGAAACCCCCTGTAGTAAAATTGTCATGAAAAGCTTCTCGAAATTCGCCGTTCGGAACCGGCAATAAGCTATAGGTCCCATTCACCTATGGGAAAATGAAATCACACAGAACATGGGTGATTGAGAGAAGCTCGGCTTTGGTCCTTCATGGACTGTAACGCCAACATACATACACATACATACATGTCAATAGAGCGTTTGTTCAGGGGCCGTATAAGTCATTTCGATTGACGGAATCCCCGAACGCTGTTCCAAAAGGACAGGTGGTGCGATTTTTCCCACTTGTCTAAGAAGAAATTGATCTTAGACTTGGAAGTGCCACAGAATGGTTCTGGACCTATATATTAATAGCTGAAACATTTCCTGGCGAGTTGGTCCGCAATTTCATTGCCCTTAATACCTTAGAACCCTGGCACCCACCAAAGTTTGACACTATTTCATTTGGCGAGGTCATGTAGGCAGCGATGCCACTTTACTTCAATTGAAGTAGATCTACTTCAATTTTGGAAAAAAAAATGAAATCTGCTCCCTACTTCGCACTATTGTTTATTTTTTTATAACTACTTCACTTTAGAAATCCCTTATTTAATCCGCTTCAATTTTAATAAAAAAACCTTAAATCTACTTCCAAAAAAAGAAAAATATTTAAAAATGTTTTACACTCATTCAAGTAGGCTCAGATTCATATTTCGAAAGAATAACCTTCACTTTAAACACAAAATTAGTTCGAATTTTCTGACGTTTATTATTGTTTTTCTTTTAATTCTCTGTCAATGAGGTGATACGTTTGGTTTGGTTTTGGTTCTTGTCTGTCTGTTCTGAAAAGATTAGCCAAATACTTGAAAGAATTATTATAAACACGATGAATAAACATATCGTTATGCACCATTTATGATATTTTTGTTCCAAAAACCATAAAACATATCATTAAAACTATGGTTTTGAGATCTACTTCTCTTTTCTTGAATCTACTTCACTTTTTGGGTCAAATCTACTTCGCTTTTTTTCGTTGAAGTGGTAACGCTGCATGTAGGGCATCATGGAATTCCTTGACGGTTTTTGAGTTCGTGCTGTACGAACTCAGCGCGTTAAGCGCTGCTTGGATATCCGAGAATATGTTGGTGCTTACTCCTCTTATGCCATACTCACGATTTAGATTGACGCATGTTAGGATGTCATGCAACTCTGCTTGAAAGATGCTGGGACTCGTTCCCAGGACCTTCGTGATCTTGCGGTTTGGTCCAAAGATGCCGGCGCCAACGCCAGAAGCCATCTGGGAGCCATTCGTGTACCACCTAAGCCCTTTGACATTGAGCAAGAGATCACTGGTTTCCCATGCTGAGTGATTTGAGATCAATATCTCAAATCTGTCCGAGACTGTAGTTATCATATCCAGCTCGGGAAGGTGTTGTAATATGGACATGTGACCCTCGGGTCTACATGGCGTATTTGATCCCGAGCAAAGAATTCTGATTGCCCTGCGTAATGCCACCTTTTTAATAAAAAGGTATAGTGGAGTGAGTCCAATGAGTGCTTCTTGGGCTGCTGTGGGGCAGGTTGGCATAGCGCCTGTAATGCCGAGGCACGCTAGTCTCTGAAGGCGTTTAAGCTTAACAATTGTAGTTTTTTGCTCAACTTTTGTCCACCATACGGTGGACCCGTAGGTGACGATAGGTTTTACTATCGGGGTGTATAACCAGTGGACTTCCTTTGGTTTAAGTCCCCAGGTTTTACCGTAAGTGCGTCGATAGGCCCATATGGCCTTAGTCGCTTTCGTAAGTTTAATTTTAATATTGGAGTTCTAGTTGAGTCTGCGGTCTAGGTCAATACCTGGATACTTTACTTCCTTTGAAAATCCTATGCTTGTGCCTTTTAGAAAGAATGAGCAGGGCTATACCTTTCTCCTCTTTGTAAACGGGACTAAGATTGTCTTATTTGGGTTAATCGATAAACCCTCTCTGCCAGTCAGAGATAAACTGAAGCGCAAGCTGCATGCGCTCACAGGCAGCAGTTTCACACTTGCCCGTAACAATGACTACTAGGTCATCAGCGTATCCGATGACTTCGTAGCCAAAGCGCAAGAATAATAAGGCCGCGGGCGCAGACGGGATGTCTGTCGATGTCCTCTGCGCAAACTATAGGGGAATAAGTGCCCTTAAACCGAGGTGCACACCGTCGATCAAAAGTGACGTCAGTTTTGAGTGAAGTGTCTCATGTACACACTATAGATTTTGTTTGACACTCAAAACATCATTCAAGTACATAATTTTGCGCAGTCACCATGGACAGCGAATTTGTATTTTTTTACTAAATCCACTAATTTCTGTTAACCCAGGTCTTTTTTGTCGCGACGTATATATTCTGGACTCATTACGCCCCAGAGTCAACGGTGTGACTCGAAAATGTTTATAAATTCTTCGCCAAATTGTCTGCTCTCATCCATGTCCAACGCTTGAATGACTCAATTCATGTACACACTGTCGATCAAAAACAACATGGCCGCTGAGTGACGACTCAGTAGCAGAAATGTTTGCAACTCATCAGTTTTGATTGACAAACCATCATTCACATGTACACACTATCAGTTTTGAGTGACATCCAACAAAACTGTCACTGTTGATCGACGGTGTGTACCTCACTTAACATCGCATACAAGATCTTCTCTGACGTACTGTGTGAACGCCTAAAACCCTTTACGGATAGTCTGATAGGTTCATATCAGTGGTGTGTCAAATATTCACACCGCGGCAGATCTTGGACAGACCCAAGAATACGGTCAACTCGGTATCCACGACCTTTTCGTCGATTTTGAAGTCGCGTATGACAGTGTGCATAGAGACGGAGCTATACGGAGCTATGTTTAGTTTTAACATCCCTGCCAAACTCGTCAGATTATGCAGGATGACCATGAAAAATTCCCGCTGCTCCATTAAGGTCGGTAGGATTTAGACGAAGTGACGCACTGTCATGGGATTTTTTCAAACATCGTACTTGAAATGATCATACGAGACACACTGGCCAACATAAGAGGAACAGTCTATTTCAAGTCTGCACAACTGCTTGCGTACGAGGATCACATTGACGTAATTGGACGAACACAGCGGGACGTCAATCATGCGTTCGAAAACATTAAAGCAGAATCGGCTAAAATGGGGCTTTCGGTTAACGAGGGTAAATCGAGGGTATGCTATCAACCAAACGAAACGCGGTAGCTACAAATCCGAAATGGTCAAGGACTTCGTCTACCTTGGCTCTCTAGTAACCAGCGACAACAACACCAGCGCTGAGATCAAACGCAGAATTGCTCTTGCCAATCGCTGCTTCTTTGGGCTCAAGAAGCAATTAAGAAGTAGAACCCCCTCTCGAAAGACCAAGGTTGCGCTATACAAGACCTTAATCATTCCAGTCTAAGGTGGCTAGACCATGTAGAGCGAGTGGATAACATAGCTTCGTCCCGAAGAGTCTTCGAGCCCAACACCGAGGAACGACGCAGCAGAGGACGACCGCATCTATGGTGGCGCACACAGGTGGAAGGGGACCTTAACGAACTTGGAGTGCGTCGCAGGAAGCAGCTGGCAAAAGACCGTACCAGCTGGAGAATTTGAGGTCCAGGTTCACACCGGACTGTAGTGCTACCTAAGTAAGTAATTAAGACAGCTATATACGAGTACATATACTGTACATGTCTATATGTATGACATGTTTTCACGTTGCATGTCGTGTGTATCAAGCTCAGGAAATTCGATAAAAATCTCCTCATAAGAGCCACTTATCATGTCCTATCTATTAAACTTACACATTATTACATATATAGTCATAGTTCATTGGTATCTTTCTTCTGAATAAAAAGGGCCTTATTAACAAATTGTTGCTCAAGTTTCCCAATTAAATTAAGAATCAAAAAAAGAATATAACAAAAATCAGTGATAGACTGTTATTTTCCATTACGATATATACTTAAATAAAAATTTAGAAACATAAACCGTTAAAGAAGCGAAGTCGGAAACCCCGAGTCACTATCCCCATGCATTGCCCATATACTGCTGGAGGCTCGTCTTAAACACTAAACATTGTCATGTCGATTAATGGTCTATAAAGCTGATCTTATCTCATAATTTAACGAGTTTAAAAGTGGACAGCTAGTTGATTCAATATTCAATCAATTTCATGGGACAATAGATCGGGAGATAAAGAGTCTCCCAAAGTATCGGTTGAATTTTTTTCTCACGAATATTTCCTTCTCACCAACAAAAAGATCGGGACGGGATGGATCAGCAGTCAATTAGAAAAAAATTTCGTTGTTTTTTTCTTAATGATAATGTAAACAGAAACGTGCCCAGCATTTTACTGGCGGCCACTAGTGATTAGGCAGAAAATAATTGGTAGCATTTTCTAATTGATTAAACACCTATTTTGGCACGTAGATTATTGGCTTACCTTGGCCATATTTAAGGTAGCGAATGAGCCAAATGAGAAAAATACAATGATTAAAGTTTTGATCACACAACAGCTTGTTTCGTTTCCATAAATAACCAACGAAATTGTTAACACAGTAAGAAAATAACATGATCTTAACACTCAGGTTAATAAATTCAACAAAAGTCTGTGTGACAGTGCTTTTGACTCAATGTGGCACAAGGGACTTATGGCCAAAAGCAGTAAAACCTTCCCCCAAAAACAATGTCTTAATTCTGAAAAATTACCTGTAGCAACGAATACACAAACATTCAGCCAATTATAGGTGGAGTACCCCAGGGAGGCATTCTAGGTCCACTCCTCTACCTGATATTGACAGCAGACATGCCGACGTGTAGCCCCGTGCAATAAAACAGATAATAACGCTAAACATAAGACAACGCGCTGATGCACCATCATTCTCACAGGCACTCGTAACCTGTGCAAACCGACAACAGAACAACATGCTGCCGCAGCCTCGCCCCCAACCTGTGCAAGCATTGTTCCCACAGATACTTGTCACCTGTTCAAACCAACAAACATCAAACATCTTTGCTGACGTTGCGGCTGCACCTAATCCCTCTCCATTCTATCTCATTCTTTCCGCCACCTATTCCCCAATTCCTTTCCCGAGTCACTTTTCATGTTTGGCAAATTTCATTTGTAAATTTAGTCTTAGTTGAAGAAGCGAATAAGGAAGATCGAACGATCTTAAAAAAATAAAAAAATTGTTTTTTTTTCAAAGACTTGACAAGAAAAAGTCTAACTGATATGATCGCAACCTCCGCGGACAATACTGTACTGCTAAATTCCGGACACCATCTGTCAACTATTACCTACCAACTACAAAAAATTCTAGATAAAGCAGGCGACCGGTTCCCAAAATGGAACTTAAAGATTAACAAAGGCAAAACGATAAAAGTTATCTACACACTTAAAAGAAAATACACATCCATACCACTAACAATAAATAACAAACAGTTATCCATCTATCTAGTAGCTATATACTTGGGGATTTACCTGGAAGCTACATATACATATATTCAGCAAAAAAGAGCTCAGATAAAGCACACATTTTGAGAGTTGTATGGGCTTTTATGACCCAAATCAAATGTTTCTCTCAAAAACAAAATACTTACGTACGTATGTATATGTAATACAAAAGTATAAGTAAACTAATATGAATGTAGCATACATCAAAAATAACAGGACAAGATTTGAAGGACAATAACCAAGGCAAAATGTGATATCTGCAACGATGACATTCATCGCGATCTATGTAGAAATAAACACAATAGGCCAAGAGATTCAAAAACCAAGCACAAGACAATTTACTAAGACACACTGCAAGACTCAAACGAAAAAGATCTATTGACCTACACTGCAAATGGAAAATGTGTTACTGTAACACACCAAAAGGTGTGTTTTCACTATAGTCATTTTTTATGCAATTTAAAGTGTGTTATTATGTAAGCAACCAAAAAGGGAAATTTCCCAACTATACACACAAAAGGGAAATGACCAACTCTGTGCAACCTTGCCAGAAACCAAATTGAGATCCGGACCCATGTTGTAATAGTTAACACACTCGACTCCCAACCCAGTGATCCCGTATTCAAATCTTAAGGTTCCTGTGAACATTTTTCGCAGCGAACAAAACATAGTTGGGAAATGTCCCATTTTATGTGCTTTCATAATAACACACTTTAAATAGCATAAAAAATTACTACAATGAAAAAACACACCTTGGTGTGTTAAGCAACACACTTTCAATTCGAAGCAATGAGCACGCACTATCGGTCCTCATGGTGTCTTTTTGAGATTTTCACCAATCCTCGCAAGAACAAATAAGCCATTTAATCGAATGTGTTTTTCACGGTGCCTCTCTTCAGCGGGATTCTCACAACACCCCCTGTAGTATAATTGGAATGAAAAGCATCTTGAAATTCGCCATTTAGAATCGGCAATAAACTGGAGGTCCCTTACACCTATGGGAAAATAAAATCACACGCAATATGGGTGATTTAGACAAGTTCGGCGTTGGTTATACTGTCAAAGAACAATACAACCATTTACATCAAAAAGCTCAACAAACTTTGTGATTACGATCTTCGATATTCAGTTTCTTTACACTCGTCCTCGTAATTGGGCCCCTCGGTATCAAAAATGTATTATTCATCGCCAAAAATTCGTATAGGAAAACTCAATTCTGATAATTTTTTACAAAAACACGTGGCACTTGAGTGCTTCGGGCTATATTTTAGGGCTTACTAGAATCAATTTAAGGTTATGTGATAATAAAGGGTTGTCCAAATGAGGTGCATGAAAGTAAACGTTTTGTTTTCTCTCACGTGTATATGTACCTATATATACCATTTTGTTAGGTAAATCTTTGCCATTTATCACTCTAAAGGTTGCTATTTAAGTCTTAAGATAGGCAACACTAGTGTGGATATGGCATTGTCATCGTTAAGTTTGACATTTTTAATTGTAATCATGCTCAGAACAATTTATCATACAAGTGCTGATCATGAAAATATGCATGTGAACCCGAAAATAAACAACAATAGACTGTATAGGCCCTAGCTTGATGAAATCGTCAAGGTGGTGCAACTTGCCTCACTACGCGTAAAAGTAACGATGAATATGAAGAGTTTTTCGAAAATCCCTTAATTCACGTCACGTCGCGATAATCATGCAATTTTGCACCAATTGACTTTTTTTCTTGGGAATTTTTAAAGAGAAAAGCGTACGTTTATAAGCTAGCCCCCATTCAAGACCTAGAAAACCATATCACTACCAGGATAAATGGCAAGCAATCGTCCTTATTGAAAGTATCATTAATCACTTGGATAATCAATTGGACTTCTGTAAAACCAGCCGTGGTAAACATTGAGTGATATTGTTTTTCAGGCATAATGGCCGAATCATAATGTCGCGTTCGAGCGGTCGGGCTTTTGACAGGCGTTGTACCGACTTACGATAAACATATGCCAAACGCGCGACCTAGGAATTTCTATAACGAAATGTGGCTTCAGTCGCTTGGACGTTCATGCAACAAAAAAATTCGAATATGTTTTCGCGTTTGTTCCTAGACGTTAAAATCGAATAAATTTGTGCCTAACGCGCAAATTTCTTAAAGAAATCATTATTAAGCAAATGACAAGCATTGTCAGCTGTCAAAACGCACGACCGAGTAGCTACTGGCTCTACTCTGGCGTTGAGCTCGATTTTACGATATTTACGATATTAGCCGTCACGTCGAAGCAGCTTGTATCTCTTCTATCGACTCAAAACGGCGTCTCCTGAGCGGTCTTTTGATTTTTGAATAGCCAGACGTCACACGGTGCCAAATCAGGTGAATAAAGTGGTTGTGGAACGATATACATAGGTTGAGTTTTTGGCGAAATGGTTACGACCAATGTTCGATATCATTTCGAAGTAAGAAATGGTGAAGGGGTCTATTTACCAGGTCGTGATTCCGGCGAATTCTTTCATTCGCCTTGTACACTCCTACTGTCGCCACTTTCTCCTGAGGATCCTCGATCACAAAGAAGTCGTCATATAGGACCGCGCTCTCTGGATCGATGCTGAATGTGCGAAATAGACGTTCGTTGTCCGACGTTCTCGGAAGCTTTAGATCCTGAATGTCACTCTGATTTTATCTCCGAAATATTATATATATGTATATCTGCGGGAACATATTCGCGTTGTTGGATTTCACCACGCGAATTTTGATGCTCCAGTGCAGACTTATAGATATTTTATAATTTCCTTTAATGAATTGTTGGAGATTTTTAATCGGTGACTTCAGTGTCCTGACCTCCGGGTTTCGTCTGTCGGTAAACCGCCTGTACGAAAGTTTAAGTCTTGGGGGTGGCCGTGGTACAGTGGTTAACATCATCGACCGCGGAGCGGAAGGTCAATAGTTCGAATTCGCTTCTTAGCCAAGAAAAAGTAATTCTTATACGGACAAAAAGTATGCAACGCAGTTGTGAAGGGAAAGTGACCAGACGTACTGCTTACAGGCATAACACTCACAGTATATGGTTAACCGAAATTCATCCTCTGCGTATGCAATACTAAAGTGCTTGAACGAATTACTTCGGACTATAACCAACGCGGAATTTGGTCGGCTCTCGTCCTATCCAGGTCTAGGACAACCACCCCTGAGAGTAGTGAACTGCACTCCGTTCAGGTTGTGTGTGTCAACACATCATAAGAGAATATAAAAACTCTTGAACCTGCGCGAGTCTCTAAAAAAAAAACAAAAAAAACATCGAGGCTTCCTTCCTGCGACAGGATAAAATCAACGGTGCGCCGCTCAATCCTAATGAGTGAATTAACATTCACATCCAGGATCTTTAAGAAACTCTATACCGGTATACCCATTACAGCTGTAGAGGCGCTAGTTTCGGCAGAAACGAGTACATCCTGCCAAGTTGTTTCGCCAGCTGGCTGATTTGATGCTAGAACTGGCCGATCAGCCCTTAAATGGCGACCAGAATCGATAGCAGGTCCGCCTCGGCCCCCGGTGCTCTAGGGACAGAAACTGGAGCTTTGGAAGCAGCCTTCGGTATTTGTGTCGCATTTCCCTGACCTGCCGCCATTTGGGCGTAGGTCAATTGGGGTTTGCATACCCCTCGAGGGAGGTATCTTCTCGACTTTCTGTCGAACTTCCCTTACTTACTTTATGCGGCGTGTCGGAACCTTTAGCAACGGATACATTGAATAATGTTTCCGCTACTTTCTAATTTCTCCCATCGCACGACTTGGGCGTCTATGGCGGTCATTTTCCTTAGACTCTCCAGGCTGCTGTTGGGTGTCAGCTGGACCAGGAAGAAGTGAAATGACCGCCTTTCCCATTTGGTCCAACGAGCTTGAGCAAATTACTTTAGAAAATTCTCTGCCGTTGTCGTATGGTAAGTTTCGTATGGTACGTTTTAATGAAGTCGATGATGAGGATGAGACAAAGTACATGCCGTCAAGCAAAAACCGATCCATCGTACATCATTTTGGACAAAATATAACGGTTGAGGAGTTAGGGATTTGGCTACCCCAGGGCAAAGGTAAACTCCACAAGCGACACCACAGTGGAGATCCGGCATAGAATCGCCATTGGCAGCTGCTACTACTTCGGTTTGTTCAAACAACTTGGGTTAAAACTCCTTACTTGAAGAACCTAAGTCATGCTTTACAAAATGCTTATACCGCCAGTCTTGCTGTATGGAGACGATAAGCAGGACCGTGGAGCTGATTTTGGGTTGTTTCGAAAGAAAACTTCTGCGACGGATATTTGGAAGGTGAATGAAGGAGAAGACATAACCGCGAACTCTACCAGCTATACAAAAATGTGCATATAGTCCGGAAGGCAAAGATCCGTCGACTACATTGGCCACATCGAGCGCATGAACACTAGCTTAGAGGGTCATCGACTCCGAGCTTCCTGGTTCGAGAAGAACAAGAAAACCGAACCTCCGGTATAAAGACCAAGTAATCGCGGATGTAAGACAACTTTGTCATGATAACTGGAAGCAGCGTGCTTTAGACCGTCCATGGATTGCCGGCCTGATTTGATTGATTTGCTTTGCCCACCAAGCGTGCAATTTCTGTTAACGATTTGCCTTCTTTAGAAAACAAGCTTACTACCTACTCCTTGTTTAAGGTGTGGAAATATCATCGGCTATGTTGCTCTGGAGTTGTTGCTCCAGGGTTTGTCCCAACTTGTAAAGGCTCGCCACTGGGTCGTCCGCATTTATTTTTCGTCCCGGTGTTGAAGAGGAGAGTGGTGAATAATCCAACGCCGGACCGGTAACGATTGTAATTGTTATATTCAACATTGTTTGGATGCTGATAACCTACAACCAAATTGCCTTGCTTTAATTCCTATCACCTCTTTTGAAACATGCAAAACGATTTTCTCTCTTTACTTACTTACTTAGGTGGCGCTACAGTCCGGTGTGAAACTGGGCCTCAACCCACAAACTTCTCCAGCTAGCAGCTGCTTTCAGCGACGCACTCCCAGTTGGTTAAGGTTCCCTTCCACCTGTGTGCGCCACCTTAGATTCGGTCGTCCTCTGGTGCGTCGTCCCACGGGGTTGGACTGAAAGACTCTTGCAATGCTCCAAAAAAATGTTTTTTAATGCGCTGGAAGATTTCCGTTGGTATCACACCACTGAGAACATCCCACGTAAAAAACGGCCTCGAAAACCATCGCAAAAAATGGACCATAAGATCGTTCGACCGGTTAAAGCAGGTCCGAGAAAGAGTGCTGCTGACGTTATGCGTGAAGTTTGTACTGGAACCGATTACACAACATCCAGCCGCACAATTGCCTGTTTAGTTGAGGCTGGACTTCATGGCCGAATTTCGCGCAAGAAGCCTTTTGTAACAAAAAAGCAAAGAAATCACGAATCGAATTCGCCAAAGGACATGCCTCATGGACTACGAAGAACTGGAAATACATACCTTGGTCAGACGAAACAACGATTAATCATATAGGGCCGGACAGCAGAAAGAATGTACGGTGTATATACATATGTTTCGACGGTTGTCAAGCACAACCGACATTATGCAAAATGTTATGCTACCTTAGGCAGAAGAAAATGTACCGGTTGTTTGGAAGTTCCAACAAGACAATGACCCCAAACATACCGCAAAGCTCACAAAATAGTTTTTTGCCGACAACTCACTTACAGTTCTTGATTGGCCATCATGTAGTGTAGACTTGAATCCGATCGAGCATGTTATGAAGGCTGAGGTTATGCCGAAAGATATTGCCAACTTTGACGAGCTCTTTGAAAAAGTAAAGGCAGCATGGGAATCCATCCGGGTCGAAAGATGCCAAAGTCTCATCAGCTCAATGACTAGCATTGAAGCAGAAAAGTTTTGCTACGAAATACTAATCATCCGCCAAAATTAAAAAAAAAATGTGTTCTAGGTGCGACCCGCAAGGCCCACCCAGGGGGAAAAATGAAAACACCCATTTAGTTTCAAATTTTTTCACTTATAACCCTCCGACGTAAAAAGAGGGGTGTTATAAGTTCGAGGTGTCTGTGTGTCTGTCTGTGACAGCGTAACTCCTGAACGAATGGGTTCTCGTCCGATCACCGCAATCAACCAGCATCGGGTGCGATCAGTATTTAGATGGGGAACCGCTTGGAAACACCGCGTGTTATTGGCATCAAGCCGCCTATTTTTTGCCGCTCCATGTAACCCAGGCTAAAGAAACGCACACTTATGTGCGCACACTAAACAATCATAAACGGCTCATGTGTGTGTGCAATTTCGATTGCTAAAAATTTCTAATTTGAACTTTATAGAAAATGAAGTTATCTTAGACTAAAATATTACATACAAAAATGGAAGATAAAATAAAATGTTCAAGTGAAACAACTCCCGAGCATTAAATCAATTCATTTCAGCTCACGAACGCGAGTGTGTGCATTTATGGAAACTCACCCCATGTGCGCATACATATGTATGTATGTAAGTGTGAGTTCTCTTTCCATAAATGCACACAAACTCGTGTTCGTAACCAAAAATAAAATTGCTCACTGCCAATTACTCATGAGAGCGTGCGTTTAATAATTGTTCGTCGGGTGATTCACACTCACGAGCAGCTCATGAGTGTGCGTTTCCTTACCCAACCCCAGCACTGTCCAAGCAATCTCATATGTATCGGTTGTCTCATATGCTAAGTTTTTTTTTTTAAATAACTTTTCTTAGGTTAAATAAATATTTGAAGTTAAAATGTAAGCAGATCTTTAAATCGAATGACAATCTTAAGGAATAAATATATGTATGTAGGTTATCTTAGAGCGTCCGCATGGGGCCAGAGAGGTATTTATAATATAATTTAAGTTAATCAAGCTAGTTTAAGTCATTTTCTAACAAAAAAACGGCTGGACCGATTATGCTGAAAACATACTCAGTTCTAAGTTGCGTAATTACGCATCTTATGTCAATATCATCTTCGGTTCTCGAGATAATCGAGGTGATCATTCCGGTACGCACATACGCACATAGTATGTAAATACATGCACACACACACATAAATCTCTATAAAAGCCTTGGATTTGGATTATGGTGACCTTGAAACGTGGCAATATGTCAAGATTTGGAATTCGCAAAATCGGCCCCATTACAAAAGCTTCCCACTGGGAAGCATACAACTTTTCTTCCAGCGATTTCACAATTTTTCACACCAGTGCTCTTAGGAATGCAAAAGTACAATTATTGTATGGTCAGCTTATTGTTTTATTGACCGGATAAAGAGGTCGTATTTATCGTCTGTTGCTGGAATTGGTGTATGGGAAATTGTAAGCATTGACATATACGTTACTCGCGTATATGGACATATGTATGTCATTTGAGTTTAAACTAAAATGTTTCCTTACCTTTTGGACACAGTGGCACAACTTGATTTAAAAATTCACATTTACCATCCCGGACATTATTTAGTCAACCATAGCAATAACTCATAGCATTTTCAACGTACACTTCCCCAATTTTTCAGAATGTTTTTTTGCAGCTTTCTTACCTTTTACAGGGTCGGCAAAAACAAGTTTCTTTTCAAAAATACAATAAAATTAACAAAATTAAATTTTTCCAATGTGTTATGGCTTTGTTAGTAAGAACAGACATTTCCCTTTAATACGAATTACGACGGCGTTTAAGTCGCTGCCTCGGCTGGCTTCGCAGTAGCGCATTCTTTCACCCTACTTTTCCTGTAGCTGATTGATTGGATGATATTGGCCTTAAGTGCCTGAATCGTTTCCGGATTGTTAGCATAACATCGGCCCTTCACGGTTCCCCCCAAACAAAAAAGTTCAAAGGGTTCAAATCGCAGCACCGAGGCGGCCAATTTTCTTCGCCAAGACGGCTGATAACACGATTTGGGAATTCGATGTGCAAAACACAGATTGTGGCATAGGCTGTGCGGCATGGCGCGCCATCCTGCATGAACCAGAGGTCGTCCAAATCTACATATGTCTTCATTTTTAGTAAAAAAAAAAAGTCGGTTAACACGACTCTGTTACGCCCACCGTTAACCGAAACGTTGTTATCAGCCTCATTTTCGAAGAAAAATGGTCCAATTATGCCACGACTCCACATTCCACACCAGACTGTCACTCTCTGTGGATGCGTTGGCTTCTCGACAACGTGCGGGTTTTTTGAGCACCAGATGCGTCAATTTTGTTTATTAACGTAGCCGCCAGATCAAAATGCGCCTCGTCAGAAAAGACGATTTTCCGCCCAAAATCGTTGTCCAATTCAAGCTGCTCTAACGCCCAAACTGCGAAGCGATAACAAAGTGGATGGTTGCGCACCTTCAATTGCTGAGTCAATTGGACCTTGCCAGCTGGAAACGCTTGTTGGTTGAGGCCCAGGTTCACCACGGACTGTAGCGCCACCTAAGTAAGTAAGTAAGTCATAACTCCAAAACCGGCAGCACTGCGGCGTTCATCAATATCTGTCTAGAAGAAGGGCACCCTCTGTTTTTATCCAAGGCTTGCAAGTCAACAGCACGTTTCGTTTGTGTATTGTTCGTATTTTTCGAAAAAAAATTAACTTTTTTAGTGGCATCGTAAAAATGAGTGACTCACATTACCCTTGGAAATCGTCCAAAAGTTGCTGGTAGTGTATGGAGACGAGTGTTGTTTGTCGAAAACACATGTGTTTGAATGGTGAAGAGTTCCGTGGCGCAGTGGGTAGTGCGCTGACCTCTAACGCCAATGACACAGGATTGAATTTCGACAACAGCCATGTTATCGAATGTGCTTTTCACTGTGCTTTTCCTCATCTAGGTACTGACCCCCGCTTTAGTATGATTGTCGTGAAAAAGCCTCTGTAGGTCCCTTTCACATAAAAATAAAATCCCCAGAGAAGTTAGACTTAGGTTCTCCCGAGCTGTAACGCCTTATAAATACATGCGCGGCATCGTTCGTCGTAAATAAATTCTTACGAAACAGATGGTGACTGGACAGTTCTATGTTGGCATCCTAAGGATGCTGCGAACACGTGTCTTCCGGCTGCGATCCGAACTCGCCAAGAACTGCTGGATCTTGAACAACGACAATGTGCCGGCCCATTCCTCGTTGATTACAAGAGTGTAAGAGCTTTTAGCCCCGATATTACCCTACTTTTTTTATTCCCAAAATGAAGTCACACCTCAAGGGAACTCATCACTTATCATAGCGTTGTATGGAAGGTGGAAAGTGGCTGTAGCCATGGTTCTGAATTCATTTCAGAGGATTATCAAGGTTGGTTGGAATCGTTGTGTAGGGTTTGAGGAGGACTATTGTGAAGGTATTTGCTTAATGTTTTTGTTTAGAAATTCCCGGAACATAGTTTTCACTCTTCATATTCAACATTACACTGATATTCAACCACCGATAACCACCGATACAAACCTACAATTATCCACATTTTTAATACGAAGTCTCGGAATAAAACGAAAGAAATTCGACAAGTTTGGAAGCCTTACCTTAAGGCAGATTCGTAATGGGAGAAAAATATGCAATTTTACTGAAAAATGAGTGCTATACGCGGGTATATCGGTTAAAAATTGAAACCACAAGGGGTGAATGTCGGGCACATGTACAAAAACAGTACATATAGTTCCCTATGAACCTCTTCATAATTACCATGCTCTGTTCCCCCATTTGCCCAGTTCATACTCGTGTGCATATCCAAATAACATTTCATTTTCCAATACCCTTTCACGAAATACTCGCTGCAAGGATGTCGTATTACATCGACCGAAGCCATAGAAGGATAGTTCGTTAAAGTATGTAACTCGATGCTCTATACCGCAAAATGCTTATGAAGCGACAATTTAAAACGCCACTCAAGCGCTGTACATATCTCGTGCGTAGAGAACGACTGTTTCGGCTCTTTGAAACGACTGCACTGAAGATACTTTTGATAAATTTGATGTGGCAATGGAATTGTATTGATTTTTAATGGTCATCAAAGTGGGTGTTATTCAGTTTGTTGTTTATTCAACTCGTGTACGGGGGATATGTAGGAGTAGGATTTTAGAACTGTTATTTTCGGCTCTTTGAAAGTCTTTAAGTTCGTCGTATTATGTGAACTTCACATCTGAATAGGTTTACAAGATCGTTATCGACGATGTTTGGTGATTTCACACCATTCGCACAAACATCAAATTCGACTATATCCAGACTGTGACCAGAAGAGGTGCTCGTGTCTAGTTCAAAAGCATATCGGTATGCCAAGCCACAGTCAAAGGCATTGTACAGTACCTCTTTCACCTCTAGTGGAGATACTTGGTTGCGTTTGCGATACGAGTTCATCGACTTTGTATACATCATTCGCCACTACCACCGGTCGTCACCACCAGTCAACCAGGCAGCTAACTAACCAACCAGTCGACAGAACGACGACTTTGGTGACGTTCTTCATGGACCAGCTAGCACTAAACTCCACAGTTGCACTGTTGCCATTCAAAGTGGTCGGTCCTGCAGCGGCAGCAGCCGGTTCACATAAACATCAACGTCATAATGATGTTCCAATCAGTCAGAGAGGAAACCATAATAATGTATCTTTAAATTGAATCTTATTGACTTTGATCCGTAGCCAATTGTGGCGCACATGAAATTTTCTTCTCCATCTCCACTCGTCCGTTTTTACTCAAAAAAAGAAATAAAAATAAAACAGATACTCGTATAGATGTGAACAACTGGAAACATCTTCTCGGGGTGCAAAGAAGTTACCACGAGAATGTATCTAAATCGAGAAAATAAATGTTTACAGCATTTTGCAGTTTTATAATTACTTCAGATTCTCTACACTTTTAGATACATATAGGTACATTTGTATAGTATATACATGCCTTCACGTAGGAAGGAAGAAGCGAGCGATTCGTGGAATGTGGGATGCGAAATGTGAAATGGGAAATGACAAAGGCGTCTGCCCGAAACAATAGACCAGTTGAAGGGTAAAGCACATTTGCGGTTACATACGGATGCGAAGCATACTACTCGTACATGAGGCTGCACAAAAACTCAAATAGAAAAGTTCAAGTTGTAGTCAGTGAAAGCACGTTGCACCCATTTACGACATCTCTTTCGAAAGCAATCTATTGTTGTGATATGTACCTACATACGTACATAAAAGCTTCTACATACCAGGGTCGTCAGTGGGTGGGTATGAAGGTATTCGGGAGAGTATATGCGATAGAGCACGTGCAGAAACATACAAATACGAATAGAATTATCCTGAAGCACTGCTGGTACCTAGTATACCGATTACAATAGCTTCCAGATTCCATCATGTGCACTGGAGGTACATATGTATATAGTATTTGCTATATATCCAAAGTTGGCGCTGTTATTATTATTATTCTCATTTCTTATTGCTATTGCCATAGAAGGTGGCATTTGATCCGTTGGATATGAAGCCAGTACCCAGGAGGTGCGACGAATTCCCAGAGTCTCGCTCGACAATCGAGGGTTTCATTTCATTTGCTGGAATTTATTGTTACATCTCGTCGTGCTTTATACTTGGTTTCTTTGAAATTATAAAACACAGTCGATGTTATTATTTCTTTTCCCTTTTGCCTTTCACATGACAGTTGAAGGCCTTGACGCACGAATCGGATGGGCGGAACGGGATATGCAACAAATACGCTCTGACATTGCACTTACCCGTACCGCGAGGTAGCACAAGAGAATTGAATGTGTAACACATTCTAATGAAAGCCGAACGGATAACGCGGCAATTGTTATACCATTCAGTCAGCCGCGGGGCGGTGTAAGCATGTCGGATTACTCTACTTGACTTTTTTTCAGTGTACGAACTTCAGGTCATGTCGGGTTCGTGGAAAACGCTGCCTTGTCATGGGTTGTCGTTGAATCCGGCTTTCGTTGGAATTGTTTTGATTAAAAAAGCAAAATCTCTTTATCTTTGTTTGATATCTGTTGATTCAAAAAAGTAAAAAAATATGGGATGAAGCAAATTGCACCTTCCAGTGACTTGCATTTTATATATATTTTTTTCAAAACCCTGTTGATGGAAAATGATATGTCAATGTACATACATACATATGTATGTATGTATGTACCTTAGTTCGACTAATCTTCTTTGACATTTTTACCATACCTCCTGTCCTTTCTATGACTTGCTACTTTCATAACACTGTCTTTTATCATCGGTTTTTACCTGCGCTTTTATTTTAGGACATTCTACTTAAACGCACATTTATTCTTTGTTTCAGTGATCATGGAATGACTATGTGATTTTCAGAACATTGTCACATGTACCAGGAATATGATTTCGATGTGGAGGTAAGCATGAAACTAGAGACGAGACTGTGGACATGGTTTACCAATAAAAACATTTTTTTCGGGTAATCATTGTCTTCGAATAAAACCAATCCATCGATTGAGAAAAGGTACAATGCTCTTGTCATCTGTTTATTGAGAATCTTAAATTTGTTTAGATACATTTATATAAAATGTCATCATTGTTGACAGTAGACGTTCGAGGTATGATGATTTATTATTGTGTAGTCTACGGAACTTCGTGAAGAAAACACAGTTTGTATACATGTTTACAATCCAGCCTCAGTGCTTTCTAATTTTGTAAAAATTCGACAAAACCTGATTCTCCAGTTAATTTAACAGAGCTTGTCCGTAGTTGGCATACTTCTTTTTCTTTATTTTTAAAAGACATCCATATATGTACATATGTACGTATGTATGTATGTTGGCGTTACAGCCCATGAAGGACCAGAGCCGAGCTTCTCTCAATCATCCATATTGAGTGTGATTTAATTTTCCCGTAGGTGAAAGGGACCTACAGTTTTATTGCCGGTTCCGAACGGCGAATTTCGAGAAGCTTTTCATGACAACTTTACTACAGAGGGTCTTGTCAGAACCCCGCTATATGTACATATGTATGTATGTAAAATCAGTGTACTGCAAATGGAAAGTGTGTTGCCGTAACACACCAAAGTGTGTGTTTTCATTGTAGTCATTTTTAATGCAATTTAAAGTGTGTTGTTATGAAAGCACACAAAAAAGGTAATTTCCCAACTATACGCTTAAAGGGAAATCTCCCAACTACATAAATATACATATGTATGTCCCCTTGCCAAAAAGCAAATAGCAACCCGGACCCATTGTCTAATGGTTAACACACTAGACTCCCAACCCAGTGATCCCGTGTTCAAATCTTAAAGTTCCTTGAACATTTTTCGCAGCGAACAAAACTAGGGCTCACCTAGTCCATACTCTCCGAGCATTTGTCACTTCGAGGCTCATTGTTAACTTCCCAGTGGGAAGTTATTGTAACGGGGCCGATTTTGCGAATTCCAAATTTTGACTTATCTTCACGTTTCAAGGTCACCAGAATCCGAATCGAAGGATTTTATAGAGATGTATGTATGTGTATGTATGTGCGTATATGCGTATGTGCGTATGTACGTATGTGCACATGTGCATACCGGAATTTCCACCTCGATTATCTCGAGGATATGACAATATTGACATAAGATTGGGTTCATTCTACGCGCAATAAGGCAACGAGTGTGTGTGGATTTATGGAAACTCACCCTTGTGCGCACTTTATATGTTCGTTAAAGAGACCGCACACTTACATATGTGCACTCTGTAGGGTGGGTTCTGTTTAACGCACAAGAAAAATATGAAATCAAAATAAGCTCATATCTAACGATGTGGGTTCGTTATTAGAAATTTTGTCGCGATTGTTCATAACATGCATTTCCTTCCCAGAAGAAATTGAAGATAAATTAATGAGTTTGGACGAGCTGCCCGATAAGTTTTGTGCTGCTTTAGCGACAATTTAAGGAGTTATTTGCCGTTAATGGTTATAAAAGGAGGAAGGTTGTTCCTATATTGCTGCAACTCTCACCTATTTTAAAACTGCGCTTGGGCTCTGTCATCTACCTTTTCAACTTCTCAGTGGGAAGATATTGTAAAGTTATTGATTTTGCGAATTTCAAATTTAACATACATACATATCTTCACGTTTCAAGGTCACCAGAATCCAAATCCAAGGTTTTTATAGACATGTCTCTGCGCGTGTGTGTGTGTTTATGTGCGTGTAAGTGTGCATGCATGTGTGTGTATATGTATATGTGTGGGTGTACGTATGTGCGTATGCGCGTTCGGAATTTTGATCTCGATTATTTCGAGAACCAAACATGGTATTGACATGGGACTGGCTTCATTCGATGCGTAATTACGTAACTAAGAACCGATGAAGTTTGAGCAAATTCGATCCAGCCGCTTTTTGTTAGAAATTGAATAACTAAAAAAATGCAAGAAAATTAACAACACGCGGTGTTCCCAAGTTGTCCTCAATGTACTGACCGCGCCCGATGCTGGTTGATTGCGGTGTTCGGACGAGAACCGATATATTACCCATTATTTGCCTAGAAATCCTACCACAGCTAGGATCACGTTAGCTTTCAAAAAAAAAAAAAAACAAAAAAAAAAAACAAGGAGGCATCATAATCGGTCCATTCGTTCAGGAGCTACGATGCCATAGACAGACACACAGACACCCCAAACTTATAACACCCCTCTTTTTGCGTCGGGGGTTAAAAATGAAAAAAATTAAATTAAATGGGTGTTTTCATTTTCCCCACTGGGAAGTTAGTCGTGTGGGCCTTGCGGGGCGCACTTTGACCACATTTTTTCTTTTTGAAATGTGGAAGGAGGGATTGAATGTCTTTGCTTTTTGTAGGCTGCGGATCACTGGTTGAGAGTCCAGTGTGTTAACCATTACACCATGGATCTAACTCGCGAATTGCTTTCTGGCAAGGTTGCACATATGTATGTACATACGTATGTACATAGTTGGGACATTTCTCTTTTGTTTGATTGATTAATCCAAGGTATGTTAATTATTAATAAGTGCGTCGCTGCAACACACTTAAGGTGTCGTTAGAGTTTTTACTCATGACACACAATAGAACGTGTTATAGTTTTAACACAAATAAGTTTCTCAATCTTAAAATGTGTCGAATGACACACTTGCTGCAAGTAGTTTAACACACTAGGTTTTGCAGTGTGAGATGCTGCTGAAACGCAACGAATACAGACCAGTTTTTACGGTTAACAAGGTGATGATAAGTGCCTGGTGGGATTGGAGGGTAATTGTCCATGAGCTGCTACAACTTGACGAAACGGTCAATTTGGCCCTCTACCGTGGACAACTCGAACGTTTGAATGAAGCAGTTAAGAAAGAGCTATCAGAATTTGCCAGCAGAAAAGGAGATGTGTTCCATCATGACAATGCGATATACATCTTGATTGTCTCGAAACAAATGACAAAACTTGGTTGGAAAGTTTTGATGGCCGGACTTTTTACTGTTTGAAAACTCTCTTGTTGGTAAATACAAACGTCCGGCCGAACCGACGCTGAAAATCACTTGGTCAAATTTTTTGCTTATAATCCACCGAAGTTCTACAGCGATGAAATTATGAAGCTACCCGAAAAATAGCAAAAGCTCAAACGAGGTATGGCAATTAAGGGTCCGGGAATTTAGTCAACTCAAAAACTGGTAACACTGCATTGTTCGTCTACATCTGTCCAGAAAGGAGTGTCCCCTTTGTGTCAGTATTCATCCAAGGTGAAGCCGACAGCACCTTTTGTATGTACTTTTTTTTAGCGACACAAGGAACGTAATGTGATTTAATTTCTAGTGAATTCTGGTGAAAAACTCTCGGAAATCCTCCAAAAATTGCAGATGGTGTATGGAAAAGGTTCAAGAAGCAGGACCATTCATCGTAAATATGTTCCCATCGACCAGACAGTGACTGGACAGTTCTATGTTAGTGTCCTAAAGAAGCTGCGAGTACGTGCAATGTTTCACGTGCCTTCCGTGTGCGAGCCGAACTTACCAAAAAGGATTGGATCTTGCACTATGTGCCGGCCCATTCCTCATTGATTGTGTGCGTTACCGCATCCAAGCTATAGCCCCGATATTGGCCCCTGTGATTTTTTTTATCCCTCAAGGTGAAGTCATACCTCAAAGAGGCTGTAACCATGGTTATGAACGAGATAATTTTGGACGGTTATCAAGGGTGCTTCGATTCATGGAAGTAAAGTTGAAATCGTTTTGTAGAGTAAGATGGAAACTATTGGGAAGGTCGATAATAAAATGTTGTGACAAACTTAACTTTCTTGCTATTTTCTTTGTTTACAAATTCCCAAAACTTAATAGATAATGACGGTCAGTACGTACTTGATTTGGTTTTTTAGTTCAAAAATGTGTATAAAAACCTGCGGAGACTTGTATCACCCAATATTTAGTCTCTAAAAAGGCGAAATGTGCAAGCAGACGTTTCAGAAAAGCTCTCAAAAACATTTTAAAAATGACATCCAAGAAGAATGCTCTTTGCAGGGTCAGTCAAATTTAAGGCTTACAGAAGTTGTAAAAAAAGAGCAATTTTGTTTGGTTATTCGCGCTTTTATTTTCGAACAACAAAATGTACGAGCGGATAAAACAAAATTCGAATATTACTTATAGGAGCCGTATACCATCGATAGCTACAGTCAAATATCGGTTTAAAACCATAAAGAAGGTGACCCTTCCTAAAATGCGTGAACTAGAAAAAATTGTGATTGACATTGTTGTTCTAAGGGAGGGAAAATCGTCTGCCTGATGATACGGCTAGTAATTTCGACACATTGTTTGGACGAAATCGGTTGAAATGTTCGCACCGAACCTTGATCGTTTATAATAGACCAAGGAGCAATCAAAACAGTGGTCTTTTTTCGAATGAAGAAAGGTAAACATGTTCCATCACCTTGGAATGTCAGAATGAAGGAATAACGATAATTGATCCAATTTAGTGACATTATGTTTACATGGAGCACTGACGCATTTGACGAGAAGAAAAATTCCTGTTTTACCACGACATTATGTCAGTGCATTCATCTGGAATCAGCACGGCAATATTTCCTGAATTGCGCCGCAAATTAATATCACACCCTCGCCTTATCTAGCACGAGTAAAGCTTAACAATACCAAATAGAAATTTATTTCTAAGACAGAGGCATATCCTGCACAGTTTGACAAATCACCAAATCATCATCATCATTATCACATCAGCAGGGATGTTGGGAGAAGGTTATGCAGCTAAAAATGGATAATGTGGAAAAGTGAGGAAATAGAAATATTTTTTGCGTATATCTTACCTAGTTCTCCAAAAATTATGTCAAGGAGCGAGTTAGTACAACACCTCAATCCCTCTTCGTACATGAAATCACCACGTTAACAGGTTAAGTAAATTTTGTAAAATTTGCTTCCATTATTCAAGCATATGCTTGCGTGGTATATAATCTATCGATTCATTTCCCCTATATGCATATTGCCAAACTTTTCAATGTTATTTAATTTAAAGCTACTTTGACAGGAGATTATAATCTCGTGGACCTGTGAAGCCCAAAGTATAAGCTCTACTCTTTCTCAGAAGTCACTATGGTGATATTGACTTCTTATTCAACGGATTAATATCACGAAAAAAGCAAATTTCAATGCACTGAACTGTTGAACAAGATACACGTAAGAGTAAATAAAAGACAAAACGAAGTACTACCTGGCGTTAAGGACTTCTATTTTGTCCGTAGTGACCCCTGCGGAGTAATGAACAGGAAAACCAAACGACCTCCGCACGTGACTTTCTCTTTGAAAATATTACTTTAATTTCATTATATTTTCGGAATCCATCCTAATCCTGAGATATTCAAATAAAAAAAATTGCTTCGAAAATTGCATTCACTTAGGACTGACAAGAGAACGGCATGGAAAGACACGAAGGATGGTAGAGTATTAGGGGCTATTAAATGGAAAAGTACTTTTGAGATTATATTGTACTTTAAATGATGTTGATTATTGCGGTGTTGAATTGAGTCTTTTATTAGATTTGAGGAGTATTACTAAGGAGCTCAAGTTTTTTGTAAAAAAAAAATATTACCTTGAGGGGGGGGATCTTCTACATGTGTAGTCCTAATTGTTGTATAATCCTCAACCAGGTGCAGCAGGTGAATGTTCACTGCTAACTTGCATATAGAGTGTGGGGCAATCACAAGTTTATTTTCAAAAGTGCAATTAAAAGGACGAAACTAAATATTTTCCATGTATAATGGCTTTATGGGTAAGAACAAAAATTAATTATGAAACACCACGTCGTTCAAGTAGCTGCCTCGACTGGCTTCGCAGTAGCTCATTCTCTAACCCCAAGTTTCCAAGACCTTGTTGATGGTTTCGGGCTGTAGCTCACAGATTGCTAGGATGATATTGGCCTTAAGTGCTTGAATTGTTTCCAGATTGTTAGTCCCTACAAAAAAAGTCCAAAAGGGTCAAATCGCAGCTCCGAGGCGGCCAATTGACATCGCCAAGACGGCTGATAACACGATTTGGGAATTTTGTGCGCAAATTCCCAAATGGTGGTGGCACGGCGCGCCATCCTGCATGAACCAGAGGTCGTCCAAATCCATGTCTTCAATTTTAGTAAAAAAAAAAAAGTCGGTTAACATGGCTCTGTAACGCCCACCGTTGACCGAAACGTTATTACCAGCCTCATTTTCGAAGGAAAATGGTCCAATGATGCCACCACTCCACAATCCGCACCAAGCTGTGTGGATGCATTGGCCCTCTCTGTGTGGATGCATTGGCTTCTCGACAACGTTCGGGTTTTCCGAGCCCAGATGCAGTAATTTTGTTTGTTAACGTAGCAGCCAAGATGAAAATACGCCTCTTCGGGAAAGATGATTTTTCGCCCAGAATCGTCCAATTCAAGCTGCTCTAAGGTCCAAACTGCGAAGCGATAACAAAACGGATTTCAATTGCTGAGCCAATTGGACCTTGTAAACGAATAATCCGAGATCTTTGTGCAGAATTCTCCACAGGCTAGTGCGTGAAATGTTGAGCTATTGAGATCGATGGCGAGTTGATGTTCGTGAATTGAGTCTCACACCCTCGGCCACAGCAGCCACATTCTCTTCTATGCGCACCGTACGACGACGATAACCATGAGTGTTGTCCACTAGCATACCAGTCTCACGAACTTTTTGCACAAACTTGCGTACAGCAGTCGCCGTAGGTGCTTCATTTCGGCCAAAACTTCTTTTCAAAAAACCCACTGTTTGGGCTACACAGCACTCACTTTGGAAATAAGTTTTCAATATTCCCCAACGTAGTTCAAGCGTAAAGCTATTAAAGCGACTCATTTCGTTCCGCGGAGGTATGACACTGACTTTTTGTCAAGATTTCGAGCGGGAAACAGCTATCAATGTCAAAATGATTTAAGAAAAAACACAGGATGACCCACCCTATATTATACAATTTTCAGTGTTTTTTACCCTACTTCCACGCGAAGAGCTACAGTTTATGGAATGAATAATGGAATTTCAGGTGCGATAAGTCACTCAACGGCTGCACCCGTTGCCTTGGATGCAACATGCTTGTCGGCGAGGAAAATTCTGCGAGACTGCGCTTTAGAACTTGCGTGGTTGTGAGATTTAAATGTATCCATGTATGAATGTATAGTCGACAGGAAGGAGTGGGCGCTGGGGATTGATATTGAAGGAGTATTTGACAGCGTAACTTTTGACATGTGCATCGCTAGTAGGCAGCACATTAGTATTGTAGTTTAGTACTGCTGATGCGTGAGATTTTTGTCAATAACGTAGGCGTCGATAATAGTCCGTGGTGGGAATAAACAAAAACTGTGCTCAGGCAAGCGTATGAGACTCAGTCAGTGGTGTGAAATCCGATCAGATTTATGCACCTAATGTTGCCGTGCTTTCTTTCATTGCTTAGGGGTCGCCTGCCTAAAGCTCGGACAGCGCTAGTTGCGATTGAATTGTGCACGACAATTCTAGCAATTCTTTTTAAGCGAGGAAGCAAAGCATTTTCCTTATTCTTCGTCCGTCGATACGTACATACATTTATTTTCCAATGATATGTAAACATCTGTCTTATGTTGACACTTAGTACATTTTCTCACAATTAGTTTTGGGATTTAGTTGCCAATTTTCTATGCCCACTTTGTTTTAACAATAATATAACTAACATTTAAAGGTAGGTACATAGCGGTGTACAGAAAATAATATCGACTAATTATATTTCTGAGGGCGCCGTGGTTAGTGTGTTGGACTCTGAGCGCGATGAGCGAGCTCGAATCCCGACAACACCAGCGCCATCGAATGTTTATTTCGCAGTGTTTCTCCTCGGTGGGGTACAGGCAAAAGTCTCCGTAATATACTTGCCATGCCACGCCGACGGCCGTTCGGAATCGGCATTAAACTGTAGGTCCCTTTCACCACAAATCAGACACAACATGGGTGATTGAGAGAAGCTTGGCTCTGGCCCTTCACGGGTTGTAATGCCACCAAAGCAAGCAAGCATTTCCAGTTAAGTTTGCTGTTCAAATACATGCCAATATATTTAGCTACATCGACAATTGAGATAGTTTTGTCTTTTATTGTTAGCGGGGTAGTTGAGTTGTTTAGTTTCATAGTAAAAATTAGATACTTGTTGAGTTTTGTCTTCGTTGGTATTTATGTTCCAATCGTCGAACCATTTTATCATTCTGTTGAGAAGTAGTTGAGTTTGAGATGATACGGTGTCCAGATTTTGATCGGCTGTCAGAAGGATTGTATAGTCCGAAAAGGTAGCCATCATGGTTGCAGTAGCGTTAGGTTAAGGGATGTCGGCGGTATAAAGGACATATAGGAGTGGCCCCACGACAGATCCTAGGCGAAGTCGTGCTTTGGATTCTAGGAAGTTCGATCGTCGGTCATTATATTTTACATAAGTGACGTTCATTAAGGTAGCTTTTAGTGTTATGATAAAAGTCTGTTGGAAGAAGTTTTGTAGTTTGTTAAGTATCTACATACATTGTCATTGGGAATATTCCAATGCAGTATTTCTTCTCCTCTAGGTCCGTTGTGGTTTTGTTTACTACTCTGTGAATTTGTTGGATTGTTGAATGCTGTTTGCGAAAACCGAATGAATGGTCAGGTATTAGCTTATTATTATGTATTTAGTATAGGCAGTAGTCGAACATATGTATGTATGTATATGCATTCATTTTTCAAATATTTTCCCTAGGATGGGAAGTAAGCTTATCGTTCGATAAGATAATGCAGTTATTTGAGCAACTTTCCAGGTTTTAAGGAAATACTTTAGTCGAATGACTGCATTATAGACATTTCGTACATACATACATATGTACATATGCCATATCGGAGAAGTTGGCTTAACAACTTATGACATTGGGGATGAATTTGGTCGTTGAGGTATTGTGGTATCTTTATCTTTTTCATTAGTGAATATTTTTTCGAGAAAAAGAATAAAAAAAAGGAACGGGCGGCTCTCAAGCCCAACTCTAAAGAAGCTCTATACCTGGGGGTCGTTTTAGAGAACAAGTTACTTTTGTCAAACCATTGTCGACCCCCTACTATTGAAGGATTGCAACCCTTAAGGTGAAAACCACTTATGTATCTATGTATATTTCGCCCCCATTCTAATATTTTTTTTTATTACAATTCGTAATGGAATTCTGAGAGAATTATCTCACGAACCCCATCATGTTTATATGCACTTTGACGTATTGACACCAATCACCCTTTCATCCTGCGGCGTAATTATAATGTCAACTGGTCGTGGCATCCGCGGCCAATCTCGTGGCTTCGGAGGTGTGGGATGTGTCTGTGGAGCCCCGGCACGATTCGATTACGCTTTTCATTAGGTTAATATGTGTGTATGCATGTATGTATGTACATATGTGCCTGCCTGCAGGGATACAATGTTGTCCAAACCTTGTGTGGAATTTGTAAACAAAAGCATTCGACGTGGCAGCTAAGCTGCGACCATAGTCCGCCTGCACCTAGCATAATTAGTCGTTCATACAGACATAGTATGTACATAGTATGTATGTGAATATGTTTGTATGTACATATGTATGTATGTACATACATACATACATACATATGTATGTTGTATGTACATGAACTAAGTACTTCAACTTTATAAAACAGGTTATTCTCGGATCCCGAAACTTGCTGAATTGTGCGAAGACTTTCTAGGCTGACGAAGCGTAAGCGCGGAATTGATGTCTATGTCGTTCGGGAACCTTTATTTGAAGTTTTTCTCAACCGCTGGTCATCTCTTTTAATGATCCCAGAAGCCAGTGTCACTGAATTAACGAGTAGCTTACCCTTTCCCCCCTAGCCTTCCCTCTAGTCTACATAAATCCTATTTTGCTCTTCCAAACATCCAAGTACATAATTGATGCCCACTCCACTCTGCCAATTCAATCACTTAAAATTCATCTCTTCCAGCGTTGACGTTCTGAAACTTCTGAGCCAACCGATATACGTACAAACATACATACAAACAATTTGAAAACAGGTGGACACGTGATAAATCACCTGCCGGTGAATATGAAATTCATTTTTCATTCAACGCAGCCGTGGTGCTTAGTAATTTTTCACACCACTTAAAGGCCCCGTGTTGTCATAGCACTATGATTCAGTGAATTAATGACTTTAAATTGAATATTTATCTACTTGCCCACTGACAGTGTACTTTCATCTGGCTTCAATACCAGATTAATTAGTAGCTTAATAACTATGTATGTAACTCGAAAGAATGTTGAACAAAGTTCTTTAGTGTGCTCAGCCAATCCTTCACAAATTTACTGATGAGATTCTGTGGTTTGCCACTACCACTAAGCTTGTAAGATAAGCCTTCAACGGTAAGGTATAATGTCATCAAGTTTAAGTTTTACCTTACACAGGGATAAGAAGCTTCCAATTTGTTGTTTGCATACCTATCAGTGTGTTAATAGGAAGAAGAAAAAACAAAAAAATTAAAACACAACTCGATAAGTTGGCTCGATATAAGACGGCCCACCCTTTTGTGACTATGCTCAACGAACCCAAACCACACGGAAGAACGGATAACTTTTACTCCTTTTACCTCACCGTCGTCGTTAGCCTAATGAACGTAAAACTTTTGCCGGTATTTTTGGCAAAAACAACCTCATATCCCAAAGATTTCACATCAGCCAGATCGAGGCTAGGCACACTTACTCATATTGTTTCGATTAGGGTATCTCGGTCCATTGATTAAACAAATTAACCCTAAGTATACGGGCCATTAAAGCAGTCCCAAAAAACACCAACCAACACCAACAACCACCGGTCCACCCAAAAAGATTTATGCTTGCACTCACTCTCTGCACATTCACCCCATTGACATTGTAATTTCCTACAATATATTCCTTGCTCGTTCGTCATCCCTTTCGTTTACCCAACCGTTTGGGTCCTCATTAAAAAATATGGAAATCAAATTATGAAATCATAAGAATTTGCATTATTTATCCAATTTGCTTCCCTACACCAATCACCCTAAATGTAACGTTCGAACTCTCTAGTCTCAAAGTCTTCCGTTTTGCAATAAGGTATCTCTGTTTCGCTATTAAGCAATCTAGTCCAAGCAAATACTGTGAAATAACGAGGATGTTCTAACCTTGTAAGGCAACACTGAAACAAAAAAAAAATGGGAATGAGATGAGAAGACAACACCTTCTGAACGATGGATGCTGTTTTACTCGGTGTACGTGTGCTCTCAATTTGAAAGTGTTGAAAGTGAAAAAGAAAAATGCAACACAACACAAGGACCCTCCCGATGATGATGACGAGTAGCTTGCTAGCTAGCTAGCCAGCTTTACAGCCACAACCAGCAACGATGAAAGATATAAAGCAAAAAAAAAAAAAAAGAAATCGAGTGAAGAAAAAATATGCCATGCAGCTCGTTTGTATCCTGTACACAGTTTTTGCTTCTGTCATTCTGGGCTGTAACCAATCTCATTCACCATGTTCATCATCCGTCTTTCAGGCAAAATGCCAGTTGCACGTTGCCCCAACAACAACAACAAAATCGGAGAAAAAACCCACAAGAAAAAACGATACAAAAACAGAGAAGAAAATTAATCGAACAAAAAGTGGACTAAACAGCGAACCTTGCATCACCCCACCGTGCCAGAGCTTCAGAGCTCTTGCCAAGTGTTTTTCTTGCTCCGCTATGTAACTGCCGTTGATTGATGCTAGCAGTAAACAACAGCAACCAAGTAAGAGGACCATCTCCCTCTCTCTTTCTCTCTCTCTCTTTCTCCTTGCTATAAACTCTCATTTTTCGGTCTAAAGGTACATAAATTATTTCGGACGGCAAAGGGCTTTATAAGTTTACAAAAATTAGAAACAAATGAATGAAGAAAAAAACACTCGCAGGCAAACAGTTGGTGCGTGCACTGCGTGTTGTATATAGTTATTCATTTACCTTCAAGCTGTATCTACTCGACCGAGCTATGTACGATATACATATAAAGTCGAAGAAACAACACGCTACATAGTGCGTGTATATACAGATTCGTGATGGTGCCGCTGTTATGTGACGGCGTCGCTAGTGTCGCTCTACCCGTTCGTATTGTATAGTTTGCTGGAATACAGCACAAAAAAAAAACCAATGTATCTACGTATCTACAGAGTGCGGTGTGAAGGAAATGAAATAATGTACGAACGGATGGCGAATGGTGGTGTGGAAGCGACATGCACTGAACGACGACCGATGGATTATATTTTGACATTGTGTACAAAGTGTGCTGTGCTCTGTGCTCGATGTGTACTCCATTGTACATACATACATATGTATAAATATGTACTATGTCTGTTGGTTCATTCGGTTTATATGTGTCCGAACCGGGCGCTCTCCTGGTTTATGCTGATGCGGGATTTTCTTTCGTAAGCTGTTCTTGCTCATCGCTCGGTTGCTTGCTCGGTTGTGCTATGCTACGAGTATGCTGTGCCATGCCATGCCACATCGAGTAATTGAAGATGATGTTGAAATTGAATGAGAAAGAGAGGAACCGGGACCGAGTGAATGAATGAGTGGTTTTCTTCTATGGGAATTGTATGCGGTGGTTGAACTTTATATTTGTTGGATGTCGTGGCCCATGAGCCATAGGCCGTGGGCCGTGGGCCGAGAACAACAGTTTTAGACAATTTCTTCTCATTTTCCTTACTCTTCTTTTTCCTCTATGCCGTAGTCACTTTTGCTTTGTTTCTTTTTGGTTTTTATGTTTTTCAGTGATAAAGATAACGATACACATGTACTTGTTTTATTATACCATATGTACATACATACACACATATGTATGGATGTGGCAATGTTATGTAGCGGTTGATTGTATGATGAGAGCGATCGTCCTAGATAGTGGCATATTGTTCAATAATGGGTGGTTTCTACTATTGTTTGTCTTTGTTTAGTGGTTGGTTTAACACTAGATGCATAACAGATAAGGACTCCCAAAGCGTTTTTTTTTCAGGAATAAGTATGGATGTATATACATACATACATATGTACGTATGTACATACGTACTATGTATGAGGAAATCGTTAAAACACAAAAGTTATGAGATTTTAATGGTTTCTTGCATGTGTAGTGCTGATGGGTTCTTTGTTTCTGGTTTTGGCTTTTCACTTTAGTGAATACCAACAAAAGGCCGCGGCTTGTATTGTTGCCATCAACTTTCTAATACGAGAGTATGAGATAAAAAAAATCTAATCGACGGCATATGCAACAATGAAATTGCAGTGGGAATCGTCACAGACAGGAAAATACGTCTTAACTTTGTAGTCTGTAGTTGACCGATCGATTGTGTTTCCTGTCACTCATTTAAGAATTTAACTCTAAAATTACACCTGTTCTTGAGCCCATGTAGCGAAGTAAGACGCATACAAAACCGTCCTACATACATACATATGTAGACGGACGAGAGCCACTCGTGGACATTACGTGCAAAAACGAAAAAGTGAAACGAACGTGCCAGGGCTATGTATAAAGCCAGTGCGGAAGCCTGTAGGGATGAAGACGAACAACTAGTAGTAAAGTCAAAGTCGATGCTGAGAATATGGAAGGAACACTTCTGCAGACTGTAAAACGGCGATGAACTATCTAATACCGCTCTGTCAGGCAGAATGATCCTTTAGACAAGGTGACGTCATGTAATTTCTTCAAAATCGTGCTTGAAAAGATCATACGAGACTCACTAGCCAACACAAGAGGTACGATCTACATATTTCAAGTCTGCACAAGTGCTTGCGTACGCGACGTAATTGTAATTGGAAGAACACAGCGAGACGTAAATGATGCGTTCGAAAGCATTGAAGCAGAAGCGGCTAAAATGAGTCTTTCGGTTAAGGAGGGTAAAACGAAATACGTATGTACATATATGCTGTCAATCAAAAAAGATGCACAAACCCGACGTCTCGGCCAGAACGTCACAATTGGCAGCTACCAATTCGAAGTGGTCAAGGACTTCGTCTACCTTGGCTCGCTAGTAACCAGCAACAACAACACCAGCGCTGAGATCACCCGCAGAATTACTCTTGCCAACCGCTGCTTCTTTGGGCTCAAGAGGCCTCTTTCGAAAGACCAAAGTTGTACAAAACCTTAATCATCTTCCTCTATGAATCTTAACGAAAGCGGATGAAGAGGACCTTGGTCGTTTCGAGAGGAAAATTCTGCGCTCAATCTATGGTCCCGATTGTATAAACGGAGAGTGAAGGAGAAGATACAACGACGAACTACACGGGCTGTAAAGCGACATCGGTCTAGTACGACGTCTACGGATCCAAAGTCTAAGATGGCTGGTCTAAGACCGAATAGATAACACAGCTTCCGCCCGAAGAGTCTTCGAGTCCAACCCCGAGGAACGATGCAGCAGGTGAAGACCGAATAGATAACACAGCTTCGGCCCGAAGAGTCTTCGAGTCCAACCCCGAGGGACGATGCAGCAGAGAACGACCGAATCTAAGGTGGTGCACACAAGTGGAAGGGGACCTTAACCAACTGGGAGTGCGTCGCTGAAAACTGCTGGCGAAAGACCGTGCCAGTTGGAGAAGTTTGTCGGTTGAGGCCCAAGTTCACACCGGACTGTAGCAACACCTAAGTAGGTAAGTAAGTAAGTTCTTGAAACAACATTTGCCATTGAGCTATAAGTTACAAGCCATCATTCGCTTGAGCTACTGGAATTTTGTAGCAAACCCAGGACCTGATCCTATTAACTGGGGCATTTTGATCGTGCTAAAGAGTCTATGCCAGGAAGCTTAAAACTTCAAGTCAAAAATCGAACTCGAACATTAAATTTTAAGTTCTAAATTGGAAGATACATATCTTTGTACATATCCATGTACATATTTCTGGCATTCAAGCTTAGGGCTTCAACCTGTAACCTCTCCATGTAGGAGAGCGCCGTGGCGCAGTAGGTAGTGTGTTGGCCTCTTACGCCGATGACACGGGATCGAATCCCGACAACAGCTATGTCATCGAACGTGTTTTTCGATGACATAGCCTTTCGGCTTTCTCGAATCTAGCCTTTCGGAACCGGAAATATACTGTAGGTCCCTTTCACCTATGGGAAAATAAAATCTTGTACATTTGTATGTACATGCATGTACAAACTGAATGCCAAAATCTACATATCAACCTTGTAGAGTCTTAGCCTATGACCATTAAACAGCAAGTTGGTGTAATTGAATTAAAGGATCGACGATCAAGGTCAATGAATATGTATAAATGCAAGTCTCAAACTTAAAGTTACCAGTTCAGAGTCTTAGATGAAAAATTTCACTTCTTCATCCTAGTTTATCATTCCATGTCTTTTGTGAATCCATATTTCAGGGGTACTTAACTTCTGTACTTAACTTTTATAGGTTCTAGGCCCAAAGGCCCAGACGTTTACCATTAACAATGGCATACATGGCCAAGTATGTCTGTTCGCAGAATATAAAAAGTTGTCCAACTGAGCTGCAGGATAGTATATACCAATTTGACAAAAACCGTGCATTTGTTTTCTTTTATTTGTACATTGTTTCAATAGCCGAATGTTTGTCATCACCATGGGGTCGTGTTTGACAGAAGACTACACGAAAGTTAATCACGATCACTACGAAAACGGAGAGAGCATTTTGGGCGCCATAACCACTAAAATAAAAAAAAGTCATAGGTCGTCTGGTATACAGATTCTGAGTTACGGAATCTATAAGAGACATACCAAAATCTGACAAGCCAGAAACTGTTCGCCTACCTAATGGGCTTGAGTTTACATGTACAAAAACTCAATTAAGACAAGAGCTCAGCTAACGCCTTTACAGCACTGCAATTGATAACCAATTTTCATCAAAAATCATCTAAAACGATGAGACCCCGTATATACTAGGCCAACGATAATCTACGTGAATATTGAGAGCAGCTGATGCATCCCCAAACAGCTACTTTTTAGTGTGCTTTGTAGTCAAAAAGCATCATCGGACCTTATTTGTTCGAAAATTCGAACGAAAACGATGTTACCATCAGTTTTACGCGATACCATGCACTAACATTGGATTACTCTTTCCCTTAGCTTGGTGAAATCGTCTTGGGTGGTAGTTGCCTTGCTTTGATTATTCATCACTTAGTTTTACGTCGCAGAATAGCGAATTGGCCTACAAGATCATGCGATTTAACACAATCTTACTTCTTTTTATGAGGACTTTTGAAGAGCAAAATTTACGTTGAGGGCTAGTCACCATTCTAAACCTTCATAATCTAAAAGATGACATCACTGTGCAGATAAATGCCGTAGAAACAAAACCCCTGTAGTAAAATTGTCATGAAAAGCTTCTCGAAATTCGCCGTTCGGAACCGGAAATAAACTGTAGTTCCCTTTCACCTATGGCAAAATTAAATCACACGCAACATGGGTGATTTAGAGAAGCTCGGCTCTGGTCCTTCATGGCCTGTAACGCAAGCATACATACATATATACATGTAGTTACAGTGCTCAATTTACTCCTATAAATCATGGACGGTCGTGGGCGTGTTGTCCCATCTTAAATACCAAAAAACCCTTGAGTTAAGCCACCAAAATTGACTTCCACGATTGAGTGTAATTGCTTAATTGGAAGAGGATGGTCGCTAAGTGACTTCAGTTCAAGATTAAATTATTTTTATTTTTTACAGTACTGATTTGTTAGTTGTTGCGCTGTATCCACCATTTCAAATCATGCAGTTATGGTCTTATATGGGTTTTGGAACACACTTTATGGGGAATAAGGGATGAACGTGATTTACAGTGGTCTGCAATAGCAGTGTCATGGGATTGCTTCTACGTACCAAAGAAATATTACTTTTAAGACTAGAATTAGCGCCAAAAAGCTCTTAGTTACTGTATTCAGTGAGGTTGTTCTGAGTTGTTCAAAACAGAAAAAGTTTGGCTATGTGTTCAGTAAGGCTGTTCCGAACCGCCTGCTCGTGAGAAAGAACAGATTTGTGAAAACTGTCAGACACAGTTGTATGTATGTATGTACCTAAAAATTTTATTCAATTCCTGTGATTTCTGACAAATAACTAATTTATGGCGGTCAAAATGTAGCGGATGTTTTTTTAAGAGGTATATAAATTCAATATTAAATAAAATACTTAAAGCTTATGTTAATGTCTATGACGCTAGTTAATAGACAATTCTATGCCATTAGTGTCTAATTAGACATTAGTCACGGCTAGCTCGAATGAAGCACAATCGTGAAGTCCAATTTTTGACATTTTTATCGAGCAACAGGATCCGTATATCAGGAATAACCCGGCGAATGTTGGCTTCCAAATCGTCCGACGTCTCTGGTTTATCGGCATAGGCTAGTGACGTCACATACCCCCCTAGACAATAATCTAAAGGTGTGAGATCACAGGAATATGGAAGACAGTTCACAGGTTAACTACGCGAAATTACGCACTTAACAAATGTTTTTCCAATAAATTGATAGTTTCGCGCAACATGCCACATGGCGCTTTTTGAAACCAAAGCTCTATCACATCAAAGCCATTCAACTAAGAAATGAAGAAGTCAGAAATCAAGATTTTATAACCCTCTCCATTGACGGTAAAGTATTGGCCAGCGCGGTTTCAGCCTTAAATAAATATTTCTAAGGGCGTCTGCACAAGGGCTTCTTGGATTTTTCCACTCCAAATTCGGCAATTTTGCTTGTTTACATATCCATTTAACCAGAAATCGCTTGTTCTCATCGGAGAACAACTTTTTGCGTTGAATGTGGAGAGCAAACTGAATCATGTCTTCGGCCCATTCACCGAACCTATGACACGTATAATGGTCACGCAGTTTCAACTCTTGCACAAGCTAGATCTTATTAACTTTTAACCCAATATCTTTCCGTAAAATTTGCCACAAAGTGGATGGGCATACATAGCTCCAATTGCTGTGCCCGATGGCGAATCAACTCATTCGGATTCTCCTCAACACTGCTCCACAACGGCAATATGTTCTTTTGTTCGCTCTCTTTGTCGTCTTTGGGTATATGTACGTATTATCCAAATAACTCGCTCAGATGGACAATTACGTCGACTGTGAAATGGACGTAGCGCACGATAAGTTTGGCGAACCGAAGCATGGTTTCAAAATAGTTTTCACAATTTGCATGCGTTGTTCTGGCGTTAATATATTTATTCATCATAAAATGGCAAAACAAACTTACTACAAATCAACTTTCAGCTGTCAAATCGACAACTCAAATTTAAACAAACACCCTTTTCTGTTCTAATTTGATCTGACATTTCTCACAAATGTGTGTTGTTCTACCTTGTCCTGTTCTGCTTTTTTCCTCATTATTGTTATATCCGTTTTCATTTTGTATTAAGCACGTAACTATGCATATAACCAATGAATATATTGAATATAACTTATTTAATAATTCGTAGACCTTAACTTCTTAACTTAACTTGCTTATAACTTCCTCGCATTGTGACTCAATGCTTAGTCAATGCTTAGTCAATTAACTTTTGACAACGTTCCATTGATATATCTGACCAAGATGTCTAAAGGTACTGTATACTAGCAATGGCCCCAAAGGTTTTCTTTGTGTTGAGATCAGGAAACTGTGCTAGCCACCGCATTTGCTAGTGTGCTTTCGTTCACATTCCCGGTATAAGGCAACATGACATCATCGATTATTTTTATTCTTAGATCCGGCACGCTTCCCTGTCTTTACAGTGAACCGGGGAAAAATTCGAAAGGTGTTGGTCCCCGAACATGCTGGGGACATCAACTGGAATCACACTCTGCTTTCGTTGCTCTACACTAGGTCTCTTCTTTTAGAGGATGGCCATTAATACAACCATAGCAAATGGTAACATGTGCTTCTATTAATCGTCTTCCAATGGGTGTAGTACAAGTATTTAATTACAGGCCAGTCGTTTATAGATTTCGTCGAAAGAAAAGGGTCTTCTTGACCATTTTTACGCTTAATTTCTATTCCCTTCCAGATTTCTTATGCTTACTGTCTTGCATTTTCAATGCTGGACATTGCAAAAGATCTTAAACAAATATGCAAGTTTTTCCGCCTCGAACTCCCGTTTCTCTTTAGTGTAACGTGTTGCTCTACCCATTGGAATGGAGATCATAAGATGAATGAGAAGGCGCTAATTGAAATCTTGAAAATGTTTGCTACAGCAATCAAGTTATGTAGTACACTATTTTTCAGTGTCTATTTCAGTGTTCACTTCTATTTTTTTCAGTGGCCCCAAGTGACACAGGAGTAGTAAGTGCATGAGCATTTTACAGATCAAATACATACATAGATGCTGTAGAAATAATAGTGATTCATATCCACAATCAAGAATCTGTGAATTATACAGTGGTGGCTACATAATTAGCCCTTTCCGGCTTACTCATATAAAATTTCATAAAAAAATTGTTGCTTTTAAGTCGGGTAATTATCCAACAGATTTTATTGCCTTAATTTTCTTACGATTGCTACAGTAGGCAACAGCCTCATAGGCTCTTGTCGTCTTTTCAGTGTGGACATGACTCCCTAATTAGCACACTTCAAAAACTAAACAAGTTTCTTACATTGTTTCCGGAATTGTTAAGATATTTTTTATATGTAAGTGATTTTTTTAAAAATTTAAAAGCAATTTTAAAATTTATTTCATTAATCAGGATGGGAAATCAAAAAAGATGGTCCGGAGAAAAGAGGTAGCTTATAATCTAGCTTAAATCGGATGGGCTGACCGTTTCAGAAAAATGGTGTACAATACTTTTAAGCGTGTGGAAACATATGGAACAACCAAAAACTGTCCAAGAGCAGAAAAACCTCGTATGTACGTATGTACGTTGGCGTTACAGCCCATGAAGGACCAGAGCCAAGCCTCTGTTGTGTGTGATTTATTTTTTCACACAGGTGAAAGGGCCTACAGTTTATTGCCGCTCCGAACGGCGTGAGTCGAGAAGCTTTTTTCAAGGCAAGTTTATACTACGGAGGGTTTTGCCAGCACCCCGCCGAGGAGGGACACCGCGAAATAAACATTCGATGGCGTTGGTGTTATCGGGATCCGAACTCGCTCATCATGCGCCAGAGTCCAACATACTAACCACTGCGCCACGGCGCCCTCGAAAAACCTCGTAAAGTACCATAATCAGCAACAATGGCTTCTATGTTCAAGGCTATGCCGAGGACATAGCCTGCTAATCAGAGGCAAATTCGAAAACACAATCTCGGAACTCCTCCAAAGGGCACTCAACCTTGCTGGGAATTGGTGCATAAAGGTTGGACTAAATGCGAACCCTAAAAAAAGGTACCATAGTCGCCTTCACCAAAAGGTGGAACAGGCATAAGCTCACCAAACCCACTCTCTTTGATGAGGCGATAGAATTCTCAAATGAAGTTAAATACCTAGAGGTAACACAAGACGAAAAGCTCACTTTGAACTCTCACATTACAAAGACAATTGAGAAAGCCAGGATCTCTCTATGGACCAGCAAAAGTCTTACTGGCAAAAATTGGGGCACAAGTCCCAAAATATCCCATTGGCTACATATATACAGCCATCAGCAGAACAATTCTCGCATACGCTGCGCCAGTGCGCCCGTCTCGTGGTACAAAACAAAACAAATATCAGTACAAACCAAGCTCAACAAACTGCCAAGACAAGCTTGTATCGGCATTACAGGGGCTATGAGAACAATCCCCACAGCAGCACTAGAAGACATCACGGACCTACCGCCTCTTCACCTCCAACTGAAGGTGGAGAGCCATGGTCTTCGCCCACAAACTCATTGGGGAGGATGACTCTAATTGTAGGCTTTTTCATCCTGACATTCTTACTGAACTGAACAGACACAACATCCTAAAGATGTCATAGACAATTGTCTCCCCAAATATAACTTCGGCCAAAACTATAAGATCACAATTCCCACACCTGGGAACAGGGTAGACCCTCCTTAAATCGCGATTCTTACGTGTGGTACACAGACGGATCAAAACGAACGAATGCTTTGGGACTAATGCCGGAACACACATCAATCATAGCATGGACAGCTATAACACCACATTTCAAGCAGAAATATATGTGTTTGCAATCGAACTCTGTCTCAGAGAAAACATTAACAGAAACATATCAAACAAAAACATTTATATTCTCTCTGACAGTAAGGCTGCCCTTCTTGGCCTTAAGAGCTATGAAATCACCTCGAAATCGGTATGGGACTCCCTACACCTATTACACCAGCTGGCCAACACATATAGAGTTCACCTCATTTAGATACATGGGCACAGTGGCCATATAAGCAACGAAAAAGCATACCTACTATTCAAGGAAAGGCTCCGCATCATCGTTTATGATGCCATGACCTATCTCCGGCATATCTATTAGCACCACCAAAAGCTGCATAAATATGTAGATGGTTGAGGAACCCGGCCAATCGCTACTAGTCACAAACGGAAGGTAGCAGACAAGCCAAGTCGTTCCTACCAACTTCTTTCCTCATAAGAACGAAACAACTTCTCATGCTTTCTAGGAGTCAGATTCACACAATCACGGGCTTCCTTACTGGACACTGCTCAGTCAACAAACGTCTCAAAACCATGGGAATTTTACAAGATGATACCTGCAGAATATATAATGAGGACGAATAAACAGCAGAGCATACATTGTGCCACTGTAACTGCTAGCTCACTCAAAAGCATACTAAGTTTTAATCCGTGAAAAAAATCTATTATAATAAGAGCTGCAAAGACGGCTCCATTTAAGGCTTCCAAAGAAAGTAAAGTAATACTCCTCACTCGAAAGACCAAAGTCATGCTTTACAAAACGCTCATACTGCCAGTCTTGCTGTTCGGAGCCGAAAGGTGGACGATAAGCAGGACAGCGGAGCTGATTTTGTATTCTTTCGAGAGAAAAATTCTGCGTCGGATATTTGGTCCTGTCTGTGAGGAAGGTGAATGGAGAAGAAGACACAATCGCGAACTCTACGAGCTGTACAAAGATGTGGCTGTAGTCCGGAAGGTAAAGATCCGTCGACTTAACTGGCTCGGCCACATAGAGCGCATGGACACCAGCTAAGAGGGTATTCGACTCCGAGCCTCCTAGTTCGAGAAGAAGAGGAAGTCCGAGCCTCCGGTATAAAGACCAAGTAATCGCGGATGTAAGACATCTTGGTCTTGACAACTGGAAGCAGCGTACGCGGGACCGTCAAGGATGGAAGGCAGCTATAGCTCAGGCTCAGATCCTCCATGCATCGCTGGCCTGATAAGTAAGTAAGTAAAGAAAGTAAAAATGAAATCGTTAAATTATGTGTAACAAACTACATACAGGGTTGCATGGTGCTTTGGATCGACGAGTCGAAGTTTTGCTATTGGGATTCAGATGGTAAACGATAAGTTTGGCGTCCTGTTAATCAACAGCACAGTATCAAGTATACATACCCCCAAAACCGTGAAGCACGGCAGGAGAGATGTAATGGTTCGGGAACCATTTTCATGGCAAGACGTGGGCTCGTAAAAAATGGATCAACACGTCTACAAAAAATATTTAACCGAACCATACGCCGAATATAACTAACTCATGATAACGACTCGAAGCATATCTCGCCACTAGTGAAGCAATACTTAGAGGACGACAGTGCTAGGATTTTGCAATAGCCAACCCAAAACCTTGATATCTATCCTATAGAAAATGTATGGAGTCACTTAAAGGGAAGTATTGAAGAGAAAAACCAAACAAATTTGGATGAATGGTGATACAACTTTTAGGAGGTCTAGTTGACTGTAACTCCGTAGTACTATGGACGTTTGAGAGACGTAGAGAGTTCGCCACTTAGATGCTCTGAAGCCATTAGAAATTAAGGTTTTACAACGAAATATTAACAAGCTCCGTTGCAGCTAAAAAAGTGTCAATGCCAGAGCACGGAGCATTCTAGAGACTTCTGAAAGGGATTGTCTGACGGCGAACATTCGAGAAAGTAGACCGAGGGCTATATATGTAAGCGGGAACACTCACCCTCGGGGGCATTCAGTATTCGGCATTCAGTGATTCGGCATTCAGTGATTCGGCATTCAGTGTGAAAGTAATCAAGCCACCTAGTGAGTTGTAGAGACAAAGTTGTTAAAGAATAAATGTGCTATGTATGTGGCCACCACTGTATCTCAATGCAAATAATTCAGCGTCACCCCCATTCAAATACTGAATATCATCTCGCACTAAGAGGCTGTCAGTATCACCATAATCAGGTGATGTTGCCCATCATTCTAACAATAAAAAGCTTAAGTCTCAATGAACCGTGTTTTACAATATCATGACATAGTCAGCCACACAAGCCGGAAAGCACCATCCAAAACGTGAGTATTAAAGGAAAGCAACCACAGAGCAAGTTGCAACAAATCAATCCAATGCGAACCCTATCACGAGTCACTGTGCAGTGAAACTGCGTCGTACAGATCCGATCTTTTTCTAAATAGCATCACATTAAATCAATTTCTTTATGATAGAATCACTCCAGTCAGCCGGGTACATTGTGTGCAGCACTGCTAAAGCCCTTCAGAATCGCATTAACAGCAAAACAACCATCTCGCTCTCATCCTCATTCCCCATCTCATTCATATGCCCTGATGTCCTTAACCAATACATATGTATGTATGTATATGAGCGTTTCCTTCAGACTATCTCATTACTTTTTTACCGGGATCTTTCCATCTTTTCTGTTCCTTTTTTGTTTTGCTGTTGTTATTTGTTTACTCTTTTAGTCCGTGCACCTCATCTACGAGCCTTACTTGCTTCGTGCAAATTCCGAAATTTTTCAAATTCCCATTGCTCAATCGGGAGTTGGTAGATAGGTAGGTATTTTTTTTCAAAAGCATCAAGGTTTTGCGTAACACCAACCCAGACCCGACAGCTAAGTGGAACAATAGAAAAATTTGCGACATTCAAATCAGGGTGCTGCTATTGCTCCTGCAATTCCTCTCTGTACCTACCTATAGCTTCGACTTTGATTTTGGCTGCTTCGAATGCTTTTACCCCTCTTTGATCTGTATGATGGAAAAAATCAAAAAAAAAAAAAAATAGTCAACAACCCTGAATCGGGTTTGCTTCGTTGCATATCCATATGAGGAAGAAAGGACACGAAAATAAAATTGGGAAAATGGAATTTTTAATAAAAGAGAGAAAAAACAGAAACAAAAACCAGGAACTACCACCACCAGTAAGCCAGCAAGCATTGCTGGTAGATAGTATGTACACACGGGTGATGTGGGCCCGTATATACTACCATACGCACAAGGTTATGTGATGCGATGCGTCCGAAGGGTTGTTTATATGTACGCTTCGTTCAAGGACTGCACATAAGGATAATTGATTGGTACATATATACCCAAGGATAATGTATATAGAATGCGACAGGGCAGAACGTAGTCAACGAGTTCGTTGTATGCCTGCGAGGTGGAAAAAGTTTATTTCCATGGCAAAAATATATTTATTTTTTTTTTTTTGGTTTTTTTAGGGGCAAATGACTGAGTGAGGGATTTACATTCAGTCGACGTGGATTTGCTCTGCTAATGGGAATTTTCTGTTTACGTGGACACACAATAGGTATGCATGTACATACTAGCTACTAAGCCGGATGGCTTGTGTTTTATGTGAAAATTCTATTCCCTTAAGCTTAAGGGTGGATTTGAAAACTTTCATTTCCTTTCGGCTTATATTTCATGTCGTAAGTGAAAAAAAGAAAGGCATTCGGTTGAATGGGGATGAGAGATGGAGAGACGATGAACGACAATGGTGATGATGATGATTTGCTTCTGAACTACTACCTACCATGCCGACGGCCGTCGGCAACAGATGGTGTCATTTGTTGGCTATATGTTTACTTTGCATATTGGCTATCGATATTACCGAACCCGATGCTACCATAGTATGTACATTTATGGCTGTATGAATGTATGTGTGTGCTTGAGGTTTGACATGGATTTGGGGAACGGCTAAAGATGAATACAAATAAGGTAGGTTGACTACGTCTGGCTCGGTATGAATGGATTAAGATGAATCGGAGACGACAGTGATAACATTTCCGGCCCTTTTTTGCTTATTTTTCTTGTCATTCAATTCAGGCTCCACAAATACTGCTTCTGAAACTTGTTGACTCAACGTACTACTGCCGTCGGCATTATTTTTTTTTTTTTTCATAATCCGAATACGTCACGCTTCCTTCGAATCCAATCAACGTCCGCCTATTGTTGACCATAATTGATAGATCACATATCCAGAAACCGACTGATATACATCAAAATAGGATACACTTAACGTGCTAGGTATGATTGAAATCGGCCACCTGCAGTCTCGGAAAAAAAAGGTTCTTATGGGAACCTGTATACACACACATACTATATCCTATGGGCGGACGGATGCCAGAAATCGAATTTCGAATATTGAAGGTGATAATGATGTCACTGAGACGCCAAATCCCCGAGGATAGATCAATCAGATTGAAGAAGGAGGTAAAAATTCGATCTGACAACCAATGGACTTTTTGGGAGCATTTTTCTTTTTTCAATTTGAAATATAGACTTTTATCATGTAAAACAAGTTTCTCTACTCCAGAGGCGAAAAGTTGTTCTCCAACAGTTTCGTAAATCCATCTACAATGTAGCCCATGGAACATTCTACATCTGCCAGGGGTGAAGTTTGTTCGTTCCATCATTGCAATCGCAATCTCATTCCACTGTGTTAACTATCTTTTCATCCCCTTCTACACATAATTCTCAAATGGGACAGTTTGTATGTCAGTATAAATGTTCGCAAATGTTCATCTATATGTAACTATGGATGATTGTGGGTTTTGTAGATTCCTACCAGATATGCTACATATGAATGTGCGTGTGGAAGTATAGTTTGACTAGGAGGATACGTTGTGTGTATTTTATTGATGCGGCGTCGTTTTTGCCTTTACCCTTTAATGCTTTTACTCGATTTTGATAAAACAACTCGGAGTTTTTGAATTAAACCGATTGCGGGGATGTATACTTTATTATGTAGGTATATGCGGACTTGGAAGTGGAGTTGGAGTAGGTACAGGGTCTGATGCTTTTTATTTGAGTTTTTGGGCTCTTTGTTTGATGAATGAGGTTGAGTTAGACGTAGGTAGAAGTGTAAAAGTTCGTAAAATGATTAATTCCATCCCTTGTGCGAATAATGAAAAGAAACTAACTAAGAGGGGGACCATACACTATGGCATACATACATATATTGATTTCAATTATACCCACATCGTTCGCAGGCTTATGTATGTATGTTGAAAAAATCCCGTCGGTAAAAGAGAAAACGCAACCATATAGCCCTGCCCAGGCACAAGTAAATAGGGAAACAAGAAAGAACAGAACCCACTGTTATCTGATCTGTCTCCTCCCACAAACAGAACAGAAATGTTCAAAACGGAAGATCGTAAAAATGCCTTTACACACGAGAACGGGCACGTATCTACATACATATGTATGTATGTATGTATGAATGTAAGTGCGTTTCCATGCCTCGAGGCAAGTTCCACATGAAATCCGACCCCTTGACTGATAGCCAGAGAGGCAATGAGTCGCGTGGGAAAGGCAGTTCATCATGGTATGTGGGCCGACGATCCAGTTGTTGACCGAAAATTATCATTCTTAGATTACTTGGACTTCAGTAACTTCTCAAGACGCTTCTATTCACTTTAGTACACATGGACAATTGGATAAAGTTGAGATTTTATTGATTTTCCGATGTGGCAACATACGACGTTCTGTTAAGTGAAAATTTCTTACTCCACCTCCTTTCACCAAACGCCAGCGATTACAGATTTTTAAGCCTAAATGACGATTGTCCTCATATTTGGATAGTACCTTACCATCTAGGACTAAATTCAAATCGCAATCATTAGAATTAGCGGTCAACTATCCGGGCATTTAGTCACGAACTGGCCTCAACGTTCTGTTAAGTAAATTCGAGTTCAGCGACGGCATTCACACGAATGTTTATTGGATCCCTCTAGGATGATTCTATCTATGTGAGTTGAATCTAAACTGCCAAGATCCATTGATGTCTCTCTTCAGGACCCCTGGGGAGATCTTTAATCCTTGAAAACATCTATCATCCATCGGCATCCTGATTTCATTGTTATTTCCCTCCGGTTATCTGTTTTTTTTTTTTTTTTTTATCGCAATTCAAATCTAAAGAAAAAGATAAAAAAACACAAATGCCTCCTTTCATTTAATGATCCTCAGGATTCGCGCTAATTCATCATTAAATAACAATTCCTTTAAAAAAAATAAAAAAAAATTCTTAGATACACCATCCCTCCCATATATTGAATGATGAGTACGCCACGCCCCTTTCTCTCGTCACGCATACCATTCAGCTCCACCTTTTCAGCGAGTTTTTGTTGTTTTCTATTGTTTTTATTTTTTACTCTCTCTCTCTCTCTCTCGTTCTTATTTCGTGTTGGTTTCGTATTCGTTTTCGCTTACTTGGACGAGTAAATGTATTACATATGCAGTTGAATTCTCTCGGTAGAGGGAGCAGCACAGACAGGCTTATGTGTGTGATCAACTAGACTTAACAGAACGTTGGTCGAAGACGACTACTTTTATTCGTAATTATAGGATATTTTACTTATTTACCAGCATAACGGTAATAGCACTTAGTAGATACGGTATCTGTAGTCGAAAGAGAAAAGATCTGATAAGGCTTTTAGCGTTATTTGCAAAAGGAGGAATTAGTTTTACTTAACAGAACGTCGATTGGGTCTGTACGTGACTTGAATCGTGATAGCATCAATCTTAGAGGCTTAGAACTTGTTTTAGATAAGATTTTTTTGGTATTAATCGTTTACCAGGAATTGGATCTGACTGTTTGTACGCTAGTGCAGGGTATCAGTTGATTAAAAAATGAGCACAGGTAGTAGCGAACGAGACTTGCCTTTAGTGCTAGTCTGCGAGGAAAGATATAGATCGCTGTATGGACTTTATGTATGACTTGCAGCACCATCACAATCACCTATGTATATCGTATTTGATTTACATATATTCCCATCGGTGATTGTCAATTTCAAACAGAGAAGCTGTTCCTGACCAGCTACTCTACATGCGACTGCTCTTGCAGTCTTAATTACGTTGTCATCAGCCTCAGGGGTCAACACACTACCCACTGGGCCAGTAAATCAACAATAGCCATTTGATAATAGGAGGATTTTCTCATTCTACAAACTGAGCTATTACTATGAGGAACAAAGCGTCTACGATACAATCAAGATTTGAACAAATCCAGTTGTGGAGAAGAAAACACTAAAGAAGAGTTGAAGGCAACTTCACGTTCTGATAATCATGTTATCATTCCATCATCATTCAGTTCTCTGTATAGAAAGTTTTGTTTGTAGATGACAAGAGCAAGGTTTAAAACTTTATCCAAACGTTCTTGTCCTCAGTACATTCAGTTGTATAGCATCTGCGAAATGTCTTTCGTCGAGTTGAGGTCATGCGCATATCCAACACCATCAATTGTGGAATCATTTCCTTCCGAGAAGTATTCCATTTAGTTCGAATGAACCTCAGTCCTGTGGAGGTTTCGGAATAAATTAAATTGAATTTCTATTTGGCAGACGTATAAACTCGTTACCAATTTTTGTTTTTTTTTGGTTGCTGTACTGCTCTTAGCGTTTTCGATTAGATTTAATTCACTTCAGCAAATTGACATGGCTTTGATCAGCGCACTACGACTTTTTCTTCTCTCTAAGGACTACAAGCCTCTTAATGGAACTAGTCAGTCTTAGAATGCCTACATGACATTGTATGCTAAGTTACTACATCAGAAAGATGCCCGATAATGTTGAATGACATGACAACAACTTTAAACATTCGCATTCATCTATCTTCTTCTTTGATGGCGTTACAGCCCATAAAGGACCAGAGCCAAGTTTCTCTTCAACCACCCATGTTGTGTGTGATTTATTTCTCACGCAGGTGAATGGGACCTACAGTTTAATGTCGATTCCGGGGGGTTTTGCCAGTACCCCGCATTCATCTATGGTAGTCATTAAAGCCTAATTGATTTTCTAAATCCGAGCGACCTAAAGCATGCAGTCTCTTCACTGTGTAAACATTTTAATCATTCTGCAAACAACTCATTATCGCTATTAAAAATTGCCATTTGGAGCCTCTCCCTAATTACGCGGACAGTACAAACATCCGTCTATTACGAGGGAGAAATTGTAATGTTAAGAATCTCTGCCGAAAGGTCTGTCTTATTCTGTCTAATTATCTCGACTTTCCTTCTGACAAGATATTCTCCTCATATGTATGTACAAGAGCTGTGCATGTACATACATACATATGTCGTCCTGATTTCATTCTGTTCACTAGCTGTGGCGCTATTTATTCAGAGCACCCCTTGAGATCTGTAAGTCCCCCTTGTCGATGACACAGTGTGGGCAGAAGGTTAAGAGAGAAGAAGGAGAAGACACCGATGGGCAAGAGTCCTGAACTTACTACTGTGTCCAAAAAGTAAGGTGATATGGTCTTCCAAATCAATTTCAAGCTGATCTTCCTCTGATACAGTACACTTATGCCAACGGATTTTTCAACATTCGAAAACAGTTGAGTCGATTTCCGGGATGGCCTCCAGTTCTCCCTTTGAAGCGGCTTGTATCTACTCTATCGACTCAAAACGGTGTCCCGTTTGTTGAATAGCCAAAACTCGCACGATGCCAAATTAGGTGGCCGTGGTGCAGTGATAAACATCACCGACCGTCGTGCGGAAGGTCTGTAGTCCAAAGCCGTTCCATAGCCAAGAAAAAACAATTCCTGTACCGAAAAAAAATATACAACACAGCTGTTGTGAATGAGAAGTGATCAAACATACTAATGAAAGCATAACACTCACAACTTAAACTTAAACAAATAGGTACTTTGTGTGTGCAGTTCTAACATAGCACCATAATGGCATGGAACATTTGCTGGGAACTGTAACCAACGTGAAAATTCATTCAAGTTCCTCTCGAATCCTATCTAGGGCAACCACCCCTGGAGAGTAGTGAACGAACATCTGCGACCCAAACCATCTGCACTCCGTCCAGGTTGTGTGACAAACATCATAGGAGTATGACTCTTGAACCTGTGCGAGCTATAAAAAAAAAATCAAAGAATTGCCAGCCGGCGATTAACAATTGAAGATTTTGCTGGTGATGTTGGCATTTCAATGCTTCAATGCCTCATACCGAAAACTCTGAAGTTTTCAGAAAAACATCGTCACGTTGAAGTGTGCGAAACAATTATTTCAGAGTATCAAGACAACTTGGACTTATGCTTGCCTCACATAGTAAAGGTGAGGCAAGCCCAACAAAATCGCAGCAAAGTCGCTGAAAACGTGCGTCGTGTTGACTGTTTTCGTGGTTAACTTCCTTCTGCCGGGTCAAACTGTCAGTAAAGAATATTATTTGAGCGTTATGCGTCCTTTGTTCGAAGCTATTCGCCTAAAGAGTCCAGAATTATGGCATGACAACTATGCACCTTCTCTCACTGCATTGTTTCCTCGTGACCATTTTAGTAATAACTCAACCCATAAGAGTCCTCAACCACTGTATTCGCCTTTTCTTTTCTATAGTTCGCGCAGGTTCAAGAGCTATACTCCTATGATGTTTGTCACACAACCTGGACGGAGTGCAGATGGTTTGGATCGCAGATGTTCGTTCACTACTCTTCAGGGGTGGTTGTCCTAGATAGGATTCGAGAGGTACCGACCGAATTTTCACGTTGGTTGTAGTTCCCAGCAAATATTCCATGCCCTTATGGTGTTATGTTAGAACTGCACACACAGAATATGAATTTACGTGCGTAGTTGAATCCGGATTGAACTAGGACCGAAATGCATGTTAACGCGGATCGAGTTGAAATAGAATTGACTCGACTCGATCTAGCTAGCTGAGCTGGATCGAGTCGAAAAAATTCATGTAAACCTGTGTCGAGAAGTCGAACTGACATTTTGTGTCTGTATGTATGAGATAGCTTTTTGCTTTTCTTTCTTTTCGCTTTCGCTTCAAAATAAAAGGTCCGTATATACATAGGTACTATCTGTTACTTCAACTACGTTTGAACTCTTCGATCTTTCGACTACGCATGTAAACGGGGTAACAATGTCGCGTTCGAGCGCTCGGGCTTTTGACAGCATGGGTAGGAACAATGAATTCATATGGAGTAACACGGAATGCGACCTCAGGTGTTGCTTCGTTTAATATCGGAAATTTCGTAAGCTCGAGCTCAGAGCCAGAGTAGAGCCGGTGGCTACTCGGTCGTGCGTTTTGACAGCTGACAATGCTTCTCATTTGTTTGATAATGATTTCTTTAAGACATTTGCACGTTATGCAAAAAATTTATTCGAAAAAAATAGAGGGAAAAACAACAGCAACGGAAGACAGCCTGTCTTACTCGAATTTCGAAAGCTGATCCCTTCTTGACTTCTGCAGAAATCAAAGATGTCGTTGGGCCTCAAATCAGCGAGAACCATACGGCGACGACTGCTCGAAAACCGCATGTGTCGGGAGGCAACCTCAAGAAACGGCGCTAAACTTGGCCAAATTGTATGCCAACAAATCGATTGAATTTTGGAAAAAAATTTTGTGGAGTGACGAATCAAAATTTAATTTGATCTGGTCGGATGGGAAAATGTGCGGTAGACGCCCCCCAACAAGAAACACCATTAAAACGGTTAAGCATGGGGGAGGAAACATCAAAGTTTGGGATGCATTCTCTTTGTATGGTGTAGATCCTTTAGTGTGTACCCAAGGCAATATGGACAGATTTATGTATGTACATATGTACATTTTCCAGCATGATAACGACCCTAAACACACCGCACGAGCAGGAAAGGAATGGTTTGTTGAGGAAATATAATGTTTTAGATTGGCCAGGCAAAGTCCCGACTTAAATCCCATGGAAAATGTATGTACATATGTATGATCGAAAAACTCGATATGTAGGTACATACATACATATGTACATATGTATGTATGTTGGCGTTACAGTCCATGAAGGACCAAAGCCGAGCTTCTCTCAATCACCCATGTTGTGTGTGATTTCATTTTCCCATAGATGAAAGGGACCTACAGTTTATTGACGGTTCCGAACGGCGAATTTCGAGAAGCTTTTCATGACAATTTTACTACAGGGAGTTTTGTCAGAACCCCGCTGAGGAGAAACACCGTGAAAAACACGTTCGATGACATGGCTGTGTCGGGATTCGATCCCGAGACATTGGCGTCAGAGGCCAACGCACTACCCATTGCGCCACGGTGCTCAATTTTTTCGTATAAGAGTTGCATTTATTGGTTATGGACATACATACATACTTTGAACTACAGACCTTTTATCACTGCACCACAACTACGGAAGTGAGCTCCGTCGGTTTCAGTTGATACATAGTTGTCCAGGATGCTCTTCGCCTTAGACACGTTCTCGGTATAAAGAGGTCCATTATACCACTTGTAAGCATTTATTTTTTTTCAACGAAGCCTCATCACCAAAGGCTTTCTGCACTATCCTCAACGAATCAGCAACACACAATTCATTCCGCAAACACAATTGAATGCAAATTCTTTGCTCAACAAATTTAGAAATTAGCAGCTCACAAAACGAAGCGGAGGTTTATGTACCTCACAACACTAATGAATATTTTGATGTTAAACTTGGCACGGATGTGGATGAAAGACAGTTCTCCCAACCTGAAACTAAAAGCATTTCCCCAAATCCATTTGTATGCGCAGTTTAATTCACAGTATATAGTATGTACCTATAGCTCCGACGAGCAGAGTCGTAAAGTGAAGGTCAGGTCTATCGCCGGTTTTGCAAAAATACCGGTAACCTAGGTGTTATGCCTTTACGATAGTGTGATTTGTATGTATGTATATATGTGGCGTTACAGCTCCAATCATCCATGTTGTGTTGAGACCTACAGTGTATTTCCGATTCCGACAATACCCCGCTAAGGCGAAGCACGGTGAAGACACGTTCGATAACATGGATGTTGCCGGAATTCGATCCCGTGTCATCGGCGTCAGAGTCCAACACACTACCCACTGCGCCACAGTGCTCAAGTGTGATTTGCTCCTTCCACGACCCGCTATGTACCAGTTTTGTTTACACTCGGCCGGTGTGACAAATTTTTCAACTATGGTCACAAGAGAGGCAGGGATTTGTATTGAATGTGATTTAGCGTAGCGAAAGGCGACAGTTTTTATTATTTATTTTATTTTTTAATTTATGTGAATTCACAACTGACACCCCCGATGCTGGTAGTTTATTTATCAGGCCCTTGACCTCGGCTGCCTAGAGATGTCGATGGATGAACTTTGTAACATAGGAACCGATAGCAACACGCGTCTATGTCCGATGTATCCTTCAATAATTCTCTAAACAGCACTTGTTTGGAGAACATTAATCAACGATCAACAATTACCTACATACATACATACAATGGAATAGTCCTTAAATCTACAGTTCCATTAAAAAAAGGAAATATTTCCACCATTCAGTTGTAAATCATTCGTCTGTTAATAAGGTCTTGATGATCACTTGAATGACAGACATTTCTTTATTACCGCAGAAGTACCTACATATCTATCTAATGCCTCCGAACACACAGCAGAAGGGCCATGTTGACAAAATTGGAAATAAATGGATCTTCATACTAACAGTCACATGGCATTGACAGCTTGTGTCAATAGGTAATCTTCTCTCCACGAAAGTGTACACTTGTATTTGTTAGTCGCGCTATTGGATGTCATCGTTGTCCTTCGTTAGGTTGCGCACCGGGTGGTACGTTAGCGGCAAATCCATCTATGTACATATCGTTACTTCATTGTTTACAATTTAAAATGGAAACACAAAATTCAGAATGTTGCTCTAAGACAAGAAAGTACCATGACAAAGGGATATGGTCGATGCGTTAAAATTATTTATCTGGCGCTGGTTCCACAATTCGTCGCATGGAAACGTTAAGACCATTGATCCTACGCAATGAGTTGTTTTTCTTTACGAGTATCACTTCCCATATCGCCATCTATGGAATGCATAGATTTAATTTCAGAGCACGGCAACACCATGGCCTGTATACATACATACGTATGTATGTATATATCTCTTCAAACTGGCCACATAAGTCGGAAAAATCTCATTGATACCTGCTTCTAACATTTCGCGTAAATACCTATCTCACTTCATATTCCTGTCTAGTGCCTTTTCCACCCCGGAAAATAGAAATTCCAATCTCCATCTACGGCGCCATATAATCGATAGCCTCTTTCTACGGTAGTATCTACTTACTCGTGTTCATGCTTATTTTCATTTCTAATGCGACATTTCTTGCATATGAATGAAGTTCAAAACTGGTCGGCCGGAGATACTTGGGCTACTGTGGCGTCTCAACGTGACTTTGACACTTTTCCTTCATTAGCGTTACTCAGGAAGAACCTGACTCGCTTAGTTGGAATTTATTCCTATTACATACATAAAGTGCGTAATATCGTAAAGCGTATGTATATATGTACAGTACATATGTATCTAGTTATCAAGTATCTACATACATACCAAAAACAATTTATCTATTGCACAGCAGGTCTACTGAGAATGCCGTCATGTCCAGTATTCCCAAATAAACTCTAGTTATCCAAGCACATCATTCATCTTATGTACATCGCCATCCTCATCGCATTTATCTTGCTCTCCGCTCAAAATCCAAGCAATCAATTGCTCTCCCTTCCCACTGCTTTCCGAAAAAAAAAAAAAAAACAAAAGAAAAAAAACTGAACAATAAGCCACGAAAACAAATTCACAAACATCCAATTCGTTCCATTACCCCAACCGAACCTATATACGTGCTTTTGCAACTGTGTACGTTTCACATTTATTTATGTCCAATTCCGTTCCACAAAATGAATAAAATTCGAAGGGGAAATCGAGAGCAATAAATTGTGGATCATAATTGGTACGAAATAGAAAAGAAACATCTTGGAATGTGTTTTCCTTTAAAATCTCATTGGCCGGCTGTTGCCCAATCAATTGAATGTGGAACGAATTGACGAGTAACTAGACCTTTGTGTACAAGGAGGGGTACCAATTGCCGTATATAACAATTTCATGCGTACAGAGCGTGGTGGCACTAGGAACTGCCAACACATAAGTAAAAGGAAACCAAACAAATATGTTTGGATAATAGGAATGTGGTGTTATAGTATGTACGTACATATGTAGTATGCACATGGGAAAAATAGATTTTTTTGGTTCCCTCTGGAAAATAGAAAACATGGTAGGTACCTACTGTAGACAAAAGAGAAAAGGACTTAGAACCATGCACACGATTCCACTTCAGATATTGTAATGTTTGCAATAGACAACTCGAAAAAGATGAGATTTTTGGATGTTTTTTCAAAACAGATTGAGATTATGACGGCTCTGTATGTCCATGCTACATACATATGTATGCAGAACTAACGTTTCAATTCCGGCTGGTCCGGTTGAGTAATGAAATCAGTCTATTTATCTCACTCTATCACAAATCACATGTTAACGACAAAAAATTTCTATGCAGCGATAGAGGGCGCTTAAGAGGATTCAAACCGAGGATAAACAATGAGATACCAATCTTTCGTACGTCTGCCCGTTGATCGCCGCTGGGGTTAGTTGTTGCTTTTGTAATACACACCGATACTATACGTGTTATTCTCCGATTAAAAACGACGCTTTTGACTAACACAATGATAGTCTCACCGGATTTCGGCAAGGAGATGCGCTGTCGTGTGACTTCTTCAACCTGGTGCTGGAGCAGATAGTGCGACGGGCAGGCGTCAACAGGGAAGGCACTATCTTTTACAAGTCCATCCAGCTGCTAGGATACGCGGATGATATCGACATCATCGCGTGTTCTCGCCGTGGCATTGTGGAAGCATTCACGGCAATTGAAGAACAGGCGAAACGAGTTGGTCTTAAGATCAATGAGGACAAAACGAAATACATGCTGTCAAGCAAAACCAATCCGTCGCTCACCACCTGGGACAAAATATAACAATTGACAGCTACAATTTCGAGGTAGTTAAGGAGTTTGTCTACCTCGGGGCAAACGTAAATTGTAAATTCCACAAATGACACCACAGTGGAGATCCGGCATAGAATCGCCCTTGGCAACCGTTGCTACTTCGGCTTGTCCAAACAACTGGGGTCAAAATTCCTCACTCGAAAGTCCAAAGTCATGCTTTACAAAATGCTCATTCTGCCAGTCTTGCTGTACGGAGCCGAAAGCTGGACGATAAGCAAGCCAGCGGAGCTGATTTTGGTCCTGTCTGTGAGGAAGGTTCGAGCCTCGTGGTTCGAGAAGAAGAGGAAGACCGAACCTCCGGTATAAAGACCAAGTAATCGCGGATGTAAGACATCTTGGTCTTGACAACTGGAAGCAGCGTGCCCGGGACCGTCAAGGATGGAAGGCAGCTATAGCTCAGGCTTAGATCCTCCATGGATCGCTGGCCTGATAAGTAAGTAAGTAAGTAATGATAGTCTCAAGCCGTCGATATGTAGAGTCAAGTCCTGGCAAAATGGTCACAACAAAGCAGAATGACATAGTCAAGACGCCGTCAAACCGCAATGCGTTTTTAGGGACTATTTGTCAAAGTGCCTGTCAAAGCCAATAGATTGGTATCTCATTCTTCATCCCTGATTCAAACAATTCTAGTGCAACATAGAAAAGGATATGTTTGGCCTCATCCATCCACATACATTACATAAGTATGGTTTGTACATATCAGATACTCTTTCTTTGTTTCCCTTGGTTTTAGAACCTCCGCACACTGCAGACTTTCTGTCTGTCGGCTGATATTTGAGTCGGGCTGTATCGAGTATCGAGTATCGAGATATATGGAAGTGCGCACACTACAACGATTCTGTATTGGCCGATAAAAGAGTTTGAAAGGCTACCCGATGGACCTGAAACTAAAGTATCAGCCAACTACTAAATCAGTATGGCGCTATAGCGATGGGCACACACCACCGAATCTTTAGTCGGCCGATAGTTCATTTTGCTCCGAAATTTGACGCTGAATGGTCGTATTTTTTGTAATAGCTCTGCCAAGTTCTAGGTAGCTAGCTAACCAAAGGCCCTGGGGGCAAATAAAATAATGGGGCCCCACTGCTATCTAAACAGGTTAGGTTGTATCAAGTAAAAATATTTAATTATACAAATACGTACTGCTAAGCTACTTTATCATCAGCTCTTTTTTCGTGCACTGCAGGGCAGGTAATGAAAATATTAAACAGTTACAACATAAATTACAATTAATACTTGGAGTAGGTATTGGACAATACAACGAAATAGAAAAGATTCAAGGGTTTATTATATAAAGGTCGGACCTATCAACTGACTAAATAACAATTATGTTTACAATCTTATCCTAGCTTTGGTTTTCGCAGAAGTATCAATGACTTTGGTTAAATCCAGGCTTGATGCGGTTTTCTTTGCAATTGCTATTAGCGATAAATGTCGGAGTCGAGTTTGGACTATGTATTTCTTAAATAATTTTTATTATTTTTTATTTCCTAAATGACATTTCGGCTGCTGTAGAAGTGACAGGAAATGTAAAGAATAATTACATCAAGAACAATAACATAATAATCTGTAAATACTTCTATTAGGTCGCATTCTGTATGTATGTTGGCGTTACAGTCCATGAAGGACCTGAGCCGAGCTTCTCTCAATCACCCATGTTGTGTGTGATTTATTTTTCGCACAGATGAAAGGGACCTACTTTTTAATGCCGATTCCAAACGGCGTGAGTCGATGCTGAGGATTTGGAAAGACCACTTCTGCAGACTGTATAACGGCGATGATAGACAAGATACCGCTGTCAGGCAGAACGAGCCATTCGCAATGGACCACGAAGTAACAGAATTCAGTCCACCCGACCTAGACGAAGTCAAAATAGCGATATCAAGACTTAAGTCTAATAAAGCCGCTGGCGCAGACGGCCTGTCTGCTGAGCTTTTTAAGGCGGCTGGAGATGAGCTGATAAGGTGCATGCACCATCTCACTCCAAGGTATGGTCGGAGGAAAGCATGCCCGACGAATGGAACCTCAGCATCATTTGCCCGGTCCATAAGAAAGGAGACCCCTATAACTGCGCCAACTATAGGGGAATAAGTCTCCTTAACATTGCATATAAGATCTTCTCTGCCGTATTGTGTGAACGCCTGAAACCGTTTGTGGATAACCTGATCGGCTCTTATCAGTGTGGTTTCAGGCCAGGTAAATCCACAATAGACGAAAAATTTACGCTACGGCAGATCTTGGAGAAGACCCAGGAATACCAAATCGACACTCACCATCACTTCGTTGATTTCAAGGTCGCGTATGACAGCGTATATAGAGACGAGCTGTACAAAGCCATGTCTAGTTTTAACATCCCTGTCAAACTCGTCCGACTGTGCAGGATGACAATGCAGAATTCTCGCTGCTCCATTAAGGTCGGTAATGAGCAAACCGAATCCTTTGATGTTAAAAAAGGATTTAGGCAGGGCGACGCGCTGTCGTGCAACTTTTTCAACATCGTGCTTGAAAAGATCGTGCAAAAGTCACTGGCCAACACAAGAGGTACGATTTATTTCAAGTCTACGCAATTGCTTGCGTACGCCGACGATATTGACGTAATTGGACGAAAACAGCAAGACGTCAATGAGGCTTTCGTGAGCATTGAGGTAGAAGCGGCTAAGATGGGTCTCAAGGTTAATGAGGGTAAAACCAAATATCTGCTTTCATCTAAAAGAGACGGACAACACCGACGTATTGGCCAGAACGTCACCATGGGCGGATATAACTTTGAAGTGGTCAAGGAATTCATCTACCTTGGCTCACTGATGACCAGCGACAACAACACCAGCGCTGAGATAAAACGCAGAATCACTCTTGCCAACCGCTGTTTCTTTGTGCTCAAGAGGCAATTGAGAAGTAGAGCCCTCTCTCGGAAAACCAAGGTGACACTATATAAGACCTTGATCATCCCAGTCCTCCTTTACGGTGCAGAGGCTTGGACCTTAACAAAAGCGGATGAAGATGCCTTTGGTCGTTTCAAGAGGAAAATTCTGCGCACTATCTACGGTCCCGTTTGTTCAAACGGTGTATGGAGGAGAAGATATAACGAAGAACTGTACGGGTTGTACAGCGACATCGGCCTGGTACGACGTCTACGGATACAGCGTCTAAGGTGGCTAGCCCATGTAGAGCGCATGGAAGATAAAGCTCCGACCCGAAAAGTCTTCGAATCCACTCCGGAAGGAAGGCGCGGCAGAGGACGGCCGCCTCAGCGGTGGCGCACGCAGGTGGGCGTGCGGCACTGGAAACAGCTGGCCAAAGACCGTGCCGGCTGGAGACGCTTGTTGGTTGCGGCCCAGGTTCACCACGGACTGTAGCGCCACCTAAGTAAGTTTGCCTTTTTTTCTTGAAAATGGGTATCTATACCATATTTTCTTGCAATTTCACTAGCTTTGCACTTGAATAATTCGAAGTCATTTCTATATATTTGCAACTTTGCTTTAGTCTCTGCTAGAGCTTTACTTGCCTCGCCCAAATTGATGTTGCATTTTTGTAAGGTTTGTAAAGAATTCGCAAAGCAACACGAACTCGAAATTTAGCATTTTTGTTTTAATACTCTCTGCTTTGCTACGCTCATCTTTATTAGGACTCTTTAGAACTATTTCTGATTGCGAAGTTTTATTGCAGATATCTAATTGGATTTAGATCTTGTAGATCCTCAAAACATAAAAAAACAACAGTTTCAAAAAGTCCTAAAAAGTTAATAAAATTATAAACAAAATAAAATGATAAAAAACTTAGAAATAATAATTACTATCTTTGGGCATATCCAAAACTTGCCGCAAGATGTGATCATATCCGGCGACAAGCTCTACAAAGGATAGAAAATGTCCATGATATCCTTCCTGACTTAAGTCTTCTCGATGTCCTCTCAAAGCCAAAGAACTCTTTACTAGGGTAAGTATGATATCGAATTCCCTTTGAAGAATCATTTTCCATAATGATGCTTCTTTGCGAATTTCATTTTAAAGTTCCTTGTCAATAGTAGATATTCGTACCATTTTTTTTTTTTTTCTAAAATTCATACACAGCACATGCTTCCGTATGGCCACTCGGACAACTGTGTTGCTTAATTCTTTCTGATAAATGCTTCCAATCCCGAATTTCAGTACACCAAACATTATTCCTTCGTGAAGCAAATAACCAGCAGGGTTGACAATAGGCACCGTCTAGTATTTTGGAATAACACAACCAACGATTAACTGGTCCATTTTTAGAACTTGAAACGATTTTGAAAAACTCCTATTGTTCTGGTTGATGGTCCCATATCAAGAATTTTACGTTTTTCGTTATTGAAGCTTATTTGTTTATTTGTGCTCAAGTAGGTACTTATGTACTGTTCACTGACGACGTTAAAAGTAAAAGGAAGGAAGAACGCTGCGTCGTTGGGGAATCCCCGGCAAACATTTTATCGCCGCTAGTATGACCACATCTAACGGAGGAGACTAAGAACGTCCTCCTCGCGCGTGGGCCTGAATGAGTGCACCTACTGCAGGTGACCTGCATTTTTTTCATTATATTTCGCGTTATACAATGAGTAACCGAAATCTATAGATTTGGCATGATTTATTGACGTAACGGACATCCAATATGAGTGGTAATAAAATCAAATAAAACTGAACCACTATATTGAACAGGACTTTAAAGTTTATTGACATTAGCTTACTTACTCCTGATACAGCATTCATTTTTTAACCGTTCTTGAAAAAAAAATCTTCACTTGAATTCACAATAAAACGCACATCGATTAATAATAAAACACACATATCGCTATCCGTCAAATTGACAACACTGCCAATCCACAGAAACAATTTAGGGGAATTCCCTAGGTATAACTTTCGAATTGCTCTCAACTGTCATATTTATTTTGAAAATGGGAGAAATGTTCAAAAGTTCAGTTCGATCGAGATTTTCTGGTAAGGATTCGAGGGCCCCTGAGCTTGAGGGCCCCGCGGCAGTATTGTTACGAAAAATTCAATCATTCAGAATAGGGTTCGATCACTGGATTGCGATAAACTACTTTACTTTTACTTGTTTGTCAAATACACCCACTTTATTTATTATTACAACCTCAGATCAATTATCTGGGCGCTTCATTTTTATTACAAGCTTTTACACATTACTCTTTATTGCTTACACATAACTTTATTACACACTTTGTGTCTACAACTCACTAAGTGGCTTAATTACTTTCACACTGAATACCGACTGATCACTGGTTACTGAATCCCGAATATTGAATTCCCCCGAGGGCGAGTGATCCCGCTTATATAGCTATCGGTCCACTTTCTCGAATGTTCGCCGTCAGACGTTCCCCTTCCGTGCTCTGGCATTGACATTCAGCAGTATGCCGGTGAAGGTTACCGTCATTCCGTTTTTAGCTGCAACGGAGCACTCCAAATTTTGACAGCTAAATTTAAACACAACCGTCGCGTCGGTTTGTGTCTGTAACAGTATTTTGGTATATTGGGGCGTTTAAGCTTCAATGCTCGGCTTAAGTATAGTAATTTTTGTTGGTGACGATCTGCAGTGACGGTTCCGATCATAGTAGATCACTCCGAGCTAATACCACTTATGCACAGCACTAGCTGCTTGCTATGAATATTCGGTTTGGCCATTGAAATTGACTAATGGCCGGGTTTATGTACATCGATCTTGTCTTTGGAACAGCTGTTCGCACGTGAAAAAACGAAGTTCGACATCTATTGGCTTTTGTTCATGCGCAATCCAATGTCCTTGTTTCTGCACCATACCCATGGTCTTGAGACGGTTTGAAATCATTGAAATCCAAGGTTTCAGAGATACTCCAATGTGATTTAAAACTATCTACGCCATCTTTTGTAATTGTCTCAAAACTTATTTGTACACCCAATAATTAATTTCATTGAGCACTTTCAGTTAACAAACGTATTAGCAAGGCTCACTCACTCTTACTTCACCTATGGGAAAATGAAATCACACACAACATGGGTGATTGAGAGAAGCTCGGCTCAGGTTCTTCATGGACTGTAACGCCAACATACATACATACATACTCACTCTTACTTATAAATGATGTCGTCGGAACAAGATGTTCCCACAAATGTTTAATTACATTAACATCTGACGTTTGTGGTGGCGTTGTGGCGTTCTGGCGGGAACAACATAGCAACACAACAAATTTATTTCTGCGTTGTGTGTATTTAAAAAAAAAAACTCGTCTGAAACCTTCAGAAAATTGCAGGTGGTGTACATATGTCAATAGAAGACGATTCACGTGAGCATTCGTGCGTTGTCTGACAGGGCTGCGAACATGTGCTTTCATTATGCGACACGACAATGCGCCGGTCTATTGGCAAAAACAAACATTCCAACGTTGCCCAATCCACCCACCCTATAATCTTCATATTGCTCCCCGCGACTTTTTTTTTATTCTCACAGAAGAAGGCACACCTCAAGGTTACTCATCATAAGAAGGTCAAAGAGGCTGTAACCATGGTTCTGAACGAGTTAACTACGCAGGACTATCAAGGATGCTTCGAATCGTAGCGTTTTACCTGTTTTTGTTTACGAATTCTCGAGATTTAATTGCTGGAAACTAAATGGTCCTTACATACCGCTTCATATTTGATGTTGTGAACATTAGATCCCCGACTGATGCCGTCATACATCCCATACCATTACGCTTTCGCCGCCGGGTTCTACCGTCCATGACATGTTCAGAGGATCGAGTACTTTTTTTTTACCCACAGTGGCTACAATGGAAATTCTGGAATAGAGACATCAACGTAGACACCAGCGCGGCACTAGCTCCAGTGGCCCATGAAGATAAATGACTGCCGTGCCTTCCCTAGTGTATAGGAGGTGATGTGCAAAAACCACATTTTGTTCTGAACTAATAAAGAGTAGTGATGCGACACGTACAATTACGTTTCACTAGGTGCGATAAAAAGGGAAAGGGTTGACATTCAACACCTCCGAATTGTAAATGAGACAACAGGGCGCAGTGGACTAACGCTAGAGTGCGGGTGCAGTGATGGGGTGAGGTATTTCAGACTCGATTATATATCAATTTGAAGCTCCAATTAATCACTTGACCACAGGCAACCAGCCAAGTATGAAGTCTATGGGATATTTCAGAACGATTTTATAAATATTCATCAGGACATACAGTGGCGAGCAAAATTGATATCAAATGAAATAGCAGAAGTATTAGGTGAAATAGCAGAAGTATTAGGTTTTTTTTTCAATGAGAATGCAACATCGCTATCTACAACTTTACCCTTTCTGGCAGAGCTCGAATACCGTTATGGTAAAAGGGTTCATCTTTGAGGCTATCCACGAATCAAGCCATTTGTTTGATGTCTTCGGATGAGCGGAACTGCTGTTAAGCCAGACCATGTGCCATTGAACGGAACAAGTAATCATCGGAGGGCGCAATATCTGGGGAATATGGCGGCTTTGGTAGGACTTCCTATTTGAACATTCACAGGTAGGTTTTAACGTGCGGTACCGAGGCCGAGTGTTGTCATGCTGTTGAATTACTTTTTCGTGCCTCTGTTCCTATTGTGGCCCTTTTTCGCGCACTGCTCGGCTTAGTCGCATTAATTGAAGTCGATATCGTTCCTCAGTGATGGTTTCGTTGGGTTTCAACAGTTCATAATAAATAACACCGACCGGGACCAAATATACAGCGTAACCTTCGCGTGAATATTCGGCCGAGTCGACGACGTACAAACATGACCGTGCAGTTCCTATGACGTTTTTTTCTTTGGGTTGATGTTCAATCCATTTTTCATCACCCGTCACGATGCGATGAAGAAAATCTGTCCTGCTTTGCCGCCGGAGCATTTATTCACAGGCGAATAAACGACGCTAACGTCTCTTGGCTTCAAATCATAAGGAACCCAAGCTCCTTGTTTTTGAATCATTCCCAACGCATGCAATTGCTTGGCTGGTAACTCCTAATGCTGAAGCAAGCTGTTCTTGCGTTTGGCACGGATCCTCATCCAGCAGTGTCCCCAATTCAGCGCCTTCGAAGGATTTTAGCCTTCCTTCACGCGGAGGTCGTCCACATAGAAATCATCGTCTTTGAAGCGATGGAGCCAATCACGGTATGTTGTTTCACTTAGAGCAGCATCTCCGTAAACTTTTTGTAGCTCGTGTTGCGTCCTAGCCGCCGTTTTCTACGAATGACAAAAGAAAATCAATACTTGCCGCAGTTAAAAATTATTTGGTGCAGAATCAGACATTTTCACACAACTAAGGGTATATGACGCCGAGACAGAATCAGCAATGTGTCAAAACGGTTTGTTTACCATATATGTACATATCTAGTCTCGGTTCATGGCGTTTTGGATATGTCGAAATTGATCAGCTTGTAGTGTCTGTGTTTGACACTAACTACTTAAAAGCTAAACGTCCCCAAAAGCACAAACGAAACAAACAACAAAGAACGTATTTTATGATTTAACACTACAATAGAATTTATTAGTAAACATTTAATTTACAGAATCACGAAAGAATAGAAAGTAGCTGGCAGATAGAGATCAACTCTACACAATGCAGTCAAGACAAAGAGTGGTGGTTTTTCTTTATTTGAGTTTCTTTCCTTTGTTCATTAAGGGTTGGTGGTTGATACGTTCGAGCTTCCAGCTGTTCACCGGCAGAGGCGCAACTGGCGATACACTGTCGCCACAAGCTCCTACTGCTGGAACCATCTATTGACCAACAGCGAAAACTGAGTTCGGCATCTAACACAATGTCTGAATCAGAAGGGATGCAGCATAACCTTTATAGATATTGTTACGAAATATTCAACCCACACCAAATAGGGTTCGCACCACTGGATTGCGATAAACTACAATTGTCCTTTTTATCCGAATAAAAACACACACACTTTTCTTGTTTCGCCACAGATCAATTATCTGTGCAGCTTCACCACTTTTCTTTATTATCCAATACTATCCACTTTAAAGTTAATTACACAAGCAAACCTTTATTGAGAGCTTTTATTTTCACACTGTTTGATCACACTGACTTCTCACACGCTGTTCAATACCACAAACTGAATGTCTGCCGAGGGCGAGTGTTCGCGCTTATATAGCTCTCGGTCCACCTTCTCGAACGTTCGCCGTTGGAAGTTCCCCTTCGGAAATTTCTAGAACGCTCTGACAATTAACATTACGCCGTTGACAGTTGACATCATTCCAATTTCCGCTTCAAGAGAGCTTTCGAACTTCGACAGCGAAATTCGAACTTAACCGTCGGTTTGTGTCTCCGCAACACTGCCCTCCTCCTAAACTAGTTCGTCCTCGAACAAGCGATTGGATCCCTCTCCGTAATATGGCGCTAACCTTCCTACATGGACAATCTTATACTTCGCCCGTCTGATTCCCGTCTGCTGTATTCGGTACACCACGTCGTCAAGTTTCTCGATGACCTCATATGGTCCTTCCCAGGCCGATTGCAATCTGGGGCACAAGCCTTTTTTCCGTTGTGGGTTGTACAGCAATACCAATTGTCCCGTCTCGAATCCAGAAGAGTTTGCCTTTAAGTCGTATCTCGCCTTCATTTTATCGCTGACCAAATTCAGTCGCCCCCGGATGAACTGATGGATGGAGTTCAGCTGTTCCTTCTTTTCGGTTACGAAGTCCTCCCTGCCGCTAGTTATCGGCAGTACCACGCCGAACTTCAAGTCCGATGGAAGTCGGAGATCAGATCCAAAAATGGCTTCAGCTGGTGTTGTTGCCGTTGAATTGTGCTGTGCCGAACGGTACTACTTACTTACTAATCAGGCCAGCGATCCATGGAGGATCTGAGCCTGAGCTATAGCTGCCTTCCATCCTTGACGGTCCCGGGCACGCTGCTTCCAGTTGTCAAGACCAAGATGTCTTACATCCGCGATTACTTGGTCTTTATACCGGAGGTTCGGTCTTTCTCTTTTTCTCGAACCAGGAGGCTCGGAGTCGAAGACCCTCTTAGCTGGAGCGTTGATGTCCATGCGCTCGATGTGGCCGAGCCAGTGTAGTCGACGAATCGTTGCCTTCCGGACTACATCCACATCTTGGTACAGCTCGTTGAGTTCGCGGTTGTGTCTTCTTCTCCATTCACCTTCCTCACAGACAGGACCAAATATCCGGCGCAGAATTTTTCTTTCGAAAGAACCCGAAATCAGGATCTCCACTGTGGTGTCATTTGTGGAATTAACGTTTGCCCCGAGGTAGACAAACTCCTTAACTACCTCGAAATTGTAGCTGCCAATTGTTATATTTTGTCCCAGGTGGTGAGCGACGGATTGGTTTCTGCTTGACAGCATGTATTTCGTTTTGTCCTCATTGATCTTAAGACCAATTAGTTTCGCCTGTTCTTCAATCGCCGTGAATGCTTCCACAATGCCACGGCGAGAACACGCGATGATGTCGATATCATCCGCGTATCCTAGCAGCTGGATGGACTTGTAAAAGAAAGTGCCTTCCCTGTTGACGCCTGCCCATCGCACTATCTGCTCCAGCACCAACACAACGACACAACTGGATCAGTTTTGCCGGGATCCCGAATTCGGCCATCGCCCCAAACAGTTCTTCACGATGAATGCTGTCGTATGCGGCTTTGAAATCGATGAAAAGAGTATCGATTCGAAACTCGTTGGTCTTTTCCAGGATTTGTCGAAGTGTGAAAATTTGGTCTATAGTTGATTTGCCGGGTCGGAAGCCGCACTGGTAGCTGCCGATTAGTGCGGTGCAAAATGGTTTTAGACGTTCACACAATACGCTGGACAGGATCTTGTATGCGACATTGAGCAGGGATATACCTCTATAGTCCTTGCAAGAGGTAGGATCGCCTTTTTTGTGGATGGGGCATATAGAGCTGGTATTCCAGTCGTCGGGCATGCTTTCATCTTCCGAACGGTACGCCATTAAGAAAAGGGGTAGATGTTCATCCCAGTCCTTCTGATCTCCGACGACGACTTTTCTCAAGTATTCCTCCATCGTCCGGTTGAACCTTTCGACCATGCCATCAGATTGTGGGTGTAATGGTGTTGTCCGTGTCTTTCTGACACCTAGCATGTCGCAGAGTTCTTTGAACACGGACGACTCGAAGTTCCTTCCTTGGTCTGAGTGCAGTTCCAGCGGTACTCCGTAACGCGCAACCCAGTTGCTCACGAATGCATCCGAAATGGTTTTGGCTTCCTGGTTCGGGATGCAAAACACCTCAGGCCACTTGCTGAAGTAATCAATCACCACCAGCGCGTATTTGTTTCCAGCGTTGCTCGTTGGGAATGGGCCTGCAATGTCCATGGCGATACGTTCGAACGGTGCTCCAACATTGTACTGCTGCATTTTTCCTCGAGTTTTCCTAACTGGCCCCTTTGCCTTCGCACACTGATCACACTTGCGAATGAAATTTGTGACCGACTCATGGCATCCTACCCAGTAGAAACGTCTCTTGATCTTTTCTACAGTTTTGTTAAAACCAAGATGACCCCCGCTTGGTCCCTCGTGGTATTCTCGGATGACCTCGTCGATTTGTCCTTTTGGAATTACCAGCAGATCGTTTACAATGTTCCCGTCCCCACTTTCCCAACTACGGTAGAGGCAACCGTTCTTCAGCTTCAAACTCTGCCATTGAGCCCAGTAAGCTTTCACGATTGGGCTTTCACTGGATATTTGCTGCCAAGTTGGTCGAAGACCTCGTTCTTGGTATCCGATGATCGGCATCTTCTCGCTGCTTTCTTCCAACCTTCTCGGCACTCCAAGCATCTTCTGGCAGCACATGGAAACGACGGATATCGGTGACCTCTTCTTTGGTTTCCGCACGTGAACAATGCTTGCATTCAACGCCGCGAGGTCGGCTCGTTAATGCATCCGCATTTCTATGGCTGCTTCCCTTCCGGTATTCGCGTGCTCTCGCTTGATCTCCTTTTGGCGAATCCGACCTCGGACGCCTTCTTCCCAGACGGCAATTTCGCGCCATGTGCCCCTGCTGGTTGCTTATGTAGCATATGCCTGGGAACGGGCGGCTTCTACTCACCGTTGATTCTCTGGAACTACGCCGCAATTTTCTGGAAGGACGCTTTCTCCGCAGACGACGGTTTCTCGCAATATGCCCCTGCTGGACGCAGATATAGCAGCTACCTGGGAACGAACGACTCCTACTCACTGTCGTTGCTCTGGAATTACGCCGCAATTTGCTGGAGGAACGCTTTCTCCGTAGACGGCAGTTTCCCGCAATGTGCCCTTGCTGGTTGCAGATGTAGCATCTACCCGGGAATGAACCACTCCTACTCGCCGTTGTTGTTCTGGAACTATCCTCGTCTTGAGATATGCGCCGGAGTTTGATGGAAGGTCGGCATATCAAGAGCGATGTTTCACACGCGACAGCGCTGGCACCTGTCTCCTTGAAAGATGTCTTCGGCAGGAGAATCAAGCTTCGTTGCGTGTCGGGGTCCCTTAGCCATTGAATGAAAGAATCCGTTTTCAGTTTCTCTACCACATCAACTGGAACATCTGCGTAGCCAAGATGGGATAGCCTCTCGATGTCGGCAGCGTACTGCTGGATGGTCTCGTTTCCACGCTGCTTGCGTCCTTTAAGTTCCAGCTTGTGCATCTCCTGCATGTGCTTACTGCCGTATCTTCGATGAAGAGCTTCTCATATGGCTGTGTAGTTCTTTCTCAGGGTTTCCGGGATGGTCTGTAGTACATCGGCTGCTTCGCCTTTAAGCGAAATTACTATAGCAAAGCACTAACAAAGGCTTCGTAGGGGTAGCATCTATCCGACGGATGCTGGCCTGCTAAAAAGCGAGAAGAGCCACCGCAGTCGAACATCTTGCGGCGCTGTTAGTAAGTCCCATCCCCACCTCCTCGTGGCGCCATCTGGAGATTTCCTATGGCAATTGCAGACAGGAAAGGGCGAATGACGAGCTTCCTGCGCCAAAAAACATCATTAGTCGGTTGGGCTATGGCCTAGTAAGCCGTAACCTTAAAAAAGACACAAACCTCGGATTAATGAAAAAAGGACAATGATCTTCGGCCCTGTACGTGAAATGTTAGGACCCTAAACAGGCCACGTGCAGTCGAACAACTTGCGGACGCCTTAGACCGCTATCAAGCGGACATAACCGCCATCCAGGAAATGCGATGGAAATTTACTACGGCGACTGTTACAGGGAGAGAGGACAACGATTGTTCGGATGCGGATTTACTGTTCGAGGTGGTGAGCGAACGCCTCATAACGATCTATATCAAGGCAACATTTTTTAACATCAGCCTGATCTGCGTCCACGCCCCCACGGAAGATGACTCCGCCAAAGACGAGTTCTTCGATCTCCTAGGAAGAACGTATGCCCAATGTCCCAGGTATAACATCAAAATTGTACTAGGAGACTTCAATGCTAAGCTGGGTAAAGAAAGCATCTTCGAACGAGTCATCGGCAAACATAGCCTACACGAAACCACATCTGATAACGGACTCAGGCTGATTGATCTTGCTACGGGGCGAAATCTCCTTCTAGCCAGTATGCATTTCCCGCACCTCGATATACACAAAGGCACCTGGCGATCGCCAGATCAATCAATCAGTAACCAGATTGATCACATCGCGATCGACGTCAGACACTCCTCCACTATTCTTGATGTTCGAACTTTCCAAGGAGCTAACATCGACTCGGACCACTATCTTGTAATAGCCAAGATGCGCCTGCGGATATCACGAACGAAGCGGAGTAGAGTAAGAATACAAAGTGATGACTTCGGAAAGCTACTATCGCCAGAAACCGTTCGTGCTTTTACCGATCGTGTCTCCCTTAAGCTCTCCAATACACCTCAACCCTCCGCGCTATCAATAGAACAGAAGTGGAACCTTTGCAAACAAGCCCTGAAAAGCACTGCATCTGAAGATTTGGGCTTCAGGGCTCCACAACGAAGAAACACCTGGTTCAACGACGAGTACAGGAGGACTCACACAACGAATCAGGATGCATATAAATCCTCGCTGCATAGAAGAACAAGAGCAGCTCGTGAGCTCTACGAGTTAAAAAGATGGGAGGAGCTTATTTTCAGAAGAATGAAGAAAGAGCACGAGAAGCTTGCGATTGAGAATTTACTGCACGCGTGACGTTCGAAAGTTTTATCAATAGATAAAGCGAACATGCCAAGGTTATAAAGCCAGAACGCAAGCCTGCAGGGATGAAAATGGATAACTGGTAGTGGAATCACAGTCGATGCTGAGGAATTGGTCTTGTCTGTCAGGCAGAACGATCCATTCGTATTGAACGATGATGTAAGAGAATTCCGTTCATCCGACCTAGACGATGTCAGAATACCGATATCAAGACTTAAGTCTAATAAAGCCGCGGGCGCAGACGGCCTGTCTGCTGAGCTTTTTTAAGCCGGCTGGAGATTTGCAACGTGCAAATGCAAGTTATGGTCGGAGGAAAGCATGCCCGACGAATGGAACCTCAGCATCGTTTGTCCGGTCCATAAAAGGGATTTAGACAAGGTGACGCGCTGTCATGCAACTTTTTCAATATCGTGCTTGAAAAGATCGTGCAAGAGTCGCTGGCCAACACAAGAGGTACGATTTATTTCAAGTCTACGCAATTGCTTGCGTACGCCGACGACATTGACGTGATTGGATGGACACAGCGAGACGTCAATGAGGCCTTTTTAAGCATTGAGGTAGATGCGGCTAAGATGGGTCTTAAGGTTAATGAGGGTAAAACCAAATATCTGCTTTCATCAAAAAGAGACGCGCAACACCGACGTATTGGTCAGATCGTCACCATGGGCAGATATAACTTTGAAGTGGTCAAGGAATTCGTCTACCTTGGCTCACTGATGACCGGCGACAACAACACCAGCGCTGAGATAAAACGCAGAATCACTCTTGCCAACCGCTGTTTCTTTAGGCTCAAGAGGCAATCGAGAAGTAGTGCCCTCTCTCGGAAAACCAAGGTGGCACTATATAAGACCTTGCTCATCCCAGTCCTCCTTTACGGCGCAGAGGCTTGAACCCTAACAAAAGCGAAGAACTAAAGTCATGCCTTACAAAATGTTTCGTCTTGCTGTACGAAGCCGAAAGCTGGACAATAAGCAGAACGGCGGACCTGTTGGGTCTTTCGAAAGAAAAATTCTCCGACGGATATTTGGTCCTATCTGTGAGGAAGGTGAATAGAGGAGAAGACATAACCGCGAACTCAGGCAATGACTATATTGGCTCGGCCAGAGGGTCTCCCACTCCGAGCCTTCTGATTCGAGGAGTAGAGGAAGGCCGAACGTCGGGTATAAAGACCAAGTAATCGCGTATGACAACATGATCGTGATAACGGGAAGCAGCGTGCGCGGGAGCATCCTCCATGGATTGCTGGCCTGTTAAATAAATAAGCAATCGTTCGCCTTGTTTGAATCATTTTGGAACATTGAAGGCCGACAAAATAATTTGCAGAAATCTCAGGGCTTCCCTATAGACAGTGTCATAAGTTGCTTTAAAGTCGTCATTAAAAAAACTGCATATCGATAATAACCCTTCTTTACAATTTGACCTGGCAAACGAAGCCAATAAGTTGTTCTCTATCCTTAACCAAGTCATATCCTGTTGCTTACGCCAAAAGCTTTATTAATCTTCATCGTCCACATCGCATCGAAATTTGTTCTCTACATTTTTGTCCTATTCGCATTCTCTCTCTCATTGTTGAACCAGTAATCCCCGAATATCCGGTTATTAATTGATGTCATATCTCTGGTAACTAGTCCCGGATCAGCCTTATTAGCACAGAATACAGAGACACTTGTATACATTAGTTAAGAATATGTACATAAAGCAGAATGTCAGTATTATTTCTTGTTTACTTCCAACTGGTTGTTGATCCTGATTGATATGTACAAAATAATGTTTTTGTAATAATAATATAATAATATTTGTAAACAGGAATCAATGGCTAAGTTGTCATCTTATCTTGCGCGTTTCTGCAGAAGTACTTAAGGGCATAAGAGCATGAAGGCATTGGCAAACGCTTGTGTGGTATACTGCAGGAAATAAAGATGTGTGACATGCATATGATACTCGTATGTCCTCGATACAAGATAAATATATGGAAGAACTCATTAACAAGATAATGAGATAAGACTCCAGACCATTGACGCAAGTAATTTTCAGCCACATTAAGCAGTAAACAAAACACTTAAATGTAAAGATCTGTAAAGGTCGCAGTGCCTCGTGCTATTTGATAGCACTAGCCCCTTAATTAAAAAAAATAAAGAACATTAAAAACCAATTTTAATCATTTACAATTTCGCATTACTATCTAAGAATCTAGGGAATACACACAATGCAGCTTATGACCTCACCAGCACCTCATAGTCATGCAAGCGCACCTCTTGTCCGCCAAACGGAATATACAAACATCCGTGCGATGGATGGATCTTGCCTGGTGTCAGACTGCCACCATAGTGACCACGCCCTATGTACAATGGTTCACCGTCGGCTGTACGACCACAGATAACAGCACCGGGAGGCACGCTACCATTCGACCCATGCAACCAACCGTATCCATAGCCGGCCAGAAGCTCATAGTCATATTTAACGTGCTCATTGCCACCCCAGGCCACGTATGCGCAACCTTTGTTCGGAATAACTTTGGCCGGCAACAAGTCACCCTCATGATAAGCACGTCCCACATAGATTGCATCTCCATCGGCATCATGACCAGCATGAACGGTGCCAGGAGCAATGTAGTTACCGGATGCCGAAATCCAAGTCTCTGGCTGTACCAAAACCTCGTAGTTTTCAAGTTTGCGTTCGTGACCTCCATAGGGAATATATAAGCATCCGTGTGATGGATGCACTTTACCCGGTGTTAGACTGCCTTCCCAGTGTCCGCGACCAATATACAATGGTTCACCATCGGACGTTGTGCCAACTTGGATGGCATGTGGCGGAACTGAACCGCCACCGGATGGAATCCAAACATAGTGATTTCCTGTGAGTATTTCCACATCGTGTTTGTTGACCTCCAGGCCACCCCAAGCGACATAGGCTTGATGTTTATTCGGGACCACTTTGGCTGGCAGTAGATCGCCATTGTGATAAGCACGACCAACATAGATGGCGTCACCGTCCGAATCGTGTCCGGCATGTATGGCCAACGGTGGGATTTCAGAGTAGACATTTGTCGGCACCCAGGTGTGATCTAGAATATATAATACAAATTAGTTCTATATGATTCGATATAAAAAAAAATTAAAATTACTTGAGTACGCCCTTCCTGTACTCAAGTAGTTTTTGTTTTTTTTTTCTTCTCTATCAGTTCATTGGTATCGATAAAGCTACGATATGACCCTTATCACCGGAATTATTTCAACGATCAACTTGTTTTCGCGCGATAAGTGTAGGTGAGTACGAAGTTTCCAGAAATAGTATCGGTCATAGGCGACGTGTTCATTTATTTCCAAAACAAATTTTTTTTTTCCAACGAGCAAACGAGCAAATATTTACAAGGGAGAGTGAAGATAACGCCACTCATCGTGACAGATGCAAATCTTACGAATGTGACCCTGATTGTCATCTTTTGCGGATTGTACTTGTAAATAATTTATCTCTCGCGTAATTAAAGAAGAAATAGAAGGAAAACATCCTTGAACACTTTTTGAACAAATAACAACACTGAATATAACAGTCTAATCTTACAATAGGGTTGCCAACGCGCGGTAAGTTCACTTAAAAAAATTGATTTACGAAAACCTGATGTAAGTTTTAGTAGCTTACCCATAATTTTAACTAAATTGAAAAGCTTGAGGGAAAAACAATTTACTCGTTCCTTTCACGAAGAATATCAACTCCTAACTAAAACCTGTTCGAATCGTTTGGATTGTTAAATTCACTCTAGATATCTGGCGTTTCGTGATAACGTTCACACCTACCAGCTCAAACATTGTCACACAATCTTATCTAGGTCCATGACTGATTATAACTAAAGTTAGTAGCTTTGCGAGTAAGTGTTACTCTACTATACATCTTTAACCTAGCCGAGGTGACCTTTCGAGCACACTGTCCATCAATATTGATTACTGAAATTAATTTATTTGTTGACACCATTGGGATTTACATGTCACATCGGCAAGTACCCATTTGATGGATGAATGAGTCCATTTCGGAGCATTGTGTTTGTGCAGACACGACGTACAATATTAGTTTCTTATCTTATCATTGGTTTAGTAACCGGTATACAAAATGTAAGAACTTGGTCGATGATTCACCTGCTCGGGTTGGATACGTGGGACTATTTATCATATGTTGTGTTGCCATGTTGCAGGTTTTAAACTGAAGATATCTTGCATCTGAATTTCAATTGATGGTTCCGTTTTGTAGCGCAACAGACAATCGATTAGTCATGATGAAGACTTCGTTGCTTGAGGTAATATGCAAAAAATACTGAAGTTTACGTACTTTGACTGTATGCGATGGTACGATATCATGAGAGTTTCGTAACTTTCTAGTGATTTATCTTAGAAGAGAATGTTCCAGCTGATCATGAGGAGGCTAGAACTCAGCGGATCTTGTATGGCATCAAAGCAGTACATATGTAATGATATGCTATTCGTAGTATCGGAAATTGTACATTCCGTAATCGATGTGATTAGATTAAGGCAAGCGCTTGTGTCCCAGTAAGTGAGAAGTGAGGCAAGTGTAAAGCTAATACACATATAAGTTAACGACAGATAAGTTCCATCTCACGGTCCACGGCAAACACATCGGTACGGAATTTGCCTACTATGCGCAGTTGGCGATAGATAAACTTCATCCCACGGTCTTCGGCAAACACATCGGTGCACAACATTGCTACATGATGGAATTTGCCTACAATGCACCTGGACGCCAACTTCCGTTCACACGCCACGCCAACACCCACGCCGGGGTTCTGACAAAACCCCCTGTAGTAAAATTGTCATGAAAAGCTTCTCGAAATTCGCCGTTCGGAACCGGCAATAAACTGTAGGTCCCTTTCACCTATGGGAAAATTAAATCACACACAACATGGGTGCTTGAGAGAAGCTCGGCTCTGGTCCTTCATGGACTATAACGCCAACATACATATATACATACATACTGTACAGCGGGGTGTTCGGTAGACAGTACATACAATGTTGTTACTAGTTAGTAGCCTGGCACAAGTAAAGCTTACACTAAGGCACCGTGGCGCAGTGGATCCCGATAGCATCAACGCCATTGAATGTTTACTTGCGACACACCTCCTCGGTGGGGTTCTGGCGAAACCCCAAGTAGTACACTTGCCATGAAAAACCTTTTCGACCCACGCCGTTCAGAATCGACAATAAACTGTAGGTCCCTGTGCAAAATAAATCACACACAACATGGGTGAATGAGAGAAGAAGAGAGAGTAAGTGTGTGCCCTATTGACGAAAGGTCAAGGCTACTTAGACTACGAGGAGTCCATTGTACGTTTAATCCGTAGAAACCTAACAATTTTCCGTTGAGCAACCCTAGTAGTCTGTGCAGCCCAATGTTACTTACCTCCTCTAGTCCCGAACGGAAATAACTTCCAATTAACATGTTCCTTTTTTGGGCTAGTGGTGGGCATTCACACCGTTGTTGACGAATGGATCCAATTTCTTCTTCATCCCTGTAGTTTTTGCAGATGTCATTGTGGGGCTGGTCTAGTCTGGCTGCATGGTAGGATAACATACAGTATCCAGTGAAAGTACCGAGTTCTCAATCGAATATTCCCTTGACTGAACTTTTGCAGACTTTCTGTCTTTTTCTTAACATAGACGAGCCAAGTTAATCTTGCCGTTGAGCAAGTATCTAATTGATACCATCGCATATTGGCCTTCACTAATAGCACCGTCTCTATTTCCCTGTATAATGTACTGAGTGGTGTTTTAGCTTCAGTTGTGATCTGGGCGAAGTTAGTGCCTGATTCTCGTCCGCCTTCTCATTTCCGAAAATATTCATATGACCTGGTACCCTGCAGAGGGTCACCTTATTATTGATATCTAAGTTTGACGAGTTAGGATCTTATCCATGTTCCCTGCAGAGCCTTAATGCCTGCTTGGCTTTCAACATACATAGATGTTGATCCTTTTTCCTGAGAGGTTTTCTCTAAGAATCAGGTCCGCCGCCTGATTGATTGCGAATACCTCAGCTTGGAAGACGCTACAGCCATCATCAAGTCTATAGGAGCGATGTATTTCACGAGATTAGAAATAAACCCCGGCTTCTGTGCCGGCATCTCTTTTGGATCCGTCGGTGTAGATTACCAGTTCATTTCCCATGCGTACCATGCCACTGGTCTATTCCTCCCTGGAAGGAATCCTGAAAGAGAATCTCCTCTCGCAGGAAGGAAGCTGGGTGATATAGTCCGTTTCGGTTTTGAATCTCGAGATGGCCCATCGACCCAAGACTGATGCGTGGCCATGAGGACTCCTTGCGCAGAGACCGGATTACTGTAATCTTAGCGCAATTCTGGCTGCGATGCTCTCTCAAAATATATTCAAACCGTTCGTAGTCGGCATTAAACTGTAGGTCCCTTTCACCTGTATGCGAAGTAAATCACACCCAATATAAGTGATTGAGAGAAGCCTGTCTCTGGTCTTTCAAGGGCTGTAACGCTACAAAGAAGAATGAAATTCGCAAATCTCCGGTCAGTAAGTCTCTTTTTGAATATCGGCAAGATCTTTGAGATGGTTGTCCAAAGAGCATGTCTAAACGGATTGAGGACAAGAACATGACCCCGGATAACCGATTCGGTTTTCTGCGTGGAGACTATACGTGCTGCGTCGAAACTCGTCTCGGATGTCCAATGGAATAAATGCAAGAATTGGGCAAGTACTTGCCCGATTGGTTTGGAGAAAGCCTTCAACACTGTTTGGTTATAAGTAAATCACTGCTGTGGCATGTTGACGAGTAGAGGGTATGACTTCTACTAACGTTTAATACTAGATGGACACACGGGGCTGGGTATTCGCTCCTATGCCAAAAACTGAGGCGAAGCTGCGAAACCTCACAATCTTTAATGCATAATGTCGCGTTGCTAGCTTACAGCGCGTGCAGGTGAAGTTGTGACCAGCGGCCACTGCGAAATTATAGAGTCCCACGCTGCTTTTTGAACTTATGACAACTTGTCAATGCTCACTAGACACGCACGTGTCGGTTTCTGCGTAAAAAAAGCAGGACAAGTTGTCGATGAGATTGTACTTTTTGCGCGTCTTATTTTTTTATCTTTGTCTAATCACGGTAAGGAGGCAAAGTTTGGCATATGTACATAAGTATGTATTTAGAAAGTCTTTTGCGATGATTACGAGATTAGTGTGATGTCAAGCGCGATAGTCGGTCCATCTCTTCTTTAAGTTTCTGGATTTTTGAGTTGTTGTTAACGCACTTGAGGATTCGATTGGCAGTGAATGGACGGATTAGCAGGCCGTCCAAGGTCTTGACTCTTGAAAAAGCGACGTACGTTAACCCAGCCGAATATTCCGTGCGACCAATGTCAACAACGGCCTTGGTTAGCGTGATGCCTTGGCTTTGATGCACTGTGATGGCATATGCGAGCAACAACGGGAATACAATGAGGCCACCGAACGCTTCCTCTGTATTGGACTTCGCTTGACGCAGACGTAGGTCGATACCGTGCATAATGCGTAGTTCTACCATTGATATTTCATTAATGATAACGAAACGCACGTCTTGACACTTCGTTTGCATTTTGCGTTCCGTTTCATTTGCAAGTTGCCTATACGCTTGTCGTCGAGCAGGCAGAAGTAACGCAGAGTGAATCGTCGAACCGCAACCGGTTGGTGCAATGAGCAATACAGAGTCGTTTCCGTGTGCAAGTCGAATTCTTTTGACCATTTCCGCGCTAAGCTAAGACTTGCCTGTTCCAGCCTTGCCCAATACAAATGCGAGTTTCGAGTCAGTTCTCCTATCCAATTGGCGTTGCACAAAACTCATCACTTGATGAACGCTGAAGTCTGTTTGCGATTTGCCCCACTCCTACTGGTCCTTTTGTGCGCGGGTCACCGTAGTGCAGCCGAGATGCCAATTGGTCGTAGTATTTGCGCGCCGCCGTTAGTTGATCTGCGTCATTGAACTGGACCTTCTTGCATCTGGTGCGCTCTTGAGCCAGACAATGCCGTGAAGGTGTGGTGATCCTCGATGCTGGTATTCAAATCGGTACCAGAAGTCTTCTACTTCGAACACTCCAATAACATCCGACATGTACTTGCGAGCAGTTTGTAGAAAAATTCATCAGCGATCAACGGATTCGACACGAGTAGCTTTTGACACTGACGAGAAATTTGTTGTTCTGTAAGTGTCGACTCTTCCTCGAAGTTTGCCCCATAAGCTTAGCAAGATCGGGCCACCACAGGTCAGCAGCGGACAGCGTGATAAATGCTGTTGGGATGCCCAGTTGCGTTACCATGGCCTCAAGGTCGGTCCGGCGCTGATACCAATAGCATCTCGTGCCTCGATTTTTCGAAGTCCAGTGAATGAGCTTGCCCAAAATGCTGTTGTCGCGTGGGACTGCATCACGAAGCTGTGCTATGTTGCCAGCAAACTGGTTTTTCTTAGCGAATATTGAGCCATGCTTTGAAGATTCGCTGCAGGGTGTTCCATGCGAAGGAGCGAAATCTTGGATCTTGTATAAAGCGCTGCGACTTGTGCTTGGGAAGATAAATGACGTATTCGCGGAGTGTTGGCCGGAGATTTGCTGGTCAGTTGCCTTTGTGTATGTCCGCGCGTCCATACGGAAACAGGCACGGACACGCAATTGTGATGTAACCTTCTTGATGCTCGTATACAGGAAGCAGTTGTGTTGTAGGCTAGTTCAGCGTAGTCTGAATGCGATCTTCTTGCAAAATCATGACATTCGCAGGAATGCCAGTCTCGACGTCCTCAAATTCTTCAACTCCAGCAGGCGTCTCCGTAACTTCTGCGTCCGATGCATCGACAGCTGTCTGAAGCATTGCAGAAACGTCGGCGTCAATCGGAAGCGCTGTTATGACTTGTTGAGATATGACGACATCGCGGTAGTGCTTGTGCTTGGCCTTCAGCCATAGCAGGGCGTTGTAGACATTCGCTCGTCGAACGCGGAAGTCTTTGTGGCCTTGTGGTGTTTCCCGACGTATGTACAACCACTACTGGCAGCTCCAGCGGCGTCAGTGGTAATATAGTTACCACGGACTGCATATCTTGCGCGAAATTGATGACGTTGCCACCGTACGCAAGCTGTCCAGGACCACAACTACTACGAAGGTAATACACGCGGACTTGAGGGTGAACGCGGGCGATAAGCATCTGCTCGATCATCGAGAGATCTTTGAGCTCTGCGGGAACATCGCCAGGTGCCATGTCGTTGCCAAAGGTGAACATGTCTCTTGCACGAGTCCGCCCAGAACATTTGCCACAGTGGTGCTGATCGCTGGTTGCTCGAGCAATGACCAGCTCAAGCGTGGATCGTTCGCAATTGTCGCAAGGCACACACTTAGCTAAGGTTCGTCATCTCCGCTTCGAACTTGGACATTACGCGGTCGCGCTGTTGCTGCTTGCGCTGACGGGCCTTAAGCAAACGGGACTGTTCACGTCTTGCCGCAGTTTGTGCTCATGTTTCCTGTTGCCTTCTATTTGCCATTCGAGTAGCAAACGAGATTTCTCAGCCGAGACATGCTTGAAATTTCCTTTCTGGTGTAGTTGCACAGCTGTCCAAGAATGATGGCTAAAAAGACAACGTACGAAGAAAAAAGTAAAATTCATAAAGTTCCATGGACATTTTGATTCATGTGAGCACGTCTGTTGAATGGCGAAACTGAACAGAATGTTTTCGGGTTAATGCCGTTGGCTTGGGGAATTATTTCTGTACGATCGATTCTTACTTACTTACTTAGCGCTACAGTTCGGGGTGAACCTGGGCCTCAACCAACATGCCTCTCCTTCTAGCACGATCTTTCGCTAGTCTTTTCCAGTGCCGCACGCCCAGTTGGTTGAGGTCCCTTTCCACGCCACCATAGATGCGGACGTCCTCTAGTTCTTCGTCCCTCGGGGTTGGATTCAAAGACTCTACGGGCTGGAGCTGTGGTGTCCATTCGCTCTACATGGCCTAGCCATCTTAGGCGTTCGATCCGTAGATGCCTGACTAGACTCATGTCGCTGTACAACCCGTACAGTTCATGATTGAATCTTCTCCTCCAAACCCCCCTCTGTGTTTATAGGACCGAAAATCGCACGCAGAATCTTTCTCTTGAAACGACCAAGGATTTCTTCATCCGCTTTAGATAAAGTCCATGTGTCTGGTCAACTTGGTCGTACGAGACAGGGCTCTACTTCTCAATTGCCTCTTGAGCCCAAAGAAGCAGCGGTTGCGGTTTTTTGACTTCGAAACTATCGGTGAGTTGAGCACCGATTCGGATGGAGCAACGAGCATTCTCCAGAGTCATCCTGCAAGGTCCGACGAGCTTAGCAGGGATGTTAAAAGTAAACATGGCATTATACATATAGCTCGTCTCTAATTACGCTGTCGTATGCGGCCCTGAAGTAGACGAATAGATGGTGAGTGTCGACTTGAAATTCATTGGTTTTCTCCAGGATCTGCCGTAGTGTGAATATTTGATCGATGGCGGACTTCCCTGGCCGGAAGCCACACTGATAAGGACCTATCAGCTTATTTACGAACGGTTTCAGGCGTTCTCACAAAACGGCAGCGAAGATCTTGTATGCTACATTAAGGAGACTTATTCCTCTGTAGTTAGCGCAGTCAAAGGGATCTCCTTTTTTGTGGATCGTGCAAACAATGCTGATACTCCATTCCTAGGGCATGCTTTCCTCTGACCATAGAAGAGCCACTGCAGACGAACATTTTGCGGCAATGTTAGTAAGTCCCATCCCCACCTCTACGTGGTGCCATCTGGAGATTTTCTCTGGAAATTACAGACGGGGAAGGGCGAAAGGTGATTTTTCTGTGCAAAAAAAAAAAAAACAGGTTTAGTCAGTTGGGGTAGAGCTTAGCAAGTCATAACTGTAAAAAAAAAATCATCATCACTTAGAGACAACCACGTGCTTCGGATTTAACGGACGGACTATATAAATGTTGACGACCCCCGCAAACGTATGGAAGGTATCGGTTCTGCACCTGAAATGTTTGGTCGGCTGACCGAACAGTTAGAAAAATCCCTAAGCTGTACTAAAGCAGTCATTACTGCACTCCAAGAAGTGCAATGGGATGGACCGGGTAAAAAGAGGATGAAAAAGTGTGACAAATACTACGAAAATAACTACAAGGTGGACAAACAACGCCTATTTGGACGCGGATTTGACTTGGTAGACTTGGGCAAAAAGTCCCAAGCTTTCAGCATGTGAGCGAACGCCTTATAACAATCCGCATCCAGGCTATCTTCGGTAACATCAGCTTGATATGCGTTTTCAAGAGCCGAACAGCAATGCGGACGTTCGACCAAAGAGTTTTACCAAAGAGTAAAACGAATATGCCAAGGTTATAAAGCCAGAGCGGAAGCCTGCAAGGACGAACACGGACGTCTTGTAGTTGAATCACAGTCGGTGCTGGGAATGTGGAAAGACAATTTCTGCGGGCTGTATAACGGCGAAGATGGTCAATTTACCGCTTCCAGGCAGAACACACTTGATGAAGATGAAAGCGTTCCGCCCACCCGACTTATTTTATTAATTAATTTATATTAAGACTGTAGTCTAATAAAGCTGCTGGCGCAGACGGTCTATCTGCTGAGCTATTTAAAGCAGCTGGAGATGAGTTGGTTGGGAACATGCACCAGCTCATCTGTGAGATATGGTCGGAATTAAGCATGCCCGGTCCATAAAAAGGAGACCCATATAACTCTGCCAACTATATGGGAATAAGCTTCTGCCGTGTTGTGTGAACGCCCGAAACCATTCGTGGACAATTTTATGGATTCCTATCAATATGGCTTCAGGTCAGGAAAATCCACGATAGACCAAATATTCACACTGCAGCAGATCTTGGAGAAGAAGACTCACACACCTCTTTTCGTCGATTTTAAAGCCGCATATGACAGATTCTATATAGACGAACCATATTTGACATCTCCGCCAAACTTTTCAGGTTGTGCAGCATGACAATGGCGCATTCTAGCTGTTCCATCAAGCTCGGTAAGGAGTTAACTGAGACCTTCGATGTTAAAAAAGGATTCAGACAGGGTCGACTGTGGTTTTCTCAACGTCATGCTTGAAAATATCGTGCGGGATTCACTGGCCAGTACAAGAGGCACGATCTACTACATGATCTGCACAAGTGCTCGCATACGCTGATGACACTAAGGTGATTGGGAGAACGCAGCGAGACGTCAATTAAGCTTTTGTGAGCATTTAGGCAGAGGCAGCTAAAGTGGGTCTGAAGATAAACGAAGGAAAAACCAAATATATGCTATCGTCAAAGAAAGACGCGCAACACCGACGTCTTGCCCAGAACGCCACCATTGGCAGCCATAACTTTGATGTAGTCAAGGACCTTGGTTTATTGGTAACAACCGGCAACGATACCAGCGCTGAGATTAGACGCAGAATAACTCTTGCTAACTCCGCTGTTTGAGTGGTAGAGCCCTCTCTCGGAAAACTAAGATGACCCCCTATAAAACCTTAATCATCTCGGTCCTCCTCTACAGCGCAAAGGCTTGGACCTTATCAAAAATGGATGAAGAGGCGCTTGGTCGTTTCGAGAGGAAAATTCTGTGTACAATCTTCGGTCCTGTTTGTGTTGATGGAGAGTGGAGGAGGAGATTCAACAGCGACATCGGCCTAATACGACGTCTACGGATTGGTGTAACTGCCTTGGGTCAATGTACTCCCCTTTGCAGCATGTTGCCGATCTTAACAATAGCCCAGATGCGACGATGACAACCACCAGTGTTTTATTTGTTGGTTTTTGTGATTGTTTACTGTGTTTTGTTAGGGCTGAGTCCCAACAATGAGAGTATCACCCATGACAATAAGTCTCTCGAGCAGGAAAAGCAATAGGACCGTGATACCGGAACGGAACAAGGCACAAAACTACGCCGTTTAGAAATCTGTAAATTGCTGGCCTTAATAATGGACCGACTTTGCACTGTTTGATGAAAAGTGGATTTTGAATGATAACCGTAAAAGGTCCGGGCAATGATTGGGTGCAGAAGAAAAACTAAAACACATTCCCAAACCATAAGAATAAGAGAGGGTTATGGTGCCATTGCGGTTGACATCGAAAGGACCAATTTAGTTTTCATATCAATGTAGTCATATATTGTGAGGAAACCCGCATGGTTCATGCGAAATTGGCCGAAAAGCAGCCTGAGTTTGCAAAAAGACATGGTCCGATCCTATTGCAAGGCAATTCCAAACCGCATACATCACGCATAATGATGCAACAGCTGCACAGTTCTTCTTCTTAATGGGCGCTACAGTTCGGGGTGAACCTGGGCCTCAACCAATATGCCCCAATATGCTAACCTTTTCCATTGCCACACACCCAGTTGGCTGAGGTCCCCTTCCACCTGTGTGCGCCATCTTAAGTGCGGCCGTCCTCTGCTTCTTCGTCCCTCGGGGTTGGATTCAAAGACTTTCCGGGCAGGAGCTGTGGTGTCCATTCGCTCTTAGGCGACATGACTAGGCTCATGTCGCTGTACAGCCCGTAAAGTTCGTGGTTGAACCTTCTCTTCCATCCCCCGTCTGCGTTTATAGGCCCGAAAATCACGCGCAAAATCTTTCTCTCGAACCGACCAAGGGCCTCCTCATCCGCTTTTGATAGTGTCCATGCTTCTGCGCCGTACAACAGGACCGGGATGATAAGGGTCTTATATAGAGTCAACTTTGTCGTTCGGGAGAGGGCTCTATTACTCAGTTGCCTCCTGAGCCCAAAGAAACAGTGATTGGCAAGAGTGATTCAGCGTTTGATTTCGGAACTGATGTTGTTCCAGGTCACTGCGGAGCCAAGGTAGTTTGTAGTATCTGCCTATACAAACGTTCTGGCCAAGACGTCGGTGGTGAGCGTCCTTTTTTGATGACAGCATATATTTAGTTTTGCCCTCGTTTACCGTCAAACCAATTTTTGCCGCCTCCATCTCAATACTCGCAAACGCCTCATTGACATCTCGCTGCGATCTACCTATTATGTCAATATCGTCGGCGTATGCAAGGAGTTGCGAGGATTTGAAATAGGATGTACCTCTTGTATTGGCCAGTGATTTTTGCACAATCATTTCCAATATGATGTTGAAGAAATCACTAGACAGCGCATCGCCCCGCCTAAAACCTTTTTTGACATCAGAACTATCGGTAAGGTGTTCACCGATTCGGATGGAGCAGCGAGCATTCTCCTAAGTCATCCTGCATAGTCTGACGAGCTTAGCAGGTATGTCAAAGCTAGACATAGCGTTGTATAGCTCGTCTCTAATTACGCTGTCGTATACGGCTTTGAAGTCGACAAATAGGTGGTGAGTGTCGACTTGAAATTCATTGGTTTTTTTTCAGGATCTGCCGTAGTGTGAAGATTTGGTCGATGGTAGACTTCCCTGCCCTGAATCCGCACTGATAAGGACCTATCAGCTTATTTATAAAAGCCTTCAGGCGTTCACACAAAACGGCAGAGAAGATTTTGTAGGCGATGTTAAGGAGACCTATTCCTCTATAGTTGGCGCAATCAGAGGGGTCTCCTTTCTTGTGGATCGGGCATACGATGCTGAGACTCCATTCCTCGGGCATGCTTTCCTCTGACCATATCTTACAGATGAGCTGGTGCATGCTCCTAACCAGGTCATCCCTAGTTGCCCTGAAGAGCTCAGCAGACAGTCCGTCTGCGCCAGCAGCTTTATTCGACTTGAGCTTCGATATAGCAATCTTAACTTCGTCGAGGTCAGGGGGACAGGATTCTCTGCGGTCTTCGTCGATTAGAAATGGATCATTCTACCTGACAGCGGTATATTGACTAACATTGCCGTTATACAGTCTGCAGAAGTGGTTTTTCCATATTCTCAGCATCGACTGCGATTCTACTACTAGGTGTCCGTTCTCATCCTTGCAGGCTTCCATTCTGGCTTTATAACCTTGGCATGTTCGCTTTATCTGTTGATAAAACTTTCGAACGTCACGCCTGCAGTAACACCTCTCCAAATCCTCAATCGCGCGCTTCTCATGCTCTTTCTTATGCTTATGCTCCTCCCTTCTTTTTGAATAGTAGAGCTCACGAGCTGCTCTTGTTCTTTTATGCAGCGAGGCCTTATATGCATCCTGCTTCACTGTGTGAATCCTCCTGCACTTGTCATCGAACCAGGTGTTTCTTCGTGGTGGAGCCTTGAAACCCGAAACTTCGGATGCAGAGCTTTTCAGGGCTTGTTTGCAAAGGCTCCACTGCTGTGCTATTGACAGCGTGGAGGATTGAAGTGTATTGGAGAGCTTAAGGGAGACGCGATCGGTAAAAGCACGAGCGGTTTCTGGCGATAGTAGTTTTCCGACGTCATAACTTTGTATTCTTACTCTACTCCGTTCGTGATATCCGTAAGCGCATCTTGGCTACTACAAGATAGTGGTCCGAGTCGATGTTAGCCCCTCGGAAAGTTCGAACATCAAGAATAGTGGAGGAGTGTCTGACGTCGATCGCGATGTGATCAATTTGGTTGGTAGTCGATTGATCAAAAGAACGCCGGGTGCCTTTGTGTATACCGAGGTGTGGGAAGCGCGTACTGGCTAGAAGAGAGGAGATTTCGCCCCGTAGCAAGATTAATCAGCCTGTTTCCATTATCGGATGTGGTGTCATGTAGGCTATGTTTGCCGATGACTCATTCAAAAATACTTTCCTTACCCAACTTAGCATTGAAGTCTCCTGGTACAATTTGATGTTATAGCTGGGACATTGTCCTTGTCTTCCGTGGGGGCGTGGACGCAGATCAGGCTGATTTTAAAAAATTTAGCCTTGATACGGATTGTTATGAGGCGTTCGCTCACATGCCGAAAGCTTAGGACTTTTTGCCTTAGTCCACCTCGAACAACAAATCCGCATCCAAACAATGTTGTCCTCTCCCCCTATAGCAGTCGCCGTAGTAAATATCGCAATTTTTCATCCGCTTTATACCCGGTCCATTCCATCGCATTTCCTGGATGGCGGTTATGTCCGCTTTATAGCGGTCTAGGGCGTCCGCAAGTTGTTCGCCTCCACGTGGCCTGTTTAGGGACCTAATATTCCACGTACAAAGCCGAAGATCATTGTCATTTTTTCGTTTTTTGCAAGGGTCGTCAACATAAATGCGGTCCGTTATATCCGAGGCTTGTGGTTGTTTCGGAGTTTGAGGTTTTTTACGGTTACGGCTTACTAGGCCATAGCCCAACCGACTAATGATGTTTTTTGGCGCAGGAAGCTCGCCACTCGCCCTTTCCTGTCTGCAATTTCAATAGGAAATCTCCAGATGGCACCGGGAGGAGGTGAAGATGGGACTTACTAACTATGCCGCAAGATGTTCGACTGCGGTGGCTCTTCTCGCTTTTTAGCAGGCCAGCATCCGTCGGATAAATGCTACCCCTACGAGGCCTTTGTTAGTCCTTTTCCATCCAGCTGCACAGTTGAGATTTTAAATTCTCTGGCATCCGCCGTACTCTCCTAATGGTTTGCCAAGGGACATACCACATTTTTCACAGTCTGGACAAATTTTGTCTGTCAGAAGGTATTCTGAAATTGAAAAGAAGTCCTCTATAATGGATCTTTGAAAAATTAAAGAAAAATATTTCCTTTTAAATTTTGATCTCCAAATCTGACATCTGACCTGACTAGTTTTGAAATAGACATCATCAAAGTAATGCCAGGACTGTTGCTAGACCATCTGCTCCAGCATGTGTTCGCGATTACTCCTATCCTAAGAGTAAGACCGTTCTAAGACCGTTAAAAATCACAAACTTTGACAGATATGCTGTCGTCATACATATCTGATCAGTTGTTATTCATTTGTTTGACTAAAAATAAAAACATTTTCTACGCGCCAAATAGAAGTAATAAGTGTTTATGGCATGCGTTGCATGTACAAATTTCTTGGAAAGCAAGCGATCAATTACATATGTATATCTTATCGCATTATATTTCCTAAGTAATAAGTAAAAAATGCTGTACTTCCCGGAGTATAACTTGTACTGAGTTACTTTATCTAAGCCCGATTGCACGTTCATTTCTTTTTATAACAAAATCAACGGTCACATTGATCATCAGTTGTTTTCGATCAGTTGTTTTTGAACTTACCCTCAACTTGGTTACAAGACTCCGGTGGTGGTTGCAGGGCTATATACAGTGAAGATCGATATCTCGGTTCGACAAGGGGCGTTACTTCACCCTAAAAAAATCGGAAATAGTTTCATGATAATTCACCATTATAAATACGTGTATACAGTATTAGATAACAATAGGAGACTTTTGAAACAATCACAAGCAATAAATCAAGTTACGCAGATACGAGTATATTGCAGGAATTCAGCAACCAAACTGAAGTTGAGCACGTTACTTTTTCGAATAGATACTTCGGAAATGTAGGGTCTACCTAAGGCTATCAAAAATACATAGATGAACGACCATGAAGCGAAAGATTCCATGAAATTGTCGTCGATTGAGACAAACTTGTCGATGAGTCAAAGGATACGATAACGAAAAAAAAACCCGTAGTTTGTTTGTTTGACGCACCTGACCGGGCTTAGAATGTTTTTGATTGTTATTTTCCTGTTTTAGTCAATGATTTCAAGTAGAATTCAATGTAGATAGTGGCTTATCACAAGTTGGGCGTTGGTGGATTTGCCTGACTTAGGGAAGATTGATATGAGAAGCTATGGCCATTAGCCATTTGATAAATAAAGGTATTACAACACATTCAAGGAAACATTTGTTTTTACTCTTTAAGTGGTATTTTACAATACACTAGAGGAACATCTTTAGGTCACATAGTCAGTGACTCCAGAACCTTTTGGCTTATCTGTTAACATCCCTGGAAGCTTATCCCAGGAATTAGAGATGTAATGAACGTGTGGTGGCTACTGAAAGGTTATGTTCTATAGAAAACCCGTCATGGGGGTCTTTTAAAAGGACGTTGCCATCATAGCTACCGCACAAGACTTATGCTGTTCCTAAAAGAATCATAGAATATTATAGAAATCATTTCGGCTTGGACATACATAGCTTCACCATACATCATCGTATTTTTTGTTTACTGTGCCGGTGCCTGTATCTGTGTGAGGGAGGGAGCGAGCAAACAGAGCAAAGAAGCTGATCGTGTTTAACACGGTAAACACCATCTTTGATCTCTGTCCCTGGGGTGCCTGTCCCGAGTGGCCTTTCCTGGATAGCTTACCAGGCACCCGCCGGACAGTGAACTAATGTGTGCAGCGACCAGCTCGATGTTCCTGGGGTAAAAGGCACCCGGCCCCCAGGTTGGGGGTTGTGCTCAGGGTTGACATCCCATCTTGTTACGAAACAACAACAATACGGATACGGACGATTCCAACGTTGACGAACCCTGAAAACGCAATAAGGATCTACGAGTCTGCACCTGGAATGTGAGGTCCCTCAACAGACCAGGCGCGGGCAACCAATTGGAAAAACCCTGGACTGCTACAACGCAGACATTACCGCGCTCCAAGAAGTGCGATGGGATGGACCAGGCAAAAAACGGATGAAACATTTTGATATCTATTACGGTAATTGCTACAAAGAAAACAAGCAATTGTTATTCGAGGTAGACTTAGACACAGAGTCTTAAGCTTTCGTCATGTAAGCCAATGCTGGGGAATATCACCCTAATATGCGTGCAGGCCCCCACGGAAGAAAAAGACGATTGACTTAAGGATGACTTTTATGATCTCCTGGACCGAACATACGCCCAGTGTCCCAGTTATGACACCAAAATCGTACTAGGAGATTTCAACACAAAGCTGGGCAGAGAAGACATATTTAGATCGATCATAGGAAAGCATAGCCTCCATAACACCACATCCGACAACGGATTTAGGCTCCTTCTAGTAAGCACACGATTCCCCCATCTCAACATCTACAAGGGTACCTGACGGTCTCCTGATCAATCGACCACCAACCAGATTGATCACATTGCGATCGACGCCAGACACTCCTCCAGTATTCTTGACGTACGAACCTTCCGAACCCTGTTGTAGTGTAGGACAACGTAAGTTTGACGTCGGAAAGTTACAATCGCAAGAGACTGCCAGAATCTTTGCCGATCGTGTCTCCTTCAAACTCTCTCAAAATCCGCCCACAGCAGCGCAAACAATTGAGCAGGAATGGGCACATTGCCAGAGCGCCGTTAGAGACGCTGCCTCAGAGGTGCTGGGCTTCAAGCCGCCACCACCTAGAAACCCCTGGTTCGATGAATAATGCGAACAAGTCCATGCAGAAAACAAGAGTCATATAAAGCCACGCTGCAACGACGGACGAGAGCTGCTCGCGAAATCTATGAGCAGAAGAGAAGAGAGGAACACACGGCTCTCAGAAGAAAGAAAAGAGAATACGGAAAGCGTGAGATCGAGGAGATGGAGAGATGCTCTCGCAGGAATGACGCCCGGGAGTTTTACAACAAGGTCAAACGAACATGCCATGGCTACAAAGCCAGCACGGAGGCCTGCAGGGATGAAAATGGAGAACTGGTAGTTGATGCTGAGGAATTGGCAATATCACTTCTGCAGACTGTATACTGGCAATAACAGACAAGATACCGCTGTCATGCAGAACGATCCATTCGAAATGGACGCGGTGTTAGAGGATTCCGTCCACCCGACCTAGACGAAGTCAAAAAATCGATATCAAGATATCCAGTCTAATAAAGCCGCGGGCGCAGACGACCTGTCTGCTGAGCTTTTTAAGGCGGCTGGGGATGAGCTGGTAAGGTGCATGCACCATCTCATTTGCAAGGTATGGTCGGAGGAAAGCATGCCCGATGAATGGTATCTCAGCATCGTTTGCCTGGTCCATAAGAAAGGAGACCCCTATAATTGCGCGAACTAGAGAGGAATAAGTCTCCTTAACATCGCATATAAGATCTTCTCTGCCGTATTGTGAGAACGCCTGAAACCGTTTGTGGATAACCTGATCGGCTCTTAACAGTGTGGTTTCAGGCAAGGTAAATCCACATTAGACCGAATATTTACGCTACGGCAGATTTTGGAGAAGACTCAGGAATACCAAATCGACACTCACCACCTTTTCGTCGACTTCAAGGCCGTATATGACGAGCTATACAAAGCCATGTCTAGTTTTAACATCCCTGCCAAACTCGTTCGACTGTGCAGGAGGACCATGGAGACTTCTCGCTACTCCATTAAGACCGAGACTTTTTATGTTAAAAAAGAATATAGGCGAGGTGACGCGCTATCATGCAACTTTTTCAACATGAGGCTTGAAAAAAATCGTGTAAGAGTTGTTGGCCAATACAAGAGGTACGATTTATTTCAAGTCTACGCAATTGCTTGATTGGATGGACACAGCGAGACATCAATGAGGCCTTTGTAAGCATTGAGTTAGAAGCGGCTAAGATGGGTCTTAAGGTTAATGAGGGTAAAACCAAATATCTGCTCTCATCAAAAAGAGACGGGCAACACCGACATGGTGGCCAGAACGTCACCATGGGCAGATATAACTTTGAAGTGGTCAAGGAATTCATCTACCTTGGCTCATTGATGACCGGCGACAACAACACCAGCGCTGAGATAAAACACAAAACGCACTCTTGCCAACCGCTGTTTCTTTAGGCTCAAGAGGCAATTGAGAAGTAGAGCCCTCGTTTGGAAAACCATGGTGACACTATATAAGACCTTGATCATCCCAGTCCTCCTTTACGGCGCAGAGGCTTGGACCTCTGCGCCGTAAAGGAGGACTGTGCTCTATCTACGGTCCCGTTTGTTTAAACGGAGTATGGAGGAGAAGATTTAATGAAGAACTGGTCGGGTTGAACAGCGACATCAGCCTGGTACGACGTCTACGGATACAGCGTCTAAGGTGGCTAGGCCATGTAGAGCGCATGGAAAATACAGCTCCGACCCGAAGAATCTTCAAATCCACCCCGGAAGGAAGGCATGGCGGAGGACGGCCGCATCTACCTTAACCAACTGGGCGTGCGGCACTGGAAACAACTGGCCAAAGACCGTACCAACTGGAGATGCTTGTTGGTTGAGGCCCATGTTCACCACGGACTGTAGCACCACCTAGTAAGTAAGTAAGTGTCGGTATCCTGATATCCATAGCATTTCAAGAGGTACATTGTTGAGAGGCACTCGCTTACATCAAAAAAAAGCAACTTTAGCTCTCTACACATGCAAGAAAGCCATAGGGAAAAAATGGGGATTCAACCCCAAGATCACCCTATGGCTCTACATCACGATCGTCAGACCCATACTAATGTATGGAGTAACAGTCTGGTGGACAGCACTGGACAAGCAAACATACCTCAAGCGTGTTGGCGTGTATGTGCATTACCGGGGCCCTCAGGTCCACCCCAACGGCTGCGCTTAACATGATACTTGACCTTACACCACTCGATATTTTCGGCAAGCAAATTGCTACACAAACGGCCATTAGACTTAAAGCCAACTCGAACTGGTCAAGCTATGTCACTGGCCACTCCTCTATCCTGAATAACAGGTCAACTAGGGCAGAAAACCTGGACCTCACAGAACCCACTACAGTCTTGGAAAAAAACTTTACAACGACCTACCCGGACAGACAAAACTGGACCAGACTCAACCTCGCAGAAACTGCGTGGACTTCAATGCTGACGGGTCTAAAACCAAGGACGGGGTGGGTAGTGGAGTATTCTGCAAACAGCTTAACCTGAACAAAGCTCTAAAACTACCAAATCACTGCAGCGTTTTCCAGGCGGAACTATTGGCAATAAAAGAGGCTTTGTCTTGGCTGAAGTGGAACGTGATATCCACCACGGATATCCGCATTCTCACGGATAGCCAAGCAGCCTTAAAGTCGTTGGAGTCCTATGTGTACACATCAAAAACTAGTCTCGACTGTCGCCTATCTCTTAACGAGATGGCCGAACAGTTCAACATACAACTTACCTGGGTACCGGGACACTACGACATTCCAGGAAACGAAAGAGCCGACACACTTGTCAAACAAGGAACGACGCTACAATCAATCGTGGCTTGTGAGGGTATACCCTTTGCAACCATTAAACACAATCTTATAAATCTCGCCAGGGCCGAGACGAACCGAAGATGGACTCAGGGACATACCTGCCTCATCACCAGGCAAATCTGGCCCTGGCTCAACAGACAACGGACTAAGAGTATTATCTCCCTAAAAAGAACTGACATCCATAAATTCATCGGTGTCATCACTGGACACTGCCTTATTGGCAGTCACGCGCAAAAACTAGGTATAACTCCGAATGATTTTTGCAGGAGCTGTCTAGACGAGGAGGAGGTCGAATCCATTCATCACCTTCTCTGCGCCTGCCCGGCATTCTGCACAATCAGGAAGCGATACCTAGGATCGTACTTCCTTAACGATCTGACCGAAGTTCAGCAAGTAGGGATATCTGATCTTCTTAACTTCTTAAGAAGCACAAAATGGTTCCACGAATAGGGGGCTGAACCCCCTCGTAGCTGCACAACGGGCCTCCCTGGCCTATGTGTGTTCTTCTTATTTTCTTTTTGAGAAGGCTACGGTCCTACCTACCTACCTACCTACATCCAAATATTTCCTTGTCCACGTCCCACTTCTTGGAAGGCAGTCATCATGGTCAAGATGCCATGACCTCTAAAGAATAATGTTAAATTCTTTCTAACGTTTTTGGTTTATTGAGTTCAAATAATATATAAATGAGTCATTTGCAAGGGTATTCACATAATTTGTCACCCATTGTATCTATATCTGTTCCCATACCTAATCACAATGATTGCGGGCTTTCAATCAACTCAATTCCTTCCATAAACTATGATAAAGTATCTTGCCATGGACTTATCAGAAGAACTTCGTCGTTGTTTCGCTGTAATTTTCGTTTTTATATCGGAACAGAAAACCATTGGCTTTAGTAACGGCCAGCTCGTAGCTCTGCACAGATAGCTTATAACAAAGTAGCAAGTCCAAAAACGAAAAAACCAAAATATAGTAAGGAAAACGCGAGGATTACAAACTTAAGTAAAATGGGTAAGCGGTTAAGCTTAAGTGTGACTTATTATCTGTTGGCTTTGGAACCTTTGCGCTTAGTTAGTATGCTGTTTTGTAAGAAAAATACTATCGTTCTGTAAAGAATTGTGCGAATAAGTCCAGCTGTGTGGCAGTGAGTCAATTATCGATAAGACAACTTCGGAGATACGAGTACAAGTTGGTGTTCGTTGCATTCTATTGCGTTTCTATGGATTCATTATTTTTTTCTTTAATGTTCAGTAGTTTTGGCTCGAATGTTCACAGGCATTGAAGTCAACATACGGTAGACTTGTGATCATGATTGTTATATCTCGACTTTTTGGATATTTTCAGGGGTTGAAATGTCGCTGCAAAGACCTGGCCAAGTTATTCGCCCACGTAATTATGATTATTTTGCGATTTGAGCTCTAATTACTCTTATGTATAGACATCTCTTAGGAAAATTAGTCTTTCGTATTCCAATCTCATGCTTTCATTGAATACCGGTGGTTATTTGAAAATAGGAAAAAAAAAAAAAAAAATCATTCTGACCGTCCTGGTGTCCGCCAGTTGGTCATTCAGTACATTCAAAGTTGTGTTTTTACGCTTTCTAAAAACTGTTTTTAATATCATTGATTCAGGCAATGAAGCGGATATGTAACAATCGATTTACCTTTCTCTTTAGAACATCGTTGGATTCATTCGTCGCCATCGGCTCCGATACCACCTTTCGCAGTGGTCGGCGGTCACGATAGCGACGGTTCACCAATCTACGTCGGTCGATCGTTCCACGAAGGCGATAATTTGCCCGCTAAAGTGGTTCCTAGCAAAGGTTGCGCCTACGTATGCTGGGGTGGAGTAGAGATTGTAAAAACTCACTATGAAATCCTTACTGGCGACAACTACAGATGGATACCATTTGCTGTTGGTGCTGTACCATCTAATGCTGTATTAGCTGGCAATACACGTACCGGTGAGCCACTTTACATTGGTCGCGGCCACTGGAGCGGCAGTTTGACAGTTGGTAAAATTCATCCATCCCATCATTGCCTGTATATTCCATTCGGAGGACAAGAGCATCGATTGGATACCTACGAAGTGTTGGTCTACGACCGACCCCACGGATGGGTTGTCGGTGAGACATATCGTGTCCCACCAAACGCCGTTGTAGCAGGATATGACACCGACAAGTCGACAATCTATGTTGGACGAGCAATGAATGAAGGTGAGAACCTACCAGCCAAAGTAATTCCTAGTAAAGGTGATGCATACGTGAGCTTCGGTGGCTATGAAATCTTTAAGCAAAATTTCGAGGTATTGACCGGGAATGGTTACTATTGGGTGAAGGCTCAACGTGGTTCACTGCCACCTGGTGCTGTATCGACCGGACATACCCGTAATGGTCTGCCAGTATTTGTGGGTCGTGCTCACTACCATGGCAGTTTGACTCCAGGAAAGGTACATCCGTCGGAGCACTGTGTCTATATTCCATATGGCGGTAAGGAACATAAAGTCTCGACTTACGAGGTATTAGTGAAGAGCTGGTGATTTGACTGGCTATCACCCAGCAGAGACTATGAACAAAAGATATCAATAAAGTTGATTTATGATTTAAAGAAATTTGGTATTTTGATTTCATGGAGCACCAAGCGCCGTATGCAAACTTTACTCGGGCTTTTGCTAATTGATTTCATGTCAGTAGGAAGGGTCTACATGTAGTGTTAATTGATTCTAGGTCACAAATGGGTTGCTTCGTCATTGCATGCGGCCATTCCGCCATTGGCCGTTGTCGGTGGTCACGATAGGGATGGATCGACGATTTATGTTGGACGCTCGTTCCATGAGGGCGATATGCTTGCCGCGAAAGTTATTCCGTCAAAACGCGAGGCATACGTTAGCTGGGGTGGACGGGAGATTCCAAAAACTCATTTTGACATTTTGTGTGGAAACTATTATCAGTGGCGTCCATGTTAAGATCATGTGATCCCATCGAACGCAGTCGAGTGTGGAAAAACTCAGTTGGGACAGAAGGTCTTCATTGGGCGCGCTCATTTCGAAGGCAGCTTGACAGTCGGAAAGGTGAGCTCAGTACATCGTGCTTTATTCATTCCGTTTGGTGGAATTGAGAGGCGCGTGGAAAGCTACGAAATATTGGTCAGAGAAGCTCCAGCAACTGATTGGATTCCATGCAGTGGCAGTAGTGTCCCTTCGAATGCGGTCCGTGCTGGACACGATGCTGATATGGCCCTGATATACGTCGGTCGTGCTTATTACAATGGCGACCTGGTTCCTGGAAAAGTGATTCCCAGCAGAGTTTGTGCTTACATCTCTCATAGTGGCAACGAGATTGTACAAAATAACTTTGAGATATTGACCGGATTTGGATATCGCTGGATACCCGCTGCAAATGGTTACGCACCGCCTGAGGCGGTGGAGGGCGGACGAACCGCTCAAGGAGAACCATTGTATATCGCTCGAGCTCACTATTGTGGAAGTTTGACGCCGGGTAAGCTACAAAAGTCACATGGATGTATGTATTTGGCATTTGCTGGCTGCGAACGACGGGTGACTAATTATGAAGTGCTTGTTCGTGGCGATCCTCCTACGGTATGTTACCCGCCATACCCACCACCATATTCGGAGTATGATCCGGGCAAGCATGATCATCACCACAACAATCCACCGCACCCGCCGCCTCCACCGCCCTACAATCCAGGATTCGGCGCAGTATTTAAAGGAAAATCTTAATTTTTATCTATTTATATTCAAATGTCTACGTATTCACTGCAAATGGTCAGCGTGTTACTGTAACACATCAAAAGGTGTGTTTTCATTGGAGTCATTTCTAATGCAATTTGACGTGTTCTCTTATGAAAACACAAAAAAGGGAAATTCCCACCTCTATGCAACCTTGCTAGAAAGCAAATTGCCACTAAACTCGCAACACAGTGATCTCGTGGGTCATGCAAACATTTTCCGCAGCGAACAAAAAAAAAAAAAAATAAAAACTCGCTTCGAAGCTCATCAAGCTCGAAACATTGTTCTCTGTTTGATTGAATTAAATGTTTCTTTTGTCGTAAACCAACATCATGGTAATCCTCCCATCCGGCTTGAAGGACATAATGTAGAATGGGAAAGGAAAGCTTGAGTATTTCTGCTTTTTGGAGGCTGCGGACATTGAGATTTGAGCTCGGGTCACTGGGTTGAGAGTCTAGTGTGTTAATCATTAGGCCATGAATCCGACTCGCAAAATACTTACTGACAAGGTTGCATATGGTTAGCAATTTTCCCATTAGTTTGATTGATTGTTCTGAATTGTGTTAATTATTATTAAGTGTGTCGCTGCAACACACTTGAGGTGCCATTAGAGTTTTTAATTATGACACGCAATAGAGTTTTAACACGAATAAATGTCTCAATTTCAAATATCAAACGTGTTAAGTGACACACTTTCTCTTAAAGTGTGTCGAATGACACACTTATTGCGTGTTTTTTAACACACTAACATTTGCTGTGTTGGGTTGAGTTTTTATGTGTACGTCATCAATGTTCCCATTATTCGTTATAGATTGTAATTTTTATCTAAATAAAGGCCGAGCTTCTTTTCCTATTTGTGCATGTGTATTATTGACTTCTCTTATATTGATTGATTTGTTGGTGTTTGGGTTTTTAGTATTCTATTTTTGACAGTTCACGCGTCATACGTGACATGTGTCAAAATTAACCATGCTCAGTTAGCATTGCCATTTTATAAGCGATTGACACCCGAATAATGATTGGAAAATTTTTAATACTGTAACCAAAATTCCTTGAATCGTCCAGCTAGATCGTGCGCTTTGATAATTTTTATGAGGATGCATCAAATCACTCCTTTATGCCGATGAGCCAGCGTCAATACCAGTTAATATATTTGATGTGAATTGTTTTGGTTAGGGCACCATGACTGGGAAGGATACCACTCGCTTTTGACAACTTCAATACCTTTAAAGTGGGAACTGCGTATTTAATAAAAATTAATGCTCTGTGGTATAAAGAGAGTCAGAAAACAGGATCAGTCGGTTGGGTTAAGGCCGATTAAGCCGTAAACGTAAAAAATTAAAATACTATTAAACAGCAACGAACTACTTGTTGAAAGGAAATGAATTTCGGTGCGTAGGTCCCTTAACAGGCTGGGCGCGGCCGTACAACTGAAAAGAATCATCAATTGCTCTAGAGCAGACATTACCGCACTCCTGGAAGTGATCCTGGAAGTGGGATGGGCTTGTTAAAAAACGACGAAAAACTGTGACGTATACTACGGAAATAGCTACAAAAAGAATAGGGAAGCCTATTTAAACGCGGTTTCGCTGTTTGAGGGCGACTTAGACAAAAAGTCTTAAGCTTCCAGCAAGCAAGCGAGCACCTCATAATGATAGGTATCAAAGCTACTCTCGGGAACATCAGCTTGATATGCGTCCATGTCCCCACAGAAGAAAAAGACGAGAGAATCAAGGATGACTTCTACGACCTCCAAGATAGAATTTACGCATAATGTCCCAGCTACCACATCAAGATTGCTCTAGGACAATTCGTTGGAAGTATAGCCTAGCCACATCAGAAAACGAATACAGCCTGGCTGACTTTGCGACGAGGCGTAATCTCCTAGTAGCTAGTAGACGGAGAGACGATAGGAGGACATCACTAGCTGGAGAAACTTGCCTGATGCTACGCCGTCGGACCATAGATATATCGAATTCTGATTTAGCTGTGGGATCTCCACCTTGCAACCCAGACAGAATCCGAGAAAGACGGACTGGATACGGAAAGGAAACAATTGCTAGAAGACGCTGTTCATAATCTAAATACCTATAGCGTCATCACTAATTGTTTTGAACTCGCATTTTCTGTCAGCAAACCTTCATGCAGGAAATTGGTTCCCTGGTTAAATGCCGAGCTCCAGAGCCTTCGCAGGATAGACAGGAGTCTCCTGAATAGATCGCTTATATCGAATTTGGAAGATGACTGGACTAAGTATCGGTCGAAGCAAAAGGAATAAAAGAAGTTTATTCGTAAATCGAAGAATGATTCTTATAACAACTTCTCTGAGCACACTCCTCCAAGGGAAACTGCAACTTGCGTCGTGCGTGGTAACGACTGAAGCCACGCACGGTGAAAGTATTTTTTATTCCCAAAATAGGAAAAGAGGATTACTCACTTGCCAAGAGTTTTAGACCAATTAGTCTAACATCTTCCCTGCTGAAAAGCATGGAGAGACTGATAGAGATGCACGCGCGCAAAGTTGCCCCTGGAATGCATCTTCTTTCGGAGATGCAACATGCGCTGGGCATTTTCATCGACATAGAGGGAGCTCGATAACGCAAATTTCGACAGCATGTGTAACCCTGTCATACGTCGTGGCGTAGATGATCGCTGATGCAGGCCTCGACCAGTGTGTCAAATCCGGCGTAAACAGGGGCCGCCTGCAAGGTGACGTCCTGTCTCCGTTGAAATGGTGCATGGTTGTCGACGCTCTTAATGCTTTTGGAATCTATGCCCAGGCCTATGTGGATAATGTCGCCGTTGTTTTTGTCGACTTATGCTTAGTGACTGTCCGTCTCAAAGCAAAGGCGGCGCTAAATGTAATCGATGATTGGTGTACGAGAAATGGGCTGTCGGTTAATCCTCTAAAGATCGATGTCGTTCTCTTCACGAGAAGGAGGAAAAATACTGACAGCTAATACTAAAAGGCACTCCCATCTCGGTATCCAGGGAAGCTAGGTACCCGGGAGACATCTTAAATAGCAAGCTTATTTTGTCAAAGCATGTTGATTTAAAAACCACCAAAGCGCTGTCAGCTTTCTGGCAATGCAAATGAGTTTTTGGCAAAAAATAGGGCTTATCGCCGGCAAAGGTCCTCTGGATCTACATGGCAATGATAAGACCGATAATCTCATATGCATCGGTTGTCTGGTGGAACAGGCTAACACGCAAACACGTCGGGCCCTCTTTCACCAATCTTCAAAGAACGGGCGCTGCTCTAGATATTACAATGAACCATCCACCCCTTGATATACATATTTATCAGAGGGTGTGCACTAAAAGCCATATCTCGTCTCAAGAGAAATGGCTTTTGGTACAACTTGCACAGGAATAATAGTGTGCTTGCGCGAGAAATGTCCAGCGACTTTGTCTTCTGACACATTGACACCCGTTATCCTACTGCGCTCTAATTTCACAGTCAAGTTTCCATATCGTCAGGACTGGCTCTGGCTGGATACTGAACCTGAAAAGGATAGTCTTCGTGTTTTCACGGATGGCTCCAGGCCTGAGCGGAGGTCCGGAGCTGGGGTGTTCTTTGAGCGCGAAAGCATCCGACTGCACTTCTCGTTAGAAAAATATGCGTCTGTCTTTCAATCAGAGATACATATACGCAATCCTAATGGCCATACACTATGTTGCAAAGCTCAGGTGGAGGGGAAAAAGCATATGCGTCTGCATAGTCTTCAACGAGCACTAGATTAGTGCATGAACTCAAGATCTTCTTGACTCTGCTCAACAGGTCACTCTGGGATCCCAGGAAATGAGATCTCTGATGAACTCGCCAGAATGGGTTCAGAGGAGAGTTTCTCGGGCTGAACAAGCTCTAGGTCTACCTGCGTTCACGGTAAATTCCTACATTAACGATTGGGTGTTTAATACACACAACCCTAGATGGAGCGATGGCGCACCCTTGGCCGACGTGATGTGTGTATGTGGACCGGGCATACGATGCTGAGACTCCATTCCTCGGGCATGTTTCCTCTGACCATATCCTACAGATGAGCCGGTGCATGCTCCAAACCAGCTCATCCCCCGGTTGCTTTGAAGAGCTCAGCAAACAATCCATCTGCGCCACCAGCTTTACTCGACTTGAGTTTCGACATGGCAATCTCAAATTCGTCGAGGTCCGGGGGGCGGAATTCCCTGCGATCTTTGTCATTAAGAAATTGATCATTCTGCTTGACGGCGGTGTATTGGCTGTCATCGCTATTATACAGTCTGCAGAAGTTGTTTTTGCAAATTCTCGGCATCGACTGCGATTCTACAACTAGCTGTCCGTTCTCATCCTTACAGGCACTCGTTTGGGCTTTAGAGCCTTGAGACATTCGTTTTATCTGTTGATAAAATCATCGAACGTCGTGCCTGCAGTAGCATCCCTCCAAGTTTTCAATCGCCCGCTTCTCGTGCTCTTTCTTTTTTCTCTTGCGAAGCTTATCTTCCTCCCATCTTTTAAGCTCGTAGAGCTCATGAGCCACTCCTCTGCCTTCTGCTTTTCTGCATGAATCTTTCTACACTCGTCACCGAACCAGATGTTCTGTCGTGATGGAGCTTTAAGGCCCAGCACTTCCGTTGCGGTGCTCTTCAGGGCTTGTTTGCACAGGCTCCATTGTTGCTCTACTGACTGAGTGGAAGATTGAGGTGTATCGGAGAGCTTAGGGGAGACGCGGTGCAAGGGCACTGGCGATCTCCGGCAATAGTAGCTCTCCGACGTCATAGCTTGGTGTTCTAACTCTACTCCGCGGTGTTTGTATTATTCGTTGATGCAAATATCTTGGCTACTACAAGATAGTGGTCTGAGTCGATGTTCGTTCGGAAAGTACGAACACGAAGAATAGTGGAGAGTGTCTGACGTCAATCGCGATGTGATCAATCTGGTTGGTGACTGATTGATCTGGCGACCGCTAGGTGCATTTGTGTATATCGAGGTGCGGAAGGCGTGTGCTAGCTAAAGGAAGATTTCGCCCCGTGGCAAGGTCGATCAGCCTGTGTCCGTTATCGGATGTGGTGTCATGAAGGCTGTGTTTGCCGATGACCCGTTCAAATATGCTTTCTTTACCCAGCTTGGCATTAAATCTCCTGATTTTGGTATCATAGCTGGGGCATTTGGCATATCTTCTGTCTAGGAGATCAAAGAAATCATCTTTGATGAAGTCATCCTTGTCTTCCGTGGGGGCATGGACACTTATGAGGCTGATGTTACACAATTTTGCCTTGATGCATATACTGCAAGCTTAGGACTTTATGCCTTAGTCCACCTCTAACAACAAATCCGCACCCAAATAGTCTCTGTCCTATCTCACTATAGCCGTCACCGTAGTAGATGTCTCGGTTTTTTATCCGCTTTTTACCCGGTCCATTCCATCGCATTTCTACACGTGCTCTGTTTAGGGACCTAACATTCCTCGTACAGAACTGAAGATCCTTGTTTGTTTTTTGTTGTATTGTGAGCTTTCATTCAATCCAATTCCTTCCATAAAGAGTGATAAAGTGTCTTGCCATGCGCTTATCAGAAGAACTTCGTTGTTGTTGTTTGCTGTTTTCGGTTTTATATCAGAACAGAAAAGCATTGGCTTTAGTAACGTCCAACTCGTAGCTGTGCACAGATAACTTATGGAAAAGTAACAAGAAAAAAAAAAAAAAAAAAAAAAACCAAAAACATACAACGAAGAAAACGAGAGGGTACTAAACCTAAATACAATGGGTAAGCAATCAAGCTTAAGTGTGGCTCATTATCTGTTGGCTTCAGAACCTTTGCGCCTAGTTAGTATATGTTGTTTTCTAAGAAAAATACTATCGTTATGTGCGTGAAGTGTGTGACTAAGTCCATATGTGTGACAGTGAGTCAGTTATCGATAAGATAACTTCGGAGATACAAGTTGTTGTTCGTTGGATCCATGTTTTTTCCTTAATGTTAAGTAGTTCAAATGTTCAGAGGTTTTAAGTCAAGATATGGTAGACTTGTGATCATGGTCGAAATATCTCTGCACAGGACCAGTCAAGTTGGTTTTTGGGCTTGAACTCTAATAACTCTTACGTAGACGTCTTCTATGAGAACTAGTTTTTCGTGTACTCTTCACAAATACTCGAATTTTCCAATTGTTCCAAATTCTCAACTGATAAGACCATTTGGACGTTTCATTCATAACAGTTCGTCTCCAGGAATTTCTAGGTCGGTCTCTATACCTTATCTCTTGAACATTCCAAGTGAGAGCCCTATGGGCTATTTCCTTCGTGTTTTTCCGATGTGTAAGTCCGATCGCTTGATATTGTCATAGAGATGCCGTGGCGCAAGGGGTAGTTTTTTGGCCTCTGACGCCAATGACGCGGAATCGAATACCGACAACAGCCATGTGGTGGTTTACGGTGGTTCTCTTCAGCGGGGTACTGGCGAAACCCCCTGTAGTCAAGAAAAGCTTCTCGAAACAACATGAGTGATTGAGAGAAGCTAGCCTTCGGTTCTCCGAAGATGTAGCGCCATATACATACAATGCCGTATTTTCTTTCTATTTTGTTCTTCTTCTTTGGTGGCGTTACAGCCCATGAAGGACCAGAGCCAAGCTTCCCTTCAATCACCCATGTTGTGTGCGATTCTATTTTTCACACAGGTGAAAGGGACCTACAGTTTAATGCCGATTTCGAACGGCGTGAGTCGAAAAGCTTTTTCTAGGCAAGTTATACTACAGGGGGTTTTGCCAGTACCCCGCCGAGGAGGGACGCCGCGAAATAAATATTCGATGGCGTTGGTGTTATCGGGATCCGAACTCGATCATCGTGCGTCAGAGCCCAACACACTAATTACTGCGCACGGCACCCTCTGCTTTTTGTGTTCCATAAACATTGACTAGTAAGTGTGCGGGGCTCCCATACCCTCATAATTCGCCTTAGGCAACGATTTATAAATGATTACAAATGTCCTGGAATTGTGCTTATAATGTGCCACGTCTCGCAGCTATTGAATACTTTGTTGCAAAGATTTATGCTGTTTGAGCTCCATACCTGGTCCAGCGACGCAAATGCATTTCTGGCTTTCTCTAAACGGTTCTTCACATCTGTCGTTAGAACCCATCCAAGATATTCGAACGTTTCCATGTTCTGTATAGCCGTGTTTTCGGTTATTATCCGGATTGACTTCATTTTGTTTCAGAACGATAGAGGGAGAGAAATGCAAGTAAAGCCACATCGTCTGTGTAGCAAAGTTCACAAAGTTTCTCATTAATCTTTCAGGGAATGTTGTGTGAATTTCGGTTTCTGGTTTCGAACTCTAGGTTAGGTTAGGTAAGTGGCTGCCCTATTGACTACAAGGAGTCCATTGTACCCAATCAAACGTTTGAACCCGAAGAAACCTAAACATTTTCCGAGAAGCAGATAAAAATCCTAGTAGTCTGTTCAGCTCAATGTTACTTACCTCCTATAGTCCCGAAAGGAAGTGACTTTCAAGAAATATGTTCCTTTTTTGAGCTAGTGCTGGCCATTCACACAGTAGGTGACGAATGGATTAAATTTCCTCTTCATCCCCGCAGCTTCCGCAGAAGTCATTATGGGGCTGGCCTAGCCTGGCTGCATGGTAGAAAAAAATGCAGTGCCCAGTGAGGGCACCGACAGTTAATCGAATATTCCCACGGCTGAACTTTAGCAGACTTTCTGTTCTTTTCTTATAATAGACGGGTCAAATATTCCCGTTGCGCATATATCTAATTGATACCTTACCTTATACGCTTATTGGCCTTCACTTATACCACCGTCTCAATTTCCCTGTAGAGTGTACAGGGAAATAGAGACGCTTCAGTTGCGATCTGCGCGAATTTTGCGCCTGATCCTAATCTAGCTAGCTCGTCCGCCTTCTCATTTCCGGAGATATTCACATAACCTGGTACCCAGGACAGGATCACCTTTTTGACATCTGATATATCCTCCAGCCTCTCTTTGCAGAGTTTGACGAGTTTGAATCTTATCCACGCTGCCTGCAGAGCCTTAATGGCTGCCTGGCTGTCAACATTGACGTTTACCTTTTTTTCCTGAGAGATTTTCTCTAAGAATCTGATCTGTCGCCTGCTTGGAAGACGCTGCAGTCATCATCAAGTCTACCGGCCCCTGTGCCGGTATCCATTCTGGATCTATCGGTGTAGATTATTAATTCATTTCTCGTGCATACCATACCACGCACTGGTCCATTCTTTCCTGGAGGGATTTAGAGAATCTCGCCTCGCAGGAGGGAAGTCAGGTCCGTTTCGGTTCTGAATCTCGAGATGGCCCATCGGTCCAAGACTGACTCCTTGTCATTATGACTCCTTGCCCAGAAACCGGAATCCTGTAGTCTTACCAGTCCTGCCTGCGATGCTCTCGCAGTATATGTCCAAGGGTGGGAGGTTTAGCATTGTTTTAACAGCCGTCGTTGGTGTGGACTTCATAAATCCCGTCACCGCCAGACAACCTGTCCTCTGAACCATTTTTTCTCAAGTGCCCTCCACCAGACAACCGAACCATAGACAAGAATAGGTCTTACCACCGCAGTGTATAACCAGTATACCACTTTCGGCCTTAGGCCCAATATCTTCTCAAAAGCTACTTTCCATCAAGGTTGGCCTTTCACCTAAGCTTGGAGTCTAGAATTATGTCAAGATGTTTGGCAGATTTTCCGCGGGGATCATTCATACCAGGCTAAGTGAACCTTTGTATAGATCTTCTCCTTGTTAAGAGAACTATCTCGGCTTTCGCCGGGCTTACTCCCAGGCCTCGCCCCTTGACCCAGTTGTTAACTAATAGCAGTACATAACTTAATCTTTTACTGAGGACCTAAGGAAACTTCCCAGATATCAGAATGGCAATGTTGTCAGTATAGGTCGTGACGTTAAAACCATCTGCCTCTAGAATTTTTACCAATCTGTCGGCCACAAGGAGCCATAGGAGGGGACGCTACATTGTGGTGTATCCCGATTTACCTTCACCCTTCCGCTTACTCCACCTACTGCGAGTTTATTATACTAGTATTCAGCATTTGTTCAATCCAACTGCATATTCCCGAGTTTATTCGGGCCATATGAAGGCTGGACACTATTGCTTCGGTACTGGCATTATTAAAGGTACCCTCAATGTCTAGTAAGGCACCTAGAGGTAATGGTCGCTGCCGATCTCTGTATTTCTTTTATCTCTCACGTCATGTATAGAATGGGGTTCGGGAGACACGAATGTGGTATATTTGGGCGTGATTCACCCGTCTTTCAATGAAGAGTTCACACGGCGTGGTCTTTGGCCTCAACCAATAAGCGACTCCAGCCAGCACGATTTCTTGCAAGCTGCCTTCAGTCTAGTGGAGTTCCTGCTCCACTTTTGTGCGCCATTTCAGTCGTGGGCGTCCCCTGTTGAGTTATCTCAATGGCTCGGATTCGAAGATTCTTTGGGCCGGAGCTATGCTGCCCAAACGCTCTACATGGCCTAAACAGCTTAAGCGTTGTATTCGTAGACCGTTAACCAGGCACATGCCACCTGACAGCCTGTATAGTTCGTGGTTGAATCTTCTCTTCCAGAGGCCATCAATGCAAACAGGACCAAAGATCGAACGTATAACTTTTCTCTCGAAAAGGCTAAGAGCTTCTTATCCACTTTCAATAGCGTCCATACCTTTGCACCATAAAGCTGGACTGGGATAATAAGGGTATTATGTAAAGCCAGCTTGGTTTTTCGAAAGACGGCTCTGTACTCGATTACTTTTTGAGCCCAAAAAACAGCGATTGGCAAGAGTTATTCTGCGTTCAATCTCGGCACTGATGTCGTTCGTATTTGTTACTGTGGATCCAAGGTAGACGAGGTTCTTGACTACCTCGAAGTTCATGTTGCCCACTGTGACGCGCTGTCCGAGGCGTCGATGTTGTGCGTTCTTTTTTGACTTTTTTTTTATCATCCGCGCAGGTTCAAGAGTCATACATTTATTATGTTTGTCACCAAACCCTTGGCGTTCGTTCACTGTTTTCCAGGGGTGGTTATCCTAGATAGGATTCGAGAGGAACTCAACTGAATTTTCACGTTGGTTGTAGTTCTCAGCAAATGTTCCATGCCATTATGGTGTTATATTAGAACTGCACACACAGATTATGAATTAGAAGTGACTATGAGTGTTAAGCCTTCATCAGTATTTTGATCACTTGCCATTCACAACAGCTGTGTTGCACAATTTTTCTGTATAGGAATTGTATTGCTTGGCTATGGGCAGTCTTTGAATTACAGACCTACCGCTCGACAGTCGCAAATGTTTACCACTGCATCACGGCCACCCCAGCATATGACAGGGGTGGCCGTGGTGCAGTGGTTAACATCATCGACCGCCGAGCGGAAGGTTTATGGTTCAAATTCGCTTCATAGCCAAGAAAAAGTAATTCCTATACGGACAAAAAGTATGCAACGCAGTTGTGAATGTAAAGTGACCAGACGTACTGCTGCAGGCATAACGCTTACAGTATATGGTCAACCGAAATTCATCCTCTGCGTATGCAATACCAAAGTGCTTGAACGAATTACTACGGACTATAACCAACGCGGAATTTGGTCGGCTCTCGTCCTATCTAGGTCTAGGACAACCACCCCTGAGAGTAGTGAACGAACATCAACGACCCCAACCACTGCACTCCGTTCAGGTTGTGTGTGTCAACACATCATAAGAGAATATAAAAACTCTTGACATATATGTACTTCGTTTAGCCCTCATTTACCGCGAGATCCATTTTGGCCGCCTCCGCTTCAATGCCAGCAAACGACTCATTGACGGCCCGCTGCGTTCGACCAATCACGTCAATATCATCGGCGTAAGCTAGCAGTTGAACGGACTTTTGGAAGATCGTACCCCTAGTGCTGACTTGTGAGTTTCGCACGATTTTCTAAAATCATACCTAGTCTAAAATCTTTTTTGACATTGAAGGCCTCGGTAAGTTCGTGATGGAGCAACGAGAAATATCCGTAGTCACCCTACACAAATTGACGGAATATAGCAATAGTACGCAGTTGCTATTACGAATTTCTCCACAGCCATTCCAACGTGCCTCGCTTATACCGATCAGGTCATTTCGGCAAACTTATCCCAGATTTATACCTAGTCTTAACATTCCACTGTCAAGATCGAGTCCTTCTTCTATTTGTGCATTCTCGAATCAATTTAATCTTCTTAAGTGGCAGGTGAGAGAAGCTTGGCTCTGGTCCTTCATGGGCTGTAGCGCCACCAAAGAAGAAGAAAAAGTAGCAGGTGATTGGCTCAAAACTTTCTAGGTCAGTGGCACGGTTGCTGTCTTAGATGTGTATTTTGTTGATGAATATTCTGACCCACCTCTATTAAGCCAAAGCATTTCCTCTCTGCATTCCTGATGTTGTGGAATTATCCCGCTCCATACTCGGACACCAGAGCCTCGTTAGTGGTTAGAGGGGGTACCGGCGGGAAGGTGAGGTTGACTTTAAGAAAGGCTATTCCAGGCGTAATATATTACTTATTAGTTGGTCATCCAGTGCAGTCGAAGTGGTTTCTTTAGGCTTTCTAAAAACAGTTTTTTTAATAATATTGACTTAGGCATAGATACGGACATGCAATTAAACCATTATTTCGATTTCGTTTTCTCTTCAGAACATCGTTGGATTCATTCATCGCCATCGGCTCCGATACCACCTTTCGCAGTGGTTGGCGGTCACGATAGTGACGGTTCACGAATCTACGTCGGTCGATCATTCCACGAAGGCGATCATTTGCCCGCTAAAGTGATTCCTAGCAAAGGTTGTGCCTACGTATGCTGGGGTGGAGTAGAAATTACAAAAACTCACTATGAAATCCTTACCGGCAACCACTACAGATGGATACCATGTACTGCTGGTGCTGTACCATCAAATGCTGTATTAGCTGGCAATACACGTACCGGTGAGCCACTTTATATTGGTCGCGGCCACTGGAGCAGCAGTTTGACAGTTGGTAAAATTCACCCTTCCCATCATTGCCTGTATATTCCATTCGGAGGACAAGAGCATCGATTGGATACCTACGAAGTGTTGGTCTACGACCGACCCCACGGATGGGTTGTCGGTGAGACACATCGTGTCCCACCAAACGCCGTTGTAACAGGACATGACACCGACAAATCGACAATCTATGTTGGACGAGCAACGAATGAAGGTGAGAACCTACCAGCAAAAGTAATTTCTAGTAAAGGTAGTGCATACGTGGGCTTCGGTAGCTCTGAAATCTTTAAGCCAAATTTCAAGGTATTGACCGGGGGAATGGTTACCACTGGGTAAAGGCTCAACATGGTTCAGTGCCACCTGGTGCTCTATCGACCGGACATACCCGTAATGGTGAGCCAGTATTTGTGAGTCGTGGTCACGACCATGGCAGTTTGACTCCAGGAAAGGTACATCTGTCCCATCCCTGCCTCTATATTCCATATGGCGGCAAGGAACATAAACTCTCGATCTGGCTGCCATCCATCAGAGGCTATGAACAAAATGTGTCAATAAAGTCGATTTAAGGAAATTTGGTATGTTGATCTCATGCAGCACCAAGCGCCGTATGCAAACTTTACTCGGGCTTTTGCTAATTGATTTCATGTCAGTAGGGAGGGTCTACATGTAGTGTTAATTGATTCTAGGTCACAAATGGGTTGCTTCATCACTGCATGCAGCCATTCCGCCATTGGCCGTTGTCGGTGGTCACGACAGGGATGGATCGACGATTTATGTAGGACGCTCGTTCCATGAGGGCGAAATGCTTGCTGCGAAAGTTATTCCGTCAAAACGCGAGGCATACGTTAGCTGGCGTGGACGGGAGATTCCAAAAACTCATTTTGACATTTTGTGTGGAAACTATTATCATTGGCGTCAATGTTATGATCATGTGATTCCACCGAACGCAGTCGAGTGTGGACAAAATCAGTTGGGACAGAAGGTGTTCATTGGGCGCGCTCATTTCGAAGGCAGCCTGACAGTCGGAAAGGTGAGCTCAGTACATCGTGCTTTATTCATTCCGTTTGGTGGAATTGAGAGGCGCGTGGAAAACTACGAAATATTGGTCAGAGATGCTCCAGCAACTGATTGGATTCCGTGCAGTGGTAGCAGTGTCCCTTCGAATGCGGTCCATGCTGGACACGATGCTGATATGGCCCCGATATACGTCGGTCGCGCTTATTACAATGGCGATCTGATTCCTGGAAAAGTAATTCCCAGAAGAGCTTGTGCTTACATATCTCATAGTGGCAACGAGATTGTACAAAATAACTTTGAAATATTGACCGGATTTGGATATCGCTGGATACCCGCTGCAAATGGTTACGCACCGCCTGAGGCAGTGGAAGGCGGACGAACTGCTCAAGGAGAACCATTGTACATTGCTCGAGCTCACTTTTGTGGAAGTTTGACGCCGGGTAAGCTTCAAAAGTCACATGGATGTATGTATTTGGCATTTGCTGGCTGCGAACGACGGGTGACTAATTATGAAGTGCTTGTTCGTGGCAATCCTCCTACGGTATGTTACCCGCCATACCCACCACCATACTCGGAGTATGATCCGGGCAAGCATGACCGTCACCACAACTATCCACCGCCACCGCCGCCTCCGCCATCATCCAAGCCGAGTTTCGGGGCAGTATTTAAAGTGAAATTTTAATTTTTACCTATTTTTATTCAAATGTCTGAGGATTGGGTTGCCATGTTACCGTGATTCATTATACACAGATTGTAATTTTCATCTGAATAAAGGCTAAGCTTCTTATCCTATTTGCGCATGTTTATATTGATTGATTTGACATAGAACATTTGCAGAGAACTACAACCAACGTGAAAATTCGGTCGGTTCCTCTCGTATCTTTTCTAGGACAACCACCCCTGGAGAGTAGTGAACGAAAATCTACGACCCAAATCACTGCATTCCGTTCAGGTTGTGTGATACACATTATAAGAGTATAAACTCTTGAATCACCAAAATTCCTCTTTGGTTACACATCACAGTCGTTAGACCTATTCTATTGTACGGTGTTTTAGTATGGTGGTACTCGAACGGTGGGGCTCAACATGCTAATCTACCTAATTCCACTCGATATCCACGGCAAGCAGCTAGCCACCTACATGCAGCCAGGCTAAAGGCCAGCTTAAAATGGATGAGCTAAATAATTGGCCACTCGTCTATCCTGAACGACGGGATAACCTTGACAAAAGCCTCCGACCACAACGAGCCCACCATAGTCTGAGAGAAAAAATATTGTAAATAACATACCCAGAAAGACAGAACTGGACCCGGCAAACGCGACCCCGTAGGGGCTACGTGGACTTCTACACAGTTGAGTCAAAACCAAGGATACGGTTGGTAGCGAAGTCTTCTGTAAACAATTAATCCTAAGTCGGGTCCTAAAACGACCGGACGGCAACGTCTTCCAGGCGGAGCTGTTGGCAGTCAAGGAAGCTCTGTCCTGGCTGAAGTGGAACCTGATATCTACTATTGATATTCGAATCCTCACTGACAGTCAAGCTGCCATGAAGTCGCTCGAGTCGTATGTGTACACTTCTAAAGCAAGCCCTGACTGTCGCCTATATCTTAACGATATGGGCGAACACTTTAACATACACCTCATATGGGTATCAGGGATACAGCGATATTTCAAGGGTTGAGAGAGCTGACGTACTCGAAAGACAAGGAAGACGTAACAAACAATCATGGCACGCGCAGGTATACCAGTAGCAGCCATTGAATTAAAACTAACGAATCATGACACGGCTGAGACGAATCTGAGATGGTCCCAAGGGGCATATCTGCCTAACCACTAGACGAATCCGGCCACAACTTGATAGCGAACCAAGGGACTATTCTCCATAAAAAGAACCGATGTCAACAAAATTGTTGGTGTCATCACCGGTCACTGTCTTATTGGCAGTCATGCACAAAGATTACAAGCTTCGAACCACTTTTGGAGGAGCTGCAAAGACGAAGAGGAGGACGAATCCATTCAGCATTAGCTCTGCCAAAGCAGGAAACGACATCTAGAATCCTACTTCCTTAATGATCTGACTGACGTTCGGTAGATAAGGATAACCGATTTTCTTTACGCAGGAAGCGCAAAATGATTCCGTGAATAGGGTATCGATCCCCCTCGTAGCAATACTTCTCTGGCCTAAGTGCATATACATATATCCCTCCTACTGAAGTGTAAAAACAACGTACTGATGAGGACCCTTTTTAATACACTTTCTTCGGTACGTCACCATCAAGTTAATTTCCCGTAAGTGGAATGGACAGAAGCCTAGACCACTTGATTGGCTTACCTGAATCACTCGGCAAGATATTGTTTACTGTAGGAATTAGCTTAAAATAGCTTTTTGTAAAAGCTTTTCATTGGGCTATATCGCTATACCGCTGTACAGTTTGAACAGAATTTTCGTTCGATTCTTTTGCATCTCGAATACTACATATATGCATATTTGTAGGCGCTCAGTCAATTATGGATCTTGTTCGGGACGGTGTGGTGAAAGGACAAAAGGTTTGAAGACTGATTTCATTTCATGACAAGCAAGGCTAACGTGGCCTCGTTTGAGCCATTCCATTATAGTTGAGGCCGACACCATACGAGTATTTAGTGACCAACTTATTATCGACTGCAACGACTTATTCGAATATCTAAATCAGTGGTTCTTAACCGGTGGTCCGCGGACCACTAGTGGTCCCTGGAAGCACCCGAAGTGGTCTGCGAAGCCATCCAAAAAATATTAAATAAACAATGAGACCTACGTCCTTCGTACGTAAGACTTCCTAAGACCAGGTTCCAAACAAAAAAAAAACCTTACAAACGAGGATAGAATCCGTGAATACGTGTAAGGTCATTTTTTATTACCGCAGTGTACTCTCGCCATACACACTCCTGGAGTTATAACAATGTGCGTGATTGTTGACATGATTTTGACAATACCCCGGGTTCCCACGTGGTCGCCACAGCGGCTACCTCTCATCCCGTCGTCCCCTTACTTCAGGCCAGCGATCCATGGAGGATCTGAGCCTGAGCTATAGCTGCCTTCCATCCTTGACGGTCCCGGGCACGCTGCTTCCAGTTGTCAAGACCAAGATGTCTTACATCCGCGATTACTTGGTCTTTATACCGGAGGTTCGGTCTTCCTCTTCTTCTCGAACCAGGAGGCTCGGAGTCGAAGACCCTCTTAGCTGGAGCGTTGATGTCCATGCGCTCGATGTGGCCGAGCCAGTGTAGTCGACGGATCCTTGCCTTCTGGACTACATCCACATCTTGGTACAGCTCGTAGAGTTCGCGGTTCTGTCTTCTTCTCCATTCACCTTCCTCACAGACAGGACCAAATATCCGGCGCAGAATTTTTCTTTCGAAAGAACCCAAAATCAGCTCCGCTGTCCTGCTTATCGTCCAGCTTTCGGCTCCGTACAACAAGACTGGCAGGATGAGCGTTTTGTAAAGCATGACGTGAGTTTTGACCCCAGTTGTTTGGACAAGCCGAAGTAGCAGCGGTTGCCAAGGGCGATTCTATGCCGGATCTCCACTGTGGTGTCATTTGTGGAATTTATGTTTGCCCCGAGGTAGACAAACTCCTTAACTACCTCGAAATTGTAGCTGTCAATTGTTATATTTTGTCCCAGGTGGTGAGCGACGGATTGGTTTTTGCTTGACAGCATGTATTTCGTTTTGTCCTCATTGAACTTAAGACCAACTCGTTTCGCCTGTTCTTCAATCGCCGTGAATGCTTCCACAATGCCACGGCGAGAACACGCGATGATGTCGATATCATCCGCGTATCCTAGCAGCTGGATGGATTTGTAAAAGATAGGGCATTCCCTGTTGTCGCCTGCCCGTCGCACTATCTGCTCCAGCACCAGGTTGAAGAAGTCACATGACAGCGCATCTCCTTGCCGAAATCCGGTGCACGTTCGAATGGTTCCGAGGTCCTAGAACCGAATTGCACGGTGCATCGCGTGTTTTTTAGCGGGGCGCGACACAACTGGATCAGTTTTACCGGGATCCCGAATTCGGCCATCGCACCAAAGAGTTCTTCACGATGAATGCTGTCGTACTATCGTCCACTATTCCCTCGCAGTTTCGAAGAGCCTGGGTGCCCTTTTTGAAGCCTCCTGCAAGGCCTTTGGCTTTCTTGTAAAAGGCTCGTGTTTTATGTTTATCCCTAGACTCCTCGATATCCTTGAGCTGGGAGGCTGCGAAGGTTCTTTTCTTTTGTCGCAGTAGTTTTTTCTCCTCACTTCTTCTGGCTCGGTACTCTTCTTGCACTGCCCTGGTTTTCCTCTGCAGCGCCTTTTGGTACGCCTCGTCGGTTGCTGCCTTTCTCTGCTCACACTCGCCATCGTACCACGGGTTTCTTGTCGGGGGTGGTAGGTATCCTAAGGTGGTTTCGGCTACTTCCTGAATGGCTGAGCGGCAATGCAGCCACATATTATTGGTATTTGTGTTCGACGTAGGCGTACCGTAGAGTCCTTCGCTCAGATGCTCCCTGTAGACTCTGGCAACCTCCGGTGTGCTCAGGCGCCCAATGTCGAACCTCCTCCTGATGGGCTGGTGCAGCTTTCTGACATTGGACAGTCGAGCTCTGAATCTTGCTGCTACGAGAAAGTAGTCAGAGTCGACGTTTGCCCCCTTGAATGTTGGCACATCTAGGATGTTTGACGAGTGCCTTACGTCAATGAGCACATAGTCGATATGGTTGGGGTTTCGACCATCCGGAGATCGCCAGGTTGTTGTGTGGATTCGCTTACGAGGGAATCTTGTGCTACTTATCACAGCATTACGAGCTGTCGCAAAGTCAGCGAGTCGGAAGCCGTTATCTGTTGTTGTATCGTGGAGGCTTTGCTTTCCGATCACTCCGCCAAGGGTGTGCTCCTACCCGTCGTCCCCTAAACAACCAATCAGAGGGTCCAGTCCAGAGTAGTATCTAAGTTGTTTTATATTAAGTATGGCCTGATTAGGTTTTATTTGGATTTCCCTAATTATAAGCAACATACGGGGTGGCCGTGGTGCAGTGGTTAACATCATCGACCGCCGAGCGGAAGGTCTATAGTTCAAATTCGCTTCATAGCCAAGAAAAAGTAATTCCCATACGGACAAAAAGTATACAACGCAGTTGTGAATGAAAAGTGACCAGACGTACTGCTGCAGGCATAACACTCACCAACCAATCAACGCGGAATTTGGTCTGCTCTCGTCCTTTCTAGAACAACCACCCCTGAGAGTTAACGTATATCAACGACCCAAACCACTGCACTCCGTCCAGGTTGTGTGTATAAAAAACTCTTGAACCTGCGTGAGTTTCTACAAAAAAAGAACAAAGAACACGAAGAAGTTGGATCGTAAAATTAGTTTATAAGTTTTATCCTGTATCCTCCAGGTTGGGGGTTGCGCTTAGGGTTAACATCCCTATCGCGTAAAATAAATTTTTGTTCAGAGACAACCAACAGCCTCGGATACGGACGGATTACATGTTGACAACCCCCGCAAACGTCTAAAAGGAAACGAATTCCGGATCTGCACCTGGAACGTTAGGTCCCTCAACAGACCAGGCGCAGCCGGATAACTGGTCAACTCTTTGGACTGCTATAAGGCAGACATTACCGCGCTTCAAGAAGTGCGATGGGATGGGCCAGGCAAAAAGCGGATGAAAAACTGTCATATATGTACATATATTACGGAAACTGCTACAGAGAAAATAAACAACGCTTATTCGGATGCGGATTTGTTATTCGAGGCAGACTCAGAAAAAACGTCTTAAGCTTCCAACATGTAAGGGAACGCCTCATAGCTTTCCGCATCAAGCTCAATCTCGGCATATGTGTCCACGCCCCCACAGAGGAGAAAGATGACCGACATAAAGACGACAGGCAGAACATATGCCCAATGTCCCAGCTATGACACCAAAATCGTTCTAGGAGATTTCAATGCGAAGTTGGGTAAGGAAGTAAAATTTGAACGAGTCATAGGAAAGCATAGCCTACATAACACCACGTCCGAAAACGGACTAAGGCTAGTGGACTTTATGGCGGGACATAATCTCGTGGTAGCAAGTACCAGATTCCCACACCTCAACATCCATAAGGGGACCTGGCGGTCTTTCGATCAATCGACAATCAATCAAATTGATCACATTGCGATCGATGGCAGACACTCCTCCAGCATTCTAGATGTCCGAACCTTTCGAGGAGCCAACATCGACTCGGATCATTACCTTGTTGCAGCCAAGGTACGGATGTGAAATTCCCGGAATCAACGGAGTCGAGTAAGAACACCAACATTTAACGTCGGAAAGTTGCAATCGCAGGAGACCGCCAGGACCTTCGCCGATCAAGTCTCCCTTTAGCTCTGTTAAGTCCCGATTTCATCTATAGAAACCATAGAACAGCAACGGAGTCGTTGTCAGAACGCCATCAGAGAGGTCGCCTCAGATGTACTCGGTTTCAAGCCAGCACATTCGAGAAACGCGTGGTGTGATGACGAATGTAGACAGGCCCATGTAGTGGAACAGCAACGATCTACTGGTAATTCCAAAGGGACACATCGACAAGGTCATCCGAGAATACCACGAGGGAACAGGCGGGGGTCATCTTGGTGTTAACAAGACCGTAGAAAAGATTAAAAGACGTTTCTATTGGGTAGGATGCCATGAATCGGTCACAAATTTCATTCGCAGGTGTGAAGAGTGTGCGAAGCTGGTGCATGCGCCCTACCAGCTCATCTCTTACTTACTTCCTTACTTACTTAGGTGGCACTACAGTCCGTGGTGAACCTGGGCCTCAACCAACAAGCGTCTCCAGCTGGCACGGTCTTTGGCCAGCTGTTTCCAGCGCCGCACGCCCAGTTGGTTAAGGTCCCCTTCCACCTGCGTGCGCCACCGTTGATGCGGCCGTCCTCTGCCGCGCCTTCCTTCCGGGGTGGATTCGAAGACTCTTCGGGTCGGAGCTGTATTTTCCATGCGCTCTACATGGCCTAGCCACCTTAGACGCTGTATCCGTAGACGTCGTACCAGGCCGATGTCGCTGTGCAACCCGTACAGTTCTTCGTTATATCTTCTCCTCCATACACTGTTTGAACAAACGGGACCATAGATAGTGCGCAGAATTTTCCTCTCGAAACGACCAAGGGCATCTTCATCCGCTTTTGTTAAGCCTCTGCGCCGTAAAGGAGGACTAGGATGATTAAGGTCTTATATAGTGTCACCTTGGCTTTCCGAGAGAGAGCTCTACTTCTCAATTGCCTCTTGAGCCCAAAGAAACAGCGGTTGGCAAGAGTGATTCTGCGTTTCATCTGAGCGCTGGTGTTGTTGTCGCTGGTCATCAGTGAGCCAAGGTAGACGAATTCCTTGACCACTTCAAAGTTATATCCGCCCATGGTGACGTGCTGGCCAATACGTTGGTGTTGTCCGTTTCCTTTAGATGTAAGCAGATATTTGGTTTTACCCTCATTAACCTTGAGACCCATCTTAGCCGCTTCTACCTCAATGCTTATAAAGGCCTCATTGACGTCTCGCTGCGTCCGTCCAATCACGTCAATGTCGTGGGCGTACGCAAGCAATTGCGTAGACTTGAAATAAATCGTATCTCTTGTGTTGGCCAGTGACTCATGCACGATCTTTTCAAGCACGATGTTGAAAAAGTTGCAGGACAGCGCGTCGCCTTGTCTAAATCCTTTTTTGACATCAAAGGTCTCGGTTTGCTCATTACCGACCTTAATGGAGCAGCGAGAATTCTCCATTGTCATCCTGCACAGTCGGACGAGTTTGGCAGGGATGTTAAAACTAGACATGGCTTTGTATAGCTCGTCTCTATATATGCTGTCATACGCGCTCTTGAAATCGACGAAGAGTTGGTGATTTGGTATTCCTGGGTCTTCTCCAAGATCTGCCGTAGCGTAAATATTTGGTCTTTTGTGGATTTACCTGGCCTGGATCCACACTGATAAGAGCCGATCAGGCTATCCACAAACGGTTTCAGGCGTTCAGGCGTTAAGGAGACTTATTCCCCTATAGTTGGCGCAGTTATAGGGGTCTTCTTTCTTATGGACCGGGCAAATGATGCTGAGATTCCATTCGTCGGGCATGCTTTCCTCCGACCATACCTTGCAAATGAGATGGTGCATGCACCTTACCAGCTCATCTCCAGTCGCCTTAAGAAGCTCAGCAGACAGCCCGTCTGCCCCCGCGGCTTTATTAGACTTAATTCTTGATATCGCTATTTTGACTTCGTCTAGGTCGGGTGGACTGAATTCTGTTACTTCGTTGTCCATTATGAATGGCTCGTTCTGCCTGACAGCAGTATCTTGTCTATCATCGCCATTATACAGTCTGCAGAAGTGGTCTTTCCAAATCCTCAGCATCGACTGCGACTCTACTACCAGTTCTCCATTTTCATTCCCGCAGGCCGCCACTCTGGCTTTGTAGCCATGGCATGTTGGTTTTACCTTATTGTAAAACTTACGGGCGTCATTCCTGCGGAAGTATCTCTTCATCACCTCGATCTCACGCTTTCCGTGCTCTCTCTTCTTTCTTCTGAAAAGCGTGTGTTACTCTCTTCTCTTCTGCTCATAGATTTCGCGAGCAGCTCTCGTCCGTCGTTGCAGAATGGCTTTATATGCCTCTTGTTTTGCTGCATGGGCTTGTTCGCATTGTTCATCGAACCAGGGGTTTCTATGTGATCGCGGTTTGAAACCCAGCACCTCTGAGGCAGCGTCTCTGACGGCTCTCTGGCAATGCGCCCATTCCTGCTCAATTGTTTGTGCTGCTGTGGGCGGATTTTGAGAGAGCTTTGAGGAGACACGACCGGCAAAGATTCTGGCGGTCTCTTGCGATTGTAGCTTTCCGACGTCAAACTTACGTAGTCCTACTCGACTCCTAAGCATTCTTGATATCCTCATTCGTACCTTGGCTACAACAAGGTAGTGGTCTGAGTCGATGTTGGCCCCTAGGAAGGTTCGTACCTCGAGAATACAGGAGGAGTGTCTGACGTCGATCGCAATGTGATCAATCTGGTTGGTGGTCGATTGATCAAAAGACCGCCAGGTACCCTAGTGGATGTTGTGATGGGGGAATCGCGTGCTTGCTACAAGGAGATAACGCCCCGCTAGGAAATCGATCAGCCTAAGTCCGTTGTCGGATGTGGTGTTATGGAGGCTATGCTTTCCTATGATCGACTCAAATATGTCCTCTTTGCCCAGTTTTGATTAATATCTCCTAGGATTATTTTTATGCTGTAGCTGGGGCATTGGGCATATGTTCTGTCTAGGAGATCGTAGAATTCTTCTTTGAGTCGATCGTCCTTTTCTTCCGTTGGGGCGTGAGCGCATATTAAGCTAGTGTTTCCAAATTTAGCTTTCATGCGGATTGTTATAAGACGTTCGCTTACATCTCGGAAGCTTAAGACTTTTTGTCGGAGTCTTCCTCTAATAACGAATCCGCACCCAAATAGGCGCTGTTTGTTCTCCTTGAAGCAGTTTCCGTAGTAGATGTCGCAGTTTTTCATCCGTTTTTTGCCTGGTCCATCCCATCGCACTTCTTGGAGTGCGGTTATATCTGCTTTATAGCAGTTGGGGGTTTGCTCCAATTGATCGCCTGCACACGGTCTGTTAAGGGACCTCACATTCCAGGTGCAGACTCTCAAGTCCGTTAGTCGTTTGCAGGGGTCGTCAGCTTTGTATCCGTCCGTATCCGAGGTTTGTTGTCGTTTCGGAACAAGTGGGTCTTTACGTGATAGGGATGTTACCCCTAAGCACAACCCCCAAGGTTCATACATCTAACATGCTATAAGATGTATCTAGACCTTTCCTATAAGCGAAACGAACAAGAAAACAATACTCGCTTTTCTCACCTAAAACAAATCACTTCAAAGCATTTCTGAGCATACTCCTTAGAAATAAGTTTTCGCTACTATTTCAGTGTATCACTACAGTAAAGCATTTTTATTGAAATAGTGCTAAATACTATTTATAGACTGACATACGTAGTTCGGTTGGCGGATATTGCGGAAATTATTTTCCATCTTATCGCTGAAACAGATACAATTAGTTATATAGAATTAATTTGCCTTTTACATGACGTTGACTGTAAGTACTTACGAATGTGTTTTTTGTTTTTGTTGACAAGTTGAGTTGCTTTTGAGGTTTTAATAAATCGTCTTCGCATCAGATTAATCAGACGAGCGTGGCGTTACATTCTCAAACACTTGATGAATACCTGATTTCTTTCGAGAAATTACGACCGAAGTCTACGCTCCGAGCAGACATCGTGATGTGTCTTCTGATGGAATCACATTCCGTGCTAGCATGATTATGGGCTACTAGTGAAGCTGCAGTGTCACTTAATTAAGGAACAATGCGCTTTTCTGTACTGTAGGGATTCCATGTTTGTGCGATGTAAAGATAGAAGTGTCCATTCATGCGATGAAGAAGTGCTGAAACGGGATGAGACGACGTGGACGTGACTGACATCACTCAGTTAGTAATCTGATATCAGGTTCTTCTTATGGGTAGAACATATCGTAAAAATGGTGCTAAGGTGCTTCGATTGTTGGTGTTGATTCTAAGAAGGCACCAAGGGCACGATGTGCTGAACGTTGTGTGGACCACATTTTTCCGTGTCGATTTTTGCCTGACCGTTGGAAAATAAACATCAAATTCATGCTGCTCTGACGTACAATTCTTGGGGATAGTGTACAAGTCGTCATACAAACTACGTCAAATAGAGTCGTAGTGGTAGCTACTCAATGTAGTAATAATTTCTGTCGAGAGTGTACATGTGACGATTACATTTATTTTAATTTTGTTGAAAGCCCAACAGGGTCTGCAACACAACTCATCGCATCACTGCCATTCACGGACGAGTCAATTGTAGTGACTTGGGAGCTGCTCACCCATTGGCATGAGAACAAGCGTCACATCATCCCCGAATTTATTTATTTATTTTTTTTTTTTTTGTGTTGAAGGCTTCTGCTATCTGTTGGCGCACTCTGACGCAAATACTGGTCCATTGTATTCCAGGTAGACATCTTACATTACTGTATTTCCCCCGTTTTCCGGAGAAAAATGAGAAGAAGCTTCAAAGCTTCAGTGACGTGGAGCTAAGAGACGCGCGCAGAGAAAATGCCTGGACAGACACAGAGAAAACGCTCTGCAACGTCATCCTCCAGGCAATATGCAGCACAGATAGACCACTTATGCCAAGCACGCAGAGTTGCTTAGCAAATGTGTAATGGCCCGTAATGACTTCCACAAGTCTTCTGCAGTCGAATCTCCTTAAAGACAGGAGGAATGCTGCGGATTTCTTGCAGGGTATACGCGCTTTGTTATCCTGCATCCTGGATTATTCCTCCATCTATGGTTGTGTGTATTAAACACCCAGGCGTTAATGTGGGAATTAATCGTGGACGCAGGTAGACCTAGAGCGGGTCCAGGTCCTGAGAAGCTCTCCTCTGAACCCATTCTGGCGATTTCATCAGATATCTCATTTCCCGGGATCTCAGAATGACCTGAAACCCATACAAGCCTTAGTGAATTTAGTCTACCGACTCTGTTCAAGAAGGACTTGAGTTCATGCACTAATTAGGAGCTAGTTAGGGGGTTGCACACAACTTTGAGTGCAGCTTGGCTGTCACTGCAGACACATATGCTTTTTCCCCACCACCTATGCTTCACAACATAGTGCATGGCCACTAGGATTGCGTATATCTCTGATTGGAAGACAGACGCATATTTGTCTAACGAGAAGTGCAATCGGATGTTTTCGCGCTCAAAGAAGACCCCAGCACCGGACCACCGCCCAGACATGGAGCCATCCTTTCCAGGTTCCGTACCCAGCCAGAGCCAATCCTGACGCCATGGAAACTCAACTGTGAAATTACAGCGCAGTAGGATAACGGGTGTCAATGCGCCAGAAGGCATGTCCATGAGACAGGGGTCGCAGGAAAATTTTTGCGAAAGCACACCGTTATTTCTATGCGAGTTGTATCAAAAGCCAATTCTCCTCAGACGAGGCAGGGCTTTCACAGCACACAGTCTGATAAATATATCAAGAGGTGGGAGGTTTATCATAGCATTTCGAGCAGCGCCCGCCCAGCGTTCTTTGGAGTTTGGTGAAAGAGGCTACGACATGTTTGCGTGTTAGTCCGTTCCACCAGACAACCGATGCATATGAGATTATAGGTCTTATCATTGCCGTCTAGATCCAAAGGACCTTTGACGGCCATAGACCCCATGTTTTGCCAAAAGCTCCGTTGCATTGCCAGAAAGCTGACAGTGCTTTGGTGGATTTTGACTCAACATGACTTGACCAGAGAAGCTTGCTATTTAAGATGACTCTTAGATACTTAGTTTCCTTGGATACCGGGATGGAAGTGCCTTTTAGTACCTGCTGAGTCATGTCAGTATTTTTCCTCCTTCTCGTGAAGAGAACGACATCGATCTTAAGAGGATTGACCGACAGCCCATTTCTGTGCTTTGAGACGGAAAGTCGATAAGCATGAGCCGACAGAAAGTACGGCGACGTCATCCGCGAAGGGGTGGGCATAGATTCCAGAGGCATTGAGAGCATCAAGCAGAGAGTCGACCACCATGCACCATAACAACGGAGACAGGACGCTATCTTGCGGGCAACCCCTGCTTACGCCGGATTTGACACACTGGTCGAGGTCTGCATCAGCGGTCAATGTACTGTGCACAAGCATTGCTTTGATCCACCAGATCAGTGCTTCATCTACGCCATCTACCAGCGTTGCACATCCTGTCGAAAGTTGCGTTATCAAAAGCTCCCTCAATGTCGGTGAAAATGCTCAGCGCGTACTCTTTCCTTTCGAGCGCGCATTCAATTCTCCCAACTAGGTTTTGAAGCGCAGTCTCGCAGGATTTCCCGCGTTGATAAGCATCTTACATATCCGAAATAGGATGCATTCGAAGGGCAACTCTGCGCAACTCTACCAGTCTCTCCATGCTTTTCAGCAGGAAGGATGTTTGACTAATTGGTCTAAAACTCTTGGCAAGTGATTAGTCCTCTTTTCCTATTTTGGGAATAAGGACTACTTCCACCGTGCCCCAAAGAATGGGTATGTGAGCAAGTGCAAGTATTTTGCAGCCAGTGCCTGGCGACTAACAGCCATCGAAGCCATCGATGCCACGGCGAATTCAATGGCTTCAGTCGTAACCACGCGTGACGCAATGTACCAGATACGCCGAGTTGTTTTCATCGTTTCAGTTGCAGTCTCCCTTGAAGGAGTGTGCAATGAGCCGATGGCGTTTTGATTTCTCTAGAAATGAGTATAAAGCAGTAAACTAAGAGCTTCCGCTTTAGACTCAGTAAAGGTACCATCACATTTTCTGAGTGCATCCAACTTTACCGGTTTTCCCCGTTTTAGGACTTTAACCAACCTACTAGTCTTGATCTCTTCGCAGAAGGTCCCATAAGAAACGTTTTTCGATTTACGAATAAGTTTCTTATATTCTTTCTGCTTCGACCGATACTTGTTCCAGTCGTTTTCCGAGTTCGATTCGAGCGATCTATTCAGAAGACTTCTGGCTTCCCGGCGATGACTTTAGAGTTCGGCATTCCACCAGAGGGAACTAATTCCCTTCAGGGAGGTTTGCTGACAGGACATGGGAGCTCAAAACGATGGGTGATGGTGCTATGTATTCAAGTTTTGAACGGCGTTCTCTACCAATTGTTTCGTTCTAAGTTTAGGTAAGACCTGAGTGGATTTCCGATCACCCAGCCCGTCTTTCTAGGATTCCGTCTAGGTTGCAAGGAAAATAGCTCACATTTTAACCGGAATTCGAGATATTTATGGTTCGATAGCGTAGCATCAGGCAAGACTCTCCAGTTAGTAATGTTCTTTACATATCTGTTGTATAGGGTCAGGTCAATCACCTCCTGTCGTCTTGTCGTAACAAACGTTGGTTGAGAGCCAACATTGTTGATGGTAAGGTCAGACGAGAGAGTGAAGTCTAAAAGACGGTCCCCTCTTGTATTGCATTTGCTGCTGCCCAAAGCAGTGTTTTGGGCATTAGCATCGCAACACAACAAAGTAGGCAGACGCAACGACGAAGTGTTCTATTGCTCCGTTCGTCCACACAAGTGGCCAAGTTTGGTTGCCGGTAATGAGTTCGATATGATGAGGCAGGCCCTAAGAATTTCGGATCGCTCATCATAAAGAATCGTAGCATCACATATACCACAAGGCCACATAGGCGTTTATTCCACAACCACGGTTCCTAAATGGATACAACGTGATGATTTGTACTCATCCTAGCACACTTAGACATGTTCCACAATATGCAACCGGTCCTTTCCAAGCGTGCCACCTCGCTTAACACCATCCTATCTACAGTCACGGAGGTGACCACAGCTTTACAATTGTTTGGAGTTTGTCAAAACTTATGGGAGTGCTTCTTATTGGACACGGTTCAACGGCATCTGAATACTGCTTCGCAGGAAGGCTGAGAAACTACCCTCGGAGCTGCCAACACCTATCCAAGTATCTAGGATATTGAATCATATTTATTAGCAAGGGAAGGAACGAACCCTGGAAAGGGTGGAATCAGCCGCCATATCAACGGCAAGATCAGCGCCAGCTCCAAACTCAAAATCAACGGCGGTAGTTCAAGCCACGCAACAAGCACCTCAACGACGGCCGTGTGATATGTGCAAGGAGCGACTCTTTATTGTGTCATCTCCCAAATTCAGAGAACTAAACAAAGCTGCTAGAGGACAAATCATCACCACCAAATCGCTTTGCTTTAATTGCCTCGGTGCACACTCGGCCAGATTTTGCAAGTCTGAGCAGCTCTGAAAGAGTGTGGAGGCAAACATCGATTATCCTACATGGCCACCACCACCCCAATCTTCGCAATCGGGAACTTCAACACAATAAAGAGACGGCACAATCGTCAAGTCGACATCGAATCAAAACACTCTACAATGGCGAAATCCTCAGTAGATGCAACGGCTAACTCATCCTCTAGAGTGTCTATCCAATCAGGTTTCAAAGCGGCTACTCACCATTGGGTCAGTATATTATCAACGGATACTTCAACGGTTTCGTCAGATCAGTCAGTACAGGGTGGGCCAAACACAAGTTTATTTTTAAAAATGCAATAAAATGAACAAGATTATCTTTTTTCCATGTTTTGTCGCTTTGTTAGTAAGAACAAACATTCCCATTAATTATGAAATATAAAGCCGTTCAAGTAGCTGCTCGTCTGGCTTCGCGGTAGCTTATTCTGTCACCCCAATTTTCCAAGACCTTGTTGATGGTTTCGGGCTGTAGCTCACGGATTGCTTGGATGATATTGGCCTTAAGTGCTTGAACCGTTTCCGGATTATTGGCATAATATCAGTCACGGTTACCCACAAGAAAAAGTCCGAAGGGGTCAAATCGCAGCTAAAAAAAAAGTCGGTTAAGATGGCTCTGTAACGCCCACCGTTGACTTGAACGTTGCTCCCAGCCCCATTTTTGAAGAAAAAATGGTTCAATGATGCCACCATCGGCTTCTCGACAGTAAAGTGCGGGTCCGCCGAGAAGAAAATGCGCCTCGTCAGAAAAGATGATTTCTCGCCCAAAATCGTTGTCCAATTCAAGCTACTCTAAGGCCCAAACTGCGAAGCGATAACGAACCAGATGGTCGCGCGCCTTCAATAGCTGAGTCAAATGGACCTTGTAAGCAATTAATTCGACATCTTTGTGCATAATTCTCCTTAGGCTAGTGCGTGAAATGTTGAGCTGTTGAGATCGATGGCGAGTTGATGTTCCTGAATTGAGTCTCACACTCTCGGCCACAGCAGCCACATACTCATCTGTGCGCACCGTATGACGACGGGAGCCGTGAGTGTTGTCCACTAGCATGTCAGTCTTACAAACTAGCGTACAGCAGTCGCGGTGGGTGCTTTATGTCGGCCAAAACTTCTTTTCAAAAAACACACTGCTTGGGCTACACAGCACTCAGTTTGGAAATAAGTTTTCAATATTTTCCAACGTTGTTCAAGCGTAAAGCGACTCATTTCGTTTAGCGGAGGTACGATACTGATTTCTTGTAAAGATTTCGAACAGGGAACAGCTGTCAGTGTAACCTATGATTGAAAAAAAAGAACTACTAGATGGCCCACCCCTTACACTACTTGCTGCTGCCCTAGCCAACGTGAAAACATCTTTAACTACTCATACAATCAGAGTACCTCAGAGTACTTGTCGACACGGGATCAGAGCTCTCACTTATAACAGACCAAATGTTTTTCATCTCCCATATCAGCAGTCACGCATAACAATCTTGGCAATTGGAGATCACACTGCTCTGCAATCTAAGGACATAGTGTCTGTGTTCTTAGTCTGTGAAAAGGAGGACGTTATCATCAATGCTAATATTGTGAGAATCATCACTGGTTGGCTGGTTAGTTGTCGGTCCTGTCACTTCCGTAACATCTCAGTCATTTCGAATGCATCATGTTACAATCAAGTATGAGAAAGAGGAACTCCAAGAATGATTAACTCGGTTTTGAGGTGCAAGAACATATCCCGTCTGACACTCCTCATTCAACAACACCTGAAGAAGACGAGTGTAAAGCTAACTTCAGAACGACACACTGGAGAAACTCACAAGGAAGGTACGTGGTTAGACTTCCATTGAAATCACCAGCAACAAGTTTGGGCTAGTCTTATCAAACAGCACAACGGTGTCACGAGAGGACTGCAACGGGACGATGACTACAAGCGGTTGTATGATCAGCTCATGAGTGAATATGAAAAACTTGGTTACATGGTGCAGGCTTCAAATATATCAATTTCCGGTATCAATGAGGCCGCCATGGTGCAGTAGTTAGTGTGTTGGACTCTGGCGCACGATGAGCGAGTTCGGATCCAGATAACATCAACGCCATCGAATGTTTATTTCGCGACGTTCCTCCTCGGCGGGTTACTGGCAAAACCCCCCGTAGTAAACTTGCCATGAAAAGCTTCTCGACTCACGCCGTTCGGAATCGGCATTAAACTGTAGGTCCCTTTCACCTGCGTGAAAAATAAATCACACACAACATGGGTGATTGAGAGAAGCTTGGCTCTAGTCCTTCATGGGCTGTAACGTCACCAAAGAAGAACAAATGAAGCAGAATTAGGACAGATACAACGTAGATTCATTAGCAGTTTACTGAATCGATTTTGTACATAGTTTCATCACTAAAGGGCTATCACCATGGTCTTGAATGAAAACAAGGAGCTACAGTGTGACGTAGAATCGGTACTTTGGCTCCGAACTGAATTGAGGTACAGATATGAGCCAAGAAAGCTCTAACATCAAATGTTTCACCAATTCCACCAGGCTTTGAAGTCATTTGTGGAAGGTCACCGGCCCGTGACTATGATCGCTTGCGTTAGATATTTTCGTTAATGCTTAGTGCCTGCACTATCCCCTGACAACTTGCGTGAGTATGCTCCTGGAATATCAGAGCTGCTCATAAACTAGAAAGAATCCTCAGCACAGTACAAGGCGGATATTACTGGGATACAGGACATACGCTGGATAGGAAACGGTATGATGAGGAAAAAAGATTGGGAAAGCGGTTAAGGTCGAAGGTTATAGACTTAAAGCCTATAAGTGATCACCTGGCTATGATCCGCATCAAAGGCAGATTTTACAGCATCAGCCTCATATGTGCACGCGTCCCTACCAAAGAGTCTGAAGATCCCATTAAAGAGGAAAACGCCTACGGAGCTTGTCCGAAGTAAGATGTCGAAATCGTACTCGGGGACTTCAATGCCAAAATTGGTAAGGAGGACACCTTTGGCGGAGCGATCGGAAAGCACAGCCTCCACAATACAACAACGGATAACGGCGTCCGACTCACGGACTTTGCGTCAACTCGCAATGCGGTGATAAGTAGCATGGTCGAACAGCCAACCACAATCGACAATGTGCTCATTGACGCAAGACACTCGTCAAACATCCTGGATGTGCGAACATTCAGGGCTGCAAACGTCGACTCTGACTACTTTCTCGTAGCAGCAATATTCAGACCTCGACTGTCCAATATCAGAAAGCTGCACCAGCCCACCATGAGGAGGTTCGACATTGGACGCCTAAGCACATCGGAGGTTACCAGTGTCTACCGGGAGCAGCTGAGCGAAAGGCTCACCCGTATGCCTACGTCGAGCACAAATGTCAATAATATGTGGCTGCATTACCGCTCTGCCATTCAGGAAGTAGCCGAGAACACCTTAGGTTACCTGCCACCCCCGACGAGAAACCCGTGGTATGATAGCAAGTGTGAGCAGAAAAAAGCAACCGACGAGGCGTATTAAACGATGCGGCAGCGAAGGGCAGCGTGAGAGGTGTACTGAGCCAGAAGAAGGGAGGAGAGAAAACTGCTACGACTAAAGAAAATAATTTTTGCAGCCTCCCAGCTCAAGGATATCGAGGAGTCTACTGACAAACATGAAATACGGGCCTTTGATAAGAAAGGAAAGGCACACATGCTCGTCGAAATTGCGAAGGCAGTCTTGTCATCGACTCGCAGGATAAGACAAAGTACATGTTATCAAGTAAAAACCGATCCGTTGCTCACCACCTGGGACAAAATATAACGGCCCCGGCCTACCTCGGGGCAAACGTAAACTATACAAACGACACCATAGTGGAGATCCGGCATAGAATCGTCCTTGGCAACCGTTGCTACTTCGGTTTGTCCAAACAAATTGGGTCAAAACTCCTCACTTGAAGAATCAAAGTCATGCTTTACAAAACGTTTATACTGCCAGTCTTGCTGCACGGAGCCGAAAACTGGATTTTGGATTCTTTCGAAAAAAAATTCTGCGCCGGATATTTGGTACTGTCTGTGAGGGAGGGGAAGGGAGGAGAAGTCATAACCGCGAATTCTACGAGCTATACAAAGATGTGGATATAGTCCGGAAGGCAATGGGCTCGACCACAACGAGCGCATGAACACCAACGCTTCAGCTAAGAGGGTCTTCGACTCCGAGCCTCCTGGTTCGAAAAGAAGAGGAAGGCCGAACCTCCGGTATAAAGAGAGCAAGTAATCGCGAATGTAAGACAACTTTGTCTTGATAACTGGAGGCAGCATGCCCGGGACTATAGCTCAGGCTCAGATACTGGATTGGTGAACACCTGTTGGACAGATTCGACAAAAGAAAAGGGTATTTTTGACAAAGCGAAAGCTACTATCGCCAGAAACTGCTCGTGCTTTTACCGATCGCGTCTCCGTTCAGCTCTCCAATATACCTCAACTCTCCACGCTATCAATAGAACAGCAGTGGAACCTTTGCAAACAAGCCCTGAAAAGCACTGCATCTGAAGATTTGGGCTTCAGGCCTCCACCACGAAGAAACACCTAGTTCGATGACGAGTGCAGGAGGATTCACACAGCGAAGCAGGATGCATAGAAGAACAAGAGCAGCTCGTGAGCTCTCTCAGAAGAAAGAAGAAAGAGGACGAGAAACGCGCGATTGAGGATTTGGAGAGGTGTTACAGCAGGCGTGAGGTTCGAAAGTTTTATCAACAGATAAAGCGAATATGCCAAGGTTATAAAGGCAGAACGGAAGCCTGCAGGGATGAGAACGGATACCTACATAGTAGTAGAATCGCAGTGGATGCTGAGAATATGGAAAAACCACTTCTGTAGACTGTATAACGGCGATGTTAGTCAATATGCCGCTGTCAGGCAGAATGATCCATTTCTTAACGACGAAGACCGCAGAGAATTCCGTACCCCTGATCTCGATGAAGTTAAGATTGCCATATCGAAACTCATCTGTAAGATATGGTCAGAGGAAAGCATGCCCGAGGAATGGAGTCTCAGCATCGTATGCCCGATCCACAAGAAAGGAGACCCCTCTGACTGCGCCAACTAAAGAAGAATAAGTCTTCTTAACATCGCATACGACAGCGTAATTAGAGACGAGCTATTTCTACCTTTGACATACCTGCCAAACTCGTCAGACTAGGCAGGGTATCTATGAAAAATGCTCGCTGTTCCATCCGAATCGGTGAACACCGAGATGTCAATGAGGCGTTTACAAGTATTGTGGAGGAGGCGGCAAAAATTGGTTTTGCAGTAAATAAGGGCAAAACTAAATAGTATGTGCTGTCATCAAAGAAAGACGCTCACCACCGACGTCTTGACCAGAACGTTTCCATTGGCAGATATAAGTGCGAGGTAGTTAAGGACTTCGTCTACCTTGACTCCGCAGTGACCAGGAACAACGGTATCAGTTCCGAAATCAACCGCAGAACCACTTTTCCAATCGCTGATTCTCTCCCGAACGACAAAGTTGACTCTATATAAGACCCTTATCATCCCGGCCTTGCTGTACGGTGCAGAAGCATAGAGACTATCAAAAGCGGATGAGGAGGCCCTTGGTCGGTTCGAGAGAAAGATTTTGGCGTCATTTTAGGGCCTATAAACGCAGACGGGGGATGGAGGAAATGATTCAACCACAAGCTTTACGGGATGTACAGCGACATGAGTAAAGTCAGCGAATGGAGCGAATGGACACCACAGCTCCAGCCCGGCGGGTCTTTGAATCTAACCCCGAGGGACGAAGAAACAGAGAACGGCCGCACTTTAGATGGCGCACACAAGTGGAAGGGGAGCTCAGCTAACTGGGTGTGCGGCAATGGAAAAGACTAGCGAAAGATCGTGCTAGGTGGAGAGGCATGTTGATTGAGGCCCAGGTTCACTCCGAACTGTAGCGCCCGTTAAGAAGAAGAAGATTATTGTCTTTATATCAACCACAGATATTTATTGACCTGCCATCGTTAATATCTTTATTAAAAAGATTTATTAATGTGATATGATGCAGGAAAATGTTCATGCAACGAAACCACTAAATGAAAGTGTCTATTCACATGAACTTGGTGGTTTTGTTATGGGAGGCAAACCTCTTAAGTGACTCGGGAAGTTACTAGTCCCCTGATAAATTAATCGAATACTTTGTATAAAATTATGTGACTCGGTCATACTTTTCGATATTACCAACTACTTTACTATAGCACACAACTAAGGCGTTTGAGAGTGGCTCAGGGTCAGGCGACTTCAGACTTCAATGACTACTTCCACAAAGTCATTACATATACGATGGTGGTCTGGGAAGTTCCCGGCCTAAAAAGACATTCTTTCAGTTTCCTTGTAGGTCTACACACTTCTCCCAGCGATGCTATCTTCTCTTCAATCAGTTTAAATAGTACTCGGCATCTCTCTCTCTGCAAAATAGGCCTTGATCTGGTGAGTAAGGTTAGTGGTCAAGTGGCAACCACTTTCCCTATGTCAGTTGCTGATTTTTGCAACTTCTGGTATGCTCCTGTAACACTTTTCTTGTTTGAAGATAATTGCTTAAGATAACATGACAATCGCCTTCACTTTCCCAGCCCACTGATTTGGCGTATCAAAGGCTCATATATTAGTATGCCGTTTTTGGTATAATGTGAGAAAACGCCCTATCAGCTTTCACGTGACAAGATCTTGACTCACTACATAACAAACACTTTCCTTGGACGTATTCATAGTCAATTTTTTTTTTCTCTCGCTTTGATTCCATTGTTATCGTCAGAAGTTGCAGATTTTGTTCGAACGGCCGGCGCTACAGTCCGGAATGAACATGGGGCCTCAACCTACAAACTTCTCTAGCTGGCACGATCTTTTGCCAGCTGTTTTCAGCGACGCACTCCCAGTTGGTTAAGGTCCCCTCTCAGCTGTGTGCGCCACCTTAGATTCGATCGTCCTCTGCTGCGTCGTCCCTCGTGGTTGGATGCGAAGACTCTTCGGGCCGAAACTGTGTTATTTATTCGTTCTACATGGCCTAGCCATCTTAGATGTTGGATCCGTAGACGTCGTATTAGGCCGATATTTCGTTCCCGTTTATACAAACGGGACTATAGATTCAACGCAGAATTTTCCTCTCGAAACGACCAAGGGCCTCCTCATTCGCTTTCGTTAAAGTCCATGCCTTTGCGCCACAGAGGAGGACCGGAATGATTAAGTTTTTGTAGAGCGCAACTTTGGTCTTACTTGAGCCCAAAGAAACAGCGGTTGGCACGAGTAATTCTGCGTTTAATCTCAGCGCTGGTGTTGTTGTCGCTGGTCACTAGTGAGCCAATGTAGACGATGTCCTTTGACCACTTCGAAATTGTAGCTGCCAATTGTGACCAATGGGCGCCGTGGCGCAGTGGTTAGTGTGTTGGACTCTGACGCACGATGAGCGAGTTCGGATCCCGATAACACTAACGCCATCGAATGTTTATTTCACGGCGGCCCTCCTCGGCGGGGTACTGGCAAATCCCCCGAAGCATATTTGAAAAGGCCTCCCAACTCACGCCGTTCCGAATCGCCATTAAATTGTAGGTCCCTTTCACCTGTGTGAAAAATAAAATCACACACAACGTGGGTGATTGAGAGAAGCTTGGCTCTGGTCCTTCATGGGGTATAACGCCACCAAAGAAGAATTGTGATGTTCTGGCCGAGACGTCGGTGTTGCCCGTCTTTTTTGGTTGACAGTATACATATATTTCATTTGACCCTCGTTAATCGAAAGACCAATTTAGACGCAAGTACGATGCTGAAGAAATTACATGACAGCACGTCACCTTGTTTACATCGTTTTTAAACATCAAACGTCTCGGTTAATTCGCTACCAGTCTTAATGGAGCAGCGAGAATCCTCCATTGTCATTCTGCACAATCTGACGAGTTTAGCAGTGATGTCAAAACTAGACATGGCGCCGTATAGCTCGCCTCTATTCACACTGTCATACGCAGCTTTCAGATCGACGAAAAGGTGATGTGTGGCGATTTGGTATTCCTGGAACTTGGCCTGAATCCGCACTGATAAGAACCTATCAGATTATCCACAAAGGGTTCACTAAGTACGGCAGAGAAGATCTTGAATGCGATGTTAGGGAGACTTATTCCCCTGTAGTTGGCGCAGTTATAGGGGTCTCCTATCTTGTGAGAGGGCCTGAACTGTCAACTGATCATCACCTGGTGTTGTGTAGGCTGTATTTTACTGATAGAGTAGCTCTTCTTCCAAGGCGGAAACCAATAGCGGTTACACGCATACGGTGAGAAAAAATACAGAGCAGTGAGGTGCGGCAACACTTTGCACGGCACATAGCTGAAATGTTTGATAAAATTCCAACTGTTCCAACGAGTATTACAACAGGTGTCATTGCCTCTGCACGTGATATGTGTGAAGAAAAGCGGCTTGGTTTGGCGGCTGGTGTTGAGAAAAGAACTGCGTGGTTTAAAACACCCGGAGTTCAAGAAGCCATCAGAGAGAAGAAGGGGGCTTACAGGGACTGGATTCTCATGGGAGACTCTGCTTCCCGTAACCGGTACACTGTTGCGCGAAGAACTTGCAAATTGGCTGTGCGAGTAGCTTAAGAGTAGTCCTGGAAGGAGTTCGGCGAGAAGTCCGAAGGCGACCATAGATCTGCGAAAAAGGTGTTCTAGCAAACCATTCGCCGGCTAAGAGGAAGGAAATTCAACATAATCGAAGGAGTTAAATCCATAGATGGTGTGTTGCTTTCCAATGAGATGGACATCTCTTACGCAGATGGAGCGAGCACTATTCGGAGCTGCTTAATCCCGAACAGGGCGCTGAGGGGGACAGACCTATAGTCTTGAGTGGGGCGGAGGCAATGGGTAAAGAGGAAGTATTATGGCTCTCTCGTGTCATTGAGGTGGCCTCGGAATGCTGTAAGACCTAGGTGTCTCAGGGGGTAATTGTCCCTCTATTCAAAAAGGGGGATAAAAAAAAGCGCTCCAACTATAGGGGCATATCTCTTTTAAGTGTCCTCGGTAAAGTCTATGCCAAGGTATTGGAGGCGCGTTCTAGAGCTATGGTCAAATCCAACAGTGCGGTTTTCGTCACGGCAGAAGTATAACCGACCAGCTTTTCACTCTTAGAGAGTACTCAAGAAGGCTTGGGAGTACGCCAAATCGATCTACAGCTTCTAAGTGAATTTCGAAAAGGCGTATGACCAAGTTCCTCGAAGTAAACTCTGGATTGTTCTGCAGGAGTATGGGATTGATGGTCCTCTGTTGAGGGCCATTCAGTCTCAATACAAAAACTTTAGCAGCTGTGTTCGGGTGAACGGTAGTAAATAAGCACCTTTCACAGTGGGCGTTGGACTTCGCCAAGAGTGCGTCTTGCCACCTCTCCTTTTATTTATATATGTATATGGACTAGAGGTTGCAGCGTAGTCAAGGTGAGGAAAGTTTCACATTGGGGGAGCTGAGGGTAAGCCATCTTCTTTTTGCAGATGAATTAGTTGTCCTCACATCTTCCCAGACTGAACTGCAGCGCGCGCTAGATAGGTTAACGTGGACCAATCCGAGGTTATGGTTACTTTCAGAACACCTGTCCAATGCACTATTCATGTGGAGTCGTATTAAAGCAGGTAGAGAAGTTTAAGTATCTCGAAGTCTCGATGGGAGGAGTAATACTGAAGTTTCCTGCAGGAATGGTCAAGCTGGGTCAATTTTGAAATCAGGAAGACAGAGCTTGGTGTCTAAGCCAAGTCTTTTTTTTTTAACTCAATATTTGTTCCAACTCTCACCTTCTTCTTCTTCCTCTTAGTGGGCGCTACAGTTCGGGGTGAACCTGGGCCTCAACCAACATGCCCCTCCAACAAGCACGATCTTTCGCTAGCCTTTTCCATTGCCGCACACCCAGTTGGCTGAGGTCCCCTTCCACCTGTGTGCGCCATCTTAAGTGCGGCCGTCCTCTGCTTCTCCGTCCCTCGGCGTTGGATTCAAAGACTCTCCGGGCTAGATCTGTGGTGTCCATTCGCTCTACATGGCCCAGCCATCTTAGGCGTTGAATCCGTAGACGTCTGACTAGGCTCATGTCGCTGTACAGCCCGTAAAGTTCGTGGTTGAATCTTCTCCTCCATCCCCCGTCTGCATTTATAGGCCCAAAAATCACGCGCAAAATCTTTCTCTCGAACCGACCAAGGGCCTCCTCATCCGCTTTTGATAGTGTCCATGCTTCTGCACCGTACAACAGGACCGGGATGATAATGGTCTTATATAGAGTCAACTTTGTCGTTCGGGAGAGGGCTCTATTACTCAGTTGCCTCCTGAGCCCAAAGAAACAGCGATTGGCAAGAGTGATTCTGCGTTTGATTTCGGAACTGATGTCGTTGTTCCAGGTCACTGCGGAGCTAAGGTAGACGAAGTCCTTAACTACCTCGAACTTATATCTGCCAATACAAACGTTCTGGCCAAGACGTCGGTGGTGAGCGTCCTTTTTTGATGACAGCATATATTTAGTTTTGCCCTCGTTTACCGTCAAACCAATTTTTGCCACCTCCATCTTAATACTCGCAAACGCCTCAATGACATCTCGCTGTGATCTACCTATTATGTCAATATCGTCGGCGTATGCAAGGAGTTGCGAGGATTTGAAATAGATCGTGCCTCTTGTATTGGCCAGTGATTTTTGCACAATCATTTCCAATATGATGTTGAAGAAATCACACGACAGCGCATCGCCCTGCCTAAATCCTTTTTTGACATCAAAACTATCGGTAAGGTGTTCACCGATTCGGATGGAGGAGCGAGCATTCTCCAAAGTAATCCTGCATAGTCTGACGAGTTTAGCAGGTATGTCAAAGGTAGACATAGCATTGCATAGCAAAGGTGGTGAGTGTCGACTTGAAATTCATTAGTTTTTTCCAGGATCTACCGTAGTGTGAAGATTTGGTCGATAGTGGACTTCCCTGGCCTGAATCCGCACTGATAAGGACCAATCAGCTTATTTACAAAAGGCTTCAGGCGTTCACACAAAACGGCAAAGAAGATTTTGTAGGCGATGTTAAGGAGACTTATTCCTCTATAGTTGGCGCAATCAGAGGATTGCACAAATTTGGGTATTGACCGAAAGAATAAGATCGCAAATACAAACTGCCGAAATGAGATTTCTTCGTGCTGTTGTGGGAGTTACTCGCTGGGAAAAACACAGCAGTGTGCGGGAAGCTCAATGTTGAGAAGCTGCTTCCCCGAACGGGAAGGGCTATGCTTCGATGATTTGGTAACGTGAGCCGAAGGTCGCCATCATCACGACTTCCGAAGCGTGCCTTGAATACAATACCATCGGGTAGGCGACCGCTTTGGCAGACCCAGGGCGAGGTGGTTGGACCTAGTTCCAAACTTCGCCTGGGTGCGTTTGGGCATAGCTCCCGATGAGTTGAAGTCGATGGCAAGGGATCGAGTAGCCGAGAGATTCCGCGTGTGCGCATTGCCCCCGCGACCCCTTTAGTGGAACATGCGGGCCATTGAAAATGTATGTATGTATGCCAACAAAACCTTACAAGACCTTAATCATCTCGGTCCTCCTCTACGGCGCTGAGGCTTGGACGTTCTCAAAAGCGGATGAAGAGGCATCTTTGGTCCCGTTTGTGTAAACGGAGAGTGGAAGAGGAGATTCAACCAAGAACTGTACGGGCTGTACAGCGACATCGGCCTGGTTAGACATCTTCGGATCCAACGTCTAAGATGGCTAGGCCATGTAGAGCGAATGGACATCAACGTTCCGGCCCGAAGAGTCTTCGACTCAAACCCCGAGGGACGACGCAGCAGAGGACGACGCATTTAAGGTGGCGCGCACAGGTGGAAAGGGACCTCAACCAACTGGGCGTGCGGCACTGGAAGCGGCTGGCCCAAGATCGGGCCGGCTGGAGAGGCTTGTTGGTTGAGGCCCTGGTTCATCCCGAACTGCAGCGCCATCAAAGTAAGTAAGTAAGTAAGTATGCCAACATACAAACTTCTCGACAAAACGAAAACCGATCGGAAACCGTCTCCGGGGAAACTTCTTTTCCATCAATAATTTACCTTTCTCGGATTGTTTGTTCAAATGACATACATGTTTACGGAAAAACAAGGTGTGATGAGTATGCAAACTTGAGGTGAAACACACAAAACACGTGTTTTTTACAACTGCTTCACAATGATAATATTTGCTTGTCTTACGACGCTCAATCCACAGGTTCATTTTAGTTCATTTAATACCATATCTGCCATTGTGCTTATGACAAGACCTTATCATTGGTATTATCTCAAGATCTCTTAATCACTACAAGGTTATCGAATGAGTATTTAAAATATTGGCTAATTTAAATTCACTACAAAATACTAAGTATCAACAATTTTAATAAAAGCGGATAGTGGACAATTAAGGTCTACTTTTGTAAAGAGCTTAGCCAACTTAAATGTTGGATCCGTAGACGTATAGTTCGTCCCCGTTTTTACAAACGGAACCATAGATTTAACGCAGAACTTTCCTCTCGAAACGATCAAGGGCCTCCTCATCCGCTTTCGTTGAATTCCAGGCCTTTGTGCCATAGAGGAGGACCAGGGTGATTAAGTTTTTGTACAGCTCAACTTTGGTCTTTCTTGAGCCCAAAGAAGCAGCGGTTGGCAAGAGTAATTCTGCGTTTGATCTCAGCACTGTTGTTGTTGTCGCTGGTCACTAGTGAGCCAAGGCTGCCATTTGTGACCAATGGGTGCCGTGGCGCAGTGGTTAGTGTGTTGGACTCTGATGCAGGATGAGCGAGTTCGGATCCCGATAAAACCAACGCCATCGAATGTTTATTTCGCGGCGTCCTTCCCCTGGCAAAACCCCCAGTAGTATATTTGCCATGAAAATGCTTCTCGACTCATGCCGTTCGGAATCGGCATTAAATTGTAGGTCCCTTTCATTTGTGTGAAAAATAAGATCACACACAACATAGGTGATTGACAAAACCCCCTGCCGTTAAACTGAAGGTCCCTTTCACCTATGGGAATATAAAATCCCACACAACGAGTTAACAACATGGGTGATTGAGAGAAGCTCGGCTTTGGTCCTTCATGGACTGTAACGCCAACATACAAAGTCACCAAAGAAGAATTGTGACGTTCTGGCCGAAACGTCGGTGTTGCGCGTCTTTTTTGGTTGACAGTATATATTTCATTTTTGCCTCGTTAACCGAAAGACCCATTTGTTTGCCGCTTTAGCTCCAATGCTTTCGAACGCATCGTTGACGTCCCGCTGTGTTCGTCCAATTACGTCAATATCATCCGCGTACGCAAGCAGTTGTGCTGACTTGAAATAGATCTAGTCTACCTGTGTAAAGGTGACTGTGCGTCACCTTGTCTAAATCCTATTTTAATATCAAAGGTCTCGGTTAATTCACCACCGAACTTAATGGAGATCTGTCGCAGTGTGAATATTGGGTCTATTGTGGACTTACCTGGCCTGAATCCACACTGATAAGAACCTATCAGATTATCCACAAAGGGCTTCAGGCGTTCATACAGTACGGCAGAGAAAATCTTATATACGATGTAAAGGAGACTTATTCCTCTGTAGTAGGCGCAGTTATAGGAGTCTCCTTTGTTGTGGACTGGGGAAACGATGATGAGATTTCATTCGACGGGCATGCTTTCCACCGACCCCGTTTATATGTTCGTTTCACTTTTTCGTAAAACTTGCGAGCATTATTACTGTTGTAGCATCTCTCCATCTCCTTGATCTCATGCTTTCCAAGCTCTCTTTTTTCTTCTTCAAAAGCGGCTCTCGTCTGTCTATGCAGCATGGCCTTGTAGGTGGCTTGCTTTGCTACCTGGCTTACCCGCATTCCTCATCAAACCAGTGGCTTCTAGCTGACGGTGGCTTGAAACCTAACATATCAGAGGCAGGGTGTCTGATGGCGCGCTGGCAATGCTCTCACTGTTGTTCTGTGGATTGTGCTGGTGTCCACGGAATTTGCGAGAGGTTGAGGGAGACTCGAGCGGCAAAGATCCTTGAAGTCTCCTGCCATTGTAGCTTTCCGACGTCAAACTTTCGTTGTCCAGCTCGACTCCTTATATCTTGATATCTGCATTCGTACCTTGGCTGGAGGAGTGTCTGGCGTCGATCGCAACGTGATCAAACTGAATGGTGGTAGACTGATGAGGTGACCGTGTGCTTGCCAGAAGGCGATTGCACCCCGCCAGGAAGTCGAGTAGTCGAGTAGTAGGAAGTCGATGTCTGTTTTCGTACGTGGTGTCGTGTAGGCTATATTTTCCCGTGATCGACTCAAATATGTTCTCTTTGCCCAGTTTTGCATTAAAATCTCATAGAACTATTTTTGTGTCGTAGCTGGGGCATTGGGCATAGGTTCTGTCTAGGAGATCGTAGAATTCTTCTTTGAGTCGATCGTTCTTTTTTTCTAACGATCCTAACGCTAATGTTTCCAAAATTAACTTTGATGCGGACTGTTATGAGGCGTTCGCTTACATCCCGGAAGTTTAAGATTTTTTTTCGGAGTCTTCCTCGAATAAAGAATCCGCATCCCAATTCCCAAAAAAACGCTCTTCGTTCTCCTTGTAGCAGTTCCCGTAGTAGATGTCGCAGTTTTTCATCTGTCCTTTGTCTGGTCCATCCCATCGCACTTCTTGAAGTGCGGTCATGTCTGCCTTATAGCAGCTGAGGGTTTGCTCCAATTGATTGCCTGCACCTGGTCTGGTAAGGGACCTCACATTCCAGGTGCAGACTCTCAAGTTCTTTAGCCGGTCGTTTGCAGGGGTCGTCAGTTTGGATACGTCCATATCCGAAGCTTATGGTTGTTTCGGAACAAGTGTTTTTTCCCTGACAGGGATGTTACCCCTAAGCACAACCCCCACGTTCCTCTTTCCTCAGAAACAAGGGGTCGGGTCGCTCCACACATTGGTTCAATACTTGCCAGCGCAGCTATCCATGGGAAGTCACGTGGAGGCTATGTGTCAACTTGGATTGAACAGGGAGATAGATCGAAACCGGCGTCTGCCGCGTTAAGCGCGCATGATAGCTTTTAAAAATTTAAACGGTGACGCATTGAAACTATGATGCAAAGTCCCCGTATACAGTGTCCAACTTGTTTTTGATTTCTGAACGGGTATAGCCGTTCAAAAACAAATGTTTTTCAGCGACTCACTCATCCACTCACACGATTGTTAAACAACAACTGCACGTCGAAATGGTTGAAATGTTGATGAGTAACTTTCAACAGATGCCTAAACACGTTCCTTAGCCTTTGCTGACGCGTTTTGTCAACACCGTACGGTTTGTAAGGTACTGGCCAGGACACAAGGGCCAAGGAGAGTGTAAAAAAAATCCCCGTCGTTAAAGGGATGTCTACACCAAACTGCATTTTTATAATTGTTACTTAGAGATCTACATATGTATGAAGGTATATACATATCCCATAATATGTTCATGGACATTAGTATTTATCGACGTGGGATTTGAATAAATTGATGAAAACAAACATTTATTCATCCGTTCGATTGAATATTCTATTTAGCACATAGGATCGTCGTCGATATCTTCGTTGACAAATCACTCCTGAATCATTTTGATTTCATTAAACATCAGATCTATTACTAAGATCTGTCGCGGAATAGAAAAATCACAACACCCAACTGACGTTGGTTCACGTGAATTTTTGCATCTAGATAAAATCAATAAAATTTACATAAAAAATCTTCTTGTTATCCAAAACAACATTGATCGTGTGGGAATGTATACATCACACTTCGACCCAAACATGGTTACGTCGCGTGTGATAGTCTGCAGATTGATTTATAAGCATCAAGCTATGTATATATGTATCTATTTATCAGCAACGACAATTACATAAAGGACCGTGCGGCAAGTGTCTAACAAATGCACTTAACCGATGCACTATTGCATGTCAATGCTCCTGATTCTAATAAGACAACTTCAATTGAAATGTTTTCTTCTGTTTTTAATTTATTTTTTTTTTTTTAATTTCCCTTTAATGATAATTAGTCTCGTTTACGCGGGTATGAATATTCTATAAACAGCAAAAAAGAAAAAAATAAGCAAAACAATCCTTCATCCGAAACAAGATCTCAATTACATGACTGATTTGATAGACTTCTACCTAATTGTTTTCATATCTATTAATGCACTGACTAAACTCTTAATGGTGGAAAAATGAAGAAAAAAACATCTGCGCCGCACACGATCAATCCGGTCATAAATAAGACAATGTCTGGCGAGAAACTAGTCTTTCTCGTCGTTAGCACATGGTCAGGGTTACTCAATGTCGTTGTCATAATTGGTTGATCATATTCATCCACTGCGGAAACGCAGCAGTACTAATCTGTCTGATTCACCTGCAGATCACTTGTAGTTTCGTGGGGGAACTCCCCGGTATCTGGTCTTTTTGTTTTTCCAATTGCGACATGGCATACGATCCGTTCTAATTATGCATGCATACTGATACGTGACGTTCTTCTTTGGAAATCGATCTCATTTGGTGAGACATAAAACTACCTTTTTTCGGAATGACGAACAGGTAAATCCCTACACAAGAGATACACTGTCGGGGAGTGCTAACAGGTTTTTCGAAACGTCAAATCATATGAAGAAGTTTTTGAAATGTGTAAAATACCAGCAAATGAATCCGTCTAAGGAAAAGACGATCAACTGATACGCACAATCGAAGAATCCACAATAAACCAGATGTAAGAAGTGTTACTATCGCCAATCTCAAGCGAGTTGAGGTGTATCTCAGTGTGACCAGAACACAAGTCAAGTGAGAGGAGGAGAAGGAACGATATAAAAAGCGAATCTTTTATGGTTCGTTGAGCAGTCACTATCGATTGCATTCGGCGGGAGTATTTAATACAAAGGCGTCAGAGTCAAGAACCACATTAAAGGCGAGAGTGCGAGCGGTATCAGTACGATCGGTCGTGAAGTTTTTGTTTTTTTTTGTTTTTAAATTTTGCTAATAGCATTCTTGTGAAGTGGCTATATATCTGTGATCCCAAAAGAAATTTTGATAAGGTACGAAAGGAAATATTTATATTGAAAAATTCTCAATTCTCAATTCTCATCGGTGACCGTGGAAAAAAGATTTTAAAAACCGGTCTCTTAGTGGCTAGTGAAGGATCCTTTAACGTGCTTGATGCGGTTAATACGATTTTAGTTTAGGATAACCATCAGTTGTCAGTGGACGTATCATGGGTGACTAACAGACGTTGAATTTCGAGTTAAACAATATTTAATTGAAAAAACGTTTCAAGTAAAGTAGTTGGAATCAGTTAAATCCATTTCATATAAACAGGGACGATTTTAATAGAGTTTTCCTAAATATAATCTGGCATTAGCTGGCTGTAATTCGATCTTGTGTCGACGATACAGATTATTATAATAGTTTCAAGGTAATAAATAGTGTATTTTTTAGAAGTGATATTTGGATATATGAACGATAAGCACGCTATTTTTATGAATTTTGTACACGATTTTGTCGATTTAATTTGTCTTTGTTATATATAAGTACACATCCTGGGACGATGGCTGGCTATTGTATTGGTCTTGTCCACGTCATATATGTACTTTAGCACGCTATTTCGCAGGTACGCTCTACTCCCATTGTTGGCCGCATCGTCTATAAATATGCGTGAGTGAATCGTATCTACTCTATATCGGTCTAGTTTGCGTAGCCTCTCTCAGGTAGATGGCAACGGTGTATCAGAATTTTATCATATTTTCATTCCCATAGATCATCGATCTAGACCTTTTCTATTCACGTTTTTCTTTTCTCCTGAATCTACGTAACGACCTGACTGATATACAATAACGTATGTACATAAACCTGTGAAACAAGATTTTCTCGTCAGGTAAAGCCGATTGAACGTACATAAATCGTTTCTATTTCTATTATTAATATAATCTGATTGATTTGCATCTTAAAATAAAGTTTACCTTATGCCGTCTCCCAGTGTTTAAGCACAGGTATCTATTCCTTTTGGGCTACATTTTAAATAGCTTGGTTTTGAGTGGGTTTCATTCATTTTAAGCGTGTATATTTCTGAACATGTTTCTAATCCTTTGGTGAGTGTAGTCGCTGTTTAAAAAAACAAACGTTAAATTCAAAAACGAAAAACGTGGTCTAGGTGCGATAGCCCACACGACTATCTTACTAGTGGGAAAAATTAAAGCACCCATTTAATTTCAATTTTCTTCATTTTTAGGGTTCCGTACCCAAAGGGTAAAACGATACCCTATTACGTCCGTCCGTCCGTCTGTCACCAGGCTATATCTCATGAACCGTGATAGTTAGACAGTTGAAATGATGTATTTCTGTTGCCGCTATAGCAACAAATACTAAAAACAGAATAAAATAAATATTTAAGGGGGACTCCCATACAACAGACATGATTTTCATCCAAAAAATCCCCTTGGTCACATACTGAGCTAAGGTTAGTCGACAATATCCTACAACCAGTAGCAAACTTCCCAGCTTTGATCCCTATTGTGTCTTTGATGTATTATTCCTAGCTGCAACCCTTTTTCCTATAATTCCGAGCGACCAATAATAAATATCCTTTAAGCTTTGATGATCCCTATTGTGTCACTGCTAAGTTAATCCTTGATGCAAACCCTTTCGTACAAGTGCTATTCTCCTCCTTTTCCATTCTGATAGGTTAAGATATCAAATGTTGCAAAAAATTCAATTGTTGTGAAATTAACTTTCGATCATATCCCTCAACCAAGCTTTGATCCCTATTGTGTCTTTGATGTATTATTCCTAGCTGCAACCCTTTTTCCTATAATTCCGAGCGACCAATAATAAATATCCTTTAAGCTTTGATGATCCCTATTGTGTCACTGCTAAGTTAATCCTTGATGCAAACCCTTTCGTACAAGTGCTATTCTCCTCCTTTTCCATTCTGATAGGTTAAGATATCAAATGTTGCAAAAAATTCAATTGTTGTGAAATTAACTTTCGATCATATCCCTCAACCAATAACACACCTCCAAGCTTTTATTCCTATTGTGTCCTTGATATATTAATCCTAGCTGCAAACCTTTTTCCCATAATTATTGTTATTCACCTTTTCACCTACTTGCTGTCAAGTAAGATAAATTGATTTGAATTCAATGGATACTTTGATAATCAACTATTTCATCATGGAGATTTTTGATCATCAAAGTAATATGCCTATAACCTGCCTGCAACCAAGATCTGCACTTGGCCGGTTTTTTTAAATTGTTTATCACACAACCTGAACGGAGTGAAATAGTTTGGGTCGTAGATGTTCGTTCACTACTCTCCACGGGTGGTTGTCCTAGATAGGATTCGAGAGTAACCCACCGAATTTTCACGTTGGTTTTAATTCCTTGCAACTGTTCCATGCACTTACATATAGTGTCATATTAGAATTGCATACACAAAGTATTAATTTGAAGTGACCATATACTGTGAGTGTTATACCTTCGCCAGTATGTTTGATCACTTCTCATTCACAACAGCTGTGTTCGACAGATTTTTGTCTTTTTTTGAGTTACTTAATTCCTAACAAAAAACTGCTGAACAAATATCGTGTTTCGTTCTCGTCATAATCAGGACCAAAAATTCCGAGCACACATACGTACATGCACCCATACAGACATTTTTATAAAAAAAAACTTGTATTTGAATTCTTTCTGCTAACCTTCAAATTCACAAGATCGGCCTCATTACAATAACTTTCCACCGGGAAGTTAAAAATAATTTGAATGCATTAGGTCGACCCATTATCCAATGACTGGTGACTAATTTACCTAAGACCCTTTTGTATTCTTAACACATTTTGCTTTTGTCATCAAAAATATCGCCAATCAGAATTTCTTTAAAATTTCGTCGAGTAAAATTGATCCCGATGTCCCAGCTAAGACACCAAGATTGTTCTAGGAACGCAAAGCTGGGTAAGGAGGACATCTTTGAATGAGTCGTAGAAAAGCACAGCCTACACAACACCACGTCCGAAAACGGAGTCAGGCTAATAGACCTTGTGACAGGGCGTAATCTCCTAGCAGCTAACACACGATTCCCACATCTCAATATCCATAAGGGGACCTGGCGGTCTCCTGATCAATAATCTATTAATCAAATCGATCATATTGCGATCGTTGCCAGACACAGACACAGACACTCCTCTAGCATCTTGGATGTCCGAACTTTCCGAGGAGCCAATGTTGCCAATGTTGAACCTTGTTGCAACCAAGGTACGTATGCGGGTATCGCGGAGTCGAGTAGGACCATACAAATTAGACGTCGGGAAGCTGCAATCGCGGGAGACCGCCAAAAACTTTGCGATAGTGTCTCTCTCCAACTCTCTCAAGAGCCGATGCAATCTGCTACATAGAAGATGCATGCCCGATGAATAGAATCTCAGAACCGTTTGCCGGCCCATAAAAAAGGAGACTGTGTGAACCCCTGAAACCATTCGCGAACAATTTGATAGGTTCCCATCAATGCGGCTTCAGGCCGGGAAAATCCACGATAGACCAAATATTCACACTGCGGCAGATCTTGTAGAAGACCCATGAGTTTCAGATAGACACACATCACCTTTTCGTTGATTCTAAGGCCGCATATGACAGTGTCTGAGAGCGCCGTGGCGCAGTGGGTGGTGTGTAGGCCTCTGACGCCCATGACACCGGATCGAATCCCGACAACAGCCATGTCATTTAACGTATTTCCATGGTGCTTCTGCTCAGCGGGATTCTGACAAAGCTCCCTGTAGTATAATTGTCATGAAAACCTTCTCGAAATTCGCCGTTCGGAACGGGCAATAAACTGTAGGTCCCTTTCGCCTATGGGAAAATAAAATCACACACAACATGGATGATTGAGAGAAACTCGGCTTTATTCCTTCATGGACTGTAACGCCAACATACATGCCTATGACTGTGTCTATAGGGATGAGCTATATAGAGCCATGTTATGTTTTGACATCCCTGCCAAACTCGCGAGGTTGTGCAGGATAACAATGGAGAATCCTCGTTGCTCCATTAAGGTCGGTAAGGAGTTAACCGAGATCTTCGATGTCAACAAAGTATTCAGACAGGGCGACGCGCTGTGGTGTGATTTTTTCAACATCATCATTGAAACGATCGTGGGGGATTCCCTGATTAATACAATCTAATTCAAGTCTGCATAATTTCTCGCATACGCTGATGACATTGACGTGATTGGGAGAAAGCAGCAACACGTCAATGAAGCGTTTGTGAGCAGCATGAAGTGGGTCTGAAGGTAAACGAGCGCAAAACTAAATATATGCTGTCGTCAAAGAAAGACGAGCAACACCGACGTATTGGGCAGAGCGTCACTATTGGAGCTAAAGCTTTGTTGATGTAGTTAAGGATTTCGTCTACCTTGGCTCACCTTCAAAGAGTAAATTCTAAGAAAGACACGTCGGGGGAGAATAACGTCGTCTTGTCTGTCGTTCACAAAAGGTTGACATTTGATTTGAGTTGAGAGTGGCATTTGAGTTTGTAAAACCCAGATTCACCTGAGCTGCAATAAACAAATGAATTTTGTTTATCTTGTAACTTCCAAAAAACAGTCACATTAAGGCCACCGATCTCCGAGGTATGATACAGATTTTGCAGTACAATATCTCCGGGAGGCGCTATCTATCCGGTTCAGAATACTAAAAGAGAACAATATTTAAATAATTCATGTTTCCTGCGTCATCTCGAATTTGCTTTATATCGATAAGATTAGTATATGTGTATGTATCTAATTTATTTATAAAATAGCTTGATGTCAAACCAAACTTTTATCTGTGTAGTGTACGTGTATGTATCTGTAAATCGAGCTGCTATAAAATATCACAATCTGTCAAAATCGAAACACGTGAGTGCATAGTGGACCAATAGAAATATATTTCACTTCACAGATAACTTCTTGTTGTTTTACGACTGCAATCAGGCGGATTAAACAGTATTCGATTCTTAGTATCAGTACACTGTCGCTCACCGGATAGCTAAACACGAAAGAAACAAAAAACCTTTATACTCGTATCTACACAATTTTGTTAGTGTTTGCCACCATTCAGGTCGTCTTATCGTGTGGCGTTCAAGTTAATTTCCAATAAACCCAACTTGTGCAAAATTATAAAATTTCTCTTATCAGATCACTAGTATAAATATATGTATGGTCGGTTCTTATCATTTTGCCATTATTAGTGGCGGTGTAATAAAAGATAAAAGCCAGACTCGTTTCAAAACAGAAAGTTTCGAGTCAACGTACGCACACATTGCGTTGGTGCGGTTTAGATTTTCTTGAAAGAATTTACAAAAGTTTGGTTTTATTTTTCAGTGAGTGAAACTAAAGATTTTAATTTACAACGCATTTTGAAATATCTGTTTTTGTTTCTTAAGTTGAAAGTGTCCTTAGTGAAATAGGCAGTCGAAAAATATTTGTACTGCTGTATAACTGCCAGTTGGTTTGAATTCGATTGCGCTGGTAGACTACTAGTATGATTCGAGACAAATACGTTTACGGGAATGATTTAAAAAGCAAAATGAAATAGAAACAAGCCGTTTTCAGGCTATGTATGAATTCTATCATTTTCTACACAATCCAACCAAACGTTTTATGAAATTTTCGAAAAATATTCTCGCGGATTTGCTCTAGGGCCCTTGGCTGCTCTACATACAGCTTTCCGGTGACCGAATACGCTTCCCCAATAACGAAATTGTTTCTGTTACCGAATGGGACGTGGCCCCATCTTGTTGAAACCAGGTGGCCGAATATCGTCTAAGTTTCAAATGAGAAACACGAGAAACTCGTTTAACATCGTCCGATAGCACTCGGACGACTATACCTTACTGAGCCATTACTATCCAGACAGTTAACTTGGCGGACCAGTAGCGCAACGTTGTTGCTTTGCTGTTAATGTAAAAATGAGCTTCGTCGGTGATCAGAAAAGAGTCCAACGGAACTTCGCCAGAATCAAGTTTTTCGAGCTGAGGGTATGCTCGAGGATTTCCTGGTCTCTGGATTAGATTCTTCTAACTTCTAAGTAATTAGAATTATATAAGGATGGAAACTGAGGTCACTGGATAAAATTTGTTGCAGAGAAGTCCCAACTTGGATGCTTGTTTTCGCGTTGATCTGCCAGGGCAGATCTGTACTGACTGTCTTACTCGTTGTACCATTTCTGACGTTCTTCCGGATTTTTTTTTCTGCCTCTAGGTTTTCTCTTTGCAGGTACGATCGGTTTCCTCGAAGTTTTTTTTAACTATAGGTTACATGGGTGCCCTTTTGACGAATAGTCAAGCCTCACGTAGACTACGTAGAGTCCATTGTGCCCAATTGATATATTTAACCCGTTGATACCTAGACATTTATCGTTGAGCCGAACCATCCAGACGAGGATAAGAATCCCAGTATTCTGCTCAGCCTCATATTACCTACCTCTTCTAGTCCCGAAAGGAAGTATCTTCCTAGGAATGTATTCCTTTTTTGGGCTAGCGCCGGACATTCGCACTGCAGGTGACGAATGGATTCAACTTCCTCTTCGTCCCTACAGCTTCTGCAGAAGTCATTGTAGGGCTGGCCTAGTCGAGCTGCATTGTAGGATAGCATGCAGTGCCCGGTGAGGGCACCGACTGCCAGTCGAATGTTCCCACGATTGAACTTCAGCAGTTTTTTCGTCCTTTTCTTATCATAGACGGGCCAAGTCGATCTCGCCGTTGCGCATGTATCTAAGCGACACCATCGCTTATTGGCTTTCACTAATAGCTCCGTCTCTATCTCTCTGTAGAGCGCACTGAGTGGTGCTTTGGCCTCAGTTGAGATCTGCGCACAGTTTGCACTTGATCCCAGCCTAGCCAGCTCGTCCGCCCTCTCGTTTCCAGAGATATTCACATGACCAGGTACCCAGCATAGGGTCACCTCATTTACATTCGATATCTCTTCTATCTTCTCTATGCAGAGTTTGACGAGTTTGGATCTTATCCATGCTGCCTGGATGGATAACTATAAACTTCACGCGTTGGTCGCGATGGAACCGCGCTTTTTTCGTCAAATTTAAAATGTTTACGAAACGCACAATTTGCGCCTTTACGATAAATGCTCGCTGCATTTCGACTTCCGTCCACTTCTCAATGGCGACAAAATCAAATTCGAACATAATTCGGCATCCGTTGGTTATGTGGAACTGCGTTTAAAATTCCCCTAAGTTGGGATAAATACGGTTGCTGATGCATTCCTCTTCTTCTTTGGTGGCGTTACACCCCATGAAGGATCAGAGCCAAGCTTCTCTCAATCACCCATGTTGTATGCGATTTATTTTTCACACAGGTATAAGGTGTAGGTCCCTTAATGCCGATTTCGAACGGCGTGAGTCGAGAAGCTTTTTCATGGCAAGTCAACTACTGCTGATGCATTATTTCGGTATTATTTTGGGCCAAACAATTTTCCATCAATAATCAATTGTTTGCAATTGGCAAAAAATCGCCAATCAAATGAAGGTACGACCAACCTCATTATCTTAACGTTTTGCCTCGGCTGTACGGGGGCTTTCCCCAGTACGGCAGGCACGGCTCTAGATGCTCTGACGAACCTTCCACCTCTCGATATATTTATCAGAGGGTGTGCTTTGAAAGCCATGTCTCGTCTGAAGAGAAATTGTACTTCTCTTCTTCCAATCGGAGATTTACGCCATCCTAATTGCCATGCACTATGTTGTGAAGCACAGGTGGTGGGGAAAAAGTGCATGAAATCAAGCCCTTCTTGAACTGAGTCGGTAGACTAAATTCACTAAGGCTTATATGGGTTCCAGGTCATACTGGGATTCCAGGAAATGAAATTTCTGATGAACTCGCCAGAATCAGTTCAGGGGAGAGCTTCTCAGGACCTGAACCCGCTCTAAGTCTACCCGTACCCACAGTAAATTCCTACGTTAACGATTGGGTGTTTGATACACACATCCGTAGATGGAGGGACTATCCAGGTTGCAGGATGACTAAGCGCGTATGCCCTGATATCTGCAAGAAATCCGTAGCATTCCTCCTGTCTTTAAGGGGAATCGACTGCAGAAGACTTGTGGGAGTCATTACGGGCCATTACACTTTTTCTAAGCATCACTGCGTGCTTGGCATAAGTTAGACGCCCACTTGTGCTGCATGTTGCGAGGAGGATGACACTGCAGAGCATTTCCTCTGTGACTGTCTCGCCTTATCTCGCGCACGGTTGCGCACCCTTGGGGCCAACGTATTGTGTGCCGAATCTCTTAGCTCTACATCACTGAAGTTCCTTCTGATATTCTTCTCAGGAAACCGGGGAAAATACAATAATGTAAGGTGTCTGTCTATAGTACAATGGACCAGCAGCCTTCAACAAACAAAAAAAAAAAAAAACAAAAACCTTATTAAGCCTCAGACACAAACTAAATATCCAAAACGGCCGACAATGGGAACATACATATATGTATACGTCAAAGGCATGTGTACCAACATAACAAAAAATGAAATTGGAATGTACTAAGCTCGCAAGATAAATAGCTTCCTTCCATTCAAATCTGCAGGTCCAGATGGAATCTACCCGGTAGGGATGCGACGTGCTTATAGCATTCTCGAACCGTGGCTTTTGGGCACTGTTCTCTTCCTGACTAGACTGGCGTTACATACCAATGTCCTGGAGAGAGGTAAAGGCAACATTTGTCCCGCGTGGTATGGCAAGTCGATACCATTAAGCTAGACCAGAAAAAAATGTTGAAAATTAGTCGCTAATATAACAGCCAATTGACGAACACACGACGCGAACGATGGTCTTCTTGTATGCGTGTAAACTCGAGTCCTTGTGTATATTTCGGAGCATACTGATCCTTGAACGTCCGATTCAAGTAATCGATTCGTTCTTCATTGTTTCGGATCATCTTTCACACTGTTTTTCACAACAACGATATTAGTTCTCCCACAGAACCAAACGACCTCTGGTTGACTCTTTTGGGCTGTTACCGCAACCCAAATGTTCATTTTCACCATTTTTTTACTGCTCTTGAATTGGTCTTGTTAGTTGACCCTTTGTCTATCTTTGGTTTAGCTGTACAGTGCATCTTTGATCAGGAAACTAAAATCGTTAGAATACAAGATGCGCAACCGGTAACTGATTGCGACGTTATCGGATGTATAGTGTTTGGTTTGTTATTTATGTTTCCTTTTATCGTATTGTTGATATCGGTGAAGTGGATGACTAGGAAACATTTTTCTTTATTTACTTTTGCCCTTGAGTGCTCTTTGATATATCTTACTTACCTACTTACTTAACGGGCGCTACAGTTCGGGGTGAACCTGGGCCTCAACCAACATGCCTCTCCACCTAGCACGATCTTTCGCTAGTCTTTTCCAATGCCGCACGCCCAGTTGGTTGAGGTCTCTTTCCACCTGTGCGCGCCACCTTAGGTGCGGCCGTCCTCTATTTCTTCGTCCCTCGGGGTTGGATTCAAAGACTCTACGGGCTGGAGCTGTGGTGTCCATTCGCTCTACATGGCCTAGCAATCTTAGGCGTTGGATCCGTAGACGCCTGATCAGGCTCATGTCACTGTACAACCCGTACAGTTCGTGATTGAATCTTCTCCTCCAACCCCCGTCTGCGTTTATAGGCCCAAAAATCACGTGCAAAATCTTTCTCTCGAACCGACCAAGGATTTCCTCATCCGCTTTAGATAAAGTCCATGTTTCTGTGCCGTATAACAGGACCGGGATAATTAAGGTCTTATATAAGGTCAACTTGATCGTACGAGAGAGGGCTCTACTTCTCAGTTGCCTCTTGAGCCCAAAGAAGCAGCAGTTGGCAAGAGTATTTCTGCGCTTGATTTCGAAACTGGTGTCGTTGTTCCAAGTCACTGCGGAGCCGAGATATATGAAGTCCTTAACTACCTCGAACTTATATCTGCCAATATGCACGTTCTGTACAAGACGTCGGTGGTAAATATCCTTTTTCGATGACAGCAGATATTTAGTCTTGCCCTCATTAACTGCTAAATCAATTTTTGCCGCCTCCATCTCAATACTCGCAAACGCCTCATTAACATCTCGCTGCGATCTACCTATTATGTTAATGTCGTCGGCGTATGCAAGGAGTTGCGAGGATTTCAAATAGATTGGGCCTCTTGTATTGGCCTGTGATTTTTGCACAATTATTTCTAATATGATGTTAAAATAATAACACGACAACGCATCGCCCTGTCTAAATCCTTTTTTGACTTCGAAACTATCGGTCAGTTCTGCACCGATTCGGATGGAGCAGCGAGCATTTTCCAGGGTCATCCTGCATAGTCTGATGAACTTAGCAGTCAAAAATAAACATGGCGTTATATAGCTCGTCTCTAATTACGCTGTCGTATGCGGCCTTGAAGTCGACGAATAGATGGTGCGTATCGACTTGAAAATCACTGGTTTCTCCAGGATCTGCCGTAGTGTGAAGATTTGATCGATGGTGGACTTCCCTGGCCTGAAGCCACACTGATAGGTCCTTATCAGTTTCGACATGGAAATCTCAACTTCGTCGAGGTCAGGGAGGCGGAATTCCCTGTGATCTTCGTCGTTAAAAAATGGATCATTCTGTCTGACGGCGGTATGTTGGCTGTCATCGCCGTTATACAGTCTGCAGAAGTGGTTTTTCCAAATTCTCAGCATCGACTGCGATTCTAGTACTAGGTGTCCGTTCTCATTCTTACAGGCCTCCGTTCGGGCTTTATAGCCTTGAGACATTCGTTTTATCCGCTGGTAAAATCTTCGAACGTTTGCTTTTCCAAACCTACATGTCTGCTGTGAGTTACTTCTTTCAATTCTTTGCAGCCGCCTTCGAGGGGCAAACATTGAGAAGCTTTCGCAGGTTAACACACTGAAGGCCATCACTAACTGGAGAGTCATACCACATGCTACGCTGTCAGGAAACAGATATATTGAATTCCAATTGAGTTGTGGGATCTCTGGGTACGGACTGGGACGGTTTAGAGAGGAGCTTGAGAAAACTACTTAAACCCTACCTAAACTCAGAACGAAGCAATTCGTAGAGGATGGTGTTCACAACCCGAGTAGTTTCATCATAAATTATTTTTGGCTCGCATGTCCTGTCAGCAAACCTCCGTGCAGGAAATTGGTTCCCTGGTGGAATGCCGAGCTCCATAGTCTTCGCAGGGAAGACAGAAGTCTGAAAAGGAGACTTGAATACCTAAGATGACTGGAATAAGTATCGGTCGAAGCAGAAGGAAGTTTATTCGTAAATTGAAGAACGGTTCTTATAAGGACTTCTGCGAAGAGATCAAACCTCTGAACGCGACTAGCAAGTTGGTTAAAGTCCTCAAACCGGGAAAATCGACAAAGCTGGATGCACTCAAAAAATCTGATGAGACCTTTACTGAGTCTAAAGCGGAAACTCTCAGTTTACTGCTTCGTTGCATACGCCTGAGCGTAGCAACGCATGGCAACGACTAAGGCTATTGAATTTGCTGTGGCATCTTTTGATGGCTTTAAATCGCCAAGCACCGACGGGATATACCCTGTTATGCTGCAAAAAGGTATAAGGCAGCTGTTTCCTACTTTGAAAATAATTTTCAATGCTAGTCTGGCACTTATCTACATACCTATTCCATGGCGCACGGTGAAAGTAGTCCTTATTCCCAAAATAGGAAAAGAGGATTACTCAATCGCCAAGTATTTTAGACCAATCAGTCCAACATCCATCTTGCTGAAAAGCATGGAGGGAATAGTAGAGTGCAAAGCTTCGAATGCATCCTCTTTCGGAGTTGCAACATGCTTATTATCAACGCGGAAACCCCTGTGATACTGCAGGGTTGACAGAATGCGCACTCGAAAGGAAAGTGTATGCGCTGGACATTGTTATCAACATTGTGGGAGCTTTTGATAACGCACATTGTGACAGCATGTGTAGTCTGCTGGACGACATGGCGTAGATGAAGCTTTGGTTTTGTGGATCAAAGCAATGTTTATGCACAGGACATTGATCGCTGATGCAGGTCTCGGACAATGTGCCAAATCCGGCGTAAGCATGTTATGTTGTATGGTGGCCGCTTCTCTGCTCGTCGCCCAGGCTTATGAGGATGATGTCGCCGTATTCTCTGTCGACTTTTGTTTAGCGACTCTCAAAGTACAGGCGACGCTAAATGTAATCGATGATTGGTGCATCAGAAATGGGCTGCCGTTTAGTCCTCTTTAGGACTGATGTCATTCTCTTCACGAGGACGAAAAATTCTGGCATGACTTAGCTGTGCTAAAAGGCATTCCCATCCTGATATGCAAGGACGCTAAATACCTGGGAGTCATCTTAGATAGTAAGCGTCTATTTTCAAAGCATGTTGAGTTAAAAATCACCAAAACGCTGTCAGCTTTCTGGCAATGCAAAGGTGCTTTTGGCAAAACATGGGGTTTACCGCCGGCAAACGTCCTCTGGATCTACACGGTAATGATTAGACCTATAATCTCATATGCATCGGTTGTCTGGTGGGAGAGGCTAACTAGCAAACACGTCGTAGCCTCTTCCACCAAACTTCAAAGAACGGTTTGTCTCAGTTGTACTGGTGCTTTCCTCAGCACGCCCACGGGCGCTGCTTTAGATGTTATGATGAACCTTCCACCCCTTGATATATTTATCAGAGGGTGCGCTCTGAAGGCCATGTATCGAGAGATGAGAGATGGTACAACTCGCATAGGAATGACAGTGCGTTTGCGCGAGAAATATCCCATGATCCCTGTCATCCTACTGCGCTAAAATGTCACTGTCAAATTTCCATGGCGTCACGACTGGCTCTGGTCACATACTGAACCTGGAAAGGGGTCCGACGCTGGGGTTTTCCTTGAACGCGAAAGCGTCCCACTGTATGCCTATCTTCTATCTTTTAATCAGAGGTATACGGAATCCTATAAGCCATGCGACATGTTGTGAAGCACCAGTGAAGGGGAAAAAGCACATGCGTCCGCAACGACAGCCAAGCTGCACTCAAAGCTATGTCCCACACAAGTCGAAAAACTAAATTCACTGAGGCTTGCTTGGGTGTCAGGTCACTCTGGGATCACAGGAAATGAGATCTCTGACGGCGCTTTAAAAACAAAGAAAAGTTCACTGTTTGGTGGGGTTTATGGTCATGCGGAATCATTTTTACAAAGTTGACCATGAGAACAACCTTGGCGTCCATGGTGACCGCTGTCGTTCAATAATTTTGAACTTCTTGTTCCAGTAAGACGGCGCCACATGCTACATAGCACGCGAGTAGTTGGTTCAGTTGGGAATTTATCTCTCGTTTTGGGCCGATGAAACTAGTGATGACGCTTTAGACAATTTTTTTATGGCTTTACGTCAAGTCACTCGTCTATGCCGCTAAGCTGACGTCAATTACAACCTCGGAAGACTTGGGTCCAAAAAGTAAAAGAAGACCTGCTATGTATTATTGCTTTCAAGCAAATAATTAACAGCTGTCCAGCTTAGATAGCACTGCTCTCTTGTTTTCCCTTTTTTTTTTTTTTCTAAACAGGCTAAGACTCCCGGAGGGAATGATTTCGGGTCATGCCTGTAAGACATCTTAAACCCAAGCTATTGAACCCAACCCAATTGTCTTGTATTAACAACTTCTTAAGTTGATTTTGATGAATTGCCAATTCAAACGACAATCTAATCACCCCGAGGGTAGTTATGAACGAGTTCCTCGTCCCGTGTGTTACTCCCCAAATAGCCATAATGCGAGTTAACAAGTTTTTTTTTAACTTTCACCGCACCCAATTGTTACCGCACACATCCGCATGTCGACGGTGATGACAATTGTTCTATAAACTTGATAAGCAAACGCAAGTGTTTTATGGTGTCGATTAATATCTTTTATTTTTATACTCTTGCTTTGCAGTAATTTAATGGTTAATCGTGAATCGTAAGCATTAGACCTAAGAACTGTCGTGATATAAGACTGCTCGGAACCAAAACAACACAATAGAATATCATCAGTTATGAAGCGAAAGAGTATTGAAATCACCTCGCCACAAAAGGGAAGTGTCCTTCCGACACAGAGTGACTTCTACAAAAAGTACGATGACAATATCCCGGACGAGAGGTTAGTACATATTCATATTGTCCATAGTGCTGTAACCCTAACTTGTCACTTGTTGTTCTAATACATAGGAAAAAGCAACAAAAGAAACCGGACGACAGTACGGACAACATTTCATACTTTCAGTTGGTATGTATGACTGAACGAAAAAATAATCGCGGGAAATGTAAAGTAATCCATATCCGTTTCCTCCCATTCACAGTACCGGTATTCAACAATCGGCGAACGGATTTTATTCGTGGTCGGCGTGATATTTGCCGCATTGGGTGCCTTTGGTGTACCCTATTCGGTGGTGATTTATGGCGAACTCACATCGTTATTAGTTGATCGAACAACAGGAGTGGGCACATCGTCGCCAACGTTCATATTGAATCTGTTCGGCGGCGGGAGAGTATTGTAAGTGACATATGAGCGGGAGCGCATTCCCTCGTATGATAAACGGCCAAAGTTAATTGCTGGGTGTTTACTTTCCTTTTTTTTTTTTTTTTTTTCTATAAGGACAAACGCGAGTAAGGATGAGAATGTGGAGGCTCTTAAGGAGGATGCGGCGGCGTTTGGATTGGGCAGTATTGCTGGCGGTGTGGCTCATTGGCTGTTACTGGCAGTTGCTTTGGATATTTTCAATCGGATAGCATTGAAACAGGTAAAATTAATGAATTTTTATTCCGGTTAGGTAAACGAGTTGAGGTACATACATACATATGTAGATGTGTAATCGCGGGATTTCAATCTCAATTTGCTTTAATTTTGTTATTCCGTTATTAGTAGAGATGACACGCTATAACGTTACGTGCTCTTGTTGAATAATTGTGAGTCAGCGCAGCACATATTATCGGTCATTTGCTTTGGGAGGTTTTCGGATTATATTATTCCATTTTTGAAGTTCGTGGTTCTATCACGTGTTAAACTATCATACTATCACATGTCTCCCTACAATAGTGGGGGGGATCAAAAAAGTTTTTGATTAAGTGCCGTCCGCTCGTTTGTTGCTAGTAATCTCTGCCAAATTTTAATTTATTTAATTGAGTTCCTGAGTTTTCGTTTTTTCACAGTTCCCAATAATGTAGAGTATCTGGTGTGATCTATGGTCCGACCTTTTTACCTTTCCAGTGGAAAGTTATTGTAATGGGCCCGATTTAGCGAATTCCGAATTTTGACATATCTCCACGTTTCAAGGTCACCAGAGTCCAAATCCAATGTTTTTATAGAGATGCCTGTGTGCGTGTGTGTATGTACGTATGTGCGCTCGGTCTCGGTTATCTAAAAAACCAAAGACGGTATTGACATGGGACTGATTTCATTCGACGCGTAATTACGTAACTTAGAACTGATGAGGTCTTCAGCAAAATCGATTAAGCCGTTTTTTGTGAGAAATTGATTAACTAAAAAAAAAGGCAAAAGAATTAACAACATGCGGTGTTCCCAAGCGGTCCCTCATCTAAGTACTGACCGCACCCGATGCTGGTTAATTGCGGTGATCGGACGAGAACTTATACATATGTGACTGCATGGAACGACACTCGGTGTTTTCAAGCAATACCCCATCTAAGTACTTACCGCGCCCAACGCTGGTCGATTGCGGTGATCGAACGAGAACCGATACATTAGCCATTATTCGTCTAAGAACCCTACCGCAGCTAAAAAAAAAGGCTGATGACCTTGAAACATCTAAACAGATCTTCACAAATTGTATCTAAGTACCATCTCGATCACGTTAGCTTTCAAGAGAAAAAAAAAACATCATAATCGGTCCATTCGTTCAGGATCTACGATGCCACAGACAGATACACAGATACCCCAAACTTATAACACCCCTCCTCTTGCGTCGGGGGTTAAAAAGAAAAAAATGTGAAATTAAATCAATTTAATTTTTCCCACTGGGAAGTTAGTCGTGTAGGCCTTGAGGGTTGCACCTAGACCTCATTTTTTTCTTTTTTGGAGGGTTGGTGAAAATCTTCAAAAGACATTATGAGAATCGTTTCCCTGTTCCCTCGCACGGAAATCGTCTTAGCGGGCGGTTACAATGTACACAATTCTCAGTGGCCTCGACATTCGGGACAGACAACACCCGAAGGAAGGTATGTACCAATTAACTCAACCCGTAAATGAGCCGTCGCTTATTCCCGATGTTGCTGGTCATACCGCCAACACAGTGGACTTGTTGTCTTACCTCCCAGCCCAACAAGTACACGATAGATGTATTGTCGCCTCTATGCTCGTTCGACCACTACGTGATATCAGCTAATTTCTCGAACTCCCACCATCCAGTTAAAGAAAAAGCTCATAAGAGAACATTATGGCTATACGAGAAAGCCAACTGGTGGCCTTAACAACTTCTTTTGGATCCTTAACTGATCGTTGTGCTTCCTCGACCACGACGCGGACGTCGTAACTGATATTATTGCAAATACTATCCGAATCGGCATGGCAAATTTTATTCCTAGCAAGTTTAGAAGCACCAGGCCAAAGGATAATACGTGGTTTGACTTAAGCTGTAAAGAGGCTATTAGGCCCAGTGAGCTAAACTTTCCGTCCTATAAGGCAAACAGTTCTGACGAAAACCGAAAAAAGTACATACGAGCCAGAAATGGCTGCAACACCCACATTCGACGGGCTTTATTCCTTCAATATCCCAAAGGTAGCAAAAGTCTCTAGTCGTTTGTAAAAAACGTAAAAAACTCAACTACGTCGTCTATACCGACGCTCATCCACAATGATATTCTAGCTGTCACCCCCTTGGACATAGGTAATCTACTTGCTAGTCTTGCTACCCACTTCGTAGCCAGTTCTTACCTCCCAGCTTGCACATATTTTGTCTCCGTCTGTACTAGAGTGCATCAATTCCACCATGGGACTCATCCACTTCCGCACTCGTAGAGTCGCAAGGGTCGACATACACAAATCTGCTGGTCCAGATGGTATTGCCCCAATAGTTCTGAAGATTTGTTCTTCTACGCCGGCAATACCGCTGCGTAAGCTTTATCACCTTTCCTACTCCTCTGGGCTCTTTTCGAGTAGGTGAAAAACAGCATTTGTCCAGCCTATACCCAAAAAAGGCGAATCATCTTTTTCCTCCAACTACCGACCCATTGCACTAATGTATCTTCTTTCCAAGGTCATGGAGACGCAGATTAACCGCCAGCTTATGAAATATCTTCAATCACGGAAACTCCTCAATGACTGTCAGTACGGTTTCCGTAGCAACACATCCACTGGTGATTTGATGAAAAGTGGAATCGCTCGCTTCATCAAGCAGGTGAAAGCAAAATAGTTGCACTGGATATTTCGAAAGCATTTGACAGGGCTTGGCATGAAGACCTTTTGTCGAAAATTAAATTAGAAGCTACCTCTCGAATCATTCAATTCATGTTGTTTTGGACGAATTCAAGTCTGACATCCATTTCTTAGATGCTGGTGTTCCCTAAGGTTCCGTCTTGTCTCCAATACTCGTTCTCATTTTTATAAATGATCTATTGTCTGCCATTTCTAGTCCAATTCACTCCTTCGCTGAGGAAAGTACCCTCAGCTTCTCATATTCGTCCACTACTTTACAAACTTGCACTTCGGCTGTGTGTAGATTAGGAGCGGCAGCGTATGGAGTAGGAACAATAGAGTGAAATTGTCTTTAAAGCGCAAACTAACTCACAGTCATTAATATCCATGAATGGCACTTGCATCTCAGAAACTGAAAAGCTTTCCAAGTTTGTCCGCATCACTTTCCTAATTCTCTTTTAAGGATAACAAGTCTGTAAATTAAATGCTAATGGCAGGACAAAGAACCTAGTCGGGTCTAAGTAATGTGTATTAGCCGAACAGACCAACCTAATCCTGCCTTACCTATTGACCCCATTATGGTCGATAGCAAGTTATGAGACTGATGAGTCGTTCTAAAACAATTGTACATTTGTCCCCTGAGAAATATGTTTTCTTTGTGCATAAAAGGTCGGTCGTAAGATTTTAAATTGTCTGAAGTCGAGCTGTTTTAAAATTCAATTTAAATTCAAACCGTCATAACTTATCGCATTAACACCGAAAATTCCCAGTTCAGGCGACTAGTCTATTGACATATGTATAATACGACATGAGTCTGTTTCTAACGTTTTGTTTTAATTATTAAAATTGTTTGATTGCAGATTCAGCGAATAAGAATACATTTCCTAGATGCAATACTGCGACAGGACATGTCGTGGTACGATACGAATACCGGCAGTAATTTTGCTGGCAAAATGACAGAGTGAGTCCTTACCCATCCACTCAAACATCAACTCCTTTTTCAATCCAAACTTTATTCTCATCTTTTTAGTGAGCTCAACAAATTGAAGGAAGGAATTGGTGAAAAGGTTGCAATGTTCGTGTTTCTCATCATGACATTTGTGATTGCAATAATTGCATCATTCTTCTATGGATGGAAACTCTCACTTGTCGTGGTCTGTTTCTGTCCAATCATTATTGTATCCACTGCTTTGGTAGCGAAGATTCAAAGTAGTTTAACGGAGAAAGAACTGAAAGCCTACTCGATAGCAGGCGCAGTGGCCGAAGAAGTGATCAGTGGAATTCGTACGGTATTTGCATTTAGCGGGGAACGCAAGGAAGCGGAACGATACAACAAACTCCTGCAGCCAGCCGAATCGACTGGTCGTCGAAAAGGTTTATACTCAGGCATGGGCGGCGGTGTTATGTGGTTTATCACGTATTGTAGTTTCGCTGTAGTCATGTGGTATGGTGTTGATCTGATCATAGCCGATCGTGATAAAGAAGTCCGAGAGTATACGCCAGCCGTATTGACGGTTGTACTGTTTGGTGTGATTATGGGAGCTCAGAATCTTGGATTTTCATCACCGCACTTGGAGGCGTTCTCGGTTGCTAAGGGAGCAGCGAAAAGTATTTTTGCGATAATTGATCGGAAGACCGCTATTGATCCGATAAGTGAGGATGGACTAAAGCCCACAAGCGTGGTTGGTGACATTGAGTTTAAAGATATCCATTTTCACTATCCATCAAGACCGGATGTAAAGGTTCTGAAAGGTTTCAATTTGTCCATTAAGACTGGCCAAACAGTGGCATTTGTGGGACCGTCAGGTTGTGGAAAATCTACATGTCTTCAGCTCTTGCAGCGAATGTACGATCCCATAGCCGGTGCAGTGCGATTCGATGGACGAGATATCAGAGATCTAAATGTAGCGTGGCTTCGATCACAGATCGGAGTAGTTGGACAGGAGCCAGTTCTGTTTGCAACAACAATTGAGGAAAATATTCGTTTCGGGAACCCGTCAGTCACGCAGGAGGAGATCGAGGACGCTTGCAAAATGGCAAATTGTCACAATTTCATCATTCAACTACCAGATGGCTATCGAACGATGGTGGGAGAGCGAGGAGCTCAAATGTCTGGTGGACAAAAGCAGCGGATAGCCATCGCGAGGGCGTTGGTCAGAAATCCGAAAATCCTATTGCTCGATGAAGCAACATCGGCCTTAGATCCTACGTCGGAGCGACGAGTGCAGGAAGCACTTGAGGTTGCCAGTAAGGGTCGAACAACTCTGGTGGTATCGCATCGCCTGTCCACAGTGACAAATGCCGATGTAATAGTTGTCGTAAACGAAGGGCAGGTCGAGGAGCAGGGAACTCATGAAGAATTGATGGCCAAGAAGGGTCATTACTATGCGTTGGTGAACACAACCAAGCGTAGCGAGGAAGTGGAGAAGGATTTAGAACCTCGGCTGCGAAAAATGGCTTCCATGAGAGAAAAGTCCGAAGGGATAGAAAACGAGGAGGAGAGTGACGATGACGATGAAAATTTGGAAGCTAAACCAGAGCTCAAGGAAAAGTACAAAGTGTCAATGAGACAGCTAATGATGTTAAATGCTCCTGAGTGGAAGTACAATCTCGCCGGTTGTATAGCATCCGCTTTGCATGGTTCAACCTTCTCTATTTGGGCAGTGTTCCTTGGCGAATTCTTTGGAGTAAGTTCCTACAGATTGATGTTATGTTAGGATCAATTCTAATTTATTGATTTCAGATCATGTCCGATCCGGATGATGCATATGTCCGATCCAAATCCATTGAGTATTCGATAGGACTGATTGGAATCGGTATTGTTGCTGGTTTGGGCACACTCACGCAAACGTACATGTTCAACGTGGCCGGAGTCAAGCTTACGTCTAGGCTGCGTCAGATGACATTCAAGACAATTGTCTCTCAGGAAGTTGGCTTCTTCGACGATCAGAAACATTCAGTTGGAGCATTGTGTGCCCGTCTCGCTGGCGATTGTTCCAATGTACAGGGGGTAAGTGTCCTATCTAGCATTTCACATCCGTATCGTTACCAATTGGTTGTTTCTTATAATTTTTCAGGCTACCGGCACGCGTGTTGGCATGATGGTACAATCCATTGCGACATTACTCATCGGTGTCATTCTGTCATTTTTCTACTCGTGGAACGTAACGCTGGTGACGTTGGTAATGGTCCCATTCGTAATAGGAACTATCGTACTTGAGGGCCGTTTTATGGAATCAACTGCGCAGGCGGAGAACCAGGCAATCGAAAATGCCTCGCAAGTTGCTGTCGAGGCTATATCGAATATAAGGACTGTAAACAGCTTGGGACAGGAGAAATATGTCCTGGAACGTTACACAATGCAAACGTACCTGGCCGATGAGGCATCTAAAAGAAAAGTTCGATTCCGAGGCATTGTTTTTGGCTTGGGACAAGCGTCGCCTTTCCTCGGTTACGGACTTTCACTATACTACGGTGGAATGGAGGTTGCCTCCGGCAATGTAGAGTACAAGAACGTTATCAAGTAAGTAGTATATGACGTCACAGGGAAAGTTCCTTTTCTGATGCATTATTATGCTTTGCAGGGTCTCAGAAGCCTTGTTGTTTGGTTCCTGGATGTTGGGACAGGCGTTGGCATATGCGCCAAATGTGAACGACGCAATGATATCTGCCGGACGTCTCCTGAAACTTTTTGACCGAGTTCCTGCTATTCATAGTCCTTCAGAGCAACCATTCAACGCAGTTGAAGTAAGTCTACTAGAGTACTAGACATATGGGATCCCATTCTATTGCTCATTTTGCTTTCCAGAAAATCAACGGCGACGTTACGTATGAAAACGTCGAATTCCACTATCCGACAAGGAAAGAAACAACTGTACTCCAAGGACTCAATTTGACTATAGCCAAAGGCACCACAGTAGCCCTGGTAGGTCCGTCCGGATGTGGAAAATCAACTTGCCTTCAGTTGCTTCTTCGTTACTACGACCCTACATCCGGAACGATCAACTTCAGCGGCACGCCAACTACCGACTTCGTTTTGGACCAAATGCGCCATCAATTAGGTTTAGTATCCCAGGAGCCAGTTCTCTTCGATCGGACGATAGCTGAAAATATCGCCTATGGTGATAACTTCCGCGATTCGATCCCGATGCCTGAAATCATCGAGTCAGCGAAGAAGGCCAATATTCACGACTTTATCGCTGCCCTGCCACAGGGCTATGACACTTCGCTCGGCAGTAAAGGTGCACAACTGTCCGGTGGTCAGAAACAGCGAATAGCCATTGCCAGAGCACTGGTACGAAGCCCTAAAGTTCTAATCTTAGACGAGGCAACCTCTGCGCTGGATATGCACAGTGAAAAAGTTGTCCAGGCCGCGCTCGACGCAGCACGAAGTGGACGCACATGCATCACGATAGCACATCGATTGACAACAATTCGTGATGCTGATCTCATATGTGTTCTTCAAAAAGGCACCGTCGTGGAGAAAGGTACCCACGACCAGCTGATGAACCTCAACGGCATCTATGCCGAACTGTACCGAATGCAGCATGTATCATAGGAGCTAGACAACCAATCACCAAACGAAGCTTTGTTCGAAAAGAATTAGTTCTTTAGTTTAGTCCAATAAAATGCAATTTTTTAATAATACTAATTGTGTGGTTTTAGTGTGTTTGGGAGTGGATGTTAAAGCCGACTGTCTTGAAGGGGTCCGGGATTCGCCAAGGCGTTGCGCCTTTCCTGGATGGCAAACGTGAGCTTTCTGAAAGGTCCCAGAGGCAGTCCGAGAGATTTGAGATCCGCCTCGGTTAGCAACATCAACGTGTCTAAGTCAATTTGTTGCTTATGGAACCTGTCAACGAAAGAAGATGATTTCCTACTTGATTAACCTCCAAAGATGCATCTACTTACACAGCGAGGTATTCGTCCAGACCCCATACGGCGAGAAACCTTTGAATAGGGCTACCAGAATTCTCTTGATCCTCATCGTCACTGTAGCTGACGCCCTCTGAATCACTGTCAGAAATATTAAGGAATGATCGGGGCTTAATTCCTCGTGACTTAGACAGTGCAACGTTCTTCCTCGACACATTCGTCGAATGCGAGGAATCTATCGACGAGGCCTCGGGATGTAGTTGACTTAGCGCTGCTGTTACAGATCTCCGAAAAGCTATACTGCCCAGCATTGGTCTGTCAAACAGACCCGATGGTCGTTGCAGTAGAATATCATTGTTGATCTCTTCGTCCTGTTGCGAGGCAAGAAAGTCCGGTTGAGAGAACGATCGTGACAGCGTTCCATAACCAATACGAGGTGTGTCTCTTTCTGTGTCACTGTTCGTTTCCATATCAAATACGTCAGTTAGCTTCCCTCGTTTGCCGCTATCCTCATTCGAACTGAATGTCCCAACATATAGTACCTCAGAGTCTCTCTGTAGACCTGTCAAGGATGTGATGGTTCTCTTGCCGTCTGCTTCGATCTCGCCAATTTTGAAAGCAGAATCTGTGTCGTTCCGATCACGCTCTCGGATATGATGTTTCATCTTCGAGGCGAGGGCTTTCTTCTGAACAGCACCGGCTCTACTAGATACAGACCCACCGACAAGGTCGCTGAATTTAGCACTATTCGCGCCGTTCGTCGGATCTTTAGGTGGTTTATTCAAGTTACCTTGACTTGACCAAATTTTGTGTTTTATGGCTGCCAGCATAGTGGACGGTCGATGAGGCACCGGTTTCAGATTCTCGTATTCCTGTTCCATTTTCTGCTGGCGTTTCATGTACTCCTTAATGCGTTTCTCGCAGTTTTTCTCTGCGATCTCCTTGAGAGCTTTTGCTTTTTTTCTGTAAAGAAAAAATATAACTCACGGATGTTTAGATGATATAAGGGGAGGACAACCTACTTGTCAGAAGCCTCAAGATTCGCAGTTGCTCCATCTAGGTATCGCAGGATATCGTCGCGATTGTTGATGGCAGCTAGGTCTTTGGCATTATGTTTATCAATGTCCAGGGAGTAAATGTTGACACCGAATTTGAGGAGAAATTCCACACAGTGGAGGTGTCCTTTTGCCGATGCCAAGTGTAGTGCTGTGTTGCCGAATTGGTCGCACTTATCGGGATCACCACTAAAGTGGTAGTGAATGGTTTTATTAATTCTGAATGATATTGGTATTGAGTTGTTCAAGAAACTTACCCTCGTCCTGCCAAGAGACGGAGAGCATCAAGACGTCCTTCAAAAGCAGCCCATAAAACAGGAGTCATTCCATCATCGTCTTTAGTGTTGGCGTCTTTCCGTGTAGCTTCCTTAAGGACATCTAAGAGGCCATCCTTCGCAGCTCTGGAAATGAGAATTCCATAAGAATCTGTGTCGCGAATTGTCACAGCAGCTAAACTGTGACAAAGCGTCACAATTGTGTATCGACGAGCATTTTAAATTCTGAATATACACAATCAAGTCAAAGGTTCAGGTACCGTGTTAATATGAAGGTGTCAACGTCAATGTCAATGTCAAGTTAGCTACTACTGTGTCCAAAAAGTTGAATGTGAACTGCGCGCGCAAATGTATTTGGGGAATTGCTTTAATTTTTAGATTGGTAGTACTGTCTACCAATAATGACAACTTCCGCGATTCGATCGCGATGCCTGAAATCATGAAATCATCACCTGCCTGCTCCGCTCGGCAGCAAAGGTGCCGAACTGTCCTGCGGGCAGAAACAGCGAATAGCCATTGCCAGAGCACTGGTATGAAGTCCTAAAGTTCTAATCTTAGACGAGGTAACATCTGCGCTGGATATGCAAAGCGAAAAGGTAGGCCAGGCCACGCTCGAAGCAGCACGAAGTGGACGAACTCCTTGATATCCGTGTCAAGTTTGTCTACATTTGTTGAGTAAAGAATTTAATTCGTTGAGAATGAGCGTCCCTAAACCAAGGAAGCTCACATCCAAAAAAATCACAGATCTCACTGCAAACGGTAGTGTGGTGAACAACACGCAGAAGTGTGTTAGACGACGTATATACATAAGTGTGTAATTTGATACACCTTAACATTAAGTGTGTCACTTAACACGTTTGATCTTTGAAATTGAAACTCTTATTCGTGTTAAGACTATAATACGTTCTATTGCGTGTCATGAACAAAAATCCGAATGGCACCTTAAGTGTGTTGAAGCGACACACTTAATAATAATTAACACACGTTGACTCAAATCAAAATCAAAGAAAAAAGGGAAGTTTCACAACTATATGCAACTTTGCCAGAAATAATTCGCGAGTGGAATCTGAATTCAAATCCCAAGGCTCGCAACTGAGTTTTTTATTTTTTGTTCGCTACGAAAAGTGTTCACAGGAACCTTAAGATTTGAACACGGAAAACCTAGCTTGGGAGTCCAGTGTGTTAACAATAACACAATGGGTCCGGGTCGCAATTTGTTTTCTGATGAGGTTGCATATTGTTGGGAATTTCTCTGTTTGTATTTTCATAATAGCACACTTTAAATTGCATTAAAGAATGCCTGCAGTGGAAACACACACTTTGGTGTATTACGGCAACACACTTACCATTTGCAGTGTTGTACCACCATCCAACGAGCCGTGGCCTAAGAATCGCAATTGCTGCAAGATCACAGAACTTGCATGGTGGAGTTAAGTTAGAAAGGCACCTTTTGACTTTATTTCCTGTGCACCATTTCATTCAATCTCTTCGAAAAAACCTCTACGGCGTACTCCAACTGGCGAACTACCAAGGATACTAAGAAAAGTAATCAGCACATACTGCAAACGTCGCCTTCCGAGAGTAGCTTAGTAGAATTCTTTGTTTGAAACATGTTGCGGTGGTTAAGAAAGCTGGAATTACTATCAGAAACTACCATTTGTTGAACGTTTCTAGCTTTTGCTTGGATAAAAAAGAGCAGTATGTATGTATGTAGAGAGGTTCGATCCAGTGCCATCGGCGTCAGAGGCCAACACACTACCCACTGCGCCACGGCGCCTTAAAAAAAAAAGAGCAGTATCGTTAGGGAATTCGCATTTTTTTTTATGTGGAAGCCTGTGAACGATAACTACAGTCAGACGTTGGTGGTCCGAAAAGGAGAAATGTGGCTTAAAAAGTTTGGCAAGCTTTTGCTTCGAATCGCGACCGTAAAATAAACTTGACATCATCACTACAGATCAAAGATCAAGGGGCGATAAAATAGTGAGGATCTTTGCATAAATCTGCTTTGAAGACTGAAAGAGAGATCTCGTCATGTAGAAAACATACGGCACACATCTAGATCATCATTAAATCACTAGGCAGTACTATAATGAAGCATTAACTGATTCGACGGGAAATTAAAGAAGACACGGTTCCATTTGGCCAAGTTCCATGACCATGTCAACATAGTTTGTGTAAGCCTCGAAAGCTGGATACAATCACATCTTAACCAGAAAGTACACATGCCACTGATTTTAGATAAAAAGCTGTGATATAATGCCCACTAACGACTGAACAGCTCTACCGTAAAACAATCGCGCCATTGCTACTGCCGTAGGATTTAATGAGCACGGCTTAGCCAAGCATAAAGACCAAGGTTACATCAGTGTCAAATAATCCAACCGACGCAATGACGAAACGAATAAACTTCCGAAGACCTGAATGGGATCCAAGCTGCTCCCAAACATTCCAATAGTTCTCGATATTGGATAGTTACTTTCCGTCCACACGTTGACATATGAGTACACAACGCTCAACCTCAGTCATCAGTACCCACTTGAACCTTCTTATCAGTTGGAACCAAGTGATCAGGTACATCTTTAATCAATTAACTGATTCAACCGATGTTAACACAAACAAACCTAGTTCGTAGACACCTCTTACTCACTTGTGATATCGGTCCGACGACATTCTACCTTGTGATTTGCGAGCTCCAAATAATGAAAACTGAGATCACAATGAAACAAAATTCGATGAAAGAACGGTCATCTGTCGTGTAAATTTTTTAATCCACTGATTCGAGTTGAACTTTCTTTTCTTTTGCTTAATATTGACGCTGACAGTTGTGTCAGTTTTATCCACAACCACGTAGACAGTTGGGCACACGGAATGCGCGACGTATTTTCACTACGAAAAACAGGATTTCACTAGGCCACAGCGTTGCTTTATGGCAACTTTCTGCATGAACTGCCCGCACTCATAAACACTTTTAACAACACATGTGTCACAAGCAAGATGCACTGCGTCCGAAAGCGTGGATTAATTCACGATATCCGGACGGTAATGGAGAAAAGGTGTAATGAAAACAAAACAAAATTTGGCACAAAGGAACCACGCTAACATGAACTGCATCGATTAGTTTAGGTAGAAGTTCACTCAACCTGAGCGCGTTTTGGCCATTGAGGGGGGAAGCGAGTACACGTTTGTGGAAGAGACCGTGTACTGCGTCTTCACTCGGCGGAGTAATTGAGCAAACTGCTAGAATGACGCACCAAGCCAGACTTTCAAGCCCAGTCAGCAGAAAATGTGATCGTTTTACTCGGCTGTTGAGGCTGTTGAGTGTGGCCGGAATGACAGAGCGCAATCGAGAGTTGTTGCAGTTGGCTCTTGGGTAAGTATATGGGGGAACCATGTGTACACCTACTCAACTGTGGCGAATGCTAGAACGAACGGAGGTGGTCTTGAGTGGAAACACTGATGCGGGTAAGTGGTGAGCATAGATAGACTCCGGTGTCGACCGTCCGAGCAACGTAGCAATTTGTTGTTTATGAGTTTAGAGTTGGTGCTGGTTATGTGCCTGGTCATCTCCCCTCTGTTTTTTTTTTGTTGTTCTTCTTCATGTTACCATGTTTTTGTTTTGGTGTTATATTTCTAAGCTTTCTTTAGCGTGTGTAGTTCTTCGTCAACAAGAGCAATGATATGGAGTAAACGACGTACTTCTAAGAGCGAACGAGCTGTTGCTTTTCTGACGTAGACGTAGAACTACATATCTTCGTAAATATCAGTTTTCATTCAGAACTGCAGACTATTGCTTTATTTGGTCAGTTGGTGGCGCAGCAAACCTGATGGCGTTTTAAAAATGTGTCATCAAGCTCTAATGATCGACTGACCGATAAGAATTCTGACGAGATCTTGCGACTAAAGACTCTTGTGACTACAGGTTCGTCGACCCTGTAGTGGCCACGATATCTCCACTCGTAGCATGAAAATATCTGTCTCGATCGCAACATCAATAAGGGGTGGGCTATCTAGTGTTATTTTGACATTAACATCTGTTTCCCGCTCGAAATCTCGGCAGAAAGTCAGTATCACACCTCCGCGGAACAACGTTGGGAAATACTTAAAACTTGTTTCCAAATTAAATCTTGTGTAGCCTAAACAGTGCGTTTTTTTGAAAAGAAGTCTTGACCAAAATGATGCACCCACCGCGACTGCTGTACGCAAGTTTGTGCAAGAAGTACGTGAGACACTCATGGTTCCCGTCGTCGTACGGTGCGCATAGAAGAGAATGTGGCTGCTGTGGCCGAGGGTGTGAGACTCAATTCACGAACATCAACTCGCCATCGATCTCAATAGCACAACATTTCACGCACAAGCCTGTGGAGAATTCTGCACAAAGATCTCGGATTATGCGCTTACAAGGTCCAATTGACTCAGCAATTGAAGGCGCGCGACCATCTGCTTCGTTATTGCTTCGCCGTTTCGGCCTTAGAGCAGCTTGAATTGGACAACGATTTTGGGCGAAAAATCATCTTTTCTGACGAGGCGCATTTCCATCTCGGCGGCTACGTTAACAAACAAAATTGCCAAATTTGGGGCTCGGAGAACCCGCACGTTACTATCGAGAAGGCAATGCATCCATAGAGAGTGGCAGTTTGGTGCTGTGGAGTGCTGGCATCTTCCTCTTCACGCTACAGTTCGGGGTGAACCTGGGCCTCAAACAACATGCCCCTCAAACTAGCACGATCTTTTGGTAGCCCTTTTCATTGCCGCACACCCAGTTGGCTGAGGTCCCCTTCCATCGTGTGCGGCCGTCCTATGTTTCTTCGTCCCTCGGGGTTGGGTTCAAAGATCCTCCGGGCTGAAGCTGTGGTATCCGTTCGCTCTACGTGTCCTAGCCTTCTTAGGCGTTGAGTCTGTAGACGCCTGACTAGACTCATATCATGTCGCTGTACAGCCCGTAAAATTCGTGGTTGAATCTTTTCTTCCATCCTACGTCTGCGTTTATAGGCCCGAAAATCACGCGCAAAATCTTTCTCTGGAACCGACCAATGGCCACCTCATCCGCTTTTGATAGTGTCCATGTTTCTGCGCTGTACAGCAGGCTCTATTACTCAATTGCCTCCTGAGTCCAAAGAAACAGCGATTGGCAAAAGTGATACTGCGTTTGATTTCGGAACTGATGTCGTTGTTCCAAGTCACTGCGGAGCCGAGGTACCTATATGAAGTCCTTAACTAGCTCAAACTTATATTTGCCAATATGCACGTTCTGGCCAAGACGTCGGTGGTAAATGTCCTTTTTCGATGACAGCCGATATTTAGTCTTGCTCTCATTAACTGCCAAACCATCTCAATACTCACAAACGCCTCATTGGCAGCTCGCTGTGACCAACCTATTATTCAATGTCGTCGGCGTATGTAAGGAGTTGCGAGGATTTGAAATAGATTGTGCCTCTTGTATTGGCCAGTGATTTTCGCACAATCATTTCTAATTTGATATTGAAGAAATCACACGACAGCGCATCGCCCTGCCTAAATACTTCTTTGACATCAAAACTATCGGTAAGGTGTTCGCCGATTCGGATGGAGCAGCGAGCATTGACATTTAGCAGGGATGTCAAAGGTATATAGCTCGTCTCTAATTACGCTGTCGTATGCGGCTTTGAAGTCGACAAATAGGTGGTGAGTGTCGACTTGACACCGATCTATTGGGTTTTTCCAGGATCTGTCGTAGTGTGAGGATTTGGTCGATGGTGGATTTCTCTGGCCTGAATCCGCACTGATAAGGACCTATCAGCTTATTTACAAAATGCTTCAGGCGTGCACACAAAACGGCAGAGAAGATTTTGTAGGCGATGTTAAGAAGACTTATTCCTCTGTAGTTGACGCAGTCAGAGGGGTCTCCTTTTTTATGAACCGGGCAAACGATGCCTAGACTCCATTCCTCGGGCATGTTCTGACCATACCTTACAGATGAGTTGGTCCATGATCCTAACTATTTCATTCCCTGCTATCTATGAGCTCAGCAGAAGAGCTCTGTGAAGGGCTCAACAAACTGTCCGCCTGAGCCAGCAGCTTTATTCGACTTGAGTTTCGATATGGCGACCTTAACTTCGTCGTGGTCAGGGGGACGGAATTCTCTGCGGTCTTCGTCGTTAAGAAATGGATCATTCTACCTGACAGCGGCATATTGACTAACATCGCGATCGGTAAAAGCTCGAGCGGTTTCTGGCGATAGTAGCTCTCCGATGTCATAACTTTGTATTCTTACTCTACTCCGCTGCTCCTCGGAAAGTTCGAACATCAAGATAAGTGGAGGAGTGTCTGACGTCGATCGCGATGTGACCAATCTGGTGAGTGATTGATTGATCTGGCGACTGCCAGGTGCCCTTGTGTATATCGAGGTGCGGGAAGCGCCTACTGGCTAGAAGGAGATTTTGCCCCATAGCAAGATCAATCAGCATGTGTCCGTTATCATGCTCTATGCTCAAGTATGTATGTCTCCATCTTACGGTATATCACATGACGATCTTGCAATATTGGAATTAATCCCATATTTTTGGACCAAGAAGAACGATTCAAGTTCGTGTAAAAAAAAAAAAACAAATAGCAATCGTATGACAAAGGTCCTGAGTACAATTACAATTGTAAACGTCAAACTTTGCAATCATAATGTCAGATTTGACCTATTTACACTAGTACTGAGATATCTCAGAACTTAAGTAACAACCTACGTATCTAAGAAACCGTAGAATGGGTCCAATAGGGAACTGAATTTTGACAGTTGGTAGCGGCCATATTGTTGAAGCTAAATCTGTCAAATTGACTATCGTTTATTTAGTCTATTGTGCCGTACCACCATGGACAGACATAGCCTCCAGTAACAGGTGGAAATTATAAAATTGTTTTATCAAAATGGGTGTTCTGTTCGGGCAACGTTCCGAGCGCTTCGTTCATTTTACGGTCGACATAATCGTCCTATTGAGAGGAGTCAACTGGTTCAGTAAACGATAAACCAACATCCGTACGTCGACGAAACGCAAGATCTGCTGAAAACATTGCCGCCGTGCGTGAGAATGTCCAGGAGGGTCCGAGGCAGTCGATTTTGCGTCGGTCACAAGAACTCGGCCTTTCGCAGATGAATTCTGGCGAATTCAGCGTCGTAATTTGGACCTTCACCCGTACAAAATTGAAGTGACCCTGGAGCTGACGACCACAGACAACGATGTGTGTTCGCTGAATGGGTTCTGGAGCAGCTGGAAACTGACCCTACTTTTCATCATCTTTAGCGATAATACCAATCCACATGAGATCCGAGAGCGTTCTGCATCCCGGAAAAGTCACCGCCAGCATCATTAGTCCATATTTCTTGGAGAACAACGTTGGCCAGGCCATCACCGTCAACGGCGAGTGCTATAAGTGGATGATTACCAACCTCTTTTGGTCTGAATTGGATGATATAGACACCAACAACATGTAGTTTCAAGAGGACGGCGCTACATGCTACATAGCTCACGCCACATTGAAAATTCTGCACGAGCGATTCGAGGACATGGTCATCTCACGTGGAGGTGGTTTGAACTGGCCGTCGAGGTCGTACGATTTGACCTCGCTACATTTTTTCTTGTGGAGTTTTCTCAAGTCGCGAGTCCATACGAATAAGCTACAAGCCACAGGGCCCTCAAAACCAACATAACCCAACATGAGGAAGCTCTCGGTCTTTTCGAGAGAAAAGTCCTATGTGCGATTTTGGGTCCTGTTTACATTGATGGCATATGCAGAAGAAGATTCAACAACGAACTGTACGGGTTGTCAAGCGTCTACGGATACAACACAGCACACACGTGGAGATAGACCTCAACCAACTTGGTGTGCACAAGTGGCGGCAGCTGGCAAAAGATCGTGCTGACTGGAGAGGTTTGTTGGCTGAGGCCCAGTTCCACCCCGGACTGTAGCGCCACATAAGAAGAAGAATTTTTCACCCGATAAGTTCGTATTGTACTTGTACTGTCTTATAGCGAATCGAGAGAAATGCACATGCCACCGTATCGAGATGTTCGTATTCTGTTTAATTGTTCCAAAGAATATCGTCAACTGTATTCTTTATAAATTCGTCACTGGAATTCCCCGGCAAAAATCTGATATCAAATAATTCTGCTGATTCGCAACAGAGTTTATTCCTATTTCACAAGCTCATTCTTTCTTCTTTGGTGGCGTTACAGCCCATGAAGGACCAGAGCCAAGCTTCTCTCTATCACCCATGTTGTGTGTGATTTATTTTTCACACAGGTGAAAGGGACCATCAGTTTAGTGCAGATTCCGAACGGCGTGAGTCGAGAAGCTTTTTCATGGCAAGTTAACTACGGGGGGTTTTGACAGTACCCCGCCGAGGAGGAACGTCGCGAAATAAACATTCGATGGCGTTGGTGTTATCGGGATCCGAACTTGCTCATCGTGGTATTATACATATACTACAATTGTTGTCTGATAACAGCGGAACTATGCATTTCATGGCCTATTACATATGTATCTCCCAACATCAAGCGACCCAATTTAAAGAAATATATAAATTTGGTAATTCGTCAAAAATGTATCTATATGATCCTCAGAACGGTTTTGAAAACACTGAGATTGCTTTGGAGTTTCCAGTTGGCCATTTATGTATATACATTACATGTACGAGTATCTTGGAATGAGTGGACCAGAGTACGATTTCCATCAACTTATTCGTTCGAATATTGCTGTCGGTGCACGGAGCGGTGTATATAGAATCAGATGGTCGTGAATATCTTGTTTAGTTAAGCGTCTCCCTTCAACCGGTTCGAACTGCGATTGCAATCGTAAGAGTCGCTTCCCTGATCGTACGTTTTTTGTGCTTTTGTGCTTAAATCAGAAAAAGAAAATCATTATGATCTGCTGCTTGACAGTGAAGAGTTTTTGTGGCATGAGCCTACGTACCGCAACTGTGGTCATCGGTTGGTCGAATATCGTTTGGGCAGTGATAAAGGCGACTGTGTTCTTATCATTGCTTATAAATGACACAGTGTTTGCTATGTCTCTAGTTATATCGGTGTGTCTTGCCCTTTCTGTAATGGACCTCATCACAAGTGGACTTCTGATCGTAGGCGCTGAAAAGGTAAACATTATCGGACGCAATATGGGTGGTGTACAAGTTGTTTAATCTTTGTGTTTTCGTTTCATGGGAGTACAGAGCTCGCATTTGTACATCCTACCGTGGCTGATCAATAGCTCTGCCATTATAGCATTCAAGTTTGGCTTGAGCATCGTATATTATAGTTTTGTAAAGAATGATACTAGTTCGTTTGATCACATTCTAACTTTCTGTATCTATTTTGGTAAGAGCCCAATGTCAGACCAGACGGATGAACTTTGTCCTGAATTTTCTTTGTATTTTGTAGTTATCGCTGAATGCTTCTGGATAGCAATCTACTCGTCGTACAATTCAATTCGTCAGACGAGCAAGGAACCTAGCAAATCTGACCCTACAGTCGGCTCAACAAAATTTCACCATACCATAGTTCAGTGAAAACAAGGTGCTTTAAGACATTGCCAATGTTGCTCTATAGCTACTTATGTACATATGTATATCTGTACATAGAAAAGATATAATTTGTTATCTAGAAGAATATTTTAAATAAAGCCCGTTTACGAATGTACCTATACACTGTACGTATTTAAATGTTTCATTTGAAATTCATTTGGTACTCAGTGCTTCTGGCAATTAGATTAACGTATACCCAAGTATCTCGGTGTTGGGTAAGATACCTGACCAATTGGAATTTCGTAGTTAATACTTAGGGTATCATTAGGAAATGATATGTAAAAATGAATGAACATACTTGCGCAGTTACAAGTTATACCTGTCAGTCTGATCATGAGTATCTAAAAGGGAATATTCACATTTTACGTGTGCATGGATCGTAGAGAGGCCTTACAGCTCTTTGATGCAATCTCAGGCTGCTAATAAAGATTGAATGGTTTCACAATGAATTGCTTCTATTGGTTTTTTTTTTTTTAGAGGTATACAATGGGAGGGAGGGAGCGAGCAAACAGAGCAAAGAAGCTGATCGTGCTTAACACGGCAAACACCAGCTTCGATCTCTGTCCCTGCTCAATCCAAGTTGACACACAACCTCCGAGTGGCCTCTTCTGGATAGCTGCCCAGGCACCCGCCGGACAGTGAACTAATGTGTGTAGGACCACATCGCTCCAGGTTGGGGGCTGTGCTTAGGGTAATCATCCCTATCTTGTTACGAAACAACAACGAACCTCGGATACGGACGATTCCACCGTTTACGAGTCTACACCTGGAATGTGAAGTCGCTCAATAAGCCAGGTGCGGGCAAACAATTGAAAAAAACCCTGGAAGGCTACAATGCAGACATTATCGCGCTCCAAGAAGTGCTATAGGATGGACCACACAAAAAACGGATGAAAATCAAACAAAGCAACGCTTATTTGAGTGCGGATTTGTTATTCGAGGTATCGAGGTAGACTTAGACAAAGAGTCTTAAGCTTTCGTCATCTAAGCGTACCCCTCATAAAAATCCGCATCAAGGGTACACTGAGGAATATCACCCTAATATGCGTGCACGCCTCCACGGAAGAAAAAGATGGTCGAATTAAGGATGACTTTTATGATCCCCTGGACCGAACATACGCCCAATGCTCCAGTTATGACACCAAAATCGTACTAGGAGATTTCAACGCAAAGCTGGGCAGAGAAGACATATTTAGATCAATCACAGGAAAGCATAGCCACCATAACACTATACTCGACAAAGGATTTCGGCTAATGGACTTACTAACGGGGCGCAACCTCCTTGTAGCAAGCATACGATTCCCCCTTCTCAACATCCACAAGGGTATCTGGCGGCCTCATGATCAAACGACCACCAACCGGATTGATCACATTGCGATCGACGCCAGACACTCCTCCAGTATTCTCGACGTACGAACCTTCCGAAGAGCCAACATCGACTCGGACCACTACCTTATTGTAACCAAGGTACGAATGAGGATATTTTTTTTTTTTTAGACTCGCGCAGGTTCAAGAGTTTTTTATATTCTCTTATGATGTGTTGACACACACAACCTGAACGGAGTGCAGTGGTTGGGGTCGTTGATGTTCGTTCACTACTCTCAGGGGTGGTTGTCCTAGAGCGAGATAGGACGAGAGCCGACCAAATTCCGCGTTGGTTATAGTCCGTAGTAATTCGTTCAAGCACTTTTTTTAGTATTGCATACGCAGAGGATGAATTTCGGTTGACCATATACTGTGAGTGTTATGCCTGCAGCAGTACGTCTGCTCACTTTCCATTCACAACTGCGTTCCATACTTTTTGTCCATATAGGAATTACTTTTTCTTGGCTGTGAAGCGAATTTGAACCATAGACCTTCCGCTCGGCGGTCGATGATGTTAACCACTGCACCACGGCCACCCCTGGTACGAATGAGGATATCAAGAATGCTTAGGAGTAGAGTAGGCCAGCGCAAGTTTCACATCGGAAAGCTACAATCACAAGAGACTGCCAAAATCTTTGCCAATCGTGTCTCCTTCAAGCTCTCTTAAAATCCGCCCACAATAGAGCAGGACTGGGCGCATAGCCAGCGCGCCGTCAGATACGCTGCCTCATATGGGCCACCACCTAGAAACCCCTGGTTCGATGAACAATGCGAACAAGCCCATGTAGCAAAACAAGAGACATATAAAGCCATGCTGCAACGACGGACGAGAGCTGCTCGCGAAATCTATGAGTAGAAGAGAAGAGAGGAACACACGCTTCTCAGACGAAAGAAAAGAGAACATGGAAAGCGTGATAACGCCCGGAAGTTTTACAATAAGGTAAAACGAACATGCCATGGCTACAAAGCCAGAGCGGCGCCCTGCAGGGATGAAGATGGAGAACTGGTAGTAGAATCACAGTCGATGCTGAGGATTTGGAAAGACCACTTCTGCAGACCGTATAACGGCGATGACAGACAAGATACCGCTGTCAGGCAGAACGAGCCATTCGTAATGGACGACGATGTAACAGAATTCAGTCCACCCGACCTAGACGAAGTCAAAATAGCGATATCAAGACCTAAGTCTAATAAAGCCGCGGGCGCTGAGCTTCTTAAGGCGGCTAGAGATGAGCTGGTAAGGTGCATGCACCATTTCATTTGCAGGGTATGGTCGGAGGAAAGCGACGAATGGAATCTCAGCATTGTCTGCCCGGTCCAAAAGAAAGGAGACCCCTATAACCCTCCTTAACGTCGCATATAAGATCTTCTCTGCCGTATTGTGTGAACGCCTGAAACTGTTTGTGGATAACCTAATCGGCTCTTATCAGTGTGATTTCAGGCCAGGTAAATCCACAATATACCAAATATTTACGCAACGGCAGATCTTGGATAAGACCCAGGAATACCAAATTGACACTCGCCACGTTTTCGTCGACTTCAAGGCCGCGTATGAAAGCGTGTATAGAGACGAGCCATACAAAGCTATGTCTAGTTTTAACATCCCTGTCAAACTCGTCCGACTGTGCAGGATGACAATGGAGAACTCTCGCTGTGCCATTAAGGTCGGTAATGAACAAACCGAGACTTTGATGTTAAAAAAGGATTCTAGGTGATGGCGGTTTGAAACCCAGCACCTCTGAGGCAGCGTCTCTGGCGGCGCTCTGGCAATGCACCCATTCCTACTCTATTGTTTGTGCTGTTGTGGGCGGATTTTGAGAGAGCTTGGAGGAGACACGATCGGCAAATATTCTGGCAGTCTCTTGTAATTGTAGCTTTCCGACGTCAAACTTACGTAGTTCTACTCGACTCCTAAGCATTCTTGATATCCTCATTCGTCCCTTGGCTACAACAAGGTAGTGGTCCGAGTCGATGTTTGCCCCTCGGAAGGTTCGTACGTCGAGAATACTAGAGGAGTGTGTGGCGTCGATCGCAATGTGATCAATCTGGCTGGTGGTCGATTGATCAAAAGACCGGCAGGTACCCTTGTGGATGTTGAGATGGGGGAATCGCGTGCTTGCTATAAGGAGGTTACGCCCCGTTAGGAAATCGATTAGCCTAAGTCCGTTGTCGAATGTGGTGTTATGGAGGCTATGCCTTCCTGTCCTCTGTTCTCTTTGCCCAGTTTTGCATTAAAATCTCCTAGAACTATTTTTGTGTCGTAGCTGGGACATTGGGCATAGGTTCTATATAGGAGATCGTAGAATTCTTCCTTGAGTCGATCGTCCTTTTCTTCCGTTGGGGCGTGAGCGCATATTAAGCTAATGTTTCCAAATTTAGCTTGGATGCGGATTGTTATGAGGCGTTCGCTATATTTCGACACTCTCAGGGGAGTCAAAATTTATAGGGTATTTTCCGTTGACCTGGAACTATGAAATTTGGCAAGTAATACCTTCTTAATACTACAGGTATAGGGAAAAGTCTGAAAACTATACATTTGTAATTAAACCATAGAAAAACAGAGTCTTTATGCAAGGAACGGCGGTCCAAATTTCGAATTGAGTTAATCGTGTCATGTGGGGCATCGTATGAAAGGGCTTCATTGGCACAAGCTTAAACATATTACTTTTATGTAGTATAGGTTTCGATTTATGACGAAGAATGAAAAGAAAACCTTTACCTTTTTTATAAGCATATTTAGGTACCTAATATTGGGGGAACCACACACTAAGTCACAAAATGCAAATACTTTGGAACAGTGATAGTTCTAATGAATTTGAATTTGTAAAAAGGGGAAACCCCCTAGTAAGAGTTTTGCTTTTATTCTTCCCATATCTTTTGGGTTTCTTACTCACTCTTGAGTGAGCTTTCAAACGTGTAGCACCAAAATAAAATTCAATAAGAAAAGTTACGAAGTGTTGTGTTTAATTAACTTAAAATAAACTATAGGTTATGGGCCCAGATGCTCATTAAAATAAAAAAACTGAAATTAGAGTAAACGTGTTTTAATAATAAAAAAAAAAAAACAAAAAAGAAAAAAAAAAAAAAAAAAAAAAAATTATAATAATAATAATAAAACTAATATCTACAGTTCAAATATATAAGTGGAAATGCAAAACCAAAGTGTAAAAGTGAAAAGAAACATCACGCCTTTCAATGGCGAAAACTACAGCATCTGGAAATATCGTCTAAAAATCCTATTAGCAGAAGAGGACTGTTTGGAGGTTCTGGATGAATCCACAAATAAAGATAAACATTCACCAGAATGGCGTAGGATGGAGAGAGTGGCAAAAGGTTGTATTATAGAACATCTAAGCGACACAATGATTGGCATGATCGCAGAGGAAAGAACAACTTTACAAATAATTAAAAAATTCGATGAAATCTACGAAAGAAAAAGTTTAGCAACACAATTGTCGGTGCAGAAGAGACTTTTAACTTTTAAATTTAAAGGTGACATTACACTCATTGAGCATTTCATTAAGTTCGATGAGATGATAACTGAACTTCAGGCTGCTGGAGCTCAAGTCAATGAAATGAATAAGGTAGCACAGTTATTGTTAACTTTACCTGCTTCTTATGATGGTATAGTCACTGCAATTCAAACTCTGGCCGAAAAGGATTTGACTTTGGCATTTGTGAAGACAAGGCTGCTTGATTACGAAATTAAAATTAGACAAGAACATCGTGATACTTCATCAAAAGTGCTTCATATCGATACTAAATCTAATACTAATTTCACAAATAAATACAAGAAAAACCAAAAAATGTTTAATAATAATTATAAAAGGAATAAATTCAATTACAAAATGAATCATACAAAATGTGATCACTGTGGTCGTTCTAATCACATTAAAGCAAATTGCTTTTTCTATAAAAAGTCAATTTCAAATAATAATAATAATAAGCAAAATCCTGCATCAAATAATAACAAATATAACAAAGGACGTTATATTCCATCAGTTCAAACTGTCAGTTCATTGGAATCTAATAACAAACACTTTGCTTTTATGGTTGGCCACAGGCAGAATTTAAATAACACATTAGCTGGAAATTGTGAAATAAAATTTCTGATAGATTCGGGAGCAACTGATCACTTCGCAAATAAACTAGAATATTTTTCATCACTCAAGCAATTAGATCACCCTTTGGAAGTTGGCGTAGCGAAAGAAAACACTTCACTTGAAGTAAAAGCAAAGGGGTCAATAAACGTCATAACAAAGGAAGGTGTTAGAGGAGTAATCGAAAACGTCCTTTATTCACCTGATATTCCCTACAACATTCTTTCTGTATGCCGAATCCAAGAAGGAGGGATGTCTGTCCATTTCGAAGACAACGGTAGTGTAGTTATTATAAAAAATAATGAGGCATTGGTAACGGGTAAGTGCATTAATAAGTTAATAACAATTAAGTTTAATTATATTAAAATGACTCCTAACTTGAAAATCAATTTTTGCAACATTAGCACAAAAGACAATAGTTATAGACTTTGGCATGAGAGGCTAGGACATATGAGCGACAATAAATTTTTAGAAATAAAAACAAGCAATCTGTTTGCAGATGGTGAAGTCTTAAAACACCTTAATCCTGCTAATTTATTTTGCGAATCCTGCATATACGGCAAACAAACTTGTTTACCATTTTCTAAAAGGAAAGATAAATCTCATGTACAACGTCCGTTATTCATTATTCATTCCGATATTTGTGGACCAATAAGTCCCCTTACTATCAATAACAAAAATTATTTTGTTACATTCATTGATGAATTCACTCACTATGTAGTAGTGTACTTGTTAACACATAAATCAGAACTTTTTGAGGTATTTAAAGATTATATAGCAAAAAGTGAGGTTCATTTTAATCATAAAATTGAATATTTTTATTCTGATAATGGAGGTGAATATGTTTCGAATGATATGAAAAACCTTTTAAAGGAGAAAGGAATATCATATCATTTAACTGTACCATATACCCCACAGCAAAATTCGGTGGCTGAAAGAATGAATAGAACATTAACCGAAAAGGCACGTTCTATGATTAATAGTGCAAATTTGCAAAAATGTTTTTGGGGGGAAGCAATCTTAACAGCTACATACTTAATAAATATTTCTCCTACCAAAGCATTAAAAACAAATAAAACCCCTTATGAAATGTGGCATAATAAAAAACCAAAGCTACACAACTTAAGGGTTTTTGGTTGCACTGTTTATGTTCATAATAAAAACAGAAAAAGTAAATTTGATGAAAAATCTTTCAAGGGAATATTCGTAGGCTACGAACCTTGCGGGTATAAGATTTTTAATCCTACCATTAATAAATGTATTATTGCCCGTGATGTAGTTTTTGATGAAGTTAATTATAATACAACAAGACCAGTTTTAAAGAACGAAGAAGTTAATTTAGAAAACTTCAACTGTTTAAAATTTCCACAGTTAAATCAGACTGATAACAGTAAACCTGTAGACAATGAAGCAGGTAAATCCGGTAAAGCAGAAATTTCTGTGAATAAAACGGATAATGAAATTAATCAAAACTTAAAAACTGCAGATGGCAACTGCAGAAAAAGTGAGAGAATAAAAAATCTTCCAATCATCTCATATAATGAGGATGAAGAAGATATTGAAAATCACTTGTTATATATGGAATCAGTAATTTCTTCAGCTCCAAAAGACTTCCAAGATGTTAAAAATAGGGAAGATAAACATCATTGGGAGCAAGCCATTAAAGAAGAAATAAATTCACTGGAAGTGAATAATACCTGGTCAATAGTCCAAAAACCCATTGACAAAAATATTGTAGGCTGCAAGTGGGTTTTTAGTATTAAATACAATGTTGAAGGGTTTCCATATAAATATAAAGCTAGGTTAGTTGCTAGGGGTTTCAGTCAGAAATATTTAGAAGATTATTGCGAAACTTTCGCACCAGTAGTACGCATGACAACTTTTCGTATAATACTAGCTTTCGCAAATCAGTTCAACCTATTAATCCATCAAATGGATGTTAGGACTGCATTTTTAAACGGATCCTTAAAGGAAGAGATTTATATGAACGTTCCAGAAGGCTTAGATAATACAAATAATAATCTCGTTTGCAAGTTGCATAAATCCATATATGGCTTGAAACAATCAGCAAGGTGCTGGTTTGAGCGTTTTGATGGGGTGTTGAAGCAACATGGATTTAAGAATTCCGAGAATGATCACTGTTTGTATTTTTTGAATAAAGGAACACCATTCAAAAACATATATGTTGTACTATATGTAGATGACCTTTTAGTTGTAACAGGAGATATGAATACAATGATAAATTTTAAACAGTATTTAAAACAGCAGTTTGATATGGTGGATATGAATGAAGTTAAATTGTTCTTAGGAATCCATATAGAAAGAAGCGAAAATAAAATTTCACTTAACCAGATAAATTACTTAAAAACCATTTTAAATAAATTTAACATGACAGATTGCAACGCAGTTAATACACCTCTTCCAGTAAAGTTAAATTTTGAAGCCTTAAACTCATGTGAGGAGTTCAGAGCTCCTTGTCGAAATTTGATTGGTTGCTTAATGTACGCAATGCAATGTACTCGCCCAGATTTATGTACAGCTATTAATTTCCTCAGTAGATATCAAAATAAAAATAATAAAGAACTGTGGCTGAATTTAAAAAGAATATTGAGATATATAAAAGGTACCATTAACTTTAAACTAACGTACAAAAGGAAATTACAATACGACGAACTTTTAGTAGGATATGTGGATGCCGATTGGGCTGGAAGCGAAACGGACAGGAGAAGTACTACAGGTTACTTGTTCAAATTATTTGATGATAATTTAATTTGCTGGAACACAAAGCGGCAAACGTCAGTAGCAGCTTCATCAACTGAAGCCGAATACATGGCACTTTTTGAGGGTGTAAAGGAAGCCCTGTGGGTCAAATCGCTATTAACAAGTATAGAACTCAAACCACAGGGTTCCATTGTACTTTTTGAAGATAACCAAAGTTGTATCTCAATTGCAAATAATCCTGTATCCCATAAGCGCTCCAAGCATATCGACATTAAATACCATTTTACAAGAGAACAAGTAGATAATAATAACATAATTTTAAAATATATTTCTACAGATAAACAGCTTGCAGATGTATTTACAAAACAATTACCGGCTCCCAAGTTTCGTGAAATCATCCTTAACCTTGGCGTAGAAGAAAAATAATCCACTTGCAGTTTCTTTTTTAATTTTTTTTAGAACTAAATCAGAGCTCATTTTATTAATCCTATTTTACATTAAATTACTGAATATTCATTCTTATACATATGTACACAATCGTTTTTAAAGTAACAAGTTTTTTGTAAATTACTGTTTCAAGGTATTTGTATTTTGAGGGCGGCTATTGGGGGAACCACACACTAAGTCACAAAATGCAAATACTTTGGAACAGTGATAGTTCTAATGAATTTGAATTTGTAAAAAGGGGAAACCCCCTAGTAAGAGTTTTGCTTTTATTCTTCCCATATCTTTTGGGTTTCTTACTCACTCTTGAGTGAGCTTTCAAACGTGTAGCACCAAAATAAAATTCAATAAGAAAAGTTACGAAGTGTTGTGTTTAATTAACTTAAAATAAACTATACCTAATTATGTTGGTGTATGGTGTATTCAATTTAAAATTTTGTAATTAAACATAACCTTAAATAGGTACCTATCTACTTAAGTGGTTGGTACCTAGTAGTTTTATACGGAACCCTCGGTGGATGAGTCCGACTCGCACTTGTCCGGTCTTTGTTTTTCCTCATCAACCGTTTCCTATCCAGCGTATTTTCTGGTTCGCAGTAATATCCGCCTTGTACTGCGTGAGGATTTTTTCCAGTTTATGAGCAGCTCCAGGAGTGCACAGAGATCTGACATTCCAGGAGCTTACTCGTAAATCGTGTTCCTTTTTCGAGCCATGTTTTGTTCGAAAATCCGTACGTTTATTCGAGGGATTTTGCTCTTTCATAACTTCTCTTTTTTTACATGGGCGGGTTGTTGGCTCGCCGCACGACCGCCAGTCTGGTCGGGGTATTGTAGCTGCATACATTTGTCCACCTCTCAACGGTTGTTGTAGAGGCTGTCCAGAGGGATCCGCGAGGAGGCTGTATGTCAATTTGATCCGGGCATTGAAATAGGGATCGTTGCTGGTATCTCGCCAGGTTGAGAGTAATCAACAACTTTACTCTGTATGTCCGAGCCCATTTTCTCAAAGACCCTCTATAAAACCTTAATCACCCCGGTCCTCCTCTACGGCGCAGAGGCTTAAACCTTATGAAAAATGAATGAAGAGGTCCTTGGTCGTTTGGAGAGAAAAATTCTGTGTTTGTTGACGGAGAATGGAGGATATGATACAACCAAGAACTGTACGGGCTGTACAGATTTGAAGATTTGATCTCAGCATTCGCCGAATCGCAATACACTGCCCGACGATACGATATATGTAGGTACAGGTACATATGTATGTCTGGCGACAGAATTTCATGAATTATCGCAAGTTTCCGGGTTTTGTTTATACTTCTGGCGAATTCAGCCGGGTTATACGGGAAAATGGAAATAACAAATCGAGCTTATTGGTTGATGATGAATATACATATGTACATACGTATTCTGATGATATGTTCCTTTCCGGCATTTCGATGTGTGAGCACATGAATGTTTATTGTTCAAAACTAAGAGAAATGATGGTCTGGCATTTGTGAAATCCGATCAAGAAGCCAGTGGAAGGTGTACATACATATGAACGAGTATATAGCATCGAATAGTCGAGTCTTCTATTTAGTACAGGTTCAACTTGGATGGCTGGGTGTAGTGTGGTACCCATTCGACCTTTTGATGGTCTCGGTTTTAATAAATAAATTTGAAACTATCTTTGGCGATATAAACGTTTTTTCCTTTTATATCATCTTGTGGTTTTGGCTAATCGCTGACGTGCAAGAATGTATCAATTCTGTAGTGATGATAGCTTATGCTAAGAAGGTAAGTGCCATTTAACATTTGTGTGAAGACCCTTCTTTTCATTTCTTGTGACTGTAGATTCCACACCTGTATCGACCATGGCGGTTGTTAATTATCGGAATCATTATAGCACTCAGGTTCCTTGCGAGCATAGGAATCTGTACTGGTTTATATCTTCGAACTCATGACCAAAGCTGGATTATTTACATTCTTTTTGGTTTTGTCTGCTATGGTATGGATGGATTAATCTAATGATTAAAAATTAAAAGTGCCGAAATAACTCTTTCCTTTTTAGTCATTACAGATGTGCTAGAAGGTAAAGCAACATGCTATTCAAATGCTGCTAAATTAGTGCACAAAGAAAGACTCAAAAGAATGGCGCTAATAAACCAAACTGTGTTTAAATAAAACATTTAAATGAACTAATATGCTACTACATTTGCCTTTATCTTGTCGGTACATAAGTAAACAAACCTGCGACGTAGTATGAGAAATGGTGGGCCCACAGCTAGTGGAAGTTCATGACGAGCTTTTGACGATGGTTGATGCCGATCATGAAGATGGATGGACGGTTCGTCATTATTGAAGATAAAACCATCAAACTTTGTATTTAGGCATTTGATTATAAACAATAAACATTTGTTCATAAGTTTTTTAAAATTTTCACTTACATGTGAGTGGGCCAGCCTCTTTCAAAGATCTCAAAAAGCTCAATAACCGGAAATACTCGACATTTCGAGAAGAATGTGAGGCAAGAGGGTACACAGATTACAAGAACATAATCCGAATACTTCATACAACGATTTAATTTACAATGACAACCTAACAAAGGTTGAAGACCAACTGATAACCATTATTAGAGTTCCAGTGGATTAAGGAGTGGGACAAGGTAGCCTGATCAGTGCGGCGACTAATATCTCCCACTTATAGTTCACGCAAAAATCCTGAGTTCATAATAAAGCTTTTGAGTCCAAGTGAGTAACCTAAATCCTATCGCCATATCAGTTTGACTTTGTCCATTTAAAAACAATGGAGAAACTGATAGAGCTCCACATTAGAGGTATCTTGGAGAATCAGATACCTCTGCATCCCAATCAGTAACTAAGAATGCGCTACACCATCTGGTGACGTTTGTTGAAAACAGCTTCACACACAAGAAGACCGCAATTTGCGCCTTCCTCGATATAGAGAGAGCCTTCGATGATACTGGCTATGATTCGATCGACACTGCACTATTCTACAGCCACATACGGAGAGGTCTCTGTGAGAGTACCGGCGTCTAGATGATGCCCACAAGGAGGAGTCCTTTCACCACTCTTCTGGTCGATAGTTATCGATGACCTACTATGCAAGCTAACCACTCGGGGCTACGAGGTCATCGGATATACTGATGACCTAGTAGTCATTGTTACGAGCACGGGGTGGCCGTGGTGCAGTGGTTAACATCATCGACCGCCGAGCGGAAGGTCTATGGTTCAAATTCGCTTCATAGCCAAGAAAAAGTAATTCCTATACGGACAAAAAGTATGCCACGCAGTTGTGAATGGAAAGTGACCAGACGTACTGCTGCAGGCATAACACTCACAGTATATAGTCAACTGAAATTCATCGTCTGCGTATGCAATACCAAAGTGCTCGAACGAATTACTACGGACTATAACCAACGCAGAATTCGGTCGGCTCTCGTCCTATCTAGGTCTAGGACAACCACCTCTGAGAGTAGTGAACGAACATCAACGACCCCAACCACTGCACTCCGTTCAGGTTGTGTGTGTAAACACATCATAAGAGAATATAAAAACTCTTGAAGTGCGAAACCACTGCTTGTGAGCGCATGTAGCTTGCGCTCCAATTTGTCTCTGATTGGTGTGACAGAGAGGGTTTATCGATCAACCCAAGTAAGACAATCTTAGTCCCGTTTACAAAGAGGAGAAAGATACAGTCCTGCTCAATCTTTTCAAATGCCACAAACATTAGATTTTCAGAGGAAGTAAAGTATCTAGGTATTGACCTAGACCGCAGACTCAACTGGAACTCCAATATGAAAACTAACCTTACGAAAGCGACTTGGGCCTGTCGACGCACTTACGGTAAAACCTGAGGACTCAAACCTAAGATAGTCCACTGGTTATACACCGCGATAGTAAGACCTATCATCACCTACGGGTCCACCATACGATAAGCCAAATTTGAGCAAAAAACGGCAATTATTAAGCTTCAACGCCTTCAGAGACTAGCGTGTCTCGGCATTACAGGCGCTATGCCAACCTGCACCACGGCAGCCCAAGAAGCATTCATTGGACTCACTCCACTGCACCCACCTTTTTATCAAAAAGGTGGCATTACGCAGTGCAAGCAGAATTCTTTGTTCGGGAACAAATTTGCCATGTAGACCCGTGGGTCACATGTCCATATTACAACATCTCCCCGAGCTGGATATGATTACTACGGTCTCGGACGCATTGCCACACACCTTAACTTTTGACAAGCTTTGAGATATTGATCCCAGATCGCTCAGCATGGGAAAACAGTGATCCCTTGCTAATGTCAAAGGCCTTAGGTGCTATACGGATGGCTCCAAGATGGCTTCTGGCGTTGGCGCCGGCATCTTTGGACCAAATGGAAAGATCTCGAAGGCTCTAGGAATGAAACGACTTATACGACCCCTGAATCAGTACTCTAGTGACATACTCTAACTCAATAGGGTGGATATCAGAAGACTAGTCAGCTATCTGACAGGACACTGCGGTCTAAGATATCATCTAAACAAAATTAGCCCTCCATCTGAAACTGAGTGTCGACTCTGTCTCGAGGACGAAGAGACGGCAGAACACATACTGTGTGAGTGTGCTGCTCTCTGCCATCTTAGAAAGCGTATTATTCGTCCTCGTTACACATTCTGTAGGTATCATCTTGTACAATGCCCATAGTTTTGAGGTGTTTGTTGACTGGGCAGTGTCCAATAAGGAAGCTCGTGACTGTACGAATCTGACTCCTAGAAAGCATGAGGAGCTGTTTCGTTCTTATAAGGGAAGAGGTTGGGACTTGACTTGTCTGCTGCCTTCCGTTTGTGACCAATAGTGATCGGCCGTGTTCCTTAACCATCTGTTTATGCAGCATTCTGCTGCTTTTTCGTTGCCTATATGGCCGCTGTGCCCAGGTACCCAAATAAGTTGAACTCTATTTGTGTTGGCCAGTTGGTGTCGTAGTTGTAGGCAGTCTCATACCAGTTTGGAGATGATTTCATAGCTCTTTAGGGCCAGAAGTGTAGCTTTAGTGTTTGATTTTCTATTGCAAATATCTCTTCTTGAAAAACGGAGTTATATCTGTCCATGCTGTAATAGATGTTTGTTCCGGTATTAGCTCCGTATACTCCAGCCCCAACGGCTTCGTTCGCTTTGGAGCCGACTGTGTCCCACACGTAGGACTCGCGATTGAAGGAAGGGGGGTCTATACTGTTCCCAGGGGTGGCGAGTGGAAAATGTGACCTTGTAGTTTTGGCTGAAGTTGTATCTGAGGAGACAATTGTCTATGTAAGATATCTTTAGATTTCATGCCTGTTTAGTTCAGTAAGAACATCAGGATGAAATATCCTACAATTAGAGTCATCCTCCGCGAAGAGTCTGTGGGCGAAGACCATGGCTTTTTTCTTCAGTAGGAGGTGAAGAGGTGGTAAGTCCGTAATGACTTCTAGCGGGGGTTGTTCTCAAAGCCCTGTATTGCAGATACAAGCTTGTCTTTGCAGTTTATTGAGCTTGGCTTGTCCTGATATTTGTTTTATTTTGTACCACCAGACGGGTGTAGCGCATATGAGAATTGGTCTGGTGATGGCTGTATATAGCCAGCGGGATATTTTGGAATTTGTGCCCCAATTTTTGCCAGTGAGATTTTTGCCGGTCTATAGAGAGATCCTGGCTTTCTCGATTGTCTTTGTAATGTGAGAGTTCCAAGTGAGTTTTTCGTCTAGAGTCACCCCTAGGTATTTGACTTCTTTTGAGAACTTTATAGCTTCACTAAAGAGAGTGGGTTTGGTGAGTTTTTGCCCGCTCCTTTTTTTTGGTGAAGGCGACTATAGTGCTTTTTTAGGGTTGACATATAGCGCAACCTTTATGAACCAGTTCACAACAAGGTTGAGTGCCCTTTTGAGGAGTTCCGAGATTGTTTTTCGAATAGGCCTCTGATTAGGACATAACATTAGGCATAGCCCGGGATATAGAAGCCATTATTGCTGATTATGGTAATCAGTTCACTGACACCGATGACCATAGGAAGGGTGAGAGAGCCCCGCCTTGAGAGCAGCCTTTCGCAGTTTTTAAACTGATTTTATCATTGCCTAGTGAAGTGTTTATTTTTCTTTTAGTAAGCTGATGTTGGATCCAGTTGCACGTGGTGTTATCTACCCCTGTGCTAAGGATGCAGCGTTTTATTTGGCTGTAGTCGTTATTGTCGAAAGCACCCTTGATGTCGAGAAAGCAACCTATCACAATTTCTTTGTCGCTCAGGGATTTATTGATCCGGGCTGTTAGCTCCTGAAGAGCATGCGTGGTTGATTTCCCAGGCTGATAGGCATATTGGTGACTGTGAAGTGATGATCTTTTCAGAGCACCATCCCTTATAGGTCTATCCAGTATTATTTCCATAGTTTTTAGGAAGAAAGAGGTAAGTTTTATCGGTCGGTAAGATTTGGGCGGATCCTTACGTATTTCCAGCTCGTCGGTATATATCCCCATGCGTAACTGGTTCTGATTAGCATACGGCTGATTTGCGCACTTCCTGTCTAAAAGAGGGCGGGGAAGATACCATCCTTCCAAGGATATTCAAAAGGGTCAAAGGAGTTAATGGCCCATTTCATACTTCCCTCGTGAAATATTACTTGTGCTCACTTCCAATCCTCCCTGTTGGTCTGATTGCCTTGATCTGCGGAGGTGTATTGGAGAGAGTGAAGGGAATGATGCTGGAGTCTGGGAAGTGCGTATTGGTTAACATTTCTAATGTTTCTGGACCATTTTCCGCGTAGGTGCCATCTGCTTTCTTCAACAGTCCAATTTGATTAGTCTGCTCTTTGGCGAGGACTCTGTGGATACGAGAGCTGCTGTGAATGTCTGATAGACTGCTGCAAAACCTTTTCCATGAGTCTCTTTTGGCTCTTCGTGGTTGTAGTTGGTTAGTGAGGTACTGTGTCCAGTCACCAGTCCGTGTAGCTTCGCTGAACAGTTTCCTGGCCAGTGCTCTTAGCTTGGCTAGTTTACCATTCCACCATCGAGTGATGCGATTGCCTGACTTGACTTTCTCCGGGCAAGGGTTATGAAACGCCGGTCTATGTCTCTGATGCTGTTAGGACAATTTCCGATCGTGCGAGTTCTAGGCTGTAGGTGTCCCAATCTGTCGCTCTCGGTTGCCTGTATGTTTTGGTTATTTGGAATCAAAGTAGGTCTGTCGATGATCTGACATCGATGTTTCTGTTGCCTATAAACGGGGTGGTTAGGGTGAGATCTAGTACTATGATTCTATTCTTAAAGGTGGGGCTATTTCCACGATTTATAATATCGAGGTTGTTTTTGAGAATGAATTCTAAAAGGTCAGAGCTTCTTCATGCTGTGTGATGGACGCAGGCATCACAGCATACGATGATTTGTCGGCCTCTTCTTCCGCAGTAGTCAAGCAGATCTTGCAGTGGTGAGAAGCTGAGGTCAGTGGAGTCGCTCGCAATGTAGGCTGAGCAAATTACCGCATCTGACCTACCTTCCGTAGTGGATAGCTGGATAATGGTAGCTGCCAGGTCTTTATTTGTGTGCTCTGGAATAGGAATGGCTTTAATGTTATTGCTTATCATAATGCAAGCTCTAGGTCGTCCTTCATTTGTGGAGTCGTAGAGCAGCTCACCTGATAGGCCTTTGATCTGGTCTTTAACCGTATATGGCTGGATCAAGGTGTTCCTTGTTAAATCCATGGCTCAGTACCGCACACGTGGCCTTTGCATGCTGTAGATTTTCTTGGATGCCGAGTTAATGCATCCGGTAACTTTGACGCTTGGGGTTCTTTAGTTGCCTCTGTGGTTGATCCACTTCCAGATGCGTTAGTTGTTGCTATTGTTGAGTTTCTCACTCTTATTTCTGGGCATGGTGGATTTAATTTGGGCTTGTGTCCTGTCCTTGGTTTTGGTGTCCACAATTGCATTTGCCTGCTTAGGAATTCCCTTGATCCTGATTAGGATCTGGGAGAAGTTGAGGAATAGTTTGTACCTATGATTTACGATGACGTCCTTGGATGTCTCATCTATGGAAACGAATTATCTGATTTCGGAAGAAGCCCACCGCAAAATATGGGGGAAGTTAGTAACAGAGCCCATTTCACTTTTCGAACCAGATCGAATATATTTTTTTTGTGCTAGAGACTTCTGCATATGCTGGTCCATTGTACTACCAGACAGACACAATATTAATCGTTGATGTAGGTATTGACCGTGGAAGCCGGTCGATTCAAGGCGGGTCCAGGTCCGAAGAAACTCTCCTCTGAGCTTATTCTAGCGAGTTTATCAGGAAACTCGTTTCTTGAATTTCGCAGGATGACCTGGGACCTAAGCAAGCCTAAGTGAATTTAGTCTTCCGACTTTGTTCAGAAAGGTCTAAAGTTCAGGCACTAATTTGTAGCTGGTCAAAGGGCTGGACACAGACAGACAGACGTACATGCTTTTTTCCTTTCACGTGGGATTCAAAACATAGCCTCCTTGGGTACCAGGATGGGAATGCCTTTAAGCACCAGCTGACTCATGCCAGTATTTTTTGTCCTCGTGAAGAGAATGACGTCTGTCTTAAGAGGATTAACCGACAGTCCATTTCTAGTGCAACAATCAACGGTCACATTTAGCGCCGCCTGTGCGTTTAGAGTTTAGACAAACAGTCGCTAAACATGAGTCGACAGAGAGAACGGTGAGATCATCCGTAGAGGCCTGGGCATAGATTCCAGAGCCATTGAGAGCAACGAGCAGAGAGTAGACCACCATGTTCCATAATATATTTACGCTGGATTTGACTCATTGTCCAAGACCTGCATCAGACCAATGTTCTGTGCATAAGCATTGCATTGATCCACAAGACCAGTGCTTCATCTACGCCATGTCGTCTAGTAGCGTTACTCATGCTCTCAAAATTTGCGTTATCGAAAGCTCCCACAATGTCGACGAAAATGCCCAGCCCATACTCTCTCCTTTCAGGTGAGCATCAGTTCTCCCTTCTATAGGTTTTGAAGCGCAATCTCGCAGTATTTTCCGTGCTGATAAGTATGCTGTATTCGAAGGGCAACTTAGCGCATGTGCAACTCTACTATTCTCCTTATGCCTTTCAGTATGAAGGATGTTAGACTGAATGGTTTAAAACTCTTAGTGAGTGAGTAATCCTCTTTCCCTACGTTGGGAAGCTTCTTATATTCCTTCTGCTTCGACCGATACTTATTCCAGTCATCTTCGAATTCAATCGATGATTAGTTATTCAAAAAATTGAAAGTGGCGAATATGGTTTCTTATTTTAGGATGCCCCAGCGGACATTGGCAAAACCTATCCATTAAATCGACTGTTAGAGTTGCTGTTGCAGTAGCTTCCTCTGGAATACGGCAAGTTCAGTTTATAAATTACCATTGAACTTACATAGCTCATGAGGAAATGCCATTAGCCCACAAAATAGCAATCGAAGCACTAGATCGCACTACAAGAGACATCAAGAGCAGCCAGAGTATCATGGGAAGAATGATCGTAATTTTAGCTGGTGACTTTGGATAACCCTGGCCGATGATTGCTATGGTCACAGCGTCGATGAAAGCGTCTATATTTTGGGTAGACGTAAAAAGGTGTTGTCGAAGAGATCGTATGGCAGCAGACTGTAACGACATGGAGGGGTATGTTGACGAATATCTCTTGGTAGACAATATCATGGACACTGAACAAATACCCAGCAAAACCTTCCTGACTGTCAATCCAGACTTGGTCATGGCTTGCGCCGGCTAACCGCGATTTGACCACGACCGTTTTGTATTTAGCCAAACTCGGATGGGAAACGAAAACAGTGCGTCATTCGTTATTAAGGTATTAGGATACTAAACATTATTTACATTATCAGCCGCCTGGCTAGCTAGCCTTTTTGTCTTTGTCGAAGGAAAACTGTCAAATACGAGATGTGGCAATTCATTTCCGGGAATTTAGTCGTAACTCGGGACCTGGCAATACTGCATGTTTTTTCAATATCTGTCTTCATTTAATTTTTCGTCCAAGGCAGAGGTCGACAGCGTACATCACGAGACTTGTGAATCATATGATGGCACTTGGGATAGAATGTCGTGAAAGAGTTCTCAGCAAATTATGAGCGCTTATCAGGGTTTATAAGAATCAGTGAGAAGTTAATCAATTCGACGAGGCCCAACCAGTATCCAAAGAAAAGCGTTACTTATCAGGTGACTTTCTGAACTTCCTCCTGTCTAACAGTATTTGTGACCTCAGTATAAAAGATAGATTCCAAATTTACTGATACTCCACCATATACATAGGCTCAACATACTTACATTCAATATATGGCATTTCTACAACATCAGTATTCCTTCCTGGATGTAAAAAGAATCTGGTAGGCTGTGAAAATGTTCATCTGCAGCTCTCTCCACTTTCTTCATTGATTGCGAACCGCTTCCTATCAACAAATTTCTTGAGCTTTGGGGACAGAATAAAATCTGAGGTTGTCAAATTAGGTGAATAGGAAGAATGGCCGAGCAAATCGTACTTCAGTTTTCATAACCAACGTAACCTTGTGTACAGATGCGTTGTCCTGGTGAAGGATGATTTTTTCTTCTTACAGCCATAAAAAAGGAGACCCCTATAATTGCGCGAACTATAGGGGAATAAGTCCCCTTAACATCGCGCCGTGGCGCAGTGGTTAGTGTGTTGGACTCTGACGCACGATGAGCGAGTTCGGATCCCGATAAAACCAACGCCATCGAACCTTTATTTCGTGGCGTCCCTCCTCGGCGAGGTATTGGCAAAACCTTCCATAGTATACTTGCCATGAAAAAGCTTGTGGACTCACGCCGCCGTTCGGAATCCGCATTAAACTGTAGGTCCCCCGGCTGTGTGAAAAATAAATCACACACAACATGGATGATTGATGATAGAAGCTTGGCTCTGGTCCTTCATGGGCTGTAAAGTCACCAAGGAAGAACATCGCGTATAAAATCTTCTCTGCCGTGCTGTGTGAGTGCCTGAAACCATTCGTGAACAATTTTATTGGTTCCTATTATGGTGGCTTCGGGTCAGGAAAATCCACAATAGACCAAATATTCACAATGTGGAAGATCTTTCAGGTCGACACACCCCAGACAGTGTCTATAGGGACGAGCTATATAGAGCCATGTTATGTTTTGACATCCCTACCAAACGCATCAGGTTGTACAGGATGACAATGGAGAATTCTCGCTGCTCCATTAAGGTCGGGAAGGAGTTAACAGAGACTTCCGATGTCAAAAAAAGGATTCAGACAGGGCGACACACATCATGGCCAATAAAAGAGACACGATCTTCCTAAAATCTGCACAATTGCTCGCATACTCTGATGACATTGACGTGATTGGAAGAACGCAGCGAGACGTCAATGAAGCTTTAGTGAGCATTGACACGAGTGGGTGGTTTTAAAAGTAAACGAGAGTAAAACCAAATATACATATGCTGTCGTGAAACAAAGACGCACAACACCGACGTCTTGGCCAGAATGTCACTATTGGCAGTTTTACCTTTGATGTCGTCAAGGATTTTTTTTACCTTGGCTCACTGGTAACAAGTGGCAGTAACACCAGCGATGAGATTAGACGCAGACTAACTCTTGCCAACCGCTGTTTCTTCGGGCTCAAGAGGTAGTAGAGACCCCTTTCGGAAAACGAAGGTGACCCTCTATAAAGCCTTAATCATCCCGGTCATCCTCTACGACGCAAAGACTTGGACCTTATCAAAATTTGTATGAAGAGGCCCTTGGTTTTTTCGAGAGGAAAATTTCGCGTACAATCTTCGGTTCCGTTTGTGTTGACGGAGAGTGGAGGTGAAGATTCAATCAAGAACTGTACGGGTTGTACAGTGACATTGGCCTAGTACCACGTCTACGGATTCAACGTCTAATATGGCTAGGCTATGTAGAGCTCCTGCCCGAAGAGTCTTCGACTCCAACCACTAGGGGCGACATTGGAGTGGACGGCCGCATTTTAGGTGGCGCATACAGGTGGAAAGGGACCTTAACCAGCTGGGCGTGCGACGCTGAAAACAGCTAGCAAAAGGCCGTGCTAGCTTAAAAGGCTTGTTGGTTGTAGCGCCACTTAAGAAAGTAACTAAAGCGAGGTTGGCCAGAAAGTTTGAGTAATATTCGTCTGTAATTGTTCTGCTTCAGTATCCCAAAACAAGCTGGTCATGACCTTTCCGACAAATGCGATCGACTTCGCTTTCTTTGGCGCTGAAGCATTGGCTTTCTCCCATTTGATTGCAATTTCGTGTAGAGGTAAATTTTGTGTCATCCTTGACGGTCGGTCATAAGCATTCAGCAAATGCGGAACCCATCTTGCGCAGAGCTTTCTCATAGCAAATTCTTTGTGCCCGATGTTTCGTAGCTTTTCTTCCGACATCCTGATAGCTTCACCTATCTTACTCATCTTAGCTCGCCTCCTGTCCAATACGATATCATGCACTTTTTCGGCAGTTTCCGATGTGGTTGTGGTTTTGCGACCGGCCTTTATGTGGTCATGTTCGAGGGATGTGCCGCCACATTTAAATTCAGGTGCCCACTTTTCAACGGTTGACATCGAAGGGGCAGAGTCCTCGTAGACTTTTGCCAATTTCGAATGAATTTCTTTGGGAGATAAACGTCCCAAAACGAAGAATTGTATGAGCTTTAACGAAAAAGGACGCATGACGTCTACTGCAAGAATTCGTGTAAAGAAACTACTTGAAGCTGGTCAGGTCAATAACACGTGCACGCAGGTAGGAAACATTTTTATTGATTAGAGCGTCATTTTTGTATCTTTTAGTCATTTTTCGTTAGGTCCACTCACTCACAATCGAGATAACCAAGAAAAAATGTAATTTCATCAGAAATCAGATATGACGATATACAAGCCGAGCTTTCGGTTTAATAGTTACATGAAAAACAAAGAAAGAAACCTCAAAACCTCTAGCTCTTTGGGTTTTTCACTTGTCCCTATGTACCACATGGCACTAGCCCTAGTCTCCAGCTTGTGAATATATGGACTTGAAACCAAAATACCAATTGTATACAACATTCGCAACGCCAATATGAGTAGCATTGCCTCCTGCGCACGATTTAGAAAGTACGAGTACATAGTACATCTGAGTAGAATCATAGAATCAAGAGAGCCGTGAATTCGCCGTTCAGTCTAGCTTCACTCTTCAATTTGTATAGATCGGAGTTGTTATCAAGAAAGTCGTTCTAATTCGAAATAGTAGCGTCCTTTGACTGACAGGAATTTTTTCAGTTTGTTTTTGTGACGAAGAAAACCGTGGTCGGCATTATGTTTTGCTGCTTCAGAGTGAAGAGTTTTTGCTGCATGGACCTCTATACCGCAGGTGTGGTTATAGGATGGTTAAGCGGCGGATGGGCAGCTATTAAGCAGGTTGTGTTAGTAACAGCCCTGGGAAATGCTCGGGAGATCATCGGTAGCATGTCATACGATTATGGTGATCAAATCGTTGCCTATGCATATATGGGCATATCGATCTGTTTGACCTTTTCCGTGCTAGACGTCATCGCATCTGGACTATTGATTGCAGGCGTTAAGAAGGTAAATATCATTAGACGTCTGCGATAGATTCTGTGTCCTTTAACATTTCTATTTCATGCGAGTACAGAACTCACATGTGTATCTTTTGCCGTGGCTAATCAACAACGGTATCCTTATTGCACTGCAATTGCATATTTTTGTTGCAGTTGTCTGGGCTTGCAGTTCCTGCTTCACATTCCTTCTTTTTCTTCTTATTTTCAACTATTTCGGTAAGAATCGAACGGATTGATTTTACTTTTTGTTGTACCGTTTGTTATGTTTTTTGTTTTCTCTCTAGGCCTCATGGGATACATATGGGTAGCCGTCTTCTCGCTATACGATATGATGCGTGGAGATAAGGACCCTGACACTCGTGACTCAAATGGTTATTCGTCACTCAACGCCGAAGACGGGGATAACAAGCGATCTTAAGTCACTACCGACCTTATTACATATGCTGACAACAGCAGTTACATACTATATATTTATAAATAATTTAATGTCCATCATTACAAGTATATTCCAAATAAATTTCAGTGAATTGCTTAATTTGAGCTATCAAAGCTCGTTTCGTAGATACTTATGTAAATCATTTCGTTAAGACTCCTCGGTAAGTTTATTGCCTGCAACTTCATTCCACACAGCTGATAGGTATTTCGTATCTTCGGACATATTCATGACGTGGTGAAATACGAACCGCTTAAACTTTGAGATCTGGGACGTATACGAAGTGTGGCAATTAAGTTCCGGGAATTTCCTCCAGGCGCTTCGAAATATGAGAGTACCAACTTGCATTAGCGGAATTTTGAAAAACTTTCCGGCGAAGAGTGCTGCTCTATGGAATAGACGATGGTGTAAAAGAAGACGCAGTAACTGGAGGAGTCCCCCAGGGCTCAGTTCTGGGGCCAATACTATGAAACCTCATGTACGATGGCGTACTTCGTCTTGAAATACCCGCCGAAGCTGAAATTGTCGGACTTCCGGACGACATAGAAATAGTTGTAACCACAAAACTACTGGAAGAGGCTGTTCAAATTATCAACAGAGCCATTTCGACTGTTCGACAGTTGCTAACATCAGTCGGTCTCACGCTAGCTAAACAAGTGCGAGTCGGACTTGCCCACCGAGGGTTCCGTGTAATACTACTAGGTACAAAATACTTTAGTAGACAGGTACCTTGGGGGAGGGAGGAGGAGGATGAGGAGGAGGAGGGGGAAGGAGGAGGAAGGTTTCATGGCAAACGCCAGCTTCGATCTCTGTCCCGCTAGTGAACCAATGTGTGCAGCGACCCGACCCCTTGTTCCTGTTGGGGAAAGAGGAACCTGGCCCTTCAGGTTGGGGGTTGTGATTAGGGATAACATCCCTATCATGTAAGAACCCACTTGTTCCGCAACAACCACAAGCCTCGGATACGGACGGATACAAAGCTGACGACCCCCGCAAACGACTAAAGGACTTGAGAGTCTGCACGTGGAATGTGAGGTCTCTTAGCAGACCGGGGGCAGGCGATCAATTGGAGCAAACCCTCAACTGCTATAAAGCAGGTATAACCGCACTCCAAGAAGTGCAATGGGATGGACCAGGCAAAAAACGGATGAAAATCTGCGACACCTACTACGGGGACTGCTACAAGGAGAACAAACAGCGCTTATTCGGGTGCGGATTCGTTATTCGAGGCAGACTCGGACAAAAAGTTTTAAACTTCCAGGATGTAAGCGAACACCTCATAACAGTCCGCATCAAAGCCAATTTTGGAAATATTAACTTGATATGCGCTCACGCCCCAACCCAAGAAAAGGACGATCGACTCAAGATGAATTTTACGATCTCCTAGACAGAACCTATGCCCAATGCCCCAGCTACGACACAGAAATAGTTCTAGGAGATTTTAATGCAAAACTGGGCAAAGAGAACATATTTGAGTCGATCACGGGAATGTATAGCCTACACGACACCACGTCCGAAAACGGACATCGGCTACTCGACTTCCTGGCGGGGCGCAATCTCCTTCTGACTAGCACATGATTCCCGCATCCCAATACTCACAAAGGAGCCTGGCGATCACCTGATCAGTCTACCACCAATCAGACTGATCACGTTGCGATCGACGCCAGGCACTCCTCCAGTATCCTAGATGTACGAACCTTACGAGGAGCCGACATCGACTCGGATCACTACCTTGTTGTAGCCAAGGTACCAATGAAGATATCAAGGATGCCACGGAATCGAGCTGGACAAGGAAAGTTTAACGTCGGAATGCTACAATCGCAGGAGACCGCTAGGATCTTTGCGGAACGAGTTTCTCTCAACCTCTCGCAAACTCCAATGACACCGGAGCAACCCACAAAACAACAGTAGGAGCATAACCAGCGTGCAATCAGAGACGCTGCCTCTGATATGTTGGGTTTCAAACAACCATCGCGTCAGCTAGGAACCCCTCGCTTGATGAACAATGCGGGCAAGCCCACGTAGCAAAGCAAAACACCTTTAAAGCCATGCCACATAGACGGACGAGAACCACTCGTGAACATTACTAGGAGAAGCGGAGAGAGAAACATACTCTTTTAAGGAAGAAAAAAAAAAGAGCATGAAAAGCGCGAGATCGAGGAGATGGAGACATGCTATCACAGGAATAGTGCTCCCAAGTTTTACGAAAAAGTAAAACGAACATGCCAGGACTATAAAGCCAGAGCAGAAGCCTGTAGTAGAGCTAGTAGTAGAGTCACAGTCGATGCTGAGAATATGGAAGGAACAGTTTTTTAGACTATATAACGGCGATGAAAGATCTAATACCGCTGTCAGGCAGAATGATCCATTCGCAACGGACAAAGATGCAAGAGAATTTCGTCCACTTGACCTAGATGAAATTAAGGTAGTAATTTCAAAGTTCAAGAACAATAAAGCCGCGGGCGCAGACGGGCTATCTGCCGAGCTATTTAAAGCGGCTGGTGATGATCTGGTGGGGCCCATGCACAAGCTCATCTGTAAAATATGGTCGGAGGAAAGCATGCCTGACGAATGGAATCTCAACATCGTTTGCCCAGTCTACAAAAAGGAGACCCCTTTAAGTGTGCCTACTACAGGGGAATAAGTCTCCTTAACATCGCATACAAGATCTTCTCTGCGGTACTGCATGAACGACTGAAACCCTTCGTGGATAATCTGATCAGTGTGGTTTCAGGCCAGGTAGGTCCACAATAGACCAGATATTCACACTACCGCAGATCTTGGAGAAACCCAAGAATACCAAATCGACACATCACCATCACCATCACCTTTTTGTCGATTTCAAGGCCGCGTATGACAGTGTGCATAGAGACGATCTATACAGCGCCATGTCTAGTTTTGACATCACTGCCAAACTCGTCAGATTGTGCCGAATGACAATGGAGAACTCTCGCTGCTCCATTAGGGTCGGTAGCGAACTAACCGAGACCTTTGATGTTAAAAAATGATTTAGACAAAGTGACGCACTGTCATGTAATTTCTTCAAAATCGTGCTTGAAATTATCATACGAGACTCACTGGCCAACATAAGAGGTAAGATCTATTTCAAGTCTGCGCAACTGCTTGCGTACGCGGATGACATTGACGTCATTGGACGAACACAGCGGAATGTCATTGAAGCGTTTGAAAGCATTGAAGCACAAGCGGTTAAAATGGGTCTTTCGGTTAACGAGGATAAAACGAAATATATGCTGTCAACCAAAAAAGACGCGCGCAACTCCGACGTCTCGGCCAGAATGTCACAACTGGCAGCTACAAATTCGAAGAGCCAAGGGCTTCGTCTACCATGGCTCACTAGTGACCAGCGGGCAGCGATAACACCAGTGCTGAGACTAAACGCAGAATTACACTTGCTATCCGCTGCTTCTTTGGACTCAAGAGGCAATTGTGAAGTAGAATCCTCTCGCGAAAGACCAAGATTGAGTTATATAAATTCTTAATCATCTCCGCCTTCTCTATGGCGCACAGGCCTGGCCTTTAATGAAAGCGGATGAGGAGGCCCTTAGCTTTTCGCACAATCTTTGGGCCCGTTTGTATAAACGGGGAGTGGGGGAGAACATACAACGACGAACTATACGGGCTGCGGATGCAACGTCTAAGATAGCTAGGCCATTTAGAGCGAAGGGAAAACACAGCTCCAGCCCGAAGAGTCTTCCAGTCCAACCCCGAGGGACGACGCAGCAGAGGACTACCGAATCTAAGGTGGCGCACACGGTGGAAAAGGACCTTAACCAACTGGGAGTGCGTCCCTGGAAACAGTTGGCAAAAGACCGTGCCAGCTGGAGAAGTTTGTTGGTTGAGGCCTAAGTTCACACCGGTATGTAGCGCCACCTAAGTAAGTAAGTAAGTAACGATGAGACAGGGAGAGGCAGGAAACATTCCTGCGATGTTCCAGTGAGTCTAATGTTTTGGTAATGCTAGAGTCACCTATCAGTTTTACCTCGTGTTTTTGTATTCTATCTAGTAGGTGCAATGAGGTCTTGGAAGCACCGGACCAGACATGAGCGTTAAATCCTAATTTAGGGCGAATGAACGCCTTATAGATTGTAGCCAGATCTAAGGATGAGCAATATTTCTTGGGTCTGTGTAAGAAGCCTAGGCATTTCGCAGCATTCTTGGCGACACTGAATATGCGGTCGTTCTAATTAAGATTGTGAGCAACACACATACCCAGTATGATAAGCATTTCGGTTTCTGAGATGTAAGTGCCATTAATGGATAATGGAGACAGCATCGTGTTTTGGATGCATTAAATTCTACTCTATTGTTCATCCAATGGGGTAAGATGATGCTGTCGATTACGGAATTTAATGAGCTTAACATACGCTGCAGCTCACTATCTACAGCCGAAGGGCAGAGTTGTAAAGGAGTGAACGAAGCTAAAAGTACTGTCGTCAGCGAAGGAGTCGATTGGATTAGAAATGGCAGACAAGAGATCATTTATAAAAATGGGAAAGAATGTTGGAGAAAAGACGGAGCCCTGGTGGGCACCAGAATTTAGGAATGGCATTTCAGACTTGAGTCCGTCCAAAATAACTTGAATTGAACGATTAGAAAGGTAGATTGGAGACTCATCGATCCCGAAAGCACGCATTTTCGGCAAAAGGGCTTCATGCCAAGCCCTGTCAAATGCTTTCGAAATAGCCAGTGCAATTATTTTGCTTTCACCTGCTTGGGAAAGCACCAACGGATTTGTGTATGTCGAGATTCCTTAAGAACTCTTGCGGCTGTACGAGTGCGGAAGTGGAATTGAGGCACTCTAGTACGAATACGTGGAGGGCGCCCTGGCGCAGTAGTTAGTGTGTTGGACTATGACTCACGATGAGCGAGTTCGGATCCCGATCACACCAACGCCTCGAATGTTTATTTCGCGGCTTCCCTCCTCGGCGGGGTACTGGCAAGCCCCACCGTAGTATAACTTGCCTGGGAAAAGCTTCTCGACTCAAGCCGTTTGGAATCGACATTATACTGTAGGTCCCTTTCACCTGTGGGAAAAATAAATCACACACACCATGGGTGATTGAAGAGAAACTTGGCTCTGGTCCTTCATGGGCTGTAACGCCACCAAAAGAAAAGAAAGAAAGTACGAATACGTGACGTTCGAAAGTTTTAGCAACAGATAATGCGAACATGCCAAGGTTATAAAGCCAGAACGGAAGCCTACAGGGATGAGATCGGACACCTAGTAGTAGAATCGCAGTCGATGCTGAGAATATGAAAAAACCACTTCTGCAGACTATATCACGGCGGTGTTAGTCAATATGCCGCTGTCAGGCAGAATGAATTTCTTAACGACGAAGACGACAGAGAATTCCGTCCCTCTGACCTCGACGAAGTTAAGATTGCCATATCGAAACTCAAGTCGAATAAAGCTGCTGGCGCAGACGGACTGTCTGCTGAGCTCTTCAAGGCGGCTGGGGATGATCTGGTTAGAAGCACGTACCAGCTCATCTGTAAGATATGGTCAGAAGAAAGCATGCCCGAGGAATGGAGTCTCAGCATCGTATGCCCGATCCACAAGAAAGGAGACCCCTCCGATTGCCCCAACTACAGAGGAATAAGTCTCCTTAACATCGCCTACAAAATCTTCTCTGCCGTTTTGTTTGAACGCCTGAAGGCTTTTGTAAGTAAGCTGATAGGTCCCTATCAGTGCGGATTCAGGCCGGGGAAGTCCACCATCGACCAAATCTTCACACTACGGCAGATCCTGGAAAAAACCAATGAATTCCAAGTCGACACTCACCACCTATTTGTCGACTTCAAAGCCGCATACGACAGCGTAATTAGAGACGAGCTACATATACAACGCTATGTCTACCTCTGACATACCTGCTAAACTGATCAGACTATGCAGGATGACTTTGGAGAATGCTCACTGCTCCATCATCCGAATCGGTGAACACCTCACCGATAGTTTTGATGTCAAAAAAGGATTTAGGCAGGGCGATGCCATATTGGAAATGATTGTGCAAAAACCCCTGGCCAATACAAGAGGCACGTCTTGGCCAGAACGTTTGTATTGGCAGATATAAGTTTGAGGTAGTTAAGGACTTCGTTTACCTTGGATCCGCAGTGACTTGGAACTATGACATCAGTTTCGAAATCAAAGGCAGAATCACTCTTGCCAATCGCTGTTTCTTTTGGGTTCTTTGACTAATAGAGCCCTCTCCCGAACGACAAAGTTGACTCTATATAAGACCCTTATCATCCCGGTCCTGCTGTACGGCGCAGAAGCATAGATACTATCAAAAGCAGATGAGGAGGTCTGTGGTCGGTTGGAGAGAAAGATTTTGGGCATGATTTTCGGGCCTATAAACGTAGACGGGGGATGGAGGAAAAGATTCAACCACGAACTTTACGGGCTGTACAGCGACATGAGTCTAGTCAGGCGTCTACGGATTCAACGCCTAAGATGACTAGGCCATATAGAGCGAATGGACACCACAGCTCCAGCTCGGCGAGTCTTTGAATCCAACCCAGAAGAACGAAGAAACAGAGGACGGCCGCACTTAGGATGGCGCACACAGGTGGAAGGGGACCTCAGCCAACTAGGTGGTGTGCGGCAATGGAAAAGGCTAGCAAAAGATCGTGCTAGTTGGAGGGGCATGTTGGTTGAGGCCCAGGTTCACCCCGAACTGTAGCGCCCGCTAAGAAGAAAAAGAGGATTTACCTATTACTTAATATTTACTCTTGGGGCCGACGTGGTGTGTATCAAATTTGTTAGCTCTACATCACTGCAGCTCCTCCACATTTTTCTCCAGAAAATGGATAAATTACATTTATGTAAGGTGTCTGCCTGGCGTATTATGAACCGGTATTTGCGTCTGAGTGCTCCAACAGAAAGCACAAGCCTCCGACAAAAAATAAATGTTTCTCTGGGTGTCTGGATAGAAGGTTATAATCAAGACTTGACATCAGGTGATTATTACATGTTTCTGTCCACAGCGAACAACTTTGCAGCTGAAATCTTCGCCTCGAGGGGCTTGTAGAAGACGACTGCTCGCGTTTTTTGTGTCAACGAGCAACGAAGCCATTTTAACTCTAGACTTTGCCTAAAACGAAGTCTTGTCAGTTATCAAAAGAAAAATCGAAAAAGAGTGAAAATTTGTTTTCTCATCAAAATCGAACACGAATTTCCGTCATTACTGTACCACATATGTTGAACCGAATTACCAAATGTCAAATCAGCAGTTGGCATGACTGCCATTTGCCATTTTCTTCTGTTTTCATTCATTTTTTTGTAATATTTGTAATTATTAGAAATTTGCGTCTCCGTATGGCCGTGTGTGAGAGTTTTTAACCAATTTTCGGTTCGCGTTAAACGGGAACGAAAAGTATTTTATGTGAAATTACAACTCCACCTTGAAACAAAATTGTAGTTTAGCCAAGTTGAGTGAAAAGTAAAGTGCATTCGTGTGTTGTACTATAGATAGGCCTTTATCCGTACCCTTCTTCCGAGCAAGTAGTCTTAGCCAGGCAGGAGTAGTTACTATAAACAGCACAACTGTAACCGGAATAGCGACTGGACGGGTCTAGACGAAGATATTAGCAGTAGTAGGAGTAGAAGCGGCATCAGTTCGAAACAAAACTACTAACGTAATGACTTCAAGGTGCTCCATCGGAGGATTGTCCACAATGTTCACTTGGAAACACAAAAATATTGATTAACAATGTAAGAAAGGAGTAGTATAACCCAGTTGATGGGATATATTGGTTCCGTAGTTTACGAATTGTGTACCACACCTAGAGAGCGGATGACCTTTCCGCATGCAGGATTTGTGCTAGACATAAACATTGGTAGTAAGACACGTTGTGTATACAAAAGTGCAAATTGAATTCTGAGAAAAAATGTGTTGAGCCATATGTGCTGGGAAATACCCCATTGTGTTGAGTCGTCGGGATGCGGATTCATCCGCGTGCACAGGTTGTTAGCGTTTGCGCTGTGAAGATTTGTTTACGTCGCGAGATCTTATGAATCTCGTTTTCAGCATTTTGGGTTTTTTGTTTTTGGCTCCTGTGCATGCAGTTTAGGTGATTGTTGTTCAGTTGGTGGGTGAATGACCTTTTTCCCTGCCCGTGGGAGTGAAAGAGATGACGAAATTCGATCGGGTTCAAGCCCTTACTGGTCTTGACGACACGGGTCGCTCGGAAATGTTCTGTTTTGTGCTTGACGTCTTGTTTTGATATCGGATTGCGGTATAAAGTCCAAACTCGATGTTTTTGGAACGAGATACGAAGGTGGTCGCTGGAGAAGACGTTGTCGTAATTCTTTTGTTTACCACCTGATTCTCGTACGCACGCAGAACGTACCCTTCTACCGCTATCGAGTAGAGTATAATCAATCAATCTTGCCTCTTTCATGGTTTATTTGATAATTATTGATGGAACTGTGTTTACTGCACGTACGCCATCAAAGTGCCGGCATTAGGTAATTTCCCGGTTGCCACTGTTGTCCTAAGTTGCCTTTGTCTCCCCCCTCCATCATCTACTTAGAGTTAAACTTGAAATTACTTACGAGTTTCTTCATATCTTCTTTCTCTACAGGTACACACACCCCTTGAGATGCTGTTAACATCCGTGCCAACTTTAAATTAGGATACCTATGCACATTCTATCTTTACATACACACCGATACACACATGCTTTCAATTTGATTTTGTCGTAAAATTTCTATCCCAGTCGGTCGGACGACGCTCGCTATCATTCATCCATTCCGTCTATTTCGTTTTGTGCCAATACCTACCAAATCAACGATAAACCCACTCGCACGTCCAAAGGCAATCGCACCAACCGCCTCCCCCAAGCCCCAGCCCGCACATCGCACGAGAAACAAGATCGAATCACTTGTTAATTTTGAAGTTAATTGAAACCGAAGTGAATTAATTAAAAGGGAACCCGCAGCTTTGTCGTACTATGACCGACTCGCACTACTAGTGTCGTATCGTATCCTATGAGTAATCGACAAGAGCTGCACAGTAAGCAAAAGGAACTTTACCCAATTGGATAGACAGCCGATACATAAGTTGTTGGTTATGTGGATTAAAAGCGAATGGACGAATTAGACGAAGATATTCAAACGAATTCTATTCTTTCCCATGGAGTCAAGTCTGGACTATATTATCGGACCGATATAGGAAGCAAACAAAGAGAGTGGAGAAAGTGAATTAGATCAAAAAACAAAAGAAAACAAAAGACTTTTCTGGAGGAAAACTGAACCATCGGTTGTATATTATGGGTAATTGCCTACAATGCTTTCAATCATCTGATCATACCGGCGCGACAACATCGACAACGGCTGCCAATTGTCAGACAACAAATATCGATAGCCGTATCGGAGGTGGTGCGATTGAACGCTCCGTGCATGGTGATCGACCGGGCGGTAAGTAATCGCAAACTTTTTTCTTTTATTTTACATCTATTCGCCTATTCTCTTGTTGCTAAGAAGCATTTTCTTTTGTTTGTTTAATTTCGTTTCTGGTTTCTTGTTTTGATCTCTGTAGAAACTGACGAACTGTTGTCATCGAGTCCTTTGATGACCAACAACGGAGATGCAAGAAGGAGTAGTTTTAAGAAATCGATAGTTTTATTAAATGGAAATGCCAATAACATGGGTGATATTATTACAACTGGTAAGTGTAAGCATGACTCGTATATGTACATATCTCTGTGATGAGTGTCGTATGGTGTGGAGAGTTGTTTTACGCTTGCTCGGTGTGGTTTCATAATACTATCATCGTGTTTCTAAGGCTAATAGTTGTTGACAGTTTGCCATCACAACGCGAATTGGGCTCTGAATTGTATTATCTAACAATTTCGTTCTCTTTTTCCTTGTGTACAGCTCTGTAATCGGTATTTTTGCACGAGATTAGAGTTCCAATGCCTTTGTGGTAATCGGGGCATTAAAAATCGTATTCCCGAGGAGGCAGTAAATAATTTCAATTAATTCCTTCATTTACTATAGCGATGTACCTACATAGTCGTTGTTGAAATTTGCATTTGGTGGAATACCCTTTGGCTCTATTCTAAATGCGCTTGTTGAACTAAATCATCTCGTCCCGTCAGCTTTTCAGTTGAATTTTTCATATTGCCAAGTTCTTAGCATTTTAGTAGACCATTGCTAGGAGTAAGCCTTGCTAGTCCATGTACCTGGTGAAGTCACTTCCTGCTAGGTTCAGGTTAGTTTATCCGTAGACTCCCCAGACCTCCACTTTGACCAGAGAAGCCTCTTGTGTTGCTACGAGGGGGGCCGACCTCCTATCCATGGAATTACTTAACTTGACATCAGGCAAGGTTCCTAGGTAACGCTTCTTCATGATTGAACATAGTCCTGGACAGGCGCAGAGTAGGCGATGAATGGATTCGACCTCCTCTTCGTCTAAGCAGCTTCTGCAGGAGTCGCCCGAAACTTGCCATAGTTTTTGTGCGTGACTGCCAATGAGACAGTGACCGTTCGTTTTAGGGAGATTAGTCCCTTGGTCCGCTGTCTGTCAAGCCGAGGCCAGATTCGCCTGGTGGTAAGGCAGATGTGCCCCTAGGTCCATCTCAGGTTCATTTTAACCATGGCTAGGTTTGTAAGTTTGAGTTTAATAGCTGTTAGAGGTATACCATACCATTTTTGGTTGTTGCGTCGTTCCTTGTTTGGCGAGCACGTCGGCTCTTTCATTTCCTAAGATATCGCTGTGTCATGGTACCCATAGGAGATGTATGTAAATATGTATGTTAAACTGTTCGGCCATCTCGTTAAGAGACAGGCGGTACTCAAGGCTTACTTTTGTAGTGTACATATAGGACTCCAGTGATTTCAAGACTGCTTGACTGGCTGTGAGGATCCGATACTTCGGTGGCGATACAGTTCGGGTGAACCTGGCCCTCAACCAACAAGCCATTCCACCTAGCTCGATCTTTTGCCTTTCGACCTGTGTGCGCCGATCTCGCTGTATAGCCCGTACAGTTCGTGGTTGAATCTTTTTCTCCACTCTCCGTCAACACAAATAGGACCAAGGATTGTACACAGAATTTTCCTCTCGAAACGACCAACTCTTCACCCATTTTCGATAAGGTCCAAGCCTCTGCGCCGAAGAGGAGGATCAAAATGATTAAGGTTTTATAGAGGGTCACCTTAGTTTTCCGAGAAAGGGCTCTACTACTTAGTTGCCCCTTGAGCCCGAAGAAACAGCGATTGGCAAGAGTTATTCTGCACCTAATCTCAGCGCTGGTGTCATTGCCGCTTGTTATCAGTGAGCCAAGGTAGACGAAATCTTCGACTACATCAGAGTAATAGCTGCCAATATTGGCGTTCCGGCCAAGACGTCGGTGATGTGCGTCTTTCTTTGACGACAACACATATATATTTGGCTTTGCCCTCGTTTACCTTCACATCCACTTTAGTCGCTTCTGTTTCAATGCTCACAAAAGCTTTATGGACGTCTCGCTGCATTCTCCCATTTACGTCAATGTCATCAGCGTATGCGAGCAATTGTGCAGACTTGAAGTAAGCCGTCCCTCTTGTATTAGCCAGTTAATCCCGCACAATCTTTTTAAGGATGATGTTGAAAAAATCACATGACAGTGCGTCGCCCTGTCTGAATCCTCAGTTAACTCCTTACCGACCTTAATGGAGTAGCGAGAACTTTCCATTGTCATCTTGCACAACCTGACGAGCTGCCAAGATCTGCCGCAGTGTGAATAGTTGGTCTGTCGTGGATTTTCCTGGCCTGTCGTGTAGGCTGTGCTTTCCTATGACTCATTTAAAGATGTGCTCCTTACCCAGCTTGGCGTTGGATTCTCATAGAATACTCTTGGTGTCATAGCTGGGTCATTGAGCGTATGTTCTATCTGGGAGGTCATAGAAGTCATCATTGACTGTGTCGTCTTTTTCTTCTGTGGGGGCCTGAATGCATATCAAGCTGATGTTCCCAAAGATAGCTTTGATGCAGATTGTCATGAGGCATTCGCTCACATGCCGTAAGTTTAGGACTTTTGCCTAAGTCCATCTCGAAGAACAAATCTGCATCCAAATAGGCGTTGTTTGTTCCCTTTGTAGCAGTTTCCATAGTATATATCACAGTTTTTCATCCTCTTTTTATCCGGTCCATCCCATCGCACTTCTTGGAGTGCGGTAATGTCTGCTTTATAGCAGCTTAGGGCTTTTTCTAACTGTCCAGCCGCGCTCAGTCTGTTAAGGTGTAGAACCGAAACTCTTGTCTAAAGTGACTATTGACTGAATATAACGGAGTGATATCCTTAATCAGTAGTCGGTAGCACCCATCGTTGTTTGTCTTTGTCATACCTTAAATCGTAGCTGTCCGGAAATGTGGTCGACTGATGCCGCAAGAGGACGCCGTGGAGCAGTGGTTAGTGTGTTGGACTCTGACGCACGATGAGCGAGTTCGGATCCCGATAACACCGACGCCATCGAATGTTTATTTCGCGGCGTTCCTCCTCGGCCGGGTACTGGCAAAACCCCCCGTAGTATACTTGCCGTGAAAAAGCTTCTCGACTCATGCCGTTCGGAATCGGCATTAAACTGTAGGTCCCTTTCACCTATGTGAAAAATAAATCGCACACAACATGGGTGATTGAGAGAAGCTTGGTTCTGGTCCTTCATGGGCTGTAACGCCATCAAAGAAGAAGATGCCGCAAGTTAAGCTTCAGTTCCTTCTTTTGTGATGGCTTAAAGGACCGTATGTATAACTTTGATCTGTTCGACTTATTTTCTTGCCTTCACTGCGCTTTTTCGCTTTAAAACCCGCATGCATGCCTCGCTGAACATAAACCCTAAAGCAAAGAATAATTTAGTAGCAATATATGCGCTTGCAATTAAGAAGTTTGTATAAGGAATTAGAAACCAATTAAAACCAAATGACAGTACTTCCCATTTCAGTGAAAGAATCGCACGAGGTCTCAGACAACACACTAAATCTACTGTTCGAAGAGTACAAAGATCCATATGAGGACGTTATTCTATCCGAAGGTATCGAACGTCTCTGTAAGGATCTACACTACCAGCCAGATGAATTTCCCATACTCGTATTAGCTTGGTGCTTGGACGCATCGCAAATGTGTCGATTCACAAAAACCGAATTCATTGAGGGACTGCATAAAATGTCAGCCGATTCAATTGATACAATTTGTTTAAGACTGGAACAGACCATTGAGCTGATGAAAACCGATTCGGAGATGTTCAAACAGCTCTATCGCTTCACATTTAGGTTTGTTAACAATAGAAATATAAAACTTTTATTTTCTCATTTCATTTGTTTGTTTTGTAAAGGTTTGGTCTGGAGCCGGATCACCGGATTTTATCATTAGACATGGCAATCATATTATGGCGTTTAGTCTTCACCCTAGATAAACCCGAGTTACTCGATCGTTGGTTGTACTTCTTGGAACAACATCCAAATATTCGTGGTATCCAAAAGGATACATGGAACATGTTCCTTAATTTCTCTGAACAATGTGATATAAACAACTATGACGACACGGAAGCGTGGCCGAGTCTTTTCGACGATTTTGTCGATTATGAAAAGTCACGATTGAATGCTGTTGCGGCAGCATCTCCTTCTGCTGCCAAAGACGACGATGACAATGCCAACAATAATTATGACTGCAATTCTACTCATAAGAATTCGATCAATACATCATAGTATTTAGAGGCGCACTCGTAACGCCATCAATTTTATTTCCATTAAAACAAACAAAAAGAAATCTGCAGCAGGAATTTCTTTAACACTTTTCTACCATCGATAATGCATTTTCTTGTTTTTATTATTCCTTTGCCGTCTTACGCATTTAATTTTTGTTTTTTGCTTTTTTAATCATTTCATATTCTAGAGACAACCCAGACATTTACTAGTGCATTCACATTCCCCCACGTTAGCTTGTTGGTAACTTTATTCATTTTCATTTTCGCCATATACTAATTAGAACGAGTTTGGTAACTAAATTAAAAAAACACAAAAATGCCTTAAATAAATTAATAAAAAGTAAAAACAAAATTAATTTAGAGCAGACGCGAAAGAAAATGAAAAAGGGAAATTTTAATAATCTACTGCATTATTTAAAGTGATCCTTCGAACAAGGATACTTGTATGCACATTCGTAGGTTGAGAACATTCAATTCGTAGACATACGCATACGTACTCCGCATATGTAGGCATTAGGAAACGTGACACGAACATGACGAATTATTTGCGCAAAAACAAAACAACCATTACATTGCTACTACTGACTATTATTTTTTAGTTCTATTATTACTAATTCTTTTTTTTTAAATAGTAAAAAAATAAAGGGTCCGCCAAAAAACTTTTCTTATTTGAAAGTACAATCCTTCCGGTTAATAATGGAAAATAATTTCATTCAAATGGCTGCCTCGACTGGCCATGCAGTAGCCTACACGATCGGCCCAATTTTTAAGGACATTATCGATTGTGTGCAGCTGTATTTCACCAATGGCTTCACGAATATTGTCCTTTAAAGCGTCAATTGTCTCTGGCTTGTCGGTGTAACACTTATCTTTGACGGAGTCCCACAAATAATAGTCCAACGGTGTCAAATCGTAGCTCCGAGGTGGCCAAAGGACATCAGCTCTGCGGCTGATAATGCGATCCTTAAAAACAGGGCGCAAAACATCGAGTGTAGCTTAAACTGTGTGGCACGTAGCGCCGCCCTGTTGAAACCAAATATTGCCAATATCCTCCTCTTCAATTTTTGTGAACAAAAATTCGTTCAACATGGCCCGATAACGATCGCCATTGACTGTAACGGCCACTCCTTGCTCATTTTCGAAGAAAAATGGCCCAATTATGCCTCTGGACCAAAATCCGCACCAAACAGTGGCTCGTTTTGGGTGCACCGGCACCGGCTTTTTACCGTGCGGGTTTTCTGTGCCCCAAATGCGACAATTTTGCTTGTTTGCATACCCGCCAAGATCAAAATGAGCTTCATCTGAAAAGATGGTTTTTTTTTTTTTTTCTGGCAAAATCGGCATCTTCTGTAAGTCGATCGCAGGCCCACTTAGCGAAGCGAAAATGCATTGGATGGTCAGTTGGCTTCAACTTCTGAACCAATTGGACTTTGTATGGCATAATACCAAGGTCTTTATGTAAAATTCGTCTCAATGATGTCTCCAAAATGTTCAATTGTTAAGAACGACGGTGAATTGATGTTAATGGCGCTTCACGCACACTCTGCCGCAGCAGCAATATTCTCGCGTGTACGCACTGTTTTTGGCTTTTCACGCTTTGGTTTATCGATGAGGATGCTGATCTTGTTTTTCACAAGATAACGAACATACGGAGCTGACGGTGCTTCTCTTCTTCCAAAATCCGTACGCAATTTTCGCACACATTCTGCAACATTACCATGATTTTCAAAGTAATGTCGCAATATTTCCCAGCGTTGGTCAAGCGTATACACAACCATATTCGTTCAGCGGAAGGATACAACTAATTATCTGTCAAATCAGACATCAGCTAAGTGTTACCATTCACGAAGTAAGCACTACTTGAAAAAAAAAAAAAAACGTTAGATGGCGGACCCTTTATATTTATGATTGTTGTGATACTGATAAAAGAAATAACCTCTCAATGTAAAATTAATTATAACCTATATCTCGAAGTAATTTCTTTTTATTTTTATTCAAACGATTTGTTTTCGATTTTTGTATAGTTAGAAGGGCGCATCCCCCGAGCCTATGATGGGCTCTCTTCATTTAGAAATTGACTTACTTTTTTGTCCATATGTTTGTGTTTTAGAAACAACAAAATCTTGTTTCTTTATCGAATGATTAGACAATTATGTATTTTAATATTTTAATTAAATTGTTTTAATTTCGAAACAAACTGCTCTATGTTTTAACAAAACAAAAATGGAATTAAGCTAGTAATGTATAATAAAAATTAAAAAAGAACTCCCTAGTTACGTGTATATTAAATAAAAGCTATTTTTCAAAAAAACCGTATGTATTTAGAAAATCAATTCGATTCGCATTAAATCGCAATTTTAATTAATTAATTGTTATTTCGGATTAAGTAATGTTTAATTATTTGTTTCCTTAGTTTGCGAGGAAATTTACTTTTTATTTTTTACAAAATTAATTGTAATGAAACTAGCAATTGAAATATTTTAGATTAAAACGGTAAATATTATATACATATATATATGAAATTATATTTAAATGTAAATATACCAGGAAACGTATACAGCAAAAAAAGAAAATACGAAAAAGAGCGTAATTGAGAACAAAACTAAGAAAAAGTAAAATAAAAACTAAAATAATTTTTTTCAACTAGAGGGTCTTTCATTAAGTACTTCCTTTCCTTAAATTTATGCCTATATTCTGGCATACCTCTGTGATGCCTCATACATATGTATGTCACAACAACCTCACAAGGTTGAGGTGAGTCCTAATTTGTGAGCGTTACGTACTCTAATCATAATCTCACATGTTGTGAGCATCACAAGAACTGTAAAAACCGGCCAAGTGCGAGTCGGACTCGCGCACGAAGGGTTCCGTACCATCTGTATGTATAAATATGAAAGAGACTATGTATGTTACCTCATCAAATGACAGATCTTGGTTGCAGGCAGGATTTTTTGGATGAAAATCATGTCTGTTGTATGGGAGCCCCCCTTAAATATTCATTTTGTTCTGTTTTTAGTATTTGTCGTGGTAGCGGCAACAGAAATACATCATCTGTGAAAATTTCAACTGTCTAGCTATCACGGTTCATGAGATACAGCCTGGTGACAGACGGACGGACGGACAGCGAAGTCTTAGTAATAGGGTTCCGTTTTACCTTTGGGTACGGAACCCTAAAAATGGCGGTATCCGATTGTGTAGCCCACAAGCCAATCTTTCTTCTTTGCTTCTTTGGTGGCGTTACAGCCCATGAAGGACCAGAGCCAATCTCTCTCAATCACCCATGTTGTGTGTGATTTATTTTTGACACTGGTGAAAGGGACCTACAATTTAATGCCGATTCCGAACGGCGTGAGTCGATAAGTTTTTCAATGCAAGTATACTACGGTGGGTTTTGCCAGTACTCCGCCGATGAGGGTCGCCCCGAAATAAACATTCGATTGCGTTGGTGTTATCGTTATACGAACTCGCTCATCGTGCGTCAGAGTCCACACACTAACCACTGCACCCTCACAAGCCAATCACAAGAGTAAAATTATGGAGGAAGAAGTTTTGATTTTGCTGCTCGTGAGTGAAATAAACGGAAAAGAGGAAAGGTCAAAAATATACAGGTTGGCTGACTGGGAGCCAGGTTGGCTGGTTAGTGGCCAGGTTGGCTGGCTGGTGACCAATTTGGCCATAAGCCGGCCAGCTAACCTGACCACCGGCCATCAGCCAGCCCACCTGACCACCAGCCAGCCTATTTGAATACCGGCCAGCCAACCTGGCCACCGGCCGTCAGTCAGGCCACCCAACCTGACCACTGGCCAGCCAACCTGACCATAGGCCACCAGACAGCCAACCTGACCACCGGTCACGAGGCAGCCAATCTGACCACCGGCCACTAGGAAGCCAAACTCACCATCGGCCAACTTGACCACCGGCCAGCCAACTTGACCACCGGCCAGCCAACCTGACCACCGGCCACGAGGTAGCCAATCTGACCACCGGCCACCAGCCAGCCAACTTGACCACCGGCCAGCCAACCTGACCACTAGCCAGTCAACTTGACCACCGGCCATCAACCAGCTAATCTGACCACCGGCCACCAGCCAGCCAACCTGACAACCGGCCACCAGCCAGCCCACCTGACCACCGGCCATCAACCAGCCAACCCGACCATCGGCCACCAGCCAGCCAACCTGACCATGGGCCACCAGCTAGACAACCTGACCACCGGCCACCAGGCAGCCAACCTGGCCACCGGTCATTAGCCAGTCAACCTGACCACCGGCCATCAGCCCGCCAACCTAACCACCGGCCAACCTGACCACCAGCCAGCCAACCTGAACACCGGCCACCAGGCAGCCAACCTGACCATCGGCCACCAGCCAGCCAACCTGACGGCCACCAGCCAGACAACCTGACCATCGGCCATTAGCCAGTCAACCTGACCATCGGCCATCAGCCCGCCAACCTGACCACCAGCTAGCCAACCTGACCACCGGCCACCAGCCAGCCAACCTGACCACCGGCCACCAGCCAGCCCACCTGACCACCGGCCATCAACCAGCCAACCCGACCATCGGCCACCAGCCTGCCAACCTGACCATGGGCCACCAGCTAGACAACCTGACCACCGGCCACCAGGCAGCCAACCTGGCCACCGGTCATTAGCCAGTCAACCTGACCACCGGCCATCAGCCCGCCAACCTAACCACCGGCCAACCTGACCACCAGCCAGCCAACCTGAACACCGGCCACCAGCCAGCCAACCTGACGGCCACCAGCCAGACAACCTGACCATCGGCCATTAGCCAGTCAACCTGACCATCGGCCATCAGCCCGCCAACCTGACCACCAGCTAGCCAACCTGAACACCGACCACCAGGCAGCCAACCTGACCACCGGCCACTAGCCAGTTAACCCTACCATCGGCCACCAGCCAGCCAACCTGACGGCCACCAGCCAGACAACCTGACAACCGGCCACCAGCCAGCCAACCTGACCACCGGCCACCAGCCAGCCCACCTGACCACCGGCCATCAACCAGCCAACCTGACCATCAGCCACCAGCCAGCCAACCTGACCATGGGCCACCAGCTAGACAACCTGACCACCGGCCACCAGGCAGCCAACCTGGCCACCGGTCATTAGCCAGTCAACCTGACCACCGGCCATCAGCCCGCCAACCTGACCACCGGCCATCAGACGGCCAACCTGAACTCCAGCCAGCCAACCTGAACACCGGCCACCAGGCAGCCAACCTGACCATCGGCCACCAGCCAGCCAACCTGACGGCCACCAGCCAGACAACCTGACCATCGGCCATTAGCCAGTCAACCTGACCATCGGCCATCAGCCCGCCAACCTGACCACCAGCTAGCCAACCTGAACACCGACCACCAGGCAGCCAACCTGACCACCGGCCACTAGCCAGTTAACCCTACCATCGGCCACCAGCCAGCCCACCTGACGGCCACCAGCCAGACAACCTAACCACCGGCATTCAACGAGCCAACCTGACCATCGGCCACCAGCCAGCCAACCTGACCACAGGCCACCAGCCAACCAAACCTGTAATCTGCCAACCAACCTGATCACCAGCCAGTCAACCTGGCCAGCAGTAAGTCAATCTGGCCACCAGTTCGTACTGGCCCCGGAAAACATTTAACTCTTTCGTTAACACGTCCCAGTAATTCTTCATCTTGTTCAGAATAGTTGGATCATTCTTCCTCGCAAGAGAATGATGCAGCAAGTAAAGGGTTCACCATAATAGACTTAAGCGAGCGTACGCCAGCTTACGCAAATGTCTTATTACATGCAAAGATTATGACATGCCCATAATGGGAATATGCGCGGTTTCGTTAAATGTTCGTCAACTTAAGCCAGCTTACGGAAGGTTTCAATGAAAGAAGACATTCCGCGCGGAATTTCGACAGCTGATAGTGAAAGAAACCAAAAGTACAATAAAGAAAAATAATAACTACGGTCGCTGTATATTAAGTGAGATTTTCGATCGATTCTAAGCTAAGTTCGCGTAAGTCTATTATGGTCAACCCTTAATGATCCAGCTGTTGTTGAGATGCCCGCTCACATCTCTTGGAAATTTCTGCAAAGTGTTCATTATTTAAACATATGTTTCTTTTCATCACAAGCTGTATTACTTTGTATGCAATGCTCTGCCATTATTCGTTATTTTATTTATTTCACAATCTTTATTGTCAAAAAATACTTTTTTGACATGACATGAATTCACCACCCCATGGTAACTATTCTGATTTGTCGACCATCAACCAGATTGATCACGTTGCGATCGACTCCAAGACACTCCTCCAGCTTCCTATATATACAAACCTTCCGAGGAGCCAACGTCGACTCGGATCACTATCTTGTTGTAGCTAAGTTACGAATGAGAATACCAAGAATGCCACGGAGTCCAGGTGGACAACGAAAGTTTGACGTCGGTAAGCGACAATCGCAAGAGGTTGCTAGGATTTTTGCCGATCGAGTTTCCCTCAACGTCTTGCAAAATCCGATGACACCGGCACAATCCACAGTGGGAGCAGTCCCAGCGCACCATCAGAGACGACGCTTGCAAGTTTTACGAAAAAGTAAAACGAACATACCAGGGCTGTAAAGCCAGAGCGGAAGCCTGTATAGATGAAAACGGAGTAGGGAGTAGACGTAGTAGTCGATGCTGAGAATATGGAAGGAACACTTCTGTAGACTGTTTAACGGCTACAAATTCGAAGTAGTTAAGAGCTTCGTCTACCATGGCTCACTAGTGACCAGCGACAACACCAGTGCTGAGATTAAACGCAGAATTACTCTTGCCATCCGCTGCTTCTTTGGGCTCAAGAGGCAATTGAGAAGTAGAGCCACCTCGCGAAAGGAAAAGGTTGGGTTATGCAAATCTTTAACCATCTCCGCCTCCTTTATGACGCCTGGACTTTAACAAAAGCGGATGAGGGGGCCCTTGGTTGTTTCGAGAGGAAAATCCTGCGTTAAATCTTTAGCCCCTTTTGTATAAAAGGGGAGTTGAGGAGAAGATACAACAACGAACTATACGGGCTGTACAGCGACAGCGGCGTAGTACGGCATTTACAGATCCAACGTCTAAGGTGGCGAGGTCTAGAGCGAATGAATAACACAGCTCCGTCCCGAAGAGTTTTTGAGTCCAACCCCGAGGGGTGACGCAGCAGAAGACGACAGAATCTAAGGTGGCGCACACAGGTGGAAGGAACTGGGAGTACGTTGCTGGAAGCAGCCGGGAAAAGACTGCTGATGCAGCACGGTCCTACTGTTGTATTCGAATTACAAATGTTCTCCGTTGAGATCTAGCCTACGAATTTACTTAAATTCTGCCACCATTTGTTTTAGAATGAATCAACGTCTCTAGTACACTAAGATGATAATGACCTCCCAATAGAGTATGTACACACTATGTTCCACCCTCCACCTGTAAATTCCTAGCCGCTTTACAGGCCAGCATACACGTCCAGAGCAACATACTCATTCCAACATGATTCATTCGCACGAGTCGAATTAAATTATGACCGCGACAGAGGCGATAAGCAATAAACGCACTCAACTGTGGTTTTTAGTCTACGTGACTGAGGGGAAGCCCATGTATTTGGAAGTTTCCTTTTGAAATGATTACATTTTGGTCGTTTTAATACAGTAAAAGGTGTAAGTAAATTTAGGTAAATTAAGTGAAAGTAAGTTTCAGTTTTAGATCCTCGTGTAGGAAGGATAAGCTGTAGCAGGCTTGTCCGAGATAAGTCGTTGCTGTTCTGCTGAAGAACGAATCGTTCGGAAGAGCGAATAGACTGCAGTCCAGATCAAGTATTGAATTACTACAAAACAAAGAACAGCATTGTGTAGAATGTATGTATGTGGATAAGTATCGACTTACCTAGGATTAGTCCAGCCATCATCGCGAATCCAATCACTCCACCCACGGAACTTCCAATTGCAATGGCGAACCAAACGGCAGATGCAAAATTCAAGGCACTAATCACCACTACACAACCGTAGTTGACCAACCATGGCACCAGCATCAAATGGCGTTCCTACGGCAACAGAAACAAGTACATACATACATACATATGAGTGATTCATGCAACACTGTTTGTTTCAATGGACTGACGCTGAGATAAGATCCCATTTCCCGTCCAAAGAAACAAACCAACTCAACAAACCTTCATTGCACCAGCGACCAGTAGAATGGATGAGACCAAATTCACAATATTCAAAGTCAAATAGAATGCCATTGCGGTGACGATGACTGGAACAATTCAAAAAATAATGCGCAATTATGTACGTGCCAATTCCTGGGGTTCATAGTAACTTACCCGTTTTTAGGTCCTCTGCGGATACGTCTGTAGTTGCATCCTTATCGGTCAAGTACTTAACAATCTCGTCCACATTGGCCAAAACCAAGGCATTTATGACAACATTAATCAGAGAGAATATACCCCCAACCCAGCCGATGACTACGCCGGCCGTGTGAAGGCGCATAAAACAGAACCGACTGATGGTCAACATCTTCGAATAAGACAGAATCTGAGCCTTTGTTCGGAGTTTTTCTTCAATTTAAAACCTGAAAATTTACTACTTGGATAAATGGAAACGAATTTCCAATCTCTTCCAGGAAGACCGGACAAAGAAAAATTAAATTAGCCACTAACCTTGTCCAGATAACGAAAATAAGCGATTGAAAAACAGAAAACAACTGAAAGCGAAAACTGAAGGGAAAGATAAAAGTTGTGGGAAACGTCTATGTCGGGTCTGTGTTCGTTGAATGGTGGAAGCTCGACCGAGGAAGCGGCTGACTGGCGATAAAATAAACAGAAATGCTTAAACAGTGGTGGATACAAAAGGTGAACTTTCGCTTTCGTGTTGTAGATTGGTCGGTATTATACGGCGCGTCTTTTTGACGCAAGTCTCGGTGAATTCTCTTTTTACCGACATTCCTTGTTGAAATGGTTATTACATGGAGCTTTTCTTCCTTCCGCGTTTTTTTTTTTACGTTTCGTTTTACATTTCATTGTCGTTTGAAAAGTTTGAATGGATTCCAAACGTACATTTTCAAATCAGAAACACGAGTGGAGCAACAACGCAAAACAAAGAAAAGGAAATAAGGAAATGTCAAAAAGACGCAGGAGTTGGCTATCCGCGCGTTACTGTGTCAAAGTATTTCTGTTTAATCGACCCTCTCTTTCGCACTTATTTCAATCTTTACTAAGCAGGTGCCGTGTAATAACCGACTTGTAAAGTTTTTTTTTTTAAATCGGTAGGACAGATTCGTTCAATCGCAAGCGAAAGGTATTGAATGTCATTACATGGGATCTACAGAATCCTGTCGATAAAATTAGTATAATTTGCTGATGGTATTTTGTAAATGACTGAGGTACAGTGCGACCAGGGAAAGCACTGACTCATGATTCCTGCATGCTACTAGTTACGGTTGACCGCCCTTGATTTTACATAGTTTAGGTTAGGTTAGGTGAATGGGTGCCCTATCGAAAGTCAAGGCTCACTTAGACCACGAGGAGGCCATTGTGCCCAGTTAACCCTTAGGCCGTAGAAACGTAAAAATTGAGCTGAACCACTTATGTAGATGCAGCTAGAAATCCCAATACTCTGGTCAGCCAGATGTTACTTACCTGGACACACAATCGTGTCTGTGAGCGAAAATAAAAATGCTCACAGCCAATTACTCATGAGCGTGTGCGTTTATTGATTGCTCGTTGGGTAGTGCACACTCACGAGCAGCTCATGAGTGTGCGTTTCCTTACCCAACCCCAACACGGTCCGAGCATTCTCATATGTCTCGGTTCTCGTCCGATCACAGCAATCAACCAGCGTCGGGCGCGGTTGGACCGATTTAGCTGGAAGCTTACTCAGTCCTAAGTTCCGTAATTACGCGTGGAATGAACCATGTCATGTCAATATCATCTTTGGTTCTCGAGATAATCGAGGCCAAAATTCCGATGCGAACATGCGCACATACGTACATACGCACCTTCGTACATAAACACACACAGACGTCTCTATGAAAACCTCGGATTCGGATTCTGGTGACCTTGAAACCTGGAGATATGTCAAAATTTGGAATTTGTAAAATCGGCCCCATTACAATAACTTCCCAATGGGAAGTTAAACAACCTTTTTAGTGGCGTCATAAAAAATACTGACACACATTACAAGCAACGTGTTGTGATTAAATTTTTAGTGAAATCTGGTAAAGAAAACCTTCGAAAAGCCTCCGAAAATTTCAGGTGGTGTATGGAAACGAGTGTATGTACATATGTCGAAACCACGCGTGTTTGAATTGGCAAAACAGTTCAAGAAAACAGTAGAAGGCGGTTTACGCGAAAAAGCTCCCGTCAGCTATCGTATCGCGGCATCGTTCATCGTCAGTATGTTCCTGCCATCCAGACACTTGCTGCACAGTTGGCGTACTGAAGACGCTGCGAACACGAGTTTTCAGTTTGCGACCCGAACTCGCTAAAAACTACTCGCTAAGAACTGCGCCGTCCCATTCCATGTTGATTGTGTAAGAGTTGATGATGAAAAAAAAATAAAAATCAAACATTCGAACGTTGGAGCATCCACCCTGTAGCCTCAAAATTGTCCCTGCGATTTTTTGTTATGCCCAAGATGAAGTTACTCTTTAAGATCAGAAAAGGTAAGTTACGTGATTTGGAGTTGATTTTAATTTTTTGGGGGTGAGGTTTTATCCAAGGTTTTCATTTTTAATACGCCCTGGAGGGGTTTTAGCCTGCGTAGAAGGGATCATAATTTAGTCTAGCATGCTTAATTTTAGTCACCCGGTATTTCGATATGGATTTGTTTCTTAATATGTTTTTCAAACCCTTATAAGCTCTACCCGTCATGCAATAATTTGTAAAACGCAGATCAAAGACAATGCCTAAACAATCGAAGTCGGGCAATTTGGACAAATTACCAACAAGATCAAGGCAAGTACCGATGTTAGGTTATGTAGGTTCATCAAAAAAGGAAATGAATCCACTAATAACCCGCCCCTAAAAAACTAGAAGATTTGTTGAACCCCCGTTTAACAAAAAGGAAAAATTGAAAAAGTGGAAGACAATGTCGGTTGCTTCAATATTCAGACGCAAATTTGTGGTAGCGATCTACACAAGTGAGGGCACCGTGGTGCAGTGGTTAGTGTGTTGGACTCTGGCGCACGGTGAGCGAGTTCGGATCCTGATAACACCAACGCCATCGAATGTTTATTTCGCGACGTTCCCCCCTAGTAAACTTGCCATGAAAAAGCTTCTCGACTCTGTAGGTCCCTTTCACCTGTGTAAAAAATAAATCCCACACAACATGGGTGATTGAGAGAAGCTTGGCTCTGGTCCTTCATGGGCTGTAAAGCCACCAAAGAAGAAGATCTACACAACTGATTTTGGGCTTATTACTTTTATTACTTTTTAAACAATTAATAATGCAGAGAAAACGTTAACGTAAACGTCGCTCGCTCTCTTCGAAAGCTTGTAAACATGATAGATGATCGGGACACAAACAATTGCGCCACGGTGAGGGTTTTGTATATATACCGCTAACTGTGCTTGATACTTTTAATGTGAGTAATGAGGGCCTCTACTGTATTTGAGCGTTGAATAATGTTCTTGCCCTCATATTTGACATTGATCCATTATGGTGAAATGTGGCGAATAAATTGTTAGATACCTCGATGTCAGTTGAAAAATTTGAAATTAATTTTGAAAAATGGTGGAAAATAGAAAATAAAATTCAGAGTCGCCCTAAGGTGCGAAAATATTGTTGAGACTAGAAAGATGATGAGTCTATTCCTCTGGGCATTTTTTTTTTTTTTTTTGTTTTGGGGGCTTGCTACCTACTAAGGTGGCGCTACGGTTCAGGGTGAACCTGGGTAGCTGTTTCCAGTGTCACACGTCCAGTTGGTTGAGGTCCTTTCCACTTGTGTGCGCCACCGTCGATCGCCGTCTGCAGCGTCGTCACTCGTGGTTGGAGTCGAAAGCTCTTCGGGGTGGAGCTGTCGTGTGCATTCGCTCTACATGGCCTGGCAATCTTAGACGTTGGATCCATACACGTCGTACTAGGCCGATGCCGCATAGCCCGTACAGTTCTTGGTTGAATCTTCTCCTCCACTCTCCGTCAACACAAACGGGACCAAAGATTGTAAGCGAAATTTTTGTCTCGAAATGACCAAAGCAATTGCGATCAATTATGCAGACTTGAAGTAGATTGTGCCTCTTGAATTGGCCAATGAATTACGCACGATGCATGGTATGAACCATGCAATCGATGCTAGGTTACACTCATCGGACATGCCTTCTTCCGATCATATTTTACAGATAAGCTGGGCATGTTCCCAACCAACTCATTTCCAGCTGTTTGAAATAGTACACCAGGCAGGCCGCGTGCGCCAGCAGCTTTATTAGACTTCAGTTTTGATATCGCTATCTTAACCTCGTCTAAGTCAGATTTAGTATGAATTGTGCATTCTGCCTGATAGCAGTATCTTGACCATCTTCGTCGTTCTACAGTCTGCAGAAATAGTCGTTCCATATTCTCAGCATCGACTGTGATTCAACTACGAGGTGTCCTTGTGCACGTCATTAAACTATGGGTTTCTCAGAGGCAGCACTCATGATGGCACTTTGATAACGTTTGCGTAGTTTCCATCGGCTCCTGAGACATGATTGGTGAAGGTCCCGGCGGTTTTTTTTCTTTTTTTTTTTATATAGTTCGCACAGGTTCAAGATAAGAGTTATACTCTTATGATGTTTGTTACGCAACCTGATGACGGAATGCAGATGGTTTGGGTCGTGGATGTTCGTTCAGTGGTGGTTGTCCTAGATAGGAGGAGAGGAATTCGACTGAATTTTCACGTTGGTTGTAGTTCCCATCAAATGTTCCATGCCATTATGGGGTTATATTAGAACTGCACACACAGAGTATGAATTTGAAGTAATTTGAGTGTTATGCCTTCATCAGTATTTTTGATCACTTCCCATTCACAACAGCTGTGTTGCACAATTTTTCCGTATAGGAGTTGCATTTCTTTGGCTATGGGCATACATACTTTGAACTACAGACTTTCCGCTCGACAGTCGGTGATGTTTACCATTGCACCAAGGCCACTCGCCTCTTGCAATTGCACCTTCCCGACGTCAAATTTTGCCTGTCTCCTTTGGGGCTTGTGCTAACATAAAGCAAAGGGGCACTTCGACCTATGCAAATCTATCATGCCTGCTAGCCGATTAGACGAGGAGTTCATCTACTTTCTTAATAAAGTTGAGGAGCTAAGCTGATCCCTTCAGGAGTCATTTTTTCTCCGAGGAGGATACGCTTGCCTAACTGGCAAAGGGCAGTAGTAGGGTGTTATAGCCGGTTCAAGCGCTTTTGGGTTTTGGTTTTGAACACACTCATTTCAATGGGTGACTTCAGATATGCTCGTCGCTTTTTGGGTTGTGGTTTTGAACACACTCATTTCAATGGGTGACTTCAGATATGGTCGTAAGAAATAATTTAAAACGATTACTTGAGGTCCAAGGGTCATACTCTTAGATATTATGTTTTGGATGGTTCAAGCGCTTTTTGGGTTGTGGTTTTGAATACACTAATTTCAATGTCGTAAGAAATAATTTAAAATGATTACTTGAGGTCCAAGGGTCATACTCTTAGATATTATGTTTTGTCACATAACCTGGACGGAGTGCAGGTGGTTTGGGTCGTAAATGTTCGTTCAGTACTCTCCAGGCATTAGCATAAATAGGATTCGAGAGGAATTCGACTAACTTTTCACGTTGATTGTACTTCTCAGTAAAATGTTCCAAGCCGTTACTGTATTATATATATATATATATTAGAACTGCACACACAGAGTATGAATTTAAAGTGACCATATAGTGTGAGTGTTAGGTTAGGTTAGGTTAACGTGGTAGACATAAGCCACACGTAGGTCGAAGTCGGCCCATTGTGATACCACCTGGATCAAGTTACCCTGATCCGCTACCTGAGAACCAACCGGTGCTTTTAATGATGCGATGGAGTTGAGCTATCTTTTGTTTTGCAAGCTCACTTAGATTGTCAGAGAAGGGCGCGCCGAGGTGAATCCTGTGTGTGAATCAACGTGGAAATACTTTCGCATATTAAAAAGTGGATGTGATTGTTTCATTCTTGACAGTATATGTTACATATCTATGTATCTATAAATATTTCTTAGCGTTTCAAATACATATGCATACATACATACACACGCACATATATATATATAAATATTACTGGAATAGTATAAACAAATGACCCATTACATTAAAATGGTTCCGGAAGCAACAATTAATCAGTGCGAACAGCGCTATTTAATTTGTTTATTTAAGTTGTTTTTTTGCGGGAATATATGGGGATTCTGGCGCTATCTGTGTTGTGGTTTTGTGTTCATGCAAGGTCGTTATCATGTGACGTATTTAGAATAGTTGGTATGAAGCGGTTCAAGCGCTTTTTGGTATGAAGCGATGGTATGAAGGTGTTCTGGCGCTATTTAATTTGTTTATTTAAGTTGTTTTGCGTAACACATAGCATTCAATTTTAAAGGGGAACAGATAAACTATATACATATCTATGTATTAGCAATAGATATGTGATGGTATGAAGGGTTTTGGTATGAAGTGATTCAGGCGCTTTTTGGTATGAAGGTGTTCTGGCGCTATTAATTTGTTTACTTAAGTTGTTTTTGCGGAAATATATGGGGATTCTGGCGCTATCTGTGTTGTGGTTTTGTGTGCGTGCAAGGTCGTTATCATGTAGTATGTTATGGCCGGAGCAATAGATATGTACATATTCTTACGCCTTAAAGAGATAGGTATAGAAGTATTTACTACAAGACAATATAAATATGTATATTTTTGCGGAAATATATGGGGGTTCTGGCGCTATCTGTGTTGTGGTTTTGTGTGCGTGCAAGGTCGTTATCATGTAGTATGTTACGGCCGGAGCAATAGATATGTACATATTCTTACGCCTTAAAGAGATAGGTATAGAAGTATTTACTACAAGACAATATAAATATGTATATTTTTGCGGAAATATATGGGGGTTCTGGCGCTATTTAATTTGTTTATTTAAGTTGTTTTTGCGGAAATATATGGGGATTCTGGCGCTATCTGTGTTGTGGTTTTGTGTGCGTGCAAGGTCGTTATCATGTGACGTATTTAGAATAGTTGGTATGAAGCGGTTCAAGCGCTTTTTAGTATGAAGCGATGGTATGAAGGGGTTCTGGCGCTATTTAATTTGTTTATTTAAGTTGTGAATTTGCGTTGGGGTTAGGCGCTTTCAAAAATCGCATTAAGATATTTAACATTTCTAATAATGATGAGAGCATATTGAATGTAGAAGTCCTATATGAAAAAAAAAACATGTATTTGATTACCGAGCTGTTGGAAAACGAATTGGAAGTTTTGCATGCTTTTAAATTTAATATGGAATTATTTACGGTGTTCGTGAAGCATACAAAGGAAAATGACGATATGATCCAGGATATTAAAAGTATGCAGACCAAGATGTATACGATCCTAGAAAAAAGCGATTTATTTGAAAAATTAAACGCTACTATCAATGACATCAAGGTTAAACTAGAGGAATTCCAGGAAAGAGATAGCGGATGGGCTTTGTTGTCATTCCTGAGAATCGAAATCAATATTAATAAATACGATCCGCTTCGGGCTTCTACCTATCTTAATCTACCACCGCAGTTATTGATCAAACATGATTGTATAAATGTGAAAAACACCGATGAATACTGTTTCAAATGGTCTGTTATATCGGCTTTGGATAGCAAAGTTAAATATAATCATGAGAGACCATCATCATATGCAATTCGCGATATAACTAGTGACATAATACAAGTTAATGGTGAAATTCTTTGTTTTAGGAATATGCAATTTCCTCTTGCGATCAAAGATATACATACATATATATATTCGAGTTGAATAATCCAACAATCCATGTAAACGTGTTCGGTTATGAAATCAATGATAAGAATGAATGTTATTTAATTGGACCATACTATCATACGACCGAGGAAAAGACAAAACATATTAACTTGCTTTATTGCGAAAGTTCTGATAGCGATCTAACGCATTATGTGTACATCAAACATATGTCGCGTTTAATGAGGAGACAAGCAACTAAGAAAAAAAAATCGAATGCATCTTTGTAATGGGTGCTTACAACGATTCCCTAATGAATCCCGTCTGCTGCAACACAAAAGTGAATGTCGGAAGCTGATTACGATTATGCCGGATGAAGGAAACAAAATACTCAAGTTTGTTAAACACAATCGAAAGCAACGAGTTCCATTTGCTGTGTATGCCGACTTTGAGTCTATTCTATTACCTCTGAGTCATTGCATGCCGAATCCAGAATCTTCGTCAACAACTAATGTACAACAACACATACCCTGTGCGTTTTCGTATTTCATTAAGTGCTCATTTGATGATAATGTAAATAAATACAGAACATTTGTTGGTGATAAATTACATTTAGTTACATGCTATCAAGAACGAAAAAAAAAATAAACAATGTCTCCTTTGTATTTTTATAGGAGAAAATTTATAATACCTATGTATATAGGGAGTACATGGAGAAACCAAAAGCGATGAATCAATTGACAGATGTTGAGAACTACAACCATCATAATGCTTCAATATGTTGTATATGTAATCGTAGTTTTAGTCAGACCGATATAAGAGTAAAAGATCATTGCCACTTCACGGGTGCATATAGAGGAACTGCACATAGACAGTGTAATTTAGATTTTCAAAAGCCAAATTTTTTCCCAATGCTTTTACATAATTTTTCGGGCTACGACTGTCATCTTTTTGTGAAAAGTATAAGTAATATTGATGGTGAAATAACAATTATTCCATTAAATAAAGAAAATTATATATCACTTTCCAAGCGAGTGCATTTAGACGCAAATAACGCATTTGAAATTAGGTTTTTAGATTCATTTCGATTTCTTCAGTCGAGTATAGATTCGTTAGCAAATAATTTATCTGAAGATGATTTCATTATAGGCAAAAGGTATTACAAAAATGATGACTCATTCAAATTAATGACTAGGAAAGGGGTATTTCCTTACGATTATCTCAATTCATGGAATCGTTTAGATGATTGTTCTCTTCCATCAATTTCCCAATTTTATAATAAACAACGGGTAAAGATTGTTTAGATGCAGATTATGAATATGCACTAAAGGTATGGAGGCATTTTAATTGTAAATCATTAAAAGATTACATGCTTGTGTATCTACAGTGCGATGTGCTCTTGTTGGCTGACATATTCGAGAATTTCCGTAAGGTCTGCTTAAAAATATATGAATTAGATCCATGTCATTATTATACATCTCCTGGTTTGTCATGGGATGCAATGTTGAAGATAATGGAAGTTAATCTAGAGCTTTTCACCGACATTGATATGTTTAATTTCATTAAGAAAGGTATCAGAGGTGGTCTATGTCAATGTAGCCATCGATATGCCATCTCTAATAATAAGTACATGAATAAATTCGACGAAACTAAAACAAAACGAATTCCTTATGTACTTTGATGCAAATAACTTGTACGGTTGGGCAATGTCTCAACCACTTCCTAATGGAAATTTTCAATGGAATGATCCCGAAATCTATACCAGAGAATATATTGTGAAATTGGAAAAAGACAATAAATTTGGTTATGTATTCGAGGTAGATTTAGCCTATCCCACAGATCTTCACGATATACATAATGATCTTCCGTTTTGCCCCGAAAATATGCTTACGCCGGGAACTAAAATTCCTAAGCTAATTGCCAATTTAAATGCAAAGACCAATTATATAATTCATTTAAGAAATTTACAACAATGTCTGAACAACGGATTAAATATCACTAAGGTTCACAGAGTGTTGTCTTTTACTCAATCGGAATGGTTACAGAAGTATATAAATCTGAATACCGAATGCCGGAAAAAGGCGAACAGTAAGTTTGAAAAAGACTTTTTCAAATTAATGAACAACAGTGTTTACGGTAAAACAATGGAGAATGTAGAAAAGCGTCGAGATGTGAAAATTGTAACTCAATGGGATGGTCAAAGAAAGTCATTGGGTGCTAGGAAACTAATCGCACATCCTTATTTTCACACTAGATCTATATTTACACCAGAGATGTTTGCTATTGAAATGACCAAGGGACGAGTTGTGTACGATAAACCTATTTATTTAGGTTTCATTATATTAGAGCTTTCAAAATGGCTTATGTACGACTTTCATTATGAGTATATGAGTAAAAAATTTGGAAAATCGATTCGATTAAACTATATGGATACGGATTCATTTATTTATTCAGGAATGACAGATGATTTCTATTCTGATATATATCAAGACGTCATTGATCCCGAGAAATCAAGGTTTGATACTTCAGAATACCCCATAGACATTGTACATCATTTTCCGCAAACAAACGGTAAAGTTCTCGGGAAATTTAAAGATGAGAATAACTCTCGGAAAATGTTAGAATTCATTGGATTAAGAGCGAAAATGTACTCCTTTATATTAGAGACCAATGATGGGGTGAAAAAGGCAAAAGGAATTAAAATGTCGGTTACTAATAGCTTAGATATTAAAGATTATCGAAATTGTTTAATGAATAAAAAATTGTTGTTTAGATCAATGCTTATATTTAGAAGTAAGTTACATAATGTTTATACGCAGTCTATTAATAAGTTAGCTTTAAGTTATAACGACACTAAAAGATATATATGTAATGATGGGATAAGTACTTATGCTTGGGGTCATAATAAAATACCAATGAATGATAATTGATACAAAAAAAAGAAAAAATGATTTATTATTCTCTCTCCTTCTCTTACGAAGATCTAACAAAACAAGGTCACTGAACTTTTCAACAAGGTCATGGTTCTAACTAACTGGTTCTAACTAACTGGTTCTAAATAACTGGTTATAAATAACTGGTTCTAACTAACTTATTATTATAACTAGCTGTCGCGATACCAGACCACAGTTAGTTAGAACCAGTTATTTTTAACCAGTTATTTTAGAACCAGTTATTTATAACCAGTTATTTATAACCAGTTAGTTATAACCAGTTAGTTATAATAATAAGTTAGTTAGAACCAGTTATTTATAACCAGTTATTTAGAACCAGTTAGTTAGAACCAGTTAGTTAGAACCATGACCTTGTTGAAAAGTTCAGTGACCTTGTTTTGTTAGATCTTCGTAAGAGAAGGAGAGAGAATAATAAATCATTTTTTCTTTTTTTTGTATCAATTATCATTCATTGGTATTTTATTATGACCCCAAGCATAAGTACTTATCCCATCATTACATATATATCTTTTAGTGTCGTTATAACTTAAAGCTAACTTATTAATAGACTGCGTATAAACATTATGTAACTTACTTCTAAATATAAGCATTGATCTAAACAACAATTTTTTATTCATTAAACAATTTCGATAATCTTTAATATCTAAGCTATTAGTAACCGACATTTTAATTCCTTTTGCCTTTTTCACCCCATCATTGGTCTCTAATATAAAGGAGTACATTTTCGCTCTTAATCCAATGAATTCTAACATTTTCCGAGAGTTATTCTCATCTTTAAATTTCCCGAGAACTTTACCGTTTGTTTGCGGAAAATGATGTACAATGTCTATGGGGTATTCTGAAGTATCAAACCTTGATTTCTCGGGATCAATGACGTCTTGATATATATCAGAATAGAAATCATCTGTCATTCCTGAATAAATAAATGAATCCGTATCCATATAGTTTAATCGAATCGATTTTCCAAATTTTTTACTCATATACTCATAATGAAAGTCGTACATAAGCCATTTTGAAAGCTCTAATATAATGAAACCTAAATAAATAGGTTTATCGTACACAACTCGTCCCTTGGTCATTTCAATAGCAAACATCTCTGGTGTAAATATAGATCTAGTGTGAAAATAAGGATGTGCGATTAGTTTCCTAGCACCCAATGACTTTCTTTGACCATCCCATTGAGTTACAATTTTCACATCTCGACGCTTTTCTACATTCTCCATTGTTTTACCGTAAACACTGTTGTTCATTAATTTGAAAAAGTCTTTTTCAAACTTACTGTTCGCCTTTTTCCGGCATTCGGTATTCAGATTTATATACTTCTGTAACCATTCCGATTGAGTAAAAGACAACACTCTGTGAACCTTAGTGATATTTAATCCGTTGTTCAGACATTGTTGTAAATTTCTTAAATGAATTATATAATTGGTCCTTGCATTTAAATTGGCAATTAGCTTAGGAATTTTAGTTCCCGGCGTAAGCATATTTTCGGGGCAAAACGGAAGATCATTATGTATATCGTGAAGATCTGTGGGATAGGCTAAATCTACCTCGAATACATAACCAAATTTATTGTCTTTTTCCAATTTCACAATATATTCTCTGGTATAGATTTCGGGATCATTCCATTGAAAATTTCCATTAGGAAGTGGTTGAGACATTGCCCAACCGTACAAGTTATTTGCATCAAAGTACATAAGGAATTCGTTTTGTTTTAGTTTCGTCGAATTTATTCATGTACTTATTATTAGAGATGGCATATCGATGGCTACATTGACATAGACCACCTCTGATACCTTTCTTAATGAAATTAAACATATCAATGTCGGTGAAAAGCTCTAGATTAACTTCCATTATCTTCAACATTGCATCCCATGACAAACCAGGAGATGTATAATAATGACATGGATCTAATTCATATATTTTTAAGCAGACCTTACGGAAATTCTCGAATATGTCAGCCAACAAGAGCACATCGCACTGTAGATACACAAGCATGTAATCTTTTAATGATTTACAATTAAAATGCCTCCATACCTTTAGTGCATATTCATAATCTGCATCTAAACAATCTTTACCCGTTGTTTATTATAAAATTGGGAAATTGATGGAAGAGAACAATCATCTAAACGATTCCATGAATTGAGATAATCGTAAGGAAATACCCCTTTCCTAGTCATTAATTTGAATGAGTCATCATTTTTGTAATACCTTTTGCCTATAATGAAATCATCTTCAGATAAATTATTTGCTAACGAATCTATACTCGACTGAAGAAATCGAAATGAATCTAAAAACCTAATTTCAAATGCGTTATTTGCGTCTAAATGCACTCGCTTGGAAAGTGATATATAATTTTCTTTATTTAATGGAATAATTGTTATTTCACCATCAATATTACTTAAACTTTTCACAAAAAGATGACAGTCGTAGCCCGAAAAATTATGTAAAAGCATTGGGAAAAAATTTGGCTTTTGAAAATCTAAATTACACTGTCTATGTGCAGTTCCTCTATATGCACCCGTGAAGTGGCAATGATCTTTTACTCTTATATCGGTCTGACTAAAACTACGATTACATATACAACATATTGAAGCATTATGATGGTTGTAGTTCTCAACATCTGTCAATTGATTCATCGCTTTTGGTTTCTCCATGTACTCCCTATATACATAGGTATTATAAATTTTCTCCTATAAAAATACAAAGGAGACATTGTTTATTTTTTTTTTCGTTCTTGATAGCATGTAACTAAATGTAATTTATCACCAACAAATGTTCTGTGTTTATTTACATTATCATCAAATGAGCACTTAATGAAATACGAAAACGCACAGGGTATGTGTTGTTGTACATTAGTTGTTGACGAAGATTCTGGATTCGGCATGCAATGACTCAGAGGTAATAGAATAGACTCAAAGTCGGCATACACAGCAAATGGAACTCGTTGCTTTCGATTGTGTTTAACAAACTTGAGTATTTTGTTTCCTTCATCCGGCATAATCGTAATCAGCTTCCGACATTCACTTTTGTGTTGCAGCAGACGGGATTCATTAGGGAATCGTTGTAAGCACCCATTACAAAGATGCATTCGATTTTTTTTTCTTAGTTGCTTGTCTCCTCATTAAACGCGACATATGTTTGATGTACACATAATGCGTTAGATCGCTATCAGAACTTTCGCAATAAAGCAAGTTAATATGTTTTGTCTTTTCCTCGGTCGTATGATAGTATGGTCCAATTAAATAACATTCATTCTTATCATTGATTTCATAACCGAACACGTTTACATGGATTGTTGGATTATTCAACTCGAATATATGTATGTATGTATATCTTTGATCGCAAGAGGAAATTGCATATTCCTAAAACAAAGAATTTCACCATTAACTTGTATTATGTCACTAGTTATATCGCGAATTGCATATGATGATGGTCTCTCATGATTATATTTAACTTTGCTATCCAAAGCCGATATAACAGACCATTTGAAACAGTATTCATCGGTGTTTTTCACATTTATACAATCATGTTTGATCAATAACTGCGGTGGTAGATTAAGATAGGTAGAAGCCCGAAGCGGATCGTATTTATTAATATTGATTTCGATTCTCAGGAATGACAACAAAGCCCATCCGCTATCTCTTTCCTGGAATTCCTCTAGTTTAACCTTGATGTCATTGATAGTAGCGTTTAATTTTTCAAATAAATCGCTTTTTTCTAGGATCGTATACATCTTGGTCTGCATACTTTTAATATCCTGGATCATATCGTCATTTTCCTTTGTATGCTTCACGAACACCGTAAATAATTCCATATTAAATTTAAAAGCATGCAAAACTTCCAATTCGTTTTCCAACAGCTCGGTAATCAAATACATGTTTTTTTTTTCATATAGGACTTCTACATTCAATATGCTCTCATCATTATTAGAAATGTTAAATATCTTAATGCGATTTTTGAAAGCGCCTAACCCCAACGCAAATTCACAACTTAAATAAACAAATTAAATAGCGCCAGAACCCCTTCATACCATCGCTTCATACTAAAAAGCGCTTGAACCGCTTCATACCAACTATTCTAAATACGTCACATGATAACGACCTTGCACGCACACAAAACCACAACACAGATAGCGCCAGAATCCCCATATATTTCCGCAAAAACAACTTAAATAAACAAATTAAATAGCGCCAGAACCCCCATATATTTCCGCAAAAATATACATATTTATATTGTCTTGTAGTAAATACTTCTATACCTATCTCTTTAAGGCGTAAGAATATGTACATATCTATTGCTCCGGCCGTAACATACTACATGATAACGACCTTGCACGCACACAAAACCACAACACAGATAGCGCCAGAACCCCCATATATTTCCGCAAAAATATACATATTTATATTGTCTTGTAGTAAATACTTCTATACCTATCTCTTTAAGGCGTAAGAATATGTACATATCTATTGCTCCGGCCATAACATACTACATGATAACGACCTTGCACGCACACAAAACCACAACACAGATAGCGCCAGAATCCCCATATATTTCCGCAAAAACAACTTAAGTAAACAAATTAATAGCGCCAGAACACCTTCATACCAAAAAGCGCCTGAATCACTTCATACCAAAACCCTTCATACCATCACATATCTATTGCTAATACATAGATATGTATATAGTTTATCTGTTCCCCTTTAAAATTGAATGCTATGTGTTACGCAAAACAACTTAAATAAACAAATTAAATAGCGCCAGAACACCTTCATACCATCGCTTCATACCAAAAAGCGCTTGAACCGCTTCATACCAACTATTCTAAATACGTCACATGATAACGACCTTGCATGAACACAAAACCACAACACAGATAGCGCCAGAATCCCCATATATTCCCGCAAAAAAACAACTTAAATAAACAAATTAAATAGCGCTGTTCGCACTGATTAATTGTTGCTTCCGGAACCATTTTAATGTAATGGGTCATTTGTTTATACTATTCCAGTAATATTTATATATATATATATGTGCGTGTGTATGTATGTATGCATATGTATTTGAAACGCTAAGAAATATTTATAGATACATAGATATGTAACATATACTGTCAAGAATGAAACAATCACATCCACTTTTTAATATGCGAAAGTATTTCCACGTTGATTCACACACAGGATTCACCTCGGCGCGCCCTTCTCTGACAATCTAAGTGAGCTTGCAAAACAAAAGATAGCTCAACTCCATCGCATCATTAAAAGCACCGGTTGGTTCTCAGGTAGCGGATCAGGGTAACTTGATCCAGGTGGTATCACAATGGGCCGACTTCGACCTACGTGTGGCTTATGTCTACCACGTTAACCTAACCTAACCTAACACTCACACTATATGGTCACTTTAAATTCATACTCTGTGTGTGCAGTTCTAATATATATATATATATAATACAGTAACGGCTTGGAACATTTTACTGAGAAGTACAATCAACGTGAAAAGTTAGTCGAATTCCTCTCGAATCCTATTTATGCTAATGCCTGGAGAGTACTGAACGAACATTTACGACCCAAACCACCTGCACTCCGTCCAGGTTATGTGACAAAACATAATATCTAAGAGTATGACCCTTGGACCTCAAGTAATCATTTTAAATTATTTCTTACGACATTGAAATTAGTGTATTCAAAACCACAACCCAAAAAGCGCTTGAACCATCCAAAACATAATATCTAAGAGTATGACCCTTGGACCTCAAGTAATCGTTTTAAATTATTTCTTACGACCATATCTGAAGTCACCCATTGAAATGAGTGTGTTCAAAACCACAACCCAAAAAGCGACGAGCATATCTGAAGTCACCCATTGAAATGAGTGTGTTCAAAACCAAAACCCAAAAGCGCTTGAACCGGCTATAACACCCTACTGGCAGTTCACTCACATAGTATGTACTCTGCAGTTTCCTTGTCCCCAAGACAGAGTCGACCACTCAGTTTCAGACGAGAGTTCCTTTGGACATACAACAACAACAAAAATAACGTTCAACAAATGAGATGTTGCTTTTTTTTTTGTATTTTTACGAATTAGAGTTTTTTACACAACTTTTTTCTTGAAAGTTTGCGACATATTGGTGACTTGATCAAATCTAGAATACGGACATCCTTGTGCATACCACATAACAAATTGTTCCCTTCCATGTCGCTAAAGCTTGGCGTTTTGGCCTAGACTAGTCCAAATAGAGTACCATGGGGTATCATCTAACTCTTGACTTTTTCGAAATAGAGGTACAATTCCAAAATAAAGAACCACATCAAGATACTAATAACTAAACAAGACAGGAATCGGAATTCAGAACTTTGTCACCAACGTTTCAGTCAGAACTTACTAGTTGTGATACCGTGAATTCCAATAAACACCATCGTTTCATTCGGCGAGTCAGACAATGCACAAAATATAAATAAACATATCGAACAGCTAACCCGAGTGAGTAGAGTTATGATACTATTGATCAGCCACGGCAACAGCAAAACCGATAATTCCTATAAGGCACAAACTGAAAATAATTATTATTCAAAATGAAAGCTTTCATACTATCTCAATCCCAATGATGAGCAGGAGAGCCGCTATCAAATCGATCCCGACGAAGAAGAGATATATGCAAAGCGTCATTGTGGCCACTATCAAAAATATAGAAGTGCGCGACGTCATACTGTATGATATCAAGTTCGAGAGTCAACCTTTCTCTGTGAACTCACCTGCTTTCACGGTTTCTATGGCTTGACGTCGATCATTAGTCATATCCCCTTCCCCGGCTATTTGTTTTGCCATTTTAGGCACATTGTAGATATAATACATAATGTATATGGCTTGAATTATACCGACTACAAAGCATGTCCAGCCAATAATAAAGCCGGTGGTGCGTAAGTCCAGACCCCACATTTGATCGTCACGTGCCATGTTTCGAGTAATAAAAATATTTTAATTTCAAATAATGAGAGACTGAAATTTAGTTTAGATTTCTTAGTCGAAATGAAGGAAGAAAATGTCGACGGAGTACGAGATGACAGATTTCTGAATAGGGAGAATATACCTCCCTCCCAGCCGAGGTTTCGGACTGACGGTGAAAAGGCTCATACAACATAAACTGCTCATGGTCAACATCTTTGGATTAGATAGAATCTGAGCCTTCGTTCCGCATTCTTTTTCAATTTAAAGTTTTCGAATTTACTATTTGAATAAATGACAACGAACTTCCAATCTCTTCCAGGGACAGGGAGACCGGGCAAAGAACAATTGGAAATCAAATAGAACTATTAACTGAACTCGACCAGATTACGAAAATTAACGACAGAAAACAAATGAAAGCGAAAACTGAAGGGAATGATAAAAGTTGTGTAAAAGGGCTGTGTTCGGTGAATGGGTGAAGTACGGCCGAGAAATCCTCGGCTGCTCGTAAACTGGAAAGAATCCCCACGCAGTACAAAGCGGATAATACTGCGATCTAGGAAATACGCTGGATATGGGGGTGGCCGTGGTGCAGTGGTGGGAGGGAGGGAGCGAGCAAACAGAGCAAAGAAGTTGATCGCGTTTAACATGGCAAACGCCAGCTTCGATCTCTGTCCCTGCTCAATCCAAGTTGACACACAGCCTCCGCGTGGCCCCCCCTGGATAGCTACCCTGGCACCCGCCAGGTAGTGAACCAATGTGTGCAGCGACCCAACCCTTGTTCCTGGAGAAAGAGGGACCTGGCCCTCCAGGTTGGGGGTTGTGCTTAGGAGTAACATCCCTATCACGTAAAAACCTACGTGTTCCGAAACGACAACAAGCCTCGGATACGGACGGGTACAAAGCTGACGACCCCTGCAAACGACTAACGGACTTGAGAGTCTGCACCTGGAATGTGAGGTCCCTTAACAGACCGGGTGCAGGCGATCAATTGGAGCAAACCCTCAACTGCTATAAAGCAGATATAACCGCACTCCAAGAAGTGCGATGGGATGGACCAGGCAAAAAACGGATGAAAAACTGCGACATCTACTACGGGAACTGCTACAAGGAGAACAAACAGCGCCCATTCGGGTGCGGATTCGTTATTAGAGGAAGACTCCGACAAAAAGTCTTAAGCTTCCGAGATGTAAGCGAACGCCTCATAACAATCCGCATCAAAGCTAAATTTGGAAACATTAGCTTAATATGCGCTCACGCCCCAACGGAAGAAAAGGACGATCGACTCAAAGAAGAATTCTACGATCTCCTAGACAGAACATATGCCCAATGTCCCAGCTACGACACAAAAATAGTCCTAGGAGATTTTAATGCAAAACTGGGCAAGGAGGACATATTTGAGTCGATCATAGGAAAGCATAGCCTCCATAACACCACATCCGACAACGGATTAAGGCTAATCGATTTCCTAGCGGGGCGTAACCTCCTTGTAGCAAGCACGCGATTCCCCCATCTCAACATCCACGAGGGTACCTGGCGGTCTTGTGATCAATCGACCACCAACCAGATTGATCATATTGCGATCGACGCCAGACACTCCTCCTGTATTCTCGACGTACGAACCTTCCGAGGGGCCAACATCGACTCGGACCACTACCTTTTTGTAGCCAGGGTACGAATAAGGATATCAAGAATGCTTAGGAGTCGAGTAGGACTACGTAAGTTTGACGTTGGAAAGCTACAATCGCAAGAGACTGCGAGAATCTTTGCCGATCGTGTCTCCTCAAAGCTCTCTCAAAATCCGCCCACAGCAGCACAATCAATAGAGCAGGAATGGGCTCATTGCCAGAGCGCCGTCAGAGATGCTGCCTCAGAGGTGCTGGGTCTCAAACAGCCACCACCTAGAAACCTCTGGTTCGATAAACAATGCGAACAAGCCCATGCAGCAAAACAAGAGGCATATAAAGCCATGCTGCAACGACGGACGAGAGCTGCTCGCGAAATCTATGAGCAGAAGAGAAGAGAGGAACACACGTTTTTCAGAAGAAAGAAGAGAGAGCACGGAAAGCGTGAGATCGAGGAGATGGAGAGATGCTTCCGCAGGAATGACGCCCGTAAGTTTTACAACAAGGTAAAACGAACATGCCATGGCTACAAAGCCAGAGTGGCGGCCTGCAGGGATGAAAATGGAGAACTGGTAGTAGAGTCGCAGTCGATGCTCAGGATTTGGAAAGACCACTTCTGCAGACTGTATAACGGCGATGATAGACAAGATACCGCTGTCAGGCAGAACGAGCCATTCGCAATGGACCACGAAGTAACAGAATTCAGTCCACCCGACCTAGACGAAGTCAAAATAGCGATATCAAGACTTAAGTCTAATAAAGCCGCTGGCGCAGACAGCCTGTCTGCTGAGCTTTTTAAGGCGGCTGGAGATGAGCTGGTAAGGTGCATGCACCATCTCATCTGCAAGGTATGGTCGGAGGAAAGCATGCCCGACGAATGGAATCTCAGCATCGTTTGCCCGGTGCATTAGAAAGGAGACCCCTATAACTGTGCCAACTATAGGGGAATAAGTCTCCTTAACATCGCATATAAGATCTTCTCTGCCGTATTGTGTGAACGCCTGAAACCGTTTGTGGATAACCTGATCGGCTATTATAAGTGTGGTTTCAGGCCAGGTAAATCCACAACCAAATATTTACGCAACGGCAGATCATGGATAAGACCCAGGAATACCAAATCGACACTCACCACCTTTTCGTCGACTTCAAGGCCGCGTATGAAAGCGTGTATAGAGACGAGCCATACAAAGCTATGTCTAGTTTTAACATCCCTGCCAAACTCGTCCGACTGTGCAGGATGACAATGGAGAATTCTCGCTGCTCCATTAAGGTCGGTAATGAGCAAACCGAGACCTTTGATGTTAAAAAAGGATTTAGGCAGGGCGACGCGCTGTCGTGCAACTTTTTCAACATCGTGCTTGAAAAGATCGTGCAAGAGTCACTGGCCAACACAAGAGGTACGATTTATTTCAAGTCCACGCAATTGCTTGCGTACGCCGACGATATTGACGTAATTGGACGAAAACAGCAAGACGTCAATGAGGCTTTCGTGAGCATTGAGGTAGAAGCGGCTAAGATGGGTCTCAAGGTTAATGAGGGTAAAACCAAATATCTGCTTCCATCTAAAAGAGACGGACAACACCGACTTATTGGCCAGAACGTCACCATGGGCGGATATAACTTTGAAGTGGTCAAGGAATTCGTCTACCTTGGCTCACTGATGACCAGCGACAACAACACCAGCGCTGAGATAAAACGCAGAATCACTCTTGCCAACCGCTGTTTCTTTGGGCTCAAGAGGCAATTGAGAAGTAGAGCCCTCTCTCGGAAAACCAAGGTGACACTATATAAGACCTTGATCATCCCAGTCCTCCTTTACGGCGCAGAGGCTTGGACCTTAACAAAAGCGGATGAAGATGCCCTTGGTCGTTTCGAGAGGAAAATTCTGCGCACTATCTACGGTCCCGTTTGTTCAAACGGTGTATGGAGGAGAAGACATAACGAAGAACTGTACGGGTTGTACAGCGACATCGGCCTGGTACGACGTCTACGGATACAGCGTCTAAGGTGGCTAGGCCATGTAGAGCGCATGGAAGATACAGCTCCGACCCGAAAAGTCTTCGAATCCACTCCGGAAGGAAGGCGCGGCAGAGGACGGCCGCCTCAGCGGTGGCGCACGCAGGTGGAATGGGACCTCAACCAACTGGGCGTGCGGCACTGGAAACAGCTGGCCAAAGACCTTGCCGGCTGGAGACGCTTGTTGGTTGAGGCCCAGGTTCACCACGGACTGTAGCGCCACCTAAGTAAGTAAGTAAGTGGTGCAGTGGTAAACATCACAGAAAAATTGTGCAACATAGCTGTTGTGAATGGGAAGTGATCAAAAGACTGATGAAGGCACAATACTCACAATATATGAGTACTTCAAATTCATATTCTGTGTGTGCAGTTCTAATATAACACTATAATGGCATGGAACATTTGCTGGGAACTACAACCAACGTGAAAAATCAGTCGAGTTCCTTTCGAATCCTATCTAGGACAACCACCCCTGGAGAGTAGTGAACGACCCAAACCATCCGCACTCCGTGTGACAAACATAATAAGAGTACGACTCTTGAACCTGCGAGAACTATCAAACAAAAAAAAAAAATAAATAAAAGGAAACGGTATGATCAGGAAAAAAGATTGCGACATCTATTAGGTTAGATAAAAGTGGTTGACATATGCCACACGTAGGCCGAAGTCGGTCTATTGTGATACCACATGGATCATATTACCTTGATCTGCTACCTGAGAACCAACCGGTGCTTCTGATGACGCAATAGAGTTGAGCTATTTTTAGGTCTGCTAGCTCACTTAAGTTTTCATAGAAGGGCGCGCCGGGGTGATCCTCCTGCGATTTGCAGAAGAAGGGCATACACAGAGGAGGTGATGTATCGATTTCTCTTCCTCCTCATTCATGCAGCCGCGAAGAAGCCATTGGAGTTTAGCCCTAGTCTGGCGGCGTGTTTTCCAATGATGCAGTGACCTGTAATGACACCCACTAGAGTGCTTAAGGTTGCCCTTTTGGTTTGCCACAAGGTCCCTGGGTTCGTCCTAGGTTTTGCTTAGGCCAGATTTGTTTAGTGATAATGCCGATATTACTTTCATTCCATTGGAAGTTGGTAACCTCTATGGTTCGAAGTTTAATCATGTGCTTTACCGTACTTATTGGTGCTTTTAAGGACCCCATAAAAGTGGACTTCTATGATCTCTTGGAGCTTGTCCGGAATAAGACGTTAAAATCGTACTCGGAGATTTTAATGCCAAAATCGGTAAGGAAAACAACTTTGGCGGAGTGATCGAAAAGCACAGCCTCCACGATACAACAACAGATAACGGCTTCCGACTCACGGACTTTGCGACAGCTCGTAATGTGGTGATAAGTAGCACACGGTTCCCTCGTAAGCGAATCCACACAACAACCCCAACCATATCGACTATGTGCTCATTGACGCAAGGCACTCGTCAAACATCCTAGATGTGCCAACATTCAAGGGGGCAAACGTCGACTCTGACTACTTTCTCGTAGCAGCAAGATTCAGACCTCGACTGTCCAATGTCAGAAAGCTGCACCAGCCCACCATGGGGAGGTTCGACATTGGACACCTAAGCACATCGGAGGATACCAGAGTCTACAGGGAGCAACTGAGCTAAAGTCTCTTAGGTATGCTTACGTCGAGCACAAATGTCAACAATATGTATTGCAGCTCAACCATTCAGGAGGAAGCCAAGAACCCCTCAGGCTACCTACCACCCCCCATAAGAAACCCGTGTGATGGCGAGTGTGAGCAGAAAAAGGTAGCAACCGACGAAGCGTACCAAAAGGCGCTGCAGCGAAAAACCAGGACACCGCGAGAGGAGTACCGAGCCAGAAGAAGGGAGAAGAAAAAATTGCTGCGACAAAAGAAAATAACTTTCGTGGCCTCCCAGCTCGAGGATATCGAGAAATCTAAGGACAAGCAAAAAATACGGGCATTTTATAAGAATTCAGAGTCTTGCAGAAGGCTTTAAGAAAGGCACCCAGGCTTTTCGAAATTTCAAGGGCGATCTTATCACCGACCCGCAGGAAATAGTGGATGTATTTAAGCAGCCTTTCCAGCAGCTGCTTAACGAGCATGACGAAGGGAGAGTGGTAGGGACTGAGGAAATGCCAACTCCAGCCGCTGAAGTAGTCCTCCCACCCAGCGACGGAGAAGTTGGCACAGCTATTTAAAAGCTTGCCATCAGAGTTCTTCAAGGCTGGCGGGGATGTTCTTGTAGGGAGCATGCACCAGATCATCTGATGAATTTGGAAAGGAATTTTAGAAGATGAAAGCATGCCCGACGACTGGAATATCAGCTCTATTTGTACCATCTACTGTAGACCATATATTCACACTTCGACAAATCCTGGAAAAGACCAGTGAGTTTCGAATCGAAACACACCAACGCTTTATCGATTTTAAGGCCGCATACGACAGCATTCATCGCAAGGAATTGTTTTATCCGATGGCCGAATTCGGGATCCCATGAAAACTGATCCGATTGTGTCGCGCCACGCTAAAAAATAAGCGATGCACCGTGCAATTCGGTTCTAGGACCTCTGAACCGTTTGAAACACGCACCGGATTTCGGCAAGGAGATGCGCTGTCGTGTGACTTCTTCAATTTGGTGCTGGAGCAGATAGTGCGACGAGCAGGAGTCAACAGGGAAGGCACTATCTTCTACAAGTCTGTCCAGCTGATAGGATACGCCTATGATATTGACATCATCGCGCGGTCTCGGCGTGACGTTGTAGAAGCTTTCACGAGTTGGTCTTAAAGTCAACGAGGATAAGACAAGGTACATGCTGTCAAGCAAAAACCGATCCGTCGCTCACCACCTGGGACAAAATACAACGATTGACAGTTATAATTTCGAGGTGGTTAAGGAGTTTGCCTACATCCGGGCAAACGTAAACTCCACAAACGATGTCACAGTAGAGATCCGGCATAGTATTGCCGTTGGCAACCGCTGCTACTTCGGTTGGTCCAAACAATTTGGGTCAAGATTCCTCACTCGAAGAACCAAAGTCATGCTCTACAAAACGCTGGTCGATAAGGAGGACGGCGAAGCTGATTTTGGGTTCTTTCGAATGAAAAATTCTACGCCGGTTATTTGGTCCTGTCTGTGAGGAAGGTGAATGGAGGAGAAGACAGAACCGCGAACCCTACGAGCTGTACAAAGATGTAGATATAGTCCGGAAGGCAAAGATCCGTCGACTACATTGGCTCGGCCACATCGAGCGCATGAATACCAACTAAGAGCGTCTTCGACTCCGAGGCTATGGGTTCGAAAATAAGAGGAAGTTTGAACCTCCGGTACAAAGGCCAAGTAGTCGCGGATGTAAGACAACTTGGTATCGATAAGTGGAAGCAGTGTCCCCGGGACCGTCAAGGATGGAAGGCAGCTATAGCTCAGGCTCAGATCCTCCATGAATTACTGTCCTGATAAGTAAGTAAGTATTTCGTTATAAAGGGTGTTTTTTGATATTCAAATTCAATATGAAATAAAATGTGGTCTAGGTGCGACCCGCAAGGCCCACCCGACGCAAAAAGAGGGGTGTTATAAGTTTAGGGTGTCTGTGTGCCTGTCTGTGGCCTCGTAGCTCCTGGACAAATGGACCGATTATGATGCCCGGTTGTTTTTTTTAAAGCTAACGTGATCGAAACTCATTTTGGCTCGCGAACGCGCGTGTGTGCACTTATAGAGACTCACCCCATGTGCGTTAAACAGAACCCACCCTACAGAGTGCACATAAGTGTGCGTTCTCTTTAACGAACATATTGTTACGAAATTAATCCCACTTCTGACACAAAATGCTGAAAATTCATTCGTCCAGAATTGGGCTCGTATTACTGGATTGCGATGAACTACAACAGTTATCTGAGCACTTCACCACTTTTATTTATTGTAACAACCTTTTGAACACATTTTGGTTGAGGTCCAATATGAAGCCATGCCTAATTATGAAGTCCACACAAATTATGATGTCATCAGTAACGTTCGCAACAATGAAATTATGCTGGAATTGGATGGTACCCATCATGATTGTTTTCCCGACCTTACCTTTAACTTCTGCCTTCTCACTAGTTACTGTACGAAGCCTTACCTCGGAAAATGGTTCAATGTCAGAAACCAATCCGCTTCGAGTGACTGAATGAGTCAGCAGATACCGTCGCCTGCCCATCATTCCCTCGATGACTAGACTGGTTACATCCCTACAGATTCGGGATACGAGGACCCTGGGGCACTCGTTCTAGTTTAACGGAGTGTTAGGTGCACCTTTTGCACCTCCATGTTCTCGTGCTCTCGCCTGGTCTCTTTTTGGCGAACTAGACCTCGAACGTTTTCTTCGCAAGCGGCAGTTTCTGGCGATGTGTCCCGTACCAGGTCATATAAATATTTTCGGAAATGAGAAGGCGGACGAGCTAGCCAGAATAGAATCAGGCGCAAACTCCGCGTAGATCACAACGGAGGCTATAACGCCGTTCAGTACTCTTTTTAGAGAAATAAAGGCAAGGCTAATAGTAAAAGCTAATAAGCGATGGTATCAATTAGATACGGAAAGTCTGCTAAAGTTCAGTTGAGGGAATATTCGATTGGCAGTCGATGCCATGATATCCTACCATGCAGACAGACTAGGTTAGCCTCATATTGACTTCTGTAGAAGCTGCAGGACGAAGAGGAGTAGCACTAGCTCGAGAAAGGAACATATTGCTTGGAAGTCGCTTCCTTTCGGGGCTAGAAGAGGTGGGTAACTTTGGCCTGAACAGACTCCTAGGATTTCTATCCGCATTTAAGTGGCTTAGCTGAACTGGAAATTTTTGGTTTTCTGCGAGTTAAGCGTTAACTGGGCACAATTGACTTCTCGTAATCTAAGTGAGCCTTGACCTTTCGTCAATAAGGTACCCACACACCTAACCTAACCTATCCCATTGTCCTTATTCCTGTAAATACGAGTTAAGGAGGGCCTCTTCTATATTTCTTGAATAATGGTGTTGCCCTTATATTTGACATTGATCCATTATGGTGAAATGTGGTGAATAAATTGTTAGATACCTTGATGTCAGTTGAGAAGTTTAAAATAAATTTTGAAAAATTGTGGAAAGTAGAAAATAACTTTCAAATTCAGCCTAAGGTGGGAAAATATTGCTGAGGCTCTGGACAAAAACATTCCAGAAATGAGGTGTTGCTTTATGCACCATCATTTTTATTCTCACGATTTACAGTTTTTTTACATAACTTTTTTTCTTGAAAGTTTTCGGCTTCGTTGTGAATTGATCAAATCTGGAAGACGAAACTCTTTGCGCATATCAGAGAACAAGTTGTACCCTTCCAGGAATAGTTTAGCCCAAATAGAGTATGTACTATAGAGTATCATCTAGTCTTTGATTTCGTCGAGATAGAGGTACAATTCCATAATGAAGACCCACATCCAGATAGTAAAAACTGATTAAGACAAAAATGAAAATCTGAATTCAGAAAACTTTTCCAGCAATCTTAAAGTCAAAGTAACTACCAGTTGTAATGGCGTGAAATAAAATAAACAAGATCGTCTCATTCGGTGAGTCAGCGGACAATGCACAAAAGATGAATAAACATATCGAACAGCAGACCCTAGTGGTTATAATTACGACACCATTGATGATCCATGGTAACAAAAGAGCGGGTGATTCCTGAAAAGCCAGAAATTGGAAACAATTACTATTCAAAATTATTGCATCCGAAGGCTTTAATACTTTGTAAATCCCAATGATCAGGAGAAGGGCCGCTATCAAATCGATTGACACGAAAAAGAGATATATGCAGAGCGTCATTGAGGCCACTAAAAAAATGTAACCAAGTGAACGACGTTATTCTGAAATAAAGTTCTTGGCAACTCACCTGCCTTCAGAGTTTCTTCGGCTTCACGGCGATCACCTTTTATATGACCTTCCCGGGCTATGTTATGTGCCATTTCAGGCACATTTGAGAAATAATATATAATGTATAGGCATTGAATTATACCGACTGCAAAGCACGTCCAGCCAATGATCAAGCCGGTGGTGCGTAAGTCCAGACCCCACATTTTATCGTCACGTGCCATGTTTCGAGTTATAAAAATATTTTAATTTCAATTAATGAGATACTGTAATTTAGTTTTGGTTTTTTATTCGAAATAAAGGCAGAAAATGTCGAAAGGAGCATGAAATGACAGATTTAGGTTCTTGACAGAATAGGTTCTTGCTAATTTACAGTGTGCATGAGGTCGCTTTTGGAGGAACAGATGGATTGTGAACTTGGCTACACCATTACTGCTGGGGCGATGAGTATTGCCCGGATTGAGGCTCTTTTACAAATTCTTTGGTCTAGTAATCCATACTAAACCATAACCCCATCTATTCAAAAAAACCTAAGAATTTCTTATGTTTCCACGTCGAGGAACTTCTACGATAGCCTTAAGGACCTAGACCTGGACAGGCCTAGAGTACTGAACATTTGTATTGCTCATCTCGTAAAGTGGATGTTATTGTGGCTTTAGAAAGCCTTATGTGGGTATGTATGTTGGCGTAACAGTCCATGAAGGACCAAAGCCGAGCTTTGTCTGTGTCATGTCACCCATGTTGTCTGTGATTTTATTTTCCCATAGGAGAAAGGGACCTACAGTTTATTGCCGACCCCGAGCGGCGAAATTCGATAAGCTTTTCTTGACAATTATTATTACAGGGGGTTTTTCGGTACCCCGCTGAGGAGAAGCACCGTGAAAAACACGTTCGATGACATGGCTGTGTCGGGATTCGATCTCGTGTCATCGGCGTCAGAGGCCAACACACTACGTACTGCGCTACCTCGCTCTCAGAAAGTCTTATTATAAGTTAAATATATCTAACCTTGTAGTTACTGCTGTCTCTCGACGTTCTGTGCGAGATTAAGCTATTCTTTTCAATCTGATGATCCGAGTTAGCAGATGTTCTGTAAAAATTCCTTGTTCACATTGCCGCTGATAAGAAGAGTCACATACATATGTGGTTTGTAATTTAATGAGATTTGCCAACACGGTGCTTCAAAGTCGACCTTTAAAACGTAAAGGTTTAGAATCCCAATACCCTTGTACAATATTTTGTCTGACGGCCTAGAGCTAAAAAATTTTCTTGCTCATACGTGCAACATGTCCGAGGACGAACAAGGTTTACATTTTTGATACTCTTTCCCATTTAGACAACGTTTGGCCGCTGATCGAATCGAAGCAGTTAGTAGACATTTCTTTAGATCAAACTTTACCCTCTATCTAGGAACAAGACTCTACAAATCTACAAGCTTAAATTTATTCTTTTAACTTATAACTTTTAAGATAATCCAATCCACCGGTGGTTGGTCGTTGCTCTTATCAAGTTACCTTACCACGATCATTAGTTCATTGTTTTGCTTCGGCCTGTTGCATTCCTAAGTAAAGAATCAGGATACATATCCACATCCAGGCACTAATCACTAAAAGACAACAAATGTAAATACATAAATCAAAGTTTTCAATTCGAACTTACCACAGATAAAAATGTAAAAGCCGAAAAAGATCATTGTTTGGGCCTTTTCAGATGACATCGAACACGATATAAACATACAAACCGAACAACATAGCTTCATAGCAATCGCGAACGCCTTGTTGATTAGCCACGGCAATACCATCAGCGATTTTTTCTGCAGATTCAATAGATCTCAATCAAGTGACAGTAGATATAAGTAGTCTTCAGTTTAAGGAACTGACCTTTTGGATACCCAAGATTAGAAGTATACTCGTAAACATATCGAATTGTAGGAATATAATGTACAAGCATAGCATCGTGTAGGCAACTATAAATATTCAGACAATTATTCCATTGCGTTCGAGTTACAGACATACCCATTTTGATGTGGTACTCAACGGAGATGTGAGAGCCTCGTATGTCAGTTACATCCAGGATTTTGTCGGCCAATTTTGATACGTTGCACATGTAGAAGACTGTGTACATAAATTGAATTTGACAAATAACGAGACAAAGGATGCCAATCAGGATGCCGATCGAAGTGAGATCCTGACCCCATATCACGGAGTTGTCTCCATCGCCTCCCTTTGACACGTCCGGTGATGACGGTTTGTCTTCGGTCATAATTTAAGTAACTTTTCTTGGGAAATGTTTTTGATTTTGTTGTTGACAGAACGAAATAAAACGGAAAGTGAGAAAAATCTGACGGGAGGATCTACTGGAAATAGCTTGAGGTTGAATATCTATTTATTTATGTAATTATACTGACCATACGTTCAAAGAATCTTAGGACGTTTCTTAAAAGGTTAGCATCTTCATAACGAATAGTAAATTTTTATTTATTCGTCATAGCTCGGCCATACTCTACGGCGCTTTCACCGAATTTGACATCGGAAATGGGTTCGACGTCGAAAATTGTAATCTAGGGCGACCTTGACGACCGAGTTTTTCTTTCTCCTTTGCGTTGCACGAGTACATCAAATATGACACACCGCTAGAACAGTATTGTTTATAATAAGTTTCGTTTTTATTTTATTTAATTTGTAATAGAAAAAAGTGAACTGTACAAGCCAATTATTAACAATTTTTTTTAGTATTAGTAAAACCAACAAAGGATGGCAAAAGACTAACAAAGGCCTCGTAGGGGTAGCATCTATCCGACGGATGCTGCTGAAAGCGAGAAGAGCCACCGCAGTGGAACATCTTGCGGCAATGTTAGTAAGTCTTACATATACCCACCTCCTCGCGGTGCCATCTGGAGATTTCCTATGGAAATTGCAGGCGGGGAAGGGCGAATGGCGAGCATCCTGTGCCAAGAAACAGGATTAGCCGGTTGGGCTATGGCCTAGTAAGCCGTAACCGTACAAAAACCACAAACTCCGAAACAACCATAAGCCTCGATTATAACGGACCGGATTTATGTTGACAACCCTTGCAAAAAAACGAAAAAAGGACAATGATCTTCGGCTCTGTACGTGGAATGTTAGGTCCCTAAACAGGCCACGTGCAGCCGAACAACTCGCGGACGCCCTAGACCGCTATAAAGCGGACATAGTCGCCATCCAGGAAATGCGATGGAATGGACCGGGTATAAAGCGGATGAAAAACTGCTACATTTACTACGGCGATTGCTATAGGGAGAGAGGACAACGATTGTTCGGATGCGGATTTGTTGTTCGAGGTGTACTAAGGCAAAAAATCCTAAGCTTTCGGCATGTGAGCGAACGCTTCATAACAATCCGCATCAAGGCTACATGTCTTAACATCAGCCTGATCTGCGTCCACGCCCCCACGGAAGACAAGGATGACTCCGCCAAAGATGAGTTCTACGATCTCCTAGACAGAACGTATGCCCAATGTCCCAGATATGACATCAATATTGTACCAGGAGACTTCAATGATAAGCTGGGTAAGGAAAGCATTTTTGAACGAGTCATCGGCAAACATAGTCTACACGACACCACCTCCGATAACGGACACAGGCTGATTGATCTTGCTACGGGGAGAAATCTCCTTCAAGCCAGTACGCTAGTTATGACGTCGTGGCGAGTGCAGGAGGATTGACACAGCGAAGCAGGATGCATATAAGGCCTCGCTGCATAAAGGAACAAGAGCAGCTCGTGAGCTCTACGAATTAAAAAGAAGAGAGAAGCATAAGCGTCTCAAAAGAAAGAAGAAAGAGCACGAGAAGCGCGCGATTGAAGATTTGGAGAGGTGTTACTGCAGGCGTGACGTTCGAAAGTTTTATCAACAGATAAAGCGAACATGCCACGGTTATAAGGCCAGAACGGAAGCCTGCAGGGATGAGAACGGACACCTAGTAGTAGAATCACAGTCGATGCTGAGAATATAGAAAAACCACTTCTGCAGACTGTATAACGGCAATGTTAGTGAATATAGACGAAGACCGCAGATAATTCTGTCCTCCTGACCTCGACGAAGTTAAGATTGCCATATCGAAGCTCAAGTCGAATAAAACTGATGGCGCAGACGGACTGTCTGCTGAGCTCTTCAAGGCAGCTGGGGATGACCTGGTTAAGAGCATGCACAAACTCATCTGTAAGATATAGTCAGAAGAAAGCATGCCCGAGGAATGGAGTCTCAGCATTGTATGCCCGATCCACAGGAAAGGAGATCCCTCTAATTGCGCCAACTACAGAGGAATAAGTCTCCTTGACATCGCCTACAAAATCTTCTCTGACGTTTTGTGTGAACGCCTGAAGCCTTTTGTAAATAAGCTGATAGGTCCTTATCAGTGCGGATTAAGGCCAGGGAAGTCCACCATCGACCAAATCTTCACACTACGGCAGATCCTGGAAAAAACCAATGAATTCCAAGTCGACACTCACCACCTATTTGTCGACTTCAAAGCCGCATACGACAGCCTATGCAGGATGACTTTGGAGAATGCTCGCTGCTCCATCTGAATCGGTGGACATCTTACCGATAGTTTTGATGTTAAAAAAGGATTTAGGCAGGGCGATATGCTGTCGTGTGATTTCTTCAACATCATATTAGAAATGATTGTGCAAAAATCACTGGCCAATACAAGAGGCACAATCTATTTCAAATCCTTGCAACTCGTTGCATACACCGACGATATTGACGTAATAGGTAGATCACAGCGAGATGTCAATGAGGCGTTTGCGAGTATTGAGATGGAGGCGGCGAAAACTGGTCTGGCGGTAAACGAGGGTAAAACTAAATATATACTGCCATCAAAAAAGGACGCTCACCACCGACGTCTTGGCCAGAACGTTCGAATTGGCAGATATAAGTTCGAGGTAGTTAAGAACTTAAACTGTAGGTCCATTTCACCTGTGTGAAAAATGGAATCACACGCAACATGGGTGATTGAAGGGAAGCTTGGCTATGGTCCTTCATGGGCTGTAACGCCACCAAAAGAAGACGAAGTTAAGGACTTCGTCTAATGTGGCTCCACAGTGACCGAAATCAAACGCAGAATCACTCTTGCTGATCGCTGTTTCTTTGGGCCCAGGAGGTAATAGAGTAATAGAGCCCTCTCCCGAATGACAAAGTTGACCCTATATAAGACCGGGATGATAACATCCCGGTCCTGTTGTACGGCGCAGAAGCATGGACACTATCAAAAGCGGATAAGGGGGCCCTTGGTCGGTTCGAGAGAAAGATTTTGCCCGTGATTTTCGGGCCTATACACGCAGACGGGGGATGGAGGAAAAGATTCAACCACAGCTCCAGCAGAGGACGGCCGCATTTAAGATGGCGCACACAGGGGACCTCAGTCAACTGGGTGTGCGGCAATGGAAAAGGCTAGTAAAAGGTCGTGATAGTTGAAGGGGCATGTTGGTTGAGGCCCAGCTTCACCCCGATCTGTAGCGCCCGTTAAGAAGAAGAAGAAGAAGTTATTTTCTCACCACCAGCCGCCACACTAAGCCGCTTCTCTCCACAAACATCACAGAGGCAATGACAGCTGTTGAAAATAGTCGCCATTCTTCCTCTATATGCGATAGAACAGTAGGAATTTGCTCAAACCTTTCGGATATGTGTCGTGTGAAGTGTTGCCGCACCTCACTGCTCTGTAGTTTCTCCCACCGTATGCGTGTAACCACTCTTGATTTCCGCCTTGGCAGACGAGGTACTCTATCAGTAAGATATAGCTTACACAACACCAGGTGATGATCAGTTGACAGTCAACACACGAACGTCACAAACCATTTGAACCAGTAGTTTAAGAATTATAACTAGTCAAAGTTTCTTAATTTTGTCACTCACTGACTGACTCACTGACTGACTCACTGACTGACTGACCGATCATCAAAAGTCTAAGGCACTTCTAGCAGACGTAGAAGCTTCAAATTTGGAACACAACTAGTGTTAAGTGTATAAACCAAGGAAAAACTAAAATATTTTGCAATTTCGGTTCAGTTTTCTAGATACACCAATTTTAAGTTTTCTAGATACACCAACTGCATAAATAATCCCATAAACGTATATACATACATCAGTGAATGAATCTGTTTGCCTGGATACATATACATAAACAATGGAATAATAAGGGTAGGTAGGCTTACTGTATTCGGTATCGGCGAGTATATACATACATATGTATGTATTTACGCATCAGAAAGATTTGGTTTTACTTCAAGCATATAACCCATCTATACGTGGTGTGATTTGATCACTAATACACTTGCACGTGCATTGCATGAATTTGAACAGTGTATATCTGGCTTAGGCATTGGTATCAGCGAAATTGTGCTTACGCTGAAGAAATACATATGTATGTACATATCTGTATGAGGGATACATAGGGCGGGTGAGAAATGGGAGATTAGACAAATTGAAAGCAGAAGGTTAACTTTATCACCCAAAATAAATAAATATATAATATAATAAAAAGTAATAAAAAGTTTCTTTAGTTTCTTTACGTGTATGTAGTTTCTACCTTAAAGCAAGTAAAAGAAAGTAACTCAGTTTTAAAGAAAAGATAAAAATAACGATCCTCGATATATTATACATATGTACATACATATGTATGTAAGTAAAGAAAGAAGTGAGAGCGCCGTGGCGCAGTGGGTAGTGTGTTAGCCTCTGACACCGATATGACACGGGATGGAATCCCGACAAAGCCATGTCATCGAACGTGTTTTCACGGTGTTTCTCCTCAGCGGGGTTCTAACAAAACCCTCTGTAGTAGGTAAAATTGTCATGAAAAGCTTCTCGAAATTCGCCGTTCGGAACCGGCAATAAACTGTAGGTCCCTTTCACCTATGGGAAAATGAAATCACACACAACATGGGTGATTGAGAGAAGCTTGGCTTAGGTCCTTCATGGACTGTAACGCCAACATACATACATACATACATATGTACATCTACAAAAAGGAATGAGATGCCATGAAAAACATAACTTGTAAAAAAACCAAGTCTCGCAACTCAGATCTTCTACCGTAAAAAGTTGTAAGATCCATGTATTACCAAGTCAGTTAATTTATTCAGTCCCTATTTAAGGGACCTTCTGCCTTTATTTATTACGTAACTAGCTAACCTAACAACATCTTATAGTGACCATACCAATATCAAAATCTTTTATGTTTTAAGTAAATAGATTGACTTGGAAATCGCACTGAATAATCTAATTTAATATTATATGTATTACTTGAGAGATATATTGTGTTTTCATGCGATGGCCAGGTCAATCTATTTACTTAAAACATAAAAGATTTTGATATTGGTATGGTCACTATAAGATGTTGTTAGGTTAGCTAGTTACGTAATCAATTAAGGCAGAAGGTCCCTTAAATAGGGACTGAATAAATTAACTGACTTGGTAATACATGGATCTTACAACTTTTTACGGTAGAAGATCTGAGTTGCGAGACTTGGTTTTTTTACAAGTTATGTTTTTCATGGCTCCACTTTAGCCGCTTCTGCTTCAATGCTTGCGAACGCCTCATTGACGTCTCGCTTTGACCGTCCAATAACGTCAATGTCATCTGCGTAGGCAAGCAATTGTGTGGACTTGAAGTAGATCGTACCTCTTGTATTGGCCGCAGAGTCCCGCACGATCTTTTCAAGTATGATGTTAAAGAAATCACATGACAGTGCGTCACCCTGTCTAAAACCTTTTTCAACATCAAAGGGGTCGGTTAGTTCACTTCCGACCTTAATGGAGCAGCGAGAGTTCTCCATAGTCATCCTGCACAGTCTGACGAGTTTGGCAGGAATGTTAAAACATGACATGGCTCTGTATAGCTCGACTCTATAAACACTTTCATACGCGGCTTTAAAGTCGACGTACCTATGGTCTTAAGTTAGGTGGAGAATAATCCAACGGTTGAGGAAGTAATTTTAACGATTGTATCGCAAGAAGTTGGCAAATCCGCCGGTGTGAATGAATGGGCTTAGGGCAATGAGTAAAGAGGAAGTATTATGGCTCTCTTGTGCCTGAGAATGCGGCGAGACACCTAGCGATTGGTAGACTGGGGTGATTGTCCCTCTTTCTAAAAAAGGGGATAAAAAAGAATGCTGCAACTATAGGGGCATATCTCTTTTAAATTTCCCCGGTAAAGTCTACGCTAAGGTGTTGGAGGCGCGTTCTAGAGCTACGGTCGAATCCAGGATATTGGATGGACAGTGCGGAACCAGATTTTCCCTCTAAGAATGGTACTCGAGAAGGCTTGGGAGTACGCCCAACGGATCTACGGCTGCTTTGTAGATTTGGAAAAGACGTATGACCGAGTTCCTCGAGGTAAACTCTGGAGTGTTCTGCCCAAGTATGGGATTGATGGTCCTCCGTTGAGGACCATTCAGTGTCTATACACAAACTGTAGCAGCTGTGTTCGGGTGACCAGTAGTAAAACAAGACCTTTCACCGTGGGCGTTGGACTTCGCCAAGGGTGCGTCTTGTCACCTCTCTTTTTCATTATCTTGTTACGAAGACACAAACCATCGGTTAAGTTCGAATTTCGCTGTCAAAGTTTGAATGCTCTGGTGAAGCTGAAATAGACATGATGGTGACTTTCAGCGGCACATTGCTGTATGCCAGAGCATTCTAGAGACTCCCGAAGGGGAACGTCTGACGGCGAACATTCGAGAAAGTGGACCGAGTGCTATATAAGCGCGAACACTCGCCCTCGGGATTCATTCAGTTCCCGGGATTCAGTAATGAGTGATCGGTCGGTAATCAAGCCATCTAGCGAGATGTGAAGCGCACAGATAATTGATCTGTGGTGGAATAGTAAGGTGTGTGTAATAAAGTGTAACGTGTACGTAAGAGGTGGTAACAATAAATAAAGGTGAAGTGCTCTCATAAGTGATCTGAGGCGAAATAATAAAAGTGTGGTGTATTGAATTCGAATAAAAAGGAGAAAGTTGGAGGTTATCGCAATCCAGTGATACGAACCCTATTCGAAGCGGGATTAATTTCGTAACAATATACATATATGAACTGGATGTTGCACCGCAGTCGGGGCTAGGAGTGTTTCACATTGGGAGGGTTGAGGGTAATAGGGCACATACACGACACAGACACGTCGTTGCAAACCTTAAGTCTGTGCAACCATCCCTTCGCCATACACGGTGCAGACAGACTGCCTATGATTGCTTTGACAATGAAAAAGAAAATAGGAATCAAAGAAACGAAAAAAAGAATTTGGAGCAAGGAATGGTTTAAAAAAATATGTTGCCTTTGGTCACCCCTTTTAAATGCCACAAAACCGGCAAACTTTTATAAATTTCTAAAAATTCTACCCAGAATTATCTTTCGTTATTTTTGTTCATGTTTACGCCGTGAATTTTCTCGCTCGTCTGTGCAAAATTCACCATAAACGACACAGACATGTCGTTGCAGGCCAAGAAAAATTCAAAAAAATTTGAATTCACGCAGGCGGTCGTTGCAAACAGTCGACATGGACACACACGACACAGACGGTCTGCGCAGACATGTGCACAACAACAAAATATATTGGTTTGCAACGACGTGTCTGTGTCGTGTATGGGCCATATAAGCCATCTTCTTTTTGCAGACGACTTAGTTGTCCTCACATGCTCCCAGACGGAAATCTGATGCTGAGATGCGGGTTAACATGGACAAATCCGAGGTTATGGTTATTTTTAGAACACCTGTCCAATGCTCTATAGATGTTAGTTGAGTCCCATTGAAGCAGGTGGAGAAGTTTAAATATCTCGGGAGTCTTCTTCACGAGTGATGGGAGCAGTGATACTGAGCTTTCCTGCAGGAATGGCCAAGCTGGGTCAATTTTAAAACAGCTTCGTTAGATATGTAATCATGAAGACCGAGCTTGGTGTAAAAGCCAAGTTAGCGGCTTTTAACTCAGTATTTGTTCCAACATGCACCAACTCATCTGCAAGATATGGTCGGAAGAATGCATACCCGACGAACGGAATCTCAGCATCGTTTGCCCGGTCCATAAGAAAGGAGACCCCTATGACTGCGCCAATTACAGAGTGATAAGTCTCCTGAACATCGCGTACAAGATCCTGTGTAAGCGCCTGAGGCCATCCGTGGACAATCTGGTAGGTTCCTACCAGGGTGTTTTCAGGCCAGGAAAATCCACGATAGACCAAATATTTACATTACGGCAGATCTTGGAGAAGACCCATGAATTCCAGGTCGACACGCACCATCTTTTCGTCGACTTAAAAGCCGCGTATGACAGTGTTTATAGAGACGAGCTATACAGAGCCATGTCATGTTTTAACATTCCTGCCAAACTCGTCAGACTGTGCAAGATGACTTTGGAGAATTCCAGCTGCTCCATTTGGGTCAGAGCTGAACTAACCGAGCCCTTCGATGTTAAAAAAGGTTTTAGACAGGGTGACCCACTTTCATGGGATTTCTCTAACATCATACTTGAAAAGATCGTGCGGGACTTTGCGGCCAATACAAGAGGTACGATCTACTTCAAGCCTACACAATTGTTTGCCTACGCAGATGACATTGACGTTATTGGACGGACAAAGCAAAACGTCAATGAGGCGTTCGCAAGCATTGAAGCAGAGGCGGCTAAAGTGGGTCTAAGGGTAAATGGGGACAAAACCAAATATGTATATGCTGTCATCAAAAAAAGACGCGCTACACCGACGTCTTTTCAGAACGTCACCTTTGGCAGCTATATTTTTTAAGTAGTCAAGGACTTCGTCTACCTTGGCTCGATAGTGACAAGCAGCAATGACACCAGCGCTGAGATAAAACGCAGAATAAATCTTGCCAACCGCTGCTTCTTTGGGCTCAAGAGGCAACTGAGTAGTAGAGCCCTCTCTCCAAAAACTAAGGTATCCCTCTTAATCATCCCGGTCCTCCTCTACGGCGCTGAGGCTTGGACTTTATCAAAAGCGGATGAAGAGGCTCTTGGGCGTTTCGAGAGGTAAACTCTGCCTGCAATCTTTGGTCCCGTTTGTGTAAACGGAGAGTGGAGGAGGAGATTCAACCAAGAACTGTACGGGCTGTACAGCGACATCGGCCTAGCTAGACGTCTTCGGATCCAACGTCTGAGATGGATGGGCCATGTAGCGCGAATGGACATCACCGCTACGGTCCGAAGAGTCTTCGACGCAAACCCCGAGGGACAACACAGCAGAGGACGACCGCATCTAAGGTGGCGCGCACAGGTGGGAAGGGACCTCAACCAACTGGGCGTGCGGCTGGCCAAAGATCGTGCCGGCTGGAGAGGCTTGTGGGTTGAGGCCCTGGTTCACCCCGAACTGTAGCGCCATCTAAGTAAGTAAGTAAAATTTGTTCCAACTCTCACTTATGGTCATGAAATGTGGGTATTGACCGAAAGAATAAGATCGCGAATACACGCTGCCGACATGAGATTTTTTCGTGCTGTTGTGCGAGTTAATCGCAGGGATAGTGCGAGAAATACGGCAGTGTGCGAGAAGCTCAATGTTGAGCAGCTGCTTCTCCGAACGGAAAGGGCTATATCCACGTAAGACGAATGCCGCCATCATCACGACTTCCGAAGCGTGCTTTGAATGCAACTGGCTGTGGCTGTGGTGCAGTGGTTAACATCATCGACCGCCGAGCGGAAGGTCTATAGTTCAAATTCGCTTCGTAGCCAAGAAAAGGTAATTCCTATACGGACAAAAAGTATGCAACGCAGTTGTGAATGGAAAGTGACCAGACGTACTGCTGCAGGCATAACACTCACAGTATATGGTCAACTGAAATTCATCTTCTGCGTATGCAATACTGAAGTACTCGAACGAATTACTATGGACCAACTCGGAATTTGGTCGGCTCTCGTCCTATCTAGGACAACCACCCCTGAGAGTAGTGAACAAACATCAACGACCCAAACCACTGCACTCCGTTCAGGTTGCATGTCCAAAAACACATCATAAGAGAATATAAAAAAAAACTTTTGAACCTGCGCGAGTCTCTAAAAAAAAGGCGACCGCTTGGCAGACCCAGGACGAGGTGGTTGGACCAAGTCCAAAAGCTCACCTGGATGCGCTTGGGCAACTCCCGATGAGTTAAGTCGATGGCGGAGGATCGAGTGGCCTGGAGATTTCGCGTATGCCCCCCGACCCCTTTAGTGGAACATGCGGGTCACTGAAAATGTATGTAGGTACATAGGTATGTATGAAAATAAATTCAACTTTACCGCCTAAGACTTGTTTCCAATTAGAGGGAAATCCCCTGCGTTACATGTATGAGTAAAAAATGAAACACCCGCTTGACGATTTTTACATTTTATTAAATTCCATAATTTATATGTTTAGCATTAGCTTCTTGTTCAGAGTAACATAAATACCTCTTGTTTCCTTCTGCAGAAAAAAAAAAGGATTGGATTGTGTAGCAGGACAAGGTGTTGCCCGCCTTCCGTCGTTTAGTAGAGTTTCTGGCGCATCGAAAGTGACACGCGTGTATGGTTTGTAAGTCGTTAAATGCGAGGCGATTGCTTTGGGAGTTAATGAAAGATGAACTGACGATTTTCTGTTTGCTTATGCTTTCGACAATAATAATATTTACATACAGATAGAAAACACAAACATAGATAGGGACTAACAGCAGACAGGGTAGGGACGGGAACGGTAACGAGGATTAACAGGAGTAGGAGCCACTCTATGGCAGTGGCCATCTCACACTTTGGAGCGTGGAAAAGTGGCAATTTTTTTCTTTTTTTTTTATTGTTGTCGTTTGATTTTTGTATATATTTATGTACAGAGTGCACCGATCTGATATCACAATAGAGAGAGAGAGAGAGAGAAACAATGCTTAGATTAGTTGCAGCAGAGGGTGGAAGGGGGCCAGCACCAGCATTTTGGTATTGGCAACATCACCATCACACGTAAAAGGGGAAGTTTTGGTTTGATTTGTTGGCAATAACTACAGCATTCGGGTTGTGGGTGTAGCCAGTGTGTGCTATGTTGGATGATAGCTTTCACCTTGGCGTTGTGCTCGTTGGCATTTTCTCGAGGAAGTCCTTAGCGAGAACGTCTTCGATTTCGGCGAGGCAACTGGCCACTTCTTTGCCGGTATCGGCAAAGTTTCTTGGCGTCGGACAGGTTACGCTCAGGCTTGAAAAGAATCCATAGAGATCTTTGAGTGACTGGATTTGCTGACAGGTGAGAAATAGATGAGTTCCTCGCTTAAAATCGGATTTCTGCAAAAGAATTAAACAATCGGGTTAGTTGGAATTATTCGGATCTTTCGGTAGAATTGATTTACTGGCGAGTGAAAAGCGTATCTCATGTCCATGAGACGAGCAATGCGACGTATGTGTGGTATATAGCCGGCGTTGGGAGCATTCATTTCCTCGTAGTCGCCGTTAGAGATGAGCGTATCGTCAGGCGAATTGAATTCAGTGCCGACAAATGCCCAGCGATACATCTGGAAATGAGGTAAGTTGGTTGCTGGCAGAACACAGCCCAATTCGAGTAATTTGGCTGTCTCCAGTTGAATCGCTCGCCAGTGATAGAGATGATTTTGCGATGCCCCTCCATTGCTCGAGTTTGCTGCCCATGACATTTGCTGACTAAAAGAGTAGAGCGAAGACAAATATGAGCCGACTGAGTGTACATATAGGAAGAATGCAACTCTTACCTTAACTCTTCGGTGCTTGACTTTAGTTCCTGTTCAATGGTCAGGAAGACTTGAACCATTTCAGCGATGATCGTGGGCCAAAGCGATGTAACGTGATCCGGTGACATTCTTAACAACAGAACACGGAAGCAAAGGAACACAGCAGCCTGGATCGCCGGTATAACAGGCAGTAGTCGCAAACTATTCGCCAGTTGTTCTACAGAATCGATTATTCATCAATAAACAATTCATCTGCTCTGATAGAATCATATTTACCTTGAATCTCGGGCATGTACTTGTGGTATTGGTCGAGCTCGCTGCAGAATATGACAAACGCCAATCGTTTAAGGAACATTGCACGTTGCTCGTATTCCTGCTCACGAGATGCGAATATATTTAAGCTGCCGGTCTGTGTCGGCGATACGCGAGTCATTAGCTCACGGAACGTGGTGTTGTCGTACGTCATCAGACTGTCCATGATCTGTTTCCATAATGGCAAACACGAAATGTCCATTTGAAAGAAGGAGCCGTCAAGCAGGAGGTCTAGCATGTCTTTACGCCAAGCCTTGCGGGTATACTGGTATCCGCTGAGGCTGGCTAGTAGACTGGATGAGGCATAGAATGAAGGTATATTGCGCGGTGTGTGATTCTTCAGGTACGGCGTTATATTGTACATCAGAGTAGTTATAATTGTGACCACTTTGTCCTTCTCCTGAGAGCCATAGGCGACGTCCAAGAGGTTGGCGAGCACAGCGGCTAGAACCGATTGCGCCTGTATGCAATGCTGTTGGGTTCCGGTGAGATCTTTTACACTACCATCGGGCGTTACTGGTGAGATGTCCTCCTTTACAGCAAGATTACGACGTAGCCAAGTGGTTTGTTCCAAACACGCTCCGGCAACGTTCGAAAGTGCATCTACCAGGCGTGACGTGATGTCGTGCAAGTCGCGAATGTCTTTCTTATCTTGGAATGGCATCTGTGGACAGCGTTGAACGAACTCGTTTAGTAGCATGAGCAGCGCGAATTGAGCTGGCGGACTAAGATTCAGGCCGTCACGGAGTAGAACCAACAGAGAACTCCATGAGTCGCCCAATTGTGGCGCCGGAGCTTGTTTCATGTAGAAGTAGAACAACTCCAATGCGGATACCTCGATCGCTAGGCCGGCTGGTGGCCGGTGTATAGGCGGAGGAGACTTTACGACCTGGTGTAGGGTCTGAACAAATGAATCCATCGGCATCACTCGAATACTGGAGACCAGCTTGACCAGACTAAGTTGCTCGGGGCAGGCTTGTGGTGTTGAGTTCCTCAAATATTGCTCGTTGATCGACAGCTTCGATTCGCTTCGTTCCACAAGCATTTTCTTGCGATACGCCTCGCCACGTTCTTGCCAAGTGACCGCAACGGCAGCGAGGAAGTTCGCTCCGTGGTGCAAGGACACGGGACTGAGAAATTCCATAAGTTGTTGTTTGACTTGCCGAATCTGACCCAGTTCACTGTCCCAAATTGCAGCCACACTCGTTACAATCCGCGAAAGATGACTGAGAACTGCATTTCTCGCGGCCATATGTTGCGCGCTACGGCTCTGAACTTCGGTTGAGTTTTGCGACGACAGGAACGAATGTACGATGTTGTTTAGCAACTGCCCGGTATTGGAACTTTGTACGGAGGCACTGGTCTGCGGATAGGCCTGATTGAAGAGATGTGATAGGGCGGTTTGTTGAGTGTTATCTAGCAAGCAGTAGTGGCATAAAATCGTTATAGCTTCCAGCTGCGAGACCACATAGTCAGGTGGGAAGTTACATTGCTGTTTGAGGGAGAATTTTGCGATCTTATCGAGATTATTGCACAACTGATGAACCACGCTGATTACAATGTTTGTCAGTGAGCCAAATGTGAAGCAGTTGAGCGACGATGTTACGAGATCTGTCCAGTTGCGGTGCAGATGGCGCAGATGATCGGCTTGCAGGGCACTAAGCACCGCGGAGAGGAACATGTGTTGTTGGCTGATGAGGCAGTTTGGCAAATACTTAACGTTTACGACAGGCGCGTCGACCGACAGACGTGTGGGAGAGTTTGAGCCTGTCGTTTCCGTTTTGATTGATTCAATGGTTGTACTATCGTTCTTCAGTAGTGTCACCTTGTACTCTAGCTTTATCACAGCCATAAGTAGTCTCAACAATTGAATTTGGAATGATTCAGCGTGGAGACCCTCGTCGCCGGGATTATTGAAGTTCAAGATTTCCTCGGAGAGCGTGTGATCGCGGATTTGATTGAACGACACCACGGACGAATTTATGCAGTGAAGAATGATCTTTTGCAGTTTGCAACGTGCCATCAGATCGGCTATGTAGCAGGCGAGGCCTTTGCCCATTCCCTTGACAATATCAATCAGCTCGTTGCAGATTAGTGTGAGCAGTTCAACACTTTGCAGCTGAACTTTGCTGTTTCCTACAATGTCGTCCCTGCTGGGTATATCGTTGCCCTCAGTGGACTCCTTATGGAAGAAACCGCGTGCGAAATATAGGCAAATTGTGACTAGAACCTCGAGATGCATGCAGCCGCGGTAGCTTTGACTGAATTCCGTGTTGGTTATGCTGCCGGTGAATCCCTTGCCCGAGATGCTCTTCCGATGGCGTATAAGAAGCTGTTTTAGCGATCCGCTCGAAAACGAGGTGGTAATTGATAGGCAAAGGAAAGTGCGCGTATCGCAAGCGATGATGTTGCGTAGGGTCTGGAAAGCATAGAGTGTTTGCTTGGCATCGTAGACGCCAAAGTAGAGCAGCATATGGGTATGGAACGGATGGATCTGTAAGGAAAAGAAAAAAAGAAGAAATTGCTGTGATCCGTGTCCATTCATAAGGCTCACAGCTCGCACTTACCTTATCAAAGTTCCTCTTGAAATCGTGTGAATTTTTTTTCTTGTGACCCTTCTTTCCAGTGGATTCTAGGGCCACGTTTTGCCTTAGGATTTCCACGTTCTGTTTGCTTTTCTCGAGCGTTTCCTTTGCCAAGTCCCATTCAAGTTTTTGTCCCGCAGTAGATCCATTACCGGATGTCTCCAAACTCAGACTCCTGCGTTTATCCTCGACATTTATCGTGGCCCCCGAAGTTAGCGAGTGTTGATCACTGCGTGAGGATTGCTCTTCTTCGACGAACACATCTTCGTCGCTGCATCCTTCCGAGTCTGTTACGGTACCTTTGTCATCATTCGAGCTTCGTCCGCCCAACAAACTGTTGTTACTGTCCGTCGACGTCTTCGATATGCAACTCATTCGCTTCTTGTCCTTACTCGATCCGCCTGTCGAGGATTTCTTCAGTGTTTTCTTCTCCCGCTTGACCTCTGCTGTTCGCTTTATTTTCTTTTTCGGCGACGATGGATTGATAGTCGATTGTTCACAGTTTTTCGCCGCCTCATCCATGATGTCACCGACAAATGTCTCTACCATATCCACACCGGATGAAGAGCTAAAATACTCATCTGCCACTTGAACCGTGTCTCCTCCTTCAAGCGCATGACCATCGACCACGTTTGTTGAAATTGCATTTTCCAGTTTCTCCATAATCTCACTGTTAGCACGGGTCAAATGGTAAGTCTTGCGATTTTTGGTGCGATCATGTTCGGATAGTTTCTCGCTGACTCTTTCGCAGTCGCCGACAAACCGTTTGATCTTGCCCAATGAACCCGTTGCTGTTGAAATATCCTTCTCCACACTGGTCTCACGGTTTTCGGACTCCGTCTCGAATGTACTGCTCTCCGAGTCATCTGTCGAGGTGTCAAACAACACTTGACCTTCGTCGTCATCTTCATCTACATCCACATCTTTCGAGTCCTTGTCGTCCTTGTCCTCTTTATCACTGTTGCCGCTACTTTTACGCGATGTTTCCATCTTGTTCGGCGCACTACTACTCAACGATGTCATCTCCTCCGACCCGACAGAATCGAATTCATTTTCCAACGGATTGATTATCAGTCCGATATTCGAATCGCTCTCGGTAATACTACTCGTCGTCTTGTCACTGACAAAGTTCGACGTCTTGTTCTTACTGCCCAGAGTTACACCGAACAGTTTCTTTTGGAACGATCGGATGGGACTACGTTTCTTGCTTAGCGACGAATCGATGTGGTACTTGACGTTCCCGAATTCCGAGCTAATTGCAAACACTTCCCTATCAGTTACGCTATCACAGTTATCTTCGGCTTCTTTGGCATCGATAGCGAGTGCCGTGTCGCCCTCCTTTTTTAAGAGATGAAAGTGCACGATACCGATACGTCGCGAGTTGGACGAGAGTAGGATTTTGTGCAATGGTTTAATCAGACGTGACAAATCGCCGCGCAGCAGTGATTCCTGTAGCCATTTGGTCACGAACGTTCGTATTGGCATGTAGTATGGTAGTCCGAGTGTATCTAGGACCCTCAAGAGGGTCTTTTCGAAACCTTTTGATGGCTGTTTGTCGCGTCCCAGATGCCAGAGTAATTCGAACTTCTTGAAACTCTGCGATTCGCTCTCTTTCAAGTGTTCCACATGCTCAATGGGTTGAATCGGTGATACACACATCATTTTAATGTCCGCCGCTCGATCGGTCTTATAGTTGAGAAGTGCCTTCATGTCGCCGGTACGTAGTTTCAAAAGTTGTGGATCATAGTGGCTGGACATTCTATTGCCAATTACTGTCTCAACAATTCCACTCTCTAGACAATTGTGTAGTTGGTATAGAAGCGAGCTGATTTGCAATGGATCGACGGACGGCTCGCCTAGGTAGTTCCATAGAATCGATGTGATCAGCTGGAATATACGGGTTTTGTTCTCCATGTAACTAACGTGACCGAATTTGAGCAACGGCAACATGACTACGAAGGTAACACCCGGACTGGTTGTGTGTTCGATTTGTGATTTTAACAAACTGAAAGGAGACGACAATGATCGGACGGAGTTACAGGGATCATTGGAAATGACGTACCTTATTAGATCGAATAGGGTCGTGATAGCAGCCAGCTGGAGCTCTTTATCGCTTTGAGTATAGGCGGCTACCAATGTCAGGACCTTTAGCCAACTTGGAAGTTCGTTTTCTGAAAGGTTTTCGTGGTATAAAGCTGACTCAAAACACTGTTTTGTAGGGAACTCACCTGTTTTGTCTAATACAAGATTTTTGTTGCAATTGGGGAATGTGGACATCTCAACGAGTAGATTGGACGCCAGCTTTATAGCGCTTCGAAGTGACTCGGTGAGACGCAGTTCCATTAATTTGCTTATGCTTCGCTCGGTCTTTTCATCAAATACTCGTAGTTTGTCCAGTTGCTCAGAACTAGATATACAATCCTTGAACTCGGCATCACTTATATCGCTGGCCGAGTCAAGCGTGTTGATCAACGACTGACTGAGAAGCTGATGTAGTTGTTTGGAGCGACAAACCATATTCACTTGCAGCGTCTCGAAGAGAGAATCAATTTCACGTAGATGTTCTACGCATACGTTCTCGTAGACTTCTTCGTTTTTAAAGACATTCTCGACGTTTGGTGAGAGCGTGGGATCTGTGTCGGTCTCTACTTTCACTGTGACCGGGCATGTGGCTCCAATGGCTTTGATTTGTAGAATTTTCTTCGAGAGGTAGATCTCGAAAAAGACCTCATATTGACGGATGCATTTCTCCAAAATAGAAAATTCATTCGAACAACTGACTTGCTGGTTATCGTCGTAGCTGAAATGGCTTTGTTGTACGCATTGTTCATGGTTTTCGGTCACATTTTTGCCTTCGGTTGTGGCTAATAAAACTGGATCGAGACTTCGGGGCTCGTGAATTTGCAGATCTTTAGGTTTAACTTTCTTCAATGGACTTGTCTTGAGTCGCATGTATGGTGATGCTTTTTTGGTTTTCAGTTTCTTGATGCTCAGAGGTGTATCTTGGTCAGAGGATGAATGCGGTGTTATCAACTGGCCGGTATCGGGGCATATCTAAAAATGAGAAAGAGATGACGAGATGGTAGGGTAATCAATTTGTTTAGTACCTCCTTGTCTAGCTCTGAGAGTTTCGAGTACGATTTGGCTTTCTTGGTCTTTTTTGGGCTGGCGTTGTGCCTTCGATCTATGTTTTGATTCGAATTCGAGCGCCTAATTGGCTCCTCGACGCTGCTAAGGCTGTCCTTTTGTGAGTCGGCATCGAAATTGGCCGCCGACTGATTAAGCTTCGAATCGGATTTACTTTTTTCCAATGTACTTCCACCATTACTCGAGCTACTACTTCCACTCACAGCTTCTGAGTGGTATTTGGTATCCCCAATAATGGATTTTTCATTGTGCCCTATAAAGGTTTTTGGATGAAGTTTCACGGGGCTCCTGTGGACGGAAGTAGAATAAGGGATGAGGGCCTAACAAATCATTTATATTCGACTTACGTGATCATCGGCTGCACTCTGGAGACAATTTTCATGCAAAGTTTAAGCGAAGCCACTACTTCGTCGTTATTCAGCTGCTCCGAATGTACCGAGAGCATTTGTGTGATGGCTAGAAACACTTTAGGCAGGTAGATGCGTGTTGTCTCGTTGTACATTTCCAATGAGATTGTCTCTAAGAGGAATTCGGTAAGATAGCAAATTTCCACAAGCGATGGGTCTCCGGAGCCGACTTGACACTGAAATTTATCACTTTTCGACGAGGACGTTGACTGTCGGAGATTTCGCGTCAAATCTGATGATTCTTTCTGCTGAAAAGACCAACATTACACTGACGAGAATGGGGAGTAGGAGTAGGGAAATTGTGTTACCTTTTTGCATGCCTTCTCGTAGATAGTTGTCATAAAACTCCAGATGTAGGCCGGATCAAAGGTGGCAAACAGTAAGTTTGCCGATTTACCAACTTCAATGTTACTACTACTGGACAACGACATTGTTCGTATGATATCGCAGAGCACATCGTCCAATACAGCGCTACCGATCTCTGCTTTGTCTAGTAGTGAAACCATGATTCGATAGGGTTTTAGGTCGACTGGGGTACTCTCCAGACTAGATTGCAAGGTGCGGATCAGTGCTTGGATGAGAATACGTTTGGAATGTTTGTCGAAGTACGATTCTCGAATTTCGTCCTTATCATCCAAGGATTGTTCGAATTTTGATGTTTTCGCCACCTCAGTGCCCAATAGCCACGAGTAGAGACGACGATTGAGTGACATATCTCGCCGGAGGATGGTATTTAAACCATTGGTAACCAACTTGATCAGATCACCTTCGTTCAAGTAGTTCGTATGCATCGGGAAACCGAGCAATAGAAACTCGAGTGTGTTCCTTTGAACCAAAATCATAGAATCATTGAGACAAGCACACAAGCCCGACATCATCACACTACGGTTGTGCCCGATTATATAGACTTGCTGTTGCATTCCCAGTCTTTTGTTGAAGTGCTCAAGTAGATAGGTAATCGCTGGCAGGCGTATTGAGGCATTTGTTGCCACACACTCCCATAGAACTGTGTAAAAATACGAAGGATTTACGGCTACACATACTTGTGTTAGCAAACTATTGGTCCGTTCGAAATGGTCGAGGCCATTTTCATAGCCGGGTAGGACACCGCTTAGAAAGCCGCTTAATGCTGGCCGTAGCTTGTCTCCTAAAGGCACAAAATATTTCTCATAAATTCTCAGCAATGCTGGACGTACATTCATCGCTGCATAGCCCAACAGTGGAAACAGACCGGCGCTGAAACGGGATGAGAGGAAGAAAGATGCCTGTAAATATGCCAATTGTGATTACGAAGGTGTGTACTATTCACCTGTATATGAACAACTCGGTCGCCAATCGTTCTGGACCGGTTTTACTAAATATCACATCATACGTCTCCAAAGCTTTCAGATGCACACCGGAGGGTAAAGCAGGATGCATGCATTGTGCTAAACGTTTCGAAATCTTTATTCTTCTTGGTATGATCTGATACTGTGTGTTGCTGGATATCGCCTGTGGATGATAATTAGAAGCGAGTATTTAATTGATTTTAGAGGCCATCGAATGGAACATTAGTCTGTCTGCTGTGTCTGATATTACGGGAGGTTATCTCTACAGCTATCTTGTCTCCCTGAAGGAATCCCATTGAGTAAACAAACGCAATGTCAACAGGCTTTTGAGATAAGACATCAGTTGATTGACCGTAATATGTTGATGTTTCGTGGAGATTTTGTCTTGTTACTAAGATTCTGTTGAGCAGACTCTAATGTCAAGTGATTTGTCGGACTAGTTGATTTGCAATAGCGTAACAATGCTGAGATCACTCAAACACACGGGCTTACGAGCCTAAACTTAAAATTAGCAAAACCGAAATTTTAGCAATAATGACGCGGCAAACTAGTTTCCGAAGGCCGCAACCAAGTAGCTTAGCATAAATCTTAACAGCGCCACGTACTGTACTTGAGTAGCAATTGATTGATCGATTCGTATCGCCAACAGTCAAGGCTACAGTATAAGTTGTATTCAAAGAAGACTACTAAACAAATCCATCGGTCATTTTAGTTTCCCGAAAGCAGTGAGGTTCGTGCGTCACACGTAAAACACGTTATTTATCATTACCTGCTGATTGTAACGTATAAGATAGAGTGTATATCGAAAGCACAGACAACGTCAAAATCAGATCTTTCCGCCTGGTTAAAGCCGTTGACAATCGCGATACAAATAACCACAAATGTCAGCTCCACTTGGACCTAATGACCTCACATTTAAGAGCAATGACACATCTACTGCGTCCGCTACATGGATAATTGCTCAGCTAAGTCGAATCTAACCGTTTTTGCCATTAGTATTCTAGTCATAGGCCACTTCCTGAAGCCGGTGATTATGGCAACGGTGATTTTGTTTTTGTGCTTCAACTGCACTTGAGAGATGAGCTCTTCACAAATGCAATTATCTACGTACGGACTGGTACTGCATTCTACCTAGTTGAGCACACTAAAATGACAAGAGAGAACTGCCATAGGAGCGTGCATGCAGTATGCCCACGCGTTCAACATTGACCTATTTTGCTGAACCGCAATTTCTATTTGCTCTCGATTACGTTGTGCAAGATAGGAAAATAAAATAGCAAAGTACCTGTGTGGCAAACAAGTGCTCCGGTGACAACATTCGCTTATCTTCCATCATTCATCACCATTATCATGTGGATACAAAAGTCCCACACATGGCCACAGAACACTTGTTTGCTTATTTGTACGAGTATCTTGTATGCACATATGTACATATGTACAAAACGGGAGGAGCGCGTTGATATGACTGCAGGCTAATTAAGAAAAAAACTCAAGAGTTCAGTCGAGTTCTTTACAATTGTATGCTCACAAGCTTGCATTTGACACGTATTAGAACGAATATGGATAAGGAACACCTGATGGAATAGACCTTCACTCGCTACCGCTATTCATGCTTTTGAACTAGTCGATTGAAAAAACCCAATTGACCGTGGCATATGCCATGTAACACATGTGAAATAATAGGAGAATAGAATTCACCTTATTAAGCTTGCCTAACGCAGATATTAGATCGGCCCATTCGCTCGAGTATTCAAAATTGCGTAACGCCTTATCAATGTTTGACATGTAGTTCCGGTACTTCGCCTCCGATAAAAGCTTTTTTTCCTCCTCCAGGGCATCGGCCGACTCCATGACGATCGTCTTGTTGTTACAATTACTGCTTACGTTGCTAGATTGTTGTTGGTCGTCTCTTCGATTCGTAAGAACCTTCAATCTGTGTGTTGATTCAGCTAGAAAATGAGAAGTAAAGAGAAGGGTATAGTCAAACGTATTCATAATTATATACAACGTGTGGTTGAAGTGTCGCGTTATGCTTTAATGAGATTTATTTTAGCTTGTCGTCAAGGGCAAGCCATGAGACGAGAATGGAAACAAAATGTGGGTGAAGATGTTTTTGAGCGCGTTTGGTCATTCAGCAAAATCGACGGATTCTCTCAATGGGACTCCACACGTCGAGCAGGGATTTATCAAACCGATCAAGAGCCGTACATACATATATCTTATAAATACTATTTTTGAAGTGATTTATTGTCTATTCTCCATACATAGAACGTGGTTCTGTGGTTGTGCTCGCATAGTTCTATGAATTCGCTAACGAGATCTTGGAGGAGGAAATAAAACTGCAGCACTCGTAAACCACTTTACGACAAGAGAGATGGAAAAAGTAAATCAAAACCTACACAATCACGGATTGAGATTATTAGGTTTAGCGAATAGGCATGACAAAGAAAATAAAAATAGTAACGAAAATGCAATGCTCTTTAGGAGCGAAACACTTACGAGTACTTCTGGCGTAGAAAGCGATTGCTTATTGTTCAAGTTCAATGGTCCTGCAAGTGCGATAAGCATTTGCGTCTTTAGCTTACGGATATAACACATGTGAGTACGAAATAAAAGCGACATACACGCCGAGCTATTCACGTTTTAGATTTTTTTCAAGCATCTGGTAGGTTGAGTACAGCAAACATTTAATGGATAAGGATTTAGGGTTGTGAAAGGCATTGCCATAGTAAGAGGCATTAGTTCACTACTAGCTTATGACTAGCCTGTTAACCTCTTACGTGGCACGTGCTGTAGTAGTCCCTGTTCCCAAAATTGAGGCAAAGCACTACTCCCTATACAACTTTCTTGTTTTTTTTTTCGTTGGCAATACTTTACCGCCCAAATAGTAAACATCTCAGTCCTGGTGTGCTTTTGGTTAGCGAAACTAAGCTAAACCAGAAGCACGGTGGCGGTTCCAGGTGCTAGAGGGATGTGTTGTGTTTATCCACTTTCGTAACGAATGGAAAGAGCTTGTGCATATGCACCTGAACCACCTCTGCCCAATACCTCCATTACAGAGTTTGAAACACACCTTCGTCTTCTACAATTATACTCGGCAGAGAACGTTTATGTTTTTCCCGAAGATCTAAATGTCAAACATTGTGATTTGGGCGATAACGTACCCAACGCCTTTAACATTGGACAAGGCAATGAAGTACATGTAACGACGGATTTGTTGTTCGAGATGGACTAAGGCAAAAAATCCTAAGCTTTCATAACGATCCCTATCAAGGCTACATTTTCTAACATCAGCCTGATCTGCGTCCACGCCCCCGCGGAAGACAAGGGTCTCCACAAACCACTATTTGTCTATAGAAATAGATTTATATAAAGATTATTTAAATGTTTATACCCATGCTGACTGGTACCATTTGCGTAAGTTAAATAAAACGTGGTTTGTGTTTATACCTGCGATATCGCAGTAGGACCCAAAGGTTGCCTGGAAGAAAGTGGTCGCCTTTCTGTGATGGCCGGGAAGTGTGGAAGCCGCGGCGCGGCCAAGCCACCTCCGCCGACCGCGGTTATGATTATTAGTGTTCTTTCTTTTATGGCAATTTCGGGCAATTTAGTCTACTTAATACTTTGCGGGATTTTGGTACAACTTTCATAAGACATGTCCAATTCTGGCTTTTTCATTCCGTTGATTGACCATTTTACAAGTTACCTTTGAACATAATTATATCTAGGTACCTGTTAGAGTACTGCGCGTGTACGTAAAAAGTACTCGGAGTAATAATCGCCGAGTATAACACCAAACGATGCGATTACGTACTCGGCATCGTTTCTGAATGCATCGCCGATTCCTTTTCCGGAATGATTATGAGTAATAATCGTTAAAACTGCATCGTAACATCACGCATCGTAGCGAGTAGGTATCGTGAATCGTGATAATGTGCTTGAAAAACTGACAGGCATGAGTGCACTTCAGGTCGGAACACTAAATTTGATATGTTGCTTTCGATTCGAAAAAATGCTTAGACTATTGAAGAAATATGTATGAAAGACGGCAAAAAAACAATATCGTCGTTGTGGAATTGAAAAATATTTGTTAGATAGATTGATTGTATTTTTACATCTATTTAGGACTGTAACGTTACTATCTGAGGGGGATAGAAAACCTACAATTCAATAAGTGCTCTTACACAAGCAAAAGAAAAGCTAGGTTGGTTTGTAGCCTTCCCAGAATTGAGAAGAATGCACAAAGGCCAATGAGGCCCGTTGTGCAGCTACGAGGGGGTTTTACCCCCCTATACATGGAACCATTTTGTACTTCTTAAGAAGTTAAGAAGGTCAGGTATCCCTACTTTCTGAACATCTGTCAGACCGTTAAGGAAGTAAGAGCCTAGGTAACGTTTCCTGATGTTACAAAAAGCTGGACAGGCACAGAGAAGGTGGTAAATGGATTCGACATCCTCCTCGTCCTGACAGCTTCTGCAGAAATCATTCGGAACTATTCCTAGTTTTTGTGCGTGAATGTCAATGAGGCAGTGTCCTGTGATGACACCAATAAACTTGTAGATGTCAGCTTTTTTTTAGGGAGATTATACTCCATGTGCGTTGGCTGTGAAGCCGAGGCCAGATTTGCCTGGTGATGACGCAGGTATGTCCCTGGGTCCATCTCAGGTTCGTCTCGACCTTGGCGAGATTGGCCAGATTATATTTAATGGCTACGATTGATTGTAGCGTCGTTCCTTGTTTGGCGAGTGTGTCGGCTTTTTCATTACCTGTAATGTCGCTGTGTCCCGGTACCCAGATAAGCTGTATGTTGAACTGTTCTGCCATCTCGTTAAGAGATCGGCGACAGTCGAGACTAGATTTTGATGTCTACACATAGGACTCTGTGAGAATGCGAATATCCGTGGTGGATATTACGTTCCACTTCAGCCAAGACAAAGCCTCTTTTATTGCCAACAGTTCCGCCAGGAAAACGCTGCAGAAAAGCTAACAAAACTATGCAATGAATAAACATGGATCGAAGTCCAGGTGGTTATTCGACATTGTTTGGATAACGCTTTTGACAACAAATTTCAAAAACATCGCTCTCATAAAAAATATAAACAACTACACTTCTTCGACGATAATACGCGCGACGAAATGTATGCTCTTGTAAAGGATGAGCTAACTTGTATTCTTGCAAATCCTGAAAACTTTTCTACCACACTTTTGCCTTCTTCTGATTTCCACGAATTATATCTTCATGGCACTACGTCGGACTGCACTGATGCTCAAGAGTTAGCAGTTCTCTAATAAATATAAAGATACTTACATGGACGATAATAATTGGCAGTCACAAGTTGATGTTGAAATGGATCTATAAAAAGGAAGCCGTGGTGGGTGGGTGGCCGTGGTGCAGTGGTTAACATCATCGACCGCCGAGCGGGAGGCCTATAGTTCAAATTCGCTTCATACGGATTAAGAGTATGCAACGCAGTTGTGAATGGAAAGTGACCAGACGTGAACACTCACAGTATATGGTCAACTGAAATTCATCCTCCGCGTATGCAATACTAAAGTGCTCGAACGAATTACTACGGACTATAACCAACGCGGAATTTGGTCGGCTCTCGTCCTATCTAGGACAACCACCCCTGAGAGTGGTGAACGAACATCAACTACCTAAACCACTGCACTCCGTTCAGGTTGTGTGCTAAACATCATAAGAGTATAACTCTTGAACCTGCGCGAACTATAAAAAAAAAAATCACTGACCGAAATATCTTACGATGGTGGCGAAGCCATGGAAAGGATTTTTCTTTACTCCACCAACTAGGACGATCAATCTTATGTATTCCGGCATCTAGCTCCTCAAGTGAACGAGCGTCGAGCCAAGTCGAGCAAAAAAGCGGTACGGCCGTTTCATCCTTTTCTCGAACCATTTTCGACCCCCTATAACTTCGTTGTGGATAAAACTAGAAGCCTGAATTTTCAGAAACCAAGCAGGCATTGCATAAGCACGGTATATTTCAAATTTCATTCAATTTGAACCAGTAGTTTAAGAATTATAACTAAAAAGTTTCTTAATTTTGTCACTCACTGACTAACTGACCTGACCTTCATTGACCTACTTTTTTATTTTTAACTTCCCAGTGGGAAGTTGTTGTAATGGGTCCAATTTCGCGAATTCCAAATTTTGACATATCTCCACGTTTCAAGGTCAACAGAATCCAAATCCAAGGTTTTTATAGAGATGTATGTGTGTGCATATGTTCGTACATACATATGTATGTGCGCATATGCGTATCGGAATTTTCGTCCCGATTATCTCGAGAACGAAAGATGATATTGACATCAAAATTGGGTTCATTCTTAGAAGTGAGTAAGTTTTCAGCAAAATCGGTCCAGCCGTTTTTTTGTTAGAAATCCCAATCTAAGTACTAACCGCATCCGACGCTGGTTGATTGCGGTGATCCGACAAAAAACGATACATATGTATGAGATTGCTCATAAGCTGCTCGTCAGTGTGAACTACCCAACGAGCAATGATTAAACGCACGCGCTCATGAGTAATTGGCTGCGAACATTTTTATGTTCGCTCACGAACACGAGTGTGCATTTATGGAAACTCACCGCTGTGCGCCCTTCATATGCTCGTAAAAGAGAACGCACACTTATGTGCACTCTGTAGGATGAGTTCTGTTTAACACACATGTGGAGTGCGCACATGGGATGAGTTTCCATGAATGCACACCCTCGCGTTCGTGACCTTAAATGAGTTAATTTACTGCTCGGGAGTGAGCAAAAATTTCACTTGAACATTTTATTTTTATTTTCCATTTTTATAATGTTTTAGTCTAAGATGGCTTCATTCATGACCAAGAGAGACTGGTAGGGACCCAGGAAATCCCAACTCCAGCCGCTGAAGTAGCTATTAAGAAGCTGAAGAAGAACAAGGTCGCAGGCTCAGATGGCTTGCGATCAGAGCTCTTCAAGGCTGGCGGCGATGTTCTGGCAGTAATCGGCAGCTTCCGGCCCGGCAAATCGGCTATAGACCAAATTTTCACACTTCGACAAATCCTGGAAAAGACCAACGAGTTTCGAATCGATACACACCATCTTTTCATCGATTTCAAAGCCGCATACGACAGCATTCATCGTGAAGGACTGTTTGGTGCGATGGCCGAATTCGGGATCCCGGGAAAACTGATCCAGCTGTGTCGCGCCACGCTAAAAAATACGCGATGCACCGTGCAACTCGGTTCTAGGACTTCAGAACCGTTTGAAACATGCACCGGATTTCGGCAAGGAGATGCGCTGTCATATGACTTCTTCAACCTGGTGCTGGAGCAGATAATGCGACAGGCAGGCGTCAACAGGGAAGGCACTATCTTTTACAAGTCCGTCCAGCTGCTAGGATACGCGAATGATATCGACATCAACGCGTGTTCTCGCCGTGGCATTGTGGAAGCATTCACGGCGATTGAAGAACAGGCAAAACGAGTTGGTCTTAAGGTCAAAACGACAAACGAGGACAAAACGAAGTACATGCTGTCAAGCAAAAACCAATCCGTCGCTCACCACCTGGGAAAAAATATAACAATTGACAGCTACAATTTCGAGGTAGTTAAGGAGTTTGTCTACCTCGGGGCAAACGTAAATTCTACAAATGACACCACAGTGGAGATCCGGCATAGAATCGCCCTTGGCAACCGCTGCTACTTCGGCTTGTCCAAACAACTGGGGTCAAAACCGCTCACTCGAAAGACCAAAGTCATGCTTTACAAAACGCCCATACTGCCAGTCTTGCTGTACGGAGCCGAAAGCTGGACGATAAGCAGGACGGCGGAGCCGATTTTGGGTTCTTTCGAAAGAAAAATTCTGCGCCGGATATTTGGTCCTGTCTGTGAGGAAGGTGAATGGAGAAGAAGTCACAACCGCGAACTTTACAAGCTGTACAAAGATGTGGATGTAGTTCGGAAGGCAAAGATCCGTCGACTGCACTGCGCATAGACATTAACGCTCCAGCTAAGAGGGTCTTCGATTCCGAGCCTCCTGGTTCGAGAAGAAGAGGAAAACCGAACCTCCGGTATAAAGGCCAAGTAGTCGCGGATGTAAGACATCTTGGTCTCGATAACTGGAAGCAGCATCTTACTTACTTACTTAAGTAAGTAAGTAAGATGGCTTCATTATCTATAAAGTACGTGAGCAGTTTATGAGCAATAGATTGTTTAATGTGCGCACATGAGTGTGCGTTTCCTTATCCTGGATTACATAGAGCGACGGCAAATAGGCGGCTTGATGCCAACAACACGCGGTCTTTCCAAGCGGTTCCCCATCTTAGTACTGACCGCGCCCGTTGCTGATTGATTGCGGTGATCAGACGCGAACCGATACATTACCCATTATTCGACTAAAAATCCTACCGCAGCAAACATCAAGAGCTAATGACCTTGAAACACTTGACCAATTCTTCACACATTAGGTGTTTTTTATTATGCATCCGTATCAGTATCCGGATCACGATTTACATGCATTACAATAACAATACGTGATCTTAATTTTATCTGGATCAACTTTTGTGATCCGAAAATTAGTTCACACTATTTCCCATTGGGTTCGCATTAAAATTAGGAAGGTCATTGCCTGATGAACATATAAAATTGCGACCCTGATTTGATTAAAAAGTTTTCCCTTCAGTATGAACTAATTGCACTCATAACACTATAAAATGTGTGTATTAATTTAAATTTGTAAAACCCTTGAGTGAATTGGAGATATATTACCCCCAATTAGTGTATATCGATAAAAATTATCATCATCAGCATTTAAATCAATCCTATCAAATTTGAATGAAAAGAAAAATTTTCTTTGGCATGGCAATTCCACGCTTAAATGTCAAAAATTATTTGTTGTGGAAATGGAGCAGCCGGACAAAATAATGTATCTAAACAAATGAATTTTAACACAATTCAAATTGACTGCCACATGACCCACCGGTGGTCATGTTTCAAAAACACTAAAACACTAACATATAAACACGTGGGCAATCAACGTGTTCATTTCCAATTTGTTTATTTTCTGTTTATTTTGTTTTCAAATGTCAGATCTTTGACAGAACTGACTGATATGAAATGTCAAGAACGCTACTCGTTGATCTGCTACTCAATGATCCGGACTGTTTTATTTTGCCCATGATCCGGATACTGATACGGATGCATAATAAAAAACACCTATTGTAGTTAAGAACAATTTCGATCACGTTAGCTTTCAAAAAAACAAAAAAAAAAAAAAAAAAAACCGCCAAGTGCGAGTCGGACTCGCGCACGAAGGGTTCCGTACCATCTCTATATATAAAAATGAAAGAGAAGTTAATATACCTCATCAGTCATCACATTTAAACGGCTAGTCCGTTTGAAATGATTTTTTGCATGATGACAATTCTTGGTTGCAGGCAGGTTATACGCATATTACTTTGATGATCAAAAATCTCCATGATGAGATAGTTGATCATCAAAGTATCCATTGAATTCAAATCAATTATCTTACTTGACAGCAAGGAGATGAAAAGGTGAATAACAATAATTATAGAGAAAAAAGGTTTGCAGCTAGGATTAATATATCAAGGACACAATAGGGATCAAAACTGGTAAGTGTGTTTTTGGTTGTGGGATATGATTGAAAGTTAATTACACAACAATTTAATTTTTTGCAACATTTGATATCTTAACCTATCAGGATGGAAAAGGAGTGGACCAGCAATTGTACGAAAGAGTTTGCAGCAAGGATTAACTTAGCAGTGACACAATAGGGATCATCAAAGTTTAAAGGGTATTTATTATTGGTTGTTCGTGATTGTAGGAAAAAGGGTTGCGCTAGGTTTAATACATCAAAGACACAATAGGGATCAAAGCTCGGAAGTTTGCTACTGGTTGTGGGATATTGTCGACTGACTTTAGGCCAGTATGTGACCAAGAGGATTTTTTGGATGAAAATCATGTCTATTGTATGGGAGCCCCCTTAAATATTTATTTTATTCTGTTTTTAGTATTTGTTGTTATAGTGGCAAAAGAAATATGTACATCATCTGTGAAAATTTCAACTGTCTAACTATCACGGTTCATGAGATATAGCCTGGTGACAGACGGACGGACAGCGAAGTCCTAGTAATAGGGTCCCGTTTTACTCTTTGGGTACGGAACCCTAAAAAAAAGGTATCATAATCGGTCCATTCGTTCAGGAGTTACGATGCCACAGGCAGACACACAGACACCTCAATGTAGACGTATGGGCCTTGCGGGTCGCACCTAGGCCCCATTTTTTTTTTTTTTCAGGTCACTTTCTTGTCTATCAATTAGTCTTTCTTTCTAATTTAATAAAGGAAATTACATTTAAGTTTTGCTGCAGTAGTTTTTTCCTTTCATTCAATCTCTTAAACTATGGTTTTTGTGGAATGTAATGGGTAAAACAGAATGGCTCTATTTTAATGGCCACCACTGTACATTTCGTAGTGCTTCTTTTCGAGTTGCATGCATGTTCCCCTCATTAAGTTCATTTATATTTCATCGAAGCCACTTTCCAAATACGAGGGAAACCCAACAAAATGAGCCGAAAACGTATTGACCTGCGAGAATTGAACTGCAATCATGAAATGTCGCAAAAGCTCAAAGTCAACTTTAGTGATTGATTGATCACTTTACCCTAACGACCTCTCATCGAATTCATGGCTTGAATTAGTGAACGTTTCGACACGAAAACACAATGGCAATCAAATAGGCACGTCAAAGGCGTTTAATCAAATTAAAATACAAACACTCTGACCCATTAATGCGCGATAACAATACGAGCACATCAGCTGCTCTTATCAAGTTAATTTGCGATTTTGCTGTTCGCCTAACAGCGGCGAGTGGCAAGAGAAGATGTGCTAATCGGGGAGACGTCTATCACGTATCACGTCTCACGGGCGGTGCGTAATTAATGATAAATAAATATTTGCTCGCTGGTGAATCATAAACTGAAGTGTTTGCAAACACATGCCCACATTCGCATCAGTTGGGGGCTTACATAAAAAAGCCACTTTGTGTGGAAGAATGTATTTTATTTAGGACGATTACCTAGCAAGCTTTATGCTGGCTTTGAGTAGACGTCATACCTATATGTATGAGAGATAGCATGGATTCAGACATCAAGTCGCATGAGGATGAGTAATGTTTTGAAAGTGAATTACAGCGTGCGCCATATCATTTGGGTCGATGTAAATTTCGAATAACTTCAACAATTGTTAACCGATTTTGGGAATTCAAAAACTTTTATTCAATTCAGACCAATTTATTGATTGATTCATTTTTAAAAACAAAATCAATGAAATGATCGCCTTTATTGCCGATGCAAAAATGGGCTCGTTTTCGTGCATTCTCCATGACATTTTCGAGCCTTTCGGTCGAAATTTTGCGATTTCCGCACGAATATTTCTTTTAAGCTGTTCTATTGTCTTCGGGCCGCTGGCATACTACTTACTTACTTATCAGGCCAGCGAACCATGGAGGATCTGAGCCTGAGCTATAGCTGCCTTCCATCCTTGACGGTCCCGGGCACGCTGCTTCCAGTTGTCAAGGCCAAGATGTCTTACATCCGCGATTACTTGGTCTTTATACCGGAGGTTCGGTCTTCCTCTACTTCTCAAACCAGGAGGCTCGGAGTCGAAGACCCTCTTAGCTGGAGCGTTGATGTCCATGCGCTCGATGTGGCCGAGCCAGTGTAGTCGACGGATCCTTGCCTTCCGGACTACATCCACATCTTGGTACAGCTCGTAGAGTTCGCGGTTGTGTCTTCTTCTCCATTCACCTTCCTCACAGACAGGACCAAATATCCGGCGCAGAATTTTTCTTTCGAAAGAACCCAAAATCAGCTCCGCTGTCCTGCTTATCGTCCAGCTTTCGACTCCGTACAGCAAGACTGGCAGAATGAGTGTTTTGTAAAGCATGACTTTGGTCTTTCGAGTGAGGAGATTTGACCCCAGTTGTTTGGACAAGCCGAAGTAGCAACGGTTGCTAAGGGCGATTCTATGCCTTATCTCCTACGAGCTGTCGCAAAGTCAGCGAGTCGGAAGCCGTTATCTGTTGTTGTATCGTGGGGGCTGTGCTTTCCGATCACTCCGCCAAGGGTGTTTTCCTTCCCGATTTTGGCGTTGAAGTCCCCGAGAACGATTTTTACATCGTACTACGGACAAGCTCCGTAGGCGTTGTCCAGGAGGTCATAGAAGTCCTCCTTGATAGGGTCTTCAGCCTCGTCGGTAGGGGCGTGTGCACATATAAGGCTGATGTTATAAAATCTGCCTCTGATGCGGATCACAGCCAGGCGATCACTTATAGGTTTAAAGTCTATGACCTTCGACCTTAACCGCTTTCCCACGACAAATCCGCATCCCAGTAAGTGCACCCTTTTGTGACAGCTGTAATAAATGTCGCAATTTTTCTTCCTAATCATACCGTTTCCTATCCAGCGTATTTCCTGGACCGCAGTAATATCCGCCTTGTACTGCGTGAGGATTCCTTCTAGTTTATGAGCAGCTCCGGGAGTGTACAGGGTTCTGACATTCCAGGAGCATACTCGCAAATCGTGTTCCTTTTTCGTGCGTTGTCGTCGTCGAGTATCCGTCCGTGTATCCGAGGCATCTTGCTCATTCATAACTTCAAGGTTTTTTACGTGGGCGGATTGTTAGCCCGCCGTTGGCATACACCTTGCTTTTCAAATATCCCCAAAGAAAAAAGCCTGGAGGAGGGAACTTCTTACGCAAAAGGTTCATTGTTTTGTCCGCAGTACGGCATGTCGCGCCGTCTGGTTGAAACCAAAAGTGAAATAAGCTTTTTTTACGCATTTCTGGGACCACATAAGGGGCCAACATCCACCGATATCGATCGCCAATCACTGTATCGCCAACTTTGAAGAAATACGGTCCAATGATGGTTTTAACATCAAATAAGTGGAAATAAGTGAAAATCATCGTTTAAAATTCTCCGCAAAGTGGTTCCACTCATGCCTATAACTGCTGCGAACGGCGCTGATATGACAAATTTGGTCCTTCTTGAACACTGGCCTTATTAGACTGAATAGATGAGTTTGAACGCCGCGGACGTGGCCTAGGTTGCTCACGAGGGCTTGCCACATAACCAAATTGAAAAAAATTCAAGGCCCAACGACGAATTGTATCTTTTTTGGGCGCAACACGATCACGATATTTTGCACGATACGCACGTTGAGTTAACACAATCGGGCGTTAATTTTTAATGAACATTGAAACTATTTCCCCCGCGTTCTTTTGGTGTGAAACGATTCATGGTTAAAATTGTACTGAATCGACGTTTCCAAAATGCTATGACATATGAAAATAGGTTGACAATTGTTAAAGTTATTCAAAGTTTATATCGACCCATATGAGATGGCGCACTGGTTACTTGTATAGATAGCGCAGTCAACACGGAGCGTTAGTAATTCATTTAATCGGCATGAAACCGTCCTAAATTGGCATGAAATTTCTATCGAGTAGAAAATATTGTTGAGTAACTCGATTCAGTTACTACTTCGAAGTTAGAATATGGAGAACAAGACCAGCACGTGTCTTTTAAATTAGATATTTTACACTAAATAGTGGACCAACAGGTAGCCTAAAAAAGCTTTAAACAGTCGTTTTCAGACCATACTAGCCTATTTCGTATAGCTGATTAGATCTGGGAAAAGCACAAGGTCGAGAGCAAAGGCATCTTCTTTAAAGCCAATCAAATTGAAAGCTTTTTAGTTAGAATGATACGCAAATACGCGTCGTTTTGTTCGCCATTAAGGGGCTTCATCCCTACTAGCGACAGCTGTTTTATGCAACCTTTTTTCAGGCGAATTGTTTGCCAGCAAAAATTGTTTGCCCTGAAGATGGACAGGTGGTAATCACTTTGTGCTAAAAGCTTCTGACAAGTCACTATTTATATGTGTAGCCGCCTCTGGTGATTATTCCCTTCAGATGGTACAATTGTTGACAGTTCATGTCGGAAAAAAAAAAAAAAATTTGCAGCCAAACCCCACTAAGCACACAGCAAACATCATGTTGTATCCATTCAAGGACCGTGGGTGTGGGATACACGCCTATTTGGTGGTATACGCAATGCTACGATTCTTTATGACGAGCAATCCGAAAGGCCTAGGGTCTGCCTCATCATATGGAACTCATTCTCGGCAACCAAACTTAGATGCTTTTGTGGAAAAGATCTGGTGGCCGCCAGAGTATGCTACAATGAGTAATAGAAAACTTCGTTGTTGCGTCTGCCTACTTTCCCTACGAGTCGACTAGACTATCTCCACCACCCAAGAACGTTTCTGAACCCGTAGACTACTGTGAAGCCAGAGAGATTGGTATCATCTTGTGTTGCGATGCTAATGCTCAAAACACTGCTTGGGGCAGGAGCCCTGACCTGAGGGTCTTGCCTGATAATACGCTGTCGGACCATAAATATATCAAATTCCGATTAAGTTGTGGTATCTCTTCCTTAAAACCTAGACGGAATCCGAGAAACAAGGACTGAGTAGGGTTTAGAGAGGAGCTTGAAAAATCCACTCAGACCCTACCTAAACTTAGAACGAACCAATTGGTAGAAAACGCCGTTCATAAGCTGAATAGCGCCGTCATCACTCGCATTGAACTCGCATGTCCTGTCAGTAAACCTCCCTGCAGGAAATTGGTTCCCTGGTGAAATGCCGAGCTCCAAAGTCTTCGCAGGGAAGCCAGAATAGATCGCTCGAATCGCAATCGGAAGATGACTGGAACAAGTATCGGTCGAAGCAGAAAGAATATAAGAAACTCATTCGTAAATCGAATAACGTTTCTTATAAGACCTTCTGCGAAGAGATCAAGTCTCTGAGGGCGACTAGCAAGTTGGTTAAAGTCTTCAAACGGGGAAAACCGACAAAGCTGGATACACTCAGGAAATCTGATGGTACCTTTACTGAGTCTAAAGCGGAAAATCTTAGTTTACTGCTCGTTTCCCGGAAAATTAGATCGCCATCGGCTTGTGTCCCTTCAAGGGAAACTTCAACTGAAACGATGAAAACAACTCGGCGTAGCTGGTATAATGCATCGCGCGTGGATACGACTGAAGCCATTTAATTTACTGTAGCATCCTTCTTACATTGAACAGAATTTTCACTGCAAGTCCTAGCACTTGCTCACATACCCACTCCTTGGCGCACAGTGAAAGTAGTCTTTATTCCCAAGATAGGAAAAGAGGACTACTCATTTGCCAATAGACCAATTAGTCTAACATCCTTCCTGCTGAAAAGCAGCAAGGCAAAGTTGCCCTTCGAATACATCTCTTTCGGAGATGCAACATGCTTATCAGCGTGGGAAATCCTGCGAGACTCCGCCTCAAAACCTAGTTAGGAGAATATAATGCGCACTCGAAAGGAAAGAGTACGCGCTGAGCATTTTCTTCGACATTGAGGAAGCTTTTGATAACACAACTAACGCAACAGCAAAACTTTCTTACCCATCAATATTGGCTCAATGCGATTCGACCGTGTTCGTTTAGGGCGTTACAGCCCATGAAGGACCAGAGCCAAGCTTCTCTCAATCACCCATGTTGTGTGTGATTTGTTCTTCACACAGGCGAAAGGGACCTACAGTTTAATGCCGGTTCCGAAGGGCGTGAATCGAGGAGCTTTTTCATGGCAAGTTATACTAATGGGAGTTTTGCTAGTAATCCGCCGAGGAGGGACGCCGCGAAATAAACATTCGATGGAAACAATTGGGCAATGTGCTGCTTGGCAACCAGAAATATGAAAGGCGTTGCTGTTGATGGTAACAAACTGACTTTCATATCCCATATAAGAAATACTAGAAACCCAATACCATTAAATAGGTCAAATAAGACACTACGGCGACGTAGAGAATGTGTTTGTGGTACCGACGGTGACACTAGGAACGAATCTCGGCTTCTGTCGAGTCAATGAATGTGTACTCCACCCCTGGTAGTATAACTGTCCGGAGAAAGCCTCTCCAAGTTCGGCCTTTGAAGTGTGGACAGTAAAACAAATAAAGGTTCCTTTTATATTTGGGTCAAATAAATCAGTCGCAACATATGTAGTTGATTAGGAAAAGTTAAACTTAGGCCCTCTGTGGACTGTAACGCCTTTCAAAACTGTAAGTAAGGACTTCAGCTGGTTTGACTTGGCTTCAAAAACTCTTATTTGTTACAAACTCTCTATGTTGCCTAAAGGAACAAGTTACAGTGGTGTTCAGATAAATAGCACACCCGTAGGTTCTCATACATTATGTTGTGCCAAAAGTCTAAAAAGAGGTTCAGCTTTTCTGGTTTTATAACTGATGTGCGTTTATTAAAAAACACATAATTCCTTTAAATCAACTCAAAAATAATAATTCAAAATGGGAAAAAGTAAACAAGTAGTTGTTCATTTAAATAGCACAGTCAGCGAAATACTAAAAAAAATTAATAAATATGTATCTACTCTAAAAAAACAAATGCATAAGTAAATATTTTATAAATATTTTGTAGGATATTCCTTGTTGCTTATCACTCTTGACAACGTTCTTGCAAATTCTCTACTAAGCGCTTACATTTCTGGGCAGGTATAGCTTCCCAAGCAGCCTTTATGGTTTGCCGAAATTCTTCAAAATTTTTTGAACTGGAGTCTTTTACAAGGGAGTCAACATCATTCCACAGATTCTCGTTAGGATTCAGATCGGGACTTTGGGCCAGGGATAAAGAATAAGATACCAATCTTTTGGCTTTGACAGGCATTTTGACAACTAGCCCCTACAAACGCGTTGCGGTTTGACGGCGTCTTGACTATGTCATTCTGCCTTGTTCCGACGTCTTGACTCTTAAGTCAAAAGCGTCGTTCTTAAAGCGGCCTCTAGACGCTCAATATTATTGTGCAAAATATTGCACAATTTTATTGGCTTGCTGCCCCAGACGGTTCAATATTTTTCCCAATAATTTAGTTGACCGCTCATATTTGTAATAAAAGTCAAAAGCGTTTTGATTTTCCGCAATATATCGCACAATCTTGCAATATTATCTACAAACGAACAATAATATTGTGCAATATCAAATATTGCACAATATTATTAGGCGTCTAGGGGCCGCTTTAATTACAAAAGCAACAACCAACCCCTGCGGGGATCAACGGGCAGACGTACGAAAGTTTGGTATCTCATTCTTTATCCCTGCTTTGGGCCGGCCAATCAAGCAGGAAAATTTGTCGCTCCGAAAGCCAATTCTTCACTATCCGCGAAGTATGCTTTGGATAATTGTCATGCATGAAAATCCATGATACAGGCATAGAGTCGTCGGTATATGGCTCCATTTGGTTCCAGGATTAGCTTATATTGATGTTGATTCATAATGCCAATTGGTCCAACGCCATGCCATGGTATCGCCGTCCCACCATTATGCTCCCACCGCCATGCTTGACAGTCTTAATGGTGTATCTGGGACGGTACTCTTGGTTCGTTGGCCTTCGGACATACTTTTTTCCATCTGATCCAAACTGTTGAACTTATTTTCGTCGCTCCACAAGATATTTTTCCAAAAGGACAAGGGGTTGTCCTTGTGAGCGTTTGCGAAAATAAGTCTTCTCTTTCGGTTTTTTTCTGGGGATTCTTCCATGAAGCTGGAATTCAATTAACTGGCGACTTACAGTTACGGCTGATATTTGGCCATTGTGTTGGTCAAATAGTTGTTGCTTTATCTCCCGGGAAGTTATGAAAAGGTCGCTGCCACTGATTTTGTGGATAATTCTGTCAGTCACTTTTGACGTTTTTCTTTTTTTTTGGTTTTCTTTACGTGATTCGATTGAACAAGCTTCCTAGAGCACCTTAATGTCCTTGCCTCTGAAATAGTCTTTCCATCCTGTATCATAGTACCGGCTATTTGCCTCCTTTCCTGCGTGCAGCGCTTTTAAATACTCCTATTTGTGTAAGAAATGAGTGTAATTATGGCTATCCTTAAAACGATTCACACTAACCTCACCTAAATTACTGAAAACTGTTTTTTTTTTCAGACACACCATGATATGTGCTATTTATATGAACACCCAATTTGCAATGATCACCAACTCTAAAGCGCGGTTCACATTGAACGACTTATCGAGCGATTTGCTTGACAATCGTGGTTGGACGACAAATTGTGTATGTAAAACCAATGTGAACGCTCTAGCTACAAGTCGGTACGATTTGTAGTCAGGAAGTTGAAAATTTCCAACTTTTTGTTTGACAGCCGTGGTTGAACGATTTATCGTTAACTGTGAACAGTTGTCATACAACTTCAGAGCATTTTTTCACTTTCGCTTGTGCGTTCAGAGAAACAACACCAACTTTGAGCGGAATGAACGATATGACTTCAAACAAAGAAAAATATTTCTTTGTATTTCATCAATAATCATCCCTGTAACCAGAGCATGCGCCGCCATGTTAATACATCGAAATTTCTATCGCAAGTGAAGTCGGTCAACAAGTCGTTTGGTGTGAACGCTACGCATTATTTGGTCGTCAAGCAAATCGCTTGATAAATCGTTCAATGTGAACCGCGCTTAACGATTGCAAAACCAGGAAAACCTAACGGGATCTTCTTTGTGGTATATTTTCATATTCATAACGGTACTACCTTGGAATATTATGGCTTTACTTCTGTGCAGCTTGTAACTACAGTGTGTATTGCAAGCAAATACACATTTGAATAAGGGTGTGCTATTTATAAGAACACCACTGTAGGTAACGACCAATATGTAGAAAAGTCGAACTGCGAGTATACTCATTTGATTCTCTCTTTATTTCGCTGCCAAAGAAGCTCATATGAATCTCAGCCTGATGTTAGCTAATATGCTCCCGATGTGTAGATAGTCTTCTTCTTCGGCGCTACAGTTCACGGCGAACCTGGGCCTTCTTTAAAATACCTCTCCAACTCGCACGCCTAGTTGGTTTAAGTCCTCGTCAACTTGCGTGCGGCTCCTTAAATTTGGCCGTCCTCGACCGTGTCGCCCCTCAGGGTTGGATTCTATGCGCTCTACATGACCAAACCATCTTAGGCTTTGCATCCACAGACGCCGTGCTACGTTCATGTCGCTGTACAACCCGTACCTTTCACTACGGGCCGAAAATCGTATGCACAATTTTTCTCTCGGAACGATCATGTTTTGCGCCATAAAATAGAAGCCAGATAATAAGGGCCTTGTACATATACGGTCACTTTGGTTTTCCGAGAGAGGGCTATGGTTCTCAATTGCTTCCTGAGCCCAAAGAAACAGCGGTTGGTAAGAGTTATTCTGCGTTTGATTTCGGCCAGATGTCATTTTGCATATCACTGCGGGGCCTAGATAGACGAAGTCCTTGACTACCTCGAAATTAAACCTGCCAATATGTGCGCTCTAGCCAAGACGCCGGTGGTTCGTGTCCTTTATCGACGACAGCATATATTTCGTCTTGCCCTCATTTACCGACAGTCCCATTTTAGTCGCTTTCGCCTCAGTGCTTGTAAAGGCATCAATGGCATCTCGCTGAGTTCGTCCAATTAAGTCAATGTCATCGGCATATGAGAGCAGTTTTACGGACTTGAAAAAGATCGTACCCCTCGTATTGACCAGAGAGTTTTGTACGTTTCGAGGACGATGATTAAAAAGTCACACGATAGCATGTCGCCATGACTAAAAGCTTTTTTGACAAGAAAGGTATCGGTTAAATCGTTTGCGACCCTGATGGAGCAACGAGAATTCTCCAATGTTATCCTATAAAATCTGACGAGTTTGGCAGGGATGTCACAACTAGACATGGCGTTGTACAGCTCGCCTTTATGTATGCTATCGTATGCGGCCTTAAAATCGACAAACAGATGGTGGGTGCCGATCTGAAACTCGTTGGTTTTTGTCCAGGATCGTTGGGCTTAAGCTAAAAAAAAAAAAGCATTCCTTACTTCGTCCAGGTCAGGGGGACGGAATTCTCTGCTATAATCGTCCGTTGTGAATGGGGCATTTTGCCAGACAGTCTGTTTCGTCATCGACGTTATACATTTTACAGAAGTTGTCATTCCAGAATGTTAGTACCGACTGGGAATCCACTATTAGGTTTTCATTTTCGTCCCTGCAGGCTCCCGTTCTGGCCTTATATCCTTGGCATGCTTGTTTTATTGGTTGATAAATCCTCCGAGCGTAATTTCTGCGATAGCATCTCTCCATCTCTTCGATCGCGAGCTTCTCATGCTCTCTTATTTTTCGTTTTGAGAAGCTTATGGTCCTCCCTCCTAATCTGTGCAACGCCGCTTGATAGGCTTTCTGCTTGGCTACGTGTGCCCTCCTACACTCGTCTACAAACCAAGTGTTTCTTGTTGATAGCGTTTTGAAACCCAGTACCTCAGAAGCAGCAGCTTCTAAGGCTTGCTGACAGCGGGTCCATTGGTTTTGTGCGGTCTGAGCAGGTTGGAGGGTTTTCCGAGAACTTGAGGGAGACGCGATTGGCATAGGCTCTGGCGGTCTCTTGCGATTGTACCATTGCGACGATGTATGCCCCTGGCCTTACTCGATTTTTCTGGGCCAGGCATATTCGTAGTCGTAACCGGGCGCCGTGGCTCAGTGGTTATTGTGTTGGACTCTGACGCACGGTATGCGAGTTCGGATCGCGATAACACCAACGCCATCGAATGTTTATTTTGCGGTGTCCCTCATCGGCGGGGTACTAGCAACACCCCCCGTAATATATATGTATGTACATACATATGTATGTGCACACATGTGCATGTGCCTGTGTTAAAAAATAAATCACACCCAACATGGGTGATTGAGAGAAGCTTGGTTCTGGTCCTTCATCGGCTGTAACGCCATCAAAGAAAAACCTAGCTGCCACAAGATAGTGGTCCGAGTCGTTGTTGGTTCCTTGAAAAGTTCGTACATCCAGTATATCAGATGCATGCCTGCCATCAATCGCAATGTTGCCAATCTGGTTGACGGTTGATTGATCCGGAGACTTGGCCCCTTGTGGATGTTGAGATGTGGGAAACGCGTGCTAGTAACTAGAAGATTTCCTAGCCTAAGTCCATTTTCGGATGTGGTGTTGTATAGGCTGTGCTTGCCAATGACCCTATCAAAAGTGACTTCATTGCCCAGTTTCGCGTTAAAGTCTCCCAGTACTATTTTAACATCATAATTGGGACAGTGGGCATATGTTCCATCTAGGAGATGGTAGAAGTCGTCTTTTGTAGCGTCATCCTCGTCCTCGGTGGGAACGTCATTTTTTGATGATAGCATATATTTAGTTTTGTCCTCGTTTACTGCCAAATCAATTTTCGCCGCCTTCATCTCAATACTCGCAAACGCTTATTGACATCTCGCTGTGATCTACCTATTATGTCAAGGTCGTCGGTGTATGCAAGAAGTTGCGAGGATTTGAAATAAATTGTGCCTCTTGTATTGTATGATGTTGAAGAAATCAGACGACAGCGCATCGCCTGCCTACATCCTTTTTTGACATCAAAACTATCGGTAAGGTGTTCACCGATTCGGGTGGAGCAGCGAGCATTCTCCAAAGTCATCCTGCATAGTCTGATGAGCTTAGCAGGTATGTCAAAGGTAGACATGGGCATAGCTCGTCTCTTATTACGCTGTCGTATATGGGTTTGAAGTCGACAAATAGGTGGTGAGTGTCGACTTGAAATTCATTGGTTTTTTCCAGGATCTGCCGTAGTGTGAACATTTGTTCGATGGTGGACTTCCCTGGCCTGAATCCGCACTGATAAGGACGATAAGGAGAAGATTTTGTAGGCGATAGTAAGAAGACTTATTCCTCTGTAGTTGACGCAGTCAGAGGGGTCTCTTTTTTTTATGAACCGGGCAAACCATGCCTAGACTCCATTCCTCGGGCATGCTCTGACCCTACCTTACAGATGAGCTGGTGCACGCTCCTAATCAGGTCACCTCCAGCTGCCTTGAAGATCTCAACAGACAGTCCGTCTGTGCCAGCAGCTTTATTCGACTTGAGTTTCGATATGGCAACCTTAACTCCGTCGAGGTCACTGGGACCGGAATTCTCTGCGGTTTTCGTCGTTAAGAAATGGATAATTCTGCCTGACAGCGTCATATTGACTAACATCGCCGTTATACAGTCTGCAGAAGTTGATTTTGCAAATTCTCAGAATCGACTGCGATTCTACTACTAGGTGTCCGTTCTCACCCAGCAGGCTTCCGTTTTAGCTTTATAACCTTGGCATGTTCGCTTTATCTCTTGATAAAACGTTCGAACGTCACGCCTGCAGTAACACCTCTCCAAATCCTCAATCGCGCGCTTCTCGTGCTCTTTCTCCTTTCTTCTGAGAAGCTTTTGTTCCTCCCTTCTTTTTAACTCGTAGAGCTCACGAGCTGCTTTTGTTCTTTTATACAGCGAGGCTTTATATGCATTCTGCTTCGCTGTGTGAATCCTCCTGCACTCGTCATCGAACCAGGTGTTTCTTCGTGGTGGAGCCTAAGCCTAAAACTTCAGATGCAATGCTTTTCAGGACTTTCAACCTTATCAGGGATTAATTACTGATATAATACGATCGCAACTCTTTTGTTGTCAAAGAGTTGACATAAAGTCGCGAATGAGGGTGACCAAATTACTAAAGGATTACGTTTTCAACAAAACTGCTTTACGAGTAGCAAAAAGGGTGCCTTTACTCGAATGAATTTTCCACTAAAGCACGGAAAGGAACAAATAAATCACTCAAGAAATTAGTTTGCCTCTCGCGAAGGTGTACACTTAAAAATTATCATCTGAACACATCTGTTTTGTTACTACTAACACAAGTGCACTAATTGTACGGCCACGTGAGACTCGTTCAATCTCCATTCAAGCCGAACACGCATTCAATGCTAAACACGCATACCAAGCGACTTTCGACGAAAATTGAAAAAAAAAAAAACAATTTTATCAGACAATGTGTTATCACTATTTGCTAGCCCTTCCCACTCGAAAAAGTTTTATTTTTTGTTTTAATCCCTTCCGGCAAGTGGTTAGTCATAAACGTTGGGCTGGCCTATACACACTGGGTACGGGGCATGTTTTCAAATGCGAAATAACTGAAATGTTGTATGAAATTCCCCATCTAGTCAGATGGGGTACTGACGTACATATTTTGAAGCCAGTTTCAACTGAAGGCTATGTTATAAGTTGCCCGGCAGCAATCTCTTTTTTTTTTTTATCTGCTCCCTTTTGATTTCTTTTGTGCTTTATTCTGGTTCTTTTGTTAGCTTGTTTGGCCGAGTTAATTTGACCGTTTATCACTTTCTCAATTTGAATGAGTAATTCTTCACGGTTTGCGGTTTCGTAGATAGGTTTGTGCGTTTTCTCTCTGTCGCAACGCAATCGATGTCTCGTTGTCTGCTCGAGATAAGCTAGCTAGAATATGTACTTCCTTGAAAATAGGTACATATCATCATCCCCATGGCTTGATTGTATACCAATTTGACTCGTGCTCCACATACATATGTAGGTACGATGGCGTAAACAATTTTAAATTTCTTCCAAAATGAGTTTAATTCGCAACGCAACCGTCTGCGCGTGGGAAGTAATAACAATCAACCTGTCTACATAGTACTATAGAGCAAATATGAATGCAAATAGGTTTTGCTAGAATGGAAGGAAACAACGAAAACGCTGCAGCACCCGCGCAACTATTATCAGAAGTCCACAAACACAAAGGGGGCTACTGCGAAAAAATGTACATACAACTCGTGCCACTCGAAAGAGAAGTGTTGTGTTTTCCCCACCGACCCTCAAGCTCGAAGCACACATATTTCAACTGAAAATACTTAAAAGCAATCTTATATTACTGACTGACTTACTTGATCGATGTGTACATAGAAATTGATTTTTCCTATCGTATTTTACATTTTGAATGCGACCGAGACGATATTAAATCGATAATTAGCTATGAGAACACGACGTATGTACGTCTTACACGATTCTTTCTTGCCCACTATCTCTTGGTTTTTATTTATTTTCCTTCGTTACAAACACTTGCGAAACACTTACGACGGGGGGGTTTTCACGTCTTCGATTTCAGATATTTTTTTTTTTTTTTGTTTTTTATTCGCCTGGAGTTTCGGTTTCTTTCGTCTTATATTTTCGAATTACGTTCTGGTAAATAACCAGCTGACATCTTTGATTTTCTCGATTTTGCAAAAGGTAACTTCACTCACTTCACCGTCACAATAATGTGGAGGAAGAAGAGGACATCGTGGCCGACGTGGATCTTCCACGTCCTTATCCTCCCTCGACAAACACAACTTTTTTCCACGATTTTCGATCCCTTTTCCTGACAATCAACTGCGATTCGAATGATAAACACCAACTGAGACTCCGCTAAACTCGCGACGGGGATTCTTCTTTTTTATTTGCTACTTGGCGGGGTTCGGAGAATTATGTAAATTGCTTTTGCAAATATGTTTAACAACAATCGACTGAATTTAGAACACGTAATCTTCTAAAAATCTCATTCTGTTGTACGAACTTTTTTTTCTGCGTTTTCTTTGCTATTTCCCTGCGTGGAGGATGACGGAAGAATATGTGAAAGATGTGAAAAACGGTGATAGACTGGTGGAGCGACGATATAAATTTGTGTACTTTGTTTTTGTTGTGCAAACTTCAGTTGTATGAGTAGATGGATTCTTTTTGGGTTTCGTTGGGGTACTTTTGGAATTTCTGGTGGAGACGTCTATTGGCGAGTGAATGACAGTTGGTTTTGCTACATGTTCGTAGTGAAGTTGGTCGTGGTTGTGGTTGTGTTCGCAAGGCAACACGATTTCTTTGTAGGTTTCTTGCCTCAAAAGAAATCTGAATTTCTTCTTAAATACTTTTTTAATATATTATACGTATATTGGGAAATGCCTTCAACATTTTTTTAAGGGGCTAGTGCTAACATGAGCGAGCAGACAGAGCAATTAAGTTGTTCGCTTTTAACGTGACAAAAGCCAACTTTAATGTCTGTCCCTGTTCAATTCAAGTCGACGCACAGCCTCCGCGTGCCTCCTGGATAACTGCTCTGGCAACCGCCAGGTAGTGAACCAATGTGTGCAGCGACCCGATCCTTTTATTCCTGGGGAAAGAGAAATCTAGCCCTCCAGCTTGGGGGTTATGCTTAGGGGCAACATTCCTGTGACGGGAAAAAATTAATTTCTGCGAAGCAACCACAAGTCTTGGATACGGACTGATACAAAGCTAAGGACCCCTGCAAACGACTAAATAACCTGGAATGTTAGGTCTCTTAACAGACCGGGTGCAAGCAATCAATTAGAGCAAACTCTCAACTGCTGTAAAGCAAATCTTAACCGAAGAAAAGGACGATCGACTCAAGGACGACTTCTACGATCTCCTAGAACCTATGCCCAATGTCCAAGCTACGATACACAAATAGAAGATTTGAATGCAAAACTGGGCAAAGAGGACATATTTAGTCGATCACGGAGGAAGTAAAGCGTACACGTTCGAGGACGGATACTTGGTTACTTGGCCTCCTGGCGGCGCGTAATGTCCTTGCACACAATTTCCGTATCTCAACATCTTCAAAGGAACCTTGCGATCACCTAATCAGTCGATCATCAATCAGATTGATCATGTTGTGAACGACATCAGACACTCTTCCAGCATCCCAGACGTACGAACCTTCCGATGAGCCGGATCACTACCTTGTTGTTGTGAAGGTACGAATGAGGGTAGCAAGGATGGAGATGACAAGGATCTTTTCCAATCTAGTTTCCCTCAGTCTCTCGCAAAATCCTATGATACCAACACAATACACAGAATAACAGTGGGGGCATTGCCAGCACGCCATCAGAGACGCTGCCTCTGATGTGTTAAGTTTCAAACCACCGCTAACTAGAAACTCCTGGTGTGATGAGCAATGCGGGCACGCCCATGTAGCAAAGCAAAACGCAAACAAAGCCATGCTAGACGGACGAGAGCTGTTCGTGAACATTACGAGCAGAAAAGGAGAGAAAATCACACGCAGGAGATCGAGGAGATGAAGAGATGCTATCACAGGTCATACCTGGTCGCAAGTTTTAAGAAAAAGTAAAACGAACATGCCAGGGCTATAAAGCTAGAGCGGAAGGCTGTAAGGATGAAATCGGAAAACTAGTAGTAGAGTCACAGCCGATGCTGAGAATATGAAGATAACACTTTTGTAGACTGTTTAACGGCGATGCTATTTCTGACAGCGCTGTCAGGCAGAATGATATATTCTCAGCGGAAGAAGGTTAGGTTAACGTGGTTGGCATAAGCCACATGTAGGCCGAAGACGGCCCATTGTGATACCACATGGATCATATTAACCTGATCCGCTACCTGAGAACCAACCGATGCTTCTGATGAAGCGATGGAGTTGAGCTATTTTTTGGTCTGCTAGCTCACTTAGATTATCATAGAAGGGCGCGCCGAGGTGAATCCTCTTGCGATTCGCAAAAGAGGGACATGAGCAGAGGTGGTTTTTTTTTTTTTTTTTTTTTTTTTTTTTTTTTTTTTTTTTTTTTTTTTTTTTTGAAGAGTTTATTTATTCCACTAAGGCAATATATTTACATGTTTAACTAAACTGAATTAAACTACTATTTACATGTAATTTAAAAGTATATGACCTTAACGGTGCTCCATACTTAACTAGTCATATATATATACATATTTTTTGTCAATAATTATATTTTATTTTAGAATATATTTCCAAGCCTTTTTCTTTTTTTTCATATCTTTTCTGTAAGGAAAAATTGTGGGAAAAACCTTGTTGAATCTTTCTGATTATAATACATTACTTAGTCTAACCTAACGCTACTTAGTCTAACTTAAACTAATCCTAACCTAACTTAGAGCACAAGGATTAGGCCCCGACACCTGGTCTTTGAGTTCTCGAAGCCCATCAGCTTCGACAACTCAAAAGTCAGGCGTCGGAGCCTCTTCCTGGACTTAATCTAAGCCATGACCCAGTCGAGCCACCAGTATTTGCCTGTGTTATATCTACTGATATTTATTTCATCCCTTTCAGGTACGCTAGTGCAGTACTTTAGTTCAAAATTTAAGTTGTTAGGGTTATAGACGATCTTTTTATCTGTTGCCCTTCTAGCAATGTGGTATATGATAGGAACGTTATTTTCGTTTGATAAGTACTGATGTGCGTCCAAGTATAGGAAGGTTTCAGGCGGAATGAATCCATTCTCCAACGTTTTCGCGAAAAATTTTGGGTTGGGATAAAACAAGCCCGAAACAAGATTGTTCTCTGTTACGGTCGCTGAACGTGCAAAATGATTCCTCGCAGTATCCAGTATAACGTTGTCTATTCTGGACAATTTGGAAGCATCCAATAGAATCTTATTAGAAACGTAATGCCGGAAGTCGGAATGTTCGCTTCTATACATGTGCAAGCAGGCTCGAAGACATTTTCTTTCGAATAATCGAAGTTTTTCCATATATGATGGGCTAATGTTCCACCATACCGCACTCGCATATGTCAGAATGGGGCGGATGAAGGCTTGGTAGCAGATGACCTTTACATCGGATCTTAGATATCTGGAGTAAAACAAACTTTTCAGAGACATAAATGCCGCTTTTGCCTTTTTCAGTTGGGTATTTATGTGTTCGTTAAAATACAAAAATTTATCTAGATGGACGCCTAGATATTTAACAATTGTTTTTGACTCGATGTGAAGGCCATTGTTACTCTGTAAGCCAAATTTTTTCCAGTTGCGCCTCAAATCTGAGTTACCTTGCCTTACGGGGGGCGAAACAGTATGGTTTCACACTTTGTGTAGTTGATTTCTAGCTTCCAATTTGAGCAATATGTCTGCAGCTCATCGAATTTTGTTTGAAGTTCGGTTTGTATGGTTTCTATTTTCGAGCCACTGGCGTACAGTATTACATCGTCAGCGAATGCTATAGAGTTATCCTTGTCCCTTAACATTTCAGAAACGAAAATATTAAATAAAAGTGGGGCTGTAACCGTGCCTTGTGGAAGACCATTAGCGATATTAAAAACTTTAGTCGTCGTGTATATCCTATCTGTTACGACAAATTTTTTTCCACAAATCATGGAAGAAATCATGCCTATGAGTTGGTGAGGAAATTCGTATTTTATCAGTTTATATATCAATCCGTCGATCCATACCGTGTCGAAGGCTTTCTCAATATCTATCAGACAAGCACCTGTACATCTTTTGGCATTCAGATTCCAGTTGATATCTGATGTCAGTATTGTAACTGCGTGCACTGCCGAGTGATTTTTCTTAAATCCAAACTGATTTCGCGGTATAATTCCCTTTCTATTGCATTCAAATAAAATTGACTTATTTAAAAGTATCTCAAAAATTTTCCCGATGTTAGGCAGGAGACTGATTGGCCTATAGCTCGAAGGATCAGAAGGATCCTTGCCTTTTTTTGCTATTGGAAAAACCTTCGATGTTTTCCAACAACTGGGAAAGTGACGGTTATTTAGTAGGTTGTTAAAAATGATGCAATACTGCCGTATAATAATGTCCGGCAGATGCTTCAGTATTATGTTGGGAATGTTATCTAAACCACTTGATTTTTTGTTATTTAGTTTTCTAAATATTTCTGTAAGATCGTCCAGTGTCGTAAAGTAGTTATTTGTTTGTTGAGTCGTAAGCTCGTCTGCTTTTAATACCTCAGAAAATCGTAACGGCGAACTGATCTGATTATTTTGAAATCTCAGTAATTCATTTTCGACTTCGTCAGTCTTGACGCTTTGAAGGCACCTATCATGAATTGCTTGAAAGTGGGAGCCAATGAGATTTAGCCTTTCTATTCCAGAATCGACTATGAAATGTCCTTCGATGATGGGACAGCTATCGCTATTTATTTCTGCTTGAGTTAGTAGACCTCGAGAGTTTAAGGGTACTTTCAATTTTGAAATCTTAACTTCTTCCCGAAGTTTGAAAGTCTGATTGATTTTAGGAAACATGTGTCTTGATTCGGATTTCATAATAGACTCTGCACGCTGTCTCCAGTAATCGTTGATACTGTTTCGATATTGCTGCGTTAATAATGTTTTTACATTTCTCAAAAGGGATTTGTATCTTCTTAGCTCCCGGTTGGTCGATTCGTCTAGGAATTGATTTCGTGTTCGATTTATCTGCGTTATTAAAAAGCTTTTATAATTTTGCAGTGTAATTATATCTTGGTTTAGATAACATTCAGCGCTATTTCTCGATTTGATTTTTGGGACTGACGACACCATAGCCGCTAGTATCACTGTATTTAAATTCTCGATATAGATATCATATTCGTCGTTCGTAATGATTCTATTGTTTGGAGCATTAGAAGGAGTAGAGCAATTTCTATATTTTCTAATGGCACACCGCTTAAATGTGCGCCAATTAGTGTTTTTAAAATTGAATTTAGGAGCATTGTGCTGCGTGGCGAAACTGAATTCGGGGTCGTCAGATAACGTCATCGGGATCACTATAGCATCATGGTCACTATCATAAGGCAGTGTTGAGATCTTATTATTGTGGATCGTTTGAATATGTAATCGCGCGTCCGCAATACATAGATCGAGAAACGAATTTCCTGATGGATAACTTGGCGTAACTGGGCTATATAATTTCATTTTGTACTCGATTTGGTTTTCCCCGATAAAGCTATTTAGGAATCTGCCTCTTCCGTTTGCTATTAGGTCCATCCAACTCGAGTGTTTCGCGTTAAGATCTCCCGCTAAAACGAAATAGTTTTGCAAACTATTTAGCTGTAGTAATTCGAATAATTTTTCAAACTCGACGTTAAATTGATTATCGGAGGTTGGCGCAGCGTACGCTGATATTAAATACAGACTGCGGTTATTTCCTAATGGCAGGGAAATAATAGTAGTCTCAAGACAACTAAAGTTTTTGACATCGCTGCGCTCTATTGTCGTGTAGCGAAGTGGCTTTCGGATAAGGATGGCTGTGCCACCGCCTCTATTTGTGTTTCGTCTGTCGGTACGTATTATATTGTAGTGCACAAATTCTATTTTGTGTCGGTTATTCAATTTTGTTTCGCTCAGAAACAGTATGTCAGGGTTATGATCTTCCACGAAACGCAGCAAGTCCCCACGCCTACTGTTGGAAATTATTGAATTTACATTAAGAGCCACTATTTTGAGGCCATTCTTTGTTTGTCTGGCCATCTTATTGGTTGAAAAGGTTCAGCAAGGCATCGACCTTCGCTGAGAGTTCTGCAACAGTCTTGGTCAAGCTGTTAACTTGCGTTTGCAGTTCAATGCTTTGAGGGCGTATCATTGGTGACGGTGTAGTAGGCTTTTGACCAAGGTTACTACTTACTACCTCAGCGAAAGTAACTCCTCGCTGGATCCTGTTTTCCATTACGGCAATTTTTCGTTCTCTGCCTTGTTGTGCCTCCTTTTTCTTGGTTTGGATTCGTTCTGATAGCCTTTTGTAGACTTCGCAGCCCCTCCAGGACGCAGGGTGGCCTGTTTTTTTGCAGAGAACACAAAATAGCTGCTCTTTACCTGTCTCTTTCTGCACTTGGCACTCACCAGGACTATGTTCGTTTTGGCATTTTACGCATCTATACATCATATTGCAGTTTGTAGACACGTGACCGAATCTCTGGCAACGGCGACATTGAAGAACGTCGCTTCTCCGAATTTTTTCAAAGGACACTAAGTGACCCTCTAATCTCTTAATGTTGAATAAATTGTGGGCCTTGCTATTTGGAGAAAGCTGGACCGCAATAATAGGGAGTGCTTTATTCTCCTTTTTAGATGTAAATGTAGCGTATCTGAAAGCTCGAACAAATTCGAGATCCTCAATGTTTAATTGATGAAGTTATTTTAAGACCTCATCCGGATCATGGCTTATGCTAAGGCCCTTGAGCAAAAATGTCTGCAGTCTATCATCTTTATTGGTATACGAAAAGAATTCGGTCTTAGTTTCTTTTAAGATTTCTTTTGCTTTAATGCAGTCATTTTTGCTCATAAGGGTTAAGGTCATCTTACTTCTATTTATATTTTTAATGGTGAATTTATCTTTACCTATCTTATCTTCTAAAACCTTTGATAGAAGTGGTGGTGTATTGGTTCCGCCTCCTCCTCGTCCTTGCAGCCGCGACAGAAGTCATTGGAGGGTAGCTCCAGTCTGGCGGCGTGTTTTCCAATGATGTAGTGACCTGTAATGATATCCACTAGAGTACATAGGGTTGCCCTTTTGGTTGCCACTAGGTCCCTGGTTCGTCCTAGATCTAACTTATGCCAAATTTGTTTATTGATAAAGCCGATATTACTCTTATTCCATTGGAGCTTGGTCGCCTCTATGGCTTGTAGTTTTATCATGTGCTTTACCGTACTTATTGGTGTTTCTAGGTACCCGAGGGTAGGAAGACTGAGTGTGCTTTACCCTAACTTTGCGAGTTCGTCGCCGCGCAGTTTCCTGGAATATCCCTATGCCCGGGAACTCACAGTAGTTTAATGTTGAACTGTTCAGCCATCTCGTCTAGAGATAGGCTACAGTTAAGGGATGTCTTTGATTTGTGGGTTACCGCGGCCAGGGATTTTATCGCAGATTGGTTATCCGTGCAAATTATAATATCCTTAGCGGATATTACATTGATCCTGAGCAATGCAAGGGCTTCCGTTATAGCTGTTAATTCTGCCTGATAAACACTGCAGTGATTTGGGAGTCTGAATGATAGATTGAGGTTAAGTTTCTTGGAGAAGACTCCACTACCTACAGCCTACACCCGACTCCATCTTGGAGCCATCGGAATAGAGGGAAATCGAGTCCTTTGGTATAACTTTTCCTTCAGCCCATTCCTCCCTGGATGGAAAGGCAACTTCGAAGTTCCTAGTGAACACATTCTGCGGGATGATGTAGTCTGTGTCCATGGGAACTTTGAAGTGATTAGGAATGGTAGTATGGCCTTTTTGTGATGTGGGCCATTTTCTTATGCCCCTAATCCGTGGAGCAGCACAGACAGCAACTTGCTTGCGGAAGAGGTCCAACGGTGGAAAATGTAATAGGATATTTAGAGCCTCCATGGGGGTTGATCTGATCGCTCCACTTATGTATATGCTGGCCGATCTTTGTACTTTCCCCAGGAGGTTTCGATAGACTACCTTCTCCAGAGCAGTCTACTGGACTACGATGCCATACAGGAGGATGGGCCTTATGACTGCTGTGTAGAGCCAGTGCATAATGCCTGGTTAGAAACCCCACTTCTTGCCCATAAGTCTCCTTAACATTGCCTACAAAATCTTCTCTGCCGTTTTGGGTGAACGCCTCAAGCCTTCTGTAAGTAACCTGATAGGTCCTTGTCAATGTGGATTCAGGTTAGCGAAGTGCACCATCGATCAAATCTTCACACTACGGCAGGCCCTGGAAAAAACCAATGAAGTTCAAGTCGACACTCACCACCTATTTGTCGACTTCAAAGCCGCATACGACAGCGTAATTAGAGACGAGCCATACAACGCTATGTCTACCTTTGACATCCCTGCTAAACTTGTCAGACTATGCGGGATGACTTTGAAGAATGGTCGTTGCTCCATCCGAATCGGTAAACACCTTACCGATAGTTTTAATGTTAAAAAAGGATTTAGGCACAATTTACTCCTGGCATACGCGGATGACATTGACATAATGGGAATAACCCAGTAAGATGTCAATAAGGCGTTTACGAGTATTGAGGCGGGAGGTGGCCCAAATTGGTTTGGCAGTAAATGAGGCCAAAACTAAATATATGTTGTCATCAAAATAGGACGCTCACCACCGACGTCTTGGCCAGAACGTTTGTATTGGCGGATATAAGTTTGAGGTAGTTAAGGATTTTGTCTACTTTGATTTCGCAGTGACCTGGAACATCAGTTCCGAAATCAAACGCAGAATCAATCTTGCCAATCGCAGTTTCTTTGTGCTCAGGAGGCAACTGAGTAATAGAGCCCTCTCTCGAACGACAGAATTGACTCTACACAAGCTATACAGGACCCTTATGGACACTATCAAAATCGGATGAGAAGTCTTTGGCCGTTTCGAGAGAAAAGTTTTGCGTGTGATTTTCGGGCCTATGAACGCAGACGGGGGATGGAGGAAAAGATTCAACCACGAGTTAGGCGTCTGCGCCTAACGCCTAAGATGGCTAGGCCATATAGAGCGAATGAACACTACAGCTCCAACCCGGTGAGTCTTTGAATCCAACTCCAAGGGACGAAGAAACAGAGGACGGCCGCACCTAAGATGGCGCACACAGGTGGAAGGGGACCGCAGCCAACTGGGTGTGCGGCAATTAAGATAGTGCTAGTTGGACGGGCATGTTGTTTGAGGCCCAGGTTCACCCCATACCTTAGCGCCCGATAAGAAGGAGGTCTAAGGCCTTTGATGAAGTTTGGCACATGAGACTGCTTTACAAGCTCAATGAAACATTACCATTGGATTTTTATCTACTACTTAAAAGCAATCCGACCAACGTCATTTCTATGGAAAATACAATGACGGTTGCTCAAATTTGTAAATCGTTCAAGCTGGCGTCCCCCAGGGTAGTGTACTGGGGCCACTACTTCACGTATTACATACTGCAGACATATCTACCTCGACAGTATTCCATGCAAACGTTGCTATTGCGGCCGACACTGTCGTTTTGCAATCTAGTAAAGACTTAAAAGACGCAAATTGTAGACTACAAGCCCATATAAACAACGAAATGCAATGGCTGGTTAATTGGGGTATATCAATAAACGATAAAGCAAGTCGGGCACCCGCCCTCTATACGAATAAACAATCGCGTTGTCATTTTCTCCTACCATACTTTACTACAAAAATGCTATAAAATTCAATTCTTGCGTGCATTTTGAGGAACGTTTACCTTTTTCTTATAACTTATAAGAAATTCCCTCACTCGCGAACACTAGTGTTAAGGGTTAAGTAGCATTTTGTCCACATCTATGAATACTGTCAGGGAGAACAACATATATCATCAGCAATCGCCAGTCTCTCAGCTCTCTTTCTATTTACGAATGGGAGAAGCAAAACAAAACGTCAACTACACATCACTCACTCAAAATAGAAACGTCAAACGCTCACTCAGTCTTCTCGTTGCACGTGGATTAACTTTCCGATTTATTTCGTCTAGAGTTTGGCAACGTTTGATGAATTTACCACTGAAACATGGCCGATCAACGGAAAACAAAAGATAAAAACACATTCCGGGTAAGTACACACCTCATCCTCACTGCAAATCATGTGATTGATCATCTGATTTGTCCAGTTCAAGTCGTTTGCCGACCGGGTTGCCGAAATCGACATTCGTCGTTCGGCCCTTTACTACATCGGCCACGAGAACGAGGAACTACCGGAGGATGACGAGACATACTTCCATCAGACCATCAAGAAGTGGTCTGTTCTCAATCTAACCGACGAATACAATGAATTCAGCAAGCGGTGCCAGAACATAGTCACTCTGCCGCAGTTGTTGCACAAGAAGGATTTTATCTTCGATCTTTTGCTGGACAAGCTGGCCACAGCAACCAATTTGTCACTGCAGCCATTGCTTGAAATCGTTGTGGTTCTGGCACGGGATTTGCGCGAAGAGTTCTATGCCTACTTCCAGCGAGTATTAGATCGGCTAATATGCCTGTTGAACACGAAGGATCCGGACCAGCTCGAGTGGACACTTGTGTGTCTGGCCTACCTGTTCAAGACGTTGAAACCGTTTCTAAAGCGGAACATCGATGTGGTATTTCATGCAACACTCCCGCTGTTGGATGAGAATCGTTATAGTGAGGAAATAACCAACTTTGCAGTGGAATGCTTCTCGTTTGTAGCCAGAGATTTGAAGGACTACGATAAACTGCTCGAGATTATTTTGGGCACCGTCGAAAGGGAACAGGTGCAGAGCATTCAAGGATGTGGCCGGCTGTTCTTCGAGATAATTCGTGGGGTGAGAGGTCTCTTCCACAGTATCGCGGAGAGATTCTTGCAGTTTTTGTTCGAGAGTGTCCTCAAGGCAGAGAAACGACGTGAGCTGTTGTCCGAAATTGTGTCAGCAACTGTTGGAGAGATTTTGAAGTTTATTCACCCGCAATACAGTGGGCTTCTGTGGACGGTTATCTGTCGTGTTATAACACCTGCTCTAGGTCAGGAGGATTCCTTTCCCCTGAACTCACTAATTTCCCTCATGGTACAAGCGGCCAAATGGAAAGAAGGCCGTTACCTGTCCGAATTGGATACCGTGGTGCCGACGATTCTAAAGGCAGTAGATGCTACCTCGTCCGAGGACCAACTTCTCTTGGATGGCCTTTGTGAACTGGTGAGTGTAATACTTCTGTCGAATAACGCTAAGATTTCACAGCTGGACACCAGTCGTATGATCAAGAAAATGATGCAAGTTGACCACCGCGAGGTGTTCGAGTCGTTTATCAAAAGGATATCGACTCACGCACAGTTCGAGATATTAGTTCTTCCCGATCTTCTGCGCTATTTCGAGGCGAATTTCGATATCCAAAGTTTGGAGCTTATCGTTGAAATAGCCCTGCAGAAGTCTCCACTTGCCCAGAACGGGCTGGGATTGAGCAGTTGGAAGCAATACCCTCTGCAGATGAGAAAGAAGGAAACTATTCAACGATTAGGCAAGATTTTCGAAGAGTTTCACGGCGAAAAAGACAAGCTAGAGGAGTTTTTGCTAACTGTTATACTAGCGCCCCACATACATGGCCTGAGTCACAAATTCGTGGAGAAAAAGTGCAAGGAACTTGTACAAAACACCATGAACCAGTTGGATAAAGGGGATCGTTCGAAAGGAGAACATTTGTTCATGCTATCGCTGCTGATTGAGACCGGTATACATCTTGAGTTTTCATGGAAAGATGATCTCCTCGCCCAATTGGTCGCCAGCGTGCTTCCACATTGTCATAATGGACTTAACGCCTTAAGAATCTTCGATCAAGTGTGCATCCTTAAACCAGCACTTGTCAAGTCGAACAAAGACGTTCATAGCGTTATTTCAAACTTGCTCAGTTCTCGGGATATTGAAGTCCGTCGCCTAAGTTCACATTGCTTGAACACAATCTATAAATCGGACGCTAGTAGTCCTTACAAGATTTTTTTCGACACTTTATCTATTGAACCCACTGTGCATACGTATCGACAGCAAATTCTTCTTCTTCAGAAGCTGGAAATTAGCGGTGAATTTTACAAATCCATCAAGGACACAAGGTTCAAGCTGGACATCGTCAGATTCCTAATGGGCATGCTTCATCACAACTTCAAATTGCTTTGGGATCCAGTTCTTCAACTGATTCAGGACTATGCGGGCCAGCTGGCCGTTGCCGATTTCTGGGATATATACCGACAGAAGCTCGAGGAGACCACCGAAGAGCTTGAAAACTTGAAAAAAACAAAAACCAGCAAAAGCGATAGTATTGCTTGGAGTAGTTCAACGCTGGTATCACTTGCAATTCAGAATATCAACCAGCCAACCGAGCAGGAGCTAATGAACTATCGAGCTTTGGTGTGGGGCAAGATCGCAAGCCTCGGGCCGATTAGGGAGATAAAAAACCGCGAACTTGTGACAATGTTTCTGCAATTCGTTCACAACGAATACAAAGAAAATCAACAGAAGACCATCTACACATGGGATATATCAAAAGACGCCACGAAGCAAGTGAACGAGAATGACCTCGATGATGATGACGATGACGACGAGGAAGAAGAAGTTGTTCAGAAGAAACCACCAGCATCTACCAAAGCGATCCTGTCCAATCTCACCAGCATGATGAGCATATTTGTGAATCAACCAAATCCCAAACAGTTGCATCGGGAACCCGAGCTCTATGCGTTCTACATGGAACTACTGTCGGGAAACAACCCGATTCTGCAAAAGATCGCTCTCGATTGTGTTCTATCTTACAAGAATAAGTCACTTGTCCCCTACAAGGATCACCTCTACGCAATGATCGATGAGAAGAAGTTCAAGGACGAGTTGATTAGTTTCAACGTCGATAGCGCAGCCGGAACGATCCAAGACGAGCATCGAAAGGATTTTATGAAGATTCTTCTGAGGATACTCTATGGAAAGATGACGGCGAAGATGTCCGGTAAAAACGTCAGCAGTCAAGTTCGTAAGGGCACGATTCTGAGGTTCCTTGGCGGGTGTTCCACCGAAGAGATCTTGTGGTTCCTCAAAATGGCATTTGGGATCTACGATCGTTTCGTCGAATGTGATCTCGAGGAAATTCCTCAGCTGGTGAAGAATGAATTTAACATCACCGCCGTCTGGTCGCCTAAGAAGTTGAGGAGTACCATCAACCTGCTCGAGTTGATTCGTAAGCAGTTTGGTGGCCTGATGGAGGACGATTTCCTGATCTACATGTTGAAGTTGATCACATTCGTGGGATCAGTCTGCAAACAGGTGATTACAATTGCATCGAGCGAGGAGGTGAAAATACACTCCAAGATGTCCACTGTATTTAAAAACCTAAGGAACGTAGCGCTTCTTAGTCTGGTGAATTTCTTCGAGCATTTTGACAACTTCTCCTGGACACATAGCCAAGTGGAGACGTTGACCGAGATTTTTGTATGGGGAACCGTAGAGAAACTGCCTCAAGACAGTATACACTCGCCAACACCAGTCCTCAAGCTTCTTCTGCGCTGGGGTGAGAAACCGAAATTGTATCGATACCTCGTCCAGGCGAAGGATGGAGAGACTCCCTTCAAGTACGTGATTGAGCTGTTGTTGAACGAGCGATCTAAGGCACCAATTCGCCGTCCAATTATGTCGATGATCGAGAAACTACTTACGGTTCAGGACGATCAAATGGAAGTCAGTGGAATTGATGTTATCACGCCGCATATACTCCAGATACTCAAGCGTTTGAAGATGAACTTCAGCGCAAGTGGGAAAAAGGCGAAACGACGCAACAACCTCGATAAGGGTGACCTTAACATTCTTTCGCTTCTAACACACCACGTACACGATGCGGAGACCTGCGATAGTCTTCTTCAGCTGCTACTTCCAATTTTAATATCAAAATTCCAGACTAGCGCGTCGGAAGAGGTCGTCACTCAGGTAATCACGACCTTATCGAATCTAATCAGGAATCTCGACGCACCGGAATTGTATTTACGCAAGATTGCTCCTCTATTCGAGCAAGTCCAGGAGGTTTCTGCGAGAAAAATGCTTTGTCAGCTGCTAGTCGACATCGGCAAGAGACGAGGAATCGATTCGCTCGTCGAGACAGCTCGCATTGTCGGAGCTCTGAACGCTTGGGATAAGCGATGGGTGGAACAACCAGACTACGACAAGCGACTGGCAGCTTTAAGAGTCATCGATGCTAAACTAGTCAAAGAGGAAACAGAAGTCGACATGGATCTCGGCGTCCTGGTCATCTACAATTGCTTCCATTTTATTAAATACAATAAAGACATGGGCCTGAGGGATAATGCGTGCGAACACCTGCGGCTCTTGGTGCCCAAACTGATCAAGAGGTACGAGACGAACCGAAAGGATGTAGACTACTTGGTAGGCGAGGTTCTTCTGAATCTAGTGTGTCGCGCGATTCGAGATACGAACGAGAATGTCCGCAATGAAGGAATTCGACTTCTGGGCGAGATGGTACGACAATGTGGCAGTTCACATCAAGTTCTGAGGGACCTGAGTGCATTAGCAGATGCCCAGGATGCTGAAGTGGATTTCTTCGAGAATGTCACACATATCCAGAGCCACCGTCATGGAAGAGCGCTGCTTCGTTTCTGTAATATTGCCAAAACACTCACCGAGCCCATGAGTCCCCGAACTCTGACGCAGTTCATTATGCCACTCACTTCGAGGTATTTGCTGAACGAAAAACACGCCGGAAAGCATACTCTTATAGATGCGGCCATAGAAGCACTCGGTGTAGTCTGTCAGTTACTTCCGTGGCAGCATTATCAAGCCGTGCTCAAGTACTACTTGCAGAAGATGAGAACCAGTCAGGAGCATCAAAAGCACTGTGTACGAATTGTTGTTCGGATATTGGATGCTTTTCATTTTGATCTCTCGCAATCCGCAGGAGACCGTACTGTTATAGAATCGCTAAAAAAGGAACTTAAGGACGAGGACAAACCAGTGGAGAGTACTGAGGAAGCAACAGAAGTAGACGAATCAAAGGAAGAGGACGAGTCTGACCTCGAATCAGAGTTGGATGACATTAAGGACGAGGAAGTCGAAGACCAACCCAAATCCGAGAAGAAATCCCCTGTTCTAGACACTTTAACGGTGTTACCGAAGAACACAGCTAAACGAGTGGTACACACTATAGCGACAATCCTCATTCCCACGCTCAATCGTTCGATCACAGAGAAGAGTTCCTATGACACTAAGCACAAAGTGAACCGAAAACGTCTGAGCTACGAACGCGAAGAAGAAGAGATACTTCGCGTCCCGATTGGTCTGGCGCTTGTCAAACTCCTCCAGAAACTACCCAAAGACATCATGGACACCAGTCTTCCCGGCGTATTCATGAAGGTCTGCACGTTCCTTAAATCACCACTCAAGTCAGTGCGTATGCTCACTCGGGACATTCTCAAGAAGATCATGTTAACTCTCGGCTCCAGTTATCTCGGACTGCTGTTGGATCATCTCACCTCCTTGCTAACTCGCGGATTTCAAGTACACGTTCTATCCGTAACCGTCCACGGAGTCCTAGATGCTTTGCGAGAAGTACTGCAACCAAGTGATATTCAATCCTGCTTGGGCAACATCCTGGAAGTGGCTCTGAATGACATTTTCGGCGAAATCTCTGCAGAGAAGGAAGTCGAGAAAATTGCATCACACACGCCGGAAGCCAAGCCGAGCTCGAAGAGCTTCCTTGTCCTGCACATCGTTGCGAGAAATATCGAAGAAACCTGCCTACTCGACATTCTCCTGCCGTTCAAGGACTACCTAGCCAGAAGTCAGTCGAAGAAGATGACGGCCAAGATTCAAGAATGTTTCCAGAAGATCGTCACTGGTTTAGTGGAGAACACACACATTTCCCGCGAGAGTCTGTTGATTTTCATCTACGGAACGATGTCGGAAAGTATTCCCGACCTGTTGCCCGGTACAGAAAAGAGAACACTCACGGAGAAGGAGAAAGAGAAAATGCGTCGAGCTCGTCCGGATTGCTTTATCATCCAACCCGAACCCAAATATCGCTCGGGAGCGGTGCGCAAGAACATCAAGAATAACTCTCAAGCGAATGCACATATTCTGATCGAATTCGGCCTCGAGATGCTCCACATTGTGCTGAAAAGGAAAAAACTCGTCGAAATCGCCTATGAGCCGTTTCTGAATCCCGTTCTTCCTCTTCTCCGTGATTCCCTGAGAAGTACTCATATCCGTGTGACAACGTTTGCACTGAAGTGCGTTACCTCGATCTGGAACGAAAGATACGAACTTCCGGAGCTGCAGAATTACCTCGAGGACATCGTAACTCGACTCTTCGAGATCCTACATAGTTTCTCGACCTTCGGAGCCACCAAGCAGGAGGAGAATTTCCAGCTTATGAAGAACGCCTTCAAATGTGTTGTGGCTCTATTGCGGAAATGTGATTCGTACGAACTGAACCAGACGCAGATCGATCAATTGATCTACTACATTGAGCACGATTTGCACGAGAGCGGGAATCAAGTGATGGCATTTTCACTCCTCAAAGCAATGGTCAACAGGAAAGTGGAATCCAAAGAACTCCACGATATCATGCTGAAAATCCGAGAGATCACGATTGTGTCGCCTTCCGACTTTGCGAGAGAGGAATCACGAGCGATTCTCCTAATTTACATGATGGAATACACGCTTAAGAATCGAGTGGAGGCGTATTTGAAGTTCTTCACCAGACAGCTGAGCTATTCTTTGCCGAACGGAAGGATGTCAGCTATACAGTTCTTCAGCCAGGTGATCAAAAAGTTTCCGGTGAACATCCTGGCCAGAAAGGCAGAATTTATCTTCATTTCCTTGAGCACACGACTGGTGAACGATGATATGCCCGAGTGTCGGAAAGCAACGGCCGAATGCATTGAATCCTTGATCGCCCGTTTAGAGAAGGAAACGCGTCAGAAGTTATTCGATGTCGCTCTGCTGTTCTTCCAAACCGACAAACCACCTATTCGAGAGATGGCAGCAATGATGTGTTCACGTTTCTTGGCAGTCGAAAAGGAATCATTCGACTCTAGAGTGAAGGTTGTACTGCCCGTTCTTGTTAGTCGCCTGATGTTGAGTAACCCCAACGCACCGGGACGTTTTGTGAGAGCACCAAATGTCCCGTTGGATCTTGACATCAATGGAACGCATAAAAAACAAGCATTTGGACACGGAGGCAAGAAACGCAAGAAATTCCATGAACCGCAGCTGACCGAAGAGGAGATAGAGCTGACGCGAGAAACAAAACAACGAGAAATCGACCATGAACTCATTCAAACACAAAACTGCGTCCTGAAGATATTAGAATTCTGTCCCGACACGCTGAACAAGGTTGACTTCAACTTGACCATCGATGAGTTGGCGTATGAATCCCAGAAATTGTTAGGCTACGAGCACGAGTGGGTTCGCGTGAATGCTGCCAAGATCCTTGCTCACATCTTGTCCGCCTATGACTTTGACTTGGTCGGAGAGATCATGAGAAAAAGAGCGAAGAAAGAGGACACCCACCGAGACTACATTTACCTCAACCCAGAGTATGATATCAAGGGTCTGGTGCTGGATTTGTGTGCACAAGTTGTGCCTGGAGAAACGAATCAACAGATGATGGACGAAGTGGTTAAGATGTTCCTGCTGGTGGCGAACATGCTACGTAATGTGCCGTTCGAAGTTACCAAAATCAAGAGAGAAGAAGGTGAGGAAGAGGACAACGATTCCAGCGAGAATCGAATCAAAATAAATCTAAACTGGCTGACGAAGAACATGCGGTTCTTGGTAAACAAAGAGCTCGCTCTGGCTCCTCACAGTTGTGTTGCGGTAAGTAGTTCCCAAAGCAATTTCTCAGACTAACTGACTGATGAGCTTTTATTTATTCCAGCGTTCGGCGATTTTCACACTCACCGAAGGTCTCATCACGCTCCTCGAAGTCGATAAGGTGACTAAACTCGCCTATGGGCTTCTATCGATTCTTGTTCGAGAAATGTCCGAGGAAGACCAAAATGTCGACGCTGAGCTGCGACAACAGGCCATACGAGTTGGAAATAAATTGCGAAAACGAATTGGTCCCGAAGTCTACGATAAACTACGGGCCAGTGTACAGATGAAGTTGATGATGCGCAGAGCTGAAAGGAAGAAGTTGATAGCGCAGGAGAAGGTAAATGATCCTGTGAGGGCTGCCAAGAGGAAACAGGGTATACAGGAGCGAAAAAAGGCCTCCAAGAAACGAAAGGTGGAAGTAATTAGGGGCAAAGCTGAGGGCAAGAAGAAGCGCAAACGGAAACTGTCCGAGGAGGTTTTCTAACTGGCCATTAGGTTTAGCAATTAATGTAATACCGAGGGAAGCCAGGAAGTAAAGTCCATATTTATATGTACGACCAAATGTAATCTGTTTATTTGTTGGCGGCTGGATCTGAGAGAAGTCGGTATTAGTGGTTCGGGTTGAGAAGTAGTGGTAGTGTTGAGCGGATGGCTAAGCTGAGTAAGGTCAGTGTTGGTTTTACGAGCGAAGATAAGAATGAGGTTGATAGCTTACGAGAGTAAGGTGAAAAGTTATTGGCCTGACACGGAGGTGGCGTTCCAATAAGCAAAAATGTATGTTTCCTGCCTGGACCTGCCATTAGTTCGGTATGAAAAGTTTCAACTTGCTCTCTCAAGTGATTTGTTTATTCGGACTTTTGAAGTGGACGACTTTCGTGCATCGAAAAAGTGGATTATATCGGGTTGGACAATAGGCGTGTGGAGGTGAGTGAGATAACTGAGGCTGTGAGGGTATCGGAAGAAGAGTTGCGAATTAGGTATGCGAAATCTGCGCACTTACTGAATGCGGTACCCATCTTGCGCAGATTTCACAATGCGAATGCGCAGATTTTGTGCGGCGGTTTGTCCTCATGTACGGACGTGGATCTACTACTACATGTCAGAAATGAAACTGCAGCCCAAACAGCTGATTCAAGCCCCTGGTTCAGCGTCAAACAAAATAAGTTGATCGCGTCTGCCGAAAAGGTCATAGCCAGCGTGGATGCAAAAGGGATACCTTCAAAAAAGCCAAATCAATTACAGGCGCATAATAGGTCGTAAAAAACAGTCTCCACCGATGTGATTTGCCAGCCAAAAACTTGGCGAAGTGATTTTCAGCGGCTGTACGCCTGCCAACTTTTTACCATCAAGAGAGTTATACAGAGACCGAAGCAAATGGTAGTCAGACGGTGCAAGGTCTGGTGGATGCATCAAAAAACTTCAAAACCAAGTTTGGTCAATTTGTTCCGAGACATTTAACATGTGAGTGGCCTGGAATTGTCATGATTCAATGACAATCTCTTTTCTGTTGGCCAATTCTGGTCTTTTTTTCTCGATTGCTTCATTCAAACGATCGAGTAGAGGGCCACATCGACCGTTTCGCCAGGTTGTAGTAACTCATAATTGACAGGCCCTCTCTAATCCCTTCAAACACTCACCATCATTTTATTTGCCGTCAATACAGGCTTTGAATTCTTTTGTGGAGGGTCACCCACCTTTAATTATGAGCTGGTTGATCTTTAGTGCATCCGCTATCTCCTGACGTCCTGACAGCTTGGGTGCCGCTCCTGTTCCACCAGCTGAAAATATCCATCGAATTTTCGAGAGATTGACCTACCAACCCGGATGGTAAAAGATTAACAAAGGCCTCGCCGGAGTAGCATCTACTTTGCAGCTCGGTTAGCGAGGTCCTACTTCTACCTCCTCGTGGTACCATCTGGAAATTTCCTAATTATGGAAACTAGCAAACCGTAACCGGAAAACCACACAATTGCTCAGAAGCAGCCACAAGCCTCGGATTAAAGGGATCGGATTGACAGCCCTTGAAAAAAAAAAACAAAAAAGGACAATGATCTACAGCTCTGTACATGGAATGTTACACCGCTATAAAGCGGACTTAAGGAAAGGCGATGGAATGGACCGGGTATAAAGCGGATGAAAAACTGCGACATCTACTATGGCGACTGCTACAGGGAGAAAGGAAAACGACCGTTCGGATGAGGATTTGTTGCTCGATGTGGACTAAGGCAAAAGTTCACATGCTTCCGGCATGTGAGCGAACGCCTCATAACGATCCGTATCAAGGCTATATTTTCTAACATCGGCCTGATCTGCCTTCACGCCCCCACGGAGGACAAGGATGACTCCACTAAAGATGAGTTCTACGATCTCCTGGACAGAACATATGCCCAATGTCCTAGCTATGACACCAAATTGTGCTAAGAGACTTCAATGCTAAGCTGAGTAAGGAAAACATCTTTGAACGAATCATCGGCAAACACAGCCTACACGACACCACTTCCGATAACGGACACAGGCTCACTGATATTGCTACGGTGCGAAATCTCCAAGCCAATACGTGCTTCAATATCCAAAAAGGTACCTAGCGGTCGCCAGATCAATCAAACACTAACCAGATTGATCACATTGCGATCGGCGTCCAACACTCCTCCACTATTTTTGATGTTCGAACTTTCCGATGAGCTTACATCGACTCGGACCACCATTTTGTAGTAGCCAAGATGCGGAGTAGAGTAAGAATACAATGTTATGACGTCGGAAAGCCACTATCGGCAGAAACCGCTCGTGCTTTTACCGATTGCGTCTCCCTTAAGCTCTCCCATACAACTCAAGTGGAATCTGGTAAGGCACATGCACCAGCTCATCTGTAGGATATGGTCGGAGGAAAGCATCGTTTGCCCGGTCCACAAGAAAGGAGACCCCTATGACTGCGCCAATTGTGTTACATGGCGCACAAAATCCTCTCTACCGTACTGTGTAAGTGCCTGTAACCGTTCGTGGACAATCTGATATGTTCCTACCAGTGTGGATTAAGGCCAGGATAATCCACGATAGACCAGATATTTACACTACGGCAGATCTTGGAGAAGACCCATGAATTCCAGGTCGACACGCACCATCTTTTTGTCGATTTTGACGCCACATATGACAGCGTTTATAGAGACTACAGAGCCATGCCATGTTTTAACATTCCTGCCAAACTCGTCAGACTGTGTAGGATGACTATGGAGAACTCTCGCCGCTCCATTATGGTAAGGTCAGTAGCGAATTAACTGAGATCTTTGATGTTAAAAAAGGATTTGGACAAGGCGACGCAGTCATGTAGTTTTTTCAACATCGTGCTTGAAAATATTATACGAGACTCACCGGCCAACGCAAGAGGTACGTTCTATTTCAAGTCTTATTCGAAAGCATTGAAGCAGAAGCGGCTAAAATGAGTCTTTCGGTTAACGAGGGTAAGACGAAATATACGCTGTCATCCAAAAAAGACGCGCAAGTCTCGACCAGAACTTCACAATCGGCAGCTACAAATTCGAAGTGGTTAAGGACTTCGTCTACCTTGGCTCACTAGTGACCAGCGACGACAACACCAGCGCTGAGATCAAACGCAGAATTACTCTTGCCAACCGCTGCTTCTTTGGGTTCAAAAGGCAATTGAATAGTAGAGCCTTCTTTTGAAAGACTTAAGTTGCGCTGTACAAAATCTTGGTCATACCGATCCTCCTCTATGGCGCAGAGGTCTGGACTTTAATGAAAGTGGATGTGGACGCCCTTGGGCGTTTCGAAAGGGAAATTCTGCGTTAAATTTATGGTTTTGGGTTTTCCAATAAGGACTTGACAACTTTTTTTTAAATGAAATTTTTATAATTTGCAGACGTTGCTCGTTCGTGTACTTTCCCATGATGTAAATGTTGAGTTTACTCAATAAATTGACATTGACAGTTCGATGATTAGTGAAAGGGTGCGTTCACAAATTGAATTCAAAGTGATCAATTCCCTATTGGAAAACCCAATTGGATTTTATTTATAAACGGGGAGTGGAGGAGAAGATACAACGACGAGCTATACGGGCTGTACAGCGACATCGGATCCATCGTCTAAGATGGCTAGGCCATGAAGAGCGAATGGATAACATAGCTCAGGCCTGAAAAGTCTTCGAGTCCAACCCTGAGACCCAACGCAGCAGAGGACGACCGAATCAAAGGTGGCGCACACAAGTGGAAGGGGACCTTAACCCACTGGGAGTGCTTCGCTGGAAACAGCTGGCAAAAGGCCGTGCCAGCAGGAGAAGTTTGCTGGTTAAGGCTCAGGTTCACACCGGACTGTGAGTGTTATGCCCTCATCAATATCTTTGATCACTTCCCATTCACAACAACTGTGTTGTACAATATTTCCGTTTAGGAGTTGCATTTCTTGGCTACGGACATACTTTAAGCTACAGACCTTCCGCTCGACAGTCGGTGGTGTTTACCACTGCACCACAGCCACCCCCATGAAGGCATGGGAGAATATGTAAAAAAAAATGTGGTCTAGGTGCGACCTGCAAGGCCCACACGACTAACTTCCCAGTGGGAAAAATGAAAACACCCATTTGATTTAATTTTTAGCCCCCGACGCAAAAAGAGAGGTGTTATAAGTTTGAGGTGTCTGTGTGTCTGTCTGTGCCATCGTAGCTCCTGACCGAATGGACCGATTTTGTTTTTCTGTTTCTTGAAAGCTAACATGATTGAAATGGTTCTTAGCTACAATTTGTAAAGATCTGTTCAGGTGCTTCAAAGTCGGCGGTCAGTACTTAGATTGAGAACCGCTTGGAAACACCGCGTGTTGTTGGCATCAAACCGCCTTTTTGCTGTCGCTCTATGGAAACGCACACTCATGTGCGCACATTAAGCAATCCATTCCTCATAAACTGCTCAGTAAATCAACTCACTTTGGCTCACGAACGCGAGTGTCTGCATTTATAGAAACTCACCCTATGTGCGCACTCCACATGTGCGTTAAACAGAACCCACCCTACAGAGTGCACATAAGTGTGCGTTCTCTTTAACGAACATATGAAGTATGCACAGCGGTGAGTTTCCATAAATGCACAAACACTCGAGTTCGTGAGCGAAAATAAAAATGTTCACAGCCATTTACTCATGAGCTCGTGCGTTTAATATAATTGCTCGTTGGGTAGTGCGCACTCCACAACACTGTCTGAGCATTCTCATATGTATCGGTTGTCGTCCGATCACCGCAATCAACCAGCGTCGGGCGTGGTCAGTACCATAGATAAATTAACAAGATGGAAAACTTTCGTACGTCTGCCCTGTGATCCCCGCAAGGGTTGGTTGTTGTATTTGTAATTAAAGCGGCCTCTAGACGCCTAATAATACTGTGCATTATTTGATATTGCACAATATTATTGTTCGTCTGTAGATAATATTGCAAGATTGTGCCATATATTACGGAAAATCAAAACGCTTTTGACTTTTATTACAAATATGAGCGGTCAACTAAATTATTGGGAAAAATATTGAACCGTCTGAGACAGCAAGCCAATAAAATTGTGCAATATTTTGCACAATAATATTGAGCGTCTAGAGGCCGCTTTAAAAACGACGCTTTTGACTTAGAGTCAAGACGTCGGAACAAGGCAGAATGACATAGTCAAGACGCCGTCAAATCGAAACGAGTTTGTAGGGGCTAGTTGTCAAAATGCCTGTCAAAGCCATCGAGATTGCCATCTCGTTAATTTATCTATGGTCAGTACTTAAGAGCTAACCATAATAGACTTCCGCGAGCGTACGCCAGCTTACGGAAATGTCTTATTACATGCAAACCTTATGACATAATGGGTATATGCGCGGTTTCGTTAAATGTTCGTTAACTTAAGCGAGCTTACGGAAGGTCCCAATGAAAGCAGACATTCCGAGCCGAATTTTGGCAGCTGACAGTGAAAGAAACCAAAAGTACAATAAAGAAAAATAATGACTAATTAAATACATATGTTGAAATACGATTTTAGTAATTTATTTTTATTTCTCAGTTTAAACAAAATGACTGTAGCCACACCGATAATAAACAAACCGAATAAACACAATTTTACAGATCCTTCACTTAAGTTCATTAAGCGCGGTTCACATTGAACGATTTATCGGGCGATTTGCTTCACAATCGTGGTTGGACGACAAATTGTGTATGCAAGACCAATGTGAACGCTCTAGCTACAAGTCGGTGCGATTTGTAGTCAGGACGTTGTAAATTTCCAACTTTCTGCTTGACAGCCGTGGTTGAACGATTTATCGTCAAGTGTGAACAGTTGTCGTACAACTTCAGAGCATTTTTTCACTTTTGCTTGTGCGTTCAGAGAAACAACACCAACTTTGAGCGGAATGAACGATATGACTTCCAACAAAGAAAAATAATTTTGGTTTGATTTTTTCATATGAGGAATTATTTTTCTTAGTAACTCATCATACGTTCCTAACTATTCGCAAATAATTACGAAAATCCTCTGGCAAATTTTGGTGAAATTCTCTTAACAGTTATCGATGATAAATTATTACGTTTTCCGACCCATGTTTTAATCCACATTCGCTTTTTTTTTTCTTCATTTTCGAGTATTTCATCAATAATCATCCCTGTAACCAGAGCATGCGCCGCCATGTTCATACTTCGAAATTTCTATCGCAAGTGAAGTCGGTCAACAAGTTGTTTGGTGTGAACGCTACGCATTATTTGGTCGTCAAGCAAATCGCTTGATAAATCGTTCAATGTGAACCGCGCTTTAGAGGGAACTTGACTTTTCGTTCGGTTTTGACATAAGCTTAAGCTCACTTAAGTCTATTATGCCGCGTCTCCACTAGACACAAGTATGTATGTATGTTGGCGTTAAGGTCCATGAAGGACCTGAGCCGAACTTCTCTCTCAGTAACCCATGTTGTGTGTGGTTTCATTTTCCAATAGGTGAAAGGGACCTTGTTAAATGTAGAATAAATACTATGTAACGACCCTGGCGACAGCGTGCGGTTATCGAAGGAAACAGTCCTATTTCCCAAATGTCAATCTTTCGATCCGCCATTTCGGCATTCTGTCTTTGCCGCCGTACAGGATAACTTGACTCGAGAACCCACGCTGCCGCCAGGAGCCGCCATAACACAAAATTGTAAGAAAAACAATACGTATATACCTTTTGAAATATATTATGTTCCTTTTTTAGAAATAAACCGTCAAACTATCAACAGTTCGGAAGGCGAGTTTATTAATTTGGCTGAGTGGATTTTCGAACCATACGCCGCCTGCGTAACAGCTTTATTTAATTTTTGTACTTTGCTTCGTCGACGACCATCTTTTAATTTTGTCCTTTGCTTCGTCGACGACCATCTTTAATTTTGTCCTTGAATTCACCAGAAGCTGCCGCCGTTCCACGGACAATACTTCGAGGAAGTGACCAGAGGTTGCTGCCGCTCCGTGGACATTCCGGGAATTCGTAGGGGTTGCTGCCAGACAACTGTCGTCAACGAAGTAATAATTGTCGTCTGCATTGTTTTTTGATCGCCGTGGTTGCTGTCGCGCAACCGGCAAACAAAATAGTCGCCGCCTGCGACACCGTTATAACGAAAAGCCTTTTATCGCCACGTACCCCAAAGGAAGCCGATGTCCACCGAACAGGAGTTGCGGAGAAGTTCCCGTTTGGCCAAGCCCGCAACGCAAGCCGAAGAGCCCACGCCTAGCATAACGGGCACTAGCAAAGAAGATCAGGAAAGTCCCTCAGACGCCAACGGCATAATGATGGAGCAGACCACAATGGAGGAGATTCACCGACAACTACAAGAGCTGCGCACACAACTGGAAGTAGCCCAATCCAACGCGGCAAGTGAAAAAGCAGAACGCCAGCGCATCGAGGAACTACTGACTCAAAGCCAAGTCAACAACGTGGTCAGTATGAATGCACCATCAATTCACACCAGTTACGCGCGAGAACTCAGTCACTCCGCAGACATAGTCCCAACGTTGCCGTTGCAACCGCAACCCATGCTGCCGGTGAACGCCGTACTGACAACCGCTTCAGCATCGACACGTTCGACTGTCCCGAGGGTACCAACTTTCATGACGCCACTGTGGTCCCCACCGTCCTTCAACCAAATATCTGGTCGTGACCCACCGCCCACACTTGTGTCTCCACCACGGAGTCAACGAATCAATGAAGCTAGCCACATGATGGGCAGGAAAATCATCGACCTGCCTGAATATGCGGGTCGACCAGAGGGCTGGCCGATGTTTGCCACCGCATTCGCTGAGTCCACGGCACTGATGAACTACACAAATGTAGATAATATGTTTCGCCTACAAAAATCATTGAAGGGAGCCGCATGGGAGGCTGTCGAGTCTCTACTAATTCATCCAAACAACGTGAACCGTGTGATGTCCACCTTGGAATTCAACTTTGGGCGCCCAGAATCTCTGGTCCGAAGCCAGCTCAGAAAGGTGAGGGAAATTCCACCAATCCCAGAAGCTAAATTAGAGAGCTTGATACCGTTTGCAACGAAGGTACAGAATCTCACAACCTTCTTCGAGGCGAGTGGAATGGTTCAACATCTGTCTAATCCAACCCTGCTGGATGAGCTCGTCGCCAAACTACCTATGAGCAAGCGGATGGAGTGGGCACAACACAGCATCACCATACAGCCATATCCGACCATCGGACATTTCGAGGGGTGGTTGAGTGGGATTGCAAGGCTAGTTAGCCTCGTAGCTCCAGACGTTCTATTGCCCGACGTTAATGCAGATCGTAAGCCGAAACCCAAAGTCGTTCTGCACGCCGTAGGACAACGTACACCAAGCGGAAAATGCCGATACTGCGAGGGCGAACAACATCCATTGCCCAATTGTCCCGCCTTCAGCAAACTGGATGTCGCAGCCAAATGGACATTCGCCAAAAGGAATAAGCTATGCTTCTCGTGCTTGAGATACGGACATCGATCAAGACTCTGTAAATCTTCCAGAAAATGCCAGATCGGTGGATGTACGAAGAGTCATCACACGTCCCTTCACGAATTACCAACAACATCAACGTCGACTGACACAGTAAGCGCGGAAAAGGTCATGCTTAGCACAAATACACCGAAGAAAGAAAAGATTATCTTCCGTGTGGTTCCCGTCAGGCTATACGGAAAGAACGTCATTCTAAAAGAGTACGCGTTACTGGACGAAGGATCCTCCGTAACCATTGCTAGCACAGGCCTGGTGAATCGACTGGGCCTGGAAAAGAGCAACGCAAAGGACCTCACGCTACAATGGATTACCGAGGGGACTTCTTCAAGGAAATCGCACGTGGTCGACCTCCAAATCAGTGCAGACAGAGACGGCGCAGAGCGATACCAGATGAATGGAGTACGAACTATCGAGGACATAAATCTCCCGATACAAACCCTAAGCGATTCTGATCTCGGGAAAATGGGCAAACATCAAAGAACGGGAATGTTTGAGCTATACAAGAACGTTCAGCCTCAGATCCTGATCGGCCTCGACCACTGCCAACTTGGAGCTCCATTGAAGATACTCGACTCGGGCGAGGGTCTGATTTTTGCTGAGACGAAGCTCGGATGGATTGCCTATGGGAAGTCTGAAGGTACAACTGCCAACAACAAAGTTGCACTCCATATTTCCAATGCCAGAGAAGAAGAAAACGGGCACCTGGGTAAAATCGTCGAAGAATATCTGACCACAGAAAATCTCGGGGTGGAAGGACCAACAAAGCCACTCATGTCTTCAGCTGATGAACGCGCCTTGCAGATCTTAAAAGAAACAACAATCAAGTTAGATGACCGGTACCAGACGGGACTACTGCTGAGAGAAGATACGTTTGAAGTTCCAGAAAGTTATGAGATGGCGAAACTGCGACTGTTGGGATTGGAAAATCGGTTCAAGAGAGATCCTGTGTTTGCGTCTCTTTATAAGGACGTCGTGAAGGGGTACCTGGTGAAAGGGTACGCGAGGAAGTTAACAGATGCTGAGATAGGAAGCAAGAATTCGAAAACCTGGTACTTGCCACACTTTGGAGTCAAGAAGGTGAACAAAAGCCAAAAGATACGCCTGGTCTTCGATGCAGCTGCAAAAGTGAACGACGTTTGCCTCAATACGTTCTTGATCAAGGGGCCGGACAACCGACCCCCATTAATCGCCGTGCTGTCCAATTTTCGAATGCGGCCTATAGCAGTATCAGCCGACATACAGGGGATGTACCACCAAGTGCGAATTCGACCGGAAGACCAAGACTTACAGCGATTCCTCTGGCGGGACAGGGAAGACGAAACAATCGAGGAGTATGTCATGCAGGTGATGACATTTGGGGCCAGTTGCTCTCCATGCTCAGCCGAATATGTTAAGAACCTTAACGCCTTAAGGTTCTTAGAAAGTCATCCCAAAGCCGTCAGATCGATACTACAACATCATTACGTCGACGATTATGTCGACAGCTTCAACACCATCGAAGAAGCCGTCGAAGTCACCAAATCCGTAGTATCCATCCATAAGGAAGGAGGCTTCAACTTAAGGAACTTCAAGTCCAGCTCGAAGGAAGTGCTGAACGCACTAGAAGAATCGAATGTCGACGGACGTACTGCCGCCATAAACATGGACGTCGACACTACAATGGAAAAAATCCTGGGAATGTATTGGTGTCCTGAAGAAGACGAATTCATATTTCGACTTAAATTTCCTAGGGTCAACCGGGATATCCTGGAGAAAGACAGGTGTCCAACAAAACGGGAATTACTCTGCATGACAATGTCTGTCTTCGACCCGTTTGGGATAATTGCGAACTTCACCATCTACGCCAAGTTGTTGTTGCGAGCCGTCTGGCAAACCTCTGTCACCTGGGACGAGAAAATTCCTGCCGAAATATATCTTCGCTGGCAGCAATGGAAGTCCAACCTTCCTTCACTGCTGTCGTTGAGGCTGTCAAGATACCATGCGGGATTGAGTGCAGCAGAAAAAATCGTTCTCCACATTTTCGTCGACGCCAGTGGAGAGGCCTTTAGTTCAGTTGCCTACTTCCGGGTGGAGTCTTCTTTGGGAGTATCGGTCACGTTTGTGTGCGGGAAAACTAAATGCGCCCCCCAAAAGCTGATATCTATTCCTCGCCTAGAGTTGTCAGCTGCTGTCTTGGGAATCAGATTGGCGAGATCCATCATGGGATGGCATGAGCTACGCCTAGATGACCAAATTTTCTGGAGCGATTCGAAGACCGTCATCAACTGGGTCCGCTCCGAACCACGTCGCTACAAACAATTCGTGGCGTTCAGGATAGCGGAAGTGCTCGAAAGTACCCAAGCGACGCAGTGGCAGTGGGTGCCGTCAAAACTCAACCCCGCCGATGAAGCCACCCGGGCCAAACATCCGCCGAAGTTCAGCGAGGACAACAAATGGCTGAACGGTCCATCGTTCCTGTTGCTGCCTGAAGAAGAGTGGCCCGCACAGCCCGACGATATCAGTGGCCACGTCTGTAAGGAAGAGGTATCCGCCAGGTATCTCCTACATGCAAGCATGACAAGTAAACCACCATCGCTAATAGACACGTCAAGGTTCGTGAGGTACTCAAAAATGAAGAGGGTGGTTGCATGGGTGCTTAGGTTCATTAAGCTTTGCCGACATGTATCAAAGGAGAGGGGAGAGCTCTCAGTTAAGGAGATGGATGAAGCCGAACGACTCCTATGCCATCAAGCTCAGAGCGAAGTGTTTGCTCGCGAAGTCTCACAGCTAAAGCAGGGTCTACCTCTCGAGAAGAGCAGCAGCATCTTGAAGCTGACGCCATACGTCGATGATTTTGGTCTACTTCACGTTTATGGTCGCATAGATGCAGCCACGACCGTACCACTCGGAACCAGGAGGCCAATCATCATGCCAAAGGATCATCCCATAACTAGAGCCTTGGTCGCCCATTACCATCGTCAAATGCGCCATCAGAACGACGATGCCATTACCAACGAAATAAGGCAACGATTTTGGGTACCTCATCTACGCTCTGTCGTTAAGAAGACAAAGAGTGAATGCATGTACGGCCGCATACGGGACGCTAAGCCAAAGCCGCCGCTGATGGGGCAGTTACCTAAGGACCGCCTCACGCCATTCGTGAGACCCTTTACTTACACCGGGTTGGATTATTTTGGTCCAGTATGTGTTGCAGTGGGACGTCGCAGAGAAAAACGTTGGGTTGCCTTGTTCACTTGCATGACGGTGAGGGCGGTCCATCTTGAGGTTGCAACCAATTTATCCTCGGATTCCTGCATCCTCTGCATGCGAAACTTCGTGAATCGTCGGGGAGTCCCCAAATTGATAAGGAGTGACAATGGGACCAACTTCATCGGAACGAATAACGAACTGGCGACTGTTGGTATCTTCGACAACGACATTATAAAGGCAGAACTCTGTTCGAGGGGCATTGAATGGGTCTTCAACTGCCCGTCCAATCCGCATAGTGGAGGGTGCTGGGAGCGACTCGTCCAAGCAGTCAAAAGGGTCCTAAGATGTTCGCTCAGCGAGATAGCCCCGAGGTTGGAGACTCTGCAGAGCGCACTAATCGAAGCGGAGAATATAGTCAACAGTCGACCACTCACCCATCTACCAGTGTCACCCGAAGAGGAGGAACCGTTGACACCCAATCATTTTCTCGTCGGCGGAGTGAATTCGACCCAAACTCCCGGACCAGTGGACATGAAAGCTCTCTGTCTCCGAAAACAGTGGAGAGTAAGTCAACAGATCAAGGACCGATTTTGGAGGAGATGGATGAGGGAGTACTTGCCAACACTCACAAGAAGGTGTAAGTGGACCGAGCGTACGTCATCGCTCAAGGAAGGGGACCTGGTACTGGTGTGCGATGCTGACGTTCCGAGAAGCAAGTGGTTGAGGGGAAGAATCACGAAAGTATTCCCAGGTAAGGACAACCAAATTCGTTCGGCTGAAGTGAGGACATCTACCGGGACTTTCCGAAGGCCTGCTATCAAATTAGCTGTATTGGACATTGGTGAGGCTTCAACAGGGGCCATGGCGCCTCACGGGGGTGTGGGGTGTTAAATGTAGAATAAATACTATGTAACGACCCTGGCGACAGCGTGCGGTTATCGAAGGAAACAGTCCTATCTCCCAAATGTCAATCTTTCGATCCGCCATTTCGGCATTCTGTCTTTGCCGCCGTACAGGATAACTTGACTCGAGAACCCACGCTGCCGCCAGGAGCCGCCATAACACAAAATTGTAAGAAAAACAATACGTATATACCTTTTGAAATATATTATGTTCCTTTTTAGAAATAAACCGTCAAACTATCAACAGTTCGGAAGGCGAGTTTATTAATTTGGCTGAGTGGATTTTCGAACCATACGCCGCCTGCGTAACAGACCTACAGTTTAATGCCGATTCCGAACGGCGTGAGTCGAGAAGCTTTTTCTAGGCAAGTTATTCTACGGGGGGTTTTGCCAACACCCCGCCGAGGAGGGACGCCGCGAAATAAACATTCGATGGCGTTGGTGTTATCGGGATCCGAACTCGCTCATCGTGCGTCAGAGTCCAACACACTAACTACTGCGCCACGGCGCCCTAACAAGACACAAGTATGTTAGACTAAATGTCGGACATTCAGTCTGACATTTTATCATTGGCGAATAGGTGGGCATATTATGTCTTGACATCTCATTCTTCGTGTTTACACTGCATGAGTAGCTTGTATCTGACGCGGTTCTAAATTTGATTGTAAATCAGAAAATGACGCTATGGATAAGTCGCGAAAGGTAGCTTTAAAAGAATTGGAAAAAATAAATCATCGGTTTTGGATGAATCCCTTTTTGGAATTGGAACAACATTTGCTGAAGGACATATTGTGGGATGGCGAAAATGACTATAAGAACTTAACTTAACTAAGTTACACCCGCACTCAAGCTTAAGGCCTTATCACGTTTGAACGTTGTGCGAGCGGAGGTAACAGGGAGAGGGAGAGTTTCGCTCAGGTTTACACACAACCTGAACGGAATGCAGTGGTTTTGGGTAGTAGATATTCGTTCACTACTCTCAGGGGTGGTTGGTCCTAGATAGGACGAGAGCCGACCAGATTTTCGCGTTGGTTATAATTCACAGTAATTAGTTCATGCACTTTTGGTGTTAATATTGCATACGCATAGGATGAATTTCAATTGACCATGTACTGTGAGTGGGGGGCATGGGCTCGGACATACAGGGTAAAGTTGTTGATTGCTCTCAACCTGGCGAGATGCCAGCAACGATCCCTGTTTAAATGCCCGGGTCAAGTTGACATACGGCCTCCTCGCGGCGCCCTCTGGATAGCCTCTTCAACAACCGTTGGGAGGTGAACAAACGTATGCAGCGAAAAAAACCCCGACCAGAATGGCGGTTGTGCGGCGGGCTAACAATCCGCCCACGTAAAAAAAAACCCAAGTTATGAATGAGCAAGATGCCTCGGATACACGGACGGATACTCGACGACGACAACGCACGAAAAAGGAACACGATTTGCGAGTATGCTCCTGGAATGTCAGAACCCTGTACACTCCCGGAGCTGCTCATAAACTAGAAGGAGTCCTCACGCAGTACAAGGCGGATATTACTGCGGTCCAGGAAATACGCTGGATAGGAAACGGTACGATTAGGAAGAAAAATTGCGACATTTATTACAGCTGTCACAAAAGGTTGCACTTACTGGGATGCGGATTTGTCGTGGGAAAGCGGTTAAGGTCGAAGGTCATCGACTTTAAACCTTTAAGTGATCGCCTGGCTGTGATCCGCATCAGAGGCAGATTTTATAACATCAGCCTTATTTGTGCACACGCCCCTACCGAAGAGGCTGAAGACCCTATCAAGGAGGACTTCTATGACCTCCTGGACAACGCCTACGGAGCTTGTCCGGAGTACGATGTAAAAATCGTGCTCGGGGACTTCAACGCCAAAATCGGAAAGGAAAACACCCTTGGCGGAGTGATCGGAAAGCACAGCCTCCACGATACAACAACAGATAACGGCTTCCGACTCGCTGACTTTGCGACAGCTCGTAATACGGTGATAAGTAGCACAAGATTCCCTCGCAAGCGAATCCACACAGCAACCTGGCGATCTCCGGACGGTCGAACCGCCAACCAAATCGACCATGTGCTCATTGACGCAAGGCACGCGTCAAACATCCTGGATGTGCGAACATTCAGAGGGGCAAATGTCGACTCTGACCACTTCCTCGTAGCAGCAAGATTCAGAGCTCGACTGTCCAATGTCAGAAAGCTGCACCAGCCCATCAGGAGGAGGTTCGACATTGGGCGCCTGAGCACACCGGAGGTTGCCAGAGTCTACAGGGAGCAGCTGAGCGAAAGACTCTACGGTATGCCTACGTCGAACACAAATGCCAATAATATGTGGCTGCATTGCCGCTCAGCCATTCAGAAAGTAGCCGAAACCACCTTAGGATACCTACCACCCCCGACAAGAAACCCGTGGTATGATGGCGAGTGTGAGCAGAAAAAGGCAGCAACCGACGAGGCGTACCAAAAGGCGCTGCAGAGGAAAACCAGGGCAGCGCGAGAAGAGTACCGAGCCAGAAGAAGGGAGGAGAAGAAACTACTGCGACAAAAGAAAAGAATCTTCGCAGCCTCCCAGCTCAAGGATATCGAGGAGTCTCGGGATAAACAGAAAAAACGAGCCTTTTACAAGAAAGCCAAAGGCCTTGCAGGAGGCTTCAAAAAGGGCACCCTGGCTCTTCGAAACTGGGAGGGTAATCTTGTCACCGACCCGCAGGGAATAGTGGATGTATTTAAGCAGCACTTCCAGCAGCTGCTTAACGAGCATGACCAAGAGAGAGTGGTAGGGACCGAGGAAATCCCAACTCCAGCCGCTGAAGTAGTCCTCCCACCCAGCATAGAAGAAGTCGGCACAGCTATTCAGAAGCTGAAGAACAACAATGCCGCAGGCTCAGATGGCTTGCCATCAGAGCTCTTCAAGGCTGGCGGCGATGTTCTGGTAGGGAGCATGCACCAGATCATCTGCAGAATTTGGGAAGATGAGAGCATGCCCGACGACTGGAATACCAGCTCTATATGCCCCATCCACAAAAAAAGGCGATCCTACCTCTTGCAAGAACTATAGAGGTATATCCCTGCTCAATGTCGCATACAAGATCCTGTCCAGCGTATTGTGTGAACGTCTAAAACCATTTTGCACCGCACTAATCGGCAGCTACCAGTGCGGCTTCCGGCCCGGCAAATCAACTATAGACCAAATTTTCACACTTCGACAAATCCTGGAAAAGACCAACGAGTTTCAAATCGATACACACCATCTTTTCATCGATTTCAAAGCCGCATACGACAGCATTCATCGTGAAGCACTGTTTGGGGCGATGGCCGAATTCGGGATCCCGGTAAAACTGATCCAGTTGTGTCGCGCCACGCTAAAAAACACGCGATGCACCGTGCAACTCGGTTCTAGGACCTCGAAACCATTCGAAACATGCACCGGATTTCGGCAAGGAGATGCGCTGTCATGTGACTTCTTCAACCTGGTGCTGGAGCAGATAGTGCGACGGGCAGGCGTCAACAGGGAAGGCACTATCTTTTACAAGTCCATCCAGCTGCTAGGATACGTGGATGATATCGACATCATCGCGTGTTCTCGCCGTGGCATTGTGGAAGCATTCACGGCGATTGAAGAACAGGCGAAACAAATTGGCCTTAAGATCAATGAGGACAAAACGAAATACATGCTGTCAAGCAAAAACCAATCCGTCGCTCACCACCTGGGACAAAACATAACAATTGACAGCTACAATTTCGAGGTAGTTAAGGAGTTTGTCTACCTCGGGGCAAACGTAAATTCCACAAATGACACCACAGTGGAGATCCGGCGTAGAATCGCCCTTGGCAACCGCTGCTACTTCGGCTTGTCCAAACAACTGGGGTCAAAACTCCTCACTCGAAAGACCAAAGTCATGCTTTACAAAACGCTCATTCTGCCAGTCTTGCTGTACGGAGCCGAAAGCTGGACGATAAGCAGGACAGCGGAGCTAATTTTGAGTTCATTCGAAAGAAAAATTCTGCGCCGGATATTTGGTCCTGTCTGTGAGGAAGGTGAATGGAGAAGAAGACACAACCGCGAACTCTACGAGCTGTACCAAGATGTGGATGTAGTCCGGAAGGCAAGGATCCGTCGACTACACTGGCTCGGCCACATCGAGCGCATGGACATCAACGCTCCAGCTAAGAGGGTCTTCGACTCCGAGCCTCCTGGTTCGAGAAGAAGAGGAAGACCGAACCTCCTGTATAAAGACCAAGTAATCGCGGATGTAAGACATCTTGGTCTTGACAACTGGAAGCAGCGTGCCCGGGACCGTCAAGGATGGAAGGCAGCTATAGCTCAGGCTCAGATCCTCCATGGATCGCAGGCCTGATAAGTAAGTACATGTACTGTGAGTGTTATGACTGCAGCAGTACCTTTGGTCGCTTTGCATTCACAATTGTGTTGCATACTTTTCGCTCGACGGCCGATGATGTGAACCACTGCACCACGGTGTTACAGCTGATTTTGATGACTTTGCGCCGCACATGGCGCATGTACGTAACATTATTTTCTGGCTCGACATCGATGCGTCCCCAGCGTTCCCCACTGGCTGCTGAGTGACCATTGTAGGTTCTCTTAATGGGAAATAACGCATTTTATATTGAGGGACACAAGCGTCCAGCCGTGTGTACATACATTTTTACCACCAGGCGAGGAGAGCACACAAAATGCATAAAAAACGAGTAATTTTGTTACTGCCATGTCTTCCACTGTTCTGTTTTCAACAGCTCCTAGGTGCTTTCTTTTAGGTTCTGCAAGAGGGACCTGTGCTTTTGAAGGCCTTTGAGAAACTGGAGCGTTTTACTCTGAGGGTGCCGTGTTACAGCTGATTTTGATGAATTTGCGCCGCACACGGGCGCGTGTACGTAACTTTATTTTCTGGCTCGACATCGATGCGTCCCCAGCGTTCCCCACTGGCTGGTGAGTGACCATTATAGGTTCCCTTGATGGGAAGTATCGCATTTTATATTGAGGGACACAAGCGTCCAGCCGTGTGTACATACGTTTTTACCAGCAGGCGAGGGGAGCACACAAAATGCATAAAAAACGAGTAATTTCGTTACTGCTTGGTCTTTCACTGTTCTGTTTTCAACAGCTCCTGGGTGTTTTCTTTCAGGTTCTGCAGGAGGTACCTGTGCTTTTGAAGGCCTTTGAGAAACTGAAGCGTTTTACTTTGAGGATGGCGTGTTACAGCTGATTTTGATGACTTTGCGCCGCATTTCACTTTCAGGTTCTGCAAGAGGAACAGCTATGAGACATGCCATAACACCAAGGGTGAGGCTCTCAATAACGCTTAGATATATTGCCAAGGGAGACTCTTACTGGACTGACTGGAAACATATAAAAAAATAGAATTAATTTAAAATATTAAAAATGATGCTTTGTTCAATGAACTTTATTATTAAAAAGTAACAAAAACAATTCCGTTTTCATTCTCATTTTCCTCTTCAAACAGGTTGGCACTCAAAACTGCCGAATACAGAATGTCTCGGCTTTCTACAGGTGTTGAGAGTGAGGACGGATTATTGAATCTATAACATGCTGCGACATCATTCGCTGCAAGTTATTCATGGCCATTGCAGCTTCCAAATCTGTCAGCTTTTTGAGTTGACTCGCGATGCTCTTCCCAAAATGAGAGTACTCATCCTGCTTAACGTTGCGTCGGGTGGGTTCGTCGCCGACGATAAGATGACCTTAATCGTATCCTCGTATTTGCTTTTTGTTGAGCCACCTCTCACCGCCCACTTCTTTAACGACTCTACCGAGGTGGATGTGCTCGGAGAATCTTTATTGGCCTCTTCTTCAATGGCCTCAGAAGCATATTCCAATGTATCGTCCTGCGAAAATGATATAAGTATACATACATATATGATTGTATACATTGTACTCACCAATGAAATTCGCCACTCAGACATTTTTATTTTGGAGTTCCGCGGTTATTTATCTCTACTGACAAGCGCTGTCAACAAAAGTCTGACCTGATGTCCGAAAAAAATGTCTGACATCTATGTCCAGACATATGTCTGGTCCGATATCTACCGGTCTACAAGAGACATTTTGATGTCATGATTCATGTCTTGACATCGCTGATGTCTCGTGGAGACGGGGTGTTATGGGTAGTACCAGCGATAAATAAAGTTAGACCTTTAGATGGAGGGGAGAAGGGAGCCCGCAAACAGAGCAAAGAAGTTGATCGCGTTTAACTCGAAGCTGGCCAGCTTCGATCTCTGTCCCTGTTCAATCCAACTTGACACACAGCCTCCGCGTGGCCTCCCCTGGATAACTATACTGGCACCCGCCAAGTAGTGAACCAATGTGTGCAGCGACCCCTTGTTCCTGGGGAAAGAGGAACCTGGTCCTCCAGGTTGGGGGTTGCGCTTAGGGTTAACATCCATATCGCATAAAACAAACACTTGTTCAGAGACAACCAACAGCCTCGAATACGGACGGATTACATGTTGACGACCCCCGCAAACATCAAAAAGGAAACAAATTCCGGATCTGCACCTGGAATGTTAGGTTCCTCAACAGACCAGGTGCAGCTGGACAACTGGGTAACTCTTTGGACTGCTATAAAGCAGACACTACCACGCTCCAAGAAGTGTGATGGGATGGGCCAGGCAAAAAGCGGATGAACTGTGATATCTACTACGGAAACTGCGCCTAATCGGATGCGGATTTGTTATTCGAGGCAGACTCAGGAAAAGTCTTAAGCTTCCAGTATGTAAGCGAACGCCTCATAACTATCCGGATCAAGGCCAATCTCGGCCCCCACAAAGGAGAAAGATAACCTAAATATAGACAACTTCTATAATCTCCTAGACAGAACATATGCCCACTGTCCCAGCTATGACACCAAAAACGTTCTAGGAGATTTCAATGCGAAGCTGGGTAAGGAAGCTATATTTGAACGAGTCATTGGAAAGCACAGCTTACACAACACCACCTCAGAAAACGGACTAAGGCTAGTGGACTTTATAGCGGGACATATTCTGGTAGCAGCAAGTACACGATTCCCACACCTCAACATCCATAAGGGGACCTGACGGTCTTTCGATCAATCGACAACCAACCAAATTGATCATATTGCGATCGACGGCAGACACTCCTCCAGCATCCTAGACGTCCGAACCTTTCGAGGAGCCAACATCGACGCGGATCATTACCTTGTTGTAGCCAAGGTACGCATGCGAATTTCTCGGAATCAACGGAGTCGAGTAAGAACACCAACATTTAGCGTCGGAAAGCTGGAATCGCACGAGACCGCCGGAACCTTCGCCGATCAAGTCTCCCTCAAGCTCTCTCAAATCCCGATGCAATCTGCAGAAACCATAGAACAGCAATAGAGTCGTTGTCAGAACGCCATCAGAGAGGCCGCCTCAGATGTACTCGGTTCCGAGCCACCACCGTCGAGAAACCCCTGGTTTGATGATGAGTGCAGACAGGCCCATATAGGGAAATAGAATGCATACAAGGCTACATTGCATCGACGAACGAGAGCTGCCCGCGAGCTCTATGAACAGAAAAGGAGGGAGGAGCATGCGCTTCTGAGAAGAAGTAAGAAGGAGTACGAGAAGCGCGAGATCGAGGAGAAGGAGAGATGCTATTACAGGAACGACGTTCGAAAGTTTTACCAAAAAGTAAAACGAACATGCCAAGGCTATAAAGCCAGAGCAGAAGCCTGCAGGGATGAGCACGGACAACTAGTAGTGGATTCACAATTGATGCTGAGATTGTGGAAGGCTCACTTCTGCAGACAGCATAACGGCGATGATAGTCAAAATGCCGCCGTAAGGCAGAGCGAACCATTCACAACGGCCAAAGACAAAAGAGAATCCCGTCCACCCGACCTAGACGATGTTAAGATAGCGATATCGAAACTTAAGTCTTATAAAGCTGCTGGAACAGACGGACTCCCCGCGGAACTGTTTAAAGCGGCTGGCGATGAGCTGTTCGGAAACATGCACCAACTCATCTGCAAGATATGGTCGGAAGAATGCATGCCCGATGAATGGAATCTCAGCATCGTTTGCCCGGTCCATAAGAAAGCAGACCCCTATGAATGCGCCAATTACAGAGGGATAAGTCTCCTGAACATTGCGTACAAGATCCTCTCTGCCGTACTGTGTAAGCGCCTGAAACCGTTCGTGGGCAATCTAACTGTATGGTTTCAGGAAAATCCACGATAGACCAAATATTTACACTACGGCAGATCTTGGAAAAGACCCATGAATTCCAGGTCGACACGCACCATCTTTTTGTCGACTTCTTTAAAGCCGCGTATGACAGTGTTTATAGAGACGAGCTATACAGACTGTGCAGGATGACTATGGAGAACTCTCGCTGCCCCATTAACGTCGGAGGTGAACGAACCGACCCCTTTGATGTTAAAAAAGGTTTTAGACAGGGTGACGCACTGTCATGTGATTTCCTTAACATTATTCTTGAAAAGATCGTGCGGGACTCTGCGGCCAATACAAGAGGTACGATCTACTTCAAGTCTACACAATTGCTTGCCTACGCAGATAACATTGACGTTATCGGACGGACAAAGCGAGACGTCAATGAGGTGTTCGCAAGCATTGAAGCAGAAGCGCCCAAATTGAGTCTAAGGGTAAATAGGGACAAGACCAAATATACATATGCTGTCATTAAAGAAACACGCACATCGACGTTTTGGGTTGAACGTCAACTTCAGCAGCTATGTTTTTTAAGTAGTCAAGAGCACCGTGGCGCAGTGGGTAGTGTGTTGGCCTCTGACGCCGATGACACGGGATCGAATCCCGACACAGCCATGTCATAAAACGTGTTTTTCACGGTGTTTCTCCTCAGCGGGGTTCTGACAACAACCCTCTGTAGTAAAATTGTCATGAAAAGCTTCTCGAAATTCGCCGTTCGGAACCGGCAATAAGCTGTAGGTCCCTTTCACCTATGTGAAAATGAAATCACACACAACATGGGTGATTGAGAGAAGCTCGGCTCAGGTTCTTCATGGACTGTAACGTCAACATACATGCATACATACTCTCAGCGGTGGTTTGTCCAAGATAGGGCGAGAGCCAACCAGATTTTTCGCGTTGGTTATAATTCACAGCAATTCGTTCATGCACTTTTGGTGTTAATATTGCATACGCACAGGATGAATTTCAATTGACCATGTACTGTGAGTGTTATGACTGCAGCAGTACGTTTGGTCGCTTTTCATTCACAACTGTGTTGCATGCTTTTTTCTTGGCTATGAAACGAAATCGAACTATAGACCTTTCGCTCGACGGCCGATGATGTTAACCACTGCACCACGGCCACCCCCAGGTAGGTATTGGGATGCTTAACTCTTGCAAAAGGGAAATTTTCGTTTCGATATACGAGGGTAAGGTGAAAGGTTCTTGGCCTGATAAGGCAAGATTGCGGGTTTCCGTTAAGTTATTGTAATGGGGTCGATTAGGCGAATTCCATGTACATGTCAGAACCCCGCTGAGGAGAAGCACCGTGAAAAACACGTTCGATGACATGGCTGTGTCGATCTAAAAGATCTAGAACTACAACTCTACCCATTCTTCCAACTATGCTCCGCTCCCGATCCTGACGGGGGTAGGCAAAAATATTTTATTAAAATGGCGCACGTTCCGCTCATTGGAAGCGCAAATAAACGGCACGAACTCACACACCAGACTATGAAGGCGGTGAGTAAGGATCACCAAAACCAACAAAGAAGGTGTTACTAGCTGTTCCGACCGACACTTGGGGCGACCTATATTCCCTTGATTGACTGATGCGCCTCTACTCGCATGCCTATCTGTTAACAGTTCCAGTTTAGTGTGTCTGCATCGTTTCGATCCCGTGTCATCGGCGTCAGAGGCCAACACCAGGGACCCACTGCGCCACGGTGCTCATCACCCCTGAGAGTAGTGAACGAATATCTACGACCCAAAATCACTGCAATCCGTTCAGGTTGTGTGTAAACCTGAGCGAAACTCTCCCTCTCCCTGTTACCTTCGCTCGCACAACGTTCTTCAAACGTGATAAGGCCTTAGCCTTGAGTGCGGGTGTAACTTAAAAAAAAAAGATGTCCAACAGACCTCTTCGAATCCCCACTGGACACAGAAAGATTGAAGAAAACAGAACAGACACCAACACGATTCCCGTTCGGATGTATTTATTTTTTGTTCTTCATTTAAATATATATTTTTTAAGTTCGATTTAGTTTAGAAACTAACGGTGAAAACAATATATAGTATCATTTATATACAAAGATTTGAACAGCTCTATTTATCTTTCCTTTCCTTTCTTATCTTTTTTATTTATTTATGAATTGATCTCTCCCTTTCACCTCTCATTTCGCGCACAATTGCATCGGTTCTTAACTAAAAACAAAAACAAAATCCACATTTGTTGTTGTTATTTGTCTCATTCGAACAATAGGCGAAATGAGTTGAGATAAAGTAGGAAGAACGGATAGAAATGAAGGTAAGACATCGTAAAGTAAAAAGTACTTAAATGGAAAACAAAACAAAAGAAAATGTTTAGAGAAAAATCTGGCGATAGTAATAGTATAAGGTAGGGGAGGAGGGATCTACCCATCACAAATCACAGTAAGTTATTAAACGATTTGCTGACAATTGTCTCAATATATGTTTAATGTTTTTTTTGTTGATTTATTCATTTATTAGATTAATTGTTTCACACGCACACTGAGTAGAAAAAAAAGAGAGTGTTTGCTGGCAGCTCTCGGTTACATTTATAATATTAGATGCTTAACGTTTTGTAATTCTTAAGTTTTAAATCGTGCCCCATCACCCCGTCAAGTCGCTGTTTTACAGCCAGTGATGCAGGCTAGATTGATTGAGAAAGAAATTATTCATTTTTCGTCGCTGAGTGTTCATCTAATAGAGTATAGTTCGAGGTCGGTATGTTGTCGAAACTGACTGCCAGAGGGGATGTAGGATGTAGGATACATACATTGATTGACGTAACGTATTAGTTATATGGGAAATTATAAAAAGAAAAAAAAAAAAAAGAAAGAAAATCAGAGATGCAGGTGAAGTTCGGATTCTCTTGTATTCCCTTTTCCTTTGTTGGTACATTTCATTTACGTTAGCAACACGTTGTGGGCGGTATACCAAACATCGATGGTACATCTAGTAGAAGTAACAAATACAACGGCCGAAAAGGTGCTAGCTAACGTATACGTAGGTATACTGCCAGGTGTTATTGATAAACAAAGGAAACAATCGAAAGGCGGAAAGGTGGAAAACAATGATAACGACGGCACATTGACGACGATAACACTTTAAACTCTAAAGACGTATACACTACCCACTTTGGCTGATTCAAAATACGAATCGATTGACATTAACATTTAATGCATTCCCGCCACAACCACTGGCAGGCGGTGGTTGTTCATCTTCGTCGTCCGGATTACTATCACGATTGTGGGTCCTATTACTGAACAATGCAGACGTCTGACTTTGGGCCATTTTCATTCGTCGACTCTGTAGCTCCTTGTTGAACATGCAATTGTCACGATTCACATACTCACGTAACTCGGGCGACAATTCTTCGAGTTCGGGCGATGGTGGCGTATTGATTTTGATCATAGTACTCGGTGTGGTTGGCGATTCATGACCGCCCATTTGATAAAATAGAATGTAGGGTGTGTTTGGTGGTGTTAGATTGTTTAGTTCGGCAATTTTACATTGGGTAACGACATCATCGTTAAATTTGTACCATTTGTTGTTGCCATCTGAGGCATAAGTGTAATAATGTCCCGAATCCATGCTACATCCGGAATGTACGACACCCGCATAAATGTCATAATGCACAGAGGCTATTTCGGCAAGATTTTCAGCTGAACAAACCTTCACCGACACGTTCTCATTGTGGAAGACCTTATGCATAAGTTTGGCGCGCATATGCTTGCTCTGATCGTATTTAAAGTGCTTTAGAGTTAAGATAAGGTTCTTTGGTGCACTGATTACGTTAATGAAACGTTCAGCGTCGGACAGTTTTTTGCAACGCTCACAGAAGTATTGATTATCGCCGTGTAGTTTCTCGGATGAGCAGTAATAATCGATCAGATCTTGGACGGTGTAATTCGGTGCACAATCGTTTTTCACTTCAGGGAATGATAGTTGCAGATCGCGAAAACTATCGATATTTGTGCTCTGCCAGCTACAAGTGAGGCATTTGTATGTGGTTGCTAGCTTGCCCATGAATGTCTTTTCAATCGTGGTGTTGGTGCTACTGGTGCGGGATGATTTTTGTTGAACATGTGCCTCTAGTGATGATGTTATGGTTGCCGGTGCTGCTGTAAATGACGATGATGACGGTTGATCCTTTCGTAGCTCGATGGTGCGAGCATTGTGCGGTTCTTCGACTTGATTATTAAAGCATGCTGGGTGTTTCGAGTCATATTTGGATGTTGTATTGGCACGATGTGCCAATTCCTGCTCATGCAGTGTGTCGAGTAAATAACCAAGGAACTCTGAGCTGTCCTGTTGTAGGCCGGGTGTAAATCCGGGTGGACGTGTTGCATCCAATACCCGTGATGGTGTCAGCTCGTAGCGTGATGAGTGCAGCATTAAAGCGATGAGTTCTTGAATTTTAATGAGAAGCGGTGATTTGCTTCCGCTCAACAGGATGCCACGGCTGAATCTGTTTTGGTATCATCATTGGTGAGGAGATGTGATGGAATTTTGAGAAACAGATCTACTTACTCTTTGGTCATGGCCAGTGCCTGAAGGACGCTGTTCATATAACATGTGTTTCCAAGATTAACCAAACCTACTCGAGCGTTTGAGCTTAGCAGGGAGCGATGACTTTCCAACAGGCGGTTGTTGGTCCTGAGCGGGTTCAGATAGTCATATGATGGGGTGAATTCCGACAATGCTTCGACCTGGAAAAAAGTGTGCAAACTCGCTGCATCGCCGCGCTGTTTTTTTTTCATGCCGTCTTTACGTTCTACTTACCACAGGCTTATAGAGTTCATCATATCCCGGGAAGGTAGCCATCAATGCCGTCGTAAGGTCTACAAGAGTTTGGAGACATTTACTCGCATCGTCCGAGTACTCCTCTTGAGCTGCTTGTTTCTTCAGTTGCTTAACTACCATCGGAATCCATGGTACAACCTAGAAAGCAAGCAAAAAACATTTCAGTACGCCAGAAAAACACAATTCCAGTCTCTAATTTACTTTGTGAAAAACGTCTGGCTTGTTTTTGGTTGGTTCTAGGATAGGAAACACAATGTGCATCATCTCGGGTCGCAAAACTGGCACCATAAGCGTCTTGAACATCCGTTCGATTATCTCCAAAGCGGTGTCGTTGAGCAAATCATACTTTCCCTGATTCTTAAGCCCCCTCCAAATGGCCAGGATCCAAAGGTTTAGATTTTGGCAAATATTCAACAGTTTCCACTCGCACAGTAGCTTAATTGTTTTCTTGATCGTACAATCTTGTAGATTGCTCGAGAGCAAGGCTTGAACAGCTTCGATTACCATATCTTCGGAGAAGAGTTGAAACACAATTGCAATAGCACACGATGGTGGTTCTTCGGCGATTATCAATTTGTAGACAATTTGTAAGTAGTGATGGATCCTAGCCTGATGCTCCTCATTTGCTTTGGCAAAGAATTCACCGATCTTGATGATGTCCTCTTTGAAGCGTTGAAAATCCTCTTTGAACCGTTGAAAGTCCTCCTTCGGATTGGGTACTTTGGCTAACGCACGAATCACTTCACCATAGATGCGACACACATCATCACCACACAATTCGCCTTTACGTTGCTTACGATTTACCACCTCGATGACTTCGAGGATTTTCGACAATTCCGGCGTCTGTTTGGGCACCTTGGCCGAGCTAGACGCGGCATTAGGAGCATTACTACAACCCGATGAGGTGCCACTACCGCTGCTGCCGTTCGGATTCATATTTTGCGATGCTGATGATGCAGATTGCGATGTCGATGTGCTGCTACCAGGTGCACCAGGCGTTCCATTACCTTCAGTGTTGTTCTGCTTAACAGCCATTGCCTGCCGAGATGGGCCGAAACGAGTGGTATTGGCCTCTTCTGCTTTAGCACAACTGCTAGAATAAGCCGATGTACGCGATCGCTTCCGGGGACTATCACTGTTAGTAGGATCGTTGGTGGCGGTAGCTGCAGCAGCAGCAGCAGCAGCGGCGGCGGCGGCGGCGTTTCCACTTGTTTTCCTCTTTCGCGAAAGCTGTCCAATGGTTATACACACGATAAGACGATGACAATTTCAACCAAACAAAGAGAACTAATTAAAAACAAAACGAAACAAAAACGTCTAAAGGCGCTTTTTCACAAACTCTTGCTTTCGAGGCACCTTTATCTCCTATACGGAACCGTTGCACTGGCCAATGAATCCCGATCGGGAATGAATTCACGAAAATAATTATTTTCCGTATTGTTTTTTTCTTTTTTCACTCGTTTGAAAATCTTGTTTTTTTTTTTTATTTTTAATATCGAACACACACCACGGTACGTATATATATATCTTTTTTTTTTTTTAATATTTTTTTTCCTTTTCGAAAAAAAAGTCAGACGTGCTTGCAATTGGACAAATGTCTATACGAATTGATCACATTAAATCGGCAATCGGGCGAAGTGAGGGGGCAAAATTGGGCAAAATGACTTGTGATTGAGTTGGATGATATTTCGGGGAAAATTTCCGAAGAATTTTTACCGTTTTTTTGCAAAGCACTGTGAAAATTTTGAGAAAGCTGATGTTTTTCCTGCTGTTTCTTCGAAAATTTTGTGGATTTTGACAGATGTAAATGTACACTGAGTCAGGAGTGAGCGAGACGGATATAGCGATTGGTCATATGGCTGTTGCGCCATTTTCGATGATGTTTTCAATCGGCCTTGGGCGGCGTTCAGTGGGTGTATGGTTATGGAGTGGTTTTTTTTTTTAAATAATTTGCGCGCATTCAAGGTCTAATAACCTTATGTCGGCGACACAGTGTGGTCAGAAGGTAGAAAGGAAGAGGGATAGAGGAGATGCCAATGTACATTGATCTTAAATGCTTGCATGTTGAATTGAGGGGGGAAAACCGAATCCGGCAGGAAGTTCCAGATTCGTGTGGTTCGGTTAATGAAAGATTCTCTATATTTGACGGTACGTCCGAAAGCGGGCTTCAGGGTATATTGGTAAGCATTCCTAGAGAGACGTGTGTTGCGGGAGAAATGTTGAAGATGCGGAATGCAGCTGGCTATTTCATCAGAGCATTTTTGGTGGTAGTAACGATAACTTCTGGTGGTAGTAACGATGACTTCTTCAACCTGGTACTGGAGCAGATAGTGCGACGGACAGGCGTCAACAGGGAAGGCACTATCTTTTACAAGTCCATCCAGCTGCTAGGATACGCGGATGATATCGACATCATCGCGTGTTCTCGCCGTGGCATTGTGGAAGCATTTACGGCGATTGAAGAACAGGCGAAACGAGTTGGTCTTAAGATCAATGAGGACAAAACGAAGTACATGCTGTCAAGCAAAAGCCAATCCGTCGCTCACCACCTGGGACAAAACATAACAATTGACAGCTACAAATTCGAGGTAGTTAAGGAGTTTGTCTACCTCGGGGCAAACGTAAATTCCACAAATGACACCACAGTGGAGATCCGGCATAGAATCGCCCTTGGCAACCGTTGCTACTTCGGCTTGTCCAAACAACTGGGGTCAAAACTCCTCACTCGAAAGACCAAAGTCATGCTTTACAAAACGCTCATTCTGCCAGTCTTGCTGTACGGAGCCGAAAGCTGGACGATAAGCAGGACAGCGGAGCTGATTTTGGGTTCTTTCGAAAGAAAAATTCTGCGCCGGATATTTGGTCCTGTCTGTGAGGAAGGTATATACCTCCGGTATAAAGACCAAGTAATCGCGGATGTAAGACATCTTGGTCTTAACAACTGGAAGCAGCGTGCCCGGGGCCGTCAAGGATGGAAGGCAGCTATATCTCACGCTCAGATCCTCCATGGATCGCTGGCCTGATAAGTAAGTGAGTAACGATAACGACCATTGGGTCTAATGTTTGGTAATGCTGGAGTCACCTATCAGTTTTATGGCGCGTTTTTGTATTCTGTCTAGTAGGTGCAACGAGGTCTTGGAAGCACCGGACCAGACATGAGCGTTAAACTCTTATTTGGGGTGAATGAACGCCTTATAGATTGTAGCCAGATCTAAGGGTGAAAAATACATATTTCTTGCATTTGTATAAGATGCCTAGGCATTTCGCAGCATTCTTGGCGACACTGAATATATGGTCGTTCCAAATATGATTGTGAGCAACACTCATACCCAGGATGGAAAGCTTTTCGGTTTCTGAGATGCAAGTGCCATCCATGGGTTAGTGCAATGGGTCGGTAGTTGGAGGAAGAAGATGATTCGCCTTTTTTGGGTATAGGCTGGACAAATGCTGTTTTCCACCTACGCGGAAAGAGCCCAGAGGAGTAGGAAAGGTGAAAAAGCTTACGCAGTGGTTTTGCCAGCGTAGAAGAACACCTCTTCAGAACTATTGGGGCAATACCATCTGGACCAGCGGATTTGTGTATGTCAAGGTCTTTAAGAACCCTTGCGACTGTACGGATGCGGAAGTGGATTAGTCCCATGGTGGAATTGTCGCACTCTAGTACAGGCGGAGATAAAGTACAAGCTGGCAGCTGAGAACTGCAAGTAGGCAGCAAGTAGGTTAGCTTTGTCTAAGGGGGTGACAGCTGGAATGTCATTGTAGATGAGCGTCGGTATAGACGACGTAGTTGAGTTTTTTACGTTTTTTACAAACGACCAGAAGCTTTTGCTACCTTTGGGACATTGAAGGATCTTACGCCTTAATTTTTGGTCGGATTGGAATTTAACCCGTCGAAAGTGGGTGTTGCAGTCATTTCTGGCTCGTAAGTACTTTTTTCGATTTTCCTCAGAACTATTTGCCTTGTAGGCCCGAAAACTTAGCTCCCTGAACTTAATAGCCTCTTTGCAGCTCGAGTCAAACCTTAGGCCTGGTGCTTTTAATCTTGCTGGGAATAAAATTTGCCATGCCGATTCGGATAATATTTGCGATAATATCAGTTGCGGCGTCCACATCGTTGACGAGGAAGCACAACGACCAGTTAAAGATACGAAAGAAGTTGTTAAGTTGGCATAGTGTTCTCTTAGGAGCCTTTTCCTTAACTGGATGGTGGGCGTTCGAGAATTTTGCTGATATCACGCAGTGGTCAGACGAGCCTAGGGGCGGCAATACATCGATCGTGTATTTGTCAGGCTAAGAGGTAAGAAACAAGTCCAGTGTGTTGGCGGTATGACCAGCAACATCGGGGATACGTAAGGGCTCATTCGCAAGTTGAGTTAATTGATTTAACTCAGCAAAAATTTCAACATACCTTCCTTCGGGTGTTGTCTGTCCAGAATGTCGAAGCCATTGAGAACTGTGTATATTGAAATCGCCCGCTAAAACGATTTCAGTGCGAGGGAACAGGGAAACAATTCTTTGGATGGAATCAGACAGGGCGTCGAATGCATCAAATGTTGCATTCCTGTCTAGATTGGGGCTTCTATAAAGAAAACAGTAGTTAACGGAGTGCTTACGGAATATGAATTTAAGCCATATGAAATTAAATCCCGAGGTGGATGTTTGGCTATACTGTGGAAATAGCTGGTAAGCAATGTCACTACGGACATAGATGGCGAGACCGCGGTGAGAAACGAATAATGGCACTAAGCTATATCCAGGAAGACTGAAATCCGAAGGATCAGACTTTTCATCGACCTGTGTTTCACAAAGTGCCAAAACAGCCGGTTTGCGGCGAGTTACATGGACATACGTGGCCAAGAAATTCTTCCGTAGCCCACGAATATTGCAGAACTGCACACAGAAATCCCTCATCAATACAAACTACAAAATATGTATAGATACAAAACCGTCGAGGCAGAGACGTGGTCTGGTGCTTTTGGTATTCGATTAAAGTGATGAATTTTAGTGCAATTGCGTCTGATTTGTGTCCATTGAATTCAAATCAATTATCTTACTTGACAGCAACGATGTGAAAAGGTGAATAACAATAAATATGGGAAAAAGGTTTGCAGCTAGGATTGATCCATCAAAGACACAAAAGAGATCAAAACTGGGAAGTTTGCTACTGGTTGTGGGATATTGTCGACTAACCTTAGTTCAGTATGGAGACCAAGGGGATTTTTTGGATGAAAATTATGTCTGTTGTATGCAAGCCCCCCTTAAATATTCGTTTTTAGTATTTGTCGTGGTAGCGGCAACAGAAATACATCATCTGTGAAAATTTCAACTCTCTAACTATCACGGTTCATGAGATACAGCCTGGTGACAGACGGACGGACGGACGGACAGCGAAGTCTTAATAATAGGGTTCCGTTTTACCTTTGGGTACGGAACCCTAAAAATTAAAGAACAGTGACTGGTCAATGCTGTATTGACCACTGAATTGCACAGGATGCTTTCAAGGACGATGTTGAAAAAGTCACTCGATAGCGTGTCACCCTGTCTAAAACCTTTTTTGACATGAAAGGTATCGATCAAGTCGCTTTCGACCCTGATGGAGCAGTGAGAGTTCGCCAATGTCATCCTGTACAATCTGACGAGCTTGGCAATAATGTCAAAACTAGACATGGCGCTGTATAGCTCGTCTCTGTGCAAGCTATTGTATGTGGCCTTAAAGTCGACAAACAGATGGTGGGTGTCGATCTGGAACTCGTCGATTTTTTTCAGGTTCTGCCGCAGGGTGAATCCTTGATCGATAGTTGACTTCCCGGACATGAAACCACTCTCATATGGACCAATCAGTTTATTAACGAACGGTTTCACACGGTGCAGCAGAGAAGTAGTGTAGTGTGTTGGACTCTGGCGCACGATGAGCGAGTTCGGATCTCGATAACACCAACGCCATCGAATGTTTATTTCGCGGCGTCCCTCCTCGGCCGGGTACTGGCAAAACCCCCCGTAGTATAACTTGCCTGGAAAAAGCTTCTCGACTCAAGCCGTTCGGAATCGGCATTAATCTGTAGGTCCCTTTCATCTGTGGGAAAAATAAATCACACACAACATGGGTGATTGAGAGAAGCTTGGCTCTGGTCCTTCATGGGCTGTAACGCCACCAAAGAAGACAAAGAAGAATTGGCGCAGACGATACTAAGATTCCATTAATCAGGCATGTATTCCTCTGACCATATCTTACAGATGAGCTGGTGCGTGCGCACTACCAGCTCATCTCCTGTCGCTTTAAATAGCTCGGCAGACAGGCCGTGTGCGCGAAATGACCACCTCAATTTCATCTAGGTCGGATGGACGGAATTCCCTTGCATCTTCGTTCGTTGCGAATAGATCATTCTGCCTGACAGCGGTATTAGATCTTACATCGCCGTTAAACAATCTACAGAGGTGTTCCTTCCCTTTTCTCAGCATCGACGGGGACTCTACTACTAGTTGTCCGTTTTCATCCCTACAGGCTTCCGCTCTGAATTTAAAGCCCTGGTAGATGAAAGCCACACCAATCATCCACTTTTCTAAACTCTTAGCATCTGAGATGAGTTACCCTTGTATCGACTAGCTCACTTTTCTATAAAGTATGCAAAGAGGTGCTTTCTTCTGTGGAATCGAGGTAGTGCATGAGCAAAGGATGTGTTCTCGACCATATAATCATAGCCGAAGTCGTTGTGCGGCAAGCAGATAAGACAGAGCCTATAATATCCCTGCCGGTCGATAACAGGTCCTTTATTCGATTGGGTTTTTAGTAGACAAAGGTCCACCAATTTATTTATGAAATTGACGAAATCAAGTTGTACTTACTTACTTACTTACTTATCAGGCCAGCGATCCATGGAGGATCTGAACCTGAGCTATAGCTGCCTTCCATCCTTGACGGTCCCAGGCACGCTGCTTCCAGTTATCAAGACCAAGATGTCTTACATCCGCGATTACTGGGTCTTTATACCGGAGGTTCGGTCTTCCTCTCCTTCTCGAACCAGGAGGCTCGGAGTCGAAGACCCTCTTCGCTGGAGCGTCGATGTCCATGCGCTCGATGTGGCCGAAACCAAGTTGTACAGTATTCCTAATTAAGTCAATAGGGGTAGGAGCCGAGCCTAACGAGTTCATCGGCATCGCAGTTTCCTGGAATATCCGGATCCCTACACAAGTTTAATATCAAATCGCTCAGTCATGTCGTTTGAAGACTAGCGGTAAAATGAGGCTGCTTTTTGAAAAGAATCTGGTTGTCTATACAGATGAATGCCCTTTGTGGATCTTCCAAACTGATGTAATCTTTGCTTGCAATAACCTGGGGTTAAACTCCTTGTCGTACCTTTTGTCGATTCGATAGTTAAGTGACCCTTTCGTAGATGGGGTCAGTTAATTCATATGGCGGCGTAGACAGGAACTTGTTTCCTGAATAAACCCAAAAGTCGGATATGGAACAGAATATATAGGGCAGCAGTCGGGGTGGACTTCGAGGTAGTGGTAGGCATCCTTATGCAGTCCTGTTCACCAGATTAATTATGCAAACAAGGTTGTCTCAACTATACAGGGGCTTTCCCAAGCACGCCGGGCGTTGCTCTAGATGCTATGATGAACGTTCCACCCGTGGATATATTTATCAGAGGGTGTGCTCTAAAAGCCATGTCTCGTCTCAAGAGAAATAGCTTTTGGTACAACTCGCACAGGAATAACAGTGTTCTTGCGTAAGAAATGTCCTGCGACCCATGTCTCATCGACATGCCTTCTGACGCATTGACACCCGTTTACCTGCTGTGCTCTAATTTCAAAGTCGAGTTTCCGTGGCGTCAGGACTGGCTCTAACTGGACACTGAGCCTGGAAAGGATAGTGCTCGCATTTTCACAAATGGCTCCAGGTCTGGGCAGGGGTCCGGAGCTGGGGTTTTCTTTGAGCACGAAAATATCCGACTACACTTCTCGTTAGGAAAACATGCGTCTATATTAATGAGAGATATACGCAATCCTAATGGCCATGCACTATGTTTGTGAAGCACAGGTGGAGGGGAAAAAGGCATATGCATCTGACAGCCAAGCTGCACTCAAACCTCTGTCCAATCCTTCACTTACTTACTTAGTAAGTGGCGCCACAGTTCGGGGTAAATCTGGACCTCAACCAACAAGGCTTTCCAGTTAGCACGATCTTTTGTTAGCTGTTTCCAGTGTCGCACGTCCAGTTGGTTAAGCTCCCTTTCCACCTGTGTGCGCCACCTTAGATGCGACCGTCCTCTGCAACGTCGTCTTTCTGGGTTGCAGTGACTCTTCGGGCCGGAGCTGTGCCGTCCATTCGCTCTACATGGCCTAGCCATCAAACACGTTGGATCCCGTACAGTTCGTGGTTGAATCTTCTCCTCCAATCTCCGTCAACGCAAACGGGACCGAAGATTGTACGCAGAATTTTCCTCTTGAAACGACCAAGGGCCTCTTCATCCACAAGGTCCAAGTCTCTGCACCGTGGAGGAGGACCGGGATGATTAAGGTTTTATAGAGGGTCACCTAAGTTTTCCGAGAGAGGGCTCTACTACTCAATTGACTCTTGAGCCCGAAGAAACAGCGGTTGGCTAATCTCGCCTAATCTCAGCACTGGCGTCGTTGCCGCTTGTTATCAGTGAGCCAGTGAGGGACAACATCAGACGTTTTCGCCAAGACGTCGGTGTTGTGCGTCTTTATTTCACTACCCCACATATGTATTTGGTTTTACCCCCTTTTATCTTTAGACCCGCTTAAGCCGCTTCTGCTTTAATGCTCACAAAAGCTTCATTGACACGTCTCGCTGCGTTCTTCTAATGACGTCAATCTCGTTAGCGTATGCGAGCAATTGTGCAGCCTTAAAGTAGAACGTGCCTTTTGTATTGGCCAATGAATTCCGCACGATCTTTTCAAGCATGATGAAATTTGAATTCTTTTTTGACATCGAAGGTCTCTGTTAACTTCGTACCGACCTTAAAAGAGCAGCGAAACTCCTAAATTGCTATCCTGCAGAGCCTTACGAGCTTGGCAGCGATGTCATAACATAGCATGACTCTATATAGCTCGTCCGTATAGACACTTTCATATGCGGCCTTACAATCGACGAAAAGGTGATGTGTGTCGACCTGGAATTCATGGGTCTTCTGCCACAGTGTGAATATTTGGTATATCGTGGATTTTCCTGACCTGAAGCCACATTGATAGGATTCTATTAAATTGTCTGCGAAGGGTTTCGGGCATTCACATTTTATACGTGATGTTAAGGAGACTTATTCCCCTATAGTCAGCACAGTTATAGAGGTTTTCTTTTATATGGACTGGTCAAACGATGCTGAGACTCCATTCATCGGGCATGCTTTCCGCCGTCCATATTTTACAGATGAGCTGGTGCTCTACTGGCTCACTTCCAGCCGCTTTAAATAGCTCACAATCAGGCCGTATGCGCCAGCAGCTTTATTAGACTTCAGTTTTGATATCGCTGTCTTAACCTCTTCTAAGTCGGGTGGACCGAATTCTCTTTCATCTTCGTCCAGTGTGAATGGTGCGTTCTGCCTGACAGCGGCATCTTGACAATCTTCACCGTTATACAATTCGCAGAAATATTCTTTCCACAATCTCAGCATCGACTGTGATTCAACTACGAGGGGTCCGTGTTATCCATGCAGGCTACCGCTCTGGCTATATAATCATGGCATGTTAGTTTTACTCTTTGGTAAAACTTTCAAACGTCGATCTTGCGATAACGTCTCTCCATCTTCTCGATCGCGCGCTTCGCATTCTCTTTCTTTTTCCTTCTGAGAAGCGCGTGCTCCTCCCTTCTTTTCCGCTCATAGAGCTCACGAGCAGCTCTCGTTCATCGATGATGGACGTGAGTGCATTCTATTTTTCTGCTTGTGCCTGTCTGCACTCGTCATCAAACCAAGGTGGCTGGAAACCTAATACATCAGAGGCAGCATCCCTGATGGTGCTTTGACAAAGTCTCGATTGCTGTTCTATGGTTTTTGCAGTTTGCATTGGCTCTTGAGAGAGCTGGTGAGAGTCACGATCGGCGAAGTTCCTGGTGTGTGTGGTCGACATCCAAGATGCTGGAGAAGTGTCTGGCGTTTATCGCAATATGATCGATTTGATTAACAGATATTTGGTCAGGAGACCGCCAGGTTCCCTTACGGATACTGAGATATGCTAGCCACTAGAAGATTACGCCCCGTTAAGAAGTCCATTAGCCTGAATCCGTTTTCGGACGTGTTGTCGCCTAGGCTGTGCTTTCTTAAGACTCGTTAAAAAATATCCTCCTCACCCAGCTTCGCGTTGAAATCTCCTAGAACAATCATGGTGTCGTAATTGGGTTATTGAGCGTATGTTCTATCTAGGAGGTCATAGAAATCATCTTTGACTCTGTCGTCTTTTTCTTCGGTGGGGGCGTGAACGCATATCAAACTGATGTTCTCGAAGAAAGCTTTAATGCGGATTGTTATGAGGCGTTCGCTCACATGCCGGAAGCTTAGAACTCTTTGCCTTAGTCCACCTCGAACAACAAATTCGCATCCAAATAGGCGTTGTATGTTCTCCTTGTAGCAGTTTCCGTTACAGTTTTTCATTCTCTTTTTACGCGGTCCATCCCATCGCACTTCTTGGAGTGCAGTAGTGTCTGCTTTATAGCCAGTTTAGGGCATTTTCCAACTGTTCGGCCGCACCCGGTCTGTTAAGGGACCGAACATTCCATGTGCAGAACCGATACTCTTGTCCTTTTGTACATTTGCGGGGGTCGTCAACATGTAGTCCGTCCATTACATCCGAGGCTTGTGGTTGTCTCTGAGTTTGTGGTTTTTTTTACAGTCACGGCTTACTAGACCGTAGCCCAACCGACTAATCCTGTTTTTTGGGCGCAGGAAGTTCGCCATTCGCCTTTCCCCGTCCATAGGAAATCTCCAGATGGCGCCACGACGAAGTGGGAATGGGACTTAGTAACAGTGCCTCAAGATGTTCGTCGGCGGTGGTCCTTCTCGCTTTTTAGCAGGCCAGCATCCGTCGGATAGATGCTATCCCTACGAGGCCTTTAGTCAGTCCTTTGCCATTCAACCCTTCAAAAGCTTCAAATGAGTGCATGTACTCAAGACCTTCTTGAACAGAGTCGGTAGACTGAATTCATTTAAGCTTTTATGGGTTCCAGGTCACTCTGGGATCCCAGAAAAAGACATCTCGGATGAACTCGCCAGAATGGGTTCAGAGGGGAGTTTCTCAGGACTTGAACCTGCTCTAGGTCTACCTGCGTCCACGGCAAATTCATACATTAAGGATTGGGTGCTTAATACACATAACCATAGATGGGGGGATTATCCAGGATGCAGGATGACAAAACACGTATGCCCTGATATCTGCGAGAAATCCGCAGCATTCCTCCTGTCCATAAGGAGGACTGACTGCAGAAGACTTGTGGAAGTCATTACACTTTTGCTAAGCTTCTCTGCGTGCTTGGCATCAGTGAGATGTCCCTTGTGCTGTACTTTACGAGGAGGATGACACGGCAGAGCATTTCCTCTGCGACTGTAGCGCCTTTGATCGCGCACGGTGGGGCACTCTTAGGGCCGACGTGGTGTGTGCCGATTCTCCTAGCTCTATACCACTGAAGCTTCTTCTCATTTTTCCCCGGAAACGGAGAAAATACAGTATTTGGGTCTGAGTGCTCCAACAGATAGCAAACAAAACAAAAAGAATATCGAATTTCCCATTTAAAATACGGATTTGGCTTGTTTTAGTCCATTCATAGTTTTGCCTGAAACTATGCAACATGTTTTAAATAATCAATTTTTTTACGTTTTGTAACTCATACTTGTATGCGGTTTTCAATGGTTTAGAAGATGCATATATATATATATCTTTTTTAGGGTTCCCTACCCAAAGGTAAAACGGAACCCTATTACTAAGACTTCGCCGTCCGTCCGTCCGTCTGTCACCAGGCTGTATCTCATGAACCGTGATAGTTAGACAGTTGAAATTTTCACAGATGATGTACATATTTATTTTGCCACTATAACAACAAATACTAAAAACAGAATAAAGTAAATATTTAAGGGGGCTCCCATACAACAGACATGATTTTCATCCAAAAAATCCCCTTCGTCACATACTGAACTAAGGTTGTCGACAATATCCCACAACCAGTAGCAAACTTCCCAGTTTTGACCTCTTTTGTGTCTTTGATGAATTAATCCTAGCTGCAAACCTATTTCCCATATTTCGCATTATTGTTATTCACCTTTTCACATCGTTGCTGTCAAGTAAGATAATTGATTTGAATTCAATGGACACTTTGATGATCAACTATATCTCATCATGAAGATTTTCGATTATCAAAGTAATATGCCGAGAGAGGATTTCAAGGCGAAGAGGGTAAGATCCCAAGAGGAAGCCGGAAATCCATCAAAAAGAGTGAAGGTCAACACGGCAGTGCAGTTCGGAGGGGCTGCTCGGAATGCTTTACAGCTAGCTGTGATAGATTCCGGCAGGCCGAGTGGCCAGTATACCTTCGAACAGGGGAAGATGATCGAGAAGGCTTTGGCTAGAGCGATCTTCGACCACATTCGAGGGAATGCTGGGAAAACTGCGCCAACGTTTGGTCTCACTAACTGGAGGCGAGGTGTGAGTAGGCTGGACTGCAAGGACCAGCTATCACATGACTTTGCGAAGAAGGTTGTACCCACCTTCAAACTGTGGGAGGGGGCTGCACTAAAGGCAGTCCCCTTGGACGAGGTACCAGAGAGGCCTAAAGCCAAGATGAGCGTACCGGAAATGGAATTTGAGAAAAGCGAGATCCTCGGCTTTCTAAAGGCACAAAACCCAGCGGTCCCTATGGATGACTGGGAAGTAGTAGCAATTGAGAGCAACGAAGACGGCACAAAAAGCATAATCTTTGTTATCGAGGATCCGCCGGAAGCGATGAAAAAAGAGAGGCATATGCGCCTATTCTTCGGGGCTGGTGAGTTTCCTGTGAGACTCATGAAGAAGGCGCAGCCTGGCGGTACGGCAGCTGTGGTGAAGGAAAGTGCTACTAAAAATGAAAGTAGTGCAAATAAACCTGCATCACAGTAAGGCCGCATCAGCCAATCTTATGCTGCTCATGAACAAGGAGCAGCTTGATGTGGCCCTGATCCAAGAACCATGGATCCTCCATAATCGGGTTAAGGGATTAGGGTCATCGAAATACAGCCTCTTTTATAACAGCAGCGAAGGCAAGGTTAGAACTTGTATCGTTGCTAGCAAAGATCTCCACGTACTAATGTTAACTAATTTCAGCTCGGGTGACCAGACGGTGGTGGAGGTTACGGGAAAGGAGGGTGAACTAACGATGGCTTCGGTTTACCTACCGTACGACGAAGGCACGGACGTCCCCTCTAGAGAAACAAGGTCATTGATCGCAATGGCCGAACAAGGTAAGAAGAACTTAGTCGTAGGGTGTGATGCTAACGCCCATCACACTACTTGGGGTAGCTCTAATACCAATAGTAGGGGTGAGGCTTTGTTCAGTTTTGTCCTTAGTACTAACCTAGTTATATGTAATAGGGGTGATTCACCAACATTTATTACTAGTAACAGAAGGGAAGTCTTAGACATAACGCTTATAAATGATAATGGTACTGCGGAGATCTCGAACTGGAGAGTATCTGACAAAGCATCACTTTCTGATCACTGTTGGATCCTCTTCGACTTGAATGTCCGTAAGCCGGATAGGAAAGTGTTTCGGAATCCCCGGAAGGCGAACTGGCAGAGGTTTAACGCGGAGCTGGGTGGGACCCTCAACCGGCTTCCGGATGGGAACCCCGACTCCACGGAAGACATCGATGAGATGGTACTGAACCTTACCAGCAAGCTAAATCGGTCATTTGAGAAGGCATGTCCTACCAGACGACCCAGTAAAAGAAACCACCCACCATGGTGGAATGCTAAAATAGCAGAGCGGCTTCGTATCTCTAGGCTCAGTTGGAACCTGGCAAAGGAGGGGGCCATTGAATGGTCAACCTATAGAGATAATGTTAAGCGACTCAAAAAAGAAATTAGATTCGCCAAGAAGGACTCTTGGAGAAGCTTCTGCGGCTCTATTGAATCATGTACGGGTGCAGCTCGTCTGAGGAAGGTCCTTGCAAAAGCTCCCACACAGATGTCCTCTATAAAGAGATCTGATGGTAGCTGGACAGACTCAAACGAGAGCGTGCTTGATTCACTATTGAAAGGTCATTTCCCTGGCTGCGAGGATGCAGGAATCTTCAATTCAGCGGACACGTTGCCAAGGGAATGTATTGAGCATGAGACAGTCGATAAGATTGTTACGGGGAATAAGATCCTGTGGGCAATCAAATCTTTTGACCCCTACAAGGCACCGGGAATGGATGGGATCTTTCCGATCATGTTGCAGGAGTCATGCGAAGTCATTCTTCCATGGCTGGAGCGCATCTACTCCTGGTGCCTCAGGATGGGATATGTTCCTCAAGCGTGGAGGGAAGTTAGGGTGGTTTTCATACCCAAATCGGGTAAAGTCAGCCACACTACTGCAAAGGACTTCAGGCCTATTAGTCTGTCGTCCTTCCTGATGAAAACGCTGGAGCGAATAATAGATTTGTACGTAAGAGAAGAGATTGGGGACGGTTATCTGTCACAATCACATAATGCGTACATAAGGGGAAAGTCGGTGGATACTGCTCTGCATAGGGTAGTCTCTGCGATAGAAAAATCGCTCAGTATCAAGGAATTCACTCTAGGTGCTTTCCTGGACATTGAGGGTGCCTTTAACAACGTGAGTACCGAGGCAATAGTGTCCAGCCTTCATATGGCCCAAATAAACCCGGGTGTATGCAGGTGGATTGGGCAAATGCTGGGTACTCGTATAGTAAATTCGACGATAGGGGGAGCATGCGGAAGGGTGAGGGTAAATAAAGGCACACCACAAGGTGGCGTTCTGTCACCCCTCCTATGGCTCCTTGTGGTCGACGGAATGGTCAAGATTCTGGAGACGGAGGGTTTTAATGTTACGGCCTACGCCGATGACATTGCCATTTTAGTCTCTGGAAAATTTACGCAGGTCCTCAGCGATAGACTAAGCTATGCACTGATGTTAGTGGATAGCTGGGTCAAGGGGCGAGGCCTGGGAGTAAATCCGGCGAAAACAGAGGTAGTACTCTTTACAAGGAGAAGATCTGTACCAAGATACACCTACCCCCGTATGAATGGTATAGATCTGATCCCTGGACAATCTGCGAAATATCTGGGCACAATCCTGGACTCCAAACTTAGTTGGAGAGAAAATATTGAGGAAAGAATCAAAAAGGCCTATGTGGCACTATATTCGTGCAAGGTAGCCTTTGGAAAGACATGGGGCCTCAAACCGAGGTTAGTACATTGGTTATACACTGCGGTAGTAAGACCTATCCTAGTCTATGGCTCGGTTGTCTGGTGGAAAGCGCTTGAGAAAAAGTGTCATCTTCAGAGTGTGTCAAAGGTTCAAAGGGCGGGCTGTCTGGCGGTGACGGGATCTATGAAGTCCACACCAACGGCGGCCCTTGAAGTCATGCTGAGCCTCCCACCCCTGGACTTGTACTGCGAGAGCGTCGCAACCAGAACTGCGCTAAGATTACAGGAATTAGGTCTCTGGAAAAAGAGTCCTCATGGACATGCATCAGTCTTGGATCGATGGGCCGTCTCGAGATTCAGAACCGTAACGGACTATGTCACCCGACTTCCTTCCTGGGAGAGGAGATTCTCTATTAGAATTCCCTCCAGGGAGGAATGGACCGGTGACATGGTACGCACGGAAAGTGAACTGGCACTCTACACCGACGGATCCAAAATGGATGTTGGCACAGGTGCCGGAGTCTACTTTGAGTCTCGGGATATGCATCGCTCCTACAGGCTAGATGATGGATGCAGTGTCTTCCAAGCTGAGGTCTTCGCTATCAAGCAAGCGGCGGACCTGATCAGCAAAGAGAATATCACAGGAAAAAGGATCAGCATCTATGTTGACAGCCAGGCAGCCATTAAGGCTCTGCAGGCAGCATGGATAAGATCCAAACTCGTCAAAATCTGTAAGGAGAAGTTAGAAGAGATATCCAATGTAAATGAGGTGACCCTTTGCTGGGTACCTGGTCATATGAATATCTCCGGAAACGAGAGGGCGGACGAGTTGGCTAGGGTGGGATCAGGTGCTAATATTGCGCAGATCTCAGCTGATGCCAAAACACCACTCAGTGCGCTCTACAGGGAGATACAGACGGAGCTATTGGCGAAAGCCAATAAGCGATGGTGTCGCTTAGATACATGCGCAACGGCGAAATTGACCTGGCCCGTCTATGATAAGAAAAGAACGGAAAATCTGCTGAAGTTCAATCGTGGGAACATTCGACTGGCAGTCGGTGCCCTCACCGGGCATTGCATGCTATCTTATCATGCAGCTCGACTAGGCCAGCCCTACAATGACTTCTGTAGAAGCTGCAGGGACGAAGAGGAAATTGAGTCCGTTCGTCACCTGCTGTGCGAATGCCCGGCGCTAGCCCAAAAAAGGAATATTTTCCTGGGAAGATACTTCCTTTCGGGACTAGAAGAGGTAGGTAATATCGGGCTGAACAGAATACTAGGATTTTTATCCTCGTCTGGCTGGTTCAGCTCGACAGTAAATGTATAGGTATCAACGGGTTAAACAAAACAGGTGGGCACAATGGACTCAACGTAGTCTACGTGAGCCTTGACTTTACGTCAATAGGGCACCCATATACCTAACCTAACCTAATATGCCGATAACCTCCTGCAACCGAGATCTGACATCATAGAAAATATTTGATTTAATGTGATAACTGATGAGGTAACATATGTATGTACATACATAGTCTCTTTCACATTTATATATACAGATGGTACGAAACCCTTTGTGGGCGAGTCCGACTCGCACTTGGCCGGTTTTTTTTAAATGTTTATCAGACAACCTGAACGGAGTGCAGTAGTTTCAGTCGTTGATGTTTGTTCACCAATCTCCAGGGGTGGTTGTCCCAGATAGAAAGAGAGAAACCAACCGAATTTTCATGTTGGTTGTAGTTCTCGGCAACTTTTCCATGCATTTTTGCTGTTATACTAGAATTGCACACACAGATTATGAATCTGAAGTGACCATACACTGTGAGTGTTATGCCTTTATCAGCAAGTTTGATCACTTCTCTTTCACAACATCTGTGTTGCATAATTTTTTGTTAGCACATACGTACATACACACACCTTGGATTTGGATTCTGGTTACCTTGAAACGTGGAGAAATGTCAAAATTTGGAATTCGCAAAATCGCCCCCTTACAATAACTTCCCACTGGGAAGTTAAAAAAGAACAAATAATATTCCAAGATAGAGGGGCCCATCTTGTGGCGTATTTCTACGTATTGTTGCGGAGATGCAAACGGACGGTTAAGTTCGAATTTCGCTGTCGAAGTTCGAAAACTCTCTGGAAGCGGGGATTGGAATGATGTCAACTTCCAATGGAATCGTCAGAGCGTTCTAGAGATTTCCGAAGGGGAACTTCCAACGGCGAACATTCGAGACGGTGGACCGAGAGCTATATAAGCGCGAACACTCGCCCTTGACATTCATTCAGTTTGTGGTATAAAACAGCGTGTGACAAGTCGGTGTGATCAACCAGTGTGAAAAGAAAAGCTTTCAATAAAGTTTTGTGTATTGTGTAATAAAGTTTAAAGTGGATAGTATTGGATAATAAAGAAAAGTGGTGGAGCTACACAGATAATTGATCTGTGGTGAAAGAATTAAAAGTGTGTGTGTTTCAATTTAAATAAAAAGGACAATTGTAGCTTATCGCAATCCAGTGGTGCGAACCCTATTTGGTGTGGGGATCGAATAAATTCGTAACAGTATTTATCACTCTATGATGGTGGCATTATCAAAACTGGCCGTTAAGGCTCTTGTTTAATCAGGAATCCTACTCCGCCACCACGTCATGGTTTGCTGATAGCTAGAGTAATAAAACCACTTTGCTTTTCATCCAGGCACTCATCAGCCACGGTCGCATGGAACCCATTGAATCCTCAATGCCAGCTAATCTGAGCCCGTTTCTTGATAGTGTTTTGGTATTGTGCCATTGGTCATTATCGTTTGGTGTACTCATGAAGGGCAAAGGAGAGAGAAAATCTCGGTCGTCAAAGTCTCACTAGATTACAATTTTCGACGTCAAACCCATTTCCGATGTCAAATTCGATGAAAAGCACCATAGGGTATGGCCGAATTATTACGAACAAATGAAAGTTTACTATTCGTTATGAAGATGCTAACCTTTCAAGAAGAGTCCTAAGATTCTTTGAATCCTAGTAGATCCTCCTGTCATGTCTTTTTCACTTTCCGTTTTATTTCGTTCTGTCAACAACAAAATCAAATACGTTTTCTAGGAGAAATTACTTAAATTATGACCGAAAACGAAGCGTCATCACCGGACTTGTCAAATGGAGATGCTGGAGACAAGTCCGAGATATGGGGTCATGATTTCAATTCGATAAGCATCCTCATTGGCATCCTCTGCCTGGTTATGTGCCAAATTCAATTTGTGTACACAGTCTTCTACATGTGCAACGTATCAAAATTGACCGACAAGATCCTGGACGTAATTGACATACGAAGCTCTTACATCTCCGTTGAGTACCACATGAAAATGGGTATGTACATATGTTACTCGAACGCAATTGAATAATTGTCGGAATATTTATAGTTGCCTATACGACGCTATGCTTGTACATTATATTCCTACAATTCGATATGTTTACGAGTGTACTTCTGATCATGGGTATCCAAAAGGTCAGTTCCCTAAGCTGAAGACTACTTATGTATATCTACTGTCACTTGATTGAGATCTATTGAATCTGTAGAAAAAATCGTTGATGGTATTGCCGTGGCTAATCAACAAGGCGTTCGCTATTGCTATGAAGCTTTGTTTGTCGGTTTGTATGTTTATATCATGTTCGATTTCGTCTGCAAAAACCCAAACGCAGTTCTTCTTCGCCCTTTACATTTTCATCGGCGGTAAGCTCGAATTGATAACTTTGATTTATATAAATTTGACGACTTTTAGTGATTAGTGCCTGGATGTGGATATGTATCCTGATTGTTTACTTAGGAATGCAACAGGTCGAAGCTTCAACAAAATAGTAAACTCAAGATCGTGGTAAGATAACTTAAAAAAGGCTGGATTGGATTATCTTAAAAGTTATAAGTTAAAAGAATAAATTTAGGCTTGTAGATTGTCCGTTCTTGTTCCTAGATAGAAGGTAAAGTTAGGGCTAAAGAAATGTCTACTAACTGCTTCGAATCAATCGACAGCCAAACGCCGTCTAAATGAGAAAGGGTGTCGAAAACGTTAACCTTTTTAGTCCTCGGACATGCTGCACCAACGTATTAGTGAGAACATTCTTAAGCTCTAGGCCGCCAGACAAGAGCTAGAGTCAGAGTTGACAGTATGATTGTACAAGAACGTTGGCTTCCCTCATTGGCCGTGTTAACAAGGGCTTTTACAGAACATCTGCTGTCTCGGATCATCAGATTGAAAAAAATAGCTTAATCCCGAACAAAACGTTGAATGTGATCAACGTATAGTGGTACGAGATGAGCAATACAAGTGTTCAGTACTCCAGGCCCGTTCTCGCAAAGGTCAAGATGTTTTTCATTGCTTAAGGCTATCGCAGAAGTTCCTCGACGTGGAACTATGTATAAAAAATTCTTAGGTTTTTTTCGAATAAATAGGATTATGATTTAGTATGAATTACTCGACCAAATAATTGGTAAAAGAGGCTCAATCCGGTCAATACTAATTGTCTCATCAGTAATGGTGTAGCCAAGTACACAATCCATCTGTTCGGTTAAAAGCGACCTCACGCACACTGTAGGTTAGCAAGAACCTATTCCAAAATCTGTCATTTCATGCTCCGTCGACATTTTCTTCCTTCATTTCGAATAAGAAATCAACACTAAATTACAGTCTCTCATTAATCAAAATTGAAATATAATTATCACTTGAACAATGGCACACGAATCTGAAATGTGGGGTCTGGACTTACGCGCCACCGGCTTGATCATTGGCTGGATATGCTTTATAGTCGGTATAATTCAATGCTTATACATTTTGTATTATTTCTCAAATGTGCCTCAAATGGCACATAACATGGCCCGGGGGGGCAATATAGAAGGTGACCGCCGTGAAGCCGAAGAATCTGTGACGACAGGTGAGTTGACTTAGAACTTGATTTCAGAATAACATCGTTCACTTGGTTACATTTTTTTAGTGGTCTCATTGACGCTCTGCATATATCTCTTCTTCGTGTTAATCGATTTGACAGCGGCTCTTCTCCTGATCATTGGGGTTCACAAAGTATAAACGCTTTTAGATGCAATAATTTTGAATAGTAATTGTTTCCAATTTATGCTTTTCAGGAATCAAAGGGTCTTTTGTTACCATGGCTCTTCAATGGTGTCGTATCTATAACCACTAGGGTCTGCTGTTCGATATGTTTATTCATCTTTTGTGCATTGTCCTCTGACTCACCGAATGAGACGATCTTGTTTATTGCATTTCACGGCATTACAACTGGTAGGTACTTTGACTTTGTAAGATTGCTGACAAAGTTTTCTGAATTCAGATTTCCGATTTTGTCTTGATCAGTCATTAGTATCTGGATGTGGGTCTTCATTTTGGAATTGTACCTCTATTTCGATGATATCGTCGGCTAGATGATACTCTTTGGTACAAACTCTATTTGGGCTAAACTATACCTGGAAGGGTACAACTTGTCTTGTGATATGCGCGAAGATTTTCGTCTTCCAGATTTGATCAAGTCACAACGAAGCCGGAAACTTTCAAGAATAAAAGTTATGTAAAAGAACTGTAAATTGTGAGAATAAAAACCGGCCAAGTGCGAGTCGGACTCGCGCACGAAGGGTTCCGTACCATCTGTATATATGTACATATAAATATGAAAGAGACTGTGTATGTATGTTACCTCATCAGCCATCACAGTAAATCACATTTTTTGTATGATGACAGATAATCACCATTGAATTCAAATCAATTATCTTACTTGACAGCAACGATGTGAAAAGGTGAATAACACCTTAACATGATGAAAATCATGTCTGTTGTATGGGAGCCGCCCTTAAATATTAATTTTGTTCTGTTTTTAGTATTTGTCGTGGTAGCGGCAACAGAAATACATCATCTGTGAAAATTTCAACTGTCTAACTATCACGGTTCATGAGATACAGCCTGGTGACAGACGGACGGACGGACGGACAGCGAAGTCTTAGTAATAGGGTTCCGTTTTACCTTTGGGTACGGAACCTTAAAAATGATGGTGCATAAAGCAACACCTCGTTTGTTGAATGCTTTTTTGTTTGTTTGTTTCTGTTTTTTTTTTTTTTTTCGTTTTTATGTCCGAGGTTTCAGCAATATTTTCCCACTTTGGGTTGACTTTGAATCTTCTTCTTCTTAGTGGGCGCTAAAGTTCGGGGTGAACCTGGGCCTTAACCAACATGCCCCTCCATCTAGCACGATCTTTTGCTAGCCTTTTCCATTGCCGCACACCCATTTGGCTGAGGTCTCCTTCCACCTGTGTGCGCAATCTTAAGTGCGGCCGTCCTCTGCTTCTTCGTCCCTCGGGGTTGGATTCAAAGACTCCGGGCTGGAGCTGTGGTGTCCATTCGCTCTACTTGGCCCAGCCATCTTAGGCGTTGAATCCGTAGACGCCTGACTAGGCTCATGTCGCTGTACAGCCCGTAAAGTTCGTGGTTGAATCTTCTCCTCCAACCCCCGTCTGGGTTTATAGGCCCGAAAATCACGCGCAAAATCATTCTCTCGAACCGACCAAGGGTCTCCTCATCCGCTTTTGATAGTGTCCATGCTTCTGCGCCGTACAACAGGACCGGGATGATAAGGGTCTTATATAGAGTCAGCTTTGTCGTTCGGGAGAGGGCTCTATTACTCAGTTGCCTCCTGAGCCCAAAGAAACAGCGATTGGCATGAGTGATTCTGCGTTTGATTTCGGAACTGATGTCGTTGTTCCAGGTCACTGCGGAGCCAAGGTAGACGAAGTCCTTAACTACCTTCTGGCCAAGACGTCGGTGGTGAGCGTCCTTTTTTGATGACAGCATATATTTAGTTTTGCCCTCGTTTACCGTCAAACCAATTTTCGCCACCTCCATCTCAATACTCGCAAACGCCTCATTGACATCTCGCTGCGATCTACCTATTATGTCAATATCGTCGGCGTATGCAAGGAGTTGCGAGGATTTGAAATAGATTGTGCCTCTTGTATTGGTCAGTGATTTTTGCAGCATCGTTTCCAATATGATATTGAAGAAATCACACGACAGCGCATCGCCCTGCCTAAATCCTTTTTTGACATCAAAACTATCGGTAAGGTGTTCACCGATTCCGATGGAGCAGCGAGCATTCCCCAAAGTCATCCTGCATAGTCTGACGAGTTTAGTAGGTATGTCAAAGCTAGATATAGCGTTGTATAGCTCGTCCCTAATTACGCGGTCGTATGCGGCTTTGAAGTCGACAAATAGGTGGTGAGTGTCGACTTGAAATTCATTGGTTTTCTCCAGGATCTGCCGTAGTGTGAAGATTTGGTCGATGGTGGACTTCCCTGGCCTGAATCCGCACTGATAAGGACCTATCAGCTTATTTACAAAAGGCTTCAGGCGTTCACACAAAACGGCAGAGGGGATTTTGTAGGCGATGTTAAGGAGACTTATTTCTCTATAGTTGGCGCAATCAGAGGTCTCCTTTCTTGTGGATCGGGCATACGATGCTTAGACTCCATTCCTCGGGCATGCTTTCCTCTAACCATATCTTACAGTTGAGCTGGTGCATGCTCCCAACCAGGTCATCCCCAGCTGCCTTGAAGAGCTCAGCAGACAGTCCGTCTGCGCCACCAGCTTTATTCGATTTAAGCTTCGATATGGCAATCTTAACTTCGTCGAGGTCAGGGGGACAGAATTCTCTGCGGTCTCCTTCGATTAGAAATGGATCATTCTGCCTGACAGCGGTATATTGACTAACATCGCCGTTATACCGTCTGCAGAAGTGGTTTTTCCATATTCTCATCATCGACTGCGGTTCTACCACTAGGTGTCCGTTCTTATCCCTGCAGGCTTCCGTTCTGGCTTTATAACCTTAGCATGTTCGCTTTATCTGTTGATAAAACTTTCGAACGTCACGCTTGCAGTAACACCTCTTCAAATCCTCAATCGCGCGCTTCTCGTGCTCTTTCTTCTTTCTTCTAAGAAGCTTATGCTCCTCCCTTCTTTTTAACTCGTAGAGCTCACGAGCTGCTCTTGTTCTTTTTATATGCATCCTGCTTCGCTGTATGAATCCTCCTGCACTCGTCATCGAACCAGGTGTTTCTTCGTGGTGGAGCCTTGAAACCCGAAACTTCGGATGCAGAGCTTTTCAGGGCTTGTTTGCAAAGGCTCCACTGCTGTTCTATTGATAGCGTGGAGGATTGAGGTGTATTGGAGAGCTTAAGGGAGACGCGATCGGTAAAAACACAGCGATAGTAGCTTTCTGACGTCATAACTTTGTATTCTTACTCTACTCCGTTGCGTTCGTGATATCCGTAAGCGCATCTTGGCTACAACAAGATAGTGGTCCGAGTCGATGTTAGCCCCTCGGAAAGTTCGAACATCAAGAATAGTAGAGGAGATCTGACGTCGATCACGATGTGATCAATCTGGTTGGTAGTCGATTGATCAAAAGACCGCCAGGTGCCTTTGTGTATATCGAGGTGCGGGAAGCGCGTACTGGCTAGAAGGAGATTTCGCCCCGTAGCAAGATCAATCAGCCTGTGTCCGTTATCGGAGGTGGTGTCGTGTAGGCTATGTTTGCCGATGACTCGTTCAAATATGCTTTCCTTACCCAGCTTAGCATTGAAGTCTTCTAGTATAATTTTGATGTCATAGCTGGGACATTGGGCATACGTTCTGTCTAGGAGATCGTAGAACTCATCTTTGGCGGAGTCATCCTTGTCTTCCGTGGGGGCGTGGACGCAGATCAGGCTGATGTTAAAAAATGTGGCCTTGATACGGATTGTTATGAGGCGGTCGCTCACATGCCGAAAGCTTATGACTTTTTGTCTTAGTCCACCTCGAACAACAAATCCGCATCTAAACAGTCGTTGCCCTCTCTCCGTATAGCAGTCGCAGTAGTAAATATCGCAGATTTTCAACCACTTTATACCCGGTCCATTCCATCGCATTACCTGGATGGCGGTGATGTCCGCTTTATAGCGGTCTAGGGCGTCCGCAAGTTGTTCGGCTGCACGTGGCCTGTTTAGGGACCTAACATTCCACGTACAAAGCCGAAGATCATTGTCCTTTTTTCGTTTTTTGCAAGGGTCGTCAACGGAAATCCGGTCCGTTATATCCGAGGCTTGTGGTTGTTTCGGAGTTTGTGTTTTTTTTACGGTTACGGCTTACTAGGCCGTAGCCCAACCGACTAATCCTGTTTTTTTTATTTGGCGCAGGAGGGTCGCCATTCGCCCTTCCCCGTCTGCAATTTCCATAGGAAATGTCCAGATGGCACCACGAGGAGGTGGGGATAGGACTTACTAACAGTGCCGCAAGATGTTCGACTGCGGTGGCTCTTCTCGCTTTTTAGCAGGCCAGCATCCGTCGGATAGATGCTACCCTACGAGGCCTTTGTTAGTCCTTTGCCATCCAATGGTACAGTGGCCTGTAATGACACCCACTAAAGTGCTTAAGGTTGCCCTTTTGGTTGCCACAACGTCCCTGGTTCGTCCTAAGTTTAGCTTAGGCCAAATTTGTTTAGTGATAAAGCCGATGTTACTTTCATTCCATTGAAGGTTGGCAGCCTCTATTGTTCAAAGTTTTATAATGTGCTTTACCGTACTTATATGTAGGTGTTTTTAGATGCCCGAGGGTTGGAAGACTGAGTGTGCTTGACCCTAACTTTGCGAGTTCGTCAGCCGCGCAGTTTCCTGGAATATCACTATGCCCGGGAATGACCGATGTTGTGCCAACAATCCCTAAACGATTCAAGCACTGAAGGCCAATGTTATCAGCAAGGTCTTGGAAAATCGGGGTGGCCGAATGCGCTACTGTGAAGCCAGCCGAGGCAGCCACTTTTTTTTTTTTTTTTAAATAATTTGCGCGCACCCAAGGTCTAATAACCTTATTATGTCGGCGACACAGTGCGGGCAGAAGGTAGAAAGGAAGAGGGATAGAGAAGATGCCGATGTACATTGATCTTAAATGCTTGCATGTTGCATTGAGGGGGGAAAACCGAATCCGGCAGGGAGTTCCAGATTCGTGTGGCTCGGTTAATGAAAAATTCTCTATATTTGACAGTACGTCCGAAAGCGGGCTTCAGGGTATATTGGTAAGCATTCCTAGAGAGACGTGTGTTGCGGGAAAAATGTTGAAGATGCGGAATGCAACTGGCTATTTCATCAGAGCATTTTTGGTGGTAGTTACGATAAAACAGGGAGAGGCAGGTAACATTCCTGCGGTGTTCCATTGGGTCTAATGTTTTGGTAATGCTGGAGTCACCTATCAGTTTTATGGCTCGTTTTTGTATTCTGTCTAGTAGGTGCAGTGAGGTCTTGGAAGCACCGGACCAGACATGAGCGTTAAACTCTTATTTGGAGCGAATGAATGCCTTATAGATTGTAGCCAGATCTAAGGGTGAGAAATACATATTTCTTGTATTTGTATAAGAAGCCTGGGCATTTTGCAGTATTCTTGGCGACACTGAATATATGGTTGTTCCAATTAAGATTGTGAGCAACACTCATACCCAGGATGGAAAGCTTTTCGGTTTCTGAGATGCAAGTGCCATTCGTGGATAATGGCTGCGGGTTATACGCTTTAATGACAAGAGACAGCATTGTGCTTTGGATGCATTAAATTCCACTCATCCCCATTGGATGATGCTGTCGATATCGGAATTTAATGAGCTTAACATACGCTGCCGCTCACTATCTATGACCGAAGTGCAGAGTCGTAAACTAGTGAACGAATATGAGAAGCTGAGGGTACTGTCGTCAGCGAAGGAGTGAATTGGATTAGAAGTAACAGACAAGAGATCATTTATAAAAATAAGAAAGAGTGTCGGAGACAAAACGGAGCCCTGGGGAACACCAGCATTTACAAAATGAGTATCAAACTTGAATCAGTCCAAAACAACTTGAATTGAACGATTCCAAAGGTAGTTTCTAATCCATTGAAGGAGAGACTAATCGATCCCAAAAGCACGCATTTTCGACAAAAGGGCTTCATACCAAACCCTGTCAAATGCTATCGAAATATTCAGTGCAACAATTTTGCTTTCACCTGCTTGGTGAAGCGAGTGATTCCACTTTTCGGCGAAATATACCGTCAAATCACCAGTGGATCTGTTGCTGCGGAAACCATATTGACGGTCATTGAGGAGTCTTCGTGATTCAAGATATTTCATAATGTATTGTTACGAAATATTCGGTCCCACACCGATTAGGGTTCGCACCACTGGATTGCGATAAACTACAATTGTCCTTTTTATCCGAATAAAAACACACACTTTTATTTCTTTCACCACAGATCAATTATCTGTGCAGCTTCACCACTTTTCTTTATTATCCAATACTATCCACTTTAAACTTTATTACACAAACAAACCTTTATTGAGAGCTTTTATTTTCACACTGTTTGATCACACTGACTTGTCACACGCCTTTCAATACCACACACTGAATGAATGTCGAGGGCGAGTGTTCGCGCTTATATAGCTCTCGGTCCACCTTCTCGAACGTTCGCCGTTGGAAGTTCCCCTTCGGAAATCTCTAGAACGCTCTGACAATTAACATTACGCCACTGGAAGTTGACATCATTCCAATCCCCGCTTCCAGAGAGCTTTCGAACTTCGACAGCGAACTTCGAACTTAACCGTCGGTTTGTATCTCCGCAACAGTATGAATGTTGGCGTTACAGTCCATGAGAACCTGAGCCGAGCTTCTCTCTATCACCCATGTTGCGTGTGGTTTCATTTTCCCATAGGTGAATGGGACCTACAGTTTATTGCCGGTTCCGAACGGCGAATTTCGAGAAGCTTTTCAAGACAATTTTACTACGGAGGGTCTTGTCAGAGCCCCGCTGAAGAAAAACACCGTGAAAAACACGTTCGATGACATGGCTGTGTCGGGATTCGATCCCGTGTCATCGGCGTCAGAGGCCAACACACTACCCACTGCGCCAAGGTGCTCTATTTCTCTATTTCATAAGCTGACGGTTAATCAGCGTTTCCATAACCTTGGAAAGAAGGGACGTTAGTGCAATGGGTCGGCAGTTGGAGGGAGAAGATAATTCGCCTTTTTTGGATATAGGCTGGATAAATGCTGTTTTCCACCTGCCCGGTAAGAGCCCAGAGGAGAAGGAAAGGTGGGAAAGCTTACGCAGTGGTTTTGCCAGCGTAGAAGAACACCTCTTCAGAACTATTCGGGCAATACCATCTGGACCAGCGGATTTGTGTATGTCAAGGTCCTTAAGAACCTTAAGAGCTTGAACTGCTTTGTATTTCGTAGTTAATGGGAGTGCTTGTTCTTACCATAATACATGGAAACAATTTAATTTTGTTTGTCTTATTGCATTTTTAAAAAGAAACTTGTAGGTGGCCTACCCTGTATAAAACACACTTTTATGCACGTAAAAAAGTGTGTATAATACGCCAGCTACCCTATCAAAGAAGTAGGGTTATGAAGCGTTTAGTTGAAATTGTTCGCAAAGTTTAGTAAGAATTTTTCGACCAAGGGATTGGTAAGAGATGCTCGGCCAATACTTATTGCCTCGGTAGTAATGGTGTAGCCAAGTTCACAATACATCTGGTCCGTCAAATGCGACCTCACACACACTGTAGGTTAGCAAGAACCAATTCCAAAATCTGTCATTCCATGCTCCGTCGACATTTTGTTCCTTCATTTCAAATAAGAAATCAAAACTAAATTACAGTCTATCATTCATCAAAATTAAAATATAATTATCACTCGAAACATGAAACACGAAGCTGAATTGTGGGGTCTGAACTTGCACACCACCGGCTTGATCATTGGCTGGATGTGCTTTGCAGTCGATATAATTCAATGCATACTCATTGTGTATTATATCCCGCATGTGCCTGAAATGGCAGAAAAAATAGCTCAGGAAGGGGATATAGGAGTTGATCGCCGTGAAGCCGAAGAAACTGTGAAGGCAGGTGAATTGACAAAGAACTTGATTTCAGAATAACGTCGTTCACTTGGTTATATTTTTTCAGTACTCTCAATGACGCTCTGCATATATCTCTTGTTCGTGTTAATCGATATGGCAGTGGCTCTTCTCCTGATCATTGGGATTCACAAAGTATAAACGCTTTTAGATGCAATCATTTTGAATAGTAATTGCTTCCAATTTCTGGCTTTTCAGGAATCAAAGGGTCTTTTGATACCATGGCTGATCAATAATGTCATAACTCTAACCACTAGGGTCTACTGTTCGATATATTTATTTGTCTTTTGTTTATTGAATGGTGACTCGCCACATGAGGCGTTGTTATTTATTGCATTCCACGCTGTTACAAGTGGTAGGTACTTTGACTTTAAGATTGCTGACAAAGTTTTTTGAATTCAGATTTTCATTTTTGTCTTGCTCAGTTATTAGTATCTTGCCGTGGGTCCTCGTTTGGGAATTGTACCTCTATTTCGATGAAATCGACGGCTAGATGATACTCTATCGTACGTACTCTATTTGGGCTAAACTAGTCCTGGCTTGTGATAGGCGGACAAAGAAATGTGCCGAATGAGCGTTATATGTCTTCTGTAACAACACTGTATGCAACACTTTTGTATATAGTTTTATATCCGAATGGGGACAATAAAAAACACGAGGAAAATAATTGTGGCTTTATTAGGAAAATGAACTGTTTGCAACAATGACCAAGAAAAGAGTGCGTGGCGTCCTATTCCATTTTATAGAACTAGCTCACCACTTTCGTCTTCTCAGAAGACGAGAGTAGGAGAATGCTATATGGAAAAGACAGTTACGCCCGTGGTTCTCCAAACCCCAAGCGTGGCTGTGTACAGTATGTGTACTAATAGGGTGTGCATGAGTTTATATAACAATATGTAGTTTCCACGATCACATGGTGTTAGATCAGACAAATATGACGAATGGTTAGTGCGATTTTTGATCGAAAAATCAGTCAGAATTGTACGTAATTTTCGGTCATTGTTCAATTCGAAACACTCAATTCTCGGCTAGATGCAATAAATTGTCGTTTTGGAATTATTCAAGTCATTTTCATCAACACCATTGAAGATTTTGGTTGATGCTCGTCACCGTTTATACCTTCGCGACTGTCCTTATCACTGTCACTATACACTTGTTTCATCAACTGAAACTTCGACAGAAGTTTTACCAAATTTAAAAGAGGACTAAATGTTGGGTCTTATTTAGACACTCATTTGTGTACTATTCCGACAAACGCACACTTAACTACAAAACAATAGCTCGGCTTCGTATCACACGTTGGTTATTGTGGTGACCTGCCGATTCCAGCAAATGAGCATGCAAACACATGCTCTCTGTAGAGACCTACCGATTCCAGCAAATGAGCATGCAAACACATGCTCCCTGTAGAAACCTGCCGATTCCAGCCAAACGAGCATGCAAACACATGCATAGCAGCGGGTGTATTTGGCTTTGTAGTCAGTCGATCGCGAACAGCGCAGACGATACCATGTGAATCAGAGTTCGGACTGATTTGTGTGTTTTATTTGAGTGCACCGGTCACTACAGTTATAAAATCTTTACAGAATGTTGGTGAAGAATATACGTCCCAATTTTGGCAGCCATGTGCCATTTGAAAATAGTCCCGATGACCTTGGAAGCTTGTGTACACAAAGCGTAGTTCAACCTACAAAATGTCATCCTCACCTGTACGTGGTGTATTCTGTTTTCGACTAGCGAGGCCCTGGCGACTGAGTAGATGCGGCAAAGCCTTCAGTCTTCTTCTTTGATGGCGTTACAGCCCATGAAGGACCAGAGCCAAGCTTCTCTCAATCACCCATGTTGTGTGTGATTTATTTTTCACATATGTGAAAGGGACCTACAGTTTAATGCCGATTCTGAACGGCGTGAGTCGAAAAGCTTTTTCACGGCAAGTATACTACGGGGGATTTTGCCAGTACCCCGCCGAGGAGGAACGTCGCGAAATAAACATTCGATGGCGTCGGTGTCATCGGGATCCGAACTCGCTCATCATGCGTCAGAATTGACCACACTAGGCGTTGCGCCACGGCGTCCTCATAAGCCTTCAGTCTGCCCAAAGGAAATGTTGTGGCCACCGAAAGATCGCGAACCAAAGCGAAGAAAAACGAGCGTTTTTGAAGCACGCATTAAAGTCGAGCCCTGCGATAAAAGCGATGTCGGCATCCTTTGCCGCCAAATGAGCCGGATGGAAAGCAGATGTGTTTTCACTATCCGATTTCGACACTGCACTCGGTGGGGAATCTGTGAGTATGCTCTCATATGAACTCCCAGGTGTGGCAGGAAACGAAACCATCTCTATCATGTGGTGGTTTTGTCAAACTAAAGTCGTCCGAGCAGCGGCGCTTTAAGGCTGCTATCAAGCAGGGCAGTATTAGAGATGAGGCTCTACTTACTTAGTTAGGTGACGCTACAGTCCGTGGTGAACCTGGGTCTCAACCAACAAGCATCTCCAGCTGGCACGGTCTTTGGCCAACTGTTTCCAGCGCCGCACGCCCAGCTGGTTAAGGTCCTCTTCCATCTGCGTGCGCCACCGTAAATGCGGCCGTCCTCTGCCGCGCCTTCTTCCCGGTATGGATTCGAAGACTCTGCTGGTCGGAGCTGTATTTTCCATGCGCTCTACATGGCCTAGCCAACTTCGACGCTGTATCCGTAAACGTCGTACCAGGCCGATGTCGCTGTATAACTCGTAAAGTTCTTCTCCTCCTTACTCCGGTTGAACAAACGGGACCGTAGATAGAGCGCAGAATTTTCCTCTCGAAACGACCAAGGGCATCTTCATCCATTTTTGATAAGGTCCAAGCCTCTGCGCCGTAAAGGAGGACTGGGATGATCAAGGTCTTATACAGTGTCACCTTGGTTTTCCGAGAGAGGGCTCTACTTCTCAATTGCCTTTTGAGCCCAAAGAAACAGCGATTGGCAAGATTGATTCTGGGTCTTATCTCAGCGCTGGTGTTGTTGTCGCCGGTCATCAGTGAGGCAAGGCAGACGAATCCCTTGATCGCTTCAAAGTTATATCTGCCCATGATGATTCTCTGGCCAATACGTCGGTGTTGTCCGTCTCTTTTCGATGAAAGCAGATATTTGGTTTTACTCTCTTTAACCTTGAGACCCATCTCAGCCGCTTCTACCTCAATGCTTACAAAGGCCTCATTGACGTCTCGTTGTGTCCGTCCAATCACGTCAATGTCGTCGGCGTACGCAAGCAATTGCGTAGACTTGAAATAAATCGTACCTCTTGTGTTGGCCAGTGCCTCTTGCCCGATCTTTTCAAGCACGATGTTAAAAAAGTTACATGACAGCGCGTCACCTTGCCTAAATCCCTTTTTAACATCAAAGGTCTCGGTTTGGTCATTACCGACCTTAATGGAGCAGCGAGAATTCTCCATTGTCATCCTGCACAGTCGGACGAGTTTGACAGGAATGTTAAAACTATACATGACTTTGTTTAGCTCATCTCCATACACGCTGTCATATGCAGCTTTGAAATCGACGAAGAGGTGGTGAGTGTCGATTTGGTATTCCTGGGTCTTCTCCAAGGTCTGCCGTAGCGTAAATATTTGGTCTATTGTGGATTTACCTGACCTGAAACCACGCTGATAAGAGCCGATCAGATTATCCACAAACGGGTTCAGGCGTTCACACAATACGACAGAGAAGATCTTATATGCGATGTTAAGTAGACTTATTCCCCTGCTTTCCTCCAACCATATCTTGCAAATGAGATGGTGAATGCACCTTAGAAGCTCATTTCCAGCGGCCTTAAAAAGATCAGTAGACAGGCCGCCTGCGCCCGCGGCTTTGTTAGACGTAAGTCTTGATATCGCTACTTTGACTTCGCCTTGGTAGGGTGGACGGAATCCTCTTACATCGTCGTCCATTACGAATGGATTACGAGAGATGAGCCTCTAGTATATACAATATCTTCCCCTGCCATCAAGGGTCCGCCGACAATACCCTGCCGATTCTGGCGGCCAAACGCAGCTAGACCGGCAACCCCCAAGCCAACAAAAAGAACTACAGCAATGTAGCTGGGAAAATCCGACTAGTCATCGTTCCCAAGGATCTGGGCTGTAGTTGACACCTCCATCGAAGGTGTTAAGGGATCAACATACATATCAGGTTGGCTCTATTTCTATTTCACGGCCATAAAAGAAAACAATGGGCTTCATGTTATATTGGTGGAAGAAGACGCCTTCCCGAAACCCCACATCGTTCGGGGTAACCCATCACCAAGGTTTTGGCGACGCTAGACTCACAAAATGATGGTCGGTATGCACAGCACTGGCGAGTCATGCAGAGCACGTCCGATAAGCAGAAATATCTTCTGCATCTGGTTCTGGCAATTAGTGACAGGTCCTTGGACCGATTGCTAGAACTTAGATGCAAGGTGGCTTACCGCTTTGGTGATATTAAGATCATTATTAAAAGCCATGGACAAACGCCAGCTGATGTGCCACCGGTTGCGGCAGAAACCAAGAAACCTACAACCAACAGTGACACCAAGATATGGCAACCCAAAGATCACTGCCATATATGGGTCGACGACCACTAAAGGTCGTCCAAATACATCTACGGATCGTCCTCTCCACATCAAGAAGATCAGTGGATCACTTCCATTGGACCGGTAACTCCCGGCGTGGCAATAATAAGCCATATCGAACGAAGGACCGTCGCAAGAAACTAGTGGGCTGCGGGTGCTGCAGGTCAACCTGCACCACGCCAAGGGTGCTTCGGACACCTTTAGCCTGACATCTTATCGCGACAAAATCTCTCTGCGCTCTACAGCCATACCCGAACGCGGACAAGGAGATTATCGACGAAATGGCAACCGAAGCCTTTATTCAAGCCATTACCGACGGTAAACTTAAAATGGCTTAGCGGATGGCTTTAAAGAAAAAAATTTGCTGAGGCGTTGGCTTTTGCCCTGACGATGAAAGCAGCAGGCAAGGTATTCATCACGTAAGGGTAATATAAACGGAGGAACATTGTTGTCTAAGAATAAATGCGCAAACAGAAGGTGCAACGACGAGGCTTTCGACAAGGGTAACATCCATCTTGTCGACTACATCCCTAAGCACAGCAGGCGGGAATCGACACCCCAGAACCACTATCCAAGTCTCACAAAGCAAGCGGCGTAGTACATCTCTCGATCCCTCGACCTAAAAAGCGGCTATTGGCAGGCAGAGACCCATTCTAAAGATCGCGAGAAACCCGCCTTTACTACGGGAAGCGGCCTGTGGCAGTTTACAATAGTGCCATTCGGCTAATGCAATGCTACGGTGACGTTTGAGGGTTTAATGGAACAAGTCCTGCATGGGTTAATCTGGAAAACCTGCCTGGTGTATCTAGATGACATATCGTGGTTGGAAAAACATTCGACGACCATCGAAACAACCTAAGGGACGTCTTCAAATGGTTACGAAGCGTCCACTTGAAGGTGAATCCGAAGAAATGTGCTCTCTTCCCGCGAAAAGTCAACTATTTGGACATGTCATATCATCCGAAGGAGTAAGGACAGATCCGGAAAATGTCGAAGCTCTCAAGGCATCATCACGTTGACAAACATCAATTGAGGCCTGGTCACCTACTACAGGCGACTCATAAAGGATTTCGCCGGGATCGCGTAGAGCTTGCACCAGTTGACGGAGAAGGGAGGATTACTCAAACGGACAAGTGCGAGAGGAACTTCCAGCAATTAAAACAACAGATATGTGAAGCGCCAATACTATCCTATCCGACGCCGGGAAAAACCTTTATCGTATACGCAGACGCTAGTAATGCGGGTCCCGTAGGCCGGCAAGCATTGCACGCCAACGGAAGCGAAGGATGCTGCCTTTATCCAAGCCAAAAGAGCCGAACCAAGTCCTGGCGGGAGCACAGAAAAAATCTGAAATAGTCAGAAGAAAGACCCGGATATCGAGCCCATACTGGCGTGGAAGGAGCATCTGGAAAAATCCGACGGTCGACAGAAGCCCTAGTTTTAAAGCATCTTGACGGCATCTTGAAACGAAAATGGGAAATTCCAGAAGTTCCAGACCTTTGGAGCTACACTCGGACCAGGGAAGAAACTTCGAGTCCAATATATTCCAAGAGGTATGCCAGTTGCCCGGGATCAACAAAACAAGGACGACACCTCTTCACCTGCAGTCGGATGGGATGGTAGAGCATTTCAACAGGACGCTAAAAGAACAATTTGGAAAGTAGTGGATGACTACCAACGTGATTGGAATCGGCATCTCCCCCTCTTCTAACTGACCTAGCGAAATGTAGTCCATAGTTCGACGGGCCATACCCCAGCCGAAAGGATTTTTGGTGACACTGTGCGGTTGCCTGGCGAAGTAAATGTTGGTTCTCCATCTACTGAACCGAAGTTCGTCGAAGATTACGTGGCGGAGAGAATGAATGTTTGACATCCATCAAGGAACTCGGGCAAAGATCAAGACAGCGAGCGATCGGATGACAACAACGGATGGAAAGGTAGGACACCAAGGCATCAGCGTAGGGGTTCCAGAAAGACGATTTGGTATGGCTGTATAATCCCCATCGGCAAAAAAGGAAGTCACCTAGGCTGTAGCAAGACTGGGAAGGCCCCCACTGCATAATCACACAACTAAATGATGTGTTGACCAAATCCAGCGGGGACAAGGAGGCAAGCTGAAACTCGCGCATATGGATCGCCTGCATCTGTACCACGGAAGTAAGTAATGGTGATGCTCTTGTTCGGTGAGAACAGGTTTAACGAGGGAGTAATATAACAATGGCAACACTTCCTGAATATAAAGCGATGACAGGAGGTGAATATAGGGTGATGACAGGAGACGTCAGATGTCTATAGGGTGTTTCAATACACCCCAGAACCACGAATGAATGATGTTTCATGGCTGTGTCACACCGTTTGCGGTCGTTGTAAACTCGTTCAGTCAATACACATTGGAGTCAGTTTCATCGGCGTTTTTTTTTGACAGCAAGGTTACTTCTGTGAGTGAAGTTGGAGGTGAATTCTATAGAGTGAAGTTGGCATCAGTAAAAACTTGAAGAGTTAAACTGAAATTAGTTCATAAATGGCTTAAAGAATTTAAATGAAACATTATTGCTAACATGTGTGGCTGCTTTAGCCTATAAAAAGTTAAAAGCAAAAACAAAAAAAAAAATGTCAGAAGGTGGTGGGTAAGACCAAGTTATCAAAGGTATTCCTCCAATGTCGAATTCGAAATGGCACGACGCCGTGTAGTTGCGACAGTTTTTCGAATTTTCGAAATTACAGCGCTGTGACCCGACTACATTTTTTTTTTTTTTTAATTCACGTTAAATTCATTTTTATTGACATACTTATAACTAACTTACGTGCTAGACAAAATGACTAAAACTAGCTTATATCATAACTACATTAGATGTCTTACTGACCCTCTGCGGGCACTCTAAAACGAACACTATCTATATACTAAACCTATGTTTTTCGATTATTTAATATCTACAGTGATTAATTACTTTATTATTATATTTTGCCAAGAAAAATGCTTACAAAAAACTTAGCGTACTATCGGTTACGACACGACTACACACGTGCCAATGTGACTTACTCCATATAATTCCATTGTATGAATATGGATTTGACAGCTTCGGCGTTTGTAATCGCGCTGTCGCACCGCCGTGTAGTAGCATTATGACACAGGCATCAGTCATTCGTGCCCCAGGACTATCCGATATAAGTGCAGCGGGAGATTTGAGAGGATTTATAGTGAGAGTTGAATAAAAGTGATAAAGATTTTTGAAACAACGAAAATAAGTTTTATTTAAGGAACAACTAACAAATAAACACGCAACAATAGCGTATAGTTAAATACTTTTGATAATTGTTCAACAACCATTCATTTAAAGGATTTAACTTCTTGATCGGGAAAGGGAGCGAGCAAATAGAGCAGAGAAGATGATCATGCTTAACATGGCAAACGTCAGCTTCGAACTCTATCTCTGCTCAATTCAAGTTGACACACAATCTATGCGTGGCCTCTCTTGTATGGCTGCCGACTCCTTGTTTCTGGGGAAGGAGGAACCTGGCCCTCCAGGTTGGAGGTTGTGCTTAGGGGTAGCATTCCTATCTCGAAAATAACAAAAAGTTACGAAGCAACCACAAGCCTCGGATATGGACGGATACAAAGCTGACAACCCCTGCAAACGACTAAATGACCTGGAATGCGAGTTCTCTTAACAGACCGGGTGCAGGCAACCAATTGGAGCAAAACCTCAACTGCTGTAAAGCAGATATAACCGCACTCCAAGAAGTGCGATGGGATAGACCAAGCAAAAGACGAATGCAAAACGGTGACATCTACTACGGGAATTGTTGCAAGGAGAACAGACAACCCTCATTCGGATGCGGATTCGTTATTCGAGGAAGACTCCGACAAAACTAATAAGCTTTCTACAAGTAAGCTAATGCCTCATAACAGTCCGAATTAAAGCTAATTTCGGGAACATTAGTGTGCGCTCACGCTCTAACCGAAGAAAGGACGATCGACTCAAACACGATTTCTACGGTCCAAGCTACGATACAAAAATAGTACTAGAAGATTTGAATGCAAAACTTGGGCAAAGACGACATGTTTGAAGCGACCACGGGGGAAGTATAGCCTACACAAGACCACCGGCTACTTGACTTCCTGGGCGTAATCTTCTTCCAGCTAGCACAAAAGAACCTGATCACGTTGCGATCAACGCCAGCCGCTCTTCCAGCATTCTAGATGTACGAACCCTCCGAAGAGCCAACATCGATTCGGATCACTATCATGTTGTAGCCAAGGTACGAATAAGGCTGTCAAGAATGGAGATCGCTAGGATCCTTGTCGATCGAGTTTCCCTTAGTCTCCCGCAAAATCCGATCACAAAGGCACAATCCACAGGGCAACAGTAGGTGCATTGCCCGCGCGCTATCAGGGACCCTGCAACTAAGGCGCAGGGTTTCAAACTGCCGCAAGCTAGAAACCCCTAGCAAAGCAAACCGGCTACAAAGCTATGATAAATAGACGGACGAGAGCTGCTCGTGAACATTACGAGCAGATACGGAGAGAGAACCACACACTTTTAAGGAAGGGAAAAGGACAGAGGAAATGGAGAGACCCTACCACAGGAATGATACTCACAAGTTTTACGAAAAAGTAAAACGAACATACCAGGGCTATAAATCCAGAGCAGAAGCCTGTAGAGATGAAGACGGAAAACTAGTAGTAGAGTCACAGCTGATGCTGAGAATATGGAAATAACACTTTTGTAGACTGTTCAACGGCGATTCTAGATCTGACACCGCTGTCAAGCAGAATGATATATTCTCGGCGGACGAAGATGCAAGAGAATTCCCTCCACCCGCCCTAGATGAAATTAAGCTAGTAATTTCAAAGCTCAACCCTTTTAAAGCCGGGGACGTGGACGGTCTGTCTACTGAGCTATTTAAAGCAGCTGGAGATGCGCTAGTAGGGCGCATGCACCAGCTCGTCTGTAAGATATGGCCTGAGGAAAGCATGCCCGAGAAATGGAGTCTCAGCATCGTATGTCCGATCCCCAAGAAAGGAGACTGCGCCAATAAAATCTTCTCTGCCGTTTTGTGTGAACGCCTGAAGCTTTTTGTAAATAAACTGATAAGTCCTTATCAGTGCGGATTTAGGCTAGGGAAGTTCACCATCGACCAACTCTTCACACTACGGCAGATTCTGGAGAAAACCAATGAATTTCAAGTCGACACGTACCACCTATTTGTCGACTTCAAAGCCGCATACGACAGCGTAATTAGAGATGAGATACAACGCTATGTCTACCTTTGACATACCTGCTAAATTTAGGCAGGGCGATGCGCTGTCGTGTGATTTCTTCAACATCATATTAGAGATGATTGTGCAAAAATCACTGGCCAATACAAGAGGCACCATTTAGATCACAGCGAGATGTCAATGAGGCGTTAGCGAGTATTGAGTTGGAGGCGGCAAAAATTGGTTTGGCAGTTAATGAGGGCAAGACTAAATATCTGCTGTCATCGAAAAATGACATTTACCACCGACGTCTTGGGCAGAACGTGCATATTGGCAGATATAAGTTTGAGATAGTTAAGGACTTCATTTACCTCGGCTCCGCATCGACCTGGAACAACGATTATCCCGGTCCTGTTATACGGCGCAGAAACATAGACTTTATCTAAAGCGTATGAAGAAATTCTTGGTCGTTTCGGGAGAAAGATTCACACAGAGGGGGGTTGGAGGAGAAGATTCAATCACGAACTGTACGGGCTGTACAGCGACATGAGTCTAGTCAGGCGTCTACGGATTCAACGCCTCAGATGGCAAGGCCATGTAGAGCGAATGGACACCACAGCTCCAGCCCGTAGATTCTTTGAATCCAACCCCGAGGGACGAAGAAATAGAGGACGGCCGCATCTAAGGTGGCGCGCACAGGTGGAAAGGGACCTCAACCAACTGGGCGTGTGGCACTAGAAAAGACTAGCGAAAGATCGTGCTAGGTGGAGAGGCATGTTGGTTGAGGCCCAGGTTCACCCCGAACTGTAGCGCCTGTTAAGTAAGTAAGTAAGTTTGATGTTAAAAAGGGGTATAGACAAGATGACGCAGTGTCATGTAACTTTTTCAACATCGTATTTGAGAATATCATACGAGGCTCACTAGCCAATACAAGAGGAACGATCTGTTTCAAGTCTGCACAACTGCTTGCGTACGCGGATGGCATTGACGTAATTGGACGAACACAGCGGGACGTCAATGATACGTTCGAAAGCATTGAAGCAGAAGCAGCAAAAATGGGTATTTCGGTTAACGAGAGTAAAATGAAATATATGCTGCCATCCAAAGAAGACGCACGTAACAGTTGGCAGCTACAAATTCGTGATCAAGGACTTCGTCTACCTTGGCTCACTAGTGACCAGCGACAACAACACCAGCGCTGACATCCAGTGCAGAATTTCTCTTGCCAACCGCTGATTCTTTGCGCTCAAGAAGCAATTGATAAGTATAGCCCTCTCTCGAAAGACCAAGGTTGGGTTATACAAATCCTTAATCATGGCGCAGAGGCCTGGAATTAAACGAAAGCTGATGAGGAGGATCTTGATTGTTTCGGGAGGATGAAAAGTCTGCATTCAATTTATGGCCCCGTTTGTATAAACGTTTAGGGGAGGAGAAGATACAATGACGGGCTGTATCCAGCGAGGTCTTCGATGTCTTCGAACCAACGTCTAAGATGGGTAGGTCATGTAGAGCGAATAGACAACACAGCTCCAGCTCGAAAAGTCTTCGAGTCCAACCCCGAGGGAAGACGCAGCAGAGGACAATCGAATCTAAAGTGGAGAACACAGGTGGAAGGGGGACTTAATCAGCTGGCGGTGGAGCGCTGGAAACAGCTGGAAAAAGATCGTGCTGGAGAAGCTTGTTGGTTGAGGTCCAGATCCACACTGGACTGTAGCGGCACCAAAGTACCAAAGTAAGTAAGTAACATCCAGATGCAAGCATACATCACATTTTAAACGGTTACAAAGGTCACGAAACACCATGTATGCCGCAATCATACATAAAATCATCTAGTGGCATTACTACACTAGGGCGGTACAAATCAATCATCTTCAGGGAAACATGAAATGATAGCCACGATTCCCTTCCACAAACTCTACCTTTTCCACCTCAGCGACGAAAAACAGCAGAGTCAAGCAAGGTTCAGGCAAAAGGCATGGGAAATATCCTTGCGAAGGAAAATAGCGGTCTTCTTCAAATAACATTACCATTTGTCAGTATTAAGTATCCATCAAGCTCATTATCCATTCAAAAGCTAGTCGCCAACAACTCGACCCAATAGAATAGGGACAGTATACATACATAACAATCAGAAGCCATTATCTATTCAATTGTTACATCTCATTCAGGCCAACCCTCCACATTCGTCTCATTCTTTACTCTAGCATCCACACAGTGTGCCGAAGGTTGAAGCTTCCCAACTCCATTCCACCAACATCCTGAATTTACTCTAAACTGAATCCGAAAGCTTTGACCTTCTCTTATTGCATAGCTTTGTCCAAATACCGAAACCAAGAGCAGTCGCCTGCCTTTACCTACACCACTGGATACGGGGGTTATACCCAAGGAACTTATTACTTACACCCACGCAAGTCATTCATTAGTTCGAGCGCATTTCATTCACAGTTTTCGTTCCTTTTGTTTTTTCATCCCTTTTCTCGGTTAAGGGTTTGTCTGATGACGCGTGGCAGAGGGTATGGAGCAAAAGTTATCGGTTGAATTGTATGAGGTGGGAAGTTCGACGGATTCGTTCTCCGAGGACCAAACTTGGGCAGGTGTGCGCAGGCCCTTGCAGTATTTGGCATTATTTGGAAATTCATCAATGAAATTTCCTTTGCCCCAAGGTGCTTTGGTTGTTTTTTCTCTTCTGGGACGTTGGAACGACACTTGGCAACTACGAACTGAATTTAGGAAAAGAAATATTGATACATCCCGTAAGGCTCCGGTTCGATTTGTGGTCATATTCATGTCATGCATGAATTCCTTTCTTGGAGTTGAAAGCTATTGGAACTATTAAAAACAACTAAAGGTCTAACTAAATACCGTCAACCAGATTGATCACGTCAGGCACTCCTTCAGTATTCTTGATGTCCTATCTTTCCGAGCAGCCAACATCGACTCGGATCGTTTCCTTGTTGTGGCCAAGGTAAGAGCACGGATATCAAAAACATCAGCTTGATATGCGTTCATGCTAGAAGATTTCAACGCGAAGCTGGGTAAAGAGCCTACACGACACAACCTCCGAAAACGGATTCAGGCTAATAGACTTTGTGATGGAGCGTAATCTCCTACACGATTCCCATATCTCAAATATGTATCCATAAGGGACCTGGCGGTCACCTAATCAATTATCTGTTGATTAGATCGAACATATTGCGATTGACGCCGGACACTCCTCCAGTATCTTGGATGCTCGAACTTTCAAAAAAGCCAATGTTGACTCGGATCATTGCCTTGTTGTAGCCAAGGTACGTATGCCGATATCACGAACACTGCGGAATCGAGTAAGACCAGCAATATTTGTCGCCGGGAAGCTGCAATCGCAGGAGACCACCAGGACCTTTGCCGATCGTTTCTTCCTCAAGCTCTCTTCAGAGCCAATGCAAATTGCACAAACCATAGAATAGCAATGGAGACGTTTTCAAAGTGTCACCAGGGATGCTGCCTCTGATGTATTAGGTTTTCAGTCACCACCTAGGTGGAACCGTTGGTATGATGACGAGTGCAGACAGGTACATGCAGAATAACAGAATGCATACGTGGCCATGTTGCACTGACAAACGAGAGCTGCTCGTGAGCTCTGAGCTTTAGAGCGGAAGGAGCGCTTTTCAGAAGGAAAAAGAAAGAGCACGAGAAGCCCGCGACCGATAAGATGGAGAGATGTTATCGCGGGAACGACGTTCGAAAGTTGTACCAAAGAGTTAAACGAACATGCCAAGGTTATAAAGTCTGCAGAGATGCAGCGTCCACAGAAAAGGAGACCCCTATAACTGCGCCCAATATAGGGGAATAAGTCTTCTTAATATCGCACATAAGATATTCTCTGCCGTACTGTGTGAACGCTTAAAATCCTTGGTGGATAATCGGGTAGGTGTGGTTTCAGGACAGGTAAATCTACAATATATCAAATATTCACACCGCGGCAGATCTCGGAGAAGGCCCAGTAAGGAGATAATCGAGACCTTCAAGGCCAAGAAGGGATTCAAACTGGGCGCCGCAATGACTGTCATCATGCTTGAAAATATCGTGCGGGATTTACTGGACAATGCAAAAGGCACGCTGTGCTTCAAGCCTGCACAATTGCTCGCATACGCTGATGACATGGTAAGGAGAACGCAGCGAGACGTCTATAATGCTTTTGTGAGCATTGGAGGAGAAGCAGCTAAAGTGGGTTTGAAGGTAAAAGGAGGCAAAACCAAATATATGCTGTTGTCAAAGAAAAGCACACAACACCGACGTCTTGGCCAGAATGTCACTATAACTTTGATCAAGGATTTCGTCTACCTTGGTTCACTGGTAACAAGCGGCAATGACATCAACGCTGCGATTAGAAGCAGAATAACTCTTGTCAGCCTCTATAAAACCTTAATTATCCCGGTTCTCCTCTACGGCGCCTATGCTTTTGAGAGACAAATTCTGCGTACAAGCTTCGGTCTCGTTTGTGTTGAAGGAGAGGAGGAGAAGATTCAACCAAGAACTCTCGCTCTACATGGCCTAACCAATGTATAAGATGGTTAGGCCATGTAGAGCGAATGGACAGCACAGCTCCTGTCCGAAGAGTCTTCGACTCCAACCCCGAGGGACAACGTTACGGAGGATGGCTGCATCTAAGGTGGTGCACACAGGTGAAACCTGAAACAACTGGAAATAGCTAGCAAAAGATCGTGCTAGCTGGAAAGGTTTGAAGCGTAAGTAAATAAAGTCTGAGCAAAGGTCAAAGCTTTCTTTGACTTTGATATAGCTATCAGAAGTACCCTTAACAATAAAGAAATCGATAAGTTCAGGTATTTTTGCGAGAACCGTCGGCCAATACGTCAGCTTTCTAGTGGAATAAAAGTTGCAACCACATTCCATACAAGCTTTGTAAAGCGTTTCGCCTCTCTTTGAAATGCATCTCGAACCCAAAACTTGTGTTTAGCGTTAGGGTCACTGATTAGTTCATTCTTTTGATCGGATACTGAAACAACAATTTTAGTTTTTCACGTGAACTGATGATCCTCCCCGTGCCCCTACGGGCGGGCGGCAAGCGTGGTAGGCGTGAAGCCCTTGCGTTTAACACGTGATTGCAATGTTAAATGGGTTTCAGGGACCAAGCATATGTCAATACTTTGCTGATTTAAAAGTATTTCTAGGCAATGGTTTTTCGGAAGCCCATTGGCGTTCAAAGTTAGTATTCTCAGCAGTTTCATCATTCTCCTGCTGAAAGGGGCATATTTTCGTAAGAACTAAAGGGGCGCCGGCCGGGGCGCAGTAGTTAGTCTGTTTCACTCCGACGCACGATGAGCGAGTTCGGATCCCTATAATATCAACGCCATCGAATGTTTATTTCGTGGCGTCGTAATGATGGGGTACTGCTCTGTGTGGCGCTCATCCGAAATGTGTAATTTTCCATGACTTCTTTACATAAATCAGGCTGAATTTGACCGATCGCACGAGTTATGTTGGCTTTGAGGGTCGCTGTGGCTTGTCGCTTTTTCGAATAGATCTGTGACTTCAGAAAACACCACATGAAAAGGACTAACAGGGTCAAATCGCACGATTCCGGTGGCCAGTTCTGTTGACACCCCATGACGTTGGTGTGCATATCATCCCATTCAGGCCAGAAGCTCGCCGTTGACAGTGATGGCCTGGCCAACGTCGTTCTCAAAGAAATATGGACCGATAACGCCACCAGCGCAAAAATAATCCACAGAACAACAGTGGAAGCATTGCCAACGTGTCATCAGAGACGCTGCCTCTGACATGTTGGGTTTCAAGCCACCGACAGCTAGAAACCCTTGGCTTGATGAGCAATGTGGGCAAGCCCATGTAGCAAAACAAAACGCCTACAAAGCCATGCTACATAGAGGGACGAGAGCCGTTCGTGAACATTACGAGCAGAAACGGAGAGAGGAACACACGCTTTTAAGGAAGAAAAAAAGACAACATGAAAGGCGTGAGATCGAGGAGATGAAGAGAGCACTGGAATAATGTTCGCAAGTTTTACGAAAAAGTCAAACGAATATGCCGGGGCTATAAAGCCAGGGCGGAAGCCTGTAGGGATGAAGACGAACAACTAGTAGTAGAGTCGCAATCGATGTTGAGAATATGGAAGGAACATTTCTGTAACCTGTTCAAAGGCGATGGAAGATCTAATACCGCTGTCAGGTAGAATAATCCATTCGCAATGGACGAAGATGCAAGAGAATTTCGTTCACCCGACGAAGATGAAATTAAGCTAGTCATTTTAAAGCTAATAAAGCCGCGGGCACAGACGGGCTGTCTGCCGAGCTATTTAAAGCTGTTGGAGATGATCTGGTAGGGCGCATGCACCACCTCATCTGTAAAATATGGTCCGAAGAAAGCATGCCCGGCGAATGGAATCTCAGCATGCCCAGTCCACAAAAAAGGAGACCCCCATAACTGCGCCAACTTTGCTTGCTTTGGTGGCGTTACAGCCCATGAAGGGCCAGAGCCAAGATTCTCTCAATCACTCATGTTATGCGTGATTTATTTTTTTTTACACAAGCGAAAGGGACCAACAGTTTAATGCCGATTCCGAACGGCTTGAATCGAGAAGCTTTTTTTGGCAAGTATACTACGGGGGGTTTCGCCAGTAACCCGCCGAGGAGAGACGCCGCAAAATAAACATTCGATGGCGTTGGTGTTATCGGGATCCAAACTCGCTCATCGTGCGCCAGAGTCCAACACACTAACCACTGCGCCACGACGCCCTCACTGCGCCAACTACAGGGGAATAACTCTCCTTGACATCGCATACAATATCTTCTCTGCCGTACTGTATGAACGCCTGAAACTCTTTGTGGATAATCTGATAGGTTCTTATCAGTGTGGTTTCAGGCCAGGTAGATCCACAATAGACCAAATATTCACAGTGCGGCAGATCTTGAAGAAGACCCAAGAATACCAAACCGACTGCCATCACCTTTTCGTCGATTTCAAAGCCGTCTATGACAGCGCGCATAGAGACGAGCTATACGGAGCCATGTCCAGTTTTAACATCCCTGCCAGAGTAGTTAGACTATGCAGGATGACCTGCAGGTCCATTAAGGTCGGTAGCGAAATTAAACGAGACCTTTGATGTTAAAAGAGGATTTAGACAAGGTGACGCACTGTCATGTAATTTCCCTATCATTCCGGTCCTCCTCTATGGCGCAGAGGCCTTGACTTTAACGAAAGCAGATGAGGATTCCCCTGGTCGTTTCGAGAGAAAAATTCTGCGTTTAATATACGGTCTCATTCGTATAAACGGGGAGTGGAGGAGAAGATACAACGTCGAACTATACGGGCTGTACAGCGACATCGTCCTACTATGACGTCTACTGATCTAACGTCTAAGGTGACTAGGTCATGTGGAGCGAATGGATAACACAGCTCCAGCCCGAAGAGTCTTCGAGTCCAAGCCTGAGGGACGACGCAGCAGAGGACGACCAAATCTAAGATGGCGCACACAGGCGGAAGGACACCTTACCCAACTGGGGGTGGGGCGCTGGAAACAGCTGGCAAAAGATCGTGCCAGCTGGAGATGGTTGTTGGTTGAGGCCCAGGTTCACACCGCACTGTAGCGCGACCTAAATAAGTAAGTAAGGCGCCGCCAGCCCAAACTCCGTTCCAAACAGTGACTTTCTCTGGATGCATTGGACGCTCTTGGATCTCACGCCGATTGGTATCATCCCAAATTCGACAATTTTGTTTGCTTACGTAGTCATTCATCCAGAAATGGGCCTCATCGCTAAAGATGATTTTTCGATAAAAATTAGGGTCAGTTTCCAACTGCTCCAGAGACTATTCAGCGAACACACGTCGTTGTCTATGGTCGTTTACCCTCAGGTCATGGATCAGTTGAATTCTATACGGGTGCAAGTCCAAGCACGACACACAGACGTACGAGTGTTGGACTATCCTTTACTGAACCAGTGGATGCAAATTTATCCACCACACTGCCTCTCGGTAGGGCGATTATGTTGACCGTAAAACGAGCGAAGCGCACGGAACGTTGCCTGAACAGAACACTCATTTCGATGAAATATTTTTTTCATTTGCACACGTTGTTGAACACTACGTTCATCCATGGTGATTTAGCAAAACCAGACTGAATAAATGGCTGCCAATTTTACAGATAAAACGTCAACAATATAGCCGCTATCAACTGTCAAAACTCAGAAGATCCATTTTTGTTTTTTGTTTTTTATAGTTCGCAAGGTTCAAGAGTTATAATATTATGATGTTGGTCACACAACCTTGACGGAGTGCAGATAGTTTAGGTAGTAGATGTTCGTTCACCACTCTCCAGGGGTGGTTGTCCTAGATAGGAGGAGAGGAACTCGACTGGATTTCCACGTTGTGCTTATAGTTCCCAGCAAATGTTCCATGCCATTATGGTGTTATATTGAAACTCAAAAGTTCAGCTGGCACATATACGCGTCATCGAAGACTACCGGATCATCAAAAAGCATGCGCCGCCCCACCACGGTTTCATCCCACCAGGGTAGATGGATATGAAGGAATACGACAAAAAGTTCGCCTCAAAAAAAGCTTCCTACCCCACCGACGACTTCAATGACAGCGGTTGGCTTCTGGTTGATATAGAATTTTTGCGTCACTGAAAGTTAATACAGTTCCAACTTGGACTTCGCGGACGATGCAGTGAATAACAAAGGCACGGGTCGAAAGTTCAACAACAGAGCAATCAACCCTTAGTAAGCTTTCCATATTTTACATTTTCATTCCTAATTCAATATCGACGTAAACTATCTAATACAGAAGAAAGTCCTCATTACCGTTAATTTGTTTCGAAAAGTATTTAAGTCTTCGGTATCACCACACGGGTCCTACTTATTGCCGAAAAAGTGTGTGAAAATTCGATTGAACTCCCAAGTGATATACAACGGTTTTTGCTTACGTCCACGAGAAAATCGATTTTCCCTCTTCTGCGTGTGGTTAAGAACAAACAACTCGCCGACCAACGCGTTGTGGGTGGTAGAAGAGGTGGAAAGCGAACGAAAAATAGAGAAAAAAGAAAAAAAAAAAAGGAAAAACGTCAAGACGTGGAACGGGCTTGATACATATAAGCGTTATGGCCGGCCATATGGTTTACACTTGCAATGAAAATTAATTTGTCAACGACCAAGAGGACAATTTGCCACAATTCCCGTAAGCCAGACAACATGGCATTGTGTCGGTTTGCGACCGTACCCGTTTTTGGGTTGGTCTTCCAGCTGCTAATGCTCGGCAATCATCTGGCTGATGGTGAAGTGATGGTTTTCCCAGGTAAGTGGTGCGCCTTAGGGTAATTCCTATTTACCTTCGTCGGTGTGGTTTTTTTTTTCTTTTCGCTATAAATAGAAATTTCACTTTGCTATCACTAATCGGTGATAGTTGACGTCAAACGGTGTAGACTGTTTCCAGAGCTGGTTGTATAGAAGTGCACGTACTCGTCTATATCCTTTTGGATTAATTGCATCAGTGTGTATCTACTCGTATCTATCTACAGTACTTATCTCTATCCCCCATCTGGTATACGTTTAAATTCAAATGCAGAGATACTAGAATAAAAAGAAAATCGATAGCCTTTGCAACTATGTATATTTCATTAGCTTGAAGTGGATTTAGAAACCACTGACACTGGTCAGAATAATGTCCGCATTGGCACGTACTCGTACAAGCAATATGTGTACGTATTGCATTGAATAGTTTCATAGTGTTAGCGTCGAGCAGATACAATATCTAGTGACGTTAATAAGGCTTCCGTATCATCCCGTAGCCTTCGCATTACGTATGCAGAGATGTGCTACTTTTAAAATTGCTATCAATTCATTACCGTCTACATAAAGACGGAAAAAAACTGTATTTAATTCAAAGATACAATTATCGAGTGCGTCGTATACTCGTACTATACTACCCGTTGTGAGCTCAACCGAGTACCGAGTGCGCGTGTAGAGCCACCTTGAATTGGCCAAAGGGTTATACGTAGATTGAAACGTCTACTTAGTCGCACGGCGAGAAGTCATATTTCATTTCTTTACGTGATCCCCAGACCCAGATTCTATTGTATTTTCGTCGATGATCAGCAATCAAAAGTCAGTAATTTGGAATGGGGAACACACCATCTGTTGATGATGATTGTGTATCCTCCGTGCGTACATTCAGATACATACCCATACGCAACTATTCACGTTGTACTAGGCACAACACGTTTATTTTTAGAATATTGCTTTCGGTTCGTGCGAAAAGGCTTGCGTGTAGACGTCGAATGGGATACTTGGATCTTGGAGGTGCTACATGGATTCGAGAATGAAAAAGCAAATTGTATCGGGAAAGCTTCAATTGGAGGAATGGTGGTCGGCGGTGACCTAGTTCAATGGATAGCTTTACAACTAGTAATGCGAAGAATTATATCTTGTGGGCGGCAGATTACTGCGCTGGCTTGTGCATGCATATGTACATATCTGTATCTCAATGGGAGCTCTGGCTTGCGGTTATGTGATTTAAATGCTCGTAATCAATAATGTAACATTTTGCGATTTAAGTTGTCTTACGAATGACTTAATTGCATGCTGCTGGGAAATATTTTACAGGAGGAATCCATGTTAATAGTAAACTTTGAAACTTTTGTCGAACAGCCTTCGGAATGAGTACCGTCTGTTATGGCTTCCCCCTTTGTAGACGAAGTCCTTAATACTCATTGGTTGGAACAACTTTAACATAATATTTTTTCTTTCATATAGCCTCGGTTTTGTGATACAGATTTGTTGCAATAGTCCTAGTTACGACAGCAGTTGGATTCGATAGACGTTCACACTGCCGTATGGAAACAGTTATTGCTACAAGTGTTGTTATTAAATACTTTCGAAACCAATTATATAAGGCCTCAAAGTCGCCAAGCTTATCTCAAGCACTGTCAACCTTCCTTCTTTCCTTTCTTACTTACTTATATACATGGGTGGCGCTACAATTCGGTGTGAACCTTGGCCCCAACCAACAAACTTCTCCAGCTGACACGGTCTTTTGCCAGCTGTTTCCAGCGATGCACTCCCAGTTGGTTAAGGTACCCTTCCACCTGTGTGCGCCACCTTAGGTTCGGTCGTCCTCTGTTGCTCGTCCCTCGGGGTTGGACTCGAACACTCTTTGGGTCGGAGCTCTGTCATCGCTCTACATGGCCTAGCCATCTTGGATCCGTAGACGTCCAGCCGTATAGTTCGTCGTTGTATCTTCTCCTCCACTCGCCGTTTATATTGTTACGAAAATTAATTCGTCCCCGAATAGGGTTCGCTCACTTGATTGCGATAAACTATAACTCTTTACTTTCTATTCCTTTATTTTTTAGTACATCCTTTTACACACTTTACACTTTATTGCTTACGCGCATTGTCTCTACAACTTACTAGGTGGCTTGATTACGTTCACACTGAACACCGATTGATCACTCGTTACTGAATCCCGAAAACTGCATACCCCGCGGGCGAGTGTTTCCGCTTATATATATAGCCCTCGGTCCACTTTCTCGAATGTTCGCCGTTCCCCTTCAAAAGTCTCTAGAATGCTCTGGTATTTACATTCAGCAGTATGCTGAAGAGGGTTACCATAATTTCGTTTTTAGCTGCAACAGAGCATTCCAAACTTTGACAGCGAAATTCAAACATATCGTAGGTTCGTGTCCGTAGCAAAATAAACGGGGCCAATGGATTGAACCATAGCAAAGACCAGGCCTCTGTGCCATAGAGGAGGACCGGGATGGTTAAGGTTTTGTAAAGCGCAAAGTTGGTCCTTCGAGAGAGGGCTCTACTTCTCAATTACCTCTTGAGCCCAAAGCAGCAGCGGTTGGTAAGGGTAATTCTGGGTTTGATCTCAGGGCTAGTGGTCACTAGTGAGCCAAGGTAGACGAAGTCCTTGACCACTTCGAATTTGTAGCTGTCAATTGTGACGTTCTGGCCGAGACGTGCGTCTGTTTTGGTTGACAACATATATTTCGTTTCACCCTCGTTAACCGAAAGACCTATTTTAGCCGCTTCTGCTTCAATGCTTTCGAACGCCTCATTGACGTCTCGCTGTGTTCGTCCAATTACGTCAATGTCATCCGCGTACGTAAGCATTTGCGCAAACTTGAAATAGATCGTACTTCTTCTATTGGCCAGTGAGTCTCGTATGATCTTCTCAAGTATGATGTTGAAAGAATTACATGACAGTGCGTCACCTTGTATAAATCCTTTTTTAACATCAAAGGTCTCGGTTAATTCGCTACCGACCTTAATAGAGCAGCGGGAATTCTCCATTGTCATCCTGCATAATCTGACGAGCTTGGCAGAGATGTTAAAACTAGACATAGCTCTATATAGCTCGTCTCTATGCACGCTGTCTTACGCGGCTTTGAAATTGACGAAAAGGTGATGGCAGTCAGTTTGGTATTCTTGGATGTTCTTCAAGATCTGCCGCATATTTGGTCTATTGTGCATTTACCTGGCCTGAGATCACACTGATAAGAAACAAGGGACTTTAGGCGTTAAGGAGACTTATTACCCTGTTGTTGGCGCAGCTATGGGGATCTCCTTTCTTGTGGACCGGGCAAACGATGCTGAGATTCTATTCGTCTGGCATGCTTTTCTTCGGCCATATCTTACAGATAAGCTGGTGCATTCGCCCTACCAGCTGATCTCCAGCCACTTTAAATGGCTTGGCTCCCGCGGTTTTATTAGTTTTAAACTTCAAAATTACCAGCTTATTTTTACCTAGGTCGGGTGGACGAAATTATCTTGCATCTTCGTCCGCTGAGAATATATCATTTTGCCTGACAGCGGTGTCAGAACTAGCTTCACCGTTAAACAGTCTGCAGAAGTGTGCCTTCCATATTCTCAGCATCGACTCTGACTCTACTACTAGTTGTCTATCTTCATCCCTACAGGCTTCTGCTCTGGCTTTTTGGCTCTGGCATGTTCGTTTTACGTTTTCGTAAGACTTGTGAGCATCATTCCTGAGGTAGCATCTCTTCATCTTCTCGATTTCACGCTTTCCATGCTCTCTTTTTTGCTTCCTTAAAAGCGCGTGTTCCTCTCCGTTTCTCCTCGTAATGTTCACGTTTTGTTGGCTTTGTAGGTCTTGTGCTTTGCAACATTGGCTTGCCCGCATTGCTCATCAAACCAGGGGTTTTTAGTTGCCGGTCGTTTGAAACCCAACACATCAGAGGCAGCGTCTCTGATGGCGCGCTGGCAATGCTCCCACTGTTGTTCTGTGGATTGTTCCGGTGTCATCGGAATTTGCGAGAGGTTGAGGGAAACTCAATCGGCAAAGGTCCTATCAACCTTCCTACACTCTAACCCTCTTTCCCTAAACAATCTTGAAATCATCAGTTTTAAAAGCATGTTGCTAGTCTCAGGATGTCACCTGTTAAATAGAAATTCGAATCTGGTCTACGCATAATCGTCGACGAATAAACAACCTAATATTAACTAACTAGCCTCTGGGTTATATGTACAATAAGAGGTTATTGTTAGGTTAGGTTATGCTTAGGCCGAGCTTTTTATATACCTAAGGTGTCTTACCACGTCATGATTCGAGAATAGACACGGCAATGCTGAAATTCCAGTTTAGTCTAGTCTGTTAAGATCATAAAAAAAAAAACTACCAAACGTACCTCTCGTAGTTCTTTTGTGTAAAACTCTCACCTCATACTAGACATAAGTAAAGGATTTCTCACCTTATAACTTTAGGTCTCCGCCGAAAACCACCATCGCCACAGTCCTTGCAGCAACAATTCGATATCTCACCCGATTTCCTTGCCCAACTGATGGAGGACAATGCACGACGACGACTTCAACAGCAATTCGAACAACAACTGGAACTAATCAATTTACAAATGAACCATCAACGTCAACAACAACATTATGGTGGACCAAATCCTTTACCATACGACAATCAGAATGGCATGGATAATGTGGATTTTACATACAAATTTCCACCAAATCTCAATGATGCAACGCTGAATGAGGAACGTATACCATTTGCCGTAGATCCCTCAGATCCCCGGTTTTATAAGACCAGTCCTAAGGCAGACGATGAAGGCTACTACGTTGAGGAAGAGCAACCAGTTAAACCGGTTGCACCAGTTGAATCGAAACCGAACAGTGAGGTAACCTATCATCGGGTTAAGCCACCGATTGAATTGACCCCCATGAAGCCGGTTCAGAATACGCCATCGACTGGACGAAGTCGAGATGATATCAGTGCTTTGATTGAAAAACTTCAGAAGGAGGGTAAGGCTAGTGCGGTTTTGAACTCACAGAATAAGCCACATGATGAGCAGGTGGTTGTGCGACAGCACATGGGCATCGAAGGCGAGATGGGCATGTATGTGGTTGCCTTGATTGCTGGCGTGAGCGCAGCTGTTACAGTGGGACTGATTGCTTTGGTCATTGCCTGGTATACGTAAGTAGAATATTATACACCACTTGTCACTAGACTATACTTATCATGTGGTTTTGTTATAGTTTGCAAAAGAAAACAAAGGCCGCTGCTGATGTTGAATACCCAGCTTATGGTATTACTGGACCGAATAAGGATATATCACCGTCTGGGGATCGACGACTCGCTCAGAGTGCACAGATGTATCATTATCAGCATCAGAAACAGCAAATTATTGCCATGGAAAATCGGCAGGTTACCGAGGGTCACGGTGGACTCTCCGATGTCGAGAGTGACGATGACAACGAGGAAGGTGATTACACTGTCTACGAATGTCCCGGTCTGGCTCCGGTAAGTTTGCAAAAGTATTTCTCCTTCTACTTGAATATGTATAAGAATTTTATTTGGATATAATGAAGTAGCAAGAGCTAAAGGTTAAAGGTTCCCGTCGGATTGTTCCTTTTTAAATGATATTTGGGCAAAAGGAAAAGGTCACTAGTTTCCAAGCAACCCTTATAGCTAAATCTCTTGAATTCACCCTCATACCAATCGAAAAGTTTGCCAATTTTGTCCTTTCAGACCGGGGAAATGGAAGTCAAGAACCCCCTCTTCCTGGACGATACTCCAGTTACCCCGTCAGCAGCTAATCCGACACCAAACCAACAGCAACAAAATCAATCCCCACAAAAGCTACCACCACGAAAGCCGCCAAAATCACCCACTTCCGTAACTACATCCACAACAACATCGACTACATCGGCAGCAACAACAACAACCACCACCATTGCTAACGAAAAGCAAAATGGCGGAAAGTAATTTCCTTGCAAAAACCCTCTCCGAGACGTTGCATCAATTAGTAAAAGAAACAAAAATATATATTTTAATTATTTATTTATTTATTTATCGATCTTTCGAACATCATTCGTAACATTTGCGTCAATTGAATGTAGAAGAGAAAAGAAAATAAAAAATTGAATTAAATCAGATCTTCCTGCTGCTAAAGTGTCAAAGGATATGGACTTTAAATTGTTATTTTTGTTTCGTCCTTTTGTTAAGAGGTTTAGCTTGAAAATTCAGTCATACTAAAACCAGATCTTTACACTCCATATCCACCATGAAGGGAAAGTAATTAAAAAAATTAAATAAATAATAAAAAGCTTTAAGCAATTATTATATACAATTTTATAAACTGCGTCAATTTATGATTTAACAATTAAGTTAAAATATAAACAAAAAAAATATATATTAATACATGAACTTAAATAGCTATTCAACAACAATTTCAGAGATTTTCTTAACCTATTTACGCAACTGTATCCGAGCCTATAGCCCACTCATCTGTTACATGTTATTCCTAACTTCATTCCTAAAATCAAAATATTTTTCCCGCGCTTTAATTTCTTAGCAAAAAATTAACAAAACAATTACTGGTTAACAAATGAGGAATGAACAACTTGTTATAAATATAAATATTTACATATACATTACATTTTATTTGAGGAAAACATTTTATTTGACAAAGAAAAAAAAACTAAAACAGAAGTCTATATTAAAAAAGTTATAAGCAACTGATATAATTATAAATAAAATAAAAAAGACGTATATGACATATATATATATATATTTTCTTAATCGTATATTTATGTACCTATCAATTGTATAAAACCAAAAAGATAAAAACCGAAAATCAAATATTAGTAAAATAGAGTATTAATTACTAATAGAGCTCTATCGAAAACAAAGGACAACAAAAAACAATTTATCATAATTACACCAAAAAAAATCTTTGTAATATTTGTACTCTGATTAACTAATAAAAATTATACATATATATATATTTATAGTAGAAAAAAAAAACTGGAACTACTAGGTGGGAATACTTTTTTTTGGTTAGAGGCATTGTGGTGAAAAAATTATTGTAAACAAAACAAAATCAAAAAAGCTTACTTCCTCACTCTTTACGTACATATATATATATACATGCATATATAAATATTGTGTGCACAAAAAAACAAAAAAATGGTAATAAAAAAGAGAAGGTTATGTAAATGAATAATTGGCTAACATGCCTAGACTAAACACGGTAGCCCTGCGGTATTCCATTCGGATACACAAACCATTGACTTAACAATATGAAATGAAAAATTGACTGAAAAGACAACAACAAAAAAAAATTTTACATTCAAACAATTATATAAAAAAACGGAATAAACCAAATCCTACAAATTCAATTAATAATTAAAAAACCAAAAAAAAAACAACCAAAACACGCAAACATATTTGTTGAATCAATTATTTTTGAGAGAAAAGTTAAGTAAACAAAGCAAACGCTAGCTGGACACAATAGTTTATCTATACCTCTCTTTAATTGCTTTTTAATTATTTTTTTTATAGTACATACAACATACCCACATACCTTATAAATAGATTGTTGTTCCTGTCTATAGAAGAAAAGTTACGCTTTCCACTTCTGTCCACTTCAAGCTACCAAATAAAAACATTCCAGCAACATGTAACACTAAAATAAAATAAAAAACATTTTATAAAAGAAAGATATATAAATCCCTTAAAGCCATACAAGAAGAAGCGGAGGGGTTCCTTTTAGTTAATTAATCGTTAATCATATTGAGAATTTGTCGAGCCCTTTCGCAGCATACGAATAAACCGAGTAAAACAATGAAATAAATCATAAGGCACGACAGTGTTGTGTATTTGTATGATAACAGACATGACAATTATATATAAAATATAATATCAAACATTAATATAATAAATGTAAAAAAATGTATAAAAAACCCGAATAATTGTTAATTTTACTTACCTTCTTCCTGGACGTTGTTGCCTACGCCGATGATGTTGCCATCACAATCTCAGGTAAATACCTACGTATCTACACTGAATGACCGCATGCAAACGGCATTCTCACTTCTGTGCAAATAGGCGCATAGTAACGGGCTCAGGATCAACCCAAAGAAAACGGAGCTCGTGCTTTTTACCAAAAAGCACAAAATCCCGGAATACTGCCCTATCACTTTGCTCGATACCAGGTTAGCCTACTCCCCTAGTGCCAAATTCCTTGGCATTATACTCGATAGGAAATTAACTTGGAAGAGCAACACAACTGAAAGAGCAAAAAAAGCAACAATAGCTCTCTACACATGTAAGAAAGCCCTAGGAAAAAAATGGGGATTCAACCCCAAGATTACCCTATGGCTCTACATCACGGTCGTTAGGCCCATACTAATGTATGGAGTGATAGTCTAGTGGACCGCACTAGACAAGACAACATACCACAAACAACTCGAGAAGGTACAAAAGATGGCATGTATATATGTGCATTACCGGGGCCCTCAGGTCCACACCAACGGCTGCGCTTAACATGATACTAGACCTTACACCACTCGATATTTTCGGCAAGCAAATTGCCACACACACGGCCATAAGACTAAAAGCCAACTCGAAATGGGTGAGCTATGTCACTGGCCACTCCTCCATCCTGCAAAACAGGATAACTATGACAGAAAACCTAGACCACACAGAACCCACCATAGTCTTGGACAAAAACTTTACGATGATTTATCCGGACAGGAAGAACTGGACCCGCCAAACTCAACCGTGCAGAAACTGTGTGGATTTCTACACTGACGGGTCTAAAACCAAAGACGGGGTGGGCAGTGGAGTTTTCTGCAAACAACTCAAGCTACATAAAGCTCTAAAATTACCAGATCACTGCAGCGTTTTCCAGGCGGAACTGTTGGCAATAAAAGAGGCTTTGTCTTGGCTGAAGTGGAACATAATATCCACCACGAATATTCGCATTCTCACAGACAGTCAAGCAGCCTTAAGGTCGCTGGAGTCCTATGTGTACACATCAAAATCTAGTCTCGACTGTCGCAGATCTCTTAACGAGATGGCAGAACAGTTCAACATACAGCTTATCTGGGTACCAGGACACAGCGACATTGCAGGAAATGAAAAAGCCGACACACTCGCTAAACTAGGAACGACGCTACAATCAATCGTGTCTTGTGAGGGAGTACCCCTTACAACCATTAAACATAATCTGACCAATCTCGCCAGGGCCGAGACGAACCTGAGATGGACACAGGGACATACCTGCGTCATCACCAGGCAAATCTGGCTTCGGCTGGACAGTCAACGCACAAGGAGTATAATCTCCCTGAAGAAAACTGACATCTACAAAGTCATCGGTGTCATCACAGGACACTGCCTCATTGGCAGTCAGGCACAAGAACTAGGAATAGTTCCAAATGATTTCTGCAGAAGCTGTCAGGACGAGGAGGGGGTTGAAACCATTCACCATCTCTCTGCAATTTCAGGAAACGTTACCTAGGCTCTTACTTCCTTAACGATCTGACAGATGTTCAGAAGGTAGGGATACTTGATCTTCTTAACTTCTTAAGAAGCACAAAATGGTTCCACGAATAGGGGGGTAAAACCCCCTCGTAGCTGCACAACGGGCCTCCTTGGCATTCTCCTCAACTCTGGGAAGGCTACGACCCTACCTACCTTCTTAGAATTACTGACCAAACTGGAGAAAGACGGCCTCGACGTTATTGCCTAGGCTGATTATGTCGCCATCACCATTTGGGGAAATACCTACCCACACTGAATGACTGTATGTAAACGGCATTCTCCATACTATACCAATGGGCTCAGAGCTTGTGCTATTCACCAGAAAGGACAACATTTCGGAAACCTGCCCAATCACTTTACTTGGTACCAGGTTAACCTACTTCTCCAGTGCCAAATACCTTGACATCGTACTAGATAGGTTAGGTTAGGTACATGTGTGTCCTATTGACGAAAAGTCAAGGCTCACGTAGACTACGTTGAGTCTATTGTGCCCACTTGTTTTATTTAACCCGTTATACCCGACATTTACCGTTGAGTTGAATCCAGTATTCTGTTCAGCCCAATATTACCTACCTCTTCTAGTCCCGAAAGGAAGTATCTTCCTAGGAATATAGGTTAGTTGGGTGCCTTATTGACATGAGGTCACGGCTCACTTAGACTACTAAGAGTCCATTGTGCCCATTTTTAAAAGCTAACCCGAGGGGAACCTGTTAGTTGCCCGCTGAGCTGAACCACCCAGATTCAATTAAGAACCTTAGCAGTTTGTCAGTTTAATGCCTCTTGCCTCCTCTAAAACTGAAAAGAAGTAGTTTCCGAGGAACGTAAATCTTTTTCCGGCTAGTGCAGGGCATTCACACAGTAGGTGACGAATGGATTCTATTTCCTCTTCGTCCCTACAGCTTCTGCAAAAATCGTTGTAGGACCGGCCTAGTCTAACTGCATGATATGATATCATGCAGTGCCCAGTGAGGGCACCGACTACCAGTCGTATATTCCCTCTACCAAGACTTAGCAGACTTTCCGTCCCTTTTTTGTCATAGACAGGCCATGTTAGCCTTGCCGTAGCGCATGTATACAAGGTATCGAAGGTATACTGGCCACTCGGCTTGCCGCAATCCACTACAGCCAGCTGTAGAGCATTACGGATAGCCCGCTAAACTGCGTCGCACTATTGACCTTCGCTCTCTTCGCTGGGTTGTTGGCCTCTTCCTAGGATCTCACCCTTTGTGCCATAAACCCTTCCCGTTTCTTGGTAGCGGTCTTGCCAATTGCATCGATCGCCGTGGAAGTTGTCTCACCTAGACCCGTCTTAGCGACTTCGGTCTTTGATGCGCTCTTTCCACCTTTACGTCGAGCCTGGATGCCACTGGAGCCCGCCTTATCGGCTTCGGCTCCAGTTGCCCCGGTTCGTCGCTTTCTTTTTGCTGGGGGCTTTTCAGGATCTTTCCCATCTTTGCCCGTTTTTCCACCATTGTCCGTTGCCCCTTTCCCACTCTTTGGCTTTGTCAGGGCATCTTTGGCAATGGTTTTCTCAGCCCATCTGAGTTTTCCATTCTCCAAATCGGAGAGCAGAGGAATACCCTTTTCTTCCAATATACGCTTACTCCTGTACTCCCTTAGCCTTTGCTCTCTCTGGGAAAGTTTTTCCTTCTTTTTGGCAGTCTTGCCTTTTCCTTCGCTCTTCTGGATTGTCTCTTCGGGATCGGCGAGTAATTTCTCCTCCAATTCCTTCGAGATGTCCTCGTCCTGGTTAGTGGCTACGTCGTTTAGCGCGTCTGCCACTGACACTCATCTTTTTTTGTGTTTTTGTCTATTTTTGAAATTTTGTTCCCACGAGTTCGGACGGAAATATGGGGTCCACTCCGACAGAGCCGCCGATTATCGGAGTAAGGCATTTGATACCTTAGGCCTCGCCTGGGCATCTAAAGGAGCTCGTTAACGGTTGGAAATAAGCCCTCCAACCTTTCATCCTTGGGCACGGTTTCAATAAGCTCACACCATCACTGGAATAGGGCTGACTACCTCTTAGTCACTAGTATTGAGCCCATGTTGATATAACATGGTATCTCAGGCTAGTTTAAGCCCCAGTACCGCGTCAAGGTGGATAGTCACGCTGAGGGCTAGCGTCGGACATTCGCACAGCAGGTGACGAATGGATTAAATGTCCTCTTCGTCCCTGCAGCTTCTGCCGAAGTCATTGTAGGACTGGCCTAGTCGAGCTGCATGGTAGGATAGCATGCAGTGCCCGTTGAGGGCACCGACTGCCAGTCGAATATTCCCACGATTGAACTTCAGCAGATTTTCCGTACTTTTCTTATCATAGACGGGCCAAGTCAATCTCGTCGTTGCGCATGTATCTAAGCGACACCATCGCTTATTGGCTTTCACTAATAGTTCCGTCTCTATCTCTCTGTAGAGCGCACTGAGTGGTGCTTTGGTCTCAGCTGAGATCTGCGCAATATTAGCACTTGATTCCACCCTAGCCAGCTTGTCCGCCCTCTCGCTTACAGAGATATTCATATGACCAGGTACCCAGCAAAGGGTCACCTCATTTACATTGGATATCTCTTCTAACTTCTCTTTGCAGAGTTTGACGAGTTTGGATCTTATCCATGCTGCCTGCAGAGTCTTAATGGCTGCCTGGCTGTCAACACAGATGCTGATCCTTTTTCCTGAGATATTCTCTTTGGTGATCAGGTCCACCGCCTGCTTGATAGCGAAGACCTCAGCTTGGAAGACACTGCATCCATCATCGAGCCTATAGGAGCGATGCATTTCCCGAGACTCAAAGTAGACTCCGGCACCTGTGCCAACATCCATTTTGGATCCGTCGGTGTAGAATACCAGTTCATCTTCCGTGCGTACCAAATCACCGGTCCATTCCTCCCTGGAGGGAATTCTAATAGAGAATCTCCTCTCCCAGGAAGGAAGTCGGGAGACATAGTCGGTTACGGTTCTGAATCTCAAGAAGGCCCATCGATCCAAGACTGATGCATGTCCGTGAGGACTCCTTTTCCAGAGACCGCATTCTTGTAGTCTTAGCGCAGTTCTGGTTGCGACGCTCTCGCAATATATGTTCAGGGGTGGGAGGTTCAGCATGACTTCAAGAGCCGCCGTTGGTGTGGACTTCATAGATCCCGTCACCGCCAGACAGTCTGCCCTTTGAACCTTTGACAAACTCTGAAGATGACATTTTTTTCTCGAGCGCTTTGCACCAGACAACCGAGCCATAGACTAGAATAGGTCTTACCACCGCAATGTACAACCAATGTACTAACCTCGGTTTGAGGCCCCATGTTTTTCCAAGGGCTACCTTACACGAATATAGTGCCACGTAGGCTTTTTGATTCTTTCCTCAATATTTTCCCTTCAATTAAGCTTGGAGTCCAAGATTATGCCATGATATTTGGCAGATTTTTCAGGGATCAGATCTATACCATTCATACGGGGGTAGGTGTATCTTGATACAGAACTTTTCTCTGTTTTCGCCGGATTTAATCCCAGGCCTCGCCCCTTGACCCAGTTATCTACTAACAGCAGTGCATAGCTTAGTCTATGGACATCTATGCCATTACTAAAATGGCAATGTCATCGGCGTAGGCCGTGACATGAAACCCCTCCGTCTCTAGAATCCCAACCGTTCTGTCGACCACAAGGAGCCATAGGAGGGGTGACAGAACGCCACCTTGTGGTGTACCTTTATTCACTCTCACCCTCCCCTTTGTTCTCCCCATCGCCGAATTTACTATACAAGTACCCAGCATTTGCCCAATCCAACTGCATACACCCGGGTTTATTTGGGCCATATGAAGGCTGGACACTATTGCCTCGGTACTGACGTCATTAAAAGCACTCTCAATGTCTAGGAAGGCACCTAGAGTGAATTCCTTGATATTGAGCGATTTTTATATCGTATAGGCTACCCTATGCAGAGTAGTATCTACCGATTTTCCCCTTATGTACGCGTTATGTGATTGTGACAGACAACCGTCACCAATCTCTTCCCTTACGTACAAGTCTATTATTGGTTCCAGCGTTTTCATTAGGAAGGACGATAGACTGATAGATAAGAAATTAACCTGGAAGAACAACACAACCGAGCGACCAAAAACAGCAGCTATAACTCTCTACACTTGCAAGAAAGCCTTAGGGACAAATTGGGGATTCAACCCAAAGCTCACCTTATGGCTCTAAACTACTTACAGTCGTTAGACCTATTCTTATGTGGGTGTGATAGTCTGGTGGGCTACACTGGACAAAACAACATACCATAAACAATTCGAGAAGGTACAAAGGCTGGCATGTATGTAGGGGTGGCCGTGGTGCAGTGGTTATCATCATCGACTGCCGAGCGGAAGGTCTATAGTTCAAATTCACTTCATAGCCAAGAAAAAGTAATTCCTATACCGACAAAAATATGCAACGCAGTTGTGAATGGAAAGTGACCAGACGTACTGTTGCAGGCATAACACTCACAGTACACGGTCAACTGAAATTCATCCTCTGCGCATGCAATATTAAAGTGCTTGAACGAATTACTACGGACTATAATCAATGTGGAATTTAGTCGACTCTCGTTCTATCTAGGACAACCACCCCTGAGAGTTAACGAACATCAACGACCCAACCACTGCTCTCCGTTCAGGTTGTGTGTATACAACACATCATAAGAGAATATAAACTCTTGAACCTGAACCTCACCGGGGCCCTAAGGTCCACCCCAACGGCAGCGCTATACAAGATACCTTACAACACTCGATATACTTGGCAAGCAAATTGCCACATATACGGCTATATGAGCTAAATCACTGGCCACTCCTCCATGCTGAACAACAGGATGACCATGACAAAAAACTCAGACCACATAGAGCTCACCACAGTCATTGAGGAGCAATTCAAGATAATATACCCGGACAGACGAAACTGCTCCCGCCAAACGCAACCTCGCGTCAAAAACCAGTGGCAGCGGAGTATTCTGCAAACAATTAAACCTGAGCCAAGCTCTTAAACTACCAGATTATTGCAGTGTATTTCAAGCGGAGTTGTTGGCAATAAAGGAGGCTCTGGCTTAAGTGGAACGTAATATCTACTACGGATATTCGAACTCTCACGGACAGTCAAGCAGCCTTGAAATCGCTGGAGTCCTATCTGCACACCTCAGAAACAAGCCTATCTCTTAACGAGATGGCCTGATAGTTTAACATACAACTACTATGGGTACCAGGACACAGCGACATCTCAGGCAACGAAAGGGTCGACACCCTCGCCAGACAAGGAACGACGCAACAATCAATCATGGCATGCGAGGGAATACCTCTTGCAACCATTAAACTTAAATTCATAAATCTCGCCATGGCTGAGACGAACTTGAGATGGGCCCAGGGACATACTTGCCTCATCAGCATGCAAATCTGGCCTCGGCTCGATAGCCAACGGACTAGGAGAATAATCTCTCTTAAAAGAACTGACATCTACAAAATCATTGGTATCATCATCGGTCACTGTCTCATTGGCAGTCATGCGCAAAAACTAGGGAAAGTTCCGAATGATTTCTGCAGAAGCTGCCTAGACGGAGAAGAGATCGAATCCATCCACCACCTACTCTGCGCCTGCGCGGCTTTCTGCACAATCAGGAAACGCTTCCTGGGATCCTACTTCCTAAACGACCTGACGGATGCTTAGCAAGTAAGGATAGCTGACCTTCTTAATTTTTTAAGAAGCATTAAGTCGTTCTATGAATAGGGGGATAAACCCCCTCGTAGCAACACAACCGATCTCTCTGGCCTAAGTGTATTCTTCCCATTCTGGGGAGGCTACGAACCTACCTACCTAACTACCTAAATTCTTGAAAGCTATTACTTACTTAGGTGGCGCTACAGTCCGGTGTGAACCTCGGCATCAATCAACAAACTTCTCCAGCTGGCACGGTCTTCCACCGGTGTGCGCCATCTTAGATTCGGTGGTCCTCTACTGCGTCGTCCCCCGGAGTTGGACTCGAAGACTCTTCGGGCTGGAGCTGCATTATCAATTCGCTCTACATGGCCCAGCCATCTTAGACGTTGTATCCAATAGATCGTACCTCTTGTGTTGGCCAGGGAGTCTCGTTTGATCTTTTGAAGACATTACATGACAGTGCGTCACCTCGTCTGAATCCTTTTTTAACATCAAAGGTCTCGGTTAATTCGCTACTGACCTTAATGGCGCAACGGGAATTCTCCATTGTCATCCTCCATAATCTGAAGAGTTTGGCAGGGATATTAAAACTAGACATGGCTCCGTATAGCTCGTCTCTATGCACCTGTCATACACGGCTTTGAAATCGACGAAAAGGTGATGGTATTCTTGGGTGGTTAAGGTCCAAGGTCATCGACTTTAAGCCTATAAGTGATCGCCTGGTTGTGATCCGCATCAAAGGCACATGCGCACACGCCAAGGCAGCGCGGGAGGAGTACTGAGCCAGAAGGAGAAAAATTTGCTGCGACTAAAGAAATCTTCGCATCCTCCCAGCTCGAGGATATCGAGGAGTCTAGGGACAAACATAAAATACGACTCTTTTATAAGAAAGCGAAAAGCCTTGCAGGAGGCTTCAAGAAAGGCACCCAGGCTCTTCGAAATTTCGGCGCTAATCTTGTCACCGACCCGCAGGGAAAAGTGGATGTATTTAAGCAGCATTTCCAGCCGCTGCTGGTTATGCTCGTTAGACCAAGAGAGTGTGGTAGGGACTGAGGAAATCCCAACTCGAGCCGCTGAAGTAGTTCTCCCACCCAGCATCGAAGAAGTCGGCACGGCTATTCAAAAGCTGAAGAACAACAATGCCGCAGGTTCAGATGGCTTGCCATCAGAGCTCTTCAAGGCTGGCGCCGATGTTCTTTTAGGGAGCATGCACCAGATCATCTGTAGAATTTGGGAAGACGTATATCAGCTCTATTTGCTCCATCCACAAAACAGGTGATCCTACCTCTTGCAAGAACTATAGAGACATATCCCTGCTCAATGTCGCATACAAGCTCCTGTCCAGCGTACTGTGTGAATGTCTAAAGCCCTTTTGCACCGCATTAATCGGCAGCTACCAGTGCGGCAATTATTGCTTGTGTACCCCAAGGTTGTCTTTTATCTCCGACTCTCTTTTGGATTTTCGTTAATGATTTCCTGTCTGTGGCTCCTTGTCCAATTCATACAATTCATTTTTCAAAGTCCTGCTCTTCGGCTGTAAAAGTAGAGCGGCTGTGCACTTTAAGTTTAGTAAATTCCGTGTGGAATTTAGCTCTAGAAAAGCTCTAATAATTACCCACTAAACAAGAATGACACTTGTCGAAACCGAAATACATACTTTCCCTCCTTGATAATTGTGCGAATGACATTCTTCGTTGGACAGACCTAGACATTCCTTACTTACTTATTGAGGTGGCGTTACAGCTCGGGGAGAAACTGGGCCTGAACCAAAAAACCTTTCTAGCTAGCACGATTTCTTGCTTTTCAGTGTCGCACGCCAAGTTGGTTGAGGTCCCTTTCTATCTGTGTGCGCTACCTTAGATGCGGCCGTCCTCTGCAACATAGTCAGTCGGAGTTGGAGTTGAAGACTCTTCGGGTGGAAGCCGCTTTACATGGCCTAGCTGTCTTAAACGTTGGATCCGTATTTCCTGTACAGTTCTCTGTTGAATCTTCTCTGCCACTCTCCGTCAACACAAACGGAACCGAAGATTGAATGCAGAATTTTCCTCTCGAAACGACCAAGGGCCTCTTCATCTGTTTTTGATAAGGTCCAAGCCTCAACGCCTTAGAGGACGACCGGGATGATTAAGGTTTTATAGAGGTTCAACTTAGTTTTCCGAGAGAGTGCCCTACTATTTAATTGCCTCTTGAGTCCGTAGAAACAGCGGTTGGCAAGGGGTATTCGGCGTCTAATCTCAGCGCTGGTGTCGTTACCGCTTGTTACCAGTGAGCCAAGGTAGTCAAAATCCTTGACTACATCAAAGTTATAGCTGCTAACAATGACATACTGGCCGAGACCTCGGTGTTTTGCGTCTTCCTTTGACAACAGCATATATTTGGTTTTGCCCTCGTTTACTTTCAGACCCACTTTAGCCGCTTCTGCTGTAATGCTTACAAATGCTTCATTGACGTCTCGCTGCATTTTCTAATCACGTCAATCTCATCAGCGTATGCAAGCAATTGTGCAGACTTGAAGTACTCGTAGATCGTGCCTCTGGTATTGGCCAGTGAATCCCGCACGATCTTTTCACGGATGATGTTGAAAAAATCACGCGACAGTGCGTCGCCCTGTCTGAATCTTTTTTTGACATCGTAGGTCTCGGTTAACTCCTTATCGACCTTAATGGAGCAGCGATGATTTTCCATTGTCATCCTGCACAGCCTAACGAGCTTGGCAGGGATGTCAAAACATAACATGGGACGATATAGCTCGTTCCTATAGACACTGTCATATGCGACCTTAAAATTAAGAACCGGGTGGTATGTGTCGACCTGAAATTCATGGGTCTTCTCCAAGATCTGCCGTAGTGTGAATATTTAGTCTATTGTGGATTTACCTGGCCTGAAACCACACTGATAGGAACCTATCAAATTGTCCACCAATGGTTTCAGGCGTTCACAAAGCACGACAGAAAGGACTGTATACGCGATGTTAAGGAGACTTATTCCCCTATAGTTGGCGCAGTTATGATTGATTAACAGGCCAGGGATCCATGGAGGATCTGAGACTGAGCTATAGCTGCCTTCCATCCTTGACGGTCCCGGGCACGCTGCTTTCAGTTATCAAGACCAAGATGTCTTACATCCGCGAATATTTGGTCTTTATACCGGTCTTCCTCTTCTTCTCGAACCCTCTTAGCTGGAGCGTTTATGTCAATGCGCTCGATCTGGCCGAGCCAGTGTAGTCGACGGATCTTTGCCTCCCGGACTATATCCACATCTTTGTACAGCTCGTGGAGTTCGCGGTGATGTCTTCCTCTCCATTCACCTTCCTCACAGACAGGACCAAATATCCGACGCAGAATGTTTCTTTCGAAAGAACCCAAAATCAGCTCCGCTGTCCTTTCAACTCCGTACAGGAAGACTGGCAGTATGAGCGTTTTATAAAGCATGACTTTGGTCTTTCGAGTGAGGAGTCTTGACCCCAGTTGTTTGGGTAAGCCGAAGTAGCAGCGGTTGCCAAGGGCGATTCTATGCCGGATCTTCACTGTGGTGTCATTTGTGGAATTTACGTTTGCACCGAGATAGACAAACTCCTTAACTACCTCGAAATTGTAGCTATCAATTGTTATATTTTGTCTCAGGTGGTGAGCGACGGATTGGTTTTTGCTTGAGGGCATGTACTTCGTTTTGTCTTCATTGACCTTAGGACTAACTCGTTTCGCCTGTTCTTCAATCGCCGTGAATGCTTCCACAATGCCACGGCGAGAACACGCGATTATGTCGATATCATCCGCGTATCCTAGCAGCTGGACGGACTTGTAGAAGATAGTGCCTTCCCTGCTGACGCCTGCCCGTCGCACTATCTGCCCCAGCCCTAGGTTGAAGAAGTCGCATGACAGCGCATCTCCTTGCCGAAATCCGGTGCATGTTTCAAACGGTTCCGAAGTCCTAGTACCGAGTTGCACGGTGCATCGCTAAAAAGCGTGGCGGGACACAACTGGATCAATTTTCCCGGGATCCCGAATTCGGCCATCGCCCCAAACAGTTCTTCACGATGAATGCTGTCGTATGCGGCTTTGAAATCGATGAAAAGGTGGTGTGAATCGATTCGAAACTCATTGGTCTTTTCCAGGATTGGTCGAAGTGTGAAAATTTGGTCTATAGTCGATTTGCCGGACCGTAAGCCGCACTGGTAGCTGCCGATTAGTGGGGTGCAAAATGGCTTTAGACGTTCACACAATACGCTGGATAGGATCTTGTATGCGACGTTGAGCAGGGATATACCTCTATAGTTCTTGCAAGAGGTAGGATCGACTTTTTTGTGGATAGGGCAAATAGAGCTGGTACTCCAGTCGTCAGGCATCCTCTCATCTTCCCAAATTCTGCAGATGATCTGGTGCATTCTCCCTACCAAAACATCGCCGCCAGCCTTGGAGAGCTCTGATGGCAAGCCATCTGAGCTTGTGGCCTTGTTATTCTTCACCTTCTGAATAGCTGTGGGGGGCACGGGCTCGGACATACAGGGTAAAGTTGTTGATTGCTCTCAACCTGGCGAGATGCCAGCAACGATCCCTGTTTAAATGCCCGGGTCAAGCTGACATACGGCCTCCTCGCGGCGCCCGCTGGATAGCCTCTTCAACAACCGTTGGGAGGTGAACAAACGTATGCAGCGAAGAAAACCCCGACCAGAATGGCGGTTGTGCGGCGGGCTAACAATCCGCCCACGTAAAAAAACCCAAAGTTATGAATGAGCAAGATGCCTCGGATACACGGACGGATACTCGACGACGACAACGCACGAAAAAGGAACACGATTTGCGAGTATGCTCCTGGAATGTCAGGACCCTGTACACTCCCGGAGCTGCTCATAAACTAGAAGGAATCCTCACGCAGTACAAGGCGGATATTACTGCGGTCCAGGAAATACGCTGGATAGGAAACGGTATGATTAGAAAGAAAAATTGCGACATTCATTACAGCTGTCACAAAAGGTTGCACTTACTGGGATGCGGATTTGTCGTGGGAAAGCGGTTAAGGTCGAAGGTCATCGACTTTAAACCTATAAGTGATCGCCTGGCTGTGATCCGCATCAGAGGCAGATCTTATAACATCAGCCTTATATGTGCACACGCCCCTACCGACGAGGCTGAAGACCCTATCAAGGAGGACTTCTATGACCTCCTGGACAACGCCTACGGAGCTTGTCCGGAGTACGATGTAAAAATCGTGCTCGGGGACTTCAACGCCAAAATCGGAAAGGAAAACACCCTTGGCGGAGTGATCGGAAAGCACAGCCTCCACGATACAACAACAGATAACGGCTTCCGACTCGCTGACTTTGCGACAGCTCGTAATGCGGTGATAAGTAGCACAAGATTCCCTCGCAAGCGAATCCACACAGCAACCTGGCGATCTCCGGACGGTCGAACCGCCAACCAAATCGACCATGTACTCATTGACGCAAGGTACGCGTCAAACATCCTGGATGTGCGAACATTCAGAGGGGCAAATGTCGACTCTGACCACTTCCTCGTAGCAGCAAGATTCAGAGCTCGACTGTCCAATGTCAGAAAGCTGCACCAGCCCATCAGGAGGAGGTTCGACATTGGGCGCCTGAGCACACCGGAGGTTGCCAGAGTCTACAGGCAGCAGCTGAGCGAAAGACTCTACGGTATGCCTACGTCGAACACAAATGCCAATAATATGTATAATATTCAGGAAGTAGCCGAAACCACCTTAGGATACCTACCACCCCCGATCAAGAAACCCGTGGTATGATGGCGAGTGTGAGCAGAAAAAGGCAGCAACCGACGAGGCGTACCAAAAGGCGCTGCAGAGGAAAACCAGGGCAGCGCGAGAAGAATACCGAGCCAGAAGAAGGGAGGAGAAGAAACTACTGCGACAAAAGAAAAGAATCTTCGCAGCCTCCCAGCTCAAGGATATCGAGGAGTCTAGGGATAGACATAGAATATGAGCCTTTTACAAGAAAGCCAAAGGCCTTGCAGGAGGCTTCAAAAAGGGCACCCTGGCTCTTCGAAACTGCGAGGGTAATCTTGTCACCGACCCGCAGGGAATAGTGGATGTATTTAAGCAGCACTTCCAGCAGCTGCTTAACGAGCATGACCAAGAGAGAGTGGTAGGGACCGAGGAAATCCCAACTCCAGCCGCTGAAGTAGTCCTCCCACCCAGCATAGAAGAAGTCGGCACAGCTATTCAGAAGCTGAAGAACAACAAGGCCGCAGGCTCAGATGGCTTGCCATCAGAGCTATTCAAGGCTGGCGGCGATGTTCTGGTAGGGAGCATGCACCAGATCATCTGCAGAATTTGGGAAGATGAGAGCATGCCCGACGACTGGAATACCAGCTCTATATGCCCCATCCACAAAAAAGGCGATCCTACCTCTTGCAAGAACTATTGAGGTATATCCCTGCTCAATGTCGCATACAAGATCCTGTCCAGCGTATTGTGTGAACGTCTAAAACCATTTTGCACCGCACTAATCGGCAGCTACCAGTGCGGCTTCCGGCCCGGAAAATCAACTATAGACCAAATTTTCACACTTCGACAAATCCTGGAAAAGACCAACGAGCTTCGAATCGATACACACCATCTTTTCATCGATTTCAAAGCCGCATACGACAGCATTCATCGCGAAGAACTGTTTGGGGCGATGGCCGAATTCGGGATCCCGGTAAAACTGATCCAGTTGTGTCGCGCCACGCTAAAAAAACACGCGATGCACCGTGCAACTCGGTTCTAGGACCTCGGAACCATTCGAAACATTCGACTTCTTCAACCTGGTGCTGGAGCAGATAGTGCGACGGGCAGGCGTCAACAGGGAAGGCACTATCTTTTACAAGTCCATCCAGCTGCTAGGATACGCGGATGATATCGACATCATCGCGTGTTCTCGCCGTGGCATTGTGGAAGCATTCACGGCGATTGAAGAACAGGCGAAACAAATTGGTCTTAAGATCAATGAGGACAAAACGAAATACATGCTGTCAAGCAAAAACCAATCCGTCGCTCACCACCTGGGACAAAACATAACAATTGACAGCTACAATTTCGAGGTAGTTAAGGAGTTTGTCTACCTCGGGGCAAACGTAAATTCCACAAATGACACCACAGTGGAGATCCGGCGTAGAATCGCCCTTGGCAACCGCTGCTACTTCGGCTTGTCCAAACAACTTGGGTCAAAACTCCTCACTCGAAAGACCAAAGTCATGCTTTGCAAAACGCTCATTCTGCCAGTCTTGCTGTACGGAGCCGAAAGCTGGACGATAGGCAGGATAGCGGAGCTGATTTTGGGTTCTTTCGAAAGAAAAATTCTGCGCCGGATATTTGGTCCTGTCTGTGAGGAGGGTGAATGGAAAAGAAGACACAACCGCGAACTCTACGAGCTGTACCAAGATGTGGATGTAGTCCGGAAGGCAAGGATCCGTCGACTACACTGGCTCGGCCACATCGAGCGCATGGACATCAACGCTCCAGCTAAGAGGGTCTTCGACTCCGAGCCTCCTGGTTCGAGAAGAAGAGGAAGACCGAACCTCCGGTATAAAGACCAAGTAATCGCGGATGTAAGACATCTTGGTCTTGACAACTGGAAGCAGCGTGCCCGGGACCGTCAAGGATGGAAGGCAGCTATAGCTCAGGCTCAGATCCTCCATGGATCGCGGGCCTGATAAGTAAGTAAGTCTGAATAGCTGTGCCGACTTCTTCGATGCTGGGTGGGAGGACTACTTCAGCGGCTGGAGTTGGGATTTCCTCGGTCCCTACCACTATCTCTTGGTCATGCTCGTTAAGCAGCTGCTGGAAATGCTGCTTAAATACATCCACTATTCCCTGCGGGTCGGTGACAAGATTACCCTCGCAGCCTAAGTGCCCTTTTTAAATCCTCCTGCAAAGCCTTTGGCTTTCTTGTTAAAGGCTCGTGTTTTATGCTAATCCCTAGACTTCTTGATATCCTTGAGCTGGGAGGCTGCGAAGGCCTCCACCCTTCTTCTGGCTTGGTACTCTTCTTGCGCTGCCCTGGTTTTCCTCTGCAACGCCTTTTGGTACGCCTCGTCGGTTGCTGCCTTTTTCTGCCCACACTCGCCATCATACCACGGGTTTCTTATCGGGGGTGGTAGGTGACCTGAGGTGGTTAGGCGCAGTTATAGGGGTCTCATTTTCTATGGACAGGGCAAAGGATGCTGAGATTCCATTCATCGGGCATGCTTTCTTCCGGTCATATCTTACAGATGAGCTGGTGCATGCTCTCACCCAACTCATCTCCAGCTGCTCACCAGGCATGCCGTCTGCACCAGCAGTTTTATTAGACTTCAGTTTGATATCGCTATCTTAACCTCGTCTAGGTCGCGTGGACGGAATCCTCCTTCCCATCTTCGCCGTTATACAGTCCACAACTACAAGGTGTCCGTGTTCATCCCTGCTGATCGCGCGCTTCTCATTCTCATTCTCTTGCGGGCTTCTCGTCGGTGCAACGTGGCCGTGTGTGCATTATGTTTTTCTGTTTCTGAATAATACGGTGTATATTGAATAAACAAGTAAACAGTTGTAGGTTATTGCATTCTGTTTCTGGACTATTCATTTCCGTAACACTGTCTACTAACATTCTCCTTTTTGATTCCGTCAAACAACTGTCGTTTTAGTCCCAACGATAAATGGGACAATGGCAACATTGTTCCCACCATCTGTCATGTCAAAGCCAATTCAACTACATTCCGCTATAAATAACGAATAACCTGTCTCCGTCCATTCCCACATCGTTCCGCTGGGCACAGTATCGCTCCTAGGTTGCCGCTGGTGCTTGAAAAATACTTCTCCGGACCAAGAAGTTAAACTCTAGCATCGGGCGGAGGTGGTATCGTGCTGTGTTTGCACTCCCGCAGACAGTTCATCGGGTGTTTTCTTCTAACTTTTTCATTTCCCTTCGCATTACACTATCGTTTTAATCATATCGCGTCTTACTTTCGCTCCAAAAATCAAATTACCGATTTAGACCATAACAATGCACCGTCACGGCCGGCGCTAGATCGTGTCGTATTACCTTACCTATTCCCATTCACTGGACGCGCGTCTTGAGTCGAATATAAATAATAGAATTAAAAAAAAAAACGCCAAAAAAAAAAAAAACAAAGCCGCCTCAGAGTGAATTAAGAAATTCTGCCAAAATCATTTGCCAATTTATTAAAATCAAATTAAATCCATGTGTTTCGCCATTCGATGTGCTTCGTAGTGAGAAAAGGAGAAAATTCAAAATTATCGTGATTCACACAATAACACAATACGCTGAAGGAGAAGAAAGGCGAAGAGGAACAGCGACTATAGTTCAAGGAAGCTCGGGTGAGGTTGGGAGTCCATCGTACGTGCATAGGTCGATCTATAGGACAAACAGGAGTCCCCAACCGAAAAGGTGGGTAGTTAAAGAACATACAGATATATGTATATGTGCTATTTCGCGTGTTGGTAGCCGGGAATAGGTGGAGCGGAGGAGCATTTTCCGGAGGAGTTTGTATGTATTTATTGAAGTTTGATGGTAAGGCGGGCTGTACCACCACTGGACAAGCGAGTGACAATACCATTATGTTGCTTCCAAGCTTCGGAATTCATGTTGACATCTACACAAAACTGGACTTCCAATTGGAAGGACTAGTCGATTTCCGTGCCCGCTCTCGTCGTACTATCGTCGCAAACAATCGATTTCCATCGCGCGACCACTCAAAGTTGATTCGTGGCCGTGAGCAATTGGTACGCTCCCATATTCGCGGTACCTTTTACCCTAACCACCGCGGCATGGTGGTAGGCAATCGATGGTCGGATGATGATTCATTTTTTGTTTTGTTTGTGTACGCAGCCGAGGGAGGAATCGAACGCTTGTAGCTTCGGTTTGTTTGCTTCTTCAGCAGGACGCAGCAGCTGTTGCAATTTCTTTGTTTTTTTTTTTTTTTATTCTGGTTACTCCAAACCGGATGGACGACAGGTGTTTGTTGGGAGATCTTTTTATGGTTGAATCTGATTCCTTTTGAAGCGATGCGAAGTCGAAGTAAGGTTGCAACTCACGTTCTTGCTTGACGACATGAGAGATTTCTTGATATGCATTCCTATTTTGGGTACCTACGAAGACAATAAGTGCTGTCTGTTGCCGACGTGTGATTCATGCTTCCTTTTGGGTGTGGAGTGAATTAATCGATGCAAGACGTGTTTTAGGACACACTCAGGGCTTAGTCAGGCTTAAAACGCCCATTTTAGTGTTCCGATGAATGCTATTCACGAACTGATCACTATACTGATTCATCAGTTATCGGTCGTCTATTATTAGCAAACTCATTCATGCAACCGTTCAACTGGCACGACAGCGACACCCAATCTCACAAGTAGTATGTATGTATGTACCTGCCCATGTGCCAAAGAATGTATCCTTGATTCATGCATCCCCTACAGACACATATCCCGTGCCCCCACGTAGCCTCCAATTGCCATTAATATACATATGTACATACATAGGTACATATATGGTGGGACGGCCAATCCGACAATCATACGAGCCGTAATCACCCCCTAACAGTCCGAACCTATAAACAACAGTCGATAAATCCAAACAAACACGATGGAGCTGTCTCCTCCATACATATGTATGTATACCCCGAAAAACGCCAAACGAAACGCTACCGTTAACACCCATCAGTGTTTACGACAGGATTCCCAGGAAAACTATAAGATTTTCCCCATAAAATTGTATCTTCCCGGTACCACCTCGACCGGACTCAGACCGGGCCTCGTTCCGTCTTTCAACAGATTGCTACAACGACGACCACGACGACGTCACTCGGAATCGGAAGAGACTAGAAGAGAGAATAGGAGGAATTCATATGAAAATAGATTTTTTCCACCGGAAATATTGGAGAGACGCAGCCCCCCATCGACATTGAATGTGCGCGTACCTACGCCGAATCATCCAATTTGCTTGAAGGTCACAAGCGTGTGAATACTTTTTTCTCTTTACTCAATCTAGAGACATTCCGTCCCGTCATTTGTTATTGTTTTGGGCAATAGCTCAGAGCATACTGATTGAGGGCAAGTGTAATTACAAATGGAACGCAGAGAATGCTCGTACACGCTGCGGTTTGATGAATTGTGGCCTGGTTGTCCCAGTGTTCAATAATCAATACACAGCTCGTGACAGGTTTGCGTCATATCCCCCCTAATGATGGCAGTTTGAATAACTTTTGGGAATTTATGGGTTTCATCATGTCGTACGGCAGCGACTCATAAATTCTTATGGCAGTTGCTAGCTATTCGTTTTGATCTGTCTTTTATTTTCGCTTTGTCGGAGGCTTCTGCTATCTGTTGGAGCACTCAGACGGAAATACTGGTCCATTGTACTCCAGACAGACAACTTATATTAATGCTTCAGTGATGTGACCAAGGGGTGCGCCAATGTGCGCGAGCAAAGGCGGGACAGTTGCAGAGAAAGTGCTCTGCCGTGTCATCCTCCTCGCAATATGCTGCACTATGACTCCCACAAGTCTTCTGCAGTTGTGCTTTGTCATCCTGCAACCTGGATAATCACTCCATCCACAGTTGTGTGTATTAAACAGGAATTTACCATGGACACAGGTAGACCAAGAGCGGGGCCAGTTCCTGAGAAACTCTCCTCATTTCCTGGAATCCCAGAGTGACCTGGAACCCATTCAAGCCTTAGTGAATTTAGTCTACCGACTCTGTTCAAGAAGATCTTGAGTTCATGCACTAATTTGGAGCCAGTTGCACAGCTTTGAGTGCAGCTTGGCTGTCACTACAGACGCATATGCTTTTTCCCTCCACCTGTGCCTCACAACGTAGAGCATGGCCATTAGGATTGTGTATATCTCGGATTGGAAGACATACGCATATTTTCCTAACGAGAAGTGCACTCGAATGTTTTCGCGATCAAAGAAGAACCCAGCACCGGACCCCCGCTCAGCCCTGGAGCCATCTGTTAAAATGCGAAGACTATCCTTTCCAGGTTCAGTATCCACCTAGAACCAATCCTGACGCCACGGAAACTAGACTGTGAAATTAAAGCGCAGTAGGATAACGGGTGTTAATGCGTCAGAAGGCATGTCCATTAGACAGGGTTTGCAAGCGCACTATTATTGCTATGTGAGTTGTACCATTTCTCTTGAGACGAGACATGGCTTGGACAAGGGGTGGAAGGTTCATCATAGCATGTAGAACAGCGCCCGGCGGTGCTGAGACAAGCCGTTCTTTGGAGTTTAGTGAAAGAGGCAACGACGTGTTTGCGTGTTAGTCTGTTCCGCCAGCGATAAACCCCATGTTTCGCCAAAAGCTACTATGCATTGCCAGGAAGCTGACAGCGCTTTGGTGGTTTTTGACTCAACATGCTTTGACCAAAGAAGCTTGCTATCTAAGATGATACGTAGCTTCCTTGTATACTGGATTTGAGTGCCTTTTAGCATCCGCTGAGTCATATCAGTATTTTTTCTTCTTCTCGTGAAGAGAACGACATCGGCCTTAAGAGGATTGACCGACTGCCCATTTCACATTAAGCGCCGCCTGTGCTTTGAGACGGACAGTCGCTAAGCATGAGCCGACATCATCCGCATAGGTCTGAGCATATATTCCAGAGGCATTGAGAACATCAAGCAGAGAGTCGATCACCATGCACCATAACAGAGGAGACAGGACGCCGCCTTGCGGGCAACCCCTTTTTACGTCGGATTTGAGACATTGGTCGAGGCCTCCATTAGCGGTCAATGTCCTGTGCACAAGCATTACTTTGATCCACAAGGCCAGTGCTTCATCTACGCCATACCGTCTGGCAGCGTTTCACATGCTGTCGAAAGTTGCGTTATCGAAAGCTCCCTCAATGTCGACGAAAATGCCCTTTGCTTTCGAGCGCGCATTCAATTCTTCCTACTAGGTTTTGAAGCGCAGTCTCGTAGGATTTTCCGCGCTGGTAAGCATGTTGCATCTCGGAAAGAGGGTGCATTTGAAGGGCAACTTTTCGCACGTGCAACTCTACCAGTCTCTCCATGCTTTTTAGCTGGAAGGATGTTAGACTAATTGGTCTGAAGCTCTTGGCAAGTGAGTAGTCCTCTTGTCCTGTTTTGGGGAATGAAGACCACTTTCACTGTGCGCCAAGGAATGGGTATGTGAGCAAGTGCTAGACTAGCAGTGAAAATTCTTATCAGAGTAGGAAGCAGCTGCCTTATACCTTTTTGCAGCATAACAGGATATATCCCGTCGGTCCCCGGTGATTTGAAGCCATCGAAGGATGCCACAGCAAATTCAATAGCTCCAGTCGTAACCACGCGCGACGCAATATACCAGCTACGCCGAGTTGTTTTCATCGTTTCAGTTGCAGTTTCCCTTGAAGGAGTGTGCAACGAGCCGATGTCGATCTGATTTCCGGGGAAATGAGTCTCAAACAGTAAACTAAGAGTTTCCGCTTTAGACTCAGTAAAGGTACCATCAGATTTTCTGAGTGCATCTAGCTTTGTCGGTTTTCCCCGTTTGAAGACTTTAACCAACTTGCTAGTCGCAGTCAGAGACTTGATCTCTTCGCAGAAGGTCCTATAAGAATCGTTCTTCGGTTTATGAATAAGTTTCTTATATTCTTGCTGCTTCGACCGATACTTGTTCCAGTCATCTTCCGAATTCGATTTGAGCGATCTATTCAGAAGTATTCTGGCTTCCCTGCGAAGACTTTGGAGCTCGGCACTTCACCAGGGAACCAATTTCCTGCAGGGACATGCGAGTTCAAAACAATTGGGGATGACGCTATTCAGGTTGTGAACGGGTCTAAGGGTTCTAAGTTTATGTAGGGCCTGAGTGGATTTCTTAAGCTCCTCTCTAAACCGTACCCAGTCCGTCCTTCTCGGATTCCGTCTAGGTTGCAGGGAAGAGATCCCACAACCTAAGCGGAATTCGATATATTTATGGTCTGACAGCATAGTATCAGGCAAGACTCGCCAGTTATTGATGTCCTTCACATATCTGTTGGATAGGGTCAGGTCAATCACCTCCTGTCGTCTTGTCGTAACAAACGTTGGTTGAGAGCCAACATTGTTGATGGTATGGTCAGACGAGAGAATGAAGTCTAAAAGACGGTCTCCTCTTGTGTTACACTTGCTGCTGCCCCGAGCAGTGTTTTGGACATTAGCATCGCAACACAAGATGAGACCAATCTTTTTGGCTTCACAGTACTCTACGAGTTCAGAGACTTCCTTCGGTGGTGGAGGCAGTAACGAATCGTAGGGAAAGTAGGCAGACGCAACGACGAAGTGTTCTATTGCTCCGTGCGTTTTGTAGCTTACTCGAGCAGCCACGAGATCTTGTCCACAAAAGTGTCCAAGTTTGGTTGCCAATAATGAGTTCGATATGATGAGGCAGACCCTAGGCCTTTCGGATCGCTCATCAGAAAGAATCGTAGCATCACTTATACGGCATAGCACCAAGGCCACACAGGCGTTTATTCCACACCCACGGTTCTCATCTGTCGCTGACACGTTTTTTCCATTTTCCTTCGAGGAGCGGCACCTAGCATGTAACACTCTGTTCCGCACGATGACCAGGGCACAAGGACCATTTGTCATCTCCATCGAAACTAATAAATTCTCAAGAACTACCTTGGCGCAGTCATTCCGAATACAATCAAATTAGTACAACCTTCCTTGAATCATCCCTGGGTTAATCGCCCTGGCGCCATACCTACATCTCTCATACGCCGAAAAAATTCTTATAAGAATCACCGACGCTCCATATTTCAATAGGCGACTCCCATGGACATGAACATGGGCAGCTGCCTGTTTGTTGAAAAACAACAGCATCTAGTATGTTGCTCGACAAGGCTGCCCAATCCACCATTAGTGATCTTATGAAATCGAACATTCGTTCGCGGTTCTTTCGAAATCTACTCGCGCCAAGGCGAGGCGCGAGACACATTCCTAATTCAATATCGTACAGGCGGAAGATTATATTATTTCTCCTCGTCGTCAGTTGTTCATTTCGATAGCGTGTAAATGGGCACTTTCCAATTGGGGCACATCGTTCTACTGCCTATAAATCAATTAAGCGATTGATAGTTCCATAGAAAGTGGCCGCTTGTGTTAATTACAACGTAGCGTGGCTCTATTCCGATAAATGTTGCCGCCACCCACTTAAACTTGAACTCGTCCAATTTATGATTGGTTTTCTGTTTCTTCTCTCTCGTCTTCTCTGGTCTTTTGTTTTCTTCCATTTGCTCCGGATTTGGATTGACTCGCACTAGGTTCATAAGTGTGTAGTACATGTACTCGTATGGTTTTGACCCACAAATTTGTGAAACTAGGCCGAAAAGCGCTAGTGTGTATAGAAGATGCAACATCACGCGAGTGGAGGTATCATATCTGTATAGGCAGAGACGGAGGCAGAATATGAATCGTTGAACGGCCAGAAATTGAGATGGAAAAGTGGAGGAACGAGCATCTTCCATTTGTTATGACATTTGTTGCAGGCAGATTTTGTAAACGTAATAGGAGCGAGCCTGTCTGTCGGCAGCAGGTGGTGTGGGTGAGGGATGTGCAATAATGTATTTCAACCTTGAAGGTAAAGACGATTGCAGCCGGGGATTAGGATATATATTTTTCTTTTTGTTTCTAGAACGGTCATGACCACCAGTTTGTTTGATTTTCCTTTATTTGCTCTTTGTCTTTTGAATTTGTCGAAAGGGAACCTTGAAAGCATCGAAACGAAAGTGGGTCAGGAGTGTGACTGGCAGTAAAGGCTTGTCTATTTGAGTTGAGAAAATCCACTGCAATTCGATAGGCTGAACATTGGCTGACTTCTTTTAATCCCCTAAGTACATGTTCTAGGCGAAACTATGGTATGTTCGACTGCCCATTATTTTCGAATCTACTTCAGTGGAACTTCCTATGAACGGGATGGACCAAATACAGGTTTCTTTTTAAAAATGCCATAAAATGAGCAAAATTCTGTTTGTTCCATGTATTATGGCTTTATTAGTAAGAACAAATCTTCTTCTTCTTCTTAATGGGCGCTACAGTTCGGGGTGAACCTGGGCTTCAACCAACATGCCCCTCCAACTAGCACGATCTTTTGCTAGCCTGTTCCATTGCCGCATACCCAGTTGGCTGAGGTCCCCTTCCACCTGTGTGCGCCATCTTAAGTGCGGCCGTCCTATTCTTCTTCGTCCCTCGGGGTTGGTTTCAAAGACTCTCCGGGCTGGGGCTGTGCTGTCCATTCGCTCTACATGGCCCAGCCATCTTAGGCGTTGAATCCGTCTTTTCCTCCATCCCCCGTCTGCGTTTATAGGCCCGAAAATCATGGGCAAAATCTTTCTCTCGAACCGACCAAGGGCCTCCTCATCCGCTTTTGATAGTTTCCATGCATCTGCGCCGTACAATAGGACCGGGATTATAAGGGTCTTATATAGAGTCAACTTTGTCGCTCGGGAGAGGGCTCTATTACTCAGTTGCCTCCTGAGCCCAAAGAAACAGCGATTGGCATGAGTGATTCTGCGTTTGATTTCGGAACTGATGTCGTTGTTCCAGGTCACTGCGGAGAAAAGGTAGACGAAGTCATTAACTACCTCGAACTTATATCTGCCAATACAAACGTTCTGGCCAAGACGTCGGTGGTGAGCGTCCTTTTTCTAGGAGATCTTAGAGCTCGTCTTTGGTGGAGTCATCCTTGTCTTCCGTGGGAGCGTAGACGCAGGTCAGGTTGATGTTAAAAAATTTAGCCTTGATACGGATTGTTATGAGGCGTTCGCTCACATGCCGAAAGCTTAGGACTTTTTGCCTTAGTCCACCTCGAACAACAAATCCGCATCCAAACAATCGTTGTCCTCTCTCCCTATAGCAGTCGCCGTAGTAAATATCGCAGTTTTTCATCCGCTTTATACCCGGTCCATTCCATCGCATTTCCTGGAGGGCGGTCATAACCGCCAGGGCGTCCGCAAGTTGTTCGGCTGCACGTGGCCTGTTTAGGGACCTAATATTCCACGTACAAAGCCGAAGATCATTGTCCTCTTTTCGTTTTTTGCAAGGGTCGTCAACATAAATCCGGTCCGTTATATCCGAAGCTTGTGGTTGTTTCGGAGATTTAGGTTTTTTTTACGGTTACGGCTTACTAGGCCGTAGCCCAACCGACTAATCCTGTTTTTTTGTGCAGGAGGCTCGCCATTCGCCCTTCCCCGTCCGCAATTTCCATAGAAAATCTCCAGATGGCACCACGAGGAGGTGGGGATGGGACTCACAGTGCTGCAAGATGTTCGACTGCGGTGGCTCATCTCGCTTTTTAGCAGGCCAGCATCCGTCGGATAGATGCTACCCCTACGAGGCCTTTGTTAGTCCTTTGCCATCCAGTAAGAACAAATATTCTCATTAATTATGCTGCTTCGTCTGGCTTCGCAGTAGCGCATTCTGTCACTCCAATGAGGTCAAGGCTCACTTAGACTACGAGGAGTCCATTGTGCCCATTTTGAAAACTAACCCTAGGGGAACCTGTTGGTTACCCGCTGAGCTGAACCACCCAGATTCAATTAAGAACCTTAGCAGTTGGTCAGTTTAATGCCTCTTGCCTTCTCTAAAACCGAAAAGAAGTAGTTCCCGAGGAACGCAAATCTTTTACGAGCTAGTGCAGGGCATTCACACAGTAGGTGACGAATGGATTCTATTTCCTCTTCGTCCCTACAGCTTCTGCAAAAATCGATGTAGGGCTGGCCTAGTTTAGCTGCAAGATAGGATATCATGCAGTGCCCAGTGAGGTCACCGACTACCAGTCGTATATTCCCTCTACCAAGATTTAGCAGACTTTCCGTCCTTTTTTGTTATAGACAGGCCATGTTAGCCTTGCCGTAGCGTATGTATCTAATTGATACCATCGCTTGCTGGCCTTTCCTTGTAGTTCCACCCCCTTTCTCTGAATAGTGTACTAAGTGGCGTTCTAGCCTCAGTTGTGATCTGCGAAGTATCTGCGCCTGATCCCAGTCTGGTTAGTTCGTCCGCCTTCTCATTTCCGGAAATATTTACAGTCCCTGGTACCCAGCAGATGGTCACCTCATTGACATCCGATATTTCTTCTAGTTTCTCTTTACAGAGTTGTACGAGTTTGGATCTTATCCATGTTGCTTGCAGCGCCTTAATGGCTGCCTGACTGGTTGGTGTGGATTTCATAGATCCGGTCACCGCCAGACAGCCAACCCTCTGAATCCTTGTAAGACTTTGAAGGTTGCATTTTTTTTTTCAAGTGCTTTCCACCAGACAATAATTGATCCATAGACTAAAATAGGTCTTACCACCGCGGTGTACAGCCAATGTACCACCTTTGGTTTAAAGTCTCATGTCTTTCCGAAAGCTACTTTGCACGAATATAGTGCCACGTAAGCTTTCTTGGTTCTTTAATTTATGTTGTCCTTCCAGCTAAGCTTGGAATCCAGGATTATGACAAGATACCTAGCGAATTTCTTCGGAATCAGGTCGATACGATTTATACGTGGATATGTATACCTTGGTATTGATTTTTTTTCTTGTGAAGAGGACTATCTCAGTTTTAGTTGGATTTACCCCAAGGCCCCGTTTCTTGACCCAGTTATTCATCAATAGCAGGTACCAGGATGGTAATGCCATCGGCATAGGCTGTGACATTGAAACCCTGTGTCTCTAGGAGCTTTAGCAATTCGTCGACTACGAGGAGCCATAGGAGAGGCGATAGAACACCCCCCTGTGATGTGCCTCGGTTGACAATCACCCTTCCATTTGCTCCTCCTATCGACGAGTTTACTATACGAGTACTTAGCATTTGTTCAATCCATCTAGAGATTCCCGAGTTTATGTGGGCCATCCGTAGGTTGGACATTATTGCCTCGGTACTGAGGTTATTGAAGGCACCCTCAACATCTAGAAAAGCCCCCAGGGCGTATTCTTTGTCATTGAGTGCCTTTTCTATCGTATAAACCACCCTGTGAAGAGCGTTATCGACCGATCTACCCTTTATGTATGCGTTATGTAATTGTGATAAGTAGCTATCACCAATCGCCTTATCGGCTTCGGTTCCAGTTGCCCCGGTTCCTCGTTTTCCTTTTGCTTGGGGCTTTTCATGATCTTTTCCATCCTTGCCCGTTTTTCCACCATTGTCCGTTGTCCCTTTGCCAATCTTTGGCTTTGTCAGGGCATCCTTGGCAATGGTTTCCTCAGCCTGTCTGAGTTTTCCCTTCTCCAAATCGGAGAGCAGAGGAATACCCTTTTCTTCCAATATACGCTTTAAGGTGTACAGCTTTCCTGTATTTCCTAAGCCTTTGCTCTCCCTGGGAAAGTTTTTCCCCCTTTTTGGCAATCTTGCCTTTTTCTTTGCTCTCCTGGACTGTCTATTCGGGATCGGCGAGTAATTTCTGCTCCAATTCCCTCGTTTAGCGCGTCTGCCAATGACTCAAGAGAGAGCTCTCCTTTCTCTTCATCTTTTTTTGTGTTTTTGTCTATTTTCGAAATTTTGTTCCCACGAGTTCGGACGGAAATATGGGGGTCCACTCCAACAGAGCCGCCGATTACAACCTTTCATCCTTGGGCACGGTTTCAATAAGCTCTCACGACCACTGGAATTGGGCTGACTACCTCTAAGTCACTGGCATGGAGACCATGTTGTTCAACATGGTAGCCCAGGCTAGTTTAAGCCCCAGCACCGCGTTAAGGTGGATAGTCACGCTGGGGTTTCGGACTGTAGCTCACGTATTGCTTGGATGATATTGGCCTTAAGTGCTTGAAGCGTTTCCGGATTGTTGGCATAACATCGGTCCTTCACGGTTCCCCACAAAAAATAGACCAAGGGGTCACATCGCAGCTCCGAGGCGGCCAATTGACATCGCCAAGACGGCTGACTACATAATTTGGGAATTTGGTGGGCAAAAGATCGATTGTGGTATGGGCTGTGTGGCATGGCCCGCTATTCCGCATAAACCAGAGGTCGCTAAAACCATGTCTTCAATTGCAGTAAAAAAAAAGTCGGTTAACATGACTCTGTAACGCCCACCGTTGACCGAAACGTTGTTCCCAGCCTTATTTTAGATTAAAAATGGTTAAATAATGCCACCACTCCACAATCCGCATCAAACAGTCACTCTCTATGGATGCATTGGCTGTCAATCTCTATGGATACCTTGCCCCAGATGCGGCAATTTTGTTTGTTAACGTGGTCGTCGAGATACATCAAACTTGACAAATATTGCTGTAAACATGTTCAGTGATCCTCCGTTCAGTTACAAGACCAATATGGACCATTTTAAATATCAAGTATTTACTGACCCCAAAACACTAAATAACTAGCTCACAATATGACCATTTCCTAAAATCTCTGGGAGCCAGGTTTATTGTTGATGAAGACTTGAATGCAAAACACGCTGACTGGGGATCGAAGCTATCAACAAAAAGGGACGAAACCTTCTATCGGCAATTCGGTAAAATACTGCAAGTACATCAGCACGGGCGAGCCAATCTATTGGCAAACTGACGTTCACAAAATTCCAGACCTAATCGACTTTTTTATCATCAAAAACCAAAAATTAAATCAATCCATCAATCCAACTAGACTATCTAAATGAAGTTAATAAATCGCAATCATATCAGCAAATATATTTATAACAATGAAACGGACTAGGATACGTTCCGTGAATACGTAGAATCACACATAACAATGACATAGACCGGGTCATAGTGCTTCTAAGAGACGTAATAAGCCATGCAGCTACATATGTATGTATACTTTCGACTCCTCTCAGAAAACCTAAACAAAATGACTATTACACTCCTCCAAGTTTGCTAAAACTTATTAAGAACAAAAGGAAACTACGGAAAAGATGGCAGACTACCCGATCTCCTGACGATAAACGGAAGTTTAATAAAGACGTTAAAGAACTTAAAATAAGTTTACTTAGATGGCGCTACCGTTCGGGGGGAACCAGGGCCTCAACTAACAAACCTCTTCAGCCGGCACGATCTTTGGCCAGCCGCTTCCAGTGTCGCTCGCTCAGTTGGTTTATATCCCTTTCCACCTGTGCGCGCCATCTTAGATGCGGTCGTCCTCAGCTGCTTCGTGCCTCGGGGTTGGAGTCAACGACTCTTCGGCCCGGAGTAGTGATGTCCATTCGCTCTACATGGCCCAGCCATCTTAGACGTTGGATCCGAAGACGTCTGCAGCTTACTGGAAGTTTTCCGAAACAGGGCACGCTTGTGTTTGACGCCAAAACAGGGATTTAAGCAAAGTCACGGACTACTTAACCCCGATCCTGGGCTTCAAGATTCTATCACTATAAAACAAAGGCACTGCCCTAATAATATACATGGACGCGTCCAGGACAGGCAATATTGTGGGTGCCGGGTCTATGGACCGAGCCTGAAAATCGGCCAATCCTTCAGACAACCGAACCACTGTAGTGTATTCCAAGCTGAATTAACGGCAATTCGTGAGGCCGCTGACTGGCTGGCTTTGAGATCGATGGATTACAGTGACATTGTCATCTATACAGACAGCCAAGCGGCAATAAAAGCCCTCGAATCGTCAATTATAAAATCAAAATTGGTCAGGCTTTGCCGCGAATTTCTAAATGATCGAGCAGACGAACTAGCCATAATGGGCACCACACTGAAGATCTCGACTGTTAAAGGTTAACAGTTAACAGGTACTGGAATAGGCCAATGAGAGATGGCGACAGTCAAATACGCGAGATATACCTGGTAGAACCACACACTAGCCTGCTACAAATACGCAGGCAATGTATAATTGCAGTCTAATTGGAGTTCTGTGTGTTGGACTCTGACACACAATGAGCGAGTTCGGATCCCGATAACACCAAGGCCATCGAATGTTTATTTCGCGGCGTCCCTTCTCGGCGGGGTACTGGCGAAACCGCCCGTAGTATACTTGCCACGAGCTAGCTTCTCGACTCACGCCGTTCGGAATTGGCATTAAATTGTAGGTCCGTTTCACCTGTGTAAAAAAATAAATCCCACACAACATGCTATGTTCCTTCATCGGCTGTAACGCCACCAAAGTAAAGTAGATTAAGTCCAATCATTGCCTCTTGGGCTGCCGTGGGGCAGGTTGGCATAGCGCCTGTCTTTGAAGTCGTCGTGCGGCGACAGGCCCACAGTGCTTGAGTCGTCTTTGTGAGTTTGTTTTTGGTGTTAGAGTTCCTGTTAAGTTTGCGATCAAGGTCAGTACCTAGATACTTAAATTCTTCTGGAAATCATTCTTAAATCCTTTTGAAAATACTGCCGAGACCTCTCCGGATATACATAGCTGATATAATGCGGCTTTCTAGCATCACCCTAAACCTATGCTGCTTAACGCAGAAGAAAAAGTTGCACTCATATGGGTCTTTCAACAAGACATCGACCAGAAACATATCAGCAATTGCGAATTTGCATTTGATCGACAGTCAGCAAATGCGATACCCATCCTAGGAAGAGCTTTTGCGTTAGATACTAGTTCTTTGTGTTTCGCACCCTTTCTTCCGATATCACTGCAGACTCAAGTATCTTACTCACCTTCACCCGCCTATCGTCCAAGACGATATTATCCTCTCGAAACGACCAAAGGCCCCTTCATCCATTTTTGATAAGGTCCAAGCCTCGGCGCTGTAGAGAAGGACCGGGATGATTGGTTTTATAGAGGGTCACCTTAGTTTTCCGAGAGAGGGCTCTACTACTCAATTGCCTCTTGAGCCCGAAGAAACAGCAGTTGGCAAGAGTTATTCTGTTTCTAATCTCAGCGCTGATGTCGTTGCCGCTTGTTGCCAGTGAGCTAAGGTAGACGTAATCTTTGATTACATCAAAGTTATAGCTGCCAATAGTGACGTTCTGGCCAAGACGTCGGTGTTGTGCGTCTTTCTTTGACGACAGCATATATTTGGTTTACCTTCAGACCCACTTTAGCCGCTTCTGCTTCAGTGATCAGAAAAGCTTCATTAACACCTGGCTGCGTTCTTCTAATCACGTCAATGCTATCAGCGTACGCGAGCAATTGTGCAGACTTGGAGTAGATCGTGCCTTTTGTATTGGTCAGTGAATTCCGCACGATCTTTTCAAGTATGATGAAATCTAAATACTTTTTTGACATCGAAGGTCTCTGTTAACTCCTAACCGACCTTAAAAGAGCATCGAGAATCCTCCATTGTCATCCTGCACAACCTGACGAGTTTGGCAGGGATGTCAAAACATTGCTTGGCTCTATATATGTAGCTCGTCACTATAGACTCTGTCATATGCGGCTTTACAATCGACAAAAAGGTGATGTGTGTCGACCTGACCTCCAAGATCTGCCGCAGTGTGAATATTTGGTCTATCGTGGGTTTTCCTGGCCTGAAGCCACATTGATAGGAACCTATCAAATTGTCCATGAATGGCCTACTTTTTTATGAACCGGGCAAACGGTGCTGAGAATCCATTCATCGGGCACGCTTTCTTCCGACCATATCTTACAGATAGGCTGGTGCATGTTCCCAACAAGCTCAGCTCCAGCCGCTTTGAATAGCTCAGCAGGCAGGCCGGCTGCGCCACCAGCTTTATTAGACTTCAGTGTTGATATCGATATCTTAACCTCGTCCAAGTCGGGTGGACGGAATTCTCTCTCATCTTCGTCCAGGGTGAATGGTGTGTTCTGACTGACAGTGGCATCTTGACCATCTTCGCCATTATACAGTCCGCAGAAATAGTCTTTCCACATTTTCAGCGTCGGCTGTGATTCAACTACGAGATGTCCGTGTTAAATCCCTGCAGGCTTTAGCTCTGGCTTTATAACCATGGCATGTTTGTTTTACTCTTTGGCTAAGCTTTCGAACGTCGTTCCTGCGATAACATCTCTCCATCTCCTCGATCGCGCGCTTCTCATTCTCTTTCCCTTTTCTTCTGAAAAGCGTGTACTCCTGCCTTCTTTTCCGATCATAGCTCCCGTTTGTCGATGCAACGTGGCCGTGTGTGCGTTCTATTTTTCTCCATGTACCTGCCTGCACTCGTCATTAAACCAAAGGTTTCTCCTAGGTGGTGGCTGGAAACCTAAAACATCAGAGGCAGCATCCCTGATGGCGCTTTGACAACGTTTCCGCAACTGCTTGAGATAGTAAGTTGAAATTTGTCATACCAACTAATGGCAGGTGGTGAACTCGGAACGCTATCTCTGTGCCAGGCCGACAATGTTTCACATTACCCTCGTACATGTGTACGTAGTTGAGGTCCCAGGCTACGTAGCTTAACATCGGTACAATGTGATCGAAAAGGTCTCTACCGGCGTTGTATCATACGTTGCCTGGTATACACACGAGTATACGACATGTCTCATAGTGATTCAGCCTCACCTTTTCCGTGAAACCCATGGCAATGTTATGGCGATCAATGAAAAAGCGGAGGTGAAACGAAATCGGAATTGGCAAATGCGAGATGAAGTCACAGCGTACTCATCATCCCCGGATATTATGTTATTTGCTTTTTGCCTTCTTAATAGTATTACGAAATTAATCCCACTTCGAATAGGGTTCGTATCATTGGATTGCGATAAACTACAACTGTCTAGTTACTTTTTATTCGAATTCAATACACAACATACACACTTTTATTATTTCGCCTCAGATCAATTATCTGTGCGCTTCAGATCTCGCTAGATGGCTTGATTACCGACCGATCACTCGTTACTGAATCCCGGCAACTAAATGTTTCTGAGGGCGAGCGTTCGCGTTTATATAGCCCTCGGTCCACTTTCTCAAATGTTCGCCGTCAGACGTTCCCCTTCGGAAGTCTCTAGAATGCTCTGACATTCAGCAGTACGCCGCTGAAAGTTACAATCATTTCCATATCAGCTTCACCAAAGCATTCGAACTTCTACAGCGAAATTCGAACATAACCGTTATATTAACATACTATTGCGGACACGAACCGACGGTTGTGTTCGAATTCCGCTGTCAAAGTTTGGAATGCTCTGTGGCAGCTACAAAGGAAATTATGTGAGTGAGTGATCAGTCGGTAATCCAGTATGAAAGTAATCAAGCCATCTAGTGTGTTAATGGACAATTGACTAACAGACATAAAGGCAAAGGTTGTAATAAAGGCGAAGCGTCCAGATAATTGATCTGAGGTCAAATAATAAAGTGTGTGTATTGAATAAACCAGCAAACAGTTGTAGCTGATCGCAATCCAGTGATCGAACCCTATTCTGGACAGTAATTTTCGTAACAATACTTCAAAAAGCAAAAACAAAAAAACAATGTGGTCTAGGTGGGACCCGCAAGGCCCATACGACTAGCTTCCCAGTGGGAAAAATGAAAACACCCATTTAATTTCTCTTTTTTTTTTTTTTTTTCATTTTTAACCCCTGACGCAAAATGAAAGGTGTTATAAGTTTGAGGTGCCTGTGTGTCTGTCTGTGACATCATAACTCCTGAACGAATGGACCGATTATGATGTCTGTTTGTTTTTTTTTTTATTTGAAAGCTAACGTGATCAAAATGGTTCTTAGCTACAATTTGTGATGATCTGTTCAGGTGTTTCAAGGTCACTAGCTCTTTTTGTTAGCTACGGTAGCATTCTTAGACGAATAATGGGTAATGTATCGGTTCTCGTTCGATCACCGCAATCAACCAGCATCGAGTGCGGTCAGTTCTTAGATGGGGAACCGCTTTTAAACACCGCGTGTTGTTGGCATCAAGCCGCCTATTTGGCATCAAGCCGCCTATAAACAATCTATTGCTCAGAAACTGCTCACGTGCGTGTGCAATTTCGATAGCTAAAAGTTTCTAATTTCGACTTTATAGAACATGAAGCCATCTTAGACTAAAATATTATAAAAATGGAAAATAAAAAAAAAATGTTCAATGTTTCCATGTTTTAATATTCAGCAAATAACTCCCAAGTAGTAAATCAACCCATTTTAGCCCACGAACGCGAGTGTGTGCATTAATGGAAACTCACCCCATTGCGCACTCCACATGTGTGTTAAACTGAACCCACCCTACAGAGTGCATATACATAAGTGTGCGTTCTCATTAACGAACATATGAAGTGCGCACAGGGGTGAGTTTCCTTAAATGCGCACACACTCGTGTTCGTGAGCGAAAATAAAAATGCTCACAGCCAATTACTCATGAGCGCGTGCGTTTAATAATTGCTCGTTGGGTAGTGCACACTGACGAGCAGCTCATGAGTGTGCGTTTCCTTACCCATACCACAACACTGTTCGAGCGATCTGATATGTATCGGTTGTCGTCCGATCACCGCAATCAACCAGCATCGGGTGCGGTTAGTACTTAGATGGGCAACCGCTTGGGAACACCGCGTGTTGTTAATTTTTTTTTTTTGCCTATTTTTTAGTTATTTAATTTCTAACAAAAAACGGCTGGACCGATTTTGCCGAAAACTTACTCACTTCTAAGTTGCGTAATTACGTTTGCAATCTTATGTCAATATCATCTTTGGTTTTCTTGATAATCGAGGCGAAAATTGCGGTAAGCACATGCGCACATACGTACACACACACACACACACACACACACATGTATACAGCTCTATAAAAACCTTGGTTTTTGATTATGATGACCTTGAAACGTGGAGATTTGTCAAAATTTGGAACTAGCAAAATCGGCCCCATCACAATAGCTTCCCACTGGGACGTTAAAAAGAAACCGATGCATTCCCTGTAGTTAGTAGACAAACACTACTCCTCTCTGGATATGGCATCACTTTAGCCAATCTATGGCATTCCAAGAATATCGTTCCACTTCAAAGCAGATATTATTCATCTTCTTCAAAAACCGTTTCGCTAATTGGATACTGCGTTGAAAACAAATGATACAATAAACAAATATATGTAATTGTCCGGCGCCGTTTGAAGATGCATACATATGAGACAACCTTCAACACGAACTAAAAATATAAATTCAAAAATCAAGAAAAAAAAGGGGAAAAAGAAAACGAAGACCATAACCTCAAAGCTCAAAGCAGATGTACTCGTAAATTAATTTACTCTTTATGATAAATCAGAAAGCCGAATCTGTATCCAACACACACCACACGCCCGCATCTAAATATAAACCTATTCGAGACGGTATCGCTTTTTCTCCAAATGTATTTTTGACAAAAGTGTCGCACGACACTTGTAGCAGTAGCTATCGGCTGTAGGAATCAAGTGCGACAGTATAGTATCTGAGTGCGGGAGTAGTGGAGGCACTTGTCGCATCGTCATGCAGTTTACTCATGTTGTTCACATCCTATGCTCTAGTTTGTGATGACAACCCTTTCAAACAACACTCTTATCTTTGTGTTTCATTCAATTATTCACATCACAACACACTGGGTTCATCGGACAAAAAAAAAAAAAACGACCAAGTAGAAGACAAGCGTGTTGACCCTTTGAGCAAGCCCTACTGTCACACTTGCTCCGGTTTGCATCGTCCCCGTTGTCCACGCTCCTCTACGCTCGGCTGCTTTACGTCAATTAAGGTACACAAACCTAATTTACTTCGGGCAGAAAAGCGACAGCAATTGTACCTCTTCTCTGGTCTCTCGCCAGTGGGTGTGGTTGAAGAACAGCATCAACTCGGTCAAGTGTGCTAATTCAATAGCCTATCCCCTACGGAATAAATGCTCATACGAACTCATATGAGCACATTGTAGTGGTAAGAGGTCGTAGCGACTAGATTTAGATGTTGTCATCCGCGGATGACTTTGTTTTTTTTTTTTTTTTTTTTTTTTTTTTGGGCGGGACATTTCATTCTTGATTCTAGTCGTTGGAGCTTATGGATGTAAATTGACTGGAAGCGCCACCAGATCTTTCCTAGGATGCTTTGATGGATGTCCGAGAGCAACAATTCGAGTCGATCAATAAGTCTCGAAAGATTAATACGAATAAGCGAGCGATGATTACACCAGTACCAGGAAAAGATGTGGCTATTTATGGCTTTATGTAAGCGGCGCGCACAGGTGGTTGCGGTCACAACAAACAATCAAATGTATGAAGTGCATTTACAATATGTACATCTAACCCTACCGGAAGAGAGGGTATTGAAGTGATGCATTGATTTCCATCGATGCACCGACTGTACATACTATGTATGGCCGATCTGTAGAGCTCTACTGTTGACCATTCATCCATTAGCTTGTCCATCTTTCCCAGACGTATTAAACAACGAACAACGAGAGGCAATAATTGAATGCAACCGAAAAGAAAATTACTTTTTGTCATGCAATTGAGCACGTTTCCCTTTTACGAACGTCAGTCGATGAACAATAAACAATCTGTGGTAGACGGACGGAACAAGAAGCATAAACGACAATATCTTGCTACACGCATGTATGGTAGACAATTAAGCACGACTTTGTGTGTTTTATGCAATTCGATACATTAGATCGTTGTGGCAATACATAGTACATAGAGTACATTGGGGGTGCACTCATGCGCACTAACGTACCTATTAGCCACAAGTGGAACATGTATACGCGGCATACGGGTCTGCTTCCACACCTGTGCCAGTCTTTTTGTGGTCAATCGAGCTTGGGAACTTTGTGCGATCGTGCAACGCGATATGCTCGGGGGCTAGATGCGATCGTGTGGATGCATTTCAAAGACAAATCAAGGCATTCAAGCGGGCTAGATTCTAATTTGTTGCTAACAAAGAGAAACCTACTGGTTTGGCTGTTACTTGGTGTCTGGTGTACGGTGACATCACATTTAAATCCGTTAAATCAATATCTAATGCTTGCACGGTACAACAACGGATAGCGGCTTCCGACTCACGGACTTTGCGACAGCTCGTAATGTGATGATAAGTCACAAGATTTCCCCGTAAGTGAATCCACACAGCAACTTGGCCAACCAAATCGGCCATATGCTCATTGACCAACGACATCGTCAAACATCCTGAGTGTGCGAACATTCAGGGGGGCAAACGTCGACTCTGACCATTGCCTCGTAGCAAGATCCAGAACTCGACTGTCCAATGTCAGAAAGCTGCACCAGCCCACCATGAGGAGGTGCGACATTGGACGCCTGAGCACACCAGAGGTTACCAGAATCTACAGGGAGCAACTGAGCGGAAGGCTCTGCGGTATGCCTACGTCGAGCACAAATGCCAACAATATGTGGCTGCATTGCCACTCCGCCATTCAGGAAGTAGCTGAGAACACCCTAGGCTACCTACCGCACCGACAAAGAAACCCGTGGTATGATGGCGAGTGTGAGCAGAAAAAGGCAGCAACAGACGAGGCGTACCACTAGGCGCTGCAACGAAAAACCAGGGCAGCGCGAAAGGAGTACCGAGCCATAAGAAGGGAGGAGAAAAAACTGTTGCGATTAATGATCTTTTCGCAGCCTCCCAGCTCAAGGATATCGAGGAGTCTAGGGAAAAGCATAAAATACGGGCCTTTTATAAGAAAACAAGAAAGGCATCTAGGCTCTTCGAAATTTCAGGGTAATCTTATCACCGACCCGCAGGGATTAGTGGACGTATTTAAGCAGCATTTCCAGCAGCTGCTTAACGAGCATGACCAAAGAAGGAGGAAATCCCATCTCCAGCCGCTGAAGTAGTCCTCCCACCCAGCATTGAAGAAGTCGGCACAGATATTCAAAAGCTGTAGAACAACAAGGCCACACGCTCAGATGGCTTGCCATCAGACTTCTTTAAGGCGATGTTCTGGTAGGGAGCATGCACCAGATCATCTGTAGAATCTGGGAAGATGAAAGCATGCCCGTCGACTGGAATATCGGCTCTATTTGTCCCATCCACAAAAACGGTGATTCTACCTCTTGCAAAAACTATCCTTGTTCAATATCGCATACAAGATCCTGTCCAACGTACTGTGTGAACGTCTAAAGCCCTTTTGCACCGCATTAATCGGCAGCTATCAGTGCGGCTTCTGGCCTGGCAAATCGGCAAATTGATGCGATGGCCGAATTCGGAATCCCAGGAAAACTGGTCCGTCTGTGTCGCGCCACGCTAAAAGATACACGATGCATCGTGCAGTTCAGTTCTAAGACATCTGAACCGTTTTAAACATGCATTGGATTTCGGCAAGGAGATGCGCTGTCGTGTGACTTCTTCAATTTGCTTGCTGCTGGAGCAGATAGTGTGACGGGCAGGCGTTGACAGGAGAGGAAGGTCTTCTACAAGTCTATCCAGCTGCTAGGAAACGCGAATGATATTGACATCATCACCGGTCTCAGCGTGACGTTGTAGAAGCGTTCACGACGATTGAGGAACAGGCGAAACGAGTTGGTCTTAAAGTCAGCGAGGATGAGACAAAGGACATGCGCACATGCAAAAACCGATCCGTCGCTCACCACCTGGGATAAAATACAACGATTGACAACTATAATTTCGAGGTGGTTTAGGAGTTTGTCTACCTCGGGGCAAACGTAAACTCGGCAAACGACACCACAGTGGAGATCTGGAAACGCCCTTGGCAACCACTGCTACTTCGGTTTGTCCAAACAACTTTGGTCAAAACTCCTAATCGAAAAACTAAAGTCGTGCTTTATACAAAACGCTTATACTGCCAGTCTTGCTGTGCGGAGCCGAAAGCTGGACGATAAGCAGCCGGATATTTGGTCCTGTCTGTGAGTAAGGTAAATGGAGTAGAAGGCATAACCGCGAACTCTACGAGTTGTATAGGCAAACATCCGTCGACTAGATTGGCTCGGCCACATCGCGCGCATGAACACAAGAGCGCTCCAGCTAAGAGGATCTTCGACTTCGAGCCTCCTGGTTGGAGAAGAAGAGGAAGACCGAACTTCCGATATAAAGACAAAGTAGTCACGGATGGAAGACAACTTGGTCTTGATAACTAAAAGCAGCGTGGCCGGCACCGTCAAGGGTGGAAGGCAGCAATAACTCAGGCTCAGATCCTCCATGGATTGCCGGCATGAAAGTTGCTGTGGGCAATATCCCGGCTTTCTTTTTTGCGCTCGCATGCTCTTCTTTTCAGAAATGTAAAAAGCGAATTGTCGTACAATACTGCTCTTTTTCAAATTCGACTAAAATGGTTGGTCTTAATTGGACTCTCCTCGTAGATTGGGATGCAAAACTACAGTGTGGGATAAATTAGGCTAGCCAACATCTCTCAAGTCTTTTTTCAGTTTAAATAACATAATCGTCCCTTAATAGCAACAACAACTATAAGAATAAACCAAAGCCCGGCAGACAAGCAAACTTAAGTCACTGTGTGTAACAAGACTCCGATAATTCCACTTTATTTACGATTTCGCAGAAAACCAATAGACATTCCCACGACAACCAGAAATCATGACATAGCTATAAACATGCACCAACAGTATCTACATAATCGGCGCCTCTAAGCCATTGATGCGCGGGCTCTCTACTATTGTAATTACATTCGAACCAACGCATTAATTAAAGTTTTTCTTAGATAAAGAACTCTACAGTATAGGGGGAAAGACAACAAATAACAGAAGCAAAAATCGCTCATTTCACGATAAGAAATTCATTAAAGAACCAAAAGAAACGCACAAATGACTGCCTCGGATCAAAAGTCAAGACTCATGTACACACACGACTGCTAGCAACCGTGTACTACGAATACTCTGTACACACTTGGATCGTAAACGACTTGTGTGTTTGTTTTAGATTTACATTCAAGAATTTGCAATTGTCTCTCGTTGGCCATGTGGTTTTGAGGTCAGAAAATTTGTTGTTTTGCGTTTGAGCGTTTCTTCTTATCAGGCGACAATGACGCTGTTGTAGCCCATCGCTGCGAGCCGGCTTCTGAGGCGAGAGTTGTATAATGGACGCTAAAAGTTGGCGAAACTATTGTTCAAGCACCGGAAACGGTTTGAATACTTTATTCGGTATTTTGTTTTTGTTTCAATATTTTTCTGTGTCTCGTTAAGCGTGGCTTACATAAATAATTTGCTAAAATGTGCGCTTGAGAAGAATCGCATTAGGAACTCCGATTGAATGTATTTAGCAATAAGGCTAGCTTCATATGAGTAAGATACTCTAGGTAGAGCTTCATGTAAATGGCAATTAGATATGGTAATTAGAATGGAAAAGGTTTTTTTTTTTTATTTTGCATTTATGTACTTCTCATCATTCCGAGGTGTTTAATGAATGCAGCTGGGTGGTGGGTGGGAAATGCTGTGATTTTGTCGGCGGAATTTCGCTACTACAGCTTGCGAATGCATTGTGGTGGAATTTTAACTACAAATCTTGGTCGTTTCGACGTTATGGCACGCAAACAAAACGGAAGCTAGCTACATTTCACTTTAAGCTGGCTTTTACATTTATTGCATTTATCTGGAGGCAGCGAAAAAATACTAATTAAAAACGAGTGGCTCAACGAACACGGGTCTTAAGCCACGTTTCCACATTTTTTAGTTTTTTCCATTGATCCAACAATGAAAGGGAACTTACTCTTAACCTTTGGTAGATAAGGTTTTTGTTGTTAAATGCCTGGCTAGTATTGAGCATTTCGGCTTACTTTTATACATTGTGTTTGCCTTCTTCACTGTGGTCTCGATGACTGATGCAAACGTAGTAATCAGTGGGTGATTTTTTTGCTGTTTGGCTTTTCAGTGTTCTATTTTTAACAGCTTACGCATGATTCGTTATATGTGTCAAAGTCAGACATGCTCAGTTAGCGTTGCCATTTTGCCGTGAAAAGTCTTACGCCCGAGCAACGTTTATAAGCTATTAAATTTTATTATTAATTCGTGCTCTTGTGAAAAACTTTTTTCCCATTTTTCCCACACTTAGACTATTTTACGGTCGTCGTAATTGAACTGCTCAGCAAGCAATTTAAGTCAATGGGTAGACTGGCTGGATCATGCGATTTGACGTCTTTATTATTTTGGAGGGGCATCACTGCAAATGCTAGTGTGTTAAACAACACACAGCGTGTCACTTAACACGTTTGTGTCACTTAGCATGTTTGATCTTTGAAATTGAGACACTTAACACGTTCTATTGCGTGTCAGGAATAAAGACTCTCATGACACCTTAAGTGTGTTGCAGCGACACACTTATTAATAATTAGCACACTTTGGATCAATCAATCAAACAAAAGGGAAGTTTCCCAGAAAGAAATTCGCGAGTCGAATCCATGGTATAATGGTTAACACACTGGACAATCCATACCATCAGCCATCGAAAAGTAAAGACATTTAACCACCGTTTTTTTTTTTTTTTTTTGCGTCGGAAGGTTCTATCATCTTTTGAAGCACTTAGACGGAAATACTGCTCCATTGTACTCCAGACAGGGACCTTACATTAATGCTTCAGTGATGTAGAGATAAGGGATTCGGCACACACTACATCGGCCACAAGGGTGCGCCAACGTGCGCGAGCAAAGGCAGGATAGCCGCCGTGTCATCCTCCTCGCAACCTGCAGCACAAGTAGGCGACTCACCGATGCCAAACACGAAGAGATGCTTAGCAAAAGTGTTATGGCACCTAATGACACCCACAAGTTCTTCTGCAGTCAATTCTCCTTAAGGACAGGAGGAATGCTGTGGATTTCTTGCCGATATTAGGTCTGTCATCCTGCATTCTTGACAATCCCTCCATCTATGGTTATGTGTATTAGACAGGAATTTACCGTGGACACAGGTAGACCAAGAGCGGGTTCCGGTTCTAAGAAACTCTGCTCTGAACCAATTCTGGCGAGTTCATCAAAGATCTCATTTTCTGGGAACCCAGAGTGACCTGGAACCCATACAAAGCCTGTGTGAATTTAGTCTACCGACTCTGTTTAAGAAGGTCTTGAGTTCATGCACTAATTTAGAGCTAGTTGATGGGTTGGAGAGCACCGTGGCGCAGTGGGTAGTGTGTTGGCCTCTGACGCCGATGACACGGGATCGAATGCCGACACAGCCATGTCATCGAACGTGTTTTCACGGTGTTTCTCCTCAGCCAAACAAAACCCCCTGTAGTAAAATTGTCATGAAAAGCTTCTCGAAATTCGCCGTTCAGAACCGGCAATAAACTGTAGGTCCCTTTCACCTATGGGAAAATTAAATCACACACGACATGGGTGATTGAGAGAAGCTCGGCTCAGGTCCTTCATGGACTGTAACGCCAACATACATACATACATGAAGGGTTGGTCACAGCTTTGAGTGCAGCTTGGCTGTCACTATTTTTCTCCTGTACTTGTACTTCACCACATAGAGTATGGCCATTAGGATTACGTACATACATATATCTCTGATTGAAAGACAGACGCATATTTTCCTAACCAGAAGTGCAATCAGATGTTTTCGCGCTCAAAGAAGACCTCAGCTCTGAACCCCCGCCCAGACCTGGTGCCATCCGTGAAAATGCGAAGATTATCCTCCATCCAGAGCCAGTCCTGCCTGGCCAACGTCGTTCTCAAAGAAGTATGGACCGATGACGCTGCTAGCCCAAAATCCACACCGAAGAGTGACTTTTTCTAGATGCATTGAACGCTCTTGGATCTCATGTAGATTGATATCGTTCCAAAATCGACAATTTCGTTTGTTGTCATACCTATTCATCCGACGAAAATTTTTCAATAAAAATTAGGGTCAGTTTCCAACCACTCCAGAACCCATTCAGCGAATTCACACCGTTGTTTATGGTTGTTTGCCTTCAGCTCCTGGGTCAGGGGAGTTTTGTACTGGTGCCGGCCCCAGTCACGACGCGGAATTCGCCAAGTCGTCTGCAAAAGGCCGAATTCTTGTAAGCGGCGCAAAATCGACTGCCTCGGATTCTCCTGCACATTTTCATGGACAGCTGCGATGTTTCCGACAGATCTTGCGTTTCGTCGACGTACGAGTGTTGATTTATCGTTTACTGAACCACTGGACTCAAATTTATCAACCACACTGCTAATACTCTTAGTCTTCTTGGTAGGAAGATTATGGTGACGGTAAAATGGCGAACGCGCGGAACGTTGCTCGAACAAAACAATTTTGTCATTTGTATGTGTTGTTGGACGCTATGTTCATCCATGGTGATTTAGCAAAACAGGCTGAATAAACGACAGTCAATTTGACAGATGTAGCTTCAACAATATCGCCGCTATCAACTGTCAAAGTTCGGAAGTCCCTATTAGAAGACCCATTACATATATAATTCAATGAAATATTTGTTTACTATAAGAGAATCGTCTTTTCTTCTTCTTCTTCTTAACGGACGCTACAGTTCGGGGTGAACCTGGGCCTGAACCAACAAGCGTCTCCAGCTGGCACGGTCTTTGGCCAGCTGTTTCCAGCGCCGCACGCCCAGTTGGTTAAGGTCCCCTTCCACCTGCGTGCGCCACCGTTGATGCGGCCGTCCTCTGCCGCGCCTTCCTTCCGGAGTGAATTCGAAGACTCTTCGGGTCGGAGCTGTATTTTCCATACGCTCTACATAGCCTAGCCACCTTAGACGCTGTATCCGTAGACGTAGTACCAAGCCGATGTCGCTGTACAACCCGTACAGTTCTTCGTTAAGTCTTCTCCTCAATACTCCGTTTGAACATCCGGGACCGTAGAGAGTGCGCAGAATTTTCCTCTCAAAACGACCAAAAGTGAAAAGCATCATCATCCGCTTTTGTTAAGGTCCAAGCCTCTGCGCCGTAAAGGAGGACTGGAATGATTAAGGTCTTATATAGTGTCACCTTGCATTTCCCAGAGAGGGCTCTACTTCTCAATTGCCTCTTGAGCCCAAAGAAACAGCGGTTGGCAAGAGTGACCCTGCGTTTTATCTCAGCGCTGGTGTTGTTGTCGCTGGTCATCAGTGAGCCAAGGTAGACGAATTCCTTGACCACTTCAAAGTTATATCCGCCCATGGTGACGTTCTGGCCAGTACGTCGGTGTCGTCCGTCTCTTTTAGATGAAAGCAGATATTTGGTTTCACCCTCATTAACCTTGAGACCCATCTTAGCCGCTTCTACCTCAATGCTTGCAAAGGCCTCATTGACGTCTCGTTGTGTCCGTCCAATCACGTCAATGTCGTCGGCGTACGCAAGCAATTGCGTAGACTTGAAATAGATCGTACCTCTTGTGTTGGCCAGTGACTTGCACGATGTTGAAAAAGTTGCATGACAGCGCGTCACCTTGCTTAAATCCTTTTTTAACATTAAAGGTCTCGGTTTGCTCATTACCGATCTTAATGGAGCAGCAAGAATTCTCCATTGTCATCCTGCACAGTCGGACGGGCTTGGCAGGGATGTTAAAACTAGACATGGTTCTGTATAGCTCATCTGTATACTCGCTGTCATATGCAGCCTTGAAATCGACGAAGAGGTGGTGAGTGTCGATTTGGTATTCCTGGGTCTTCTCCAAGATCTGCCGTAACGTATGTAAATATTTGGTCTATTGTGGATTTACCTGGCCTGAAACCACACTGATAAGAGCGGATCAGGTTATCCACAAACGGTTTCAGGCGTTCACACATTAAGGCAGAGAAGATCTTACATGCGATGTTAAGGAGACTTATTCCCCTATAGTTGGCGCAGTTATAGGGATCTCCTTTCTTATGGACCGGGCAAGCGATGCAGATATTCCATTCGTCGGGCATGCTATCCTCCGACCACACCTTGCAAATGAGACGGTACATGCACCTTACCAACTCATCTCCAGCCGCCTTAAGAAGCTCAGCAGGCAGGCCGTCTGCGCCCGCGGCTTTATTAGACTTAAGTCTTGATATCGCTATTTTGATTTCGTCTAGGTCAGGTGGACGGAATTCTGTTACATCGTCGTCCATTACGAATGGCTCGTTCTGTCTGACAGCGGTATTTTGTCTATCATGGCCGTTATACAGTCTGCAGAAGTGGTCTTTCCAAATACTCAGCATCGACTACGACTCTACTACCAATTCTCCATTTTCAGAACATAGCGAGAATAACGATTGAGGAAATCGATCAAAAGAAAGGCAGACATTAAAAAACCAGAACTGGTTCCGTCACTTTGCAATTAAAAAAGAAAAAATTAAATCATACTCGTATGATGACATATAATAATAATTCCGAGGCGGAAATGAGACTACACCCATAATTACCAATCGTCACGTTATTTCACAACATTTTTGCAATCTGTCGACCGAACTACACGACGCCGAGATTAATTGAATGCCCGCCACCTTCTTTTTTTTTATATATTTTTCCGCTTCTTCAAGAATAGTGTAGTGCAGAGTGTTAACCATTTAGAAGTCCGACGGAAAGAGCTCCTTGAGTAATCATACCGTCAACACAAAGAAATGCTCTACGTTCTAGAGTAAACATTTGGGTATGCACTTGTAAACGAGGAGCAATCTGCCTCGCAACATACCGTCTAAGCATATCAACATCCACTTCAGTTAAACAATGGAATCCAGCATCCTCCAGAAATTTCCTTGCGCTAATTGCTCGAGTAAACATGAAGGGAAGCAAATAAACACGCCAGCAACGATGACCTTAATTCAGTCGAGATTAATGTGGAAACGTTTCGTTTTTTGATTTTGTTTTTGTTGTTCCCGAGTACCTATCCATTATTCCAAGGCTCCTCATACAAACGGATACGACTAACCACTAACCATACGAATTGAATTATTCTATTTAAAAATAAAAGACTTCTTTGCTTGAGGGCACACTTCCAATCCCACATGCTAATGGGTTTAGTTACCAGCGATGTGCGATTATTTCTGGTTCCGTCCAAGTTGAATTGCACACATGGTGCTCCTATTCACACGTGACAAAGGAAGCGAAGAAGATGTCTTGGTTGCCACACTGTATTATGGAGTGGGTTGCGGTTGAGTGGCAGATTTATTTGACAGGGTTTCTCCATTAATTTGCGTAACCGAATTCCAGGAAAAGAATTTAAATTGAAGTCGTTGTCAGTGCTGTCACCAGCTTATGCATACATATATGTATTTCCGAAAATAGCTGAGCCAGCTAGCTTCCCGTAGCTGTGTGTGTAAGTATAGATTTGTTATTCCAAAGTCCGATGATTATAAAGAGATTTCCCTCCCCGCAATCGGGGTGTCAATAGCCACATACGAGTATTCGTCGTTTCTTATCTCGAACTTAACCCAAAGCTCAACCCCGATTCATGGAAGCGATTGTTATGTCGGGCTTATCGCTTTGTGTGTGGTTTTCTTCTTGGCTTGTTGTTTTTCGGTTTCGGATTTTCTGGTCGTCAAGCAAATAATCGTTTTAGAATTGATGTGAGCTTATTAGATACATACATATGTATGTAAGTGATCGAGGGACCACCAATTGTAGCAAAAAGTGCACAATCAAAGAATCTGTTTAGACCATTTCTGCCAGCATTTAGTCTTATGCCACCATCTGTCAGCAAATAACTAAAGAATCGTATCCATCGCCATCGGGAATGTTAGTGCAAAGACCCAGCAAACATGGGTTGCTTCCTCTTCTTCTTAATGGGGCGCTACACTTCGGGGTGAACCTGGCCCTCAATCAACATGCCCCTCCAACCAGTACGATCTTTTGCTAGCCTTTTCCATTGCCACACACCCAATTGACTGAAGTCCCCTTCCACCTGTGTGCGCCATATTAAGTGCGGCCGTCCTCTGTTTCTTCGTCCCTCGGGATTAGATTCAAACACTCCCGGCTGCAGCTGTGGTGTCCATTAGGCGTTGAATCCGTAGACGCCTGACTAGACTCATGTCGCTTTACAGCCTGTAAAGTTCGTGGTTTAGTCTTTTTCTCCATCCCCCGTCTGTGTTTACTTACTTATCAGGCCAGCGATCCATGGAGGATCTGAGCCTGAGCTATAGCTGCCTTCCATCCTTGACGGTCCCGGGCACGCTGCTTCCAGTTGTCAAGACCAAGATGTCTTACATCCGCGATTACTTGGTCTTTATACCGGAGGTTCGGTCTTCCTCTTCTTCTCGAACCAGGAGGCTCGGAGTCGAAGACCCTCTTAGCTGGAGCGTTGATGTCCATGCGCTTGATATGGCCGAGCCAGTGTAGTCGACGGATCCTTGCCTTCCGGACTACATCCACATCTTGGTAGGTACAGCTCGTAGAGTTCGCGGTTGTGTCTTCTCCATTCACCTTCCTCACAGACAGGACCAAATATCCGGCGCAGAATTTTTCTTTCGAAAGAACCCAAAATCAGCTCCGCTGTCCTGCTTATCGTCCAGGATTGAACAGCGAGCATTCTCCAAAGTCATTCTGGCAGGGATGCCTAAGGTAGACATGGCGTTGTATAGCTCGTCTGTAATTGCGCTGTCGTATGCGGCTTTGAAGTCGACAAATAGGTGGTGAGTGTCGTCTTGAAATTTATTGGTTATTTCCAGGATCTGCCGTTATTGTAAAGATTTCGTCGATTGTGGACTTCACTGACCTGAAGCCACACAGGTAAGGCTTCAGGCGTTCACACAAAACGGCAGAGAAGATTTTGTAGGCATGCTTCCTCTGACCATATTTTACAGATGAGTTGGTGCATGCTCCTAACCAGGTCATCTACAGGTGCTTTGAAAAGCTCAGCAGACAATCCGTTTGCGCCAGCAGCTTTATTCGACTTGAGTCTCAATATGGCGATCTTAACTTCGTCGAAGCCAGAGGGCGGAATTATCCGTGATCTTCATCATAAAGAAATGGACCATTCTGCCTGACAGCGGTATATTGACTAAGTTCGCCATTATGCAGTCTGCAGAAGTGGTTTCTCGGCATCGACTGCTATTCTACTACTACAGACAGACTTGCATTCTGGCCTTATAACCTTGCCATGTTCGCTTTATCTGTTGATAAAACCTTCGAACGTCATGCCTGTAGTAACACCTCTTCAAATCCCTGTTCTTCCATGTAGCTGGGCTTTATATGCCTCCTGCTTCGCTGTGTGAATCCTCATCGAACCTGGTGTTTCTTCGTGGTGGAGCCTTGAAGACCAAAACTTCAGATGCAGTGCTTTTCAGGGCTTGTTTGCAACGGTTCCACTGTTGTTCTATTGACTGCGTGGAGGGTTGAGGTGTATGAGAGAGCTTAAGGGTGACGCAATCGGCTAAAGCACGAGCGCATAGCTCATCTGTATGCACACTGTCATAAGCGGCTTCAAAATCTACGAAATGGTGATGGGTGTCGTTTGGTATTCTTGGGCTTTCTCCATGAACTGCCGCAGTATGAATATTCGGTTTCAGGCGTTCACACAATAGGACAGACAAGATCTTATATGCAATGCCAAGGAGACTTATTTTTAATTTTCGTGGGGGCTAACACCCCCTGTTATTGAGCTTAATTCAAGCCGACTTCTCACTTAATCTAACTTAATTTAACTTAGAAGTTACGGATGGCGGGGGAGGGGGCGTGATTAAAGAGACGGGTTTTTAAGCATGGGGTGCTGAGGTTGAAATCGAAGTAAGGATTCGAATTAACACTTCCAACATACGAGAAATGGGTTCATTGGAGCCATAGGCGGTACGGCGGGTGGGTTTATAGAAGAGACGGGGATTTCGTACATTGCGAGGATTATTGTTGATAGAGACAGAGTCTTAGAGGGTCGCGCAATCAATGGTACCTGGAAGGAGTCGATGGGTGAAGAGACTCAGATATAGTTATTCTTTCCTCCAACGTGTTCATGTTGATTAGTGTAAGACAGTCTTGATAGGGTGGTGGGAGCAAAGGAGCATTCAAGGGGAGACCTCGAAGTGAAAACATCCTCGGCGTTGGATGCTCCCGATTCTAAAAATGTGAGTTTGTTGGTAGGGAGACCACACTTGAGAGGCGTATTCAAGAAGGGGCCGGAGATCGGGTAACGTAGGGGTTGGAGAATTATTTAGACCATCGCTTCACGAAACCGAGAGCTGAATTAGCTTTAAGGATTATCTCGTCGAAATGTGTGCAAAAATTTAACTCCTGGTCACATAATATGTCAAGATCGCGGATAGCCTGTACGGCGGTAATGGGCTGATTATTTAGGAAGTAGAGACGGGGAGGAGGTTTGATTCGTTTACGTGAAAGAGTAATGGATTGGCATTTGGGAATGTTGAGCTCCAAGCAGTTTTTGGAACACCAGGTGGAAAACTATTGAGATCTAATTGGATAAGGGAAGAGTCATGACTGGAGGAAATAGTCTTGAAGAACTTAGCATCGTCGGCACATAGTAAGATGTGGGAATGGTTATCACTATTTCAATATCATTATTGGTAAGAACGAAAAGAAGTGGACCTAAGTGGCTACTGTGGGGGACACCGGAGGAAGCTAAAGGAAGCTAAGAAAGGTTTAGAAAAGGCAGATCTAAAGCGAACACTATAATAGCGATTGTTCAAATACGAAGATATCCACTTCAAAGAAATGGGATCGAAGCCAAAGGAAGACAATTTGAAGAGTAATAGTCTGTGGGAAATTGTATCAAAGGCTTTACTGAAATCGGTAGAAATAACGTCGACTTCCTTGCCATTCTCTAAGGCCGAGGGGGGTAAATGACACAAATTTGTGGTTATAGATCTCCATTTGAGGAAACCGTGTTGTCTAGGGGAGATTAAAGACTTGCAACGAATACTTAAAATTTCGTACAAAATGCTCTCTAAGAGTTTGGGTATATGTGACAGTTTGGCAATGGGACGATAATTATTGATATCGTTCTTCGGGCCTTTTTTGTGTATGTATGTATGTATGTTGGCGTTACAGTCCATGAAGAACCTGAGCCGAGCTTCTCTCAATCACCCATGTTGTGTGTGATTTCAGTTTCCCATAGGTGAAAGGGACCTACGGTTTATTGCCAGTTCCGAACGGCGAATTTCGAGAAGCTTTTCTTGACAATTTTACTACAGGGGGTTTCGTCAGAACCCCGCTGAGGAGAAACACCGTGAAAAACACGTTCGATGATATGGCTGTGTCGGGATTCGATCCCGTGTCATCGGCGTCAGAGGCCAACACACTACCCACTGCGCCACGGTGCTCTTTTTTGTGTATAGGGGTTATAAATGAGGTTTTCCATAACTGGGGGAATTCACCTAAACATAGTGATAAAGTGAGGATTTTCAAGAGAGGGTTGAGGAGCATTTTTTTTTAGGAGTATGGCAGGGAGACCGTCGGGTCCAGGAGTGAATTCATCATTAAGTTGATCTAATTTGTTTTCGATGACACAGGGGTCGACTGTATGAGGAAGAATAGGTCCAAGGGAGAAATTCGGTAAGTAAGCGAAGTCCGGAACAAAGGAGTCGTCGGCGAAGGATTGTTTAAAATAGATGGCGATAATGTTGGGGTCAGTTGAGGTTCGATAATTGACGGAGAGAGAGAGGTAGGGTAACCGTCAGATTTTCTTTTGTAGTTTACAAACTTAAACACAATCGAAAGAGCTAAAAAAGCAACAATAGCTCTCTACACATGCAAGAAAGCCATAGGAAAAAAATGGGGATTCAACCCCAAGAACACCCTATGGCTCTACATCACGGTCGTTAGACCCATACGGTTGGCGTGTATGTATGTGCATTACCGGGGCCCTCAGGTCCACCCCAACGGCTGCGCTTTACACGATACTCGACCTTTCACCGCTCGATATTTTCAGAAAGCAAATTGCCACACACATGGCTCGAAATGGACGAGCTCTGTCACTGGCCACTCCTCCATCCTGAACAACAGGACAACCATAGCAGTAAACTTGGACCTCACAGAATCCACCACGGTCTTGGAAAAAAACTTCATGACTATTTACCCGGACAGACAAAACTGGACCCGCCATACTCAACCCCGCAGATACTGCGTAGACTTTTACACTGACGGGTCTAAAACCAAGGACGGGGTGGGCAGTGCAGTCTTTTGCAAACAACTTAAGCTGAATAAAGCTCTAAAATTACCAAATCACTGCAGCGTTTTCCAGGCGGGACTATTGGCAAAAAAAGAGATCTTGTCCTGGCTAAAGTGGAACGTGATATCCACTACGAATATCCGCATACTCACGGATAGCCAAGCAGCCTTAAAGCCGTTTGAGTCCTATGTGTACACATCAAAAACTAGTCTCGACTGTCGCCTATCTCTTAACGAGATGGCCGAACAGTTCAACATATGTACAACTTATCTGGCTACCAGGACACAGCGACATTCCAGGGAATGAAAGAGCCGATACACTCGCCAAACAGGGAACGACGCTACAATCAATCGGGGCTTGTGAGGGAATACCCCTTGCAACCATTAAACTTAATCTTTCTAATCTCGCCAGGGCCGAGACGACTCGGAGATGGACTCAGGGACATACCTGCGTCATCGCCAGGCAAATCTGGCCCCGGCTCGACAGTCAACGGACAAGGAGTATAATCTCCCTAAAAAGAACTGACATTTACAAAGTTATAGGTGTCATCACCGGACACTGCCTTATCGGCAGTCACGCGCAAAAACTAGGTATAGTTCCAAATGATTTCTGCAGAAGCTGTCTAGACGAGGAGAAGCTAGAATCCATTCACCACCTTCTCTGCACTTGCCCGGCATTCTGCACAATCAGGAAACGATACCTAGGCTCTTAATTCCTTAACGAACTGACGGAGGTTCAGATCTTAAATTCTTAAGAAGCACAAAATGGTTCCACGAATAGGGGGCTAAGCCCCCTCGTAGCTGCACAACGGGCCTCCCTGGCCTATGTGTGTTCTTCTCATTTCTGGGAAGGCTACGATCCTACCTATCTACCTAACAAACTTAAAGAAGGACTTAGGATCACTTATAAGATTGGCTTGCGTGTCAGCTAAATAGCGTTGATAGAGAGTGTTGTGAAGAGCGCTAAAGTGAAGATAGCTACCCATGTAGTTAGAAAGGTCTTTAGGGGATTGCGTACGAAGGAAGATTGTTCACTGTTAATTTCTTTTGTTTCTTAGGGAACGGAGCCTGAGATTATACTATGGTAGGGAAGTGGACAAAATGTTGCGTTGGGAAAATGGAACGTAAAGAGAGAGAATTAAATATTTCCCTGCAGAATATGGAGATTGCATCATTTATAGATAGCCGAGTTGATAAGATTCAATGGGTAGTGAGGGAAAGATGTAGAAACAAATGATATAAAGTGTCTTCTGGGTTAGCACATATTTAATTGAAATAAAGTCGAGCTGTGGGGACCATGGTACTGCAATGAGGGAAGAGTCAATTGAATAAAGGCCGGCTAGAAGGACGGCTCGACAGGGGTAACCCTCAATGGATCCGCCAAGTTCGTCATCGCGATAAACATTGAAATTTGATGGGAACAGTTTGGAGTTATTTATGCTGGGGATCAGGTCGTTTCGGTCAGAGCAAAGATTTCATAGGGTAGAGCATGTGACTGTTGGAAGACAGTTTGGGTTTTTGAGCAAAGACCTTTTACATTCTGATAATAGAAGGTGAGAGGGAGATTTTGACAGAGTGATGGTATTGCCGGAAGGGAGAGAGATTCAGGGACGAAAAAACTTATCTACTACGTTGAAGGTGGGATATTCGTTTTGAATGAATGTATTGACGGTAGGTATTAAGATCATTTAACGCTTTTTGGGGCGAGGAATTCGTGGTACTTGATGAAGAGGTTCTTGAGGCTAGCAAAGTCCGTAGGGTGACCTTCCTGTTGAATGGAAACCCCTTATTCCCCTGTAGTTGGCGCAGTTAAAAGGGGTCTCCTTTCTTGTGGTCCGGGCAAACGATGTTGGGATTCTGGTCGTCGGGCATGCTTTTCTCCGACCATATTTTACAGATGGGCTGCATGCGCACTACCAGCTCATCTCCAGCCGATATTGCCACTTACATTCGATGGACTGAACAAAGTTGCCGATATAACTCAACAACAACGAAATGAATGTATGGCACGAGAACGTCTTACAGACGTTAATTGATCGTAATTACGAGTGTACCACTTGAGATTGTCACATTTGTCACGAGCATATAACTAATTTCCGAGTAACACTCATTTGCTTCGAATCCAAAGAGTATTGTGTTTACATTCAGTTTCGCCAGGTCATGACATACTATTCGACGGAAGCAACTACTTGATTCTTCCACTCTCAGTTGCACAAATTGCGCACTGGAATAGGCCAAGAAACTACTCGTTGATCCCGAATCGGAGATAAGATGAAGTAGTAAATTGCTTCTTTTTGTACATCATCACTTGCTTCTCGAATTATGAAGACAAATGACATGATCCACTTAAGCTCTCGTTTATTGTCGTTCTTCATACGTATCTTTCACCGAATTGCTGGCTTGTGTCTCATTGAAACTAATTGCTCGACGAGAGAGACAGACGCCACTCAATTTCGTTTTCCTACCAGTTCTACTCCCAAGTATGACCTTAGAATTGCATCAGTACGGTTTTGTTAGCTTGGAAGCGACATCACCTCTTTGGCAATTTGTACATTGTTTTTGTTTTCATACCATTTCAACGCATTCCGTGGCAGTAAAAGTGCCAATGACACCGTAATATATGGTCGACTTGTAACGTATTGATTTTTGAAACCCCATAGCGTCGTCGTTACCGGATTAGATTTGAATATCGAAGCAACGAGCGGTCGTCGATCCATATACCAAGTGATGACAGTAAACAGAGTTGACGTAATTCGCCCATGAATATACATATCATTGAATTCGTATTTGTACACGCTGACAGTTTGCAGACAAGCTAAAGGGGGATTTGAATCCCGTGCCAACTTCCTATGCGCAGTCGAATTACGAGAATTTCGTGTTCCGATCGACAACGATAAGAATGACCAATGACACGTCTAAATTAAGATTTTGTAACGAGTCCAATGCTGTGCCTGTCACTCGACTTCCTAAATGCCTAGTAGTGTAGTGTAGCGTAGTGAGTGACTTGCTTAAGTATTTCGTACTAGAGTCATCCTTACGCAAGCAAAGAAGAACATTTCTTTTATTGATCTTAATGGAATCGACGAACATTTTAATTTGCCCATAACTGATGGCACCGATGGGCGACACAATCGTGTGAATGAGGCATATGAGCGATAAGAACTCGCTTGTTTGCCCGCTTGACATATTTATCATTGCCTCGGATCTGTTTAGATAGTGGTTATGGTTAAGGTAATATTGTTGCTTTGTATATATACTCGAGAGCCATCCCACAATGCTGGCCATTTGTCTCCGAGGAACACACTATATACATATGTATGTGAATGGAATTTGGGACAATTGATGTAGAGTAATGAATCATCAACGAAAACTGACGCAAAGTAGACAGAACGACGAGCGATCTACTAGTCCACTTGGCTGTTCATAAATCACCTGTGGGTCATAGAACTCATGATGACTTTGCTTGTGAGTTGATATAACTAGTACAGATTGGCGCCATAAAGTCAGGAAACGTTCATCGTTGTTTAATGATCAGTCGATGACATCTGACGCCCCAATTGATCTGGAATAGATTTCTTGCTATCAATTTCAGGCAGTACACACGGCTCCCAGAAAGACACGCCTGTCAATACGCTTCATTGAGGGTTGTTGATAAGTTCAGATATTTCTAGAGCACGCGGCAGGCAACTCTCTCTCTCATGTCGATGATATATCATTCCATTATAGCTCGTTCATCTGTCTTCAATGTGGAAGAAAATCGTCCGATCGTTCGTGCCCGCATGCTCTACGGGCGATTTAATGAATGAATTTCTCGCAATCGATGACGAGGGATTAGGAGGGAAAAAAACAATTCCAAATGGTTCATTTGAGTTGTATAAACAACAGCAGTCTCTATATGTTGTACATAGATAGGTGGATTTAGAATTATATTGGGGCCTCGAGAGACGTTGAAGCCGTTCATCTGCTGTTCCGCATTTAGAAACACGAAACATACTTGCCTGATGCTTGCAAGACTGTCGTTTCTCCTCTACCCACGCGTTATTCCTTTTCAAACGAGCTGACTTCTGTTAGTCGTTCGTAAATGGATTCTATCATGATCGTTATATGCATTTGACCTGGTGCAAAATATTTCACTGTCTCGGATGTAAGGTTAATTGCAATCAGAATCCACTATTGTTGGAAGCGTCAGAATGACGCCCAATATAAACGTTTTATTCGTTTTTCCTCTGCGCTCACTTGACGACCGACGAACGTGTAGGCGTCTTGCCTTCATTCTGGCGAATTTCCGTACACTGTTTCCTCAGATCATACGATTGCTTTTTAGTTTCCTATAAAACCACAATTCTAAAGCAATTCGGATGGAATTTGCTTCACGTCCATGATGATGTTTTCATTTCACTTTCCTTGGTCCTCCCACGGGTAGCTCTATAATCAACAATCGATGTTTCCACTTTTACTCAATCAAGCTTACACCTACAATCAAGGCGGCGGGCGGCGTAATCTCTTTTAATATCTCTTTCCATTCACCAATTTCTTGTGTCCAGTCGCAGAGACGCCGTTGATAGGTGAACGACTATCGGGAGATACACAAACGTGTAATATGAAGAAAGTCGCGCTTGTCGCCAAGAACATGGTGATATTGACGAGGAGTGAATCATATCCATAAATTGACTGCTGTCACAAGTTTCCTGTCCACACACGCATGGCATACGAGGTTCCACTTGTTGTCTTCGGTGGAGGTAATTCGTCAGCACCACCGGCCAGTCAGCCGTAGGTCAATCGTGAATAGGTAGAAAAACAAGTTGCACGGTGAAAATCCATTCGAATTGAAAGAAACTAGTTTTGGAGGCAGTAGGGACTGGCTTCATGAATCTTCTTCTCCTTTCTCTGACCCATACACACGACGAGCTGAATTAGTTTTGTGTCCATTCTATATACTAGAAAAGCACCCTCACGATGAAGATTGCTTTATGCATGCTCGAAGGCCAAGGTTGATGCTTAATCACATTTGTAGTCGTTCAATTAACTCCATTACTGGCTAATGCCAACCATCTGACTAGGTCGTCATAGTGGGGTTTCTGCTTTCCTCCTAGCTGATGACTTCTTGGAAATCGATCGAATTCTTCTACTTTGTCGTACATTATGGGAAAGTTGACAACAAATGCGTTCAGTGTTGTTTAAAAGTTTTCTATAATGCGTCGGATAAATGGCTGGTGAAGGGAGAGAAAGAGCACTAGAAAGTATTGATGAGCCATGTCCGACATTGCAGACGTTTGGATTAGCTAGGGTTTGCTATAGTCTCTTTTTGGCTCCTAAGCGATTGTGTGAATATAAATTGATTTTTTTGGAATTGCTTCGTCATCCGGATATACATAAGTAGAAATGACAAATTAGTTGAATTCATATGAAAATCCATTTGCCTACCACCAAGCACTACAAGTTTTTGTTAACGTGCTGAAGAGGCCGTAAAAATGAGGTAAACCGACGTAATCTGCTTTCTATTCACTTTTATTAAAGCCATTTAAATAGCACTTTCGTGATTTTACACTGTTATATTGTTAAATCCATTGAAAGGTCATCAACTCGCCGAACTTTGAGGCAACCATCAAACGGACGATACCGAGAGCCTTAATACTTACTCGTATACAGTGAGTTGCATGCAATAAGAACCTACTGCTTAGGAGAATGTTTTACGATTACAGCTTACTTAATGCTATTTTAGTCGACTTCATGCCATATTTGTGTTCGGTTTGTGGACAAGATAGCCTTCTACCCTTCTAAAAAGCCGCAAACCAGAGGAGCAGATGCTGTAAATTGCAATTCAGTGAGCTCCATGGGGCGGTTGATTAGTCAAAGCTCGGTTAAATCATTGTCGTCTCTGTCTACCTTAGGTGCTTACGATTCCTCAATTAATTTCTCCCCAGCTGTTCCAAATGAGTCTCCCTTCGGGGAGAGGTCAGAATATACGCGAGGTAAGGCATACCTGTCAAAAGAGGCGACTAAAATCCAGGGCTGGATTGACGTGTAGCAGATAGGTGTAATGGGCCTGGCTGGGGCCCGGTCTTACCGTCGTGTCCTGAACACTCAGGATTTGACGGATAGAGTGGAGGTGCCAGACCTCGAATTTTGGGGGGCCCGTTTTGGTCGTGAAGCTCCACCGGAAGCTATATTCTGATACCATGGGAGACAGGAGCTTTCGGAACTGACGGTCGGTACCTCGGTGCTGAACGTCAGTTCCTGACTGCCTTTGAGGCAGGCCCCCGAGTGGAAGTATCATAGTGGTTGTGGTTGCCCAAAACTGTGGGAACAAATGGCATCCGGGCGTCTAAATAACTTCTAGACAGCTGGATGCAAGAGGTGTTACATAGACCTCGGCCCTCAGCAAGGGTTGTGAACTTGCCTCAACATGTTCATTAAATTGTAACCAGGGTGGTGCTTGTACTGCTCTGGGGCATTGACCAACGCTTTTCATGGTCCCGACAGGTGGGTAGGCTCACGGTGTAAAAAAGCCGTAATTGGCAGGTGTCCACGTTAAGCCATAAATACTTACTGTTCCAAATGAGAAGGAAACACTGTGGCACAACAATCTCTACTTGCCAGTTGTAGGTAGGGGTTGTTAACTACCTTTCGCGTGGTTGTATTACTACTTACGATCCGCTGCGTAATACAACTAGAAGTGGTGAGTGTACTATATTTGATCGTTGGCTGACAGGTGATTAGGCATAATCAGACAGTATGTAAGCTGCACAAGAGTGTTAACCTTTTGTGGTTTAAGGTTCCTTAGCCCTGTAGAATCTATCCGACAATTTTGTATGTTAACTATTCCTTGGGGTAAGTAGGCTGAGGTGGCTATCCGGCTTAGCGCTTAGGCGCCGTTTTTATGACATAAAATTCGTGAAACCTATGGGCGGTGAAGTCGGATGTCCGTTAAATCCAGTCTAGGAGTTAAGAAAACTGGTTATGTTAACCAAGTTGAGGTTGGCTACCTCTGACTAGTCATCGAGGAATTATTTGCTAAAGGCGCTGAACCTGCAACTTGCCAGTGCTGGGAATTCACAGAGAAAATGGTGCAGGGTTTCCTCTGCGTGGATGCTGTGACAACTACGGCAGTGGGTGTTAGACCAGATACCTATTTTGGCAGTGTGAGTTCCTATAGGTTAATGGCCCGTACTGACTTCCATGATTCTAGCTATGTAGGAGGATAAGGTTTTTCGTGATATCATATATCTAGTTGATTTCGTCCAACTACGTCAGTATAGCACATTGAAAACGTGTTATGGGATGTTACCTTTGAGAAGGTTCAGCGACAGGTCCACAGTTTCACGGTTTCAGTAGGAGAGTTCGAGGTGGCCCCGAGCTAAGTCATCGGCCCTCTCATTCTCCTCTATGTTGCTGGGTCCTAGAACCCAAGGGAGCGTGATATCAGTCCAGCGGTCAGCTCGTTTAATTTCTTACTTGCATCGATCCTCCAGTTTAGAGAAGGTGGTAGTAGACGAAAGAGCTTTAATAGCCAAACGGCTATCGGTACAAATCGCGGTGGACGTGTAATTGTGGCGGGCTGCGCTGAGTATTTTGCACACTTCTCATATCGCTACCACTTCAGCTTGAAAGATGCTCAGCTGTGTCGAGAATATTCCCGATCCTAAACCGTGCTCCAGTTGAGAGCCATCAGTGACAATAAGAAATTGGAATTCGCGACTGGTGGACGCGCTTTCCATTTTGCTCAGGAAGGAAAGTGAGACTGCACTACACTATGGATGTCGTGAGAACGTACGATGTAATCCGTAGGAAGTAAGGTCAAATTCGTTGGCAGAAGTAACAGCTCTGTCGTGACCATACGGTCTAGGTGATCAGAAACCCGTTTCCTTAAGTCTGATGGCGCTGCATGGCGCCGTTTACTTGATGTGAAGGTCCAAAGGGAGATGCGAGATGCGATAGGATATTACGTACTTCGAAGGGCAGTTAAACTTTGAATCTAGGACAATGCCTAGACACTTAGCGCTGGAGGAACGAGATAGGGTCGATTAGTTGAGCCGTGGAAGTTTAAACGGCGGTATTTTGGTTTTGGTGGTAAATAGCTGCAGCTCAATTTTCTTTGGATTTATACTTAGCTCAAAGCCTGTGGCTAAAGCCTGCTCTGGGATTTCACCTGATACTAAAATTACCACGTCGTTAGCTTACGCTAACGATCACAATGAATGTCTCCGTTGCAGATATACCAATCAGCGTAGGTTATCTTGATGCTATGGACATCTTGTTCCAGGCAACTTTTCAGGAGTAGAAAGCAGTTTTTAGAGAAGGTCTTGCTGAACTTAGCCAATAGTCCCTTGTGGTTCAAAAGCGTTTGCCATGTCAAGGTACATTGCTACGCAAAATGATTTGTCATCTAATGCGGTTAATAACTTACTCTATGTACATATCTGCTCAATAGTTGAGTGTTGTCTTCTGTAACCGAACTGGTGGTTAGGAATAGTATTAAGCTTTGTCAATATGGGCTGCTTTCGTACCGGGTGCTGTAACCGCTGTAGGATATATTCTCTATAGAAGTCGTTGCTCTATAGACTCCTCCGTTAATTTGGTATTTAAGTCTGTTTAAATGGAATGTTCGTTTCAAAGAACTGGACGGAAGGTATCTCAATCAGTTTTTAAGCTATAGAGCTTGGTGGGCGATTGCACTTTTTTGGGATCCACAAAGTAATTTACGATTTTCGGAGAGTGGTCTGAAGAAAGGTCACAGGTCAAGGTCAAAGGAGTTGAAGATCTTGACGATGGAAAAGTCAAAGAGGTCAGGTCTCTTCGTCGTATCTATGGGCCGGTAAGTTGTGGAGATCGTTTACGTTCCACATGGACATTTTAAGATGATTATAGTTTACTTTCGTCATGTCTGGTAACATGTAACGTTAAGATACTCAACATGTTGGTAATTTGTGTCATTAGTTGATTCACCATGTTTTCGAGCTTTTTGTATATATCGAAGGAGTATTTGGTGTTGATCGAAGAGCGCTGTAATTCGGGCAACCAATAAACACCTCAAGCGATCTTTATCTATTCGAATACATTTTGAAGTTCATTAGTGTTGGAATCTGTCCCGCTTTACATGACTAAGCAGCGTTGAGACATGGATGACGAGTTTTTGTTTTTTGTCAAATAAAGCAAAGAGGATCTGGAACTTTTTCGTTGTGGATACTATCAGAATAGAGAATCGTGTTTTTAGAACTTAACCTAAATCTGAAAGGTTTGAAGCATGCATGTACGGGTAATGGACAATTATCAGAGAAATGGAATGTACTAAGGTTAGTTTCGGAAAAATGCCAGTGATCGTGATTATAGGTTCACGAAAGACCTGTCCTAGAAAATATTCGCTCTCAGTTTAAATGTAGGTTGACTTTCAGTGAAGTAGTGCATGAGGCACTGCGAGCTGTCTAGTTCTATTGTGCCTGCTAGCCGGCCAGACACGGAGCTTCTCCACTTCCTTAATAAAGATGAGAATGTCTCTCCCGAGCTGAGATGATCCCTTCAGGAGTCATAATTTCACTGAGAAGAATATGCTTTCTAAGTTAGCAAAGGACAGCGCAATCACCTAGTGTGTGCTCTGTAGCTTTGTCATCCTCAAGACGGAGTCGATACTCAGTTTCGGACGAGATGATATCTCAGAACACAGTGTCCCGTATGGAAGCAAACCAGTCTTCTGATATCTACTCTATTAAGTTTAAGAAAATGAATAGAGTTTGTGCAGGGGCCGTATACATTTTTTCAATTGGCGAAGTCTTTGAACGCTGTTCCAAAACGTCAGATGTTGCGATTTTTCCCACTTGTCTAGGAAAGAAGTTAATCGTAGACTTGGGAATGCCACTGAAAGGTTTCGTTTGAACCTTTTCTAGCGATTTAGTCGGCGATTCCGTTCCCTTCACTGCCCTTATGCCCTGGCACCCACCAGAGTTTGATCTTATTTCTTTTGGCTAGGTCCTGTAGGGCATCCTGGTATTCCTTAACGGACTTCGAGTTCTTGCTATACGAGCTCAACGTTTTGAGCGCTGCTTGACTGTCTGAGAGCATATTGATGGTTACACCTCTTATGCCAGTCTCTAAGTTTAAGTTGACGTACGTCACGATGGCGTATAATTCGGCCTGGAAGACACTAGGATTGGGGTCGTAGTGCAGTTGTAAACATCACCGACTGTCGTGCGGAAGGCTTGTAGTTTAAAGTCTGTCCATTGCCAATGATGCTGAGAATGTGGAAAGACTATTTTTGCGGACTGTATAACGGCGAAGATGGCTAAGATGCCGCTGTCAGACAGAACGTACCATTCGCACTGGACGGAGATGAGTGAGAAATCCGTTCAACCGATTTAGGAGAGGTTAAGGTAGTGATGTTAAAACTGTCTAATAAGGCTGCTGGCGCTGCCTGATGAGCTATTTAAAGTAGCTGGAAATGAGTTGATTGGGAACATGCACCAGCTCATCTGTACTGTATGGTCGGAACAAAGCATGCCCGATGAATGGAATCTCAGCACCTTTTGCTCTGTCCATAAAGGATACCCCTAAAACTCCGTTAGCTATAAGGAGAATAAGTCTACCTAACATCGGGAATGTGATCTTCTCTGCCGTGCTGTGTGAACGCCTGAAACCATTCGTAGACAATTTGATACGCTCCTATCAACGTGGCTTCAGGCCAGGGAAATCCACGATAGACCAAATTATCACACTGCGGCAGATCTCGAAGAAGACCCATGAATTTCAGATCGACACACACCACCTTTTCGTCAATTTTAAGGACGAGCTATATGGAGCCATGTTATTTTTTGACATCCCTGCCAAGCTCGTTTAGTTGAGCAGGATGACAATGGAGAATCGTCGGCGCTACATTAAGGTCGGTAAGGAGTTAACCAAATCCTTCGATGTCAAAAAAAGATTCAGGCAAGGTGACGCACTGTCATGTGATTTTTTTAATATCATCCTCGAAAAGATTGGGAAGGATGCACTAGCCAATACGAGAGGCACAATCTACTTCAAGTCTGCGCAATTACTCGCATACGCTGATGACATTGACGTGATTGGGAGAACGCAGCGAGACGTTAATGAAACTTTTATGAGCATTGAAGCAGAAGCGGCTATAGTGGGTCTGAAGGTAAATGAGGGCAAGACTAAATATACGCTGTCGTCAAAGAAAGACGCACAACAACGAAGTCTTGGCCAGAACGTCACTATTGGCAGCTATAACTTTGATCAAGACTTTTGTCTACCTCGGCTCTCTGGTAACAAGCAGCAACGACACCAGCGCTGAGAATAGACGCAGAATAACTCTACCCAACCGCTGTTTCCTTGGGCTCACGAGGCAATTGAGTAGTAGAGCGTTCTCTCGAAATCTAAGGTGACCCTCTATAAAACCCTAATCCCGGTCCTCCTCTACGGCGCATAGGCTTGGACCCTGTCAAAAGTGGATGAAGAGGCCCTTGGACGTTTCGAGAGGGAAATGCTCCGTACAATATTTGGTCTCGTTTGTGTTGACGGAGAGTGGAGGCTAAGATTCAACCAAGAACTGCCCGGGCTGTACAGCGACATCGGCCATCTAAGATCCAATGTCTTAGATGGCTAGGCCATGTAGAGCGAGTGGACAGTATTGTACCGGCCCGAAGAGTCTTCGAGTCCTACCCGGAAGGAAAACGTTGCAGAGGACGCCGCATCTAAGGTGGCGTACACAGGTGGGCACACCGGAAACAGCAGCAAAATATCGTACAAGCTGAAAGGGCTTGTTGGTAGAGGCCTAGGTTCACCCTGAACTGTGGCGCCACCTAAGTAAAGCTAAAAATCTAACTTCAATTCATCAGTTCCAGTTTCTTTGTTGTCGATCTTCACATTTAGGTATTTCCGGCAACCGAATATCGGCGTTGGCGTGTCTCCCGAATCTCCGATGACTTTAAGTTACTTGAAATAGAAACGTTTCTACGAATCTAGCCCTGCTCCTTCGTCTGCACAGTCCACTTCAAAGGACACCCACGCCGCCTAGTCTCCAGCAGAGCAAATCCTATTCGCAATTGACTCACCGATTACGCTGCTCCATAAACCGTCCTCCCTATCATTAAATCCCCATAAATATGGTTCAGAAACATTAAAAACCAACAACATATTGCGTGAATTTCGAAACTGCTCGACATTCATCGATTTCCAAACACAGATTTTGCCATCGACCTCCTGAAACAAAACAGAAAACTTATTTTGCTCGATAAACAACTGCGTATAGCGAAATTCCATCGCTCGCTCCATCGCAATCCCTAATAACATTTGGTTTCGTTTCATTTCCGCAGGTACACGCCTTAGCACGCCCATACGCCAGCGACCACTTGGAGGTATTTGCGTCCCCCGAAAGCATCGCGGCTTGTGTTTACTCGACTGTTCACATAATAAAATTCGGCAATGTACTGACTGCCATGATGCGCTACTCGGAAATTTCACGAGATCTATCCTCGGATAGTCTAAAGTTTGGAGAGGTATGTACCTGCTAGTAATTTATTTGCTTTTTAGTTGGCGAACGTGACTGAGGGAATGTCTTCTCGATTGCAGCAACATGGAGAGGATTACATCTACAGGAATTTACGTGACGAATCACCGCCGAGCGATGTGTCCAATCACAGCGGTCCGCTGTTGAGCAAAACGTGTCATCATCAAAATCAATTTGGTGGAAGTTATATAGCGAATAATCACCGTTTATCGTATGGATCGTCGACGGCACCGCGTCCGCGAAAGGACAGCAGTAAGTCGATGATGTGCGAAATCGAACGAGCGACGTCGAAAGCGATTAGTACAAAGAGTTCGAGAAGGAAGAATTCACTTGGGTCGGCGTGCTTGAATGCAATGTCATCGTCGCCTGGTTCTGGATGCTATTACTGTTATGGGTGAGTTGTGTTCAACAATCCCTTATTAGAGGAGGAAAACTAACTTTCGCTGTTACAGGTCAACGCCGCCGGGAAAAACACAGAGTCTACCTCTCAACTCGTCTATCAAACAATACGATTCGGTGGTCTTAAACGCGTTACGCATGCCCGCCGAAGAGCTAGCCAATCAGATAACACTCCTTGACTTCCCAGTGTTTGCCAATATCCAACCAGATGAGCTAACTAGTTGTGCGTGGACGAAGAAGGATAAAAACATTGTTACACCGAATATTGTTGCATTTACCAAACGATTCAATCACACGAGCTTCTGGACGGTTCAGGAGATCCTAAGCGGCGATCTGCCCAAACAGAGAGCCGAGATCCTTACACATTTCATAAAGGTTGCCAAAAAGCTATACGAACTGAATAACCTGCATTCGTTGTTTGCCATTGTGTCGGCGATGCAGAGTGCCAGCATTTATCGACTGAAAAAGACATGGTCTTGCCTATCGAAGAAGGACAAACAGACGTTCGATCGGCTGGCGGTTGTCTTTAGCGATCACAATAATTGGGAAAATCTCCGCGAGTATTTGGAAAGCCTACGGCTGCCATGCATACCGTATTTGGGACTATTCCTGACCGATCTGATCTACATCGATCTGGCTCATCCGCATTTCGGTGGCTTGGAGTCGGAACAGCGACGTAATAAGATGAATAATATCCTTCGCGTGATTTCTAATTATCAGCAATCGGATTATAGGCATCTGGTGCCGATCGAATCGACCCAAAAGTACCTGCAGTCAATTAGGTATATCGAGGAACTCCAGAATATTTTTGAAGAGGATCAATTCAAGTGAGTTTGTGGCACACACGCGTGTCAAACAATCGGCCTGATGTAATGTGTTTTTCGTTTTTTTTCAGGAAATCTCTCAAATTGGAGCCCTCATCATCGGGTCCCAGTTCGTCGTCGTGCAGTTCGAAGGAGTCATTCAATGTCGATTCGGCTGCGCCAGCTCTTGCCTGTCTAAACCTTTCGCCCGCCAAGACAATCGGATCCGTACGCCTAGCGAACGGAACGAAATTCATTCCAGGCCATAGGAAGTGCCGAAGTCTCGGATCGAAGTAAGTCCTATCTCGATCTCTCGCTCAGCCATCTTCTTTCTAACACGATTCTCTATTTCCATCGAAACCACAAACACTAATTGCTCCATGACCGCATTTCATGTCCTGGATTAACCGACAATGGCTCGTTACTTCATACATATGCCGTCCACAACGTTTTTGGTTTTGTTTTGATTCCAATTCCTTTATCGTTTGCTCATCGCCCTCATTGTCACGCCTCTTTCTCTCTTTCTGTTTGTCCATCTCACACAATCCACCCGCAATTGGTTTATATTTTGTTTTTGTTTCTCTCCTAAACCTGAATGCGAACTTTTAAAAAAACAAAAATCGAAGATTTCGCAGCACAAGTTTGCCGCGAAATTTTTACCAAAAGTGCAACTGCCCTCTTATGATGATTGCGCCCGGAATTGGTACGATCTCGAACAAGCGATGCAAATGCCGGTGAGTCTATAACACAGTTGCTAAGAGAACGTTTTTTCTTTTCGTTTTGATTCTTATTTTCAGAATTTTCTCATTTTGTATTAGTTCATTCGTTTCGTTTCCATTTTGATTTTTGGTAAACAATCTTTGGTAACAAGGCAGGCGCTCCTGTGGTAGAATTAGAGTCATGTTGTTACGCGAGCGATCTTAGACACTGTGACTAGTTTTTCAATCAACTATGCATCATCTTTCAACGGAGAAGGGGTATCATCAAGCAATGAACCTCCCAGCTCGAACCTTTCACGGGACATATATTTCCACTCCTGGAAACACCGCACCCGGAACGTTAGGTCCCTCAACAGACAAGGTGCAGCCGGACAATTGGTCAACTCTTTGGACTGTTATAAGGCATCACCGCGTTCCAAGAAGTGCGATGGGATGGGCCAGGCAAAAAGCGGATGAAAAACTGTGATATACTACGGAAACTGCTATAGGGAGAGAGGACAACGATTGTTCGGTACGGATTTCTTATTCGAGGCAGACTCAGGAAAAAAGTCTTAAGCCTCATAACTATCCGAATCAAGGCCAATCTCGGCATTATAATCTTAATATATGTCCACGCCCCCACAGAGGAGAAAGATGACCGACATAAAGACGACTTCTATGATCTTCTAGACCGAACATATGCCCAATGTCCCAACTATGACACCAAAATCGTTCTAGGAGATTTCAATGCGAAGCCGGGTAAGGAAGCTATCTTTGAACGAGCCATAGGAAAGCACAGCCTACACAACACCTAGTGGGCTTTATGGCGGGACATAATCTCGTAGTAGCAAGTACACGATTCCCACACCTTAACATCCATAAGGGGACCTGACGGTCTCCCGATCAATCGAACCTTTCGAGGAGCCAACATCGACCTTGTTACAGCCAAGGTATAGATGCTAATTTCTCGGTATCAACGGAGTCGAGTAAGAATACCAAAATTTAACGTCGGAAAGCTGCAATCGCATAAGACCGCCAGGATCTTCGCCGATTAAGTCTCCCTCAAGCTCCCTCAAGATATCATCCTCCCGTGGCTTGTGGTCATATGCAATAGCTGCCTCTCCCTATCCTACATCCCTGGCAAGTGGATGGTAACCAAGGTCATTTTGGTTACACTTATGCAAAAGACTTGAGGCCTATCAGTCTTACTTCTTTTCTTCTAAAAACTTTAGAGAAGTTTTTAGACGCACACATTCGGTACAGCTGCATCTCAGGAAGGCTGTCGGATAACAAACATGCCTACAACAAAGGCAAATCGGTGGAAACAGCACTCCACCCACTGGTCAGTGAGATAGAAAGGTCACCAGAACGCAGGAATATACTCTAGTCGCCTTTCTCGACATTGAGGGCGCCTTTAACAATGTTGAACCGTGGGCCGTCATCAAAGCGCTGTCTGATCTGGGTGTTACGGGATCAGTGATAGAACTGGTACGACAACTGCTAACACAAAGAGTCGTCAAAGCCAACTTCGCTGGTGCCGTCTTAACCAGAATGGTCAGCAGAGGTACACCACAGGCAACGAACTACTGCGGTTGCTTGAACAGGAAGGGTACACTGTGACCGCCTATGCAGACGACATTGCTATTGCCGCCACAGGTAAATTTCCCAACACTCTATGCGACCTTATGCAGAATGCATTACATACAGAAGAAACCTGGATGCAGTACTGTGGACTTGGGGTGAACCCTAAGAAGACCGATCTATTACTGTTTACTAACAAATACAAAATTCCGCCCCTCAACCCACCGAGGCTGGGTGGAACCCAACTAACAATCAAAGAGCAGGCTGAATTGGAAACCCAATATTCTCGATCGCGTCAAGAAAGCAACTACTGCCATATACAGCTGTAAGAAAGTAGTGGGCAGGAAGTGGGGTCTTCAACCAAGTATTATGCACTCGCTCTACACAGCAGTCATAAGGTCCATCCTCCTGTATGGCGTTGTAGTCTGGTGGACTGCTCTGGACAAAGCAGGCAATCGAAGCCTTCTGGGGAAGGTACAAAGATCGCCCAGCTTATGCATAAGCGGAGCGACCAGATCAACCTCCACGGAGGCCCTAAACATTCTATTACACCTTCCACCATTGAACCTTTTCAGCAAGCAAGTTGCTGCCTGCGCGGCCCTAGGGATGAGGGGCTTAAGAAAATGGCCCACATCTCAAAAAGGCCATACTACGTTTCTAAACCACTTCAAAGTACCCATGGACACGGACTACATCATTCCGCAGAATGTGTTCACTGGGAACTTCGAAGTTGTCTTTCCATCCAGGGAGGAATGCGTTGAAGGGAAAGTAATACCAAAGGACTCGATCTCCCTCTATACCGATGGCTCTAGGATGGAGTCGGGTGTAGGTAGTGGGGTCTTCTCCAAGGAACTTAACCTCAACCTATCTTTCCCAAATCACTGCAGTGTGTATCAGGCAAAATTAACAGCGATAACAGAGGCCCTTGCATGGCTCAGGATCAATGTAATATCCGTTAAGGATATTATCATTTGCACGGACAGCTGCGGTAACCCACAAATCAAAGACATCTCTTAACCGTCACCTATCTCTAGATGAGATGGCTGAACAGTTCAATATTAAAATACTGTGGGTTCCCGGGCATAGGGATATTCCAGGAAACTGCACGGCCGACGAACTCGCAAAGTTAGGGTCAAGCACACTCAGCCTACCTACCCTCGGATACATAGATACACCAATAAGTACGGTAAAGCACATGATAAAACTTCAAACCATAGAGGAGACCAACCTACAATGGAATGAGAGCAATATTGGCTTTATGACCAAACAATTGTGGCCTAAGCTAAGCCTAGGACGATCCAGTGACCTAGTGGCAACCAAAAGGGCAACTTTAAGTACTATAGTGGGTGTCATTACAGATCACTGCATCATCGGAAAACACACCGCCAGATTAGGGCTACCCTCCAATGACTACACCACCTCTGCTCATGTCCCTCTTTTGCGAATCTCAGGAGGATCTACCTCGGCGCGCCCTTCTTTGTCAATCTAAGTGAGCTAGCAAACCAAAACATAGCTCAACTCCATCGCCTCCTTAGATGCACCGGTTGGTTCTTAGGTAGCGGATCAGGGTAACTTGATCCAGATGGTATCACAATGGGCCGAGTTCGACCTACGTGCGGATTATGCCTACCACAATAACCTAACCTAACCTAGAACAGCAATAGAGTCGTTGTCAGAACGCCATCAGAGAGGCCGCCATAGATGTACTCGGTTTCTTTTAAGCCATAACCTTCGACAGGCCCATGTAGAGAAACAGAATGCATACATGGCTACACTACATCGACGGACGGGAGCTGTCCACGAGCTCTATGAACAGACAAGGAGGGAGGAGCATGCGCTTCTGAGAAGAAAAAAGAAGGAGCACGAGAAGCGGAAGATCTGGCTATAAAGCCAGAGCAGAAGCCTGCAGGGATGAGCACGGACAACTAATAGTGGAGTCACAGTCAATGCTGAGATTGTGGAAATGTGCGGGCTGTACAGCGACATCGGCCTAGTTAAACGTCTTCGGATCCAACGTCTAAGATGGCTGGGCCATGTAGAGCGAATGGACATCATCGCTCCGGGCCGAAGAGTCTTTGACTCCAACCCCGAGGGACGACAGGATCTAAGGTGGGGCGCACAGGTGGAAAGGGACCTCAACCAATTGGGCGTGCGGCACTGGAAGCGGGTGGCCAAAGATCGTGCCGGCTGGAGAGGCTTGTTGGTAAGTAAGTAAGTAAATGGGGATTAAGGCCAACAAGCAACAAAGCCCTTGACTACTTCAAAAATATAGCTGCCGAAGGTGGCGTTCTGACCAAGACGTCGATGTTGGCTCCTAGAAAGGTTCGAACATCTAGGATGCTGCAGGAGTGTCTGCCGTCGATCGCAACGTGATCAATTTGATTGGTTGTCGATTGATCGGACAACGGATGTTGAGGTGTGGGAATCGTGTACTTGCTACTTGCCATAAAGCCACTGGGTGTTGTGTAGGCTGTGCTTTCCTTACCCAGCTTCGCATTGAAATCTCCTAGAACAATTTTGATGTCATAGCTGGAACATTGGGCATATGTTCTGCCTAGGAGATCATAGTAGTCGTCTTTATGTTGGTCGTCTTTCTCCTCTGTGGGGGTGTGGACACATATTAAGCTTATATTGCCGAGATTGGCCTTAATGCGGATAGTTATGAGGCGTTCGCTTAAATATTGAAAGCTTAAGACTTTTTTCCTGACTCTGCCTCGAACAACAAGACCGCATCCGAATAAGCGCTGTTTATTTTCTCTGTAGCAGTTTACGCGATAGGGATGTTAACCCTAAGCGCAACCCCCAACCTGGAGGACCAGGTTCTTATTTACCCAAAGAACAAAGGGCCGGCTGTGCCGTTCTTTATCGGCCTGAGCTCCAAATAAGTTGTAGTAGCCCGAAATGAGTTGTTCACCTTTAGTTCTCCTCGCTCGAACCGGGGGCGCCGCCGTTGACTCCATCTTGGGAATTCTTCCGCGGCCGTCCCGAAGAAGGAGATGAGCCCTGGTGGCGGCTCAGAGACCCCCCCCCCCCCTCTCTCGTTTGCTGCTCCCAACAACCTTACAAAGGGATCTACCCGATCTACAGTTGAGGTACTGGGCACCCAGGAGCCACGTGGAGGTGAGAGTAGGAGTTGACAGACAGAGGCTGGCGTGTCGGCGCTTGTGCCTTCATATGTTCGCATAGTCTACCCCCTTAGCACCTAGTTCACGTTATTTAATAGAAAAAAAAATCGTTTAAACCAGAAGACAAGCAGGAATCGTCCATCTACCAACATAACACCCATGATAGGCACTTTATCCACCTTATCGTATTACAAATTGTAACCTGATTCGTCCAGCTCCTTAGGTGGTCTTCCGAATGTATTTTTATAAAAGGTGACACGTCGACAGCCAATGAGTCCTCCTGCTTGTCATGACACATTCAACTCGGTTATCGTTCTTCCTTTGCTCTATGACTCAATAGTGTCTCTTTTCTGTATATTTATCTAACCAAAAGCAAATTAAACTCGTAGATTCGTGATAGCTCAGTCCCTTCTTCCAAAGTAAACCAGCGTCTCTATTTGTTCAGTCGAATACGATAACATGGACAAAGATTTCCTTGTTAATAGCCATACGAGTACACAATACGCAACCCTATGGTCCTTAACAAATATTTATCCCGCGCATGACGACAGTTATTTGTTATTTCCTCCACAGCCTAGTGATACATTATATAAAACACTGCTTCCGCTGTGTGTGCAGCTGACAGTGTGCTGATTCCGCGCTCGTGTAAACAAACCTCACGGAGCTGCGAGATTCGTTGACATAAAACAGTGTACTACAGGGTCTTTCATTAAGCGCTTCCTATCTTTGAGGTCAAATAAAACGAAGTGTGTTTGAGATATCTTAGACATTTTTTATTCGTTTGAAAGGTCTATCGATGCCATTTTGTATGGAATATAACGTCGTTCAAATGTCCGCCGCAGCTTCTCTGGGTGGCCCATGACGGGAATGTCAAATTTTTCATGACTCTGGCGCATAAATCAGGCTGAATTCGACCGATGGCATGGGTCATATTGGCTTTGAGAGCTGCTATGGTTTGTGTCTTATTCGCATACACCTGTGACTTCAGAAAATCCCACAAGAAAAAGTTTAAGGGGGTCAAATCGCACGATCTCGGTGGCCAGTTCACATCACCTCCACGTGAGATGACCACGCCCTTGAATCCCTCGTACAGAATTTCCAATGTGGCGTGAGCTGTGTGGCATCTAGCGCCGTTCTATTGAAACCACATGTAGTTGGTGTCCATATCATCCAACTCAGGTCAAAAGATGCTGGTAATCATCGACCTATGGCGCTCGCCCTTGACGGTAATTGATGGCCAGGCCATCGTTGTTCTCAAAGAAATATGGACCGATGACGCCGCCAGCTCAAAATCCACACCAAACAATGACTTTCTCGGAATGTATTGGATGCTTTGGTATCGTCTCAAATTCGACAATTTTGTTTGTTGACGTACCCATTCATCCAAAAATGGGCCTCATCGCTCAAGATGATTTTTCGACGGAAATTTGGATCAGTTTCCAACTGTACCAGAGCCCATTCAGCGAACACTTGTCGTTGCTTATGGTCGTTTGCCTTCAGCCCCTGGGTCAGTTGAGTTGTACGGGTATAGGCCCAAGTCACGACGCAAAGTTCGGATGCTCCTGCACACTCTTACAGACAGCAGCGATGTTTTCGTTAGATCTTGCGTTTCGCCTACGTACAGGTGTTGGTTTATCGTTTACTGAACCAGTGGATAGTGAATAGAATTGATCCACCACACTGGGAATAGTTTTCTCGGCAGGACTAGAATATGATTCGGTTGAAGGGCACTTGAGAAGAAATGCCATCTTCAAAGTGCATCAAAGGTTCAGAGGGCAGGCTGTCTGGCGGTGACGGGATCCATAAAGTCCACACCAACGGCGGCTCTTAAAGCAATGCTGAACCTCCCACCCTTGGATATATACTGCGAAAGCATCGCAGCCAGAACTGCGCTAAGACTACAGGAATCCGGTCTCTGGACAAGAAGTCGTCATGGCCACGCATCAGCCTTGGATTGATGGGCCATCTCGGGGATTCAGAACCGAACGGGCCTTATCACCCGACTTCCTTCCTGCGAGAGGAGATTCACTTTTAGAATTCCCTCCAGGGAGGAATGGACCGGTGATATGGTACGCACGGAAAATGAACTGGCAATCTAGGCACACTGACGGATCCAAAACGGATGTCGGCACAGGGGCCGGGGTCTATTTTGAATCTCGGGATATACATCGCTCCTATGGGCTCGATGATGCCTGCAGCGTTTGCCAAGCTGAGGTCTTCTCAATCAAGCAGGCGGCAGACCTGATTATTAGAGAGAATCTCTCAAGAAAAAGGATCAACATCTATGTTAAATATCTCTGGAAATGAGAGGGCGGACGACCTGGCTAGGCTAGGATCAGGCGCAAACTTCGTGTAGATCGGAACTGAAGCTAAAACGCCACTCAGTACGCTCTACAGAGAGATAGGGATGGAGCTATTCCTTCCTTTGGTGGCGTTACAGCCCATGAAGGACCAGAGCCAAGCTTCTCTCAATCACCCATGTTGTTGTGTCTGATTTATTTTTCGCACAGGTGAAAGGGACCTACAGTTTAATGCCGATTCCGAACGGCGAGAGTCGAGAAGCTTTTTCATGGCAAGTTTACTACGGGGGGTCTTGCCAGTACCCCGCCGAGGAGGAACGTCGCGAAATAAACATTCGATGGCGTTGGTGTTATCGGGATCCGAACTCGCTCATTGTGCGCCAGAGTCGTGGTGCTATTAGTGAAGGCCAATAAGCGATGAAATCAATTACATAGTTACATGTGCAACGGCAAGATCACCTTGGCCCATCTATGATAAGAAAAGGACAGAAAGTCCGCTAAAGTTCAGGCGGGGGATGTTCGACTGGCGGTCGGTACCCTCACTGGGCACTGCATGTTATCCTACCATGCGACCAGACTAGGCCAGCCCCACAATGACTTCTGCAGTAGCTGCAGGGACGAAGAGGAAATTGAGTCCATTCGTCACCTGCTGTGTGAATGCCCAGCACTAGCCCAAAAAATGAACACTTTCTTTGGAAGGCACTTCCTTTCGGGCCTGGAGGAGTTAAGTAACATTGGAATGGACAGAATATTAGGATTCTTATCCTCAGCTAGGTGGTTCAGCTCAACGGCAAATGTTTAGGTTTCTACGGGTTAAAAGTTGACTGGGCACAATGGACTCCTCGCAGTCTAAGTGAGCCTTGACCGTTCGTCCACAGGGCACCCACTTACCTTACCTAACCTAGAACGATTATGGTGACCGTAAAATGGGTAAAGCGCGCGTAACGTTGCCCGAACAGAACACCCATTGTGATAGAACAATCTCATAATTTGCACATGTTGTTGGACGCTATGCCCGTCCATGGTGATACAGAATAAACGACAGCTAATTTGACAGATGTAGCTTCAACAATATGGCCGCTATCAACTGTCAAAGTTTAGAAGTCCCTATTGGATTCAGCTATTCAGCTCTTAATTTGCTTACAAAATTGTTATTTTCATTTTGAAATTCATTTCATTTTCATTTAATAACGCACATACCGAGCAAGTTTTTGCTTACCGCTTGAGCTTATTCTTATATGTTTATTTCATTTCTTGTTTCAGCATCTTCGGCAAGATATCCAATGGCCATAACGATGGAGTAGCAAATCATCAGCCACCGGATCCGAATGCAGATCATAGTGTGCTAAGTCAACCGCGACATTTGCTCGACGATTCAGTGCTTGAGGATAGTGTGGGTGGTGCTGGTGGCGGTCATGCAGCACCCGATGCAACGTCTACAGAAAGCTCAGAGGGGATAGTGTGTCATCATGATGCCGATGTTCCGGACTTCGATGTCGATACGCTTAGCTATCAGGGTTGTGTACGTCGCAAAACAGTTCTCAAAGAGGGTCGTAAGCCGGCAGTAGCATCGTGGCAACGCTATTGGATACAGATCTGGGCCAATTCACTTGTATACTTTCCGCCAAAGTCATTTAAAGGCTGCGAACGATCGGACTTTAAACGTGAACCGTGTAAAGTGTGTTCGCTCGATGGTTGGTGTGCCCAATTACCCGATAATCCCAAGCACAAGAACACGTTCGAGCTCTTCAGTCCTGCGCATGGAACCATCTACAAATTCCGCACAGATAGACCGCACCAGTGGATCAACTCGATTTGCAATGTACTACAACAGAATGCCCAGAAACCACCGCCAATCAATCTGATGTCATTCGAGTAGTAGGTCAACGCTGTCTGTCGTCTCTGACTGAAGACTACCATTTAATTGAAGCCAAATGAAAGCTAATGCTTTCTCATCACTATATCTATATCTGTCTCGAATATACTTTTCTGCACTATTTGTTACTCAAATCAAAGGAACAGAAAACAAAACAGAAATCTTAAGACTGACAAACTCAAATTCAAATCCAAAATTCAAGCTCATTGCATGCATTGTAGGATTTTAAGAGAAACCCCAGGCAACACCCGATAGGCAATGTACCCCAGAAAGGATATCAACCTAAACTCGATAAAAAACTAACTCATAGTATAGAGAAATGTACACACAGGACCCAGTTGTCTATACTCACAGATAGTTTGGAAGGAGCATTCGAGGAACAAGTTGCTTCTTATTTTTCCAATTTTTTTACTCGCCTTTTGTAATACTAATAACAATACTATCGCTAGAAGCGTATACTTAGCCTAACGTAGTTCCAAGCCCTCGAATACAATTCTCAATCACATAACATTAGACTATGTACGTGTGCGCACTCTTCTATGTTTAGTGACATGTAAAACTAGTTGGTTAGTAGTGATTCGATGTTATATCATAGTATAGTCGTACTCGTGTCAGTATCCTAGTGACCATAGCCGTATGTTTCCTTCGCGTGTCTTCTTCGCTTCTCTTTAGTTCTGCGATAGTTACCGTTAATATTCATATATTATATTTGTACTTGCAATGTGAAGAGAATGGATGTATTGTAGAAAAAAAAATAATAAAAATAAAATTGAAAGAGAAATTCCAGAGAAATGTTTGTATGTGTTATACGGGAAAGCACGGGTATTGTAATTGTAACATACAGTGTCGGGGCGTAATGGGTAGTGTGCTGACTCCTGATGTCGATGACGCCGCAGCAGAATCCCTATCAACAAGAGTGCCATCGAAGGTGTTTGTCGCGGTGTGCCTCTTGTCAACGGTGTACTGACGAAACACTCTTGTGGTAAAAGGCCTAAGGATAATACGTGGTTTGACCTGAGCTGCAAAGAGGCTATTAGGCTCAGGGAGCTAAGTTTTCGGGTTTTCTGTGGAAAACCGAAAAAAGGACATACGAGCCAGAAATGACTGCAACACCCACATTCGACGGGTTAAATTCCAATCCGCACCAAAGATTAAGGCCTTAAATCCTTCAATGTCCCAAAGGTAGCAAAAGTTTGTAAAAACTGTTGGTCGTTTGTAAAAAACGTAAGAAACTCAACTACGTCGTCTATACCGACGCTCATCCACAATGACATTCCAGCTGTCAACCCCTTAGACAAAGCTAACCTACTTGCTGCCCATTTCGCAACCAGTTCTCAGCTTCCAGCTTGTACTTTGTCTCCGCCTGTACGTGCGTCAATTCCACCATGGAACTAATCCATTTCCGCATACGTACAGTCGCAAGGGTTCTTAAGGACCTCAACATACACAAATCCGCTGGCCCAGATGGTATTGCCCCAATAGTTCTGAAGAGGTGTTCTTCAACGCTCAAGACCACTGCGTAAGCTTTTTCATCTTTCCTACTCCTCTGGGCTCTTTCCGAGTAGGTGGAAAACAGCATTTGTCCAGCCCATACCCAAAAAAGGCGAATCATCTCCCTCCAACTGCCGACCCATTGCACTAACGTCCCTTCTTTCCAAGGTCATGGAAACGCTGATTAACCGTCAGCTTATGAAATATCTTAAATCACGGAAACTCCTCAATGACCGTCAATACGGTTTCCGCAGCAACAGATCCACTGGTGATTTGATGGCATATCTCGCCGATAAGTGGAATTACTCGCTTCACCAAGCAGGTTCAACCAAAATTGTTTCTTCAATGGATTAGAAGCTACTTTTCGAATCGTTCAAGTTGTTTTGGACGGATTCAAGTCTGATACTCACTTTGTAAATGCTGGTGTTCCCCAGGGCTCCGTTTTGTCTCCGACACTCTTTCTTATTTTTGTAAATGATATCTTGTCTGTTACTTCTAATCCAATTCACTCCTTCGCTGACGACAGTACCCTCAGCTTCTCATATTCGTTCACTAGTTTACGACCCTGCACTTCGGTTGTAGATAGTGAGCGACAGCGTACGTTGAGCTCATTAAATTCCGATATCGACAGCATCATCCAATGGGGTAAAAACAATAGAGTGGAATTTGATGCATCCAAAACACAATGCTGTCTCTTGTCGTTAAAGCGTGTAACTAACCCGCAGACATCATCCATGAATGGCACTTGCATCTCAGAAACCGAAAAGCTTTCCATCCTGGGTATGTGTGTTGCTCACAATCTTAATTGGAGCGACCACATATCCAGTGTCGCCAAGAATGCTGCGAAATGCCTAGGCTTCATATACAGATGCAAGAAATTTGTCTCACCCTTAGATCTGGCTACAATCTATAAGGCGTTCATTCGCCCCAAATTAGAGTTTAACGTTCATGTCTGGTCCGGTGCTTCTAAGACCTCATTGCACCTACTAGACAGAATACAAAAGCGCGTTAGGTAGAGTATTTCCTCAATTTGTCCTTTTTTATGTCGTTTTCAATTAATGACAAAAGCTGTTTCGTCTATGCTAAAAAAAAAGATGCTTTATCATCCACTTTCACTCCGGTTCCACCTTCATTATATGTAGGTATACTCAAACAAATTCCGCTTGCGACCGTCGACGCTGAATAACGCAGATCAAGCGAAAAAGAAATGTCAAATAGATGCGCAACACTGCGAAATTAAAAGATGCTCCATGTAAAAACCGCTGCAACTCGGAATGTCAGTTCAAGAGGAAATCAAGAGTTGCATGTCAAAAAGGTGCGACATGTAATAGCTGACAATGTGCGGGTAGGCTTCTCCGTGCATCTTTTTGACATTTCCTCATCTCTTTTTCTTTGTTTTGCGATGTTGCTTCACTCGTGTTTCTGATTTGAAAGCGTACGTTTCGATTTCATTCTTATTTTTCAAACTGCACCACGAGCTTACGACAATGGAATGTGAAATAAAATATCAAATAGTCGCGCAGTAATATGGAATGAAGGAAAGCTCCATGTAATAACATGCGCCACTTGGAATGACAGTTCAAAAGGAAATCACCGAGGCTTGCGCATTTAAACGAAGCGCCATGTAATACCGGACTAATGCAATCGGCACGTAGCGAGTCGTGTGTGTTGTTCTTTGTTGGTGGAGCACATTTTATTGTCGTAAGGTCTTAACACCTACGGTAGTTTATTCTTTGCAGATCCGGCGATAGAGCTCCACTTCACAGCTCTACTTAGACGGTGTTGTATCTTTATGTGCTTTGTAATTTGTATTGATCAAGAATTTCTGTTCTGCAACATTCGTGGGTTACAGAAGAATTTCTTTGCCACGTATGTCCATACTTTCCTCCATAAAGCGTCTGGTTTGGCACTAAGAGACCCCTCGAATTTCAGTCTTCCTGGGTATAGCTTAGTCGCATTATTCGTACTCCATCGCAGTCTCGCCGTTTACCTCCGTAGTGACATCGCTTACCAAATTTTACCACAATATAGCCATTTGTCCTCCACAGAAATTAATGTCATACGGTTAACACTCCGTAGGCACTCTGTTCACTACTCTTTTCTTTACTGTCTGATTCCATCCAAAAAATAGTTTCCCTGTTCCCTCGCAGGGATGAGAACGGACACCTAGTAGTAGAACCGCAGTCGATGCTGAGAATATGGAAAAAACACTTCTGCAGACTGTATAACGGCGATGTTAGTCAATATACCGCTGTCAGACAGAATGATCTGTCCCCCTGACCTCGACGAAGTTAAGATTGCCATATAGAAACTCGAATAAAGCAGCTGGCGCAGAATGGAGTCTCAGCATCGTATGCCCGATCCACAAGAAAGGAGACCCCTCTGATTGCGCCAACTATAGAGGAATAAGTCTCCTTAACATCGCCTACAAAATCGTCTTTTGTGTGAACGCCTGAGGCCTTTTGTAAATAAGCTGATAGGTCCTTATCAGTGTGCGATCAGTGCGGATTGAGGATTGATCGATCAAATCTTCACACTTCGGCAGATCCTGGGAAAAAACCAATGAATTTCAAGTCGACACTCACCACCTATTTGTCGACTTCAACGCTATATACAACGCTATGTCTGCCTTTGCCATACCTGCTAAACTCATCAGACTATGCATGATGACTCGCTGCTCACTCGATGGTGAACACCTTACCGATAGTTTTGATGTCAAAAAAGGATTTAGGCAGGGCGAAGCGCTGTTGTGTGGTTTCTTCAACAACATATTGGAAATGATTTTGCAAAAATCACTGGCCAATACAAGAGGCACAATCTATTTCAAATCCTCGCAACTCCTTGCATACGCCGACGATATTGACATAATAGGTAGATCACAGCGAGATGTCAATGAGGCGTGAGATGGAGGCGACGAAAATTGCAAAACTAAATATATGCTGTCATCAAAAAAGGACGCTCACCACCGACGTCTTGGCCAGAATGTTCGTATTGGCAGTTATAAGTTCGAGGTAGTTAAGGACTTCGTCTACCTTGGCTCCGCAGTGACGTGGAACAACGACATCAGTTCCGAAATCAAACGCAGAATCACTCTTGCCAATATCTGTTTCTTTGGGCTCAGGAGGCAATCGAGTAATAGAGCCCTCTCCCGAACGACAAAGTTGACTCTATATAAGACCCTTATCATCCCGGTACAGCTCAGAAACATGGACACTATCAAAAGCGGATGAGGAGGCCCTTGGTCGGTTCGAGAGAAAGATTTTGCGCGTGATTTTCGGGCCTATAAACGCAGACGGGGGATGGAGGAAAAGATTCAACCACGAACTTTACGGGCTGTACAGCGAAATGAGCCTAGTCAGGCGTCTACGGATTCAATGCCTAAGATGGCTGGGCCATGTAGAGCGGATGGACACCACAGCTCCAGCACGGAGAGTCTTCGTATCCAAATCCGAGGGACGAAGAAGCAGAGGACGGTCGCACTTAAGTTGGCGCACACAGGTGGAAGGGGACCTCAGCCAACTAGGTGTGCGTCAATGGAAAAGGCTAGCAAAAGATCATGGTAGATGGAGGGGCATGTTGGTTGAGGCCCAGGCTCACCCCGAACTGTAGCGCCCGCTAAGAAGAAGAGTATTCTCTCGCACTGAAATCATCAGCGGGCGATTTCAATGTACCAATGGCCAAATGATAATACTTGGTACGACTTTAGCTGCAAAGAGGCTATTAGGCTCAGGGAGCTAAGCTTTCGGGCCCTTAAGGCAAAAGGTTCTATGGAAAACCGAAAAAACGACATACGAGCCAGAAATGTCTGCAACAGCCACATTAGACGGGTTAAATCCCAATCCGACCAAAAATGAAGGCGTACCTTCAATGTCCCAAAGGTAGCAAAAGTTCCTTGTCGATTGTAAAAAAACATAAAAACTCAACTACGTCGTCTATACCGGCGCGCTCATCCACAATGACATTCCAGCTGTCAGCCCCTAAGACAAAGCTAACCTACTTGCTGCCCACTTCGGAGCCAGTTCTCAGCTTCCAGCTTGTACTTTGTCTCCGCCTGTACTAGAGTGCGTCAATTCCACCATGGGCCTAGTCCATTTCCGCACTCGTACAGTCGCAAGGGTTCTTAAGGATCTCGTCATACACAAATCCGCTGGTCCAGATGGTATTGCCCCAATAGTTCTGAAGAGGTGTTCTGCGTAAGCTTTTTCAGCTTTTCTACTCTTCTGGGCGCTTTACGAGTAGGTGGATAACAGCATTTGTCCAGCTCATACAAAAAAAAGGGAAATCATCGTCTTCCTCCAACTACCAACCCATACCCAATGATCGTCAGTACGGTTTCCGAAAGCAAAATAGTTGCACTGGATATTTCGAAAGCATTTGACAGGGTTTGACATTAAGCCCTTTGGTCAAAAATGTGTGCTTTCGGGATCGATGAGTCTCTTCCTCAATGGATTTGAAGCCGTCCGTTTTGGACGGATTCAAGTCTGATATCTACTTCTTAAATGCTGATGTTCCCCAGGGCTCCGTCGTGTCTCCAACACTCTTTTTCATTTTTATAAATTATCTCTTGTCTGCCACTTCTAATCCAATTCACTCCTTCGCTGACGACAGTACCCTCAGCTTTTCATATTCGTTCACTACTTTATGACTGTAGATAGTGAGCGGCAGCATATGTTTAGCTCATTAAATTCCGGTATCGGCAGCATCATCCAATGTGGTAAGAACAATAGAGGAGGATTTAATGCATTCAAAACACGGAGCTGTCTCCGTCGGGGTACTGGCGAGACCCCCCGTAGTATACTTGCCACGAAAAAGCTTCTTGAAATCGGAATCGGCATTAAACTGTCACAACATGGGTTACTGAGAGAAGCTTGGCTCTGGTCCTTCATTGCCTGTAAAAGAAATAAGAAGAAGGTACTTGCATCAGAAGCCGAAAAGCTTTCCATACTGGGTGTGTGACATTTCTCTGTGTGTGTGTGTGTGTGTGTATGTACGTATGTGCATATGTGCGTGCGGAATTTCCGCTTCGATTATCTCGAGAATCGAAGACGATATATGCTTCCATCAGAAAAGAACGCTCACCACCAACGTTCTAGCCAGAACGTTTGTATCGGCAGATATAAGTTTGAGGTAGTTAAAACTTCATCTACTTTGACTTCGCAGTGACCTGGAACAACGACATCAGTTCCGAAAAGCAGAATTACTCTTGCCAATCGCTGTTTCTTTGGGCTCAGGAGGCAATCGAGTAATATAGCCCTCTCCCGAACGACCAAGTTGACTCTATACAAGACCCTTACTATCCCGATTCTGCTGTATGGCGCAGAAGCATGGATACTATCAAAAGTGGATGAGGATGTCCTTGGTCTTTTCGAGAGAAAGATTTTGAGTGTGATTTTCGGTCCTATAAACGTAGACGAGGAATGGAGGAAAAGATTCAACCACGAGCTTTACAGACTTTACAGCGACATGAGTCTAGTCAGGCGTCTACGGATTCAACGCCTAAGACGGCTTGAGGACGGCCGCGCCGAAGATGACGCACACAAGTGGAAGGGGACATCAGCCTACTAGATGTTCGGCAATAGAAAAGGCTAGCATAAGATCGGGCTTGTTGGAAGGGCAAGTTGGAAAGAAAAAAGTCAGCTACATTGAAATCCGGAAAACGAGGGGCCACTCCAAATCACCATTTTTCCACATGACGTGTCCCGGGAACTTCCGCTGTAAGAACTTCATCGTTGCGCCTGCGGTGTGGCAAGGAAGAAGATCGTCAGACCTTTTTCACGCGTTTGTGGACATAACAAGTGTGCCAACATCCAACGATAGCGTGCTCCGTCGACGGTTACCCCAACTTTGAAGAAAACTGGTCCGATGATGGTATTTGAGCACACTCCGCCCCAAACACTGACTTTCTGATCGTGCGAGGGCTACAATTTCAGCGCGTTCATTCGGTGTGTTTTGACTCATAGCTAAAATGGTACTGAATGACGTTTCAAGTCTGAGTGCGACTAGCAAGTTGGTTAAAGTCCTCAAACGGGGACAACCGACCAAGCTGGATACAATCGGGAAACCTGATGGTACATTTACTGAGTCTAAAGCGGAAACTCTTAGTTTACTGCTAGAGACTCATTTCCCGGGAAATCAGATCGCCATCGGCCTGTTGCACATATCCTCAAGGGAAACTGCAAGTGAATCGATGAAAACAACTCGGCGTAGCTGGTACATTGGGTCGCACGTGGTTACGGCTGAAACCATTGAATTTCCTGTGGCATCCTTCGATGGCTCCAAATCGCTAGGCACCGACGGGACATATCCTGTTATATTGCAAAAAGGTATAGGGCAGCTGCTTCCTATTTTGAAAGCAATTGTCGCTGCTAGTCTGGTACTTGCCTACATACCTATTCCTTGGCGCACGGTGAAAGTAGTCTTTATTCCCAAAAGAGAAAAAGAGGATTACTCATTTGGCAAGAGTTTTAGATCGATTAGTCTAAAATCCTTCCTGCTGAATAGCATTCAGAGACTGGTAGAGATGCACGTGCGCAAAGTTGCCCTTCGATGCAACATGCTTGTATATATGTATGTATGTTGGCGTTACAGTCCATGAAGGACCTTAGCCGAGCTTCTCTCTCAATCACCCATGTTGTGTGTGGTTTAATTTTGCCATAGGTGAAAGGGACCTACAGTTAATTGCCGGTTCCGAATGGCGAGTTTCGAGAGGCTTTTCATGACAATTTTACTACAGGGGGTTTTGTCAGAGCCCCGCTGAGGAGAAACACCGTGAACAACACGTTCGATGACATGGCTGTGTCGGGATTCGATCCCGTGTCATCGGCGTCAGAGGCCAACACACTACCCACTGCGCCACGGTGCAACATCCTATCAGCGTGGAAAATCCTGCGAAACTACGCTTCAAAACCTAGTTGGGAGAATTTAATGTGCGCTCGAAAGGAAAGAGTACGCGCTGGGCATTTTCATCGACATTGAGGGAGCTTTTGATAACGCAACTTTCGACAGCATGTGCAACGCTGTCAGACGTCATGGCGTAGATGAAGCACTGGTCTTGTGGATCAAAGCAAGGTGGCGTTCTGTTGCCGCTGTTATGGTACATGGTGGTCGACTCTCTGCTTGATGCTCTCAATGCCTCTGGCTTAGGCCCAGGCTTATCCGTATGATGTTGCCGTTCTTTCTGTATGCTCATGCTTAGCGACTGTCCGTCTCAAAGCACAGGCGGCGCTAAATGTGATCGATCATTGGTGTACCAGAAATGGGCTGTCGGTCAATCCTCTTAAGACCGATGTCGTTCTCTTTACGAGAAGGAGGAAAAATACTGACATGACTCAGCTGGTACTAAAAGACACTTCCATCCCGATATCCAAGGAGGCTAAGTATCTAGGAGTCATCTTAGATAGCAAGCTTCTTTGGTCAAAACATGTTGAGCCAAAAACCACTAAAGCGCTGTCAGCTTTCTGGCAATGCAAAGGAGCTTTTGGCGAAACATGGGGTCTATCGCTGGAAAAGGTCCTCTGGGTCTACATGGCAATGATAAGACCCACAATCTCGTTAAACAGAATAACACGCAAACACTTCGTAGCCTCTTTTACCAAACTCCAAAGAACGGTTTATCTCTGCTGTACGTGGGATTTCCCCAGCACGCCGGACGCTGCTCTAGATGCTAAGATGAACCTTCCACCTTCTGATAAACAGAGGGTGTGCTCTGAAAGCCATGTGTCGTCTGAAGAGAAATACCATTTGGTACAACTCGCTAGGAATAACAGTGTGCTGGTGGAAGAATTGTCCTGTTGACAGCCTTTATCCTACTGCGCTATAATTTTAAAGTCGAGTTTTCATGTCGTCAGGATTGGCCCTGGCTGGATACTAAACCTGGAAATAATAGTCTTCGCATTTTCACGGAGGGCTCCAGGTCTGGGCGTCCTTGGGGTCCCTTGCTGGGGTCCTCTTTGAGCGCGAAAACATCCGACTGCACTTCTCGTTAGGAAAATATGCGTCTGTTTTCCAATTAGAGATATACGCAATCCTAATGGCCATGCACTTTGATGTGAAGCACAGGTGGAGGGGAAAAAGCATATGCGTCTGCAGTGACAGCCAAGTTGCACTCAAAGCTGTGTAACTGCTCCAAATTAGTGCATGAACTCAATACCTTCTTGAACAGAGTCGGTACTCTAAATTTACTAAGGCTTGTATGGGTTCCAGGTCACTCTGGGATCCCAGGAAAAGAGGTTCAGAGGACAGCTTCTCAGGACCTGAACCCGCTCTAGGTCTACCTGCGTCCACGGGTAAATTTTTTCATTAGCGATTGGGTGTTTAATACACACAACCGTAAATGGAGGGTATGTTGCTGGTTGACTAAGAGCGTATGCCCTGATGTCTGTGAGAAATCCGCAGCATTTCTCCGGTCTTTAAGGAGAATAGACTGCAGAAGACTTGTGGGAGTCATTGCAGGCCATTACACTTTTGCTAAGCATCTCTGCGTGCTTGGCATCAGTGAGACGCCAACCTGTGCTGCATGTTGCGAGGAGGATGTCACGGCAGACCATTTTCTCTGTGACTGTCCCGCCTTTGCTCGCACGCGGTGGCGGACCCTTGGGGCCGACGTAGTGTGTACCGAATCTCTTAGCTCTTTATCACTGAAGCTCCACTTTCTCCGAAAAGCGGGGAAAATACAGTAATGTAAGGTGTCTGTCTGGAGTATAATGGACCAGTATTTGCATCTGAGTGCTCGAATAGAAAACATAAAAAATGACGTTTCAGAATCATTTGTTTAAAATCTGCTGATAAATGTGAGAGTTATTCAATATTGAAACACCGAAGGTATAGATGGCGCACCATGTACTGGGCTCCAAACCTATACAGTATGCACATCTATGTATTGACTTAAGACATTCTGCTCCAATAAGATTGCTGATTGCTAGCTTGCTAAAAGTGAAAGGAACGTGCTCGATCCAACCAAAAGGTATAAAACCTCCATCGAAACCCATAAAGGATTTTAGTCAAACCCAATGCCAGAAGCGAGCAGTTCACTCTGGCCTTCCTCCAGCACAAGAAGCACCACTTCCGTCCACTTCTCCATACACTTCCACTTCGCCATTATATAATCTCATCGACAACTTATTTAAATCGCTCCAAATCCCATAAAACCATATCACTTTCTTCGACTTCTGCCTGGCCAATAGACGCTTTTCTAAATTTAGAGAAAAAAAAACCAAATATCCCAAGCACGTTCTTACCATCCCACAAATAAGGCCGTTACCATTCGCAACGCAAATACAAAATTCATGCAAAAACGCATGAATTTTGTGACGTGAATACCATCTGTCCAATGGTCGGGTGCAGCTATCGGAAGAGCGTAGTGCAATTAAAACGTGAGGAACGTGTGTGTATGTGCATGGAACATGCGTCAGATGATTGGTTTTAAGAAGTCGGTTTACTGAAATGAATGGAGCGTGTGGAATAGTAAGTACCTTGTGGCTTGGAGGTGGGATTTGGGAGTGGACACTTTTGATTTTTTTTTACGCACGCCACCAAATGTCCGGGGATGGTATAACAAAAACGATTAAAGTCGAGGTACAGGTGGATAGTTTAATCAAATGTGTTGTGGAGCTCAATCGGTGAATGTCTAGTGTGAGTGATTCTCAGGAAAAAAAAACAAAAAAAAAAAAGAAATAAAATCCGATGTAAGTGGAAGTGATCAGTTTGTGAATTGATTTGGTGCTTGACAATCAACATTGTTTGGATTCTCTTTAGATGTTTCCATTTGCTCTGGTCGCGTGTGGTGTTGCGGTGCTCTATGGATCCTTAATGGTGAACGGACATCCGGGATATACTCTAACAACGTAAGTAAAAATGACAATCCACGCATACCAGGAATGCTGTGCAGTTAACACACTTAGTGACCCCTAAAGGTATGCTGTGCAGTTAACACACTCAGTGACTCCTAAGCATATGCAGTACCTCAGTTAAACGTGTACAGTATGACACGAAAGTTATCTATTTTCCAAACTTTGCTTTAACACGTTTTATTGAATTTTGATGACACGTCATTCCATTCCAGTGTCCAACACACAGAAGCTCAAGATCCCAGTGCCAATGGCTTCTGGCAGCGACAGGTATCCTGGAAGCCGCGATGGGTTAAGCATTGGAAGCAGAAAGCTGTCTATATCCCGCTTTGGAAGAAAGTTTGGGGTCCCATCGTTCATAACGAATGGGTTCCTATTCCCAAACCGCCTCCAGATTGGCACTACCCCGACGTAGAGAAAGAAGAACCAGAGCATAGGCCAACCTGGTAGATCGCCACAACTTACCACATACCTACCTAAGTTAGCCTGTAGTCCTGCTAATTTAGTTTTTAAATTATTTTAGAAAAATAAGAAAAAATTATACAAAAAACCAAAAAACAGTTTTCATTTTTGCATTCTGCATTTTATTTTCTGTAAAAAAGAAAATATCGATTTACCAAAATCACACTATCGTTTTGCGTGATCTTGCCATAACGTGTACGTTATAAAAGCAATAAACATCTGAAGGTACCTAACTAGCGACTGATTTATTTACAAGGATGAATGTGCCACGTGTAGTATCAATCTACACGACCGTATTCACGTTACCCTATACTTGGCGTACTTACACACTACATACATAAGGTGAAATGAAGTGCTTCAACAAAACAAATGATTGGTATAAAAAATGGCGCTTTGTAAAGTCTCCAAGAGGACTCACACGAATGGGTTCCTAGCATACATGGAATAATTAAATTAAAGGAAGAAATACATATATCTACTATCCTAGGACTAAATGGTCGATTATTGTTGTGACGCTGACGGTGCTGCATTGGTTTGGGGCTCAACTGCTACTTTGCTCTGCGCGTTGCTTAACGGTGCTGCATCAGTTTCGGTAGCTTGTAAAAGTGGTGGATTGGCTGCTGCTTCGTGACTTCGTTTCCACACGACTTTCGAATTACTATCTCTGCGGTCCCAGTCATGATGATGGTGATGATGATCGGGTGTCGGGAACCATTCAGAGATAATAACTGGCTTCCAGATCTTCTTCCAGGCTGGCACCCAGATCTCCTTCCAGCCGGGTACCCATATTTGTTTCCACGCTTCCTTCCATTGCAGTTTTTTATCCTCGACCCAGATTTGTTTCTTGCCTGGTTTCCAGATTTGTTTCCATTCCTCCTTCCATTCGAGTTTCTTGCTCGGCACCCAGATTTGTTTTTTCGCCGGTTTCCAGATTTGCTTCCACGCTTCCTTCCATGCGAGTTTCTTGTCATCGATCCAGATTTGTTTCTTAGCTGGCTTCCAGATCTGTTTCCATTCTTCCTTCCATTCGAGTTTTTTGCTCGGCACCCAAATTTGCTTTTTCGCCGGTTTCCAGATTTTCTTCCAGTGCGACTTCCAGATCAGTTTCTTCTTCCACAGATCATGACTGGTATACTCCCAACCCTCGTGATCCTTACCAAGATATTTCTCGCCCGGAATGCCGACCTTAACCCATTCGGGTGTCCAATATTGCTTCCATTCGGGCACTTGGATCTCTTTCCATGCTGGAACTTGAATTTCCTTCCACACCGGCACCCAGATTCTCTTCCAGTCGGGCACTTGAATGTCCTTCCATGCGGGCACTTTGATCGGCACCCAAATTGGCTTCCATATCTTCTTCCAATCGGGCACTTGGATTTCCTTCCACGCGGGCACTTGTATCTCCTTCCACACGGGCTTCCATATTTGTTTCCAGGCCGGAACTTGAATATCCTTCCAGGCGGGAACCTTTATGGGAACCCAAATTGGTTTCCAAATTTGTTTCCATGACGGTTTCCATATTTGCTTCTTAGCCGGCTTCCAGATTTTCTTCCAGCCTTCCTTCCATGTGACCTTCTTCACCCAGTAGCCGGGATCGTGATGATGATGCTCGTGGATGTGTTCATGATGGATGTCTACATCGTCGTGACCGATTCGCTGTTGCGCTACGGACGTACTTACTGACTGGGAAGGTTCGGCTTGTTGGTCAAGTAGCGCTTTGGCTGACGTTTGTGTGGTAATGTACGACGCGCACAATATGGCGATCTGGAATGAGAATGGTTTCAAGTGAAAATTAGTCGTCAAAGTGGGGGCGAGGGAAATAGGAAATTGTTATGTGTCTTTGGTGACAGCTAATTAATGGGGAAGGGCATGCATTCTGATTTTTATGTACACCGAGGTGACAGTTCTACTTTATGTCACTTTTGACGTGTAGTAAAAATCAAGAGATACGGTGTGTCAAACGCCAGAGTATCCAATTTGAATTCGTGGTCAACCCACGATAGCATCGAAGTGATTTCCTTGCCAAAACGTGTCTGCCAGCTAAGGAAAGGAAGCTACTCGTCGTATGCAGAATGCCAATGGAATCATGACAACAGTGTAAGCAGCAGAGCTATACAACAGCAAGACATCTACATTCGAATTGAAAGAATTAACATTCAGGAAATCACACATTCCACTTTCACTTTCATTTAGCGCCGCGCTACTTTGGCTCCGAGGAACTGTGGTGGCGAACGACAAGACAACCGCATTTAGCGGTTTTGCGTAGGTCTATGCCATTAATTCGAACATCAAACAGCGAGTGAGTCGGGGAGCTTATTCCACGATTCGTCTGTCATCGTTTGTTTGCACTCGATTCGGACCTTTCGCTTTTGTCGTTGCGTCGAAATGGAAATCGAAAATGAGATTAAAATCGAAAGTGATTCCTCCTGATTGAGCGTATACATGGACGTCTCGTCGAGATTGGAAGTGGAGTCTTAGCGGTGATGGGCTGTCTCCTTTGCCGGTTGAGGTTATGTAATGGCATTTGTTGTGCCTTTACGAGCACCGAACGGTGGAATGAAGAGATAAAAGAAATTGTTTTTCGAATTGTCTTTGAAGAGTGAAATAATATAAAGTTTCATGGGCGATTGTTAAATGGCTCGAGATTGAGGTTCCGTGATCTACCACAGGTAGAGCGGCGGGTCTTAATTCGATTTCATGATGTAATCAATGTGCTGTAACAGGGATTCGAGGGACTTCCATTGCGCAAGAGCGGACATTCTCTTCATTTTTTGCATATACACAACATGGGCAAGTTTAAGGTCAGACAGAAAGAGTGGATGGTTGAGAAAGATTTCTGCGTGCGAGAAAGCTGATCTAAATGGTCATTTTGTTATGGGCAGGGAAGTGTGACTCAACCACTGGGATTGAATAATACTCATGATGACGTGCGATTGTCATGCTAATCGATGGCGTGGCGCCTCGGGTGAAATTACTTTAAATCAACTTATGACCGATTCGGATTTAATTGGGTCATCCGTCGCGAAGACCGATCGCACAGGAGAGATTTTTTGTTATAAAATACTGTCCCGTGGAAATTATGTCAAACATTGGGCTGAGCTCTCGAGCACAAGTGCGTGCATAAATAAACAAACGATTATTCGATACAAGGACGAGTTTGAAGTGCCGAATTATGAACGAGCCATCTATTCCGGATCGACTGGGATCTTATGCAATGCCACCTATCCCAAGCCATATGGTCAGTAAAGGTAAAAGAAGGCATCGAGTGGCTTCATTAAGCGAGGTACTATTCGATGGAGTTTTGTTTACTCTCGAGATGATGAAGATTAATTAATCTTTTTTGTTATTGGAAGCTCGGAGGCATTTTTTTTTTGATTGAGTTTTATCTCCAAAGTTTTGAATGACCTGCGTACATACTCGTAAAATGCCTTCTCGGGGACGTGACTGCTTGTTTAGCCTCTCGTTGATGAATTTTTAATCACCCGCAGAGGGATATCTGGTCGTTAAATAAATGCTAAAGAAAGCTGCTTAGTAATGTGTTGTTGTCATGACCAATGACATCCATAATAACGGCCAGCCAATAGTATATAGCCAAGATGAAAGGTTATTGTTCAAGTGGTGGAAACCTGTTTTTTACGCATGCGTGCCGGTTAATCAATTAAGGGTTCAATGATTATATAAATCTAATATAGTGAAAAGGCGGATTAGTCTTATTCAAATTCGTTATGGGCATACATAAGTCAACTTATGCAAAACAGCCGACCGAAATGCCATCAGAATCGAGAGTAGGCAAGTGTTAATTACTGACGCACGATATCCCATGCAATGATCTGCAACAAATCCCCAGTGAAAGTGAAATGAAAACAAATGATCGTGTTAGTCGTGCCTGCAATTGATATTAAATTTTGTTTTGTCACAAACTCCATGATTTACATACATGTTTTCCCCAATTCCTCTCGATCCCTCTCTGACAAACTGCATGACATTGTAATTGTAATGAATTTGCTTGAGATTCTTGTGTAATTCTGGTTTCATAACTCGATAGATTTCGAACGAGATTGAATAATGATTCTGAGACAAAAAAAGAATAACAAAACAAAAACAAGACTATCAACACCGGTAGCACAGTGTTGGATTGGTAAGCTAAACAGTAGTCATCGAGAGTAAACCTTTTTATTTGTTTGTGTTTACTTGGCGTTGTTTGTTAAATGGAAGAAAATTGTGGTTGTTGTTGACGTGCGGTTGAAGGGAATAGAGTTTATTGTTAATATGCAGGTCTTGTGGTAAGTAGACCGTGGCTGTGATACAATTTGTGGCGTGTGGTTTTAAACGAAGTGAATTATGGGACGCAGATCTTGAAAATGGAAACTGTAGGAAGTGTTGGATAACAGCGAATCATGGAAATGAGACTGAAGTGCTCTTGTATAACCGTTTTGCAGCAGGGGTGGATACAAATGCGATTTATCACGGAGGAAGTAAAGACGGGAAATCCCCCCGAATTGACTTTACATTTTTCTCGGATACTATTTTACCAATGACGTGTAGAATTTTACCCACTAAGGTTTGAGCAGATTGTTGTTTACCAGAATATATGAAGAGCTTACATACCACTGACCACCGACTTTTTAAAATGTCAATAGTTCTGTTGGTATATGTAGTATATGTAGCTAAATGGCACCTTCTTTTTGGAGCCTTATGTCAACGAATGTCCATCAACTTATTTTGGAAAAAACTAACGAAGCCTCTTGGAGTTCGACTAAGGAGAAATTGCAATTTAACTTAAGTCCACTGAACTAGGAATGAAACGAGATGCGTATCTTATCTGCGCTTTTTTATTAGGTTTATTTAAGGGATAGAGCTATTGCCATTAGGATGGTAGAACAGAACTTTTCTATAGTCCCGAGAAGCCTATTTGGTTTTTGTTTGAAATAAGATCCATAATGAGGTTGATAATTGCTGTTTTGTTTGCATGAGCCTCGTCTATCTGGGTTTCTTCTGATTTAGCCCGAAATGCCACAAAATCATACATCATCTATCCCCTGTTTCAACGAAGGCAATATAGTCTTATGTTGCAAGCTACTGCTTATTTGTTGCTGTTGGGATACCTTGTCAGTCATTCAGGACTGTATGACAGTTGCACAGCATTGCGTGTCGAATTAAAAACATTCGATCAAGATCCTCTTATTGACTCGCGGACTATGCAGACTGTTTGGGTTTCGTTACAGTAGAAGGCACACTTTGAACTCAAGTGAGATGGATTATCTTTCAAAAATTGTAAACTTCGTAGATCGACGATAAATTATCAAATCCGGATCCGCCAATTCAAATTTCTCTTACTGTGGTTGGAGGTTCTTATGTACTTATGTACCTTCTTCTTGGTACGCTAGGACCATCAATTCACGATACTTGAAAAAATAGAAAGTAGCAGTGTAGTAAAAGGAAATGAATTAATACAGTAATCTGTATCTCGCGTTGAACACATCTTATCGTATGTACTTTGAAGGTCGTCAGGAAGAGGGGACTTTGTATTAAACAAAAAACTCATTTGATAGTTTTGTGATTGATTGATACAGTTTTGCTTGAGCGAGCGTCAAAGATAGAAACCAGCAAAGAGAAGATACGTAATATTTTACAGCAAGTCAGACAGCTAGAAATGTGGTACAGTTTTGGTTTCATCGATTCTATTCTGGTTATTTCGATGTCGAAGATGCCTTACGTTCTGCGAGGTCAATTATTGAAAATGTCGACAAAATCATGTTAATATTCCAGTACAATCGTGATTATTTACTTCGATTACCCAAGAGCTAAACATTGCACAGAATAGAGTTGGACTCAATTGAATAAGGCTGGATGAATGTTAAAAGAGTTAACGCAACACGAGACCTCATGGACAGCATTATCGCATGCGAATCCCTACTGAATAGCAAGAAAATTGGCCTATTTTTGAAGCAGATGGTGACTGGTGACTTAAAGTGGATCATTTACGTTAACCTCAGGCGGAGAGGTGGAAGGTTCGAGTTCGAATCGCAATAAGCCAGGAAGGATCGTATTTGGTGGGACTGTCAGAGAATTATCTGTTATGAGCTGCTCTCTTATGACAAACCTTCTAGTTCGCACCTGGACTGTCAAAAATTGGATTGTCTGAAGCTATCAATCGGCCAGAATTGGCAGATTTGGCCAATAAGGGATGAATTTTATTGCATTAGGGCAGCCCTAAATTACGTACAGCGATAGTGACTCTCCAGAAGCTTCGGGAGCTTGTATGGAAGGTTCTTGTGCATCCACCTTATAGTCTAGGTCTGATACCCGGAGTTTCTTTAATGGTCTACCACCTTTAATCAGAGCAATGGCATTGTCTAGAGGGCTTGTGAATCGGTTAAAACGGCGACTCTTATATTTTGACTATACAACACTCGAAAACCTTTTCTCTGACGTTCTGATATAACTTGGAGTTTGTTTTCTTTTTAAATCTCATTATTTCTTTTTCTTTTTGAGCATCTACATGTCATTCATATTTTCTTCGCGCCAATCTGAATTTTTATAATTAAAGTGCACATAATTGCTTGGGTCACCCCACCTATACTTTTGTTATTTTAGTTCAGCTTTTTGAAGTGGCATTTGAAACTATTTTAATACCTTACGTATATAAAATAAAAAGTGTCAACTATACTATTTCTTACTATAGGTTGAGCAATATGTAATTAATTATGTTTTATTGAATTTATACGAAATAAATATACGAATACGAAAACGAATATGAATACCTAGTGATTACTGCTTGCCTCTGTCCATTTGCTAGTAAAGAATAGCCTTAAGAAAGGCTTGAGTCCCAATTTCTTGTCAAGAGTGACGATGACTTTTATAAAAAAGACGTATTGAAATTTCCTACAGAATGGCAGCATCTAATAGAACGACGCATATTTTGACCCAAATTGGATCATTCTATTTCTGCTAAAGGAAGTCCCAAATTTCATTAAAAATTAATGGATTTTCTTACTGCATCCTCAGACCTCACAGAAAGGATACTAGCAGCAGTTGACAATTCAAAAGTACTTTTCCTAGAAAATTGTTGCATGATTTCCGAAAGACATCCCTTAGTATGGTCTTGTAAATAGTTTTTCAATTATCGGCAGAGAAAAATATGAAACTGAACGCTTCTAACAAATCAAAATGATTGTACGCTTTCCGCACTTGTCTTCAGGAAATGTTATTTCAGAAAAACCTAAAACGATGCATCCTACTTTTCGAGCAATATGAAAAGGAAAGGAAAATCTGAATTATTATCAAACAACATATGGCAGCTAGCGATCACTCTTGTACACATAAATTCATGAACAACATTTCCCTTTCCTTCTGATAAATATCATGTCCACATTTATAATCCGTTTTTCATGCACTAACTTTATAATAGTTAATTGTAAAATCATACCACAAAACTCCAACGGGTCCTCATGGTTCCCGGGGAACAGGATACGAAAAACTCTTAAAAATTCACCAAAATCCTTTTTTTTTTTTTTTCACTTGATCACTTCTATAAATAAGAAATAAAATAAATAATTTCAAATTAATTCCAAGTAATATGTGGTCGCTGCTGCTATCGGATCTAAACGTACCACCGTCTGTGCACCCAACCCAATCGTCTTTGAGGGAGAAACTGTTTCAACAATTCTTTGACACTCCAGTTAAATACTGTTCAAATGCAAACCGCCTGTTTAACCGTTATATTCAATCGACAACAACCTTAACATCTACAATAAACAAAAAGTAGAAAAAAAAATATTACACGAAAAGCTCTTGGCCAAGCACCATCGTCTACAACGGGCGGCTGAAAGAAAAGTTAAACCTTGATTTGGTTTCATCAAGACATTGAACATTGGGGTAGGGTTGGTAGTTGGTGTTCGTTTTACTGTTTTCTTCGTCTGGAGCATGCAGAATTTTTTTTGCAGAAAAAGCTCGTCTGCGTGGAAAGCTACTGATGTTGCAATATACACGGTGGTGGTGGCTTGTTGATTTGTTTTGCTTCGATGCTCGTCATTGGCACTTTGTAGTTGGAATCGTTTTTGTCGTCTATATTTCATTTTGTTTTGTTTCGGATATTCGTTGATTGTTTTTTGTTTTTTTGTTTTTTTAGGGCATGAACGAACAATGATATCATATGATACCGAAAATGTTACTGCTATGCGATGTAATGTTATTAAGTGGTGTCATAACTTGTATTGAATGTGCGTGGGCAGGTATTTAGTATTCATTTTTTCGTGTATTTGTTATGCTCCATACGGTTTTTCAGTTCGACGATGTTGTCATAGCAAGGTCGTTGCGCTGTCACATCGGCAATAGGTGGACTTATCAATATTTCAAACGTTTTTCAGTTGCTACAAAGGAAGGATTGGCAATTAATCGATTGTTATTAGGGTAATGATAGATTCGTGGTAGTTAACTGTACATCAAGCCATGCATATTGAGTGCGATCATTCTCTTAATTCTTATTAGTTTGTGATTGGGTCAATAAAACCAAGTTTTTTTTTGACAGATTCATCCGAATATGGTTGGGAGACAAAAGAGTTGATGTGCAAACTGGCAGTAATTCTTCAAATGAATTTTTCTGATCAACATTGTTACGAGCGCCCAATTAGCGGGAAAAAAGCAATCACTTTCGAAATTAGCATTTCGATTACACTGTTTTCAAATGTTTGAAATAAAAATTTGTTCGATTTTTTTTTGTCTTAAGTGTACCAATTCGAATGGGAAATCTGTCATCATTCGTTATCGTCGAACCCATTTGACCAGATGACAGACCGGTGCGGAAGTATTTTATATCAGATCATCATGAATAAGTAGATTTCGAGTCCACATGATATATATCTTGAGAAGACATATAAATCGTCACGGAAGAAATTGAATGGGGAGAGGGAGAAAAACAAAAATACGCAAAGTGGAAATAAATCTGTAAATGTAGACGTTGACCGCACTGACACGATCCATTTCCATTTGTTTTGCATAACTTTTTGCAGCGATCGCCGATGGTGATTGGAATTAGTCGGGACAGGCTAACCGTAAATCTGTATCTGATTTGTTCGAATTGGATTGAGGGCATGAATGCGGTGAATAGATTCGAGGTGTTGAATTATTTAATGTTATCATGCCGCATATTTACGTCGTGTCGTTGTGTTGTAGGATATGGGAAATTCCTAACATTTTTTTCGTTAAGAAATTTGAATATTTCAAATGCCGACTTGGGCTAGTAATATATCGCGACTACGTGCGAATTGGACTAACATCGCCCTCAGTTGGTCTTCCATATTAATCAATGTTGCTAAATTGTTGTCTCGATTCGTGGTACGTTTTTTGCCTGAACATCTCTGTCTCCTTCTATCTCGCTTCTTGGGGAAAACACAACGTCCAAAACCACTCGCAGTCGTAAACCTTAACATTCACCAATATATGTGTATACAAGTATCAAAGTAAAAGTACCAAAGTGCCCATCGGCAACGATTCCCCATTGAATTTCCACTTATACTCCGCCAATGTCTCTGGCATCCGTTGCGTTCAACTGGAATCTAAAGATGCATTACATAAGGTGAAATAAAACGACGCCATTCGTGTACACAACAGCGCATGCAAGCACTTTGCGGATAAGATAATTGCACTCCCAACAATCCAGCTAGCCGTCCGATATAACATGAATGTGTTTCCTTCTCCGTGGCGCAGCCGTGGCATGTAACGTGGACCAACCTGCTGCAACAACATCAGGATCCTTATACTCATGCTAGTACTCGTAAGAGTAAGAGCAGCTCACACTAACGATCGTTTTAACGATCCCAATTCGCACTTGATGGGGCTGAGTAATATTTTTGGGCCGCTTATTTCTGTTGCTGTAACGCGACGAAACTTGTCCGATAACTTTTACTTTCGTTTCGGGAAACGCAGTACCATATTTGGGACTCTTGGCGGATTCTGCTTGTCGACGACTTTGGACATTTACCGGTTAATGAATTGCCATCACGTTGCAAGTACATTGTCGGCAACACTCATTCGATATTGCTTACCCTTTGTGTGTTTGTCAGCATCTCTAATATATCTTTTACTTCCGATATCTCTCCGCGGTAGAGAAGATGAAGTCGATAATCAAGTTCTGTAGATGGTCTCTGATAATACGATAATCGTATGAAGGCTTCGGGGTGAATGGAAGTTACACATCTTTTGGCGATTGGTGAAATCGATCAGCCGACTTGTTTACTTCGTCTAATGCGATCGACTTGGTTGCTTCCTGCCTACTATGGTTCATAGTCAATAACTATCTGTGGAATCTCTAACCTTGGTAAGTGTGAGGTAATGAAAAGAGAAATCTGTCGCTATGTTGCAGATTCTTGGTAACATTGAAGGTACATGGGCCGTCATCGTTTGGTGTTTCATAACAACTGGATAGGACACCGATCGATGAGGCAAGCGTGATATGAAAAACCAATGGCAATAGTAAATCGAAGACTATGTAATTGGCGCTTGGAGTTTAACGGTGTATTGATTATTAATATTCATAGCGATGAAGAATCGTTGCTACTTGTTAGGTTGTCGTTTGTCGGCAATGTCTTGTGGACGTGTTCATTGAACAGTGGTGTGCCAGCTCGGGGTAAGTAGCTTAGAGTTTTTTTGATTTTGCTTTGCCGATGTAGAAGGTCATGGACGAAGGTTGTCACCAACATGTTGTGCTCAAGGTTAATGAACAAGCACACTTATGAGCGAATTTGGTGTAAGCAGAGCGCCAGCGTCAGCCAGTCTGAAAAAGGTAATCAAACTATGAGGCTGTGAGTTATTTATTTTCATGTCTCCTTCCAGACACTCAGCGCCTCAGGTATCTATGCCGCACATGTCTATCTAGTTTGCTGAATATGTTAAAAGGATAATCACACCTCCATTTGTCAAAGTATACGGAAGCTAGTGGTAAGGCAATAAAAATACACAAACGATCCTCCATAGACATGTTCGCCTCTGTGTCTGACCGCCCGTCAGACGGGGGCCAATTTAAAAGTCCGGAAAATACCACCAGCACCACAGAGCCAGACTCCGGCAATTGCATCAAATGGGGCAGCACCGCTAGAGTTTTCTATTAAGTCATAGAAGCAACAGACAGCAAGTTACATGTACATTGCTTGAATGGGTTTTTGGTGGCCAAGAGCAATGCCACTACGGTGGTCGTTGTCGTTTACCAATTCCCCGTGTGAGATAACGATAGAAACTTCGCGAGCAAGTTCCGATGACGTGGGTTACAAAAGGTTTTGTTTTGGCTTTCGTTTTCATTTTCATTTTCTTCCATCCGTACGATCGTCGTAACATCAAACGAAAGCGAAAGTCAACGAGCACACGGCGTGTGAGGAAGGAAGACCTTAGCATTGCTATTCAGGCGCTGGACAAAAGGAAAATTGATGACAACACTACTACCATGGCATCCCTATTATTTGAAATTTCAGCAGAAAGGATTTCTTTCATACCCCAACTGCTTGTTGGTTGTTTTTCGGATGTGACAAGCAGATTACAAGTAAAATCGTGAGTCTTGATGCATTTCCGTCATGTTGGTCTGATAGTACGGCGGCGTCCTACGTGCGTGCCGAAAAACCGGTTGTCGTCACACGGGAAGTTTTTCGGAGCTGGAGACACCTTACGATGCGTAGCATTGGATTATCTTAATTTTGGTTTTTTTTTTTTTTGGAATATTTATAATTACGAGAGAAGTTGTGCAGCTGCAGGTTGGTCGGTTGCGAAATGACCAACCGTTGCTTCAGGTGTCGTAATGTGGGAACAATTTTCTTTTCTTTCTTTCTGGGAAATTCGGTAAATTGATATGCAACGCGGCAACTTACGTGCGGCAGTTTCAAGTAATGCTATTAAGGGCACAGTAGCCAACGATTGCAGTTTATGTATCACATCTGCGATCATACGTGACTGAGTGCCCTGCAGAGTCAACGACTGTGCACTGTGCTGGGAGATAAATGATTGCATCCAACAAGAGTCTTCTGTTGAGCTAAAGTGATACAAATAGGCACCAACAGTATGCCATCATCATGGCTAATTCGGTTTTCAAAAAGCGTTCGATTTCTACAATGAATGGCTTAACATTTGTGTACAGCGAACGTGGTCATTTCCATTGTTATGTCAGTCTGTCATAAATTGAATGCAACACATTGAATATAGTTCAATGGGGAGGTATGAGGGCGGCATACTAATCGAGGATTACAGGTGAACAACGAATCAAATCAGATTTGTGATGCAAAAAAAAAATTGTGCAGAAAGTTGGCAAACATTTCCTGTTTGTTTTGTGGCTTATTTCACTGGCTATGGTTGTTACTTGCGACACTACTTAAGATTGCTTGTCCCAAGGAATATGTGAATAGCTGGTACCTTTTACTATACTGGTTCAGAAAGACATATTTCCCATGATGAGAATAAGAGCTTTTGGATTTGCGCTATCTTATCTTCGTCCCAAAGAAGCGCGGTAACATACTAGTACAGGCAGGGCAATCACTTAGCACATTAAGAAGTGCCGGCCGAGAAAGATTTATTGGAACCAGGGGTTCCTACACAAACTTCCGTGCTACGATGGGGTATTGCGTTCATTCACTACTGATTGTTCACTATAGGAAGTACTCGTTACTATTTGCACCAATAGTGCAGGTCGGAGTTTATGGATTGCCATTTCGAGCATATGCTGTCATTTGCTGTGAACCGTATGGGTCATGATAGTCGTTGGGCTATTTTCTTCTTCTTGACGGCCGCTACAGTTCGGGGTGAACCTGAGCCTCAAGCAACATGCCCTCCAACTAGCACGATCTTTTGCTAGCCTTTTCCATTGCCGAAAACCCAGTTGGCTGAAGTCCCCTCCACCTGTGTGAGCCATCTTAGTTGAATCTTTGAATCTTTTCCTCCATCACCCTCGAACTGGCCAGGGGTCTCCTCATCCGCTCTTGATAGTGTCCATGCTTCTGCGCCGTACAGCAGGACCGGGATGATAAGATTCCTATATAGAGTCAACTTGGTCGTTCGGGAGAGGGCTCTATTACTCAATTGCCTCCTGAGCCCAAAGAAACAGTGATTGGCAAGAGTGATTCTGCGTTTCGGAACTGATGTCGTTGTTCCAGGTCACTACGGAGCCAAGGTAAACGAAGTCCTTAACTACCTCAAACTCAATACAAACGTTCTGGCCAAGACGTCGGTGGTGAGCATCCTTTTCTGATGATAGCATATATATATTTAGTTTTGCCTTCGTTTACTGCCACACCAATTTTGTATTTGTATTTTTTTGTATTTATTTATTTCAAGATAAGCTTACATTTAAGATACAGTATCTTATTTATAATAAAGCTTTTAAATGCAAGACAGCTACGTTACATGATTTTCAAAGATTGTTTTATAATATTAAAGTGAAATGCAATATTCAAAATAATTCAATTTTGTGTTTAAATTAACTATAAGTTGCTAAAATATTTCTTTAATTCTTTTTCCATCTTTCTCTTGCAACTCAATCCTTTTATTTCTCGCGGAAGGGAGTTCCAAATTCGCGCGGAGCTTACAAAAAACTGGCGTTCAGATGTCGTACAACTAAAATGCGGAATTAAGACATTTAATGATCGAGTAGAGTTTAAAAAATTGATTTCGTTATAAAGATCTACAGGTTGGCGGGTTATGAGTATATTAGAAAAGAAAAGTACGGAACGATATTTCAAAAAGTTTTCGAAGGTCATACCAAGAAATTGTGAAACATATTGCGAAATTCTATCAAAACGACGTAGACCATAGACATAACGCACTGCACTGTTGAATACGATAGTTAGCTTTCTTTTGCTCTCGTAATTCAAATGACAAAAGATCTCGCAACCATAAGTAAGCAGAGGAAGAAACAACGTTTTCACTAAGAGAGCCCTGACTTTCATTGGAATTATGTGTTGGACAGGCCAGAGCGTTCGGAGGATACCATAAGCTTTTGCAACCGTATTATAGGCATGAGGCTCCCAAGTTAGGGTCCGGTTAAAGATTACACCTAAATTTTTGGCTGACTCAACATAAGCAATTTGATTTTTCTTGAGCAGTATTTGGGGGAAGTATGATACATCCACCTTATTTTTGGAAATAACAAGACATTTCGATTTCTTTTCGCCGCCTCCATCCAAATACTCGCAAACGCCTCATTGACATCTCGCTGTGATCTACCTGTTATGTCAATGTCGTCGGCCTATGCAAGGGGTTGGGCACCACAGCTCCAGCCCGGAGAATCTTTGAATCCAACCCCGAGGGACGAAGAAACAGAGGACGGTCGCACTTAAGATGGCGCACATTGATGCCCAGGTTCACTCCGAACTGTAGCGCCGGTTAAGAAGAAGAAGAAGGATCCCCTTTTTTGTGGATAGAGCATATAGAGTCGGGCATGCATTCGTCCTCCCAAATTCTACAGATGATCGGATGCATGCCTCCTACCTCTGATGGTAATCCATCCGAGCCTGCGGCCTTGTTGTTCTTCAGCTTTTTAATAGCTTTGCCTACAATGCTGGGAAGGGGGGCGACTTCGTCGACTGAAGGCGGGATCTCTTCATCCACTATCACTCTCTCTTCTCCATGTGCGTTCACTATTCCCTGCGGGTCGACAATAGGATTGTTCTCGCAATTTCGAAGAGTCTTTGATATTTGAGCGGAGAGGCTACAAAGATTCTCTTCTTTCACGCAACGTCTTTTTTTCTTCCTTCCTCCTGGCTCGGTATCCCTCCATCGCCAAGGCCAAGGCCTCAGCTAGTAACTTGACCCTATATACTTGCTGCATGGGGTCGTTGCCAAATCGTATCTCCAGAGCCTTTACGAGACATCCATAGTCACGCCGGTCAATGTCTGGAAGAGTTTGTAACCTTTCCGCAGCTGACCCTTCAAGCTCAAGTGGTAGTGCAGCCGCCTTATCCTTGTTATCCCAATTAAAGCAGCAGCTTCGAATTCTTGAATATTGAATGTTGGCCATGATTTTTGGCCATCAAAGACTGGAAGTTTTTTCTTTTTGGTCTCTTAATGGTAATTACTCGAACGGTCTTATATTAATTGACTTCGGAACTCAGAGGTTTTGCCCAAAGACTTTGTTGATATCAAACAAGACGCATGTAAAACTGCGCAACAAAAAAGGGCGATGACAACCCGCTAGCTTTATGAGTAAAAGGAAAGAAAGAACATGGTTTCCTCAGGAAAAGCACGAATAGCACATCATATACATATGTATGCAGCACCAGAAGTTAGAGAGGGTACTTGGGTGGGACAAAGTCGCCTCATCACTGCGGCCACGAGTGGGCCTATTGTAGCTTCAGGAACTAACCATCCAATCTGGAGGAAGTTGAAAGAGAATTCCGTTTACTTGACTTGAGTAAGGTTAAGATAAGAACATACAATCTGGTAGCGTAAGTTGGCTGCCTGCTGAGCTGTCAAGTGGTGAAAGTTGGAAACATGCGTCAGCTCATCCGCAGGATACAGTCTAGAGAAAGCATGCCCGATGAAGCGGTTCTAAGCAACGTTTACTCGAAATACAAGAAACGGGTTCCTTTAACTGTCAACTAAAGAGTTGTCAGTGTGCCAAATATCGCTTTTCAGATTTTCAAGGATCAAACATATTCATTTTAGATCACGACCACCTATTTGTCGACTTTAAGCCTGCATACACTAGCGCCCATCGAGGCGAGTTACATATGGCAATATTCATATTTGCTATCCCCGCCATACTCGACAGGAAGACGATGGAGAACACACACTGCTCCAAGAAAGTCTGGAATGAATTAACTAAACCGTTGATGTCAGAAAAGGTTTGAGAAAACGCGACAGACTGTCGTGTGGCTCATTCAACATTAAGCTTGAAAAGATCGTGGGAAACTCACGGTCACAAGACAAGAGGCACGATCCACGTAATTGTTCACGTACGCCAATGACATTGACGTGGTTGGGTGACATCTCGCTGTCAGTGAAGTGTTCGCTTAGATTGACGTGGCGACAAAGATGGATCGAGCTATTAATAAATGAAATCAAAGTATGTGTTGTCATGGAAAAGGGTGCATAACGCTTAAACGTCGATTGAATTGAATTGAAGGAATTGGGGTGTGCCACATTAAGACACTAGTACCGCGACTAATAAGGTCTCTTGTACCCCCTTCTTTGGTCTATGTTTTAAGTGCAGTCTTCAGAAATTTGACAACATCTCTAGATGGGATCTCCTGAGAGTCCTTCTCTGTTATTGTTGCTTTATTTGTCCTTTTGAATCTTGGCTTGGCTGCAAAGTTAATATATACTCCATGGTTTCTTTGGCATTGCTACATCGCTTACAGATATCTGTGCTGATGAGACCTAATTTGTAAAGCTGTTAATTGCATGCCCCGGGTCCAGTTAGTGCTTCACATATCACTTTTAGGTGGTGATTTTGTTCCATGAACTTCTTTGAGTGTTTAATACCCTCCAAGCTGTTCCAGAACCGGGCCATTTGATTTATAATCCATTTGTGTGGATGTAGATTTGTATCCACACTGTTGAAACCATAAAAGGTGGAAGGCCCTGTGAAAGGTCCCTGAGGACATATCTTGACTAGTATGTCAGCCTTTTCATTGCCTTCATGGTTTTGATGGCCTGGCACCCAAATCAGGTGCCCACCTCTGTGTCTGCTATACTTACAAGTAAAGTATCCCTATCTGTACTTTCTGAATGGAAAGGAATTTAATGTCATTGTCAATTACTATGGCAATTCTCGGTGTGTCCGCCGATATACCAACTTACAGTTCTTAATATTTAGTCGTTCTTCTTCTTCTCCCTAACGGGCGCTACAGTTCGGGGTGAACCTGGGTCTCAACCAACGTGCCCCTCCAACTAGCACGATGCTTTGCTAGCCTTTTCCATTGCCGCATACCCAGGTTGGTTGAGGTCCCCTTCCAACTGTGTGCGCCATCTTAAGTGCGGCCGTGCTCTGTTTCTTCATCCCTCGGGGTCGGATTCAAAGATTCTCCGGGCTGGAGCTGTGGTGTCCATTCGCTCTACATGGCCTTTCCATCATATGCGTTGAATCTGTAGACGCCTGGCTAGACTCATGTCGCTGTACAAACGGTAAAGTTCGTGGTTGAATCTTTTCCTCCATCCCCCGTCTGCGCTTATAGGCCCGAAAATCACGCGCAAAATCTTTCTCTCGAACCGACCAAGGGCCTTCTCACCCGCTTTTGACAGTGTCCATGCTTCTGCGCCGTACAGCAGGACCGGAATGATTGGGGTCTTATATAGAGTCAACTTTTTCGTTCGGGAGAAGGCTCTTTTACTCAATTGCCTCCTGAGCCCAAAGAAACAGCTATTGGCAAGAGTGACTCTGCGTTTTTCGGAACTGATGTTGTTGTTCCAGGTCACTGCGGAGCCAAGGTAGGCGAAGCCCTTAACTTCCTCAAACTTATATATGCCAATACAAACGTTCTGGTCAAGACGTCGGTAGTGAGCGTCCTTTTTTGATGATAGCATATAATTAGTCTTGCCCTCCTTTACTGCGAAGCCAATTTTCGCCGTCTCCATCCCAATACTCGCAAACGCCTCATTGACATCTCGCTGTGATCTACCTATTATGTCAATGTCGTCGGCCTATACAAGGAGTTGCGAGGATTTGAAATAAATTGTGCCTCTTGTGTTGGCCACTGATTTTTGCACAATCATTTCTAATACGATGTTGAAGAAATCACATGACAGCGCATCGCCCTGCCTAAATCCTTTTTTTTAATTCAAAACTATCAGTCAGGTCTTTAACGATTCGGATGGAGCAGCAAGCATTCTCCAAAGTCATTCTGCATAGTCTGACGAGTTTTGCAGGGATGTCTAAGGTAGACATGGGTATTGTATAGCTCGTCTCTAATTACGCTGTCGTATGCGGCTTTGAAGTCCACAAATAGGTGGTGAGTGTTGACTTGAAATCCATTCGTTATTTCTAAGATCTGCCGTAGTGTGAAGATCTGGTCGATGGTGGACTTCCCTGACCTGAAGCCACACTGATAAGGACCAATCAGCTTATTTACAAAAGGCTTCAGGTGCTCACACAAAATAGCAGAGAAGATTTTGTAGGCGATGTTAAGAAGACTTACTTCTCTGTAGTTGGCGCAGTCAGTCAAAGGGGTCTCCTTTCTTGTGGATCGGGCAAATGATGCTGAGACTCCATTCCTCGTGCATGTTTTCCTCTGACCATATTTTACAGATGAGCCCGTGCATGCTCCTAACCAGGTAATCTCCAGGTGCCTTGAAGAGCTCTGCAGACAGTCCATCTATGCCAGCAGCTTTATTCGACTTGAGTTTCGATATGGCAACGGGAAGGAATTCTCTGCGGTCTTCGTCGTTAAGAAATGGATCATTCTGCCTGACAGCGGCATATTGACTAACATCGCCGTTATACAATATGCAGAGGTTGTTTTTCCATATTCTCAGCATCGACTGCCATTCTACTACTAAGTGTCCGTTCTCATCTCTGCAAGCTTCCGTTCTGGCTTTATAACCTTGGCATGTTCGCTTTATCTGTTGATAAAACTTTCGAACGTGATGCCTGCAGTAACACCCCTCCAAATTCCCAATCGCGCGCTTCTCGTGCTCTTCTTTCTTCTGAGAAGCTTATGCTCATCCCTTCATTTTAACTCGTAGAGCTCACGAGCTGCTTTTGTTCTTCTATGCAGCGAGGCTTTATATGCATCCTGCACTCGTCATCGAACCAGGTGTTTCTTCTTGGTGGAGCCCTGAAGACCAAAACTTCAGATGCAGTGCTTTTCAGGTCTTGTTTGCATAGGTTCGACTGTTGTTCTATTGACTGCGTGGAGGGTTGAGGTGTATGACAGAGCTTTAGGGTGACGCGATCAGCTAAAGCACATGCGGTTTCTGGCAATAGTAGCTTTCCGACGTCTCTAGTAGCTTAGTATTCTTAATCATTCTGGTGCCCATACACATCTCCTTGTAGGTAACGTTATATCTTCTTTTGCTTGGCAACTTTGCTCCAGATCATCGGCGCGGTGGCTCTTTTTGTTGGAAAACTCAGGAAGTGACTGCTCTGATCTTTGCCTTTTTGGAGTCGGTTTGGCAGCTCTGGGTATAGGCTTTAGTACCTTCACTTTGGCTTCCTCCTTGCTCATACCTTTTCTCAGAACGTATGAGAGCCTTTTCCTGGCTGCTCCGTTTAGCCTTTTTTGTATATCCTGGACACTTAATTTGTCCAGTTTGTCTATTATGTATTTATTCTAGTTGCCTTGAGCGGAGGTACTAGATATCTCTATTTTGATGGATTCCAGTCTTTTGTCGTTGGGACTCTCAGAGCTGTCCTCGATCTTGTTTTTATTTAAATTCGGGATTTTGTCTCCACGTGAACCGTGAGTCAATAACTCAGCTCGAATGGGCATTTTTTGAAATGGGACCTTGCCAGGACATCCCAAGTTCGCATATTAGCGATTAGTTACCCGATAGTCATTCATCCTTCGGCATATGCTAATCCACCTTGGATTTGGGAGTTTTATCAGGGAGTTGTCCTTATTGAGGAGTATTCCTTGTGCAGAATAGCTCTTGCCAACCGCTGTTTCCTTGAGCTTACAACGGAAAATCAAGACCATTATCATCCCGATGAAAAGGGTCTCAAACAACTTTGAGTGTTTCTCTGGAAACAGCTAGCAAAGAGAATGCTAGCTGGAAAGGCTTGTTGAAATTGAGGCACGGGTTCACTCCGAATTATGGTGCTATCTATATATGTAAGTGACTAAGTTGAGCAACAAAAAACTTTCCAGCCCTAATGGTATGGATGACTTATGAATCTTACAATAACAGTTAGTATTTATTAGATTACCAAAAGGTAAAACAGCTATCCAGTGGATACAAACACCGGACCGAAATTCGCCGGGACGAGAATTGACAACTTGTAGTAGAGGCGAAGTCGATACAGAGAATCTGGAAGCATCATTTCTGCGAACTGTTAAGCGGTGAGGATGACTCAAATACACCGCTGTCTGAATGTCCCACTCAACTTGGACAACGGTAGACAAGAATTCCGTCTTCCCCGACTTTGATGAGGTCAAGATAGCAATATCAAGGCTGAAGTCAAATAAAGCTGCTGCAGCAGACGGACTGTTCGCGGAACTGTTTAAAGCAGCTGGGGATGATCTGGCAGGGCGCATGCACCAGCTCATATGATTAGAGGAATGTATGCCCGACAAGAAAGGAGGCCTCTTTGACTGCACCAATTACAGAGGGATCAGTTACCTTAACATCGCATACAAAATACTCAATGCTCTTTTGTGTGAATGCCTGAAACCGTTCGTCAACACCCTGATAGGTCCTTATCAGTGTGTCCACAATATACCAGGGAAATAAGGCCAGGGAAATCCACAATATACCAAATTTTCACACTGCGCCAAGTCCTGGAAAAGAGCCAAAAAATGCAAATCGACACTCACCACCTATTTTTCGATTTCAAGGCCGCATTTGATATCGTGCTTAGAGATGAGCTATACAGAGCCTTGTCTAGTTTTAACATCCCTACCAAACTCGTCGGATTGTGTTGGATGACGACGGAAAATTCTCGCTGCTCAATCAAGGTCGGTAACGACCTTGCCGAGACCTTCAATGTCAAAAAAGGTTTTAGACAAGGCGGCGCGCTATCATGTGACTTTTTTAACATCATACTTGAGAAGATCGTGCGAAACTCACAAGTCAGCAACTGCTAACCTACGCCGATCATATTGACGTGATTGGCCGTCAATGAGGCGTTTGCTGGCATTGAAGCGGAGGCAGCCAAAACGGGTCTGGCGGTAAATGAGGGCAAAACGAAACATATGCATCGATGCCCCGGATAGAGTATCACAATGGGCAGCAAGAACTTCGAAGTAGTCAAGGACTTCGTCTACATTGGATCCGCAGTAACAAATAAGAACAAGATCAGTACCGAGATTAAACGCAAAATAACTTTTGCTAATCGTTGTTATTTTGAGCTTAGCTGCCTTTATAAATATCCTAATTATCCCAGTCCTGTATTATGGTACAGAGTGATGGACGCTATTGAAAGAGGATGAGGAAGCTCTCGGTATTTTCGGGATAAATGTTTTGCTTGCGATCTTTGGTTTTGTTTGCGTTGATGGCATCTGGGGGAGAGATTTCAACCACGATCTGTACCGAACTGTACGGCAGCATGTGCCTAGTTAAGCGTCTAGGGATACAACGCTTAATAAGGTTAGGCCATGTAGAGCATATGGACAACAAAGTTCCGGCCCGAAGTATCTTCGAATCCGAGCCATTGGGATAACGCAACAGAGAACGCTCTTGACTCATATGGCACACACAAGACTTCAACCAACATAGTGTGCGGCTGGCAAGAGATCGTGCTGGCTGGAGTCGTTTGTTGGTTGAGGCCCAAGACCACACCGGACTGTAGCGGCACGAAGAAGCAGAAGAAGTATTCATTAGATAGTTCTCTTCTGATGTCGTAATCTTTAACTTCTTTAGTGGCGTGAACGGTTGGACCTCATATGCTAAAAAAAAATGGAAACCCCCAGCAACAATATAAGCTTATATATACTGTTCCTTCTAAGGGTACCAATAGCGCCGATCTAATGCAATCCACTCGAGCGTACAGCATTGCGTTTGCACGCAAAATCCATTAGGCGTTTGCACAACAAACGCGATACTTCTCATTGTCCACTCTGTCCCAATTCACTATCAATATAAATTCATCAATGAGTTCCCCAAGTCCGGTGCACTGCACACATTTGTTATTCACCAGCTCTATTTGGATATTACTGCAACTAATTTGGCGCCTGCAGTGCAGTCATAAACATAAACCGGCAATGAACCCATCCAAATACACCGAACGAATGAGCAACAATCCGTCGAATCCGTCTCATCGATCCGTATGAAAAAAGTGACACAATCAATCCAAAAGGTACGTACAAACGATTGCATAAAGGTGAAGCCCCTCCAACGTACGCGCACAGAATTGGATGGAATTTGAAATCGCAACAATTGCTGACACTTTTAGATGCCGCTGCGAACGATGGCGTATACCATTGGATGCACACGTCGAGATATGCATCATCCTCATTGCGTTGGTCGGTAATAATTTCACCTGCAAACACATAGGTAGATGCGGCACATACCTTGTCTATGTACGTACGAATAGGTGGATAAGGTCACTGGTTTTGTTCTGCAGACTGATTAGAGGTCGCTGCGAGAAGCATTGTGCTCCGACAGACTGGCTGCGCACGATAGTGATCTTCAATGAATTGGAAAAGCGTTTTTGCTACGTTGCTCGTATTCCAACGAACAACCGGAAAGCAATCAATCATTCCATGGACAATGGTTACTCGGATACCTGCGAGTCTCCGAATCTATGAATCTTTCGGGTTTCCCTTTTGTTATGCTGATCTTTTGCGCGGGGATCGGGAGGTGTTTGGCACAATTTTCGCCTTCACAGTACGATCGGATACATGTCGAGAGGCCAGCGCCCCTCCCTGCACATGCGTACTCGTATTGTTTGCAAAAGTGCTAGTCATGTCAAGTAGAAATCGATGACATGGCGAACAATGTCTGGTTTTTGTGTTTCGCGCACCGCACCACTCGTGGTTGGGTTTTTCCTGCTTTTAGCGGTTCGTTAGCGTCACGGTACGAGCGTTAAATGATTGCCTCATTAAGAAGACGACGTAATGGGCGAGGTACTCAACGGTCAGTTAAGGACTCCCTGTCTTTGGTCATGGGTTATTTGAATAGCTTGTCGTTTCTTCATTACTCCAAAAATACCACCACATTCCTGGTTTTCTGTGTCATCAGCATCTATTGCGTACACGGACAATATCAATGATCCATCTGTTTGCCAAATCGTTTGCTATTTCACCCACAACCATGGTAAATCGGCTGAGCAATGTAAGATTGAAAAATCAATAATGCACCCGGTACGGATACAATTGCCGTAACTAATCGACGGAGGCATCCGAAGCCAATTGTCATGATGCAACGCGTGCCTAAGAGTCTATTGAGGTGAGCGATTTGCTCGGCACAGTATGCCGCTTGTTTGTTTATGTGTTGTCACGATGATGATGGCTTTAGTGCCGGTGGCTCGGGTAATTAGTTATTTCGGAGCTTTTTGTTTTGCCACTTTTGCTTAACCTAGTGGTAGTTTATCATAGAATTTTCGTGAGATATATCGATTTATGACACGGATAGGTCGACTGTGGGTTGCATACATTTGGGCCGAATAAGCTTTGTGGCGGTAAAGGTGGAGAAATGCTTTCTTTCGCTTCTGGTAGATTTGACAAGAAGATGGCGCTGTTCCAAGAAAGGTTTTGACTAAATTTCAAGATGAAATGAAACGCTAATAAGCTAGTGTAAGACTATGGCATTAAGAGTTTCACTTTGACTGAGGGTTCCGTCCTGACGGCTCAAATTGCAAAGTCTCCTTCAAGGAAACAGATGGCATTAGAACCCACTTTGTTCTGAAGTACTTGAGGGCAGTAAATAACAGAATGCGGCGGGACTCTCACTGAGTAAGTTAAACGAGTTTTGACCAATAAAAGACACTTTGGAATAGAAATTGGAAACAAATTTGTATCTACTTTGTTGGTTAGGGCGCTTCCCTCTCTAAAGCGGTGGTTAACTTTTAAGCCGTAGAAACCTAAACAATGTCAATGTCCTCTTCGTCCCTGCAGCTTCTACAGAAGTCATTGTGGGGCTGGCCTAGTCTGGTTGCATGGTAGGATAACATGCTGTGCCCAGTGAGGGCACCGACCGCCAGTCGAATATTTCCACGACTGAATTTAGCGGACTTTCTGTTATTTTCTTATCACAGACGGGGTGGCCGTGGTGCAGTGGTCATCGACCGCCATCGTTTCATAGCCAAGAAAACGTAATTACTATACGAACAAAAAGTATGCAACACAGAGGTGAATGGAAAGTGACCAGACGTACTACTACAGGCATAACACTCACAGTATATGATCAACTGATATTCATCCTCTCCGTATGCAATATCAAAGTGCTCGAACGAATTACTACGGACTATGACCAACGCGGAATTTGGTCAGCTCTCGTCCTATCTTGGACAGCCACCCTTGAGAGTAGTGAACGAACATCAACGAGCCAAACCACTACACTCCGTCCACATCATAAGAGAATATAGAAACTCTTGAACCAGCGTGAGTCTCTAAAAAAAAAAAAAAAGAAACAGACGGGCCAAGGTGATCTTGCCGTTGCGCATGTATCAAATTGATACCATCGCTTATTTGCCTTCACTAATAGCTGCGATCTGCGTGAAGTTTGCGCCTGATCCTAGTCTAGCTAGTTCATTCGCGCCCTTATTTCTGGAGATATTCACATGACCTGGTATCCAGCAGAGCGTCACCTCGTTTATATCCGATATCCCTTCTAGCCTCTCTTTGCAGAGTTTGACAAGCTTGGATCTCATCCATGTTGTCTGCAGAGTCCTAATGGCTGTCTGGCTGTCAAAATAGATGTTAATCCTTTTTCCTGAGAGATTCTCTCTAATAAACAGGTCTGCCGCGAGTTTGATTGCGAAGACTTTAGCTTGGAAAACGCTGCAGCCATCATTAAGTCTATAGGAGCGATGTATTTTCCGAGATTCCAAATAGACCCGTCCCCTATGCCGATATCCAGTTTGGATCCGTCAGTGTAGATTGCCAGTTAGTTTTCCATGCATACCATACCACCGGCCCACTCCTCCCTGGAGGGAAATTTAATAGAGAATCTCCTATCATCTGAATCTAAGGATGGCCCATCGATCCAAGACTGATGCGTGGCCATAAAGACTCCTTGTCCAGAGACAAGTCCTGCAGTCTTTGCGCAGTCCTGGCTACGATGCTCTCGTAGTATATATCCAAGGGTGGCGGGTTCAACATTGCTTCAAGAGCCGCCGTTGGTGTGGACTTCATAGATTCCGTCACAGTCAATTAGCCTGCCCTCTGAACCCTTGACACACTTTGAAGATGACATTTCTTCTCAAGTGCCCTCCACTAGAATAGGTCTTACCACCGTAGTGTATAACCAATATACCATCTTCGGTCTGAGGCCCCATGGCTACTCTACACGAATATAGTGCCACGTAGGCTTCCAGCTAAGCTTTGAGTCTAAGGTTATGCCAAGATATTTGGCAGATTTTCCGGGGATCAGATCGATACCATCCATACGAGGTAAGTGTATCTTGGTATAGATCTTTTCCTTGTGAAGAGTACCATCTCGGGTTTTCTCCCAGGCCTTGCCCTCTTGATCCAGTTATTAACTAGCATCAGTGCATAACTAAGTTTATCGCTAAAGACCTGTGAAGGTTTTCCAGAAATCAAGATGGCAATGTTGCCAGCGTAGGCCGTGATGTTAAAATTATCTGCCCCTAGAAATTTAACCATTCCATAGGCAACTAGGGGCCGTAGAAAGGGTGACAGAACACCACCTTGTGGTGTACTCCTATTTACCCTTACCTTTCCACTTACTACGCCCATCGTCGAGTTTTTTATACGAGTACTCAGCACTTGCCCAATCCAAGTGCATATTACCGAGTTTATTTGGGCAATAAGAAGGCTGGACATTATTGTCTCAGAACTGCCGTTATTAAAGGCACTTTCAATGTTTAGAAATGTAACTAGCGTGAATTCCTTGATGTTTAGCGCCTTTTCTATCGTAGAGACTACCCTGTGAAGAGCAGTATCTACCAATTTTCTCTTTATATACGCGTTATGCGATTATTACAGAAAGCTGTCACCAATCTCAGCCTTTCCGTATATGTATATTAATCGTTCCAGCGTTTTCGTAAGGAAGGAGGAGAGACTAGTAGGTCTATATTCCTTTGCAGTACTTTGTTGGTTAGTTGGCTTGGTCACTGTTACTCCTGGAACCATTTTATGCTTTGAATAAAATTCAATAGTTTACTGATCGCCGTTCCGGATAGATCCGCTAGTCCATCAAAAACATATTCTGCCAGAAATCGTCTTGTTGAGTAGGCTAGGGCAGGGCACAGTACTCCGGTTACAGCGATACATGCCATCCAATGTACCTTATTTAGTGGCTTGACATAGTTAGATCTGCACAGTACCATCCACCAGACTAAACAGCCATACGTCAGCATATGCCCAACGACCGCGGTATAGAACCAATGCGTGATATGGGGCTTGATATCCCATCTGGTGTCCAAAGCTTTCTTGCAGGTTATAGCGCGGTTGTTGCTTTTTTGATGCGTTCTTTCGCATTCAGTTTCCAGTTGAGCTTCCTATCGAGTATCACGTTAAGGCATTTGGCGCATATTTTTTAGTAGGGTTTTATCAATTTAGAGATCCACCAGTCTCTCCAGCGTCTTAAGAAGAAAGGAAGAGAGACTGATGGGTCTGTAGTCTTTGGCAGTTGTGTATGAGGTTTTTCCCGCTTTTGGTATGAATGTTACTCTTATGTCTCTCCAGGATAGTCGTATGTAACCCCCAGTTCAGGTTGGAAGAGAACAATACCAAAAGCCACGAGTTAAGAATGCCATTAGCACGTTGCTTATGGGCTCGGACATATAGCAAGTTGTTGATTGCTTTCAACCTGGCGAGATGCCAGCAATGATCCCTGTTTAAATGCCCGGGTCAAGTTGACATACAGCCTCCTCGCAGTGCCCTCTGAATAGCCTCTACAACAACCGTGAGAGGTGAACAAATATATGCACCGATCGCCCTAGGCAAGAGGGCGCTAAAATATCCCGACCAGACTGGCGGTTATGCGGCGGGCCAACAACCCGCCCATGTAGAAAAAACAACAAGTTATAGAAGAGCAAAATGCCTCGGATAAACGGACGGATTCTCAAAGACGACATGACGCGAAAAAGGAACACGATTTGCGAGTATGCTCCTGGAATGTCAGAAGCCTGTACACACCTAGAGCTGTTCATAAACTCATAAGGCGGCAATTACTGCGATACGCTGTATAGGTAACGGTACGATGAGGAAAAAAGATTGCACATGTTGGGGTGCGGATTTGTCGTGGGAAAGTGGTTAAGGTCGAAGGTCATCGACCTTGAAACTATAAATGATCGCCTGGCTGTGACTCACATCAACGGCAACTTTGACAACATCAGCCTCATGTATGCTCACGCCCCTACCGAAGAGGCTGAAGACCCCATCAAAGAGGACTTCTATTATATCTTAGATTACGCCTACGGAGCTTGTCCGAAGTACGATTTCACAATTGTATTCAGGGACTTCAATGCCAAAAACGGTAAGGAGAACACCTCTGGCAGAGTGGTCGGAAAGCACAACAACGGTCGATACAACAACAGATAACGGCTCCCGACTCACGGATATTGCGACAGCTCGTAATGCGGTGATAAGTAGCACAAGATTTCCCCGCAAGCGAATCCACACAGCAACCGAGCGATCTCCGGATGGTCGAACCGCAAACCAAATCGACCATGTGCTCATTGATGCAAGACACTCGTCAAACATCCTGGATGTGCGAATATTCAGGGAGGCAAACGTCACTATTTCCTCGTAGCAGCAAGATTCAGAGCTCGACTGTCCAATGTCAGAAAGCTGCACCAGCCCACCATGAAGAGGTTCGACATTGGTCGCCTGAGGACACCGGTTACCAGAGTCCACAGGAAGCAACTCACCGAAAGGCTCTCCAGTATGCCTACGTCGAGCACAATTGTCAACAGTATGTGGCTGTCCGCAAATGACACCACAATGGAGATCCGGAATAAGATCGCCCTTGACAACCGCTGCTACTTCGATTTATGCCAACAACTTGGGCCAAGACTCCTCACTCGAAGAACCAGAGTCATGCTGGACGATAAGCAGGACGGCGGAGCTGATTTTGGGTTATTTCGAAAGAAAAGTTCTGCGCCGGATATTTGGTCCTGTCTGTGAGGAAGGTGAATGGAGGAGAAGAGAGAACCGCGAACTTTACGAGCTTTACAAAAATGTGGATATAGTCCGGAAGGCAAAAATTCGTCGACTACATTGGCTCGGCCACATCGAGCGCATGAACACCAACGCTCCAACTAAGTTGGTTTTCGACTCCGAGCCTCCTGGTTCGAGAAGAGGAAGAGGAAGACCGAACCTCCGGTATAGAGTACTTGGTCTTGATAACCGTCAAGGACCGTCAAGGAAGGAAGGCCGCTATAGCTCAGGCTCAGATCCTCCATGGATTGCCGGCCTGATACGTAAGTAAGTATAAGCACGTTGCATCTCTACCATGCAGATTTGTATGGAAGTAGGCTATTTGACGACCATTTGAGCTTATGTTTGTTTACTCCGAGTACGAGGTATGAGTCGCTCGAAATTATAGCCGCTAGCCCCTGCAATATCAGGAAAGTGTGTATTAAGCAAAAGGTCTAGCGACTCCTTACTGGTCATCTTTTCGGTGCCATCTGGTTTGTTAATTAGGGCTGGTATAGTGGGAGCCTTTGACAGTATCTTGCTCACTCTCCTTTTTTTTTTTTTTTTATAGTTCGCGCAGGTTCAAGAGTTATAGTCTTATGATGTTTGGCACACAACCTGAACGGGGTGCAGTGGCTTGGGTCGTTGATGTTCGTTCACTACTCTTAGGGGTGGTTGTCCTAGATAGGACGAGAGCCGACCAAATTCCGGGTTTGGTTATAGTCCGTGGTAATTCGTTCGAGCACTTAAATATTGCATACGCAGAGGATGAAATTCAGTTGACCATATACTGTGAGTGTTATGCCTGCAGCAGTACGTCTGGTCACTTTCCATTCCTAACTGCGTTGCATACTTTTAGTCCGTATAGGAATTGCCTTTTTTTGGCTATGAAGCTTATTTGAACTATAGACCCTCCGCTCGGTGGTCGATGATGTTAACCACTGCACCACGGCCACCCCACTTGCCTCACTATTACCTTCTATTTCTGATCAGAAATTGCGCCAGGACGTCCTTTCTGCCTTTCTTGTCTCTTTTTTTGTATAGTCTGAAGCTGATCTTATAACGGTTCCTGTCCTCATCTCCAGACAAACTGCGGAGATTCAGAAGCCTACCACGCGGGATACCTCAACTTTAGCAGCAATGAGGTCACAGGTGCGGAAATTACTTAAAAGGAAAATATTAATTTGGGTCTTTGCTAAAATTCAGGTTTCTAGATTACCTTCGCAGTTAGCATGTTGCTACTTTGCATTGTTTTGTCTTTGATCCAGCAACGCGGTTGTTGTGGTTCTAGAGCTTCTAGATAAAAAGGATGACGTCTCTACTTTCTGCAAGGTGGAGAATAGGGTTGGCAGATGCAAACTTACTATGATGGAAGTTTAGCTGCCTCTGTCACAGTGACGTCTAGATCCTCTGAGTCGGAGGGTATGGAAGAGGATTCCTGCTCTATTCTGAGCCTAATGGCTTTAAGGTCGTATCGGACTTTGCCTTCCTTGACTTTTAGTGGAGGGAGGAAATTTCTGTTTAGTAACAGGGTAACTCTTCGATCCGAGTCCTTTCTCACTTCCGCCTCAATGACCTTCGGAAGATCGGGAGGCCTGAGCAAAATCTCGTCCGTGCTCACAACCTCCGGCTTGGCATCTTTTCACAAATTGTCCACTGCGGCAACAGCGGTCCTAAGCAAGCTTATAAGTGCCATCGTCGCAGGCAATCAGCTTATAATGCTCGTTGGTGATGTGACTCTCCTCATGGCCCCGATCTATGATCCCTAAGACCAGATGATTCCTAACCACCTCGCCAAAAGCGGGCGCCGTAGCGATGGTCCTGTGTCTCTTTGAGGTGGGTATGGTATCGTCGTGAGTTCGAGGCCTTCTGGAGGTCCGCTCACTTCTTTTGGTCGTGGAAACAGATGTGGAAGGTCCATTACCATCCACTCATCCACTCCTCTATAACCTTTGAAGCCCAAAATTAAAAAAATTAAATTAAAATATGCGTCTGCGTCCTTCTCATTTCAGTTTTCCCTCTTTCTATCTAGTCGGCTAAGGACTTGAAATGCTGCACGCCTCTTCCTGTAGGCAACAGTGCTGGCTCTCATGTGCTTCCTTGGGGCCGATGTCATTGCCTGGGAAGTGTATTCACCCTTAGACTAAGTGCTGTCGGAGCTTTCTGTGTTTAGCACTCTGTCTGCTGGTTTGTTTTGGGGGATAACCTCCGAAGCATTTTACTTTTATTGTTGGTGTTGTGATTATTGTTGTTATTTACGGGTTTTATATGGTTCCACGAGTAAACCGGTGTGCAGAGGGTCCGCCGTAGCGTAGCCGGTCGTCTCTGTTGGCAGCTATAACTTTGATGTAGTCAAGGATTTCGTCTACCTTGGCTCACTGCTGACAAGCGGCAATGACAGCGCAGAGATTAGATGCAGAATGACTCTTACCAACCGCTGTTTCTTCGGGCTCAAGATCTATTGAGTAGTAGAGGCTTGGACCTTATCAAAAATGGATGAAGAGCTCCTTTGTCGTTTTGAGAGGAAAATTCTGCTTACAATCTTAGGTTCCGTTTATGTTGATGGAGAGTGGAGGAGAAGCGACATTGGCCTAGTATGACGTCATCGGACCCGACGTCTAAGATGGCTAGGCTATGTAGAGCGAATGGACGGCACACCTCCGGCCCAAGGAGAAGGACGATGTTGCAGAGGATGGCCGCATCTAAGGCAACAGTTGGCAAAAGATCGTACTGACTGGAAGGGCTTGTTGGTTGAGGCCCAGGTTCACCTCGAACTGTAGCGCCACCTAAGTAAGTAAGTAAGTAAGATATATTTCAAATCAGCCAGAAAAGTTTTCGACCGCAATTCCGAGAACCGGCGTTGCAGAGGACGCCTTTATCAGTGGAAAATGATCATAAACATTGTATTGCACCTTACCAAATGGTATAGAGGTGGATTCAAATGGATATGATATGGAGTACTGGTGTCGATATGATATATTAATAAAAGTAGTAGAGTAAATGACCTTAACCTACCTCTTTAATTCAATAATAACACGGATGTCATCTCCTTTGTTTGCTCAAGTATTCAAAGTCAAGAGTGCGAATTTCCGAACCCAAAGCAAGGTAATTAAAACTAGCAAATCCAATTCATTTGATTCAATACTAATTTCTTACTTATTGCCTTAAATTGTACCTTGTGAATGACTTTATATTTAGATTTTGTATGTGCAATGGGATCCACTTCATACAATACATCATAAATCTGTCAGATTCAGGGCTAAGAGTATAAATAACGCATTTACTAAGCTATTGTCTACATTTTTCCATAACAAATAACGAGGGAGACCGACGCAAATATTTTTTACGGTGTTTATAGTAAATGAGTTCAGTTAAAGTGTTTCCTACTTGTCGTAAATCAGATGCATGGCTCAAAGCCAACATCAATCAGTGGCATCACCCATAATGTCTGTTTTTCTGTTATATATTGTATCGTGTGGCCTATAACTATTTCCTTGACAGAGGCTGATTTGTCATTGGAAGATAACTTTGCGTCGGTTTAATCGTCACCGATCAGTTGTTAGTTGACAACACATGTTACTCGCATTCTTCAAAAGAAAACCGCAGAATTGAAGAAGAAAAAAATGTTTCCTGCTGATTTGTATGCCATTGTTCCGCTTTCCCACTTACTGGTTTCATTTCATTACATAATGGACATAGTTCGCCCGATGAACTATACCTCACCCACTTTCTATTATGGCTGCAACCAAACGAATATCACGACCTCGTGTCAAAAGGGTAGATCGCCTACACTCGCTTGCCACATTAAATTGCACAAAACCGATCTGAAAATCAGCAATACAGAGTTACCACAGCGCTATTTAATTAGACGACCTGCAACTGATAAAGTGACGCTATAAACTACCCATTTACATCTTCTCACCTGCATCTTTCTTCCACATCGATCGTCACAATTATCTCACAAGAAAATGATTTTGCGATTTTTCCACATGAGCCACTTGACAAACAACGTTTCGTTGTTGAGCGAGCGATTTTTAGGCCATAGACAAGGTGATGATGCCACTTGATGGGGATGTCGCTCTGACAATGATAATGATAGCGATCATGATAATGAAGTTGATGACAGATTTGTGGTCGTGGTTTAACCTCGCTGGATAGGCGCGGAATATTATAAAATGTGTAGTTCGTTACTCAACTCTTTTGTTTACAGTATTTTGTTTTCGTTTCATCTGTTGCTTAACGCGGTCCGATGCCGACAGCATCAGTAAATGAATTAATGTCGTTTTTGGTCATTCGCTGTAGAAAAGGATACCAGATGGAAAGACATTGTAACGACGATAATGACTTAATTACGCACATGTAAACTGGTACGTTGCCACGGTTATGCTCATTGCATCAGTGCGGTAATAACCATCCACTTTACATTATATCACTGCTTTACTACATATGTACATACATACATATGATAAAAATAAAATGAAACAAAAAAATTACCCAAACTAGGTTGCACCGTCATAATGCTCGTATTCATAATTCTACGATATGTAAATCCTCTATTGAATCTTCATAGAAAATTGCCGGTAAACGTAAGTTGGGCAACTGATTTCATACATGACCAGTTGGGATGGAATTAAGCGCGGTATATGTCTCAGCCACTTGGATGGTTAATCTTTTTTATTAAAATTTCGTCACGGAAGCGAGTACGAAGCTAAGCGCCCACTGAGACATGGACAAAGAGCATATAATTATTTGGACTTGATTTTAAGTTACCTAAGAATGTAAGCGCTTTACCGTTGGGAAACCACGAGCTTTCCATTTTCAATTAAACCTGACTTTTAATTTTCAGATGGTACTGCTTGACATAACGTAGTATGTACTTGAATGCTATGAACGAATGAATGAAAGTGCAATATGTATTGTCGAGCGGACAAGTTCGACTGGGGAAGCGATTACTTGGGAAAGCCTTGAATGCAACTTAAGTTTTGTGGTACATGAGTTGTATGTACATGTAGTGATGATGTCTGGACCGCTTTATAAAAGCCAATGAGTATTTAATGATGAGTATCTCTTTGAGGAAAAACACGACCCTCGATCGCTGGTTACGTGATGAGTATGGTCGTGAACATGACCAGCCTGTAGTGCCAAACGGCGGTATATAGCGACCAACTTATTTCCGTAAGATCTTCGTCTAGAGATAATTGAAAGGAAGATGATTCGGTTACGAAATATTTTTTTTTGCTGTGGTATGATTTAAGGAATTTATTCGGCCAAGTCGGAAATGCTGCTGGGGACATTTGTTACTAGCCTGTTTCCGCATATATATAAATATGAAAAAGATGTTCATGTAATTTTCGTTTTGTTTATTTACAAATCAATATGAGTTACTTAAGCCTAAAACAGATATGAACATTTCAACAGTATTCTCGAGGTTTTTGTTTTTTCTGTAAACTTATATCGCGCGATACGCTAAATGACTCTGACTATATACACAAGAGAATGGGAACAAAACTTGAATTCAGGAAATGGGAGTATTTACATCAAGAATAGCAGTCATGGTACGTGAATAGCACTTAACAAAGAATTAACAACCAAACTAAATCCGCATTGAAGTCTTAGTCCCATCCATGGCTGATTGGTACCCAGACCTTCTCCCATACCGGCTTCCAGACTTTCTTCCATGCGGGCACTTTCACTTCTTTCCAAATGGGCACCTGGTACGACTGCCATTCGTCCTTCCACGCTTGTTTCTTCTCTGTAACCCAGGCTTGTTTCTTCTCAGTTCGCCAGATTTGTACTTTCTCCTCGACCCAGGTCTCACGTTTCTCCTTGATCCAGATTTGTTTTTTCACTGGCTTCCACACCTGTATCCATTCCACTTTCCATTCCAATTTCTTATCTGGCACCCATTCTTGTTTCTTTTCTGTGCGCCAGATCTTCTTCCACACTGGTTTCCAGATGAGTTTCTTACGCCACAAATCATGACTGGTATACTCCCATCCTTCGTGATCTTTGCCGAGGTATTTCTCGCCGGGAACGCCCATTTTCACCCATTCAGGAACGAACATTTTTTTCCATTCTGGCACTTGAATCTCTTTCCAAATTGGTACTTTAATCTCCTTCCAAATGGGTTTGGTGATTTTCTTCCATTCGGGAACCTTTTCCTCCTTCCACGCTGGTACTTCACGGACTTCAATGTGAGGTTTCTTGACGATTTTCCAATCGGGTACCTGAACCTCTTTCCAGATGGGGACTTGAACTTCCTTCCAAATTGGGACTTGTACCTTTTTCCATTTGGTTTCCCAAGCCTCTTTCTTGATGGTCTTCCAGATTTGGACCCAGTCCTCTTTCCATACCAGTTTCTTCTTCCAAACGCCCTCGGGTGGATGGGCGAATGCCGTTGAGATTAACAAAGCACAGCTAGCTCCGAAAAGCTGTAAGTGTAAAAACAAATAAGATATTGTTTATTATTGTTATTAAAAGGAGAACATATAGGAAGGAGGTTGCTGGTTGTAGATGAGGGTAGACAAAAAAAAAACAAAGACTTTTACATAGGTTTGTGAGTATTTTTAAGAAACATAGTGTTTTGCTTATTTAATAGCAACTCAGCAACCTTTTCTATTCAATATTAAGACCCGTTCGTTCTTAATCACGTCATTTAAGGGCTTTAATTAGAGAAAAGCCTTGGACACGAATTCTTGTGTTAACCGAATTTTGTGTTAATTTAGAAATCTTATCCGATTATGAGTGCTAGAATTTGCGCTATATTCAATCCGTTGGCTATACACTTTTCAACTTATCTGACCATCACTTCACTTTTTCTTTTAAATATTCAAAATCGTTTTAAACACCCACCAATAACGTAAGGGATCTCATCCTAATTATATCCCTTCGCGATTAGTTAAAGCTTAAACCTCCTTAACGCTTATGAATGTTCTCCTATGTCTCTACTGATGAGGACTTCTAATCACACTATCGTTCAACTACCCGCCAACGTCTATTTATATTTTGAAAAAGCAGCAAGCGACATTGAGAGACTCGCACCGATTGCATGCGCCGTCAGTGGTATTCGTCTCTCTTAAAGGCGCGGGGTTGTGTATGCAATTCATGAAAAACTACACAAAAACGACAAACGTAAAAATGCAAAACAAAAACACAATAAAACACAGAAAAACTAAATTGAAAAAAGAAAAAACTCCAACAGTTTGGGCTTCATACACACATAGCCAGATAGCTATGGTCAACAGTAGATACAAGCTACAAGTAAGAGTATGCTTAACAGCTGAAGATGTGCTCTCCATCTTGCTCTGACTCTTTGATACTCCCGAATTGAAGTATCCCTTCCTAATCAGTTATGAAGTTTCCCGAATAAAAAATCGAAAACATCCAAAGACCCTGAACAAGTTCGTAGTGAGATTCGCATCACCTCATGCCATAGTCTGGGTTGTTACTTTTATTATCACAGTTGCTCGATGCTGCGCCGACAGTAGTGGTAGGGGTGATGAATAGTGAATGCAAGAGTGCGGAACCAACCACATGGCTGCAAATCAGTTTGAATGGTATTCAAGCAATCGAGGGAAGTTGTAAAGTGAGTCTCGTGTTCACTCTCCCTTTCAATGACGACGACGACGTAGCGTGTGTTTTAGTGACAAATACGGGAAGACACGAATTGGAGTTCGATGCGCATTTTTGCACTTGTCTCACCGGGGTCTACATGGTTAAGCTGGACTTTGGCCGAAGGCGTTCGTCTCGCTATAAGAAGAAGACTGATTAGAAACTATAAAAAAATAAATCTTTGGAAACTGTTTTTGTGTCAGAGCTTATTGACTATTGAAATAGATAGTTTCGATATCTGTTGCTTTGAATATACGATCGCAAAGCTTAAGATGTCGTAAGCGAATACTTCGTCACAACTGTAGATTGATGAACTCAGGGGATAAGTTTAAAATATATTTTTGGATTTAATAGTAGAAAATAAATCATTTTTGGAAGCTTTTTACTACTGCTGGTTAATTAAGTAAGTGGCACATGTACACAGTTGGGAACACCCATTTGCTCATGTGTTTTGTACAATACTCGAGCGATTTACATCACTTAAAGCAACAATAACCTCCTTTACTGTCACAAATGTACGCTGAGCAGGGTGATCAATATTGCATAGAAACGATAAGTGTAACTCAACTTATTAGCCGAAAAATGTTGTGTTCGACTTAAAAAGTAGCTAATGAAGTGTATCTTACTAATTTTCTGAAGCATGGTAAATTAATCGGATGAAACAGGGTGATTATTTTTCTATGAAATTTTTGTTTAAAAGTTGATTTACTTAGACGAAATTGTGACAAGATATTCCTCTTTGCGAATAACTGTCAATTTTTTTCTCTTTTTTTTCGGCGCTATAGTTCATGGCGAACATGGGCCTCCTTTAAAAAACCTCTCCAATTGGTTTGGTCTTTCGCCAGCAGTCTCCAGTGCTGCACACCCATTTGGTTAAGGCCCTCTTTCACTTGGTTACACCTCCTTAAATTTGGCCGTCGCCGACCGCGTCGTCCTTCGGGGTTGGATTCAAAGACCTTCTGGGCCGGAGCTGTAATTTGCATGCGCTCTATATAACCTAGCCATCTTAGACGTTAGATCGCTGTACAGTCTTCTGTAAAGTCTTTTCCTCCACTCTCCATTTATGCAGGTCGGGCCGAAAATCGTACGCAGATTTTTTCTCATAAAAACGACCAAGGGGCTCCTTATTCGCTTTCGATAAGGTCCATATCTTTGCGCCATAAAGCAGAATCGGGATGATAAGGGTCTTGTATATAGTCACCTTGGTTTTTCGAGAGAGGGCTCTGCTTCTCAATTGCCTCCCGAGCCCAAAGAAAGAGCGGTTAGCAAGAGTTATTCTGTGTTTGATTTCGGCATTGATGTCATGGTTGCATGCCACTGCGGAGCCCAGGTAGATTAAGTCCTTGACTACCTAGAAATCATACCTGCCAATATGTGCGCCCTGGTCAAGGCGCCGGTGGTTCGTGTCCTTTTTCGACAACAGCATATATTTCGTCTTGCCCACATTTACCGCCAGTCCCATTTTAGCCGCTTTCGTCTCAATGCTCATAAAGGCCTCAATGACATCTCGCTGACTTCGTCCAATTACGTCAGTGTCGTCGGCATATGTGCCCCTCGTACTGACTAGTGAGTTTTGCACTATCCTTTCAAGGACGATGTTCAAAAGGTCACACGATAGGGTGTCGCCCTGTTTAAAAACTTTTTTTGACTCTAAAGGTCTCGGTTAAGTCGTTCCCGACCCTGATGGAGCAGCGGGAATTCTAAAATGTCATCTTGCACAGTCTGGCGAGTTCGGCAGGGATGTCGAAACTAGACATGGCGTTGTATAGCTCGTCTCTATTTATGCTATCGTATGCAGCCTTAAAGTCGACAAACAGATGGTCGGTCCACTGATATGGACCATCAGCTTATTAACGAACGATTTCAGGCGTTCACACAGTGCATCAGAGAAGATTTTATAACCGATGTACCGAAGACTTCTACCTCTGTAGTTGGCGCAGACAAAGGGGTCTTCTTTCTTGAGGATCGGGCAAGAGATACTAAGATTCCATTCATCGGGCATGCAATCCTCAGACCATATCTTACAGATGAACTGGTGCATACTTCCAACTAGGCCATCTCCAGCTGCCTTAAAGTGCTCGGCAGGTAGTTCATCTACTCCAGCAGCTGCAGAAGCTGCTTATACGAAGAGGAGGTCGAATCCATTCATCACCTACTCTGCGCCTGTCCGGCTTTCTGCTCAATCAGGAAATGCTACCTAGGATCCTACTTCCTAAACGACCTGACTGATGTTTAGCGAGTAAGGATAACTGGCCCTCTTAACTATTTATGATGCGCTAACTGGTTCCATGAATAGGGCCCCCCCCCCCACACAACGGGTCTCTCTGGCCCCACTCTGGGGAGACTACGAACTACCTACCTACCAATATAGACGTGCATACAGGTCATATAAGCCTGGATATGTATAGGGTATGAATCCATCCAGCTGTTAGAAAACAAAACCCTGCCAACCAGTCCTTGCTCCACGCTTTTCTGAGAAGTAAATGTCCTACTATTGTACACCTCCAGTGGGTGGTTTAATGGGCAAAGTTTGTTTACATTTTTCTACTCTTTTCTGCACCGAGCGCCTAATTCACTTCCACAGCCACCACCAACAGCACGCTATCTTTCTTCCTTCGTGACCGTGTTCACTTTCAGTTTTCATTTCAAGACACACTGCTCTGCTCTTCATAGCTCTTCGTACCTATGTACGAGCGATCATACACCGTGTGCATACGAACATGCGTCTGCATAGACTAGTCGTATTTAGACGGCAAATGGGTTACAACACGATGGTGCTCCAGTTTTATTTGAAACTCTATCACCGCACGATACCAGTCCAACTTAATATGCTTGCCAGGAAGTTCAATTGAAATTTTATTTTAACAATGTATCTTCAACTCGTCGTCGGTTTCCTCTGCCACTTTCGACACTTGTTTATGCTCTTTCATTCGTTTCATCTGATGGCCTTCGGTGTTAAATAAGTTTTTTTAAATAAATTTTGCAAAAAAAAAAAAAACAGAATCATCGTAATTGCACTGCAAGGTATTGTAGTAATAAAAATTCCGCAAAAGAAAAGATAAAAACTATAAAAAGCGTATAAACAGCATTCGATCATTTAAATTTCTTCTACAATGGATTGGAGGAGGTTGCAAGCCACTCTTCGGGGCAAGGCTAGGTTCCAAGAGTTGCGCAATCCACCAAACATGGCCAAATTAATTTCATCCGAGCGTACATCTGCGCATACGTATCTCCTGTTCAACGTTCGGATTGCGTTTTGGTTTTGTGTTGTTTTTGCTTTCGAGTACCAGTGCAGCAGTATGGCCATTCCTGTTTGGAGTGGCCTGCCGCACTGGCAATGATGGTTGGATTTTTGGTTGACGATTGGATGGATTACCTAATGAGCTGGTTATCATCTTGCACTTGGTGTTTCCTTTTTTTCGGGGAAGTGATTCTGTACTGCGCTGTTTGACAGGAAGGCTAGCATGATGGAAAGGGTAGTGGGCATGTAAAGAGGCCTTGATATTCCAGTAATGTTACTTAACATTTGGCAGATGTGTCGGTGATTCGAGGAGTGTTGAAAAGACTTGACTTGCTGCGGCTCTGATTTATACATGTAATGGTCATGGTAGGCTGTCAAACAGGATTTCAATGCAGTTATGGGTTGTCTTTGTTTTCGAGAAATTAATTATCTTCAGGCCTTGCGACTAATCGCGTGGTGTTGTCAACATTTCTAGCTTGGAAACTTTAGCCAGTATCATTTGTTAGTAAATAGATTCAGACAAACGAGTTATCATTCACTGTTTCCTAATAGACTTCGCTGAATAAACTGAAATCAATCATCGCCAATTCGCCGCAGGGAATGTGGTATTTTAAACTTGGCTCCTGGATTTCGAAGTGAAATTTTTGTCTTAAAATAACAGTTTATTTGGCAAGATGCTCAAGCCTACAACGTCTTAAAATAATTGTGTTGATAAACACTGTCAGAGTTGATGGATTAATTCCTATCAGCAGACGAGTAATCGCATTACCTAAGGCCGCGACATATTGGATTCTAAATGTGTAATCATTATCCCTATCCTCATTGATGAATTTTGAATATCGGAGGGTAATAGGTATCCCTTGACTATCTAGTCCTCTGCCATAATACCCTAAGAATGGTATTCAGCCATATAGATTGGGTTAAACTATCTTAACATAGTCTTACCAAGTAGCCACTTACCTGACGTTGAGATATTCAGATCACGTTTTGGACGGCTATTAGGGCATACGTGCGATACATCTAAGCCATAAGTGTAACCCTGCTCGGTCGATTGCTCTTTTTTCCATGCAACCGCAAATAAACACCTATTTCGAAGTTTATCTTTGCGATCACGTTGGGATGAGTACTAGTCTAAACACTGAGGTCTAGGTTTCGACACAACAGTCAGCTTATTTGATAACAGGTGTACCTCAGTTTTCTCCCGGTGCAATCTAACTATTGGTGTGCATTGCGTTACATTTTTCTGGCCATTCAGCTATAGCATTTTGTGTTCTTCGTTACACTGTTAGATTTGAAGATCATAAGAACTTAAATGACTCTCGATCCAAGACATAGACTCTTAATCTTTAGTAAGCCCATGGAATACCTTGACTATAATGTTGAGGACTATGTAGCATAGGGTGAACATATGAGTACATTATCGATGGGGAAAAAATTTGACGACCAACTTTGTCGACATGAACATACTGAAAGATGGGCTACTATGTATGTTGCGTCTACGACGGTTTATGGGCCACCTCTCCACCAAGAACGTATATATTTTATTTATCGTGCGGAAACTGGCTAAAATTTGAAGGAACACCATGCTTAAAATTTCTTTTGCTATATATACGGTATTGGTGTTCTTAGCATAGCCTGAGCTCGACATCTTGAGTTATAGTTGTGGTTGATAGTCCTCTTGAAATGCATATCGTCATAGTATTCCGCTTGCAAGAAGATTGGCACCTCTATAAGGAGGCACTTAAAAAAAGGCAATCGTGGAGGAACAACTGCGAAAATATCAAGGCGGTCTCCAAAGCTTCAAGAATAAGAAAGATTCTGGCTACGGCCCCGTACAACCCAAGTCACCTAATGCGGAATAATGGTTCCTGGACGACCTTCAGCACAGAAGCCCTCGAACTTCTTCTGAACGCACACATTCCGGGCAGTAGTGACTCGACTATAACACCTCCTCAAGTCATCCAGCCGAGAACATCCTTCAAGCGTGCTCCCAACCTGGTAAGCAGTAATACTGTCCTCTGGGTTTTAAAAAAACTTTGAACTTTACAAGTCTCCAGGACCGGATGGAATCATACCAGCGGAGCGCCAGCAGGTAGCAGATCTCATCCTTCCCTGGCTTGTCGTAATATATAAGAGTTGCCTCTCCTTATCCTACATCCCCAGCAAGTGGAAGGTAATCGAAGTCATTTTCATACCCAGGTAAAAGGTAAAAGCTCCCACACACATGCCTGACTTGAGGCCTATTAGTCTCACTTCTTTTCTACTAAAAACTTTAGAGAAGATTTTAGACGCACAAATTCGATACAGCTATATCTCAGGAAAGCTGTCGGATAACCGACATGCCTACAACAAGGGCAAATCGGTGGAGGCAGCACTCCCTTCACTGGTCAGCACAATAGAAAGGTCACTGGAACACAAGGAATGTGCCCTAGTAGCCCTTCTCCATACTGAGGTCGCCTTTAACAATGTTGAACCATGGGCCGCCATCAAAGCGCTATCTGATCTGGGTGTTACGGGATCAGTGATAGAACGCAAAGAGTCGTCAAAGCCAACTTCGTTGTTGCCGTCTCAACTAGAATGGTCAGCAGAGGTACACCAAAGGGTAGAGTACTCTCCCCTCTTCTCTGGAACGGGGTGGTCAACGAACTACATACTGCTGTTTCTAGAACAGAAGGGTACGCTGTGACCGCCTATGCAGATGACATTGCTATTGCCGTCACAGGAAAGTTTCTCAGTATGTATTCTAAGTGATCTAATGCAGGGTGCATTACATACAGTAGTACTGTGGACTTGGGGTCAACCCCGAGAAGACTGACCTAGTACTGTTTACAAATAAATATGAAATTCCGCCCTTCAACCCACCGAGGTGGAACCCAATTGATAATCAAAGACCAGGCTAATTACCTAGCTCTAGTCCTTGACAGGAGGCTGAATTGGAAATCCAACATTCTCGATCGTGTCAAGAAAGCAACCACTGCCCTCTACAGCTACAAGAAAGTGGTGGGCAAAAAGTGGGGTGTCCAACCAAGCATTATGCACTAGCTCTATATAGCAGTCATAAGGCCCATCCTCCTGTACGGCATCGTAGTCTAGTGGACTGCTCTAGACAAGGCAGTCTATCGAAACCTTCTGGGGAAAGTACAAAGATCGGCCAGCGAAGCGATCAGACTAACCCCCCCTCCCCCACGGAGGCCTTAAATGTTATATTAAATTAAAGTCATACCGAAGGACTCGATTTCCCTAGACGAGAAGACTGAGCAGCTCAACACTGTAGGTTCCCGGGCGTAGGGATATTCCAGGAAACTGCGCGGCCGATGAATTCGTAAAGTTAGGGTCAAGCACATTTAGTCTTCCTGCCATCGTATATCTAAAATCACCAATAACTACGGTAAAGCACATAATAAAACTTCGAACCATGGAGGCTATCAACCTCCAACGGAATGAAAGTAATAGTTTATCGCTTAACAAATCTAAGCTAAACTTAGAACCAACCAGGGACCTTGTGGCACCAAAATGGCAACCTTAAGCACTTTAGTGGGTGCCATCACAGGTCACTGCATCATTGGAAAACACGACGCCAAATTAGAGCTACCCACCAATGACTTCTGCCGCGGCTGCATGGATAAGGAGCAAGAGGAATCGATACACCACCTCCTCTGCTCATGGCCTTCTTTTGCAAATCGCAGGAGGATCTACCTCGGCGGGCCCTTCTATGAAAACTTAAGTGAGCTGGGAGACCTAAAAATAGCTCAACTCCATCGCTTCATCAGAAGCACCGATTGGTGTTCAGGTAGCGGAACAAGGTAATATAATCCATATGATATCACAATGGGCCGACTTCGGCCTACCTGTGGCCGAACCTACCTAGTAGTCTGTTATCTTGAGAATTGAACATCAAAAACTATGAAAGATCTTCCTTCACGTACTCGCATAGTGACTGTTTGCTTAAGCGCATCATTTTGCAATCTTTGTAGCTTCTGCGTTTGTGCCGCAAGGATTCCATATCTCAGCTTCATTCAACGGAAGCATAGTAAACTTATTTTAATAACTGCATAGAAAAATAATTTTCGTCAAGGCAATGTGCTTTAGCCAAAAAAGGGAATATCGATGGTAATCTTTTATTGTTGGATTCGCCTGTGCAATTGGATAAGTATTATCCTCTTACGTTGGCCTCTGACGCCGATGACACGGGATCGAATCCCGACACAGCCATGTCATCGAACGTGTTTTTCACGGTGTTTCTCCACAGCGAGGTTCTGACAAAACCTTCTGTAGTAAAATTGTCATGAAAAGCTTCTCGAAATTCGCCGTTCGGAACCGGCAATAAACTGTAGGGCCCTTTCACCTATGGGAAAATGAAATCACACACAACATGGGTGATTGAGAGAAGCTCGGATCAGGTTCTTCATGGACTGTAACGCCAACATACATACACACACATATAGTACTGGGCCAAGTTTGGAGCCTTGTGGAACTCCTTAGACTCAAATCACTCAGAAAGTGTTCGCTACAACTGCTCACTGGAAAATCAGTCCTAGTCCTTGAATTTGTCCATCTTGAAGAGTTTTGAACCTACATTTTCTACAGTTGTTGTACACGTATAATGTAAACTACCAAATATTCACATTTCGGCAGATCTTGAGGAAGACTCAAGATTACCAAATCGACATTCATCACCTTTTCGTCGATTTCAAGGCCGCGTATGGCAGTGTGCATTGAGACGTGCTATATAAACTCGTCAGATTGTGCAGGATGACAATGGACGATTCTCCATGCTCCATTAAGGTCGGTAGCGAACAAACCGAGATCTTCGATGTTAAAAAAGGATTCAGATTTGGGATTTAAGTTACGATCTATTTCAAGTCTGCGCAATTGCTTGCGTATGAGGATGACATTGACATAATTGCACGAACACGGCGAGACGTCACTGAGGCTGTCATCCAAAAACGGCTGTGGCCAAAACGTCACAATTGGCAGCTACAATTTCGAAGGGGTCAAGCACTTCGTCTACCTTGGCTCACTAGTGACCAGCGACAAAAACACCAGCGTTGAGATCAAACACAGGATTTCTCTTGCCTACCGCTGCTTCTTTGGGTTTGTGGTGACCTGCCGATTCCAGCAAATGAGCATGCAAACACATGCTCTCTGTAGAGACCTGCCGGTTACAACAAAAGAGCATGCAAACACCTGCTCTTGTAGAGACCTGCCGATTCCAGCCAAACGAGCGTGCAAACACATGCTTAGCAGCGGGTGTATTTGGCTTTGTAGTCAGTAGATCGCGAACAGCGCAGGCGATACCATCGTGACATGATATTATTGTGTTTTGTGGATCAGAGTTCGGACTGATTTGTTTATTATATATAATGAAGTATTGAAGAATAGTTAAGTTTATTTATATAAATATTGAAGGGTTTTATTTGAGTGCACCGGTCACTACAGGGTTCAAGAGGCAACTGAGCCCGGTTTGTGTTGACGGAGAGTGGAGAAGAAAACTCAACGACGAATTGTACGGGCTATACAGCGACATCGGCCTAGTACTACGTCTTTAGATCCAACGCCTAAAACGGCTAGGCCATGTAGAGCGAATGGCCCCCGAGGACGACCGCATCTAACGTGGCGCACACAGGTGGAAAGGGGCCTCAACCAACTGGGCGTGCGACATTGAAAACAGGCGGCAAAAGATCTTGCTAGCTAGAAAGGCTTATTGGTTGGGACCCAGGTTCACACCGGACTGTAGCGCAGCCAAGGTAAGTAGGTAAGTAACGCGCGAATCTTTAATCTATACGGTCATCAAGAAGAAGAGTGGACTTGATGTTATGCTTGCGGAAGAGGAAGCCTTCCCGAAACCACACATCGCTAGGGGCTACTTCCCACCAAGCATCGGCTTACCCAACAAAGGTGTTGGCGATGGTGGATTCCCAAAATGACTGCCTGTATGCACAGAACTGGAGAGTCATGCAGAGTACGCCAAATAAGGAGAAATACTTCCTGCACTTCCTCTGGCCCGCCTAATAGAACTCAGGTGCAAAGTGGCTTATAAATTAGATATAATTAAGATTATCATCAAGAGCCAGGAGAAAACATTAGTAGATGTACAACCAATCGCTGTAGAAAAACTTACAGCCAGCAGTATGATGGTTGCACCTACTGCTGTAGTAGAGACGCCAAGATGTGACGAGCCAACACCCGCTGCCACATCTGGGTCGACGACCACTAAGGGTCGTCCAAACAAAATAACAAAATGTCTCCCAACTAAACAAGGGGAATCCTCGATGGGAAGTAGATCAGAGAATCACTTCCATCGGACCGGTAACTTCAGGCGTGGCAACAATAAGCCATATCGAACAAAGGACCCGGCCTACCGTCGTCAGTAATTAGTGGGCTGCGTGCGCTGCGGGCAACCTGCACCATGCCAAAGGTGCATCGGACACCTTTAGCCTGCGACTCTATCGCGACAGGAGCAGCATTGGACTAATACAAGAACCGTGAGTCCATAAGGGTAAGATTATGGGCCTGCAAAACAGGTCGCGCTACTGTAGGTTCTCCTCCTAGGGCCGCAGCTGTGATCGGAACTAATATAAATTGCCTCCCCATTCCAGAATTCATCACAAGGGACCTGGCTGCCGTCATTGTGGAAGTCTCCACCGATGGAGGAGTAAGGGAGATCATATGCGCCTCCGCTTACTTTTCTGGAGACGGCCAACAGATTCCTCCTACCGAAGTACAGGACCTGGTAAGGTATTGCGACCAGAGGAAACATCACCTGATCATCGGCTGCGATGCCAACGCGAGTCATACGGAATGGGGCAGTATCAATACAAATAAACGAGGTGAGTCACTTTTTGAATTCTTAATAGAATTCCATATTAGAGGTATCTTGGAGAATCAGATACCACAACATCCCAATCAGTATGCATATCGCAAAGAACGATCTACTGAAAGGGCGCGACACCACCTGGTGACGTGTGTCACCTTGTTTCACACACAAGGAGATCGCAATTTGCGCCTTCCTGGATATAGAGGGGGCCTTCGATAATACTGGCAATGATTCGATCACCACTGCCCTATCCTGAAGGGATGTAGACCATCCCACTAATCACTGGACTAGGTCGATGCTAAATAGCCGTATTATATCAGCCACAAGCAGAGAGGTCTCGGTGAGAGTATTGGCGGCTAGAGGATGTCTACAAGGAAAAGTCCTTTCACCACTGCTCTGGTCGATAGTCATCGATGACCTACTAGAAAAGCTAACCACTCGGGGCTACGAGGTCATCGGATATGCTATGACCTAGTAGTCATTGATACGGGCAAGTGTGAAACTGCTGCGTGTGAGCGCATGCTTCAGCTTATCTCTGACTGGTGTGGCAGAGAGGGCTTATCGATCAAACCAAATAAGACAATCTTAGTCCCGTTTACAAGGCGGAGAAAGGTACAGCCCTGCTCAGTCTTTCTAAATGGCACATACATAGGATTTTCAGAGGAAGTAAAGTACCTAGGTATTGACATAGACCGCAGGTTCAACTGGAGCTCCAATATAAAAACTAAACTTACGAAAGCGACTAGGGCTATGTCGGCCTGTCGACGCAGTTACGGCAAAGCCTGGGGACTTAAACCTAAGGTAGCCCACTGGTTATACACCGCGCTAGTAAGACCTATGGTCACCTACGGGTCCACCGTATGGTGGACACAAGTTAAGCAAAAAACTACAATTGTTATGCTTCAACGCCTTCAGAGACTAGTGTGATTTGAGATATTGATTCCAAATTAATGTCTCCCTTATTCAATGTCAAAGGCCTTAGGTGGTATACGGATGGCTTCAATATGGCTTCTGGCGTTAGCGCCGCCATCTTTGTACCAAATCGCAAGATCTCGAATTCCCTGGGAACGAGTCCCAGCATCTTTCAAGCAGAGTTGCATGCCATCCTAACATGCGTCAATCTAAATCTTGAGACTAGCATAAGAGGAGTAACCATCAACATACTCTCTGATAGCCAAGCAGTGCTTAAAGCGCTGAGTTTGTACAGCACGAACTCGAAATCCGTGAAGGAATGCCATGGTGCCCTACAAGACTTCGCCAAAAGAAACAAGGTAAAACTCTGGCGGTGTCACAGCACAAAAGTATTAAGGGCAATGAAATCGCCGATCAACTCGCTAGATTAGGTTCCAGTAATAAATAAATAGGTCCAGGACCATTCTGCGGCACTCCCAAGCCTAAGATCAATTTCTCCTTAGACAAGTGGGGAAAGTCGCAACACCTGTCCTTTTGGTACAGCGTTCGGGGACTCCGTCAATCGAAACGACTTATACAGCTCCTGAGCAAACACTCTGTTGATGTATCAGGGTGGGTATCAGAAGACTGGTCAGCTATCTGAACGGACACTGCGGTTCCAGATATGATCTTAACAAAATTAGCCTCTCGTCTGAAACTGAGTGCCTACTCTGTCTTGAGGACAAAGAGACGGCAGTGCATGTACATACTGCGCGAGTGTGCTGCTCTCTGCCATCTCAGGACGCGAATCCTTCTCAGAGAATTATGACTTCTGACTTCGGCTCCTAGGTGGAGAAGCTCCTCGGCTAATCGGTTAGCAGGCACAACAGATCTGCAAAGGTCGCAGTGCCAAATGCTAATTGATAGCCCTATTTAAAAAAAGAAAAAAGAAAATTAGTAGCGCGCGCGTTTACTTTCCTGCGCCTTATTTAGTCAACGAACGATTTACGTATGTAAATTGTAATACCTTGAGGAAATATGTACGCCAAAGACCTGGCTTAATTGTCTTTCAATTAAGTTTGCGAAACTATCGTTTTACATAACAAACCAAGCGTGCCTTAGTAACACGGCTAAGAAACCATAATGCCATGCCCCAATTTACTTTCAGCCTTTAATCTAACAATTTGTTTGGATCAGTATTCTTAATCTTTACCTTCAAGTCATCGGTGCTTAGCACGCTACTAAACGAATCATTAACCGCTAATCACAATCTCTACTCGAACCCGATTATAATCTTAGTTAAACACCCTATCGATAGCTGATAAATACGTAGACTTGACCCGTTTTGCTCCCATCAAACCAGTCAAGTATGCTTGACATGGTCAACACGATACACCGCATTCGTTATGGTACCGGATCCACTTAAACTTTTTTTTGAGAAAATTACTCATTCGCATACGCATCTTTGTTGAACCAATATCCGTGAATTGCACGAATAGTTCAATTTCCAATCGGATGAGATAATAGGACTCAAAATTAACTCTCATCTTTGTCGATGACCTTAGCTATGGTCTTACTTGCAATATCTTCGGCGATAATTTGATAATCATCTTGCAAAATGTTAAAAGTGCTTCATAATCCATCTGTTGGCAACATGGTCACACACCAAGTGGGTTCCCTTTCTCCTGCGCAAAGGTGTGATGGTAATGATTTTCTTGATACTAGTGTAAAACCGCTGCATTCATTACCTCCTCATATTCCACTTTGTGGTCTCTCGAGTACTCTCAAGTCCGCACTTTTGCGCTGACGCGCAAAATGATCATTAAATCCTTTCCAATAGATATGGTTTACGCGTTAAGGTTAAGTACGTATTACTTAGCTCTTTAGTTGTCTTGTTCCGTTTGTTTATTGTTTCTTAAGCTTGTAAATACAGGCTTCAGATGACTGTAGCTAAACAAATTAAGCTCGTTGTTTAATGAGCTGTTGAAACATTCATGTTGAATTCAATTATGAAACTAGGCAGTCATTAAAACAGTTATTGTTTGGTGTGAGAAGATTCAAAATATTTTTAACCAGCTCTCAAAAAGCTGTTTATTATGAAGATCGTAAATCTTGTACAATACATCTCCTAAGCACTTTATGATCTATGACTGAAAAACGTGAAGGCAAGACAAGGCGAAAAGAAAAAACGAGGAATTGTGCTTGACGAATGCCTTGGATGGTAGGTCTGTCCCATATTGCTTGGTGTGGTGACCTTGTCTGTTAAACGTCAAACATTAGTAAAACGCATTCAACGTGTGAGGAGGAAAAAAAGACGTCTTTATGCCATCATCGAGCTTAATGTCTTGTGCAAAATTTAAGCTGATTGGAGCAATTAGATGACGTTTTGACGAAACGTTCGCTTTACCTCGCGGTATCCTATAGAGAGGTATGGAACTGAAATTCGAAAAAATTTAGTATTTTGCAAGTTTTTGGAGATAGACGAGTTGGAGTCATCAAAACCATGAAGCTGGGCTCTTGCTCTTCTTTGTTTTACTTATCGTAAACCATTTTCTGTGACTGACGACCAACAACAGTCGGGGGGGAAGGAGCGAGCAAACACAGCAAAGAAATTGATCGCGTTTAACTTGGTAAACGCCAGCTTCGATCTCTGTCCCTACTCAATACAAGTTGACACAAGGATGACTTTTATGATATCCTGGACCGAACATACGGGGTGTAACCTCCTTGTAGCTAGCACACGATTCCCCTATCTCGACATCCACAAGGGTACCTGGCGGTCTCCTGATCAATCGACCACCAACCAGATTGATCACATTGCGATCGACGCCACACACTCCTCCAATATTCTCCACGTACGAACCTTCCGAGGAGCCAACATCGACTCGGACCACTACCTTGTTGTAGCCAGGTACGAGTGAGGATATCAAGAATGCTTAGGAGTCGATGTCGCCTGCCAGAATCTTTGCCGATCGTGTCTCCTTCAAGCTCTCTCAAAATCCGCCCACAGCAGCGAAAACAATAGACAATAGAGCAGGTAAGGGCGAATTGCCAGAGCGCCATCAGAGAAGCTGCCTCAGAGGTGCTGGGTTACAAACCGCCACCACCTAGAAACCTCGTTCGATGAACAATGCGAACAAGCCAATGCAGCAAAACAAGAGGCACGTAAAGCCACGCTGCAACGACGGACGAGAGCTATTCGCGAAATCTATGAGCAGAAGAGAAGAGAGGAGCACACGCTTCTCGGAAGAAAGAAGAGAGAACACGGAAAGCGTGAGATTGAGGAGATGGGGAGGTGCTTCCGCAGGAATGACGCCCGGAAGTTTTACAATAAGGCAAAACGAACATGCCATGGCTACAAAGCCAGAGCGGTGGCCTGCAGGGATGAAAATGGAGAACTGGTAGTGAAATTACAGTCGATACCGAGGATTTGGCAAGACCAATTTTGCAGACTGTATAACGGCGATGACAGACAAGATACCGCTGTCAGGCAGAGCGATCCATTCGTAATTGACGACGATGTAAGAGAATTCCGTCCACCCGACCTAGACGAAGTCAGAATAGCAATATCAAGACTTAAGTCTAATAAAGCCGCGGGCGGAGACGGCCTGTCTGCTGAGCTTCTTAAGGCGGCTAGGGATGAGCTGGTAAGGTTCATGCAATATCTCATTTGCAAGATATGGTCGGAGCAAAGCATGCCCGACGAATGGAATCTCAGCATCGTTTGCCCGGTCCATAAGAAAGGAGACCCCTATAACTGCGCCAAATTTAGGGGAATAAGTCTCCCAAACATTGCAAATAAGATCTTCTTTGCCATATTGTGTGAACTCCTGAAACCGTTTGTGGATAACCTGATCGGCTCTTATGAGTGTGGTTTCAGGCCAGCTACATCCACAATAGACCATAAATGTACGCTGCGGCAGATCTTGTAGAAGAGCCAGGAATACCAAGTCGACACTCACCACCTTTTCGTCGATTTCAAGGCTGCCTACGACAGTGAGTATAGAGTCGAGCTATACAAAGCCATGTCTAGCTTTAACATCCCTGCCAAATTCATCCGACTGTGCAGGATGACAATGGAGGATTCAAGCTGCTCCATTAAGGTCGGTAATGAACAAACAAAGATGACCTTTGGACAAGGTGAGGCGCTGTCATACAACTTTTTCAACATCGTGCTTGAAAAGGTCGTGCAAGTGGTACGTGGCCAACACAAGTGGTACGATTTATTTCAAGTGTACGCAATCGCTTGCGTACGCCGACGACATTGACGTGATTGGACGGACACAGCGAGACGTCAATGAGACCTTTGTAAGCATTGAGGTAGAAGCGGCTAAGATGGTTCTCAAGGCTAATGAGGTTTGCTTTCATCAAAAAGAGACGGTCAACACCGATGTATTGGCCAGAACATCACCATGGGCAGATATTACTTTGAAGTGTTCAAGGAATTCGTCTACCTTAGCTCACTGATGACCAGCGACAACAACACCAGCGCTCAGATAAAACACAGAATCACTCTTGCCAACCGCTGTTTCTTTGGGCTCAAGAGCCCTCTCTCGGGAAACCAAGGTGACACTATATAAGACCTTGATCAATCCAATCCTCCTATACGGCCCAGAGGCTTGGACCATAACAAAAGCGCATGAAGACGGCGTTGGTCGTTTCGAGGGGAAAATTATACGCACTATCTATGGTTTCGTTTGTTCAAACGGGGAATGGAGGAGAAGATATAACGAAGAACTGTATGGGTTGTACAGCGACATTGGCCTGGTACGACGTCTACGGATACAGCTTCTAAGGTGGCTAGGCCATGTAGAGGGCATGGAAAATAAAGCTCCGACCCAAAGAGTCTTCGAATCCACCCTGGAAGGAAGGCCCGGCAGAGGACGGCGGCATCTACGGTGGCGCACGCAGGTGGAAGGGGACCTTAACCACCTGGGCGGCGCTGCGCTGGAAATAGCTGGCCATAGAGCGTGCCAGCTGGAGACGCTTGTTGGTTTAGGACCAGGTGCACCCCGGACTGTAGGTGTGTTTTGGATGCATTAAATTCCACTCTATCCTTTTTACCCATTTTGATGATGCTATCGATATCGGAATTTAATCAGCTTAACATACGCTGCCGCTCACTATCTACAGCTGAAGTGCAGGGTCGTAAATTAGTGAACGAATATGAGAAGCTAAGGGTACTGTCGTCAGCGAAGGAGTGAATTGAATTGAATTGAAAGAGTGTTGGCGACACGACGGAGCCCTGCGGAACATCAGCACTTAAGAAATGGATGTCAGACTTGAATCCGCCTAAAGCAACTTGAATTAAACGATTCGAAAGATAGCTGCTAATCCATTGAAGAAGAGACTCATCGATCCCGAAAGCACGAATTTTCGATAAAAGGGCTTGATGTCAGGCCCTGTTAAATGCTTTCGAAATATCCAGCGCAATTATTTTGCTTTCACCTGCTTGGTGAAGCGAGCGATTCCACTTTTCAACGAGATATGCAATCAAATAATCAGTGGATCTGTTGCTGCGGAAACCATACTGATGGTCATTGAGGAGTTTACGTGATTCAAGATATTTTATAAGCTGAACGTTAGCGTGTTCATGACCTTGGAAGGAAGGGATGTTAGTGCAATGGGTCGGTAGTTGGAGGGAGAAGATAATTCGCTTTTTTGGGTATAGGCTGAACAATTGCTGTTTTCCACTTAATCGGATAGAGCCCAGAGGAGTAGGAAAGGAAGAACACATCTTCAGAACCACTGGGGCAATACCCTCTGGACTAACGGATTTTTGTATGTCGAGGTTCTTAAGAACCCTTGCCACTGTACGAGTGCGGAAGTGGATTAGTCCCATGGTGGAATTGACGCACTCTAGTATAAGCGGAAACAAAGTACAAGCTAGGAGCTGAGAACTGGCTGCGAAGTGGGCAGTAAGTAGGTTAGCTTTGCCTTAGGGGGTGACAACTGGAATGCAATTGTGGATGAGCGTCGGTATAGATGACGTCGTTGAGTTTTTTTCGTTTTCTACAAACGACCAGAAACTTATGCTACTTTTTGGACATTGAAGGATTTTTGGTCGGATCGGGATCCAACCCGTCGATCCAACCCCAAGCTCATATGTACTTTTTTCGGTTTTCCTCAGAACTGTTTCCCTTATAGGCCCGAAAGCTTAATTCCCTAAGCCTAATAACCTCTTTGCAGCTCAAGTCAAACCGCGTATTATACTCTACCGATAACCAAACTTTACGCTAGAAAATAAGTGTTGTGTCTTAATGTGTTAATTAATTACTCAATCTAGCTATCGTACTGACGCAATTTGCTAAAATATGGCCCACAATTTTGTTACAACAAAAAAGAGAAAAAAAATTAGCGCAGCCTACAGTAAAAAACAATTTCATCAGATAACATAGCCAATGCCATCTGCCTGGTGCAAATCTCCTCATTTCGCATAGCAAGCGGGCTCATGCTGGTAATTACCCATTAACCCGATGTAGTCCGTTGAAATTTAAACCATCGTTCGCTTACGTGACAAGTGTGCACCCACAATCATCAATAGTGACTTGCCCTCATTTCTGTTTCACGGAAACGATGTCCAAATCTTCGCTACTCTGACACTCGATAACCGATTCAAATGAACGTGAACGTGAAATATGCTTGGATTGGAGCGAATTTAAAATTCCGGGCGATTGATTCGAAAAGCAAAGAGCATTTGGACGTTGGTGGACTTGGTCGCGAAGTACGCGTAAAATCCATTAAGCGCATGATCTTGCAACACTGAAATTGCATCTTGTATTGGCAACATTTGAACCAGACGTGCGTGAGACAGGGGCAGAGAGGCAGACAGCTGACCCAAGGTGGAAGATGAATTCGCCTTCATTAATTAGTAGTCTATTGATGAGCATGGCATTTAGGAGATGAAGTCAGAGCGCCTAGCGTTCATTATCGTCGGTCATAAGCCAGCTGTCGAACTTCGTTTTCATGTTTAATTAGAGGAAGACAACATCTCATTCCTAGCCTCTGTGGGGTTCCTCTTTGATACGTTGTGCAACAAGTATCACTTACTCTACAAACGAATCTGCTCGAGCCGGTGAAATTGTACGCGATAGATGCCGTGGGCTGTAAATACGTGTACGATGTAGCATCTTCTGCACCACACTCTGGCCGGGCACTTGTGAATCAGGTTCTTTGTGCATTTCCTTATTGAACTGGTTTGCTACATCGTAGCGGCAGTATTCGTCTAAGCTCCCACGAACGTGGAACTGGGAAGTCAGATTTGCAAATCTGCCCTATTGACATTCCTACCGCGATGGCTTATCGTGCAACTTTCATCATTAATTGCCTGTGCTTCCTACTGACTGTTGGTTGAAAGCACGATGGTGGCTGAAGGGATTGTAATCTTTGAATGATTCCACTCGGTGTCATGGATAACGATAAACATCCCAAGCCAAGGTAAGTAGAGTGTTACATAAGGTGCTCAAAGTCAGGGCACACGCTCAAATATGTATGCAATAGAGTTGGTGCTATAGTTCGGGAGCAGGCTTGACGTTTCGTGGGTGGTAATTAGCGTTTTGTAGAGGTTTTCGTACCTCTTGGCTCTGGCTTGGCTCTGGTCCTTCATGGGCTGTAACGCCACCAAAGAAGAAGAAGAGGTTTTCGTACACCAATTCAACACAATCGAAGTTGGATTGATTTCATTAGTCATTCGGCAATAACGGTTTCTTATTCTTTGTTGTTTTGATTTTGCCTTGTGAACTTCGAATGGCGATGGTTGCATAAGAGAGATAAAATTGCATCAAACTATTGCAGGAAGCAGCTGCTTTCCTCAGGCCACTTAAATAGTACGCACTAGTGGAAAGTGTACAGCCTCGGATGGAAGATGGTTTGTTGGTTATGTCACTGGTGGTAAGCGGTTTCAAGATGAGACTATGCGATTAGTTAGTGAGATGGTGTATATCATTTGAACGAGCACATTGTGGACTTGGAGCTTACCCGTATACGTTTCCGCTTACTTACTTACTTAGGTTGCGCTAGAGTTCAGGGTGAATGTGGGCCTCACCTCTTCGGCTAGCACGACCTTTTGCTAACTGTTTCCAGTGTCGCACGCCCAATTGGTTAAGGTCCCTTTCCACCTGTGTGCGCCACATTAGAAGCGACCATCTTCTGCGACGTCATCGTCCTTCCGGGTTGAAGTCAAAGACTCTTCAGGCCGGAGTTGTACCGTCCGTTCGCTCTACATGGTCTAGCCATCTAAGACGTTGGATCCGTAGACGTCATACTAGTCCGAAGTCGCTGTACGGTCCGTATAGTTCGTGGTTGAATCTTCTTCTCCACTCTCCGACAACACAAACGGGGCCGAAGACTGTACGCAGAATTTTCCTCTCGAAATAACCAAGGGTCTCTTCATCCACTTTTGGCAAGGTCCAAGCCTCTGCGCCGTAGACGAGGACCGGGATGATTAAGGTCTTATAGAGGGTCACCTTAGTTTTCCGAGAGAGGGCTCTACTACTCAATTGCCTCTTGGGCTCGAAGAAACAGAAGTTGGCAGGAGTTATTGTCGTTACCGTCTGTTACCAGAGAGCTAAGAAAGACGAAATCCTTAACTACATCAAAGTTGTAGCTGTTAATAGTGACGTTCTGGTCAATACCTCGGTGTTGTGCGTCTTTCTTTGACATATTTAGTTTTCTCCTCATTTACTTTCAGACCCAATTTAGCCGCTCTGCTTCAATGCTTCACTGACGTCACGCTGCGTTCTTCAAATCACGTCATCGTCATCAGCATACGCGAGCAATCGTGCAGACTTGAAGTAGATCGTGCTTTTGTATTGGCCAGTGAATCCCGCACGATCTTTTCAAGGATGATAAAAAAATCACACGACGGTGTGTCGCCCTATCTGAATCCTTCATTGACATCGAACGTCTCGGTTAACTCCTTACCGAACTTAATGGGAAGCATCGAGAATTCTCCATTGTCATCCTGCATAACCTAACGTGCTTGGCAGGGATATCAAAACGGCTCTATATAGCTCGTCCCTATAGACACTGTCATATGCGGCCTTAAAATCGACGAAAAGGTGGTGTGTGTCGACCTTCTCCAAAATCTGCTGCAGGATGAATATTTGGTCTATCATGGATTATTTTATTCTAGTAGTTAGTGCGGTTATAGGGGTCACCCTTGTTATGGACCGGACAGACAGATTCCATTCATCGGGCATGCTTTCCTCCGACCATATCTTACAGATGAGCTGGTGCATGCCTATACTAGCCAAGATACTAGAATGAGTGATCTACGTTAGGTTACTGGCGGTGGCGGAAGCTAACGGAGCATTGTCAGTCAACCAATACGGCTTCAGAAAAGGACGATCAACGGTCGACGCCATAGAACTAATGCTAAACCTGGCTGCGGACGCCAGTTTGACATTAAAAACTCATTCAACTCGGTTAACTGGACGCACATACAAAAGTCTTTAATTGGCATCCTCCTATTTATTTCAACAGGATTAACAATGATATTGCCATCGTCACAGTGGCTAAGCATATAGAAAGTAGAGGCTACTACTAATGTCAAAGAATGGCTTTCAATTGCCGGTCTGGAACAAGCAGCCCAAAGGTGGAATATGCGAGCTTTTTAGTCGGAAACCAAATGATAAGGTCCATGAAAGCAGTCAAGTATCTAGGGGTCATACTAGACAACAGCCTTTCCTTCAGGCAGCACATAATGTATACCAGCGAGAAGGCATTACACGCACAACGAGCTCTTTCGCGCATGCTTTCGAAATAGGCGGTCCTACTCTCACGGGTAGTCAGTTCAGTCCTACTCTACGCTGCTCCAATTTGGGCGGAAGTTCTTGCAGTAAAAGGACTAAAGGGAAAAATGGATTCAGTCTATCGATTCTGCGCAATAAGAGTCATCTGCGAACTCAGGACCATCTCATATGATGCGGCGTTTGTCATAGCAGGAATTCTACCCATCGATATATTGGCAGACGAGCTCAAACGTGTGTACAGCAGGCGAACGTCAGACAGACAACAGACCAGGCTTATCAAAGCAGAAGAACGGGCAGAATCCATGGAAATGTGGCAAGTCAGATGGGATACTTCCACAAAAGGAAGATGGATGCACAAGCTCACTTGGACATCAAGACCGGAAGGAGACTGCAATTATCACCTTTCGCAGTTTTTGTCTGGACATGGTGGCTATCAAAAGTATCTGCATAGATTAGAGATATGATAGTACTCCATTGTGTCCACAGTGCCCGAACTCTGAGGAGGGAGCAGAACATACAGTATTTTACTGCAGTCGCTTAATACAGGACAGGCAAAGGCTAAATGTACCAAGCCGTGAATAATGAAGCATGCTCGTACATTGCATCATTACAAACAAAGCTGTAGCAGGCCGAGGCAGAGAGAAGAACCCAAGAGGCTTCTACCCGAAATACAGTGTAAACCGCTAACCAGCCCCTCGAAGTAATACCTAACGGCAGTCCCGCGGGGAGAGTGGTGTACAGAGGTGTAATTTAGTATGTAGGCGCGTGAAAAAAGGAGAATAATATCCCGCGAATCGGGCATGCTGGCAGCAGCTGCTTTAAATAATTCAGTAAGCGGGCGGTCTTCATTATATCGCTATCTTAACCTCGTCTAAGTCGGGTAGACGGAATTATCCCTCATCTTTGTCCAGTGTCAATAGCGCGTTCTGCCTGACAGCGGCATCTTGGCCATCTTCGCCGTTATACAGTCCGCAAAAATAGTCTTTCCATATCGTCTGCATCGACTGTGATTCAAGTACGAGATGTCCGTGTTCAGCCTTGCAGGCTTCTGCTCTGGCTGCTCGTTCCTGCAATAACATCTCTCCATCTCCTCGATCGAGAGCTTCTCATTCCCTTTCTTCCTCCCTCTGAAAAGCGCGTGATCCTCCCTTCTTTTCAACTCATCGAGCTAACGAGCAGCTCTCGTTCGTCGATGCAACATGGCCGGGTCTGCATTCGGTCACACTCGTCACCAGACCAAGGAAACCTAATGCATCAGAGGCAGCATCCCTGATGGCACTTTGACAACGTCTCCATATAGTTTGTGCAGTTTGTATCGGCTCTTGAGAGAGCTGAAGGAAGACACGATCGGCGAGGTTCCTGGCGGTTGCTTGCGATTGCAGCTTTTCAACGTCAAATTTTGATGATCCGCATACGTACCTTAGCTGCAACAAGGTAACAATCCGAGTCCACATTGGCTCTTCGAAAAGTTCGGACATCCAAGATGCTGGAGAAGTGTCGTTTTCCCTACCTGAAAACAAATAATCCGTATATGTAGTGTCAACGAGAATTGACATTTTATCTGTTGCCAGCTCACTGAATCTCAAGCACTTGACATTCGCTTCTGTTTGTCAAACAAAAATCATAATAAAATGCAATTCGGAATGTATGTACATTTCGCTTAGCTAGTCGCGCACATATGGCATTGACCACTACAACCCGTCTCCTATTGACCAACCCATATTCATCCAATCCACAGTCAAACACCAGACATCGCCTAATCACCTCAATTCTGCATATTGCATGTGCGTCCGAACGCATATTCGCATTCGCTATTTGTACTTTACTATTTGCTTTAAGCTGATTGATCACTGCTCGGCGGAGGCGACATATAACATTCGCGAAATTCCAAACTTGAAACGTCAATCACAACCTGAGGCTTTACATCATCTCTCTGTCGCCTTGCCACTCAGTGTTGCTATTAGTGCTGATGGTTTTCTTATTTTTTTTCCTCTTCGTCTCTTGGGATGTTTTTGCTTTTGCAAAGAAAAAAAAAAACAGAAAAAGAAGAAACCCACGGCCTGCTCTTGACCTTAGTCATTGGTGTTTACGGTCTCCAGTTGCTCTTGGAATTGAGTTACAATTTGAATTGAATATTTAATAACGGCCACTTGAGACCAATATGTACTTTGTGGGTTTTCTGGGTCAATAACCTACAGCAGTTACATCTGACGGTCTGATGGTGTTCCACCCAATGTCGTACATAGGTAAATGCACACATAGGTGTACTCGTAACCGTGATGAATTATCCACACCGTTAGATAATAGAATAGAGGAAATATGGCTGTGAAGCTTGGCGCCTCTGGGCGCATTTATGTGTTTCAAAATGGGACTATAATTAATGCTTCGGCAATACTCCGGCGTAGAGTTGTTGCAGTGCATCTGATTACTGGTTAAAAATGACAGGCATTTCTTTTTTTGGAAATAGAAGTGGAAATTAGTTAAGAGGCGATAGTTGATGTAATCTTCTTGTAAAAACGTTTGTTTTTCATTGTTTATTTACCGTTGCTTACATAATACATACGCTTTTATGCTGGGTTGACCTGGGGCGACGGGGAGTCGATTACTTGTTTTGGTGTCATGTACTGAGTGGAACTGTTTTATGAGTAGAGAAAAACAATTAAGGTCTGTAATGACCTAAATCACGTTTAAGCAACAATAGAGAAGCTCTCCTATGCCAAGTATGTCATTTAAGCCCCGATGCGATCGTACTTCTCTAAGGGGTCCATCTCCAGTTTGGATCTTATGATGATGCGATTCTATTATGTCTTCTGAAATTCCATTGTAGGTAATGATAGGGATTTAAAAAAGATTACGCGAAACGAGTGATTAGCATAAGACGCGTACTATTGTTGCTGATGTACCCGTCAGTGTTCATTCGTCGATGCTCGCGGTAATTAAAATAATAGTGTTGTTCGACTAAGTAGAAAATTGTACGCAATCTTGGTTTAAAATCTCACAAAATAAAACTCGTACAGGAACTGAAGCCAAACGATCAGCCAGAACGTCAAACTTCAAGACCATACTGTTCATAGAAGATCCTGAGAACAAAGTGAACGTCAATGAACGTAATCGTTAATTGATTTCCAATTTTTTTTTTGCCCGAAATGTACGAGCTGAACCTGGCCAACATGTGGTTACAACTTAGAAATCAGTTCGATGAGTAATTTATCTTTTATTTTGAATTACTGAATTTGCTGGCTAGATTGTGCGATTTGACGTCCTTGGACTCGTCCAAGTCAACCAAAAACAATTTTTTTCTTTTATGAAAACTGACGTAGCTACTAACCAGACGAAAAGGTTTTCCCTTATTTGATTTTCAAGGGATGTGCCAAGATTACCTACTGATTATCGATCGAGTCCTCAAGTAGCCGTGTAGCAGTGGTAAACATCACCGACTGTCGAGCTTAAGGCCTGTAATTCAAGGTCTGCCCATAGCCAAAACTCCTATATGGAAAAATGTGTCTAGGTTTGACCGGCAGGGCCCACACGACTAACTTCCCAGTTGGAAAAATTAAAACCCCCAATTAATTTCATATTTTTTCATTTTTAACCCCCGACACAAAAAGATGGGTGTTATAAGTTTGGGGTGTCTGCCTGTCTGTCTGTGGCATCGTAGCTCCTGAACGAATGGACCGATTATGATGCTTTTTTGTTTTTTTGAAAGCCAACGTGATCGAGATGGTTCTTAGCTAAAATTCTGTTCTGTTCAGGTGTTTCAAGATCATCAGCTCTTTTTATTAGCTGCGGGTTCTGAGTTGATGTTTATTTTTTCCTTCTTTTCGTTATTTAATTTCTAATAAAAAAAATGCCTCCACTTCATCAGTTTTAAGTTACGTAATGACGCGTCGAATGAAAGGAGTCCTATGATAATACCGTGTTTGGTTCTCAAGATAATCGAAGTTCCGAACGCACATACGTACATACACACACAGCCATCTCTATAAAAACCTTGGAATTGGATTCCACTGTGAAATTCTCAAAATCTGTCCCATAACAATAACGTCCCACCGTGAAGTTAAAAATTGTGCAACACAGCTGTTGTGAATGGGAAGTGATTAAAATACCGATACAGGTATAACACTCACAGTATATGTATACTTACTTAGGTGGCGCTACAGTCCGTGGTGGACGTGGGCCTCAACCAACAAGCGTCTCCAGCTGGCACGGTCTTTGCCTGCTGTTTTCACCGCCACACGCCAAGTTGGTTAAGGTCCCCTTCCACCAGCGTGCGCCACCGTAGATGCGGCCGTCCTCTGCCGCGCCTTCCTTCCGGGGTAGATTCGAAGACTCTTCGGGTCGGAGCTGTATTTTCCATGCGCTCTACATGGCCTAGCCACCTTAGACGCTGTATCCGCAGACGTCCTACCAGGCCGATGTCGCTGTACAACCAGTACAGTTCTTCGTTAAATCTCCTCCTCAATATTCCGTTTGAGCAAACGGGACCGTAGATAGTGCGCAGAATTTTCTTCTCTAAATGATCAACGGCATTTCTATCCGCTTTTGTTAAGGTCCAAGCCTCTGCGCCTTAAAGAAGGACTGGGTTGATCAAGGTCTTATATAGTGTTACGTTGGTTTTCCGAGAGAGAGCTCTACTTCTTAATTGCTTCTTGAGCCCAAAGAAACAGCGGTTGGCAATAGTGATTCTGTGTTTTATCAGCGCTGGTGTTGTTGTCGCCGGTCATCAGTGAGTCAAGGTAGACGAATTCCTTGACAACTTCGAAGTTATATCCGCCCATGGTGACGTTCTGACCAACACGGCGGTGGTGACCGTCTCTTTTAGATGAAATCAGATATTTAGTTTTATCCTCATTAATCTTGAGACCCATCTTAGCCGCTTCTACCTCAATGCTTGCAAAGGCCTCACTGACGTCTCGCTGTGTACGTCCAATCACGTCAATGTCGTCGGCGTACGCAAGCAATTGCGTAGACTTGAAATAAATCGTTACTCTTTTGTTTCCCAGTGAAAAAGTGAAAAAGTTGCATGACAGCGCGTCACCTTGTCTAAATCCTTTTTTAACATCATAGGTCTCGGTTTGCTTATTACCGACCTTAATGGAGCAGCGAGAATTCTCCATTGTCATCCCGCACAGTCGGACGAGTTTGGCACGGATGTTAAACCTAGACATGGCTTTGTATAGCTCATCTCTATACACGCTGTCATATGTAGCCTTGAAATCGACGATAAGGTGGTAAGTGCCGATTTGGTATTCCTGGCTTTACCTGTCCTGAAGCCACACTGATAAGAGCCGATCAGGTTTTCCACAAACGGTTTGAGGCATTCACACAATACGGTAGGAAAGATCTTATATGCAATGTTGAGGAGACTTATTCCTCTATAGTTGGCGCAGCTATAGGGGTCTCCTTTCTTATGGATCGGGCAAACGATGCTGAGATTCCATTCGTTGGGGATGCTTTCCTCCGACCATACCTTGCAAATGGGATGGTACATGCACCTTATCAGCTCGTCTCCAGTCGCCTTAAGAAGCTCAGCTGACTAGACTTAAGTCTTGATATTGCTATTTTGACTTCGTCTAGGTCAGGTGGATGGAATTCTCTTACATCGTCGTCAATTACGAATGAATCGCTCTGCCTGACAGCGGCATCTTGTCTGTCATCGCCGTTATACAATCTGCAGAACTGATCTTTCCAAATCCTCAGAATCGACTGTGCTTCTACTACCAGTTCTCCATTTTCATCCCTGCAGGCCGCCGCATTTCTTTTTGTAAAACTTCCGGGCATCATTCCTGCGGAAGCATCTCTCCATCTCCTTGATCTCACCCTTTCCGTGTTCTCTCTTCTTTCTTCTGAGAAGCGTGTGATTCCGCTCTTCTCTTCAGTTCATAGAATTCGCGAGCAGCTCTCGCCGTCGTTGCAGCATGGCTTCATATGTCTCTTGTTTTGATGCAGCACCTCTGAGGCAGCGTCTTGGACGGCGCTCTGGCAATTTGCCCATTCCTGCTCTATTGTTTGTGCGCTGTGGGAGGATTTTGACGTCAAACTTACGTTGTCGTACTCGACTCCTAAGCATTCTTGATATCCTCATTCGTACCTTGGCTAGACCAAGGTAGTGGTCCGAGTTGATGTTGGCCCTTCGGAAGTTTCGTACGTCGAGAATACTGGAGGAGTGTCTGGCGTCGATCGCAATGTGATCAATCTGGTTGGTGGTCGATTGATCAAAAGACCACCAGGTACCCTTGTGGATGCTAATATGGGGGGAATCGTGGGCTTGCTACAAGGAGGTTACGCCTCATTGGGAAATCGATTAGCCTAAGTTCGTTGTCGGATGTGGTGTTATGGAGGCTATGTTTTCCTGTGATCGATCCAAATATGTCTTCTTTGCCCAATTTTGCATTAAAGCCTCCTAGAACTATTTTTGTGTCGTAGCTGGGGCATGGGGCATAGGTTCTATATAGGAGATCGTAGAATTCTTCTTTGAGTCGGTCGTCCATTTCGTCCGTTGGGGCATGAGAACATATCATGCTAATATTTCCTAATTTAGCTTTAATGCGGATTGTTATGAGGCTTTCGCTTACGTCCTGAAAGCTTAAGACTTTTTGTCGGAGTTTTCCTTGAATAACGAGTCCGCACCCGAATAAGCGCTCTTTTATCTCCTTGTAGCAGTTCCCGTAGTATATGTCGCAGTTTTTTATCCGCCTTGTGCCTGGTCCATCCCATCGCATTTCTTGGAGTGCGGTTATGTCTGCTTTGAAGCAGTTGAGGGTTTGCTCCAATTGGCCACCTGCACCCGGTCTGTTAAGAGACCTTACACTCCAGGTGCAGACTCTCAAGTCCGTTAGTCGTTTGCAGGGGTCGTGATTGTTTCGGAACAAGTGGGTTTTTACGTGATAGGGATGTTACCCCTAACACATCCTTTGTTGGGTCGTTGCACAAATTGGCTCACTACCTGGTGGGTGCCAGGTCAGCTATCCATGCGGGGCCACGCGGAGGCTGTGTGTCAACTAAATTAAGCAGGAACAGAGATCGAAGCTGGCGTTTGCCATGTTAAACGCGATCAACTTCATTGCTCGGTTTACTCCCCCCCACACCACTCACAGTATATGGTCTCTTCAAATTCATACTCTGTGTGTGAAGTTCTAATATAACACCATAATGACATGGAATGTTTACTGAGAAGTACAACCAACGTGAAAATTCAGTCTAGTTCCTCCCGAATCCTATCTAGGACAATCACCCCTGAGGGTATTTGTCGATTTCAAGGTCTCATATGACAGGTTGCATATGAATGGGTTAGACAATGCCGTGTCTAGTTTTGACATCCCTATCAAGCTCGTCAGATTATGTAGGATGGCGATGGAGAACTCTCGCTGCTCCATCAAGGTCTTAGGCAAGGTGACGCACTGTCATGTGATTTTTATAGACATACTTGAGAAGGTCGTGTAAAATTAACAGGTTAATACTAGAAGCACGAGCTTTCAAAAGTCCGTTCATCTGCTAGCTAGCCGTCAATGAAGCGTTTGTTAATACTGAAGCGGGGGTGGCGAAAATGATTCTGGCCTTAAACGTGGGCAAAACAAATTATATGCTGTCATCAAGGAACGACATTCAACATTCAACAGAGCGTCACAATGGGAAGCAGAAACGTTGAGGTATTGAAGGACTTCGTCTACCTCGGCTCCGCAAAAATAGGGAAAATAACATCAGTACCGAAATCAAAGGCAGAATTACTCTTGCCAATCGCTGTTTCGTTGGGCTCAATAGGTAATTAAGTAATATAGCCCTCTCTCGAACGACCAAGTTGGCTTTGTATAACACTTTAATCATCCCTGTCTTGCTCTATGGCGCAAAAGCATGTACGCTATTGCAAGCGGATGAGGAAGCTCTTGGTCTTTTCGAGAGAAAAGTTCTGTGTGCGATTTTTGGTCCTGCTTGCGTTGATGGCATCTGGGGGAGAAGATTCAACAACGAACTGTACGGGTTGTAGGGCAACGTACGCCTAGTCAGGCGATAATCTTTTAGAGCTATGATGGACGAACTTCTATTACCTCTGGTGGAACGGTGCACTGGTCAAATTATGTACCTTAAGACTGTCACAAGACTGGCACAAAACCGACTGATAATAGCCCATTTTCCTAGCATGAATTTTAACGGCGGCGTCAATGTCTACCATGTCCGCCTACGTCCTGGTGATTGATTGCGGTTGTTACCTCTAAATGAACGATCAACGTTTCACTGTTCAGATATATTCATAAGATGTAGTCTCTCTTCCCTACAATATGTCACATCCACAGCACTCGGTAAAACTAGTAACTAACTTCGTATTCTGCTTCCATGCGGAGTAGAATAGACGAAAGAGTCTATTAGATAAGTAGTTTCCCAGACGCTCGTCAGTTGCTCGGGAAAACTTGTCTCAGTTTATATCCCAAGGACGTCAAGAAATACACATCTATCCAAATTCGTTTTTACTTTTTCTTAATACTGCCCGGTAACGCTTTCTGAGGTGATAGTTGTATAGATTTACGGTCAAGATCATCTTTTAGAATGTTCTATGCAATAGGCCCTTATATTGATTCTTTTTAAGTCCCGTGGCGAAGTGCTTAGTGTGCAGTGGTTAGTTGTCTGACGTACATTCAGCGAGTCCGGATCCCCACAACGCCAACCCCATCGAATGTCTATTTCGCGGCGTCCTTCCTCGGCTGGATACTGGCAAAACCCCTCTGGGGATATGTACACAATGTGCACAATTTTGAATCGTCTTTTTGTGCAAAAAAGTTATGTGACGAGATTCAAAACGGAGTGAAATATCTGAAGAAATATACAATGTGATAATTTTTACTAAAAAAAAAGGTAAGAACGTAGTAAAAACAAGCCGAAAATTTTGTGAAGTGCTCAATGAGTACTTACATACTTATCAGGCCAGCGATCCATGGAAGATCTGAGCCTGAGCTATAGCTGCCTTACATCCTTGACGGTGCTTCCAGTTGTCAAGACCAAGACGTCGTACATCCGCGATTACTTGGTCTTTATACCGGAGGTTCGGTCTTCCTCTTCTTCTCGAACCAGGAGGCTCCGAGTTGAAGACCCTCTTAGCTGGAGCGTTGATGTCCATGCGCTCGATGTGGCCGAGCCAGTGTAGTCGACGGATCCTTGCCTTCCGGACTACATCCACATCTTGGTACAGCTCGTTGAGTTCGCGGTTGTGTCTTCTTCTCCATTCACCTTCCTCACAGACAGGACCAAATATCCGGCGCAGAATTTTTCTTTCGAAAGAACCCAAAATCAGCTCTGCTGTCCTGCTTATCGTCCTGCTTTCGGCTCCGTAAAGCAAACTGGCAGAATGAGCGTTTTGTAAAGCATGACTTTGGTCTTTCGAGTGAGGAGTTTTGACCCCAGTTGTTTGGACAAGCCGAAGTAGCAACGGTTGCCAAGGGCGATTCTATGCCGGATCTCCACTGTGGTGTCATTTGTGGAATTTACGTTTGCGCCGAGGTAGACAAACTCCTTAACTACATCGAAATTGTAGCTGTCAATTGTTATTTTGTCCCAGGTGGTGAGCGACGGATTGGTTTTTGCTTGACAGCATGTATTTCGTTTTGTCCTCATTGATCTTAAGACCAACTCGTTTCGCCTGTTCGCCTGTTCTCGTTTCGCCGTGAATGCTTCCACAATGCCACGACGAGAACACGCGATGATGTCGATATCATCCGCGTATCCTAGCAGCTGGGTGGACTTGTAAAAGATAGTGCCTTCCCTGTTGACGCCTGCCCGTCGCACTATCTGCTCCAGCACCAGGTTGAAGAAGTCACATGACAGCGCATCTCCTTGCCGAAATCCGCTGCATGTTTCGAATGGTTCCGAGGTCCTAGAACCGAATTGCTCGGTGCATCGCGTGTATTTTAGCGTGGCGCGACACAACTGGATCAGTTTTACCGGGATCCCGAATTCGGCCATCCCACCAAACAGTTCTTCACGATGAATGCTGTCGTATGCGGCTTTGAAATCGATGAAAAGATGGTGTGTATCGATTCGAAACTCGTTGGTTTTTTCCAGGATTTGTTGAACTGTGAAAATTTGGTCTATAGTTGATTTGCCGGGCCGGAAGCCGCACTGGTAGCTGCCGATTAGTGCGGTGTAAAATGGTTTTAGACGTTCACACAATACGCTGGACAGGATCTTGTATGTGACACCTCTATACCTCTATAGTTCTTGCAAGAGGCAGGGTCGCCTTTTTTGTGGATGGGGCATATAGAGCTGGTATTCCAGTCGTCGGGCATGCTTTCATCTTCCCAAATTCTGCAGATGATCTGGTGCATGCTCCCTACCAGAAAATTGCCGCCAGCCTTGAAGAGCTCGGATGGCAAGCCACCTGAGCCTGCGGCCTTGTTGTTTTTCAGCTTCTGAATAGCTGTGCCGACTTCTTCGATGCTAGGTGGGAGGACTACTTCAGCGGCTGGAGTTGGGATTTCATCGGTCCCTACCACTCTCTCTTGGTCATGCTCATTAAGCAGCTGCTCGAAGTGCTGCTTAAATACATCCACTATTCCCTGCGGGTCGATGACAAGATTACCCTAGCAGTTTCGAAGCGCCTGGGTGCCCTTTTTGAAGCCTCCTGCAAGGCCTTTGGCTTTCTTGTAAAAGGCTCGTGTTTTATGTCTATCCCTAGTCTCCTCGATATCCTTGAGCTGAGAGGCTGCGAAGATTCTTTTCCATTGTCGCAGTAGTTTTTTCTCCTCCCTTCTTCTGGCTCGGTACTCTCCTTGCGCTGCCCTGGTTTTCCTCTGCAGCGCGTTTTGGTACGCCTCGTCGGTTGCTGCCGTTTTCTGCTCACAATTGCCATCATACCACGGGTTTCTTATCGGGGGTGGTAGGTATCCTAAGGTGGTTTCGGCTACTTCCTGAATGGCTGAGCGGCAATGCAGCCACATATTATTGGAATTTGTGTTTGACGTAGGCATACCGTAGAGTCTTTCGCTCAGCTGATCCCTGTAGACTCTGGCAACCTCCAGTGTGCTCAGGCGCCCAATGTAGAACCTCCTCCTGATGGGCTGGTGCAGCTTTCTGACATTGGACAGTCAAGCTCTGAATCTTGCTGCTACGAGGAAGTGGTCAGAGTCGACATTCGCCCCTCTGAATGTTCGTACATCCAGGATGTTTGACGAGTGCCTTGTGTCAATGAGCACATGGTCGATTTGGTTGGCGGTTCGACCGTCCGGTGATCGCCAGGTTGCTGTGTGGATTCGCTTGCGAGGGAATCTTGTGCTACTTATCACCGCATTACGAGCTGTCGCAAAGTCAGCGAGTCGGAAGCCGTTATCTGTTGTTGTATCGTGGAGGCTGTGCTTTCCGATCACTCCGCCAAGGGTGTTTTCCTTTCCGATTTTGGCGTTGAAGTCCCCGAGCACGATTTTTACATCATACTCCGGACAAGCTCCGTAGGCGTTGTCCAGGAGGTCATAGAAGTCCTCCTTGATAGGGTCTTCAGCCTCGTCGGTAGGGGCGTGTGCACATATAAGGCTGATGCTATAAAATCTGCCTTTGATGCGGATCACAGCCAAGCGATCACTTATAGATTTAAAGTCGATGACCTTCGACCTAAACCGCTTTCCCACGACAAACCCGCATCCCAGTAAAAGCAATCTTTTGTGACAGCTGTAATATATGTCGCAATTTTTCTTCCTAATCATACCGTTTCCTATCCAGCGTATTTCCTGGACCGCAGTAATATCCGCCTTGTACTGCGTGAGGATTCCTTCTAGTTTATGAGCAGCTCCGGGAGTGTAAGGGTTCTGACATTCCAGGAGCATACTCGCAAATCGTGTTCCTTTTTCGTGCGTTGTCGTCGTCGAGTATCCGTCCGTGTATCCGAGGCATCTTGCTTATCTTTTTTTACGTGGGCGGATTGTTAGCCCGCCGCACAACCGCCATTCTGGTCGGGGTTTTGTCGCTGCATACGTTTGTTCACCTCCCAACGGTGGTTGAAAAGGCTTTCCAGAGGGCGCCGCGAGGAGGCCGTATGTCAACTTGACCCGGGCATTTAAACAGGGATCGTTGCTGGCATCTCGCCAGGTTGAGAGCGATTAACAACTTTACCCTGTATGTCCGAGCCCATGCCCTCTATGAGTACGCTTGACCGAATTACTATCAATGAAACGCTGTTGAAAGGCAACAAAATCGTAACATTTGTGAAGCGAATTATTACGGGCGATGACAAGTTAATTTAGTACGAACGTACATATGTGGTGGTGTAGTGACCCTCCATAAAATACTTCAAAATTGAATTGACGACAAACAAGGTGATAGGTGAACTGTCTATTATGAGATGCTGCAACCTGGCGAAACGGTCAATTCGGTTTTCTACTGTGCACAACTCGATCGATTAAATGAAGCAATAAGAAGAAGTGATCAGAATTGGCCAACAGAAAAGGGGTTGTGCCAGGCTACACTCATCTTTGATGTCTCGAATCAATTTTTAGGAACTTTGTTGGGAAGTTTGAATGTATGTAGGTAGGTAGGTAGAAAGGGTCGTAGCCTTCCCAGAGTTGAGAAGAATGCACATAGGCCAGGGAGGCCCGTTGTGCAGCTACGTGGAACCATTTTGTGCTTCTTAAGAAGTTAAGAAGATCAAGTATCCCTACTTTCTGAACATTTGTCAGATCGTTAAGGAAGTAAGAGCCTAGGTAAGGTTTCCTGAACTTGCAGAGAGCTGGACAGGCGCAGAGAAGGTGGTGGATGGATTCAACCTTCTCCTCGTCCTGACAGCTTCTGCAGAAATCATTTGGAACTATTCCTAGTTTTTGTGCGTGACTACCAATGAGGCAGTGTCCTGTGATGACACCGATGACTTTGTAGATGTCAGTTCTTTTTAGGGAGATTATACTCCTTGTGCGTTGACTGTCCAGCCGAGGCCAGATTTGCCTGGTGATGACGCAGGTATGTCCATGTGTCCATCCCAGGTTCGTCTCGGCCCTGGCGAGATTGGTCAGATTATGTTTAATGGTTGTAAGGGGTACTCCCTCACAAGCCACGATTGATTGTAGCGTCGTTCCTAGTTTAGCGAGTTTGTCGGCTTTTTCATTACCTGTAATGTCACTGTGTCCTGGTACCCAGATAAGCTGTATGTTGAACTGTTCTGCCATCTCGTTAAGAGATCTGCGACAGTCGAGACTATATTTTGATATGTACACATAGGACTCCAGCGACTTTAAGGCTGCTTGACTGTCTGTGAAAATGCGAATATCCGTGGTGGATATTACGTTCCACTTCAGCCAAGACAAAGCGTCTTTTATTGCCAACAGTTCCGTCGGAAAACGCTGCAGTGATCTGGTTATTTTAGAGCTTTATGTAGCTTGAGTTATTTGCAGAAAACTCCACTGCCCACCCCGTCTTTGGTTTTAGACCCGTCAGTGTAGAAATCCACACAGTTTCTGCGCGGTTGAGTTTGGCGGGTCCAGTTTTTCCTGTCCGGATAAATCATCGTAAAGTTTTTGTCCAAGACTATGGTGGGTTCTGTGTGGTCTAGGTTTTCTGTCATGGTTATCCTGTTTTGCAGGATGGAGGAGTGGCCAGTGACATAGCTCGCCCATTTCGAGTTGGCTTTTAGTCTTATGGCCGTGTGTGTGGCAATTTGCTTGCCGAAAATGTAGAGTGGTGTAAGGTCTAGTATCATGTTAAGCGCAGCCGTTGGTGTGGACCTGAGGGCCCCGGTAATGCACATACATGCCATCCTTTGTACCTTCTCGAGTTGTTTGTGGTATATTGTCTTGTCTAGTGCAGTCCACCAGACTATCACTCCATACATTAGTATGGGTCTAATGACCGTGATATAGAGCCATAGGGTAATCTTGGGGTTGAAACCCCATTTTTTTCCTAGGGCTTTCTTACATGTGTAGGGAGCTATTGTTGCTTTTTTTGCTCTTTCAGTTGTATTGCTCTTCCAAGTTAGTTTCCTATCGAGTATAATGCCAAGGAATTTGGCACTAGGGGAGTAGGTTAACCTGGTATCGAGCAGAGTGATAGGGCAGTTTTTTGGGATTTTGAGCTTTTTGGTAAAAAGCACGAGCTCCGTTTTCTTTGAATGTATGTGCATATATAGAAATTGGGCGGCCGAATAGCCGTTGAAATCGCTGGCCCATGTTATTCGTCAATAAACCGAAGAAGTTCTACACCAATGGAATCATGAAGCTGATATATTTGACACGTCTCTTTGGATTGAAATCGACGGTAATTAAGGCTCGCAGAGTGGAATGCGTTTTTCATGTCGAGTCTAATGACTATGCTCCAATAGATAGTATATGAGTCGCCGGAACATTTGTTTGAGAGAATAGGCATATGTACATGAAAATCAGATTTCACCAGGCGGTTAACATCAGATGCTATTTTTTCATTGATTTAGTAACACTCTTTCTATTTTGAATTTTCACTATGCACCTACATAGTAGGTCCATGGCGTCCTGTCTCCCCTGTTATGGTGCGCGGTAGGCGACTCGACTCTCTGATTGATGCGCTCAATGCCTCTGGAATCTATGCCCGGACCTATGTGGATGATGTCGCCGTTTTCTTCACGAGAAGGAGGAAAAATACTGACATAACTAAGCTGGTACTAAAAGGCACTTCCATCCCGGTATGCAAGGAAGCGAAGTATCTAGGAGTCATCTTAGACAGCAAGCTTCTCTGGTCATAGCATGTTGAGTCAAAAATCACCAAAGCGCTGTCAGCTTTCTGGCAATGCAAAGGAGTTTTTGGCAAAGACCTATAAACTGATATGCATCGGTTGTCTGGTTGAACAAACTAACACGCAAACACATCTCTTTCACTCCAAAGAACAGTTTGTCTCAGCTACACGGGGGCCTTCCACAGCTCGCCGGGCGCCGCTCTAGATGCTATGATGAACGTTCCACCTCTTGATATATTTATCAGAGGGTGTACTTTGAAAGCCATGTCTCGTCTGAAGAGAAATGGCTTTCAGTACAACTCGCATAGGAATAACGGTATGCCTGCGAAAGAATTGTCCTGTGAACCCTGTCTCATGAACATGCCTTGTGACACATTGACTCTCGTTATCCCACTGCGCTGTAATTTCACAGTCGAGTTTCCATGGCGTCAGAATTGGCTCTGGGTGGATAGTCTTCGTATTTTTACGGATGGATCCAGGTCTAGGCGGGGGTCCGGTGCTGGGGTCTTCTTTGAGCGCGAAAAAATCCGACTGCACTTCTCGTTAGGAAAATATGCGTCTGTCTTCCAATCATAGATATACGCAATCCTAATGGTCATGCACTACGTTGTGATGCACAGGTGGAGGGGGAAAAGCACATCGTTCTGCAGTGACAGCCAAGTTGCACTCAAAGCTGGGTTGCACACAGCTCCAACTAGCTCCAAATTAGTGCATGATCTCAAGTCCTTCTTGAGCAGAGTTGGTATACTAAATTCACTAAGGTTTGTATGGGTTCCAGGTCATTCTAGTATCCCAGGAAATGAGATCTCTGATGAACTCGCCACAATGGGTTCAGAGGAGAGCTTCTCAGGACCTGAACCCGCTTTAGGTCTACCTGTATCCACGGTGAATTCCTACGCTAACGATTGGGTGTTTAATACACACAACCATAGATGGAGGGATTATCCAGGTTGCAGGATGACTTAACGCGTATGCCCTGATGTCGGCAAGAAGTCCGAAGCATTCCTCCGGTCTTTAGGGAGAATCGACTACAGGAGACTTGTGGGAGTCATTACACTTCTGCTAAACATCTCTGCGTGCTTGCCATAAGTGAGACGCCTACCTGTGCTGCATGTTGCGAGAAGGATGACACTGCAGAGCATTTTCTCTGTGACTGTTCCGCCTGGGCTCGTACATGGTGGCGCCGACGTGAAATATGCCGAACCTCTTAGCTCTTCATCACTGACGCTCCATCTCATTTTTCTCCAGAAAACGGAGTAAATACAGTAATGAAATATATCTGTCTGTAGTACAATTGACCAGTATTTGCGTCTGAATGCTCCAACAGATAGCAGATGCCTTAACAAAAAAAAAAAAAAAGTCAGAGTCCACCTGATCCACTTCCTACCCACTGCACACAATAATCGAAAAAGCAAAATAGATACCTATCCTCCGTTTAATAATATTTACTTAGTCCTTATCCTTTTCAACTTTGTATGTATTACGCAAACATGTTCCTTGCGTCGTGGCGCAGTGATTAGTTTGTTGGACTCTGGCACATGATAAGCGAGTTAGGATTCCGATAACACCAACGCCATCGAATGTTGATTTCGCGGCGTCCCTCCTCTGTGGGTTACTGGCAAAACGCCTTCGTAGTATACTTGCCTTGAAAAAGCTTCTCGACTCACGCCGTTCGTAATCGACATTAAACTGTAGGTCACTTTCACCTATGTATGTCAAAAATAAGTCACACACAACATGGGTGATTGAGAGAAGCTTGGTTCCGGTCCTTCATGGGCTGTAACGCCACCAAAAGAAAGAGTCCTCATTAACGCTGCTTACAAGTCATTCAACATATCGAGTGACCTCAACCGTGTTATACAAACAACAAACACTCGATTCGACGCACTTTTACTGAGGTTTCATCATTCACGTACGCTGCAACGACCTTTCTTCTCGTATCGTACCTATTCGACCAACATTGAACAAACCGTTAACTCGGACCTACATTTTTCCGGTCAAGCACCTGCTCGATCAAAACTGTACTCAAGTATGCCTTCGAGGTATGGACTTAACACAAATCCAAAAGTCCGCTGATCAAGAGCACGTGTTGTCACCTAACACTAATCTAAATACTCTCTTGACCCTATTCGGAGCACTCTTGCGTCCCTTGTCATACAAACTTACGCACTTGTCATACACTAACGCGTCCGATCGATAAAAGCCAATGCTATATTGTCAGCGCGTTCAGTGTCGCCCGTTCACCTGCCCATATGAGGTTGTTGCGTACGACACGCCATGCGCGATCAAACATAACGCGTCGATTGTTCTACTTCAGATAAATCAATCCAATTCGTTACAAAACTCCTCGAAAACCCCTTTGAAGTCAAAACCTCGATACAATCAAGGGATAATTGCCGCACCACATGTCAGCCACCGAACTATGTACATATGTATGTGGCGCATCCAATCGGGTGTGTGACTTGTGAGTCTGTTCAATTTTTGTCTGCTACATGCTGAGTGGTAGGGGCGATGAGATTGCACAAGGCCGGTCGATGGAACTGGTATCCATACCAGAGAAATCAGTGTCAGCCGAGCAAGCTCCGAGGGTGTTGCAGTTCTCACTATATCGATTAATGCGTCTGTCCATATGATGACTGAAATCGGTGAGGTAACAGTGTTATCTCTCTCAAACTTGATGCCATAAGACGATAGTGGCGCCTCGGTATGAGCAATTTCCATGTGTCTGGATCGGCGGTTTTTGAGGAATACGATTGAATGCGATTGACATATGTACGTTGTCGAGTGGCAGTCATTTTCTTAGAAGAGAGTTGCGTGACGCCGGGAAGTATTGTAAACATAACGCACGAAATAGTCATCCGGTATTTGAGATAATTACCACCAACGACATTGTGGCACTGGGACTGTAGTTGCTATTGCTATTGTAGTTCCTCAATTACAAAGTGCATGCACCAGCACTTGTAACTTCATCAAGATGTACGATTGTTTACGATAACACTTGAGTTCAATGCAACACCAACTCTGGCCAACTCCAATCAACGCGATGGCATTCAATCTGTCCACAATTGGTACTGCAAAACGTATGTATCTCGGCAATAAGTGAATTGCAGAGATTCAGACAAACAATTGACGGCTCTGGGTAAATATTGAATGCTACGGATGTGGATGTTCATAATAGGGTCCTAAAGCACTAGGGTCGACAGGTTTGCGGTCTTTGTCATGTGTGATAAAAGGCAAAGAACGAGAAGTAAGAGATAAAAAATCAGCTCATTTAGACGCAGGCTGGTGTACGAGTAATGGTGGGAACGAGCCCATTCGAATGACAGTTAATGACGTTTTATGACACCGCGGCGTATTAAATTCAAATTAATTATCCGGTCGTTTGGTAATTGTGACTTGCCGGGGATGACATGGTATTCCGAAGTGAGTAGAGGAAACTACTATCGAGAGAATGAGTGAATTTTCGCGAGAGAAAGAAAGCGTTGTTCCGAAACAGCCTGAAAGTATAGAGCATGACGCCTTTGTGATCTTCAGAATCATTTTGGGTGATGTAGTAATACAAGCATATGTTCAGGCGAATGCTGTACATGATCAATTGCGAATTGCTAGGCAAAATGGATTTGATCGTAAAGTTAAAACGAACACAAACTGCAGGAAAACTTACTGGTACGACATATATCAATTGGTAACCTACTTTGTGGCTCCCTATTGGAAAAACTCAAGTTCCATGAAAATTTCACAAACCAAGTATCATGACCCCTCCAGTGTTACTATCAGCGTCAGTAAGGTCATCACCACCTATTCATAAAAAACTGTGGATGCGTGGAGACTCAGGTGATACTAAAGTTCTCAGCCAAGCGACTAAAGCGGGCCATTTGGCTATAGCCATCCAGGCGACTAAAGCCAGCCATATGGCTACAGCCAGCCAGTCGACTATAGCCGATCATGTGGCCATAGCCAACTAGGCGACTGTTGCTAACTATGCGGCCATAGCCGGCCAGGCGACTATAGCCGGCCAGGCGACTATAGCCGGCCAGGCGACTATAGCCGGCCAGGCGACTATAGCCTGCCAGGCGACTATAGCCGGCCAGGCGACTATAGCCGGCCAGGCAACTATAGCCGGCCAGGCGACTATAGCCGGCCAGGCGACTATAGCCGGCCAGGCGACTATAGCCGGCCAGGCGACTATAGCCGGCCAGGCGACTATAGCCGGCCAGGCGACTATAGCCGGCCAGGCGACTATAGCCGGCCAGGCGACTATAGCCGGCCAGGCGACTATAGCCGGCCAGGCGACTATAGCCGGCCAGGCGACTATAGCCGGCCAGGCGACTATAGCCGGCCAGGCGACTATAGCCGGCCAGGCGACTATAGCCGGCCAGGCGACTATAGCCGGCCAGGCGACTATAGCCGGCCAGGCGACTATAGCCGGCCAGGCGACTATAGCCGGCCAGGCGACTATAGCCGGCCAGGCGACTATAGCCGGCCAGGCGACTATAGCCGGCCAGGCGACTATAGCCGGCCAGGCGACTATAGCCGGCCAGGCGACTATAGCCGGCCAGGCGACTATAGCCGGCCAGGCGACTATAGCCGGCCAGGCGACTATAGCCGGCCAGGCAACTATAGCCGGCCAGGCAACTATAGCCGGCCAGGCAACTATAGCCGGCCAGGCGACTATAGCCGGATAGGCGACTATAGCCGGCCAGGCGACTATAGCCGGCCAGGCGACTATAGCCGGCCAGGCGACTATAGCCGGCCAGGCGACTATAGCCGGCCAGGCGACTATAGCCGGCCAGGCGACTATAGCCGGCCAGGCGACTATAGCCGGCCAGGCGACTATAGCCGGCCAGGCGACTATAGCCGGCCAGGCGACTATAGCCGGCCAGGCGACTATAGCCGGCCAGGCGACTATAGCCGGCCAGGCGACTATAGCCGGCCAGGCGACTATAGCCGGCCAGGCGACTATAGCCGGCCAGGCGACTATAGCCGGCCAGGCGACTATAGCCGGCCAGGCGACTATAGCCGGCCAGGCGACTATAGCCGGCCAGGCGACTATAGCCGGCCAGGCGACTATAGCCGGCTAGGCGACTATAGCCGGCCAGGCGACTATAGCCGGCCAGGCGACTATAGCCGGCCAGGCGACTATAGCCGGCCAGGCGACTATAGCCGGCCAGGCGACTATAGCCGGCCAGGCGACTATAGCCGGCCAGGCGACTATAGCCGGCCAGGCGACTATAGCCGGCCAGGCGACTATAGCCGGCCAGGCGACTATAGCCGGCCAGGCGACTATAGCCGGCCAGGCGACTATAGCCGGCCAGGCGACTATAGCCGGCCAGGCGACTATAGCCGGCCAGGCGACTATAGCCGGCCAGGCGACTATAGCCGGCCAGGCGACTATAGCCGGCCAGGCGACTATAGCCGGCCAGGCGACTATAGCCGGCCAGGCGACTATAGCCGGCCAGGCGACTATAGCCGGCCAGGCGACTATAGCCGGCCAGGCGACTATAGCCGGCCAGGCGACTATAGCCGGCCAGGCGACTATAGCCGGCCAGGCGACTATAGCCGGCCAGGCGACTATAGCCGGCCAGGCGACTATAGCCGGCCAGGCGACTATAGCCGGCCAGGCGACTATAGCCGGCCAGGCGACTATAGCCGGCCAGGCGACTATAGCCGGCCAGGCGACTATAGCCGGCCAGGCGACTATAGCCGGCCAGGCGACTATAGCCGGCCAGGCGACTATAGCCGGCCAGGCGACTATAGCCGGCCAGGCGACTATAGCCGGCCAGGCGACTATAGCCGGCCAGGCGACTATAGCCGGCCAGGCGACTATAGCCGGCCAGGCGACTATAGCCGGCCAGGCGACTATAGCCGGCCAGGCGACTATAGCCGGCCAGGCGACTATAGCCGGCCAGGCGACTATAGCCGGCCAGGCGACTATAGCCGGCCAGGCGACTATAGCCGGCCAGGCGACTATAGCCGGCCAGGCGACTATAGCCGGCCAGGCGACTATAGCCGGCCAGGCGACTATAGCCGGCCAGGCGACTATAGCCGGCCAGGCGACTATAGCCGGCCAGGCGACTATAGCCGGCCAGGCGACTATAGCCGGCCAGGCGACTATAGCCGGCCAGGCGACTATAGCCGGCCAGGCGACTATAGCCGGCCAGGCGACTATAGCCGGCCAGGCGACTATAGCCGGCCAGGCGACTATAGCCGGCCAGGCGACTATAGCCGGCCAGGCGACTATAGCCGGCCAGGCGACTATAGCCGGCCAGGCGACTATAGCCGGCCAGGCGACTATAGCCGGCCAGGCGACTATAGCCGGCCAGGCGACTATAGCCGGCCAGGCGACTATAGCCGGCCAGGCGACTATAGCCGGCCAGGCGACTATAGCCGGCCAGGCGACTATAGCCGGCCAGGCGACTATAGCCGGCCAGGCGACTATAGCCGGCCAGGCGACTATAGCCGGCCAGGCGACTATAGCCGGCCAGGCGACTATAGCCGGCCAGGCGACTATAGCCGGCCAGGCGACTATAGCCGGCCAGGCGACTATAGCCGGCCAGGCGACTATAGCCGGCCAGGCGACTATAGCCGGCCAGGCGACTATAGCCGGCCAGGCGACTATAGCCGGCCAGGCGACTATAGCCGGCCAGGCGACTATAGCCGGCCAGGCGACTATAGCCGGCCAGGCGACTATAGCCGGCCAGGCGACTATAGCCGGCCAGGCGACTATAGCCGGCCAGGCGACTATAGCCGGCCAGGCGACTATAGCCGGCCAGGCGACTATAGCCGGCCAGGCGACTATAGCCGGCCAGGCGACTATAGCCGGCCAGGCGACTATAGCCGGCCAGGCGACTATAGCCGGCCAGGCGACTTAAGCCGGCTATACGGCTATAGTCGGCTATATACGGTTTTTGTGACAGAGCGAGTAAACGCCGACCTTAAATAAGCGTCCTGTCCCTAATGCAAGGCGTTATGTGACCCGTACCGAGACATGAATGGTATTGGGGACACAGAATCCATACAGCATCACTAACGGAGCTCTCCAGATACCTGGCGCTCTCTGATTCTAACTTAGCCCCATCACATTACAGGGTCTCTGATGTGGTGGACCTCCCATTCCCCCATACTCCTTGGATCAAATGTGAACCAAAAAAACAAACAAGTCAAACAAATCCAACAAATCTAACAGGCCAAACAGGCAAAATCGAAAATGCAGGAGAAAATCCGTTTAGAAGAGTTTTAGTACTGATGCGAACACCGCCATTCAAATCAGTAGATGTAGCAATGCAGGAGGTGGGCATTGTACGTCTGCGAATCGTGCACGCTGGTAACCCGGCTTACTGGTATCTTTAGAAAATTACACATCCTTTGGCGCTAACGTGGCCACTAGTCAGCTAACCTGGCCACCAGTCAACTAACCTGGTCACCAGTCAGCTAACCTGGCATCCAATCAGCCAGCCAACCTGGCTACCAGGGAGCCAACCTGGCTACCAGACAGCCAACGTGGCTACCAGCCAGCCGACCTGTATACCAGCCAGCCAACCTGGCCACCAGCCAGTTGACTTTGCCACCAGCCAGCTAACATGGCCACCAAACGTGGACAATAGCCAACCAACCTGGCCATCAGCCAGCCAGCCTGTATACCAGCCTGCCAACCAGGCCACGAGACAGCCAACATGGTCACCAGCCAGCCAACTTGGCAACCAGCGTGGACAACAGCCAGCCAACCCAGCCACCAGCTACCTAACCATTTAGATAGAGCCAGTTAGTTAGAACCAGTTAGTAAGATCACTGCTAATAAGCAAGGTCATTGCCAGTAACCAAGGTCGGTGCCCCTGTCGAGAAGTTAAGTGACCCCGCTGAAAAGGTCAGTGACCTTAGTTACTGTCAATGACCTTACTCATTAGCACTGACCTTGCTTACTAGTAGTGATCTTACTAACTGGTTCTAACTAACTGGTTCTAACTAACTGGTTCTAACTAACTGGCTCTGAATAACTGGTTAGGTTAAGTGGCTGACGGCTGGGTTGGCTGGCTGATGACTAAGTTGGCAGGTTGGTGGCCAGGTTGTCTGGCGGGTGGCCAGGTTGGCTCGCTGGTGACAAGGTTGGCTGGCCAGTGGCAAAGTTGATTAGCTTGTGGCCAGATTGGCTTGCTGGTATCCAGGCTGGCTTGCTGGTAGTCAGATTAGCTGACTGGTAACCAAGTTGGCTGGCCGGTGTCCAGGTTGGCTGACTGTGGCCAGGATGGCTGACTGGTGGCCATGTTGGTTGTCAGGTGGCCAGGTTGGCTGGCTGGTATACAGGTTGGCTGGCTGGCGGTTAGGTTGGCTGGTTAGTGGCCGCGATGGCTGGCTGGTGGCCAGGTTGGTTGGCTTGTTGCCAGGTAAGCTGGCTGGAGGCTAAGGTAGTTGGTTGATGGCCCGGTTAGCTGGCTGGTGGCCAAGTTGGCTGGTTGATCGCTAGGTTGGCTTGCTGGTGGTCAGATTGGCTGACTGGTAACCAGGTTGGCTGGCCGGTGTACAGGTTGGTTGGCTGATGGCCAGGTTGCCTGACTGGTGGGCATGTTGGATATCTGGTGGCCAGGCTGGCTGGCTGGTATACAGGTTGGATGGCTAGTGGGCAGGTTGGCTGACTGGTGGCCAGGTCGGCTGACTGGTGGCCATTTTGGTTGTCAGGTGGCCAGGCTGGCTGGTTGGTATACAGGTTGGCTGGCTGGTGGCCAGGTTAGCTAGCTGGTGGCCAGGTTGCTTGACGGGTAACCAGATTAGCAGGCTGGTGGCCAGGTTGGTTGACTGGTGGCTAGGTTGGCAGACTGGTGGCCATTTTGGTTGTCAGGTGGCCAGGTTGGCTATCTGGTATACAGGCTGGCTTGGTGGTAGTCAGATTAACTGACTGGTAACCAGGTTGGCTGGCCGGTGTCCAGGTTGGCTGACTGGTGGCCAGGATGGCTGACTGGTGGCCATGTTGGTTGTCAGGTGGCCAGGTTGGCTTGCTGGTATACAGGTTGGCTGGCTGGTGGCCAGGTTGGCTGACTGGTGGCCATGTTGGTTGTCAGGTGGCTAGGTTGGCTGGCTGGTAAACAGGTTAGCTGGCTGGTGGCCAGGTTGGCTGACTGGTAATCTGGTTACCAGGCTGGTGGCTAGGTTGGTTGACTTGTGGTTAGGTTGGCAGGCTGGTGGTCATTTTGGTTGTCAGGTGGCCAGGTTGGCTAGCTGGTATACAGGCTGGCTTGCTGGTAGTCAGATTGGCTGACTGGTAACCAGGTTGGCTGGCCGGTGTCCAGGTTGGCTGACTGGTGGTCAGCTTGGCTGGCTGTTGGCCAGGTTGGCTGAATGGTAACCAGATTAGCAGACTGGTGGCCAGGTTGGTTGACTGGTGGCTAGGTTGGCAGACTGGTGGTCATTTTGGTTGTCAGGTGGCCAGGTTGGCTGGCTGGAGGGCAGGTTGGCTGGCTGAATGCCAGGTTCGCTGTCTGGTGGGCAGGGTGTTTAGCTGGTGGAAAGATTAGCTAGCTAGTGGCCAGGTTGGTCAGGTAATGGTTAGGCTGGATGTTTGGTGGGCAGGTAGGTTGTCTGGTGGCTCGGTTGCAGGCTGACGGTCAGCTCGGCTGGTTGGTGGCAGCGATGCCTGGCTGGTGGCCAGGTTAGTTGGCTGGTGCCCTGGTTAGTTGGTTGCCAAGCGACTATGGTTGGCCATATGGCTATAATCGCCAACCTAAATTTAAATTGTATATGGTAATTTGTTTACAACAGTCGCCGTTGAATTCGTCCTTGTTTTTTTTCTGTTCTTATGAATATACAATGCAGTGGCAATTTGCTTGCCGAAAATGTAGAGTGGTGTAAGGTCTAGTATCATGTTAAGCGCAGCCGTTGGTGTGGACCTGAGGGCCCCGGTAATGCACATACATGCCATCCTTTGTACCTTCTCGAGTTGTTTGTGGTATATTGTCTTGTCTAGTGCAGTCCACCAGACTATCACTCCATACATTAGTATGGGTCTAATGACCGTGATATAGAGCCATAGGGTAATCTTGGGGTTGAAACCCCATTTTTTTCCTAGGGCTTTCTTACATGTGTAGGGAGCTATTGTTGCTTTTTTTGCTCTTTCAGTTGTATTGCTCTTCCAAGTTAGTTTCCTATCGAGTATAATGCCAAGGAATTTGGCACTAGGGGAGTAGGTTAACCTGGTATCGAGCAGAGTGATAGGGCAGTTTTTTGGGATTTTGAGCTTTTTGGTAAAAAGCACGAGCTCCGTTTTCTTTGAATGTATGTGCATATATAGAAATTGGGCGGCCGAATAGCCGTTGAAATCGCTGGCCCATGTTATTCGTCAATAAACCGAAGAAGTTCTACACCAATGGAATCATGAAGCTGATATATTTGACACGTCTCTTTGGATTGAAATCGACGGTAATTAAGGCTCGCAGAGTGGAATGCGTTTTTCATGTCGAGTCTAATGACTATGCTCCAATAGATAGTATATGAGTCGCCGGAACATTTGTTTGAGAGAATAGGCATATGTACATGAAAATCAGATTTCACCAGGCGGTTAACATCAGATGCTATTTTTTCATTGATTTAGTAACACTCTTTCTATTTTGAATTTTCACTATGCACCTACATAGTAGGTCCATGGCGTCCTGTCTCCCCTGTTATGGTGCGCGGTAGGCGACTCGACTCTCTGATTGATGCGCTCAATGCCTCTGGAATCTATGCCCGGACCTATGTGGATGATGTCGCCGTTTTCTTCACGAGAAGGAGGAAAAATACTGACATAACTAAGCTGGTACTAAAAGGCACTTCCATCCCGGTATGCAAGGAAGCGAAGTATCTAGGAGTCATCTTAGACAGCAAGCTTCTCTGGTCATAGCATGTTGAGTCAAAAATCACCAAAGCGCTGTCAGCTTTCTGGCAATGCAAAGGAGTTTTTGGCAAAGACCTATAAACTGATATGCATCGGTTGTCTGGTTGAACAAACTAACACGCAAACACATCTCTTTCACTCCAAAGAACAGTTTGTCTCAGCTACACGGGGGCCTTCCACAGCTCGCCGGGCGCCGCTCTAGATGCTATGATGAACGTTCCACCTCTTGATATATTTATCAGAGGGTGTACTTTGAAAGCCATGTCTCGTCTGAAGAGAAATGGCTTTCAGTACAACTCGCATAGGAATAACGGTATGCCTGCGAAAGAATTGTCCTGTGAACCCTGTCTCATGAACATGCCTTGTGACACATTGACTCTCGTTATCCCACTGCGCTGTAATTTCACAGTCGAGTTTCCATGGCGTCAGAATTGGCTCTGGGTGGATAGTCTTCGTATTTTTACGGATGGATCCAGGTCTAGGCGGGGGTCCGGTGCTGGGGTCTTCTTTGAGCGCGAAAAAATCCGACTGCACTTCTCGTTAGGAAAATATGCGTCTGTCTTCCAATCATAGATATACGCAATCCTAATGGTCATGCACTACGTTGTGATGCACAGGTGGAGGGGGAAAAGCACATCGTTCTGCAGTGACAGCCAAGTTGCACTCAAAGCTGGGTTGCACACAGCTCCAACTAGCTCCAAATTAGTGCATGATCTCAAGTCCTTCTTGAGCAGAGTTGGTATACTAAATTCACTAAGGTTTGTATGGGTTCCAGGTCATTCTAGTATCCCAGGAAATGAGATCTCTGATGAACTCGCCACAATGGGTTCAGAGGAGAGCTTCTCAGGACCTGAACCCGCTTTAGGTCTACCTGTATCCACGGTGAATTCCTACGCTAACGATTGGGTGTTTAATACACACAACCATAGATGGAGGGATTATCCAGGTTGCAGGATGACTTAACGCGTATGCCCTGATGTCGGCAAGAAGTCCGAAGCATTCCTCCGGTCTTTAGGGAGAATCGACTACAGGAGACTTGTGGGAGTCATTACACTTCTGCTAAACATCTCTGCGTGCTTGCCATAAGTGAGACGCCTACCTGTGCTGCATGTTGCGAGAAGGATGACACTGCAGAGCATTTTCTCTGTGACTGTTCCGCCTGGGCTCGTACATGGTGGCGCCGACGTGAAATATGCCGAACCTCTTAGCTCTTCATCACTGACGCTCCATCTCATTTTTCTCCAGAAAACGGAGTAAATACAGTAATGAAATATATCTGTCTGTAGTACAATTGACCAGTATTTGCGTCTGAATGCTCCAACAGATAGCAGATGCCTTAACAAAAAAAAAAAAAAAGTCAGAGTCCACCTGATCCACTTCCTACCCACTGCACACAATAATCGAAAAAGCAAAATAGATACCTATCCTCCGTTTAATAATATTTACTTAGTCCTTATCCTTTTCAACTTTGTATGTATTACGCAAACATGTTCATTGCGTCGTGGCGCAGTGATTAGTTTGTTGGACTCTGGCACATGATAAGCGAGTTAGGATTCCGATAACACCAACGCCATCGAATGTTGATTTCGCGGCGTCCCTCCTCTGTGGGTTACTGGCAAAACGCCTTCGTAGTATACTTGCCTTGAAAAAGCTTCTCGACTCACGCCGTTCGTAATCGACATTAAACTGTAGGTCACTTTCACCTATGTATGTCAAAAATAAGTCACACACAACATGGGTGATTGAGAGAAGCTTGGTTCCGGTCCTTCATGGGCTGTAACGCCACCAAAAGAAAGAGTCCTCATTAACGCTGCTTACAAGTCATTCAACATATCGAGTGACCTCAACCGTGTTATACAAACAACAAACACTCGATTCGACGCACTTTTACTGAGGTTTCATCATTCACGTACGCTGCAACGACCTTTCTTCTCGTATCGTACCTATTCGACCAACATTGAACAAACCGTTAACTCGGACCTACATTTTTCCGGTCAAGCACCTGCTCGATCAAAACTGTACTCAAGTATGCCTTCGAGGTATGGACTTAACACAAATCCAAAAGTCCGCTGATCAAGAGCACGTGTTGTCACCTAACACTAATCTAAATACTCTCTTGACCCTATTCGGAGCACTCTTGCGTCCCTTGTCATACAAACTTACGCACTTGTCATACACTAACGCGTCCGATCGATAAAAGCCAATGCTATATTGTCAGCGCGTTCAGTGTCGCCCGTTCACCTGCCCATATGAGGTTGTTGCGTACGACACGCCATGCGCGATCAAACATAACGCGTCGATTGTTCTACTTCAGATAAATCAATCCAATTCGTTACAAAACTCCTCGAAAACCCCTTTGAAGTCAAAACCTCGATACAATCAAGGGATAATTGCCGCACCACATGTCAGCCACCGAACTATGTACATATGTATGTGGCGCATCCAATCGGGTGTGTGACTTGTGAGTCTGTTCAATTTTTGTCTGCTACATGCTGAGTGGTAGGGGCGATGAGATTGCACAAGGCCGGTCGATGGAACTGGTATCCATACCAGAGAAATCAGTGTCAGCCGAGCAAGCTCCGAGGGTGTTGCAGTTCTCACTATATCGATTAATGCGTCTGTCCATATGATGACTGAAATCGGTGAGGTAACAGTGTTATCTCTCTCAAACTTGATGCCATAAGACGATAGTGGCGCCTCGGTATGAGCAATTTCCATGTGTCTGGATCGGCGGTTTTTGAGGAATACGATTGAATGCGATTGACATATGTACGTTGTCGAGTGGCAGTCATTTTCTTAGAAGAGAGTTGCGTGACGCCGGGAAGTATTGTAAACATAATGCACGAAATAGTCATCCGGTATTTGAGATAATTACCACCAACGACATTGTGGCACTGGGACTGTAGTTGCTATTGCTATTGTAGTTCCTCAATTACAAAGTGCATGCACCAGCACTTGTAACTTCATCAAGATGTACGATTGTTTACGATAACACTTGAGTTCAATGCAACACCAACTCTGGCCAACTCCAATCAACGCGATGGCATTCAATCTGTCCACAATTGGTACTGCAAAACGTATGTATCTCGGCAATAAGTGAATTGCAGAGATTCAGACAAACAATTGACGGCTCTGGGTAAATATTGAATGCTACGGATGTGGATGTTCATAATAGGGTCCTAAAGCACTAGGGTCGACAGGTTTGCGGTCTTTGTCATGTGTGATAAAAGGCAAAGAACGAGAAGTAAGAGATAAAAAATCAGCTCATTTAGACGCAGGCTGGTGTACGAGTAATGGTGGGAACGAGCCCATTCGAATGACAGTTAATGACGTTTTATGACACCGCGGCGTATTAAATTCAAATTAATTATCCGGTCGTTTGGTAATTGTGACTTGCCGGGGATGACATGGTATTCCGAAGTGAGTAGAGGAAACTACTATCGAGAGAATGAGTGAATTTTCGCGAGAGAAAGAAAGCGTTGTTCCGAAACAGCCTGAAAGTATAGAGCATGACGCCTTTGTGATCTTCAGAATCATTTTGGGTGATGTAGTAATACAAGCATATGTTCAGGCGAATGCTGTACATGATCAATTGCGAATTGCTAGGCAAAATGGATTTGATCGTAAAGTTAAAACGAACACAAACTGCAGGAAAACTTACTGGTACGACATATATCAATTGGTAACCTACTTTGTGGCTCCCTATTGGAAAAACTCAAGTTCCATGAAAATTTCACAAACCAAGTATCATGACCCCTCCAGTGTTACTATCAGCGTCAGTAAGGTCATCACCACCTATTCATAAAAAACTGTGGATGCGTGGAGACTCAGGTGATACTAAAGTTCTCAGCCAAGCGACTAAAGCGGGCCATTTGGCTATAGCCATCCAGGCGACTAAAGCCAGCCATATGGCTACAGCCAGCCAGTCGACTATAGCCGATCATGTGGCCATAGCCAACTAGGCGACTGTTGCTAACTATGCGGCCATAGCCGGCCAGGCGACTATAGCCGGCCAGGCGACTATAGCCGGCCAGGCGACTATAGCCGGCCAGGCGACTATAGCCGGCCAGGCGACTATAGCCGGCCAGGCGACTATAGCCGGCCAGGCGACTATAGCCTGCCAGGCGACTATAGCCGGCCAGGCGACTATAGCCGGCCAGGCAACTATAGCCGGCCAGGCGACTATAGCCGGCCAGGCGACTATAGCCGGCCAGGCGACTATAGCCGGCCAGGCGACTATAGCCGGCCAGGCGACTATAGCCGGCCAGGCGACTATAGCCGGCCAGGCGACTATAGCCGGCCAGGCGACTATAGCCGGCCAGGCGACTATAGCCGGCCAGGCGACTATAGCCGGCCAGGCGACTATAGCCGGCCAGGCGACTATAGCCGGCCAGGCGACTATAGCCGGCCAGGCGACTATAGCCGGCCAGGCGACTATAGCCGGCCAGGCGACTATAGCCGGCCAGGCGACTATAGCCGGCCAGGCGACTATAGCCGGCCAGGCGACTATAGCCGGCCAGGCGACTATAGCCGGCCAGGCGACTATAGCCGGCCAGGCGACTATAGCCGGCCAGGCGACTATAGCCGGCCAGGCGACTATAGCCGGCCAGGCGACTATAGCCGGCCAGGCGACTATAGCCGGCCAGGCGACTATAGCCGGCCAGGCGACTATAGCCGGCCAGGCGACTATAGCCGGCCAGGCGACTATAGCCGGCCAGGCGACTATAGCCGGCCAGGCGACTATAGCCGGCCAGGCGACTATAGCCGGCCAGGCGACTATAGCCGGCCAGGCGACTATAGCCGGCCAGGCGACTATAGCCGGCCAGGCGACTATAGCCGGCCAGGCGACTATAGCCGGCCAGGCGACTATAGCCGGCCAGGCGACTATAGCCGGCCAGGCGACTATAGCCGGCCAGGCGACTATAGCCGGCCAGGCGACTATAGCCGGCCAGGCGACTATAGCCGGCCAGGCGACTATAGCCGGCCAGGCGACTATAGCCGGCCAGGCGACTATAGCCGGCCAGGCGACTATAGCCGGCCAGGCGACTATAGCCGGCCAGGCAACTATAGCCGGCCAGGCAACTATAGCCGGCCAGGCGACTATAGCCGGATAGGCGACTATAGCCGGCCAGGCGACTATAGCCGGCCAGGCGACTATAGCCGGCCAGGCGACTATAGCCGGCCAGGCGACTATAGCCGGCCAGGCGACTATAGCCGGCCAGGCGACTATAGCCGGCCAGGCGACTATAGCCGGCCAGGCGACTATAGCCGGCCAGGCGACTATAGCCGGCCAGGCGACTATAGCCGGCCAGGCGACTATAGCCGGCCAGGCGACTATAGCCGGCCAGGCGACTATAGCCGGCCAGGCGACTATAGCCGGCCAGGCGACTATAGCCGGCCAGGCGACTATAGCCGGCCAGGCGACTATAGCCGGCCAGGCGACTATAGCCGGCCAGGCGACTATAGCCGGCCAGGCGACTATAGCCGGCCAGGCGACTATAGCCGGCCAGGCGACTATAGCCGGCCAGGCGACTATAGCCGGCCAGGCGACTATAGCCGGCCAGGCGACTATAGCCGGATAGGCGACTATAGCCGGCCAGGCGACTATAGCCGGCCAGGCGACTATAGCCGGCCAGGCGACTATAGCCGGCCAGGCGACTATAGCCGGCCAGGCGACTATAGCCGGCCAGGCGACTATAGCCGGCCAGGCGACTATAGCCGGCCAGGCGACTATAGCCGGCCAGGCGACTATAGCCGGCCAGGCGACTATAGCCGGCCAGGCGACTATAGCCGGCCAGGCGACTATAGCCGGCCAGGCGACTATAGCCGGCCAGGCGACTATAGCCGGCCAGGCGACTATAGCCGGCCAGGCGACTATAGCCGGCCAGGCGACTATAGCCGGCCAGGCGACTATAGCCGGCCAGGCGACTATAGCCGGCCAGGCGACTATAGCCGGCCAGGCGACTATAGCCGGCCAGGCGACTATAGCCGGCCAGGCGACTATAGCCGGCCAGGCGACTATAGCCGGCCAGGCGACTATAGCCGGCCAGGCGACTATAGCCGGCCAGGCGACTATAGCCGGCCAGGCGACTATAGCCGGCCAGGCGACTATAGCCGGCCAGGCGACTATAGCCGGCCAGGCGACTATAGCCGGCCAGGCGACTATAGCCGGCCAGGCGACTATAGCCGGCCAGGCGACTATAGCCGGCCAGGCGACTATAGCCGGCCAGGCGACTATAGCCGGCCAGGCGACTATAGCCGGCCAGGCGACTATAGCCGGCCAGGCGACTATAGCCGGCCAGGCGACTATAGCCGGCCAGGCGACTATAGCCGGCCAGGCGACTATAGCCGGCCAGGCGACTATAGCCGGCCAGGCGACTATAGCCGGCCAGGCGACTATAGCCGGCCAGGCGACTATAGCCGGCCAGGCGACTATAGCCGGCCAGGCGACTATAGCCGGCCAGGCGACTATAGCCGGCCAGGCGACTATAGCCGGCCAGGCGACTATAGCCGGCCAGGCGACTATAGCCGGCCAGGCGACTATAGCCGGCCAGGCGACTATAGCCGGCCAGGCGACTATAGCCGGCCAGGCGACTATAGCCGGCCAGGCGACTATAGCCGGCCAGGCGACTATAGCCGGCCAGGCGACTATAGCCGGCCAGGCGACTATAGCCGGCCAGGCGACTATAGCCGGCCAGGCGACTATAGCCGGCCAGGCGACTATAGCCGGCCAGGCGACTATAGCCGGCCAGGCGACTATAGCCGGCCAGGCGACTATAGCCGGCCAGGCGACTATAGCCGGCCAGGCGACTATAGCCGGCCAGGCGACTATAGCCGGCCAGGCGACTATAGCCGGCCAGGCGACTATAGCCGGCCAGGCGACTATAGCCGGCCAGGCGACTATAGCCGGCCAGGCGACTATAGCCGGCCAGGCGACTATAGCCGGCCAGGCGACTATAGCCGGCCAGGCGACTATAGCCGGCCAGGCGACTATAGCCGGCCAGGCGACTATAGCCGGCCAGGCGACTATAGCCGGCCAGGCGACTATAGCCGGCCAGGCGACTATAGCCGGCCAGGCGACTATAGCCGGCCAGGCGACTATAGCCGGCCAGGCGACTATAGCCGGCCAGGCGACTATAGCCGGCCAGGCGACTATAGCCGGCCAGGCGACTATAGCCGGCCAGGCGACTATAGCCGGCCAGGCGACTATAGCCGGCCAGGCGACTATAGCCGGCCAGGCGACTATAGCCGGCCAGGCGACTATAGCCGGCCAGGCGACTATAGCCGGCCAGGCGACTATAGCCGGCCAGGCGACTATAGCCGGCCAGGCGACTATAGCCGGCCAGGCGACTATAGCCGGCCAGGCGACTATAGCCGGCCAGGCGACTATAGCCGGCCAGGCGACTATAGCCGGCCAGGCGACTATAGCCGGCCAGGCGACTATAGCCGGCCAGGCGACTATAGCCGGCCAGGCGACTATAGCCGGCCAGGCGACTATAGCCGGCCAGGCGACTATAGCCGGCCAGGCGACTATAGCCGGCCAGGCGACTATAGCCGGCCAGGCGACTATAGCCGGCCAGGCGACTATAGCCGGCCAGGCGACTATAGCCGGCCAGGCGACTTAAGCCGGCTATACGGCTATAGTCGGCTATATACGGTTTTTGTGACAGAGCGAGTAAACGCCGACCTTAAATAAGCGTCCTGTCCCTAATGCAAGGCGTTATGTGACCCGTACCGAGACATGAATGGTATTGGGGACACAGAATCCATACAGCATCACTAACGGAGCTCTCCAGATACCTGGCGCTCTCTGATTCTAACTTAGCCCCATCACATTACAGGGTCTCTGATGTGGTGGACCTCCCATTCCCCCATACTCCTTGGATCAAATGTGAACCAAAAAAACAAACAAGTCAAACAAATCCAACAAATCTAACAGGCCAAACAGGCAAAATCGAAAATGCAGGAGAAAATCCGTTTAGAAGAGTTTTAGTACTGATGCGAACACCGCCATTCAAATCAGTAGATGTAGCAATGCAGGAGGTGGGCATTGTACGTCTGCGAATCGTGCACGCTGGTAACCCGGCTTACTGGTATCTTTAGAAAATTACACATCCTTTGGCGCTAACGTGGCCACTAGTCAGCTAACCTGGCCACCAGTCAACTAACCTGGTCACCAGTCAGCTAACCTGGCATCCAATCAGCCAGCCAACCTGGCTACCAGGGAGCCAACCTGGCTACCAGACAGCCAACGTGGCTACCAGCCAGCCGACCTGTATACCAGCCAGCCAACCTGGCCACCAGCCAGTTGACTTTGCCACCAGCCAGCTAACATGGCCACCAAACGTGGACAATAGCCAACCAACCTGGCCATCAGCCAGCCAGCCTGTATACCAGCCTGCCAACCAGGCCACGAGACAGCCAACATGGTCACCAGCCAGCCAACTTGGCAACCAGCGTGGACAACAGCCAGCCAACCCAGCCACCAGCTACCTAACCATTTAGATAGAGCCAGTTAGTTAGAACCAGTTAGTAAGATCACTGCTAATAAGCAAGGTCATTGCCAGTAACCAAGGTCGGTGCCCCTGTCGAGAAGTTAAGTGACCCCGCTGAAAAGGTCAGTGACCTTAGTTACTGTCAATGACCTTACTCATTAGCACTGACCTTGCTTACTAGTAGTGATCTTACTAACTGGTTCTAACTAACTGGTTCTAACTAACTGGTTCTAACTAACTGGCTCTGAATAACTGGTTAGGTTAAGTGGCTGACGGCTGGGTTGGCTGGCTGATGACTAAGTTGGCAGGTTGGTGGCCAGGTTGTCTGGCGGGTGGCCAGGTTGGCTCGCTGGTGACAAGGTTGGCTGGCCAGTGGCAAAGTTGATTAGCTTGTGGCCAGATTGGCTTGCTGGTATCCAGGCTGGCTTGCTGGTAGTCAGATTAGCTGACTGGTAACCAAGTTGGCTGGCCGGTGTCCAGGTTGGCTGACTGTGGCCAGGATGGCTGACTGGTGGCCATGTTGGTTGTCAGGTGGCCAGGTTGGCTGGCTGGTATACAGGTTGGCTGGCTGGCGGTTAGGTTGGCTGGTTAGTGGCCGCGATGGCTGGCTGGTGGCCAGGTTGGTTGGCTTGTTGCCAGGTAAGCTGGCTGGAGGCTAAGGTAGTTGGTTGATGGCCCGGTTAGCTGGCTGGTGGCCAAGTTGGCTGGTTGATCGCTAGGTTGGCTTGCTGGTGGTCAGATTGGCTGACTGGTAACCAGGTTGGCTGGCCGGTGTACAGGTTGGTTGGCTGATGGCCAGGTTGCCTGACTGGTGGGCATGTTGGATATCTGGTGGCCAGGCTGGCTGGCTGGTATACAGGTTGGATGGCTAGTGGGCAGGTTGGCTGACTGGTGGCCAGGTCGGCTGACTGGTGGCCAGGTCGGCTGACTGGTGGCCATTTTGGTTGTCAGGTGGCCAGGCTGGCTGGTTGGTATACAGGTTGGCTGGCTGGTGGCCAGGTTAGCTAGCTGGTGGCCAGGTTGCTTGACGGGTAACCAGATTAGCAGGCTGGTGGCCAGGTTGGTTGACTGGTGGCTAGGTTGGCAGACTGGTGGCCATTTTGGTTGTCAGGTGGCCAGGTTGGCTATCTGGTATACAGGCTGGCTTGGTGGTAGTCAGATTAACTGACTGGTAACCAGGTTGGCTGGCCGGTGTCCAGGTTGGCTGACTGGTGGCCAGGATGGCTGACTGGTGGCCATGTTGGTTGTCAGGTGGCCAGGTTGGCTTGCTGGTATACAGGTTGGCTGGCTGGTGGCCAGGTTGGCTGACTGGTGGCCATGTTGGTTGTCAGGTGGCTAGGTTGGCTGGCTGGTAAACAGGTTAGCTGGCTGGTGGCCAGGTTGGCTGACTGGTAATCTGGTTACCAGGCTGGTGGCTAGGTTGGTTGACTTGTGGTTAGGTTGGCAGGCTGGTGGTCATTTTGGTTGTCAGGTGGCCAGGTTGGCTAGCTGGTATACAGGCTGGCTTGCTGGTAGTCAGATTGGCTGACTGGTAACCAGGTTGGCTGGCCGGTGTCCAGGTTGGCTGACTGGTGGTCAGCTTGGCTGGCTGTTGGCCAGGTTGGCTGAATGGTAACCAGATTAGCAGACTGGTGGCCAGGTTGGTTGACTGGTGGCTAGGTTGGCAGACTGGTGGTCATTTTGGTTGTCAGGTGGCCAGGTTGGCTGGCTGGAGGGCAGGTTGGCTGGCTGAATGCCAGGTTCGCTGTCTGGTGGGCAGGGTGTTTAGCTGGTGGAAAGATTAGCTAGCTAGTGGCCAGGTTGGTCAGGTAATGGTTAGGCTGGATGTTTGGTGGGCAGGTAGGTTGTCTGGTGGCTCGGTTGCAGGCTGACGGTCAGCTCGGCTGGTTGGTGGCAGCGATGCCTGGCTGGTGGCCAGGTTAGTTGGCTGGTGCCCTGGTTAGTTGGTTGCCAAGCGACTATGGTTGGCCATATGGCTATAATCGCCAACCTAAATTTAAATTGTATATGGTAATTTGTTTACAACAGTCGCCGTTGAATTCGTCCTTGTTTTTTTTCTGTTCTTATGAATATACAATGCAAGTAGTTTTCCAGATGGAGCAGAACTTTTCAAAATGAAAATATGACCCTATTAGTTCAAGAGAGGTCCTATATTTCCTTAATGTAGTATTCTTGAGGCTCTTTACAACGATTTGCATGGTCAAAGTATGTGTGGAAAGAGTGTTTTGGGCCTGTAGAGATATTCTTAGGCATGTTGGTGCAAGCCTTTTGGACCTTCAAGTCGGCATATCGCTTTCCTTTCATCAGTTTTTCTTCCATAAAGTTTTCTGAATAGGGTTAAGTTACTTGGCTGTAGATTAACGCTGTGCCGCAATGTATTGGCCTCTGACGCAGGTGACACGGGATCGAGCCCCGGAAACAGCTTTGTTCGATAACATGTTTTTCACGGTGTTTCTACAACATGGGTGATTGAGAGAAGCTTAGCTCAGGCTCTTCGTGAGCTGTGACGCCACATATGTACATACATGCAGTGCTTACGGGTAAGAAAGCAATGTTTGGCCCAAAAGCTTGTGCGGAACAAAGAATGTTCAGACTTCCCGATGTCCCAAAAGTTCGATGCACTGAACGCTGAATAGGCAGCAATCTCTTTTATTAAATATGTTATTCAAGCACAAACCAAATCTTGTTTTTAATCAGTGGTGCGTTAACTTTCATGTACCAGTGTTCGTTTCCGGAACTACTTACACTTTTCTCCAGTGACATCTCCCACTAACCACGTAACCACTGTTGAAACTTGATCGACCTCACAGTATCCGAGGCGGAAGAAGTTCAAGCAACACGATCAGTGATGCCAGCTGCATTAAATCAAACAAGAAATCGTTTCTTTTCAAATTCGTTTTTATTGTATACAGGGATACGAAGCGATAATGTGCATTTACAACGAAAGTAATACTATATATTTACAAGGTACAGATGGAGAAGTATGGTATGAATAAAACCCTAACTTAGTGAATAAAGCTTTTTACAAGAAATGATATAAAGCACAAAACGAAAAACAACTTCAGATCGTAGTAATTTCTGTACATTCCTTGGATACGTTCCTCGTTGCTTTCCGCTCTTTGGTACTCTACTTTGCTTTCATTTAGTACCAGCCGGATGATGACCAATCCTTAGGATGCTCCTCATGATGAACATGCACCGGAACATGTACTTCCTTGTAGACGGGCACATGTACCTCCTTGATAATTGGAATATGCTTGACCACTGGCACCTCCTTGATGACGGGGACCTTTTGCACATGGTGATGATGGATGGTATGCACATTGTATGGCACATGAACAACGTGATGTTCGCTACGGAATACGAAGATAAAGTAGAAACGGATAGTGAATTTTAAATGAACATTTGAATGAAAGTGAAATTGGATTTTGATTGAAGTGATGTGCTTGGATTAGGTAATTAGATTATACTCGGTCGCATCATACCCGTAGTGTATAGAGTTGATATGCTCCGATTGGTATGCGGAGGACGGATGGTGTATGCATGGTGTACGAGTATGGTTCGGAGTTGCGTGCATGCGACCGAGGAGACGTGTCACGCAATTTTGGCACTAGATCAGGAAAGGTTGTCAGAGATTCTGGTTTTTCTCTCTTTCTTTTCTGTCTGTTGATTACACTAATCAGAGTAACGAATAGTTGAGTATTCAACATCCGTGGAGTTTGAAGTAAGACAGAAGAATACCTTTCTTTGATGTGAGAAATTTTTTTCTAGTGCTTTTGCTCTTTAATTGAAAAGAGCTATTGTCGGGTATTTAGGTAAATTAGGTAATGAGGAGCCTACATGGTGCTAATTAGGGAATAAAGTGGTAATAATCTGGGCGTGATGTCACAAAATAATACGACGAATTAGAGTGATTAATTTGAATACCTTAACGTCATACCCTTTATAATAGAGTCCTTTTGAGCAAATGGGAGCATAAGTCCTATGAAAGGCGTTTTTTTTTAAATGAGATTCCTGCGTACAATAGGGAGCTTTAATTTAATTGACATTATTTGTGTTTTAAACAACTACAGTACTGCAAACTTTACAGTTTCTTGCGTCCTACGCCTTAACGTTTCTAATCCAATAGAGGTGAAAATCAGAAGTTAAATAAATTATAAAAAACCGGCCAAATGCGAGTCGGACTCGTGCACAAAGGGTTCCGTACCATCTGTATATATAAATATGAAAGAGACTATGTACGTTACCTCATCAGTCATCACATTAAATCACATTTTTTTGTATGATGAAAGATCTTGGTTGCAGGCAGGCTATCCGCATATTATTTTGATAATCAAAAATCTTCATGATGAGATATGTATAGTTGATCATCAAAGCGTCCATTGAATTCAAATCAATTATCTTACTTGACAGCAACGATGTGAAAAGGTGAATAACAGTAATGGGAAATATGGGAGAAAGGTTTGCAGCTAGGATTAATTCATCAAAGACACAAAAGAGATCAAAACTGGGAAGTTTGCTACTGGTTGTGGGATATTGTCGACTAACCTTAGTTCAGTATGTGACCAAGGGGATTTTTTTGGATGAAAATCATGTCTGTTGTATGGGAGCCCCCCTTAAATATTAATTTTGTTCTGTTTTTAGTATTTGTCGTAGCGGCAACAGAAATGCATCATCTGTGAAAATTTCAACTGTCTAACTATCACGGTTCATGAGATACAGCCTGGTGACAGACGGACGGACGGACGGACAGCGAAGCCTTAGTAATAGGGCTCCGTTTTACCTTTGGGTACGGAACCCTAAAAAAGACCGGAAAAGTGCGAGTCGGACTGGCCCACCGAGGCTTCCGTATAGACTCAATTCAAGATTTGGGCCGCCGTTCCTTGCATAAAGACCCCGCTGTTTTTTTTTTTTTTTTTTATTTAATTACAAATGTATAGTTTTCAGACTTTACCCTATACTTATTGTATAAGGCGGTATTACTTGCCAAATTTCATAGTTCTAGGTCCACGGAAAATACCTTATAAATTTTGATTCCCTTGCGAGTGCCCAGTCGTTTTTAACGGCTAGAAGCTTTAAAGTAATTGTGAACTGTACTCCGCCTAATGTCCAACTGATCCCAGCTGGCGTACTTCAAGGGTCTGTTCTTGGTCCTGTTATATACAATATTTACACATCGGATTTTCCTATTCTTGTTGACTGTCATTCTGCGATCTTCGCAGATGACACTATCTATTCATCAGATTTACTTAGTTCAGCAATCGAATTAAATCTGCAATCTGCATTAGATACCATTGCAAGATATTTTACTGATTGGAAAATTCAAATAAATGCTCAAAAAACTCAAGCCATCTTTTTCACTAGGAAAAGGAAAGCTCGTTTTTTACCGCAAACGAACAATTGGTGGTAATCGCGTAGAATGGGAATCACATACTAAATATTTGGGAGTCACTCTGGACAAAAGACTTACTTTTAGCCAACACATCAACAATGTTGTTAGTAAAATTAACAAAACAATCAAAGTATTGTACCCGTTTATTCGTCGAACCTCTGAACTAAGCAGCGACTATAAACTTATACTTTTAAAGTCAATCTTTCAGGCCATACTGTTCTACGCAGCCCCTGTATGGAGAGACTATGCTAACTGCCACATCAAGAAACTGCAAACTGCAAAACTCAAAACAAAGTTTCAAAAATGATTCTAGGACTACCATGGCACTTTTCAACTTTCGAACTGCATGAAGCAGCTAAAATTGAATTGGTCAAAATTCGAATAGCCAAGCTTTATGATCATTTTATCGTTTCATGTAATATATCCGATAACACTCTTGTTTCAAATTTAGCTGTTAACTCATAACGTATACAATCCCTGTTTGTTGTATTATAATAAAACTAAACTGTTAATTGCTGCTAAATAAATACTACTACTACTACTTGAGAGTGTCGAAATATACGTTTTTGTGGCATAAACGACCGTATCTTTTCTATACTTTAACCTAGAAGTTTGAGACTCTAAACCTGAGTATGCCGTTTTAATTTCAATTCGATACGTAAACGCGTTCCCGAGGTAAAGGGTCTTGACAGACAGACAGACGGACGGACAACAAAAGTGATCCTATACGGAACCCTAAAAGGAGTTTTCAAACCAACAGTATTGATGACCGGAAGCAGAAAAATATAAATATCTAAAGTCTGATACGTGGAGGGTACATATCTCCCAAAAAGCAGTAAAAGGAAAAAATTCAAAAACTGTTAGAAGCTCATCTCATGTAGCTTAAACATATAAGTCCAAAATTTTAAAGTGTCGATTTGTACTAGGTACGTAGTATGTACATACATCACTCCTGAAATTTTTCTAAATGTTATTGCTTTTAGCACTAATTGTACTAATTTGTTTTAATATAGATAGCTGGCAGCACTTTACAAACACACAAGTAGCAAGTCTCCATTTCCTATTTCCCTCTTTTTGATTCTCAAGCACTTTTATCACTTATACTCACTGTCTGCCTCCTCCCAAGAATCCAGGATGTGGTGCACAATAGGCCGTGGCGAAAATGGCAGTAAGGAGGACCTACAATGTACAAAAAAGCATTGTTTTAGTCCAAGTAAATCGCTTTGGTAACATATTTTTAATTCCACTTGATATGCTTCTTTTTGTCACTTTCACAACACTATTTAGTCCTTTAATTCACAGATCGAGTACGGGTACATAGTCGGAGAAGGAACACTTACAAAACTCTTAAGGACGACCATGTTAATGTAGATCAGGCTTGAAACGAAACTGCGAACGTTTGGAGTAGCAACCGAATATGAATCAACGAAACCGTTACAATGCACAACCAAATGCTGACTGATAACCAACCAAACTGGGTGATCTGTATTTATATACAAACAACACGAACACCATATGAATACGAGCGCGTGCCCCAGTGGCAGTGGCAGTCAACTTGCTTGGCGCACATAAAGATCTACCGGTACGAAATCCATTGAAATCCATATCGAATCCCCCAATCGAAAGTGACTTTGCCGCACTGCTGGATCGGCAACAACATTAATAGCCCCGCGATCGTCAGTATCCGTTGAACAACGCGGTTAGTACGTACATATATGAGTCGTATCTAAAGTGTCGCGACAGAATTGCACATGGTAGGAGATGGTTTGCAGACGAATACAAAGGAAGGGCTGCGCATCGTGTAGCCGAGACTTATGCTTCATGTGGATTAGGAATTGGGAAATGTTCGCTAACGAAGCTTTTAAACTCACAATGGGGTAGACACCTATTATGGGCCTTAAACTCTCCTCCGTTTGACCTTAACCATGGTTGAGGATGAAGAAAGGATCCACAGTCAGGACAACAGCGAAGGACTCTCTAGATTGGCCAGAAGTCGTTAATTACGCAATCGTCTTGCAGTCGGGCTCAATCAAATTGTCCGGTTATGCACCGGATACGATGGCCGGTTATAAAACCAGAGTTACGTACGAGAATGAGTATGAGCTCATATCGTTGTCTGACAATAGTGCATTCGTACTAGGTACAAAAAAACAATTAAAATTCGCGTGATTGTCGAAAATTTCTTACGAGCATGCTGGTCGAGCGGATAGTGTAAGTGCAACAACGTGTGAATGGGGTCGGGTGGATGACGCATCGGGTATTTACATAACTTGACGGAAATTCGGTAGCCAAAGATGGTTAATAGCGAGAAAGAGAGTCAATAGTCAATAGGAACCTCCTTAAGTCATTGTTAAACAAATATGTGCAGTAGTTGAATGGATAAGTGGACCAGAGATTTATTGAAGACCATTTCTCTGGTTCAACGAAATGGCAAGTAATCGCTATCGGTTGGGATCTTCGAGATGGGGTTAGTGATTTTGTGTTATTTGTTTACCTCGAGATTGTTATGTAAAAAAAATGCAAGTTTCCGAGTGTTAATATGTAGTAAGTTTTGTAGAAATGTGGATTAACAAATAGAGTTAAAAATGATCAAGTAGCTAGAGACGGGAGTTAGGTCATTATGTTGCATCAGGGTCGAATGCGTGTCAGGCATTTTATGACATTTCGTCGTAGTGTTATGGGTTACTTTTGTGATTCAGTTTCATACTTTTTGAAAAGATCATTTGAATCACCTTTCTTTCTAAGTGGTTTTAGCTGTACAAAAATTCGCATATATGGTTACGCCATTTAGTCAGTGGATAAGAACCCGCAACCCATGACCATGCTATCTCTAATCTCTAATCTTTCGAGTCAAGATGGAAAGAGTTGATTTTCTTGGAGCGGTAGGAGCTTGCCTTGGAAAACCAAGAAGTTGTCAAACCTACAAATACACATCTGAGTATTCTAATCAGAATTTCTTCAGTCGGACTACGACTAAGTGGTCGTATGGACTTGCGGCGTTCAATACCAAAAGTAAGGAGGAAGACACACCAAATAGACGCTATCTCCAGAATGTTGCCAATAAAGCCTGGTGCCTTTAACGAATAAAGTAGAGAGGACTCTCAGCTTTATGTCAACCTTTTTTTGAATTTAGAGCAGTATTTTAGAGCCACGGCAAAACGTTCGTTGCCAGACAAATTTCGTACCCTAACTTGGTTCTTTTACAATCAAAGAGTTTAAATAACTCAAGGTAATCCACTTTTTGAGAGATTTTTTTTTTTTTTTTGTTTGTTCCCCTTTATTCAACACCTGTTTTGGATAACATTTAGTTGAAGTTTTTACAATTTAATTTTGGGTATACGTACAATGTAGGACCAATGTCCTTTACAATTGTGTTTTTACTCGTGTGTAGGAGAAGATGGCACAAGTGGGATTTAGTCCACTCGAAGCGTTGGTGGTTTTGTTCACACCGAGCGCCCCTTATCGCTCGTTGTTGTCGCCAGATGCTTTTTTTTTTTTTTTTTTTTTACTTCGGTGATGTACTCAGCATTTACCCAAACCGTTCGATTAGGTCTGTTGGTCTGTATCGTTTAAGTCTTCGTATATTGCGTATCTCGTCGTTTGTATGTTGTAAAATCTTACTTTGGTATTTGACGCAGTGTTTTTTTATTTCGTCTGCAACAGTTGTTATGTGAAGGTCTTTATGTATTTCCGTGTTTGGCACGTACCATTCTGCGTTGGTAATTGTTCTTAAGATTCTGTTTTGTGTACGTTGTATTATTTGAATATTTGAGGTTTTGGAAGTGCCCCATAGTTGTAGCCCATATGACCATATAGGTTTAATCATAGCTTTGTATATCAGAAGTTTATTGTCTATAGTCAATCTAGAATTTTTACCAAGCATCCAGTAGCATTTTCGGAGTTTGTCTTTTATTTGTTTTTTCTTTTCTAGAATGTGCTGTTTCCATGTTAGTTTACTGTCAATAACCATGCCTAGATATTTGGCGTGATCGTTGGTTTTAATATTCTTATTGTTAATTGTTATAGGAGGTGGATTGTCAATTTTTCTGGTTGTGTAGATAACCTGGATAGTCTTTTCTTCATTTATTTGTATACCCCACTTTGTGAACCACTCTATGGTATTATTTAAATGGCTTTGTAGTTTGAGGTTTGCGTCGTTTACGTCTTTGTCAGATTGGAGTATGATAGTGTCGTCTGCAAATGTTGCTAGCATGGAGTGTTGCGATGTTGGGGTGGGTATGTCTGCAGTGTATATTAAGTAAAGTAGTGGTCCCAGAACGCTGCCCTGGGGAACGCCAGCGTGAACTATGTGCAAATTAGAATATTCTTCCTTGTGTTTTACGTAGAAGTGTCGTTGGTCAAGATAGCTTTTAAGTAGCAAGTAAAAGTCTAATGGTAAGGCTTTATTAAGCTTGTAAAGTAGTCCCTTGTGCCAGAGTTTGTCGAATGCTTTAGATACGTCAAGAAATACTGCTGAGCAGTACCTTTTATTGTCTAAGTCGTTTGATATTTTGTTTATTACCCTATGTGTCTGTTGTATTGTCGAGTGATGTTGTCTGAATCCGAATTGGTGATTCGGTACAACGTTGTTTTTGTCAAGTATTGGTTGTAGTCTTTTCTGTATAATTTTTTCCAGGAGTTTCGATAACACTGGTAAAAGGTAAATGGGTCGATAGCTACTAGCTTTTGTTACGTCTTTTCCTGGTTTGGGGATGGCGTGCACTTCAGCGACTTTCCATGGTTTTGGGAAGTATTTAGATCGAATTACAGCGTTAAATATATTTCTGATATAGATAATTGCGTGTTCGGGTAGTTCTTTTAAGATTTTCCCATTTATCATGTCGTAACCAGGGCACTTATTGGGCTTGAGACTATTCTTAATATGAAAACCAATTTCATTTTTAGTAGTCAATTTGATTGGAATTGGTTCATTCGTATTTTGGAGGTTTAAATATTGTGAATTGTTGTCCTTTTCATTTGTGAAGCAGTTGGCAAAGAAGTTCGCTAAAGTTGCGGCTTTTTCTACATTTGTCTTAGACCAGGATTTGTTTTCGTTTAATATTGGCGGTTGGTGTGAAGTTGTCTGTTTCAAGTTTCTTGTGGCTTTCCAGAGAGAGTAGTTCGTTTGGAAAGTCGGCGTCAAGTTTTTTAAGTAATTGTTGAGTTGTTTGTTTTTATGCTCTTGTAATATGTCCTTAAGTTCTTTTATGGTCTTATTTAGTTTGGTCTTTAGTTCAGGAGAGCGGTTTGTTTGCCATAGTTTTCGAATATTGCGTTTGTGTCTAATTTTGTTTAGGATATATTGGGGAGTATATGAGTCACGTTCAGATGGGACTATCTGTGGCGTACAGATGCTCAAGGCATTTATTATGGTGTCGTTAAAGTAGATTATTGCGCTATCTATGTTGTCAGGGCAGTTTAGGGGGATTCTGAGTGGCAGATCTCTTGTTGTAAATCCTTGTATTTTGAATAAATCCTTGTATTTTGAATAAGCGTGGTAGCTTTGGTCTCGTAGGTGATTATGATTGGAGAATGGTCGGAAGAGAGGTCAAGGGAAGTTTTTGCGGTTAATCTTGTCCTGGGTATACTTCTGTATATACAGAAGTCAATGAGATCGGGTTTCTTATTCATATCTGAGGGCCAGTATGTTGGTTCCCCTGGGCTGAGAAAATGCACGTTAAGCGATTTTAGAACATTTAGAAGGATGCTTCCCTTTCTGTTTGTTAGTCTGGAGCCCCAGTCTGTGTTTTTTGCGTTGAAGTCGCCTCCTGCGATGAATCTTTTACCTAGTGTGTTAATGTAATTTTTGTATTGGTCTGTCGATATGATAAACTTAGGTGGACAGTAGAGTGCTGAAATTGTGAGTGGTCCATATGCATCTTCAATTTGTATGGTCGTTGCTTGGATATGCTCAGCTTTGTAACCTGCAAGGTCTATTGATTTGATTGTCTGTCTTATTATGATTGCTGTGCCACCATGAGCTTTGTTGTCAGGGTGATTTGTTTGATACATATTGTATCCGGGTATTTTGAAAAAGTTTTTGTCTGTGAAATGTGTTTCTGAGATCAATAGGATGTCTATGGAGTTGGTTCTGATAAATTGCTTTAATTCGTTGACATGCTGCTGCAGTCCGTTAGCATTCCAAATAACGATGTTTAGTCGGTCTAACTTCATATTTAATTACTCAGTTTGGTTATTAGTACTGTTAGTATGTTAATCATGTTAGCGATTTGTGTCACTAGTTGTTGTATCATTGTTTTTAATTCAGTAAGGTCATTTGAAGATTGTGCTTGCTGAGGTGAGGTGGGTTAGTTGGGGGAGCGGGCTGTTTTTGTTTTGTGTGTGTTAGTGTTTGGGATTCAGACTTTGCAGCTTCTGCGTAAGTGGCAGTTGTATTGACGGCAGTAGTATTGTTTGTAGTAATAGTAGATGTAGGGGGAGTAGGAGTTGGCTTGGTTATTGGGATCTCTTTGCTTCTAAGAGGTGGAAATCTTTGTAGCTTCAGAGACCTATATATTTCACAACCTTTGTAGTTTGCTGTGTGGTTGCTTCCACAAAGAGCACAGCGTATGTCATTTGTTTTTTCTTTTATTGGACAGTCAATAGTTTTGTGGTTTTTTGCGCATTTGACGCACACTGGGGACGAGGTACAATAATTTCGTGTATGGCCGTATTTTTGGCAGTTGCTGCATTGGGGTATGTCTTTTCTTATGTGAGGTGGTTCAAAGGTTATTTGGCAGTGTAGTAGTGTATTTATGTTATATATGTCTTTGTTGTTCTTCTTGTTCTCTAGTTCTAGAGAGAATATTGGTAGAGGTTCTCTAGTGTGTTTTCTTGTTAGGTTGTAAATGTTCGTTACGGTGTGTCCTTTTTCAGCGAGTTCATTTTTTATTGCTTCTTTGTCGGTGGAGGGGTGCATGTTTTTTAGGATGACTTTAAGGCCCCTTTGATCTTTAGGCTTGTACGTATAGTACCTCGTGTTCTTTTGTTGTAGTAATCTTAAGATCGATGTATAGTGCATCGAATCTGTTGGTTGGATCTTAACTTCTTCGTTTGGAAGGACCCGCATGAGGTAGTGGTTCTGCGCTATTTCGTTTAGGTCGTTTGTCAGTATACCTATTGTTTTGACTCCTTGGACAAATATTGGAGGGGGTTTGGTGACTTTTGGCGGCTTTTCTATAGCGGGCTTATTTGGGGTAGAGGGGAGGTTTCGGATGTCTTCATCGGGTGAAAGGATAGAGAATCTATTTTGTGTGTCATTGTTTGTGTCGTTTAACCAGTATGTCGTTAGTTTGGTTTGTGTCTCTGTTTTTTGTTTTTTGTTGTTGGTATTGTTGTTTGTTTGTACTGGGGAGTTTCGGTTTCTTTTTAGTTCATTAGGAATAGTCTCATACCTGATCGACGGTTTGGGTTTTATGCTGGTAAATACTAGGGTTGATGTTTCTGGTGTTGATGGGTGCATAGAAGTGCTGGTTGTGGTTGTTGTAGTGCTAGTGGTCGTTGTGGTTGTGGTTGTGAAGGTTGTTGTTGGTTTTGTTGTGGTTGTGGTGGTATTTGTTGTAGTTCTTGTTTTAGCCTCGTAGTGGTTTAACATGTTCTGTTGGGAAGGTATAAGTATGAGGTCACTATTTTGAGACGCTACTGTGTTTGATGGGAAGCTCGGGTTCATTGGAATTGGTTGGGAAACTGGCTTTGAGGTGATACAAGGTTGGTGTCTAGGAAGAGCTTTGGTTGGAAGGGAAGGGAAATCCGGCTCGAAATTTATTGAGTTGGTTGATTTAACATGAGTGGGAGAGGGAGTTAGGGAATTTTTGGATTTACGCTCGAGGGGAGGCGAGCGTAAAACGCTCATACTTCCTTTGTTTATTTTTTTTTGTCCTTTGTTGAAATTTTTCCACTTTCAAGAAAAACAAAAGAAGAAAAATCACTGGATTTTAATTGGAGCTGAGCCAGAAGGGCTCTTTACTAAGAAATAGTGTCTCTGTCACTTGTAATTTCGGTGAGATATATTAAACACGGCACTCGATGTAAAAAACACGTCCGTCCGTTTCGTAATTCACTCAACGACTGAGAGATACTTCTAAATATTTAAAAGGTGACTACCACGAGCTCAAGCATAAAAGAAATTTAAGTGAATTGGCACTTGTGAAATTATTGAAACCTTTTTACAGCCTTTCTTATTTACTTACGTGGAGCTACAGTTCGGGGTAAGCCTGGGCCTCAACCAACGAGACTTTCCACGATATTTTGCTAGCCGTTTCCAGTGTCGCACGCCCCGTTGGTTGAGGTCCTTGACCACCTGTATGCGCCACCTTAGACGTGGCCGTCCTGTGCATCTGAAGTGGCGCTGTGCTGTCCATTCGCTCTACATAGCCTAGCCATCTTATTGGTTGGATCGATAGACTTCATACTAGGCCGACGTCACTGTACAGGACTTAGAGCTCTTGGCTGAATCTTCTCCTCCACTCTCCGTCAACACAAACGAGACCGAATCCTTTTTTATATGTCGATGGTCTTGGTTCTATTGTCATCCTGCGCAATCTAACGAGTTTGGCAGGGATGTCAAAAGGGCTCTATATAGCCCGCCCCTTTAGATACTGATATATGCGGCTTTAAAATCAACAAATAGGTGGTGTCCGCCGACTTGAAATGCATGGGTCTTCTGCAAAATCTGCCGCAGTGTGAATACTTGGTCTATCGTGGATTTTCCTGGCCTGAAGCCAGATTGATAGGAACCTATCAAATTGTGCACGAATGGCTTCAGGCGTTTACACAGCACGGCAGAGAAAATCTTATACGCGATGTTAAGGAGAATTATTCTTCAATAGGTAGCGCAGCTATATGGTCCGGGCAAACGATACTGAGACTCTATTCTTCGGGCATGCTTTCTTCCGACCATATCGCCTCATCTAAATGAGGTAGACGGAATTCTCTCTCACCTTCGTCTAGTGTTAATGTTATACAGTCCGCGGAAATAATCCTTCCTTATTCTCAGCATCGACTGTGATTCAACTACTAAGTGTCCGCTTTCATCCCTGGCTCTGGCTTTATAACCTTGGCATGTTCGTTATACTCTTTGGTCGCGCGCTTCTCGTGCTCTTTCCTTTTCCTTCTGAAAAGTGCAATTTCCTCATTTTTTTCCGCATATGTACCTTGGCTGCAACAAGGTAATGATCCGAGTCAATATTGGCTCCTCGGAAGTTTCGGACATCCAAGATGCTGGAGGAGTGTCTGTAGTCGATTGCAATATGACCGATTTGATTAACAGATAATTGGTCAGGAGACCACCAGTTCCCGTTATGGATATTGAGATGTGGGAATCGTGTGCTAACTACTAGGAGATTAGACACCGTCACAAAGTCTATTAGCCTGAATACGTTGTCGGATGTGGTGTCATTTTGAATAGCTGCACGATAATATTTACTAGTAACTCACTCTGAGGGCGCCGTGGCGCAGTGGTTAGTGTGTTGGACTCTGGCGCAGGATGAGCGAGTTCGGATCCCGATAACACCAACGCCATCGAATGTTTATTTCGCGACGTTCCTCCTCGGCGGGGTACTGGCAAAACCCCCCGTAGTAAACTTGCCATGAAAAAGCTTCTCGACTCACGCCGTTCGGAATCGGCATTAAACTGTAGGTCCCTTTCACCTGTGCGAAAAATAAATCACACACAACATGGGTGATTGAGAGAAGCTTGGCTCTGGTCCTTCATGGGCTGTAACGCCACCAAAGAAGAAGAACTCACTCGTATTAGTTTACATATGTATGTACATAGCCTCGATGTGGCTAGGGCTACAACAATAAACTAACAACTTTGAAACACTTTTTATAAATCAGGGTAATCGATTTAATCAATCTTTAATACATTGGCTCATCTCGTCGCTTACAGGTAACATGGATAGCAACCGGGTGGGCGACAATTATTCCAAGCCCTCGGGTCCGGTATACCACACTCCATAAGAGGTGGTTGTGCTTTCTTGCGACTCGTCCAAAGATGTCCTCGTTACCCAGCTTCACTTCGAAATCTCCTAGAACGATCTTGGTGTCGTAACTGGAACATTGATCTGGGAGGTCATAGAAGACATCTTTGACTCTGTCGTCTTTTTCTTCTGTGGGGACGTTAACGCTTATCAAGCTGATGTTCCCGTAGATAGCTTTTGATGCGGATTGTCATGAGGCGTTCCTTCACATGCCGAAAGCTTACGACTTTTTGCCTAATTCCACCTTGAGCAACAATTCCGCATCCAAATTGACGTTGTTTGTCCTCCTTGTAACAGTGTCCGTAGTATATATCACAGTTTTTCATCCTCTTTTTACCCGGTTCATCCCATCGCACTTCTTGGAGTGCGTGCAATAATGTGTCCTTTATAGCAGCATGAGTTTTTTTTTTTAACCATGCGGCCGTTCTGTTAAGGGACCTAACATTCCGATACTCCTGTCCTTTTATATATTTGCTGGGGTCGCAAGCATGTACTTATATCTCACCAAATCCATACCCTAACAATTAAATATAACTTTGGGTATGAGGCGTTTGCGCCTTAAATCGATTTGTTGCGGGCCTATAGGCATTACAAGCATAGGCAAGTCAACTTTCAATTTTTTTGGACGATTGTTTGAAAAACAAACGTTTCAATTCTCAATCATTTCTTTTAATCGAATTCTTCATGGGCTTCAGAAGAATGTTCGTACGGTCGAGCAGGTTATAGTCCACTCTCATTTTAACATACGATTTATAGTCCAAATGCATTGCCGGCGGTTGTAAATTATCCAATAAAAATGTGGTCTAGGTGCGACCTGCAAGACCCACACGACTAATTTCCCAGTGGGAAAAATGAAAACCCCCAATTAATTTCATATTTTTTTCATTTTTAGCCCCCGACGCAAGAGATGGGTGTTATAAGTTTAAGGCGTCTGTGTGTCTGCCTTTGCCATCGTAGCTCCTGAAAGAATGAACCGATTATGATGCTTTTTTGTTTCTTTGAAAGCTACCTTGATCGAAATGGTTCTTAGCTACAATTTGCGAAGATCTCTTCAGATGTTTCAAGGTCATCAGCTCTTTTTGTTAGCTGCGGGTTCTTAGACGAATAATGAGTAATGTTAGATGGGGGCCGCTTGGGAACATCGCGTGGAACGAACTCGAGCACATGTTAATATCATCTTTGGTTCTCCAGATAATCAAGGCGAAAATTCCGGTTCGCACGTACGCACATATGTCCGTACATACGCACATGCGCACATACGCATCATACGTACATGCACACACACAGCCATCTCTATATAAAAATTGGATTTGGATTCCGGTGACCCTAAATCGCGGAGATATGTCAAAATATGGAATTCGTAAAATCGGTCCCATTACAATAACTTCCCACTGGGAAGTTAAAAATTCATTTGCATATCAAGCACATTACCTAACGTTAATTGTGGCCTTAATTCGAGTTTTTGATATTGTTGTCATAGCAACGAGCGTAGCTGCCAAAACTTATTTAGGTAGGGCTCGATGTGTGTTCCAAGCTAATCTGGAAACACTGCAATTCATTATGTACATCATGAAGCAGTATCTTTCATCGTTCATCTTTCACATTCACTTCTCTTACCCCATAGCTTACAAGGTCATTGCATCTAAGCACTTTCAATTGACGCGGTCCGCTATTAATTACACGTTGATGTAAACAAAATAACAAATGGCACGAACCACGCCGAACGCAATGAGTCTAAAGCCGTCGGGCTTAAATGAAAACAAAAAAGAAAGAGTAATAAAAGCCGGCAGAGCGTTACGACATATTTCTTTCAATTATGGCATCTTGCATCTTCTGCAATGTGGTCCACTCAATGCGGCAGTCAAGTCGAAAGTATACCAATTTATGTGTCAAAAGTGTAGCAAACCAGGTAGTGTGCTGTCAGTTGTGACTAACGATCACGCTGAATAATTCGCCTGCAAAACGATCCGACATCGATAGTCAATCCAGAGCCCCATATGACCTTCGTCATGTTTTTTATTTTTTATTTTTTTGGTAAATCATTTGCATAGAGATACGAAATACGAATGGATGTTTGCCCGATGGGTATTTGGTTTTGTTTTCGGTCATTTCGATTCAGCAACAGACATCATTAGGTTACACAAACCGACAGCGGAATCCGTTGGGGCAGATGTTGGTAACAAACCCGGCGGTGGTAGCAATGTTAGTTGTTAATGACACTGATTTCGACAAAGTAGCAGGCAAGTGGACAACCTAATTTGTACAGATGAGTAATCGTAATACATAGGTTGGATGCACTGAGAAGAAAGAAAAGGGCGTCAACGTCACTTGTGTTGCATCATATTGCGCTTATAATTGATATTTGCATCTCATCATAACGACAACACTTGTGAGCCGGTTGTTGGTTGGTAAAATAGTCACAACAAGACACTCTTCCGTTGTTGAGTGGGACGTCGATTTTATGTTGTCTCAGGAAAGTGGTTTTAATGGTTGTGTTAAACTCGAACGGGGTAAAGTGGCATGAGTGAAAGGTTTTACTGGATTTTCCGATCTTTATTAGTCTCTCGAGTCAAATACGTATCATCGTCGGAGTGGGACTAGGTATGGGGGAACAAAATTAGTAAATTACATCATATTATTCAAAGACACGAACCATATTTGGCTCACGATATTCGTTGTAGGGAAATATATCTATTCGATTGCTATTTCCTACATCTGTTCCTGACTACCTGCAAGAGGAATGTATTCTTTCTTTTTTTAAAATTTAATTGAAATAAAGAAATATGCGATTGTGATTTCATGAGATAAAGTGTGGAGCCCTGTTAAGCACATGTCACAACCAGAGACTTGTTTTCAATTTAGAGATCAAGTATCGGATAACTGTTTCCTGAGTAATTAAAGCCGGTACGTTGCAGGCCTATCATTTTATGAATTACTCACACTTCCGAGATGCCGACCACACTCATCTGCGGTGTTTTTTTGTTGACGGAAGTATTAATGAGCCTGAAATGTAAACCCTTTTCCGTTCAACTATCACCCTTTGAAGTGTCCACACAACAGTGGCAAGCAAGTTTCCGTTCCGTAACCACTTTAAAGACGAAACTACTGTACCATCGTTAAGGCATTAAATTAATTACCGCTATTGATATCTACTTGCGCACATTAATCACCCAAGCCGTCAAGCCAATCGAGTGCCGAGTGTGAGCAATAATTGTTCAAAAATAAACGGCGAAAAAGAGGCAATATGAAGGGAAAATATGTATCTTTTCCAGAAAATAATTGCTTTTCACACGACAAATGCGGCGCAAATGACTTCTGTCAGTCGATTTAAGGCGAGTGGGTTTTTATGTAAATGGGGCGTGCTCCGATCGTTCAGATGCGCGGATTGAAGTGAGTCTGCGCACGACTCATGAATGAAATTCAACACGTTCGTCAACACTTATGTACATACATACATAGCTGGTGCGATGGAGATGAGATACAATTAGTGGGTAATTAGTTAAATGAATAGAGTAATTGAAAGTGGCACGCGTCAGTGCCAGCATTGCTAGCATCATTTGCATAATACCTTCGTAACTGGAGAAATTGAATTACTTAGCGTTTGATTGCGTCGTTAATTTCTATCGATACGTTCCTTGTTCACATTTCTTCTCTTTCAGGATCTCCAACTTCGCGAAAAAGATACGAACAATGTTTGAGTTGCGTCGCAGCTGTCTGGTTGTAGTGATTTCCTGGATATTTTGCCCATATCCGTGGCTGCAGATGCACCATTGGTTGTGAGTCAATTTAAATTCTCTTGTGGACGTGACTGTGCATTTTTTTTTCTTGGAGAGCGAAGTGCGCTATGTGCTGCAAGAACTGTATGGCCGAGCAAAAGACGGTAGTTCGCGCGACAGGTACGGGAATAAATTGTGACAAATTCAAGTGGACTTACTTGGATGATCAGTTCATGATGGCCGACAACAAAGTGTGAAGTAGTCGACAGGGATTGTGACTGGTTGACGTCTGGCGATGGTATTGATAGTATTTTAATTAAATTGATTGATAGTTAAATGGACATTTTCCAGTTTGCAAAATATTTTTTTTTACGACCTGATAGTTGATATTCAAGAGAAAAAGTTACATATTCAACAGAGCCTTACTGGCATTATCGAAGTTGTTAACTGGCATTTTACCAAAATTGCCCCAAACCAAACGTTTGAGTCAAGTGGTTGCATACAGGCTGTATGTACTAGGGATTTGGAATGCAATTTTGGTTTTGTTATTGCAACCACACGGTAACAATTGCTGCATCAGCGCAACATCTTATATTTAGAACCATTTGTGAGCTCTGAAAACAACGAGGAGAGTGCTGGGTTTCAAACCGTCACCACATAGAAGCCCCTGGTTCGATGAACAATGCGAACAAGCGAAATCTATGAGCAGAGGAGAAGAGAGGAACACACGCTTTTCAGAAAAAAAGAAGAGAGAGCACGGAAAGCGTGAGATTGAGGAGATGGAGAGATGCTTCCGCAGGAATGACGCCCGTAAGTTTTACAATAAGGTAAAAGGAACATGCCATGGCTACAAAGCCAGAGCGGCGGCCTGCAGAGTTGAAAATGGAGAACTGGTAGCAGAGTCACAGGCGATGCTGAGGATTTGGAAATACCACATCTGCAGACTGTATAACGGCGATGATAGACAAGATACCGCTGTCAGGCAGAATGAGCGATTCATAATGGACGACGATGTAGGAGAATTCCGTCCACCCCATCTAGACGAAGTCAAAATAGCGACTTAATCAAGACTTAAGTCTAATAAACCAGCGGGCGCAGACGGCCTGTCTGCTAAGCTTTTTAAGGTGGCTGGAGATGAGCTGGTAAGATGCATGCACCACCTCATTTGCAAGATATGGTCGAAGGAAAGCATGCCCGACGAATGGAGTCTCAGCATCGATTGCCCGGTGCATAAGAAAGGAGACCCCTATATCTGTGCCAACTATGGGGGAATAAGTCTCCTTAACATCGCATATAAGATCTTCTCTGCCGAATTGTGTGAACGCCTGAACCGTTTGTGGATAACCTGATCGGTTCTTATCAGTGTGGTTTCAGGCCAGATACATCCACAATAGACCAAATATTTACGCTGTGGCAGATCTTGGAGAAGACCCCGCAATACCAAATCGTCACTCACCACCTCTTCGTCGATTTCACGGCTGCATATGACAGCGTGTATAGAGATGAGCTATACAAAGCCATGTCCAGTTTTAACATCCCTGCCAAACTCGTCCGACTGTGCAGGATGACAATGGAGAATTCTCGCTGCTCCATTAAGGTCGGTAATAAGCAAACCGAGACCTTTTATGTTAAAAAAGGATTAAGGCAAGGTGACGCGCTGTCATGCAACTTTTTCAACATCGTGCTTGAAAATATCGTGCAAGAGTCACTGGCTAACACAAGAGGTACGATTTATTTCAAGTCTACGCAATTGTTTCCGTACGCCGGCGACATTGACGTGATTGGACGGACACAGCGAGCCGTCAATGAGGCCTTTGTAAGCATTGAGGTATAAGCGGCTAAGATGGGTCCCAAGGTTAATGAGGGTAAAACCAAATATCTGCTTTCATCTAAAAGAGACGGACGACACCGACGTATTGGCCAGAACGTCACCATGGGCGATGAACGTGACCATGAAGTGGTCAAGGAATTCGTCTACCTTGGCTCACTGATTACCAGCGACAACAACACCAGCGCTGAGATAAAACGCAGAATCACTCATGCCAACCGCTGTTTCTTTGGGCTCAAGAGGCAATTGAGAAGTAGAGCCCTCTCGGAAAACCAAGGTGACACTATATAAGACCTTGATCATCCCAATCCTCCTTTACGGCCTTTACGGTGCAGAGGCTTGGACCTTAACAAAAGCGGATGAAGATGCCCTTGGTCGTTTCGAGAGGAAAATTCTGCGCACTATCTACAGTCCCCTTCAAACTGTATATCGAGGAGAAAATATAACGAACAACTGTACGGGTTGTACAGCGACATCGGCCTGGTACGACGTCTACGGATACAGCGTCTAAGGTGGCTAAGCCATCTGGAGCGCATGGAAAATACAGCTCCGACCCGAAGAGTCTTCGAATCCACCCCGGAAATAAGGCGCGGCAGAGGACGGCCGCATCAACGGTGGCGCACGCAGGTGGAAGGGGATCTTAACCAACTAGGCATGCGGCGCTAAAAACAGCTGGCCAAAGACCGTGCCAGCTGAAGACGCTTGTAGCGCCACCTAAGTTAGTAAGTAGGCATATGTCGTATGCAATATTTGTAATAAAAATGTATTTGCTTCCACTTGTTTATCTTTCTCCTATACAGGAACCATGAATGCCCAAGGGGTCGTTTACGACTCATACCAGAAACACACTTCTTTGTTACAATAACTTAAAATAGACTATATTTAGTTGTTTATACATTCAAATAGACCACAATAACCAAAAATGGTAAGTTTCCCTCCCAAAAAAAAATCTGGGCATATATGGGTCAAGGTGTTATATTAGAACTGCACAAATAGAGTATGAATTTGAAGTGACCCTATACAGCGTGGGCCAAAACCAAGTTTCTTTTTAAAAAAGGAAAGAAAATAACAAAATGAATTATGAGCTTTGTTGGTTAGAACAAATATTCCCATTAGTTATGAAATACAACGTTATTAAAGTGGCTGCCTCGGCTGGCTTCGCAGTAGCGCATTCTGTCACCCCAATTTTCCAAGGCTTTGTTGATGATTTCTGGCTGTAGCTCATGATTGGATGATATTGGCCTTAAGTGCTTGAATGGTTTCTGGATTGTTGGCATAACATCGGTCCTTCACGGTTCCCTACAAAAAAAAAAATCCAAAGGGTTCAAAACGCAGCTCCGAGGCGGCCAATTGACATCGCCAAGACGGCTGATAAGACGATTTGAGAATTTGGTGCGCAAAAGTTCGATTGTGGCATGGGCAGTGTGGCATGGCGCACTATCCTGCACGAAATCCAAATCCATGTATTCAATTTCAGTAAAAAGAAGTCGGTAAACATGGCCCTGTAACGCCCACCGTTGACCGAGGCGTTGTTCCCAGCCTCATTTTCGAGGGGAAATGGTTCAATCGAATTTTCATTGAGTCACAATTGGCTCTGGCCACATACTGAACCTGGAAAGGATTGTCTTCGCATTTTCATGGTCTGGCTGGGGTCCGGCACGAGGGTTTCTTTGAACGTCCGACTTCACATTTCGTTAGAAAAATATGCGTCTGCCTTTCTGCCAGAGATATAGGCAATCCTGATGGCCATGCACTATGTTGTGAAGCATAGTTCAAAGCTGTGTCCAACCCTTTAACCAGCTCCTAGTTAATGTATGTACTTAAGGACTTGCTTAACAAGGTCGGTAGACTAAATCCACTAAGGCTTGTTTGGTTCACAGGTCATTCTGGGGTCCCAAGAAATGAGATCTCTAATGAACTCGCTAGAATGGGCTCAGGGGAGGGTTTATTAAGAGCTGAATCAACCTTGGGTCTACCTGCTGCCACGGCCAATGTTCACATCAACGATTGGGTCCGTAGTGCACATAATCGTAGATGGAAGGGTTATCCAGGATGCAGGATAGCGCATACGCCCAGGTGTCTGTAAGAAATCCGCAGTATTACTCTCATCCTTAAGGAGAATTGACCACGCAGAAGAGTTACGGGCGTCATTACGGGCTATTACATTTTTGTCAAGCATGCTTGGCATCAGTGAGATGCATACCTATCGTCATGTAGGCATGTTGCGGAGAGGACGAAACAGCAGAACAGTTTCTCTGTGACTGTCCCGCTTTTGCTCACACACGATGGCGCACTTAAATCTACATCACTAAAGCTCCTTCTCAATTTTCTCCGGAAGACGGGAAAATACGGTGGAGATAGACGTCTGTCTGGCAGTACGATGGACCAGTATTTACGCCTGAGAGCTCAAACAGAGAGCAGAAGATTACAAAGAAAAACCTGAAAATGGCATTAAAAATCTCTTCGTCGACTGTACCTATTTCTACGGTTTCCTCTATAAAGAGTATGGCCAAGTAGTTACCTTGAACGCCACTATTAGGTGGCGTTGCAAACCGGGTTATGCACAAGCCTCATTACGATATGCTCCTTAAGTTAACCTAATTGCCATCAGCCTCTATGCGCCAGCTTAGACGTAGTCGCCCTCTTTTGTATCGTTCATAGAGCACTCAAAAAAAAATGTAAGACTAGAGCGGTTTTGATCATCCGCACACTATGGTGCTGCCGCTCAGACGTTTGATAAATAGAACACCGACTAGATCTATGTCGATATATATTTCTCGTTGCTTTCGTTCCTCCACTTTACGTTTTCATAAACGTTTATCGCACGATCACCAATGCTGGAATTTCTTGCATAGTAGATCGGTTATCACGATTATAAGATGTGTGCGAACAACATTTTTCACAGAGTAAGAGTTAGACTTAATACCTTGTATGCATCCGTTATAAAATGGCAACACTATCTGTGAATGTGTGACTTTGACGCACATCCCAAATCATAGGAGAGCTTTCAAAAAGATATATATAAAGTTACCTTGACTTTGGGGAGAATGCTTAACTACCCTGCATTGGCTGCATTGCCACTCAGTCATTTAGGAAGTAGCCGAGAACACCTTAGGCTACCTACCACCCACGACAAGAAACCCGTGGCATGATGGCGAGTGTGAGCAGAAAAAGCAGCAACCGACGAGGCGTGCCAAAAGACGCTGCAGCGAAAAACCAGGGCAGCGCGAGAGCTAGAAGAAGGGAGGCGAAAAAACTGCTATGACTAAAGAAAAGAATCTTCGCTCAAGCTCAAGGATATCGAGGAATCTAGGGACAATCATAAAATGCGGAACTTTCATAAGAACGCAAAAAGCCTTGCAGGAGGTTTCAAGAGCGGCACCCAGGCTCTTTGAAATTTCGAGGGTAATTTTGTCACCTATCCGCAGGGAATAGTGGATGTATTTAAGCAGAATTTCCAGCAGCTGCTTAACGAGCATGACCAAGAGAGAGTGGCAGGGACTGAGGAAATTCCAACTCCAGCCGCTGAGGTAGTCCTCCCACCCAGCATCGAAGAAGTGGGCTCAGCTATTCAAAAGCTGAAGAATAACAAGGCCGCAGACTCAGACGGTTTGCCATCAGAACTCTTCAAGGACTATGTTATGATAGGGAGCATGCACCAGTTCATCTATAGAATTTGGAAAGATGAAAGCATGCCCCATCCGCAAAAAAGCCAAACCCACCTCTTGCAAGAACTAAGGTGTATCCCCGCTAAATGTCGCATACAAGATCGTGTCGTGTCGTGACGTACTGTAAGAACGTATAAAGCCCTTTTGCACCGCACTAATGGACTACCAACCAGATTGATCACATCGCGATCGACGTCAGACACTCCTCCACTATTCTTGATGTTCGAACTTTCCGAGGGGCTAACATCGACTCGGACCACTATCTTGTAGTAGCCAAGATACGCTTACGGATATCACGAACGCAACGGAGTAGAGTAAAAATACAAAGTTATGACGTCGGAAAGCTACTATCGCCAGAAACCGCTCGTACTTCTACCGATCGCGTCTCCCTTAAGCTCTCCAATACACCTCAATCCTCCACGCTATCAATAGAACAGCAGTGGAGCCTTTGCAAACAAACCCTGAAAAGCTCTGCATCCGAAGTTTTGGGTTTCAAGGCTCCACAACGAAGAAACACCTGGTTCGATGACGAGTACAGGAGGATTCATTCAGCGAAGCAGGATGCATATAAGGCCTCGCTGCATAAAAGAACAAGAGCAGCTCGTGAGCTCTACGAGCTAAAAAGAAGGGAGGAGCATAAGCTTCTTAGAAGAAAGAAGAAAGAGCACGAGAAGCGCGCCATTCAGGATTTGGAGAGGTGTTACTACAGGCGTGACGTTCGAACGTTTTATCAACAGATAAAGCGAACATGCCAAAGTTATAAAGCCAGAATGGAAGCCTGCAGAGATGAGAACGGACACCTAGTTGTAGAATCGCAGTCGATGCTGAGAATATGGAAAAACCACTTCTTCAGACTGTATAACGGCGATATAAGTCAACATACCGCTGTCAGTCAGAATGATCCATTTCTAATCGACGAAAACCGCAGAGAACTCCGTCCCCCTGACCTCAACGAAGTTTAGATTGCCATATCGAAACTCAAGTCGAATAAAGCTGCTGGCGCAGACGGACTGTCTACTGAGCTCTTCAAGGCAGTTGGGGATGACCTGGTTAGGAGCATGTACCAGCTCAACTGTAAGATATGGTCAGAGAAAAGCATGACCGAGGAATGGAGTCTCAACATCGTATGCCCGGTCCACAAGAAAGGAGACCCCTTTGATTGCGCCAACTACAGAGGAATAAGTCTCCTTAACATTGCCTACAAAATCTTCTCTGCCGTTTTGTGTGAACACCTGAAGCCTTTTGTAAATATGCTGATAGGTTCTTATCAGTGCGGATTCAGGCCAGGGAAGTTCACCATCGACCAAATCTTCACACTACGGCAGATCCTGGAAAAAACCAATGAATTTCAAGTCGACGCTCACCACCTATTTGTCGACTTTAAAGCCGCATACGACAGCGTAAATAGAGACGAGCTATACAACGCTACCTTTGCCATACCTGCTAAACTCATCGGACTATGCAGGATGACTTAGGAGAATGGCCGCTGCTTCATCCGAATCGGTGAACCCCTTACCGATAGTTTTGATGTCAAAAAAGGATTTAGGCAGGGCGATGCGCTGTCGTGTGATTTCTTCAACATCACATTGGAAACGATTGTGCAAAAATCACTGGCCAATACAAGAGGCACAATCTATTTCAAATCCTCGCAACTCCTTGCATACGCCGACGATATTGACATAACAGGTAGATCACAGTGAGATGTCAACGAGGCGTTTGCGAGTATTGAGGCGGCGAAAGTTGGTCTGGCGGTAAAAGAGGGCAAAACTAAATATATGCTGTCATCAAAAAAGGACGCTCAACACCGACGTCTCGGCCAAAACGTTTGTATAGGCAGATATAAGTTCGAGGTAGTTAAGGACTTCGTCTACCTTGGCTCCGCAGTGACCTGGAACAACGACATCAGTTCCGAAATCAAACGCAGAATCACTCTTGCCAATCGCTGTTTCTTTGGGCTCAGGAGGCAACTGAGTAATAGAGCCCTCTCCCGAACGACGAAGTTGACTCTATATAAAACCCTTATCATCCCGGTCCTGTTGTACGGCGCAGAAGCATGGACACTATCAAAAGCGGATGAGGAGGCCCTTGATCGGTTCGAGAGAAAGATTTTGCGCGTGATTTTTGGGCCTATAAACGCAGACCGGGGATGGAGGAGAAGATTCAACCACGAACTTTACGGGCTGTACAGCGACATGAGCCTAGTCAGGCGTCTACGGATTCAACGCCTAAGATGGCTGGGCCATGTAGAGCGAATGGACACCACAGCTCCAGCCCGGAGAGTCTTTGAATCCAACCCCGAGGGACGAAGAAGCAGAGGACGGCCGCCCTTAAGATGGCGCACACAGGTGGAAGGGGAATGGAAAAGGCTAGCGAAAGATCGTGCTAGATGGAGGGGCATGTTGGTTGAGGCCCAGGTTCACCCCGAACTGTAGCGCCCATTTATCGGTCATTTATCGGTAAGGTGTTCCCCGGTTCCGATGGAGCAGCGGCCATTCTCCTAAGTCATCCTGCATAGTCTGATGAGCTTAGCAGGTATGGCAAAGGTAGACATAACGTTGTATAGCTCGTCTCTGATTACGCTGTCGTATGCGGCTTTAAAGTCCACAAATAGGTGGTGAGTATCGACATGAAATTCATTGGTTTTTTCCAGGATCTGCCGTAGTGTGAAGATTTGGTCGATGGTGAACTTCCCTGGTCTGAATCCGCACTGATAAGGACCTATCAGCTTATTTAGAAAAGGCTTCAGGTGTTCACACAAAACGGCAGAGAAGATTTTGTAGGCGATGTTAAGGAGACTTATTCCTCTGTAGTTGTCGCAATCAGAGGGGTATCCTTTCTTGTGGATCGGGCATACTATGCTGAGACACCACTCCTCGGGCATGCTTTCCTCTAACCATATCTTACGGATGAGCTGGTGCATGCTCCCAACCAGGTCATCCCCAGCTGCCTTGAAGAGCTCAGCAGACAGTCCGTCTGCGCCAGCAGCTTTATTCGACTTGAGCTTCGATATGGCAATCTTAACTTCGTCGAGGTCAGGGGGACAGAATTCTCTGCGGTCTCCGTCGATTAGAAATGGATCATTCTGCCTGACAGCGGTATATTGACTAACATCGCCGTTATACAGTCTGCAGAAGTGGTTTTTCCATATTCTCAGCATCGACTGCGGTTCTACTACTAGGTGTCCGTTCTCATCCCTGCAGGCTTCCGTTCTGGCTTTATAACCTTGGCATGTTCGCTTTATCTGTTGATAAAACTTTCGAACGTCATGCCTGCAGTAACACCTCTCCAAATCCTCAATCGCGCGCTTCTCGTGCTCTTTCTTCTTTCTTCTAAGAAGCTTATGCTCCTCACTTCTTTTTAACTCGTAGAGCCCACGAGCTGCTCTTGTTCTTTTATGCAGCGAGGCCTTATATGCATCCTGCTTCGCTGTATGAATCCTCCTGCACTCGTCATCGAACGAGGTGTTTTTTCGTGGTGGAGCCTTGAAATCCAAAACTTCGGATGCAGAGCTTTTCAGGGCTTGTTTGCAAAGGCTCCACTGCTGTTCTATTGATAGCGTGGAGGATTGAGGTGTACTGGAGAGCTTAAGAGAGACGCGATCGGTAAAAGCACGAGCGGTTTCTGGCGATAGTAGCTTTCCGACGTCATAACTTTGTATTCTTACTCTACTCCGTTGCGTTCGTGATATCCGTAAGCGCATCTTGGCTACTAAAAGATAGTGGTCCGAGTCGATGTTAGCCCCTCGGAAAGTTCGAAGATCAAGAATAGTGGAGGAGTGTCTGACGTCGATCGCGATGTGATCAATCTGGTTGGTAGTCGATTGATCAAAAGACCGCCAGGTGCCTTTGTGTATATCGAGGTGCGGGAAGCGCGTACTGGCTAGAAGGAGATTTCGCCCCGTAGCAAGATCAATCAGCCTGTGTCCGTTATCGGAGGTGGTGTCGTGTAGGCTATGTTTGCCGATGTCTCGTTCAAATATGCATTCCTTACCCAGTTTAGCACTGAAGTCTCCTAGTACAATTTTGATGTCATAGCTGGGACATTGGGCATGCGTTCTGTCTAGGAGATCGTAGAACTCATCTTTGGCTGAGTCATCCTTGTCTTCCGTGGGGGCGTGGACGCAGATCAGGCTGATGTTATAAAATTTAGCCTTGATACGGATTGTTATGAGGCGTTCACTCACATGCCGAAAGCTTAGGACTTTTTGCCTTAGTCCACCTCGAACAACAAATCCGCATCCAAACAATCGTTGCCCTCTCTACCTATAGCAGTCGCCGTAGTAAATATCGCAGTTTTTCATCCGCTTTATGCCCGGTCCATTCCATCGCATTTCCTGGATGGCGGTGATGTCCGCTTTATAGCGGTCTAGGGGGTCCGCAAGTTGTTCGGCTGCACGTGGCCTGTTTAGGGACCTAACATTCCACGTACAAAGCCGAAGATCATTGTCCTTTTTTCGTTTTTTGCAAGGGTCGTCAACATAAATCCGGTCCGTTATATCCGAGGCTTGTGGTTGTTTCGGAGTTTGTGTTTTTTTTACGGTTACGGCTTACTAGGCCGTAGCCCAACCGACTAATCCTGTTTTTTTTTTTTTTTGGCGCAGGAGGCTCGCCATTCGCCCTTCCCCGTCTGCAATTTCCATAGGAAATCTCCAGATGGCACCACGAGGAGGTGGGAATAGGACTTACTAACAGTGCCGCAAGATGTTCAACTGCGGTGGCTCTTCTCGCTTTTTAGCAGGCCAGCATCCGTCGGATAGATGCTACCCCTACGAGGCCTTTGTTAGTCCTTTGCCAGCATACGACAGCAAAAAGAATTGTTTGATGCGATGCCCGAATTCAGAATCCCAGGAAAACTAATCTGGCTGTGTCACGCCACGCTAAAAAATTACGCGATGCACCGCGCAGTTCGACTCTAAGACCATTGAACGGTTTGAAACATGCACCGGATTTCCGCAAGGAGATGCGCTGTCGTGTGATTTCTTCAATTTGGTGCTGGAGCAGTCAACTGGGAAGGCACTATTTTCTTCAAGTCTGTCCAGCTGCTGTGCGATGGGCAGGTGTCAACAGGGAAGGCACTATCTTCTACAAGCCTGTCCAGTTCCTGGGATACGCGGATGATATTCAAGACATTGCGCGGTCTCAGCGTGACGTTGCAGAAGCTTTTACGGCGATTGAGGAACAGGCAAAATGACTTGTTTTGGGCAACGAGGATAAGACAAAATACATGCCGTCAAGCAAAAACCAATCCGTCGCTCACCACCTGGGACAAAATATAACGGTTGACAGCTACATATAATTTCGAGTCTACCTCGGGACATACGTAAACTCCACAAATGACATCGCAGTGGAGATCCGGCATATGTAGAATCGCTCTTGGCAACCGCTGCTACTTCGGTTTTTCCAAACAACTCCTCACTCGGGCTCTGTGGAAAGGAACATTTTGCGCCGGATATTTGGTACTGTCTGAGAGGAAGGTGAATGGAGGGGAACTCTACGAGTTGTACAATGATGTGGATAAAGTCCGGAAGGTAAAGATCCGTCGACTACATTGGCTCGACCACATCGACCGGATGAACACCAACGCTTCAGCTAAGAGAGTCTTCGACCAGAGCCTTCTGGTTTGAGAAGAAGATCGAACCTCCGGTATAAAGACCAAGTAATCGCGGATATATGACAACTTGGTCTTCATAACTGGAAGCAGCGTACCCGGCGCCGTCAAGGATGGAAGGCAGCTATAGCTCAGGCTCAGATCCTCCATGGATTACTGGCCTGATGAGTAAGTAAGTAAGCTTAACTACCCAATTACCTCTTAAGCATGAAGAAACAGCGATTGTCAAGACTGATTCTGAGCTTAAAGCGGTCCAGTTCTTTTTGCTTGATAAGAATCCTTTTGGGTAGGTATTTACCTTCCACTGTTTTTCTCATCCTCATCCTCATCATCATTCGCAAATGCTATGAAATCATTTGACAACTGACATTTGTCACACTACAACTGTGCCAATAGTGTGTGGATGCATTTCACAACATAGTATTCCGGATCGCGACTAAGCTCCCACTATAACTACCAATAAAAGCGAACACAGGCTCTTAGCATGTCATGGAGAGGCAATTGGAAAGAATAAGATTATGTAAGCGCACGACGATGGATTATGGTAAATGTCTTCAACCCATCAAGGCTGACATCTACCGAAACAATGGTATAACGCTTCGTCATCACTTAAAGATTGGTAAGCCCGTTTGGCATTTAGCTGAATTAATGGCATGTGTCGTTGTTGTGAAAAGTTTCGTAATCAAAATGTCCTTACTTCGGTATCACCTGATCTCAAACTCGACCTTAGATTACTCCAATGGTCCAGAGACGTCTTCACATGCAACATAGATTTCGACTTCAGCGCCGGGAAATGAATGTATCTTTCAACATAATGCGCACGCCATGACCGGTGGTGTTCGGTTCGAAATTACCTCGTAGTTTCTCGAATCTCTTGCAATTTTTTTTCTGTAACTAGCTTGAAGGTCTTCCTAGCTAATTGCTTATTAGATTCGGACTTGACGGTGATCTCGACGGGTCATTCAACATATGTAATCACGAAAGCATCTCATCTCTCTACTGTCACATAATTACTACAGATCTGTATATCATTGCATCAATCGTTTCCTCAATGATTACGAGAATTACGTGTCGGCGAACGCATTTAGGTCACACGACTCGAGGTCGTTCGTAACAACCTTCACCGCGCCGAGTAGCAGTACCAACCGGCACTGCGTTGAGAAAGGGTTCAGCTACCTTACCTCCGAAAAAAGAACAACAAAATCGAAAACTTAATTACTTTTTCGCTCTTTTCACTTATCTCATCCACTTTCGTTGGCCTGTATCTCGTCGAGATTCCAGTTGATCTAACCTCAATTCATTTGCCTCTTATCCAAATGGTATACATGGAATGCCTGCCGTCGTGTTCACTGAACCAAGTGAAATAAGTAAATGGATTCCCGGCTGGTTAACTAACTGACTGAATGCCTGACTGACAATTGCAAATTGGATGTAGATACATACGTGCATCTGTAATTCCATTGTTCAGATTCAGTGAAACAGCTCCAGGGTTTCGCAATTCCATACCGTAAGGAACACGTCGTGTGACAACCACCATAGAGAGATGTTGCAATGGCCATTCAACCAATTGCAGATGACGATGGAAAGTATACAATATGTAGTGAATGGCACATTGGTGGATGCAAGCAAGCAGGCGGGAACTCAAGCATATGCCCGTAAATCGCATTCCCAAGACCTTGGAATTGATGCCTCTTTCGGTGTATGTTGCATCATAAATGAACTGGCCCAGTCGATGCCACATGGGTCAATAAGTGAAGCAAAGCGCATGCTGGTGCGTAGTCGTGGCGAATGTGCCACTTTATGTAATGAAGCCAGAACGTAAGTCACAAGTGTTGTATCACGTCAGGGGAAGCTATCACCTTATTGCCGTTTCAAGTTCAGATGAAAGCGAAATTTCGTGTGTTCCTTGTTCCCGTGCATGAAGCCGTGGATATCGTTGGACCGACAATTAGATATACTTAAGTCGTTTCGGGTGGCAAAGTGCATGCACAAAACCGAATAATGTTGTGTTGCAAACCAGTTAGTGGCACGGTGGGGCATTGTGCAACAAGCAACGCTCGGCAACTTGGTAAAAGTTGATACGAAAGTTATCCAATGAATTTATAGTCAGCCTCTTGGAGGAAGGATTGTCTATAATATTACACTTCCTGGCCTGTTGTCCGGCATCTACTAGACCTGCTTCGGTAACCCACAGACAACGAGTGTGAGAGATTAAATGAATAGTCTTGGGGTGAAATGGAGTGAAATAATTCGGAACAGCAGACAAATTGGAGTGTAGAGTATTGCTCGAAGGAGAATGCATTGTAAGCTATCAGATGTCGATCAAGCGATGCGGAAATGCGTTGAATGCAAAACGGTTATGCTGTATTATGTAATGGTTATGTCGTTTGAAGTTGGACTATATGCAATCGGGTTGGTAATATGCAAGGAGTGGTGGTGTTGAAAGGATGCAGACAGCTTACGAAAAGTGACTTTGTAATCGTTGAGGACCAATATCAGTGATTAAGTTTCTCTTAAAGCTTACAACTTCTACTCAATACTTGTGTACAATTTTGTGAGTAAAAACTAAGTTCGAGTACAACAACAAATTGTTTGATTGTTGGGATGGATGAAGCCTCTGTAGCGACTCTGAAATCTGCTTGCGATTCACGGCCTTGGTAGGATCTTATTCCATTTTAATGTCAAGTAGTCGAAGGATGGGACGTTGAAAACCATCAACCGCTTAACCATTTCAGAGAAGTTCCGTTTATTCCTAGCTTTTCTAGTTTTTGTAACAATAGTCCATGGTGAACTCTGTCAAAAGCCTTGACTAAATCTGTGTAATAGACACCGACTTGCTTTCTGTTTTCCATAGATTTTATACAGAAATGAGAAAAAAGGCATATATTTGTCGCAGTGGAGCGGCCGCTAACAAACCCTTGTTGTTTCGACGTTGTATGTTGTTGTTGGGAAGTAGACGCAGTATGTTCATTAAGCGGCATATTTGGTGACTCACTCACGGAACCCTATTACTAAGACTTCGCTGTCCGTCCGTCCATCTGTCACCAGGCTGTATCTCATGAACCGTGATAGTTAGACAGTTGAAATTTTCACAGATGATGCATTTCTGTTGCCGCTACCACGACAAAAACTAAAAACAGAACAAAATGAATAATTAAGGGGGGCTCCCATACAACAGACATGATTTTCATCCAGAAAATCCCCTTGGTCAAATACTGAACTAAGGTTAGTCGACAATATCCCACATCCAGTAGCAAACTTCCCAGTTTTGATCTTTTTTGTGTCTTTGATGATTTAATCTAGCTGCAATCCTTTTTCCCATATTTCCCATTATTGTTATTCAGTTTTTCACATCGTTGCTGTCAAGTAAGATAATTGATTTGAATTCAATGGACACTTTGATGATCAACTATATCTCATCATGAAGATTTTTGATTATCAAAGTAATATGCCGATAACCCGAAATGCCGAAATGTGATTTAATGTGATGACTAATGAGGGCGCCGTGGCGCAGTGGTTAGTGTGTTGGACTCTGGCGCACGATGAGCGAGTTCGGATCCCGATAACACCAACGCCATCGAATGTTTATTTCGCGACGTTCCTCCTCGGCGGGGTACTGGCAAGATCCCCCTGTAGTAAACTTGCCATGAAAAAGCTTCTCGACTCACGCCGTTCGGAATCGGCATTAAACTGTAGGTCCCTTTCACCTGTGTGAAAAATAAATCACACCTAACATGGGTGATTGAGAGAAGCTTGGCTCTGGTCCTTCATGGGCTGTAACGCCACCAAAGAAGAAGAAGAATAAGGAAAGAAGGGATCTACTGATGACATTCGTTAAAGAGAACGCACACTTATGTGCGATTTATAGGGTGGGTTCTCTTTAGCGCACATGGTGTGAGTTTCCATTAATGCACACTCGCGTTCGTGAGCTAAACTGAGTTGATTCACTGCTCGGGATTTGTTTGCAGAATGATAAAACATGGAAACGTTTCACTTGAACATTTTTTTTTTTTTTTTTTTTCTAGGATGGCTTCATTTTTTATAAAGTCTAAATTAGAAAATTTCAGCAATCGAAATCGCACCCGCACGTAAGTAGTTTATGAGCAATAGATTGTTTAATGTACCTGGGTACCTGGCGGTCTTGTGATCAATCGACCACCAACCAGATTGATCATATTGCGATCGACGCCAGACACTCCTCCTGTATTCTCGACGTACGAACCTTCCGAGGGGCCAACATCGACTCGGGCCACTACCTTGTTGTAGCCAAGGTACGAATGAGGATATCAAGAATGCTTAGGAGTCGAGAAGAACAACGTAAGCTTGACGTTGGAAAGCTACAATCGCAAGAGACTGCCAGAATCTTTGCCGATCGTGTCTCCTCAAAGCTCTCTCAAAATCCGCCCACAGCAGCACAAACAATAGAGCAGGAATGGTCTCATTGCCAGAGCGCCGTCAGAGTTGCTGCCTTAGATGTTTCAAACAGCCACCACCTCGAAACCCCTGGTTCGATGAACAATGCGAACAAGCCCATGCAGCAAAACAAGAGGCATATAAGGCCATGCTGCAACGACGGACGAGAGCTGCTCCCTAAATCTATGAGCAGAAGAGAAGAGAGGAACACACGCTTTTCAGAAGAAAGAAGAGAGAGCACGGAAAGCGTGAGATCGAGGAGATGGAGAGATGCTTCCGCAGGAATGACGCCCGTAAGTTTTACAACAAGGTAAGACGAACATGCCATGGCTACAAAGCCAGAGTGGCGGCCTGCAGGGATGAAAATGGAGAACTGGTATTAGAGTCGCAGTCGATGCTGAGGATTTGGAAAGACCACTTCTGCAGACTGTATAACGGCGATGATAGACAAGATACCGCTGTCAGGCAGAACGAGCCATTCGTAATGGACGAAGATGTAACAGAATTCAGTCCACCCGACCTAGACGAAGTCGCGGGCGCAGACGGCCTGTCTGCTGAGCTTCTTAAGGCGGCTGGAGATGAGCTGGTAAGGTGCATGCACCATCTCATCTGCAAGGTATGGTCGGAGGAAAGCATGCCCGACGAATGGAATCTCAACATCGTTTGCCCGATCCATAAGAAAGGAGACCCCTATAACTGCGCCAACTATAGGGGAATAAGTCTCCTTAACATCGCATATAAGATCTTCTCTGCCGTATTGTGTGAACGCCTGAAACCGTTTGTGGATAACCTGATCGGCTCTTATCAGTGTGGTTTCAGGCCAGGTAAATCCACAATAGACCAAATATTTACGCTACGGCAGATCTTGGAGAAGACCCAGGAATACCAAATCGACACTCACCACCTCTTCGTCGATTTCAAGGCCGCGTATGACAGCGAATATAGAGACGAGCTGTACAAAGCCATGTCTAGTTTTAACATCCCTGTCAAACTCGTCCGACTGTGCAGGATGACAATGGAGAATTCTCGTTGCTCCATTAAGGTCGGTAATGAGCGAACCGAGACCTTTGATGTTAAAAAAGGATTTAGGCAGGGCGACGCGCTGTCGTGCAACTTTTTCAACATCGTGCTTAAAAAGATCGTGCAAGAGTCACTGGCCAACACAAGAGGTACGATTTATTTCAAGTCTACGCAATTGCTTGCGTACGCCGACGATATTGACGTAATTGGACGAAAACAGCAAGACGTCAATGAGGCTTTCGTGAGCATTGAGGTAGAAGCGGCTAAGATGGGTCTCAAGGTTAATGAGGGTAAAACCAAATATCTGCTTTCATCTAAAAGAGACGGACAACACCGACGTATTGGCCAGAACGTCACCATGGGCGGATATAACATTGAAGTGGTCAAGGAAATCGTCTACCTTGGCTCACTGATTACCAGCGACAACAACACCAGCGCTGAGATAAAACGCAGAATCACTCTTGCCAACCGCTGTTTCTTTGGGCTCAAGAGGCAATTGAGAAGTAGAGCCCTCTCTCGGAAAACCAAGGTGACACTATATAAGACCTTGATCATCCCAGTCCTCCTTTACGGCGCAGAGGCTTGGACCTTAACAAAAGCGGATGAAGATGCCCTTGGTCGTTTCGAGAGGAAAATTCTGCGCACTATCTACGGTCCCGTTTGTTCAGACGGTGTATGGAGGAGAAGATATAACGAAGAACTGTACGGGTTGTACAGCGACATCGGCCTGGTACGACGTCCACGGATACATCGTCTAAGGTGGCTAGGCCATGTAGAGCATATGGAAGATACAGCTCCGACCCGAAAAGTCTTCGAATCCACTCCGGAAGGAAGGCGTGGCAGAGGAAGGCCGCCTCAGCGGTGGCGCACGCATGTGGAAAGGGACCTCAACCAACTGGGCGTGCGGCACTGGAAACAGCTGGCCAAAGACCGTGCCGACTGGAGACGCTTGTTGGTTGAGGCCCAGGTTCACCACAGACTGTAGCGCCACCTAAGTAAGTAAGTAAGTAGATTGTTTAATGTGCGCACATGTGTGTGCGTTTCCTTACCCTGGGTTATGGAGTGACAGCAAAAAGGCGGCTTGATGACAGCAACACGCGGTGTTCCCAAGCGGTTCTAAGTACTGACCGCGCCCGATGCTGATTGATTGCGGTGATCGGACGAGAACCGATACATTACCTATTACCCTATTCGTCTAAGAATCCTACCGCAGCTAACAAAAGGAGCTAATGACCTTGAGCCACCTAAACAGATCTTCACAAATAGTAGCAAAGAACCATTTCGATCAAGTTAGCTTTTAGGCATCATAATCGGTCCATTCGTTCAGGAGCTACGATGCCATAGACAGACACACAGACACCTCCAACTTTTAACATCCCTCTTTTTGCCCCGGGGGGGAGGTTGAAAATGAAAAAATGTGGAATTAAATGGGTGTTTTCATTTTTCCGGGTCGCACCTAGACCACATTTTTTTCTTGCTTTTGCTACAATCCTTATCATTGATAGGGCAGTTGGCTCCTGTAAACTCTACTTTTTAGGTCTTGTTTCAACCTGGGCTACATCCCTCAAATCTGGAGAGAATTCAACCTTGTCTTCATCCCCAAGATTGGAAAGCAAAGTGAACAACCTAAATCCTACCGCCCTATCAGCCCGCCCTGACAGTACGACGACTAAGGGGTGTCCACAAACAGGAGCTCTTTAGTCCCTTCTCTGGTCGATAGTTATCGACGACCTACTACCACTAACCTGGTGGATATGCTGATATGCTGATGACCTAGTAGTTATTGTTACGGACAAGTGCGAAACTGTGGCATAGAGGGCTTATCGGTGAACCCAAATAAGACAATCTTAGTCCCGTTTACAAAGAGGAGAAGGTTGATTGTAGCCCTGCTCCGTCTTTCTAAATGGCACAAACCTAGGATTTTCAGGAGCAAGGCGGCATCTAGGTATTGACCCTGATCGCAGACTTAACTGGAAATCCGATATTAAAAACAAACTTACAAAGGCGACTATGGCCTTGTGGGCCTGTAGACACACTTACGGTAAAACCTGAGGACTTAAACCGAAGATAGTCCACTGGTTGTACACCGCAATAGTAAGACCTATCATCACCTATGCGTTTTAGTGGACAAAAGATGAGCAAAACTGATAATCGTAAAGCTTCAACGCCTCCAGAGCCTAGCGTGTCTCGGCCCTACGGCAGCGCGAACTTTAAAAAAACAAAAAAAAAAAAAAGGAAAAAAGAAAGGTTGCATTACGCATTGCAATCAGAGTTCTTCGCTCGGGAACAAGCTAACTATGTAGACCCATGAGTCACATGGCCATCTTGCAACATTTTCCTGAGCTGGATATGATTACCGCAGTCTCGGACGCATTACCACACACCTTCACTTTTGACAAGAGATCTGAGATATTGATCCCAAACCGCTCAGCTTGGGAAACCAGTGATCCCTTGCTCAACATCAAAGGTTTTAGGTGGTACACTGATAGGTCCAAGATGGTTTCTGGCGTTGGCGCCGTCATCTTTGGACCAAATCGTAAGATCTCGAAGGCCCTGGGAATAAGTCCTATCATCTTCCGAGCAGAATTACATGCCATCCTATCATGCGTCAATCTAAACCTAGAGACTGGAATAAGAGGAGTTGCCATCAACATACTCTCTGATAGCCAAGCAGCGCTTAAAGCGCTGAGTTTGTACACCACGAACTCAAAAACCGCCAAGGAGTGCCATTATGCCCTACAAGACCTCGCCAAAAGAAACGAGGTCAAATTCTGGTGGGTGCCAGGGCACAATGGTATTAAGGGCAATGTAATTGCGGACCAACTCTTCAGGAAAGGTTCCTGCGAAAAATACGTAGGCCCAGAGCCTTTTTGCGGCACTCTAAAGTCTAAGATCAACTTCTTCTTAGACAAGTGGGAAAATTCGCAACACCTTTTGGAACAGCGTCCAGGGACTTCGCCAATCGAAACCATTTAACAAACTAAATAGAGTAGATACCAGAAGACTAGTCCGCTACCTGACGGGACACTGCGGTCTGAGATATCATCTTAACAAAATTTACCTCACGCCTAAAACTTAGTGTCGACTCTATCTTGAGGTCGAGGAGACGGCAGAGCACATATGTACATACTATGTGAGTGTGCTGCTCTCTGCCATCTCAGGAAACGTATCCTTCATCAGTGAAGTTTTGACTCCTGAGGGGATCATCGCGGCTCCTACAAGAAGCATTCTCAACTTCAATAGGTAAGAGGAGAGGCTCCTCTGCTAATCGGCTATCGGGCACAATAGATCTGTAAAGGTCTCAGTGCCTAGTGCACAGATTGATGGGGACCAATCTCAGCGATTAAGATTGCCTTTCCTTACGAAAAAGCAATCCACCCGTCCGTCGGTAGAAAATCCTAATTTGATTGCAATTCAGGGACTAGTCACCGAACGATCTCGTTTTTCTTACTTCCATTTAATGGCAGCTACAACTGACATCTGAACTTAATTGCAAATTCACGAACACACGAATGGACAACATGAAAATCACACTTGGGAACACAATATGCCTTGTCCTCCGGATAAGATTTCATCATTTGTATGCACAGGAGGAGCTTTGCGTTTCGTTTTCCGTTGTGAGAGCCCACGAATTAAAGAATTGTACAGATGCGCACGAAACACTTTGTCCATTCGCTACTGTTTCAAGTTTGTTTCCCTCTGTGGCCTGTGATGGATGAAGCAGTCACGTTTTTGGTTACCAATCACGTCCATCTCCGTCTGTCTGCGCGATCGGTTATGGATTTTGATCGATTTTTTTTGCCAAAATTATGCAACGAATTTATTTAGTTGTAGCAATGGCATGTAATATCGCGAAATGGCTTTTCATCTTTTGAATAATAATGTATTCAAGTGAGTGTCGTACTTTATGGGTCTCGACGCGATTTGTAAGCACGTACTGCTCGACACTCTGCCGCATAAATCGATGGTAGGAGAAGTCAATGGCACCGTTGCCCCTTGGACCATTTTATCCAATCATCTTCGTCTCGGTGGTACGAATTGAGAAGTGAATCTCCAGCTGCTTGTCTTGTATTCGTCAGCGGTCAACGTCGTAAACCAAATCGTCTCCGTCTGGCCATACTCAATTTATGATCTTATCTCTGGCAACTAAATCCGTTTGACATTCGCACGATCGACCATAACAGATGAGCACCTCATTCAAAAGCGAGACGTAGGTGTTTCCTTATCAGCTGCTGAATACATCGATTTGTTTTGTTTTCAACGGTTTCGCGTCTATTTACATTGTTGTTTGACTTTCGTTTAGGAAATATTGAAATTCATACTTCGACCATCGACCGTGCCAATCTGGATTCACCCATCGGGCAAATAGAAAGACTTTGGAGGATGGACAAAAGTTTCGGAATCTACCGAACACCCAATGACTTATATGATAATGTACTGCATCGCGTACGCTATTGCTGTACGTGACCTCAAACCTTGCCAACTTTATTGATGCTTGGCTAATGCGGTTTGAATAACTCTTTGGGAGCCTACAAGCTGTAATGAAGCGGGTACACTGTTATATCAGATGTTACAAGAAATGGAAATTTACACGAACGCTTTGCTAATGCGGTGTGGTTTGATGGAGTGATTTGTTATCGATAAACGACAAGTGAATTATTTGAAGTAATGAAATTGTAAATAAGTTTTACGACGAGACCTCATGTTTTCGCAGGAGTTTCGAAAACGTTAAATTTAAAATGGGTTTTCGTAAATATATTTCATGGAATTTTTACGGCTTCTGTGCTTGATTAGGCTGTACGAATGTGTGGAGTGTAAATGCAAATAGCCTCGTGCCCTAGTTTTGAATGCAATACCTATTACAATACGCTCAAGGAGGTACATGGTGTTAAAAATATATCGAAAAAACTGCATTCATAAGCAGCGGGAACGCCGCCGTTCAATGAGATGGATGACTTGCCATTTGGAGCTGGCCGTAGAAAGGTCACTTGTGAAATCTAATCCTTGACTCATCATGGAATTTTTGGTTTTCGTCAATGATCTGCTAACATTGTCCTAAGCGAGATATCCGATATATGTATACAATGATCTTACTTCCCCACATGGATCACGTTTATCGCAAAAGACGATGCTAATGGTGTGACTTTGCGATACTAAGCGTTACATTTTTCCATATACAGAGTCTTCCATTAAGCCCTTCCTAAGTTTAAATTTAAAAAATGTGGTCTAGTTGCGACCCGCAAAGCCTACACGACTAACTTCCCAGTGGGAAAGATGAAAACACCCATTTAATTCCATGTTTTTTCATTTCATGCTCATTTTCATGAGCTGGTTAGGAACATGGAATCTCAGTATCGTTTGCCCGGTCCTTAAGAAAGGAGACCCCTAAGACTGCGCCAATTTGCCGTACTGTGTAAGCGCCTGAAAACGTTCGTGGACAATCTGATAGGTTCTAACCAGTGTGGTTTCAGGCCAGAAGAAACCGCGATAGACCAAATATTTACACTACGGCAGATCTTGGAGAAGACCCATGAATTCCAGGTAGACACGCACCATCTTTTTGTCGACTTTAAAGCCGCGCATGACAGTGTTTATAGAGACGAGCTATTCAGAGCCATGTCATGTTTTAACATTCCTGGCAAACTCGTCAGACTGTGCAGGGTGACTATGGAGAATTCTCGCTGCTCCATTAAGCTCGGAGATGAACTAAACGACCCCTTCGATGTTAAAAAAGGTTTTAGACAGGGTGACGCACTGTCATGTGATTTCTTTAAGATTATTTTTGAAAATATCGTGCAGGACTCTGCGGCTAATACAGAGGTACGATCTACTTCAAGTCTACACAACTGCTTGCCTATTGCCGGATCCAACGTCTAAGATGGCTAGGCCATGTAGAGCCTTGCAGAGGACGACCACATTTAAGGTGGCGCGCACAGGTGGAAAGGGGAAAGGGACCTCAACTAACTGGGCGTGCGGCACTGGAAGCAGCTGGCCAAAGATCGGGCCGGCTGGAGAGGCTTGTTGGTTGAGGCCCTGGTTCACCCCGAACTGTAGCGCCAGTAAGTAAGTAAGTAACCAACATCGGGCGCGTTCAGTACTTAGATGGGGAACCGCTTGGGAACACCGCGTGTTGTTATCATCAAGCCGCCTTTTTTGCTGTCGCTCCATGTAACCCACGGTAAGGAAACGCACACTCATGTGCGCACATTAAACAATCTATTGCTCATAAGCTGCTCACGTGCGTGTGTAATTTCGAATGCTGAAATTTTCTAACTTAGACTTTGTAGAAAATGAAGCCATCTTAGACTAAAATATTATAAAAATGGAAAAAAAGTTGAACTGAAATGTTTCTATGTTTTATCATTCCGCAAAAAAACCCCGAGCAGTAAATCAACTCATTTTAGCTCACGAACGCGAGTGTGTGCATGCACTCCACATGTGCGTTAAACACCCCACAGAATGCACATAAGTTCTCTTTAACGAACATATGAAGTGCGCACAGGGTGAGCTTCTGTAAATGCGCACACTCGTGTTCGTGAGCGAAAATAAAAACGCTCACAGCCAATTTCTCATGATCGTGTACGTTTAATAATTGCTCGTTTGGTAATGGACATTTACGAGCAGCTCATGAGTGTATGTTTACTTACCCAACCACAACACTATCCGAGCAATCTCATATGTATCGGTTTTCGATTTCTGCGCTTAGACTCGGCAGAAAACTTGTACGTTTTGGCCGGATATCTAAATGCCAAACATGGCGATTGGGGCAATAATGTACTCAACACCAGGGGGAGAATACTAAGCCATTGGTGGGCCCTGTATAATATTGAATATAAAATCAAGTTATTCGCAACGGATAGTTCGTCGTTTCCTAGAAGCGGCGCTTATCTCTGGATCTAATGTTGCTTGACTGAGACTGGTTGACACGAACCGTTGAGTATGACAGTGACCGTTGCGGACTTAGTGTCGTAATTAAAATACCGGACGAATTCGCAGAAATGGCAGAGTATGTCCACACGTATCCCTACGTTTATAGTAGGGTACGCTGGCCACGCTTTGCCAACTGCCGCCGAATCATACGAACCTATCAAATGACGAATTTGATGGGCACCTAAAACAAATGGACGAAATAATCAAACAAACGATGGATAGAACGATACCACGCCAACGGCATTACCATACCACGGACGTGTACCGAAACGCGACAATAGACGCACTTCACAGCCAGAAAAGTAGACTCCTGTCAAGACTCAACCTCTTATACAGGCGGTTTCCCGACAGACAAAACTCGGAGGTCAGGACCCTGAAGTCACTGATTAAAAATGTCCGACAACTAATTAAAGAAAATTATAAAATAGCCATAAGACTGCACTGGAGCAACAAAATTCGCGCTGTAAAATCCAACGAATATGCTCCCGCAGATAAATAAAATATTTCGGAGAAAAGATCAGAATGACATTCAGGATCTAAAGCTTCCGAGAACGTGAGACAACGAACGTTTATTACGAACAGTCAACATAGATCCAGAGAGCGCCGTCCTAGATGACGACTTTTTTGTGATTGAGGATCCTCAAGAGAAAGTGGCGACAGTGGGGGCTGTTTTCCAGGAAGTGTACAAGGTGAATGAAAGCATTCGCCCGAACCACGACCTGGAAAATAGAACCCTGCTTCACCACTTTTACCTTCAATGACGACTATACGGCAAAGGATGCCATCGCCAATGATGGTGCTAATACACTGTTCATTTCGACGGAGGACCTCCAGTTGATCTAGTTGATCTTCATGTTACTGTATCAGCAAGGTCTTCGAGAAGGTCATCCATAAGCCCTGTCTAAATGGGCTGAGGATAAAAATATCATTCCGGATAACCAAATCACTTTCAGGGCGGGGCATGATTCTATACATGCCGCGTCGAAACTCGTCTCGGATATTCAGTAGAATAAATGCAAGAACCAATGTACGGGTGCCTGCCTGGTTGACTTGGAGAAAGCCTTCGGCGCCGTATGGTTAGCCAACGTGGCTTCTACTTAAACATTCTAAATTCCAACTGTTCCATCGCATGTAGAGGAAGAATGGCGACTATTTTTAACAGCTGTCATTGCCTCTGCACGTGATGTTTGTGGAGAGAAGCGGCTTGGTGTGGCGGCTGGTGGTGAGAAAAGAACTGCGTGGCTTAAAACACCCGGAGTTCAAGAAGCCATCAGAAAGAAAAAGATGAACTTCAGGGATTGGATTCTCTTGGGGGTTCTGCTTCCCGTGACCGGTACACTGTGACGCGAAGAACTTTCAAATTGGCTGTGCGAGCAGCTAAAGATCAGTCCTGGAAGGAGTTCGGCGAGTAGTTGGAAGGCGACCATAGATCTGCGAAAAAGGAGTTCTGACAAACCATTCGCCGGCTCAGAGGAAGGAAATTCAACATAATCGAAGGAGCTAAATCCAAAGATTGCGTGTTTTGCTTTCCAGTGAGATGGACATCTAACGCAGATGGAGCGAACACTTTTCGGAGATGCTCAATCCCGAACAGAGCACTGAAGGGGACAGACCTATAGTCTTAAGTGTGGCGGAGAATAGTCTAACGGTGGAGGAAGTCATTTTAACGATTGAATCGCTAAAAGTTGGCAAATCCGCCGGTGTGGATGAAGTTCGGCCAGAAATGTTTAAGGCAATGGGTAAAGAGGGAGTACTGTGGCTCACTCGTATCATTAAGGTGGCCTGAATGAGGTGAGACACCTAGCGATTGGTAAACTGGGGTGATTGTTCCCCTTTTCAAAAAGGGGGATAAAAAAGAGTGCTCCAACTATAGGGGCATATCTCTTTTAAGTATGCCCAGTAAAGACTACGCTAAGGTGTTGTAGGTGCGTTCTAAAGCTATGGTCGAATCCAGGATAGAAGATGAACAGTGCGGAACCAACCAGCTTTTCACTCTAAGAATGGTACTCGAGAAGGCTTGGGAGTACGCCAAACCGATCTACAGCTGCTTTGTAGATTAGGAAAAGGCGTATGACCGAGTTCCTCCAGGCAAACTCTGGAGTGTTCTGCAGGAATATGTATGAGATTGATGGTCCTCTGTTGAGGGCCATTCAGTCTCTATACACAAACTGTAGCACCTGCGTTCGGGTTAACGGTAGCAAACCAACACCTTTCACCGTGGGCGTTGGACTTCGCCAAGGGTGCGTCTTGTCACCTCTTCTTTTCATTATATATATGGACTGGATGTTGCACCGCAGTCGAGGCGAGGAATGTTTCAAATTGGGAGAGTTGAGGGCAAGCTATCTTCTTTTTGCGGATGTCTTAGTTGTCCTCACATCCTCCCAGACGGAACCCCAATGCGCGCTAGATAGGTTTGTGGCCGTATGTGCTGATGCTGGAATGAGGGTTAACGTGAAAAAATTCGAGGTTATAGTTATTTCCAGAACACCTGTCCAATGCACTCTACATGTTAGTGTAGTCCTATTGAAGCCGGTGGAGAAGTTTAAGTATCTCGGGGTATTGTTCACGAGTGATGGGAGGAGTAATACTGAGCTTTCCTTCAGGATTGGCCAAGCTGGGTCAAATTTGAAATAGCCTGGAAGATCTGTAATCAGGACCGAGCTTAGTGTCCAAACCAAGTTAACGGTTTTTAACACAGTATTTGTTCCAACTCTCACCTATGGTCGTGAAAATTGGGTATCGACCAAAATAATAAGATCGCGAATACAAGCTGCCGAAATGAGATTTCTTCGTGCTGTTGTGGGAGTTACTCGCCGGTATAGTGCGCGGGGAGCTCAATATTGAGCAGCTGCTTCTCCGAACGAAAGGGCTCACACCAATTTATTTTATTAACTTCCCAGCGGGAAGTTATTGTAATGGGGCCGATCTTGCGAATTCCAAATTTTGACATGTCTCCACGTTTCAAGGTCACCAGAATCTAAATCCAAGGTTTTCATAGAGATGTATGTGTGTGCGTATGTACGTATGTGCGTATGTTGGTATATGCGCATGTGTGTGCGGAATTTGGCGTATAAATCAGACTAAATTTGATTAATGGTACGGGTTATGTTGACTTTGAAGGCGCTGTGGTTACTGGCTTATTCGCATAGACCATCGACTGTAGGAAACCCCACAAGAAAAAGTTTAACGGAGTCAAACCGCACAATCTCGGTGACCAATTAATTCACTATGGTCGTTTACCCTCAGCTCCTGTGTTTTCTTTTTGGTGTTGTTGTGCCTGTATTCCGGGCTACTGACATGAACGATCCACAAACCCGAATACTCGATGTGCGTACGTACTAAACCACACCCTACACTCATCTCACTTCGCGGATCTGGTTAGCAACTTATGCCATGTGCTCCAAGTCCACTATTTAAATTGTTCTTATTCTTTCCAGCTTTCTTAACTCGTTTTGCACGCTCGTTATTAATGAGCAGGCCTTCAGCCAGTACTTCTCTGAGTTTATCATACAGCTCATTAGAAGCTCTGAGATCTGCAGGTCCATTCGTGCCTTTGCCTGGCCTCTGCAGTGGAATATGGCATGTTCCGCGTCTTCTTCTTCCTCTGGATATCCTGAGCAGAAGGGCCAGCTAAAGTGTGCAACTCATTGTAAGCTTCGATCGTAGGGATCAGCTTATAGGTCCATTGGCCTTTTGTCGTGTTGTCCCACCTGGTTTGCCATAATGCTATGGATGTTGCCCTTTCCTCGGCTTTTATCCTCTGGATAATACTGACCTCTTGACGGTCTTCGGTTCGCCTAAGGTAAACCCTATGAATCTCCTTGGTGAGGATGTCGATGGTTACTATACCTGCTACGTCACAGGCTGCTTTATTCGAGATTGTCCGGAACCCGCATATTGCCCTTATTACGCAGACCCTGTATTCAGACCAAAGCTTTTTTCTCATCTCCTTCATTATAAGGGCTCCCGCCCAGACCGGTGCCGCGTATGGGAATATTGAACTTATCACTCTGGAAAGCAGAATCCTCCTCGAGTCCTCGTACCTTCTGGTCAACCGATGTTTTGCAGCATTCTGGAAAGCGATGTCTGCATTTGTGACGACTTTTTACTGCAGTATTCAACATGCATTTACATATGTTGGCGTTACAGTCCATGGAGGACCAAAGCGGAGCTTCTCTCAATCATTCATGTTGTGTGAGATTTTATCTTTCCCATAGGTGAAAGGGACCTACAGTTTATTGCGGGTTCCGAACGGCGAGACTCGAGAAGCTTTTCTTGACAATTATACCGCAGGGAGTTTTGTCAGTACCCCGCTGAGATGAAGCACAGTGAAAAACGCGTTCAATGACATGGATGTTGCAGGATTCGATCCTGTGTCATCGGCATTAGAGGCCAACACACTACCTACTGCCCCACGGCGCTCTCAGTATTCGACCTGGGCTTTAAAATTAAGTTGGTTGTCGAGCATTACCCCCAAGTATTTTAAGGCCGCTTCAGACTTGATTGGCTGACCCCCAACCCGGAAGTTTGCGTATTCCACGGTCTTTCGGCTAGTTATTAAGACAGCGTCTCGACGCACGGCTAGTTCAAGGTCGGCAGACTCTAGCCAATTTTTTGTGACAGACTCTACTTCGTGAATGTGTTTAACTCCCTGTGGCAGCGTTAATCGCAGAATTCCGTCATACATTATGTTCCATAGAAGAGGTCCAAATACTGAGCCCTTAGTGACTCCCGCAGAAGCACTGTAGTACTTGTCCGTCTGATATCTCTTCCTGTTAGTGATGTAGCTAAGGATTATCTACACAAGGTATATTGTGCGTCCATTCCAGTCAGAGACCTCCTGATACAAGATCAGTTTGCGGCGTTTTTTACGTTCAGTCCTACTACCGCACAGTATTTCTTTGTGCCTCTTCGCCACCTTTTCTCCCGTATTGGTTCAGCTGCTGTGTCTTACTTACTTACTTAGGTAGCGCTACAGTCCGTGGTGAATCTGGGCCTCAACCAACAAGCGTCTCCAGCTGGCACGGTCCTTGGCCAGCTGTTACCAGCGCCGCCCGCCCAGTTGGTTAAGGTCCCGTGCGCGTGCGCCACCATAGATGCGGCCGTCCTCTACCGCGCCTGGGTGAATTCGACGACTCTTCGGGTCGAAGCTGTTTTTTCCATGCGCTCTACATGGCCTAGCCACCTTAGACGCTGTATCCGTAGACGTCGTACCAGGCCGATGCCGCTGTACAATCCGTACAGTTCTTCGTTATATCTTCTCCTCCATACACCGCTTGAACAAATATATAGTGTAGACAGTGCGCAGAATTTCCCTCTCGAAACGACCAAGGGCATCTTCATCCGCTTTTGTTAGGGTCTAAGATTCTGCGCCGTAAAGAGGGACTGGGCTGATCAAGGTCTTATATAGTGTTACCTTGGTTTTCCGAGAGAGAGCTCTACTTCTTAATCACTCTTGAGTCCAAAGAAACAGGGGTTGGCAAGAGTGATTCTGCGTTTTATCAGCACTGGTGTTTTTGTCGCCGGTCATCAGTGAGCCAAGGTAGACGAATTCCTTCACCACTTCAACGTTATATCCGCCCATGGTAACATTCTGGCCAATACGTTGGTATTGACCGTCTCTTTTAGGTGAAAGCAGATATTTGGTTTTACCCTTATTAACCTTGAGACTCATCTTAGCCGCTTCAATGCTTATTCCCTTATAGATGGCGCAGTTATAGGGGTCTCCTTTCTTATGAACCGGGCAAACGATGCTGAGAATCCATTCGTCGGGCATGCTTTCCACCGACCATACCTTGCAAGTGAGATGCATGCACCTTACCAGCTCATCTCCAGCCGCCTTAAGAAGCTCAGCAGACAGGCCGTCTGTGCCCGCGGCATTATTAGACTTAAGTCCTGATATCCCTTTTTGACTTCGTCTAGGTCGGGTGGACGGAGTTCTCTTACATCGGCGTGCATTACGAATGGATAGTTCTGCCTGACAGCGCTATCTTGTCTGTCGTCGCCGTTATACAGTCTGCAGAAGTCGTCTTTCCAAATCCTCAGCTTCGACTGTGACTCTACTACCAGTTCTCCATTTTCATCCCTGCAGGCCGCCGCTCTGGCTTTGAAGCCATGGCATGTTCGTTTTACACTATTGTAAAACTTCCAGGCGTTATTCCTGAGGAAGCATCTCTCCATCTCCTCGATCTCACGCATTCCGTGCTCTCTCTTCTTTCTTCTGAAAAGCGTGTGTTCCTCTCTTCTCTTCTGCTCATAGATTTCGCGAATAGCTCTCGTCCGTCGTTGCAGCATGGCTCAATGTGCCTCTTGTTTTGCTGCATGGGCTTGTTTGCATTGTTCATCGAACCATGGGTTTCTAGGTGGTGGCGGTTTGAAACCCAGCACCTCTGAGGCAGCGTCTCTGACGTCGCTCTGACAATGCGCCTATTCCTGCTCTATTGATTGTGCTGCTGTGGGCGGATTTTGAGAGAGCTTGGAGGAGACACGATCGGCAAAGATTCTGGCAATCTCCTGCGATTGTAGCTTTCCGACGTCAAATTTACGTTGTCCTACTCGACTCCTAAGCATTCTTGATATCCTCATTCGTACCTTGGCTACAACAAGGTAGTGGTCCGAGTCGATGTTGGCTCCTCGGAAGGTTCGTACGCCGAGAATATTGGAGGAGTGTCTGGCGTCGATCGCTATGTGATCAATCTGGTTGGTGGTCGATTGACCAGGAGACCGCCAGGTACCCTTGTGGATGTCGAGATGGGGGAATCGTGTGCTTCCTACAAGGAGGTTACGCCCCGTTAGGAAATCGATTAGCCTAAGTCTGTTGTCGGATGTGGTGTTATGGAGGCTATGCTTTCCTATGATCGACTCAAATATGTCCTCTTTGCCCAGTTTTGCACTAAAATCTCTTAGAACTATTTTTGTGTCGTAGCTGGGACATTGGGCATAGGTTCTATCTAGGTGATTGTAGAATTCTTCTTTGAGTCGATCGTCCTTTTCTTCCGTTCGGTCGTCAGCGCATCTTAAGCTAATGTTTCTAGATTAAGCTTTGATGCGGATTGCTATGAGGCGTTCGCTTACATCCCGGAAGCTTAAGACTTCTTGTCGGAGTCCTCCTCGAATAACGAGTTCGCACCTGAATAGACGCTGCTTGTTCTCCTTGTAGCAGTCCCGTAGTAGATGTCGCAGGTTTTCATTCGTCTTTTGCCTGGTAAATCACATCACACCTCTTGGAGTGAGGTTATGTCTGCTTTATAGAAGCTGAGGGTTTGCTCCAATTGATCGCCTGCACCCGGTCTCTTAAGGGACCTCACATTCCACGTGCAGACTCTCAAGTCCATTAGTCGTTTGCAGGGGTCGTCAGCTTTGTATCAGCCCGTATGCGAGGCTTGTAGTTGTTTCGGAACAAGTGGGTTTTTACGTGATAGAGATATTACTCCTAAGCACAACTCCCAACCTGGAGGGCCAGGTTCCTCTTTCCCCAGTAACAAGGTTTTGGGTCGCTGCACACATTGGTTCACTACATGGCGGGTGCCAGGGCAGCTATCCATACGGAGCCACGCGGAGGCTGTGTGTCAACTTAGATTGAGCAGGGACAGAGATCGAAGCTGGCGTTTGCCATGTTAAACGCGATCAACTTCTTTGCTCTGTTTGCTCGCTCCCTCCCCCCTTTATGTATCTATATATGTAGTATGTGGTATTTGTAATAAAAATGTATTTGCTTCCACTTGTTTATCTTTCTCCTATTCAGTTTTTCTCCTCAATACAATTCTCGCATATAAGAACCATAAATGCCATAAATGGGTCGTTTACGACCTATGCCAAAAACGGACTTCTTTGTTACAATAACTTAAAATGGACTTTATTTAGTTGTTTATACCTTCAAATAGACCACAATAACCAAAAATGATAAGTTTCTCTCCCGACGATCGATGGAAAATGTCTCAATAACACCCCTGAAATGCCGATAAATGATTACATTCAAAGCTATTAAAACAGCTTGTCTACTTTTAGGCGAACCAAATAAGATTCAACTTAGCTTCCCGCTAGGTGTATGCATCTCTTCAATGAACCTCTCTGTTCTTCAGTCATGTTATGCCATCCATTAGCCAAAAAGCAAAAGAAACAAGCAATAAAGTAGGGGACATGTAGAAGAAGAAGCGACAGCCTCTCTTCCGGTGTCAACATCAACACTATGAACGATCGCTTATTCCGGATGCTTCCGTCAAAGGCAAACGACAATTACTTACTGCGAAAGATACACTTTCACCAGAGATATCATAAGTCCCATGCACCTACGTACATATATCTACATACTTATAAGATAATCAAAATTCTCGGAGCCATAAATGGCCAACCGAACGGCAGGAAAATAACCAAAAACAATTGCGCGCAAAAGTTAAAATTGTGTCATCGCTCTCTTATTTCGTAGACGAATTCGTTACAATTGAGCTCACGGCACGCAATCTCTCCTTCGGTCCGTGTAAGCTTGCATTTGTATCTGCAATCGAGCATGGCGGTTTCTAGAAAATGTGGAGATCACTACTCGTAGCCTCATAACTTGTGCAGAAACGAAAAGAGAAAAACAAGTAATTAACTTGGCCAATTGGATAATAGTGGAAACGGCGCGCACTGTTAAGGAGAAATGGGAAAACAAGACAAAGCGAACAACTGGTAGGTTGTCCGTGAGAAACGCAATGACCACGAGCAGCTCTTTGAACTTCCGGACGTACAGGCTTGAGGAAATGGTTTTTTTTTTTTTTTTCGATTGCTATAGGCCTCTGGCGAGATCTGGATTCGTGATCTTTTGCACAATGAATGGCGACGATTGGAAATTATTGCACACTGATGGTAGATAGCTTGTGTCGTGACTTGTACTCAGAGCTATTTCGGTAGCTAAGGAATGCCCACTGATTGCGGGCATATAGTTATGCTAAGAAACAATGTAACAAGTGTACCTCCTTGAGATGCTGATTGGACAAGTCGTTCTCTCGATCAATACTCTTGTTTCGTAAAAACTCTTACTTTCACCTAAACGTTAATTCTTCCAGACATCGAATACGCCTGTATCCATCAACTCTACAATTACCGGCGTCGTCATCGTCGCGGTCATTACCATTCATACGGGAGACTATTCAACCATCACCTTGGCATTCATCACGTTCGACCTCGACGTCGCGTCATCTTCACGTCGAACAACAACAGATGTATCAATGATCTCTTGGCGCTACTGTTCCTCCATACATCTTCCTAATAGCAACGCACCAACATGACATGGATGCTTTCCTTCATTGCCTTACTTAAAACCACTAACGTAACGCTCACGACACAATCCCGGCTAATTGAAACAATTAAAGCAACAATCATCCGTGGCATTGGTCTCGATCAGGCTGCGGGACATGTGTCTGCTATGCCATTCAACCACTACCAGCTGGGTAATGGTCCACCAGTGGTCCATACCCCCACCAGGTGGTATACAACAACGAGATATGACGGTTGCGCTTGGTTGAACCGCGTTTGGAAATACCCCCAAATGGATTGTGAACATTCTTCTCTCCCTCGCCAAGTGGCGGGAATAAAAAATTGGATTTTCCTTGGGTTTTGGCTTTTCAGCTTCCATATTTAAACGGGTATCCGCACAGAGAGTAATAGTAATACGCTGCCTATCGGTGCCCGGAAAAGTACCAACAATAGCGACAGATACTTTCTTCGGTGCTGCTTTAACGGTGTAAAAGTGATTCTGGTACTTTCAGTTTCGGTAATATTTTGAGCGGACAATGATGGTGACCTTGAGCAGGAGTGTAAGTGTTGCTTAAGTAATTTCGTGCATTTTGATATGAGAGTGAATATTCCAGATTTGTGTCTTCCTCGTGGTGGTCTTGAGTTTGGTGGCATTAACATATGGCTACCCCGGAAAGGAACAAGCAAAGTGAGTACAAGCATAGTTGCGTTAATTCTGATTTATTTGAATTGATTTCTTTGAAGGATTCGCATTCATATACCCGTGAAGCACCACACTCATGTGCATACAAAGACAATCATCAAGAAAGTTCCAGTGCCAGTTCCGTTCCCCGTCAAGGAACACGCTCCAAAGAAAGAAATCAAATACGAGGTCGAAGAGGAAGAAGACGACGAGTTGGAAGGATATCATTATGCCAAATCGAGCCATGCCAAGAAGAAGCGAAGAGTCCAACATCCGTTTATCTAAGAAGCTCGAGTGCTTTTCGAGTGCTATGCCAAATCTATTTTGTTGTATCTCATATCGCATTATCAAGCCCAAACATCAACATACGTAATGGTAAATGTTAAATTATTGAATATCTAGTTCTGTAGGTTAGCTGGTAAATAAAGTTTAAATATTGTTGAAAGGCTGTCTTTCGCTCAGTTGAATGTGGACTGTGGATCGTGTGGTGATCGGTCTTTAGTACAGCCTGAAAGTATGACTCTTCGTGCAATCTATTCGTATCAAAAGGTGATGTTCGTTACGATCACTCTAGGAGTAATGCAAAAAGTGTTGATCGAGTGTTTAGCTCATGGGTATGCACACGAAATATCGCAGTTCAGTTCTGGGAATTTGCAAACCACAAGCAAGCAGATTAAGGTTGTTTGTTATTATTGATCTTCAAAATAGTCTCCCTCAAACTTTACGCACCGATTCCAACGTTGCCTCCACGATGGACCTACGAAGTTAATTCGCTCAGTACCATGGTTACAGCCTCTTTAACCTTCTTTACATCGCCATCAGAGGCGGATTTAGAAATTTGGCGCTCTACGCTCGCCATAGCTAGCGTCCTATTTAAATGCTGTGATTTCCAAAACTATTTAATATAAAAGCAATATACAAACCAAAAACCGCTGCCAAGGTCTTGGCAAAATACTCGAATGAATTTCTCGGAATCAACGGAGTCGAGTAAGAACACTTAAATTTAACGTCTGAAAGCTGCAATCGCAAGAGACCACCAGGACCTTCGCCGATCCAGTCTCCCGCAAAGGCTCTCAAGTCATGATGCAATCTGCACAAACCATAAAACAGCAATGGAGTCGTTGTCAGAACGCCATCAGAGATGTACTCGGTTTCAAGCCACCACCTTCGAGAAACCCCTGGTTTGATGACGAGTGTAGACAGGCCCATGGCTACATTTCATCGACGGACGAGAGCTGCCCGAGAGCTCTATGAACAGAAAAGGAGAGAGGAGCATGCGCTTCTGAGAAGAAAAAAGAAGGATCACGAAAAGCGCGAGATCGAGCAGATGGAGAGATGTACTTGCAGGAACGACGTACGAAAGATTTACCAAAAAGTAAAACCAACATGCCAAGGGTCAAGCCAGAGCAGAAGCCAGCAGGGATGAGCACGCACAACTAATAGTGTAGTCATAGTCGATGCCGAGATTGTGGAAAGACTACTTCTGCAGACTGTATAGTCAAAATACCTCCGTCAGACAGAGCGAACTATAGCAATGGACGAAGACGAAAGAGAATCCCGTCCACCCGACCTAGACGATGTTAAGATAGTGATATCGAAAGCTACTGGAACAGACACACTACCCGCGGAACTGTTTAAAGCAGCTGGCGATGAGCTGGTCAGTAACATGCACCAAGTCATCATCTGCAAGACATGGTCGAAAGAACGCATGCTCGAGGAATGGAATCTCAGCATCGTTTGCCCGGTCCATAAAAACGGAGGCCCCTATTACTGCGTCAATTACAGAGGGATAAGTCTCCTGAACACTGCGTGCAAGATCCTCTTTGCCGTATTGTGCAAGCGCCTGAAGCATTCGTGTGGTTTCGGGCCAGGAAAAACCACGTTAGACCAAATATTTAAACTACGGCAGATCTTGGAGAAGACCCATGAATTTCAGGTCGACATGCACCACTTTTTGTCGACTTTAAACCCGCATATGACAGTGTTTATAGAGACGAGGTATACAGAGCTATGTCATGTTTTAACATTCCTGCCAAACTCGTCAGACTGTGCAGGATGACTATGGAGAACTCTCACTCCTCTATTAAGCTCGAAAGTGAATTAACCGACCCCTTTGATGTTAAAAAAGGTTCTAGACAGGGTGACGCACTGTAATGTAATTTCTTTAACATTATTCTTGAAAAGATCGTGCAGGACTCTGCGGCTAATACAAGAGGTACGATCTACTTCAAGTCTGCACAATTGCTTGCCAACGCAGATGACATTGACGTAATTGGACGGACAAAGCGAGACGTCAATGAGGCGTTCGCAAGCATTGAACAGAAGCGGATATAGTGGGTCTAAGGTTAAAAGGGGACGAGACCAAATATATGCTGTCATCAAAAAAAGACGTGCAAGATCGACGTCTTGGTCAGAACGTCACCTTCGGCAGCTATATTTTTGAAGTATTCAAGGACTTCGTCTACCTTGGCTCGATAGTCACAAGCAGCAACGACACCAGCGCTGAGATAAAATGCAGAATCACACTTGCCAACACTTGCTCAAGGGGCAACTGACTAGTAGAGCACTCTCTCGAAAAACTAAGGTTTCCCTGTACAAAACAGGAGGCTTGGGGGCTTGTTAGTTGCCGCCTTGGTTCACCCCGAACTGTAGCGCCATCTAAGTAAGTAAGTAGGTATTCTAATTATTTGAAAAATTGTAACTGTAAAGTCTTCTATTGCGTTTATAAAAAAATTATTTTAAATTACACAATTCCGAAATTTTTGTACAATTTACATGGCGCCTTACGCCATGGCGTTTTTTTTTTTTTTTTTTTTTTTTTTTTTTTTTTTTTTTTTTTGGATTATTTATTATTATTATTATTATTATTTATTATTCACAAGTGTTGTATGACAATGTATATGTATCTGCAAAGCCTTAAGGGCTTGTCTGCAGAAGACTGGTTACAAATAAATTTACAATAAACTGTGAGTCGATTGATCTTCGTTTACAAATGAGTGCAGATATTAAAATGGGACATAGACGATAAAAGGAAAATAATGCTAAGAGGAACAAATTTTTTACACACTTTGAAAATTTTTTTACAATTGGATTGAATTAATGTACATTTCGTTGGCTGTTTTTATTATTTCTGTTTTTGACATGTTGCCCAAACCAGGCGGGAGCTCGTTAAATATCGTAGGGACTACAACTTTGTATGTTTTGCGTCCATACTCGTTCCAAGATCTTGGTATCGCATGGCGTCCTTGTTGTCTTCGTCGCGTATTGTGGATTTGTTGGGTTGGTGTTTTAAAGCTGTTGTCATTCCAAAACTGGGAGATGATCTCGAGTTTGTAGAGATGATGAATGCTCAGCATCTTGAAATCATTTGTTACTTGTCGCTGTTGATAGTTATATCCATATTGTGCCCGGTAAACCATCTTCTGGAGCGTCTTTTGAGTGGATTGAAGTTCGGTTATTTGTGAGGCATTACCCCAAGCTAAGATCCCGTATCTTAAGTGAGCTTCAACTAAACCAAGATAGCATTGGCGTAGTACTGATGCTGGACAAAAGTTGCTCAGATGGTAAAGAGCATACGCTGCCTGCCTCAATTTCTTTGTTATCATTTCAATGTGGTACCTCCATTTAAAATTATAGTCCACATAGATCCCAAGATATTTGTAAATCGATACGTTTTCTATAATATCGCTGCATTTGTCGTCGTCTTGTAGCTGCAGATGACATCCTGAATCATGGAGGCACTTCCAATTATGCATTTTAAGCGAGATTTTTGCTTTTGGAATGTGAGGTGGGCATATGTGCATAACCTTAGTCTTACTTGCATTTATTATTAGACCATTATCATGACACCATGCAGTAATTGCATTGAAGTCTTTTGCATCATTTTAACTGCGTTCTCAATATGTTTGTGGCTTACGACAATGGCTGTGTCATCAGCGTAGGCATATCCAATGCTTTGTTGAAGAACTGAGAGCATGTCGTTAGTGTATAGGATAAAAATGAGCGGTCCCAATTTTGACCCTTGTGGAACTCCGTACTCAACCTTTTCTTCTTCACTCCATTCATGTTCAATTTTCACTTTGAAATGTCTGTTTTTTAAATAGCTCTCAAACCAGGATAAGATACTGCCCCTAACACCAATTTTATATAGCTTTTTCAGAATATTTGAGTGGCTCAACGTATCGAACGCCTTTTTAAAGTCTATGAAAAGAGCGATGGAGTTGTGGTTCTTATCAAGACTGTTATTTATCCTGTCTGCAAACTGTCCTAGCAATTTGCCTGTGCTTTTATTTTTTCGGAAACCAAACTGCCTTTCGTGTAGGATTTTATATTTTTCAACATAATTGTAAAGTCTCTTTGTGAGAACTTCTTCTAACACCTTATCTACAACCGAGAGTATCGATATGGGTCTGTAGTTCTTAATGTCGGTTTTCTTTCCGCTCTTGTAAATTGGTCGAATAATTGACGTTTTTAAATATTCTGGAACTGCGAATTGATCCATACTCATGTTGATTAATCTTGTCATCACAGGCGCTAACACTTCTGCGTTCGCTTTAGATCTATTGCTCTAATTCCATCTATGCCGGGGGATTTGTTATCTTTCAGTGTTCTAAGGATATTTTCGGTTTCTATAATTGAGACTTCTTCTAAGTACATTGATCTTTCTATGCCGCCGATTCTTGGTTTATAAATCGTCCGGTTACATTCGTGAACAATTGCTTTGGCTTCTGTGGAGAGAATGCTTGCAAACCTGTTGGCTAGGTCTTTCCGATTGCACTCATTTCCAAAATTCACCTTTAGAACACAATCAACATTATTAGATCTCTTGCCTAAAATAGCATTAACAACTTTCCAAGTTTCTTTTGGATTGGTTTTAGCATTTTGAAACTGCTGCTTGAAAAATTGAGCTTTTGTGTAAAAAATTCTTTTGTTGAGATCGTTTCGAAATGTTTTATATTTTATCGCATATTCTTCATTCCTTCGGTTATTTTTGTATCTCCTATACAATCTATCTCTTTCCTTACATGCGTTTCTCAGTTCGTTTGTCATCCACTTATGTTCCTTCTTCCTTCGCTTACGCGGCCGTGTTACTGTTGAATTTTGCACAATTGTGGTGAGTGCATTCTTGAAGCCTTCGTAGAATTCATTGACATCACTGTACCTTCTTAGATCTTCCCAATTATAGTTCGTAATATAGTTTGATACTATATCATTCCTGACATATTGATGGTTATTACTTATTTCGGGTATTTTATTGTCTTTTGATTTTATTCCGCAATATATTGCGTAATGATCCGAGATGTTCATTTCTATTACTCCGGACATAATCTCTTGGTCTGTAACTCGTATTAAGCAATGATCAATTAATGTGCTAGTGTTTCGACCTATATCTATTCGCGTGGGGGATGTTATCGTATTTAAAAGACCTTTCGATGCTATCATAGTCATGTAGTTACTAACATACAGCTCATTCGACTGATCATTAATATTAACGTCTCCGATTACAATCACGTTTTTGTATTTATTGTGAAGATCAATGTGGTCACTTAGTTCATTGACAAAATCGCGTACGTTTCCCTTGGGTGGTCTATATACTGCAAGAATTGACGCTTTAAGCCCATCACGTTGGATATTGACAGATATATTCTCGTAAACATTGCTCTCTCTATTGTACCTTTCGTATAAAATATCTTCCCTCAAGTACATTGCTATTCCACCACCTTGGTTTCTGTTTCGATTATAAAATTCATTGTGAAACCCTTCAATTTTGTAAAAACTATTTTCACTTGAGAGTATATTTATTTCTGAGAGTATTAGAATGTCTATTTTTCTTAAAAGATTTTCAACATGTAACATATGTGCATCCCAGTTCTTTCGTATTGATCTAATATTTAAAAATATACATGATAATTTGCATTTATTTTCTATGTAATTATTCATTTCCTCCATTGTTTTCATGTCTTTATAGCTTATATTTATAAAGTCAACCATTCTGTCTTAAAGTTTTCGTGCTTTTATCTTGGCCGCTACTGTATTTCTTATTGTATTTTATTTAAATCATATTCCGCTTCAATTTCTTTGATGCTCTCCCCGTCATTTCTTCTGGCTAATATTTTGCAGTTACGGTACCAGACGTATCTCCATCCAGCGGTCTTTGCCTTTGTTTTTGTAAGCCAGAGAAGTTTTTTGAAGTGAGGAGACAAGTGATCATTGACATAAACATTCTGATCAGTGTATAGGGTGTTTTCGGGTTTGTGCAGTTTACGCAGCTCAGAGAATTTTGTACTTCTTGTACTTCTTTTTAATTACGTACTTGGCGTATCCGTAAGTCCGCCTCTGATCGCCTTGGTGAGTGGCTTTGAGGTGGGTCTTCATCTTAAGGAATGAAAAAAGTCACAGGGGTAATATCAATGCTATAGGGTGGCAGCCCTGGCGAGTTCATGTCGCACACGGAAAACACGTACTCGTGGCCTCTTCAGGACGCTAACATAGAACTGTCCAGCCATTGTCTGGTCGGTAGGAGCAAATGTATTCTCGACGAACCATGCCGCGGATATCGAAAAAAACGATCAACATTTCCCTCAGTTGCGATAGTTGCACTCAAAGCTAAGGCCGTCAGCGAGCGGAAGGTAACAGGGAGAGGGAGAGGAGGTGCCTATACTCTGTCCAGTAAGTGGAGCTAGGTCTTAGATGCGCCAGACCAGGCATAAGCGTTGAACTCCAACTTAGGACGAATGAACGCCTTATAAATTGTAGTCAGACCTAGGCATTTCGCGGCATTCTTGGCGACACTAAATATGTGATTGTTCCAACAGAGGTTGTCACTGATGCACATTCTAACTTACTTACATAAGTGGCCCTAGAGTTCGGGCTGAATCTGGGCCTCAACCAACAAGTCTTTCCAGCTAGCACGGTACATAGGCGACCCTATAGTTCGGAGTGAACCTGGGCCTCAACCAACAAGTCGTTCCAGCTAGCACGATCTTTTGCTAGCTGTTTCCAGTGCCATCCGCCCAGTTGGTTAAGGCCCCTTGTGTGCGCCACCTTAGATGTGACCGTCCTCCCTGTCAGGACGATGCGTTGTTATTCCGATTTGGAGCCGAAGACTCTTAGGGCCAGAGCTGTGCTGTTCATTCGCTCTACATTGCCTAGCCATCTTATACGTTGGATCCGTAGACATTGTACTAGGCTGATGTCGCTGTACAGCCCGTACAGTCCTTGGTTAAATCTTCTCCTCCACTCTTCGTCAACACAAACGGGACCGAAGATTGTACGCAGAATTTTTTTTCTCAAAACGACCAAGGGTCTCTTCATAGAATTTTGATAAGGTGCAAGCCTCTGCGTCGTAGAGGAGGACCGGAATGGTTAAGGTCTTATAGAGAGTCATCTTAGTTTTCCGAGAGAGGGCCCTATTACTCAATTGCAACAGCGGTTGGCAAAAGTTATTCTGTGTCTAATCTCCGTGCTGGTGTCATGTCGCTTGTTATCAGTGAACCAAGGTAGATGGAATCCTTGACTACATTAAAGTTATAGCTACCAAGACGTCACTTACTTACTTACTTATCAGGCCAGCGATCCATGGAGGATCTGAGCCTGAGCTATAGCTGCCTTCCATCCCTGACGGTCCCGGGCACGCTGCTTACAGTTATCAAGACCAAGATGGCTTACATCCGCGATTACTTGGTCTTTATACCGGAAGTTCGGTCTTCCTCTTCTTTTCGAACCAGGAGGCTCGGAGTCGAAGACCCTCTTAGCTGGAGCGTTGATGTCCATGCGCTCGATGTGGCCGAGCAAGTGTAGTCGACGGATCTTTGCCTTCCGGACTATATCCACATCATTGTACAACTCGTAGAGTTCGCGGTTCACCTTCCTCACAGACAGGACCAAATATCCGGCGCAGAATTTTTCTTTCCAAAGAACCCAAAATCAGCTCCGCTGTCCTGCTTATCGTCCAGCTTTCGGCTCCGTACAGCAAGACTGGCAGTATGAGCGATTTGTAGAGCATGACTTTGGTCCTTCGAGTGTGAAGTTTTGACCCCAGTTGTTTGGACAAGCCGAAGTAGCAGCGGTTGGTGTCTGTGGTGTCATTTGTGGATTTTACGTTTGCCCCGAGGTAGACAAACTCTTTAACTACCTCGAAATTGTAGCTGTCATTTGTTATATTTTGTCCCAGGTGGTGAGCGACGGATTGGTTTTTGCTTGACAACATGTATTTCGTTTTGTCCTCATTGATCATAAGACCAACTCCTTTCGCCTGTTCTTCAATCGCCGTGAATGCTTCCACAATGCCACGACGAGAACACGCGATGATGTCGATATCATCCGCGTATCCTAGCAGATGGATGGACTTGTAAAAGATAGTGCCTTCCCCGTTGACGCCTGCCCGTCGCACTATCTGCTCCAGCAGCAGGTTGCAGAAGTCACATGACAGCGCAACATGTATATACTGACTATATAAAATGATGATACATATGAGTCTAATACATAACATTAGGTAGACGGAATTCTCTTACATCTTCGTCTGTTGTGAATGGATCATTCTGCCTGACAGCGTTATTAGATCATTTATCGCCATTAAACAGTCTGCAGAAGCGTTCCTTCCATATTCCCATCATCGACTGTGAATCTACTATAGGCTTTCGCTCTGGCTTTAAAGCCTTGGCATGTTCGTGTTACTTTTTCGTAAAATTTGCAAGCGTTACATGCATGCTCTAATTTTTCTCTAATTCTTCTTTCCTAAAAGTGTGTGTGCATGGCACCACCGTGCCGTAGTGGTTAGTGTGTTGGACTCTGACGCACGATGAACGAGTTCGGACCCCGATAACACAAACGCCATCGAATGTTTATTTCCCGGCGTCTCTCCTCAGCGGGGTACTGGAAAAACCCCCAGTAGTACACTTGCCCTGAAAAATCGGCATTAAACTGTAGGTCAATGGGTAGTCGAAGAGAAGCCTGGCTCTGGTCCTCCATGGGTTGTAACGCCACCAAAAGAAAAGACAAAAAAAAAAAAAAAACGGCGAGTGTTCCTCCTTCCTTTTCTGCTTGTAACGTTGTAGCATGGCTTTGTAGGCGGTTTACTTTGCTACATGGGCTTTCCCGCATTGCTCATCAAACCAGGGGTTTCTTATTGTCGGTGGTTTGAAACCCAACGCATCAGAGGCAACGTCTCTGATGGCACGCTGGTAACGCTCCCACTGTTATTTTGTGGATTGTTCCGGTGTCATTGGAGTTTGCTAGAGGTTAAAGGAAACTCGATCGGCAAAGGTCATGGCGGTCTCCTGCGATTGTAGCTTTCCGACGTCAAACTTTCGTTGTCCAGCTCATCCTTGATATCTTCATTTGTACCTACAACAACAACAAGGTAGTGGTCCGAGTCGATGTTGGCTCCCCAGAAGGTTTATACATATATCTAGGATGCTGGAGCACTACCTGGCGTCGATCGCAACGTGATCAATCTGATTGGTGGTAGACTGATCAGGTGATCGCCAGGTTCATCTGTGAATATTGAGATGCGGGAATCGTGTGCTAGCCAGAAGGAAATTGTGTCCCGCCAGGAAGTCGAGTAGCCGATGTCCGTTTTCAGACATGGTGCGTGTAGCCTATATATTTTCCCGTGGTCGACTCAAATATGTCCTCTTTGCCCGATTTCGCTTTAAAATCTCCTAGAATATCTTAAAAGATCCTCTCTGCCGTACTGTGTAAGCGCCTGAAGCCGCTCGTGGACAATCTGATAGGTTCCCACCAGTGTGGTTTCAGGCCAGGAAAATCCACGATAGACCAAATATTTACACTACGGCAGATCTTGAATTTACCTATGAATTCCAGGTCGACACGCACCATCTTTTTGTCGACTTCAAAGCCGGGTATGAGAGTCTTTATAGAGACAAGCTATACAGAGCCATGTCATGTTTTCACATTGCTGCCAAAATCGTCAGACTGTGCAGGATGACTATGGAGAACTCTCGCTGCTCCATTAAGGTCGGTGGTGAACTAACCGACCCCTTTGATGCTAAAAAAGACTTAAGACAGGGTGACGCACTGTCATGTGATTTTTTTAGCATTGTTCTTGAAAAGATCGTGCGGGACTCTGCGGCCAATACAAGAGGTACGATCTACTTCAAGTCTACACAATTGCTTGCCTACGCAGATGACATTGACGTTATTGGACGGACAAAGCGAGACGTCAATGAGGCGTCCGCAAGCATTGAAGCAGAAGCGGCTAAAGTGGGTCTAAGGGTAAATGGGGACAAGACCATATATGTATATGCTGTCATCAAAGAAAGACACACAACACCGACGTCTTGGTCAGTACATCACCTTCGGCAGCTATATTTTTGAAGTAGTCAAGGACTTCGTCTACCTTGGCTTGATAGTAACAAGCAGCAATAACACCAGCGCTGAGATAGATTGCGATGCTTCTCGAGGGGCAACTGAGTAGTAGAGCCCTCTCTCGAAAAACTAAGGTATCCCTCTACAAAACCTTAATCATCCCGGTCCTCCTCTACGGCGCTGAGGTTCGGACGTTATCAAAAACGGATGAAGAGGCTCTTGGGCGTTTCGAGAGGAAAATTCTGCGTGCAATCTTTGGTCCCGTTTGTGTAAGCGGAGAGTGGAGGAGGAGATTCAACCAAGTACTGTACGGGCTGTACAGCGACATCGGCCTAGTTAGACGTTTTCGGATCCAACGTCTAAGATGGCTAGGCCATGTAGAGCGAATGGACATCACCGCTCCGGCCCGATGAGTTTTCGACTCCAACCTCGAGGGACGACGCAGCAGAGGACGACCGCATCTAAGGTGGCGCGCACATGTGGAAAGTGACCTCAACCAACTGGGCGTGCACCACTGGAAGCGGCTGGCCAAAGATCGTGCCGGCTGGAGAGGCCTGTTGGTTGAGGCCCTGGTTCACCCCGAATTGTAGCGCCATCAAAGTAAGTAAGTAAGGATGTCGTAGCTTTGACATTTGGCATAGGTTCTGTCTAGGAGATCGTAGAGTCTTTGAGTCGATCGTGCCTTTCTTCAGTTGGGGCGTGAGCGCATATCAAGCTAGTGTTTCCAAAATTAGCTTCGGTGCGGATTGTTATAAGGCGTTCGCCTACATTCCGAAAGCTTAAGACTTTTTGTCGGAGTCTTCCTCGGATAACGAATCCGTATCCGAATAAGCGCTGTTTGTTCCCCTTGTAGCAATTCCCGTAGCAGATGTCGCCGCTTTTCATTCGTCTTATGCCTGGTCAGGGTTTGCTCCAATTGATTGCCTGCACCCGGTCTGTTAAGAGACCTCATATTCCAGGTGCAGATTCTCAAGTCCTTTAGTCGTTTGCAGGGGTCGCTAGCTTTGTATCCGTCCGTATCCGAGGCTTGAGGTTGCTTAGCAACAATTTATTTTTTCGTGATAGGGATGTTACCCCTAAGCACAGCCCCCGACCTGGAGGTTCAGGTTCCTCTTTCCCCAGGAGAAACTGGTCGGGTCGCTGCACAAATTGGTTCACTACCTGGCGGATACCACTACAGCTATCCAGGTGAGGACACGCGGAGACTGTGTGTCGACTTGTATTGAGCAGGGACAGAGATCGAAGCTGGCGATCAACTTCTTAGCTCTGTTTGCTCGCTCCCTCTCCCCAGGAATGCTCCCCTGAAACCAACTTTTGGACTTAGCGTCAAATATATGGAATCCTTCTTTGACCGAACCACGCGATACTGGAGCTCCTTGCCGGATTCGGCCAGTTCAACATATTTAAGAGCAACGTCCATAATCAGAGGCTAGTACACTGCCTCCTGCGCTACGGTGCTCTTTCGTGCCTCCCATTATGTCAGCATTATCTAGTGTCTTGTTGCCCAGGGTCGTAAAAGATGATGTCGAGCTTTAAAAAGATTCATACCCTTGCTTAGTACATTTAAGGCTTGTTACTCGCAACCACGAACCATGTAGAGCTATCGAAGCTACAGTCATCTGCGCCATTATTTTTCTTTTCTGATAGAAAGAATGCTGATGCGCTTGGAAACACGCAATCGTTAATAATCAAAACTTAAGCGCTTACTAAATATACGGCCTTTTTCTCAAAGCCCCTTTAAATAGACTGACAGCCGTTCCGTATTCTTATCGGTTTTTCCAGAGAAAAGTGTAAAGTTAAGTCCTCCCCATCGAGTGTCACTCCACATCCTTCAATGACAATATTTGTCAGATTAAGAGTATCAATTCTATTTATCCAATACAGGTGCATCAACGTTCCAGTTAACATTGCTCTTAAGCCCACAACGCGGATGAAACGAAAGTATCGCACACGTCTCAGCCACATACATACATAGATCATCAGTCATTACCTCTTATCAACGTTGATATCACCAGGCCACAACTCTTCGGCTTAAGATCAAATTTCCTGAACAAAACCCATAATTACCGATCAAGACCTTTCCAAAAAAACCAAAACGTTTCTCCTCAGCGCTTTCCTCTCACATGTCATTGATTGTATAACAAAGCAACCGCAGAGATTCGGATCGCTGATTGCAGGTATACTGAACTTGGCTACGCATACAAGATGCTCGTAACAGAAACGAAATAGGTTATGAAATACACCAATCCCTCCCCATGAGGTGAAAGGAAGCATTCATCAGTTCATCAGCAATAGACTGTCACTTGAACTGACTTCGCCACCTTCCTATTCCACTTATCGCCTTGGAGCCTTCAACTACTGAAGTGTTTGTCGACAACACTCGGCCATAGGCCCACATGACTTGCAGTTTGCAACAATGTCGCTATCATTTGCGCAACACATCCAATGCTTTTCCACGAAACAATGTAAGGTCCAACCAGCAGCTCGGTTCTGAGGAAAAGCCTTCACGAAAAACGCTACAAATCAAAGTGAAAGTCAACAACTAACTAGTGGATAGGAACTTGGCGCTAATGGCTTGAATGGAGTAAATGAAACGCATCTCAATGTCGAATTTAAATACACAAGAAAAGATATTCACTTTTATTATTGTACTATTGGCTACTTTTGTTTTTCGCTTAACGAGCATGCTCGATGTTTGAATGTATCTACAGCGATGACATGTACATAAATAACGTTAATTATGAAACTAAGTGATGTTGGATGTGAGCGGTGAAGTGTGGCAGCACGATCGACTGCTACTTCCGTCTACGACACTCCAGCTATGAACAACAATGACTTATACTAAAAACAAATGAATGCCTTGAGCATGGATAAATAATTGTGAGGTTATGATACACAAGGGATAAATGGGATGAGACTAGACGACTGGTGAGCGGTATCTCGTTCGGTCCTGTGCTCAATGGTGTGGCGGTGGGTAGCTGTAGCCGCCGCTGTTTATGCCCGATACGTGTCCGGCGCTGTAGCTATCGATACCAGAGTATGAATCGCCGCCACCATGGCCGCCGGAGGAATAGGAGGATCCGCCACCTCCTCCGGAAACTTGCCAGCCGCCACTGCTGTAGCTGTTGCCGCCGCTACTGTAACCACCGCCTCCGCCTGATGAGGCAGCGGCAATTGCAGCAATTTTTTCATCATGTCCGATACCTCCCCCATGACCTCCACTGTAGCCACCGCTTCCGCCTGAGCTCGCTGCGATTGCTGCGATTTTGTCGTCATGACTGATTCCACCTCCAGAGCTGTATCCTCCACTGTAGCCACCACTTCCGCCTGAGGTTGCTGCGATTGCTGCGATTTTGTCGTCATGACTGACTCCACCTCCGGAGCTGTATCCACCACTGAAGCCGCCTCCATGGCCTCCACTGTAACCACCATTTCCGCCTGAGGTTGCTGCGATTGCTGCAATTTTGTCGACATGACTGACTCCACCTCCGGAACTGTATCCGCCACCGTGTCCTCCACTTGATGCAGCAGCAATTGCAGCGATCTTGTCATCGTGGCTAATTCCACCACCAGAACTATATCCGCCGCCATGACCTCCGCCGTAACCACCACTTCCACCTGAGGTTGCTGCGATTGCTGCTATATGTGCGTCATCATGCGACGAGCCACCACCATATCCGCCAGAATGGAATCCACCTGCGCCTCCATGACCTCCACCGACTGAACTTGCAGCAATAGCGGCCGTGATGTCATCGTGACCTCCGTGGCCGCCACCTCCATAACCACCTGAACTGTATCCACCACCGCTTCCTGAGGTGGCAGCAATTGCGGCAATCTTAGCATCATCATGGCTACTTCCATGGCTACCGCTGCCGTAACCACCTGAGCTGTATCCGCCGCTTAGTTGCCATCCACCACCGAAATCTAATCCGCCGCTGTAACTACCTCCATGTCCACCGGACTCTTGAATGACAGCATAAGTTTCAACGCTCTTAACAGCACCACCTCCGTGGCCTCCAACAAATCCGCCACCATGACCTCCACCAGCGGCGTGATGTTCTTGAATGATAACAGTCTCACCACCATGGCCGCCACCATGACTGCCATGACCACCACTGAATCCACCATGACCGCCTCCATGGCCACCATCAGCAATGACTACAGTTTCTGCGTGTTTTGCTCCATGGCCACCACCATATCCACCATGACCGCCTCCATGGCCACCATCAGCAATGACTACAGTTTCTGCGTGTTTTGCTCCATGGCCACCACCATATCCACCATGACCGCCTCCATGGCCACCATCAGCAATGACTACAGTTTCTGCGTGTGATGCTCCATGGCCACCACCATATCCACCATGACCGCCTCCATGGCCACCATCAGCAATGACTACAGTTTCTGCGTGTGATGCTCCATGGCCACCACCATATCCACCATGGCCACCACCATATCCACCGTGACCGCCTCCATGGCCACCGTCAGCAATGACTATAGTTTCTGCGTGTTTTCCCCCATGTCCTCCGCCATATCCACCGCCAAAGGAAATGCCACCACCATGACCTCCTCCATGGCCATGACCACCACCTGCACCCAACGCAGCCACAGCTTCAATAAGTCCATCTGAGTGACCTCCACCATGACCGCCACCATATCCACCGCCATGACCATGGTCATGACCGCCGCCGCTCAATAGTCCAATAATTCCAACATCGTCATGACCACCGCCATGTCCTCCGCCATGTCCGCCACCATATCCGCCTCCGCCTCCGTGATGCTCGTGAACAATCACCTTCTCGTCGTGATGTCCACTGCCATGTCCTCCGCCATGTCCGCCACCATATCCGCCACCGCCTCCATGATGCTCGTGAACAATCACCTTCTCGTCGTGATGTCCACTGTCATGAAGTGGTTCCGGTAAGTGTATCCTAATATGCACATGCTCTCTACCCCACGGCTTACAGTGCGCCACACTAGCTACCAGCAGCACCGTCAACTGCGGAAGACACAAACGAAAAGAAAAAAAAAAAAAAACAAAACTCTCACTCACAAGTCTCTATCGCGTTATCCTTCGTCGATACTCACAACTAGTCTCGAAGCCATTCTCTTGATGAAAGGTAATCCACAAATGCGAAAAGTCGCAGACAAAAGGCTTTAGGTCCAGCGGTGTCCTCTAAAAGGGGTGAACCTCGAATGATGTGCCATCTGCAACGCGACTGCATTTTATATAGCATCGCCAAAAAAAGTAGCCACGCCATCGCGGCATTCGTGACCTCTCTCTCCCTGGCCAAAAAACACGGCGTCAATACCTGTCGCGAAGAAAGCATTGATGCAAGAGTGAAATGACGAATGTTTTTGGCGGTAGCGATGGCTGTGGCAGTGGCAGTGGCAGTCGCAATGGAACCGAACTCGCCTCATACAAGTACTCCACCACTACCATTTACCATTATCGCCAATTCAGTAGCTTAGCATTCGGGTTTGGTCCAAGTGGAGGGGAAACAAGTCAAACATCTCATAGCGTACCACCAAGGTACCACGGATAGTCGGGGCTACGAGTGGAAGTCAAAAACAAAAAACCAAAAAATGTAAATCTCACGGCGCGAGAGACTTTGTCCGGGTTAGAAAGCAATGTCGCGTGGTGATGGTAAGCGTCTTTGCCGCATTTCTTCTTTCTCTCTTCTGGGCTTCGTATCAGGGATGCGCGCAGTAATTTCATAGGCGAGGTCATGGTCGTGCTTCTTGTTTATTGCATTCGGTGGCTAGTTGCTCGAGCATCGTGTGCTGTTGTTGTGGTTCTATACAAGGCATTCGGGAATGATCAATTAGGTAAACGAATTGGGAATTAGAGAAGATCAAGAAATGGCAATGACGATAATTGGGAAACAGACTTGCTTAGATCGAAGGCAAGCGTGACGAGATGTGGAGATCAGGAAACGATATTGTATTGGAGGATGGATCGGCAATGTGATTAGAAGTCTCGAAGATGGTTGTGACAGTGTTGACGGTTATGAGTGTTAATTGAGTTAAGTGGAAAAGCTTTTTGCCTATTGCGTGATCTTTTAATCCTTTATGTGCCGCTTGTCTCCGGTCACTTTAATCCTACGGTGGCTTAAAGGTCATTGAATTATCGTGCGGAAAGAGTTTTGCGACGTAATTCTCTACCAGGTGTGTCAGAACGAATCCATATTCAAATATTTCCTTCGCTTTGACTGGCAACAATTAACGGCTAACACAAGTGCACATTAGGCTAGGTTAGGTTATCCGTAACCTCCACAGGGAGTATGCACTCAGGCCAGAGAGGCCATGGAAACACTTTGCGCTTCTTACGTAGTTAAGAAGGTCAGTTATCCTTATCTGCTGAACATCAGTCAGATCGTTATGGAAGTGTGATCCTTATTATCGTTCCCTGCTTTGGGAGAGGGTCAGACAGGCGCAGAGCAGGTGTTGAATGGATTCATCCTTCCCTCCGTCTTCACAGCTCCTGCAGAAGTCATTCGAAACTTGTCCTAGTCTTTGTGCATGACTGCCAATAAGTCAGTGACCAGAGATGACACCAAAGATTATGCTGATGCCGGTGCGTTTTAGGGAGATTAGTCTAATGGTTCGCTGTCGGTCAATTTGAGGCCATATTTGCCTGGTGGTTAGGCAGGTATACCCTTGGGGCCATCTAAGGTTCGTCTCAGCCTTGGCTAGATTCGTTAGCTTTTAATGCCTGTTAGTGGTATACCTGCGCGTGCCATATTTGTTTGCTGCGTCGTTTCTTGCATAGCGAGCATGTCAGCTCCTTCATTTCCTGTATCCTGGTACCCGTAAGAGGTGTCCTGGTACCCACAAGAGGTGTATGTAAGATTCCAGCGATTTCAGGGCAGCTTGTCTGTCAGTGGGGCTACGAATATCGATAGTAGATATCACTTTCCACTTCAGTCAAGACAGGGCTTCCTTTATTACTTTTATGCCCTTGGTGCAGTGATAAACATCACCGACTGTCGAGCGGAAGGTCTGTAGTTCAAAGTATGTCCATAGCCAAGAAATGCAACTCCTATATTGTAAAAATTGGAAAAATTGAGGACGCCGTAGCGCAGTGGTTAGTGTGTTGGACTCTGACGCCCGATGAGCGAGTTCGAATCCCGATAACATCAACGCGCGTTCCTCCTCAGCGGGGTACTGACAAAACCCCCCGTAGTATACTTGCCATGAAAAAGCTTCTCGACTCACGCCGTTCGTAATCGGCATTAAACTGTAGGTCCCTTTCACCTGTGTGAAAAATAAACCACACATAACATGGGTAAATGAGAGAAGCTTGGCTCTGGTCTTTCATGGGCTGTAACGTCACCAAAGAGGAATACGGAAAAATTGTGCAACACATCTGTTGTGAATGGGAAGTGATCAAAAATAATGATATATCGTCACTTCTGTATGTGCAGATCTAATATAACACCATAATAGCATGAAACATTTTCTGAGAACTACAACGAACGTGAAAATTCAGTCGAGTTCCTCTCCAATCTTACGTAGGACAACCACCCCTCGAGAGAGTGAACGAACATCTACGAGCCAAACCATCTGCGCGAACTATCAAAAAAAAAAAAGCCACTCCTCTTGGAAGACGCTGCAATGGTTGGGCAGGACTTGACTTATATTTAATTGCTTGCAGAATACTCCGCTACCCACTCCGGCCTTGGTTTTTGACCCGTCAGTGTAAAAGTCCACACAACCATAGCGAGGTTGCGCTTGTCGGGACCAATTTTTCCTATCAAGGCATGTTATATTGAATTTTTTCTCAAAGACTGTGGTGGGTTCAATGTGATTGGAGTTTTCTGCCAAGGTTATCCTGTTGTTTAGGATAGAGGAATGGCCAGTTACATAGCCCGCCCATTTTGAGCTGGCTTCTGTATATGGCTAGCTCTTTACTAACTTCGGTACCTTCTCGATTTGTTTATGTTATGTTGTTTTGTCCAGTGCAGTCCACCAGACTACCACACCATACATTAGAATTAGTCCAACGACTGTGGTGTACATCCATAGGCTTGGTTTGGGTTTGAATCGCCATTTTTCCCCTAAGGCTATTTTGCAAGTGTGATGAGCTATTGTTGCCTTCTATGTTCTTTCTAGTATAATGCCAAGGTAGTTGGCACTAGAAGAGTAGGTTAGTCTGGTACCGAGTAAAGTGATTGGACACATTTCCGAGATCTTGTGCTATGTGGTAAAGAACACAATTTCTATTTTCTGGGGATTTATTCCGAGTCCATAATATTGTGCCTTTTTGCACAGTATGGAGAATGCCGTACACATACGGCCATTCAATTTGGGTGCACAGTAGGCATGGTAGGACGGGATTTGTTATATTCGAACCTAACTGGGTGTAACACTTTGTATAAGAAAAAAGGTTGAACATTAATATAGCCTCTGAAACTTTATGCAAATGGTTTACTCATAAAATAAACGAATTGTCTGTCGCCGATTTTCCGAATCCGAACAAACGCATGTTCAACTTAATATGAAAAATTAAAAAAGAATTTAACATAAAACTATAAGTCCGGGAATATTTTAGATTAAGTTAGTTGTGCAAACTAACTGGCCTCAGTCAGGCTAGAGATGTTCCTTTATGTTATCCCTTGAAACTGACTTTCTGGTCTTGTGCAACTTGCCCGTCCTTTAGTTCAATTCTTTTTTTATGGAAGGACTAACAACGGTCGAATCAAGCTATCTCATTGAAATATTGGCGCTAATTGGGCGCTAATTCAATCGATATGATAAATCAATACAGTGATTGAGTTCGTTCGTCGTATGAACCCTATTGCTCCGTCTATGCATGACAATCACTGGTTGATTCTCTCATAGAAGCACTTATTCTTATATCCCTATTGGCAAAAACTGAAACAGTCGGTTTTCACAAACCTTTCTGGAAGCGAACTTTTGGTAAATTATGAAAACAAATGTCTTGGCGGCTCACTATCGTCCTGATAGAACACAAAACCTTTTCAATTGGTCAAATTTGGACGCTTCTAAGCATGTGGTTCCTTCGGGCGGTCCAGTTATTGACAGCACATTTCCAAATCAAGAATTTCGCCGTAAAGGTGCAGTCCCTGCCAATCCTAATAAACAAATAGCAAAACCCGACTGGCCGTAAATTCTGTCTCCGAAAACGGGCCAATTGTTATGCAATTCAGCAACGATTCGTAGATGGAAACTCGTTCCATGAAGCTCCTGGGCAACGGAAACAGTATTTACTTGATGGTTAGTCTAAACTTTTTCCATGATTATATCGACGTTTTCGACAACTGAACTTCCAGAGCGTACTTACTTACTTAGGTCTATGCTCCTTCTTCCAATAAGCTTCTCCAGCTGGCGCGGCCTTTTGCCAACTGTTACAAGCGACGCACTACCAGTTGGTTAAGGTTCGTGTGTATGCATCCGCTGCGTTGTTCCTCGAGGTTGAAGCCGAAAACTCTTCGGGCCGGAGCTGTGTTATTGACAAAGCTCTACATGGCCTAACTATCATAGACGTTGGATTCGTAGACGTCGTACTAGGCCGATATCGCTGTACAGCCCGTATAGTTCATAGTTATATCTTCTCCTCCACTCCCCGTTTATAAAAACGCTTAATTTTCCCCTCGAAACGACCAAGGGCCTCCTCATGCGCTTTCGTCGAGGACTTTGCGCCATAGAGAAGGGCTCCACTGCTCGAATGCCTCTTGAGCCCAAAGAAGCAGTGGTTGGCAAAAGTAGATAATTCTGCGTTTGATCTCAGCGCTGATGTTGTTTTCGCTGGTCACTAGTGAACCAAGGTAGACGAAGTCCTTGACCACTTTGAATTTGTAGCTGTCAATTGTGACGTTCTGTCCGAGACGTCGATGTTGTGCGTCTTTTTTGGTTGACAGCATGTATTCGTTTTACCCTCGTTAGCCGTAAGACCCATTTTTGCAGCTCTGCTTCAATGCTTTCGTTACGTTTGTTCAATAAAGCCCTTTTGCACCGCACTAATCCACAGCTGCCAGTGCGGCTTCCGGCTTCCATCGCAAAAAATTCTTGAATGCGAAAGCCGGATTCGGAATCCCAGGAAAACTGATCCGGCGCCACGCTAAAAAAAAATACGCGATGCACCGTACAGTTCGGTTCCAAGGCCTCTGAACGGTTTGAAATATGCACCGGATTTCGGCAATGAGATACGCTGTCGAGAGACTTCTTCAATGTGGTGCAGATATTGCAACGGGCAGGCGTCAACAGGGAAGGCACAATCTTCCACAAGTCCGTCCAGCTTCTAGGATATGCGGATGATACTGACTTCATCGCGTGGCCTCAGTGTCACGTTGTAGAAGCTTTCACGGCGATTGAGGAATTGGCGAGTTGGTCTTTAAGTCAACGAGGATAAGACAAAGTACCTGCTGTAAAGCAAAAAGCGATCCGTCGCTCACCACCTGGGACAAAATATAACGATTAACAGCTATAATTTCGAGGTGGTTAAGGAGTTTGTCTACCTCGGGGCAAACGTAAACTCCACAAACGACATCACAGTGGAGATCCGGCATAGAATCGCCCTTGGCAACCGCTGTTACTCCGGTTTCTCCAAACAACTTGGGTCACAACTCCTCATTCGAGGAACCGAAGTCATGCTTTTCAAAGCGCTTATACTGCCAGTCTTGCTGTACGGAAGCGAAAGCTGGACGATAAGTAGGACGGCACTGCGAACGAAAAATTCGGAGCTAGATATTTGGTCCTGCCTGTGAGGAAGGTGATTGGAGAAGATTACGTAACCGCGAACTCTACGTGCTGTACAAAGATGTTAATATAGTTCGGAAGGCAAAGATTCGTCTACTACATTGCTCGCCCACATCGAGCGCATGAACACCAACGCTCCAGCTAAGAGGGTCTTCGACTCCGAGCTTCCTGGTTCGAGAAGAAGAGGGAGACCGAGCCTAGGGTATAAAGACCAAGTAATCGCGGATGTAAGACAACTTTCTCGTGCTCGGGACCGTTAAGGATGGAAGGCAGCTATAGCTCAGGCTCAGGTCCTTCATGGATTGCCAGCCTGATAAGTAAGTAAGTTTTTTTGTGCAATTACGTCAATGTCATTCGCGTACACAAGCAGTTGCGTAGACTTGAAATAGATCATACTTCTTGTGTTGGCTAGTAATCTCGTATGATCTTTTCAAGCACGATGTTGAAAAAGTTACATGACAGTGCGTCACCTTGTCTAAGTCCTCGGTCTCGATTAATTGGCTACCGACCTTAATAGAGCGAGAATTTTCCATTGTCATCCTGCACATTCTGACGAGTTTGGAAGAGATGCTTAAACTAGACATGGCTCCGTAGAGCTCGTCGTCCCTATGCACACTATCATACGCGGCTTTAAAATCGACGCCTTCCAGAACGTGGTGTACCATATTTTAGCCGCCTGGCTTGCGTTTTCGCTCGAAGAAAAGTGTAAAACACTGCGTACTATCTCTTTACTGGTGTTCGTCCGCACGTTCAGAAATTGCCTGAGTCAGCCAATCGCAAAAATGTCAGAGGCAAGAATTGTTCCCATGGTATGTGTTACAAGTCTGTTAATGCGTATACAACGCGAGATACAAATTAATGGGTTTTCTCTAATTAAACCTATTTGTCAAATGGCCAGGCGGCAGCTAGATCTTAAGACAGTTCAACAACAGGCGCTCATATTGAAATTTGGAGTTTAACCCTCACAAGAAGCCCGACAATTCGGACCATTGCATTGAACGAATGCGGATTTCACGTACCTACACTACCGAGGCAGGTCGATTATTGCACATATTGGTCACAGTATGTCTCATAGCAGCACAGTTGTATACGGCTTACTGTGTGGTCAGTACATTTGTCTACTCTGGGTTTGTAGATACCTCTTTGGTGTAATCTAAATGTACCTGTTTACAAAGGGCAATATTAAACAATCAAAAGTTGCTGAAGGTGTTTATAAAACAGTAGAGGTAAACAATCTTAAGAAAGGAAGATATAGTATCTAATTGAATTGAAAAAAATTACACATGCGGCAATACAACTTGCACTCCCACATCATATTTAGATCACACCATTACCACATTACCACATAATTGAAATCTATTTCCTTCCGAGTAGGTGACTTCCCACGACAACCTCTTAACTCCTCTCATCACTTAAAGTGCACTTTTCCGCATAAAGATAGATCATCTCCATTAGTCTCACTATCTGCATGCATGTGCAGTGAACGTCAGTTAACCTTTTCCTTTCATCATCTAACAACAAAAGTCATTCACTTCCCGCAGCGGCCACACATTCCTTACGCATTCAGGTACACAAGCATCAACATCGTGTACCTAATAAACTCGGAACATCTGCAAGATCATCCGGACAACCTCAAACTCAAAAACTTGCAAAATTTCGCATCTTCTTTCTTTCCGTACTTCCTCAATGGTGTTTGTATGTTTCCCTAGTCACCTCTCGCCCGGAGGAGTTTTAATGGTACGCCAAAAACAACAGCGTCGCCATGGAAGGCAGATGCTTCCATGTATCCGAGTACTTTCAATTTCTTCGTTTCTTGTGGATTTATTGACTGTTTAGCCGTGTGCCATTTGCCGTCTTCCAACACGTCACTAAGTGTCATGAACTGTGGTCGTCGTCTCTCGATCGTGAAAACATGCTGCAGAGCCATCATTACCGCCAAGTTCATTTCCTTCCGGAATTCGACTTTGGCATTATGACAACGGCCCACCGTATGGCTTACATAAGCTTTCCGACGCTGTGTCACGGAGGAAAGTATTGTATAAAAACTGCATCACTTCTTTGCATCGGCTTGCAAGCCAAAGAGAACCTGTTCTGTCTCCAGCCGGCTACAGAGCAGCCCGGAGGCGGCCACGATGCACGTATTACGAGCATGTATAGAATCATCCGTCTGAGAGGAAAGTGAAAGTTTTTCTTTCGACGGATTGGTTTTATTGGTCCGGTCTTAAAGAACGAGTTTTGTATGAAAAGGGTTTGTCAGGTGAAATGTAATTTGCAATTTCCATCCATTCAACTGACCAGTATCGAGCCGTACGATTCATGCTGATGATGCAACTCTGATGTAAGCGGGGGAATTTGGTGAGACGACGCATCAATTTCGCGCGTTGTTTTTTGCACATGGACTTGGTTGTTGCCAAACTGTCTGATTTGATTTCGATGCGAGGCAGTCGATTAAAAACTTGAGGAATGGTCCAGTGGGTTTTGCCGGCTTAGCGGAATTTCATAACTTGACGGGGCGAGACGATTCGATGGAATTTTAGTAATTTATGTAAGGATTATCACATAAGGTGGGGCTTCCTTTTGTCTCTTGTCCCGAAGCATTAAGGTGCAGGACAGACATCAAATGATTGCTCTACGTACGTGGAGGTAAGAAGTGCATAGCAAGATACGGAAATTCACAGTGGGGATTTCCATATTTGTATCCAAAACAAAGGAAAATACACTTCAAGGCAGGCCAAAACCCCCTTCAGGTGTTACCTAATCAATTGAACTTACTCTGCATTTTCTATGCTAATGCTAGCTGGCGGCGGCGTATTTACTTTTCCAAACAAACGACTCGTGGGGACAGATTTAGTTCAAGTACCTCTAAAAGCCACTCGCATGCAGGCGTCTTATATACATATTTCTCTGCATTATGACTTTTGACAACGCTGACATTACGAAATTGCCAATGCAGATAATAGCTGATCGGTATCGCACGGAGTACGTCAAATTGCTGTAGAAAAGGCCGTCATCTCTAACAGAGGACTTCAAAAATAAAAACTAGGATACACGCATCAAGGCATTTCTCTGTTCGATATTACTACTTTGATAACATCGAATTGGAATTGATTTTTTAATAATCCACAAATAAAATTAATTGATTTTCACAGGTTCGACAGTTCTAGGCCATGCCCTCGAAAACACTATCATCAAAGAGCGCTTGACACTGTAACAGAATATCTGAAACCGTCTGTGCGGACGATATTGTTAAAACCATCTCTTACTTACTTATCAGGCCAGCGATCCATGGAGGATCTGAGCCTGAGCTATAGCTGCCTTCCATCCTTGACGGTTCCAGGCACGCTGCTTCCAGATGCCTTACATCCGCGATTACTTGGTCTTTATACCGGAGGTTCGGTCTTCCTCTTCTTCTCGAACCAGGAGGCTCGGAGTCGAAGACCCTCTTAGCTGGAGCGTTGATGTTCAGAATTTTTCTTTCGAAAGAACCCAAAATCAGCTCCGCTGTCCTGCTTATCGTCCAGCTTTCGGCTCCGTACAGCAAGACTGGCAGTATGAGCGTTTTTTAAAGCATGACATTGGTTTTTCGAGTGAGGAGTTTTGATCCCAGTTGTTTGGACAAGCCGGAGTAGCAGCGGTTGCCAAGGGCGATTCTATGCCGGATCTCCACTGCGGTGTCATTTGTGGAATTTAGGTTTGCCCCGAGGTAGACAAACTCCTTAACTACCTCGAAATTGTAGCTGTCAATTGTTATATTTTATCCCAGGTGGTGAGCGACGGATTGGTTTTTGCTTGACAGCATGTATTTCGTTTTGTCCTCATTGATCTTAAGACCAACTCGTTTCTCCTGTTCTTCAATCGCCGTAAATGCTTCCACAATGCCACGGCGAGAACACGCGATGATGACGATATCATCTGCGTATCCTAGCAGCTGGATGGACTTGTAAAAGATAGTGCCTTCCCTGTTGACGCCTGCCCATCGCACTATCTGCTCCAGCACCAGGTTGAAGAAGTCACATGACAGCGAATGGTTCCGAGGTCTTAGAACCGAGTTGCACTATGCATCGCGTGTTTTTTAGCGTGGCGCGATACAACTGGACCAGTTTCCTCGGGATCCCGAATTCGGCCATCACACCAAACAGTTCTTCACGATGAATGCTGTCGTATGCGGCTTTGAAATCGATGAAAAGATGGTGTGTATCGATTTAAAACTCGTTGGTCTTTTCCAGGATTTGTCAAAGTGTGAAAATTTGGTCTATAGTGGATTTGCCGGGCCGGAAGCCGCACTGATAGCTGCCGGTTAGTGTGGTGCAAAATGGTTTTAGATGTTCACACAATACGCTGGACAGGATCTTGTATGCGACATTGAGCAGGGATATACCTCTATAGTTCTTGCATGAAGCAGGATCGCCTTTTTTGTGGATGGTTCATATAGAGCTAGTATTCCAGTCGTCGGGCATGCTTTCATCTTCCCAAATTCTGCAGATGATCTGGTGCATGCTCCATACCAGAACATCGCCGCCAGCCTTGAAGAGCACTGATGGCAAGCCATCTGAGCCTGCGGCCTTCTTGTTCTTCAGCTTCTGAATAGCTGTGCCGACTTCTTCGATGCTGGATGGGAGGACTACTTCAGCGGCTGGAGTTGGAATTTCCTCGGTCCCTACCACTCTCTCTTGGTCATGCTCGTTAAGCAGCTGCTGGAAATGCTGCTTCAATACTTCCACTATTCCCTGCGGGTCGGTGACAAGATTACCCTCGCAGTTTCGAAGAGCCTGGGTGCCCTTTTCGAAGCCTCCTGCAATGCCTTTGGCTTTCTTGAAAAGGCTCGTGTTTTATGTTTATCCCTAGACCCCTCGATATCCTTGAGCTGGGAGGCTGCGAAGATTTTTTCCTTTTGTCGCAGTAGTTTTTTCTCCTCCGTTCTTCTGGCTCGGTACTCTTCTTGTGCTCCCCTGGTTTTCCTCTGCAGCGCCTTTTGGTACGCCTCGTCGGTTGCTGCCTTTTTCTGCTCACACTCGCCATCATACCACGGATTTCTTGTCGGGGGTGGTATGTATCCTAAGGTGGTTTCGGCTACTTCCTGAATGGCTGAGCGGCAATGCAGCCACGTATTATTGGCATTTGTGTTCGACGTAGGCATACCGTAGAGTCTTTCGCTCAGCTGCTCCCTGTAGACTCTGGCAACCTCCGGTGTGCTCAGGCGCCCAATGTCGATCCTCCTCCTGAGGGGCTGGTGCAGCTTTCTGACATTAGACAGTCGAGCTCTGAATCTTGCTGCTACGAGGAAGTGGTCAGAGTCGACATCTGCCCTTCTGAATGTTCGCACATCCAGAATGTTTGACGAGTGCCTTGCGTCAATGAGCACATGGTCGATTTGGTTGGCGGTTCGACCGTCCGGAGATCGCCAGGTTGCTGTGTGGATTCGCTTGCGATGGAATCTTGTGCTACTTATCACCGCATTACGAGCTGTCGCAAAGTCAGTGAGTCGGAAGCCGTTATCTGTTGTTGTATCGTTAAGGCTGTGCTTTCCGATCACTCCGTCAAGGGTGTTCTCCTTACCGATTTTGGTATTGAAGTCCCCGAGCACGATTTTTACATCGTACTCCGGACAAGCTCCGTAGGCGTTGTCCAGGAGGTCATAGGAGTTCTCCTTGTGTGTGCACATATAAGGCTGATGTTATAAAATCTGCCTCTGATGCGGATCACAGCCAGGCGATCACTTATAGGCTTAAAGTCGATGACCTTCGACCTTAACCGCTTTCCCACGACAAATCCGCATCCCAGTAAGTGCAACCTTTTGTGACAGCTGTAATAAATGTCGCAATTTTTCTTCCTAATCATACCGTTTCCTATCCAGCGTATTTCCTGGACCGCAGTAATATCCGCCTTGTACTGCATGAGGATTCCTTCTAGTTTATGAGCAGCTCCGTGAGTGTACAGTGTTCTGACATTCCAGGAGCATACTCGCAAATCGTGTTCCTTTTTCGTGCGTTGTCGTCGTCGAGTATCCGTCCGTGTATCCGAGGCAACTTGCTCATTCATAACTTTTCTTTTTTTTTTTACGTGGGCGGATTGTTAGCCCGCCGCACAACCGCCATTCTATTCACTGCAAATACTAGTATGTTAAGCATCACGCACCAAGTGTGTGATTCGACACTTTAAGATTAAGTGTGTCACTTAACACGTGTGGTCCTTAAAATTGAGATACTTCTAAGTATTAAAACTATAACACGTTCTACTGAGTAAAACTCTAATGACACCTTAAATGTGTTGCAGCGACACACACTTTGGATCAATCAATCAAACAAAAGGAAAATTCCCAACTATCCGCAACCTTACCAGAAAGTAATTTGCAAGTCGGGTCCGTGGCGTATTGATTAACACGTATTGATTAACACACCAAAAAGCAAAGACATTCAGCCTCTCCTTTCCCATTCTACATTGGCCCTTCGAGCCGGATGGCATGATCATCAATTCAACCCAACAAAAAACAAAGAACAATGTTTCGGGCTTGATGAGCCTCGAAGCGACAAATGCTCGAAGAGCGAGGACTAAATTAGACTTTTTTTGTTCGCAGGAGAACCTTGAGACTTGAACACGAGAACATTGGGTTGGGAGTACAGTGTGTTAACCATTACATCAAGGGTTCGGGTCGCAATTTGCTTTTTGGCAAGGTTGCATATAGTTTGAAACTTCCCTTTTTGTGTGCTTCCATAATAACACACTATAAATTGCTATAAAAATGACTACAATAAAAACACACCTTTTGGTGTGTTGTGGTAACACACTTACCATTTGATGTGTAATGATTCGCCAGAAGCTCCGGGAACTTGGTTGACAGATTCGTATGCTTCCAACATATAGTACGACCAACGACTAACAAAGGCCTCGAAGGGTAGCGTATCCGACATGCGCTGGTCCGTAAAATAGCGAGCAGAAGCCACTGCAGCCGAGACCTGGCACCAAGTAATCACAACAACATGCTCGTAACCATGACGGGCGATTTTGAAGACGAAAAGTTCTCTTCAAAAGAGACTTGTGAAAAACGACTGTCGCAGTTTGTTGCTAACAGCGACGATGCCTTCTATGAGAGATTCATGATGGAATTACCTCCAAAATGGCTACAAGTTTTTAAGCATACCTATATTTGACCTAAATTGGATCATTCCAACTATACTAGGTTAGGTTAACCTAAGGCGGTAATACAGCTTTCCATCCTTGGCAGTTCCGGGCACGCTGCTTCCAGTCGAAAACGCCAACTTGTCTTAGGTGCACGATTGCATGGTCTTTATGCCGGAGGTTAAGTCTTCCACTTCTTCTCGAACCAGGAGGCTCGGAGTCGAAGACCCTCTTAGCTGGAGCGTTGGTGTCCATGCTCTTGATGTAACCGAGCCATTGATGTTTGCCTTCCGGACTATATCCTTCTTTCTACAGCTCATAGGATACACGATTATGTCTTCTCCTCCATTCGCCTTCCTCGCAGATAGGACCTGAGGACCAGCTCTGATGCCCTGCTTATCGTCCAGCTTTCGGCTCCATATAGCAGGACTGGTAGGATAAGAGTCTTGTAGAGCATAACCTTGGTCTTTGGGGACAGGAGTTTGAACCTTAGCTATTCTAACAAGCCGAAGTAGCAACGGTTGCCTATGTTGATTTTTTATGTCATTTGTTGAGTTCGTGTTTGATCCAAGATATGTGAACTCCTTCACCACATCGAAATTATAGTCGCCGACCGTTATATTTTATCCTAGGTGATGGGTGATGGACTGCTTTTTTGAGACAATGGCTTCCACAATGCTGCGCTGGGAACTTATGACAATATCAGTATCGTCTGCATAGCCCAGCAATTGGACCTATTTGTGGGAGATAGTACCTTCTGTGTTGACGTTGGCCCGCCGCACTATTTGTGACAACACGAGATTGAAGAAGTCGCATGAGCGCAGAGCATCTCCTTGCTGAATTCAGGTGCAGGTTTTAAAGGCCCGGAGGTTCTGCAGCCGGTGCATGGTGCACCAAGTCTTTGTTAGAGGGCTCGAAACATCTGATTCAGTTTTCCCGGGATCCCGTTTTCGGCCATCGCGTAAGACTCTGCGATGAATGCTGTTATAAGCGGCTATCAAATCGATAAAGAGGTGGTAGGTATCGGTTTGAAACTCGTTCGTCTTTTCCAGGATTTGTGGAAGTGCGAATATTTGGTCTATAGTCGATTTGCCGGGCCGGGAACAGTACTGGTATGTGCCGATTAGTGCGGTGCAAAACGGCCTTAAAAGTTGATACAATACACTGGATAGGGTCTTGAAAGCGACATTGAGTAAGGATATACATACCTCTGTAGCCCTTTTGAGAGGTAGGATCGCCTTTTTTGTGGATGTTGATAGAGCTGGTGCTTCAATCGGTGGGCATGCTTTCATCTTCCCAAATTCTGCACATGATCTGGTGCATGCTCCCTACCAGAATATCGTCTTCAGCTTTGAACAGCTCTGATGATAATCCATCCGAATCTGCGCTGTTCTTTAGCTTTTTAATAGCTATGCCTACTTCTTCAGTGCTGGGAGGGGGGGCGACTTTGTCAACTGGAGGCAGGATCTCTTCATCCACTACCACTCTCTCTTCTCCATGTTCATTAAGCAGCCGTTGCAATTGCAACAAGACTGATCTTGCAATTTCGAAGAGCCTGGGTACCGTTTTTAAAGCCCGCTGCGAAGGTTTTGGCTTTTCTGTGAAAGGCCAATATCTTCGATATCCTTGAGCGGGAGACTGTGAAGATTCTCTTCTTTCACCGCAACATCTAGTTTTACTCAGTCCTTCTGGCACGGTATTCCTTGCGCGCTACTCGGGTTCTCCTTTGCAACATCTTTTGGTACGCTTCCAGCCGTCTTAAATAGCTGGATCTAATAGCATATTCGATCTTAAGTAGGGTTAAATTGATTATTTGGTTTTATTTGTCCCTAATGCAGCAGAGCTCACTGTCCTTAGACAGCATGGCGCATAATCCATTTACCTATTGAAACAGGCAAATTAGGCCAATTGTACCTCAAAATCCTTATGAATCTATCGGAGATGGCTTTGTCCGTTATCCGTTGGAATTGGAAACACCCCGTGAAATGGTAAGAACACTTACTTACTTACTTAGGTGGCGCTACAGTCCGTTGTGAACCTGGGCCTCAACAGCGCCGCACGCCCAGTTGGTTAAGGTCCCCTTCAAACTGCTTGCGCCACCGTAGATGCGGCCGTCCTCTGCCGCGCCTTCCTTCCGGGGTGGATTCGTAGACTCTTCGGGTCGGAGCTATATTTTCCATGCGCTCTACATGGCATAGCCACCTTAGACGCTGTATCCGTATACGTCGTACCAGGCCGATGTCGCTGTACAAACCGTACAGCTCTTTGTTAAATTTTCTCCTCTACACAGCGTTTGAAGAAACGGGACCGTAGATAGTGTGCAGAATTTTCCTCTCGAAACGACCAAGGGCACCTTCATCCACTTTTGTTAAGGTCCAAACCTCTGCGCCGTAAAGGAGGACTGAGATAATCTTATTTAGTGTTACCTTGGTTTTCCGAGAGAAAACTTCTCTACTTCTCAATCGCCTCTTGAGCCCAAAGCCACAGCGGTTGGCAAGAGTAATTCTGCGTTTTATCTCAGCGCTAGTGTAATTGTCGCCGGTCATCAGTGAGCCAAGGTAGACGAATTCTCTGACCACTTCAAAGTTATATCCGCCCATGGTGACGTTCTGGCCAATACGTCGGTGTTGACCGTCTCTTTTAGATTAATGTAGATATTTGGTTTTACCCTCATTAACCTTGAGACTCATCTTAGCCGCTTCTACGTCAATGCTTACAAAGGCCTCATTGACGTCTCGCTGTGTCCGTCCAATCACGTCAATGTCGTCGGCGTACGCAAGCAATTGCGTAGACTTGAAATAAATCGTACCTATTGTGTTGGCCAGTGACTCTTGCACGATATTTTCAAGCACGATGTTGAAAAAGTTGCATGACAGGGCGTCACCTTGCCTAAGTCCTTTTTTAATATCAAAGGTCTCGAATTGCTCATTACCGACCTTAATGGAGCAGCGTGAATTCGCCATTGTAATCCTGCACAGTCGGACGAGTTTGGCAGGGATGTCAAAACTAGACATGGCTTTGTATAGCTCATCTCTCATACACGCTGTCATATGCAGCCTTGAAATCGACGAAGAGGTGGTGAGTGTCGATTTGGTATTCCTTCTCCAAGATCTGCCGCAGCGTAAATATTTGGTCTGTTGTGGATTTATCTGGCCCGAAACCACACTGATAAGAGCCGATCAGGTTATCCACAAACGGTCTCAGGCGTTCACACAATGCAATGTTAAGGAGACTTATTTCCCTATAGCTGGCGCAGTTATAGGGGTCTCCTTTCTTATGGACCGGGCAAACGATGCTGAGATTCCATTCGTCGGGCATGCTTTCCTCCGACCATACCTTGCAAATGAGATGGTGCATGCACCTTACCAGCTCATCTCCAGCCGCTTTAAGAAGTTCAGCAGACAGGCCGTCTGCGCCCGCGGCTTTATTAGACTTAAGTCCTGATATCCCTATTTTGACTTCGTCTGCGGAAGCATCTCTCCATCTCCTCGATCTCACGCTTTCCGTGTTCTCTCTTCTTTTTCTGTGAAGCATGTGTTCCTCTCTTTTTCTGGTCATAGATTTCGCGAACAACTCTCGTCCGTCGTTGCAGCATGGCTTTATATGCCTCTTGTTTTGCTGCATGGGCTTGTTCGCATTGTTCATCGAACCAGGGGTTTCTAGGTGGTGGCGGTTTGAAAACCAGCACCTCTGAGGCAGCGTCTCTGACGGCGGTCTGGCAATGCGCCCATTGCTGCTCTATTGTTTGTGCTGCTGTGGGCGGATTTTGAGAGAGATTGGAGGAGACACGATCGGCAAAGATTCTGGCAGTCTCTTGCGATTGTAGCTTTCCGACGTCAAACTTACGTTGTCCTACTCGACTCCAACAAGGTAGTGGTCCGAGTCGATGTTGGGCTCTCGGAAGGTTCGTACGTCGAGAATACTGAAGGAGTGTCTGGCGTCGATCGCAATGTGATCAATCTGGTTGGTGGTTGATTGAACAAAAGACCGCCAGGTACCCTTGGGGATGTTGGGATAGGGGAATTGTGTGCTTGCTACAAAGAGGTTACCAATGGTTTTCAAGGTTGAGAAGTGCAGAGGTACTTACGAGTAGAGTATACGTTGGACATGATTGACTTATTCCGATGAATAAATCACCTCCTGGCACAATACGCTAATATTATTTCCTTGCACATACGGGAGAACGTTATACCAACATCGTACGTATAAGTGAAGAAAATCGGAATCGATTTCCACACAGGCACATATAATAATGCATCAGGAAGTCATTAACACGTCTCTCTCCAATGTCTTCATCGACCGGCGATCCCATTTACTATCTGTTGATTTAGTTGCTATTCATAAGCATGAAAACAACCTGAAGCGGCATATGTGACGTAAGAGAACTCACATCATAACAGCTCGAAAGCAATTTGAAATTTCAAATCACCACACCGGAATGCGTTTAGGTTTGATCATCAGCCATAACCCCTTTCCAATTCGATTTCCTTCCTTCTGTGAATGATGGGAATTTCAAAAAATCCACAAAAAAGAAAAAACAAGAAAACCCAAGAGAAATAACCATAACGTCCAGTCGTCGCGTCGAGCATGCTACTAACCGATATTATACGACCAAAAGCTAACGATGAAAGTCATCTAATTAAATTGTCCATGCGAGTGGTCATATTTGCCTCGGGCAGTGTCGTCGCCGCCGATAGCCATCGTAAGCGAGTAGAGAGTCTTTCCCTACTCTCGGCGCATAGATGGGACGAGTAGATAGATACTGACTGATTGATATGCGATTCGCATATGTTATCTGTTTACTGCGTGCATCTACAAATGACACAAACCGTATCTTTGGCCAAGATTGCGCAATTTTCCTTTTTCCTCCTTTTTCGCCTTCTTCGTTCGGTTGTGGTTTGCGGTTCGACCTGACAACTAACTTTGGGGTTTTGTCGAATTTTTTTTTAAGTGCACCACTGAGCCAGTTGCCACAGTCTATCACATAAGTATTCGTACTGATTTGCAACTTGTTGCGAATAACTCCTCCGTCGCACAAGTTGGCGCAGCATTTAGTTGCAATAAACGAAACTTGTATTCGTTTAAGGCGGCAATTAAGGGTCAGATACTTTCAACTCATCTCGTGGAAATTACAATATTATGATAATTCCTCGTCCGTATGATGATGGTGTGAGTGATTCCGGCATGACCGGATGGAAGATGATGGAGTTGAACTGCTGCTTGGCTTTTCTAATGTTTTACTTAACCATTTTATGTAATTTTTGTTTTTTGTTTCTTGTTATCTGACTCCATTTAATATGGAGAAATTACACATTTGAATACATCAGTGTATTCTGTACGAGTTGTTTTGGAATCGATGGAACGTGTTTGTTCATTTGTCTTCTGGTCGGCGGCTACAGGCTTATTGATAATCAGCGTCGTTCGGGTTATGTGAAGCAGGAAAAGAGAAAGAAATTTCATCTTGACACGCATCGGATCGAGTGATTACATCTCGCATAATAAATGCGCATATGAATTTGAATCCAAAGATTTGTATTGATTTGAGGAGAAAGAATACACCACTCGACTGGGAATGGCTACGATTAGCCGGTTGATATGCGAGTGACAAGCGCTGAGGAGAAGTGTTGCATAAAGGCATTAGATAGAGGCGGCCCTTGGATTCAAGATTCCCGAAAATCTATCGGTTGATCGCCTTCGTGCGTTTTCCACTATGCCTTACATAAAATGTCTGTCTTTCGGTTCATAATTTGTTTTGTTGCGAGTAACGCTGAGAACACGGCGCCGTGGCGCAGTGGTTAGTATATTGGACTCTGGCGCACGATGAGCGAGTTCGGATAACACCAACGCCATCGAATGTTTATTTCGCGACGTTCCTCCTCGGCGGGGTACTGGCAAAACCTCCCGTAGTAGACTTGCCATGAAGAAGCTTCTCGACTCACGCCGTTCGGAATCGGCATTAAGCTGTAGGTCACTTTCACCTGTGCGATGGGGTGATGGAGAGAAGCTTGGCTCTGGTCCTTCATGGGCTGTAACGCCACCAAATAAGAAAGAAGAACGATGAGAACACCCGTACCAGATGTCAGCTGAAGAATTGATAAATAATATAAATGGAGAGAAGCGGTGAACGTTTTCGAACAGATGCTGGTTTAACGACAATAAGTGAAAAAATTGCCACAAATTGAATTCAGCAACTCATTGGACGACTTCTTCTTATTCCTAACCGGCGCAACAGTTCTGGGTGAACCTGGGCCTCAACCAACATGCCCCTCCAACTAGCACGATCCATTGCTAGCCTTTTCCATTGCCGCACACCCAAATGGCCGAGGTCCCCTTCCACCTGTATCGCTGTACAGCCAGTAAATTTCGTGATTGAATCTTTTCCTCCATCCTCCGTCTGCGTTTATAGAGCCGAAAATCACGCGCAAAACAATTTTCTCGAAACGACCAAGGACCTCCTCATCCACTTTTGATTGTGTCCATGTTTCTGCGCCGTACAGCAGGGCCGGGATGATAAGGGTCTTGTATAGAGTCAACTTTGTCGTTCGGGAGAGGGCTCTATTACAAAATTTTTTTTTTTTTTTTTTAGAGACTCGCGCGGGTTCAAAAGTTTATATTCTCCTATGATGTGATAGACACACAACCTGAACGGAGTGCAGTGGCTTGGGTCGTTGATGTTCGTTCACTACTCTCAAGGGTGGTTGTCCTAGATAGGACGAGAGCCGACCAAATTCCGCGTTGGTTATAGTCAGTAGTATTTCCATATACTGTGAGTGTTATGCCTGCAGCAGTACGTCTGGTCACTTTCCATTCATCTTTGTGTTGCATACTTTTTGTCCGTATAGGAATTATTGTACTTTGTCTTGGTTATGAACGAATTTGAACTATAGACCTTCCGCTCGACGGTCGATGATGTTAACCACTGCACCACGGCCACCCTCACGGCGTTTGATTTCGGAACTGATGTCGTTGTTCTAGGTCACTGCGGAGCCAGGGTAGACGAATTCCTTAACTACCTCGGACTTTTATCTGCCAATACAAACGTTCTGGCCACGACGTCGGTGGTGAGCGTTCTTTTTTGATGATAGCATATATTAAGTTTTGCTCTCGTTTACTGCCAAACCAATTTTCAATACTCGCAAAAACCTCATTGACATCTCGCTGTAATCTACCTATTATGTCAATGTCATCCGCGTATGCGAGGAGTTGTGAGGATTTGAAATGAATTGTGCCTCTTGCATTGGCCAGTGATTCTTGCACAATCATTCCTAACACGATGTTGAAGAAATCACACGATAGCGCATCGTCCTGCCTAAATCCTTTCTTGACATCGAAAGTATCGGTAACGTGTCCACCGATTCGGATAAGCAGCGAGCATTCTCCAAAGTCATCCTGCATAGTCTGACGAGTTTCGCAGGTATGTCAAAGGTAGCCATAGCGTTGTATAGCTCGTCTCTAATTACGCTGTCGTATGCGGCTTTGAAGTCATGGTTTTTTCCAGGATCTGCCGTAGTGTGAAGATTTGGTCGATGGTGGACTTCCCTGGCCTGAATCCGCACTGATAAAGACCTACCAGATTATTTAAAAAGACTTCAGGCGTTCACACAAAACGGCAGAGAAGATTTTGTAGGCTATGTTAAGACATAGCGCAGTTGGCGCAGTCAGAGGGGTCTCCTTTCTTGTGGATCGGGCATACGATGCTGAGCCATCATTCCTAGGGCATGCTTTTCTCTGACCATATCTTACAGATGTGCTGGTGCATGCTCCTAACCAGGTCATCTCCAGCTGCCTTGAAGAGCTCAGTAGACAGTCCATCTGCGCCAGTAGCTTTATTCGACTTGAGTTTCGATATGGCGATCTTAACTTGGTCGGGGTCAGGGGGACGGAATTCTCTGCGGTTTTCATCGTTAAGAAATTGATCATTCTGCCTGACAGTAGCATATTGACTAAGATCGCCGTTATACAATCTGCAGTAGTGGTTTTTCCATATTCTCAGCGGTAGAAGCTTTCCGAGCTCATAGCTTTGTATTCTTACTCTACTCCGCTGCGCTCGTGATATCCGTAAGCGCATCTCGGCTATACAATGGGTATAACCTATTTCAAGTGTGCACGATTGCTTCCGCACGCAATTACTCTGATTGTGCGGGGACAGCGACAGTCAGTAAGAGCACCGCGTTGTATGAAGAATGGGACGTGCTTTATAGTATATATCTCAAGTTTTTACTCAAATTAATATACAGCACTGCAAGTCTGCTACCGCTCTTTTAACCATGGGTGTGGAATAAATACCTGTGTAGTCTTGGTGGTGTACCTGGTATGTGAAAACTGCTTCCTGAGAAGTGTATCGTCGGCCAATATTGCTGTCAGTACCGTTTCTCCGACAGAAGGAAGGATAACAGCTGGGAAACGAACATATATATAAAAGAGGCCTTAAAGTGCTTCCTTGAGGCACTCCATTATTGATTGGTTGGACTTGGGCGCATTTGCACAAAACATCAATGTGTTAGATAACTCCTCAGTAGTACGAGTAGAAAGTTGTCAATTGGGATGTTTTTGTTAAGTTCTCGTAGGACTCCTTTGTGCTTCACCAAGCCAATGCCTGAATGTCTAGATATAGGGTGACGCAAAATAGTATTTCTTCCATAGGAGTAGATATTTTATTTGTTACCCTGTGTACTTGTTTATTGGTTTTTGTAGTTGCTGATGATTGGATACAGCGTTCGACTAAGTTGTTTTGAAGTTGTTGGTAATTGAGGAGAATGTTAGTGGATATAGTATTAGTAATATGACTTCCATAAATATCCCAACTAGTTCTAGAATTGCAAGGTTTGATGGGAATTGGATTGTGTGGAGTATTCTATTACTATGGACGAATGGTCCGAAGGGAGATCGAAAAATAAAAAAAATAAGAAGTAAAAAATAGAAAACAGACGATACATTCGTACGTGTGAGGTCCCCAAATAGACCACGTACGACCGAATGGTCAATGCCCTACTTTTGACACCAAAATTGTACTGGAAGATTTTGGTGGTCAATGCCCTACTTTTGACACCAAAATTGTACTGGAAGATTTCACGCTTTTGAGCGTGTCATTGAAAATTATAATCTGCACGATACTACTAAAAAATGAATTCAGTCTGCTCGATTTCGCAACGGGGCGTATCTCAATATCCATAAAGGACCCGGCCTTCATCGACCAATCAGCCGTCCAGCAACCAGCAATGAGGTCGGGTGGAGCCAAACCATCAAAATTTGATATCGAAAAGCCACCGAAACCCTTGCATATAAGGCTGCGCTGCTACAGAAAATAAGAACCACACGCGAAACCTGCGAGTGGAAAAGAAAGTGTGAGCTTAAGCTCCTTAACCCTTAATAGCCTGACTTTTTTTTTTGAGCTGAAAAAAATTAATGTTATAAAACTCGCATTTCTGAACAACTTTTGTTCTACGACTTTGTTCATAGGTTTTATTACGATGTTGAAAAAGTCACACGATAGCGTGTCACCCTGTCTAAAACTCGGTGGTTGGTCTGGAACTCGTTGGTTTTTTCCAGGATCTTCCGCAGTGTGAATACCTGATCGATAGTGGACTTCCCTGGCCTGAAACCACACTGATATGGGCCAATCAGTTTATTAACGAACGGTTTCAAGCGTTCACACAGAACAGCAGAGAAGATTTTATAAGCGATGTTCAGAAGACTTATTCCTCTGTAGTTGGCGCAGACAAAGGTGTCTCCTTTCGTGTAGATCAGGCAAACGATAATAAGATTTCATTCATCGGGGATGCATTCCTCATACCATATCTTACAGATGAGCTAGTGCGTACTGCCAACCAGGTCATCTCCAGCTGTCTTAATGAGCTCGGCAGGTAGTCCGTCTACTCCAGCAGCTTTTGACAAAACAGCAAACCCATGGTCGTATCGAGAACTCTGCCTGTGATATTCGCTCATATCCAAGAATTGTACAGATTCCAAGACGTCGGCTTAGTCAAGCGTATACGGATCTAACGCCTGAGATTGTAGGGTCACGCTGAGCGTATGATTCGAAGGAATTTTAAAATCCAAGCCGAAGGTGGCACCCATAGGTAAAGAGGGACCTCAATCAGCTGGGTGTGCGGTACTGGAGGCCACGTTACGTTGATGCGTTTCTGTTCCGCTACACCTTACTTGGATGCTATGAGACAGTTCCTGTCTGGTCACTGTTACGCAACCGATAAAATCCCAGATCCATCCAACTCACACTCGTAATTTTCCGCAATTTTCCTCATACGGTCCGCAAACATTGGCTGGGAAGTATGTTGGGCGTGATTCCATTCGACTCTTAAACAAATTGCTACATGCGAGTATCAAGTGTCCACATCTTTGCAATTTCTCAGTCTCACACTCAAATGACACACCTCAAACATCGATTCATCAACGGCACAACAATTACATTCACCATTTCCGGCACTTGCACCGACAGTGTCCGGAAGTCTAATGCGTCGTGGTAAACAGCTCGTAAAATGGAATTAGCCAAACATCAATAAAGCTCGAGTCCTATTGAATCCAATCGCAATCCAATCTCCGTACCATATGCTTGGCATGAAACCTCACTTCGTCATTGCCGAGGAAGTCCAGTACCGAAAACAATCGAAAGTAACAGGAACTGGTTTCAAACTGGTTGTGGATTTTGTGTTTGTTGTGCTCTTTCGGATTCATCTTCATTCAGAAGATTAAATTCTTCACATACGGGAAGTGGAGCGAGTTGCACCTCGTCAGTTACTAGGATTCCGAAAGTGGTTGTTCGCTTAAGATGTGGAGAAATATACATCGCGTCTTTGGTTGAAGAGCCTCGTGTTACGAGTTGGCCGTTAAAGAATCTAACATAATACTCGTACTGCGCAGCAATAACAGATTAATAGCTGCAGCATGGCGTTTTCGTAGTGAGCAGCTTCCGGTTCCGTAATCTTGGTGCACTCGGCGAGTAATAAAGCTCACGCGGGAAAGTAAGTAACGACAGATCCTTAGCTACATAGGTACATATCGATTGGATATTAGTTATATGCAGGAACAGGCATACTCTTGACACGCTCTTGCCGTCCGCTACTGATCGAGTGTTTGGTGTCGAGATCTTGTTGCAAGCAGTCATTACAGGAGGAGTACTCACAATCACAATAGTAATTAAAAATAAGCATAACTTGTTTGGACTTTGCTGGAATGGAAGCGCATAACACCAGTGTGGAGATAATCAAATGATGGCTTGGTATTTAGCATTGATGTCGGTAGGTCTGCCTCAATGGTCGGATTTCGCACAGCGCAGCTGGAATGATAATTGTGCGCGTCAGAGAAGTGATAAATCTATTTGGTTATGGTACAATCATGAGCGAAAAGCAAAAAACCGGAGGGAAGTGAATAATTAAGGTGGAGAAAAAGGATTTGCGAGTTAGTAAGGCAGACTCAGCCGGTTCCTAAATTGGTTATGCTCAGCATAATGGGCAATAGTAAACGATGTTTCGAGTTTGCAGACAGACTAGTTTGTTACAGCAGCCACTTTTCTTCTTTTTTTTTTCTTGTTCTTCGTGGCGCTACAGATCATGTGGTGTGGTCTTGGGCCTCAACCACTAGCGATTCCAGCCAGAACGATTTCTTACCAGTTGCCTCCAGTCTCCTTCGGAATTTACGGCAAACACCACTGAGAAAAACCGAAAAAGATATATACATACAAGCCATGACTGCAACTCCCTCATTCGACGAGTTAAATTTTTACACGACCAATAACTGAGGCGTAAGATCCTACAATGTCCCAAAGGACCTCTCGTCGTCTAAACCACCGCTCATCCACAATGACATTCCAGCTGTCAAACCCTTAGACAAAGCCAATCTGCTTGCTGCCCATTTCGCAGCAAACTCGCAGCTTCCCAAATCATCTTTGTCACCGCCTGTTCTGGAGCACGTTAGTTCCACTATGGGACAAATTTACTTCCGTACTCGTACAGTTGCAAGGGTTCTTAAGGAACTTGACATACACAAATCCGCTGGTTCAGATGATATTTCTCCAATAATTCTCAAGTGTGCCATCTTAAGTGCGGCCATCCTCTGCTTCTTCGTCCCTCGGTGTTGGATTCAAAGACACTCCGGGCTGGAGATGTGGTGTCCATTCGCTCTACATGGCCCAGCCATCTTAGGCGTTGCATCCGTAGACGCCTGACTAGACTCATGTCGCTGTACAGCCCGTAAAGTTCGTGGTTGAATCTTTTCCTCCATCCCCCGTCTGCGTTTATAGGCGGAAAATCTTTCTCTCGAACCGACCAAGTGCTTCTTCATCCGCTTTTGATAGTGTCCTTGCTTCTGCGCCGTACAGCAGGACCGGGATGACATAGCGGTGTATAGTTCGTCTCTAATTACGCTGTCGTATGCGGCTTTGAAGTCGACAAATAGGTGGTGAGTGTCGACTTGAAATTCATTGGTTTTTTTCAGGATCTGCCGTAGTGTGAAGATCTGGTCGATGGTGGACTTCCCTGGCCAGAATCCGCACTGTTAAGGACCTTTAAGCTTATTTACAAAAGGCTTTAGGCGTTCACACAAAACGGCAGAGACGATTTTGTGGCGATATTAAGAAGACTTATTCCTCTGTAGTTGGCGCAATCAGAGGGGTCTTCTTTCTTGTGGATCGGGCATACGATGCTGAGACTCCATTCCTCGGGCACGCTTTCCTCTGACCACATCTTACAGATGAGCTGGTGCATGCTCAACTAGGTCATCCCCAGCTGCCTTGAAGAGCGCAGCAGACATTCCGTCTGCGCCAGCCGCTTTATTCGACTTGAGTTTCCATAAGGCAATCTTAACTTCATCGAGGTCAGGAGGACGGAATTCTCTGCGGTCGATTAGAAATGGATCGTTCTACCTGACAGCGGTATATTGACTAACATCGCCGTTATACAGTCTGCAGAAGTGGTTTTTCCATATTCTCAGCATCGACTACGATTTTACTACTAGGTGTCCGTACTCATCCCTGCAGGCTTCCGTTCTTGTGTTATTATGAAAACATAGAAAAGGGAAATTTCCTACTATATGTAACCTTGCAGCAAGCAAGTTGCTATCCGGATCCATGGTGTATTGGTTAACACACTGGACTCCCACACTGGGATCCTGTGTTCAAATCTCAAGAAAAAGTCTCATCTATAGTCCACACTCTCCAAGCATTTGTCGTTTCGAGGCTTATCAATCTCTAAACATTGTTTTTTTTTTTTTTTTGATTGAATTGAAGCAACATCCTAATGATCATGCCACCCGGCTCGAAGGAACAATGTAGAATGGGAAAGGAGAGGTTGGGTATCTTTGCTTGTTAGTGGCTTCGGACATTGAGATTTGAACTCGGATCACTGGTTTGAGACTCCAGTGTGTTGACCATTACACCATGGATACGACTCGTAAATTACTTTCTGACAAGGTTTCATATATGTATGTATGTAGTTGAAAAGTCTCCCTTTTGTTTGAATGATTGATACACAGTGTGTTAACTATTAATAAGTGTGTCGCTGCAACACACTTAAGGTGTCATTAGGGTTTTTATTCATGATACGCAATAGAACGTGTTTAAGTTTTAATACGAAGAAGTGTTTCAATTCCAAATACCAAGCACGGTAAGTGACACACATATTCTAAAAGTGTGCCGAACGACACACTGCATTCGCAGTGCTGTTAAATAGACTTATTGTCCTGCTCTCCTGGTGTTATACGCCCTGAACAGGTGTCAGAGGGTTTTCCGAGAGCTTGAGGGAGACTGTGCTTGCAAATGACCCTATCAAAAGCTACTTCCTTGCCCAGTTTCGTGTTAAAGTCTACCAGTACGATCTTAACATCGTAACTGGGGCATTGGGCATATATACATTCTAGGAGGTGGTAGATATCGTCTTTTGTAGCGTCAACCCTGCGCAACCGTGAGCGCAAATTAGGCTGTTGCTTGCGAATCTAGCCTTTATACGGATTGTCATGAGGCGTTCGATTACATGTCGGAAGCTCAAGACTTTTTGGCTAAATCTATCCTAATAACAAATCCGCATCCGAATAAGTGTTGTCTTCTCTCCTTGTAGCAGTCGCCGTAATAGATATCACAGTTTCTCATCCTCCTCTTGCCCGGTCCATCCCATCGCACTTCCTGGATTGCGGTAATATCTGCCTTATAACAGCCTAGGGTCTAGGGCCTCCGCAAGTTGTTCGGATGAACTTGGTCTGTTGAGCGAACTCACATTCCACGTACATCATATCATTTTTTTTTTCCTTTTGTTGTTTCCTGGGTCGTCATCGGTTAATCCATCCGTTTTTTTATATCCAAGGCTTTTTTCGGTTTTTTCGGCTTGTTGGTTTCTTTCCAGGTATGGCTTGCCGGGCCATAGCCTAACCGACACTTATCCTGTTTTGTCGCGCAGGAAACTCGCCATTCGCCCTTTTCCGTTCGCGATTTCAAATAGAAATCCTCAGGTGGCACCACGAGGAGGTGGAAATAGGACTTGCTAACAGAGCTGCTAGATGTTCGGCTGCAGTGGCTTCTACACGCTATTTTACTGGCCAGCGCATGTCGGATACGCTACCCCTACAAGGCCTTTGTTAGTCGCTTACCACACGATACAAGAAAACAGCTGAATAAAAACTCCATCAAATTGTCTGCTCGAACTGAAATGACTGAGCTGGAAATCGAAAGGTGCTTGCTCCCAGATTAAAAGATCAATACAAAAAGTCAATGGCCTTTCGCTGACTGATTCTCAAATTTCGGTTAGCAAGTAATCCTATCGTCGACCAAACACCATGAAGCAACCTGGGGCCACCAGTTACCACCTATCAGCCGGCAGTAATACTTGATAATAACCTTGTGCTCAAGTTTAACAAGGAAGTGAGGCGAGTGAAAATCTCAAAGTTCATGGCAGCTTTGTACGAGTAGATTGGATTCATGTTACATTCCAGACTGCCCGTGCTCCTGCCACTAATGCTGCCGTTGCTTACAACCATCTGTATTCATCGGTCTTAACGAATTGCGCCGATCATCGCGAGGAGCAGTGAAATTATCCGCTTCTACCACGTGTACGTTCGGCGATTGGAAAAGTGATAAAACGTAACAAAAAAGTTACGAGCTGCTCAGTTGTGCTTGCAATGTTTTATTGCACAGTCATCGAAAGTGTGTTTAGTGGAATTGAAAGCGTAAACAGTCGTTACCTATGAGTACCTCCGATCGAGGCATAGGCACCCGCCCATCGCATTAGTGTCGATACTCGCCACAGGCGCCGTTCGTAATTAACGATGAGAATTGTAAACTTGTAATTAGAAAAGCATCTCAGCTCTCAGAGGAAAATCACTAACAGAAAACGGAAACTGTTGGCCACGTAACACAAGTATTCAAATCAGATACTTTTACTCTCACAGATCGAATAATCTGATGGGTGATAGCCGCTTGTGCAACCTTCAACTTCAAATTTCCCGCCTGCCATCTCCATTCCCCACAGCAACAGTTCATGACATAATAATCGTAGCTCGGCAACGCTGTCTTCAAAACCGTATTCGGCGCTCGGGCTTCCCCAAAGACATAATCCGCTCGATGACGACCTCTGATTTGCATATTCGTTTGATTACATGTTCGAGCATACGAGTATCGTGGCATTGTGATGTTAGAGAATAAGGTATCAGAGATTCCACTTCCATTGAAGGAACGATTTATACCGATGTTGGCTTGCAGCCGCAGCAGGTGCTTTGGAGAGTCTATCTTGATCGTTTACTCCTCAGACCGAGGCAATCGATTGAAATGTAATTGGACTACATTGGCGGGGGGCATTCCTCACATAACTTCGAGTAACGTCGAGATCGATTATCGCTTGACACGGCGGACAATGGGTGTGAATTTAGATCAGTTTTTAACTCTCTTGACGTTGGCTTATATGTGCGAGTACTTACGATCGGGAGTGCATTTACGATAGACCCTCCAGCATGAATCAAAGCCGCAATTCATACAGAAACGGGTTATGAAACAGAGCTAAGAAGACCATTGAATTGTTACGCGGAAACGCATTATGCGAGGAAAAAGAGGTTAAGCCCGAGGCTTTGTTTTGACTTGAGTTTTGGTAACTGCCTGTTACGTGGTCATTTGGTAAACCCGTAGCCAGCTAGCTTGGAAATGTATCTGCTTGGATTTGAAATTATTTCTCAATTTTGTTTTGTTGATCGCTTGGATATCATCGGATAAGGCGACTGTCTTTAAGCATATAAAATAGGAAGTGGCAGATTGAGGTACGTAAGCACAGGGCAGGTGATTTGAGAGAATGAATGACATATGTCCATCGACGCTAAGAAAGTTCGCCTTTTCGTGGTGTATTTAAATGTAATACTAGAGACGTGTTGGATGGATGGTAAAGGACTAGCAAAGGCCTTGTAGGGGTAGCATCTGTCGACGGATACTGGCCCGACAAAAAACGAGTAAGAGCCTCTGCAGCGGAACACCTTGCAGCTCTGCTAGTCAGGTCCTACTTCCACCTCCTCGTGGCGCTATCTGGAGATTTCCTTACAAGGGAAATTACTGATGGAAGAGGCCGAATGGCGAGTATCCTGCGCCACCAAACAGGATTAGTGTCGGTTGGGCTATGGTCTAGCAAACCATAACCGTATAACCACTGATTGCTCAGGAGCAAAAAACAGCCTCGGATAAAAAAACGGAACGGATGTTGACGACCCTTTAATAAAACAAAAAATAAACAAGGACCTTCGGTTCTGTACGTGGAATGTTAGGTCCCTAAACAAACCACGTGCGGCCGAACAACTTGTGGACGCGCTAGACCGCTATAAAGCGGACATAACCGCCATCCAGGAAATGCAAACCGGACCGGGCAAAAAGCGGATGAAAAACTGCGACATTTACTACGGCGACTGCCATAGGGAAAGAGGACAGAGACTATTTGGATGCGGACTTGTTGTTAGGGGTGGAATAAGGCATAAAGTCCTAAGTTTCCAGTATGTGAGTGAACGCCTCATAACGATCCACATCAAGGCAAACTTTTGTAACATCAGCCTCATATGTGTCCATGCCCCTACGGAAGACAAGGATAACTCCATCAGTGATAATTTCTTTAATCTTCCAAACAGAACATATGCCAAATGCCGCAGCTATGATACCAAAATCTTTGAACGGGTCATTGGCAAACACAGCCTACATAACACCACATCCGATAACGGACATAGGCGGATCGACCTTGCCACGGGGCGAAATCTTCTTTTAGCCAGCACACGCTTTCCCCATCTCGATATTCACAAAGGCACCTGGCGGTCGCCAGATCAATCAGTCATCAACCAGATTGATCACATCGCGATTGATGTCATACACTCCTCCACTATTCTTAATAATCGTACTTGCGGAAGAGCGAATATCGACTCAGACCACTATCTTGTAGTAACCAAGATACGTCAACGGATAAAACGAGCACCGCGGAGTAGAGTTAGAACACCAAGCTATGACGTCGGAAAGCTACTATCGCCGGAAATCGCCAGTGTCTTTGCCAACCGCATCTCCCTCAAGCTCTCCGATACACCATAATCCTCCACTCAGTCAGTAGAGCAGCAATGGAGCCAGTGCAAACAAACCCTAAAGAGCACAGCAACGGAAGTGTTGGGCCTTAAAGCTCCACCACGACGAGACGCCTGGTTCGATGACGAGTGTAGAAGGATACATGCAGAAAAGCAGGAGGCATACAAAGCCTCACTACACGAAAAACAAGAGCGGCTCGTAAAAAAAGAAGGAGCACGAGAAGCATGCGATTGAAAACTTGGAAAACTTGGAGAGATTCTACTGCAGGCACGACGCTCGAAGATTTTATCAACAGATAAAACGAATGGCTCAAGGCACCTAATAGTAGTATCGCAGTCGATGCTGAGAATTTGGAAAAGCCACTTCTGCAGACTGTATAACGGCGATGACAGCCAACATACCGCTGTCAGGCAGAATGACCCATTTCTCAATGACGAAGATCGCAGAGAATTCCGTCTCTCTAACCTCGACGAAGTTGAGATTGCCATGTCGAAACTCAAGTCGAATAAAGCTGCTGGCGCAGATGGATTGCCTGCTGAGCCTTTCAAAGTAGCTGGGGGTCAACTGGTTAGGAGTATGCACCGGCTCATCTGTAAGATATCGTCAGAGGAAAGCATGCCCAAGGAATGGAGTCTCAGCATTGTTTGCGCGATCCACAAAAAAGAAGACCCCTTTGACTGCGCCAAATACAGAGGAATAAGTCTCCTTAATGTCGCATACAAGAACTTCGCTGCCGTTTTGTGTGAACGCCTGAAGCCGTTCGTAGATAAGCTGATAAGTTCTTATGTGTGGCTTCAGGCCAGGGAAGTCCACCATCGACCAAATCTTCACACTACGGCAGATCCTGGAAAAACCAATAAATTTCAAGTCGACACCCAGATCCTGGCAGATCCTGGAAAAACCAATAAATTTCAAGTCGACACCCAACATCTATTCGTCGATTTCAAGGCCGCATACGACAGCGTAATTAGAGACGTGCTATATAACGCCATGTTTACTTTTGACATTCCTGCTAAGCGCGTCAGACTTCCAGAACATGGACTTATCTAAAGCGGATGAGGAAATCCTTGGTCATTTCGAGAGAAAGATTTTGCGTGCGATTTTCGGTTCCATAAACACAGAGGGGGGTTGGAGGAGAAGATTCAATCCCGAACTGTACGGTTTGTACAGAGGCATGAGTCTAGCCAGGCGTCTACGGATCCAACGCCCGAGATGGCTCCCCATGAGGGGATCATAGGGCAGACGTACGAAGGTGTTCCAGGTTGAACATCATTGGGAAATATTGAAAACTTATTTCCAAATAGAATGTTGTGTAGCCCAAACAGGGCGTTTTTTGACAAGAAGTTTTGAACGGAATGACGCACCCACCGCAAGTGCTGTACGGTGTACGGTCATACGGTGCGCACAGATGAGAATGTGGCTGCAGCGACCGAGAGTGTGAGACTCAATACACATCACATCAACTCGCCATCGATCTCAACAGCTCAACAATTCACGCACTAGGCTGAGGAGAATTATGCACTAAGATCTCGTATTATTGGCTTACAAGGTCCAATCGACTCAGCAATTGAAGGCGCGCGACCATCCGCTTCGTTATCGCTTCGCAGTTTGGGCCTGAGAGCAGCTTGAATTCGACAACGACTTTGGGCGAAAAATATTTTTTTCTGGCGAGGCGCATTTTCCGATGCTATGCCAACAATCCGGTATCAACCAAGCATTCCGTGAGCTACAGCCCGAAACCATCAACAAGATCTTGGAAAATTGGGCTGATAAAATGCTCTTCTGCAAAGCCAGGCAAGGTAGTCACTTGAACGACGTTGTATTTCATAATTAATCGGAATGTTTGTCCTTATCAATAAAGCCATAATATATTGAAAAGATTTAATTTTGTTCATTTTATTGCATTGTTAAAAAGGAACTTGTATTTGGCTCACCCTGTACTCACCATAACCGGCATCGGGCAGGACATGATTCTTATATAACGATAGCCAGTGATAGCCAGTTTCGAGTGTGTGTTCACTGCTAGCCTAGCACTTGCTCACATACCCACTCCTTGGCGCACAGTGAAAGTAGTCTTGATTCCCAAAATAGGAAAAGAGGACTACTCACTTGCCAAGAGTTTTAGACCAATTAGTTTAACATCCTTCCTGCTGAAAAGCATAAAAAGATTGGTAGAGTTGCACGTGCGCAAAGTTGCCCTTCGAATGCAGGTGCAACATTCTTATCAGCGCGGAAAATCCTGCGAGACTGCGCTTCAAAACCTAGTTGGGCGAATTGAATGCGCGTTCGAAAGGAAGGTGTATGCGCTGGGCATTTTCATCGACATTGAGGGAGCATTTGATAACGCAACTTTCGACAGCATGTGTAACGCTGCCAAACATCATGGCGTATATGAGGCACTGGTCTTGTGGATCAAAGCAATGCTTGTGCACAGGACACTGACCGCTGATGCAGGCCTCGACCAGTGTTTTAAATTCGGCGTTAACAGGGGCTGCCCGCAAGGTGGTGCCGCTATTACTGTGCATAGTTGTCGACTCCCTGCTTCATGCTCTCAATGCCTCTGGAATCTATGCCGAGGCATATGCGGATGATGTCGCCGTTCTTTCTGTCGGCTCATGCTAAGCGACTGTCCGTCTCAAAGCACAGGCGACGCTAAATGTGATGGATGATTGGTGTATCAGGAATTGGCTGTCGGTCAATCCTCTTAAGACCGATGTCGTTCTCTTCACGAGAAGGAGGAAAAATACTGACATGACTCAGCTGGTACTAAAGGGCACTTCCATCCCGATATCCAAGGAGGCTAAGTATTCAGGAGTTATCTTAGATAGCAAGCTTCTCTGGTCAAAACACGTTGAGTCAAAAACCACCAAAGTGCCTTCAGCTTTCAGGCAATGCAAAGGAGCTTTTGGAAAAACATGGGGTTTATAGCCGGCAAAGGTCCTGTGGATCTACACGGTCCGGTGCTGGTCTTCTTAGAGCGCGAAAACATCTGACTGCACTTCCCGTTAGGAAAATATGCGTCTGTCTTCCAATCAGAGATATACGCAATCCTAATGGCCAAGCACAGGTGGAGGGGAAAAAGCATATGCGTCTGCAGTGACAGCCAAGCTGCACTCAAAGCTGTACGCAACCCCCTAACTAGCTCCAAATTAGTGCTTGAACTCAAGTCCATCTTGTACAGAGTTGGTAGACTAAATTCACTAAAGCTTATATGGGTTCCAGGCTACTCTGAGATCCCAGGAAATGAGATCTCTGATGAACTCGCCAGAATGGGTTCGGAGGAGAGCATCTCAGGACCTGTACCCACTGTGGGTCTACATGCGTCCACGGTTAATTCGTACATTAACGATTGGGTGTTTAATACACACAAGCGTAGATGGAGGTATTATCCAGGTTGCAGGATGACTAAACCTGAATGTCCTGATGTCCTGATACGCAGCTTTCCTTTCCTGCCTTTGAATGCTTGGCCGGTGTTCCTAGCTCTGCCTTCTTAGCTTCCCGTTTCGGTTCTTCGGATGACGATCTGGGCCTCTTCGCCTTTTCTTTTTCTTTGGCCAGGATTCCTCTGACCCAGACGACTGACTCTTTAACCTTTTCTGATAGATCAGTCTTATGGCCCTATCTGCTAGAATTCTCAAGGCCGCCTTACGCTCCCTGTAGGCCTTGGTTGATGGGGGTATTTTTGGTTAGTTGACTCCAGTTTTTCGGCCTCCAGCCCCTTCCGGTTTATCTTGAGGTACAGCCTCATTTTTGCTTTTATCGTTGTTGTTTTTATTTCCAAGGTTCATTTGTTGTCCCATGAATAGCGGAGAAGTAGGATATCCTCCTGCGCAGAGGTCCGTAATACGCCTCGTATGTTGTGATCGACTGCACCACTCTTGGAATAAGTAATACATATTATAGTTTGGGTCTTTCAAGGGCTGCATCCTTAACGCACACTGCTTCAAGATGTTCGACTGTCGTCGTCTACACTTTTATTAATAATTCCTCTATTTCACAACAAATTCGAGGTTTCGGTGTCTCTTAAGTTTGCCAATTACTGCCGTACTGTATTTTCCCCGTTGTCCGGAGAAAAGTGAGGAGGAGCTTCAGTGATGTAGAGCTAAGAGAATCGGCACACACCACGTCGGCTTCAAGGGTGAGCCACAGTGCGCGAGCACTGTGTCTCACTGATGGCAAGTACGCAGAGTTGCTTAGCAAAAGTGTAGTGGCCCGTAATGGCTCCCTCAAGCCTTCTGCAGTCGATTCTCCTTAGAGACAGGAGGAATGTTGTGTGCATTAAACACCCAGTCGTTAATGTGGGAATTAACCGTGGACGCAGGTAGACCTAAGGCGGGTTCAGGTCCCGAGGAGCTCTCCTCAGAACCCATTCTGGCGAGTTCATCAGTGATTTCATTTCCTGGGATCCCAGAGTGGCCGGAACCCAATCAAGCCTTAATGAATTTAGTCTACCGACTCCGTTTAAGAAGGACTTGAGTTCAAGCACTAATTTGGAGCTAGTTAAGGGGTTGCACACAGCTTTGAGTGCAGCTGGGCTGTCACTGCAGACGCATATGCTTTTCCGCCTCCACCTGTGCTTCACAACATAGTGCATGGCCATTAGGATTGCGTATATCTCTGATTGGAAGAGAGACGCATATTGTCCTAACGAGAAGTGCAGTCGGATATTTTCGGGCTCAAAGAAGATCCCTGCACCGGACCCCCGCCCAGACTTGGAATCATCCATGAAAATGCGAAGACTGTCCTTTCAGGTCAAATATTCAGCCAGAGCCAATCCTGACGCCATGGAAACTCGACTATGAAATTACGGCGCAGTAGGATAACGGGCTTAAGTACGTCAGAAGGTATGTCTATGAGACAGGGGTCACAGAACAATTCTTGCGCAAGCACATCAGAGCACACCCTCTGATAAATATATCAAGAGGTGAAAGGTTCATCATTGTATCTAGAGCAGCACCCGGCGTGCAGCAGAGACAGACCGTTCTTTGGAGTTTGGTGAAAGGGGCTACGATGTGTTTGCGTCTTAGTCTGTTCCACCAGACAACTGATGCATGTGAGACTATATATCTTATCCAGAGGACCTTTATCGGTGATAAACCCCATGTTTTGCCAAAAGCTCCTTTGCATTGCCGGAGAGCTGACAGCGCTTTGGTAGTTTTTGACTCAACATGCTTTGACCCGGGAGGCTTGCTATCTAAGATGACTCCTAGATACTTAACCTCCTTGGATACCAGCTGACTCATATCAGTATTTTTCCTCGTTCACGTGAAGAGAACGACATCGGTCTTAAGAGGATTGACCGGCAGCCCATTTCTGGTACACCAATCATCTATCACATTTAGCGCCGCCTGTGCTTTGAGACGGACAGCGCAGAGCCGACAAAAAGAACGACGACATCATCCGCATAGGCCTGGGCATAAATTCCAGAGGCACTGAGAGCATCAGGCAGAGAACCGACCACCATGCACCATAATAGCGGTGACAGGCGCCACCTTGCGGGCAGCTCCTTTTTACGCCGGATTAGACACATTGGTCGAGACCTGCATCAGCGCTCAATGTCTCATGCATAAGCATTGCTTTGATCCACAAGACAAGTGCTTCATCTACGCCATGATGTCTGGCAGCGTTGCACATGCTGTCGAATGTTGCGTTATCAAAAGCTCCCTCAATGTCGGACTCGGACAGACGAAACTAGACCCGCCAGGCACAGCCTCGTAAGAGCTGCGTGAACTTCTACATCGACGGGTCAAAAACCAAAGACGTGGTGGACATCGGAGTATTGTGCAAGCAATTAAACCTGAGCCAAACTCTAAAATTATCCGATCATTGCAGATTTTTTCAGGCGGAGCTGTTGGCAATAAAGGAGGCCTTATCTTGGCATGAAGTGGAACGTAATATCTACTACGGATATTCGAATCCTCACAGACAGTATAGCAGCCTTGAATTCGCTGGAGACCTATGTGTACACTTCAAAATTAAGCCTTGACTGCCGCCTATCTCTTAACGAAATAGCCGAATAGTTTAATATACATCTCCTATGGGTACCAGGACACAACGATATCTCAGGAAATGAAAGAGCCGAAACACTCACCAGATAAGGCACGATGCAACAATCAAACATGGCATGCACAGGTAGCAGTAATTATACTTAAACTTAGAAACCTCGCCATGGCTGAGATGAACCTGAGATGGGCCCAAGAGCACACATGCCTCATCACCAGACAAATCTGACCTAGGCTTGACAGTCAACGGACCAAGGACTAATCTTCCTAAAACGAACTGACATCTACAAAATTATTGGTGTCATCACCGGTCACTGTCCCATTGGCAATCACGCCCTAAGACTAGGATAAGTTTCAAATGACTTCTGCGGAAGCTACTTGGGCGAAGAGGAGGTCGAATCCATTAGAATGACAGATCGGAAATTAGCCAAATGAGCAGGGATAGCAATTCCGGGTTCTTCAGTTGTACACTGTTTCACTATCATTAATAATCAAGCAAAATATCAAGCTAGGCAATTCCCAATGAGCATAGGACAAGGATTATAACACAATTGTTTAAATCTATCCCTAAGAAAGTCAAGGCTCCCACAAGTGTCCTTCAATGAAACACCCAACAAGGCATAAATAAACTTTATTTACAAACTAACCAATCAACTTTGCTTCTCTCCGAACTTCACTGTTCCACGATGTTTATTCAGGATATTCTTGAGTCCCTCATTCAGGGTAGTGTTCTTTATTCTGATCTTCGCACTTGTCTGCGATTCATTTCTCGTGGATCGTATCCTTTCCGTCGACGGTTTCGGATACTCTTTTGCCGTAGTTCCAATAGGTTCTCGTGTAGTTTTGATTGTTTCTCGGGTGGTTCTAGGGGGTTCGTAGGTGACTGTTAACACATGTGGACTGACAATGATACTGGCCGCTGGGGTTGTTTGAACGACATGTGCGGTTTCTACAGACGAGCTTGGTTGACCGAAGAACAACTTACTGGACTTGGGGCGATGTAGATTGTATCTCTTGAAAGGACGTTCAGTGGTTGATCGTGGAGGTAGGCGATTCGACATTGTACTTGTGCTGCTGGTGAAAGTGAATGTCGAGGGCGTTGAACCGGAGGTTGTATGGGTCCGTCGTGGCTTGTAATGATCATCGGGTTGAATTGTCTTCAGAAAATACTCGGGATAGTTCGGTGTTTCCGTGGTGGAGGTAAGGAACTCGAAATGATTTGTCGGCTTGAAAGCTTGTTCTTTCTGAATGGACTCCTCCGCGTGCTCGGTCACTTCGTAGGAACTGGATTTTCTTGCCTCTTGGCGAACAACTACCGGCGAAGGAGGTGTCGTTCCAGCCGAGATCTGTGTATGGAGCTTACTTACTGCAAAGGGTTTTTGCGTAGAGAATGGAGTTTGGATTGGTGTCCAACCTTCGTTGAACTCGTTGATTTTACCAGTCACCACATCGTCGTCCTGGTAATTTTGATGACTATGCTCGTGGAGGTCGTTGCCTTGCTGACTTTCGACTCGTTTTTCTTGTTCCCTTTCGATATGTCGAAGTTCTGACTCGGTCATGAAGGGAATGAGTAGATTTGGTTTCGGAGGCGTAGGTGACACGACCGATGGAAGATGCACTATAGGCCTGTTGTAGATTTGTATAGTCTTCTTCGGAGGTCGAAACTTAATGACTTTTATATGCTTGTATGGTGACGATGGTTTCTTGATTATATACTTGACCTTCGATGGTTGTGTATCAAAGTCAATAGACGGCTTACGATATCGGACTACTGGTGGTGTGAAGATTTGCTTCATTGTTCTTGCTCCACTGGCAACGCCATCCATGAATTCATCGACTGTCTCGTCCATTTCTTTCCACATGAAACGGCGTTGCATACTTCGGGGCATAAACGAATGCACGTATGGAACGTATTTCCATGGATAGCTATATCGTCGGATAGGTGACGCCACATACCGGAATGACCTTGAACAGGAAAAGAGAAACTTTTCAAGAAGAGATTTGAGGAAAACTTAAAGGATTTACGTGAATCTCACACCACTCGAGTACTGGAGTGAAGAAAGGAGAACTAATGACACCATCACTTGCCGCAAATTCTTAATTGGAGCAGAGAAAAGGAAAATGATCACTGATCTAGTATGGCACTTCGATTACTCACTGGACCGCTCGGCGACATCGTATCCTTCTAGTCCTGATGTCTCTAGACCACAATAAATCACAGGGAGCAGTTAAACTAAGTCGACGATGGCAAGTGTTTTCAGCTCGAATTATTTCCGTTGATTATCCCGTCAGCTGATGTCGGCTTAGGCTTAAATACTTCTCATGGTTTGTTAGGTTTTCTTGTACGCTCGGGTGATATCTCCTGCGATTGCTGGTCGTGCTGTGAGCAAGCTTAACAACGCTATTCCAGTGATGTAGATGAAGAGAAGGTAAAAAATAATAATTTTAATTGCACTGTAAATCGATTTTGCGCAGTGAATTTGGTGCGAATGCAACGGTTTTTCAGTGTTAAGGTTAACGTCTCTCGTGCGTTCCATTTCACTTGGTCTCGCCCGTACACGGTTAAGTGTTTTTAAGAAATTTCTTGAAAGCAACTCCAATAGATCGTTGAAATGGATGATGATGAGATGGCTGGTTGATGCTGGCCTGTTGATGGTAAGGAATTACATATGAGTGATGGCGTTAATTAAACGGGTACGACTGATCTCGAAAACAAGAGTTGACTGGGGATTGTCTTATGAAATCTCTGTTGTGAACTTTGTCGTCATTGAGTAAGTGCTTATCTGGACCGAGGAAATGGGTATCGCTGTAACGATCACTTCAATGCAATGGTCAGAAGTACTAAAGTTGAATTATGTCATCAAAACTTCTTTTAGACTTCAATCCAGATTTGCATTGGCTTCAGTAGTAACCCGACTACCATTGTCCACTACTCGTACCCAACACAATCTCGCATGTCTATGGCGATTATACCCCGTCAGCTAGAATTTCACGCTTCCGCCTATAGTATCATCTTCTCGACTACCATTACCCCTGGATGATAGCGAGAGTGCAAGCGCCAGTGTAGTGTAGTCCTCAAAATCCATTCACTGATTTTATAACCATCTATTCCACACCACATTCAAAAGTTACACGTATGACTTAGCTGGACACACTAGCCACTGGCATATGTAAATTATTAATTGTAATATTGTAACATGTAAACATCTGGTTGTGGTGTAATGACCGCTTAATTGCTTGTGAAGGGAAACCATAGAGCGGGAACGCCTTACTCTTATACGCTGCTTCCGGTTGAGAGGCTATACTTTCCTATCCTAGTCGCTCGCCTTGACATTGACTCTGTGTATGTACGTTGTCTAACCGTACGATGTCTCCTATTGGCCGTTGTAACTTGAGATGATTCGTGGTATTGTGTTCCTTTGCCGTGGTGTTTTGAATCGATTAAAGCGACGGCTAACGTCCAACGGCTACCATCGTCTTCCGACACTTTCGATATGTTGAGGAGTAATTTGCAAGAAACATAAAATTCGATAGTGCCGAGCAATGTACCGATGCGACGAGTCAAGTACTCGTATATAAAGTTGAGATACAACGGTATTTGAATACCAGATAAGTTGCATCAACGGCAGGTGAATAATCTGGATGAGCATTTGTGAATTTGGGTGGATACTATAGTTTTGATTGTCAAGCAATTGCATCGTCTCGAATATGGGACCACAGTTGACAGTAAGATCCGAAGGAGTGGATAGATCCTTTTTTGGACGTGTGGTTTGGTTGTTGATTTCTGTTATTTCAGAAGCAACTTACTATTGGACTACTGGTGACTTTGATCATGGTCTCGATGAATCATGCATGTGCGGCTGGCAGTACGCACAAACGTTTCATAATTCATGTCCCGATGAAGATGAAGAGTCACCATCATACGCACACGGTTTATACGCATATTCATCATGGTGGTGGGAATGTGGAATACAAAGTATTGGGATATACTCGAGGAATGGACGGACATACGGATAGTACGGGGATTGGAGCAGGACATGGAGTTGGCGATATCATATTCAATCATTATGCACGGAATGGAGTGAAACATTTGCATGAGTATGCGGACTATGAGGATTGGGATACGTAGTTAAGGTACTTCGGATTGAATAAAAATGCATTTACCGCCATCCCAGATGAATTTAGCGTGGAATTCGGAGACGAAAGATGTGAAATGGATAAGAGTGCTTGTTTTGCTTGAACTAGTGTCATTTTAGAATAAGACTACAACTAAAGTACCTTGAGATTTTTGATGAAATAAATATAAAAAGTGACTTATTCGTAGTGAAATGTGTTGTATGAGAGTCACTTACTGGATCCTTTAATGAATCAGTTTACATTGTGCCCCTTCCTCGATAGTGTTCCCAATATTGGGAAGTGTATTCGCAGTGTAATGAAATCAATCAACAAAAACACCTCATGGATGGTTAGACGAATAAGCTTAAATTGTCGCAAATCTGAGGAAATTACACAACTGACGATCCTTCTTCCTTTATTATCGGGAGCTACAGTTCGGGGTGAACCTGGGCTTCAACCAAAATGTCCCTCCAACCAGCACGACAATCTTTTCCTAGCCGTTTCCATTGCCGCACACCCAGTTGGCTGAGATCCCTTCCACCTGTGGGCACTATCTGAGGAGCGGCCGTCCTATGTTTCTTTGCCCCTAGGGGTTCGATTCAAAAACTTTAGTAGACGCCTGACTAGACTCATGTCGCTGCACAGCCCGTAAAGTTCGTGGTTGAATCTATTCCTTACGTGCAAAATCTTTCTCTCGAACCGACCAAGGGCCTCCTCATCCGCTTTTAATAGTGTCCATGTTTTCGCGCCGTACAGCAGCATCGGGATGATAAGGGTCTTATATAAAATCAACTTTTTTGTTCGGGAGAGGGCTCTATTTCTCAACTGAGTTCTGAGCCCAAAGAAACAGCGATTGGCAAGAGTGGTTCTGCATTTGGTTTCGGTAGACGAAGTGCTTAAACACTTCAAACTTAAATCTGCCAATACAAACGTTCTGGTCAAGACGTCGGTGATGAGCGTCTTTTTTTGCCTTCATTTACTGTCAAACCAATTTTCGCCGCCTCCACCTCAATACTCGCAAACGCCGCATTGACATCTCACTTTGTTCTTCCGATTATGTCATCATCCGCGTCTGCGAGGACTCGTGAGGGTTTGAAATAAATTGTGCCTCTTATGTTGGCCAGTGCACAATCATTCCTAATAAGATGTTGATGAAATCATACGACAGCGCATCGCCTCGTCTAAAACCCTTTTTGACATTAAAATTATCGGTCAGATCTTCGCTGTTTGGATGGATCAGCGAGCAGTCTCCAAAGTCATCCTGCATAGTCTGACGAGCTTAGCAGGGATGTCAAAAGTAAACATGGCTGTCTTGCTCATCTCTAACTACGCTGTCACACTAATAAGGACCTATCAGCTTATTCTGAAAAGGTTTCAGTCGTTGACACAAAACCGTAGAAAACATTTTGTATGCGATGTTAAGGAGACTGATCCGTCTGTAGTTGACGCAATTATAGGGAAACCCTTCTTGGAGACTGCTTTCCTCCGACCATATTTTACAGATGAGTTGGCGCATACTCCTAACCAGGTCATCTCCAGCTACCTTGAAGAGTTTCAATATGGCGATCATAACTTCGTCGAGACCAGGACGATGGAATTCTCCGTGATCTTCGTCATTAAGAAATGGACCATACTGCCTGACAGCGGTATATTGACTAAATTCGCCGTTATACAGTCTGCAGAAGTGGTTTTTCTATATTCTCAGCATCGAAGGCGATTCTACTACTAGGTGTCCGTTCAAGCCCTACACGCTTCCTTTCTGGCTTTGTAACCTTGGCATGTTCGCTTTAGCTGTTGATAAAACTTTCGAACGTCATGCCTGCAGTAACACATCTCCAAGTTCTCGATCACGCGCTTCTCTTTCTTCTTTCTTCTGAGAAGCTTATGCTTCACCCTTCTTTTTAACTCGTAGAGCTCACAATTTGCTCTTGTTCTTCTATGCAATGAGGCTTAATATGCCCCCCGCTTTGCTGTGTGAATCCTCCTGAACTCGTTATCGACACCTAGTTCGTGGTGGAGCCTTGAAGTCCAAAATTTCAGATGCAGTATTTTTCAGGGCTTGTTTGCAAATGTTCCACTGTTGTTCTAATGACTGCGTGGAGGGTTGAGGTGTATGAGAGAGGTTATGGGAGACGCGATCGGCAAAAGTATGTGTAGTTAACTATGATGAGAAAAAACGAAATGGTAACTGAAAGGAACTTCGACATTAATGAGGGACTAAATCCTAAGATGGAACCATGCTTTTCTTAGGGTTTAGCTTTTTTTCAATCGAAGTAAAAATAATTTAGATTATTTGGCACCGCGACCTGTGTAGGTCTATTGTACCACCAAGCCGACCGGACAAGAAGTCTCTCCAGTTCCTAATAAAGTTGAAAATGTCTTTTGTAAGAGTTAAGATGACCCTCTCTGAAGTCATAACATCACTGAGAAGGATACGCCTCCTAAGATACGCCACACTTACAAAGTATTGCCTTGGAGTTTCTTCGTCCTCAAGACAGAGTCGGCACCCAGTCTCAGACGAGAGGTTCATTTTATTGAGATGATATCTCAGACCCGTAATGTAGCTGACTAGTCCTCTGATGTCCTCTGATGCAAGCGCCAGCTTCGATCTCTATCCCTGCTCAATCCAAGTTGACACATAACCTCCGCGTTGCCCCCCTGGATAGCTATCCTGGCACCCGCCAGGTAGTGAAGCAATGTGTGCAGCGACCCGACCCCTTGTTCCTGGGGAAAGAGGAACCTGGCCCTTCAGGTTGGGGTTGTGCTTAGGGGTAACATCCCTGTCACGTAAAACAAACATTTGTTCATTACATGTTGACGACCTCCGCAAACATCAAAAAGGAAATTAATTCCGGATCTGCACCTGGAACGTTAGGTCCGTCAACAGACCAGGTGCAGCCGGACAACTGGCCAACTGCTATAAGGTAGACATCATAGCGCTCCGTGAAGTGCGATGGGATGGGCCAGACAAAAAGCGGATGAAAAACTGTGATATCTACTACGGAAACTGCTACAAAAAAAATAAACAACGCTTATTCGGATGCGGTTTGGCTATTCGAGGCAGGCTCAGGAAAAAGTTTTAGGCTTCCAGTATGTAAGCGAACGCCTTATTACTATCCGCATCAAGGCCAATCTCAGCAATATAAGCTTAATATGTGTCCACGCTCCTACAGAGGAGAAAGACGACCAACTTCTATGATCTCCTAGACAGAACATATGCCCAATGTCTCAGCTATGACACCAAAATCGTTCTGGGGGGTTTCAATGCGAAGCTGGGTAAGAAAGCTATCTTTGAACGAGTCATAGGAAAGCACAGCCTACACAGCACCACGTCAGAAAACAGACTAAGGCTAGTAGACTTTATGGCGGGACATAATCTCGTAGTAGCAAGTACACGATTCCCACACCTCAACATCCATAAGCGGACCTGGCTGTCTTTCGATCAATCAACAACCAATCAAATTGATCACATTGCAATCGACGGCAGACACTCCTCAAGCAGCCTAGATGTCCGAACCTTTCGAGGAGCCAACATCGACTCGGACCATTACCTTTGTGCAGCCAAGGTACGGATGCGAATTTCTCGGAATCGGCGGAGTCGTGAGAACACCAACCTTTAACGTCGGAAAGCTGCAATCGCAAGAGACTGCCAGGACCTTCCCCGATCAACGCTCCCTCAGGCTCTCTCAAGTACCCATGTAATCTCCACAAACCATAGAACAACAATGGAGTCGTTGTCAGAACGCCATCAGAGAGGCCGCCTCAGATGTACTCGGTTTCAAGCTACCGAGAAACCCCTGGTTTGATGACGAATGCAGACAGGCCCATGTAGAGAAACAGAATGCATACATGGCCACATTGCATCGACGGACGAGAGCTGCCCGCGAGCTCTATGAATAGAAAAGGAGGGACGAGCGTGCGCTTCTGAGAAGAAATAAGAAGGAGCACGAGAAGCGCGAGATCGAGGAGAAGGAGAGATGCTATTACAGGAACGACGTTCGAAAGTTTTACCAAAAAGTAAAACGAACATGCCAAGGCTATACAGCCAGAGCAGAAGCCTGCAGGGATGAGCACGGGCAACCAATAGTGAAGTCACAGTCGATGCTGAGATTGTGGATATACCACTTCTGCAGACTGTGTAACGGCGATGATAGTCAAAATGCCGCTGTCAGGCAGAACGAACCATTCACAATGGACGAAGACGAAAAAGAATCCCGTCCACCCGATGATATTAAGAAAGCGATATTGAAACTTGAGTCTTATAAAGCTGCTGGAGCAGACGCACTTCCCGCGGAACGGTTTAAGGCAGCTGGCGATGAGTTGGTCAGGAGTATGCACCAACTCATCTGCAAGATATGGTTCGAAGAATGCATGCCCGATGAATGGAATCTCAGCATCGTTTGCCCGGTCCAAAAGAAAGGAGACCCCTATGACTGCGACAATTGTATGTATGTATGTTGGCGTTACAGTCCATGAAGAACCTGAGCCGAGCTTCTCTCAATCACCCATGTTGTGTGTGATTTCATTTTCACATAGGTGAAAGGGACCTACAGTTTTATTGCCGGTTCCGAACGGCGAATTTCGAGAAGCTTTTCATGACAATTTTACTACAGGGGGTTTTGTCAGAACCCCGCTGAGGAGAAACACCGTGAAAAACACGTTCGATGACATCACTGTTGTCGGGATTCGATCCCGTGTCATAGGCGTCAGAGGCCAACACACTACCCACTGCGCCACGGACTGCGACAATTACAGAGGGATAAGTCTCCTAAACATCGCGTACAAGAAGCGGTGTAGTTTCAGGCCAGGAAAAACCACGATAGACCAAATATTTACACTTCGGCAGATCTTGGAGAAGACCCATGAATTCCGGGTCGACACGCACCATCTTTTCGTCGACTTTAAAGCCGCGTATGACAGTGTTTATAGAGACGAGCTATACAGAGCCATGTCATGTTTTAACATTCCTGCCAAACTCGTCAGACTGTGTAGGATGACTATGGAGAACTCTCGCTGCTCCATTAAGGTCGGAGGTGAACTAACCGACCCCTTCAATGTTAAAAAACGTCTTAGAGTGACGTACTGTTATGTGATTTCTTTAACATCATACTTGAAAAGATCGTGCGGGTCTCTGCGGTCAATATAAGAGGTACGATCTACTTCAAGTCTACACAATTGCTTGCCTACGCAGATGACATTGACGTTATTGGACAGACAAAGCGAGACGTCAATGAGGCGTCCGCAAGCATTGAAGAAAAAGCGGCTAAAGTGGGTCTAAGGGTAAATGGGGACAAGACCATATACGTATATGCTGTCATCAAAGAAAGACACACAACACCGACGTCTTGGTCAGTACGTCACCTTCGGCAGCTGTAATTTTGAAGTAGTCAAGGACTTCGTCTACCTTGGCTTGATAGTGACAAGCAGCAATAACACCAGCGCTGATACAGATAGCGATGCTTCTCAAGGGGCAACTGAGTAGTAGAGCCCTCTCTCGAAAAACTAAGGTATCCCTCTACAAAACCTTAATCATCCCGGTCCTCCTCTACGGCGCTGAGGATCGGACGTTATCAAAAACGTATGAATAGGCTTTTGAGCGCTTCGAGAGGAAAAGTCTGCGTGCAATCTTTGGTCCCGTTTGGAGAGTGGAGTAGGAGATTCAACCAGGAACTGTACGGGCGACATCGGCCTTGTTAGACGTCTACGAATCCATCGTCTAAGACGGCTGGGCCATGTAGAGCGAATGGACATTACCGCTCCGGCCCGAAGAGTCTTCGACTCCAACCTCGAGGGACGACGCAGCAGAAAACGACCGCATCTAAGGTGACGCACACAGGTAGAAAGGGACGTCAGCCAACTGGACGTGCGGCACTGGAAGCGGCTGGCCAAAGCTCGTGCCGGCTGGAGGGGCTTGTTGGTTGAGGCCCTACTTCACCCCGAACTGTAGCGCCATCTAAGTAAGTAAGTAAGTTATGTTGCTATGGCCAGGAACCCAGAAGAGAGTGAATTGAGTGAGTGAGAGTTGAAATTATCGCTGTGCGACTAGTTTGGACGTATGGTTTGTGAATCGAGAGCTTTGATGGCTGATTGGCTTTCAATAAAAATTGCCTCTTAGTAATGGAGTAAGGGGTGAGTATCTTGCAAACCTCCTTAATCCCTAGTGCTATCGCTTGGAACATACTAGCAGAGGCCGGGTCTCGAAATTATTTGGATATATTCAGTTTCGCTGATAAGACACCTTAGTCGACTCCGCAATTCATCTTCCAGCCGTCGCATCCGTAGAAAACGCCACCCGATGGTTTGTAAGGTGCAATTCATTTTTCCATATCGTTCTGGATGGGTAATGGACATGGGCGGCTTTGTTTAAGTTGTGCTTGGGTTAGGAAGTCGGTTGAAGTCATAGCCAGGTCTCCAGATAACTCGTCCAGCACCTTACTACGACCATAAGGTTTCGATTACCAGAACCCGGATTCTGTGAGTCCTTATTCACATAGTAGAAAATCAAAGTTCATATGGCGCAACATGGTGCATGAAGCCCCAGAGAAGAGCTTCTCAATCACACCACGAAGTGTCGAAGCTCAACTCAATGAGGCGCAAAGACACTATCCACTGCACCACAGACCTCTTCAAAAAATCGTATTTCATCTTGTCATATTAAAGAACAAACCCCTCATGATTCCCATAGAGGATGTATCACATGTATATACAAATCCACTACGGAAATGAAAACAAGTTTGGAATGTCTCATCCGTAACTTAGAACTTCAGTAGAATGTATCAACATCTTTCCATCACTATTCGAAACCAGGAGTCATCTTTCTACAGAACCCTTCCACGTTCTTTGGATCCATTTATATTTTAAAGGTAAATACTAAAAATAAATACAAAGTTAAGTACCACACCTAATCGAACTAATAGTTTATCCTAAACGGCGATGAAGGCTTTCGACGCCTCTTCTCGGTTTTGGGTTTCTTCTTCTTCGGCAGAATCCACGATTCATCATACTCCTCCCGTGGGTAAGGATGTTGTTCATACTTTATCCTCGAACTGGACAATGGTTTCACCTTTGGAATAAGCATAGCTGTCGGATTGGGGAATCGATCAAACATTGAATAGTCCCTCTCGGTTGCTCCACTAAACCAATCCGACCATTTCATGTTGGTATTCATGGGTTTTGAAGGTGATTCAAATACGTTTGCATATGATGTCCATTTCGGTTTGAATGAACTACCCATTGATACGGAGTAAGGATATGAGCTACCAGCTACTCGTTGATCGATCATCATTGCATCAGAAGATCGGGCGTCATAGTCATCTTCATACGGTTCGTCGTCGTTCTCTTCCATACTATCGTCTGCGGGGTGAGCACCGATAAACTCACTTGGTTTCTTTATTCCATGAAACTTGCTGAACTCTGCCTCGCCCATAAATTGTGATGTACTCGGGAGTTTTTGTTTTCTAAGCACACTAACTTCAAGTGTGTTGTCCAGACCATACGTCGGGATATCTGGAAAATTTGGCATACCTACAGAGTAGCTGGGAAACTGCAAGTCATGATCATGGTCGGAAAATGGTGATCCATATGACAGCATGGACAGGGGTGTTGCCTCCAAGGATGAGTCTAAAGCCTCCGGGTGACTGACTATCTTCTTAGGATGGAAAAAGTGTTTTTGAATCTTCCGGAAATGAGTATGTTTCTGATGCACTTCCGGGATATGAACCTTGATGTGAACACTAAGGAATAAAGAGAAATCTCAAGAAAATGCACGCACTTAGAAGGATGTCATTAACTCACTGCTCCCGCCCATCACTGCCAGCTGTGACACTACCCGAACTAAACACAATCTCGAGTGCTATAATCCAATAGTGAAGATTTAGCATTCTCGCTACAATATGGACCTCCGACGCGCGTTGATCACTTGAACGAAATGACACATTTCTATCACAATCGCTCCATCTTATATAGTTTCTTCCACCAGATGGCATATCCGAGTGCCTTCTTGATGCACTCTGCAGCAAATCGCGTCGCCACAATCTAATCAGATTGAATTTCCGATCTGTGCTTACGTTACATGTATGCGTCTTCGCTAAGCTATCGGCTTCGGCGTCTCCAGCGTATTGTGGCAAAGAGTCCATCACTTTACGGCTCCCTGCCTCGTCATGGCCATTGAGGTGAAAAGTAGCACCACACACACGCACCGCATCGGGATGCTTAAGCAGAGATGGTAAACAGTGGCAACTGACTGAGGTGCGGAGTGCATAAGGTAAATGAGGGTCATTGGCTGATCTTCCTTTCATTAAAACAATGCATTCTATACGATCTGGATTACCTTGTCTACATTGTTGTTGTTGGTTAAATGAAATGAAAATCTGGAGTTCGTGAGGAAAGTGCTGTTGCAGTAGAAGTGCAACGGAAAGTGCCTAGAGAGTGAGTGTAGTTCGATGATGGGCTGCGGCGTTCTACAGGTATTGGATGTAATCGAATATCAATCGCGATGGGAAAAAATAGAAAAAATAATTCGCACGATCTTGTTACCGTTAGTGAATCAAAGTTCGCATTAATTCTGGATTTGTAAAGTAGTGCAGACGTCTTGCATTCAGAATACTGATGGTGATAATTTGAGAAAGTTTTAAGAAAAGTCTTAAAACTAGATTAGGTACATTTTGGTATCCGACAGGTCATGTCAAAAAGGTTGAATGCTTTCTGGCAGGATTGGCCTTGGCACGACACGTGAATAGTTTCTTTTAAAAAGCAATCTTTTTAATTTATACGGCACCCATAGGTCAGGGGGGAGGGAGCGAGCAAACAGAGCAAAGAAGTTGATCCCGTTTAACATGGCAAACCCCAGCTTCGATCTCTGTCCCTGCTCAATCCAAGTTGACACACAGCCTCCGCGTGGCCCCCTCCCTGGATAGCTACCCAGGCACCCAACAGATAGTGAACCAATGTTTGCAGCGACCCTGCCCCTTGTTCCTGTGGAAAGAGGAACCTGGCCCTTCAGGTTGGGGGTTGTGCTTAGGGGTAACATCCCTATCACGTAAAAACCTACTTGTTCCGAAACAACAACAAGCCTCGGATATGGACGGATACAAAGCTGACGACCCCTGCAAACGACTAACGGACTTGAGAGTCTGCACCTGGAATGTGAGGTCCCTTAACAGACTGGGTGCTGGCGATCAATTGGAGCAAGCCCTCAACTGCTATAAAGCAGATATAACCGCACTCCAAGAAGTGCGATGGGATGGACCAGGCATTCCAAAGCTAAATTTGGAAACATTAGCTTAATATGCGCTCACGCCCCAACGGAAGAAAAGGTAGATCGACTCAAAGAAGAATTCTACAATCCTCTAGCTGGACAGAACATATGCCCAATGCCCCAGCTACGACACAAAAATAGTTCTAAGAGATTTTAGTGCAAAACTGGGCAAAGAGGACATATTTGAGTCGATCATAGGAAAGCATAGCCTCCATAACAACACATCCGACAACGGACTTAGGCTAATCGATTTCCTAGCGGGGCGTAACCTCTTTGTACCAAGCACGCGATTCCCCCATCTCAACATCCACAAGGGTACTTGGCGGTCTTTTGATCAATCGACCACCAACCAGATTGATCACATTGCGATCGACGTCAGACACTCCTCCTGTATTCTCGACGTACGAACCTTTCGAGGGGCCAACATCGACTCGGACCAGTACCTTGTTGTAGCCAAGGTACGAATGAGGATATCAATAATGCATAGGAGTCGGGTAGGACTACGCAAGTTTGACGTCGGAAAGCTACAATCGCAAGAGACTGCCAGAATCTTTGCCGATCGTGTCTCCTCCAAGCTCTCTCAAAATCCGCCCACAGCAGCACAAACAATAGAGCAGGAATGGGCGTATTGTCAGAGCGCCGTCAGAGACGCTGCCTCAGATGTGCTGGGTTTCAAACCGCCACCACCTAGAAACCCGTGGTTCGATGAACAATGCGAACAAGCCCATGCAGCAAAACAAGAGGCATATAAAGCCATGCTGCAATGACGGACGAGAGCTGTTCGCGAAATCTATGAGCAGAAGACAAGAGAGGAACACACGCTTTTCAGAAGAAGGAAGAGAGAGCACGGAAAGCGTGAGATCGAGGAGATGGAGAGATGCTTCCGCATAAATGACGCCCGTAAGTTTTACAATAAGGTAAAACGAACATGCAGGGATGAAAATGGGGAACTGGTAGTAGAGTCGCAGTCGATGCTAAGGATTTGGAAAGACCACTTCTGCAGACTGTATAACGGCGATGATAGACAAGATACCGCTGTCAGGCAGAACGGGCCATTCGTAATGGACGACAATGTAACATAATTCAGTCCACCCGACCTAGACGAAGTCAAAATAGCCATATCAAGACTTATGTCTAATAGAGCCGCGGGCCTGTCTGCTAAGTTTTTTAAGGCGGCTGGAGAAGAGTTGGTAAGATGCATGCACCATCTCATTTGCAAGATATGGTCGAAGGAAAGCATGCCCGACGAATGGAGTCTCAGCATAGTTTGCCCGGTCCATAAGAAAGGAGGTCCCTATATCTGTGCCAACTATAGGGGAATAAGTCTCCTTAACATCGCATATAAGATCTTCTCTGCCGTATTGTGTGAACGCCTGAAACCGTTTGTGGATAACCTGATCGGCTCTTATCAGTGTGGTTCCAGGCCAGATAAATCCACAATAGACCAAATATTTACGCTATGGCAGATCTTGAAGAGGACCCAGGAATACCAAATCGACATTCACCACCTCTTCGTCGATTTCAAGGCTGCATATGACAGCGTGTATAGAGATGAGCTATACAAAGCCATGTCTAGTTTTAACATCACTGCCTAGCCCGCCCGACTGTGCAGGATGACAATGGATAATTCTCGCTGCTTCATTAAGGTTGGTAATGAGCGAACCGATCCCTTTGATGTCAAAAAAGGATTTAGGCAAGGTGACGCGCTGTCATGCAACTTTTTCAACATCGTGCTTGAAAAGATCGTGCAAGAGTCACTACCAACACAAGAGGTACGATTTATTTCAAGTCCACGCAATTGCTTGCGTACGCCGACGGACACAGCGAGACGTCAATGAGGCCTTTGTAAGCATTGAGGTAGAAGCGGCTAAGATGGGTCCCAAGGTTAATGAGGGTAAAACCAAATATCTGCTTTCATCTAAAAGAGACGGACAACAACGACGTATTGGCCAGAACGTCACCATGGGCGGATATAACGTTGAAGTGGTCAAGGAATTCGTTTACCTTGGCCCACTGATGACCGGCGGCAAAAACACTAGCGCTGATAAAACGCAGAATCACTCTTGCTAACCGCTGTTTCTTTGGGCTCAAGAGGCAATTAAAAAGTAGAGCTCTCTCTCAGAAAACCAAGGTAACACTATATAAGACCTTGATCAGCCCAGTCCCTCTTTACGGCGCAGAAGCTTAGACCTTAACAAAAGCGGATGAAGATGCCCTTGGTCGTTTCGAGAGGAAAATTCTGCGCACTATCTACGTTCCCGTTTGTTCAAACGGTGTATGGAGGAGAAGATATAACGAAGAACTGTACGGGTTGTACAGCGACATCGGCCTGGTACGACGTCTACGGATACAGCGTCTAAGGTGGCTGGGCCATGTAGAGCGCATGGAAAATACAGCTCCGACCCGAAGAGTCTTCAAATCCACCCCGGAAGGAAGGCGCGGCAGAGGACGGCCGCATCAACGGTGGCGCACGCAGGTGGAAGGCGACCTTAACCAACTGGGCGTGCGGCGCTGTTAACAGCTGGCCAAAGACCATGCCAGCGGGAGACGCTTGTTGTTTGAGGCCCAGGTTCACCACGGACTGTAGCGCCACCTAAGTAAGTAAGTAAGTGAGGTAGCCATAAGTCCCAGCATTTTAGTCGCCTGAGAATGGTACATTCCAAAAAGCGTAATTCCAGATAGTCTTTTCTCATAAATAGGTGTACTGATTGCCATAAATCTTGGCACTCGAAAATACACTCTTGGAGAGTCTTACTTAATGTTTTGAAAATTAGTGCCCGCAAAGGACTAACAAAGGCCTCGTAGGTGTAGCATTTATCCGACGGATGCTGACCTACTAAAAAGCGAGAAAAGCAACCGCAGACAAACGCCTTGCGGCACTGTTGGTAAGTTCCATCTCCACCTTCTCGAATGGCGAGGTAATTGACATGACCACTTCCTTTATTTGCATGCTCTTTCAAATGGGTAGCCAGGATTGGTTCATACTCGGCTAGAAATTCAAAAATGTCAATTCTTGCTGAACCAATATTTTCGTTGTCACCTCGAAAGGCTAATCCACGCTCAGCAATGAAGTTGGTAGAATGTACTAACTGTAATCCAAAAGATTGTTTGCCAATGCTGGATTTTTGTGCCTCTTACATGGCTCGCTCTTGATCGATGCGTCCTGTGACTTTTCCCCGTTGCGCTAAACTCGTTATTGATTCCAAATGAGTCGTTGAAATCTCATGTTCAATTAGACATTCATGTTCATATTAGGGAGCGAGAATATTGTAGTTCTAGTTCCATGATGTGGGGACCCCTGTTTTGTGGAGGCCCGGGACTGTAGCCCCGGCTTGTTCTTCTTCTTTTGGTGGCGTTACAGCCCATGAAGGACCAGAGCCAAGCTTCTCTCATTCACCCATGTTGTGTGTGATTTATTTTCCACATAGGTGAAAGGGACCTACAGTTTAATGCCGATTCCGAACGGCGTGAGTTTTGAAGCTTTTTCGACAACTATACTACGGGGGGTTTTGCCAGTACCCCGCCGAAGAGGAACGCCGCGATGGCGTTGGTGTTATCGGGATCCGAACTCGCTCATCGTGCGTCAGTGTCCAACACACTAACGACTGCGCCACGGCGCCCTCCCCTAAATCCGGCACAGGATCAGAATTTTTTGAATTTCAATTTAGGAGATTTTCCTACATAGTACAGCCATTTTTCTTTTATCGTGCCTTGCAGACTTATCCTTACCTCTTTCTTCCTAAAAACAATGGAAACAAGGGACGGTGCACTGAGAAGATCACCACTTCACAAAAACCAATATGCCTACCAGCGTGGGAAATCGACCACGCATGCTCTTCAGGAACTAACGGCCCGGATTAACAAATCCGGGAAGAAATTGCGATAGGCTGCTTTCTCGATATTGGGGGTGCTTTCGATAACACCGAATACACCCAAATAAAACGTTGCATCCTCAGCGCAGGGGTGGACAATACCACATGCAATTGGATCCAACATATTCTTAGCAACAGGAAAATAAACACCTCGTTAGGCAATGACAAAATCAGCGTAAACGCCGCGAAAGGATGCCCTCAAGGCGGGGTTCTCTCACCACTCCTGTGGTCCATCGTGGTTAACGAACTGATAAGCATACTCAGCGACAATGGCTTCTATGTCCAAGGCTACGCTGACGACATAGTGATCCTGATCAGAGGCAAATTCGAAGACACAGTCTCGGAACTCCTCCAACGGGCACTAAACCTTGTTGCAAACTGGTGCTTAAAGGTTGCACTGCATGTAAATACTAGAAAAAGCACCATAGTCGCCTTCACCAGAAGAAGGAACAGGCACAAACTTACTAAACCTACCCTCTGTGGTGAAGCGATAGAGTTCTCAAAAGAAGTCAAATATCTAGGGATAACTCTAGGAAAAGCTCACTTGCAACTCTCACAATACAAGGACCATTGAGAAAGCCAGGATCTCTTTATGGACCAGCAATAGTCTCACTGGCAAAAACTGGGGGACAAACCCCAAAATGTCCCGCTGGCTATATACAGCAATCACCAGACCGATCCTTACATATGCTGCGCCCGTCTGGTGGCACAAAACAAAACAAGTATCAGTGCAAGCCAAGCTCAACAAATTGCAAAGACTAGCTTGCATCTATATCACTGAGAACAACCCCCACAGCAGCACTAGAAGTCTTCACAGACCTGCCTCCTCTTCATCTCCAACTGAAGAAAGAAGCAATGGTCTTTGCCCACAGGATGATCGTGGAGGATGACTCTAACCGTAGGCTCTTTCACCCAGATATCCTTACAGAAATAAACAGGCATGAAATCCTAAAGATATCTCTTAGAGACAACTGTCTCCCCAGATATAACTTCAGCCAAAACTACAAGGTCACATTCCCTAACCGACAAAACTGGGAACAGGATAGACCCTCCTTCAACCGTGGATCCTACGTGTGGTACACAGATGGCTCCAAAACGGACGAAGGCGTTGGGGCTGGAGTATACGGAGCAAGTACAGGCACATGCATTTACGTCAGCATGGACAGATATAACTCCGTTTTTCAAGCAGAGATATTTGCTATAGAACTCTGCCTCAGAGAAAATATAAACAGAAATATACTTAACAAAAACATTTACATTCTCTCTGACAGCAAGGCTGCACTTCAAGCCCTAAAGAGCTTTGAAATAACCTCCAAGCTGGTATGGGACTGCCTACAGCTACTTCACCAGCTGGCCAGTACAAACAGAGTTCATCTCATTTGGATACCTGGACACAGCGGCCATATAGGCAACGAAAAGGCGGACCTACTAGCAAGGAAAGACTCTGCATCACCATTTATGATGCCACGGCCTTTCAGCGGCATACCCACTAGCACCACCAAATGCTGCATAAACAATTGGTTAAGGAACACGACGGATCACTACTGGTCAACGAAAGATAGCAGACAAGCCAAGCTGTTCCTCCCAACTACATCCCTCAAAAGAACGAAACAACTTCTCATGCTTACGAGGAGTCAGATTCGTTTAATCACAGGTTTCCTTACTGGACACTGCCCAGTTAATAAACACCTCAAAACAATGGGCATCATACAAGATGACACTTGCCGTATGTGTAATGAAGACAAAGAAACAGCAGAGCACATACTATGCCACTGTAACTGCCTGGTCAGTACACGTCTTCGTCACCTAGACAAGTATTATCTTGAAGCAGAAGAAATTGCTGCCAGCTCACTCAAAAGCATACTAAGTTTTATCACGGACTCAGGTTTTCTGAGTGAACTGTAGGTGGGGGACATCCCAATAGGCCCAATCGTGGCCGCAGTGATAAGGCGACTCTGTCCCACCCCCTAAGCCCTATCTATCTATCAGACTTATCCGCCACAGTATTCTGTGTAAGGACTTATCTGCCTTGTCAACACCTTTAGTGTACAGGTTGTAGTATTTTTTTAAGGCTTGATATAATTAAGAGAAACCTTCTTACCGAATGTGTTGTACCAGCTTAGACCTTTGGACAGTCGTTTAATTCATCTTTCAAAATAGCACCCACATTGTCTTACCGAAACTTAAAAGATAAATTGCACAAAATCTAACTATAATCCATAGCCGTACTCAATGGCTTTCGACAATTTCCTCGCCATGATGACTCTCCTCAAAGTGATGAGGTTCATGAACCTCTTCCTTGTGCTCCTCCACCACGGGATGTTCGTACTGATGGTGATGATGCAAATGCTCATGGCTGATATGCTTCTCATGGATGATTGGCTGTTGCACCTCGTGCTTGATAATTTTCTCCTCCTTAATCACAATCGGCTTGTGATGATGATGAATATGCTTCACTATCGTGTGGACATGTTTCTCTTGTTTATTTTTAACCGGCACGTGAATTATGATTTTCTTATGATGATGACCAAAACCTCTGGAATGAAAACCAAACCAAATATCATTGCCACCAACTACCCCCCGATTATAGTTCAATTATTCACACCCAGCTTCCGATTCTCGAATAATTGCCAATAATCCCAGCGCAGCCAATGCAATCTGCAAACAAACATCAAAACCAGATCCATTCATAAACCATCCAATTGCATACCACTAATCGCAAGTCCATCCCGAGTTCAGTAGACGACGTAAGCCACACAATATACGATCCGATGTACTCGAAAGCAGATTCCTCAACTGAATGTACAAATCCTCCAAGCAGTAGAGTCTTTTATAACTCAGTCGTATACCATATATGCAACTCATCGAATCAAAGCACTTCCTTACTGGGTTCCATTGAGCGGCGTGTCTCGCAGTCGCAACAATTGTTTGTTCAACTAATTGCGTGTTGTAAGGCAAGCACTGCTCCGTCGACCAAAATTCTTAGAAAATATAGAGAAGACGAAGGAGAAACTGTGGAAAGAAGAAATCCAATTACGAGCTGCCAAGTGCGGGTATCATTTTGGCACTTAACACCCACTCCATGCTTTAATCCACTAGGAGCTGGACTAATTACTATGGCCGGTGTACCGGGAACATGATTTTCCGATATGTTACGTTATCTTTTCCGCACTTTTTTTTACAATACCTTGAGTCGGTAGACATGCGAGCCAACGAGTTATTACAATTTTATTTCATGAGCATTCGTGGATCCTGAAAATCGTATCACGAGCATTCCATTGGGAATATGAATGGTGAGAAACTCGTCATGTAACAAAAACTGGCGGGGCCGATTACAGTACTACTTAACGGTAGCATTGGAGGCTAAAGCCTGAAGGCACAACCAAATAGATACCAAATAACTAAAACGAAAATGATTCATCACTTTCCTTTATTCAAAGATTTGTGTACATTTCTTAGTGTCCTGTTCATTCTAGTTACTTGACTTCTTTTCAATGATTTCTTCCAAGTCCACGATATTGTCCGCCGAACTAACACTGTCACCCGTGCCATCAGCCGGATCAAGAATCACAATCTCACCACCACCGGTCGGCATGGTCCTTCTCTCGTTCATATCCGACGATAGTGGAGACACAGTGATGGGGCACATGCAGGGCACAAACTGCACCGCCGATCTCTGGTTGGGAGTTGAGTAATCCGGATACGGGTAAGGCCGATAGAGACTACCTTGTTGCTGATAGTAGGGTAAGCTGCGCCTATTGTAGAGTCCGCCTTGATATTGGGAATAGGCACCGGCCTGATCGGCATATTTGGAGGAAGGATTAATGTGGTTTGCGGTTGCCATGCGATCCTGTGGTTGTAGAGATGGTTGAGCAGGCGGCGGAGGAGGGGGTGGTGGTGTAGTGGTAGTTGTGGTGGTGCTCGTCGTGGTGGTTGTTGAAGGTTTTGCTGTTTCCGTACTTGATGGCAGAGGATAGAGTTCATATCGGCTCCCTGGGAGGATTGTGGCAGGGGGCGTTTTTGTTGACCAAGCAAATGGATTTGCAGCAGTTCCAACGATCGAGATGGAATAAGGAGCTGCCGCTCCAACTGGTTGATAAGTGTACGTTCGGAAGTATCCAATTGGAATCTGTTTAACTGGTAGAACTGGTGATTCCCTGAAAAACAAAAAAATGGTTAAATCTCATAATGACCGAATATGTATTAAAGGAACATTGTACGTACGTTGTAGAAGATGGACCCCACCAGAAGGCTTGACAGGATATGCTTACGGCAAGTATTACCTGAAAGAGGGAAAAAACAGTCAAAGTCGTGTTCCTTAGTGAGACATATACATTTATGTTTGTGTTGTAGCTTATATGCGATTACCAGTACTCATACCAGTCGTTTGACATCACAGCTTCTATCCTAAAGAGTATTCCGTATCAACACCAAAGACTACTTAACTTACACTACCTATAGGAGATAGCACAGCTACGCAGCAAGTGCCATAGAGCGAGAAGACTGTCCCAGCGATCCAGAGGTTTGCCTTCTCATCAGAACCTACAGGCGCAATACAGAGATAGACGTAGGGATCTGAAATTGGCCATTAGGGGAAGGAAAAATAACAAATTTAAGGAACTCTGCTAGCAAGCAGACGTGAATCTGTGGGGTACCACTTACAGGACTGTCATGGCAAAACTCAAAGGCACCCCCATGGCATCCTCGCCCTCATGCCCTTTCCTAATGAAAAAAAAAGTGTCGGGAATATTTGCACCACAAAGAACGACAGAGCGTATAGAAGCACCCCAGGATGAACAGGAAGTCATAACTATAACGGAAACTGAACTCCTGAAGGTGTGCAAAAATTTCGAGATCAATAAGTCACCTGGGCTGGATGGTATTCCAAATAAGGCCCTTAAACTTGCCATTAAAACAAACACGGGACCATTCCTAGAAATGTACAATAAGTGCCTAATCGAAGGGGTCTTTCCAGACCAATGGAAGAAACAACGCTTAGTGCTGCTGGCTAAAGGGAAAAAACCACCAGAGGAGCCGTCGTCATACCGTCCCATTTGCTTATTAGATACGGTGGGTAAGATACTGGAGAAAATGATTACCACTCGAGGTGGTAATAAATGAAGTCGGGGGGCTTTCAGACGAACAGTACGGATTCAGACAAGCCTGTTCTAGAATCGATGCTATACGGAGGGTAACCATAGTTCTGAAAGAAGCTATTCAGGGCAAGAGATGGGCAGAAGGCGCAAAGAAATACGGTGCCGTAATAATACTGGACGTCAAAAATGCGTTCAACACTGCAACTGGGGACAAATTGTACACTCACTTAGAGAAAAGTTGGTGCCAGGGTTCCTCAGCAAAATAATTGAAAGCTATTTCGAGAAACGATATCTTTTCTACGATACCGCGTCGGCGACGACGGGGTAATGCAGTACCACATATCTGGCGGAGTACCACAAGGATTTGTACTAGGTCCTATTCTGTGGAACCTTATGTATGATAGAGTTCTGAGGCTAGAAATTTGCAATGAGGCGAAAATCATAGGCTTCGCTGATGGTATTGCAATCGTAGTAGCAGCGAAACATCTGGAAGAAATAGAGGACATAGGGAACGAATGTATCAGAAAAGTGAGGCGCTGGATGTCAACAGTCGGGTTAGAGCTCGCCGATCACAAAACAGAAGCAGTACTAGTAAGCAGCCGCAAGAAACGGACTCCGAAACAACCACAAGCCTCGGATATAACGGACCGGATTTATGTTGACGACCCTTGCAAAAAACGAAAAAAAGACAATGATCTTCGGCTTTGTACGTGGAATGTTAGGTCCCTAAACAGGCCACGTGCAGCCGAACAACTTGCGGACGCCCTAGACCGCTATGCTATAGGGAGAGAGGGCAACGATTGTTTGGATGCGGATTTGTTGTTTGAGGTGGACTAAGGCAAAAAGTCCTAAGCTTTCGGCATGTGAGCGAACGCCTCATAACAATCCGTATCAAGGCAACATTTTTTTAACATCAGCCTGATCTGCGTACACGCCCCCACGGAAGACAAGGATGACTCAGCCAAAGATGAGTTCTACGATCTCCTAGACAGAACGTATGCCCAATGTCCCAGCTATGACATCAAAATTGTACTAGGAGACTTCAATGCTAAGCTTGGTAAGGAAAACATATTTGAACGAGTCATCGGCAAACATAGCCTACACGACACCACCTCCGATAACGGACACAGGCTGATTGATCTTGCTACGGGGCGAAATCTCCTTCTAGCCAGTACGCGCTTCTCGCACCTCGATATACACAAAGGCACCTGGCGGTCTTTTGATCAATCGACTACCAACCAGATTGATCACATCGCGATCGACGTCAGACACTCCTCCACTATTCTTGATGTTCGAACTTTCCGAGGGGCTAACATCGACTCGGACCACTATCTTGTAGTAGCCAAGATGCGCTTACGGATATCACGAACGCAACGGAGTAGAGTAAGAATACAAAGTTACGACGTCGGAAAGCTACTATCGCCAGAAACCGCTCGTGCTTTTACCGATCGCGTCTCCCTTAAGCTCTCAAATACACCTGAATCCTCTACGCTATCAACATCAAACAGCAGTGGAGCCTTTGCAAACAAGCCCTGAAAAGCTCTGCATCCGAAGTTTTGGGTTTCAAGGCTCCACCACGAAGAAACACCTAGTTCGATGACGAGTGCAGGAGGATACATACAGCGAAGCAGGATGCATATAAGGCCTCGCTGCATAAAAGAACAAGAGCAGCTCGTGAGCTCTACGAGTTAAAAAGAAGGGAGGAGCATAAGCTTCTTAGAAGAAAGAAGAAAGAGCACGAGAAGCGCGCGATTGAGGATTTGGAGAGGTGTTACTGCAGGCGTGACGTTCGAAAGTTTTATCAACAGATAAAGCGAACATGCCAAGGTTATAGAGCCAGAATGGAAGCCTGCAGGGATGAGAACGGACACCTAGTAGTAGAACCGCAGTCGATGCTGAGAATATGGAAAAACCACTTCTGCAGACTGTATAACGGCGATGTTAGTCAATATACCGCTGTCAGGCAGAATGATCCATTTCTAATCGACGGAGACCGCAGAGAACTCTGTCCCCCTGACCTCAACGAAGTTAAGATTGCCATATCAAAGCTCAAGTCGAATAAAGCTGCTGGCGCAGACGGACTATCTGCTGAGCTCTTCAAGGCAGCTGGGGATGACCTGGTTGGGAGCATGCACCAGCTCATCCGCAAGATATGGTTAGACGAAAGCATGCCCGAGGAATGGAGTCTCAGCATCGCATGCCCGATCCGCAAGAAAGGAGACCCCTCTGATTGCGCCAACTATAGAGGAATAAGTCTCCTTAACATCGCCTACAAAATCTTCTCTGCCGTTTTGTGTGAACGCCTGAAGCCTTTTGTAAATAAGCTGATAGGTCCTTATCAGTGCGGATTCAGGCCAGGGAAGTCCACCATCGACCAAATCTTCACACTACGGCAGATACTGGAGAAAACCAATGAATTTCAAGTCGACACTCACCACATATTTGTCGACTTCAAAGCCGCATACGACGGCGTAATTTGAGACGAGCTATACAACGATATGTCTACCTTTGACATACCTGCTAAACTCGTCAGACTATGCAGGATGACTTTGGAGGACGCTCGCTGCTCCATCCGAATCGGTGAACACCTTACCAATAGTTTTGATGTCAAAAAAGGATTTAGGCAGGGCGATGAGCTGTCGTGTGATTTCTTCAACATCACTGGCCAATACAAGAGGCACAATTTATTTCAAATCCTCGCAACTCCTTGCATACGCCGACGATATTGACATAATAGGTAGATCACAGCGAGATGTCAATGAGGCGTTTGCGAGTATTGAGATGGAGGCGGCGAAAATTGGTTTGGCGGTAAACGAGGGCAAAACTAAATATATGCTGTCATCAAAAAAGGACGCTCAACACCGACGTCTTGGCCAGAACGTTTGTATAGGCAGATATAAGTTCGAGGTGGTTAAGGACTTCGTCTACCTTGGCTCCGCAGTGACCTGGAACAACGACATCAGTTCCGAAATCAAACGCAGAATAACTCTTGCCAATCGCTCTTTCTTTGGGCTCAGGAGGCAACTGAGTAATAGAGCCCTCTCCCGAACGACAAAGTTGACTCTATATAAGACCCTTATCATCCCGGTCCTGTTGTACGGCGCAGAAGCATGGACACTATCAAAAGCGGATGAGGAGGCCCTTGGTCGGTTCGAGAGAAAGATTTTGCGCGTGATTTTTGGGGGATGGAGGAGAAGATTCAACCACGAACTTTACGGGCTGTACAGCGACATGAGCCTAGTCAGGCGTCTACGGATTTAACGCCTTAGATGGCTGGGCCATGTAGAGCGAATGGACACCACAGCTCCAGCCCGGAGAGTCTTTGAATCCAACCCCGAGGGACGAAGAAGCAGAGGACGGCCGCCCTTAAGATGGCGCACACAGGTGGAAGGGGACCTCAGCCAACTGGGTGTACGGCAATGGAAAAGGCTAGCGAAAGATCGTGCTAGATGGAGGGGCATGTTGGTTGAGGCCCAGGTTCACCCCGAACTGTAGCGCCCATAAAAAAAAAAAAGCTGCTCATGTATGCCATCGACTTTGTAGTGATTTCCCGAAAACGCTGGATGGATCTGGTAGTAAATGAGGGCAAAACAATGTATCAATTAAGAACTCACAACACCGCACCTTTAGCAGCTATAGCCTAGAGGTAAGTAATAAAGCACTTCATCAATCAAGTTAATACGTCTCATGTCTCATTTACCTACGCGTTATCCTTCTAAGCACGAAATAACTAATATTTTTACCAGAAAAATGTATAAAACCACCCCTCAAACTGTTTTCTATTCTCAGCTAAATGTTTACTTAATTTTTTACCACACAAAGAGCAAACGAACACATACCATATAACTGAAAATCGTTCTCAAGGCCATTTTCTATAAAAACCTTTGTCACAGAATTGAACACAACAAAAACCCAAAAAAAATCTTTATGAAAAACACTGAAAACCCAAAAAAACTGAGTAGAAGACCCGAAAACAACTTGATTCTTCTTCCGCGTCACTGTGATAACAAGACCGTGTTCCTGAAGCTTCCTTCCTTATAACCATCCATCCCCACCACACGACTGCAGTGGACAAGGAGACGAAGAAGAAAAAAATTATCTGAAAATTAGGTAGAACCGAATAACATGATACCAAGAGCCAATCATTTATCCAAATCCCCTCGCATTTACACGCACACATTACACCGCCTCCATCGCATTCATCATAATCTCCGAATAAGCCTTCAAAAGATGCAGATACATCTTGGAGAACCAAGAAGAATAGACGGGACGAAAAACATGCCCAAGGAATTAACAACAGTTTATTGTTTTACCGTTCGATCGGTACCATCAAACACAGGAAATAATTGAAGCCCTATCCCATCGATGGAAAACCGTCACACAATCGAGTGAGTTTCCTAGGATTGATGCCAGTATCTGGGTGTTTCACTGGGCTACCAGAATCACATTCATCAGCGAGTGTGGCATTCTCAATTATGATATCAAAATTTACGAACAACGACTGATTTGTTTTATGACCGTTATATGGCAGAGTTTACACGATTTATTAGGTTCATCTTCTAGGAGATATAAAACCGAAAGAAAGCTGTAATTTGGTGCTATTTGCGTTTGATGATGGGCTTCTGGATTCAATTCTTCGTTCAAGACTATACTCGTACAAGTCAATCAGGGGCTGGTCGTCGGCCGTAGTGGGATTCAGGTGGTTCGAATTGTAGGTGGACTTTCTCCTGAAAAGAGACAAGAAATTGTGTGAAAAGTGACACCTTCAAATGAGGACAAATACTTCACCTCGAGTTTTGTAGAAGAGCCACGTTTCCTCTAAGGGCGGTGTGAGTCGCCGCTTTCTCTTTGCAGTGCTGCTTGAAATTGTCTGAAACTGCTTGTGCGGATTGTACTTGAGCAACTTGTTGAGCGTGTAGATGGGGTAGATGGTCTTGAATCCACCGTACTTGGCCGTGTGTACGGTTTTATATCGTGGTTTCGGTGATGGTTTCTCAATATCACTGTCGCGATCGTAAAAGATGCGAAATGAGTTAACAGGTGGCAATTGGGGGAGTTGAGTAGTTGCTTCCATCCGATGGTTGGGGTAGAAAGCGTCGGGTGCTACTATTTGATGATTTAAGCTCATTTCAGTGGCGGGCTCTGGCGGCGGCGGTGGTGTTGAGAAGGGGAAAGACCAGTATTTTGCTTGCACTTCATCTTGGGAGTAGTAAGAGTGATAGCATGTGGGCTTATTGTAATCTTCGCTCTGACTAAGCTCGATTGGATTTTCAATCGAGTTCTGAGTAACTTCTGGCGGCATTTCTTTGTTACGTAGATTCCTCGGATCAATAGCTTCATGGGCATAAAATGGAATTAAAGTCAGATTCTGGAATATACTATCCGGAGGACGAATTCTCTCCACAACCGGTGTGGGTTTGAATTTCGGCGAATAGGGTGGATACAATACTTGACCAGGTATTGGCTCCTGCATGGGATACTTCCTGCTCGTCATCATCGTGTTGAATATCATCTTAGCCTTTGGACCTCGATAAATAAAAATTGGATCCGAATCGGATTCCATCTCTAGATCATCGAAAAATGGAAATGATGTTCGCTGGTTGCCCAAGTGCTTCTGACTCCTCGGTGGTGTTTGATTCACCGACGATGACGGTATACTGATCATGGCTGAATCCAGGTTCACATAGTGACTCGGAAGCTTGGGGATATACCGTGATGGTGTTATGAATTTATGCCTACTCCTAAACGGTCTTTGTGTGGTAATGTCAATTTCTCCGTGACGAATTACTTTGTCATCTAACACCCAAAGCGGACGATCCCCATCGAGGTATGAAATCTTTTTGATATACTCCTTTCGCGGGTAGTAGTGAACTGTCGAATTATTTCTGTTATTTACTATCCCAATAGCTGACTGTGTAGCCAGGATCGCGGTATAAATCACAATGCCAATTACCATTCGCATGGTTAAACACTTTACAGCACTTATTACGAATTAAACCAGACACTTTGGCTCCGCATGGGTTTTATAGCAACAATTGAAGCGAGAACATGTCACATGGTGAAACTTTATGCACTCCACTTCAGGTCATAGAGTCATTTCCAAAACAAAAACCCACTAAAGTCGTTTCCCGCCATTCTGGTTGTGACGGTTGTAAAGTACGAGTAATTGAAAGAAATGTTCTACAGTCTACACGACATGAACGTGAGTAGATCACTGGGACGAAGCATGAGTGTTGGGGTTGACCAGTTTTGCTTTCTACTGTAATCACTTTTGGTGGTTTCAGGTTAATTATGAAACGGTGTCTTCTTCTATTCTCTGTTTTCGTTTCGTGTCGTATTCACAGGATGTACAGAGGGTAAATGACCAAGAGTTACTTCGTCTAGTAGCCTACTCCCTACTGTAGTTAAAAAAAAGAAAAATTTACCAATCAATCAGAGCCTCTATTACACATCATTAAATTCAATTATCCAGCCATTTTTCTCTCCTGAATTTTCCTTTTCCATTGTACGGTGCGTGTGGTATAACCTGTAGTCACGGTAGCTAAGAATGATATGGTGTTGCCTAGAGGTGGAAAACGTTAATGATATGTAAGGAGACACGTTACATCGGTGGCTCCAGTGCTTCAGGAAGTTACTGGGTTATCGATGCGCGGCATACATTCGATTCGATTACCGAATTAGACAGGCATATATGTACATATGATGGGCGTTAGCGTTCCACAATGATTAAATGTCCATTTCAGTGATGTTTTGTTTGTACACATGGATTGTTTGTTTTGTTTTGTCTTTTTTGTACGTGAAGAATGACCCTTGCTAATGGTGTTGGTGTGTTGGTGGTTATTTGATGTTTGGAATTTAGATTCATATGCATCGCGTGCTGGTGGGTCAACGCTCTGATTGATGTGTCAGAGTTTTCGGTTTCAACTTTGTTTGTTCTTTTCGTTGTTTTTTTTTTTTTTTTTTTTTGTTCCTCCTTGTGCGGTTGTGGGCTTGTTCGGTATTTTGTTATTGATTAATAATCGTAGATAGATTGAATGGATTAGAATTCTTTATTTAAGGTATAGCTGGAATTTCAACATTTTTTTTTCGTTGGTAAATTGTCAACGAAACAGATCTCTTAAGTGGCTGGAAATGGAGTTAATATTCAGAAAATTTGATATTACAGCCAAGTCTGAGCACAGTATAGTACTAGTAGAGAGTTCTGCCTTTATTTCACAACCAGTTTAAGCTACTTTCAATGGTTATTGTCTATTCAGTTCACAACAGTCCGGAAAACGAAACCTAAAAAGACTTAGGGTAGTTCGCTTCTCAACTCTTTCGTTTAAATCTTCCTTATTGAGTTTTTCCCCATAAAATCGAGTCTTAATACCCCCTATCACTCGGAAACTAAATAAAATGCCAAAAATTAGAAGATCCTTATACTATTTTACAGCAGCGATTAACTAACAAAGTACTACCGCTGCGTGGAACGCTTGGAAACTCACTCAATCACACTCCAGTCCATTAAGCATACCATCATGACATGTGAACCTTCACCACACTTGCCGACTTCACTATTCACTGACAATAGTATACAAATCAAATCCAACCCGACAACATGTACATATTCATAACAAATGCTAACAATTCGAGATACAAAGGATAAAATCGATGTCAAATTAAATCAAACATTTGTCACAACACACCTACAATGGATTGGACAGACGAGCCGACTGCATGAAATATGTGAATAATTTGTTTGACTTAGTTGCCTTTTGGTTACCGCGCTACTCTGGTGTGGAGGTGTAACAACAATAGCATTAGAAAGAAGAATGGAACGTGTCGACTGAGCTATGAAAACCTCGATTGATGTGTTTATTGCTTCTTGATAGTCGATGGAACTAGAAACATTCCAGAAACATCTCATTTTAGTATACTCTCGAGCTAACAGCAAAGTTGTCAAATAACTCCTTCGTCAGAGAATTCGTGCAGAACACAAGCAATGCCACACTCGTTTCGTTTCTGTGTACGATGTCATTCTCCACACACATCGTACCCATTCACTCCGCTCTTATGGCACTTATGCTCCACGCCAATGGCACTTGAATGATACAAAACTCTCAATTGTCGTCGATGCAAAGCCAGTAATTTGTGCATTTTACGTCCGACTGGTGTGTTTCTCTCCGTCTCACTGGGCAGAGAAAGTGTGTATTTTCGTTTCGTTGTTATTCGCTTAAGCGTGCATTTTGAATCGATTAAAAAGGGGTGGGAAAACAAAGAGCAATAATCGTAACAATAACAACAACCAACAGAGGCATGATCAGATCGAACTACTCGTATGGCTTATGGTGGTTCATATTGTCGTTGGCATGTCTACTACCATTACCATCGCTCGTGTACGGCTACGATCCGAATGATATGAAAATCGCAGCCGTTCTTCCGCCTGAGGGCATGTTCGAGGCTTTCTATCCCCGTGAAGTCGATGGCGTACCGAACGGATCGTCGAGACCAGCTCACGGTCATGGCAGTTTCTTCAAACACCGCAATCCGGCCCTGGTTGACACGAAGAACGCTGCCGCCTACGGTTATCGATTCGACGGAAAACGAAGATTCAATTTCGACTAGAATCCTGTCAAATCAGTTATTTGTAATAAAAGAGTTCCGTGGTGGACATGTATAAATGACAAGTGATGAGGACGTCCTTTTTCCGAAAAAAAAAGCATTTATTTACCCTAAATCCAAGTTTTTTGGTTTTTACAAACAAGTATTGTAGGAAATGGTTCTGGACCCAATAGGACACAAGTAACACATTTGATGGGGGACGCTAGTTACATACATATACTTGATCTGATGGGATGTGTTCTTGTGTATATAAGTTCTGTTTTTGGTTGTATATCTATGACTTAGAAAAAAAAATGTGTGTAATGTTGAGTAAAGGTGTTATTTTCATCTCATTCGTCGCATTTTCCGCTCCATCTTGCGCTGTTTCTTCTCATTGGGCTCGTCCGGTTCAGCCTCGTTACGCTGTGCCAGCCACGGTTTGATGATCGAACCCCAGAGCATCCATACGGCACGAATGGGCACCAGCAAGAGCAGAAACCAAAAGTAGTTGGACAAGAGTGATAGCAACAACGTGCCCGAACCGAGGATAATCAGATCCTTTGCATTCCTGAAACCACCAACACCAATCAATCGCATTTGAATAAAACACTATATCTGTTGGCATACTCAGCGATTCCACCTTCCATATTCAGATCGTTACCCGAGTCCAAGAGTCCGCCCGATTCTGTAAACTTCGGCCGCGACATGAACGCCATAAACTGATACGCTACAATCAACGTACCAATTGCTATCACAGACATGACCTATAAAACATCAATTCATTCATAAATTTGTGATTTTAATTCGATTAATTGCTGATTGGATCATACCATGGTCAATTTAGTCAGTTCGAAAAAAATGAAATTCAATAGTAATGTCGCTCCTATACTGCCCAGAGCCATATTCCGATAGAAACTTAATGTCGCCAAGTTCTCTTCGACAATTTGCTTGGCTCCCTTTGTGCCCTGTTTTCCTTTTTGCGGCTACACAAAAGGCAATTGAAAGGATTCTTCATGAAAGTGAAAGTTCGTTTTTTTGTTTATCGGTAACAATTCAACTTACGGCCATTTTCCAATGTGAATTTCGGTTTTTCTAACGACAGGAAGTTTGAAGGGAGAGTGGGGAATTGATTTCAACTGAAATGTAATTGAGAACGATTTATTTTTAAAAATAAAGACAAATGTAAAGCGATTGTACTCCGGGCATTTGTGGAGTACTTGTCGAAATGGATGACACGCGTCAACACGTATTTGACGTTTGGAACTGATGCTTAGATTTGCCCTGGGGCAGGGATGTCAGTGAGGTTGATGAGAAAATAATTAATTTTTTTTTTATCCTCCAAGTCTTAAGAAAATTTTATTTATTAATATTTTTATTTATTATTTGTAGTTTTTATTATTTTTTCCGCATCAAAGCTAAATTTGGAAACTTAGCTTAATATGCGCTCACGCCCCAACGGAAGAAAAGGACGATCGACTCAAAGAAGAATTCTAAGATCTCTTAGACAGAACATACGCCCAATGCCCCAGCTACGACACAAAAATAGTCCTAGGAGATTTTAATGCAAAACTGCTACCACCAACGACGCCAGACACTCCTCCAGTATTCTCGACGTACGGACCTTCCGAAGGGCCAACATCGACTCGGACCACTACCTTGTTGTAGTCAAGGTACGAATGAGGATATCAATAATGCTTAGAAGTCGAGTAGGACTATGTAAGTTTGACGTCGGAAAGCTACAATCGCAAGAGACCGCCAGAATCTTTGCTGATTGTGTCTCCTCAAAGCTCTCTCAAAGTCCGCCCACAGCAGCACAAACAATAGAGCAGGAATGGGCGCATTGCCAGAGCCCCGTCAGAGACGCTGCCTTAGAGGTGCTGGGTTTCAAACCGCCACCACCTAGAAACCCCTGGTTCGATGAACAATGCGAACAAGCCCATGCAGCAAAACAAGAGGCATATAAAGCCATGCTGCAACGACGGACGAGAGCTGCTCGCGAAATCTATGAGCAGAAGAGAAGAGAGGAACAGACGCTTTTCAGAAGAAAGAAGAGAGAGCACGGAAAGCGTGAGATCGAGGAGATGGAGAGATGCTTCCGCAGGAATGACACCCGTAAGTTTTACAATAAGGTAAGACGAACATGCCATGGCTACAAAGCCAGAGCGGCGGCCTGCAGGGATGAAAATCTAGAACTGGTAGTAGAGTCGCAGTCGATGCTGAGGATTTGGAAAGACCCCTTCTGCAGACTGTATAACGGCGACGATAGACAAGATACCGCTGTCAGGCGGAACGAGCCATTCGTAATGGACGACGATGTAGCAGAATTCAGTCCACCCGATCTAGACGAAGTCAAAATAGCGATATCAAGACTTAAGTCTAATAAAGCAGCGGGCGCAGACGGCCTGTTTGCTGAGCTTCTTAATGCAGCTGGAGATGAGCTGGTAAGGTGCATGCACCATCTCATTTGCAAGGTATGGTCGGAGGAAAGCATGCCCGACGAATGGCATCTCAGCATCGTTTGCGCGGTCCATAAGAAAGGAGACTCCTATAACTGCGCCAACTATAGGGGAATAAGTCTCCTTAACATCGCATATAAGATCTTCTCTGTGAACACCTGAAACCGTTTGCGGATAGCCTGATCGGCTCTTATCAGTGTGGTTTCAGGCCAGGTAAATCCACAATAGACCAAATATTTACGCTACGGCAGATCTTGGAGAAGACCCAGGAATACCAAATTGACACTCACCATGTCTTCGTCGATTTCAAGGCTGCATATGACAGCGTGTTTAGAGATGAGCTATACAAAGCCATGTCTAGTTTTAACATCCCTGCCAAACCCGTCCGACTGTGCAGGATGACAATGGAGAATTCTTGCTGCTCCATTAAGGTCGGTCATGAGCAAACCGAGACCTTTGATGTTAAAAAAGGACTTAGGCATGGTGACGCGCTGTCCGTGACCGTTTGTTCAAACGGTGTATGGAGGAGAAGATATAACGAAGAACTGTACGGGTTGTACAGCGACATCGGCCTGGTACAACGTCTACGGATACAGCGTCTAAGGTGGCTAGGCCATGTAGAGCGGATGAAAAATACAGCTCCGACCCGAAGAGTCTTCGAATCCACCCCGGAAGGAAGGCGCGGCAGAGGACGGCCGCATCAACGGTGGCGCACGCAGGTGGAAGGGGACCTTAACCAACTGGGCGTGCGGCGCTGGAAACAGCTGGCCAAAGATCGTGCCAGCCCATTTGGAGGCGCTTGTTGGTTGAGGCGCAGGTTCAACACGGTGAACGGAAATAATACAAAAGGAAATACAGCAATAGCATCTTAGGCCTTCAGCTGTCATTTTAATTGCATTGAGCTTCTGAAGAAGTACGTGACTTTAGGTAACAAACAGCATTTGGCACGGCCATTTGCAAATCTATTGAGCCTAGATGATCTCCTCAGGAGTCATAACTTCACTGAGAAGGATACGCTTCCTAAGATGGCAAGGAGCAGCACACTCACACAGTATGTGTTCTGCCGTGTCTTCGTCCTCAAGAGAGAGTCGTCACTCAGTTTCAGACGAGAGGCTGATTTTGTTAAGACGATATCTTAGACCACAGTGCCCAGTCAGGTTGCTGCCTAGTCTTCTGATATCTACTCTACTTATTAAGTTTGTTAATAGAGTATTTGTCCAAGGGCCGTATAAGAGGTTTCGATTGACGAAGTCCCCGAACGCTGTTCTAAAAAGACAGGTTTTTGCGATTTTTCCTACTTGTCTAAAAAGAAATTGATCTTAGACTTGGGAATGGCGCAGAAGGGTTTGGACCCTTCATGGCGAGTTGATCGGCAATTTAATTGCCCTTAATCCCTTTGTGCCCTGGCACCACCCAGAGTTTGACCTTGTTTCTTTTGGCGAGGTCTTGTAGGGCATCATGGCACTCCTTGACAGTTTTTGAGTTCGTGCTGTACGAACTCGGCACTTTGAGCGCTGCTTGGCTATCAGAGAGTATGTTGATGGTTACTCCTCTTATGCCAGTCTCCAGATTTAGGTTGACGCATGTTAGGATGGCATGCAATTCTATTGAATGATCTTGAAGCCATCTTGGAGCCATCCGTATACTACCTAAAGCCATTGACGTTAAGAAAGGGAGCACTAGTTTCCCATGCTGAGCGATTTGGGATCAATATCTGAGATCCCTTGTCGAAAGTGAAGGTGTGTGGCGATGCGTCCGAGACCGCGGTAATCATATTCAGATCGGGAAAGTGTTGAAAGGCGGCCATGTCCCCCTCGGGTCCACATGGCAGATTTGTTCCCGAGCAAAGAATTCTGATTGCACTGCGTAATCCCACCTTTTTGATAAAAAGGTGCAGTGGAGTCAGTCCAATGAGTGCTTCTTGCGGTGCCGTTGGACAGGTTGGCAGCGCCTGTAATGCCGAGACATGCTAGTCTCTGAAGGCGTTGAAGCTTAACAATTATTGTTTTTTGCTCAACTTTTGTCCACCATACGGTGGTCCCGTCTTACTATCGCGGTATATAACCGGTGGACTACCTTAGGTTTAAGTCCCCAGGTTTTACCGTAAGCGCGTCGACAGGCCCACATGGACTTAGTCGCTTTTATAAGTTTAGTTTTAATATTGGAGTTCCAGTTGAGTCTGCGGTCCAGGTCAATACCTAGATACCTTACTTCCTCTCAAAATCCTATATCTGTACCATTTAGAAAGGTACAGCCCTGCTCAGTCTTTGCTCTTTATAAACGGGACTAAGATTGTCTTATTCGGGTTAATCGATAAGCCCCCTCTGACACACCAGTCAGAGATAAACTGAAGCGCAAGCTGCATGCGCTCTCAGGCAGCAGTTCCACGCTTGCCCGTAACAATGACTACTAGGTCATCGGCTTATCCAATATTTAGCATCGCCCTAATCCAGTGATAAGTGGGATGGCCCACACCACACCTCTGCAGGATAGTGCAGTGGTGATCAAAGCATAGCCAGTATTATCAAAGGCCCCCTCTATATCGAGGAAGGCGCAAATTGCGATTTCCTTGTGTGTTCAACTGTTTTCAACACGCGTCACCAGGTGGTGTAGAGCATTCTTAGTAGATCGATCTTTGCGATATGCATACTGATTGGGATGCAGTGGTGTCTGATTCTCCAGGATACCTCTAACATGGAGCTCTATCAGTTTTCCATTGTTTTTAGAAGGAACGAAGTCAAGCTGATAGGGCGATAGGGTTTTCGTTGCTCACTTGGCTTTCCAATCTTGGGGATGAAGGCAAGATTGACCTCACTCCAGATTTGGGGTATGTATCCCAGGGTCAAGTAGGACCTAAAATGAACTATCAGTTGTGATAAAATGGTGTTCAGGCCTTTCTGTAAGATAGCAGGAAAGACACCGTCTTTGCCTGGGGCCTTATAGGGCTTAAATGAACTAATTGCCCATTTAACTCTATCAGGGCTAAAAAGTCTGCAAGAGAGACTATTCGTCTACTGTCGATGTTATTTATAGCGTTCGTCTGATCGTCAGAGAGCGTCGACAGGGAAGTGCACCTCAAGCTAAGTCGTCTCCAGGGTTTCCCTGCGATTGACGGTAAGGGTGCCGTCTGATTTGCGAAGCAGCCCGAGTCATTTTGTGTGCTCATGGGATAGCGCTTTATGGAGACGGGCCGCAGTAGGAAGCGATTCTATGTTCTCGTAATTTTTTCCACAAGACATTCTCTTGGATTTCCTCAGTTCGAGGTTGTGTTTAGTTAGAGCAGGTCTATAATCAGTCCAACTATTATTCCGTTTGGATTTGTTAGAGATCTGACCAGTTTCCTTAGAGATTCAAGCTGTGCATCAGGGCACACTCCGGTTCTGTGTACTTGTTCTGGGTATACAGCTGTCTCTAAAGGATGAGGTAAGTGCTGCATTGAGCTGGTAAGCCGCGTTATCGATATCATCTGTCGATTCAATCGATTTGAGAAGTACATCTTCTTTAGCGGCGAGCTGAGCTTCCAAAAGAGCCCAATTTGTTTGTTTGGGCTGATGTCCAGGCTCAAACCTCGCCGGAGATGTTAAATCTGATGGGTTGGTGGCCAGATAATGAGGCTTCATTGGAGACGTGCCAGTCAACAATTGCGTTTAGGATAAATGGGCTAGAGATAGTAAGGTCAAACACCTCTTCTCTAACCGCATTTATAAAGGTAGGTTTGTTGCCTCTAATGGCAACGCTGAGACAACTACTGATCAAGAATTCAAAAAGTAACTCACCTCGTTTATTGCTACTGTCCCATTCCGTATGATACGCGTCGGAATCGTATCCGATGACCAGGTGGTGTTTGTTCTCCTTGTATCCTCCTTTTACCCGGTCCATCCCATCCCACTTGCCGTTATATCTGCTTTATAGCAGTTAAGAGTTTCCTCCAATTGATTGGCTTCACCGGGTCTGTCAAGAGTAGACTCCCAAGTCGTTTAGGCATTTGCAGGGGTCGCCAGCTTTGTATTCGTCCGCATCCGAGGCTTTTGGTTGCTTCGCAACAATTTATTTTTTCCGTGATACGGATATTACCCCTTACCCCGGGTAAGAGCCTCTGCAGCCGAACACCTTGCAGCTCTATTCGCCAGGTCCTACTTCCACCTCCTCGTGGTACCATCTGGAAATTCCCTGACGGTGGAAATTACTAACGAAAGAGGACGAATGGCGAGCATCCTGCGCCAGAGAACAGGTTTAATGTTGGTTGGGCTACGGTCTAGTAAGCCGTAACCGGAAAACTCCACAATTGCTCAGAAGCAACCACAAGCCTTCGGATAAAACGGGCCGAATTAATCTTCACGACCCTTGCAAAAAACAAAAAAAAAAGGACAATGATCTTCGGCTCTGTACGTGGAATGTTGCTCCCTAAACAGACCACGTGTAGCCGAACAACTTGCGGACGCGCTAGACCGCTATAAAGCGGACTTAACCGCCATCCAGGAAATGCGGTGGAATGTACCCGGTCCATGAGCGGATGAAAAACTTTGACATCTACTACGACGACAGCTATAGGGAGAGAGGACAACAATTGTTCACAGTCAATAGAACAACAATGGAAGGTTTGCAAACAAGCCCTGAAAGGTACTGCATCTGAACTTTTTTGCTTCAAAGCTCCACCACGAAGAAACACCTGGTTCGATTCACATAGCGCAGCAGGAGCATATACAGCCTCACTGCATAGAAGAACAGGAGCACCTCGTGAGCTCTACTTGTTAAAAAGAAGAGAGGAGCACGAGAAACGCGTGATTAAGGATTTGGAGAGGTGGTACTGCAGGTGTGACGTTCGATAGTCTTATCAACAGATAAAGGGAACATGCCAAGATTATAAGGCCAGAACGGCAGCCTGTAGGGATGAGAACGGACACCAGTAGGGTGTTATGGAGGATTCAAGCGCTTTTTTGTATGAAGCGAATCGACATGTTTTCGCGACACGGTATGGTATGAAGCGATGGTATGAAGCGATGGTATGAAGTGATGATATGAGGGGATTTGGTATGAAGTGATGGTATGAAGGGATTTGGTATGAAGCGGTTGAGGTGCTTTTTGGTATGAAGGTGTTCTGGCGCTATGTAATTTGTTTATTTAAGTTGTGAATTTGCGTGGGGGTTAGGAAACGTATGGCGGTTGAGGCGCTTTTTGGTATGAAGCGATGGTATGAAGTGATGATATGAGGGGATTTTGTATGAAGCGAATCGACATGTTTTTGCGACACGGTAATTTGGTATGAAGCGGTTGAGGCGCTTTTTGGTATGAAGTGATGGTATGAAGGGTTTTGGTATGAAGGTGTTCTGGCGCTATGTAATTTGTTAATTTAAGTTGTGAATTTGCGTGGGGGTTAGGAAATGTATGGCGGTTGAGGCGCTTTTTGGTATGAAGCGATGGTATGAAGTGATGATATGAGGGGATTTTGTATGAAGCGACTCGACATGTTTTTGCGACACGGTAATTTGGTATGAAGCGGTTGAGGCGCTTTTTGGTATGAAGTGATAGTATGAAGGGTTTTGGTATGAAGGTGTTCTGGCGCTATGTAATTTGTTAATTTAAGTTGTGAATTTGCGTGGGGGTTAGGAAATGTATGGCGGTTGAGGCGCTTTTTGGTATGAAGCGATGGTATGAAGTGATGATATGAGGGGATTTTGTATGAAGCGAATCGACATGTTTTTGCGACACGGTAATTTGGTATGAAGCGGTTGAGGCGCTTTTTGGTATGAAGTGATAGTATGAAGGGTTTTGGTATGAAGGTGTTCTGGCGCTATGTAATTTGTTTATTTAAGTTGTGAATTTGCGTGGGGGTTAGGAAATGTATGGCGGTTGAGGCGCTTTTTGGTATGAAGCGATGGTATGAAGTGATGATATGAGGGGATTTTGTATGAAGCGAATCGACATGTTTTTGCGACACGGTAATTTGGTATGAAGCGGTTGAGGCGCTTTTTGGTATGAAGTGATGGTATGAAGGGTTTTGGTATGAAGGTGTTCTGGCGCTATGTAATTTGTTTATTTAAGTTGTGAATTTGCGTGGGGGTTAGGAAATGTATGGCGGTTGAGGCGCTTTTTGGTATGAAGCAATGGTATGAAGTGATGATATGAGGGGATTTTGTATGAAGCGAATCGACATGTTTTTGCGACACGGTAATTTGGTATGAAGCGGTTGAGGCGCTTTTTGGTATGAAGTGATGGTATGAAGGGTTTTGGTATGAAGGTGTTCTGGCGCTATGTAATTTGTTTATTTAAGTTGGGAATTTGCGTTGCGGTTAGGAAATGTATGGCGGTTCTCGCGCTATTTTAAGTTGGTTTTTGTCACGTGCTGGTTGTGTGCGTGCAAGGTCGTTATCATGTGACGTATTTAGAATAGGAATAGCAATAGATATGTATATATTGTTGCGCAAGGCTACGAAGATCTACTAACACATAGCATTCAATTTTAAGGGGAGCAGATAAACTATATACATATCTATGTATTAGCAATAGATATGTGATTGTATGAAGGGTTTTGGTATGAGGCGGTTCAGGTGCTTTTTGGTATGAAGCGATGGTATGAAGGGATTTGGTATGAAGCGATGGTATGACGGGATTTGGTATGAAGCGGTTGAGGCGCTTTTTGGTATGAAGCGATGGTATGAGGGTGTTCTGGCGCTATTTAATTTGCTTATTTAAGTTGTTTTGCATGGTGGTTTAACACATAGCATTAAATTTTAAAGGGAACAGATAAACTATATACATATCTATGTATTAGCTATTGATATGTACATATTGTTACGCATTAGAGAATCGCGCTGTCATCTGTAGTGATTTACATATATAAATATGTATATTTTGCGGAAATATATGGGGGTTCTGGCGCTATTTAATTTGTTTATTTAAGTTGATTTTGTGTTTTGGTTAGGAAATGTATGGGGATTTAGTCGCTATCTGTGTTGTGTGTGAATCAACGTGGAAATACTTTAGCATATTAAAAAGTGGATGTGATTGATTGTTTTTTCACAGATAAACTATATACATATCTATGTAATAGCAATAGATATTGTTACGCAAGGCTACGAAGATCTACTAACACATAGCATTCAATTTTAAGGGGAACAGATAAACTATATACATATCTATGTATTAGCAATAGATATGTACATATTGTTACGCATTAAAGAGATAGGTATAGAAGTATTTATTACAAGACAATATAAATATGGGGAATCGCGCTGTCATCTGTAGTGATTTACACATATATGTATATATATATATATATGTATACCGTGGAAATACTTTTGCGTATTAAAAAGTGGATGTGATTGATTCATTCTTGACAGTACATGTTACATGTCTATGTATCTATAAATATTTCTTAGCGTTTCAAATACATATGCATACATACATACACACGCACACATATATATATAAATATTACTGGAATAGTATAAGCAAATGACCCATTACATTAAAATGGTTCTGTAAGCAACAATTAGTCAGTGCGAACAGCGCTATTTAATTTGTTTATTTAAGTTGTGAATTTGCGTTGCGTTGTGTATGGGGATTTTGGCGCTATCTCTGTTGTGTTTTCGTCGCGTGCTGGTTTTGTCGGAGGACTTAGTCGCTATCTGTGTTGTGGTTTTGTGTGCGTGCAAGGTCGTTATCATGTGACGTATTTAGAATAGTTGGTATGAAGCGGTTCAAGCGCTTTTTGGTATGAAGCGATGGTATGAAGCGATGATATGAAGGGGTTCTGGCGCTATTTAATTTGTTTATTTAAGTTGTGAATTTGCGTTGGGGTTAGGCGCTTTCAAAAATCGCATTAAGACATTTCACATTTCTAATAATGATGAGAGCATATTGAATGTAGAAGTCCTATATGAAAAAAACATGTATTTGATTACCGAGCTGTTGGAAAACGAATTGGAAGTTTTGCATGCTTTTAAATTTAATATGGAATTATTTACGGTGTTCGTGAAGCATACAAAGGAAAATGACGATATGATCCAGGATATTAAAAGTATGCAGACCAAGATGTATACGATCCTAGAAAAAAGCGATTTATCTGAAAAATTAAACGCTACTATCAATGACATCAAGGTTAAACTAGAGGAATTCCAGGAAAGAGATAGCGGATGGGCTTTGCTGTCATTCCTGAGAATCGAAATAAATATTAATAAATACGATCCGCTTCGGGCTTCTACCTATCTTAATCTACCACCGCAGTTATTGATCAAACATGATTGTATAAATGTGAAAAACACCGATGAATACTGTTTCAAATGGTCTGTTATATCGGCTTTGGATAGCAAAGTTAAATATAATCATGAGAGACCATCATCATATGCAATTCGCGATATAACTAGTGACATAATACAAGTTAATGGTGAAATTCTTTGTTTTAGGAATATGCAATTTCCTCTTGCGATCAAAGATATACATATATTCGAGTTGAATAATCCAACAATAAGTGTAAACGTGTTCGGTTATGAAATCAACGATAAGAATGAATGTTATTTAATTGGACCATACTATCATACGACCGAGGAAAAGACAAAACATATTAACTTGCTTTATTGCGAAAGTTCTGTTAGCGATCTAACGCATTATGTGTACATCAAACATATGTCGCGTTTAATGAGAAGACAAATAACTAAGAAAAAAATCGAATGCATCTTTGTAATGGGTGCTTACAGCGATTCCCTAATGAATCCCGTCTGCTGCAACACAAAAGTGAATGTCGGAAGCTGATTACGATTATGCCGGATGAAGGAAACAAAATACTCAAGTTTGTTAAACACAATCGAAAGCAACGATTTCCATTTGCTGTGTATGCCGACTTTGAGTCTATTCTATTACCTGTGAGTCATTGCATGCCGAATCCAGAATCTTCGTCAACAACTAATGTACAACAACACATACCCTGTGCGTTTTCGTATTTCATTAAGTGCTCATTTGATGATAATGTAAATAGACACAGAACATTTGTTGGTGAGAAATTACATTTAGTTACATGCTATCAAAAACAAAAAATAAGCAATGTCTCCTTTGTATTTGTATAGGAGAAAATTCATCTGATGAATTTGTAAAGATGCAATCGTAGTTTTAGTCAGACCGATATAAGAGTAAAAGATCATTGCCACTTCACGGGTGCATATAGAGGAACTGCACATAGACAGTGTAATTTAGATTTTCAAAAGCCAAATTTTTTCCTAATACTTTTACATAATTTTTCGGGCTACGACTGTCATCTTTTTGTGAAAAGTTTAAGTAATATTGATGGTGAAATAACACTTATTCCATTAAATAACGAAAATTATATATCACTTTCCAAGCGAGTGCATTTAGACGCAAATAACACATTTGAAATTAGGTTTTTAGATTCATTTCGATTTCTTCAGTCGAGTATAGATTCGTTAGCAAATAATTTATCTGAAGATGATTTCATTATAGGCAAAAGGTATTACAAAAATGATGACTCATTCAAATTAATGACTAGGAAAGGGGTATTTCCTTACGATTATCTCAATTCATGGAATCGTTTAGATGATTGTTCTCTTCCATCAATTTCCCAATTTTATAATAAATTAACGGGTAAAGATTGTTTAGATGCAGATTATGAATATGCACTAAAGGTATGGAAGCATTTTAATTGTAAATCATTAAAAGATTACATGCTTGTGTATCTACAGAGCGATGTGCTCTTGTTGGCTGACATATTCGAGAATTTCCGTAAGGTCTGCTTAAAAATATATGAATTAGATCCATGTCATTATCATACATCTCCTGGTTTGTCATGGGATGCAATGTTGAAGATAACGGAAGTTAATCTAGTGCTTTTCACCGACATTGATATATTTAATTTCATTAAGAAAGGTATCAGAGGTGGTCTATGTCAATGTAGTCATCGATATGCCATCTCTAATAATAAGTACATGAATAAATTCGACGAAACTAAAACAAACGAATTCCTTATGTACTTTGATACAAATAACTTGTACGGTTGGGCAATGTCTCAACCACTTCCTAATGGAAATTTTCAATGGAATGATCCCGAAATCTATACCAGAGAATATATTTTGAAATTGGAAAAAGACAATAAATTTGGTTATGTATTCGAAGTAGATTTAGCCTATCCCACAGATCTTCACGATATACATAATGGTATATGGCACACCTGTCACCTGTCACCCGTCACCTGTCACACCTGTCAAATTTGCATACGCCACGTATGGTGGCCTGGTAAGCTGTCGAGCCCGGCCACTACATTGATACTTTTTACTTATGTCAGTCTTACACACGAATTCCAAAGCATCTGATACGCGACAATGCAAATTTGACAGGTGACGGGTGACAGGTGTGCCAGGTGACAGGTGGAAGTTCAGTGACCCCTTTGAAAAGTTCAGTGACCTTGTTGAAAAGTTTAAAACCAGTTAGTTAGAACCAGTTAGTTAGAACCATGACCTTGTTGAAAAGTTCAGTGACCTTGTTGTGTTAGATCTTCGTAAGAGAAGGAGAGAGAATAATAAATCATTTTTTCCTTTTTTTTGTATCAATTATCTTTCATTGGTATTTTATTATGACCCCAAGCATAAGTACTTATCCCATCATTACATATACATATATCTTTTAGTGTCGTTATAACTTAAAGCTAACTTATTAATAGACTGCGTATAAACATTTTGTAACTTACTTCTAAATATAAACATTGATCTAAACAACAATTTTTTATTCATTAAACAATTTCGATAATCTTTAATATCTAAGCTATTAGTAACCGACATTTTAATTCCTTTTGCCTTTTTCACCACATCATTGGTCTCTAATATAAAGGAGTACATTTTCGCTCTTAATCCAATGAATTCTAACATTTTCCGATAGTTATTCTCATCTTTAAATTTCCCGAGAACTTTACCGTTTGTTTGCGGAAAATTATGCACATTGTCTATGGGGTATTCTGAAGTATCAAACCTTGATTTCTCGGAATCAATGACGTCTTGATATATATCAGAATAGAAATCATCTGTCATTACTGAATAAATAAATGAATCCGTATCCATATAGTTTAATCGAATCGATTTTCCAAATTTTTTCCTCATATACTCATAATGAAAGTCGTACATAAGCCATTTTGAAAGCTCTAATTCAACGAAACCTAAATAAATAGGTTTATCGTACACAACTCGTCCCTTGGTCATTTCAATAGCACACATCTCTGGTGTAAATATAGATCTAGTGTGAAAATTAGGATGTGCAATTAGTTTCTTAGCACACAATGACTTTCCTTGACCATCCCATTGAGTTACAATTTTCACATCTCGACGCTTTTCTACATTCTCCATTGTTTTACCGTAAACACTGTTGTTCATTAATTTGAAAAAGTCTTTTTCAAATTTACTGTTCGCCTTTTTCCGGCATTCGGTATTCAGATGTATGTATATACTTCTGTAACCATTCCGATTGAGTAAAAGACAACACTCTGTGAACTTTGTATGTATGTATGTATGTATGTTGGCGTTACAGTCCATGAAGAACCTGAGCCGAGCTTCTCTCAATCACCCATGTTGTGTGTGATTTAATTTTCCCATAGGTGAAAGGGACCTACAGTTTATTGCCGGTTCCGAACGGCGAATTTCGAGAAGCTTTTCATGACAATTTTACTACAGGGGGTTTTGTCAGAACCCCGCTGAGGAGAAACACTGTGAAAAACACGTTCGATGACATGGCTGTGTCGGGATTCGATCCCGTGTCATCGAACGTGTTTTTCACAGTGTTTCTCCTCAGCGGGGTTCTGACAAAACCCCCTGTAGTAAAATTGTCATGAAAAGCTTCTCGAAATTCGCCGTTCGGAACCGGCAATAAACTGTAGGTCCCTTTCACCTATGGGAAAATTAAATCACACACAACATGGGTGATTGAGAGAAGCTCGGCTCAGGTTCTTCATGGACTGTAACGCCAACATACATACATACATACATACAAAGTTCACAGAGTGTTGTCTTTTACTCAATCGGAATGGTTACAGAAGTATATACATACATCTGAATACCGAATGCCGGAAAAAGGCGAACAGTAAATTTGAAAAAGACTTTTTCAAATTAATGAACAACAGTGTTTACGGTAAAACAATGGAGAATGTAGAAAAGCGTCGAGATGTGAAAATTGTAACTCAATGGGATGGTCAAGGAAAGTCATTGTGTGCTAAGAAACTAATTGCACATCCTAATTTTCACACTAGATCTATATTTACACCAGAGATGTGTGCTATTGAAATGACCAAGGGACGAGTTGTGTACGATAAACCTATTTATTTAGGTTTCGTTGAATTAGAGCTTTCAAAATGGCTTATGTACGACTTTCATTATGAGTATATGAGGAAAAAATTTGGAAAATCGATTCGATTAAACTATATGGATACGGATTCATTTATTTATTCAGTAATGACAGATGATTTCTATTCTGATATATATCAAGACGTCATTGATTCCGAGAAATCAAGGTTTGATACTTCAGAATACCCCATAGACAATGTGCATAATTTTCCGCAAACAAACGGTAAAGTTCTCGGGAAATTTAAAGATGAGAATAACTATCGGAAAATGTTAGAATTCATTGGATTAAGAGCGAAAATGTACTCCTTTATATTAGAGACCAATGATGTGGTGAAAAAGGCAAAAGGAATTAAAATGTCGGTTACTAATAGCTTAGATATTAAAGATTATCGAAATTGTTTAATGAATAAAAAATTGTTGTTTAGATCAATGTTTATATTTAGAAGTAAGTTACATAATGTTTATACGCAGTCTATTAATAAGTTAGCTTTAAGTTATAACGACACTAAAAGATATATGTATATGTAATGATGGGATAAGTACTTATGCTTGGGGTCATAATAAAATACCAATGAAAGATAATTGATACAAAAAAAAGGAAAAAATGATTTATTATTCTCTCTCCTTCTCTTACGAAGATCTAACACAACAAGGTCACTGAACTTTTCAACAAGGTCATGGTTCTAACTAACTGGTTCTAACTAACTGGTTTTAAACTTTTCAACAAGGTCACTGAACTTTTCAAAGGGGTCACTGAACTTCCACCTGTCACCTGGCACACCTGTCACCCGTCACCTGTCAAATTTGCATTGTCGCGTATCAGATGCTTTGGAATTCGTGTGTAAGACTGACATAAGTAAAAAGTATCAATGTAGTGGCCGGGCTCGACAGCTTACCAGGCCACCATACGTGGCGTATGCAAATTTGACAGGTGTGACAGGTGACGGGTGACAGGTGACAGGTGTGCCATATACCATTATGTATATCGTGAAGATCTGTGGGATAGGCTAAATCTACTTCGAATACATAACCAAATTTATTGTCTTTTTCCAATTTCAAAATATATTCTCTGGTATAGATTTCGGGATCATTCCATTGAAAATTTCCATTAGGAAGTGGTTGAGACATTGCCCAACCGTACAAGTTATTTGTATCAAAGTACATAAGGAATTCGTTTGTTTTAGTTTCGTCGAATTTATTCATGTACTTATTATTAGAGATGGCATATCGATGACTACATTGACATAGACCACCTCTGATACCTTTCTTAATGAAATTAAATATATCAATGTCGGTGAAAAGCACTAGATTAACTTCCGTTATCTTCAACATTGCATCCCATGACAAACCAGGAGATGTATGATAATGACATGGATCTAATTCATATATTTTTAAGCAGACCTTACGGAAATTCTCGAATATGTCAGCCAACAAGAGCACATCGCTCTGTAGATACACAAGCATGTAATCTTTTAATGATTTACAATTAAAATGCTTCCATACCTTTAGTGCATATTCATAATCTGCATCTAAACAATCTTTACCCGTTAATTTATTATAAAATTGGGAAATTGATGGAAGAGAACAATCATCTAAACGATTCCATGAATTGAGATAATCGTAAGGAAATACCCCTTTCCTAGTCATTAATTTGAATGAGTCATCATTTTTGTAATACCTTTTGCCTATAATGAAATCATCTTCAGATAAATTATTTGCTAACGAATCTATACTCGACTGAAGAAATCGAAATGAATCTAAAAACCTAATTTCAAATGTGTTATTTGCGTCTAAATGCACTCGCTTGGAAAGTGATATATAATTTTCGTTATTTAATGGAATAAGTGTTATTTCACCATCAATATTACTTAAACTTTTCACAAAAAGATGACAGTCGTAGCCCGAAAAATTATGTAAAAGTATTAGGAAAAAATTTGGCTTTTGAAAATCTAAATTACACTGTCTATGTGCAGTTCCTCTATATGCACCCGTGAAGTGGCAATGATCTTTTACTCTTATATCGGTCTGACTAAAACTACGATTGCATCTTTACAAATTCATCAGATGAATTTTCTCCTATACAAATACAAAGGAGACATTGCTTATTTTTTGTTTTTGATAGCATGTAACTAAATGTAATTTCTCACCAACAAATGTTCTGTGTCTATTTACATTATCATCAAATGAGCACTTAATGAAATACGAAAACGCACAGGGTATGTGTTGTTGTACATTAGTTGTTGACGAAGATTCTGGATTCGGCATGCAATGACTCACAGGTAATAGAATAGACTCAAAGTCGGCATACACAGCAAATGGAAATCGTTGCTTTCGATTGTGTTTAACAAACTTGAGTATTTTGTTTCTGTTGAGTACGGTCAGTATTCACAGTGCACCGGCATCCAGTTGCCAGCCGCACGACATTGAATTAGACACCTAACTCAGTTGCCTGACATTGAACTGAGTTCAACCCGAAAGCGGATGTATGCAAGCGGATGTAACATAACACCGTTCTTTTTCTTTTATTCTTTGTTTCATTATATTTGCACTTTAATCAGTTTGCACCACAAGTAATAATAAAATTGTACATATTGCAGAATAGACAAATTTACATTTCCGTTGTATGTATGTAATATTTAGTAGAGTAAGCTAATTTGATTAAGATTTCCATGTATAAATACTAGCTAATAAACATTGAACTGGCCTGATATAATTCAACAGCTAAACCAATCGTTTCGTTAGTTTCTGTTGCTCGAATTTATCACAATTTGGTGTTCTAGTACTGTACTGGAAATACCGCCGATAGTCACGGTACCGAACCGTTGTCTATCAACATCATACATCTACATATATACAGTAAAAGCACTGTATACATTTTGGTGACCCCGACGTGATACTAATAAAAGCGTTTATCAGGGCTATACACTGGTAACTTTAATAACATACATACAATATAAGGGCGTTTACCAGGGCTATACACTGGTAACTTCAACAATATACATAAAGGCGTCGACAGGGCTAAAACACTGATCGCAGCGTAATTGTTATACATTTCCCATCAGAAGATCAGAAGCTACAGGAAGCATCAATTAAAATGGATGAAACAGACATTTTCATCATTGTCGCTCGACAGAAGGTTCTGGCAGATGAGCTACAGAAATTAAGGGTTAATATCTCAAAGGACAGTTCTTCGAGAAAAACAAAAAAATACAAGGAGGAGAGGTTACAACGCGTGGAATTCATCTGGGAGGAATTTCAAGCAAACCATCAGAAGGTAGAGGGCCGGGTGAAACACGACACTCCATACGTGTCTGGAAATATGTTTCAAAGAGTACTAGATCTCTATACAGAGCTTAAGGGAATTCTTGAAAACACTAAAGCTCTCTCCGACGTGACATCCGAAGACACAGAAGAATCTAAAGATGAATTAAGCGAAGAAGCCTATTCCCAGGAAGAAGAATCATCTACACAAAACATTTCAACAATAAAACCCACACCTCTCTCACGCAGAACTCTATCATCATCAGCTGACCCATCATCAGATGTAAACAAATTGCTGAGGAGACAAAAGATAATTATTGCTTCACTTCAGCGACTTCTCACTAGCCTAGAAGATAAGGAAGGAGTTGCGTCCAAGGCATTTTATGACCTGAAAATCATTGGTATTAACAAATACTGGCATCAGATTGAAGAAATTCATCAACAGATCAGTGAACTGGAGGATGACTACAGTTCAATAGGATACAACATGGCAGATTACGTAGAATTGGAAAAAAGGGCTCAAGAATGCTTAATCCAATTGTCTACCAAATTAGACGAACTAAGTGCTCAGCCATTCCCACCTGCGCCCACAACAGTGACGTCAATGGCAAACACAAATCTCAATTTACCTAAATTTACATTGCCGAGGTTTGATGGTGACTACCTCAAATGGCGACAATTTCGTGACTTATTTACAGAATTAGTGCATAACCAACCTATTGGTAATTGTCAGAAAATGTTCTATTTAAAGTCAACATTAACAGGCGAGGCTGAGAAGCTAATTCGCCACTTTACAACGTCCGACGTCAATTACAACGCGGCATGGAAGGTCATCACAGATCGTTATGAAAACATACGACTTCTGGTAACGGCAACACTTGATAAATTAATGCTGCAACCAGTAATCCATATTGAAAGTTCAGCCATGATAAAGGGATTACATGATAATACAAAAGAATGTATTCTCAGCTTACAAAATCTTGATGTGGACACAAAAAATTGGGATCCACTGTTATTACACATATTAATAAGGAAATTGGATCGCAACACCCATACATTGTGGGAACAGTCATTAAAGGAACCTAAATCGCTAGCTACAGTAGACGATTTTATGTCATTCCTTGAACACCGTTTTCAATCATTGGAGGCATTAGGCGCAAAACAATACAAAAATTCAGAAGATCCACGCAAACGGCAAGCATTGTCAAGGGCATTAACAGTAACCACATCAGGAAGATTAACATGCATATCTTGCAAGGGTCCACACCAACTATTTAATTGCCCGAAGTTTTTACTATTAAACCCTAAGGAACGGCTGAATCTAGTAAAGACCACAAATCATTGCATAAATTGTCTTAGAGATGGACATTCTTCCTCTAAATGCTCCGCCGGAGGCTGCAGAAAATGCAACAAGAAGCACAACACGCTCTTGCACCTAGAGCAGATTCTAAAACCTTCATCAAATAATACACCTACTACCATAAGGTCCTCAACAACATCTGACATTACACCAAGAGATCAGTCAACATCTCTAACAACTCAAGGAAACTGTAGAAATCATGGGTATATTTTCCTCTCAACGGCTATCGTGACCCTCACATCTCAGTATGGCAAGACTATTGAATGCAAGGCCATACTCGATTCGGGATCTCAATTGAACTTCGTCACCAAGAGAATCATAAAGAAACTTGGAGTAACCCCAATTTCTCAAGTAATGTATATCCAAGGGATTGGGCAGAAGACTCAGCAAGCAACGAAGAGAATTAGCGTTCAGTTAGGATCCCGTCTCAACGCATTTTCCACAAGGATGGAAGCGCATGTATTGTCAAAAATAACTTCAGATCAACCCACCAGATCATTTGACACAAGCATCTGGCCAATTCCAGTCAACATTCCACTAGCGGATCCATGCTTTGGCAACCCAGGCCCAATCGATGTTCTTATTGGAGCCGAGCTGTATTATTCCCTTCTCTCAGTGGGGCAAATCAAGTTAGGCCAATCTTTGCCTACATTACAAAATACAGTCTTTGGATGGACAGTTGGCGGCAAACTAGAAGGCAGTCAGGAATTAAGCGCAGTATGTGGAATATGCAGTGCAGACGAGGCACTCGACCATCAAATAGAAAAATTTTGGAAATTGGAGGAATCACCATCTAATGACAGACGCCTTACAGCATCCGAAAGGCAATGTGAACTTCATTTCAACCAGACATTCTCGAGAAGTGTTGAAGGACGATTCGTGGTAAAACTTCCATTTAAGGAAGAACCTAACATTTTGGGAGAATCAAAAGATATCGCCTTCCAACGATTTATATCGCTTGAACGCAGACTTGCTAAGTCAATAGATCTTAAAACAAGATACATTGAATTTATGCAAGAATATCAACAGCTTGGACACATGGAAGAAATAGATTATCATCAACTACACAAGCCCTACTACTTCTTGCCACATCATTGCGTAACAAAGGCAGATAGCAGTACAACAAAGCTCAGGGTGGTCTTTGACGGTTCCGCAAAGACATCCTCTAACATATCATTAAACGACCTATTGTCATCAGGTCCTACTATCCAAGACGATGTTTTTTCGGTTCTTATAAGATTCCGCATGCCGAGATACGTGTTTACTGCGGACATTGAAAAAATGTATCGACAAATACTGATACACGAGGAGGACACAAATTACCAACTCATATGGTGGAGAAGTAGTCCCAATGATGCACTTAAGTGCTTTAAGCTGAACACGGTTACTTATGGAACTACTTGTGCACCATATCTCGCTATAAAATGTCTCCAGCGACTGGCAGAAGATCATCAGGAGCGGTTTCCGTTAGCTTCAAGAGCAATTCAAAGGAACTTTTACGTCGACGACGTAATGACAGGATCCGACAGCATAAGTACAGCTCTCGCAACTCAGGAAGAACTACAAAAATTATTACAAACTGCTGGGTTTAAACTTCGAAAATGGTGTGCCAATCATCAATCCCTCATCCAGAAAATACCAATCAGCGATCGCGAAACCGAATTGGATTTCAATAGCAATGTTGAAGAACATGTCAAAACCGTTGGAATGGTTTGGTTGCCAAAATCGGACGAGCTTGGTATCAAAACCTCTTGGGTCGGAAAAGAAAGAGTAACAAAGAGAACAGCATATTCCGATATTGCTCATCTTTTTGATCCTCTCGGACTTATGGCCCCAATCGTTGTTACAGCTAAAATATTTTTACAACAGCTGTGGGAACTTAAATATGACTGGGATGCGGCGCTTCCTCAAGAGATGCAAACAAAATGGATTCGATTTCGAGAAGGATTAAAAACACTTCACAATATTAAAATACCCAGGCACATTTTTTCGCACAAGGTTCCCAAGGATGTACAATTTCATGTATTCGCGGATGCATCCGAGAAGGCATATGGAGCAGCAACGTATGTTCGTTCGCAGGACAAGAACAATATAATTACAGTACGACTGCTTTGCGCAAAATCCAGGATAGCTCCTTCCAAGAAGAGCAACATATCTCATCAAAGCACTATTCCACGCTTAGAACTGTGTGCAGCTAAGCTGGCTGCGGAACTTATTCGTCGTCTGCAAACAGATCTGGAGATTCAAGGAGATAAGATTTATTTATGGACTGATTCAGAAATAGTCCTTAATTGGATCAATGCATCATCATCGTCCACACTACCGACGTTTATTGCAAATCGAGTATCCGCAATACAAGAACACACAATCCCGCAGCAATGGCGACACGTAAGCTCGAAGGAAAACCCTGCTGACATATTGTCACGCGGAATAGCACCCGAGTCACTTCAAAATCATACTCTCTGGCTTTACGGACCAAGGTTCTTACATGGACCAGAATCAATTTGGCCACCCAAATATGTCAAGAAACCAGTTATCTGTCAAGACAATGTTGCACTGTCAGCTACCTCTCATCAGTCCCCAGACTATGATATTCTGGGTGCTATTAGCCATGGCAATTCATTCAGAAGGGCACAGCGAATTATAGCCAATATGCTAAGGTTTAAAAATATCATTAAGGAAAAGCACACAGTCGAAAGGGCACAGACTACATTTCTAAACTGTGAAGAACTCGATCAGGCAACAAAAACGATTATCAGAATGATACAAAAATATGAGTTTCAAGACGACATTAATCATCTAAATAAACACAGCGAAGTCTCAAATAAGAGTTCACTTTCAAGTCTCACTCCATTTCTCGATAATGATGGAATTATCCGAGTTGGTGGACGGTTAGAATCCTCAATACTGTCATACGATGCCAAGCATCCAATGTTGATGCCCTACTCTCACCCGTTCACAAGGCTATTGCTGCTCGACATTCATCAGGAAAATAATCATGCCGGACCACAAGCTATTTTAGCTTTCGCAAGACAAAGGTACTGGCCAATAAGGGGTAAAACCATTGCTCGATCCATTGTGCAAGGATGCCTGAAATGTTCAAGGGCGAGACCAAGGCTTTTAGGGCAGCTAATGGGAAATTTGCCTTCTGACAGAGTTCAACCAGCACGACCATTCATAAACACAGGAATTGATTTTTGCGGACCCATATGGACACACTATAAGCTTAGGGGAAAGCGACCGCAAAAATCATACATAGCAGTGTTCTGCTGCTTTGCAACTAAGGCATGTCATTTAGAACTCGTAAGTGATCTAACCTCTCAGGGATTCATTGGTGCATTAAAAAGATTTATGGCAAGACGAGGTCACTGTAAAAATATTTACTGTGACAATGCCACAAATTTTGTGGGAGCTAAGAATCAATTAATGGAGCTAAAACATTTCATTGACTCAACAAAAGAAAGGGAACAAATAACAGCTGTATGCACGGCGAAGGGATGCGACTTTAACTTCATTCCACCCCGATCACCCCATTTTGGGGGCCTGTGGGAAGCTGCAGTCAAGTCAGCCAAGCATCTGTTACAACACATTTTGGCCTCTGCTTCATTAACATATGAAGAGTTAGAAACAGCAGTTGTAGAAGTAGAAGCTATATTGAATTCAAGACCAATAACTCCCATGTCAACTTCTCCAAATGATCTCACTGCTCTCACTCCAGGGCACTTCCTTATTGGCGAACCAATAACCAGCAACATTGACCAATCAGCGAAACCAGAAACGTCTGCACTTCTAACAAGATGGAAACTTGTGTCTTCTGTTAAAAGTGAATTCTGGCGACGTTGGTCTAACGAATACCTAAACCAGCTACAACATAGATACAAGTGGAAGGAGAAATGCCAGAACGTAGAGCCAGGCTTGATGGTGATAATCAAGGAAGACAATCAACCTAGTCTCAAATGGCCATTAGGACGAATAATTAACACTGTTAAGGGATCTGATGGCTTAGTCAGGGTAGCCGACGTACACACGGCTTCTGGTGTGTTTCGTCGTGCTATACACCGACTTGCGCCGCTGCCAATACAACAGTCACCTCCAGCCGATCTTGACATACCAAATAGTAGCAAACGGCACATCAATGACGAAGATCATACATCAAATCCATCAGCAAACGACAAATCGAATGGTAAAGGATTACGGGATAGCCCCTCTCCAAGCAAACGGAAAAAACAGTTGTCACTTGGCTCCGCCTTAGTAACATTATTTTTGACCTGTGTGTGTATGCCGTTGAGTACAGCAAATGAAGTGGAAATCAGCAAATTCGAATCACATCCAGGAATACATTTTGAAGGACAAGGAACTATCAAGTTGATACACAACACATGGAACCTAGTGGTTTACTACAACCTTAAACCATACAGAAGAGAATTTGAAGCTCTCAAAAATAGTACCATGATATTAGATCACCTTTGCCAGCAAATTTCATCAAAAAGCCTATGTACTCAAGTTGTTCAGCAATTTCAATGTATCAATCAAGAACTTATTGAGGAAAATTCACTACTCAGGACTACGCGTTTTTCGACGAAGATCAAAAGAGGAGCACTTGATATCATCGGCAATGTTGCTAATTCACTGTTTGGGGTTCTTGACTCTCGATACGCTGAAGAAATGGATAAAAACATTGAAAAGATATATTCAAATGAAAATTACCTAACAACGTTATTAAAGAACCACACGTCATTATTAGATTCTACTGTAAATATAATGAAACATACTGAAGCAGATTCACTCAGAAGGCATAATTCACTTGTATTCCAATTAGAACAAATAACTAATCGGATAAACAACATCACCGATGAAATCTATCAGACTAAGGTTCAGCAATTGTTTTCATCCTGGTCGATCTACACTACATTAATAGTCGTCAATCTACAACGTTTTCAAGCATCTGTATTTGACGTGTTATCAGACACTCATCATGGAAGAATTCATCGCTTACTGATTTCGCCTCAGCAGTTGAAACAAGAACTCATCAAAATTAAACACTACCTACCACTACAGCTCCGTCTTTCCGTAGAACCAGAAAACATGCTTCAACTTTACAAATTGATGTCAACAAAAGGACAAATCACGGCAAATTATGTAATATTCAAGGTCGAATTACCATTGATTGGCCTAGATGAATTTGTGCTATTTAAGCTCATCCCTATTCCGGCAGTTGTCAACAATGTACTAATAGCCATAGACCCTTCATCAACACTATTGGCGGTGAGTGCTCATCACGATCAATACTACCCGATTTCAGAAGATGAACTATCTATATGCAATCACATAGAAGATACATATCACTTATGCACCCAAACTCATCCAATTTACCGACCTGGAGCTAACATCAGCACGTGTGAAATTAACTTCTTAAATAACATATCAACATTGTCAACATGTAAATTGAAAACTATCAAAAATACCTCCGTGTGGACACAAATTCCTCAGACAAATCAATGGATTTACACGGTAATAAAGGAAACAATGCTGAACATAGTATGCAATCACCATCCGTTCTTTATAACGATTGAAGGAAGTGGGTTTCTGAAGTTGAACTCAGATTGTGTTGTCAAACACGATCACATAACGATTCAAGCTCATCGTATATATTCAAACAGTATACGGGTGGCATATACCAGACTAAGTAGAGATATGAACCTCACAAATGTGGAGCATACGATTGCGATTCACTACAAGGCTCCAAATATCACCACTTATCAAGCAGAATTGCAAGGAATACGGGAACAGATTAGGTCCCAGCAGTTGGAGTTACCACATCAAATTCAGCAGCATAATACCATACATATCGCTCTCAGTGTCTCCGGGTTACTCTTAACAGTTGGAGTCATTGGATTCTTAATTTGGACATCCAGTCGATTCATCCATAGACGTGCAGAATATCCGATTCCGTCACCAAGAGGAGTTCGGCAGTCGAATCAACAACCATCTATCAACAGAACGATTGAACGCAGTTCAATGGGGGGCAGGATGTTGAGTACGGTCAGTATTCACAGTGCACCGGCATCCAGTTGCCAGCCGCACGACATTGAATTAGACACCTAACTCAGTTGCCTGACATTGAACTGAGTTCAACCCGAAAGCGGATGTATGCAAGCGGATGTAACATAACACCGTTCTTTTTCTTTTATTCTTTGTTTCATTATATTTGCACTTTAATCAGTTTGCACCACAAGTAATAATAAAATTGTACATATTGCAGAATAGACAAATTTACATTTCCGTTGTATGTATGTAATATTTAGTAGAGTAAGCTAATTTGATTAAGATTTCCATGTATAAATACTAGCTAATAAACATTGAACTGGCCTGATATAATTCAACAGCTAAACCAATCGTTTCGTTAGTTTCTGTTGCTCGAATTTATCACAATTTGGTGTTCTAGTACTGTACTGGAAATACCGCCGATAGTCACGGTACCGAACCGTTGTCTATCAACATCATATATCTACATATATACAGTAAAAGCACTGTATACAGTTTCCTTCATCCGGCATAATCGTAATCAGCTTCCGACATTCACTTTTGTGTTGCAGCAGACGGGATTCATTAGGGAATCGCTGTAAGCACCCATTACAAAGATGCATTCGATTTTTTTCTTAGTTATTTGTCTTCTCATTAAACGCGACATATGTTTGATGTACACATAATGCGTTAGATCGCTAACAGAACTTTCGCAATAAAGCAAGTTAATATGTTTTGTCTTTTCCTCGGTCGTATGATAGTATGGTCCAATTAAATAACATTCATTCTTATCGTTGATTTCATAACCGAACACGTTTACACTTATTGTTGGATTATTCAACTCGAATATATGTATATCTTTGATCGCAAGAGGAAATTGCATATTCCTAAAACAAAGAATTTCACCATTAACTTGTATTATGTCACTAGTTATATCGCGAATTGCATATGATGATGGTCTCTCATGATTATATTTAACTTTGCTATCCAAAGCCGATATAACAGACCATTTGAAACAGTATTCATCGGTGTTTTTCACATTTATACAATCATGTTTGATCAATAACTGCGGTGGTAGATTAAGATAGGTAGAAGCCCGAAGCGGATCGTATTTATTAATATTTATTTCGATTCTCAGGAATGACAGCAAAGCCCATCCGCTATCTCTTTCCTGGAATTCCTCTAGTTTAACCTTGATGTCATTGATAGTAGCGTTTAATTTTTCAGATAAATCGCTTTTTTCTAGGATCGTATACATCTTGGTCTGCATACTTTTAATATCCTGGATCATATCGTCATTTTCCTTTGTATGCTTCACGAACACCGTAAATAATTCCATATTAAATTTAAAAGCATGCAAAACTTCCAATTCGTTTTCCAACAGCTCGGTAATCAAATACATGTTTTTTTCATATAGGACTTCTACATTCAATATGCTCTCATCATTATTAGAAATGTGAAATGTCTTAATGCGATTTTTGAAAGCGCCTAACCCCAACGCAAATTCACAACTTAAATAAACAAATTAAATAGCGCCAGAACCCCTTCATATCATCGCTTCATACCATCGCTTCATACCAAAAAGCGCTTGAACCGCTTCATACCAACTATTCTAAATACGTCACATGATAACGACCTTGCACGCACACAAAACCACAACACAGATAGCGACTAAGTCCTCCGACAAAACCAGCACGCGACGAAAACACAACAGAGATAGCGCCAAAATCCCCATACACAACGCAACGCAAATTCACAACTTAAATAAACAAATTAAATAGCGCTGTTCGCACTGACTAATTGTTGCTTACAGAACCATTTTAATGTAATGGGTCATTTGCTTATACTATTCCAGTAATATTTATATATATATGTGTGCGTGTGTATGTATGTATGCATATGTATTTGAAACGCTAAGAAATATTTATAGATACATAAACATGTAACATGTACTGTCAAGAATGAATCAATCACATCCACTTTTTAATACGCAAAAGTATTTCCACGGTATACATATATATATATATATACATATATGTGTAAATCACTACAGATGACAGCGCGATTCCCCATATTTATATTGTCTTGTAATAAATACTTCTATACCTATCTCTTTAATGCGTAACAATATGTACATATCTATTGCTAATACATAGATATGTATATAGTTTATCTGTTCCCCTTAAAATTGAATGCTATGTGTTAGTAGATCTTCGTAGCCTTGCGTAACAATATCTATTGCTATTACATAGATATGTATATAGTTTATCTGTGAAAAAACAATCAATCACATCCACTTTTTAATATGCTAAAGTATTTCCACGTTGATTCACACACAACACAGATAGCGACTAAATCCCCATACATTTCCTAACCAAAACACAAAATCAACTTAAATAAACAAATTAAATAGCGCCAGAACCCCCATATATTTCCGCAAAATATACATATTTATATATGTAAATCACTACAGATGACAGCGCGATTCTCTAATGCGTAACAATATGTACATATCAATAGCTAATACATAGATATGTACATAGTTTATCTGTTCCCTTTAAAATTTAATGCTATGTGTTAAACCACCATGCAAAACAACTTAAATAAGCAAATTAAATAGCGCCAGAACACCCTCATACCATCGCTTCATACCAAAAAGCGCCTCAACCGCTTCATACCAAATCCCGTCATACCATCGCTTCATACCAAATCCCTTCATACCATCGCTTCATACCAAAAAGCACCTGAACCGCCTCATACCAAAACCCTTCATACAATCACATATCTATTGCTAATACATAGATATGTATATAGTTTATCTGCTCCCCTTAAAATTGAATGCTATGTGTTAGTAGATCTTCGTAGCCTTGCGCAACAATATATACATATCTATTGCTATTCCTATTCTAAATACGTCACATGATAACGACCTTGCACGCACACAACCAGCACGTGACAAAAACCAACTTAAAATAGCGCGAGAACCGCCATACATTTCCTAACCGCAACGCAAATTCCCAACTTAAATAAACAAATTACATAGCGCCAGAACACCTTCATACCAAAACCCTTCATACCATCACTTCATACCAAAAAGCGCCTCAACCGCTTCATACCAAATTACCGTGTCGCAAAAACATGTCGATTCGCTTCATACAAAATCCCCTCATATCATCACTTCATACCATTGCTTCATACCAAAAAGCGCCTCAACCGCCATACATTTCCTAACCCCCACGCAAATTCACAACTTAAATAAACAAATTACATAGCGCCAGAACACCTTCATACCAAAACCCTTCATACCATCACTTCATACCAAAAAGCGCCTCAACCGCTTCATACCAAATTACCGTGTCGCAAAAACATGTCGATTCGCTTCATACAAAATCCCCTCATATCATCACTTCATACCATCGCTTCATACCAAAAAGCGCCTCAACCGCCATACATTTCCTAACCCCCACGCAAATTCACAACTTAAATAAACAAATTACATAGCGCCAGAACACCTTCATACCAAAAAGCACCTCAACCGCTTCATACCAAATCCCTTCATACCATCACTTCATACCAAATCCCCTCATATCATCACTTCATACCATCGCTTCATACCATCGCTTCATACCATACCGTGTCGCGAAAACATGTCGATTCGCTTCATACAAAAAAGCGCTTGAATCCTCCATAACACCCTACTGACACCTAGTTGTATGGCAATCGGAGGAACACAGCGAAATGTCAATGAGGCGTTTACGGATATTGTGGCGGAGACGGCGAAAATTGGTTTGGCGGTAGATGAGGACAAAACTAAATATATGCTGTCATCAAAAAAGGACGCTCACCACCGACGTCTTGGCCAGAACGTTTGTATTGATAGATACAAGTTAGAGGTAGTTCAGGACCTCGTCTACCTTGGCTCGACAGTGACCTGGAACAACGACATCAGTTCCGAAATCAAACGCAGAATCACTCTTGCAAATCGCTGTTTCTTTGGGTTCAGGTGCCAATTGAGTAATAGAGCCCTCACCCGAACGACAAAGTTGACAGAAACATGGAATCACTCAAAGGAGGATGAGGAGGTCCTTGGTCGTTTCGAAAGAAAGATTTTGCTTGTGATTTTCGATTCTATAAACGCCGACGGGGGATGGAGGAAAAGATTAAACTACGAACTTTACGGGCTGTACAGCGACATGAGCTTAGTCAGGTGTCCACGGACCTCTTAAGATGGCTAGGCCATGTAGAGCAAATTGGCAGCTGTGGCCCGAAGGAGTCTTTGACTCCGACCCCAAGAGACCTCGTTGCAGGGGACGGTCTCGTCTAAGGTGCCCGGAAATGGATCTCAGTCAACTAGGCGTGCGGCACTGGAAACAGCTAGCAAAAGATCGTGCTAATTGGGAAGGTTTGTTGGTTGAGGCCCTATACCAGATAGGCCCTTTGTGTTGCGACGAGTGGGACGACCCCCTATCCATGGAACCAATTTGTACTTCTTACAAAATTAAGAAGATCGGTTATCCTTATCCGTTGAACGTCAGGCAGGTCGTTAAGGAAGTAGGATCCTAGCTATCGTTTCCTACTGTGACAGAGGACCGGAGAGGCGCAGGGCAGGTGTTGAATGTACTCAACTTCCTCCTCGTCTTCACAGCTCCTGCAGAAGTAATTTCAATTTGTCCTAGTATTTGTGCCTGACTGCCAATAAGACAGTGATCAGAAATGACACCAACGATTATGCTGATGTCGGTTCGTTTTAGGGAGATTAGTCCCATGTTTTACTGCCGGTCAAGTCGTGGCCAGGTTTGCCTGGTGGTTTTAGGCAGGTATGCCGTCTCAGGTTCATCTCAGCCATGGCTTTATTCAATAGTTTTAGTTGAATGGCTCCTAGTGGTGTACCATCGTATGCCATGTTAGTTCGTTGCATCGTTCCTTTTTTGGCGAGTAAGTCAGCTTTTTCATTTCCTGAAATATTTCTGTGTCCTGGGACCCATGAGGAGTGTATATTAAACTGTTAAGCCATCTCGTTAAGAGATAGGCAGCAGTCGAAGCTTACCTTGGATGTGTAGGCATAAGACTCAATCGATTTCAGGGCAGCTTGGCTGTCAGTGAAGATTTGAATATCTCTGATAGATATCACGTTCCACCTTAGCCAAGACAGGATTTCCTTTATTGCTAGCAGCTCCGCCTGAAAGACGCTGCAATGATCTGCTTGTTTTAAGACCCCGTTCTTGGTTTTTGACCCATCTGTGTAAAAGTCCACGCAGCCCCTGCGGGTAAGTAGGTATTGTCCAACAGTGGCCATGTTTAAAACATCACTGGCCCACTGAGTGAACCGTTCATACTGCACATGGATGGTAGTGACGTACCAAACTGAAGTCTAATAAAGCTACGGATACTGGCTGACTGCCCATCCAGAAGCTTTTGTACAAAATTACAAAATTTCCTTTGCCATGTGGGCTGAACCATTCAGTGTGGTCTCAGGTAGGTAATTGGGGAAGACTCATGAACTTAGGTCGATATACACCGCCTTTCTGGCAACACTTAAGACATATCTTACTTACTTACTTACTTTGATGGCGCTACAGTTTGGGGTGAACCAGGGCCTCAACCAACAAGCCTCTCCAGACGGCACGATCTTTGGCCAGCCGCTTCCAGTGCCGAACGCCCAGTTGGTTGAGGTCCCTTTCCACCTGTGCGCGCCACCTTAGATGCGTGGTCCCTCGGGGTTGGAGTCGAAGATTCTTTGGGCCGGAGCGGTGATGTCCATTCGCTCTACATGGCCTAGCCATCTGAGACGTTGGATCCGAAGACGTCTAACTAGGCCGATGTCACTCTACAGCCCGTACAGTTCTTGGTTGAATCTCCTCCTCCACGTTCCATTTACACAAACGTGACCAAAGACTGCACGCAAAATTTTCCTCCCGAAATGCACAAAAGCCTCTTCATCTGCTTTTGATAACGTCCAAGCCTCAGCGCCATAGAGGAGGACCGGGATGATTATGGTTTTGTATAGGGATACCTTAGTCTTTCGAAAGAGGGCTCTACTACTCAGTTGCCTCTTGAGCCCAAAGAAGCAGCGGTTCGCAAGAGTTATTCTGCGTTTTATCTCAGCGCTGGTGTCGTTGCTTCTTGTCACTATCGAGCCAAGGTAGACGAAGTCCTTGACTACTTCAAAAATAGAGCTGCCGAAGGTGACGTTCTGACCAAGACGTCGGTGTTGTGCGTCTTTCTTTGATGACAGCATATATTTGGCTCTGTCCCCATTTACCCTTAGACCCACTTTAGCCGCATCTGCTTCAATGGTTGCGAACGCCTCAATGACGTCTCACTTTGTCCGTCCAATAACGTCAATGTCATCTTCGTAGGCAAGCAATTGTGTAGACTTGAAGTAGATCGTACCTCTTGTATTGGCCGCAGAGTCCGGCACGATCTTTTCAAGTATGATGTTAATGAAATCACATGACGGTGCGTCACAATGTCTAAAACCTTTTTTAACAAAAAGATGGTGCGTGTCTTCTCCAAGATCTGCCGTAGTGTAAATGTTTGGTCTATCGTGGTTTTTCCTGGCCTGAAATCACACTGGTAGCAGCCCATCAGATTGTCCACGAACGGTTTCAGGCGCTTACACAGTACGGCAAAGAGGATATTGTACGCAATGTTCAGGAGACTTATCCCTCTGTAATTGGCGCAGTCATAGGGGTCTCCTGTCTTATGGACCGGGCAAACGATGCTGAGATTCCATTCATCGGACATGCATTCTTCGGATCATATCTTGCAGATGAGTTGGTGCATGTTCCTGCCCAGCTCATCGCCAGCTGCTTTAAATAGTTCAGCGGGAAGTCCGTCTTCTCCAGCAGCTTTATAAGGCTTAAGTTTCGATATCGCTATCTTAACATCGTCTAGGTCGGGTGGACCGTCTTCGTCCATTGTGAATGGCTTGCTCTGCCTGACGGCGGCATTTTGACTATCATCGTCGTTATACAGTCTGCATAAGGGGTCTTTCCACGATCTCAGCATCGACTGTGACTCCACTATTAGTTGTCCGTGCTCATCCCTGCAGGCTTCTGCTCTGGCTGTATAGCCTTGGTATGTTCGTTTTACTTTTTGGTAAAACTTTCGAACGTCGTTCCTGTAATAGCATTTCTCCTTCTCCTCGATCTCGCGCTTCTCGTGCTCCTTCTTATTTTTTCTAAGAAGCGTATGCTCCTCCACCCTTTTCTGTTCATAGAGCTCGCGGGCAGCTCTCGTCCGTCGATGCAGTGTAGTCAGGTATGCATTCGTCATCAAACCAGGGGTTTCTCGAAGGTGGTTGCTTGAAACTGAGTACATCTGAGGCGGCCTCTCTGATGGCGTTCTGACAACGACTCCATTGTTGTTTTATGGTTTGTGCAGATTGCATCGGGACTTGAGAGAGCTTGAAGGAGACTTGATTGGCGATGGTCCTGGCGGTCTCCTGCGATTGCAGCTTTCCGAAAAGTCCCGTTAAATTTCGGTGTTCTTACTCGACTCCGTTGATTCCATTGCTGTTCTATGGTTTGTGCAGATTGCATAGGGACTTGAGAGAGCTTGAAGGAGACTTGATCGACGATGGTCCTGGAGGTCTCCTGCGATTGCAGCTTTCCGACGTTAAATTTCGGTGTTCTTACTCGACTCCGTTGATTCCGAGGAATTCGCATCAGTACCTTGGCTGCAACAAGGTAATGATCAGAGTCGATGTTGGCTCCTCGAGAGGTTCGGGCATCTAGAATGCTGGAGGAGTGTCTGCCGTCGATCGCAATGTGATCAATTTGATTGGTTGTCGGTTGATTGAAAGTCCGCCAGGTCCCCTTATGGATGTTGAGATGTGGGAGTCGTGTACTTGCTACTACTAGATTATGTCCCGCCATAAAGTCCACTAGTCTTAGTCCGTTTTCTCCGCAGACGTTTTTTACCTATTATACAAGGCCAAGTCATATTTTGACATCCCTGTCACCGTTTGTATTGAAGGAGCTTCTCCTTCGCTTTCTGCGAATGGTACAGTCGTAGCGACTTGGTCAGGCGTCTATGGAATTTTTGTCAGAATGGTCACCACAGTTTAGAACCGACTAGGCTTTGATACTAGGCTGAATGTGCGATTTCGCTGAATACATAACGATCGTATCGACTTGAGGAGTTTTTTGTTTGAGGTTAGGCTCACCTCGAATTGTAACGCCATCTAGGTCAGTGAGGGCAAAAGCAAATACAGGAACCAATGGATAGAAAGCTGATGTAAGCTTTGTATGCGGCGAATTCAACCAGAGAATGGTCTAACTGGCAACTAACTGGAAGTCTGTTGGGAAAACGGACTTGTATGGGTCTAAAGTCCTTTCTTCTCTATATTGAATCGGAAATACGAGAGTTTGCCCACTGACTAATAGGATCGAGTTAGGTTTCCCCGACAAGATCCCTTCGTCATCGCGTCGTACGTGTCAAGAGTGGGAAACTATTCCCTTAAGAGATTTGATTCATAAAAAGGGTTGAGCACTCACTAAGAACGTTTTAATGAAGCTGATAAGGGTCATCCAGGTCTTCTAAAATATCTAAATTAGCCGCTAGATAAGATAACACTCCGAAAATGACTTATTTACATTCTCACCGCGATTTTATTTACAAATTCCCGAGGTAAACAGGCGTACCACTAAGCTAGCCATAAACCCACAAAAGAAAAAAACAGAAAAACAGATAAAAGCAAAAGGAGATGATCTCGACAAACAGGTGATAACTCTTCAAGTGGGAACCAATCGCATCGACGGCTGAGTTATGGCCAATATTCCAGCAGCCGACGAAATCGTTCCTAAGATCCCAATAGTCCTTGGCGACAAGCTAGTATACCCCAAAGCCGAGAACGGTATGAAGAAGTCACAAACATTCTTCACCGTATCGATGACAACATCCCGATGACCATAAAGCGTCGCATATGATTCCAATGCCAATCGGGTCACGTCGCGCGGCGATCGAATGCACACCGAAACCGGTGGACGTGATAAGCCTCCCTTTACACCAGCCCGACGTAGATCAATCAATCGGATTATTTCGTAAACATCACGACACAAATTCATGGTGATCGAGAGTAGCCAATACTTGTTGGCTGTCTGACTCCACTTTTTGGCGTTGATACTCTTGAACAGTCCCGTCCGCGAGAGCCACATGATATGATCGGCCATAAGGAAGAGAGCCTGTGAGATTTTACTTAAGGTTAATGTGACTCGAATGGTCAGGTCGGGATAGTGAATGCTCTTGAGTGACGCATAGAACATGTCCACACACTTGCCAAAGCGCAGCACTAAAAGGAAATACATATACCCAAGGGTAAGAGCTTCACTCTTTCTTGTGGAACACAGTGGTACATACATTTCCTGAACGAACTGAGGATGTATTCCAGGGTCTTGAATTGATCCGCTAAGGCCGGACTCGCATCGGCGCTTTCGAGAAAGTCCCATACGGCTCGCGATGCATACTGAATGAGACTGCAAGTATGCGATTTACGCATGAGGTGGTGTGATTTGTTTACATTTATATGCGCATTTCATACTCACCGGGCAATTTTGTCTTTCCAGCTGGTCTGATTGTTTAGAGTAACCCATTTTTCCATGCTCATGGCTAGATGTGATTGGATTGGAATTCGTGTGGGGTATGAAGTGATTTTCAAGAGAAAATTTCGGTCCAAGGTACAAATTCGAAAAGAAAGATATGCCAGGTGCAATCGTTTCGTTTCTGATAATACACATTCCAACGTAAGTAGTTTGACATTTGGACAGGTGGGCTGACAGCTCAACAGTGGCTGCGTTAATAAGTGGCCAAATATGAAAGTGTCCTCCTAGTAGTTAAGCAAGTAGTGCCGTAGTCCGTCTATCTATTCAATCTTTTCATTTATCTAAATGGATATAGAAATTCGGTATTTTACACCTAATTACAATAAAGGTATTCTGCAAACAATAAAATGTTTCTTTTTCCCCCAAGCCCACTTTGAATGCATCCATTTCCACTCACTGACGTCCACCACCTGATGACATCGGCCGTCAGCTGTCACTTGCCATCAAAGTTTGTTTTCATCCATCTCGGACGTATCGCTCGGCAGCAGGTTCGTGATAAGAAACCAAAATGAAAAAAATCGAATTAATTCCCATTTGCCATTATCAAAACTATAATCCTTAGTTGCAGAATAGTCGACTGATTAGTCAGCCGATGGATTACCAATACGCACCGATGCCGTCCAGTGTGGATATGCACAATCGTTGCCTGGGCGGTCGGGCCTGGTGTGTTAAGGTGATTACTACCCGAAAGAAAAATAAGTAAATACCAATTGGAACGAGTGATTTCAACTTTCATTTTGATCGGTTACAGGATATCTGCGGTATAGTGTGTGCGATCTTGACATGGATGCTCATTCTATTTGCGGAATTCGTGGTCATGCGTGTGATACTGCTGCCCAGCCCGAATGTGTTCTTCAGTACAATCAATATAATCATATTCCAAATGCTGGCATTTCTAGCATTCGCTTCACATATTCGCACAATGCTATCGGACCCGGTGAGAAGACAGACAGAGAGAAGATGAAGCGCGAAATGCTTTGTTCTTGAGTTGATTGCAAGTGTTTTGCAGGGAGCCGTGCCCAAGGGTAACGCTACGAAGGAGATGATTCTACAAATGGGCTATCGCGAGGGTCAAATGCTGTTCAAATGTCCAAAGTGCTGTAGTATTAAGCCAGAACGAGCACATCATTGTTCGGTGTGCCAGCGTTGCATACGAAAGATGGATCACCATTGTCCGTGGGTGAACAACTGTGTCGGCGAGAATAACCAAAAGTACTTTGTGTTGTTTACTGTAAGTCCTTAGTCGGTCATTGGCGATGCAATTGGAACTTGTTGTGATGTTTTTGTTTCCAGTTTTACATCGCATCGATCTCGGTACATGCCATGTTTCTTGTGGTCAATCAGTTTGCCGAGTGTGTTAAAAGCGAATGGCGTACATGTTCGCCTTATTCTCCGCCAGCCACAGTATTTCTTTTGCTCTTCTTAACATTCGAAGCTCTATTGTTCGCAGTGTTTACTGTCATCATGTTGGTTACCCAACTAACAGCCATCCTCAATGACCAGACGGTAAGTACACATTCGTATTGGGGTCTAGCGTATACAATTGATTTTCGATTCTCTTCCAGGGCATTGAACAACTGAAAAAGGAGGAAGCTCGCTGGGCGAAAAAATCACGTTTAAAAAGCATCCAATCCGTGTTTGGACGGTTCTCTTTGGCATGGTTTTCTCCTTTTACTAAGCCCTCCTGCAAAACAAGGTGCGATACGCATTTCTATTCAGTCTAAGCCGAACTGTGATGGTTTCTTTCTTCTTCGATTGACACGTGCTCTTCCCTTATACATACAAGCACACTACGTCTACCTACTGACCTAGCTAATTCAAAATACAATACGTTAGTCTTAAGCCAAGTTATTCCGTAACGAACTGATGAATTTTAATTTTTGGATATGTCCGATTTAATTTATTTGTAAAGTTTTCCTATCTATTCTCGCCGTAGTCTATAGACACAGATGTGTCTTTGCTCTTGGCATTTGTTTATTATGTATGTACCTCGAAATGCAGGAGGAGTATATTCGTACAAAGTCTTTAACGCGCTATTCGTTCATTGATGGACGTATTTACAATTCATTTAGCGTAAAAATAAAAGTAAACCGATTTTTTGAGATGTGCCTATGCTATGGCTTATTGTGGCTGGCTGGGTGGCATTGCGCACACGATGATTCAAAGCTAAATGGTAGATTCCGGTAGAGATGCAACGTGCATATGGCATTCTCGCACCGTGGTTTTTGGTACTGTTCTCTTTCAGCCTATCCTAGGTAGCCTTTATACCTTACTTAGTGGCACGGGGCCTCAACCAACAAGCCTTTCCAGCTAGCTGTTTCCAGTGTTACACTTCCAGTTGGTTAAGGTCTCCTTCCACCTGTGTGCGCCACCTTCGATTCGGTCCTCCTCTGCTGTGTCGTCCCTCGGGGTTGCAGTCGAAAACTCTTCGGTCCGGAGCTGTGCTGTCCATTCGTTCTAGAAAGCCTAGCCATCTTAGAGGTTGGATCCGTAGACGTCGTACTAGGCCAATGTCGCTTTACAGCCCGTACAGTTTTCGTGGTTAAATCTTCTCCTCCATTCTCTGTCAACACAAACGAGACCGAAGATTGTACCCAGAATTTCCCTTTCGAAACGACCAAGGGCCTCTTCATCCTTTTTTCTTTTTTTTTGTAAGGTCGAAGCCACCGGGAAAATTAAAGCTTCTCAGTCGACCTAGCGCGTCCACAGTTGGCGGATAGGGAAAGGCCACGTAGATTGGTCCCCGCGGACCAAGAGCACTTACGTTCCCAAAGTCAAGGCGGTTGGAATACGTGTCGAGGACTGAGTGGTGCAGGGAATACAAAAATGTGCATCGCTAACGTACGATCTCTATGTGATACCGGGCGCCCTCACATAGTAATTAGCCTTACATCTACATGGGAGCTCTGTAGATGGTTGACCATCAATTCTCGCAATACTCGTGGGTCCAATACATGAATAACATAAACCAAACACTAACGGAGTCGTAGGAAGAATATCTCCTCCGCTCACCAGTACACGAAATGGAGACAGAAGACATGGACCCATCTCCAAATTCTGTAACCACGCTCTTGTCCAATAAGATGGATAACCAAAATGCTCAGGCACCTAATGGTCCAAGCACTGAAGTTGCAGTGGTCAGCGATGCCAAAAAGTCTCGGTAGAAATACGAATATTTCACCGGGGCCCAAAAGTGATGAATCGGCGCTTCAATCCATGATGGGATAGAGCCCGAAGAAGCGAGACAAAGAGAAAGAGCAAGATATGCTCTCGTGCTTGCGGAAAGGGAAGCTAACAAACACCAAACTCAGCCGATCTAGCGACAAGTCCTATGCGGAGAATACTCGTAAAACGCACCGACCACCCACAGAGGCAGTAAGTAGCTCATGTGCTGGTGAACGAAATGATCGCCCCGGGTGTGCTGGAGAAGCAAAAATAAAATCTACTAAAAGAACTAGTGGAGGTGCACGAGAACGTAAGGACGCACCAGAGCTATCCTATCGGGATGCCATTGCTCGATGCAAAGTCGCTATCATGCACTCTCAGCAACCAACAACAGACCTTAACCGATCAAGAGGTAAAGCTAGTGAGGAAGAGCCTGCTTGAGGAAATGAACAAGGCAGATAAGAACTGCCCTGCTCTCAGATTCGAGGCCACCTCATACAGAAATGGATGGCTATCTATTACCTGTCCAGGAACCAAAAATTGGCTCATGTCGTCGATAGAGAAGATAAAGCCATGGGAAAACGCAGATCCGCGTGCAACTCACTTACTTACTTACTTACTTATCAGGCCTGCGATCCATGGAGGATCTGAGCCTGAGCTATAGCTGCCTTCCATCCTTGACGGTCCCGGGCACGCTGCTTCCAGTTGTCAAGACCAAGATGTCTTACATCCGCGATTACTTGGTCTTTATACCGGAGGTTCGGTCTTCCTCTTCTTCTCGAACCAGGAGGCTCGGAGTCGAAGACCCTCTTAGCTGGAGCGTTGGTGTCCATGCGCTCGATGTGGCCGAGCCAGTGTAGTCGACGGCTCCTTGCCTTCCGGACTACATCCACATCTTGGTACAGCTCGTAGAGTTCGCGGTTGTGTCTTCTTCTCCATTCACCTTCCTCACAGACAGGACCAAATATCCGGCGCAGAATTTTTCTTTCGAAAGAACCCAAAATCAGCTCCGCTGTCCTGCTTATCGTCCAGCTTTCGGCTCCGTACAGCAAGACTGGCAGAATGAGCGTTTTGTAAAGCATGACTTTGGTCTTTCGAGTGAGGAGTTTTGACCCCAGTTGTTTGGACAAGCCGAAGTAGCAGCGGTTGCCAAGGGCGATTCTACGCCGGATCTCCACTGTGGTGTCATTTGTGGAATTTACGTTTGCCCCGAGGTAGACAAACTCCTTAACTACCTCGAAATTGTAGCTGTCAATTGTTATGTTTTGTCCCAGGTGGTGAGCGACGGATTGGTTTTTGCTTGACAGCATATATTTCGTTTTGTCCTCATTGATCTTAAGGCCAATTCGTTTCGCCTGATCTTCAATCGCCGTGAATGCTTCCACAATGCCACGGCGAGAACACGCGATGATGTCGATATCATCCGCGTATCCTAGCAGCTGGATGGACTTGTAGAAGATAGTGCCTTCCCTGTTGACGCCTGCCCGTCGCACTATCTGCTCCAGCACCAGGTTGAAGAAGTCACATGACAGCGCATCTCCTTGCCGAAATCCGGTGCATGTTTCGAATGGTTCCGAGGTCCTAGAACCGAGTTGCACGGTGCATCGCGTGTTTTTTAGCGTGGCGCGACACAACTGGATCAGTTTTACCGGGATCCCGAATTCGGCCATCGCCCCAAACAGTGCTTCACGATGAATGCTGTCGTATGCGGCTTTGAAATCGATGAAAAGATGGTGTGTATCGATTTGAAACTCGTTGGTCTTTTCCAGGATTTGTCGAAGTGTGAAAATTTGGTCTATAGTTGATTTGCCGGGCCGGAAGCCGCACTGGTAGCTGCCGATTAGTGCGGTGCAAAATGGTTTTAGACGTTCACACAATACGCTGGACAGGATCTTGTATGCGACATTGAGCAGGGATATACCTCTATAGTTCTTACAAGAGGTAGGATCGCCTTTTTTGTGGATGGGGCATATAGAGCTGGTATTCCAGTCGTCGGGCATGCTCTCATCTTCCCAAATTCTGCAGATGATCTGGTGCATGCTCCCTACCAGAACATCGCCGCCAGCCTTGAAGAGCTCTGATGGCAAGCCATCTGAGCCTGCGGCCTTGTTGTTCTTCAGCTTCTGAATAGCTGTGCCGACTTCTTCTATGCTGGGTGGGAGGACTACTTCAGCGGCTGGAGTTGGGATTTCCTCGGTCCCTACCACTCTCTCTTGGTCATGATCGTTAGGCAGCTGCTGGAAGTGCTGCTTAAATACATCCACTATTTCCTGCGGGTCGGTGACAAGATTACCCTCGCAGTTTCGAAGAGCCTGGGTGCCCTTTTTGAAGCCGCCTGCAACAACCTGGCGATCTCCGGACTGTCATTGACGCAAGGCACTCGTCAAACATCCTGGAAGTGCGAACATTCAGAGGGGCAAATGTAGACTCTGACCACTTCCTCGTAGCAGCAAGATTCAGAGCTCGACTGTCCAATGTCAGAAAGCTGCACCAGCCCATCAGGAGGAGCTTCGACATTGGGCGCCTGAGCACACCGGAGGTTGCCAGAGTCTACAGGGAGCAGCTGAGCGAAAGACTCTACGGTATGCCTACGTCGAACGCAAATGCCAATAATATGTCGCTGCATTGCCGCTCAGCCATTCAGGAAGTAGCCGAAACCACCTTAGGATACCTACCACCCCCGACAAGAAACCCGTGGTATGATGGCGAGTGTGAGCAGAAAAAGGCAGCAACCGACGAGGCGTACCAAAAGGCGCTGCAGAGGAAAACTAGGGCAGCGCAAGAAGAGTACCCAGCCAGAAGAAGTGAGGAGAAATAACTACTGCGACAAAAGAAAAGAATCTTCGCATCCTCTCAGCTCAAGGATATCGAGGAGTCTAGGGATAAACATAAAACACGAGCCTTTTACAATGTAGAACAACTAGCCAGCTTAAAAAGACACAGGTAATGTATAAGCAATATAATCGGAGTCCCAACAGGACACTGCGCTATATTAGGACTGCCACATAGTGACTATTGCAATAGATGTCATGATGAGGAAGAGGATGAATCTCCATCCCATCTCCGATGCAATTGCCTGCCCTGTCCTAGCCTTTGGAAGAATACTTCTTTGATGAACTAGCGGATCTATCCCAAACGGAGATCAGCAAACTATCGAATTTTATTCAAAACATAAAATGGTTCCAGAAGTATGGATGGTTCGCTTTACGGAGGGAAGCCACCTAACCAACCAACCATCCAACCAAAGCTAATAACAAATCGACCGCGTGGCATTAGACAGTAGACACCAACCACCAGTATGATTCTCAAAATTCATAATCATCTGTCGAATTTTCGAAAAAGTCGAAAAAGCATCGCTCAAAATAAGACAAATTTGTCTCCACCAAAAAAAAAAAAAGAGAATCGCGACGACAAAAGAGAATCCTCCCGTGCGGCCATAGTAGCCGGCGCAGCAAACTTCCCAACATTCAACGATTCAGTCTGAGAAAAACTATCGGGGCTCCAGGTAGATGCTGGACGCGTTGCTCTCGACACAAAAATTTATTCTAAAAGCGAGGCAATTTGAAGAAAAGTGTGGAAAATCCGTTTGTGTATATGTATAGGCGAGCTATACATACATATAATTAACGGTGTAAAATACTCGTCGGGATATATCCGATCGGTTGTCGTTTTTTTAATTAATTTTTCCGTTTTTTACCAGTGCAATTCGTATTTTTGTGTTGAAAATTTGAAAATTTTGTGGAAAAATTATCACAAAAAAAGTATATACCGCTCGTGAGCTAATTATAGTTTTTATCTATAATTCCGTTGCTCGATAAGTCTCAACAAAGAGGGAAAGGAAAAGAAGGAAAAGTGAAAAATATCGATTAAAGGAAGTGAAGTGAAAATTGTGAAAAAAGGAAATTAGTAATAGAATAGATCCAATGGATTAAGATCCTCTCAGCCCAGGTTGCGGATGCCATACGGATAAAAATCAAAAAAAAAAAAAAGACAATCGAATATAGGCATAAGAGCATAGGGGAAGGAAAGAAATGGATAAAGCAGCGCACGCAGCACCAGGTAAACGTTATTCGTTTTGTCCCTCTTACACTTCCGATCCACGAGGACGGTGCTAAGGTGTTACGCAACGAGCTATTCCAAAGGAAAAAGTGTACATACAAATGTACGAGTATATCCGTTGGGATTATGTAGTTCTGATCCAGTGTAGGGTGAGATGCGTGTGTTTGGCCGAATAACTTGTTGGGTGATGCCGAGTTACATTTTTTTTTTTTGAATAAAACTTAAGCAGCAATTGGTTCGGAAAAACCTTTTAATTCTGAGACAACAATTACGTAAATTGATAGAAAGGAAAAATTTGGAGGAACCAGTGAGGAACGACGTAGTTTTGTGAGAGTGCCCCGCCAGGCCCACACGACTAACTAATTTTTAGTTTATGTCGATTAACTTCGAAATACTGTTTTCAAATAATCAAGATTTTTACACACACGGAAAGGTTTAATGAAGCTCAATCTTGAACACCAATGGCCTATATACCAACACTTGCTTCTACACTTAGAACCATTTTTGATGAATAGTGAAATTTTCTTCTTCAAGTTATCAAGAAACCATCAATTTGGAGATATCTCATCAACACTGTTGCGTACACGAACCGACGGTTATGTTCGAATTTCGTAGTCAAAGTTTCGAATGTTCTGTTGCAGCTAAAAACGAAATGATGGTAACCTTCAGCGGCCTACTTACTTACTTACTTAGATGGCGCTACAGTTCGGGATGAACCAAGACCTCAACCAACAAGCCTTTCCAGTCGGCACGATCTTTGGCCAGCCACTTCCAGTGCCACACGCCCAGTTGGTTGAGGTCCCTTTCCACCTGTGCGCGCCACCTTAGATGCGGTCGTCCTCTGCTGCGTCGTCCCTTGGGGTTGGAGTCGAAAACTCTTCGGGCCGGAGCGGTGATGTCCATTTGCTCTACATGGCCTAGCTGCTTAGACGTTGGATCCGTAGACGTCTAACTAGGCCAATGTCGCTGCACAACCCGTACAGTTCTTGGTTGAATCTTCTCCTCCATTCTCCGTTTACACAAACGGGACTAAAGATGGCACGCAAAATTTTCCTCTCGAAACGTACAAGAGCCTCTTCTTCCGCTTCTGATAACGTCCAAGCCTCAGCGTCATAGAGAAGGACCGGGATGATTAAGGTTTTGTATAGGGCTACCTTAGTCTTTCGAGAGAGTGCTCTACTACTCAGTTGCCTCTTGAGCCCAAAGAAGCAGCGCTGGTGTCGTTGCTGCTTGTCACTATCGAGCCAAGGTAGATGAAGTCCTTGACTACTTCAAAAATATAGCTGCAGAAGGTGACGTTCTGACCAAGACGTCGGTGTTGCGCGTCTTTCTCTGATGGCAGCATATATTTGGCCCTGCCCCATTTACCCTTAGACCCACTTTAGCCGCTTCTGCATCAATGCTTGCGAACGCCTCATTGACGTCTCACTTTGTCTGTCCACTAACGTCAATGTCATCTGCGTAGGCAAGCAATTGTGTTGATTTGAAGTAGATCGTACCTCTTGTATTGACCGCAGAGTCCCGCACGATCAAGTGTATGATGTTAAAGAAATCACATGACAGTGCGTCACCCTCTCTAAAACCTTTTTAACATCGAAGGTATCACCTACGACCTTAATGGAGCAGCAGGAATTCTCCATAGTCATCCTGCATAGTCTGATGAGAGGCAGGAATATTAAAACATGACACGGCTTTGTATAGCTCGTCTCTATAAACACTGTCATATGCGGCTTTAAAGTCGACAAAAAGATGGTGCGTGTCGACCTGGAATCCATGGGTCTTCTCCAAGATCTGCCGTAGTGTAAATATTTGGTCTATCGCGGATTTTCTTGGCCTGAAACCACACTGGTAGAAACCTATCAGATTGTTCACGAACAATTTCAAGCGCTTACACAGTACGGCAAAGAGGATCTTGTACGCAATGTTCAGGAGACTTATCCCTCTGTATTTGGCGTAGTCATAGGAGTCTCCTTTCTTTTGGGCCGGGCAAACGATGCTGAGATTCCATTCGTCGGGCATGCATTCTTCCAACGATATCTTGCAGATGAGTTGGTGTATGTTCCTAACCAGCTCATCGTCAGCTGCTTTAAACAGTTCTGCGGGAAGACCGTCTGCTCCAGCAGCTTCATAAGACTTAAGTTTCGATATCGCTATCTTATCATCGTCTAGGTCGGGTGGACGGGATTCTCTTTCGTCTTCGTCCATTGTGAATGGTTCGTTCTGACTGACAGCGGCATTTTGACTATCATCGTCGTTACACAGTCTGCAGAAGTGGTCTTTCCACAATCTCAGCACCAGCTGTGACTCCACTATTGGTTGTCCTTGCTTATCCCTGCAGGCTTCTGCTCTGACTTTATAGCCTTAGCATGTTCGTTTTACTTTTTCGTAGAACTTTCGAACATCGCTCCTACGAAAGCATCTCTCCATCTCCTCGGTTTCGCGCTTCTCGTGGTCCTTCTTTTTTCTTCTCGGAAGCCCATGCTCCTCTCTCCTTTTCTGTTCATAGAGCTCGCGGGCAGCTATCATCCGTCGATCCAGTGTAGCCATGAATGCATTCTGTTTCTCTACATGGGCCTGTCTGCATTCGTCATTCAACCAGGGGTATCTCGAAGGTGGTGGCTTGAAACCGAGTGTATCTGAGGCGGCCTCCCTGATAGCGTTCTGACAACGACTCCATTGCTGTTCTATGGCTTGTGCAGATTGCATCGGGACTTGAGAGAGCTTGAGGGAGACTTGATCGGCGAGGATCCTGGCGGTATACTGCGATTGCAGCTTTCCGACGTTAAATTTTTCGTGTTCTTACTCGACTCCGTTGATTTCGAGAAATTCACATCTGTACCTTGGCTGCAACAAGGTAATGATCCGAGTCGATGTTGGCTCCTCGAAAGGTTCGGACATCTAGAATGCTGGAAGAGTGTCTGCCGTCGATCGCAATGTGATCAATTTGATTGATTGTCGATTGATCGAAAGACCGTCAGGTCCCCTTATGGATGTTGAGGTGTGGGAATCGTGTACTTGGTACGACGAGATTATGTCCCGCCACAAAGTCCATTTAGTTCGTTTTCTGACATGGTGTTTTGTAGGCTGTGCTTTCCTACAACTCGTCCAAAGATAGCTTCCTTACCCAGCTTCGCATTGAAATCTCCTAGAACGATTTTGGTGTCACTGCTGGGACATTGGGCATATGTTCTGCCTAGGAGATCATAGAAGTCGTCTGTATGTCGGTCATCTTTCTCCACTGTGGGGGCGTGGACACATATTTAGCTTATATTGGCCTTGTGGTCAAGGTGCTACCAGATGTTCTTGAGATATGCGCTCATATTTCTTGGAAACTTCTGCAAAGTGTTCACTATTTAATTATGTCTTTCTAGTATCGAGAAAGAAAAAATCATTATTGAACGCAAACAATGTTAGCGATCACTATTGGTTCAGTGAACTGAGTCGCGAGTCTCGATATTTTCTTCAAGTAACACACCACATCTTTGACGTGGTTCCTACCCACGATTGAGAGAGACAATATTACGCCTTCGAGTGTTCATTTTTGTTTCGTTCTGCGCATCTACGTCACGCGTGACCAGAAATTTGACTGCTGGTTGAAATTGCTGTTTGTTTACATACAACCACCTTCATTAAGGTGATTTCCCCAAGTCAACGACTCATGGTTGGATTTCTCCGTGCGGATCTCCGGAATTTGGCCCCCAGCTTATGACGGATATATCATGCGAGGTTTTCTAATCCGTCATTAGAAGAAAAACGAATTAGTAGAATGTTTAGCAAAAGAAAGGATTACCTATGAGAGTAGACTCCAACTCGAGATCAGGTGTGTTATCCTCAGCAACATTTACATGGTCGGTAAGAAGTCCTGCATTATAACCTAGTAAGTATGACCACAACGTGTGCTTGAATTCCTGTCGATCAGGGTGGTCGTGAAGGCCTCCCTTGCTACGAATCTTGCATCTTGCATAAGGCAATGCAAGGAAAGGAAACGTAACACGCTTTCCTTATTTCTGTGATACCACATGGATCATATTACCTAGATCCGCTACCTGAAAACCAATCAGTGCTTCTGATGAAGCGATGGAGTTGAGCTATTTTTATATCTGCTAGCTCACGTAAGTTATCATAGAAGGGCGCGCCGGGGTAGATCCGAGGTCCAATGGTGGGGGCCGATCTGATCACGCCACTTATGTATATGCTGGCCGATCTTTGCACTTTCCCCAGAAGGTTTCGATAGACTGCCTTGTCCAGAGGAGTCGATGTCGTATAGTAGGATGGGCCTTATGACTGCTGTATAGAGGCAGTGCATAATGCTTGGTTGGAGACCCCACTTTTTGGCCACCACATTCTTACAGCTGTAGAGTGGTTGCTTTCTTGACCCGATCAAGTATGTTGGGTTTCCAGTTCAGCCAGTTCAAGGTCTAGGCCAAGGTATTTAGCCAGCCTCGGTGAGTTGAAGGACGGGATTTTATTATTTATTTGTAAACAATACTAGATCAGTCTTCTTGGGGTTGACCCCAAGTCCACAGTACTGCGTCCAGGTTACTACTGCATGTAATGTTGGGAAATCACAACGTGGCGGTCACAGCGTACCCTTCCTGCTCTAGCAACAGTAGTAGTTAATTGGCTACCACGTTCCAGAGGAGAGGGGAGAGTACACCATCTTGTGGTCTACCTCTCCTGACCATTCTAGTTGAAGCGGAACCAGCGAAGTTGGCATTGACGATATTTTGTGTAAGCAGTTGTCGTACCAGTTCTATCACTGATCCCATTACACCCGATCAGTCAGCGCTTTTGTGACAGCCCATGGTTCAACGTTGTTAAAGGTGCCCTCCATACCGAGAAAGGTCACTAGGGTGTATTCTTTGTGTTCCAGTGGCCTTTCTATGGCACTAACTACTGAGTAGAGTGTTGTTTCCACCGATTTGACATAACACGAATTCACCACGCCGTGGTAACTATTCCTGGGTATTTTCCTGTGAGTTGTTAGCCGGAACACCAAACAGCTGATTGCTCACAAGATATCTCACAAGAGAAGCATCACAATTTTCGCATCACTGACATTCGTGAGTTGTGACCATATCATAATCAGAATAGGGATAGTTGCAGATCTTATACTTTGAAGTTTTGTAATTATTTTTGGACAAAGTTCCGAATTTATTTATTTTTTTCTTTAGAAGTGACACCCATCAAGCTTAGGCGCTTATAAGGGGTGGGCCATCTAGTGGTTTTAATCCTAATAATTGGTTAATTTGACACTAACAGCTGTTTCCCGCTCGGAATCTTGACAAAAAGTCAGTATCGTACCTCCACGGAATGAAATGAGTCGTTTTACGCTTGAGCAATGTTAGGAAATATTGAAAACTTATTTCCAAAGTGAGTGCTGTGTAGCCCAAACAGTGCATTTTTTGAAAAGAAGTTTTGGCCGAAATGAAGCACCCACCGCGACTGCTATACGCAAGTTTGTGCAAGATCGTGAGACTGGTCTGCTAGTGGACAACACTCATGGTCCCCGTCGTCGTACGGTGCGCAAAGATGAGAGTGTGGCTGAGAGTGTGAGCACTCAATTCACGAACAACAACTCGATCTCAACAGCTCAACATTTTACGCACTAGCCTGAGCAGGATTCTGCACAAAATATCTCGGATTATTCGCTTACAAGGTCAAATTGACCCAGAAATTAAAGGCGAGAGACCATCCGATTCATTATCGCTTGGGCCTTAGAGAAGCTTGAATTGGACAACGATTTTGGGCGAAAAATTATCTTTTCTGACGAGGCGGATTTTCTTCTCGGCGGTTACATTAATAGACAAAATTGCCGGAGATGGGACTCGGAAAACCCGCACAACATGGTCGAGAAGACAACTCATCCACAGAGAGTGACTGTTTGGTGCCAATTGGCCGCCTCGTAGCTGCGATTTGACCTCTTTGGACCTTTTTTTTGTGGGGAACCGTGAAGGACCGATGTGATGTTAACAATCCGGCACTTAAAGCCAATATCATCCAAGCAATCCGTGAGCTACAGTCCGAAATCATCAACAAGGTCATGGAAAATTGGGGTGACAGAATGCGCTACTGCGAGGCCAGCCGAGACAGCCACTTGAACGACGTTGTATTTCGTAATTAATGGGAATGTTCGTTCTTACTAACAAAGCCATAATACATGAAAAAAAAATTAATTTTGTTAATTTTATCGCATATTTAAAAAGAAACTTGTATTTGGTCCACCCTAAAAATAATTTCAAAACTTAAAAGATCGAGTACGTGCTGGGCATTTTCATCGACATTGACGGGGCTTTGGTTAACACAACTTTCGACAGCATGTGCAACGCTGCCAGACGTCATGGCCTAGAGGAAGCACTGGTCTTGTGGATCAAAGCAATGCTTGTGCACAGGACATTGACCGCTGATGCAGGCCTCGACCGTGTGTCAAATCCAGCGTAAACAGGGGCTGCCCGCAAGGTGGCGTCCTGTCTTCGCTGTTATGGTGCATGGTGGTCGACTCTCTGCTTGATGCTCTCAATGCCTCTGGAATCGATGCCCAGGTCTATGCGGATGATGTCGCCGTTCTTTCTATCGGCACATGCTTAGTCTTAAAGCACATGCGGCGCTAAATGTAATCTATGATTGGTGTACCCGAAATGGGCTGTCGGTCGTTCCTCTTAAGATTGATGTCTTTCACTTCACAAGAAGGAGGAAAAATACTGACTCAGCGGCTACTAAAAGGCACTTCCATCCCGGTATCCAAAGAAGCTAAGTATCTGGGATTCATCTTAGATAGCAAGTTTCTTTCGATGTTGGCTCCTCGAAAGGTTCGGACATCTAGAATGCTGGAAGAGTGTCTGCCGTCGATCGCAATGTGATCAATTTGATTGATTGTCGATTGATCGAAAGACCGTCAGGTCCCTTTATTATGTCCCGCCAAAAAGTCCATTTAGTTCGTTTTCTGACATGGTGTTTTGTAGGCTGTGCTTTCCTACGACTCGTCCAAAGATAGCTTCCTTACCCAGCTTCGCATTGAAATCTCCTAGAACGATTTTGGTGTCACTGCTGGGACATTGGGCATATGTTCTGCCTAGGAGATCATAGAAGTCGTCTGTATGTCGGTCATCTTTCTCCACTGTGGGGGCGTGGACACATATTTAGCTTATATTGGCCTTGTGGTCAAGGTGCTACCAGATGTTCTTGAGATATGCGCTCATATTTCTTGGAAACTTCTGCAAAGTGTTCACTATTTAATTATGTCTTTCTAGTATCGAGAAAGAAAAAATCATTATTGAACGCAAACAATGTTAGCGATCACTATTGGTTCAGTGAACTGAGTCGCGAGTCTCGATATTTTCTTCAAGTAACACACCACATCTTTGACGTGGTTCCTACCCACGATTGAGAGAGACAATATTACGCCTTCGAGTGTTCATTTTTGTTTCGTTCTGCGCATCTACGTCACGCGTGACCAGAAATTTGACTGCTGGTTGAAATTGCTGTTTGTTTACATACAACCACCTTCATTAAGGTGATTTCCCCAAGTCAACGACTCATGGTTGGATTTCTCCGTGCGGATCTCCGGAATTTGGCCCCCAGCTTATGACGGATATATCATGCGAGGTTTTCTAATCCGTCATTAGAAGAAAAACGAATTAAAACATAGCATATTGAGTCAAAACCTACCAAGCGTTGTCCGCTTTCTGGCGAAACATGGGGTTTATCGCCAGCAAAGGTCTTTGAATTAACACGGCAATGATAAGACCTATAATCTCACATGCATCGGTTTTCTAGGGGAACAGAGTAACACGCAAACCGTTTGTCTCCGCTGCACGGGGACTTTTTTCAGAACGCCGGGCGCTGCTCTAGATGCTGTGATGAACCTTCCCCCTCTTGATATATTTATCAGAGGGTGTCCTGTGATAGCCATGTCTCGTCGAAAGAGAAATGGATTTTGGAACAACTCGCATAGGAATAATAGTGTGCTTGGGCAAGAATTGTCCTGTGATCTCTGTCTCATGGACATGCCTTCTGACGCATTGACACCCCTTTTCCTACTGCGCTGTAGTTTCACAGTCAAGTTTCCATGGCGTCAGGATTGGCTCTACCTGCATACTGAACCTAGAAAGGATAGTCTTCGCATTTTCACGGATGGCTCCAGGTCTGGGCGGACGTCCGGAGGTGGGGTCTTCTTTGAGCGCGAAAAAAATCAACTGCACTTCTCGTTAGGAAAATACGCGTCTGTCTGCCAATCAGAGATATATGCAATTCTAATGGCCATGCTCTATGATGGGAAGTACAGGTGGAGGTTCAAAATCTTATGCATCTACAGTGACAGCCAAGCTGCACTCAAAGCTGTGTCCATTCCCCTAACTAGCTCCAAATTAGTGCATTGGCTCAAGTCCTTCTTGAACAGAATCGGTAAACTAAATTCACTAGGGTTTGTATGGATTCCAGGTCACTCTGCGATCCCAGGAAATGAGATCTCTGATGAACTCGCCAGAATGGGTTCAGAGGAAAGCTTCTCGGGACCTGAATCCGCTTTAAGTCTACCTGCGTCCACGGTAAATTCGTACATTAACGATTGGGTGCTTAATACGCACAACCGTAGATGGGGAGATCATTCAGGTTGCAGGATGACAAAGCGCAATCCGAAGCATTCCTCCTGTCTTTAAGGAGAATCGACTGCAGAAGACTTGTTGGAATCATTACGGGCCATTACACTTTTGCTAAGCATCTCTGCGTGCTTCGGATCAGTGAGACGCCTACCTGTGCTGCATGTTGCGAGAAGGATGACACCGCAGAGCAATTCCTTTGTGACTGTCCCACATTTGCTCGCGCCCGGTGTCGCACACTTGGGGCCGATATGGTGTGTGCCGAATCTCTTAGCTCTACATCACTGAAGCTCCTTCTTATTGTTTTTGTCCGAAAAACGGGGGAAATACATTAATGTAACGTGTTTCTGTCTGTAGTACAATGGACCAGTATTTGTGTCTGAGTGCTCAAGCAGGTGGCAGAAGCCTTCGACACACAAAAAAAAAAAAAAAGCAAATAGCATTATCAAGCTGAGAATGAGTCGCAGTTTTCTAGCGATCAAAGTGAACCTCGATGAGATTATTCATATTTTAAAAGACAGTGAACCTGATCCGTCTTCATCTACTGCTGCTATGCCAACTAGATCACAACAAACCCAACCTGTGCTACATTCTAGAAAGCCACAGAAAAGTCTGCTTTTGAATGAGGATCAGTTGCATGTCCTAGGAAACGAAAATAACTTTCTTGTTCTTGTTTCCCAAAGATTTGATTGATTCATTCATTCATTCATTGATTCATTCCAACACAAACTAATTTCGAGCAAAATCTTTGCATCGATAAGCAAATATGATCTAGAGATCAAGAAATAACTTGAAAAGATATAACCTGTAGTGAGAAAGAAAAAATCATTCATTGCAAGCGTGAACGCACCCCATGTTAGCAATCACTATTGGTTCCGTAAACGGAGCCAACTTCTTTCAAGTACCACACCACACCTAGGGCGGACATTTTGCTTTTTTCACTTCTTTTTCCTTTGGCACTTCGTACGCTTAGTCTTTAGAAAGAAGCAATATGCCGGGCCATACCTAACTGATAATAACCCTAGATATTCGGATGCAGTAGCTTCTACTCGATTTTTTGCAGGCCAGCGCACGCCGAATATGCTGAGATGCTAAACTGGACATATTGAGTAGATGTGCTGCACCACATCCGATGAATGGAATGTCAGCATTGTTTGCCCGGTTCTATGAACCGGGAGAGAAAGGGGACTCCTATAACTGCGGCGACTTTATCTCCTTTGGTGGCGTTATAGCTCCTGAAGGACCAGAGCCAATCTCCTCTCAATCACCCATGTTGTGTGTGATTTATTTTTTACATAGGTGAAAGGGACCTACAATTCAATGCCGATTCCGAATGCCGTGAGTCGAGAAGCTTTTTCAGGGCAAGTATACTACGGGGGGTTTTGCCAGTACCCTGCTGAGGAGGGACGTCGCGAAATTAACATTCGATGGCGCTGGTGTTATCGGCCATGTCATCGAACGTATTTTCACTGTGTTTCTCCTCAGCGGGGTTCTGGCAAAACCCCCTGTAGTAAAATTGTCATGAAAAGCTTTTCGAAATTCGCCGTTCGGAACCGGGAATAAACTGTAGGTCCCTTTCACCTATGGGAAAAATCAAATCACACAAAACATGGGAGATTGACAGATGCTCGGCTTTGGTGGTTCATGGAATGTAACGCCAACACACATACATACATATGACCGTGTCTATGGGGACGAGCTGTATAGTGCCCTGTCATGTTATGACATCCCTGCCAAATTCACCAGGTTCTGCAGGATGACAATGGAGATTTCTCGCGGCTCCATTAAGGTCGGTAAGAAGTTAACTGAGATCTTCGATGTCAAAAAAGGATTCAGACAGGGCGACGCACTATCATGTGATTTTTTCAACATCATCCTCAAAAATATCGTGCGGGATTCACCAGCCAAAACCAGCACGATCTACTTTAAGTCTGCTCGGACACGCTGATGACGTTGACCTGATTGGGAGAACGCAGCGGGACGTTAATTAAGTTTTTGTGAGCACTGAAGAAGAAGCGGTGAAAATGAGGACAAAACCAAATATGCATATGCTGTCGTCAAAGAAAGACGCACGTCTATCTTGGCTCGATTTCGTCTATCTTGGCTCACTGGTAACAAGTGGCAACGACTCAAGCGCTGAGAATACTTACTTACTTATTAGGTCGACAATCCATGGAGGATCTGAGCCTGATATAGCTGCCTTCCATTCTTGACAGTCACGCTGCTTCCAGTTCTCAAGACCAAGTTTTCTTAAATCCGCGATTACTTGGTCTTTATACCGGAGGTTCGGTGTTCCTCTTCTTCTCTAAGAAGACCCCCTACAAAACTTAAATCATCCCTGTCCTCCTCTGCGGCGCAGAGGCTTGGACCTTATCAGAAATGAATGAAGAGGCCCTTTGTCGTTTCGAGAGGAAAATTCTGCGGAGAGTGAAGGAGAAGATTCAACCAATATGGATCCAATGTCTAAGATGGGTGTGCCATGTAGAGCGAATGGAGAGAATAGCTCCGTCCTAAAGAGTCTTCGACTCCAAAGGACGACGTTGCAGAGGACGGCCGCATGGCAAGATGGTGCTAGAAAGGAACCTTAACGTGCGACACTAGAAACAGCTAGCAAATGATCGTGCTAGCTGGAAAGGCTTGTTGGTTGAAGCCCAGGTTCACCCCGAACTGTAGCGCCACCTAAGTAAGTAATCCAAAAAAATAACAAAATTTGATATCAATCAAATGCGTTCGATGATATAATTGTTGTTCTCCCGCCAATACGTATTTATAATTTTTGTTATTGCTTCGCCACCATTTTTGTTTTATTTTTAAACTAATGGAATTTAATTTTCCGCCAACCTCTACATCACCGAACAGTAAGAGTCTACGGTTTAACGTGGACGCCTGCCAATTACGGTCTTATTCCACGGTGGGACAACCCACATGTCGGAACCAAATTAAGCGTTGGTCAGTGCTCCAGGACAGTACAATTACCACCCCGGGTGCAATCTGGTGAACATGTTGAGGCATGTTCACAACCTTTGCTCTTACGTCGAGGCTCCTACCGGACACCTGGATGCCTTATATACCCACTATTTTGGGCAACCACAACCACCACGATACTTTCATTATGGGGCCTACTGCCGAAGACAGGCCGGGAGGCTCCTGTCTCCCGTGGTACCAGAATATAGCCCTCTGGTGAAGCTTCGCGACCGAGGTCACAAACCGGTTGAGCCACGACGTTTGGCACCTCCCCTTCCGACAACTCCTAAGTGTGCCTAGGAGTTTAGGACACTCGACTGAGCCCAGCCAGGCCCATTGACACCATCTAAGCACCGAAAAAACCTTTATTAAGAAAATTTCAAGAACTCTTTTAGATATCTGGGGACCTTTAGCCCCAAGCTAGCACTCCACCACCTCAATCCAACCACGAATTTTAGTCGCCTCTTACGACAGGCATGCCTTACCTCGGGTATATTCTGACCCCTACCCGAAGGGAGAGCACCGTGGCGCAGTGGGTAGTGTGTTGGTCTCTGACGCCGATGACTCGGGGTCGAATCCCGACACAGCCTTGTCATCGAACGTGTTTTTCACGGTGTTTCTCCTCAGCGGGGTTCTGACAAAACCCCCTGTAGTAAAATTGTCATGAAAAGCTTCTTGAAATTCGCCGTTCGGAACCGGCAATAAAACTGTAGGTCCCTTTCACCTATGTGAAAATGAAATCACACACAACATGGGTGATTGAGAGAAGCTCGGCTCAGGTTCTTCATGGACTGTAACGCCAACATACATACATACATACATACCCGAAGGGGGAACATCATCGAACATCGAAGAAATCGTCGAATGTAGCTTTCCCGTATGTTTTCTACGAGATGCATGCATTCCCAACAGATTCTCAAAATAATCACCGGTCGCCCGTACTGCAGTCCTAAAATCAAAACAATCTCCGATCCCTGCACCAGAAGCTCATAAAATAGAAAAATCTAAATATAGAAATAGACCAAGCGGCAGCCGCTGCATTGGGACCGTGTCCCAAAACTCCACCGGGACTCGAGACATCAGAGATTCGAAAAAAAACGGAAATCTTTTTCAAAAAAAAAAAAAAATAAAAGGACTGTCGACAGCAGCAGGCGCTATTGTCTTTTGGTTTTGCACCACCGCTTTCGGTGGATAGGAGAATGTTTGCTCGAATTTTATTTATACATTTTTCGACACAACCACGATATAATAGATAGGTACAAATTATTTCGCTTTTTTTGCATCTAGAGCCCGGCTATAGCGTGTGGAATACGAGTATGTGACACGCGATTCAAAGCACGATCGTTGTCTGGGAAATGACTTCTTATTTTTTGGAATTTTTTTTTTTTTTTTTTTTTTGATTTATGATTTTCGTTTTACTGCAGCATTTTACAATTGTAAGTTGTTGTTGGAGTTCATTTTTTTTAAAGATAAAGATGTCTTTTATTTTTGGAACAGAGGACGTAGACGTGGAGAAGGAACATTTTAATTTAACACTTGTGATCGTTAACTCAATCACCTTTGATGTGTATTAAAAGCCTTAAACGTAGACTATATGTTATGTTATTTGAATGCGAATGTCACGACATCGTACACGAGTGCTGACGGCCAGAATGAACATATGAAGGTATTTAGTATGTCAGAAACGCTATTTTCGAAAGCATTACTAATGTGGCTTATGTTAATGACTAATGTCGCAGACCATTTTTCAATACAATTCGTGCTATATTGTTGAATCGCGGAAGTAATGTGGGAATTTATCTTACTCTATGCCGTTTTACTATGGGCACAGGGCAATTTTTAATTTAGAAAGCGATGTAGTTAACGTTGGTTATGTAAACAAATACCTGTCTGCGGGCAAAATATGGGACATGAGACAGAGCGAAGAAAAACAAAAATGTATTTATTTACGGATCGGTTTATTTTTAGGACGCTGGGTGTGTATTCGAATGCATCAAATGCATTTTGTGGATAAAATAAATGTGCAGATTGGCCAAGGGAATTCAAAGTAAGAAAGAAGCCAACCGTGCACTGAATGTAGTGAATTGAATTTTTTATTTTTTTTTTTTGAGATTAATACTCTCTCACCTCAAGGCCGTTGAAAACCCCTGCTCACGCCTTCCACTATTCTACCTCCTTGTATACACCAATAAATAAATTTCGGCGCTTATTTCATGCTCACACTGAGGCAAACAGACATCTGTACGAGTATCCTTGCCAACATAATCAATCACTTAATTAATTGAATGTGGACAAATATATTAGTGAGTGCATTTCACTTCTCGCCCTGCGCCTTATATCTGTTTTTAAATAAAAAAAAAATGATTCACAAAATTTTGAACTTGGCTTTTAGATGAAACTGAAAATATCTTTTTGTATCTGTATACCCATATTTAAAATTATTTTGCAACCGAATTACTCATCTGTGCGTTCTTGGCCACGTAAACAGCCCGTGAAGTGTCATTCTGCCAAACTTGTCATTCTACTAGCCATCTGGAAATGAATGTACTTGTTTACATAATGTTGCACAAGGTGTTCGAATAATAGCTCTTGAACTTTGTGATTATGCTCGGAGCATTCGTGGTCTCGTGATTTTTTTGAATACATTTCTTTTTCTTCTTAGTGGGCGCAAAGTGGAGTAGTGGAGTATTCTGCAAACAACTTAAGCTGAACAAAGCTCTAAAATTATCTAATCACTGCAGCGTTTTCCAGGCGGAACTGTTGGCAATAAAAGAGGCTCTGTCCTGGCTGAAGTGGAACGTGATATCCACCACGGATATCCGCATTCTCACGGATAGCCAAGCAGCCTTAAAGTCGCTGGAGTCCTATGTGTACACATCAAAAACTAGCCTCGACTGTCGCCTATTTCTTAATGAGATGGCTGAACAGTTCAACATACAACTTATATGGGTACCGGGACACAGCGACATCACTGGAAATGAAAGAGCCGACACACTCGCCAAACAAGGAACGACGCTACAATCAACTGTGGCTTGTGAGGGTATACCCTTCGCAACCATTAAACACAATCTCACTACCCTCGCCAGGGCCTAGACGAACCGGAGATGGACTCAGGGACACACCTGCCTCATCACCAGGCAAATCTGGCCCCGGCTCGATAGTCAACGGACTAGGAGTATTATCTCCCTAAATAGAACTGACATCTATAAAGTCATAGGTGTCATCACAGGACACTGCCTTATTGGCAGTCACGCGCAAAAACTAGGTATCACTCCGAATGATTTTTGTAGGAGCTGTCTAGACGAGGAAGAGGTCGAATCCATCCATCACCTCCTCTGCGCCTGCCTGGCATTCTGCACAATCAGGGAACGATACCTAGGATCATACCTCCTTAACGATCTGACCGAAGTTCAGCAAGTAGGGATATCTAATCTTCATAATTTCTTAAGAAGCACAAAGTGGTTCCACGAATAGGGGGCTAAACCCCCTCGTAGCTACAGAACGGGCCTCCCTGGCCTATGTGTGTTCTTCCCATCTCTGGGAAGGCTACGATCTTACCTACCTACCTACCTAGTGGGCGCTACAGTTCGGGGTGAACCTGGGCCTCAACCAACATGCCCCTCCATCTAGCACGATCTTTTGCTAGCCTTTTCCATTGCCGCACACCCAGTTGGCTGAGGTCCCCTTCCACCTGTGTGCGCCATCTTAAGTGCGGCCGTCCTCTGCCTTTTCATCCCTCGGGGTTGGTTGAATTCTGTGGTGTCCATTCGCTCTACATTTTTTTATACATGGGGCTTGTGCTACTATTAGCAATATGGCACTGCGACCTTTGCAGATCTATTGTGCCTGCTAGCCGGTTAGCCGAGTAGCCTCTCCACCTTCTTAATGAAGTTGAGAATGCTTCTCGTAGGATCCAGGGTGATCCCCTCAGGAGTCATAACTTCACTGAGAAGGATGCGCTTCCTAAGATGGCGGAGAGCAGGACACTCACATAGTATGTGTTCTGCCGTCTCATCGTCCTCTAGACAGAGCCGACACTCAGTTTCAGACTAGAGACTCATTTTGTTTAGATGATATCTCAGACCGCAGTGTCCCGTTAGATAGCTGACTAGTCTTCTGATATCCACCCTATTGAGTTTAAGTATATCATTAGAGTATTCTTTCAGGGGTTGTATAAGTCGTTTAGATTGACGGAGTCCCCGAACGTTGTTCCAAAAGGACAGGTATTGCAATTTTTCCCACTTGCATCTTAGATCCGGGAGTGCCACAGAATTGTTCTGGACCTATATATTTATCGCTGGAACCTTTCTTGGCAAGTTGGTCGGCAATTTCATTGCCCTTGACACCTTTATGTCCTGGCACCCACCCAAGTTTAACAGTGTTTCTTTTGGCGAGGTCTTGCAGGGCGTCATGGCATTCCTTGACGGTTTTTGAGTTCGTGCTGTACGAACCCAGTGCTTTAAGCGCTGCTTGGCTATCAGAGAGTATGTTGATAGTTACTCCTCTGATGCCAGTCTCGAGATTTAGATTGACACATGTTAGGATGGCATGCAGCTCTGCTTGGAAGATGCTGGGGCTTATTCCCAGGGCCTTCGAGATCTTGCGTTTTGGTCCAAAGAGGCCGGCGCCAATGCCAGAAGCCATCTTGGAGCCATCCATGTACCACCTAAGGCCTTTGACGCCCAGCCATCTTAGGCGTTGAATCCGTAGACGCCTGACTAGGCTCATGTCGCTGTACAGCCCGTAAAGTTCGAGGTTGAATCTTCTCCCCCATCAATCCCCAAAAATCACGCGCAAAATCTTTCTCTCGAACCGACCAAGGGCCTCCTCATTCGCTTTTGATAGTGTCCATACTTCTGCGCCGTACAACAGGACCGGGATGATAAGGGTCTTATATAGAGTCAACTTTGTCGTTCGGGAGAGGGCTCTATTACTCAATTGCCTCCTGAGCGCAAAGAAACAGCGATTGGCAAGAGTGATTCCGCGTTTGATTTCGGAACTGATGTCGTTGTTCCAAGTGACTGCGGAGCCAAGGTAGACGAAGTCCTTAACTACCTCGAACTTATATCTGCCAATACAAACGTTCTGGCCAAGACGTCGGTGGTGAGCGTCCTTTTTTTGATGATAGCATATTTTTAGTTTTGCCCTCGTTTACCGCCAGACCAACTTTCGCCGCCTTGAACTCAATACTCGCAAACGCCTAATTGACATCTCGCTGTGATCTACCTATTATGTCAATGTCGTCGGCGTAGGCAAGGAGTTGCGAGTATTTGAAATAGATTGTGCCTCTTGGAGATGCGCAGAGAAGATTTTGTAGGCGATGTTAAGGAAACTTATTCCTCTATAGTTGGCGCAATCAGAGGGGTCTCCTTTCTTGTGGATCGGGCATACGATGCTGAGACTCCATTCCTCGGGCATGCTTTCCTCTAACCATATTACGGATGAACTGGTGCATGCTCCCAACCAGGTCATCCCCAGCTGCCTTGAAGAGTTCAGCAGACAGTCCGTCTGCGGCAGCAGCTTTATTCGACTTGAGCTTCGATATGGCAATCTTAACTTCGTCGAGGTCAGGGAGACAGAATTCTCTGCGGTCTCCGTCGATTAGAAACGGATAATTCTGCCTGACAGTGGTATATTGACTAATATCGCCGTTATACAGTCTGCAGAAGTGATTTTTCCATATTCTCAGCATCGACTGCGGTTCTACTACTAGGTGTCCGTTCTCATCCCTGCAGGCTTCCGTTTTAGCTTTATAACCTTGGCATGTTCGCTTTATCTGTTGATAAAACTTTCGAGCGTCACGCCTGCAGTAACACCTCTCCAAATCCTCAATCGCGCGCTTCTCGTGCTCTTTCTTCTTTCTTCTAAGAAGCTTATGCTCCTCGCTTCTTTTAAACTCGTAGAGCTCACGAGCTGCTCTTGTTCTTTTATGCAGCGAGGCCTTATATGAATCCTGCTTCGCTGTATGAATCGTCTTGCACTCGTCATCGAACCAGGTGTTTCTTCGTGGTGGTGCCTAAAAACCCAAAACTTCGGATGCAGAGTTTTTTGAATACATTTAGGATCATCAAATGGCTTGGTTAGGTAAAAGTGGTTGGCATACGCCATACGTAAGCCGAAGTCGGCCCATTGTGATACCACATGGACCATATTACCTTGATCTGCTACCTGAAAACCAATGGGTGTTTCTGATGAAGCGATGGACCTATTTTCAGGTCTGCTAGCTCACTTAAGTTTTCATAGAAGGGCGAGCCGAAGTAGATCCTCCTGCGATTCGCAAAAGAAGGGCATGAGCAGAGGAGATGGTATATCCATTCCTCTTCTTCCTTATCTATGCAGCCGCGGCAAAAGTCATTGGAGGGTAGCCCTAGTCTGACGGCGTGTTTTCCAATGAAGCAGTGACCTGTGATGACACCCACTAAAGTGCTTAAGGGTGCCCTTTTGGTTGCCACAGGGTCCCTGGTTCGTCCTAAGCTTAGCTTAGGCCAGATTTGTTTAGTGATAAAGCCGATGTTACTTTCATTCCATTGAAGGTTGGTAACCTCGATGGTTCGAAGTTTTGTCATGTGCTATACCGTACTTATTGGTGTTTTTAGAAACCCGAGGGTTGGAAGACTGAGTGTGCGAGTTCGTCGGCCGCGTAGTTTTTTAGAATATCCCTATGCCCGGGAACCCACAGTATTTTTATGTTGAACTGTCTAGAGATAGGCGGCAGTTAAGGGATGTCTTTGATTTGTGGGCTACCGCAGCCAGGGTCCCAAGGATTTTCTCCGTGCAAATGAAAATATCCTTAGCGGATATTATATTGATCCCAAGCCATGCAAGGGCCTGCGTTATCGCTGTTATTTCTGCTTGATACACACTGCAGTGATTTGGGAGTCTAACTGATAGGTTGAGGGCATCGTGGCGCAGTGGTTAGTGTGTTGGACTCTGGCGCACGATGTGCGAGTTCGGATCCCGATAACACCAACGCCATCGAATGTTTATTTCGCAGCGTCCCATCTCGGCGTAGTTTACATGCCAAGAAAAAGCTTCTCGACTCAAGCCGTTCGGGATCGGCATTAAACTATAGGTCCCTTTCATCCGTGTAAAATAAAGTAAATCACACACAACATGGGTGATTGAGAGAAGCCTGGCTCTGGCCCATCTTGGGCTGTAACGCCACCAAAGTCACCCAAGAGGGAAATCGAATCCTTCGGTATGACTTTCCCTCCAGCCCATTCCTCCCTGAATGGAAAGACAACTTCGAAGTTCTTAGTGAACACATTCTGCGGGATGATGTAGTCTGTGTCCATCGAAGTGATCAAGAATGCTAGTATGGCCTTTATGTGATGTGGGCTATTTTCCTATGACATCAATTTGTTTGCTGAAGAGGTCCAAGGGTGGAAGATGTAGTAGAATATTTAGGGCCTCCGTGGGGGTTGTTCTGATCGCGCCGCTTATATATAGGCTGGCCGATCTTTGTACTTTCCCCAGAAGGTTTCGATAGACTGCCTTGTTCAAAGCAGTCCACCAGACTACGATGCCGTTCAGGAGAATGGGCCTTATGACTGCTATATAGCCAGTGCATAATGCTTACCCCACTTTTGCCCACCACTTTCCTACAGCTCTAGAGGGCAGTGGTTGCTTTCTTAAAACGATCGAGAATGTTGGGTTCCCAATTCAGCCTCCTGTCAAGGACTAGGGCTAGGTCTTTAGCCTGATCTTGGATTATTAATTGGGTTCCACCTAGCCTAGGTGGGTTGACGGGCGGAATTTTATGTTTATTTGTAAACAGTACTAGATCGGTCTTCTTGGAGTTGACCCCAAGTCCACAGTACTGCGTCCATGTTTCTACTGTATGTAATGCACCCTGCATTAGATGGCTTAGAGTGCTGGGAAATTTTTCTGTGACAGTAACAGCGTACCCTTCCTGTTCTAGCAACAGTAGTAGTTCATTGACCACCACGTTCTAGAGGAGAGGGGAGAGTACTTCGCCCTGTGGTGTACCTTTGCTGACCATTCTAGTTGAGACGGCACCAACGAAGTTAGCTTTGACGATTTTTTGCGTTAGCAGTTGTCTCGTCGCCATCGCATGAAAACACAATATATCTCACAAGTAATACATATTATATTAAATTAGATTATTTAGTGCGATTTCCAAGTCAATCTATTTACTTAAAACATAAAAGATTTTGATATTGGTATGGTCACTATAAGATGGTGTTAGGTTAGCTAATTACGTAATCAATCAAGCCAGAAGGTCCCTTAAGTAGGGACTGAATAAATTAACTGACTTGGTAATACATTGATCTTACAACTTTTTACGGTAGAAGATCTGAGTTGCGAGACTTGGTTTTTTTACAAGTTATGTTTTTCGTGGCATCTCATTCCTTTTTGTAGATGTATGTATGTTTGTATGTATGTTGGCGTTACAGTCCATGAAGGACCTAAGCCGAGCTTCTCTCAATCACCCATATTGTGTGTGATTTCATTTTCCCATGGGTGAAAGGGACCTACAGTTTATTACCGGTTCCGAACGGCGAATTTCGAGAAGCTTTTCATGACAATTTTACTACAGAGGATTTTGCTAGAACCCCGCTGAGGAGAAACACCGTGAAAACACGTTCGATAACATGGCTTTGTCTGGATTCCATCACGTGTCATATCGGTGTCAGAGGCCAACACACTACCCACTGCGCCACGGTGCTCTCACTTCTTTCTTTACTTACATATGTATGTATGTATAATATATCGAGGATCGTTATTTTTATCTTTTCTTTAAAACTGAGTTACTTTCTTTTTACTAGAAGGTAGAAACTACATACACATAAAGAAACCAAAGAAACTTTTTATTACCTTTTTTACTTTTTATTGTATTTATATTTATTTATTTTGGGTGATAAAGTTAACCTTCTGCTTTAAATTTGTCTAATCTCCCATTTCTCACCCGTCCTATGTATCCCTCATACAGTTATGTATGTATGTACATACATATGTATTTCTTCAGGGTAGGCATAATTTCGCTGATACCAATGCCTATGCCAGATATACACTGTTCAAATTCATGCAATGCACGTGCAAGTGTATTAGTGAACAAATCACACCACGTATAGATGGGTTATATGCTTGAAGTAAAACCAAATCTTTCTGATGCGTAAATACATACATATGCATGTATATACTCGCCGATACCGAATACAGTAAGCCTACCTACCCTTATTATTCCATTGTTTATGGATATGTAACCAGGCAAACAGATTCATTCACTGATGTATGTATATACGTTTATGGGATTATTTATGCAGTTGGTGTATCTAGAAAACTTAAAATTGGTGTATCTAGAAAACTGAACCGAAATTGCAAAATATTTAAGTTTTTCCTTGGTTTATACACTTAACACTAGTTGTGTTCCAAATTTGAAGCTTCTACCTCTGCTAGAAGTGCCTTAGACTTTTGATGATCGGTCAGTCAGTCAGTGAGTGACAAAATTAAGAAATTTTGACTAGTTATAATTCTTAAACTACTGGTTCAAATTGAAATATACCGTGTCTATGCAATGCTTGCTTGGTTACTGAAAATTCAGACTTCTAGTTCTATCCACAACGAAGTTATAGGGGGTCGAAAATGGCCTATTATGTTACGAGAAAAGGATGGTACGGCCGTCCGCTTTTTTGCTCGACTTGGCAGGGGCACTGCCGTGCCCCCAGATGTAAGGAGGCTTCTCGAATTATCATATTATTGACTACGGGGTACAATTTAAACTGGTAGACTCTCAGCAATATAATAGGTATTCAGATCACTGAGGAAAAAACAGAACAGAGTAAGGCAGAACAGCACAGATTTGTGAGAAATGTCAGATCGAGTTAGAACAGAAAACGAAAGCCAAGTGTTACTGTCAAAAGCCGAAATAGAAAAAATCAAATCTAATTTGTATGTACAGCTGTTTTAATTCCTTCCGCAAATCTGTGCCACTTCAAGAGTAAATGCAGAAAGTCCTGTTCCAATCAGTTCGGAATAGGCTTACTGAACACATAGCGAAACAGCATAGTAGTTAGTAATTATTTCGATACTCTCAGTTGAAGAACAACCAGAATTTTTAAGATCACATCTGTATCCTGTATCCCCAAGTATTTCTATTAATTGGTGAATTGGGCGCTTCACCTTATTACAACCTTTATCTCGACATCTGTTAGTTAATTATCCACTAACTCACTGGATGGCTTGATTTCTTTCACACTGGATTACCGGCTGATCACTGATACTGAATACACTGAATAAATGATTACTACTGAGTGTATACTGGATCATTGAGTGAAAGCCGAATACTGAATGCCCCCGAGGGCGAGTGGTCCCGCTATATAGCCCTCGGTCCAGTCTCTCGAATGTTCGAATGTTCTCTAGAATGCTTTGGCATTGACATTCAGCAGTATGTTACCATCATTTTCTTTACACCTGCATCAGAGCATTTCAAACTTAGGCAGCGAAATTCGAACACAACCGTCGGTTCGTGTCCGCAACAATACCTTTTGACGATCAGACGAGCGTCATAAATAACATCGACTGTAGAACGAACTGAATACTGAATGTATACTGAATCGCTGAGTGAATGCCGAATACTGAATGCCCCCGAGGGCGAGTGGTCCCGCTTATATAGACCTCGGTCCAATCTCTCGAGTTTTCGCTGTCAGACATTCCCCTTCAGAAGTTTCTAGAATGCTCTGGCATTGACATTCAGCAGTATGCCGCTCAAAGTTAACATCCAAACTTTGGCAGCGAAATTCGAACACAACTGTCGGTTCGTGTCCACAACAATACCTTTTGACGATCAGACGAGCGTCATCAGTAACACCGACAGTAGAACGAACAGCCTCTCTTGTAGACTTTTCAGCCACGATAGAGTTAAGTGGGAAATTGGTTCATTAAAATCCTATAAGGTCCCAGGCAAGGTTAGGTTAGATTAGGTTGACGTTGTAGGCGTAAGCCATACTTAGGCCGAAACCGGCCCATTGTGATACCACCTGGATCAGGTTACCCTGATCCGCTACCTGGGAACCAACCGGTGCTTCTAATAAAGCGGTGGAGTTGAGCTATATTTTGGTTTGGTTTGGTCTGCTCACGCAGATTGTCGAAGAAGGGCGCGCGCCGAGGTAAATCCTCCTGCGATCCATCTTAGGCCCCAGGCAAAGATGGTGTCCTTCCTGCTGTTCTAAAGAAAGGCCTCAACATTATTCTATCACCACTTATAGTTCTTTTTATGTCCTGTTTCAATTTGGTCTACATCCTCATATCTGGAAAGAAGTCAACCTTGCCTACATCCCCAAGATTGGAAAACCAAGTGAACTATCTAAATCCTATCACCCTATCGGCCTAACATTGTTTCTACTAAAAACAATGGAAAAACTGATAAAGCTCCATTAGAGGTACCATAAGAAATCAGATACCACCACATCTTAATCAATATGCATATCGCAAAGAGCGATCTATTGCGAATGCGCTGTTGAAAATAGTTTCACACGCAAAGAGATCGCAATTTGAGCCTTTCTCGATATTGAGGGGACCTTTGATAATACTGGCTATGACTCGATGAGGGTGCCATGGCGCAGTAGTTAGTGTTTTGGACTCTGACCCAAGATGAGCGAGTTCGGGTCCCGATACACCAACGCCATCGAATATTTATTTCGTCGGCCGGGTACTGGCAAAAGCCCCCGTACTTATAACCTGCCTCGAAAACTTCTCGTCTCACGCCGTTCGGAATCAGCATTAAACTGTAGGTCCCTTTCACCTGTGTGAAAAATAAATCACACACAACATGGGTGATTGAAGAGAAGCTTGGCTTTGGTCATGGGCTGTAACGCCACTAAAGAAGAACAAGATGACTCGATCACCACTACACTATCCTGCAGAGGTGTATACCATCCCACTAATCACTGGATTAGGGCGATGCTAAATAGCCGTATTATATCGGCCACATCCGGAGAGGTATCGGTGACAGCATCGGCGGCTAAGAGGTGTCCAAAAGGAGTAGTTCTTTCACCCCTTCTATTGGACATAGCCACAGCTTTTCTCTAATTCGATACCTGCACCATCTACATAACTTACCGAAACTAAACTCTCGAACTTAACGAGTTCAACTCAAAATGTAACTTCCTTCCTTCCTTCTTCTTCTTCTGGTGTTTAGACAATAAAGAAGCTAAGCATATTGACTTTAACCTTTTTTCTTTTCATCGCAAACCATCAAAGACAAAGAACAAGACCAATACCTTCTCTGGTCGAGAGTTATCGACGACCTACTCCGCAAGCTAACCACTCTCGGCCACAAGGTCATTGGATATGACCTAGTAGTTATTGTTACGGGCAGGTGCGAAATCGCTGCTTGTGAGCGCATGCAGCTTCAGTTTATCTCTGACTGTTGTGGCAGGGGTAATCGATTAACCCAAATAAGGCAATCTGAATCCCGTTTACAAAGAGGAGAAGGATAAAGCCCTTCTTCGTCTTTCTAAATGGTACAAACGTAGGATTTTCAGAAGAAGTTATGTATCTAGGAATTTACCTTGGTCGCAGACTTAACTGGAATTCCAATATTAAAACCAAACTTACAAAGGCGACTAAGGCCTTATGGGCCTGATGATGCACTTAGGTATGGTAAAGTCTGGGGATTAAAACCTTAGGTAATCCACTGGTTATATACCGCGATAGTAAGTCCTTCCATCACCTATGCGTCCGCAGTATGGTGGGCAAAAGACAAGCAAAAATCGGTAATCGTTGAACTTCAACGCCTTCAGAGATTAACGTTTCCCGACATTATAGGCGCTATGGAAGTTCAAGAAGCACTGATTGGACTCACTCCACTGCACCTTTTTATTAAAAGGATACAATACGCAGTGCAATCAGAATTCTTTGCTCGGGTACAGGCCTACCATGTAAACCAATGGTTCATATGTCCATCCTGCAACATTTTTCTGAGCTGGATATGATTGCCACAGTCTCAAACACATTGCCAGACACCTTCTCAAGAGAGCGGCGATCCCTTGCTGAATACCAAGGGCCTTCGGTGGTAAACAGATGACACCAAGATGGGTTCCGGTGTTGGCGCTAGCATCTTTGGACCAAATTAGAAAATCTCGAAGGCTTTAAGAATGAATCCCAGTATCTTCCAAGCCGAATCATACGCTCGCCTGGCGGTAACCAGAGCAGTTACCATTAATATGTATGTATGTATGTTGGCGTTACAGTCCATGAAGAACCTGAACCGAGCTTCTCTCAATCACCCATGTTGTGTGTGATTTCATTTTCACATAGGTGAAAGGGACCTACAGTTTTATTGCCGGTTCCGAACGGCGAATTTCGAGAAGCTTTTCATGACAATTTTACTACAGGGGGTTTTGTCAGAACCCCGCTGAGGAGAAACACCGTGAAAAGCACGTTCGATGACATGGCTGTGTCGGGATTCGATCCGGAGTCATCGGCGTCAGAGGCCAACACACTACCCACTGCGCCACGGTGCCATGTTACCATTAATATACTTTCTGATAATCAAGCAACGTTCAATGCGAACTCAAAGTCCGTTAAGGATTGCCATGATGCCATACAGGACTTTGTCAAAAAATATAAAGTCAAACTCTGGTGGGTGCCAGGGCACAATGGGCAATGAAATCGCCGATTAACTGACTTGGAAAGGTTCCAGCGAAAGGTACATAGGTGCTGAATCTTTCTGTTTCGTTTTCCCGGGTCTAAGAATTGGTATCGCCCCAATAGTTCTGAAGAGGTGTTCTTCTACGCTGGCAAAACCACTGCGTAAGCTTTTTCACCTTTCCTACACCTCTGGGCTCTTTCCGAGTAGGTGGAAAACAGCATTTGTCCAGCCTATACCCAAAAAAGGCGAATCATCTTCTCCCTCCAACTACCGACCCATTGCACTAACGTCCCTTCTTTCCAAGGTCATGGAAACGCTGATTAACCGTCAGCTTATGAAATATCTTGAATCACGGAAACTCCTCAATGACCGCCAATATGGTTTCCGCAACAACAGATCCACTAGTGATATGATGTCATATCTCGCTGAAAAGTGGAATCACTCGTTTCACCAAGCAGGTGAAAGCAAAATTGTTGCACTGGATATTTCGAAAGCATTTGACAGGGTTTGGCATGAAGCCCTTTTGTCGAAAATGCGTGCTTTTGGGATCGATGAGTCTCTCTTTCAGTGGATTAGAAGCTACCTTTCGAATCGTTCAATTCAAGTTGTTTTGGACGGATTCAAGTCTGATACTCACTTTGTAAATGCCGGTTTTCCCCAGGGCTCCGTTTTGTCTCCGACACTCTTTCTTATTTTTATAAATGATCTCTTGTCTGTTACTTCTAATCCAATTCACTCCTTCGCTGACGACAGTACCCTCAGCTTCTCATATTCGTTCACCAGTTTACGACCCTGCACTTCGGTTGTAGATAATGAGCGGCAGCGTATGTTAAGCTCATTAAATTCCGATATCGACAGCATCATCCAATGGGGTAAAAACAATAGAGTGGAATTTAATGCTTCCAAAACACAATACTGTCTCTTGTCGTTAAAGCGTATAAATAACCCGCAGCCATTATCCATGAATGGCACTTGCATCTCAGAAACTGAAAAGCTTTCTATCCTGGGTATGAGTGTTGCTCACAATCTTAATTGGGGCGACCATATATTCAGTGTCGCCAAGAATGCTGCGAAATGCCTAGGCTTCTTATACAGATGCAAGAAATATTTCTCACCCTTAGATCTGGCTACAATCTATAAGGCGTTCATTCGCCCCAAATTAGAGTTTAACGCTCATGTCTGGTCCGGTGCTTCCAAGACCTCACTGCACCTACTAGACAGAATACAAAAACGAGCCATAAAACTGATAGGTGACTCCAGCATTACGAAAACATTAGACTCGCTGGAACACCGCAGGAATGTTACCTGCCTCTCCCTGTTTTATCGTTACTACCACCAAAAATGCTCTGATGAAATAGCCAGTTGCATTCCGCCCCTTCAACATTTCTCCCGCAATACACGTCTCTCTAGGAATGCTCACCAATATACTCTGAAGCCCGCTTTCGGACGTACTGTCAAATATAGAGAATCTTTCATTAACCGAACCACACGAATCTGGAACTCCCTGCCGGATTCGGTTTTCCCCCCTCAATGCAACATGCAAGCATTTAAGATCAATGTCCATCGGCATCTCCTCTATTCCTCTTCCTCTCTACCTTCTGCCCGCACTGTGTCGCCGACATAATAAGGTTATTAGACCTTGAGTGCGCGCAAATTATTAAAAAAAAAAAAAAGAAAAAAGAATAATTTTTTCATAGACAAGTGGGAAACATCGCAATACCCGTCCTTTTGGAACATTGTTCAAAGACTCTGCCAATCGAACGGATTTATGCGGGCCCTGAACAAGCACTATATTAATAACCCTAAGCTTAAAAGAGTAGATACATATCAGAAGACTGGACTGGAAACTGGGCAGGGCATATGTATATGCTATGTGCTGCCCTTACCCATTTTAGGAAGCGTGAAATTATGACCCCTGAGGGGATCATCTCAGCTCTTACGAAAGGCATTTTCAATTTGATTGAGGAAGTGGAGAAGCTCCTCGTCTAACCGGCTAATGGGCCCAATAAGTCTATGAAAGTTGCGGTGCCTCATGCTTATTGCTGGCACTAGTCCCTTATTAAAAAGGTAACAATTATAATAAACAAAATTTAATATAGAAGAAAAGTTAAGCTCCGTAAATTGCATGAAATTAAGCTCAAACCAGCAAAACTGTCATAGAAGAGAACTCAGGACCCCAAAAACGTAATATTGACTCAAGAAGTTAATTTTTTCCTTCTACTGGCGTTACGGCTCCAAGTGAAATTCTGGTTGACGGACTTGCTTTCATCCTTAAGGGAGCGTTCAAGTCTTACGTAATCCAATTTGGGGGTAGGGGGTCTTGTGAAACGTTACGATGCGTTACAAGGGCGGGAGGGGGGCTCGAACAACGCGTTATGTAACGTTGTTTTCATTTTTTAAATAAAAAGGTAGGGAATTAAGTTCTCCCAAGTTGGCAAACCTTTTCGTATACGTTTTACGGGGAATCCCCCGACTGTTTGGTGCACAGTGTTGTCAAAGTTCATACTGTAATGTCCTCAAAAAAAAGGGGATTTGCATCATCAGCTATTCTTAGCCTATAAAGGCTCTCATGCTGATTTGCCCGCGCAACTTTGCCGAAAAAATGCCAACCAAATTTGGAAAACGGCTAAAGAGGAACTAAGAAATAAAGAAAAGTCATTAGAACATATAAATAGTGTTATGCAAGAGTTCAAGGTGACGGCCACGAAGAAGAAAGCAACAGAACATCAGAAAAACGATCCTGCTGCAGTAAAACCTCGATCTGGGCCTGGGCCTCGTTGGCTTGACTCGCAACCTTCTCTTCTGGAGACCATAATTAACATTGCCATTCATGGCAGCGATGAACGCCGCCCTACAGAGATGATTAGGAGTTGTCCCACTCTGTCCGACCTGCATGAGAGGCAGCACATATCTTCATTTACTTCCACGCGTTTCTATCACACAAGAGGGAATGAGGTACGTACGTACCGTACCCGTAAAGTTAGCAAGATCACAGACCGAGATGCACAAAAAGCACGAGGATGGAGAGTACTGCACTGTTACAATTAGGTCCTTGGAATCTCTCGCGTCGCTTCTGGGACCGCAGCAAGTATTTGTTCTCTCTCAAGACGATAAAGCCCATGTACCGGCAGTGAAAATAACTTTTACCTGACCATGACTGGATCGTAGCAGAGCGGCACAAACTTATTCCTTCTGTAGACGCCGGTGTCAACGTGGATCCTGACGGTTTCGGTAAAGAAGAAGCTGTTGGTTACAGCGGGTCGACACACACACATGTCCATTAGGAGTGGGAAATAGGCATCCTCTACAGCGAACACCCATGCTTATAATCTCAAATCACTTTGACAGTGCCTGCATTCAAACCCCTAATGATGACAAATTCGAGCACCGTGAAGCTAGTGATCATCATCTTCGTAGATGGTGGGCCAAACGAGAGCCCGCGTTATCGGAAAGTCAAGAACTTTCTCATTCAACATTTAAAAAAAATACAACCGGGATGCCCTGTTTATGGTTTATGCTCCTGGGCGGAGCGCATAAAAGCGGAGTTGAGCAACGCATGGCTCCCCTCAGTAAATTGCTGTCAGGTGTCATCCTGCCGCATGAACATTTTGGTTCTCATCTCGACAAAGGAATCACTTACTTACTTACTTACTTATCAGGCCAGCGATCCATGGAGGATCTGAGCCTGAGCTATAGCTGCCTTCCATCCTTGACGGTCCCGGGCACGCTGCTTACAGTTGTCAAGGCCAAGATGTCTTACATCCGCGATTACTTGGTCTTTATACCGGAGGTTCGGTCTTCCTCTTCTTCTCGAACCAGGAGGCTCGGAGTCGAAGACCCTCTTAGCTGGAGCGTTGATATCCACGCGCTCGATGAGGCCGAGCCAGTGTAGTCGACGGATCTTTGCCTTCCGGACTACAGCCACATCTTTGTACAGCTCGTAGAGTTCGCGGTTGTGTCTTCTTCTCCATTCACCTTCCTCATTGACAGGACTAAATATCCGGCGCAGAATTTTGCTCTCGAAAGAACCCAAAATCAGCTCCGCTGTCCTGCTTATCGTCCAGCTTTCGGCTCCGTACAGCAAGACTGGCAGTATGAGGAATGAAAGGAATCACTATTGATGATAATTTGAAAAAAAAAACGCAATTTCCAGCACGATGCTGGGGAGACACTTGCCAAGGTCTGGAGTGAAATGAAAATTGAGGACTACGATGTTTCGTCGGAATACAGAAAGTCTGAAGATAGCTTGCAGGATCCAGCAGAAGCTAATCTGGTTTGGCATAGCGTTCACGTCCGTGAATCGCAATATTTCTTGCAAGTGATAAAATGCGCGGACGATTCTTACTGTTCCTGCTCGAGGAGTGCATTGCAATCCGTCTTTCCGGGTACTTTCCTGCCGCCACCCTGCCCAATCCATCAAATCCCAAGCAAGCTCGTGGTACCTAGTCAGCTAGACAAAGGATCATGCAAGTTTCCACCACTTGTGAGGTTATCCGTTGATCTGTCACCTCCTCTAGAAGATTTTAAGCAAATGCCTTACGATTTCTTTTGTCCATCAGTACAATCCGACCTTAAGAACAGAATATGTGCAACCTGTGGGATCTATTTAACAATCCGTAATAGTCTGCAAAAGCATAGTTCATTACATGCATTGCAAAACTGCCCAATATCATAAACCGGGGAAATAGTTCCACCTTTATGAATAGAATTAGAGAAGAGGTACTAGACCTCACACTAACCACTCCGTTCATAGGCAACTCTATCCTAAACTGGCATGCCTCAACAGAAACATCGATGTCAGATCATCGACAGATCTGTTTTGGCATAAAAGTAGGATATAGAATTACCACAACATACAGACAACCGAGAGAGACATGGACAGCCTCGAATTCAGCTGTGACAGCTTTAATGCTACCATCCTATCTGCCTTCCACAACGTTTGCACAGAGAAAGTCAAGTCAGGTGATCGTACCACTCCGTGGTGGCCCAGCAACCTGGCCAAGCTAAGAGCACTGACCAGAAAACTGTTCAACAGAGCTAAACGGACTGGTGACTGGACACAGTACCGTGCCTCACTCACCAACTACAACCAAGAGATTAGAAGAGCCAAAAGAGACTCTTGGAAAAAGTTCTGCAGTAGTCTATCAAACATACAGAGCAGCGCTCGCATCCACAGAGTTCTCGGCAAAGAGCACACTAACCAAATTGGATTGTTGAGGAGAGCAGATGGCGCTTACATGGAGAATGGTACAGAAGTACTCACAATTTTAACCAGACTCCAACATCATTCCCTCCAATCTTTCTAACATACCTCCGCAGATCAGGGCAACTAGACCCAACAGGGAGGTCTGGAAGAGACCACGAACAGTTTTCCACGAGGGAAGCATAAAATGGGGCATTCATTCTTTTGACCCGCACAAGTCCCCGGGGGAGGATGGCATCTTCCCAGCCCTCCTTCAGAAAGGAAGTGCGCTAATTAGCCCCATGCTTATCAACATCCTTAGAACCAGCTATGCATGGAGATACCTACCAACGATCTGGACAGAGGTAACGGTGAAATTCATTCTCCAAGTAGGCCGGAGACCCACAGACCTGCCTAAGTCCTATAAGCCTTACCTCATTCTTCCTAAAAACAATGGAAAAAATTCTGGATAGGCATATCAGGGACGGTGCCCTGAAAAGATCACCACTTCCACTGAATGAACTGATTAACATACATACTCAGCAACAATGGTTTCTATGTCCAAGGCTATGCTGACGATCCTGCATAGGCATCCTGGTTAGAGGCAAATTCGAAAACACAGTCTCGGAACTCCTCCAACGGGCACTAAACCTTGTTGCAAACTGGTGCATAAAGGTTGCAGGAAAGGTCAACCCTAGGAAAAGCACTATAGTCGCCTTCACCAAAAGGAGGAATAGGCACAAACATACCAAACCTACCCTCTTTGGTGAAGCGGTAGAGTTCTCAAAAGAAGTCAAATACCTAGGGATAACTCTAGAGGAAAAGCTCACTTGGAACTCTCAAAATACAAAGTCCATTGAGAAAGCCAGGATCTCTTTATGAACCAACAAAAGTCTCACTGGCAAAAACTGGGGCACACACCCCAAAATATTCCGCTGGCTATATACAGCAATCACCAGACCAATTCTCATACATGCTGCGCCCGTTTAGTGGCACAAAACAAAACAAATATCAATGCAAGCCAAGCTCAAAAAATTGCAAAGACTAGCTTGTATCTGTATTACAGGGCCATGAGAACAACCCCCACAGCAGCACCAAAAGTCATCACGGACCTGCCATCTCTTCATCTCCAACTGAAGAAAGAAGCAATGGTCTTCGCCCACAACCTGATCGCGGAGGATGACTCTAACCGTAGGCTCTTTCACCCTGATATCCCTACCGAACTAAACAGGCATGAAACCCTAAGGAAATCTCACACAGACAATTGTCTCCCCACATACAACTTTAGCCAACACTACAAGGTCACATTCCCCAACCGACAAAACTGGCAACAGGGTAGACACTTCTTGGATCGTGGTTCCTACGTGTGGTACACAGATGGCTCCAAAACGAACGAAGTTGTTAGGGCTGGAGTATACGGAGCAAATACAGGCACATGCATCTACTACAGCATGGACAGATATAACTCCGTTTCTCAAGCAGAGATATTTGCAATAGAACTCTGCCTCAGAGACAGAAATATCAACAGAAAAATATTCTCTCTAACAGCAGGGCTGCACTTCTGGTCCTAAAGAGCTATGAAATCTACTTCACCAGCTGGCCAGCACAAACAGTGTTCATTGGATACCTGGACACAGCGCCCATACAGGCAACGAAAAGGCGGACCTACTAGCAAGGAAAGGCTCTGCATCTCCATTTATGATGCCACGGCCTTTCTGCGGCATACCTATCAGCACCACCAAATGCTGCATAAACAATTGGTTAAGGAACACGACGGATCACTACTGGTTACAAACGAAAGGTAGCAGACAGGCCAAGTTGTTCCTCCTCCCAACTACATCTCTCAGAAAAACAAAACGACTCCTCATGCTTTCGAGGAGTCAGATTCGTTTAATCAAAGGTTTCCTTAGTGGACACTGCCCAGTCAACAAACATCTCAAAGTCATGGGCATTGTACACGATGACACTTGCAAAATGTGTAATGAAGACGAAGAAACAGCAGAGCACATACTGTGCCACTGTCACTCCCTTGTCAGTACACGTCATCGTCACTTAGGCAAGTGTTATCTTGAAGCAGAAGAAATCCCTGCTAGCTCACTCAAAAGCATACTAAGATTTATCACGAACTCAGGATTTTTTAGTGAACTGTAAGTGGGGGACATCACAATAGGCCCACTCGTGGCCGCAGTGATCAAGCGACTTTGTCCCACCCCCTTATTCTTTCTAACTCTAACTCTAAGACTGCCCAAAACTGTCGTGAAAGTAGAGTACGGCCACAGCGACCTGCTGCCAGAAGGGCAAATGAGCTTCCCTGCATTGTGCGCCGCTGTGAAACATCGTCTGAGGATGCCGATTTGCTCGACGAAGATGAAGTCTGAGTGGCTAGCAAACCCGTTGATAGAGGAACAGTAAGGACAGTAGAGTCAAAAATTGCGTTACGTAATACTTGGACGCCCCCTAATGCATCAACAAATAGTTTTTTAAGATCGATCGAGCAAATTCACTCACGCGTCAATCAAAAGTTTTCAAAATAAATTTCTATTAACTGTAAGATATCGATAAAAACACGTCCGAATCCATCTTCCCATGCTAAATAAAAATTGGGGAAATGGATTCACTCCAACACTTCCGCATGCCTTCAAATGCTTCAGCAATTTCTTCTTTTCTATTTCTAGAGCCTCTAAATACCTCGCCTGGAAATGCTGCACCCGCAGTTACTGCAACAGCATCATCGTCATCAGCAGCTGCTGCTCCATCATCTATACCACAAATAACATTTAGTGATAACTCTAGCTCCCTGGTCCGATGTATTCCCAACGAGCGAGCAACGTTCTTCGTCAAGATCGATTGTCCCGACGATTCAGAGATTCTTCCACTCAAATTCGACTGGTAAGTGTGCAAGATGGATTTATCTGTTTCTCTTAGTATAAGAGAAACCCTTTTATCTTATTTATAGCTCTTTGTGCGCATGTCAACTTACCCACTGACCTAGTAAGAGAGCGTGTGTTTTTGAATTTTTCGAAAACGCTGTTTGCGCGAAAATTTTCGAAAAAACTTTTTCGAAACAAAACAAACAAAACTTTGTTCAGCTTTTTTCAAAATTACTTACAAGCCCTCAGTCCAACTTTGTCGATCGGCGCGAGCATTTGAAATCCATTTCGAGTCGTCGGTGTTCGTGTTCCTCGAGCCCCCCAGTTTTTTTCTTCGTATTTCCGTTTCCCGTTTTATTCGTTTGCGTGTCTCATCTAATCGTAAGTAAATCGGTTTAGAAAAAAAATTACACATTTTTAAAATCACCGCTATATCGGCCAATTAGTAGTTGTTCCAGAAACAATACCGTCAAGTCCGATCAATTCAAACCGTTTTCATTTGTGTTATTGGTTTTTGCTAATATTTAACGAGCCTTAGCAGGGCTTGTAGCTAAATTTAGAAAATCTTTTTGATTTTAATGAATAAGTAAAGATTTGCGCAAGTTTTCGGTAATGTAGTACTCGGTCTTTGCGTGGAAAATGCATCGGCGGTGATTGGTCGAAAAAGGCTTATTGGTTTTACGATCGACCGGATGCAGCCTTACGTAATGCTAGTATTTTTCTTGTTCTCGTTTTTCCCATTGTTGGTGAATGAAGTTAGCGGTATTTTTAAATATTTATTATAACATCTGCGGTATGTAGGAGAGGTTTTAAAATAGATTTCGCCAGTTCTAGTTCTATTTTTTGCGCTCGTTCGCCCAAGTGGGATAATATGAAGACGAAAATATCAACAAATATTTATTCGGATATACGCGGTGATAGGTTTTGTTTTTTTTTTTGAAACGTATCTATGTGCGAGTGTGCTCTCAAAATTTGTATCTTCCTTTTTCTCTAATTCTCGTAAAAGTGTTTTTGTTTTTTATGAAAAACAATTCCATCGCACTTCATGATTGCTGTCATTTTTTCAATTTCGGATAGTGCACTAGAAGTTGCATTTCGATTATAATCATTAGACCAATTGATATACGAGGCTCTATCAATTGTGTATTATGAATGGTGTGTCCGTTTTTGAGTCAAGTGTTGGAAAATAAGAAAAAAAGAGAAAAGGAACTCTCCAGTCGTTGTGTAAGTGAAAGAAAATGGGCAACGGATGTTCAAAGTGCTGCAACTGCAATGATCATAAGCATTTCCATGGAACGCTGTCCTCTGGCTCGTCGGTGTACAGGAGAAGGTGCGATTGCTCATTTGTTTATAATCAAATGTATTTTAAAATGTTTGTTTTGGGTAAAGCATATTCGTATTATCAACAATAGGGGGCGGTGTTGTCGTAAGTGATGGGAGACTTTATGAATATATGATCTCATTTCGAGGAATTTTTCGAATGTAACTAGTCCAAGGGCAGCCTGACAGATTTAGTCTGTTTTAGTTGAGTTTGAAAGTTTAAAAATAAATTAAGAATTGTATTTGATGGGTTGCATGCTCGATTGGCAACTGTCATATTTGAGCAGGTGCTTATGTGAACAAAGGGGAGACAGACGTTTATGCCTTCGAGCTACAAGTGTCTAGGTGTTGTGATGGTTAGGTAATTGCAATGTCCAAAATACTTGTCCTTGACCCCTGCTGGGAAAGGATTTTCTCTAGATTGCCGAAAAGCTAATTAGAATCAAATAGAAGTGACAAGTACGTCTGAAATTGTTATAAAAATAAAAATTCGCAATTAAGAAAGCCGAAAGTGATACCACGTTGCAATAGGGCCGTGGCGCAGTGGTTAGTGTGTTGGACTCTGGCGCGCGATGAGCGAGTTCTGATCCCGATAACACCAACGTCATCGAATGTTTATTTCGCGACGTTCCTCCTCGGCGGGGCACTGGAAAAACCCCCCGTAGTAAACTTACCATGAAAAAGCTTCTCGACTCACGCCGTTCGGAATCGGCATTAAACTTCGGGTCCCTTTCTTACTTACTTATCAGGCCAGCGATCCATGGAGGATCTGAGCCTGAGCTATAGCTGCCTTCCATCCTTGATTGTCCCGGGCACGCTGCTTCCAGTTGTCAAGACCAAGATGTCTTATATCCGCAATTACTTGGTCTTTATACCGGAGGTTCGGTCTTCCTCTTCTTCTCGAACCAGGAGGCTCGGAGTCGAAGACCCTCTTAGCTGGATCGTTGATGCCCATGCGCTCGATGTGGCCGAGCCAGTGTAGTCGACGGATTCTTGCCTTCCAGACTACATCCACATCTTGGTACAGCTCGTAGAGTTCGCGGTTGTGTCTTCTTCTCCATTCACCTTCCTCACAGACAGGACCAAATATCCGGCGCAGAATTTTTCTTTCGAAACAACCCAAAATCAGCTCCGCTGTCCTGCTTATCGTCCAGCTTTCGGCTCCGTACAGCAAGACTGGCAGAATGAGCGTTTTGTAAAGCATGACTTTGGTACTTCGAGTGAGGAGTTTTGACCCCAGTTGTTTGGACAAGCCGAAGTAGCAGCGGTTGCCAAGGGCGATTCTATGCCGGATCTTTACTGTGGTGTCATTTGTGGAATTTACGTTTGCCCCGAGGTAGACAAACTCCTTAACTACCTCGAAATTGTAGCTGTCAATTGTTATATTTTGTCCCAGGTGGTTGTCGACGGATTGTTTTTTGCTTGACAGCATGTATTTCGTTTTGTCCTCATTGATCTTAAGACCAACTCGTTTCGCCTATTCTTCAGTCACCGTGAATGCTTCCACAATCCGCGTATCCTAGCAGCTGGATGGACTTGTAAAAGATACTGCCTTCCCTGTTGACGCCTGCCCGTCGCACTATCTGCTCCAGCACCAGGTTGAAGAAGTTACATGACAGCGCATTTCCTTGCCGAAATCCGGTGCATGTTTCTAATGGTTCCGAGGTCCTAGAACCGAGTTGCACGGTGCATCGCGTGTTTTTTAGCGTGGCGCAACACAACTGGATCAGTTTTACCGGGATCCCTAATTCGTCCATCGCCCCAAACAGTTCTTCACGATGAATGCTGTCGTATGCGGCTTTGAAATCGATGAAAGGATGGTGTGTATCGATTCGAAACTCGTTGATCTTTTCCAGGATTTGTCGAAGTGTGAAAATTTGGTCTATAGTTGATTTTCCGGGCCGGAAGCCGCACTGGTAGCTGCCGATTAGTGCGGTGCAAAATGGTTTTAGACGTTCACACAATACGCTTGGCAGGATCTTGTATGCGACATTGAGCAGGGATATACCTCTATAGTTCTTGCAAGAGGTAGGATCGCCTTTTTTGTGGATGGGGCATATAGAGCTGGTATTCCAGTCGTCGGGCATGCTTTCATCTTCCCAAATTCTGCAGAGGATCTGGTGCATGCTCCCTACCAGAACATCGCCGCCAGCCTTGAAGAGCTCTGATGGCAAGCCATCTGAGCCTGCGGCCTTGTTGTTCTTCAGCTTCTGAATAGCTGTGCCGACTTCTTCGATGCTGTGTGGGAGGACTACTTCCGCGGCTGGAGTTGGGATTTCTGCTGGAAATGCTGCTTAAATACATCCACTATTCCCTGCGGGTCGGTGACAAGATTACCCTCGCAGTTTCGAAGAGCCTGGGTGCCCTTTTTGAAGCCTCCTGCAAGGCCTTTGGCTTTCTTGTAAAAGGCTCGTGTTTTATGTTTATCCGTAGACTCCTCGATATCCTTGAGCTGGGAGGCTGCGAAGATTCTTTTCTTTTGTCGCAGTAGTTTTTTTCTCCTCCCTTCTTCTGGCTCGGTACTCTTCTTGCGCTGCCCTGGTTTTCCTCTGCAGCGCCTTTTGGTACGCCTCGTCAGTTGCTGCCATTTTCTGCTCACACTCGCCATCATACCACGGGTTTCTTGTCGGAGGTGGTAGGTATCCTAAGGTGGTTTCGGCTACTTCCTGAATGGCTGAGCGGCAATGCAGCCACATATTATTGGCATTTGTGTTCGACGTGGGCATACCGTAGAGTCTTTCGCTCAGCTACTCCCTGCAGACTCTGGCAACCTCCGGTGTGCTCAGGCGCCCAATGTCGAACCTCCTCCTGATGGGCTGGTGCAGCTTTCTGACATTGGACAGTCGAGCTCTGAATCTTGCTGCTACGAGGAAGTGGTCAGAGTCGACATTTGCCCCTCTGAATGTTCGCACATCCAGGATGTTTGACGCGTGCCTTGCGTCAATGAGCACATGGTCGATTTGGTTGGCGGTTCGACCGTCCGGAGATCGCCAGGTTGCTGTGTGGATTCGCTTGCGAGGGAATCTCGTGCTACTTATCACCGCATTACGAGCTGTCGCAAGGTCAGCGAGTCGGAAGTCGTTATCTGTTGTTGTATCGTGGAGGCTGTGCTTTCCGATCACTCCGCCAAGGCTGTTCTCCTTACCGATTTTGGCGTTGAAGTCCCCGAGCACGATTTTTACATCGTACTCCGGACAAGCTCCGCAGGCGTTGTCCAGGAGGTCATTGAAGTCCTCCTTGATAGGGTCTTCAGCCTCGTCGGTAGGGGCGTGTGCACATACATATGAGGCCGATGTTATAAAATCTGCCTCTGATGCGGATCACAGCCAGGCGATCACTTATAGGTTTAAAGTCGATGACCTTCGACCTTAACCGCTTTCCCACGACAAATCCGCATCCCAGTAAGTGCAACCTTTTGTAACAGCTGTAATAAATGTCGCAATTTTTCTTCCTAATCATAGATACCGAGGCATCTTGCTCATTCATAACTTTTCTTTTTTTCACGTGGGCGGATTTTTAGCCCGCCGCACAACCGCCATTCTGGTCGGGGTTTTGTCGCTGCATACGTTTGTTCACCTCCCAACGGTTGTTGAAGAGGCTATCCAGAGGGCGCCGCGAGGAAGCCGTATGTCAACTTGACCCGGGCATTTAAACAGGGATCGTTGCTGGCATCTCGCCAGGTTGAGAGCAATCAACAACTTTACCCTGTATGTCCGAGTCCATGCCCTCTAGGTAGGTCCCTTTCACCTGTGTGAAAAATAAATCACACACAACATGGGTAATTGAGAGAAGCTTGACTCTGGTCCTTCATGGGCTGTAACGCCACCAAAGAAGAAGAAACACCAGCTCGCAGACTTGTTGACAAACAGGTAATGCATATGTAGCAAACTTTTCCTCACCATTTTCCGTAAGTTTAGTTTTTATTATACTGATGTATAGTTTGTAAGTACATATATAGGTCTTTCAAAGGCCAACGCACTGGCCTACAAGAGGCGTATCTGACGGCTATATTGAAGTCGAAGAGAAATTTGATCTCTTCTCAGACCGTTTTCCAGTTATATTGATGACGAGTGAAACTCTTATTAAAAAGCCTGAACCACCTAGGCTTCAATGCTAAACTGGGTAAGGAAAGCATCTTTGAACGAGTCATCAAGTCAACAAAGCCTACACGACACCACGTCCGATAACAGATACATGCTGATTGATCTTGCTAAGAGGCGAAATCGTTTTCAAGCCAGTACGCGCTTCCGGCACCTCGATATAAACAAAGGCACCTAGCGGTTGCCAGATCAATCAAATACTAACCAGATTGATCACGTCGCGATCGACGTCAGACACTCCTCCACTATTCTTGATTTTCGAACTTTCCGAAGAGCTAACATCGACTCGGACCACTATCTTGTAGTAGCCATATATAGATATATAGCCACAGATATCGCAGCGGACTAGAGTAATAATACAAAGTTATGACGTCGGAAAGCTACTATCGCCAAAAACCGCTAGTGCTTTTACCGGTCGCGTCTCCTTTAAGCTCTTTCAAACACCTCAATCCTTTATGCAGTCAATTGAGCAACAGTGGAACCTTTGCAAACAAGCCTTGGAAAGCATTGCATCTGAAGTTTTGAACTTCAAGGCTCCTCTACGAAGAAACACCTAGTTAGATGACAAGTGCAGGAGGAGTGCTGCATAGAAGAACAAGAGCAGCTGGTGAGCTCAACGAGTTAAAGAGAAGGGAGGAGCATAATCTTCTCAGGAGAATGAAGAAAGAGCACGAGAAGCGGGCGATTGAGAATTTGGAGAGGTTTTACTGCATAATACGAACATGCCAAGGTAATAAAGTCAGAGCAGAAGCCTGTAGGGATGAGAACGGACACCTAGTAGCAGAATCGCAGTCGATGCTGAGAGTATGGAAACACGACTTCTGCAGACTGTATAACGGCGATGTTAGTCAATATGCCGCTGTCAGGCAGAGTGATCCATTTCTTAAGGACGACGACCGCAGAGAATTCTGGCCCCTTGACCTAGACGAAGTTAAGATCGCCGTATCGAAACTCAAGTCGAATGAAACTGCTGGGGCAGACGGACTGTTTCCTGAGCTATAAGATATTGTTAGAGGAAAGTATACCCGAGGAATGGAGTGTCAGCATCGTTTGCCTGATCCACAAGAAAGAATACCCCTTTGACTGCGCCAACTACAGAGGAATAGGTCTCCCTAACATCAGGCCTCAACCTGGCTGAAGTGGAACGTGATATCCACTACGAATATCCGCATTCTTACGGATAGCCAAGCAGCCTTAAAGTCGTTGGAGTCCTATGTGTACACATCAAAAACTAGTCTCGACATCTCTTACAGAAATGGCCAAACAGTTCAACATACAACTTATCTGGGTACCAGGACAGAGCGACATTCCAGGGAACAAAAGAGCCGACACACTCGCCAAACAGGAAACGATGCTACAATCAATCGCGGCTTATGACGGAATAACCCTTGCAACCATTAAACTTAATCTTACTAATCTCGTCAGGGCCGAGACGAAGGGACATACCTGCGTCATCACCAGGCAAATCTGGCCCCGGCTCGACAGTCAACGGACAAGGAGCATAATCTCCCTAAAAAAATGACATCTACAAAGTTATAGGTGTCATCACCAGACACTGTCTTATCGGCAGTCACGCGCAAAAACTGGGTATAGTTCAGAATGATTTCTGTAGCTGTCTGGACGAGGAGGAGGTAGAATCCATTCACCACCTTCTTTGCACTTGCCCGGTATTCTGCAGAATCAAGAAACGCTACCGAGGCTCTTACTTCCTTAACGAACTGACAGAGATTCAGCAAGTAGGGATACCTGATCTTCTTAACTTCTTTAGAGTTACAAAATGGTTCCACGAATAGGGGGCTAAGCCCCCTCATAGCTGCACAACGGGCCGCCCTGGCCTATGTGCGTTCTTCTCATTTCTGGGAAAGCTACGATCCTACGTACCTACCTATATACAGCTATCACCAGACCAATTTTTACACACGCTGCGCCCGTCTGGTGACACAAAATAAAACAAGTACCAGTGTAAGCCAAGCTCAACAAACTGCAAGAACTAGCTTGTATCTGTATTACAGGGCCGTGAGAACAACCCCCACAGCAGCACTAGAAGTCATCACGGACCTGCCACCTCTTCACCTCCAACTGATGAAAGAAGCCATGGACCTCGCCCACAGACTAGTCGCGGAGGATGACTCTAATTGTAGGCTCTTTCATCCTGACATCCATACTAAACTAAACCGTCATGAAATTCTAAGGATATCTCATACAGACAATTGTCTCCCCAGACACAACTTCAGCCAAAACTACAAGATCACATTCCCCCACCGATACAACTGGGAACAGGATAGATCCTCCTTCAACCGCGGATCCTACGTGTGGTACACAGACGACTCCAAATCGAACGAAGGCGTTGAGGATGGAGTATACGGGGCAAATACCGGCACATGCATCTACTACAGCATGGACAGATATAACTCCGTTTCTCAAGCAGAGATATTTGCAATAGAACTCTGACTCACAGGCAGAAATACCAACAGAAATATATTCTCTCTGACAGCAGGGCTGCACTTCTGGCCCTAAAGAGCTATGAAATCACTACTACACCAGCTGGCCAGCACAAACAGAGTTCATCTCATTTAGATACCTGGACACAAAAGGCGGACCTACTAGCAAGGAAAGGCTCTGCATCACCATTTATGATGCCACGGCCTTTCTGCGGCATACCCATCAGCACCACCAAATGATGTATAATCAATTGGTTAAGGAACACGACGGATTACTACTGGTTACAAACGAAAGGTAGCAGACAAGCCAAGTTGTTCCTCCCAACTACATCTCTCAGAAAAACGAAACAACTCCTCGTGCTTTCGAGGAGTCAGATTTGTATAATCACAAGTTTCCCCACTGAACAAGAAAGCCAAAGGCCTTGCAGGAGGCTTCAAAAAGGGCAGCCTGGCTCTTCGAAACTGCGAGGGTAATCTTGTCAACGACACGCAGGGAATAGTGGATGTATTTAAGCAGCACTTCCAGCAGCTGCTTAACGATCATGACCAAGAGAGAGTGGTAGGGACCGAGGAAATCCCAACTCCAGCCGCTGAAGTAGTCCTCCCACCCAGCATCGAAGAAGTCGGCACAGCTATTCAGAAGCTGAAGAACAACAAGGCCGCAGGCTCAGATGGCTTGCCATCAGAGCTCTTCAAGGCTGGCGGCGATGTTCTGGTAGGGAGCATGCACCAGATCATCTGCAGAATTTGGGAAGATAAAAGCATGCCCGACGACTGGAATACCAGCTCTATATGCCCCATCCACAAAAAAGGCGATCCTACCTCTTGCAAGAACTATAGAGGTATATCCCTGCTCAATGTCGCAAACAAGATCCTGCCCAGCGTATTGTGTGAACGTCTAAAACCATTTGCACCGCACTAATCGGCAGCTACCAGTGCGGCTTCCGGCCCGGCAAATCAACTATAGACCAAATTTTCACACTTCGACAAATCCTGGAAAAGACCAACGAGTTTCGAATCGATACACACCATCTTTTCATTGATTTCAAAGCCGCATATGACAGCATTCATCGTGAAGAACTGTTTGGTGCGATGGCCGAGTTTGGGATCCCGGTAAAACTGATCCAGTTGTGTCACGCCACGCTAAAAAACACGCGATGCACCGTGCAACTCGGTTCTAGGACCTCGGAACCATTCGAAACATGCACCGGATTTCGGCAAGGAGATGCGCTGTCATGTGACTTCTTCAACCTGGTGCTGGAGCAGATAGTGCGACGGGCAGGCGTCAACAGGGAAGGCACTATCTTTTACAAGTCCATCCAGGATAAGATACGCGGATGATATGGACATCATCGCGTGTTCTCGCCGTGGCATTGTGGAAGCATTCACGGCGATTGAAGAATAGGCGAAACCAGTTGGTCTTAAGACCAATGTAGGACAAAACGAAATACATGCTGTCAAGCAAAAACCAATCCGTCGCTCACCATCGGGACAAAATATAACAATTGACAGCTACAATTTCGAGGTAGTTAAGGAGTTTGTCTACCTCGGGGCAAACGTAAATTCCACAAATGACACCACAGTGGACATCCGGCATAGAATCGCCCTTGGCAACCGCTGCTACTTCGGCTTTTCCAAACAACTGGGGTCAAAACTCCTCACTCGAAAGACCAAAGCCATGCTTTACAAAACGCTCATTCTGCCAGTCTTGCTGTACGGAGCCGAAAGCTGGACGATAAGCAGGACAGCGGAGCTGATTTTGGGTTGTTTCGAAAGAAAAATTCTGCGCCGGATATTTGGTCCTGTCTGTGAGGAAGGTGAATGGAGAAGAAGACACAACCGCGAACTCTAAGAGCTGTACCAAGATGTGGATGTAGTCCGGAAGGCAAGGATTCGTCGACTGCACTGGCTCGGCCACATCGAGCGCATGGACATCAACGCTCCAGCTAAGAGGGTCTTCGACTCCGAGCCTCCTGGTTCGAGAAGAAGAGGAAGACCGAACCTCCGGTATAAAAACCAATCGCGGATGTAAGACATCTTGGTCTTGACAAATGGAAGCAGCGTGCCCGGGACCGTCAAGGATGGAAGGCAACTATAGCTCAGGCTCAGATCCTCCATGGATCGCTGGCCTGATAAGTAAGTAAGTTCCTCACTGTACACTGCCCGGTCAAAACCATGGGCATTGTACAAGATGACACTTGCAGAATGTGTGATGAGGATGAAGAAACAGGAGAGCACATACTGTGCCACTGTAACTGCCTTGTCAGTACGTCAACGTCACTTAGGCAAGTATTATCTTGGAGCAGAAGAAATTGCTGCTAGCTCACTCAAAAGCACTAAGTTTTGTTATGAACTCAGGATTTTTGAGTGAACAGTGGCAGTGACAGGCGTCCTTGTCCCACCCCCTTATCCTCTCTAACTCTACTAACGAGTTACGATTTAAATGGTATTCAAAGTTACTTTTATGTTTCTCCTATTATTGCGAACCAACGCACAAGACTTTCCACCATCAATCACATTTGCAATCATTTCGACACAAATTCCTGAACCAACTCATAGGTCAGCCGACTTCCCGTTCCTCGCGACCAAATCGGAAGTACCGGATTTGTTTAATTTGTCTGTTACATCAGATTCCAATGATCCTTCGATACACTTGGCAATCGTTTGCCAAGCAATCAATCGAATCGTTTACTATTTCACTATGTCACCAGTTTATTTTTAGATCTGATACGAAATAGATACAAACTTAATCGTCGATTGTGTGTCCCGGATTGACATGTTCACATTGATAATTAGCGCGATCGTGATGAACGACGCGACATGCCTACACTAGAACTTTTGGTTTAATTGTATTGGCTAATTGGTTAATTAGGTCGAAGAACTTTAAACTTTCTGTCTGCAGACTTGTCGATTATGAAAAAGTTCATTATAATGAATGAATGGCGTTTAATCGAGTTAAGCGAGCAAAGTACACTTGATTTTCGTTTTTTTTTTTTTGTCATGTTGGTACTGCCAGCCAATATGGTGCACTTGGCAGTTTTTTGTTATTGAAGAAATGGATCAAATATTTTTTGGCTAAGAAGGATACCACAATCATGCCTCAGCCACTGTTTTCACCGTACTCCTGCGATTTTTTTCTCTTCCCAAAGCTGCAAAGACCTATGGAAGGACAGATATATACCACCATATTACTGGACGCACTGTGGGCCATACCAAGTAGCGCTTATCAAATATGCTTCGAGGAATGGAAAAGCGCTAGCGCAATTGTGTATTTATGAGACCGAATGGATATTGATGAAAAAATAAATATTTTCCGAAAAAAAAAAAAAAAGTCACTTTACTTGTTGAACAGCAACGTACATATGTCTCCACTCGTATATACATTTTTTACCTTCAAAATCCCAAGAACAAATAAAGGCTTCCACTGCAGTTTAACTTTAACTGACTAATGTGGTTTTCAACTTGATTTCCTTAATGGTAATTTTTAGGGTTCCGTACCCAAAGGTAAAACGGAACCCTATTACAATGACTTCGCTGTCCGTCCGTCTGTCACCAGGCTGTTTCTCATGAACCGTGATAGCTAGACAGTTGAAATTTTCACAGATGATGTATTTCTGTTGCCGTGATAACGACAAATACTAAAAACAAAATTAAATAAATATTTAAGGGGGCCTTCCATACAATAGACATGATTTTCATCCTAAAAATCCCCTTGGTCACATACTGACCTAAGGTTAGTCAACAATACACACAACCAGTAGCAAACTTCCCAGCTTTGATCCCTTTTGTGTATTTGATGTATTAATCCTAGCTGCAACCCTTTTTTCTATCCTTGCTGCAAACCCTTTCGTACAATTGCTATTCCCCTCTCTTTCCATCCTGATAGGTTTAGATATTTCCTCTGCGTATGCAATATTAAAGGGCTCGAACGAATTAGTACGGACTATAACCGACCCGGAATTTGGTCGGCTCTCGTCCTATCTAGGACAACCACCCCTGAGAGTTGTGAACGAACATCAACGACCCAACCACTATTGTGGCCTTGATATATTACTCCTAGCTGCAAACCTTTTTCCCATATTTCCCATTATTGTTATTCACCTTTTCACATCCTTGCTGTCAAGTAAGATAATTGATTTGGATTCAATTGACACTTTAATGATCAATTATCTAATCATGTAGATTTTTGATTATCAAAGTAATATGCCTATAACCCGCCTGCAACCAAGATCTGTCATCATTCAAAAACTGTGATGACTGATGAGGTAACATACAACGTCTCTTTCATATTTATATATACAGATGGTACGGAACCCTTTGTGCGCAAGTCCGACTCGCACTTGGCCGATTTTTTTTATATCTATTAGATTACGTCTTCTTGCGTAGTAAAGATCTGGCTTGCTTAACTAAGCGGTGATCTTTTCATATTAGAGAGTATTATTCAAGAACTCAATCTCTGACCCCATTTTATTCTCTTCGGGTGTTCCGCAAGGCAGTCATCTTGGTCTTCTAATTTTTATCCTAACAGTTAATGATGTCGAATTTATCATAAAATACTCCAATTTGTCAATTTAGGCAGACGCTATGAAAATTGGCACGGTTGACTCGGTCGTACTCTAAAATGACCCTGATTCCTTCGGCACTTTTTTTTTGATTTTTTTTGTTGTAGGCTTCTGTTATCTGTTAGAGGACTCAGACGCAAATACTGGTTCATTTTAGTGCCAGACAGACACCTACCTTTACTCTATTTTCCCCGTCTTCCGGAGAAAAATGAGAAGGAGCTTCAGTGATATCAAGCTAAGACATTCAGCACACGCCACATGCGCCACTGTGCGCAAGCAAAGGCGAGACATTCATAGAGAAAGTGTTCTGCTGTGTCGTCCTCTTCGCAACCTGCAGCACAGTAAGTCTTCTGCAGTCAATTCTCCTTAAGGATAAGAAAAATACTGCGGATTTCATGCAGACATCAGGACGTACGCGCCTAGTCCTGCATACTGGATGTAGATGGAGGGCTACGATTGTGTGCATTGAAGATACAATTGATATGGGTATTAACAGCGGTAGCAGGTAGACTCAATGTGGATTAAGATCCTGAGAAACTCTACTCTGTGCCCATTCTGGCAAGCTCATCGGAGATCTCATTTCTTGGGAATGACCTGGGACCAAGACAAGACCTAGTAAGCTTAGTCTATTCACTTTGGTCAGGAAGGCCTTAAGTTCACACACTAACATGAAGCTGGGTGAGGTTGGACACAGGTTTAAGTGCAGCTTGGCTATCATTGCAAAACGTATATGTTTTTACCCTTCCACCTATGATTCAAAACATAGTACAGGATTGCATTTTAGCGGACGATTTCAATTTACACAATTCTCAGTGCCTTCGACATTCTGGCCAGACAACACCCGAAGGAAGGTATGCTGAAATTTTTGCTGAGTTAAATCAATTAACTTAATTTGTGAATGAGCCGTCGCGTATCCCCGATGTTGCTGATCATAACACACTGGACTTGTTTCTTACCTCCCAGCCTAATAAGTACACAATCGATGTATTGTCGCCTCTAGGCTCGTCCGACCACAACGTGATATTAGCTAAATTCTCGAACTGCCACCACACAGTAAAAGAAAAAGCTCCAAAGAGAACATGATGGATATACATATGAGAAAGCCAACTGGTGTGGCCTTAACAGCTTCTTTCGGATCTTTATTTGGTCGTTGTGCTTCCTCGTTATCCGAATCGGCATGGCAAATTTTATTCCTCGCAAGATTAAAAGCATCAGGCCAAATGATAATACGTGGCTTAACTTGAGCTGCAAAAAGGCTATTGGGCTCAAGGAGCCAAGCTTTCGAGCTTATAAGGCAAACGGTTCTGAGCAAAACCGAGAAAAGTACATACGAGCCAGAAATTACTGCTACACTCACATTCAACGAGTTAAATTCTAGTCCGACCAAAAATGAAGGCGTAATATCCTTCAATGTCCCAAAGGTAGCAAAAGCTTCTGGTCGTTTGTAAAAAAAAAAACGTAAAAAACTCAACTATGTACGTCATTTATACCGACGCTCATCTACAACAACAATCCAGACGTCACACCCCTTAGTCAAAGCTAGACTACTTGCTGCCCACTTCGCAGCCAGTTCTCAGCTCCCAGCTTGTACTTTGTCTCCGCCTGTACTAAAGTACGTCTACTTCCGCACTCGTATAGTCGCAACGGTTCTTAAGGACCTCGACATACACAAACCCTCTGGTCCAGATGATATTGCGCCAATAGTTCTGAAGAGGTGTTCTTCTACGTTGGAAAAATCACTGTGTAAGCTTTTTCACCCTTCCTACTCTTCTGAGCTCTTTCCGAGCAGATGGAAAACAGCATTTGTCCAGCCTATACCAAAAAAACAGGCGAATCATCTTCCTCTCCAACTACCGACCCATTGCTCAAACGCCGATTAACCGTCAGCTTATGAAATATCTTGAATCACGGAAACTCCTCTATGACCGTCAGTGCAGTTTCCGCAGCAACAGATCCACTGGTGTCTTGATGGCATATCTCGCTTCACCAAGCAGGTGAAAGCAAAATTGTTGCACTGGACGTTCTGGACATTTCGAAAGCATTTGACAGGGTTTGGCATGAAGCCCTTTTGTCGAAAATGCGTGTTTTCGGGATCGATAAGTCTCTTCTTCAATGAACAAGAAGCTGCCTGTCGAATCATTTAATTCAAGTTGTTTTGGACAGATTCATGCCTGACATCCATTTCTTAAATGCTGGGGTTCCCCAGGGCTCCGTCATGTCTCCAACACTCTTTCTAATTTTTATAAATGTTCTCCTGTCCGCCACTTCTAATCCAATTCACTCCTTCGCTGACGACAGTACCCTTGTGAATGTATGTTGACGTTACAGTCCGACGACAGTACCCTTAGGTTCTCATATTCGTTTGTATGTATGTATGTTGGCGTTACAGTCCATGAAGGACCTGAGCTTCTCTCAATCACCCATGTTGTGTGTGATTTCATTTTCCATAGATGACTTTTCATGACAATTTTACTACTGGGGGTTTTGTCAGAACCCCGCTGAGGAGAAACACCGTGAAAAACACGTTCGATGACATGGCTGTGTCGGGATCCGATCCCGAGTCATCGGCGTCAGAGGCCAATACACTACCCACTGCGCCCCGGTGCTCTTGGCAGCGTATATTAAGCTCATCAAATTCCGATATCGACAGCATCATCCAATGGGGTAAAAACAATAGAGTGGAATTGAATGCAGCCAAAACACAATGCTCTCTTCTGTCGCTAAAGAGTAACTCTAACCTAACGCCATTATCCATGAATGGCACTTGCATCGCAGAAATCGAAAAGCTTTCCATACTTGGTATGTGTGTTGCACACAATCTTAATTGGAACGACCACATATTCAGTGTCGCGAAATGCCTAGACCCTTAGATCTTGCTTTAATCTTACATATGTACTTAGGTGGCGCTATAGTCCGGTGCGAACCTGGGCCTCAACAAGTAAACTTCTCCAGCTGGCACGGTCTTTTGTCAGCTGTTTCTAGCGACGCACTTCCAGTTGGTTAAGGTCCCCTTCCACCATTGTGCGCAACCTTAGATTCGGTCGTCCTCTGCTGTGTCGCTCCTCGGTTTTGGACTCGAAGACTCTTCGGGCCGGAACTATGTTATCCATTCGCTCTACATAGCCTTGGACGTTGGATCCGTAAACGTCTTACTAGGCCGATGTAGCTGTACAGCCCGTATATCGTTGTATCTTCTCCTCCATTCGCCGTTAATACAAACGGGACTATAGATTGAACGCAGAATTTTTCTCTCGAAACGACCATGGGCCTCTGCGCCATAGAGGAGGACCGGGATGATTAAGGTTTTGTACAGCCCAACTTTGGCTTTCGAGAGAGGGTTCTACTTCTCAACTGCCTCTTGAGCACAAAGAAGCAGCGGTGGGCAAGAGTAATTCTGCGTTTGATCTCAGAGCGCTGGTATTGCTGTCGCTGATCATTACATAGTGAGCCAAGATAGACGAAGTCCTTGACCACTTCCAACTTGTAGCTGTCAATTGTGACGTTCTGTCCGAGACGTCGGTGTTGCGCGTCTTTTTTGATCGACAGCATTCATTTCGTTTTACCCTCGTTAACCTAATGACCAATTTTAGCTGCTTCTGCTTCAATGCTTTCGACGCATCAATGACGTCCAGCTGTGTTCGTCCAATTACGTCAATGTCATTCGCGTACGCAAGCAGTTGCGCGGACTTGAAACAGATCGTACCTCTTGTGTTGGCCAGTGAGTCTCGTATGGTCTTTTCAAGCACGATGTTGAAGAAATTACATGATGGTACGTCACCTTGTCTAAATCCTTTTTTAACATCAAAGGTCTTGGTTAATTCGCTACCGACCTTAATGGCGCAGCGAGAATCCTCCATTGTCATCCTGCACAATCTGACGGGCTTGGCAGGGATGTTAAAACTAGACATGGCGCTGTATAGCTTGTCTCTATGTACACTGTCATACGCGGCTTCTTGGGTCTCTCAAAGGTCTGCCGCAGTGTGAATATTTCGTCTATTGTGGATTTCCCTGGCCTGACTCTACACTGATAAGATCTATCAGAATATCCACAAAGGGTTTCAGCGGTTCACACAGTACGGTAAAGAACATCTTATATGCGATGTTAAGAAGACTTATTCCCTTGTAGGCGTAGTTATAGGGGTCTCCTTTGTTATGGACTGGGCAAACGATGCTGAGATTTCATTCGTCGGGCATGCTTTTCTTCAACCGTATTTTACAAATGAGCTGGTGCATGCTTTAAATAGCTCGGCAGACAGGCCGTCTGTGCCCGATGCTTAATTAGTTTTGAGCTTCCATTTCTGGGCATAGTGTGCAAAAATTCGTACTTAAATATCGGTTCTACATATTATGCAACGTTATTGGCTACTTCGAAAATATAACGTCTCGAAGTAGTGATCTGCTAGGTTAACACGCAAACACGGTCGTAGCCTCTTTCATCAAATTCCAAAGAACAGTTTGTCTCAGCTATACGGTGGCTTTCTCCAGCACGCCGGGCGCTACTGTAGATGCTATGACGGGCCCTACACCCCTTGACATATTTTGGTTTTTGTTATAACCCGCATTGGAATGACAGTACGCTTGCGCGATAAATGTCATACGACCCGTATCACATGGATATGTCCTCTGACGCAGTAATACCTGTCATCCTTTGGCGTCAGGATTGGCTCTCGCCTCATACTGAACCTAGAAAGGATTGCCTTCACTATTTTCTCAGATGGCTCCAACTCTGGTCTGGGGTCAGGCGCTGGGGTTTTCTTTGAATGCGAAAACGTCCGACTGTACTTTTTGGTAGGAAAATATGCATCTGTCTTTCAGTCAGAGATATACGCAATCCTGATGGACTTGCACTATGTTGTGAAGCATAGGTGGGAGGGTAAAAACATATGCGTTTGGAGTGACAGCCGAACTGCATTCCAAGCTGTGTCCAACCTTTAACCAGTTCCAAGTTAGTGTATGAACAAAAGGCCTTCCTGAGCAAAGTCGGTGGATTAAACTCGCTAAGGCTTGTTTGGGTCCCAGGTCATTCCCAGGAAATGAGACCTTTGGTGAACTCGCCAGAATAGGCTCAGGGGAGAGTTTCTCTGGACCTGGAACCGCCTTGAGTCTACCTGCTTCTACGGTCAATACCAACATCATTGATTGGGTCCTCCCTGCATACTCGGCATGAATGAGATGCTTATTTGTGCTGCATGTAGCGAAGACAACGACACAGCAGAACATTTTCTCTGTGACTGTCCCGCTTTTGCTCGCGCACGGTGGCGCGCCCTTGAGTGTCTGTCTGGTAGTACAATGGACCAGTATTTGTACCTGTGTCCTTCAATAGATAGCAGAATCCTGTGAGAAATTCTTTCCGCACGTTTTAGCCTTTTTACGGTTATCATAATCGACCCACTTGGACCTTAACAAAAGCGGATGAAGATGCCCTTGGTCGTTTCGAGAGGAAAATTCTGCGCACTATCTACGGTCCCGTTTGTTCAAACGGTGTATGGAAGAGAAGATATAATGAAGAACTGTACGGGTTGTACAGCGACATCGGCCTGGTACGACGTCTACGGATATAGCGTCTCAGGTGGCTAGGCCATGTAGAGCGCATGGAAAATACAGCTCCAACCCGAAGAGTCTTCGAATCCACTCCGGAAGGAAGGCGCGGCAGAGGACGGCAGAGGTGGCGCACGCAGGTGGAAGGGGATCTTAACCAACTGGGCGTGCGGCGCTGGAAACAGCTGGCCAAGGACCGTGCCAGCTGGAGACGCTTGTTGGTTGAGGCCCAGGTTCACCACGGACTGTAGCGCCACCTAAGTAAGTATAATCGACCCACTGAACAATCAATTCAATCTACACTGAATTAATCTACTAGATAGTGCGATTTGATGCCTTCTCCTTTTGGGAGAAACTTTAATTTACTCAACTATGCCGATAAGCCAAGCTATAGCCAAGAAAAACAATTCCTATAGAGGAAAAAATGATGCAACACAGCTGTTGGGAATGAGAAGTAATCAAACATACTGATGAAGGCATAACACTTACAGTATAAGATCAGTTTAGGTTAGTGGAGTGCCCTATTAATATGAGGTCAAGGCTCACTTAGACTACGAGGAGTCCATTGTGCCCACTTTAAAAGTCTAGCTTGAGGGGAACCTATTAGTTTCCCGCTGAACTGAACCATCTAGATGCAGTTAAGAATCTTAGCAGTTTGTTCAGCTCAATGTCTTTTGGCTCCTCTAAACCCGAAACGATGTAACTCCCGAGGAACGTATATCTTTCCGGGCCTACTGGTCATTCGCACAGTAGGTGACGAATGAATTCTATTACCTGTTGGTCCCTACATCTTCTGCAAAAATCGTTGTAGGGCTGGTGCCCAATGAGGGCACCGACTACCAGTCGTATATTCCCTCTACTAAGATTTAGCAGACTATCCGTTCTTTTCTTGTCAAAGACAGGCCATGTTAACCTTGCCGTGACGCATGTGTCTAATTGATACCATCGCTTGTTGGCTTTTTCTAGTAATTCCACCTCTGAATTTCTCTGAATAGTGTGTTGAGTGGCGTTCTAGCCTCAGTTGTGATCTGCGTAGTATGTATGTTCGCCAGATTCCAGTCTAGCTAGTTCGTTTGCCTTCCCATTTCCGGGAATAGTCACATGCCCTGGTACCCTGCAGATGGTCGCCTCATTAACGTCCGATATATCTTCTAGTCTCTCTTTACAGAGTTTTACAAGTTTGGATATTATGCATGTTGCAGAGCCTTAATGGCTGCTTAACTGACAACATAGATTTTGATTGTCTTACCTAAGAGATTTTCCCTAAGAATCAGATCCACAGCTTGTTTAATTGCGAAGATCACAGCCTGGAGGACACTACAGCCACCATCAAATCTGTAGGAGTGATATGCTTCCCGAGGTTCGAAATAGACTCCGGCTCCTGTGCCGGTATCCGTTTTGGATCCGTTGGTGTGGATTGCCAGTTCCTCTTCCGTTTCTACCCTTTCACTGGCCCATTCCTCCCTGGAGGGAATCCTGATAGAGAATCTCCTCTCGGAGCAATAAAAATGGGATGGTATAGTCCGTTTCGGTTGCGGACCACAGGATCCCCATTGATGCGTGGCCATGAGGACATCTTTTCCAAAGACTGGATTCTTGCATCCTAAGCACAGCCCTGGTTGCAATGTTTTCACAATACATGTCTGGTGGTGGAGGGTTCAGCATCGCTTCAAGGGCTGCCGTTGGTGTGGATTTGATAGATCCGGTCCCCGTCAGACAGCCAGCCCCCTGAATCCTTGTGAGACTTTGAAGGTTGCATTTCTTCTCAAGTGCTTTCCAGCAGACAATGGATCCATAGACTAAAACAGGTCTCTATGAATCCGCGGTGTATAGCCAGTGTACCCTTTTTGGTTTAAAGCCCCATGTCTTTTCAAAAGCTGCTCTGCACGAATTTAGTGCCACGTAAGCTTTTTTGGTTCTTTCATTTATGTTGTCTTCCCAGCTTGGAATGTAAAATTATGCCAAGATATCTAGCTGACTTCTTTGGAATCAGATCGATACCATTTATGCGTGGATATGTGCAACTTGGTATTGATCTGAAGAGGACAATCTCAGTTTTCGTTGAACTTATCTCTAGGCCTTGTTCTTTGACCCAGTTATTCACTAATAGCAGCGCATAACTTAGTCTTTCACTGAGGACCTGGGGAAATTTCCCAGCTACAAGGATGGTAATGTCGTCAGCGTAGGCTGTGACATTGAAATCCTGTGTATCTAGGAGCTTTAGGAGTCATAGGAGAGGCGATAGAACACCCCTGTGTGGTGTGGGACCGTTTTTTAGACTTCATTCTCCCGTCTGAGCTTACCATCAACAATGCTGGCTCTCAACCAACGTTTGTTACGACAAGACGACAGGAGGTGAATGACCTGACCCTATCCATCAGATATGTGAAGGACATCACAAACTGGCGAGTCTTGCCTGATGCTACGCTGTCGGACCATAAATATATCGAATTCCGATTAAGTTGTGGGATCTCCTTTTTACAACCTAGAAGGAATCCGAGAAGGACGGACTGGGTATGGTTTAGAGTGAGAAATCCACTCAGGCCCTACCTAAACTTAGATCGAAACAATTTGGCAGAGAACGCTGTTCATAACCTGAATAGCGTCATCACCAGTTGTTTTGAACTCGCATGTCCTGTCAGCAAACCTCCCTGCCGGAAATTGGTTCCCTGGTGATATGCCGAGCTCCAAAATCATCGCAGGGAAGCCAGAAGTCTTCTGAATAGATCGCTCAAATCAAATTCGGAACATGACTGGAACAAGTACCGGTCGAAGCAGAAAGAATATAAGAAACTTATTCGTAAATCGGAAAACGATTCTTACCGGACCTTCTGCGAAGAGATCAAGTCTCTGAGTGCGACTAGCGAGTTGGTTAAAGTCCACAAACGGGGAAAACTGACAAAGCTGAATGTACTCAGAAAATCTGATGGTACCTTTACTAAGTCTAAGGCGCAAACTCTGCTTGAGACTCATTTCGCAGGAAATCAGATCGACATCGGCTCGTTGCACACTCCCTCAAGGGAAACTGCAACTGAAACGATGAAAACAACTCGGCGCAGTATTGCGTCGCGCGTGGTTACGACTGAAGCCATTGAATTTGCTGTGGCATCCTTCGATGGCTTCAAATCGCCAGGCAGCTGCTTCCTACTTGCTCACATACCCATTCCTTGGCGCACAGTGAAAGTGGTCTTCTTTCCCAAAATAGGAAAAGAGGACTACTCACTTGCCAAAAGCTTCAGGCCAATTAGTCTAACATCCTTCCTTCTGAAAAGCATGGAAAGACTGGTAGAGTAGCACGAGCGCAAAGTTGCCCTTCGAATGCATCCTCTTTAGGAGATGCAACATGCGTATCAGCGCGGAAACTCCTGCGAGAGTGCGCTTCAGAACGTAGTTGGGAGAATGGAATGGGCGCTCGAAAGGAAAGAGTGCGCGCTGGGCATTTTCACCGACATTGAGGGAGCTTTTGATAACGCAACTTTCGACAGCATGTGCAAAGCTGCCAGACGTCATGGCGTAGATTAAGCACTGGTCTTGTGAATCAAAGCAATGCTTGTGCACAGGACATTGACCGCTGATGCAGGTCTCGACCAGTGTGTCGGCGACTGTCCGTCTCAAAGCGCAGGCGACGCTAAATGTGATGGATGATTGGTGTACCAGAAATGGGCTGTGGGTGAATCCTCTTAAGACCGATGTCGTTCTCTTCACGAGAAGGAGGAAAAATACTGACATGACTCAGGTGGTACTAAAAGCCACACCCATCCCGATATCCAAGGAGGCTAAGTATCTAGGGGTCATCTTAGATAGCAAGCTTCTCTTGTCAAAGCATGTTGAGTCAAAAACCACCAAAGCGCTGTCAGCATTCTGGCAATGCAAAGGAGCTTTTAGCAAAAAATAAGGTTTATCGCCGGTAAAGGCCCTCTGGATATACACGGCAATGATAAGACCTATAATCTCATATGCATCGGTTGTCTGGTGGAACAGACTTGAACGCAACGTAGCCACTTTCACCGACTCTAAAGAACGGCTTGTCTCAGCTGCACGGGTGCTTTCCCCAGCACGCCGGGCGCTGCTCTAGATGCTATGATGTACCTTCCACCTCTTGATATATTTATCAAAGGGTGTGCTCTGAAAGCCATGTCTCGTCTGAAGAGGAATGACTTTTGGTATAACTTGCATAGGAATAACAGTGTGCAGCTGCTACAGTTAGTGTATGGAGACTGAATGGCCCTCAACAGAGGACCATCAATCCCATACTCCTGCAGAACCCTCCAGAGTTTACCTCGAGGAACTCGGTCATACGCCTTTTCCAAATCTACAAAGCAGCTGTAGATTGGTTTGGCTTACTCCCAAGCCTTCTCGAGTACCATTCTTAGAGTGAAAAGCTGGTCGGTTGTCCTTCTGCCGTGACGAAACCCGCACTGTCCATCCCCTATCCTGGATTCGACCACAGCTTTAGAACGCGCCTCCAACACCTTAGCATAGACTTTACCGGGGACACTTAAAAGAGATATGCCCCTATAGTTGGAGCACTCTTTTCTATCCCCCATTTTGAAAAGAGGAACAATCACCCCAGTTTGCCAATCGCTAGGTGTGTCACCGCATTCCCAGGCCACCTTAATGACACGAGAGAGCCATAATACTCCCACTTTACCCATTGCCTTAAGCATTTTTGGCCGAATTTCATCCACACCGGCGGATTTGCCACCTTTTAGCGATTCAATCGCTAAAATGACTTCTTCCACCGTTGGACTATTCTCCGCCACACGCAAGACTACAGGTCTGGCCCCCTCAGTGCCCTGTTTGGGATTGAGCAGCTCCGAAAAGTGCTCGCTCCATCTGCGTAAGATGTCCATCTCATTGGAAAGGAACACACCGTCTTTGGACTTAACTCCTTCAAAGATGTTGAATTTCCTTTCTCTGAACTGGCGAATGGTTTGCCAGAACACCTTTTTCGCAGATCTATGGTCGCCTTCCAACTTCTCGCCGAACTCCTTCCAGGACTGCTCTTTCACTGCTCGCACAGCAAATTAGCAAGTTCTTCGCGCCACAGTGTATTGGTCACGAGAAGCAGAGTCCCCCAAGAGAATCCAGTCTCTGTAGGCCTTCTTCTTCTCTCTGATGGCTTCTTGAACTCTTCTTGAACCACGCAGTTCTTTTCTCACCATCAGCCGTCACACCAAGCCGCTTCTCTCCACAAACATCACGTGCAGAGGCAACGACAGCTGTTGATATTAGTCGCCATTCTTCCTCTACATGCGATGGAACAGTTGGAATTTGCTCAAGCCTTTCGGATATGTGTCGTGCGAAGTGTTGTCGCACCTCACTTCTCTGTAGTTTCTCCCACCGTATGCGTGTAACCACTCTTGGTTTCCGCCTTGGCAGTAAGGACCTTCTATCAGTAAGATACAGCTTACACAACACCAGGTGATGATCAGTTGACAGTTCAGCCCCGTTTCACACACGATGGTACAACAAAGAAATCTATCAACGATTTCTGTTGAAGACTCCGACGATACCACGTATATTTATGAATGGCTTTGTGCGGAAAGAAGGTGTTCATAATTGACATGCCATTTGCACAGCAAAAATCCAACAACCTCTATCCGTTCGCGTTTTGATGAGGATCACCGTTCCTCCCAATCACACTTCCCCGTGTCGTTACATCCACACCCACGTGGGCGTTGAAGTCACCCATCAGGATATAGGAATCCATCTCAGCCACCCTATAAAGGGCCGCATCAATTTCATCCAGGAAAGTCGCATACTCAGACTCTGGATTCGGTGCATACACCTGCACCAGAGCCAAAGTTTATCTTTCAAACTTAAGATCGCGATTTTCCAACCTAATGGTATCCACTCCAATACCCTGTCTGCCAGCCTGGGACTTATGAGTATCCCCACTCCCACCTTTGAAGACATTTGAGGTGCAACTCCCGACAGGAAGAGTTTCCATCGGTCCGAATGGTCCACAGTTTTGCTTTGTCAAAGAGATACCTGGCAGCTTCCTCAACCAGCTCGTGATACTTCCCTGTTAGCGATGAGACGTTCCACGTTGTCTGTTCTCCCCGCACGCACTGGTTAGTGCATGGCGTGATGCCAGTCTCGAGACTTAGATTGACGCATGTTAGGATGGCATGCAGCTCTGCTTGGAAGATGCTGGGGCTTATTCCCAGGGCCTTCGAGATCTTGCGTTTTGGTCCAAAGATGCCGGCGCCAACGCCGGAAGCCATCTTGGAGCCATCCGTGTACCACCTGAGGTGTTGAGAGTAATTCCCAAAGCCACTACACAACGGCCGAGCACTTCGCGGAAGAGCGGCACGAAACTACGCCACGCACAACGTTGACCACTTCGCGGAAGCGTGGCACAAAAATACGCCACGCACAACGTTGACCACTTCGCGGGAGCGTGGCACAAAACTACTCCACGCACAACTTGGTCACTTCGCGGAAGCGCGGTGACGGCATAAATTCCAGCAACACACAACACGTTGGGCTTCCTCGAGGAAGCCCGGCAACCACACCATACTACAGAGGATTTATTATTACGATTTCGTGTCTCGAACGAAGCAGTCGTAACACACAACAATTTCGATTGATTTGCCTCCACTCCACATCTTAAATAAAATTTGGCAGTACAATTTTGTGTTTAATTTCTTCTACTCCACATATAACAACATGAGGCCTTTAACATTTAGCAGGGGATCACTGTTTTCCCATGCTGAGCGGTATGGGATCAGTATCTCAAATCTCTTGAAAAAGGTGAAGGTGTGTGGCAATGCGTCCGAGACTGTAGTAATCATATCCAGCTCGGGAAAGTGTATGTAATATAGACATGTGGCCTGCAGGTCTACATGGCATATTTGTTCCCGAGCAGAGGATTTTGATTGCACTGCGTAATGCCACCTTTTTGATAAAAAGGTGCAGTGGAGCGAGTCCAATGAGTGCTTCTTGTGCCGCCGTAGGGCAGGATGGCATAGCGCCTGTGATGCCGAGACACGCTAGTCTCTGAAGGCGTTGAAGCTTAATAATTGTAGTTTTTTGCTCAACTTTTGTCCACCATACGGTGGACCCGTAGGTGATGATAGGTCTTACTATCGCGGTGTATAACCAGTGGACTACCTTAGGTTTAAGTCCCCAGGTTTTACCGTAGGTGCGTCGGCAGGCCCACATGGCCTTAGTCGCTTTCATGAGTTTATTTTTCATGTTGGAGTTCCAGTTGAGTCTGCGGTCTAGGTCAATACCTATGTAGATACTTCACCTCCTCTGAAAATCCTATGTGTGTGTCATTTAGAAAGATTGAGCAGGGTTGTACCTTTCTTCTCTTTGTAAATGGGACTAAGATTGTCTTATTTGGGTTAATAGATAACCCCTCTCTGCCACACCAGTCAAAGATAAATTGGAGCGCAAGCTGCATGCGCCCACAGGCAGTGACCTCGCATTTGCCCGTAACAATGACTACTAGGTCATCAGCATATCCGATGACCCCGGGTGGTCAGCTTGCGTAGTAGATCGTCTATGACTATTGACCAAAGCAGTGGTGAGAGGACTCCCCCTTGTGGGCATCCCCTAACCGCCGATACTGTCACTGAGACCTCTCCGCATGTGGCTGATATGATACGGCTATTTAGCATCGCCCTAATACAGTGATTAGTGGGATGGTCCACACCCCTGCAGGATAGTTTCTCTTCGTCATCATGGGGGTTTGCGCTTCGTTAGCCAGGTTTGGTCCGTACGAAAATTAATTCGCACACCCGAAACCTGTTGCCCGCCTCGTGATGGGAGGTCAGCTGCCGGGGGGGGCAAACAATTTAAAATGTTGTCGAAATAATGTATAAATGGCAAGCTTTGGCTTGTCAACTTGGAAATATGTTAGATAGTTCTGCAATTCTGCTGTATCTTTGTTTTTTCAATTAAAAACCAAACGCTTAAAAAATCACTTGATACATTAGCGCATCAAGATCTTCACGAATTTCATTTCCGGCTTGATCAGGCTACTGTTGCAATTTGATCCCACGCCTTCATGCTATTGAAACTTACTTTTAATTAGCTGCTAATAGACCTTTGGTGATTGAATTGCCGCCAGAATAGCTAGTTACTTCAGTGGCCAACAAGTTTCCCTACAGACCCATTGTACACTCACTTCAACGGTTCTACGAACTATTTAAATCTTTTCACAATTCCTTTGACGTGCGAACGTGTTTCCCGCCTTCATAGTCAATAAATTTATACTCAACGCTCTTAGAATTAATGCAAACATTTAAATCATTCATATATGTCTGTATGTACCCAAGCAAAAGCCTTAACATCGGTGTTTACTGCAGAGATGTGTTATTTATAGCCATAATGAGACGACTCATGAATCAGTTCGTTCGTAATATCCCGTGAACTTGCCCTAAAAACCATTTTCACCTCCACCGCAAGGCTAAACCGTCACATTGGCAGATCATTAGGCTCACCGCAACTGCTATCTAGCCGTCATATCTTTTGGCAGGCCTTATTGTTTGCTTCCTACCAGCTACATGGCATTCGAAATCTGTAGCACACAATAAAATAATTTCACACTAGCCAAACACTATTGTGGGGAGACTCCTCATAAAACTTTTTAATTCCCTCCCGTCCTCGTCATAATGATTCTTAACACGGCTCGTGGCAGCTGTCATTATGGCATTAACGCCTCCTCCAAATGAGATAACTCGAATGTCATATGAATTAACAAGTATCTCACACGAAGCTGAAAGAAATAAAATTAAATTTCAAATAAATTCCTAAACATCAGCTTCGACATGCATATGTACGAAAAGCCAGGAGGTATGAGTACATGACGTTACGGTGGACTTGAAACGCCTGCGGCTGTTGTAATGCCACAGGAAGCAACATTTTCAAATTTCGACACTTTGATGTACTGATACGCGGACATGCAATACTTATACTGCGACAGCAAGCCCAGGCAGTTTGTTGGTAGTTGGGATTTGCTCGTCTGAGACTCGTTACACTCTATTGGCGTCTGGCCAGAACTTGATCTGCTCTCCTTAAAAAAGCTCTTTAAACAACAGTCATATTAGATACAATTTGAAATTCTCTTAATGTTTTTTTGGTTTTTTTGTATCTAATTACAGGAGTCGTGGTGAATTACCAATTGAGAATTCGGATCGTTTCCGCATTACACAGACCAGCAACGCGGTTCAATTAGCAGTCGAGCACGTACAGCGCGACGATGCCGGTCATTATACGCTTTATGCGCGTACTAAGAACGGTGACGTCATACGAAAAGATGTCGAACTGTTGGTCGAAGATAGATCGACGGGCGATGATCCGCCGATATTTTTGCGACGTTTAGGCGATCTATCTGTCAAAGTTGGCACGCGAACACGACTACTTGTTGAAGTACGCAGCTCGACTGATGTCAAGGTAAGTGAAGGCTCCCCCCTCTCATATTTTAGTCGTTCCCAGATATTAGATTAAACTTTCAGATAACATGGTATCGAAATGATCGTCGAATGTGTGAAAACGATCGAATTAAGCAAATAAACGAAGGATCGTTTCATTGCATCGAAATTACTCCGGTGATGTTAGAGGACGGTGGACAGTGGATGGTTATGGCAGAGAATCTGGGGGGTCGGAACTCTTGCATTGCCCATCTGAATGTCCTCGTTCCGAAGGCATACAAGCCACCGGAATTTATCGAAGAACTACGTGCAGAGCTCACCGAACTGGGTACGGTGTCGCTCGAATGTAAAGTGGTCGGTGTTCCGACACCGATTTTGAGATGGTTCAAGGATTCGAAAGAAATCAAAGCTGGCGATGTATTCGCATTAACTGCTAACGCGGACGATCCCACATCGTTGGGCACGTACACGTGCGAGGCGGTCAATTGCATGGGTAAATCATATTCCAGTTCGAAGGTCCATGTTGTTGGCCGAGGAAGTCGTGAAGGTTCTCTGAAACCTGCCGACAGGTAAATGTTGAAAAACTAAGAACTAAAAATGAAAAACATATTTCGAAACGTCATAATCTGATTGCAGCATTCAAAACAACGTATCGCCCCCGGTATTTACGAACGAACTGCGTGGAGTATCAGTACGCATCGGTGACACAATAATTCTCGGCTGTCAAGGTGAGTGAAAATCGGATTTCTTGATCCATTGCCAAAGTATTTTAATCATGTCGCGTATTTCATTTGGATTTTGTTGTTCTTGCTGAAAAAAAAATCTTGAACTTCAAATAGACGGAAATTTTGTTATCGTGGGATAGGTCGTGATGTATATAGATATTTCGATGTCGAGTCGTTCTTCTCTGCGAGATTTTCGAGAGATGCACATCCGTTGTGCTCTTAATTAGGTATTTTTGATTGTGTTTTTCAAGCTTGTAGCTTTTTTAGTTTTTTATTATTAAGTTATTAAGTTTTTTCTTGTGTGAGCATTTTCGAAATCGAAAGCTTTGAGTAGATATCGGAGAAGGGAGGAAGAGCATATTGCGCTTCTAGCTGGCCTGTCATTGGTCACACTATCCTACTTAATTTTTGTAGGCTACTCTTTACCATATAGCTAAAGGCACGTCTTGTGTGATTTTTGGAATACGAAACATTTGAGCTCAGACAAGTTTTTTTTTTTTTTTTTTTTTTTTTTATTGCTAATGCGCATTATCGAGGCTTCTATCCCTTTTATCCCCGTCTAGTCAAGCTGGAACTTATTTCCAAAGTGAGTAAGTACTGTGTAGCTCAAACAGTGCCTTTTTTAAAAATAAGTTTTGGCCGAAATGAAGCACCCACCGCGACTGCTGTACCCAAGTTTGTGCAAAAAGTTTGTGAGACTGGTATGCTAGTGGACAACACATTCGCAATTTCATCTCGGCGGCTACGTTAACCCGCTCGGAAAACCTGCACGTTACTGTCGAGAAGTCAATGCTGGAAACAAAGTTCCCGTCAATGGTTTGCGATAGAGTCATGTTACTTACTTACTTTGATCATCACAATAGGCCCACTCGTAGCCGCAGTGATCAGGCGACTTTGTCCCACCCCCGTACGCTCTCTCTACTTATTTTGATGGCGCTACAGGGCCTCAACCAACAAGCCTCTCCAGCTGGCCCGATCTTTGGCCAGCCGCTTCCAGTGCCAGATGGTTGAGGTCCGTTTCCACCTGTGCGCACCACCTTAAATGCGGTCGTTCTCTGCTGCGTCGTCCCTCGGGGTTGGAGTCGAAGACTCTTCGGGCCGGAGCGGTGATGTCCATTCGCTCTACATGGCCTAGCCATCTTAGACGTTGGACCCTAACGTCTAAAAAGGCCAATGTCGCTGTACAGCCCGTACAGTTCTTGGTTGAATCCCCTCCTCCACTCTCCGTTTACAGAAACGAGACCAAAGATTGCATGCAGAATTTTCCTCTGGAAACGCCCAAAAGCCTCTTCATCTGCTTTTGATACCGTCCAAGCCTCAGCGCCGTAGAGAAGGACAGGGGTGATTAACGTTTTGTAGAGGGATACCTTAGTTTTTCGAGAGAGGTCTATACTACTCAATTGCCTCTTGAGCCCGAAGAAGCAGCGGTTGGCAAAAGTTATTCTGCGTTTTACCTCAGCGCTGGTGTCGTTGCTGCTTGTCACTATCGAGCCAAGGTAGACGAAGTCCTAGACTACTTCAAATATTTAGCTGCCGAAGGTGACATTCTGACCAAGACGCCGGTGTTGCGCGTCTTTCTTGATGACGGCATATATTTGGTCTTGTCCCCATTTGCCCTTAGACCCACTAGACCCACAGCCGCTTCTGCTTCAAAGCTTGCGAACGCCTCATTGACGTCTCGCTGTCATCTGCGTAGGCAGGCAATTGTGTGGACTTGAAGTAGATCGTACCTCTTGTATTAGCCGCAGAGTCCCGCACGATCTTTTCAAGAATAATGTTTAAGAAATCACATGACAGTGCGTCACCCTGTCAAAAACATTTTTTAACATCAAAGGGGTCGGTTAGTTCACCTCCGACCTTAGTGGAGCAGCGAGAGTTCTCCATAGTCATAACATGACATGGCTCTGTATAGCTCGTCTCTATAAACACTGTCATACGAGGCTTTGAAGTCGACAAAAAGATGGTGCGTGTCGATCTGTCGTAGTGTAAATATTTGGTCTATCGTGGATTTTCCTGGCCTGAAACCACACTGGTAGGAACCTATTAGATCGTCCACGAACTGTTTCAGGCGCTTACACAGTACGGCAGAGAGGATCTTGTACGCGATGTTCAGGAGGCTTATCCTTCTGTAATTGGCGCAGTCATAGGAGTCTCCTTTCTTATGGGCCGTTCTTCCGACCATATCTTGCAGATGAGTTGGTGCATATTCCTGACCAGCTCATCGCCAGCTGCTTTAAACAGTTCCGCGGGGAGTTCGTCTGCTCCAGCAGCTTTATAAGACTTAAGTTTCGATATCGCTATCTTAACATCGTCTAGGTCGGGTGGACGGGATTCTCCTTCGTCTTCTTCCATTGTGAATGGTTCGCTCTGCCTGACGGCGGCATTTTGACTATCATCGTCATTATACAGTCTGCAGAAGTGGTCCTTCCACAATCTCAGCATCGACTGTGACTCCACTACTAGTTGTCCGTGCTCATGCCTGCAGGCTTCTGCTCCGGCTGTATAGCCTTAGCATGTTCGTTTTACTTTTTGGTAAAACTTTCGAACGCATCTCTCCTTCTCTTCGATCTTGCGCTTCTCATGCTCCTTCTTATTTCATCTCAGAAGCGCATGCTCGTCCCTCATTTTCTGTTCATAGAGCTCGCGGGCAGTTCTCGTCCGTCGATGCAATGTGGCCATGTATGCATTCTGTTTATCTACATGGGCCTGTCTGCACTCATCATCAAACCAGGGGTTTCTCGACGGTGGTGGCTCGAAACCGAGTACATTTGAGGCGGCCTCTCTTATGGAGTTCTGACAACGACTCCATTGCTGTTCTATGGTGTCTGCAGATTGCATCGGGACTTGAGAGAGCTTGAGGGAGACTTGATCGGCGAAGGTCCTGGGGGTCTCTTGCGATTGCAGCTTTCCGACGTTAACTTTTGGTGTTCTTACTCGACTCCGTTGATTCCGAGAAATTCGCATCCGTACCTTGGCTGCAACAAGATAATGATCCGAGTCGATGTTGGCTCCTCGAAGGGTTCGGACATCTAGGGTTGTCGATTGATCGAAATACCGCCAGGTCCCCTTATAGATGCTGAGGTGTGGGAATCGTGTTCTTGCTACACAGCTGGGACATTGGGCCAGGGAGATTATAGAAGTTGTTTTTATGTCGGTCATCTTTCTCCTCTGTGGGGGCGATAAGCTTATATCGCCGAGATTGGCCTTGATGCGGATAGTTATGAGGCAGTTGCTTACGTACTGGAAGCTTAAGACTTTTTTCCTGAGTCTGCCTCGAATAACAAATCCGCATCCGAATAAGCGTTGTTTATTTTCTCTGTAGCAGTTTCCGTAGTAGAAAAATATGACAATTCTTCATCTACTTTTTGCCTGACCCATCCCATCGCACTTCTGGGGCCGCGGTGATGTCTGACCAGTTGTCTGGTCTGTTTGAAGGACCTAACTTTCCAGGTGCGGATCCGGAATTCGTTTCCTTTATGACGTTTGCGGGATTCGTCAACATGTAATCAGTCCGTATCCCAGCCTATTGGTTGTTTTTGAACAAATTTCTCCGCCTACTCAAACAGTTGAAAGGGTTCGCAAAGATCTCGACTTACAAAAATCCGCTGGTCCAGATGACATTTTCCTAATAGTTCTAAAGAGGTGTTCTTCTACGTTGGCAAAATCACTGCGTAACCTTTCTCACTTTTCCTACTTTCCTGGGCTCTTTCCGAGAAGTTTGGAAATAGCATTTGCGCATCCCATCCCTTCTTCTTCTCCCTCCAACTTCTAACCCATTGCACTAACGTCTCTTCTCTCTAAGGTCATGCACACTAATTGGCCGTCAGTTATTGAAATATTTGAGTAGCGGAAACTCCTTAATAACCGAGAGGATGGTTTCCGTGTTAACAGATCCACTGTTGATAGAGTGAAATTGAATGCTTCCAAAACACAGTGCTGCCTTTTGTAGCCAAGCTTGCTACCGACTTGTAGCTATTATCCATGAATGGCACTTGCATCTGAGAACCCAAAAAGCTCTTCATCCTGGATAAGTGTGTTACTAGCTACATATCTTAGTTGGAACGACCAGCAAAAATACTGCGAAATGCCTAGGCTTCTTATACAGTTCCTTAGATCTGGCTACAATCTAACACTCAGTTTAACACTCAAGTCTGGTTCTGTGCGTCATAGACCTTATTGCACTTGCTAGACAGAGTTCAAAATCGCGCGATAAAACTGATAGGAGGCTCCAGCATCCCCAAATCATTAGATTCGCTGGAACATCGCAGGAATGTCCCTTGCCTTTCCTTGTTTTAGCGTAACTTCCACAGAAATTGCTCTGAGGAGACAGCCAGTTGCTGCCTCTTAGACAATTTTCCGATAACACACGTCTCCCTACAAATGCTTGGTCTTCCCCCCTCAGTACAATATGCAAGCGTTTAAGAGCAACGTCCATCGTTATCTCCTATATTCTTCTTCCTGATGATATGGACACAGACTCTACGGACATCTTGTATAGACATTCTAAGCCTTTTTTGGGACCAACTTGCCACAAACGGCTTAACATTCTCAAACTTCATCGAACTTACGTATCTTGGCCTTATAGTGTTTTTGCTTATATTTTTCATCTCCATAGTAACTTCTCGTGGTTCTTATTTATAACCACTTTTCCATACTCTTGCAGTGGTCGTTCCGCCCTGGCCAAAGACAGTGGCCTGGTATAACAAGGAAGGACGAGTTGAAGCCAACGATAAATACAAACTCATCGAAGATGGCCTCGGTGTTTATATGATCGAGGTTAAGCCATCCGAAAGCTGTGATGAAGGTGAATGGAAATGTGTGGTGACCAGCCAGGAAGGTTGTGTCGGTATCACATCATGTACGGTTGTCATGGATAGTAAGTGAAACTACAATATGCTCCCAAATACATGTCAGTAACCACGTCTCTTTCATTTTTTTTTAGTTCCCAAGAATTATAGAAAACCTAGATTCATGGAAAGTCTTAAGGCCATACTTACCGAAGAAGGTCTCGTTTCATTCGAATGTAAAGTTGTCGGTTTCCCGACACCAATGCTTAAGTGGTATAAAGACGGCCAAGAGCTCAAGCCTGGTGATGTGTATCAGCTGACGGGAACTAATTCCCTTGGTACCTACTGTTGCATAGCCAGGAATAGTATGGGTGAAAGCAGCAGCATCGCTGTTCTCACAATTGAAGACATTGAAAACCAATTGAATGATGAAGAACGCATCATGTTCTCCAAACAGAATCAGCCTCCAAAGTTTATCACTGGCTTAAAGACTCAAGACGCAAAGATCAACGAACCCTTCCGCTTCACTGTCGTTGTGAAAGCCCTCCCGGACCCAGTACTATCATGGTTCCGAGACGAATTGCCAATTGAGAATAACGACCGCTTCAATCAGTTTACCGGTGAGCCAGAAACCTATCACCTCGACATCAAATGCGTTGAGTTCGTGGATCAGGCCGAGTGGAAATGTGTCGCTGTCAATGACTTTGGAACTAGTGTCACTTCGTGCTTCTTAAAACTGCAAATTCCGCGTCACTACAAGAAGCCACGCTTCCTGGAATGCCTTCGTGCTGTCCTTACAGAGGAAGGAGCCGTCAATTTAGAGTGTAAAGTCATTGGTGTGCCACAGCCGGTATTGAAGTGGTACAAGGATGGAATCGAACTAAAACCAGGTGATATTCATCGTATCATTTCGGGACAGGATGGTACTTGCTGTCTTGGAACCTATACCTGTGAGGCACGAAACTGTATGGGTGTCGTGGCTAGCTCTGCCTCTTTGCTAGGATTCGAAGATGCAGACAAGAATCAGAAAGCAGCTGAACCAACACCAAACGAGTTACAAAGGAATTTCTCTCTGTCCACGATCCAGGAGGAGCGCACGTCACAAATGTACGAAAGCGCCGTTGGCGATATTACCATCGACGAGAAGGGAGACATCTCATTTTCATTTGATGGTAAAGAAGTCTCGGTTTCCCTCTACGAAACGCCGGACCTAACCGAAGAAGAAGCTTTAAAGATTGTGGAAATGTATGCCGATCAGATCTCGGAACATGTTACTGAACATAATGTCGTTGAACTTCCACCTCTACGATTCGTGAAAGAAACTTCGCAATCCGGAAATCTCATCATGGAAGCTGTTGTCATTGACATAGCTCCCGAGTACTTCTCCCATGAAGAAGATTTGCGAACCGAAGCGGGCATGGACGATATTTCCATTTGTGAGGTAACCATTCATGGTTCATCTGGTCATGATGAACCTACATTCGACAAGGAAACAGAGGACTATGCCCGAAAGACTATGGAAAAGATGGAACAAGAACTATCAATGACTGCACCCACAAGGAAGCGAAAGAAGTCTCGTGGCACTGAAGTCGAGGAATATTTCAGTCTAACCGCCTCAAAGGCCTCTGAAAGTCAGGGTGATGAAGACACCTCTGAATTGCAAACATTTGCCAGTGCAAGTGCCCAAATGACATCATCGAAAATAGAGTCTTTGGATGTGGAAGAACCAGCACCAGACGAGGGAATACAACCACCAAAGCGAAGAAAGGGCAAAAAGAGCCCAGAAAGTGATTCGTCAAAAACCACTGATGCGGAAGCAAATCTCCAAGATATATCAGGTGCCGCAGGAGATGGCCTTAGTCTGGTAAAACCATCAAAGAACGTCACAGACGAGAAGGAAATCGAATCGAATCTAAAGACTCTCTTACCCTTAGCCAAGCTACTGAAGACCATCGAAAATCACTTGGTAGTGGTCGAAAACGAAGTGGTGTCTCAATCAGGCATGATGATGGCACCTACTTCAGCTGATCAAAGTATTGGAATTATACGTAATATCTTAGAACCTGTCCGACAGATTCAGGGTAAGCTAAAAGTATATTCTGGAGAAATCCCAATCGAAGTGCTCTTTGAATCCATGGAAAGCGATCTACGATCTCTGCATACGGCGCTTCAGGTCATAGAGAAATGTGTCGCAATGGACGAAACCGGTGTAACGCTTATTCAGCGTACTAGCGTATGCATCATAGATAGTGTCGGGGAGCAACTCGTCAAGACATTTGAGGAAGTCAAGAGCATCGCGAACAACTTTGAGTCCGTTCATATCAAACTGCAAACGAAAATCACTGCTGAGGACATTCAGCAAGGAATCCAAGTCACGCAGGACACCATCAAGGCTCAGGCACTTCTGCAGGAAGCCCAGGATATTGAAACTGCAAAGCACATATCGGAATCTGTGGCTAAGCTCCAGTCAGTTCAACCAACAGTTCCTTTCGAAGCAGTTACCGAAGCCAGGTTACCGTCTGATGCCGATTCTTTGAAGCTCATATGCCGTCCAGTAATCAAGATTCAACAAGCTCTGGAGAACATAGAAAATGAGTTGTCCCTCGAAGAGAACGAGGAGCAACTATACTCTCGTATTCATGAAGGTGCCACTGCCACACTTCAAGGTCCTATTGAAGAACTTCAGCTTGAACTGGATAAAATCGAGCAAAAAATTGTTGCCACGGCAACAGGTAATGAATCTCTGGAGCAAAAGATCAACATGGCCATTTTGGACATAGTCACTCCACCACTTTTTGAGCTCAAAAAGGGACTGGAAATTATATCAAAACAATCGGCGGGAAACATTCATTCAGGAATGATGACAGTGAGTACGATCGAATCCATGGTTCCGCCTCTGCAGGAAATTCAAAATGGCCTTGCCCAACTGGGTCAAGATATCGAATCGGGTCAGGTGAAGGATGATCAAGTCTTAGACTCTGCAGATACGCAGAAACTCCTGCAAACGATCGCTCAAGGAGTGCTTCACTTTGAAACCAATATCGAACGACTCTCTTCCCGACTGTCGCCGACTCTTCAAGCAAGCCTAATAGATCTTAAAGACGAGCTTTCTCGTCTGATCGGCAACATTCTCGACTGTTCGCTAAACAAATACCGTCTCACTGTTCTCGAGAATCTTAAGACTCCCATTGACGAACTTAACTACTGCCTCCGACAAACGGAACAAAAATCCATTTCGGGCTCACTTAGCGATCTGATTGATCCTGTTCGAGGACTCCGTGAGAAGATCAAACTTGGCGTTGACATCCTATCCATATCCGATATCCAAGAGAATGAACTGAACATAAGGAGTTTGCTGAAGATCAAAGAAGTCATTAAAGCGATCGAAATCGGTATCGAAGAGCATGAATTCAAACTACTGCAGAAGGAAATCGAATTGGACGAGAAGCAAGCAACAGAGGTAGACCAATCATTCGTATCCATGCGTGAAGCCCTTTCAATGCAAATTGCAAAAGAGGAAGGCCAAAAGACTGTCGCGAAAATCGAAGAAATCCACACATGTTTAGTAGCCCTTCAAGATCAAGTTGTGCTCGAAGATGTACAGACCCTAAGCACCGACGATATTTCAGCTCTGAAAAAGCTAGCAAAACCACTCAAAGAAATGCTCGAATGTGTGGCCACTATCAAGAGCGGCGCGACTTTCGATACCGTCCAGGAATTCAATGAAGACGCTAACCTAAAAATCATCCATGCCATTGCGGAACCTGTCAACTCCCTAGCAGAGGCATTGAAAATTGTGACCGCGCCGAAGGTCGAACAACAGCTCAAATCTTTGGCCACACAAGACAGCATTTCCGCCTTAAAAACCCTAGCCGAACCTATTCAAGACTTAAAGAACTGTATTGCGAAACTAGGTCAGGAGATTGCCTTTGACGAGCAAGTTCAGTCCTTTAAGGGTCAACAGGCGGTCTTAAAAATCGCGAAACCCCTGAATGAACTTCAAGAGTGCTTAGATGGCCTAATCATACAAACAGCCGTAGAGGTTCTGGAGGATGTCTCGACAATGGAAGATATTTCAGCTCTGAAAACTGTTGGGGAATCTATATCCGAAGAGCAGCAACATTCTGTCCTTACCCAGGACTACCAGCCTGTGGAGGACATCGAAGACCTCGAGGTCGAAACCACGAAACAGAGGAAAGCAGAAGTCTTACTTTCAGATCTGAAACAAAGTTTAGCTGCAGTTCTAGTTCACTGTACACAAGCCAATGTTACTGCCCTGAAGACAGAAACTCTGAACCAGTTGCATGCCACCGTGAGCAGGTTAAAGGATATGGAAAAGTTTGTAGCCGAAGTATGTGAAACTAGCATTCGAGATCCAGTCGCTTCGATCTCTGAAAAAACAGATCCACGCACTTTAGCCGAAGCAGTCCAGAGCCTTGAATCGTGCATCTTACAAGTCCAAAATCTAATTCCGGAGGAAGGTTTGAAGAGTATGTCTGACAGCGAACCAATTACTGACTTGAAAACCTTAGCTAGTCCACTCGAGGAGCTCAGAGAATGCCTTATGGTCTTCCACGCACAGGATTTCGAAAATGTTGACACTTTTACTGCTCCGCAGGTTTCCTTGGCATCAGGTAATGTTATCGAAGGAATAGCACCTCTAGTACTTGCCGTTCAGGAGAACCAAGCTCTAGAAACGCTCCAGAGCTTGATAGTAGAAGACAATCTCGAATCATGCAAGCAAATCCTCACCCCCATTCAACAGCTCCAGAAGGCAGTTCTAGAAGTTCACAGTCAGTTCCACATATCCCAAACGGATGATCTATCCAGCATGAAGACGTCAGCTACTTTTGCCAAACCGTTAATCAGTCTACGTGAGGCAATAGTCAACATCCAAGAGCAATTCCCCTATTCAACATTTGAGTCATGCCCAGAATTCAAGGTACTCCAGGGAAAATGCAGTGCAGTCTACCAACTTCTCAAGTATGTGGAGGAAGTTAACCACGAAGCCCTCGAGAATTTGGTGGAAATGTCTACCCAAGCCGATGTTTCTGCTCTCGAGACCTTTGCAGCCTCTCTAAATGCACAATGTGAAAAGGCCGAAGCCACCAAGACAGAGGCAAAGGTCGTAGAACCACTGAGTATAAAAGCTTGCGTTGAAGATGGAATTAAACAGATCGACAGTTGCCTGGAGAAACCAACCTTTAAAAAATCCAAAGACCTGAAAGAAGTCGAAGTTGTCATGAAGGAATTGAAGACAAGCTTCCAACAGATGCAGATGGAACTTAGTAAAAAGTCCGAAGAAGAACCGTCCATATCGACCAAGTCTAATGTTGCGAAAATCCTCTTCAAGCTCAAGGAGTGCCTAGTACACACTTATGAAGGAGGCTACGAAGAGTCTCTCGACGATATCGAGAAGACATTCGAAGATATTCTACAAACTCTACCGGATCTGGAGGTCCTTCTAGCTGAGCAAATGAGTGCAAAAGTGATCGACAAGATCCGTGAAACCATCGGTTATATTGAGCGATGTGCTAAGAACGAAGGAACTCAGATGACTTTCATTGACCAGCTGGTGATTCCATTGAACGACTTGGTCACTGATATCAACAGTCTCGGACGCAGTCAAGAAACTGAGATATCCAAGTCGTCAGTGAAAATGGTGGGTCTCCAATCTCGTCTGATGAACGCATTCAGGGCACTAAATGAAGCTAGTGAAAGTGTTCCCAACGAACTTTTGGATCCTGTACTCACTGCGCAGAGTGTTCTGGTGTCGGTATTCGACTTTATCGAAGCCACTGATCCCCTGCGAATCATTGAAGTCATCCAGGAGATTGATAATCTTGTCGATCCCTTAACTAAAATCAATCAGGTCCTGATTGAGATTTTGCGGGAATCTGAAGGACAACAACTCTTTGAACTGCTCAAACCAGTGAAGGAAGCTCAGGAACTCCTTATGTCCCTTCAAGATCAACTATCGCTAGGTAGTGAATTTTCGACTGAACTCATCAAAGCCAACGAGGTTGTCATCAGAGACTTACAGCAGAAAATCGGAAAGGTCGAAGGCGAGATACTGGTCAAAGAAGATCTTTCTCAACTTAATCCAGACGAGATCAGAGAAATCCAATCAATCGCAGAACCCCTCCACCGTCTAAAGCAATCGCTGGAACAATTTGCGAAATGTTCAGAGACTCGAGTTGTTGGCATTATGGAAGCCGAAGAAGAAATTCCCATTGAGGTAACCCACAAGAGAAAAGCTGACAAACAGGAGCAAACATCGAAGGACTCGCAACCAAAAGACGAAGCTATTGAAAAAGGTGACCTGGAAGTACCTGAGAAAAAAGCCAAATTAACCAAAGCCACTTCGAAGGATACAAAGTTTGAGGGGACTCAGGAACTGCCGTCTTCCGGCACTCAGCCTGCAGAGAAGCAACCATTCGAGGAGACCCTAAGGTCCCAATTGCCTGCTGGAATGGTCGAAGAACTTAAATCAATAAAATCACTACGCCAACGGATCCTTGAAACGCAGCAAAGACGAATCGACAAGGGATCTAGGGAAATTCTAAGTGCCATGGAAACTACTATCAGTGATCTGGAAAACATACTCGCTTCCAGCACCGCCGAGACACTCGAAGATAATCTGTTTCTTCCGCTCTTCAAGATACGCGACTTGCTCGCATTTATTAAACAAAACCAAGATTACAATCCTCAAACCAGCGAAGTCCTCACCTCAGCCAATAAAATATTCACATCCATCCTCAATCACAATGGGGGTCTGAGGAAGTCCCTCCTCCAAGACATGGTTCAAACTCCAAAAGATGGCCTTTCGAAATTGATTCCCCTCTTGGAAACTGCTCCAAGCCTTGAAATCTGCAGAAAACTCCTAAATGTCTCTAAAAAGCTTGACACGGTTCTAAACGAGATAGTCAGCATGAATGAGAGCAGTCAAAATAGGTCTTCGGAAACCTTTAAGGCTCTGAATGAAAACCTATCCGAGATAAGAAACCAGGCCGATGAACTAAGTAAGCGGTTACCACATGATTTTAAGAAACAGTGCTTGGGACCACTGGAGAAGATTTGCGAAGCAATTGAGAATCCACAAACCGAGGGAGTAATTGAAGTCTTGCAAGAAATGGAAGCCCTCAGAGTTCCATTGGCTGCTTTGAAGGAGACCATGGAACGTAATATAAAGAACTTCTTGGAATCGCAGAGGCTTTTGGAAGCTATGGAAACTAAGCTGAAAGAAGAGGAAGCTATGAAGAAAATAGAAGCGAAGACTACGGATGAGATTTTAGAGCAGAGAGCTATTACAGAACCTGCTGAAACACAGAAAGAAGACGATTTCCAACGCAAGACAGACGTAACGGAACCCGTAAAGAAGAAAGTTAAGAAGCAACCAACCGATAAAATGGGATTAGAACCTGAAAATATTGAAGCTCAACAAGTTCCAGAAGTTGCACAGGCCGTCACTGTTGCTGAGGCAAAGGCTGCTGAGGTCCAAAAACCAGGGAAAGGTGTCACCGAACCTGAATCTGTGGAATTCAGAAAAATTGAAGCGAAAGGACAGATAGTATCTGAGGTTGAAGTACAAGCTCCAAAAGCACAAAGGCCAGAAGCATCTGAGGTCACGGTGGAAAAAATAGAACAGAAGACGGTTGAGGAGGCTAGGAAGGAGGCCAGTATTGCAGAAATAAACACCAAGAAACTAGCAGCCGAAAGGTCAGGCACCGAACCCGAGAAGGCGAAGAAAGGCAAAATTGCTGAAGTTGCACAACCCCTTACCGTAGCCGATGTACAGGTTTCTGAGACCCAAAAGCAAACAGGGACCGTAGAAGCGTCCGAAAAGACAGAAAAGAAAACTCAAGCGTCTCAAATTACAGAATCCCTAGATTCAGCAACAATAGATAAAGCCATTGAAGCAATAGCTAACCTAGTCTCAAGCCCTGAAGCACAGGAAGCTCTTAATGAAGCAGTCAGTGAGCTCAACGAAATCAAAAACCAATTGGCAGACAGTTCCTGTGGGGAAGATGACCTGGTTAAGGCTTTTGGAAGGACATTCTTTAGACTCCGGGAATGTATTGTTCATACATATGACGGCAGCAAGCTCTCCGATGATAACCCTGAAGAAAATATCAATGCCGCCGGTGAGGCGCTTAAAAAAATCCTCGACTCTAACCCTCTTATCAGGAAGCATATATCGGACGAGTTAATTAAAACCGCGTTGACATCTATCCAGAAACTGAGAACAAATCTTAGCGATGAGGCAGCTTTAAATATTCCGCAAAACGTGAAGGCTCTTGCGGAACCTCTGACGGCGTTAAAGAGCGCCCTGGATAGTTTAATTGTTTCCGAAGGCGACCCTTTCGATAAGTCATCCATTAAGATTGTAACGCTACAGTCTGGATTTATGAATATGTTCTTCAAATGTGATGAGCTTGCAACAAGTCTAGACAACACCGACCTTCGACAAGCCTTAGAAAAGACCAAAGATGTCCTTCTTAAGGCACATGATTATTTCGAGGTTTCTTCGCAAACAGTTTCGCGCTTAGAAATATCGGACGACGTAAGTCGGTTATCAGCGCCATTAGAAGAAATTTCAATTTTAATTCTTAGCATGGCTAAGCAGGGAGACCTGAAATCAGGCGATATTAAGAAGGTCGAAGTTAAAACTGAAAAGATTGAGGAGAAGGGACTTGAAGATACCAAGAAGGACGTAGGGACAATTGACGTAGCACCCGAGAAGTCGGTGGCAGAAAAAGGCGTAACAGAACCCGAGAAGGCTATCGTTGAAGAATTTACCGACGAAGCGAAGAAAGCTACGCAGCAAGACGGAAAACCAGTCGAAGCCCAAAAAGCCGAAATGTCCGAGGTTAAGCCAGAAAAGATTGAGGAGAAAGCATTCGATGATACCAAAATGGAGCTAAAGACCACTGACGCAGCACCCGAGAAGTTGGTGGCAGAAAAAGGTGTAACAGAACCCGAAAAGGCTATCGTTGAAGAATTTACCGACGAAGCGAAGAAAGCTACGCAGCAAGACGGAAAACCAGTCGAAGCCCAAAAAGCCGAAATTTCCGAGGTTAAACCAGAAAAGATTGAGGAGAAGGCATTCGATGATACCAAAATGGAGCTAAAGACCACTGACGCAGCACCCGAGAAGTCGGTGGCAGAAAAAGGCGTAACCGAACCCGAAAAGGCTATCGTTGAAGAATTTACCGACGAAGCGAAGAAAGCTACGCAGCAAGACGGAAAACCAGTCGAAGCCCAAAAAGCCGAAATTTCCGAGGTTAAACCAGAAAAGATTGAGGAGAAGGCATTCGATGATACCAAAATGGAGCTAAAGACCACTGACGCAGCACCCGAGAAGTCGGTGGCAGAAAAAGGCGTAACAGAACCCGAAAAGGCTATCGTTGAAGAATTTACCGACGAAGCGAAGAAAGCTACGCAGCAAGACGGAAAACCAGTCGAAGCCGAAATTTCCGAGGTTAAACCAGAAAAGATTGAGGAGAAGGCATTCGATGATACCAAAATGGAGCTAAAGACCACTGACGCTGCACCCGAGAAGTCGGTGGCAGAAAAAGGCGTAACAGAACCCGAAAAGGCTACCGTCGAAGAATTTACCGACGAGGCGAAGAAAGTTACGCAGCAAGACGGAAAACCAGTCGAAGCCCAAAAAGCCGAAGTGTCCGAGCTCAAACAAGAAAAGATTGAGGAGAAGGCATTCGATGATACCAAAATGGAGCTAAAGACCACTGACGCAGCGTCCGAGAAGTCGGTGGCAGAAAAGGGCGTAACAGAACCCGAAAAGGCTACCGTCGAAGAATTTACCGACGAGGCGAAGAAAGTTACGCAGCAAGACGGAAAACCAGTCGAAGCCCAAAAAGCCGAAATGTCCGAGCTCAAGCAAGAAAAGATTGAGGAGAAGGCATTCGATGATACCAAAATGGAGCTAAAGACCACTGACGCAGCGCCCGAGAAGTCGGTGGCAGAAAAGGGCGTAACAGATCCCAAAAAGGCTACCGTCGAAGAATTTACCGACGAGGCGAAGAAAGCTACGCAGGAAGATGGAAAACCAGTCAAAGCCCAAAAAGTCGAAATTTCCGAGGTTAGGCCTGAAAAGATTGAGGAAAGGGCACTCGATGATACCAAGCTGGAGCTAAAGACCACTGACGCAGCACCTGAGAAGACGGTGGCAGAAAAGGGCGTAACAGATCCCAAAAAGGCTGCCGTCGAAGAATTTACCGACGAGGCGAAGAAAGCTACGCAGGAAGATGGAAAATCAGTCAAAGCCCAAAAAGTCGAAATATCCGAGGTTAGGCCTGAAAAGATTGAGGAAAGGGCACTCGAAGATACCAAGATGGAGCTAAAGACCACTGACGCAGCACCTGAGAAATCAATGGCAGAAAATGGCGTAACAGAACCCGTAAAGGCTACCGTCGAAGAATTTACCACCGAGGCGAGGAAAGCTACGCAGGAAGACGGAAAATCAGTCGAAGCCCAAAAAGCCGAAATGTCCGAGGTTAAACCTGAAAAGATTGAGGAATCCGTGGAAGTCGGAAAAATTGAAGCGAAGGGACGGAAACTATCTGAGGTTGAAGTACAAGCTCCACAAGCACAAAAGTCAGAAGCATCCGAGGTCACGGTGGAAAAAATAGAACAGAAGACGGTTGAGGAGGCTAGGAAGGAGGCCACTATTGCACAAATAGACGCCAAGAAACTAGCAGCCGAAAGGTCAATCACCGAAGCCGAAAAGGCGAAAGAAGGTAAAGTTTCTGAAGTTGCACAACCCCTTGCCGTAGCTGATGTACAGGTTTCTGAGACCCAAAAGCAAACAGCGTCCGTAAAGACGGAAAAGCAAACTCAAGCGCCTCAAATTACAGAATCCCTAGATTCAGGAACAATAGATAAAGCCATTGAAGCAGTAACTAACCTAGTTTCAAACCCTGAGGCCCAGGTAGCTCTTAATGAGGTAGTCAATGAGCTCAATGAAATCAAAAACCAATTGGCAGACAGTTCCTCTGGAGAAGATGACCTAGTTAAGTCTTTTGGAAGGGCATTCTTTAGACTCCGGGAATGTATTGTTCATACATATGACGGCAGCAAGCTGTCTGATGATACCCCTGAAGAAAATATCAATGCCGCCAGTGAGGCGCTTAAAAAAATCTTCGACTCTAACCCTCTTATCAGGAAGCATATATCCGACGAGTTAATTAAAACCGCGTTGACATCTATCCAGAAACTGAGAACAAATCTTAGCGATGAGGCAGCTTTAAATATTCCGCAAAACGTGAAGGCTCTTGCGGAACCTCTGACGGCGTTAAAAAGCGCCCTGGATGGCCTAGTTCTTTCCGAAGACGACTCTTTCGATAAGGCATCCATTAAGATGGTAACGCTACAGTCTGGTTTGATGAATATGTTCTTCAAATGTGATGAGCTTGCAACAAGTCTAGACAACACCAACCTTCGCAAAGCTTTAGAAAATACCAAAGATGTCCTTCTTAAGGCACATGATTATTTCGAGGTTTCTTCGCAAGCAGTTTCGCGCTTAGAAGTATCGGATGGCGTAAGTCGGCTATCAGCACCATTAGAAGAAATTTCAGTTTTAATCCTTAGCATGGCTAAGCAGGGAGACCTGAAGTCAGGCGATATTCTGAAGGTCGAAGTTTCTGAATTGAAAATTGAAAAGATTGAGGAGAAGGGACTTGAAGATACCAAGAAGAAGGTAAAAACAGCTAACGTAGCACCCGAGAAGTCTGCAGCAGAAAAGACCGTGACAGAACCCGAAAAGGCTACCGTCGAAGAATTTACCGACGAAGCGAAGAAAGCTACGCAGGAAGACGGAAAACCAGTCGAAGCCCAAAAAGCCGAAATTTCCGAGGTTAAACCAGAAAAGATTGAGGAGAAGGCACTCGATGATACCAAGATGGAGCTTAAGACCACTGATGCAGCACCCGAGAAGTCGGTGGCAGAAAAGGGCATAACAGAACCCGAAGAGGCTACCGTCGAAGAATTTACCGACGAGGCGAAGAAAGCTACTCAGGAAGACGGAATATCAGTCGAAGCCCAAAAAGCCGAAATTTCCGTGGTAAAGCCTGAAAAGATTGAGGAGAAGGCACTCGATGATACCAAGATGGAGCTAAAGACCACTGATGCAGCACCCGAGAAGTCGGTGGCAGAAAAGGGCGTAACAGAACCCGAAAAGGCTACCGTCGAAGAATTTACCGACGAGACGAAGAAAGCTACGCAGGAAGACGTAACATCAGTCGAAGCCCAAAAAGCCGAAATTCCCGAGGTTAAGCCTGAAAAGATTGAGGAAAAGGCACTCGAAGATACCAAGATGGAGCTAAAGACCAGTCACGCAGCACCTGATAAGTCGGTGGCAGAAAAGGGCGTAACAGAACCCGAAAAGGCTACCGTCGAAGAATTAACCGACGAGGCGAAGAAAGCTACGCAGGAAGACGGAAAATCAGTCGAAGCCCAAAAAGCCGAAATTTCCGAGGTTAAACCAGAAAAGATTGAGGAGAAGGCACTCGATGATACCAAGATGGAGCTTAAGACCACTGATGCAGCACCCGAGAAGTCGGTGGCAGAAAAGGGCGTAACAGAACCCGAAAAGGCTACCGTCGAAGAATTTACCGACGAGGCGAAGAAAGCTACTCAGGAAGACGGAACATCAGTCGAAGCCCAAAAAGCCGAAATTTCCGAGGTTAAGCCTGAAAAGATTGAGGAAAAGTCACTCGAAGATACCAAGATGGAGCTTAAGACCACTCACGCAGCACCTGAGAAGTCGGTGGCAGAAAAGGGCGTAACAGAACCCGAAAAGGCTACGGTCGGAGAATTTACCAACGAAGCGAAGAAAGCTACGCAGGAAGACGGAAAACCAGTCGAAGCCCAAAAAGCCGAAATTTCCGAGGTTAAACCAGAAAAGATTGAGGAGAAGGCACTCGATGATACCAAGATGGAGCGAAAGACCACTGACGCAGCAGCTGAGAAGTCGGTGGCAGAAAAGGGAGTAACAGAACCCGAAAAGGCTACCGTCGAGGCGAAGAAAGCTACGCCGGAAGACGGAACATCAGTCGAAGCCCAAAAAGCCGAAATTTCCGAGGTTAAGCCTGAAAAGATTGAGGAAAAGGCACTCGAAGATACCAAGATGGAGCTAAAGACCACTCACGCAGCACCTGAGAACTCGGTGGCAGAAAAGGGCGTAACAGAACCCGAAAAGGCTACCGTCGGAGAATTTACCAACGAAGCGAAGAAAGCTACGCAGGAAGACGGAAAACCAGTCGAAGCCCAAAAAGCCGAAATTTCCGAGGCTAAACCAGAAAAGATTGAGGAGAAGGCACTCGATGATACCAAGGTGGAGCTAAAGACCACTGACGCAGCAGCTGAGAAGTCGGTGGCAGAAAAGGGAGTAACAGAACCCGAAAAGGCTACCGTCGAAGAATTTACCGACGAGGCGAAGAAAGCTACGCAGGAAGACGGAAAATCAGTTGAAGCCCAAAAAGCCGAAATGTGCGAGGTTAAACCTGAAAAGATTGAGGAATCCGTGGAAGTCCGAAAAATTGAAGCGAAGGGACAGAAACCATCCGAGGCTGAAGTACAAGATCCACAAGCACAAAAGCCAGAAGTATCCGAGGTCACGGTGGAAAAAATAGAACAGAAGACGGTTGAGGAGTCTAGGAAGGAGGCCACTATTGCACAAATAGACGCCAAGAAACTAGCAGCCGAAAAGTCAGTCACCGAACACGAGAAGGCGAAAGAAGGTGAAGTTTCTGAAGTTGCACTACCCCTCGCCGTAGCTGATGTACAGGTTTCTGAGACCCAAGAGCAAACAGCATCCGAAAAGACGGTAAAGCAAACTCGAGCGCCTCAAATTACAGAATCCCTAGATTCAGCAACAATAGATAAAGCCATCGAAGCAGTAGCTAACCTAGTTTCGAACCCTGAGGCACAGGTAGCTCTTAATGAGGTAGTCAGTGAGCTCAATGAAATCAAAAACCAATTGGCAGACAGTTCCTCTGGAGAAAATGACTTGGTTAAGTCTTTTGGAAGGGCATTCCTTAGACTCCGGGAATGTATTGTTCATACATATGACGGCAGCAAGCTCTCCGATGATACGCCTGTAGAAAATATCAATGCCGCCAGTGAGGCGTTTAATAAAATCCTCGACTCTAACCCTCTTATCAGGGAGCATATATCCGACGAGTTAATTAAAACCACGTTGACATCTATCCAGAAACTGAGAACAAATCTTAGCGAAGAGGCAGCTTTAAATGTTCCGCAAAATGTGAAGGCTCTTGCGGAACCTCTATCGGCGTTGAAGAGCGCCCTGGATGGCCTAGTTGTTTCCGAAGACGACTCTTTCGATAAGGCATCCATTAAGATGGTAACGCTTCAGTCTGGTTTGATGAATATGTTCTTCAAATGTGATGAGCTTGCAACAAGTCTAGACAACACCGACCTTCGGCAAGCTTTCGAAAAGACCAAAGATGTCCTTCTTAAGGCACATGATTATTTCGAGGTTTCTCCGCAAACAGTTTCGCGCTTAGAAGTATCGGACGGCGTAAGTCGGTTATCAGCACCATTAGAAGAAATTTCAATTTTAATCCTTAGCATGGCTAAGCAGGGTGACCTGAAGTCAGGCGATATTCTGAAGGTCGAAGTTTCTGAATTGAAACCTGAAAAGATTGAGGAGAAGGGACTTGAAAATACCAAGAAGAAGGTAAAAACAACTGATGTAGCACCCGAGAAGTCTGCAGCAGAAAAGACCGTGACAGAACCTGAAAAGGCTACCTTCGAAGAATTTACCGACGAAGCGAAGAAAGCTACGCAGGAAGACGGAAAACCAGTCGAATCCCAAAAAGCCGAAATTTCCGAGGTTAAACTAGAAAAGATTGAGGAGAAGGCACTCGATGATACCAAGATGAAGCTAAAGACAACTGACGTAGCACCCAAGAAATCCGTTGCAGAAAAGGGCGTAACAGAACCCGAAAAGGCCATCGTCGAAGAACTTACCGACGAGGCGAAGAAAGCTACGCAGGAAGTCGGAAAATCGGTTGAAGCCCAAAAAGCCGAAATATCCGAGGTTAAACCTGAAAAGATTGAGGAAAAGGCACTCGAAGATACCAAGATGAAGCTAAAGACAACTGACGTAGCACCCGAGAAATCCGTTGAAGAAAAGGGCGTAACAGAACCCGAAAAGGCCATCGTCGAAGAACTTACCGACGAGGCGAAGAAAGCTACGCAGGAAGTCGGAAAATCGGTTGAAGCCCAAAAAGCCGAAATTACCGAGGTTAAACCTGAAAAGATTGAGGAAAAGGCACTAGAAGATACCAAGATGAAACTAAAGACAACTGGCGTAGCACCCGAGAAATCCGTTGCAGAAAAGGGCGTATCAGAACCTGAAAAGGCTACCGTCGAGGAACTTACCGACGAGGCGAAGAAAGCTACGCAGGAAGTCGGAAAATCGGTTGAAGCCCAAAAAGCCGAAATTTCCGAGGTTAAACCTGAAAAGATTGAGGAAAAGGCACTCGAATATACCAAGATGAAGCTAAAGACAACTGACGTAGCACCCGAGAAATCCGTTGCAGAAAAGGGCGTAACAGAACCCGAAAAGGCCATCGTCGAAGAACTTACCGACGAGGGGAAGAAAGCTACGCAGGAAGTCGGAAAATCGGTTGAAGCCCAAAAAGCCGAAATTTCCGAGGTTAAACCTGAAAAGATTGAGGAAAAGGCACTCAAAGATACAAAGATGAAGCTAAAGACAACTGACGTAGCACCCGAGAAATCCGTTGCAGAAAAGGGCGTAACAGAACCCGAAAAGGCTAGCGTCAAAGAAATTACTGACGAGGTGAAGAAAGCTACGCAGGAAGACAGAGGATCAGTCGAAGCCCCCAAAGCCGAAATTTCCGAGGTTAAACCAGAAAAAAATGAGGAGAAGGCACTCGAAGATACCAAGAGGGAAGTAAAGACAACTGACGTAGCACCCGAGAAATCCGTGGCAGAAAAGAGCCTGACAGAACCCGAAAAGGCTACCATCGAAGAATTTACCGACGAGGCGAAGAAATTGACGCAGGAAGACCTAACTTCGGCTGGCGCCCAAAAGGCCGCAGTATCCGAAGTTACACCTGAAAGGATTGAGGAGAAAGGACTTGGAGATGCCAAGAAGGTGGTAGAGACAACTGACGTTGCACCCGAGAGGTCTGTAGCAGAAAAGGGCCTAACAGAACCCGAAAAGGCTACCGTCGAAGAATTTACCGACAAGGTGAAGAAAGCTATACAGGAAGACGGAAAATCAGTCGAAGCCGAAAAGGGCGTGACAGAAGCCGAAAACGCTACCGTTGGAAAGGTTGCCGACAAGGCGAAGAATGCTAAGCAGGAAGACCTTAAATCTGCCAAAACCCAAAAAGCTGAAGTTTCCGAAGTTAAATCTGAAAAGATTGAGAAGAAGGCAGTTCAAGATACCAAGAAGGACGTAAAGACAACTGACGTAGCACCCGAGAAGTCGGTGGCAGAAAAGGGGGTAACAGAAGCCGAAAAGGCTACAGTCGAGGAGGTTGCCGAGGAGGTGAAGAAAGCTAAGCGGGAAGACCTTAAATCTGCCGTTACCCAAAAAGCTGTAGTTTCCGAAGTTAAACCTGAAAAGATTGAGGAGCGGGCAGTCGAAGACACCAAGAGGGAGGTAAAGACAAATGACGTAGCACCCGAGAAATCGGTGGCAGAAAAGAGCGTAACAGAACCTGAAAAGGCTACCGTCGAGGACATTACCGAGCAGGCAAAGAAAGCTAAGCAGGACGACCTAAAATCGGCCGACGCCCAAAAGGCCGCAGTATCCGAAGTTAAATCCGAAAAGGCTGAAAAGAACGCAGTCGAGGGTACCAAAATGGAAGTGAGGGAAGTGCTCAGCCAGATAAATATGGCTTTACTTAACAACGTCGTAAAGAACATTAAGATCATTACTACAAACGAGACAGTCCAGCAGTCGCTTCAGGCTGCCGTTGCTAACCTGTCTAGCTTAAATGGCCAGCTTAAAACTAATTCTAGTAGTGAGGACTTACTTAAGTCCATCTCCAGTTTTTATCGTCAACTTCGTGAAGACATCGTGTACTCATGCGATGAGGGTTCTCTCTCATTCCAGGAAAAGGAGAAACAATTGAGTGACCTCAAGCTATGCTTCAACGATCTTCTAGACGGCAGTGCGACATTTAGAAAAGTTGTGTCTGATGAGCTTATGGCGAGTTCCCTCCCTCTTTTCGAAAACCTTAGGGTCGCCGTCATGCAGATTAAATCAGACAAAAGGAAGACGCTAGCAGTTTTAGAGAAGCCACTCTTAGAAATGCACAAGGCAACGGAGGATTTAATCGGCACTCAAAACGATGTATACGATAAATCTTCTTCCCGAATGGTAGGCCTTCAGGCTAACCTTATGAATGTCTATTTCGCGTATGACGAGATACATGTGAATACAAGTAAACAACTTCAAGGCCAAATCCAAAAAGCTATGGAAGCTGCTCTTAGCATCTATAACCGAATCGAGAACGCCGTTGAATCGGTTAACAGAGTTGATCTAAGTGAGTGTATCAGCCTCTTGTCGAGTCAATTGAAGGCAGTACGTAATCATTTGATTTCGGAACCAGAGGAAGAAATCGAGGAACAAAAGGAAGAGAACAAGGTTGTTACCAAGAAACCCATTCCTGAGAAAAAGGAAGCAGATGCACAGGAACCAGTCAAAGAAGGCAAGAAGATTGAGTCTGAAGAAACTACAATGGTTGCCGAAAGTGCTACTGTCAAGAAGGCTCCTGATTCTGACCAAGCAGGCGATAATAAATCGGGAGCAGAACCAATTCCAGAAGTCCAACCGGAAAAGCCGGAGAAGGAGATTGACCAGGAAGCACCTAAGAAGAGAAGAAGTTCAAAAATAGGTCCAAAGAAGAAAGACGCTGCCAAGTCTGAAATTAAAGACGAATCACCTGAAAAGCTGACATCTGTTAAAGACTCTGACCAAGACGTAGCTCTGAATAAAAAGAAACTTGGAGGAGAGAAAGAATCGGAACTGCAGGAATCCAAGATTGAGGAAACTAAGAAGGGGAATAGAGAAGAAGGCGAAGGCATTCTAAAATCGGAACGGAGTGAACCTATAGAAGATGGAGAGAAACCAAAAATTTCGAAAAAACCAAGTCCAAGAAAGAAAATTAAGAAATCTCTATTGGAGGCTGAAACTGAAGAAGCCAAAAAGAAGGCCTCCGAAGAAGAGGCAGAGACCAAGAAATCCGATGAAGAAAATAAAGCCAAGGAAGAAGCCAATGCTGCGGGAAAAGCAAACGAGGCTGAAAAGCAGAGAGCGCAGGAGGAAGCCGAAGCCAAGAAAAAAGCTGAGAAGAAGAGAGCCGAGGAGGAAGCAGAGACTCTTAAAGCTCAAGAAGAAAAGGAAGCCAAGGAAGAAGCCGAATCTGTGGAGAAGGCAAAGCAAGCAGAAAAGAAGAAAGCAGAAGAGGAAGCAAAAGCTGAGAAAAAGAGAGCCAAAGAGGAAGCAGAGGCTGTTAAAGCTCGAGAAGAAAAGAAAGCCGAGGAAGAGGCCGAAGTTTCAGAGAAGGCAAAGCAGGCAGAAAAGAAGAAAGAAGAAGAGGAAGCTGAGGCTAAGAAAGAGGCTAAAAAGAAGAAAGCTAAAGAGGAAGCAGAGACTATTAAAGCTCAAGAAGAAAAGAAAGCGAAAGAAGAGGCTGAAGCTGCAGAAAAAGCAAAACAGGCCGAAAAGAGGAAATCAGTGGAGGAAGCTGAAGCCAAGAAAGCTCAAGAAGAAAAGAAAGCCAAGGAAGAGGCTGAAGCTGCAGAGAAGGCGGAGCAGGCTGAAAAGAAGAAAGCAGATGAGGAAGCAAAAGCCAAGAAAAAAGCTGAGAAAAAGAGAGCCAAAGAGGAAGCAGAGGCTGTTAGGGCTCGAGAAGAAAAGAAAGCCAAGGAAGAGACCGAAATTTTGGAGAAGGCAAATCAGGCAGAAAGAAAGAGAGCAGAAGAGGAAGCTGAGGCTAAGGAAGAGGCTGAAAAGAAGAAAACTAAAGAGGAAGCAGAGGCTATTAAAGCTCAAGAGGAAAAGAAAGCGAAACAAGAGGCTGAAGCTGCAGAAAAGGCAAAACAGGCGGAAAAGAGGAAAGCAGAGGAGGAAGCTGAAGCCAAGAAAGTTCAAGAAGAAAAGAAAGCCAAGGAAGAGGCTGAAGCTGCAGAGAAGGCGGAGCAGGCTGAAAAGAAGAAAGCAGATGAGGAAGCAAAAGCCAAGAAAAAAGCTGAGAAAAAGAGAGCCAAAGAGGAAGCAGAGGCTGTAAGGGCTCGAGAAGAAAAGAAAGCCAAGGAAGAGACCGAAATTTTGGAGAAGGCAAATCAGACAGAAAGGAAGAGAGCAGAAGAGGAAGCAGAAGCCAAAAAAGATCAAGAAAAAAAGAAAACCAAGGAAGAGGCTGAAGCTTCAGAGAAGAAAGCTAAAGAGGAATCAGAGACTATTAAAGCTCAAGAAGAAAAGAAAGCGAAAGAAGAGGCTGAAACTGCAGAAAAAGCAAAGCAGGCAGAAAAGAGGAAAGCAGGGGAAGAAGCTGAAGCCAAGAAAAAAGCTGAAAAGAAGAAACCCAAAGAGGAGATAGAGGCAAAGAAAGCTCAGGAAGAAAAGAAAATCAACGAAAAGGAATCTGCAGAAGAAAAGGAAAAACCGACATCTATAGAACAACAGCAGCAGGAGGAAGAAAAGGTTATTAAACGAATTAAAACTCCAAAAGCAAGTCCTAAGAAAAAGTCCACAGAGAAGAGTGAAGAAGACCAGGCAAAGGAAGCCAAACCAGAACCATCTGAGACTGTAGAGCCCTCAAACGAACAGACCAGAGAATCCAAAGTGGAAGGAAAACCAATCGAGGAATCTATTGAACCTCAGAAGAGAAGCCGCAGAAAGTCAAAGAAAACCGAAGAATTAGATGACACCCAAGCAGGAGATAAACAGAACGGAAAGGCGGGTGAAATCCAAGAAATATTTAAGGCTCCTGAGGCAATAGCTGTTGAAAAAGCAATACAAGAAACTGCACGCTGGGAGCATTCAGCTGATGCTGAAAAACATCGTGACCAGATACCGACGAAACCAACCGACGAAAAGGAATCCACAGTACCAACCACTCGGCCGATTGGTCAAGAACCGCCATCACCCAAGGAACGTAAAAAGGAGTCGAAACGTCCACCTAATTTTGATCTGAAACTCACCAACAGAAACTCTGCACTCGGCAGTGACATCAAACTGACTTGTTGCATTGCCGGTACCGATGTATCCATTCAATGGTTCAAGGACAAAACTCCCATTAACCGGGACCACAAACACGCCATTACCTTCACTGATGGCCTATCTTCCCTCGAGATCCGCAATGTCGAGAAGCACGACGCCGGAATCTATCACTGCGTCGCCTCGAATCGCTACGGAGACATCGAAACAAGTTGCCTTGTTTCTGTTTACGAAGTTCCAACCACGAAATCCGGCACTCCGCCAATTTTCACTCGCAACATTCGAGGTATGTACTCCAAGTTCATCGCCGAACGAAACACCAAAACAAATAGCACCCGTGCATGCCACCGCGATCGTATGGCTTCCTCGCTACCATTGGCCCGGTACTCGGCGGTACTCCATGCCATTGAGTCACGAGAGCTATTTAAATTTAGACTGAACTTGTGACAGTTACGCTTGCCTAAATTTAAAATCGCCACCGAAGCCATGTGATCACAGTGGCTACTACATCAGTTATGCGCATACTGATCAATTGACAATAGAGGAGTTTCGAAAATAGTCCGGCCCTTGCACAAGGAAGTCGTTTTGACAAACCATTCGAATTCTAACGCTTTTCCGATGCTAATGCTAATGCTTCACCCACTTATGTACCTACACTCTCTTTCTCCTTTTCACTCTCGTTCAACTATCCCAATGCAAAACTTATTCGCTACTCTAATCCTTGCCAAAATATTTGCGAAAAATTGTTTTCTATTTTCGATCGTTCCGCTGAAACCCTGCCACATGACATCTCGCATGTCTACAGGTAAGAGTCGTAACCAGCTTAACGGTAAGTATTCATTCTACTCAATCGTAACGAAAATAGTCGAACAAACAACCTCAAGACCATCTTTCAGAACCGTATCGTAACTCAACTCAACTCAAGTTGTTCGTTGATTTGTCGCGCATCAAGCGTCCTGCATCGCCCAAGTGCAACAGAGATACTCGCATTTTACATAATGGGTAGGTAGGTATACGGCATCACAGCAATGACAAAGCGAAAATAAATTTAGCACTTGGCATCGAAACCCCACAACCGATTTAACCAAATTTAAGTGAACCTTATGCGCGTTGGTCATCTAGACCACACATTCTAGCTTCTGTCAATCGAGTCCCATCGTTCGATCAGTCGTAGTTATAAATTCATACCGAGCGGTCGATACACGAGAACTAGACGGAACTCCCTAAGAAGAGAGCTAGTGCTTATCACGAACACTGTCTCTGTGTGTGTGTCCTTTCTATCTACAAATAGAAATTTAGTATATAGTTTCGTTCGATCGCGATAGTTAGATTTTTGTGTTTTTTTTTTTTGTCGAAAAATCAGTCTTGAAAACGGTTTTCAAGCTTACGAAACGGTATTTTGGATAATTCGCAGTAGTTGAATTGAGTACAATGGGTGAGACCGATGGAGAAGTTGCACCGGGTGAGGAGCGTCCTTCGCAGGAACCGGAGGAGCGACCATCACCTGCGCCTGGAAAGGATACACTACAGGTGCCGACGCAAAAGAAACGCAGGCTTAAGTCACCAACGCCATTGAGTCTGCGTGGTCGTAGTGCAACTCCAATTCGGGGTCGCAGTCAGACTCCGTTCAGTTTGTACTTGACCCGACGAAGTGCGACCCCAACGACATGGAGGAGCATCACTCCGTTCATCAAGCGAGAGGACAAGGAGAAAACTCCCTTCGAACTGGGACGGGATATTAAAACCCAACTGTTCTGCAATAAAGCGGTTTTCGACAAAGCTCTAATCATGGATATCACCGAGCCCGAAGTGCCACCAGTGCGTTACATAACATCCGATATGTCGGTTATCGATCGCGCAGCCGTCATGGACGTATCGAATGTCGAAGTCATTTATGTGGTTGAGGAATATGAGGAATATACCGAAGAAGAGGAGGAGGTGGTTGTCGAGGAGGTCAAGCCGAAGAAGAAAGAGAAGAAAGCCAGAAAGGGCAGGACACCGAGACGTGGAGCAGATAAGGAAGACACTCCAACGGGCAGTGAATCGCGTGGTGGTAGCGAAGCACCAGAGGGTGGTCATGAGGATAGCTTGGAGCCGGAGGCTGACGAGCCAAAAAAGACCAAAAAGAAGACGGTCATAAAGAAGAAGGAGAAAAAGGAGCAGAGTCCAAGTCCGAAACTCACTCTTAAGCTCGAGATAGGAGGTGGGGCGAAAGCCAGTAAGAAAATGTTCGATCAACCCCCACCACCACCGCCCCCAGCCCGTCCACCACCGAAGAAAAGCAAACTTGTCCTTCAACTAGAGGAACAAGCAAGAGCTGCAAAGGCTGCAGCTGAAGAAGCAGCCAAAAGGGAGGCGGAGAAGCCCAAATCCGAAACGTTCGAGGAGCGCCAGAAACGACTCAAGGCCGAAGCTGAGGAACAGGCTCGCATTGAAGCCGAGCTTCGTGCTCAACAAGAAGCTGAAGAAGCTGAGTTGGCTGCTCAGGAACAAGAACACGAAGAAGAAGGTGGCGAAGAAGAAGAAGGTGGTGTGACAGGAGATGAATCGGGCATTGAAGAGCATGACCAAAGTGATTACCAAGACGAAGAGGACGCTGAAGCGGCCGAGGAATATGACGATTTCGAGGAGCTGCCAGCTGATGACCGACGTGAAAGTAAAGTATCAGTTGACAGTTTCACTCGTCCCAATCCCGAAGACGAGGAGCGGTGGAAGAAAATTGCCGAAGAGGAGGGCGAAGAATTCATGTTGAACTTGCGCAAATACAGTATTGCGCAAGCGTGTAGCGAACGTGAACGTGATGCCGATTGGCAAAAACGTCGCGAACAAGCTCGTCTTCCGCATTTCATCAACTTCCTTACAGATCGCACGGCCGAGGTTGGACATAACGTTCGATTGGCGTGCGCAGTCGGTGGCCCCGACCTATCAGTCAAATGGTTCAAAGACGGCAAACAGTTGGAGCGTGATGCTACTCATCGCATTATAAATAACAACAATATCCTCGCACTGGAGATTGTGAACACGGTGTTGACTGATTCCGGCGAGTACTCCTGCGTGATTGCGAATACCAACGACGAGGTTACATCATCCTGTATCGTTACGATCTACGAAGTTTATAAAGACGAACCCAGCCCCCCGACATTTAGTTTAATAAGAGGTAAGTCGGACGGTGTGATCCGCCCCTGCAGCGGTTAATCAATGTGTCATTTCAGATTTTTATCATTTACACGACGACGAACTTACGATCGAATGCCATGTGCACGGTATACCACGGCCAAAGATCACTTGGTTCTTTAGTGCTTTCGAATTGAAACCGAGCTACAAGTACACCATCCTCGAGGAAGCTCATGGTGTCTACAAGCTCTTGATCTTCCGTCCGTCAAACAAGGATTCCGGCAAGTACAGTTGCAAGGCAGTTAACTCGAGTGGCGAGGCACAGATCTCACACACCATCGAAGTAGCCAAGAACAAAAACTTCCACGTGCATGGAATTTTCCATGCACGCGATCGATTCTCGCGCGAGAAGGAAAGTGTGGCTCGTCATGCTATGGAAGAAGCACTGGCATCCAAGAAAGAATCAGACAGACGGCGTGCAGCTACTGAGGAGCCACAACCACGACCTGCACGCAGTTCAGCTGCGGAACCCCTTGTATCACCGAAAAACAAGCTCAGAATTGCTACTCAACTTCGCGATCGCATGGCACTCGAAGGAGCCACGATCAAGTTATACTGCAACGTAGTCGGGCCAGATCCGCAGTGTCGCTGGATGAAGGACGACAAATGGGTGCAAGCTGGCCCAACTATCAGAAATCTGACAGAAGAGGGAAAAGCTGTTCTCGAGCTGGTCAAAGTAACATCCGAAGCATCGGGTCAGTACAAATTGGTGGCAAAGAACGATCACAGCCAAGTGGAGTCGTCATGCTATCTGAAGGTCTACGGCACCCAAGTCGAGGGAGATGAACAGGAGCCAATGTTTGTCTTGCCAATGCGAGGTAAGTGCTGTTGAGAAAGAACGTCAAGATCGAAAGATAAAAGAAAACAGATTCGCTGACATATCGGGGTCGGCCAGTCTATATATAGATGACTTCGGACCGAATTTCAAATATCTTTCGATCGACCGCTGTATCTGTAAAGACATTCAATTAATATCTCTCTTTCACTTGTTAACTACAGATGTGTACCATTCGTCGGAGAACGATTTGATAATCGACACGAAGGTACGGGGAAACCCGCGGCCCACAATCTCTTGGGTAAAAGATTCTCAGCCAGTCGTTGTAGACGATCGCATCCAACAGATCGAACACTTGGACGGTATTTGTGAATTGATTATTAACAAACCAACACCACGGGATAGCGGAGAGTACGCTTGTGTGGCTGACAATAGTCTTGGAAGTGTGAAGATTACCCATTCGGTAGTTGTTGATCAGGTAGCTGCATCAAGGCGTTCCAGCGCTTCGACGAGCACGATGGGCGAGGACAAAGACGCCGCAGCTGATGGAAAGAAACCACCAAAGGGCAAGAAGAAGCCTGATGAAGAGTCAGAAGCAACCTACGAGCGTAGGAGTCGCATGCCTGATCCATCACCAAAAACTCAACTTTACTTCATTGGACACATGTCCAATCGGTATCTGGCCGAGGGCAATAAGGTTAAGCTCCAGGCGGTGATCGGTGGCCCCGATCCACAAATCAAGTGGCAAAAGGATGGACAGAACGTTGTCTATGGTCCGAGAATTCGTAACATGTCCCGCGATGGCCTGGCTGTTTTGGAATTCTTGAAAACTGAAGTAGGTGATTCGGGCAACTATACAGTGATCGCGCGTAACGAATTCTGCGAGATCAGTAGCACGGCATTGTTGCATATTTATCAGCCCAAGGTTGACACCGACATCGAGCCTGTGTTTGTGCGATCAATCAGAGGTAATTGTCGAAAATAGATTCAAAGTGAGAGACGATTAACGATCGATCGTTACATAAGATCGATCTGTTATGGCTTCGCTTCTCTTTGTTTTCGATTCTCACTCATTCCTATTGATCTTTCTTTCAGAAACCTATCACCTCAACACGAACGAGCTAATTTTAGAAACTGGGGCTCGCGGTGAACCACAACCGAAGATAACTTGGTTCAAGGATAGTATCGAAATAGAAAAAGGTGATCGGTATCAGATTATCGATCATCCGGATGGTTCAAGTGAACTGATCATCGATCGTCCAACCGCAAAGGATTCCGGAAAGTATGTAGTCAAGGCTGAAAGTCGTGCCGGAAAGAGCGAGATCTCTCACCAAGTCCTTTTCGGAGGCAAGGATTCTCACATTGCTGAGAATATTCATGGTGTCTTCCATGCCGATAAGAATCTCTTACGAAAGGGCCATAAGGAGGAAGAGAAACAGGAATCGGCTGTAGCTGAGCCGGAAGCCGAAGGTGAGGGTAAAGGTAAAAAGGGCAAGAAGGGAAAGAAGAAGGAAGAGGAGGAAGAAGTCATCGAAGTACCCGATATCCCAGCCAAGGAGGAGAAACGTGAAAAACGAATTGGCATACATTTTAAAGCCAAAGCCACCGATCGTGTGGTTGCTGAGGGATCCCGTGTTAAGCTCACAGCATTCCTTGAAGCCACTGAGCCGCAAGTCAAGTGGTTCCACGATGACGAACTAATTGCCTATGGACCAAAGGTTCGGCACAGCTACCGGGAGGGTCTCTGCACTCTTGAACTACTCAGTGCCACCGAGAAGGATAATGGAGAGTATAAGTGTGTTGCTCGCGATAACACTGGAGAAGTTACAACCGCCTGCAAACTGGAAGTCTACGCTAGACCCGATAATGCTGATTCCCCACCGACATTCACACGCTCGATCAAAGACAGCTATCATGGCAAGGTTAACGAAATCGTTCTGGATGTCCACGTCCGAGGCTTGCCGACACCGACAATCACTTGGGTTAAAGACGGCGTGAAGATCGAGCCAAGTGACAAGTACCAGCAGATCGATCATCCTGACGGCACTTGTGAGTTATTTATCAGTAACCCAGTTCGCGCTGACAGTGGAAAGTACGTCTGTCAAGCCGAGAATCGCAAGGATAAGGCCGAGATCAGTCACATTGTTCACATCGAGGTAAGGCAAAGGAGGACATCATCACCGAGCCGAGAGGCTGCAAAAGTGGCTGCTGCTGCAGTAACCGACGTAGAGAAAGAGGAGAAGGAGAAAAAGAAAAAGAAGAAGAAGGAAGAGGAGGGTGAGGAAGGCACCTCTAGTCGCCGTGAGGTTCCGCCTCCACCGGATCTACGCAAAAAGTTGTATTTCCGTAATCATCTCTCGAACCGTACGGTTGCTGCTGGTAGCTCAGTTCGTTGGGTTGTAAATATCGATGGGCCAGAGCCAACTGCTCGTTGGTTCCGTAATGATCAATTGATCGCCTTCGGTCCAAAGAGCAAACTGGCTTGTCAAGATGGTATCGCTTTCCTCCAATTGATTGGAGTCACAGAGGAAGATGCCGGCGAAATTAAATTGGTAGTGAAAGGAGAGATGAACGAGATTCAAAGCACTTGCACGTTGTTCGTGTACAATACAAGCAAGGTGGAAGAGGTAGCTCCGGTATTTACCGTGGGCATCAAAGGTAGGCTAGATAAGTATGTGGGTCTTGTCCTGGAGATCGTTGACTGTTTCGTTGAGGTACGTACACTAATAGCTCATGTGTGTCTTCATTGCGACTAACTTGACTTATGTGCTCTTATTGTCCTTGTTGTCTTTCATTGTCTCGTAAATGTTTCACTTGATATCTGTTTCATTAGATACATACCAGGCGGTGAACAATCACATTGTACTAGAATGCAAGGTTTCTGGTAATCCGAAACCGAATATTTACTGGCAAAAAGACAACGTGCTCTTGGAGTTTCCCAGTGAGAAGTATCAAGTCGTAGAACTGCTTGAAGGCATAAAGCAACTAGTCATATCTAATCCAAACAAGGAGGACTCAGGTCTTTATACCTGCTATGCGGAGAGTGTTGGCGGCCAAATGAAGCTGAGCAAGTTCCTCGATGTCACCGATCATATAAAGGCACCGAAAGAGACGAAAAAACCCAAAGAGCATGAAGTTGAAAAACTCGATATCAAGGAGGAGAAAGAGAAGGCTGTGAAGATCAGGGAAGCAAAGAGGAAGCTTAATGTCGAAGCTAGTATGAAGAACATGATGTTAGGCAGTGGCAATAAGGCACAATTACTGTGTAATATCTCCGGACCTATTGATGAAGTTCAGTGGTTTAAGAACGGCCAGCAGGTGTTCAAGGATTCAAAACACAAGATCTACAACATTAATGGAACCCTTAGTTTGGAAATATACGATGCAACCACGGAAGACTCTGGAGAATATACATGCATTGCTCGAAATGTCCAACATCAAGTCGAAAGCAAATGCCACTTGGATATCTACGACTCCAAATCGAGGTTTAAACTCCCAGAAAGCTTTAGTAGCGCAATTAGAGGTTAGGTTATAGCAGGTAGATATCATCGCAAATATTTAAATTCACTTTCTTTGCAGAATCATTTGATGCGCACCGCAACGAACTCGTTTTGGAGTGTTATGTTCACGGTCGGCCGAGGATTACTTGGCTTAAAGACGATCACCTCATATCTAATAATCGCTACCGGCAACTGGAAGACGTGGGTGGCCTTCGAAGATTGGTTATTCGCAATCCAATCACTTCAGATTTTGGATCATTTTCGTGCTATGCCGAATCCGATGATCATATCCAAGCAGTTGCGATCACTCTGAAGGCGGCCGATCTTAAGAAAATAATGGCTGTGACGAATGGAGATGCCGAAACTAGCAGCACTGACAATTCCTTTAAGCATCACCGATCTTCGACTAAAGATCACGAAGAAGAGTTATCCCGAGAAAGCCCCCGAGCTCGCAGCTACATATCGGAGGTCAATCGGAAACCAGTCTTCAGTATTTTACTGAACGATCGTACCATCTCGGAAGGCTCCAATTTACGTCTTTCCTGTTGTATTGTCGGTAACAGCGAAGTCACCTGGCTGAGGAATCATAACCCGCTGCCATCGAGTTCAAGATACCAACGATACTTCAGTAATGGCACAGCAACTCTAGAAATATTTTCGGCCCAAGCTGAGGATAGTGGCAACTACACATGCCGCGCTTCTAATGACTACGGCGAGACTTTATCGCACGCTCATGTGAAGGTTTATCAAAGTTATGATGAGGCACCGCAACCTCCGACATTCATACGATATATGAAAGGTACTCAAAGGGTCGGTTTCGGCCGATCCTCCTCACTCTTCGGGGTCATTACTTATCATTGCTTGTTCAATGTGTGTGATTCTGTCTGTCTATGTTAAATTTAATCTATTCCTTTTTGGTTCAACATTTTTTATGATCTATCACTCTTCCCAGATACCTACTCACTCAATGAGGACGAATTGGTCTTGGATTGCCGAGTGCGTGGCAAACCACGTCCCGAAATTCAATGGATGAAAGGCAATGATATGATCTATAATGACGACAAATACCGTGCGATCGATCAAGCAGACGGCTACTGTAAGCTCATCATCAATAACCCCACGGAAAAGGATTCCGGACTATATTCCTGCATTGCAAGAAACAGTGTCCATGAGGAAAAGATCACCCACCAAGTCGATTTCCGTGGTAGGGATCAGTTCATTCTTGAGAAGACACATGGCTTCTTCCATCGCGATCCTAACAAACCTCATCTCATCACCCCACTGGGTAATCAAACCGTCACTCCTGGCGGTACTATAGCCATTCAGGCAGAATTCCTACCAACCAGCAGTCCGATTGACGTGCAATGGTTCCGTGAAAAACAACCACTGACCGGCCAACCCAATGTCAAGACGTTCCTCGATCATGGCGTCTACACACTGGCCATTCAAAATGCCCAAAATGAGTGGGAAGGCACATACACCTGCCGTGCTACGAATGCCTTTGGAAAACTTGAAACTCACGCAAATATCGATATTGCTGCCAAGGGTGGTAAGACGGCTGGACCGCCACTGTTCTTATCCCGGCCGGAGACGGAGATGAAGATCGCTGTCGGCGATCCCTTCTCAATATCTTTCAGATTACAAGGCGAACCCAAGCCGAAATGTAAGTTAAATCCCAACAAGTCTGAATGCAAAGACAACTAACACATTTTGTTTGATTGTTCCTTATCAGTAACACTATTGAAGGGTACTAAGGATATCACCAAGTCCGACCGCGTAAGCAAGGAAGCATCGGACGATTATATCCGGTTCACGCTACAAAAGTCACAAGTCGCCGACTCGGGTACCTATTTCGTGGTCGCCCGCAACGAATTCGGAACTGATCGAGTATTCGTCACAATCACGGTAAACTGCCAACCAACTGACGTTGGTTGAAGCTTTCGCTTATCCTCTAACCATATCCACTAACTAATCTCGACAACAAATGTCGTTTTTCTTTTTTGCTGCTTCTTTTCTTTTAGATCGCTACTCCTAAAAAGAAATAGACCCTAATGCAAAGTTGATACCTTTAACCCACAAAAACAAAAAAAGCTTACCATAACCTCTTTAGCGTTAGACCTATTCTTTTTGTTTCTTTTTTTTAATTTGGGTATGATCTTTGGTTCGGTTGACAGGTACTGCAACGAGCACGATCCACAACGCCGACATCACCGCGTTGGGGTCAACCTTTGGAGAGCTACCCAGACACCTCCTACTTCAGAGGTAAGTTCACGTTACCCTATTTATGTCCATATTAATGTCCTTTTAGTATCTTCATTGTCTGTTCTACGTCAAGCCATGTGTTTCTGAATGTCCTGACTCGATTTGGTACTCTCATTCGTCCTGTGTTCATTCCGAGCGAGTTGTCTTAAAATCTCGTCACCAATCCTCTCACGCGAACGACTTCTTTCGTTTCAGATATATTAATGAACTCCACAGGACCTTGTCAACCTTATTTTTACTTTATTGGTTATTTTATTTTGTAGTAGATTTTAAAAAAAAAGGAATAACGGGACAAAGTACACGGTATCTTGGCTTACTTTGAAATGAACAGAAGCGACGAAAATCGTGTGGATTTAGGATGCTATTCGGGTGTCCTGCGCTTCGCAGGATGTTTTGTGATTCCTTTACGAATTCATCGAATATAGACTTCCTCTGAAAAGTGTATTTAATTTTACTTTGCGCTAGTTTCCTTTTTGTTTTTAATTTTAGTTGATATTGTTAAAAGATACATTTTTTTCTTGTACTATCTTACACATCCAAACACACACACACGCAATTAATCTATACATATACAGAATTAAAAGTAAAATAAAGAAAAATCTTTCTCCGGGGAAACTTCGTTTGTGTTTTGTTCGAGTGTATGCGGATGGTAGACGTGTAGACTCTACCTATCTACCTGTCTACCTGTCCTGTTGGATTTTTTACGAAAAGATAAAATAGTGCAGTGTAGTGCGGGCAAAACAAAAAAAAATCAAGAAATCGTGAAAGTGCCGCAACTGAACACCTGGTCGGCAGCAGCGCTGGGCCGTACTCCTGCCTGTCCCTCTTCCCCTCTCGTGACAGTGTTCGCACTCAGCACACACACTGATTGAGTGCTAACGCAACCGACGCGTAGCAGGTCGCGTGTGTTGTTCTTTGTTGGTGGAGCAAATCTTACTGTCGTAAGGGCATAACACCTACGGTAGTTTGTGTTTGCAAATCCGGCGATAGAACTTCACTTACGCGTCTCTGCTTTAACGGTTTTGTATCTATACATGTTTTGTAGTTTGCATTGATGAGGGATTTCTGTGTGCAGTTCTGCAATATTCATGGGTTACGGAAGAATTTCTTTGCCACGTATGTCCATCTCTCTCGCCACAAACCGGCTGTTTTGGCACTTTGTGAAACACAGGTCGATGAAAAGTCTGATCCTTCGGATTTCAGTCTTCCTGGATATAGCTTAGTGCCATTATTCGTCTCTTGCCGTGGTCTCGCCATCCATGTTCGTAGTGATATTGCTTACCAGTTACTTCCACCGTATAGCCAAACATCCACCCCGGAATTTAATTTCATATGGCTTAAATTCATATTCCGTAAGCACTCCATCCACTACTGTTTTCTTTATAGAAGCCCCAATCTAGACAGGAATGCAACATTTGATGCATTCGACGCACTGTCTGATTCCATCCAAAGAATTGTTTCCCTGTTCCCTCGCACTTAAATCGTTTTAGTGGGCGATTTCAATGTACACAATTCTCAGTGGTTTCGACATTCTGGACAGACAACACCCGAAGGAAGGCATGTTGAAATTTTTGCTGAGTTAAATCACTTAACTCAACTTGTGAATGAGCCATCACGTATCCCCGATGTTGCTGGTCATACCGCCAACACACTGGACTTGTTTCTTACCTCTCAGCCTGACAAATACACGATCGATGTATTGGAACCCCTAGGCTTGTCTGATCACTGTATGATATCTCGAATTCTCGAACTCCCACCATCCAGTTAAAGAAAAAGCCCCTAAGAGAACACTATGGCTATACGAGAAAGCCAACTGGTGCGGCCTTAACAACTTCTTTCGGATCTTTAACTGGTCGTTGTGCTTCCTCAACAACGACGTGGACGCCGTAACTGATATTATCGTAAACATTATCCAAATCGGCATGGCAAATTTTATTCCCAGCAAGATTAAAAGCACCAGGCCTAAGGATAATACGTGGTTTGACTTGAGCTGCAAAGAGGCTATTAGGCTCAGGCAGCTAAGTTTTCGGGCCTACGAGGCAAACAGTTCTGAGGAAAACCGAAAAAAGTACATACGAGCCAGAAATGACTGCAACACCCACATTCGACGGATTAAATTCCAATCCGACCAAAAATTAAGGCGTAAAATCCTTCAATGTCCCAAAGGTAGCAAAAGTTTCTGGTCGTTTGTAAAAAACGTAAAAAACTCAACTAAGTCGTCTATACCGACGCTCATCCACAATGACATTCCAGCTGTCACCCCTTTAGACAAAGCTAACCTACTTGCTGCCCATTTCGCAACCAATTCTCAGCTGCCAGCCTGTACTTTGTCTCCGCCTGTACTAGAGTGCGTCAATTCCACCATGGGACTAATCCACTTCCGCACTCGTACAGTCGCAAGGATTCTTAAAGACCTCGACATACACAAATCCGCTGGTCCAGATGGTATTGCCCCAATAGTTCTGAAGAGGTGTTCTTCTACGCTGGCAAAACCACTGCGTAAGCTTTTTCACCTTTCCTACACCTCTGGGCTCTTTCCGAGTAGGTGGAAAACAGCATTTGTCCAGCCTATACCCAATAAAGGCGAATCATCTTCTCCCTCCAACTACCGACCCATTGCACTAACGTCCCTTCTTTCCCAAGGTCATGGAAACGCTGATTAACTGTCAGCTTATGAAATATCTTGAATCACGGAAACTCCTCAGTGACCGCCAATACGGTTTCCGCAGCAACAGATCCACTGGTGATATGATGGCATATCTCGCTGAAAAGTGGAATCACTCGCTTCACCAAGCAGGTGAAAGCAAGATTTTTGCACTGGATATTTCGAAAGCATTTGACAGGGTTTGGCATGAAGCCCTTTTGTCGAAAATGATCGATGAGTCTCTCTTTCAATGGATTAGAAGCTACCTTTCGTTCAATTCAAGTTGTTTTGGACGGATTCAAGTCTGATACTCACTTTGTAAATGCCGGTGTTCCCCAGGGCTCCGTTTGGTCTCCGACACTCTTTCTTATTTTTATAAATGATCTCTTGTCTGTTACTTCTAATCCAATTCACTCCTTCGCTGACGACAGTATCCTCAGCTTCTCATATTCGTTCACCAGTTTACGACCCTGCACTTCGGTTGTAGATAACGAGCGGCAGCGTATGTTAAGCTCATTAAACTCCGATATCGACAGCATCATCCAATGGGGTTAAAACAATAGAGTGGAATTTAATGCTTCCAAAACACAATGCTGTCTCTTGTCGTTAAAGCGTATAAATAATCCGCAGCCATTATCCATGAATGGCACTTACATCTCAGAAACTGAAAAGCTTTCCATCCTGGGTATGAGTGTTGCTCACAATCTTAATTGGAGCGACCATATATTCAGTGTCGCCAAGAATGCTGCGAAATGCCTAGGATTCTTATACAGATGCAAGAAATATTTCTCACCCTTAGATCTGGCTACAATCTATAAGGCGTTCATTCGCCCCAAATTAGAGTTTAACGCTCATGTCTGGTCCGGTGCTTCCAAGACCTCACTGCACCTAGTAGACAGAATACAAAAACCAGCCATAAAACTGATAGGTGACTCCAGCATTACCAAAACATTAGACTCGCTGGAACACCGCAGGAATGTTACCTGCCTCTCCCTGTTTTTTCGTTACTACCACCAAAAATGCTCTGATGAAATAGCCAGTTGCATTCCGCCCCTTCAACATTTCTCCCGCAATACACGTCTCTCTAGGAATGCTCACCAATATACTCTGAAGCCCGCTTTCGGACGTAGTGTCAAATATAGAGAATCTTTCATTAACCGAACCACACGAATCTGGAACTCCCTGCCGGATTCGGTTTTCCCCCCTCAATGCAACATGCAAACATTTAAGATCAATGTCCATAGGCATCTCCTCAATTCCTCTTCCTCTCTACCTTCTGCCCGCACTGTGTCGCCGACATAATAAGGTTATTAGACCTTGAGTGCGCGCAAATTAAAAAAAAAAAAAAAGAAATAGATTGCACCACATAGAGTCTTCTTTCTTTCTTAGATGGCGCTACAATCCGATGTGAACCTGTGTCTGCACCAACAAGCTTCTCCAGCTGGCACGGTCTTTTGGCAGCCATTTCCAGCGACGCACTCCCATTTGGTTAAGGTCCCCTTCAACCTGTGTGCGCCACCTTAGATTCGGTAGTCCTCTGCTGCGTCGTCCCTTGGGGTTGGATTTGAAGGCTCTTTGGGCCGGAACTGTGTTATCCATTCGCTCCACATGGCCTAGGCACCTCAGGCGTTGGATCCGTAAACGCCGTACTAGGCCGATGTCGCTATACAGCCCGTACAGTTCGTCGTTGTATCTTCTCCTCCAAACTCCGTTTATACAAACGACACCATCGATTGAACGCAGGATTTTCCTGTCGAAACGACCAAGGGCCTCCTCATCTGCTTTCGTTAAAGTCCATGCACCATATAGGAGGACCGGGATAATTAAGGTTTTATACGGCGAAACTTTGGTCTTCCGAGAGAGGGCTCTAATTCTCAATTGCCTCTTGAGCCCAAAGAAGTAGCTGTTCTTCTTCTTCTTTTTTTGGCGTTACAGTTCATGGAGAACTTGGGCCTCGTTTAAAAAAACCTCTCCAATTGGCACGATCTTTCGCCAACAGTCTCCAGTACCGCACGCCTAGTCGGTTAAGGTCCTCTTCCACTTGGCTGCGCCACCTTAAATTTGGCCGTCCTCGACCTTGTCGCCCTCGGGGTTGTATTCAAGACCTTCCGGCCCGGAGCTGTGTTTTCCATACGGTCAACATGACCTAGCCGTCCTAGGCGTTGGATCTGAAGGCGCCATGCTACGTTCATGTCGCTGTACAGCCCGTACAGTTCACTATTAAGTTTTCTCCTCCACTCCCCATTTATGCAGATCGTGCCGAAAACCGTACGCAGAGTTTTTCTCTCAAAACGACCAAGAGCCCCCTCATCCGCTTTCGATAAGGTCCATGTCTCTGCGCCATAAAGCAGGACCGGGATGATAACGGTCTTGTATATGGTCACCTTGGTGTTTCGAGAAAGGGCTCTGCTTCTCAATTGCCTCCCGAGCCCAAAGAAACAGCGGTTGGCAAGAGTTATTCTGCGTTTGGTTTCGGCACTGATGTCATTTTTGCATGTCATTGCGGAGCCTAGATAGACAAAGTCCTTGACTACCTCGAAATTATACCTGCCAATATGTGCACCCTGGCTAAGACGCCTGTGTTTCGTGTCCTTTTTCGACGACAGCATAAATTGCGTTTTTGCCCTCATTTACCGCCAGTCCCATTTTAGCCGCTTCTGCGTCAATGCTCGCAATGGCCTAAATGACTTTCGTTGATTGACCATAGAGTTTTGCACGATCCTTTTAAAGACGATGTTGAAAAAGTCACACAATATCGTGTCATCTTATCTAAAAGCTTATTTTGCATAAAAGGTAGCGATCAAGTCGCTTCCGAGCCTGATGGAGCATCGAGAGTTCTCCAATGTCACACAATCTTGCACAATCTGACGACTTTGAAAGAGTTCGTCCCTATGTACACGACCTTAAAGTCAACAAACAGATGGCGGGTGTCGATCTGGAACTCGTTTGTTTTTTCCAGGATCTGCCACGGTGTGAATAATTGGTCTAAAGTGGACTTCCCGGGCCTGAAACCACACTGATATGGACCAATCAGTTTATTAACGAATGTTTTCAGGCGTTCACACAGTGCAGCAGAAAAGGTCTTACAAGCGATGTTCAGGAGACTTATATCCCTATAATTGACGCAGACAATCCATTCATCGGGCATGCATTTCTCTGACCATATCTTACAGATAAGCTGGTGCATACTCCCGAGCAAATGATCTCTAGCCGCTTTAAAGAGCTCGGCAGGTAGTCCGTCTACTCCAGCAGTTTTTTTGGACTTAATCTTAGAAAAAGCATTCCTAACTTCGTCCAGGTCACGGGGAAAGAATTCTCTGCTATCATCATCCTCTGTTATCCCGCCTGGCAGCGGGATCTGTTTCGTCATCGCCGTTATATTACCGACTGTAAAGTGTTGGAGGGTTTTCCGGGAGCTTGAGGGAGACGCGATTGGCATAGGTTCTGGCGGTCTCTTGCGATTGTAGCATTCCGATGTTGTATGCCGCTAGCCTTAGTCGGTTTTTCTGGGTCAGGCATACTCGCAGTCACAATCTGGCTGCCACAAGGTAGTGATCCGAGTCGATGTTGGCTCCTCTAAAAGTTCGTACATCCAGAATATGGAATGCGTTGAAGGTTGATTGATCCGAGGATCGCCAAGTCCCTTTGTGGATGTTGAGATGTTGGAAACACGTACTAGCAACTAGAAGATTTCGCCCCGTTGCGAAGTCTATCAGCCTAAATCCATTTTCGGATGTGGTGTTGTGTAGGCTGTGCTTGCCAATGACCCTATCAAAAGCGACTTCCTTGCCCAGTTTCGCGTTAAAGTCTTCCAGTACGATTTTAACATCGTAACTGGGGTATTGGGTATATGTCCTATCTAGGAGGTCGTAGAATTCGTCTTTTGTAGCGTCATCCTTCTCTCGGTAGGGGCGTGAGCGCAAATTAGGCTGATGTTTGCGCATTTAGCCTTAATGCGGATTGTCATGAGGAGTTCGCTTACATGCCTGAAGCTCAAGACTTTTTGCCTAAGTCTACCTCTAATAACAAATCCGCATCCGAATAAGCGTTGTCTTCTCTCCTTGTAGCAGTCGCCGTAGTAGATATCACAGTTTCTCATCCTCTTTTCGCCCGGTCCATCTCATCGCACTTCCTGGATTGCGGTAATATCTGCTATATAGCAGTCTAGGGCCTCGCAAGTTGTTCGGCTGCACGTGGTCTGTTGGGGGACCTTACATTCCACGTACAAAGCCGAATATAATTTTTTCTTTTCCTTTTGTTGTTTCCTGGGTCGTCATCGGCTAATCCGTCCGTTTTTACATCCGAGGCTTTTTTCGGGTTGTTTGGCTTGTTGGTTTTTTCCAGGTATGGCTTGCCGGGCCATAGCCTAACCGAAGTAGTGATTGGCAAGAGTAATTCTGTGTTTGATCTCCGTGCTGTTGTTGTTCTCGGTAGTCAGGTCACTGGTGAGCCAAGGTAGACGAAGTCCTTGACCACTTCGAATTTGTAGCTGCCAGTTGTGACATTATGGTCGAGACGTCGTCGGTGTTGAGCGTCTTTTTTGGTTGACAGCATATATTTCGTTTTACCCTCTTTAACCAAAAGACCCATTTTAGCTGCTTCTGCTTCAATGCTTTCAAACGCTTCATTGACGTCCAATTACGTCAATGGTATCTGCGTACGCAAGCAGTTGCGCAGACTTGAAACAGATCATAACTCTTGTGTTGGCAAGTGAGTCTCGTATGATCTGTTCAAGCACGATGTTGAAAAAATTACATGACAGCTTGTCACTTTGTCTAAATCCTTGTTTAACATCAAAGGTCTCGGTTAATTCGTTATCGACCTTAATGGAGCAGTGGGAACTCTCCATTGTCATCCTGCATATTCTGACGAGTTTGGCAGTTAGACATGGCTCTGTATAGCTCGTCTCTATGCACGCTGTCATACGAGGCTTTGAAATCGACAAAAAAGTGATGGGAGTCGATTTGGTATTCGTGGGTCTTCTCCAAGATCCGCCGCAGTGTGTCTATTGTGGATTTACCTGATCTGAAACCACACTGATAATGAATCTATCAGATTATCCACAGAGGCGTTTACACAGTACGGCAGAGAAGACCTTGTATGCGATGTTAAATAGACTTATTCCCTTGCATTTGGCGCAGTTATAGGGGTCTCCTATCTCGTGGACTGGGCAAACGATGCTGGCACTCCATTCGACAGGCATGCTTTCCTTTGACCATGTTTTACAGATAAGCTGGTGCATGCGCCCCACCAGACCATTTCTAGCCGCTTTAAATAGCTCGGCAGACAGCCCGTGTGCGTTCGCGGCTTTACTGCTCTTGAGCTTTGAAATTACTAGCTTAATTTCTCCTAGGTTGGGTGAATTCTATTGCATCTTCGTCAGTTAGGAATGGATCATTCTGCCTGACAGTGGTATCGGATCTATCAGCGCCGTAAACAGTCTACAGTCTACATTCTTTCCATATTCTCAGCATCGACTATTACTCTACCACTAGTTGTCCGTCTTCATCCCTATAGGCTTCTGCTCTGGTTTTATAGCCGTGGCATGTTCGTTTTACTTTTTCGTAAAATTTGCGAGCATTATTCCTGTGATAGCATCTTTCCATCTGCTCGATCTCAACGTTCTCCTCCTCCTTTTCTGCTCGCAGTGTTCACGAGCGGCTCGCGTCCGTCAATGCAGCATGGCTTTGTAGGAAGATTGCTTGGCTACATGGGGTTGCTCACATTGCTCATCAAACCAGGGGTTTCTAGTTGACGGTGGCTTGAAACCCAAAACATCAGAGGCACCATCTATGATGGCACGCTGGCACTGATCGCACTGTTGTTCTGTGGATTGTGCCGGTGTCATCGGAATTTGCGAGAGGTTGAGGGAAACTCGATCAGGAAAATATTCTAGCAATCTCCTGCGATTGTAGCCATCCGACGTTAAACTTTCTTTCTTTTTTTCTTGATATGTTCGTTCGTACCTTGGCTACAACAACGTAGTAATCCGAGTCGACGTTGGCTCCTCGGAAGTTTCGTACATCTAGGACGCTGGAGGAGTGTTTGGCATCGATCGCAACGTGATCAATCTGATTGGTGGTATACTGATCAGGTGATCGCCAGGTTCTTTGGCGTGTGCTATCTAGCAGGAGATTACGCCCCGCCCAGAAGTCAAGTAGCCGATGTCCGTTTTCGGACGTTGTAGACTATATTTCCCCGTGACCGACTCAAATATGTCCTCTTTACCCAATTCCGCATTCAAATTTTCTAGAACTATTCTTCTTTGAGTCGATCGTTGTTTTCTTCGGTTGGAGCCCGAAATTTGCTTTTATGCGGATTGTTATGAGGCGTTCACTTACATCCCGAAATCTTAAGACTTTTTGTCGGAGTCTTCCTCGAATAACGAATCTGCATCCGAATAAGCGCTGTTTGTTCTCCTTGTAGCAGTTCCCGTAGTAGATGTCGCAGTTTTTCAACCTCCTATTGGCTGGTCCATCCCATAGCACTTCTTGGGGTGGGGTTATACATACATATATGCTTTATAGCAGTTGATGGCTTGTTCCAATTATTTGCCTGTAACCGGTTCGTTAAAGGATCTCATATTCCAGGTGCAAACTCTCACGTCTTTTAATCGATTGCAGGGGTCGTCAGCTTTGTACTCGTCCGTATCCGGGCTTGTGATTGCTTCACTGCACACATTGGTTCACTACCTGGCGGGTGCCAGACAGCTATTCAGGGGAGGCCACGAGAAGGCTGTGTGTCAACTTGGATTGAGCAGGGATCGAGGCAGGCGTTTGCCATGTTAAACGCGATCAGCTTCCTTACTCTGTTTGCTCGCTCCCTCTCCCCCACTACATACAGTATCCAGTATCTTTGAAACTAGGAAAGTCCGACCTAAAATATATATAATTGTCAGGACGAAGCCTATTTTAACATATTCGAAATCCATCCAATCGGTGATTAGGGCCTTTTGCCAAATAATTATTTACTTATCAGGCCGGCAATCCATGGAGGATCTGAGCCTGAGCTGCCCTCCATCCTTGACCGTCCCGGGCACGCTGCTTCCAGTTATCAAGACCAAGTTGTCTTGCATCGACGGATCTTTGCCTTCCGGACTATATCGAAATCTCTGTACAGCTCGTAGAGTTCGCGGTTCTGTCTTCTCCTCCATTCACCTTCCTCACAGACAGGATCAAATATCCGGCGCAGAACTTTTCTTTCGAAAGAACCCAAAATCAGCTCCGCCGTTTTGCTTATCGTCCAGCTTTCGGCTCCGTATAGCAAGGCTGGCAATATAAGCATTTTGTAAAGCATGACTTTGGTTCTTCGAGCGAGGGGTTTTGACCCAAGTTGTTTGGACAAACCGAAGTAGCAGTGGTTGCCAAGGTCGATTCTATGCCGGATCTCCACTGCGGTGTCGTTTATGGAGTTTACGTTTGCCCCAATATAGGCAAACTCCTTAACATCCTCGAAATTATAGCTGTCAATCGTCATATTTTGTCCAATGTGGTGAGCGACGTATCGGTTTTTGTTTGATAGCATGTCCTTTGTCTTATCCTCGATGACTTTAAGACCAACTCGTTTCGCCTGTTCCTCAGTCGCCGTGAAAGCTTTTACAACGTCACGCCGAGATCGCGCGATGATGTCAATATCATCCGCGTATCCTAGCAGCTGGACAGACTTGTAGAAGATAGTGCCTTCCCTGTTGACGCCTGCGCGCCGCACTATCTGCTCCAGCACTAAATTGAAGAAGTCGCATGACAGCGCCTCTCCTTGCCGAAATCCGGTGCATGTTTCAAACGGTTCAGATGTTCTAGTACCGAACTGCATGGTGCATCGCGTATTTTTTTAGCATGGCGCGACACAGCCGGATCAGGTTTCCTGGGATCTCGAATTCGGCCATCGCATGCGGCTTTAAAATCGATAGAGCTGGTGGGTATCGATTTGAAACTTCCTGGTCTTTTTCGGGATTTGTCGATGTGTTAATATTGAGTCTATAGACGATTTGCCGGGCCGGAAGCCGCACTGGTAGCTGCCAATTAGTGCGGTGCAAAAGGGCTTTAGACGTTCACGCAGTACGCTGGACAGGATCTTGTTTGCGGCATTGAGCAGGGATATACCTCTATAGTCCTTGCAGGAGGAAGGATCGCCTCTTTTGTGGATGGGGCAAATAGAACTGATATTCCAGTCATCGGGCGTACTTTCATCTTCCCAAATTCTACAGATGATCTAGTGCATGCTCCCTACCAGAACATCGCCGCCAGTCTTGAAGAGCTCTGATGGCAAGCCATCTAGGCCTGCGGCCTTGTTGTTCATCAGCTTTTGAATAGCTCTGCCGACTTCTTCGATGCTGAGTGGGAGGACTACTTCAGCGGCTGGGGTTTTCCTCAGTCCCTACAACTTTCTATTGGTCATGCTCATTAAGCAGCTGCTGGAAATGCTGCTTAAATACACCCTCTATACCCTGCGGGTCGGTGACAAGATTGCCTTCGCAGTTTCGAAGAACCTGAGTGTCTTTCTTAAAGCCTCCTGAAAGGCTTTTAGCTTTCTTATAAAAGGCCCGTATTTTATGTTTGTCCTTAGACTCCTCGATATCCGTGAGCTGGGAGGTTGCGAAGATTCTTTTCTTTAATCGCAGCAGCTTTTTCTAGCTCGGTGCTCCACTCGCGCTGCCTTGGTTTTTCGCTGCAGCACCTTTTGGTACGCCTCGTCAGCTGCTGCCTTTTTCTGCTCACTTCCTGAATGGCTGAGCGGCAATGCAGCCACATACTGTTTACATTTGTACTCGACGTAGGCATACCGGAGAGCCTTTCGCTTAGTTGTTTCCTGTAGACTCTGGTAACCTCCGGTGTGCTCAGGCGTCCGATGTCGAACCTCCTCAGTGGTGCGCTGGTGCAGCCTTCTGACACAGGACAGTCGAGCTCTGAATCTTGCTGCTACGAGGAAATGGTCAGAGTCGACGTTGGCCCCCACTGAATGTTCGCACATCCAGATTTGGTTGGTGGTTCGACCATCCGGAGATCGCCAGGTTGCTGTGTGGATTCGCTTGCAGGGAAATCTTGTGCTACTTTTCACCACATTACGAGCTGTCGCAAAGTCCGTGAGTTGGAAGCCGTTATCTCTTGTTGTATCGTGGAGGCTGTGCCTTTCGACCACTCCGCCAAAGGTCTTCTCCTTACCGATTTTGGCATTGAAGTCCCCGAGTAGGATTTTGACAAGCGTCGTAGGCGTTGTCCAAGAGATCATAGAAGTCCACTTTCATGCGGTTCTCAGCCTCTTCGGCAGGCTGATGTTTTAAAATCTGCCTTTGATGCGGATCACAGCCAGGCGATCACTTATAGGTTTAAAGTCGATGATCTTCGACCTTAACAGCTTTTCCACGACAAATCTGCACCCCAACATGTGTAATCTTTTGTGGCAGCTGTAATGGTAGCAGTAATATCCGCCTTGCACTGCGTGAGGATTCTTTCCAGTTTATGAGCAGTTCCAGGAGCGTAGAGGGTTCCGACATTCAAGGAGCATACTCGCAAATCATATTTCATTTTCGTTCCATGTCATCCGAGCATTTTGCTCTTCCATAACTTGTTAAGTTTACGTGGGCGGGTTGTTGACCCGCCGCACAACCGCCAGTCTGGTCGGGGTAATGTAGTGCCCTCTTACCTAGGGCGATCGCCGCATACATTTGTTCACCTCTCAACGGTTGTTGTAGAGGCTATCCAGAGGGCCCTGCGAGGAGGCTGGATGTCACCTTGAAACAGGGATCGTTGCTGATATCTCGCCAGGTTGAGAACAATCAACAACTTTACCCTGTATGTCCGAGCCAATGCCCTCCTTTTCCAAATAATTACCGAAATGTTAATTCAGCATGTTGTGTCAAATTGCCACAACGGGTGACGTGCGCGCGTTTAGTGCGCACACGGCTAACTCCGGAGAGATGGGTTCGGGGACTGGACAGTCGGGATAAACAGGGCGCCACATAGTTTTGCGAAAACTACGAAAACCAAAAAGAAAACGACCAGATTCGGTTAGAAATGAGGGGAACAAGAAAAATGAAATGTGCGAAAAAAGCAATACTTCCCGGGGGAATGGTGAATGCTTCGGCTACTCTTCCTTCTTCACGTGCTTCCTGACGTATTGCCTCTGGCCCACGCGATTATTTTGTCCTTTTATGGTTTCCCTTTTTTTTTTTTTGCTCGCTGTTCTGTTGTATGGTGATGGCCACTATCCACTCACCGACATCCTCTCACTTTGAAAATCCTCCTCTAAGTGAGGTTCTTACGGGTTACCATCCCGTCCACCCCTCCAACCGGCTCGCACATATGGGGCGAATTCGGCCATCTTTATTTTGGATTGAGCTCCCGGATTTGGCGATGGAGGAATACTTGAAAAAAGTCGTCGTCGGAGATCAGAAGGACTAGGATGAACATCTTCCCCTTTTCTTAATGCCGTATCGATCGGCGTAGCACAATTCAATGGAGATAGCAACAGCTGAAGCCCTTTTCGAAACTGATCTCCGACTTCCGTCGGATCTAAAGTTCGGCGTACCGACAACTAGCGGCAGGTGGACTTCGTAACCTAAAAGAAGAAGCAGCTGAACTCTATCCATCAGTTTATCCGGGAGCGACTGAACTTGGTCAGTGATAAAATGAAGGCGAGATATGACTTAAGGGCGAATACTTCTGGATTCGAGACAGGACAATTGGTATTGCTGTACACCCCACAACGAAAAAAAGGCTTGTGCCCCAAATTACAATCAGCCTGGACGGGATGAGGTCATCAAGAAACTCAACGACATGGTATACCGAATACAGCAGTAGGAAAACAGATAGGCGGAGTGTAAGATTGTCAACTTGGAGAGGTTAGCGCCATACTTTGGAGAAGGATCAAATCGCTTGTTCGAGGAAGAAACAAGTTTTGGAGGAGGGCAGTGTTACGGAGACACAAAACGGCGGTTATATTCGAATTTCGCTGTCTAAGTTCGAATGCTCTGGTGAAGCGGAAACGGAAATGACGGCAACTTTCAGCGACATACTTCTGAATGCCAGCGCATTCTAGAGATTTCCGAATGGGAACGTCTGACGAACATTCGAGGGAGTAGACCGAGGGCTATATAAGCGCGAACGCTCGCCCTCGGGGGCATCCAGTTCCCGGGATTCAGTAACGAGTGATCGGTCGGTAATCAAGTCATCTAGCGAAATGTGAAGCGCACAAAATTTGATTAATTTTGTTTGATCTGGGGGCGGTTTCTGGAGGGGTCACCGGCCCTTGAGCATAATCGCTTACGTTGGATACTTTCACATTTAAATTACTTTTCATCCTCCGTAATAATTCGCTTCAAAAATAGTTCTATTTCGTTGCATTTCAGCAATGTTATTTCACCCAATGGCACCGAAACATTGATTCGAAACTGTCATATGGTCGATGTTTAGTGCTTGTGCTATCTCCTGACTTACTTGCATGCCACTCCTGCTCCACTGACTGCAAAATTTCATCAAATTTTTCAGTAATTGACTGAGCAGAACGAGGTGCATCTTTGGCATCCGAAAATTCCCAAACGATTCGAGCAGAGCATACGTGGGTCTGGCGTTCACTCACAGCACTCTCATCGTGCACTTCACAAGTTTTTCGGCATGTTTTGCGAAGTTTCTATCTTTTTTATAGTAAAAAGCGTCACAGCGTTTTTCTCCAAACTGTGTACACAATGTAATTTGAAATGTCACGTTTTGAGCGCGCGTTCGTTTGCTAGAATCGGATTAGTGCTACCAAACGTATGGGCATCAAAACCATTTGGTAACAAAAAACCGCGGAATCGTCTATATAACCGACCCCTTCCCACTGTCAAAATTGAATGGTGCAATGTCAATGGTGCAGTTTCAGGGCTCCATTATTATGAAGGGCCATAAGGATCTCGGAAGCTCAGAATTCGGTTAACAGCACAGCGCTAGACCCCTCTATCGAGTGTATGATTCCCCTAGTAACGTCGCTGCCCTCTATGTCTGTTAGGTGCATCCTTATAAGCATTACGCTTCCGTCTACGGCGTGGTCTGTCCAGTTCTTATCTTCTATCAGGATTTCCATTCATTATCATCTTGACCACTCCTCGCCATTTGTCTATTCGTTGTGTATTCGTATGTTGCGCCCATCTAGGTTCACGAGACTTAATAACTCAAACAATGCTTTTGGCTAAGTAAAGTCTTCCCAGCTCTTGGTTGCGAAGTTTTCTTCATTCACCTCCTCTTTACCCTGGTGTCCCAGGGTAAACCCTTCTTCCCTACTGTATGTACATATGTATGTCATAGATATCCTCCTCGACTAATCCCATTTTATATTTATTTCCAAACAGACCCGCCAGGACCTATCACAACAGAGCCAACGGTTATCGATGCCGGCAAGAGTCATATTAGCCTATCGTGGGGTAAGCCACAAACTGGAAACTCTGCTCCTGTCATCGCGTATCGTGTAGACAGCTGGATTGCGGGTAAGGAAGGAGGTGCCATCTGGAAGGAGATAGGAATGACCCCAATCAACTCTTTCGACGCTTTCAATCTTCATCCCAACTACGAATATCATTTCCGTGTAACACCGAAAAATCGTTATGGCTGGGGACCATCCGTACAGACGCGATATCCAGTTCAAGTCGGAGGAGCCGAATGTCTGCCGGAATTCGTTAAAATCCTGCCGGGACAAACCAAAGCTTTGCTAAGTAGAGAATGTATCCTGGAATGCGTGGTTCAGGGTGCACCACGTCCTAAAGTGATTTGGTACAAGGACGGTCTTCAGATTGAATCAACCGATCGAGTGAGCATCAAACAATATGGCTCAGTGTGTACTTTACACATCACTCAGGTGTTCGAAATCGATTCGGGACGATATACATGCGAAGCTACAAACTCTAAGGGAAGAGTTTCAACCTTTGCTCGATTGCAAGTCGTCGCCGACGAAAAGCTATACGCTGCCGATCATAAGTTGAAAGAACTTGTCACAAGTGATAACGTCGCGGCGCTCGGTGAGACTATACCGATCTTTACGATGAGATTGCGTGATCGTCGTGTACAGGTTACCTATCCCGTTCGTTTGACGTGTCAAGTCATGGGTTATCCACGGCCAGAGATGGTCTGGTATAAGGACGATGAACTTATCGAAGATTCGAGGCGAACTGTGATCACGGACGATGGACAGTTCAATACTCTGGAGATTACCTCTACCAGGCTCGATGATAGTGGGTCTTATACGTGTACGGCTCGCAATGAACTTGGCTCGGTTTCCTGTCATTGCTCGTTGATCGTGGACAAGGGAATACGGGCGTACATTTCGCCTGACTTCTATATGCCTCTCGAACCGCTCTATGTCTTCAGAGAAGGTCAAGAGATCCGATTGACTGCCAAAGTTGAGGCGTATCCAGCTGTCGGAGTGGCCTGGCACCGAAATGGTGTTAAACTGCGTCCGAGTCGAAGAATCCTCGCCACTCTTGACTCGAATGGATTCGTGGAGTTGGTGATCTATGAAGCAACTCAAAAAGATGCCGGAATCTACGTTTGTGTAGCCTCGAATGCTGTTGGTCGGGCCGAATCCAGTTGCCGGGTGTCGGTTGAAGAAATCACCGAGGAGGAGAGGAAAAAGCCGCCAACGATCAGGACTGGAAATCTACCGTAAGTTGCTTGCATCCTAGAAGGGTAGTTGATGGCTTAAATTTGTGTCGTTCTTTCTAGGTATTCCAGGGAACCATTGTTTGTCGTTAAACCACGATCGAGTGAAGCGTACGAAGGCGACACTGTGATCATATTCTGTGAAGTGGTCGGTGATCCAAAACCGGACGTTGTTTGGCTCAGAGATTTCCTAAAGGTAAGCTACTATCATAGTTCCATGGAATTGCCTTTGCTCTGTCGCTCTCTTTCTGTCGGCATTACTGTGACGCAAAAACAACTCATTTCGAGTACATTGGTGCAATATGGATTCGCCTAGTATATCTATCTATCTGTGCACCAACGTGTGACTCAAAAGTGAGTTCAACGAGAAACTGCAACGTTTACGCGAGATCTTGTCTCGCGCAGTTTAAATCGTGATTCGAACGAGTGTGGGTCGTTTGTGAAACGCGTAACCACCTATAGATACTACTTACTGTATGTGCGTCTGTTGGATGTACATACATATTCTCGAATCAGATGAATCGAAAGTGAAGTGATTATTTTTCTTACCATTACGAGATACTCGCACGTTGACCATATTCGTTGAATGTCACATGCAATTGACACCAAGCTCGGACGCATTTCGACTGTGGGATGAATATCGCATCCAGATTTAGTGTTACAGGTAGTTAAGCTGTCGACTTGCTAATTGAAAGATACAAATATTCGAATCAATTATTCGTGAGGGGCGTGAATAAATCACAGATATCTGCAGACTTTGCTTCTGGTGTCGAGTGTCTTGAGATTCCTGGATGGTCGAGCAGTATAATTAGATCAGTAGCGCTGACTGGTCAGTTGTTGATTTGTGTATTCTGTAGTAACAGTTGTCTAGTACAGACAAAGTGTTTTAACTAAAAGAATTTCGGAAAGTGTCAATTATCTTCACTAGAAAAGGTCTGAAACGCAAGTGATTTCATTTATACTATTGTTTCGAAACCATAGAGCCTAGATACGTACTTAGATGAAAGGAAATAGCCGTGAGAGCAGTTGTTTGGCAGCTCAAGTTCGGAAATTTGAATAATGTATGCGAGACATAACTTGTCCATTACTCTTAGTAAACTGGGGCGGCGACTGCGTCAAGTGTGGCGTTTAAAGGAAATGAATTAGTTTCTGTGATCAGGTCAATGTCGCCATGAAGGTTGCCGTCAATCACCCACAAATATACTGTGCATATCCGAATTAATTGGGAGTGTGTGTAGATACAGCGTTTTGGAATGTACAGCACATAGACTCTTTCCAATTCAGCTTGAAAATCAGGAGTACTCAAAGGTCCATTGATCAATCAACATATCACTCATCTAAATCACTACCTGACCTCGCGTTTCGAAAACTAAATGATTGGAGAAATCGATTGTAACAATCAATTAATGGTAATCACTAGGTTGAAAGACAATTTGGACATTTGCTTATTGAAGGCTCACGATGGCCGACCAAGTTTTCATTAATTTCCACTTTACATGATTGTCATGCTGATTGATTCATTCGAAGATTGGTAAAACGCGTTTATTTTTGAAAACGTATTTCCGAGCACGAGAGAATACGAAGTTTATACCTAAAGAACGACAAAAAAAGTTAAAAATCAGAGTAGTTACTGTAAACCTCAGGGCCAAGGTCCAAGGTCCTTCATTAAGAGCTTCTGATCTTTAAATTTAAATAATTTGAATGGTCTATCGATGCCATTATGTATGGAATACAATTACTTACTAGATGGCGCTACAGTTCGGGGTGAACCAGCCACGATTTTGGCCAGCCGCTTTCAGTACCGCACGCCCAGTTGGTTGAGGTCCAACTGTGCGCGCCACCTTAGATGCGGTCGTCCTCTGCGGCGTCGTCCCTCGGGGTTGATGTAGAAGACTATTCGGGCCGGAGCGATGATATCCATTCGCTCTACATGGCTCAGCCATCGTAGACGTTGGATCTGAAGACGTCTAACTAGGCCGATGTTGCAGTACAGCCCGTACAGTTCTTGGTTGAATCTCCTCCTCCACTCTCCGTTTACACAAACGGGACCAAAGTTTTCCTCTCTCGAAACGTCCAAGAGCCTCTACATCCGCTTTTGATAACGTCCAAGCCTCAGCGCCGTAGAGGAGGACTGGAATGATTAAGGTTTTGTAGAGGGATACCTTAGTTTTTCGAGAGAGGGCTCTACTACTCAGTTTCCTCTTGAGCCTAAAGAAGCAGCGGTTGGCAAGAGTTATTCTGCATTTTATCTCAGCGCTGGTGTCGTTGCTGCTTGTCACTGTCGAGTCCAGATAGACGAAGTCCTTGACTACTTCAAAAATATAGCTGCCAAAGGTGACGTTCTGACCAAGACGTCGGTGTTGCGCGTCTTTCTTTGATGGCAACATATATTTGGTCTTGTCCCCATTTACCCTTAGACCCACTTTAGCCGCTTCTGCTTCAATGCTTACGAACGCCTCGTTGATGTCTCGCTTTGTCCGTCCGATAACTTCAATGTCATCTGCATAGGCAAGTAATTGTGTAGACTTGAAGTAGATCGTACCTCTTGTATTGACAGTGCGTCACTCTGTCTAAAACCTTTTTCAACATCGAAGGTCTCGGTTAGTTCACCTCCGACCTTAATGGAGCAGCGGGAATTCTCCATCGTCGTCCTGCGAGTTTGGCAGGTATGTTAAAACATGACATGGCTCTGTATAGCTCGTCCCTATAAACACTCTCATATGCAGGCTTAAAGTCGACAAAAAGATGGTGCGTATCGACCTGAAATTCATGGGTCTTTTCCAAGATCGGCCGTAGTGTAAATATTTGGTCTATCGCGGATATTCCTGGCCTGAACTCACACTGGTTGGAACCTATCAGATTGTCCACGAACGGTTTAAGGCGCTTACACAGTACGGCAGAGAGGTCTTGTACGCAGTGTTCAGGAGACTTATCCTGGAATAAAACATCGTTGAAATATCCGCCGCGACTTCTCTGGCTGGCGCGTATTCAAAATGTCCAATTTTCCATGACCGACGCATAAATCAGGCAGAATTTGATCGATGGCTTTGAGGTCCTTTGTGGTTTATGGCTGATTTGCATAGACCTGCGACTTCAGGAAACCCCACAAGAAAAAGTCTAACCGGATCAAATCGCACGATCTCGGTGGCCAGTTCACATCACCTCCATGACCATGACCTCGAATCGCAGAATTTCCAATGTGTGGCAGGTAGCGCCATGCTATTGATACCACATGTCGTTGGTGTCTATATCATCGAATTCAGGCCAAAAAAAGTTGGTGATCATTGACATATAGCGCTCGCCGTTGACGGTAATGGCTTGGCCAACGTCGTTCCCAAAGAAATGTGAACCGATGACACCGCCAGCGCGAAATTCCCACCAAACAGTGATTTTTTCGGAATCATTCCAAATTCGACAATTTTGTTTGTTAACGTTAGGGTCAATTTCCAACTGCTCCAGAGCCCATTTGTCTATGGTCATTTACCTGCAGCTCCTGGGTCAGTAGAATTTTGTGAGGGTGCAGGCCCAGCTCGGATGTCTCGGATACTCTCTAACAGATCTTGCGTTTCGTCGACGAGCGGGTGTTGGTTTAGCGTCTACTGAACCAGTGGAATCAAATTTATCAACCACACTGCCAATAGTCCTCTCGGTAGGACGATAATGGAGACCGTAAAATGGGCGAAGCGAGGGGAACGTTGCCTGTACAGAACACCCGTTTTGATAAAACAATTTTATCATTTGCACGTGTTGTCGAAAGCTAAGCTTCAACTGTCAAAGTCCAGAGGTCCCTATTGGAAGACCGATTAGATCCAGCTGTGTGGTAGCTATTACTCCTGCCAGTTGAACGGAATATTTTCTCAGACTTGGAGTCATTCATTAATTGAAAAATGTTGTAGGTCTCTTCAAAAGGAAGCACTGCTCAGTCAGGTCATGTAACATAGCAAGTAATAAACAGAAGGAACAGTTCTAGCAGTCGTACATTACATGCAGTGTGCACAAGCGGGTTTTTGAGTTTCACATCATTAGGTACTTAAAAAGGCTTGATCAAATTTGGGCTTGAGATCAGGAGTGCTCAAGGTACTCCGAAGGCCATAAAGAATGAACTCACTTGCAAAAAATTACTTCTAAAGGGATCTAAGCAATTTTTTTTAAAGAAAAATTCCTGCAAACACTAATCCTTCCTTAGTCCGTCATTCCGTGTAAGGCTGAGGAAAAAAATTGTAAGGAGCTTCGGCGAAATGCTTCTTTCTTTTTTTGAAGGCTTCTGTTATCTGTTGGAGCTCTCAGACGCCAACACTGGCCCATTGTACTCCAGACAGACACCAACACTGGCCCATTGTACTCCAGACAGACACCTTAAATTACTGAAGAAGCTTCAGTGATGTAGACCTAAGAGATTCGGCTCACACCACGTCGGTCCCAAGGGTGCGCCACCGTGCGCGAGCAAAGGCTTGATAGTCACAGAGAAAAAGCTCTGCAATGTCATCCTGCAGTGTCCCCAGCACCGGACCCCCGCCTAGACCTGAAGCCATCAATATTCAGCCAGAGCCAATCCTGATTCCATGGAAATTCGACTGCAAAATTACGGCGCAGTAGGATAACGGGCTTCAGTGGGTCAGAAGGCATGTCCATAAGACAGGGGTCACGGGACAATTTTTGCGCAAGGACACCGTTATTCCTATGCAAGTTGTACCAAAAGCCATTTCTCATCAGACGAGATAAGCTTTTCGGAGCACACCGTCTGATAAATTTATCAAGAGGTAGAAGGTTCATCATAGCATCTAGAGCAGCGCCCGACGTGATGGGGAAAGCCCCCGTGCAGCTGAGACAAACCGTTCTTTGCAGTTTGGTGAAAGAGGCTACGACGTGTTTGCGTTTTAGTCTGTTCCACCAGACAACCGATGCATTTGAGATTATAGGTCTTATCATTGCCGTGTAGATCCGTATGTGTATGTGTATGTATGTTGGCGTTAAAGTCCATGAAGGACCTGAGCCGAGCTTCTCTCAATCACCCATGTTGTGTGTGATTTAATTTTCCCATAGGTGAAAGGGACCTCCAGTTTATTGCCGGTTCCGAACGGCGGATTTCGAGAAGCTTTTCATGACCATTTTACTACAGGGGGTTTTGTCAGAACCCCGCTGAGGAGAAACACCGTGAAAACACGTTCGATGACATGGCTGTGTCGGGATTCGATCCCGTATCATCGGCGTCAGAGGCCAACACACTACGCACTGCGCCACGGTGCTCGTGTAGACCCAGAGGGCCTTTACCGTCGAGAAACCCCATGCTTTGCCAAAAGCTCCTTTGCATTGCCAGAAAGCTGACAGCGCTTTGGTGATTTTTGACTCAATATGCTTTGACTCGAGAAGCTTGCTATCTAACATGACCCCTAGATACTTAGCCTCCTTGGATATCGGGATGGGAGTGCCTTTTAGTACCAGCTGAGTCATATCAGTATTTTTCCTCCTTCTCGTGAAATCGGTCTTAAGAGGATTGACCAACATCCCATTTCTGGTACATCTGGTACATCGGTCACATTTAGCGCCGCCTGTCGCTAAGCATGAGCCGACAAAAACAACGGCGACATCGTCCGCATAGGCCTGGGCATAGATTCCAGAAACATTGAGAGCAATAAGCAGAGAGTCGACCACCATGCACCGTAACAGCGGAGACAGGACACCACCTTGCGGGCAGCCCCTGTTTACGCCGGATTTGACACATTGGCCGAGGCCTGCATCAGCGATCAATGTCCTGTGCACAAGCGTTGCTTTGATTCACAAGACCAGTGCTTCATCTACGCCATGATGTCTGGCAACGTTGCACATGCTGTCGAATGTTGCGTTATCAAAAGCTTCCTCTCTCCATGCTTTTTAGCAGGAAGGATGTTAGGCTAATTCGTTTAAAACTCTTGGCACGATGCATAAGAAGGGGAGTCGTCCATCCTACACTTGTACAAGTATGACTAGAAGCAGCCATGTCCCGTAGGCAGTTGCATGAGGTAGAAGTTAACTTCACCATAAGGCGGTAAGTCCAACGGCCCTAAGGCTGCAGCGTTGTTGCCACTTATTTAAGCTTCTGCTTCTTTCTCATATGTCCGCATCACTGTGTGTTAGTTGATCTTCCTGTCTGCTCTTTACAAACTTTTTCTGTAGTTCTTTCGCCAGTATATCAATGGGTTATATACCTACGATGACGCAGGCTGCGTGTTCTGAGGTTGTGCGTTAAGCGCTACTCACCCTTAGCGCATATAGTCCATTTACTGCTATGAGCTTTCTTCTGTATGGAGTCACCTTCATAGCTCCGGCCCAAAATAGCGATGCATAAAGTTTTGCGGATGTGACTACTTGGTATACGACTGTATCTTGGTTCTCCTAAATTCGACATAATCCGCGCAATGGAGGTACCCACACGAGAGGATTTGTTGCTTACGTACTCCAGGTGTTCTTTAAATGTAAGCCTTGAGTTGATCATAACGACAAGGCACCGTGAGCGTGATGGTTTCTCGTTTGCTTTTACTGGCGACGAGGATCACTTCAGTTTTTTGTTCAGCTAGCGCGAGGTCATCAGTCGACCTTAGCCACTGTCAAACAGTCGAAATGGCTTCGTTGCTAATTTGCACAACCTCTTCCAGAAGTTTTGCGATTAGACCTATTGCTAGTCGTCCGCGAATTCGACAGTTTTAGCTTCGGCTGGTATTTCAACACGGAGGACGGCATCGTAGATGAGTTTCCCCAGTATTGGCCTCAGAACTGAGCCCTGAGGGATTCCTCCAGTTACTACGTATTCCTTCACACCATCGTCTGTTCGATAGAGCAACACTCTTTGCCGGAAACAGTTTTTCTGATTAGTGGGATAGGAAGTAGGGTCCACCAGGATTGGTGCATTTATAACAGACATCCTGGTAGGGGCTACCGAGGAAGTAAACTCTACAGATTTCAGTTTCATAGATAGCTCGCGCAACAGCAATGACATCCGTGCCGAAATCAAACGCAGAATAACTCTTGCCAACCGCTGTTTCTTTGGACTCGCGAGGCAATTGAGAAGTAGAGCTCTCTTTCGAAAAAACCAAGGTGACCATATACAAGACCCTTATCATCCCGGTCCTGCTTTATGGCGCAGAGACAAGGACCTTATCGAAAGCGGATGAGGAGACCCTTGTTTGCTTTGAAAGAAAAATTCTGCGTACGACTTTCGGCCCGACCTCTATTAATGGGGAGTGGAGGAGAAGACTTACGAGTAATAGTGAATTGTACGGGCTGTACAGCGACATGAACGTAGCATGGCGCCTTCGGATCCAACGCCTTAGATGGCTAGGTCATGTTGAGCGCATGGAAGACACAGCTCTAGCCCGGAAGGTATTTGAATCCAAGCCCGAGGGGCGACGCGGTCAAAGACGGCCAAATTTAAGGTGGCGCAACCAAGTGGAAGAGGACCTTAACCAACTAGACGTGCGGCACTGGCGACTGTCGGCGAAAAACCGTGCCAGTTGGAGAGGTTTTTTAAAGGAGGCCCAGGTTCGCCATGAACTGTGGCGCCGAGAAAGAAGAAGAAGAAGAATGATCGATGGCTTCTATGAGAGAGGCAAGAAAACGGCGTTCATTTGACCCAAATCGAGTCGTTCTACCTATGTTAGATAAAGGCTTGTTTCTTATCATGGACGGTCGTACTTGGGGACGGTTCCAGTGGTGACTTTGAACTAAAGCTTGCTTGCTTTGGTGGCGTTACAGCCCGTGAAGGGCCGCAGCCAAGGTATGACCTAAAGCACAATCAAGAAATAAGCCACCGTTCAGTGCCTTCTTATTCTTTTTGCGCCTTCTATCACTTAACATAAGCATGGAGTACATTAATCACTTGACAATGTGAAACTCTTTCGGTCTATTTCACCTGTCACTGGCCTCCAGACCAACCAATGGTTTAATCTGCCTTCGATGCAGCTCAGTTCAAGTGGTTTAAGATCACCTTTGAAGCTATTTCCCCCGTTGGTAGAAGGTTTTATGATATTACTTCGTTTTGTTTAGAAATTCTCTGAAATCTGAACCAATCGGAGTCAAAACCAACGACTAGCGACTAGCGAACCCTAAACTTTGTGCAAATCGTAAACAAAAAAGTCAATCACACTACCTCCTGACATCAGACTGCGCTTATCACTTCACCACAGTCGAGAGGAGGAAACTGATCTTTTTAAATCCATTCTCCGAAGATGCGATACCGCAGCCTGCAGCTGTAGAATCTCATTTGCCCTTATCCGTCTAATTAATGACAACCGCATGCACGCCAAAAATATTAAGTGAAAACTGAATAAAATCAAATTCCAATTCAACTGAGGACGCATGATTCACCGTCTGCCCATAAAAGCTCATATCCATATTTGTGCACTGAGCACACACGGCGACAGAGTCTGTTCGCAGCCCCCCTTCCAGGCTCTATTACTTGCTTCGTAGTTCTGATGTTACTCATGAAATGTTTACGATATGCGCTGACACTCTGTCCCACTGTTTGGATGCACGGCCGAGCTGAAAATTGACTGCTTCGTAAGTCAGTTAACCAGTTGTGTTGCGACATCACAATCGAGTGGCCTTGCAACCAGTATGCCTGGCTGAGCCAGTTGTATGCTTGTGGACGACGTTCTGGTGCAGGAAACATTTCCAAAATTAGAACAATTCTTGTCGGTGTCACCCGAGACGAGATGGCAGCAAATGTAGAAAGAATCGAACCATGTCATGACGCTAGTGACACCGGAGCCTCTATTCATCTCAACCGAATGAATGACGCTTTCACGGTCGACGTGTCGTCGATGCCACGTTTCTCAGACGCCGAGCTGAATTTGAATACAAGGATCAATAATTAATTTAATGAGTTCCACTCTCGTCTAATCGTAGTCGAACAGCGAGCGTAGTGTACGCGCCTAAAAAGGCAAGGACGTCGCATAGTTGTGCGACGATAAGAGGCGATTGTGTGAATCACATCTGGCGCATAAGTGGGTTATTAAGACTAAAATTCAATTTTTGTTTCTTCTCTCCTACAGCCTGAGTATTACAAGGACGCACCACACTTCCGCAGAGTCGGCGACGGACCAGAATATCGCCTCGAAATACCCAGTGCCAAGTTAGACTTCACCGGCACGTACTCAGTCATCGCGAGCAATTGTCATGGCGAGACGCAGGCTATAATCTCCTTACAAATCTACGCGAAAGGTAAGTCCAAACCCAACTATTCCAGGTGTACACACAAAAAAAAAAAAAAGAAAAGAACACTTTATTCGGTCTAATTACAATCGACATAGATCCTGACGAGCTTGGGGAAAATGACTTCCTTGAAGTAATCCTCAGCGGCACTTAGGAGACTCGCGACAAATTCCATGTCAGCCTGAACCCAAACGTAATGCAAGGCGCCGTTCGTATCGAACGTGGGACTTAGGACGCAGTACAGCGCTTTAGTGACGTTCGCCATGTACATTTGTATTTGAATTTGTGCCATATACTTGGGAGCGATGGTCTCCTTGCCCTCCAGGTACTTTTCGAATTCCTCATCAGTCTTGGGCGCTTTAATTTCGACGATATGATCGTCTGTGATGCCATCCGGAGAGGCGCAGATGTAGGGATAGCTTTCGTTTAGTAGCAATCCGCACTCGCGATATGTTTTGTTTTCCAGCTTCTCGGTTTGCTTGAGGATGAATCGTTTGTGTTGCTTTAGTTGACGTCGTTCTTCCACGTTGTACTCACGTTCTTTGCAAAATACCAAATCGAGAATGTCCAGATCGTCTTTCTGGTCCTTACGAGTTGCCACACGATGAATGAGGGAGCAACGAATGCGGCAGAATTGTGTCTCGGCCCACAGGGGCGTCTTGTAGCTGTAGATAGAGATCTCGGAAAGCTTATCGAATAGTCCCTGTTTAGCGACATCTTCCATGTGCACCATGAAGCTCTTAAAGTCCTTAATGTAGTTGTTCGCGGTATCTAACATTGTGTGATGGATGTACACGGGCTCGAATTCATCGATTACCGGCCGGCAGTGTTTGTAGAGCGAGGAATCGGTCAGACCGACTTTCTCCATCTCGTCGAGGACGTTATTCAAAAATGCCTGACCGTCTTCCTCCGTCACCTCGTCCGCTTCCTGTTCCGCTTCGACACGCAGCTCGTCCGTAGCGAAAATATCATGAATCCGCATAGCCATGGTATGCTCCGTTACTGTTTCGTACTCCGCACCCCAGAATGTCCGGTACGTATGCGATTCCGTGTCTGTTGACTGCCTGTGCAGCCAGAAAATGAGCGCAATCACATGTTGACACACTTCTGCAAGAGAACATGCACGTCATACAACCATAATCGCCTTGTGCACATCCACTGCTACCACTTACCAGTCTTCTTGCTATCCATACACTGTTCACACGATGATTCCTTGATCTTCTCTTCGATTTGGTCGATCTTCAGCGATATATTGAATCTATCGCCACTGTTCGCTGCCTCGGCACTTGTAAACGCAATAGCTCGCACCTCGACCAGGTCCGCCCTCTTCACTTGCACGAAATCGATTTTATATGCGGCGCTCTTCTCACCCCTGGCAAGTATACCAGATCATTCATTTATTTTTAGCCACATCGGATGTGGGGAAAGAAAAACGCGCTGAAAAGCACTCGTACTTACTTGTCTGGATCGACTCGGCGTCCGGTCTTGCCGAGATGTGTTATGTAGTCAAAAATCATTTCGCTGGTCATCGCTGGGATGTTATTGGAGTCGCCCTTCTTGAATCCCTGTTCCAGTTCGACCTCCATCGTCGGTTGTGTTGAATAAATCGGATAAACGTCGTGAGGAATTAAAGAAAACCGTGAATGAAAGTAAAATAGTAAACAGCTTCGCCGGGTGAAATGAATAATTTTAGAAACTGACGTACGAGTGTTGAGTGGTTAGGTTGGCACTCAGTGACAGACGCGTTGACGTCTGCAGTGTTGCCAGGTAGAGTGGAAATGGATTCTATGTCATGTACGCCTGGAAGCATGCTACTTTTTTAAATTCATTCAATCGAAATTGTACGTTTGAGTCGAAAATTGTATGAGAGCCGAAAATGTAACGATAATGGACACCAAGGCCCGTTAAGATCTTTTGTGTTTATTTTGGTGGTGGCAATCCATCGGCTGAAATAAGATATCATTTGAGAACAGATTTAAGAAAGTTTTTTCTCATTAGGACTGGACCGTTGTAAACTGGGTGCTACTTCAGTTTGGAAGGCTTGGACACCATTCGACAGCCTTTTGGACTCGTTTTCAGGGCATACGCGTAGGTCAATACATATGAGAGTGCCAAAAGTGCTTACGAAGACAATGGCAAAGGTATCGCTTGCAGTTTCTTCGTAAGCATTTGAAAGCTGAAAAATAATTTCAAAGTCCTGACCAATTAGCTTACTTAGAACCACAACCTAGATGACATAAACCTGCTTCCCCACTTCAACATTGCCGATCCGAGAACCTTGTTTTCACCGCATTCAATAAGGATTTTATGGCAAGCAATGTTGTGTTCTTTACTTACCTAGGTGGCTCTACAGTTCGGAGTGAACCTGGGCCTCAACCAATAAGTCTCTCAAGCTAACACTATCTTTTGCTAGCTGTTGTCAGTGTCACTCGCCCAGTTGTTTAATATCCTTTTCCACCTGTGTGCGGTACCTTAGATGCGACCGTCCTCTGCAACGTCGTCCTTCCGGGTTGGAGTCGAAGACTCTTCGGACCGGAGCTGTGTTATCTATTCGCCATCTTAGACGATGGATCCAAAGGCGTCGTAGACTACATCAACGTTATAGCTGCCAATAGTCACGTTCTGGACAAGACGTCGGTGTTGTGTGCCTTTCTTTGCCGACAGCATATATTTAGTTTTGCCCTCGTTTACCTTCACACCCACTGTAGCCGCTTCAATACAAAAGCTTTATTGACGTCTTGAATTCGATCGTGCCTCTTGTATTGGCCAGTGAATCCCGCATGATGTTAGAAAATCACATGACAGTGCATCGCCCTGTCTAAATCATTTTTTGACATCGAAGGTCATGGCTAACTCCTTACGGACCTTGATAGAGCAGCGAGATTCCCCATTGTCATCCTGCAAAGCCTGACGACCTTGGCAGGGATGTGAAAACGTAACATGGCTTTATATAGCTCGTCCCTAAAGACACTGTCATATGCGGCCTTAAAATCGACGAAAAGATGATGGGTGTCGATTTGGTATTCTCAAGTCTTCCTCAAGATCTGCCGCAGTGTGAATAGCTGGTCTATCGTGGATTTTCCTGCCCTCAAGCCACGCCTGAATGGTTTCAGGCGTTCACACGGCACGGCAGGGAAGATCTTATACACAATTTTAAGAAGACTTATTCCCATATAGTTGGCGCAGTTATAGGACCGGCCAAACGATGCTGAGATTCCATTCATCGGGCATGCTTTCTTCCGACCATATCTTGCAGATGAGTGGGTGCATGTTCTGACCAGCTCATCGCCAGCTGCTTTAAACAGTTCCGCGGGAAGTCCGTCTCCGCCAGCAGCCTTATAAGACTATCTTAACATCGTCTAGGTCGGGTGGACGGGATTCTCTCTCGTCTTCGTCCATTGTGAAAAGTTTGTTCTGCCCGGCGGCGGAATTTCGACTATCATCGCAGTTATACAGCCTGCTGAAGTGGTTCTTCCACAATCTCAGCATCGACTGGGACTCCACTATTAGTTGTCCGTGCGCATCCCTGCAGGCTTTATAACCTTGGCATGTTCGTTTTCCTTTTTGGTAACATTTTCGAATGTCGCTCCTGCAATAGCATCTCTCCATCTTCGGTCTCGCGCTTCTCGTGCTCCTTCTTTTTTCTTCTCAGAAGCGCATGCTCCTCTCTCCTTTTCTGTTCATAGATCTCGCGGGCAGCTTTCGTTCCTCGATGCAATGTGGTCATGTATGCATTCTGTTTTTCTACATGTGCCTGCCTGCACTCGTCATCAAATCAAAGGCAATCAGGGGCAGCGTCCCCGATGGCGCTGGGACAACTTCTCCATTGCTGTTTGCTGTTGGATCACTGGGCTGAAAATCCAGTGTGTTAACCGTTGCGCCATGGATACTTACTCACTTAAGTAACGGTACAGTCCGGTGTGAAATTGGGCCTCAACCAGCAAACTTCTCCAGCCGGCACGGTCTTCTGCCAGCTGTTTCCAGCGACGCACTACCAGTTGGTTAAGGTCCCCTCCCACCTGGGTGCACCACCTTAGATTCGGTTGTCCTCTGCTGCGTCGTCCCTCGGGGTTGGACTCGAAGACTCTTCAGGCCGGGGCTGTGTTTTCCATTCGCTCTACATGGCCTAGCCAGGATGATTACGGTTTTGTGCAGCTCAACTTTGGTCCTTCGAGAGAGGGCTCTACTTCCCAATTGCCTCTTGAGCCCAAAGAAGCAGCGGTTGGCAAGGGTAATTCTGGGTTTGATCTCAGCGCTAGTGTTATTGTCGCTGGTCACTAGTGAGCCAAGGTAGACGAAATCCTTGACCACTTCGAATCTGTAGCTGCCAATTGTGGCGTTCTGGCCTAGATATCGGTGTTGCGCGTCTTTTTTGGTTGACAGCATATATGTATTTCGTTTTAACCTCGTTAACCGAAAGACCCATGTTAGCCACCTCTGCTTCAATGCTTTCGAACGCATCATATCATCCGCGTACGCAAGCAGTTGTGCAGACTTGAAATTCTCTTGCATCTTCGTCAGTTGGGAATGAATTATTCTGCCTGACAGCGGTATCGGATCTATCATCGCCGTAAACAGTCTACAGTCTTTCCATATTCTCAGCATCGACTGTGACTCTACTACTAGTTGTCCGTCTTCATCCCTATAGGCTTCTGCTTTGGCTTTATAGCCTTGGCATGTTAGTTTTACTTTTTCAAAACTTGCCGCCGTCATTCTGTGGGAGCATCTCTTCATCTCCTTGATCTCACGCTTTTCATGCTTTCTTTTTTCTTCCTTAAGAGTGCGTGTTCATCTTTCATTTTCTACTCGTAGTGTTCACGAGCGCCTTTCGTCCATCTATGTAGCATGGCCTTGTAGGCAGTTTGCTTTGCTACATGGGCTTGCTCGCATTACTCATCAAACGAGGGGTTTTTAGCTGGCGGCGGTTTGAAACCCAGTACAATGGAGGCAACGTCTCTGATGGCACGCTGGCAATGCTCCTACTGTTGTTCTATGAATTGTGCCGGTATCAGAAGATTGTGAGGGAGATTGAGGGAAACTTGATCGGCAAAGACCCTAGCGCTCTCATGCGATTGTATCTTCCCGACGTCAAATTCTAATATAACACCATAAGTGCTTGGTACATTTGCTAAGAACTACACGGCTGGACTCCGAAGCCGAAGCTCCGAACCTTGGCTACAACAAGGTAGTGATCCGAGTCGATTGCCCCCGCGGAAGATTCGTACGTCTAGGATGCTGGAGTGTCTGGCGTGGATCGCAACGTGATCAATCTGATTGGTGATAACTGATCAGGCAGGCGATCGCCAGGTTCCTTTGTGAATATTAATATGCGGGAATCGTGTGCTAGCTAGAAGGAGATTACACCCCGCCAGGAAGTCGAGTAATCTACTCAAATATGTCGTCACTGCCCAGTTTCGCACTAGAATCTCCTGGAACTATTTTTGTATCGTAACTAGGTTATTTGGAGTAAGTTAAGTCTAGGAGATCGTAGAAGTTGTCTTTGAGTCGATCGTCCTTTTCTTCGTTTGAAGCGTGGTTGATGCGGATTGTTCACGTCGTTCGCTTACATCCCGAAAGCTTAATACTTTTTGTCGAAGTCTTCCTCGAATAAAGAATCCGCGTCTTAATAGGCGCTGTTTGTTCCCCTTGTAGCGATTCCCATAGTAGATATCGCAGTTTTTTATCCGTCTTTTGCCTATTCCACCCCATCGCACTTCTTGGAGTGCGGTTATGTCTGCTTTATATCAGCTGAGGGTTCGCTCCAGTTGATCGCCTGCACCCGGTCTGTTAAGGGACCTCATATTCCAGATGCAGTCAAGTCCTCTAGTCTTTTGCACGGGTCGTCAGCTTCGTATCCGGCCATATCCGAGGCTTGTGGTTGTTTCGGAACAAGTGGTTTTTCCCCCAACCTGGACGGCCAGATTATTTTTTTCCCAGGAACAAGGGGTTGAGTGGCTGTGTGTCAATTTGGATTGAGCAGGGACAGAGATCGAAGCTGTTTGTGGCAAGGGTGCATATAGTTGGGAAATTTTCCTTTTGTTTGATTGGTTGATCCAAAGTGTGTTAATTATTAATAAGTGTGTCGCTGTAACACATTAGAGTTCTTTTTGCAATAGAACTTGTTCTCGAGTTTAGGATTTTTTTTACGGTTACAGCTTACTGTAATTTCCAGAAAAAATCTCCAGATGGCACCACGAGCGGATGGGAATGGGACTTACTAACAGAGCCGCAAGGCGTTCGTCTGCAGTGGCTTTTCTCGCTTTTTAGCTGGCCAGCAACCGTCGGATCCAACATCGACAAGAGACTGCCAGAATCTTTGCCGATCGTGTTTCCTCAAAGCTCTCTCAAAATCCGCCCACAGCAGCACAAGCAATAGAGCAGGAATGGGCTCATTGCCAGAGCGCCGTCAGAGATGCTGCCTCAGAGGTGCTGGGTTTCAAACAGCCACCACCTAGAAACCCCTGGTTCGATGAACAATGCGAACAAGCCCATGCAGCAAAACAAGAGGCATATAAGGCCATGCTGCAACGACGGACGAGAGCTGCTCGCGAAATCTATGAGCAGAAGAGAAGAGAAGAACACACGCTTTTCAGAAGAAAGAAGAGAGAGCACGGAAAGCGTGAGATCGAGGAGATGGAGAGATGCTTCCGCAGGAATGACGCCCGTAAGTTTTACAACAAGGCAAAACGAACATGCCATGGCTACAAAGCCAGAGTGGCGGCCTGCAGGGATGAAAACGGAGAACTGGTAGTAGAGTCGCAGTCGATGCTGAGGATTTGGAAAGGCCACTTCTGCAGACTGTATAACGGCGATGATAGACAAGATACCGCTGTCAGGCAGAACGAGCCATTCGCAATGGACCACGAAGTAACAGAATTCAGTCCACCCGACCTAGACGAAGTCAAAATAGTGATATCAAGACTTAAGTCTAATAAAGCCGCAGGCGCAGACGGCCTGTCTGCTGAGCTCATGCACCATCTCATCTGCAAGGTATGGTCGGAGGAAAGCATGCCCGACGACTGGAATCTCAGCATCGTTTGCCCGGTCCATAAGAAAGGAGATCCCTATAACTGCGCCAACTATAGGGGAATAAGTCTCCTTAACATCGCATATAAGATCTTCTCTGCCGTATTGTGTGAACGCCTGAAACCGTTTGTGGATAACCTGATGGGCTCTTATCAGTGTGGTTTCAGGCCAGGTAAATCCACAATAGACCAAATATTTACGCTACGGCAGATCTTGGAGAAGACCCAGGAATACCAAATCGACACTCACCACCTCTTCGTCGATTTCAAGGCTGCATATGACTGTGTGTATAGAGATGAGCTATACAAAGCCATGTCTAGTTTTAACATCCCTGCCAAACTCGTGCGACTGTGCAGGATGACAATGGAGAATTCTCGTTGCTCATTAAGGTCGGTAATGAGCAAACCGAGACCTTTGATGTTAAAAAAGGATTTAGGCAGGGCGACGCGCTGTCGTGCAACTTTTTCAACATCGTGCTTGAAAAGATCGTGCAAGAGTCACTGGCCAACACAAGAGGTACGATTTATTTCAAGTCTACGCAATTACTTGCGTACGCCGACGATATTGACGTAATTGGACGAAAACAGCAAGACGTTAATGAGGCTTTCGTGAGCATTGAGGTAGAAGCGGCTAAGATGGGTCTCAAGGTTAATGAGGGTAAAACCAAATATCTGCTTTCATCTAAAAGAGACGGACAACACCGACGTATTGGCCAGAACGTCACCATGGGCGGATATAACTTTGAAGTGGTCGAGGAATTCGTCTACCTTGGCTCACTGATTACCAGCGACAACAACACTAGCGCTGAGATAAAACGCAGAATCACTCCTGCCAACCGCTGTTTCCTTGGGCTCAAGAGGCAATTGAGAAGTAGAGCCCTCTCTCGGAAAACCAAGGTGACACTATATAAGACCTTGATCATCCCAGTCCTCCTTTACGACGCAGAGGCTTGGACCTTAACAAAAGCGGATGAAGATGCCCTTGGTCGTTTCGAGAGGAAAATTCTGCGCACTATCTACAGTCCCGTTTGTTCAAACGGTGTACGGAGGAGAAGATATAACGAAGAACTGTACGGGTTGTACAGCGACATCGGCCTGGTACGACGTCTACGGATACAGCGTCTAAGGTGGCTAGGCCATGTAGAGCGCATGGAAGATACAGCTCCGACCCGAAAAGTCTTCGAATCCACTCCGGAAGGAAGGCGCGGCAGAGGACGGCCGCCTCAGCGGTGGCGCACGCAGGTGGAAAGGGACCTCAACCAACTGGGCATGCGGCACTGGAAACAGCTGGCCAAAGACCGTGCCGGCTGGAGACGCTTGTTGGTTGAGGCCCAGGTTCACCACGGACTGTAGCGCCACCTAAGTAAGTAAGTAAGCAACCGTCGGATAGATACTACCCCTGCGAGGCCTTTGTTAGTTAGTCCTTTGCTATCCAGACTTATAGTCTATCTTATTATCCTTACTAAGTCCTTCTTGCTACTTTTTTGGTGGATTACGTCCCATGGCCGACTTCTCAATTGACTCGTGTTTAAGTATCAGCTTTAACCGATTGTTAATTTTTTTGTAATAAGGCTTACTTGCGAGCCTGAACCAAGCAGGGCGGTTTGTTTGGTTAAGAACGCTATTAACTGCCGTCCTTAAGAGTGCATATCTAGCATTTGTTTAATTATTTTTCATCGTCGCCAGCTAGTAGTGTTGTCAATCTCAAGCTCGTGTGAACCTGTCTTTGATTCAAAGCTTGGAACGTGGAGAAAAGTATAGTAAACTGTATGCACCACATGTCAAGTCCGGTATCATAATACCAATTGGCAAGAACCACTCTCCGTTGCTGTCAACTGAAGAAACTTTACACAGTTGTAGATAGCGTGATTTAGCTGCTTACAGGTCAGGTACCTTGCTTCTTCAGTAGGTGGAAATCAGGCCGATGGTAATGGCTTCAAAATTTGAAGGCGCTCTTCTAGAAACGTGAGTAAGCTACTGAATGATTGCAGTTCTCTAGGCTGGAAGAGTTATGGTTACTCATACAGCTGGTGGGATTACTTGGTCGTTTTGGGAAGAATGATATTAATCAGCAAAGGATCCCAGTCGGCAATCGATGCTTCTAGATTGCTGATACCGAGAAGGCATGCCTTTGTGGTGTCGTTGCTGTTTGTCCCATTCTGGAGCAATGCTGATAGAAACTTACGATTATAACGATGCTCAAAGGCTGACCAGGCAGAAACGTAGTTTTGTTCAGATACCCCCAGGTGTTGGATAAGCTTCGCCATTTCACCAGAAAAATCATTTTTTGTTCCTCACTCTAAAGTTGCTGATGAATAGGTTGGATATACAGGTCATGCAACTCCTTCTAGTGAAGGTAATTTCAGTTAAATACCGGCTTGGGAGCTTCAGGTGAAGTTTATGCTTTGATGAAGAGCAGTCGTTGAGGACTGGTAATAGTCTTCGTACTTTACCATCTTGCTGAGAAGTGACTGACACCGCCCCTCCAACTTTTAGAGCTCGTCACTGGAATAGCCATAGATCTCTTCTTCTTTGTACCGATCTGCCCTCTTCTGCAGTTGTATTCCCTAAGTCAGCATAAGATTGATGTATTGCGGCTTTTTAGTGATTGCGTAGTGCTTCAAATTACTTGTAATCATTTTTCCTTCTTTCATACGGCTGGGGCTGTCTGTCACGGCTTTCGAATTAGTTCCATCCGAACTACGGTCGTTCTAGGCGGAAATTCAAATATGACCTCGTTCGTCTGCTTGGCCCCTCCTTTTTGAAATTAGTGTACAGCTTGCTGAGCTTCTCCGCTGCCTCTGCTTGTTCCCTGATCAGAGATTCCATGTTGATAATAGACCACGTCAAGGCTTACAAATATATTCAAATCTCTTTCGATTTGAGTAATAAGTTCTAGCGATTCAGTTCCAGTCCTAAATATCAATTTTCGTCGCACTGAAATCCGAGATGAGATATAACTCTATTTCAGAACGAGAAATAGAGATAGACGGAGTCACTAGAATATAAACAGGACCTTAAGCCCATTCTAAAGTTCCTTTCTTTCTCCATCCATTTCTAGACATCAATAAACTCAGCTCAATGGAAAAGGGTTCGATAAGGCATGGGTAAGCAATCTACTTCTAAACATAACCAACAACCTTTCTTCCTAATCATTACAATTTTCGTTTTAGAAACGTTGAAACGCTCCCATACTTCATCCGACCATTGAAGGACCTTCGCTGCTGTGACGGTGATGCAGTGACACTCGAGTGTCATGTCGAAGCCGTCCCTGAACCAGCCATCATTTGGGAAAAGGACGGTCACGTTCTCCATAGTGGTAAAGACTTTGACATGGTGTATGACGGCACCAAGGCGGTCCTATCAATTCGACGCATCTATCCCGAAGATGAAGGCGAATACACATGCGTCGCAAAGAACACAGTCGGTCGTGCCTTCTCATCAGCTTGCATTATCGTCGATGTGCCCGAGGAAAAGGAAAACCTCCTCAGTCGTCAACTAGCTCGTCCATCTGGTCTCTTATCCGCCAATTCAACACCACGATCCACACCGAGGACCACGCCAAATCGCAGCGTATCACCACTAAGACTGTCCTTCCGAAACACCAGCATCGATTTGACCTCAAATCGACAAGCGGCTGCAGCTCCGAAGTTCTACGCCATTCCGCACAATCGTGTCGTAGAAGAAGGTGATAGTGTTCGATTCCAGTGCGCGATCACTGGACACCCAACACCATGGTCGACTTGGGATAAGGACGGCATGATCATCACTCCGACAACGAGGATTTCGACTAGAGAAATCGATGATCTTCGCATTCTCGATATAGACGAGGTAACCTTCGACGATGCCGGTCTATATCGCATCACTCTGGAGAATGATTATGGACGCATCGAGGCCACAGCTAGACTAGACGTGATCGGTAGCAGTAAATACTCGAAATCTCCTTCAGGTCGATCGGTTCGATCCACATCAGCCCGAAGGAATTTCTTTATCTCCCGCCGAATCATGGGACCGTCAACGAGGATTGGCGGCCGAATGGCACTCTCGACTGGTTTCCGAGGATCATCAGTACCCACACGAAAGTTCTATCACAATGGTGACGAGATCACCGAATCTGAGAGAGTTCAGATCATCTTAACCGACAGCGATGCCTATCTGATCGTCGACAATGTCACCGAAGCCGATGAGGGCATTTACACTTGCATCGCAGAAGACGATCATGACGTCCAAGCAACGTCCACCTCAATGGTGTTCTATGCCGAAGACGAAGAAATTCCATGCGATCCGCCACGGATTCTCATGCATTTGCCAAAGACTCTGGAGGCCTTCGAAGGTCAGAGCACTGATCTTGCATTTGACTTGGAATGTTTTGAGCCGTATACCTACGTTTGGACACGAAACGGCGAAGTTCTACCCGATTCATCAGAATTTAAGTGAGTTGAGGTCAATGACTTCGAATGCACTACACTCACGTACGATAGGCGTTTTCTAAACTGGTTTTTCTCCCTCGCCCACAGGTATATTGATCACGGCAATGGTACCATTTGCCTACGCATCCAAGACACTTTCGACCTTGACACTGGCTTCTATGAATGCACAGTGACATCGATCTATGGAAGCTGCACGACAACATGTGAATTACAAGTCGACGACCGACATCCCGTATCCGATGCCGATGACGTTGATCGTTCCGGTCTAGCCGTACTCAAGCATCCACTTCCAGTTATCGGTTTCGAAGGAATGATCACGTCGTTCTATGCCAAGGTTTATCCACCGACAGCTCAATCCAGTTGGACGGTATGCGGACGCTACGTCACCGCTGACTCACGAAACTTTTCGGTAAGTTGCTTCACGTATCTTGAAGTTGTCTTGAAGTGTTTTCTCTATTCCGTTACGCAAGTGGTTTCTCTTTCCTCAATCAAAGGCGTCAAGCGGGGGCGACGAGGAGAGGTAATCGGAGAAATAACAATGCTAAGCTGACCCTTGTCGACTGGTTAGTCGGCAACCAGTAGGCAAGGCACTAGGCAGGCACCTAGTGTGCATCGGTTTCAGTCCGCGTTCCACATTCGTCCGGCAAAGAAGTGTAAACAAATACTAAATCGAAGTCCAGTGTCTGTCGCGCTAGCGCCGATCTGAAGATGAGTAGAACGAAAGTAAGGAACAATTGGTTTTGAATTTATCCAACCCGTGCAGTGGGTCATAGGTTCGTTGTGTTTAGATACTCTGTCTCGGTGTGAAATGGGTTAAACAACCACTCTGGAATGTGGGAGTGCTAATGGGTGCTCAATTTAGAGGCAATTAAAAACCGTTTGGGGATGCGCAGTAATTAGCTGAGGTCGTTGTGGCATCTGTGTGGAATGCAAATGCTTTAAATTGGTTTCAAGAGTGATGGAAGAAAAAAAATAGTCGAAAGAAGGCGTGCGGTATTGGACGACAATGTGTTATCGAGTTACTCATCCACGATACGCCCATCGATCACTAGTGTAATCGCTTACTACTTTCGCGTATTTAAGTCCAATCGAGCACACCTCCATGTCGTTACATCGCTTGATTTATTGTTCGGTTTTATTACCCAGTCACACTTGTTCGTATGTATCTCTATCTTTTTGTTGATAAGATTGTAACATCATCGTCTGATAACAGACGACGACGTCGCGTCAGTTTTGATTTCACTTTTTCGTGGATGTAATCACGGTGCCTCCCAATGGCCTTCTCGAGACCATAAGTGGAGTTTTGTTTACTTTTGGATATGGGAGTGATCGTAATCTACCAACAGGCGCCCCCGGAAGTAATTTCCTTTTAAAGAATCTTCAGTAAGGTAACAGCGGTCATTAGGCGCTTACAAACGATTACGAACGGCTTAACTAAGAAATATCTTAACGGCGATTTCGGATTTAGATTTTAGGTTGGTTACGCCCATGGTTTCCGGCGCCCATTTGTGTAATCAAAAAAAGTCGAAATGGGCTTAGCCCTTTGCATTCTAATATACTACGTGTATGTATGTGAGGCAGGAAACGAGGCTACATTGCCTCCAGAAAAGAACATTCAACTCAGGCTTAATCAAAACAATAAATCAACTATAGAATCGTTTAACGTGTTATGAAGCTCTCTCAAATGCCATACTCAAGGCGAAGGCCAGTTGACCGATTACCATGTATTTTGCCCCATTTGAGCAATTTTACACACATCTTAAAGGCTTCTGCTATCTTTTGGAGCACTCAGACGCAAAAACTGGTCCAATGTACTTCATTTTTGTTGAAGGTTTCTTACACACATATTAGTTTACTTACTTACTTAGCTGGCGCTACAGTCCGTTGTGAACCTAGACCTTAAACAATAAACTTCTTTGTCTTTTGCCAGCTGTTTCAAGCGACGCACTTCCAGTTGGTTAAAGTCCCCTCCCTCCTGTGTGTGCCACTCGACTCGAAGACTTCGGGCCGGAGCCGTGCTATCCATTCGCTTTACATGGCCTAGCCATCTTAGACGTCGGATCCGTAGACCTCCTAATAGACCGATGTCGCTATACAGCCCGTATAGTTCGTCGTTGTATCTTCTCCTCCACTCCACGTTTATACAAACGGTACCGTAGATTTAACGCAGAATTTTCCTCTCAGAACGACCAAGGGCCTCCTCATACGCTTTCGTTAAAGTCCAGGCCTCTGCGCCATATAGGAGGACCGGGATGATTAAGGTTTTGTACGGCCCAACTTTAGTCTTTCGACCTGCCTCATCACCAGGCAAATCTGGCCCCGGCTCGATAGTCAACGGACTAGGAGTATTATCTCCCTAAATAGAACTGACATCTATAAAGTCATAGGTGTCATCACAGGACACTGCCCTATTGGCAGTCATGCGCAAAAACTAGGTATCACTCCGAATGATTTTTGTAGGAGCTGTCTAGACGAGGAAGAGGTCGAATCCATCCATCACCTCCTCTGCGCCTGCCCGGCATTCTGCACAATCAGGAAACGATACCTAGGATCATACCTCCTTAATGATCCTCTTAATTTCTTAAGAAGCACAAAATGGTTCCACGAATAGGGGGCTAAACCCCCTCGTAGCTACACAACGGGCCTCCCTGGCCTATGTGTGTTCTTCCCATCTCTGGGAAGGCTACGGTCTTACCTACCTACCTACCTAGTCTTTCGAGATAGGGCTCTACTACTCAATTGCCTCTTGAGTCCAAAGAAGCAGCGGTTGGCAAGAGCAATTCTGCGTTTGATCTCAGCGCAGGGGTTATTGTCGCTGATCTCTAGTGAGCCAAGGTAGACGAAGTCCTTAACCACTTCGAATATTTAGCTGCCAGACGTTGGTGTAACCTCGTTAACCGCAAGACCCATTTTAGCCGTTTCTGCTTCAATGCTTTCGAACGTATCATTGACGTCCCGCTGTGTTCGTCCACAGATCGTAGCTCTCATGTTGGCCAGTGAGTTTCGTATGACCTTTTCAAGCACGATGTTGAAAAAGTTACATGATAGTGCGTCACTCTGTCTGAATTCTTATTTAACATCGAAGGCCTCGGTTGATTCGCTACCGCCCTTAATGGAGCAGCGAGAATTCTCCATTGTCATCCTGCATAATATGACGAGCTTGGCAGGGATGTTAAAACTAGACATGGCTCCGTATAGTGCGTCCCTATGCAAGGGACGGGATCTCCAAGATCCGCCGCAGTGTGTCTATTGTGGAATTACCTGGTCTGAAACCACACTGATAAGAACCTATCAGATTGTAGATCTTGGAAAAGACCCAAGAATACTAAATCAACACCCATCACCTTTTCGGCGATTTCAAAGCCACGTATGGCAGTGTGCATAGAGATGAGCTATACGGCGCCATATCTAGTTTGAATCTCCCTGCCTAGCTCATCAGCTCATGGAGGATGACAATGGAGAACTCTCGTTGCTCCATTAGGGTCGGGAACGAATTAACTAAGACCTTTGACCCTTAAGAAAAGGTTTAGGCACTGTGACGCACTGTAATGTAATTTTTTCAACATCGTGCTTGAAAAGATTGCTTGCATACGCGGATGACATTGACGTAATTGGACGAACACAGCAAGACGTCAACGGGGCGTTCGCAAGCACTGAAGTGTAAGGGGCTAAAATGGGTCTTTCGATAAATGTCGACGTCTTGGCCAGAACGGCACAATTTGCAGCTGCAATTTCGGACTGGTCGAGGACTTCGTCTACTTTGGCTCACTAGTAACCAGCGAGAACAACACCAGCACTGAAATCAAACGCAGAATTAATCTTACTAACCGGGGCGCAGTGGTTAGTGTGTTGGACTCTGGCGCACGATGAGCGAGTTCGGATCCCGATAACACCAACGCCATCGAATGTTTATTTCGCAACGTTCCTTCTCAGCGGGGTAATGGCAAAACCCCCCGTAGTAAACTTGCCATGAAAAAGCTTCTCGACTCACGCCTTTCGGAATCAGCATTAAACTGTAGGTCCCTTTCACCTGTGTGAAAAATAAATCACACACAACATGGGTGATTGAGAGAAGCTTGGCTCTGGTCCCTCATGGGCTGTAACGCCACCAAAAGAAGAAAGAATCGCTGCTTCCTTGCCCTCAAGAGGCATTTGAGAAGTAGAGCCCCTTCTCGAAAGACCAAGGAGAGGAAAATTCTGCGTTCAATCGATGGTCCCGTTTGTATAAACGGAGAGTGGAGGAGAAGACACAACGACCGACTGTACGGGCTGTACAGCGACATCGGCCTAGTACGACGTTTTCGAATCCAACGTCTAAGAAGGCAAAGCCATGTAGAGCGAATGGGCAACACAGCTCCGGCCCGAAGACCCTTCGAGTCTAACCCCGAGGGATAACGCAGCAGAGGACGACCGAATCTATGGTGGCGCTCACAGGTGGAAGGGAATCTTAAACAACTGGGCGTGTGGCGCTGGAAGCAGTTGGCAAAAGATCGTGCCAGCTGGAAGAGCTTGTTGGTTGAGGTCCAGGTTCACACCCGACTGTAGCGCCAAATTATAACCAAATTACTGATCTGAATATTTTTGAATTGTATACATTACTGTTTCCGGCTTAGTAGAATATACCTCCACCTGCATCCTGACCTCGTTCCCAATCTTAACAAAGTCGTTTCACACTTCGCAATCATGCCAAATTTAGCACCATTCATATTCTCGTAAGAACTCGTGCTTACTTCCATTGGCGTTTGAAGATCCTACAAAATCCAGCATCGATACATCAGAACAAAGCGAATGAAAAGAAAGAACAATCCCAATTTGTATAACAAACTCAAATAACAAACAATAAATTGCTGGTCGACAAGTGTAGCAAACAACATCGAATGCCAGAAATCTATTCCCACAACTGTGACGCCAGTGTGTGTACTAGATAAGGTACCTCGTTCTGTTTACATTATCTTGAGTCGCAAACTTGATTCGTTGTTTAATCAATGACTGGCAGTGAAAGCGATGGTTTGTTTGGAGTCGAGAAGAGGCTTACTTTACTAGTGACACATCTTATTTGGGACTTACATTTCGAGTTTAGGTGAGTAATTAGGTAACGACCGGAGAGTTGGTTCAATCTATTAATAATCCATGAAATCTTTACGTAGTTATTTGCCAAGTATCATATCTATGACTAAAGCCGAGATAAGATATAGGGCCGTTGAGGGAAAATTAGGGATAATATGTAGATAACACCAGTGAAAGACGGACTTGTAGATGGCAACTCAGTTGAAAATAAATCTTTAGTGAGCACCTCGCAGACGGTGCCGTGGCGTAGTGGTTAGTGTGTTGAACTCTGGCGCACGATGAGCGAGTTCGGATCCCGAAAACACCAATGCCATCGAATGTTTATTTCACTCTGTTCCTCCTCGGTGAGGTACTGGCAAAATCCTACTTGGAATGAAAAAGCTTCTCGACTCACGCCGTTCGGAATCGGCATTAAAACGGTAGGCTCTGATCCTTCATGGACTGTAACGTCACGAAAGAATGTTTGTTTCATTGTTACTATGTGAAAGAAGCTTAGACTCTGGCCTTCCACAACAGTAAGGTCAGAATTTACATGTCCTAACTTTCATTAAGAATAAGCACTTATAAGGTAGAATAAGCATCGAATTTGAACATTTTTTATTTACTCTTGCAAACCAATTTCATCACCTTGAAAGTGATCCCAACCTTATACAATGCGTTCATGCCAACGGATTTTCCAGTCTTCAAAACAGGGATTAAAGTTAATCTTCGAGATGGCACTCAGCTTTGGCGAAACTGTGACAAAGAATCAATGCATTGTGAGACGGCAAAAACCAGGAATTGTCTCGCCACAATTCTGCCCTCCTTAGACGAATAACTACACGTAGTCGATGCATAAGCGTTGCTTCTGAGGTACTGGGTTTCAAAATGCCACCACCAAGAAACCCATGGTTTGACGACGAGTGTAGGAGGACACACGAAGCCAAGCAACAAGCCTATCAAGAGGCGCTGCACAGAAGGACGAGAGCTGGTCGTGAATATTATGAGCAGAAGAGGAGGAAGGAGCATAAGCTTCTCAAAACAAAAAAAAAGAGGGCATGAGAAGCTCGCGATCGAAGAGATGGAGAGATGCTATCGCAGGAATAACGTTCGCAGGTTTTATCAACGAGCAAAACAAACATGCCAAGGATACAAGGCCAGAACGGAAGCCTGCAGGGACGAAAATAGAAACCTAATAGTGAATTGAGAGCACCGTGGCGCAGTGGGTAGTGTGTTGGCCTCTGACGCCGATGACACGGGATCCAATCCCGACGCAGCCATGTCATCGAACGTGTTTTCACGGTGTTTCTCCTCAGCGGGGTTCTGACAAAACCCCCTGTAGTAAAATTGTCATGAAAAGCTTCTCGAAATTCGAAGAATCCGGAAAGACTACTACTGCAGACTGTATAAGGGCGATGACGAAGCCGATCCCGCTATTAGGCAACGGGAACGGGCGATGATAGCAGGGAATTTCGTTCCCCTGACCTGGACGAAAATAGGAATGCTTTTTCTAAGCTTAAGTCCAACAAGGCTGCTGGAGCAGATGGACGATCTATCGCGCTCTTTAAGCTAGATGGAGATGACCTGGTTGGGAGTATGGAATGCATGGAATCTTAGTATCGTTTGCCCGATTCACAGGAAAGGAGACCCTCTTCTCTGCTCCAATTACAGAACTATAAGTCTCCTGAACATCACTAATAAGATAAACTAATTGGTCCATATCAGTGTGGTTTCAGACCCGGAAGGTCCACTATCGATCAAGTATTCACACTGCGGCAGATCCTGGGAAAAACCAACGAGTTCCAGATCAACACCCACCATCTGTTTGTCCACTTTAAGGCCCCATACGATAGTATGCATAAAGGCGAGCTATTAAACGCCATGTCTAGTTTTGACATCGCTGCCAAACTCGTCAGATTGTGCAGGATGACATTGGAGAACTCTTGCTGCTCCCTCAGGGTCGGAACCGACTTGACCGATGCCTTTTATGTCAAAAGAGGTTTTAGACAGGGCGACACGTTATAGTGTGACTTTTTCAACATCGTCCCTGAAAGGATCGTGTAAAACTCACTGTCCAATACGAGGGGCACCATCTTTTCAAGTCCGTACAACTGCTCGCATATGCCGATGACATTGACATAATCGGATGAACTCAGAGAGGTGTCATTGAGGCTCTTACAAGCATTGAGGCGGTAGCGGCTATAATGGGGCTGGTGGTAAATAAGAGCAAGATGAAATATATGCTGTCGTCGAAAAAGGACACGAACCATCGGCGTCTTGGCCACATATTGACAGGTATATTTTTGAGGTAGACAAGGGCAAGGACTTAGGCTGACGCAGTGCCGAAATCAAACTCAGAATAACTCTTGAAATCCGCTATTTTTTTGGACTCGAGGGGCAATTGAGAAGCAGAGCCCTCTCTCGGAAAACCGGGATGACCATATATAAGACCCTTATCATCCCGGTCCTGCTTTATAGCTCAGAGACATGGACCTCATCGAAAGTGGATGAGGAGAGCCGTGTTCGTTTTGAGAGAAAATTTCGGCCCGACCTCCGTAGATAGGGAGTGAAGGAGAAGACTTACGAGTAATAGTGAATTGTACGGGCTGTACAGCGATATGAACGTAGCACGGCGTCTGCGGATCCAACGCCTAAGATGGCTAGGTCGTGTAGAGCGCATGGGAATCACAGCTCCGGCCCGGAAGGAGTTCGCTTAACGAACTAGGCGTGCGGCACTGGAGAATGCTGGCGAAAAACCGTGCCAGTTGGAGAGGTTTTTTTAAAGGAGGCCCAGGTTCACCATGAACCGTAGCGCCAAAGAAGAAGAAGAAAACGACGAAGAAACCCGAAATGCACACCACCCCGATAATCAAAGAAAACAGTCGACACGACGTTGATTTTCGAGTAATTTTGGTGCGGATGTTTTGGTCCTGCCTCATCTTTGCTGTTCACTTGATTGATCAGTTGTTTCTGGGTCATAGGCATAAATCTAACTTTCATCTCCCGTAATATGGCTTTCCATCTTGTCCTAATACTCAGTAAACGTTTATTCACAAACTTAAATGCGACGATGTTTTTCCCAAAACATTTAGTGTTTACGCGCCTGAGACCCAAAATATCCTTTGAAATGCCAGCATCATCAGCAAAATTTCTAATTGTTACTCCTGGTTCTGCAAGTATGTGCATATGTATGTTATGTTGACGTTACAGTCCGTGAAGGATCAAAGGCGAGTTTCTCTCAACCACCCATGTTGTGTGTGACTTTATTTTATAGGTGAAAGGGACCTCTAGTTTATTACTTTCATGACAATTATACTACAGGGGTTTTGTCAGAACCTCCGTGAGGAGAAGCACCGTGAAAAGACGTTCGATGACATGGCTGTTGTCGGGATTCGATCCCGTGTCATCAGCGTCAGAGGCCAACACTTTACCTACTGCGCCACCGCGCTCTCATGTTCTGCAAGTGCCAAATCTATAATTTTTCGGACGTGGGCTTCGTCGGTTGAGGTTGGTGGTCGTCCAGAACGCTCTTCGTTTTCGACACGTTCTCGACCTTCTTGAACCTCTTTATACCACTTGAAAATACTTTTTTTCAACAAAGCCTCATCACCAAAGGTAGGGCTGCCTTTGCAGGGCTGAGATTAATATGTTCAAGAGCGGAATTATCTCCAGTTTGGATACGCATAAGGATACGTTCCAGCAGAACAGCTGAGAAATTAAACTGGAAAACCGACATCCGACGTGAAATTTTATATCTCATTCAAGTATAGAAATGACCGGAATACCGCCTCAGTAGTCCGTAAATACTGCTATTTCAAATAACACTGGTAGTATTGCTGCATGTACTATCAGTCAAACTCGGTTGTTGTTTTTGATGACGCAGTGCGGCCTTGTCCAACCCGCATACCATCACTACACTACACACCGCCGACATTTGACGTCAATGTCTATCAAACATAAATTGTCGCGTTGTCTCATCATAATTCAAAGAACACTCCACTCCAGACCATTCATCACAACACAATCGATAACCTTGACCATATCCCACGAGTCCACTGTGGACTCTTCCACTTTTCTGTTTCTTTTGTTTAGACGCACATCGTCACATATGATCCCTTGCGGATCTGGCAAAATTTCTCTTGATCTCTACATCAATCAACTCTGGCGCCGTTGTGCCATATATGTACATATACATATGTATACCCCACCTGATTTCTACCATGCAGAACAGCAGAACATCATTCTTATCCGCAAAGTGTTATCCGAGACTTTTCAGAAGGTCACGCAAATCGAATTTCAAGTAGGCATGCCCCAGCCTCCATACTAATTTAAGACCAAAAACTTCCCAAGCATTAACCCCGTACATCAGTCTACATCAGTCTACCTATCTGTTTAAATAACATGTCATTAGATCTCAGGCCATTGTTGATAGTTTTGTGATTTGCTTTTCCATAAGGTACGTTTCTCTCATTGCATACTAATCCACTTGAGGGTGAGCTTGAGGGGGGAAAGCCATAGAGAACATTTGTTAACGCTACGGCTATGGAACACATTAATATTCCAGATACACGGATATGCGCTGTTTTTCTCTGCCCCCAAACGGAAAGAGACCAGAACTCGGTTTGTCTTTCGAAAGTGTTTACAAAGACCAGAAGAAGAAGGAAATGCAAAACAACACACGTCTCTCGATGGTCAGACCGACGAACGAGTAGACGAGAGATATGCATACGAATAGTACATAAGTGCGGAAATCAGTTCAAGCGAAGAGCCTACTTGCTATTGCCTTGTCTTGCACTGACCTTGGTATTCTAAATAGAGCACAAACACATGCTCCACGATCACAGTTTCTTGTTTCTCGGACGAGCTTATGAACGCACCTTTGCATTTAAGCCCATAAACGTGTTGCGATACATTTTTATTTACCGATCGCGCTAGAATACCCGTAGATATGTACGTGACTCCCTGCCATAGTTGGGTTCGGCAGTGTGCACATTGATCGCTCATTCAGTCTGCATAACCTACGAAAGCTTGTCAATTTGCAATTATCAACTAATTACCCACATAGGGGAACAAGTCTAAGGCTAAGGAAGCCGATTGTACAAACGTACGTACAAGTCCAAATTCAAATCAGAGAAAACGACGATCGAGGACGGTGGTGGCGTGGCGCAAGTAAACTCGAGCCATGTCGTGTGTGATTCTCTTCTCATTTCTCGCGAACTTCTGCTGCTGCTGCTGTTTTGCATTCCGAAAAGCGAACAATAGATAAGCTAGAAAGAGAAAACGTCACGATACTGATATGGAGCGCGCAATTGGCACTGCGCCGACGTCAGATTTCCCATCGACTAATAGACAGATAGATAGGTGGATCTAGAGCGGTAGGAGAACTCTGTTCCCATTAGTCTTTGCGATCAATTGTTGCCGGCAACACAAGTGCAGCAATTGTTGGTGTCATCGTCGTCGCCGTCGTTTTCATTGTCGTATCTTGAGTTTCGTAACCTCTGATCGCTCTATAGGTACTCACGCGGTGCGTATTCAAAAAGTGTCAACACAAGTGTTTTCGGAATTTTTGATTGTTCTCTTTGTTTATTATAAGCTCTCAGATTAAAGTGTATTGTGAATTGGTTTTGCTATCTTCCAGCTGGAGGAATCACACTCGGACGGAGTGAGAATCTTACACGTCCTCGGTTTGGATTACAGTCACAGCGGTGAAGTGCAGTTTACAGTACAAAGTCCTGTCCGTCCGAAAACCGATCGTATCACAACCTACACCAGTTTGGCCGTATTACCAGCTCGACCAAGATCACACGTCCATCTGGATACCCCGGCCGTCGAGGAGTTGTCGGCCGTTCCGGCGTACATCAATCAAGGACCAGCGGATTGCACGGCCTTGGTTGGCGAGACCGTAAGGTTGCGCGTAACATTCGGTGGTTATCCAGTGCCTGCTGTTAAATGGTTCAAAGCGGTAAGTCGTTCCATTTGGTCATGAGTTTTAATTTGCTTTACTACTGCATTGCGAAGCATGAGGTATGTATGTGCTTTCGTAATAACAATCGAGAGGAGTTAATTTACATTTGTTGTCAGAATATGGTGAGGTTACCATTTGTGGTAATTTTCCGACAGGTAGCGAGCGGGCGCTATACATTTTCCCATCGCCGGCTGAACTGAAATAGTTTCGGTTTTGAGATTTGCGTCAGTCAACAGCGATGGAAGCGGAGACAAATATGTAAACTTGTGCGTTTAAGTAATAATTTTTTTATGGTTAACAGTGGTGGCGAAAAGTTTTACACCAGCTGGACTGAGTTTTTGTATTGATAAAAGTGCAGTTGCTTCCATCTCTAATTTTCCGCCTGAAACTGGACGAATAAACTTACTCTTAACCATCCAATGTCTGCATATAGAGGACAGTATTTTCACCCACCACTGTAAACCTCAAAATTTCGCTCTGCGAGCAAATTAAGAAGCAGCGTTCCCTTGATCTGTTTCATTATTGCTTGTTATGACTTCATTTCAACAAAATAACCACAAAACACACCATAGATTCTGCGGTCACAGATTACGCTCTAGCCGAGCTCGCTACAGGCCCCCACCATATGACACGAAAAGAGAAAGAAATAAACGCCAGCAGCAACAGCAGCTATGTAAGCGTCTTAGCTTTCGTTATTGCGGTTTTTCCGCACATTCTTTTTTTTTTTTTTTTTTTGGGTTCAATTCTAAGTGATTTAGGTTGACGGATTTAAGACTACACCCACTGGGTTCGGGGTACAGTATGATGCTCATATGATTTCTCAATTCCAGGGTCGTCCCATAGTCGAAGGTTGCAATACCAGAGTGTGTACGACGCCCGGTCAGTCGACACTCGAACTGACAGCAATCACTGCCGATGATAGTGGCAAATACACGGTGGAGATTATGAACGATCATAGTAGTGATTTTGCAGCGGCATCAGTGGCAGTCGAAGGACCACCAGAGCCGCCAAGCGGAAAGCCAAGTATTTCCCAAGGACCGGACCGTATCGCGGTAGCTTGGTGTGGCCCACCATACGACGGAGGATGTATGCTGACTGGATTTATGTAGGAAATGAACATACATTTCTCCATTTGGAGTACAAGTTTTTTATTTTTTTTCTTTGTAGAATTGAAATGCAAGAAGAGTCTGACGGAGAATGGAATGAAATAGCAAGAGTAGCCGATTCGCTGGCATATACAGTCAAAAACCTTACTCCAAAGTCTGTATACAGATTCCGTGTACGAGCCGAAAACATTCACGGAAGAAGCGAACCGGGTCAAGCAAGTGACAGAGTCGAGTTGGCCGATCCAGAAGTTCTAAATGAAGGTATGACGCTTGCTTACCCTTTCTAAAACCATTCTTATTGCCTTTTGTTTAAATTCGAAGACTTCCAAAGACCGATTTCCATCAAATCCGGTGGAGACTTTAAGGCTCGATTCGAAATTCTCGAGGAATTGGGCAAAGGACGCTTCGGAGTGGTATACAAGGTCCAAGAGAAAGACACAAATCATATTCTTGCCGCTAAAGTCATAAAATGCATTAAATCACGCGATAGACAAAAGGTTCAGGAAGAGATCTCCATCATGCAGTCACTTCAGCATCCGAAACTCCTTCAATTGGCCGCATCATTCGAAAGTTCACGTGAAATTGTCATGGTCATGGAATAGTGAGTTCAAATCTGATAAACAAAAAACCAATCGACCTTCCTAATAAAAACTTAATTTCAGCATAACTGGCGGCGAGCTCTTCGAGCGAGTGGTAGCCGATGATTTCACTCTAACCGAACGAGATTGTATTCTATTCTTGCGGCAAATCTGCGAAGGTGTCGAGTACATGCATAGTCAGTCGATAGTGCATTTGGATCTTAAGCCCGAGAACATCATGTGTCATACGCGAACTAGTCACCAAATCAAAATCATCGACTTTGGACTAGCGCAGCGTTTAAATTCCGACTCGCCAGTGCGTGTACTCTTTGGCACACCAGAATTTATTCCGCCAGAAATTATCAACTACGAACCCATAAGCTTCCAATCGGACATGTGGAGCGTTGGAGTGATATGTTATGTATTGTAAGTACGACTAACTCCATTCTGTTCCACACGTTTCAATGGCTGTCGCCTAGACTTTCTGGCCTGTCACCGTTTATGGGTGATTCTGACGTTGATACATTCGCAAACATTACCCGAGCCGACTATGACTTCGAAGACGAAGCATTCGATGCGGTATCACAGGAAGCAAAAGACTTTATCTCGAATCTCTTGGTTCATCGAAAAGAAGACAGACTGGCAGCTAGACAATGTCTCGAATCCACATGGCTCACGCAATACCATGACGAAAATCTAAGCAACAATAAGATTTGCACAGATAAACTTAAGAAATTCATCATACGGCGAAAGTGGCAAGTAAGTAACCATCCAGTGTGTCCTTGAACCTTTACCCGATTTCTCGTTTGTGCTTTGAAACCTAACATTGCATGGTTTGTGTTTTTCCATATATTTTTCGCTTTGCCTCTTGTGTTTTGCTTAAGAAAACCGGAAATGCAATTCGAGCTTTAGGCAGAATGGCAAACTTATCAGCATCTAGACGAAATTCTGCTGTTTCGACAGCTGGATCGATACCAAACAGTCCGCGACCCTCGGTTTCGGGAGCATCGATCTTCAATCCGAACATATCGGCACACATGACATCGCTCAATGAGGAGGAAGACGACTTTAATCCCAATCTTCCGAGTCTCGATCTTAAGTTGAACATTAGAAACTCCCTTAGGGTTCGTGACAAAACACAATGCAGTGAGCGCAGTGATTCTGGTTTTAGTGAGTGCTCGAGCTGCAGTGGCGGTATCAATAACACGTGTCAATGCACGAACCTTGTGATCGACCGTACTCATAATCCAATACCGAAGTACGAAGATGGTGAACATAGCCCGCTCTCTGTAGCAGTTCCACATGACATTCTAAAGACCAAGTTAGAGGAGATCGCTAAATCCCAGTTTGTCGACCATGATGGTACTGAGAGCAAATCTCAAAACTCTACGCCTTGGGAACCAAAGCCTTCGTCTAAAGAAACTGAAGTCGCTAAACCGATCTTCTTCGAGCCCGATCTCTGTATGGACCATCAAACTGTGCCCATTACAACCGAGACAGTCCCGATAATGCGATCGGATTTCACCAACACAATTAAAATGCGGAAAAAATCTCTTGAAAATAACCTGACCAAGGAGAAAGTGAAGCCCCCCAAAGTAATGCTCGAAACGACCGGTAAGGTATCAATGTTGAAAAACAAATTCAACCAAGCATCGTCAACCAAACTAGTGAGTAGCAATTTTGAGTGCAAAACTAACCCTAAGCCCAGCATGGACTGGAGCAAATCACGGAACGTGTTTGACCGATTGACATCCACTACCAAATGTAATGCATTTAATCATCCCGAGAAGTCACATTCGCATGGCATTGTAATACCTTTTCCCTTTTACAGGCAACACAGCACCAAGAAACTGCACTTCCGTATCGCTACCCAATTCGCCATTGCCAACCCGCTCAGCGGCGTCAATGCGGCTAAGTGGGCGCGTACGCGAAGCCACCGAACGACTATCACAGCCTAAGACGCCACAAGCAAACAGGAAATTGACCAGCACCAACACTAACCCCCCAAATACGACAACCAACACTGACATAGCCCTGAAAAAGCCCAACTCAGACCAGCATCCAGCGAAGAATCTCAAGGCCTTCAGAGGTCTATCGTAAACTCGAAACGAACACCCCCAGAAACAGGACCCCCCAACAGAAGAGATGGAGCAAAGATACAATTCGAATATGTGTAATATGAGTTTCTTAATTATTTCTTTGTTTTTGTATTCGTATATTATGCTATAAAGTTATTGTTTTATTTCCCATGTACTTAAGTTATTCATTTATCTCATACATACATGCATACACACATAACACATACATATGTATATGAGAGAAGGTTTTTAACTTATGCTTTAAGGATGTGCACAGACAGGATTTTAATTGTAGTTTTATGACAAGTATTCATACACCACAGTGGGAGCGGTGGTAGCCATGTCGAATGGAATAAAGTTCGAACAACAACGTTGACTGATTTGCTTTATTTGTTTATATCCTTAAAACCGTTAAATTGACATTGTTTATTAGGTGACTTGGGCTATAAAAGGTTTTAGGCCCTTCAAATCGCCGGAGCTGGATGGAATTTACCCCGACGAACTTGCATAGACTATGGAATGGATAATTCCATGGCTGGAAATCATCTTCAGAGGATATCTAATTTGAAGACTGACTACCTTACTTAGGTGGCGCTACAGTTCCGGGTGAACCTGGGCCTCAACCAACAAGTATTTTCAACTAGAACGATCTTTTGCTAGCTATTTCCAGTGTCACACGCCCAGGTGGTTAAGGTCCCTTTCCACCTGTGTGCGCCACCTTAGATACGGCCGACCTCTGCAACGTCGTCTTTCCGGGTAGGAGTCAAAGACTCTTCGGGCCGGAGCTATGCTTTCCATCCGCTCTAAGATGTCGTACTAGGCCGATGTTGCTATACCATCCGTACAGTTCGTGGTTGAATCATTTTCTCCACTCTCCGTCAACACAAACGGAACCAAAGATTGTACACAGAATTTTTCTCGCGAAACGACCAAGGGCCCTTCATCCGCTTTTGACAAGGTCCAAGCCTTTGCGCCGTAGAGGAGGACCAGGCTGATTAGGGTTTTATAGAGGGTCACCTTCGTTTTTCGAGACGGGGCTCCAATACTCAATTGCCTCTTGAGCCCGAAGACAATAAAATACAGCGGCTGGCACAAGTTATTCTGCGTCTAATCTCAGCGCTGGTGTCGCAGCCGCTTGCTACCAGCGGGCCAAGCTAGACGAAATACTTGACTACATCAAAGTTACAACTGCCAGTAGTGACATTCTGGCCAAAACGTCGGTTTTGTGCGTCTTTCTTTGACGACAGCATATACATATGCATTTGGTTTTGCCCACGTTTACCTTGAGGCCGACTATAGCCGTCTGGGCTTCAATGCTCATAAAAGCTTTATTGACGTCTCGCTGCGTTCTATCAATCGCGTCAATATCATCAGCGTATGGGAGCAATTGTGCAGACTTGAAGCAAATCGTGCTACTTGTATTGGCCAGTGAGTAGCGAAATCTCTCCGTTGTCATTCTGCACAGCCATAACGTAGCTTTTTATAGCTCGTCCCTATAGACAGTGCGAATAGTCGGTCTATCGTGGCCTTTCCTGGCCTGAAGCTACGTGGATAGGAACCTACCAAATTGTCCAAGAATGGCCACTATGGGTGGCCAGCAGCGCGACAGCTCACCAGGCCACTAGGGGTGGCCGGCAGCTCACCAGGCCACTCTAGGTGGTCGGCAGCACGACAGCTCACCAGGCACACTATGGATGGCCGACAGCGCGACAGCTTTCCAGGCCCTTATGGGTGGCTAGCAGCTCCACAGCTTACCAGACCACAATAGGTGGCCGGCAGTTCGACAGCTTACCAGGCCAGTGTAGGTGAATGGCAGCTCAACAGCTTACCAGATTACCATATGTGACCGGCAATTCGACAGCTTACCAGGCCACTATAGGTGGCCGACAGCTCGGCAGCTTACCAGGCTACTATAGGTGGTGGGCATTTCGACAGTTTACCAGGCCACCATATGTGGCTGGCAGATCGACACCTTACCAGGCATCATAGGTGGCTGGCAGTTCGACAGCTTACCAGGCACCATAAGTGGCCGACAGCTCGATAGATTACAAAGGCCAACCTAGGTGGCCGACAGCTCAATAAATGACAGGCCACCATAGGTGGCCGGCAGCGGGACGGCTCCCCAGGACGCTATAGGTGGCCCGCAGCGTGACAGCTCACCAGGCCACTATAGGTGGCTGGCAGCGTGACAGCTCACCAGGCCACTACCGTTGGCCGAAAGCACGAATGCTCACCAGGCCACTATGGGTGGCGGCAGCGAGACAGCTCACCGGGCCAGTATGGGTGTCCGGCATCGTGACAGCTCACCAGGCCAGACCATAGGTGGCCGGCAGCGGGACGGCTCCCCAGGACGCTATAGGTGGCCCGCAGCGTGACAGCTCACCAAGCCACTAAAGGTGGCAGGCAGCACGACAGCTCAAAAGGCCACTATAGGTGGCCGGCAGCACGACAGCTCACCAGGCCACTATGGGTGGCGGCAGCGAGACAGCTCACCGGGTCAGTATGGGTGTCCGGCAACGTGACAGCTCACCAGGTCTATATAGACGGCCGGCAGCACGACAGCTCACCAGGCCACTATGGGTGGCGGCAGCGAGACAGCTCACCGGGCCACTATGGGTGGACGGTAGCGCGACAGCTCACCGGGCCAGTATGGGTGTCCGGCATCGTGACAGCTCACCAGGCCTCTATAGACAGCTGGCAGCACGGGAGCTCACCAGGCCACCATAGGTGGCCGGCTGCACGACAGCTTCCCAGGCCCTTATAGGTCGCCGCCAGCACAACAACTCACCAGGCCACTATTTGTGCCCCGCAGCACGACAGCTCACCAGGTCACTATAGGTGGCCATCGCACGGCAGCTCTCCGGGCCACTATAGGTGGCCAGCAGCACAACAGCTCACCAGCCCACTATGAGTGTCCGGCAACACAACAGCTCGCAGGGCCACTATAGGTGGCCGGCAGCGCGACAGCTCACCAGGCCACTATAGGTGGCCATCAGCACGGCAGCTCACCGGGCCACTATAGGTGGCCGGCGTCGCGACAGCTTACCAGGGCACTATAGGTGGATGGCAACTCGACAGCTCACCATCCCGCAACAGGTGGCTGGCAGCACGACAGCGTCACTACAGGGCCACTATAGGTGGTCAACAGCGCGACAGCTTTCCCGCCCCTTATAAGTGGCCGGCAGCCCGAGAGCTCACCCGGTCTCTACATGTGGCTGGCAGCCCGATAGCTCACCAGGCAAATGTAGGTGGCCGGCAGAACTACAGCTCACCAGGCCACTTTAGGTGGCCGGCAGAACTACAGCTCACCAGGCCACTATGGGTCAGCTTAACAGCTTACCAGGCCACTATAAGTAGATGGCAGTTCGACAGCGTACCAGGCCACCTTAGATGGCTCGACAGCTCACCAGGCCACTATAGGTGGACGGCAGTACGACACCTTGCCGGGTACCATAGGTGGCCGCCAGCCCGGCAACACGACAGCTCACAAGGCCAGTACAGGTGGCCGGCAGCACTACAGCTCACCATGCCACTATGGGTGGCCGGCAGCTCGACAGCTCACCAGGCCCCTACGGACGGCTAGCAGCACCACAGCTCACCGGGCCATTATAGGTGGCCGGCGGCACGAGAGCTCACCTGGCCGCAATAGGTGGCTGGCAGAACGACAGCTCACCAGGCCACTATGGGTGGCCGGCAGCACGACAGTTTACCGGGCCACTATGGGCCGCCGGCAGCGCGACAGCTCACCAGGCCACTATGAGTGACCGGCAGCATGACAGCTCACTAGGCCACTACGGACGGCTGGCAGCACGACAGCTCACCGGGCCACTATAAGTGGCCGACAGCACATCAACTCGCCAGGCCATTTTAGGTGGCCGGCGGCACGAGAGCTCATCAGGCCACTATAGGTGGTCGGCAACACGAGAGCTCACCAGGCCGCAATAGGTGGCTGGCAGAACGACAACTCACCAGGTCACTTTAGGTGGCCGGCGGCACGACAGCTCACTAAGTCACTGTAGGTGGCCGGCAGCTTGACAGCTCACCAGGCCACTCTAGGTGGCCGGCAGCGCGATAGCTCACCAGGTCACTATAGGCGGCCGGCAACAGCGGACAGCTCACCAGTCCGCAACAAGTGGCTGGCAGCACGACAGCGTCACTACAGGGCCACTATGAGTGCCCAGCAGCGCGACAGCTTTCCCGACCTTTATAGGTGGCCGGCAGCTCAAGAGCTCACCCGGTCACTACAGGTGGCTGGCAGCTCGAGAGATCACCAGGCCACTACAGGTGGCTCGAGAGCTGACCAGGCCGCTACAGGTGGCTACAGGGTGGCCGGCAGCTCGACAGCTCACCAGGACACTATTTGTGGCCGGCAGCTCGACAGCTCACCAGGCCACTTTGGGTGACCGGCAGCTCGAAAGCTCACAAGGTTACTATGGGTAGCCGGCAGCTCGACAGCTCACCAGGCCACTATTTGTGACCGACAGCTCGAAAGCTCACAAGGTTACTATGGGTCGCCGGCAGCTCACCAGGCCACTATTTGTGGCTGGCAGCTCGACAGCTCACCAGGCCACTATGGGTGGCCGGCAGCAAGACAGCTCACCAGGTTACTATGGGTAGCCGGCAGCTCGACAGCTCACCAGGCCACTATGGCTAGCCGGCAGCTCGACAGTTCACCAGACCACTATAGGTGGCCGGCAGTTCCACAGCTTGCAAGACCACAATAGGTGGCCGGCAGGTCGACAGTTTACCAGGCAACCATAGTTGGCTCGACAGCTTACCAGGCCACTATAGGTGGCTGGCAGCACGACTGTTCACCAGGCGACTGTTTGTGGTCGGCAGCTCGAAAGCTCACAAGGTTACTATGGGTAGCCGGCAGCTCGACAGCTCACCAGGCCACTATGAGTAGCCGGCAGCTCGACAGCTCACCAGGCCACTATGGGTGGCCGGCAGCTCGACAGCTCACCAGGCCACTATGGGTGGCCGGCAGCTCGACAGCTCACTAGGCCACTATAGTCAGACGGCAGTACGACAGCTTACCGGGTACCATAGGTGGCCGCCAGCACGACAGTTCAGCAAGCCACTACAGGTGGACGGCAGTACGACAGCTTACCGGGTACCATAGGTGGGCGCCAGCACGACAGTTCAGCAGGCCACTACAGGTGGCCGGCAGCAAGACAGCTCACCATGCCACTATAGGGGCCCGGCAACACGACAGCTCACCAGGCCACTACAGGTGGCCGGCAGCACGACAGCTCACCATGCCACTATGGGTGGCCGGCAGCTCGACAGCTCACCAGGCCACTATTTGTGGCCGGCAGCTCGACAGCTCACCAGGCCACTATGGGTGACCGGCAGCTCGAAGGCTCACAAGGTTACTATGGGTAGCCAGCAGCTCAACTCACCGGGCCACTATGGGTGGCCGGCAGCTCGACAGCGCACCAGGCCACTATAGGTGGACGGCAGTACGACAGCTTACCGGGTACCATAGGTGGCCGGCAGCACGACAGTTCGGCATGCCACTGCAGGTGGCCGGCAGCAAGACAGCCCACCAGGCCACTATAGGAGGTCGGCAGCACGACAGCTCACCAGGCGACTATAGGTAAGCTTAACAGCTTACCAGGCCACTATAAGTAGATGGCAGTTCGACAGCGTACCAGGCCACCTTAGGTGGCTCGACAGCTCACCAGGCCACTAGAGGTGGACGGTAGTACGACAGCTTAACGGGTACCATAGGTGGCCGCTAGCACGACAGTTCAGCAGGCCACTACAGGTGGCCGGCAGCAAGACAGCTCACCAGGCCACTATAGGGGCCCGGCCACACGACAGCTCACCAGGCCACATTAGGTGGACGGCAGTACGACAGCTAACCGGGTACCATAGGTGGCCGCCAGCACGAAAGTTGGCATGCCACTACAGGTGGCCGGCAGCAAGACAGCTCACCAGGCCACTATAGGAGGCCGGCAACACGACAGCTCATCAGGCCACTACAGGTGGACGACAGCACGACAGCTCACCATGCCACTATGGGTGGCCGGCAGCTCGACAGCTCACCAGGCCACTAGAGGTGGACGGCAGTACGACAGCTTAACGGGTACCATAGGTGGCCGCCAGCACGACAGTTCAGCAGGCCACTACAGGTGGCCGGCAGCAAGACAGCTCACCAGGCCACTATAGGGGCCCGGCAACACGACAGCTCACCAGGCCACTATAGGTGGACGGCAGTACAACAGCTAACCGGGTACCATAGGTGGCCGCCAGCACGAAAGTTGGCATGCCACTACAGGTGGCCGACAACAAGACAGCTCACCAGGCCACCATAGGAGGCCGGCAACACGACAGCTCATCAGGCCACTACAGGTGGCAGACAGCACGACAGCTCACCATGCCACTATGGGTGGACGGCAGCTCGACAGCTCACCAGGCCACTATAGGTGGCCGGCAGCTCGACAGCTCCCCAGGCCACTATGGGTGGCCGACAGCACGACAGCTCACCAGACCACTACGGGTGGCCGGCAGCTCGACATATCACCAGCCCACTATGGGTGGTCGGCAGCTCGACAGCTCACCATGCCACTAAGGGTGGCTGGCAGCTCGACAGCTCACCAGGCCACTATTTGTGGCCGGCAGCGCGGCAGCTCACCAGGCCACCATGGGTGACCGGCAGTTCGAAAGCTCACAAGGTTACAACGGGTAGCCGGCAGCTCGACATATCACCAGCCCATTATGGGTGGCCGGCAGCTCGACAGCTCACCATGCCACTATGGGTGGCCGGCAGTTCGACAGCTCACCAGGCCACTATTTGTGGCCGGCAGCGCGGCAGCTCACCAGGCCACCATGGGTGACCGGCAGTTCGAAAGCTCACAAGGTTACAACGGGTAGCCGGCAGCTCGACATATCACCAGCCCATTATGGGTGGCCGGCAGCTCGACAGCTCACCATGCCACTATGGGTGGCCGGCAGCTCGAAGGCTCACAAGGTTACTATGGGTAGCCAGCAGCTCAACTCACCGGGCCACTATGGGTGGCCGGCAGCTCGACAGCGCACCAGGCCACTATAGGTGGACGGCAGTACGACAGCTTACCGGGTACCATAGGTGGCCGGCAGCACGACAGTTCGGCATGCCACTGCAGGTGGCCGGCAGCAAGACAGCCCACCAGGCCACTATAGGAGGTCGGCAGCACGACAGCTCACCAGGCGACTATAGGTAAGCTTAACAGCTTACCAGGCCACTATAAGTAGATGGCAGTTCGACAGCGTACCAGGCCACCTTAGGTGGCTCGACAGCTCACCAGGCCACTAGAGGTGGACGGCAGTACGACAGCTTAACGGGTACCATAGGTGGCCGCTAGCACGACAGTTCAGCAGGCCACTACAGGTGGCCGGCAGCAAGACAGCTCACCAGGCCACTATAGGGGCCCGGCCAAACGACAGCTCACCAGGCCACATTAGGTGGACGGCAGTACGACAGCTAACCGGGTACCATAGGTGGCCGCCAGCACGAAAGTTGGCATGCCACTACAGGTGGCCGGCAGCAAGACAGCTCACCAGGCCACTATAGGAGGCCGGCAACACGACAGCTCATCAGGCCACTACAGGTGGACGACAGCACGACAGCTCACCATGCCACTATGGGTGGCCGGCAGCTCGACAGCTCACCAGGCCACTAGAGGTGGACGGCAGTACGACAGCTTAACGGGTACCATAGGTGGCCGCCAGCACGACAGTTCAGCAGGCCACTACAGGTGGCCGGCAGCAATACAGCTCACCAGTCCACTATAGGGGCCCGGCAACACGACAGCTCACCAGGCCACTATAGGTGGACGGCAGTACAACAGCTAACCGGGTACCATAGGTGGCCGCCAGCACGAAAGTTGGCATGCCACTACAGGTGGCCGGCAGTACGACAGCTCACCAGGCCACTATAGGTGGCCGGCAGCTCGACAGCTCCCCAGGCCACTATGGGTGGCCGACAGCACGACAGCTCACCAGGCCACTACGGGTGGCCGGCAGCTCGACATATCACCAGCCCACTATGGGTGGCCGGCAGCTCGACAGCTCACCATGCCACTAAGGGTGGCTGGCAGCTCGACAGCTCACCAGGCCACTATTTGTGGCCGGCAGCGCGGCAGCTCACCAGGCCACCATGGGTGACCGGCAGTTCGAAAGCTCACAAGGTTACAACGGGTAGCCGGCAGCTCGACATATCACCAGCCCATTATGGGTGGCCGGCAGCTCGACAGCTCACCATGCCACTATGGGTGGCCGGCAGCTCGACAGCTCACCAGGCCACTATTTGTGACCGACAGCTCGAAAGCTCACAAAGTTACTATGGGTAGCCGGCAGCTCGGCAGCTCACCAGGCCACTATTTGTGACCGACAGCTCGAAAGCTCACAAGGTTACTATGGGTCGCCGGCAGCTCACCAGGCCACTATGGGTGGTCGGCAGCTCGACAGCTCACTAGGCCACTATTGTCAGACGGCAGTACGACAGCTTACCGGGTACCATAGGTGGCCGCCAGCACGACAGTTCAGCAGGCCACTACAGGTGGCCGGCAGCAAGACAGCTCACCAGGCCACTATAGGAGGCCGGCAACACGACAGCTCATCAGGCCACTACAGGTGGACGACAGCACGACAGCTCACCATGCCACTATGGGTGGCCGGCAGCTCGACAGCTCACCAGGACACTATTTGTGGCCGGCAGCTCGACAGCTCACCAGACCACTATTTGTGACCGACAGCTCGAAAGCTCACAAGGTTACTATGGGTAGCCGGCAGCTCGGCAGCTCACAAGGCCACTATAGGTGTATGTCAGTACGACAGCTTACCGGGTACCATAGGTGGTCGCCAGCACGACAGTTCAGCAGGCCACTTCAGGTGGCCGGCAGCAAGACAGCTCACCATGCCACTATGGGTGGCCGGCAGCTCGACAGCTCACCAGGCCACTATTTGTGGCCGGCAGTTCCACAGCTTGCAAGACCACAATAGGTGGCCGTCAGGTCGACAGTTTACCAGGCAACCATAGTTGGCTCGACAGCTTACCAGGCCACTATAGGTGGCTGGCAGCACGACAGTTCACCAGGCGACTGTTTGTGGTCGGCAGCTCGGCAGCTCACCATGCCACTACGGGTGGCCGGCAGCTCGACAGCTCACCAGGCCACTATGGATGGCCGGCAGCTCGACAGCTCACAAGGCCACTATAGGTGTATGTCAGTACGACAGCTTACCGGGTACCATAGGTGGTCGCCAGCACGACAGTTCAGCAGGCCACTACAGGTGGCCGCCAGCACGACAGCTCAGCAGGCCAATACAGGTGGCCGGCAGCAAGGCAGCTAACCAGGCAACTATGGGTGGCCAGCAACTCGCAGCTTACCAGGTGGCCGGCAGCTCTACAGCTTACCAGGCCACCATATGTGGCCGACAGCTCGACAGCTTACCAGGCTCCATAGGTCAGCTTAGCAGCTTAACAGGCCACTATAAATGGATGGCAGTTCGACAGCTCACCAGGCCACTATAGGTGGCCGGCAGCTCGACAGTTCACCAGGTCAATATAGGTGGCCGGCAGCGTGACAGCTCAGCAGGCCACTATAGGTGGATGGCAGCTCGACAACTTACCAGATTACCGTACGTGGCCGGCAGCGCTACAGCTTACCAGGCCACCATCTGTGGCCGGCAACACGACAGCTTACCAGGCCACTATAGGAGGCCGGCAGTACTACAGCTCACCAGGCCACTACAGGTGCTCGGCAGCACCACAGCTCACCGGGCCACTATGGGAGCCCGGCAACACGACAGCTCACCAGGCCACTACAGGTGGCCGGCTGCACGACAGCTCACCATGCCACTATGGGGGCCGGCAGCTCGACAGCTCACCAGGCCACTAATTGTGGCCGGCAGCTCGACAGCTCACCAGGCCACTATAGGTGGCCGGCAGTACTACAGCTCACCAGGCCACTACAGGTGCTCGGCAGCACTACAGCTCATCAGGCCACTGTAGGTGGCCGGCAGCGCGACAGCTCACCAGTCCACTATGGGTGGCCGGCAGCGCAACAGCTCACCGGGCCACTATGGGAGCCCGGCAACACGACAGCTCACCAGGCCACTACAGGTGGCCGGCAGCATGACAGCTCACCATGCCACTTTGGGTGGCCGGCAGCTCGACAGCTCACCAGGCCACTATTTGTGGTCGGCAGCTCGACAACTCACCAGGCCACTATGGGTGACCGGCAGCTCGACAGCTCACCAGGCCACTCCTTGTGACCGGCAGCTCGAAAGCTCACAAGGTTACTATGGGTAGCCTTCAGCTCGGCAGCTCACCAGGGCACTATGGGTAGCCGGCAGCTCGATAGCTCACCAGGTCACTATGGGTGGACGGCAGTACGACAGCTTACCGGGTACCATAGGTGGCCGCCAGCACGACAGTTCAGCATGCCACTACAGGTGGCCGGCAGGAAGACAGCTGACCAGGCCACTATAGGAGGCCGGCAACACGACAGCTCATCAGGCCACTACAGGTGGTCGGCAGCACGACAGCTCACCATGCCACTTTGGGTGGTCGGCAGCTCGACAGCTCACCAGGCCAATATTTGTGGCCGGCAGCTCGACAGCTCACCAGGCCACTATAAATGGATGGCATTTCGACACCTTACCATTTGGCCGGCAGCTCTACAACTTACCAAGACACCATAGGTGGCTCGACAGCTTACCAAGCCACTATAGATGTATGCCAGCTCGACAACTTATCAGATTTCAATATGATGCCGGCAGAGCGATAGCTTACCTGGGTACCATCTGTGGCCGGCAGCTCGAGAGCTTACCAGGCCACCATAGGTGGCCGGCAGCTCCACAGCTTGCAAGACCACAATAGGTGGCCGGCAGCTCGACAGCGTACCAGGCCACCATAGGTGGCTCGACAGCTTACCAGGCCACTATAGATGGATGGCAGTTCGACACCTTACCATTTGGCTGGCAGCTCTACAGCTTACCAGGCAACCATAGGTGGCTCGACAGCTTACCAGGCCACTATAGGTGGCCGGCAGCTCGACAGCTCACCAGGCCACTATGGGTGGCCGGCAGCTCGACAGCTCACCAGGCATTATTTGTGGCCGGCAGCACGACAGCTCACCAGGACAGTATAAGTGGCCGGCAGCACGACAGCTCACGAGGCCACTATGGGTGGCCGGCAGCTTGACAGCTCACCAGACCACAATAGATGGCCGGCAGCTCAACATTTTAGCATGAATGCATAATGTGGCATACATGGTACAAACAAACAATCGCCCAAAAAACTGACGAAAAACTTACCGTGAATTGTTATATGTTTATTCCCTGATTCAGTAAGCTATCAACTGACTAAGAATATTTTGCTTGATAGTAAGCTATATTGTACAAAACCACTATGTTAGACGATGTTCGCACAACTGATGTGCACTAACAAATAGATACTTATCTGCGCAATAGTGTATCTGTGTGTATCATAGTGTATCAGTTTTGTAATCAGATAACAAATAACTGTGCATATAATGCGTTCATGGATATGGATATGTTATGGTACATTATGCATTTGTACCGGCATAACCTCTCCAAGCCAAAATATTGATCGGATATTGGCTTGTGCCACATAAGGAGCATTACACATCTTGGGGAGTAATGTCGTTAAAATATGTCACCGAAAGAAGTGTTCGCGTCCCAAGTTGGACTTGCACAAGTAGACGAGCACAAATTCAATTTTATAAAATAGTCAACGTTACGACGTAAGCGATGTTTACTAATTTCCTACATAAAACATCTAATCGCTTTCCGTTTCTTCGACCTAATTGTCCAGAGCACGTTCATATCCATACGTCATCATACTAGGCGGCAACAGTCAAGATTATTACCATACATTTGTCGTTTGCTGACAACAAATCATATTTAAAAAATTCCGTCACAGTTATTGGTCTAGAAGTACAAGCCTACACTTGTGTTCATCCGTCTTAAAATGGTTGATGAGCGAGGCACGTGACAATTGGTAATCGCCTTTTTTGAACATTAGGCAGTACCTTGAAAACAGACTCTGGGAAATTGGTACCATCGTAGAATACCAACTACATTTGGTGTGCAAGCAAAGCACAACTTAACGCCGAGGAGGTCCGATTTCGCAACCCAAGCACGTCCCCCAGGCTGCTTGTCCACAATACGCAGTTTGCCTTCCCATTGTCTTAGTGGGGTATCACGCTTTCTTATGTCTCCCTGTTGTCTGTTATTACAAATACGAGTGCGCGAAACAAAGAAACGTAAATGATATTGTAACTTTATTCACTTCTGCTTCTTGTATAGCGATAGCCCTTATCCTAGGAGAAACAAAAACAACTAAATACTTAACTCTACGGCAAACGGACGCATAGTTCAGCCAAGCAATAAGACATCACAAACCAGTTCTTCTTACAACTAATTGCTCATTTCTGGCATATTTTTTCGGGGCTTCAGTCTGATCCATAGTCCGCCTGAAGCCCGTAGCGTTATCCGGAATGTTGCTTGGATTTTAGTCTTCCCCGGCACGGGCAATAGCTGATAGCTTCTGAGAAGGCGAGAAATTACAGTCTTCATCTCCATTAGCGCGAATCGATTGCCAATGCAATAACGCGGTCCCGCGCTGAATGGAAGGTACGCATACGGGTGTCGAGACTCTGAGTTCTCGGGCGAGAATCGCTCCGGATCAAATTTCTCTGGATCGGGATAGATGTCGGGTATTCGATGTGTCGAATACGGGCAAATGAAGACGTTACTACCCGCGGGTAGAGTGTGTTTGCTAAGTTGAACATCTTCGCCGAGTTTGCGAGCAATCAGCGGCACACTGGGATAGAGTCGAAGTGCTTCCTTTATGCACATTTCCAGATATCTCATCTCGCGAAGATCATTCATCGTTGGTGGTCGATTGTCCCTGTCAAAGATAGCATCGATTTCTTCGATGCATTTTTCCTGGGCATCAGGGTTTTGAGCGAGCAAAAAGAAACTGAAAGCTACAGCTGCTCCGACAGAATCCTGACCAGCAAGCATAAAGGTACAGGCCTCGTCGATTATGTCGTCTTCGGTAAAGTCAGGATTGTTATCCGAGATTTCAATCAAGTAGTCGAGCAGACATTTGCGATCATTAGCCGATCCAGTTTCGAGAATTTCGCGACGACGCTTCACCATTTTGCGGGTAAAATCGTTTAGGCGTTTCTTCTGATCCATTTCCTCAGCTGCGAGCTTGGTCATATGGTATATGCTATCAAGCAATAGCCAGGGTTGAATGAATCGTTGCGGTACTACCACTTTTCCCCTTAAAATAACCGATTGTCGCAATGTGGAGTTTTATCTATTCAAATACTTACTGTCTGAATGGGGACTCTTCCATGTTTACACTGTCCTCCTTCTTTTTCACCGGTACACCAAGTACAGCCTCTGAAAAATAATTGAATATTCGAGTTCCCTTCCATAGGTTGATGATACGACTTACCATTTAGAATATCCATCACGCAGTTGTTTACATATTTTGCAATATTGATCTCCTTATCCAAGGGATTCAAGTTCTGATACATCGCTTGTGAAGCATCCGCAAAGGTTCCAATGAATTTTTCAAGTATCGTTAAATGGAATGTTGGTTGGATGAGTTTGCGATGAATATTCCATTTCTCTCCACTGCTAGTTATAAGCCCGTTTCCTAGGAAATTGTGCATCAGTCGGTACAAGAAGGCCTTATTCGTGTGTTTCTTAGATGAAAGAATGACTTGAAGGTCATCAGGTTGCAACACAACGAAGAATGGGAATAGTAATATCCAGATTCTTATCAAGGACCCATATAAGCCGTAGGCCTTTGAAATTCGATTAGACAGCACTATACCAGAAAAAGAAAATTATTTACAATATATACGAAAGCAGGTCGATTTGACATTAAATACTTACAGTCACGCTCATTTACCATCAAGCAGTTGCCTAAAAACGGAACTGTCGGCGGTCCGGATAGTTTCAATGATAGCAGCACCGATTTCAGATAGCCCCAAAATGTGTAAATTGTGATACCAAGGACCAAAACACTGGCAAAGCTCCAAAGTTCCGAGTACGATGCTCTATCAATCTGATACCATAAAAGAAACAAGATCATTAGAATTAGAATTAGAAATTCTTTTATCTAATTGATTTATCGAAATTGTTGCTCAAGACGTGCGGAAGTACGATCGTATAATACGAAAGACTAAAAGACTGGAAGTCTGAGAAGCGGTTAGACGATCAGCTCATCAATCAGTAAACAAAACTTGCTAGTGCTAGTTACTAGTGCTAATTGCCAACTAAAATACGATTACTCAATCTTGCCAGAAACCAACCAATTTCAATAATGGATTTATGGTGGCCGCTTTTCCCACGCATTCAGATAAAACATGAAACAGGAAAGCCGCCTTCACCTACCATGTGGCCAATGGGAGAGAGAGCAACGACACGTAGGCCATTAATAATTTTGACACCTGCCATACACACATCTTTCTCTAGGAGATGATATATTCTAGACGTAAATTGGACAATGGTTCCAGCTTCATATTTGTAGCGGACGTTTGAGTAGCTCCAAGGTCATTTCGACGTAAGCACTATGGTGCAGACCATCCTATTTGCTTACAAGTATAACACGCTAATGAGAAACATTCGAATAAATATTTATTCGAAAAAAAAAATCACATCTCGCTACGTGTATCCATCAGTACTGTAGTCAGTATCTTATATACTTCTGACATTCGGATTTATTTGAATTAAACAGTCGTCATATAGGTAGCTTCCGTCTTACGGAAATCGGCTCTTAGAAATCAAGTTGATCGATAAAGGTTTGTTGCACTGGAGACGATAGTTGATCATCAATGGGATCTTAACGACTGCGTCAGGGAGGTTGTGGTCAGCATCATAGAAATGTGTGCTTTGTACATTTACACCTGGATGCGAAAACATCTATGCATGACTTTGACTAGCACACAACCTATACTCTTCCTGAATAGGAACAACCTTATGATGAGACGGTTGTATGATCGAAATGAGTGTATGGCAGTATTCCGATATACGAAGCGACAAATGTTTTTAAGTCCATTGTCAAGGTGACTTCGGCACGTGCTTGAAGAACGGGGAAGAACCTTCCTAATATACTTAGCGTCAGGTCTTGTCCGAGGAAACTAGGAAAGAGTTTACACGCGACAGTAATAATGAGAGCTATCCGTTAAAATTTAAATACACACAACGTGATTGATCGACTTACATGCAGCTTACGTGCACTACTAAGTTACTGTATCGTGAATCTTTTATAACATGTTGTCAGGAATATTTAATCACATGGAGTAATAGTACCCTAATTGCATAGTAGCCTAGGAAATCTTACTCAATCTAGTAGAGGACTAGGACAATTTTTTTTTATCTATACGACCCACTATCACACACGTCTGTGTTTTTGATTCTAATCAGTCTAGTTTAAGGACGTGATTCAATTATCCAAAATGTATTTGAACTATCTGCTCAAATTTTGAGGGACAAATTCGCAAATACGGAACGTAAATTGCCTATGAGATTATTTTATTCAACGATTAATTAGTCTATCAATAGCCCGGCCAACTTTGATCCACTGTGATTACCGGCAATCGCGGGTTAGTTTAGCGGGTTTTATGTCATTCGGGAAGTTTCCATGAAGACGGAACATGAATCAGTTATAACATTCCTCACTATTTTTCGTATGTTGAGTTCTTAAAATAACTGCGATAGAGCTGTAACTACTATGCTCGTGAGCTTTATAGTTTCAGTACACGATATAAGAGGTGGGCCATCTTGTGTTTTTAACTTCCCAGTGTGAAATTATTGTCATGGGGCCGATTTTGCGAATTAAAAACTGTTGATGTACCTCCACGTTTAAAGGTCACCAGAATCCAAATCCAAGGTTTTTATAGATACATATGTGTGTGTGTATGTGTATGTACGTATGTGCGAATGTATGTACCGAAATTATTTCGAAAACCAAAGACGATATTGACATAAGATTGGGTTCATTCCACGCATAATTACGCAACTTAAAATTGAGTAAGTTTTCAGCAAAATCAGTCAAGCCGCTTTTTGTTGGAAACCAAATAACTAAAAAATAGGCGAAAAAAAAAGGAACAATACGCGGTGTTCCCAAGCGGTTGCCCATCTAAGTACTAACCGTACCCGACATTGGTTGATTGCGGAGATCGGACGACAACCGATACATTTTTTTTTACATTTTACGTGCTAGTGCCCTAGGCGGGCACTCCAGAACAAACTTTATTTATATACTTACTCTATGTCTTTCGAGTACTTAATATCTATAGTGCTCTACTTTCATCGTATGTATGTATGTTGGCGTTACAGTCCATGAAGGACCAAAGCCGAGCTTCTCTCAATCACCCATGTTTTGTGTGATTACATTTTTCCATAGGTGAACCATTGCCGGTTCCGAAAGGCGAATTTCGAGAAGCTTTTCATGACAATTTTACTACAGGGGGTTATGTCAGAACCTCGCTGAGGAGAAACACCGTGAAAACACGTTCGATGACATGGCTGTATCGGGATTAGATCCCGTGCCATTGGCGTCAGAGGCCAACACACTACCCACTGCGCCACGGTGCTCTGTTGTACTTTTATTACACATATATTATTGCTAAGAAAATTGCTTACAAAAAGAAAACTTTGCGTACTATCGGGTACGACAACCGATACATATGAGATTGCTCGGACAGTGTTGTGGTTGGGTAAGGAAACGCACACTCATGAGCTGCTTGTGAGTGTTCACTAATAAACGAGCAATTATTAAACGCACGCGCTGATGAGTAATTGGCTGTTAGCACTTTTATTTTCGCTCACGAACACGAGTGTATGTGACATTTTTCCTTTCTCAAAACTGAAAAATCCATGTAAGTCGGAGATTCCCCATCCTGGGGTGCGTATATCAGATGTGCCTCAATAAATAAATGTTTTTTTTTTTTTAAAAAGAAGTTAAAAAGTCACTTCATTTTTAAACGTACCCCGTATAGTAATGTAATCTAAGAACAAACTATACTAGTTTACAAATAAGCTTATTGGCAATTTAGAGGATAAGTGAAATATCCTAAATAAGATTGTTGTATTATGCAATTTTACTGAGATGAAAGGAAGCACTTGGTGCTGCACATACGCGTCCCTGTAGTGACTGTACTCTACCGTAATTATATAGCAAAAAAGTACTTGCGGGAATTCATTCTTGAAATGTAGGTGTAGAAAATCCCCTTTAGACCTTTAACCGGAAAAGTCTATGAAATATTCAAAGTTGTAGAGGAGGATTTCCCAAGTAGCTTAGTATTGAACAACTTTTAGCTGAAAGGCGCTAACATGAAATTGGCTATCAGTTTTAAACGAATGAGGCTAAATACTTCTTTAATGACCTAATTGAAATTGAGGGAGCTAACGACTTAATTACAATACCTCTTAACTACCAGCATTCCCAAATGCGATAGAACCTTAATAACCTGGCTACACCGAAAAACGTAATTAAATTCTACATGCAAAATCAACCAATTTTCATATGCAAGCATTTGCTCATCTTTTCATCGCAAACTGAAAGTCAAAAGGTACCTACACGGGAAGGAAATATATTTCTATTTGTTTTTATAAATCCAGTTACTCATCCGGGTCTTGTCCAGTATATTTTTACTATAAGTTTACCTTCAAAGTTCATTTGTACTACTTGTAGTGCCCATGCTAACCAACATGCTAGAACAAACGAGGCATGAGAATCCTTCCTTTATACTAAAGCACCCAAAACACACATACCTACATGAAGGCAATGAATCAACAAAGATGTGAAAACCAATTGAAAATATTAGCGAGATTTTAAGTAAATAAATGTACAGCGACGGCGTAAGAAAATAAAATGATTTGTTTAAGATTCTTGTCATAAATGCTAGTTATACAGCAGAAAAATACACTTTCTGCTGCTTGACAGATTGGCAATCTGCCGGGAATTGTTGTGAATTGCATCACATGCAAATGACGTACATATGTATGTTAATCCATTCCTAGAAAGTAATCTAAAGCTGAGAGCTTACTTATGTCCGATGGTGATAGCAATAATTATGGTGTTGGTGATGTGCGAACAAGCTCTGGGAAGTCGTTCTAATTGGTAAACATAGATTGTATGGTACTTTTTTATAGACCGGCATTTTTTCATTAGATTTTAGAGAACAGGGTCTATTTGTTGGCTTATCATATTAGCCGTATTAGGGCTTTACTTCGCAGTTAAACGAATACAGCCAATAGAATACTTTATGAGTAAGTCAATGATCAGTATTGGAAGGCAGTTACACGGCTTTCAATATTTACTTAGTATTACATGTGGTTTGCCTAATTAATTTGCAAATAATAACTAAAAAAGACAAATCGACAGACATTCGAATAGTATTCGGAGATCATTACTGTCGTGCTTCAATTGAGAACACTTGAAATGAGTACTGTTACGAGTATTCACTTAAAGAAATTAAAAATATTCTTTGCCAACACGTGCTCTAAAGTACTAGTTTGCTTCCTTTATTATTAATTTCACTTCAACTTAAGAAAATGATTGATCACATTATAAAACGGCTAGGATTTATTAAAGAAAATTCGAACGTTTTCTGGATCCTACTTTGCTCGCGTTACAGCCCATGAAGGACTAGAGCCAGATTTTTCTCAATCGCCCATGTTGTGTGGGATTTATTTTTTACACAGGTAAAAGAATCTACAATTTTCTGGCTAAGGAAATACTGAAAAAGGAGACACGTTTCGCTCTTTCGAGCCGATTTAATATTTCTAGTTTGATGAGCACGGAAGCGACCAAATGCTCAGAGAGCAAAGTCTAGATGAGTCATTAATATCTATATGCTCGGAGAGCGAGGACTAGAAAGGTATTTACTTTTTGCTGCTGTTCGCCGCGAAAAGTGGTCGCACGAACCTTAAGATTTTAACTCTGATCACTGGGTTGAGAGTCCAGTGTGTTAACCATTGTTTTTGTTTTTATTGTGAAGCGATTTGTTTGATTTGATTGTTTATTTTTTGTTGTGAAGCAACAGAATATTTAAAATCAAATCTTTCTGTATTAAAGAACGCAGAGAGGCCTTTTATTAATCTTGCATATAATGCACTTTCTTACGATATCGCTCTAAGAACACAGCTGCTTTCGTCATGCAATCGTATAACGTAAAAATAAATCATTTAAGAACCACTGGCAGTTCGCACACCAACTCTTTCGTATCAGTAAATAAATGCATAAATTGAAAATTTAATTTCTAACATTCTGTGACCCTAGTGAGCACGAGAGAGATTTTTCCAGATTCTCTCTTCGAAAATCACACGCCTGTCGACCTTCCCTAAATTCTCTCTGCAGTTTTTCCTCCGAAAAGGTACATTTCTATTCAGAGTATGACTTGTTACAAACACTCAAGAGTTATATCACGTTCAAGCACAATTATACTCCCTAAAAGATTTTAAAATTTTAGTCGCCGCGCTATTGCATCAGAATGAATTATTACCGCATTATGTGTTGTATTGTTCAATCACCATATAGAAAAGATGTAAACATTCTAGATCCTGTTGTGTGAATTTTAAAAATAAATAGCTGCAGCTCCTCAGAATGTTTCCATCCATTGTTTTTTGTTGTCACAATAAATATCGCATAATGTATATTGTATGCACAAGTTGTGTGTTTGTTCACGAAATATAGGAAAACTTTTCAAGCCGATTTTACTGCCCGGGTGACCAATATAACCATATCAATTCCTGAAGTGTCTTAGACATTTGCAACTAAGACTATACCCCTATAGTGTCCGTCAGAAATTGCATAATCAATTAGCATCACTTCACTAAAACTCAAGAATTATCTACTTATTTTTCCTATTAAGAATATGACTTCATGGTAAGTCACACAATATCCTCTCGTATATTGGATTGTATGAAAAATCACTCACCACTTTCTCGACAATCATGTCTACGTTCAGTCCACGATTTTTCACGGAAACCCAATTCACGGTCAAATGTCTTCGAACAGAAGAGTCCGAAGGAATATATTAAAAACAAAACAACAAAGCGACACTTTTAATACCGTGTTGTTCGATTAAAATTCAAACCGTAAATTCGTAACGTCTGCTTTATACACACGGTGCGACAGCAATGCTCATCAATCTACGACTGTTCAAAGCTTGTCGTACTCAAGCTGAGCTTTCAATGGCAGCATCACCAATGAGCATCTTCTATTTATAACCAGCCCGATCGATTTTCCACCGATAAAGGCGGCTAACAATTGCGAGTGCGTGATTTTTCGCCATCAAACCAACAATGCATCATACTGAATAGCTGAATAGTTAATTACGACATAGTATGAAGATTTTCGCGAAATGTCCTCAAGCTTCGGCCCGATGCGAGTCAATCACGAACCACATATTTGGCGGAATTTTAACTTTGATTCCATCGATAGGTAATAAAATTTCTATTCACACCCGTCTGACATCCGGATGGTAAACTCTATTTGTTAGTAACAACACTAGTATAGCGTCGAGTGATTAATTACTTACAACAGCTAATCAATTATTTGCTTGCATTTAGCGAACTAATGACAAGGGTATCGTAAAGTGCCGAATGGTAAAGGGTTGCGCGTGTAATTTGCATGAACCGTGTTCCTGGCGCGTGAAACTGACACAGACAGAATACGCGCCTGCACATTAGGTGATCGAAACCTCGTTATGTGTTTTGTTTACTTTCGGCTAGAATATTTGAATTCTGAGTTCATTTTTTGGGGGGGGGGGGGGGGGGGGGGGGGGGGTAACAAAACGTGCAGCTTCGCGGAGAACGCTTACAAGTGACACTGTAAGCATTTTAAGTGTGCTTGATTCAATGGTAATTTGTTTTATGGCGACTTAGCTCACTGTCGAAGAGGAAGGACTGAAAAATTTGGTTGTTGAATACCTTACAGATTGTTGATAAAAGTACATTCTTTCGTATTTTCTATACACCCAAATGGTATAGAAAGCGAGAGAGCTTTAACAGATCATAGGAATGCGAGGAATGATCGATAACGAAGAGTGATAAACGATAATCACATTTAATAAGTAGAGTTACCGCCTCAATGTGCGTATATGTATCAAAAAGTTAAAGTTTTTTTAGACCTATTTATCACAAGTTAAGAGAGAACTCATTTACACGGTTATTTTCAAATCAAATAACATAGAATCGCGTGTAAGAGCAACGGAAAACAACACCATAGTGTACAGTATGGAGTAAAGTCGATAACATATTTCATTGCTAACTTTTAGGAGCACGCTTTTGAGTTCTTATTTGAAATTGGATTGGCGTGGAGCGAATCAGGAAACTCACACACCCTTACTCCTTTCAGTTTTTTGAAGCCAAGACTGAAGGCTTTGTGCAGAGTTCTGCTGGCAAATCCAGCGGTTTACGTTACGTCTATCGCCGAAGTTGAATTTTTTGCCAAATAAAGTGCGATCACTGAATCACTTTTCATTTGCAAAGATACATCGTCGGTTGTCGTTGTTTATATCTTTTTTTCTTGTTGTTGTAGGCTTATGCTATCTGTTGGAGCACTCATACGTAAATACTGTTCCATTGCGCTGCCAGACAGATATCTACCCTTACTGTATTTTCCCTGTTTTCAGTGATGTAGAGCTAAGAGGTTTAAAGGCGGGACAGTCCGAGAGAAAGTGGTCTGCTGTGTCCACAGGTAGGCATCTCACTGATGCCGAGCATGGAGATATGCTTGGCGAAAATGTAATGACCAGTAATGATGCACGTAGGTTTTCTTATTCTTAAGGTTAAGAAGAATTCTACGGTTTTCCTGTAGACACCAGGTCATACGCGCTTAGTCATCCTGCGTCCAGGATATTCCCTCCATCTACGATTGTGTGCATTAAATACCCAACCGTGGATTTGGGTATTGACCGTGGAAGCAGGTAGACCCAAGGCGGATTCAGGTCCTGAGAAACCCTCCTCTAAGCCCATTTTGGCGAATTCATCAAATAACTCATTTCCTGGGATCCCAGAATGACCTGGGACCCAAAACCTTAGTGCGTTTAGTCTACCGACTTTGTTCAGGAACCACTAAACCACGGCAGTGGTGCGAAAGGTCTGTAGTTCAAAGTATATCCATAGCCAAGAAATTGCTATACGGAAAAAGTGAGCGACACAGCTGATTACAGCTGCTCACAGTATTTGGTCACTTTAATTTCCTACTCTGTGTGTGAGGTTCCATAATGACATGGAACATTTAGCGAGAACAACAACCAATGTGAAAATCCAGTCGAATTTCTCCCGAATCCCATCTAGGACAACCACCCCTGGAGAGTAGTGACGAACATCTACGACCCGAAACAACTGCACTTCATCCAGGTTGAGTGACGAACATAATAAGCGTATGGCTCTTGAACTGCGCGAACTATACTTACTTACTTATCAGGCCCGCGATCCTGGGAGGATCTGAGCCTGAGCTATAGCTGCCTTCCATCTTTGATGGTCCCGGGCACGCTGCTTCCAATTATCAAGACCAAGTTATCTTGCATCCGCGAATGCTTGCTTTGATGGCGTTACAGCCCGTGAGGGGTCAGAGGCAAGCTTCTCTCAATCACCCATGTTGTGTGTGACTTATTTTTTTTTTTTTTTACACAGGTGAAAGGGATCTATAGCTTGATGCCGATTTCGAACGGCTTGAGTCGAGAAGCTTTTTCTTGGCATATACATACATATACTACGGGGGGTTTTGCCAGTACCCGGAGGGGGGACGCCGCGAAATAAACATTCGATAGCGTTGGTGTTATCGGGATCCGAACTCGCTCCACTGCGAAACGACGTCCTCTTTAGTTATTGCAGGAGGTAGGATCGCCTTTTTTGTGGGTGGGGTAAATAGAGCTGATATTCCAGTCGCCGGGCATGCTTTCATCTTCTCAAATTCCACAGATGATCTGGTGCATGCTCCCCACCAGAATACTCGTATTTTATGTTTATCCCTATACTCCGTTATATCCTTGAGCTGGGAGGCTGTAAAGATTATTTTCTTTGGTCGCAGCAGTTTTTTCTCCTCCCTTCTTTTGGCTCGAGACTCCTCTCGCGCTGTTCTGGTTCTTTGCTGCAGCAGCGCCTTTTGGTACGCCTCATCGGTTGCTGCCTTTTCTGCTCACATTCGCCATCATACCACGGGTTTCTTGTCGGTGGTGGTAGGTAACCTAAGGTGCTCTCGGCTACTTCCTGAATGGCTGAGCCGCAATACAGCCACATATTAAGGACATTTGTGCTCGACGTAGGCATACCGGAGGGCCTTTGTTTAGTTGCTTCCTGTAGACTCTGGTAACCTCCGGTGTGCTCAGACGTCCGATGTTGAACCTCCTCATGGTTAACTGGTGCAGCTTTCTGACATTGAACAGTTGATCTCTGAATCTTGCTGCTACGAGGAAATGATCAGTGTCGACGTTTGCCCCTCTTGAATGTTCGCACATCCAGGATGTTTGACAAGTGTCTTGCTTCAATGAGCACATGGTCCACGTATAGTCCGTCGTTGTATCTTCTCCTCCGCTCCTCATTTATATAAACGGGACCAATGATTGAACTCAGAATTTTCCTCTCGAAATGACCAAGGGCCTCCTTATCCGCTTTCGTTATTGTCCAGGCCTCTACACCATATGGGAGGACCGTGCTGATCAAGGTTTTGTACGGCGCAACTTTGGTCTTTCGAGAGAGGGCTCTACTTCTCAACTGCCTCTTGAGCCCAAAGAAGCAGCGGTTGGCAAGAGTAATTCTGCGTTTGATCTCAGCGCTGGTGTTGTTGTCGCTGGACATTAGTGAGCTAAGGTAGACGAACTCCTTGACCACTTCGAATTTGTTTCTGCCATTTATGACGTTTTGGCCGAGGCATGGGTGTTTTGCGTCTTTTTTGGTTGACAGCATATATGTATTTTGCCTTACCCTCGTTAACCAAAAGACCCATTTTACCTGCTTCTGCTTCAATGCTTTCGAAGGCTTCCTTGACGGGCTTGCTCGCATTGCTCATCAAACCAAGGGCTTCTAGTTGACGGTTGCTTGAAACCCAACACATCAGAGGCAGCATCTCTGATGGCGCGCTGGCAGTACTCCTACTGTTTTCTTATGGATTGTACCGGTGTCATAAGAATTTTCGATAGGTTGAGGGAAACTCGATCGGTAAGGATCCTAAGGGTCTCCTGCATTTGTAGCTTTCCGACGTCACACTTTCGTTATCCAGCTCGACTCCGTAGCATCCTTGATATCTTCATTCGTACCTTGGCTACAACAAGGTAGTGTCCGAGTCAATGTTGGCTCCTCGGAAGATTATAGCTTTGGTGCGGATTGTTATGAGGCGTTTGCTTACATCCCGAAAGCTTCAGACTTTATGTCGGAGTCTTCCGCGAATAACGAATCCGCATCCGAAAAAGCGATGTTTTTTCTCCTTGTAGCAATTCCCATAGTAGATGTTGCAGCTTTTCATCCGTCTTTTGCCTGGTCCATCTCATCGTACTTCTTGGAGTGCGGCTATATCTTCTTCAAAGCAGCTGAGGGTTTGCTCCAATTGATTGCCTGCACCTCGTCTGTTAAGGGACCTCGCATTCCAAGTGCAGACTCGCAAGTCATTTAATCGTTTGCAGGGGTCGTTAGCTTTGTATCCGTCTATATCCGAGGCTTGTGGATGCTTCGTAACAATTGATTTTTTCCGTGAGGGTGATGGTACCCTAAGCACAACTCCCAACCTGGAGGGACAGGTTCTCTTTCCCTCGGGAACAAGGGGGTCGCTGCACACATTGGTTCACTAACTGGCAGATGCCAGGGCAGCTATATAGGGAGGTCACGCGGAAACTGTGAATCAACTTGGATTGGACATGCATCGGGGCTGGCATTTGCCACGATAAACACGATCAACTTGTTTGCTCTGTTTGCTCGCTCCCTCTCCCCTTCAAAATCTGTATCTGTATTAACTTCATCACCTTCCAAGCAATCCTCCCACTTATGTCACCGGATTTTCCAATCTTCGAAACAGTTGTTACAGTCGATTTCCGGAATGGTATTTAGCTCTCTCTTTGATGCTATTGACTCAAAACAGTGTCCCCGGAGCAGTCTTTGGAGTTTGTTGAATGGCTGGAAGTCGCACGGTGCAAAATCATGTGAATATGGTGGTTGTGAATCATTTTAGGTCGAATTTTTGGCAAAAAGGTCAACAAAAATGAGTGCAGTATGAGACCGTACAGTATCGTGATGCAAAAATCTAAGAGTTGTCACTCAAATAATATTCTTTGTTGACAGTTTGGCCCAGCGGAAGTAACTCAAACTGCAAAACGCGGCGATAGTCAAAGAAAACAGTAAACATGGCTCTGATTTTCATCATCTTCCCTAAATACTAATCAACGGTTGCAAGGACCAAATCTTTGATTCCTTGGACGTGAACTTCATCAGTATTTTTTCTCTTTGTTTTATAATTCGCTCAGGTTCAAGAGTCATGCTCTTATTACCTATGTTTGTCACACAACACGGGGGCGTGCAGATGGTTTGGGTCGTAGATGTTCGTTTACTACTCTTCAGGGGTGGTTGTCCTAGATAGGATTCGAGAGGAACTCGACAGAATTTTCACTTTGGTTGTAGTTCTCAGTAAATATTCCATGCCATTATGGTGTTGCCCGTATCAAGACTAAATTTTTTAATATCAGCCTGATCTGCGTCCACGCCCCCACGGAAGACAAGGATGACTTCGCCAAAGATGAGTTCTACGATCTCCTAGGCAGAACATATGCCCAATGTCCCAGCTATGACATCTAAATTGTACAAGGAGACTTCAATGCTAAGCTGGGTAAGGAAAGCATCTTTGAACGAGTCATCTGCAAACATAGCCTACACGACATCACCTCCGATAATCTTCTTCTAGCCAGTACGCGCTTCCCGCACCTCGATATACACAAAGGCACCTGGCGGTCTTTTGATCAATCGACCACCAACCAGATTGATCACATCGCGATCGACGTCAGACACTCCGCCACTATTCTTGATGTTCGAACTTTTCGAGGGGCTAACATCGATTCGGACCACTATCTTGTAGTAGCCAAGATGTGCTTACGGATATCGCGAACGCAGCGGAGTACAGTAAGAATACAAAGCTACTATCGCCGGAAACCGCTCGTGCTTTTACCGATCGCGTTTCCCTTAAGCTCTCCAATACACCTCAATCCTCCTTGCTATCAATAGAACAGCAGTGCAGCCTTTGCAAGCGCTGAGAGCTCTGCATCCGAAGTTTTAGGTCTCAAGGCTTCACCACAAAGAAACACCTGGTTCGATGACGAGTGCAGGAGGATTCACACAGAGAAGCAGGATGCATATAAGGCCTAGCTGCATAAAAGAACAAAAGCAGCGCGTGAGCTCTGCGAGTTTAAAAGAAGGGAAGAGCATAAGCTTCTAAGGAGAAAGAAGAAAGAGCACGAGAAGCGCGCGATTGAGGATTTGGAGAGGTGGTACTGCAGGCGTGACGTTCGAAAGTTTTATCAGCCGATAAATCGAATGTCTCATGGCTATAAAGCCCGAACGGAGGCCTGTAAGGATGAGAACGGACACCTAGTAGTAGAATCGCAATCGATGCTTAGAATTTGGAAAAACCACTTCTGCAGACTGTATAACGGCGATGACAGCCAACATACCGCCGTCAGGCAGAATGATCCATTTTTTAACGACGAAGATCGCAGAGAATTCCGTCTCCCTGACCTCGACGAAGTTGAGATTGCCATGTCGAAACTCAAGTCGAATAAAGCTGCTGGCGCAGATGGACTGTCTGCTGAGCTCTTCAAAGCCGCTGGTGGTGAGCTGGTTAGGAGCATGCACCGGCTCATCTGTAAGATATGGTCAGAGGAAAGCATGCCCGAGGAATGGAGTCTCAGCATTGTTTGCCCGATCCACAAAAAAGGAGATCCCTTGGACTGCGCCAACTATAGAGGAATAAGTCTCATTAATGTCGCATACAAGATCTTCGCTGCCGTTTTGTGTGAACACCTGAAGCCTTTTGTAAATAGGCTGATAGGTCCTTATCAGTGCGGATTCAGGCCAGGGAAGTCCACCATCGACCAAATCTTCACACTACGGCAGATCCTGGAAAAAACCAATGAATTTCAAGTCGACACTCACCACCTATTTGTCGACTTCAAAGCCGCATACGACAGCGTAATTAGAGACGAGCTATACAACGCTATGTCCACCCTTGCCATATCTGCTAAACTCATCAGGCTATGCAAGAGGACTTTGGAGAATGCTCGCTGCTCCATCCGAATCGGTGAATACCTTACCGATAGTTTTGATGTCAAAAAAGGATTTAGGCAGGGCGATGCGATGTCGTGTGATTTCTTCAACATCATATTGGAAATGATTGTGCAAAAATCACTGGCCAATTCAAGAGGTAAAATCTAGTTCAAATCCTCGCAACTCCTTGCATACGCCGACGATATTGACATAATAGGTAGATCTCAGCGAGATGTCAATGAGGCGCTTGCGAGTTTTGAGTTCAAGGCGGCGAAAGTTAGTTTGGCGGTAAACGAGGGCAAAACTAAATATATGCTGTCATTAAAAAAGGACGCTCACGACCGACGTCTTGGCCAGAACGTTCGTATTGGCAGTTATAAGTTCGAGTTAGTTAAGGACTTTGTCTACCTTGGCTCCGCAGTGACCTGGAACAACGACATCAGTGCCGAAATCAAACACAGAATCACTCCTGCTAATCGCTGTTTCTTTGGGATCAGGAGGCAATTGAGTAATAGAGCCCTCTCCTGAACGACAAAGTTGACTCTGAATAAGACCCTTATCATCCCGGTCCTGTTGTACGGCGCAGAAGCATGGACGTTATCAAAAGCGGATGAGGAGGCCATTGGTCGGCTCGAGATAAAGATTTTGCGCGTGATTTTCGGGCCTATAAACGAAGACGGGGGATGGAGGAAAAGATTCAACCACGAACCTTACGGGCTGTACAGCGACATGAGCCTAGTCAAGCGTCGACGGATTCAACGCCTAAGATGACTGGGCCATGTAGAGCGAATGGACACCACAGCTCCGGCCCGGAGAGTCTTTGAATCCAACCCTGAGGGACGAAGAAGCAGAGGACGGCCGCACTTAAGATGGCGCACACAGGTTGAAGGGGACCTCAGCCAACTGGGTGTGCGGCAATGGAAAAGGCTAGCAAAATATAGCACTAGATAGAGCGGCATGTTGGTTGAGGCCCATGTACACCCCGAACTGTAGCGCCCGCTAGGAAAAAGAAGAAGATGATGGTGTTGTATTAGAACTGCACACACGGAGTATGAATTTGAAGTGACCATATACTGTGAGTGTTATGCCTTCGTCGATCACTTGCCATTCCACAACAGCTGTGTTGCACAGTTTTTCCGTATAGGGATTGTATTAATTGGCTATGGATAAGCTTTGAACTGTAGAACTTTGGCTCGACAGTCGATGATGTTTACCACTGCACCACGGCCAGAGGTTAATAGTCGTTCGAACGCTCCTCGTCTTCGACACGCAGAAATCTTTGTACCGCTTGCAAATAATTTGATTCGATACAGCAAATACTTTTTGTACCATCCTCAAAGTAGCAGCAGCAGAAATTTCATCCCGCTAACAAATTGTAGTGCAAATTCTTTGCTCAAAAAAATTGCGTTACAGCCCGTGAAGGGCCAGAGCCAGGCTTCTCTCAATCGCCCATGCTGCGTGATCTTAACTGTTGCATTGACAGCACCTTTAACCTAGTTTAAACTATTATAATTGTTATACAATGACTTAACCTACTATAACGGAAAAGGAATAAAGAACATTCTCGATTAAACCTTTAAATATTATAAAAATCGAAAAATTCACTTTCAACAGCGCACAAAATGAAGTGTACATATCTCAAATACTACCAGCTCAATGCAGCACTCATCTCATCCTTCAGAGACAGCTGTACACCCAGGACAACTACACACAAACGGTGTGTGCCCTGGTGGAATACTCAGCTTGAGTCCCTAAGGAAGCAGGTGAGATCGCGGTTTAACAGAGCTAAACGGTATAATAGTTAGACTGATTATAGATCTGCTCTAACTAAATACAACCTCGAATCGAGGAAATCCAAGAGAACGTCTTGGAGGAAACATTGCGAGCACATAGACTCGCTGCCAATTGCGGCCCGACACCACAAAGCACTATCTCGAGAGCACACAAATGGGCTCAGGTTGCTTCGCAAATCAGACGGCACTTTTACCGTCAATCGCAGAGAAACGCTGGAGACTTTGCTCGAGGTGTACTTCCCTGGTTCTACTCTTTACTCAATGTCCTCTGACGATCAAATTAACGTCATAGGTAACATTGACAGTAGAACAAATAGCCTCTCTGGTAGACTCTTTAGCCCTAACAGGGTCAAATGGGCAATTGGTTCATTCAAACCCTACATGGCTCCAGGCAAAGACGGTGTCTTTCCTGCAATCTTACAGAAAGGCTTGAATACAATTCTACCATCACTGATAGTTCTTTTTAGGTCTTGCTTCAACCTGGGATACATACCCCAAATTTGGAGAGAGGTCAGTCTTGTCTTCATCCCCAAGATTGGGAAACCAAGTGAGCAACCTAAGTCATATCGCCCTATCAGTTTGACTTCGTTCTTTTTAAAAGCAATGGAGAAACTGATAGAGCTCCATATTAGAGGTATCCTGGAAAACCAGATACCTCTGCATCCCAACCAGTATGCATATCGCAAAGAGCGATCTACCGATAATGCACTACACCACTTGGTGACGCACATTGAAAATAGTTTCATACAAAAGGAGATCGCAATCTGCGCCTTCCTCGATATGGAGGGAGCTTTCGATAATACTGGCTATGATTCGATCACCACTGCACTATCCTGCAGGGGTGTAGACCATCCCACTAATCACTGGATTAGGGCGATGCTAAATAGCCGTATTATATCAGCCACATGCGGAGAGGTCTCAGTGACAGTATCGGCGGTTAGAGGATGCCCACAAGGGGGAGTCCTCTCACCACTGCTTTGGTCGATAGTCATCGACGATCTACTACGCAAGCTAACCACTCGGGGCTATGAGGTCATCGGATATGCTGATGACCTAGTAGTCATTGTTACGGGCAAGTGCGAGATCACTGCCTGTGAGCGCATGCAGCTTGCGCTCCAATTTATCTCTGACTGGTGTGGCAGAGAGGGTTTATCTCTTAACCCAAATAAGACGATCTTAGTCCCATTTACAAAGAGGAGAAAGGTACAACCCTGCTCAATGTTACTAAATGGCAAACGCATAGGATTTTCAGAGGAAGTAAAGTATCTAGGTATTGACCTAGACCGTAGACTCAACTGGAACTCCAATATGAGAAATAAACTCATGAAAGCGACTAAGGCCAACTGGGCCTTTCGACGCACCTACGGTAAAACCTGGGGACTTAAACCTAAGGTAGTCCACTGGCTATATACCGCGATAGTTAGACCTATCGTCACCTACGGGTCCACAGTATGGTGGTCAAAAGTTGAGCAAAAATCTACAATTGTTAAGCTTCAACGCCTTCAGAGACTAGCGTGTCTCGGCATCACAGGCGCTATGCCAACCTGCCCCACGGCAGCCCAAGGAGCACTCATTGGACTCACTCCACTGCACCTTTTTATCAAAAAGGTGGCATTACGCAGTGCAATCAGAATCCTCTGCTCGGGAACAAATATGCCATGTAGATCCGCAGGCCACATGTCCATATTACAACACCTTCCCGAGCTGGATATGATTACTACAGTCTCGGACGCACTGCCACACACCTTCACCTTTGACAAGAGATTTGCATGGGAAAACAGTGATCCCCTGCTAAATGTCAAAGGCCTTAGGTGGTACACGGATGGCTCCAAGATGGCTTCCGGCGTTGGCGCCGGCATCTTTGGACCAAAACGCAAAATCTCGAAGGCACTGGGAATAAGTCCCAGCATCTTCCAAGCAGAGCTGCATGCCATCCTAATATGCGTCAATTTAAATCTCGAGACTGGCATCAGAGGAGTAACCATCAACATACTCTCTGATAGCCAAGCAGCGCTTAAAGCGCTGGGTTCGCACAGCACGAACTCAAAAACTGTCAAGGAATGCCATGACGCCCTACAAGACTTTGGTGGGTGCCAGGCCATAAAGGTATCAAGGGCAATGAAATTGCCGACCAACTTGCCAGGAAGGGCTCCAGTGACAAGTATATAGGTCCGGAACCATTCTGCGACATTCCCGCGTCTAAGATAAATTACTTCTTAGACAAGTGGGAAAAATTACAATACCTGTCCTTTTGGAACAGCGTTCGGGGACTCCGTCAATCTAAACGACTTATACGACCCCTGAACAAGCACCCTATTGACATACTCAAACTCAATAGGATGGATATGAGAAGACTAGTCAGCTATCTAACAGGACACTGCGGTCTGAGATATCATTTAAACAAAATTAGTCTCTCGTCTGAAACTGAGTGTCGGCTCTGTCTTGAGGACGAAGAGACGGCAGAACACATACTGTGTGAGTGTGCTGCTCTCTGCCATCTTAGGAAGCGTATCCTTCTCAGTGAAGTTATGACTCCTGAGGGGATCACCCTGGCTCCTACGAGAAGCATTCTCAACTTCATTATAGAAGTAGATAGGCTACTCGGCTAAATCGGCTAGCAGGCACAATAGATCTGCAAAGGTCGCAGTGCCGTGCTGCTATTGATAGCACTAGCCCTATATGTAAAAAAATAAAAAAAATCTCAAATACTAATGAATAGTGTGATGTGAAATTTGGCACTGATGTCAAAAACAGTCCTCCTACTTCTTGGACAGAGTAGCATATTGTTCCAAGGCTCCCCACTTTGATAGACATGTGGTACTGCAAATATCACCGACAAACATATCAGTTTGCTTGTTTCAAAACCCATTTAGCCGGTTTTGGTCCAGACCTCCTACCTATCAGTCAACTCCCAACGTTTAGTTTCCTTCCAAATAATAAACAGTGAACTTCTTCCTTTGACCACTCTTGTTATAGTTTTATTTTTTACAATCGTTAGGTTCATATAAAACAAAAATCAAAATGGAATGCTAGTACAATTAACACAACTTCGATGCATATGAAAACGTTGTAGATATATATACATATAATGACAGTATGAGACATAATTGCACTTAATATCCTTTAAGCCCTCACGACACAAACTCCAGTTTTCTTCTCAATCATTTAAATTCAAACGTCTGCAGTCCAACTTAAGACTTTACATTCTCCACGCCGACAACGTTGGCCGTTGAACTTATAAGAAGGCCTAGCTTGAGCAATATCCAATAAGTTAATGATCCCAAAATGACGGTTTTGCACAAGCGATCCAACACGTACAAGCTATGGAGATAATAATTACAATAATAGGTTTGATGAGCCCCCTCCCAAGTACTTACAATTTCAATTGAGTCTTGGCCCTCGGTAACGAAGACATGGGCTCCCTCATGACATACTGTCGACCGCCAAGTACGCTTAATTTCAAGTACTCCTTATCGTCTATATCATCGGTGTTCATTTTGAAACTATACTCAAAAATAAAATAAGGAACAATCCAAATTCATAACACAATAAACTGGTTACATAGTTTTATCCTTCTCCTGTAATCCATTGAACACGCGCGTGAAATTGTCCGATCTAAAGTCCCACGAGCGTGTGGTGAAGAATTGCAGTACCTCCAGCCCCGTGGCGACTCTCGTCTGCACTCGAACCATACTGAAAACAAGATCAAAATAAATCAAAAGCACATTCTCTCGATACTATCCCAAAGTCGATTCCATACAATCTTCTCTGTCCGCAGAGTAGTAAAAGAAAATCAATTGCATAAGCTGGCAACCACATAAAGAAGAATGTGCAAAACCAGTGATAAAACTTATTAGTCGTGATATTGCCGTCAGGATACCATAACCCTATCTCGAACGGATACTCCAGGGCTACTTGGCGACCAGATTCCATGATCCAGCGCCAAGTCTTTTTCTTTTCCGGCGAACAGGTTAAATTGAACACGGGCACACGCTCCGGTCTGGATTAGAGATAAAAAAAGAAAACGAATGTTAAGCACAAGCACTTAGGTGTAATGGTATAGGGAAAACACAAAAAGATTTATTTATTGGAAACAATTGTCTACGAGTATAGTAATGAGCCACTAATCAACCTTTCAGCTGCTCGTTTGACTCAATGGCCGGTGTCATACATCAGTGTCTAGTGTACGAGTTTATCTTGCATGGCACTTCATTGTCAGTACATCAAAGCTAAATTGCCTGCTCTTCGTGCTTGCACTTGACAAATGGTTGGACATAATTTGTTGTAACTATTCATCACTTGACTTCGAGTCAGTCATCATAGGAGTGCTTTGTAATGTTTTCATTGTACATGATGAATCGGGCTTATGCTCAATGGATTCAAGGAAAGCCCTGGGATCAGTAGGAATATTGACGGAGCAACATGTAAGTCTTTGACAAATTAGCTTGTCCCAACTAAATGACAGAATAATGCATCACACGCCGTGAGGAAATTGCTCAAATGGGGTATTCGAGTAAAATGCAAAACGGATGTATTGACCTAGAACCTTATTCTTCGAAATCATAGGTTGTTGAAAGTCTATTTCAATTGAAGTGCTGTAGAAATCAATCACTTATGTACTATTGAAACAGAGACACCAAGATGTGGCAATCCATAGAGCACTGCCATACCTGTGTCGAAAACCACTCAGGGTCGTCCAAATAAAACTACAAATCGTCTCCTCACTAAACTAGGCGAATCCTCGACAGGAAGTGGATCAGTGGACCACTTCCATCGGACCGCTATCTTCCGACAGGACAACCTGCACCATGCCAAAGGTGCCTTGCAAAGCCTTAGCCTGTGATTTTAACGCGACAAAATTTCCATGGGACTTATCCAGGAACCGTGGGTTCATAAAGGTAAGATTTATTTAGATTTATTTATTTACGCTATTGGAGAGTGCCCTCCTAGGGCCGCATGTTTGATCGGATCTAATATAAATTTTCCCCCCATTCCAGTGTTTATAACAGGTACGTCTCTGCCTACTTCCCAAGAGACAGCCACCTAGTAAGACCTAGTAAGGTAAGGTACTGCCATCGGCACAAACGACATCTTGTCATCGGATGCGATGCCAATGCGCACCACATGGAATGGGGCAGCAGCAATAACAACAAACGAGGTGAGTCACTTTTTGAGTATTAACTTAGTAGTAGTCTCACCGTTGCCAAAAGAGGCAACAAACCTACTTTTATAAACTCAATCAGAGAAGAGGTACTTGACCTCACAATTCCCTCTTTAACAAAGCCAAGCGACTGATTAACGAAATACAACCTCGAACTGAGGAAATCCAAGAGAATGTCTTGGAAGAGCCACTGCGAGAACATAGACTTGCTGCCAAATGCGGCCTGACTCTATAAAGCGCTATCCCAGGAGCACACAAATGGACTCGGGCTGCTTCGTAAATCAGACAGTACTTTTACAGTCAATCGCAGGGAAACCCTAGAGACCTTGCTTGAGGTGCATTTCCTTGGTTCTACTCCCCAGCTTATGCCCTTTGAAGATCAGACGAGCGTCATAAATAACATCGACAGTAGAACGAACAGCCTTTCTGGTAGGCTTTTTAGCCCCGATAGAGTAAAATGGGTAATTGGCTCATTTAAAACCTATAAGGTCCCAAGCAAAAACGGTGTCTTTCTTGCTATTCTACAGAAAGGCCTGAACATTATTCTATCGTCACTAATAGATCTTTTTAGGTCCTGTTTCACCTTGTGTGACATCCCTCAAATCTGGAGAAAAGTCCATCTTGTCCTCATCCCAAAGATTGGAAATCCGAATTAACAACCTAAATCCTATCGCCCTACTAGCCTTACATTTTTCCTATTAAAAACAATGGAAAAACTGATAGAGCTCGCTTCACAAGCAAGGGGATCGCGACTTGCGCCTTCCTTGAGGGGGCAATACTGGCTATGACTCGATCACCACTGCTCTATCATGCAGATAGAGCATGCTAAATAGCTGTACTATATCGATCACATCCGAAGAGGCATCGGTGACAGTATCGCAGGCTAAGGGGTGTTCACAAGGAGGAGTCATTTCACCCCTTCTCTGGCCGATAGTTATTGCTACGGGCAGGTGCGAAATTTTTGCCTGTGGACGCATGCAGCTTGCGCTTCAGTTCATCTCTGACTGGTGTGGCAGAGAGGGTTTAACGATTAACCCAAATAAGACAATCTTAGTCACTTTTACAAAGAGGAGAAAGGTATAGCCTTGCTCAATCTTTCTAAATGGCACAAATGTAGGATTTTCAGAGGAAGTAAAGTATCTAGGTATTGACTTTTACCCCAGACTTAACTGAAACTCCAACATTAAAAATAAACTTACAAAGGCGACCAAGGCCTTATGGACCTATCGAGGCACTTACAGTAAAATCTCGGATTTGAAACCTAAGGTAGTACACTATACGTCCACGGTATGGTGGACAAAAGTTGAGCAAGAAACCATAATCGTTGAGGTTCAACGCCTCCAGAGACTAGTGTGTCTCAGCATTACATGCGCTATGCCAACCTGCCCACACGGCAGCTCAAAAAGCACTGATTGGACATACTCCACTGCAACTTTTTATTAAAAAGGTTACATTACGTAATGCAATCAGCATTCTCCGCTCGGGAACAGGCCTGCATGTAGACCTAAGGGTCTTATGTCCATCCTGCAACACCTGTTTACCACGGTCTCGGACGCATTACCACAACCCTCACATTTGACAAAAGATTTGAGATACTGATCCTAAACAGCACAGCTTGGGAAACCAGTGATCCCTTCCTCAACGTCAAAGGCCCCAGGTGATACATCGATGGCTCCAAGGTGGTTTCTGGTATTGGCGCCGGTATCTTCGGACCAAATCGGAAGTTTTCGAGGGCCCTGGGAATGAGTTATAGAACCTACAAGAATTATATGCCATTCTGACATGCGTCAATCTAAACTTAGAGACTGACATAAGAGGAGTATACTCAATATACTCTCTGAAAGCCAAGCAGTACAAGTGCTGACTTCGTAGTACACGAACTCAAAATCCGTTAAGGAATGTGATGCCCTATCAGACCTTGCCGAAAGAAATTAGGTCAAACTTTGGTGGGTGCCAGGACACAAGGGTATTAAGGGCAATGAAACTGCCGATCAACCTGAACTTTTCTGCGGCACTTCCAAGTCTAAGATTAACTTCTTCTTAGAAAAGTGAGAAAAATCGCAACACCTATCCTTTTGGAACAGCGTTCAAGGACTACGCCAATCAGAAAAATTTATACGGCCCCTGAACAAACACTCTATTAGTATACTAAGGCTTAATAGAGTAGACATCAGGAGACTATAGTCATCTACCTTACAAGATACTGTGGTCTGAGATATCATCTCAATAAAATTAAATTCTAATCTGAAACTGAGTGTCGACTCTGTCTTGAGGACGAAGGAACTGCAGGACACATACTATGTGAGTGTGAAATTATGACTTCTGAGGGGATCATCTCTGCTCCTACGAGAGACATTGTCAACTTCATTAAGGAAGTGGTGAGGCTCCTCGTCTAACCGGCTAGTAGGGACAATAAATCTATAACGGTCCAAATGAAGTATCTTTGGAACGTCAACTCGAAATACCAAACTCTCTTCAACGTTTATTTGCTATTCAGTTATCGCACTTTATTTGAGAAAAAATAGAGTTCGGCGATAGTTCGTGAGTTGCGCCATCTAAACGTAAATCGTACCTTCGTCTACCGGGCCATAAAGCGAGGTAAACAAAAATTACAACAGTCGACGTCGATCGATTGTTGTACCGACTGAGAACGCGAAGATGGTGAGAAGCAAATTGGAGTGAAATCCCCGTCGCAGCGGAAAGGTAATGTCAAAAGAGTTAGACATGTTTGACGCGAACATGCATAGCATTTTACGTAGTATACTGTTGGTTAAGCCTACAAAGCAGCGTCTCGTTCGCGGCGATCCGAAAAACTGTTTGTTCACTGAATCAATCCGTAAACAAACAAAATGATCGAGTTTGGTTGTCTGAGCGCTCTGCTATTAATTCGGATCAATTGAGCGGACCATTATAGCCGAAACTGCATGCACTCCGCTCGTGTGTTGACGGAAGCGAAAGTTCACGCCGAAGCTCATCAGGTTCAGGGGTTGGAAGGTTCTGTCAAGTCGTGGGCAGGTAAACTTTCCAGAATAACCGTAAAGAAAAGTAAGACGCATCATAATTAATACATTTGTTTCAACAGGGAACAAACAACTCCATCAACCCTATATTTCTAGGACTATGACAGATAGGTCACTAGACCAATTATAAAAATTGACCACGAACTTGTAAAAGTCTGATATGGCTGGCTGTTAATCACAGAGTCAACAGCATCTTACCCAAGAGACTGATACAGCCAAGTGTTAGCTATGTACGTTCCAGTTCAGTCATTTCATCCATTCAGCTAATGAGGTTCTAACCACATCACCTGCTTAAAGACTCGCCATTGATAGACTACATCAGACTAACATTTTTTGGAGTTTTGAAGTAATGGGGGACTTTTTTGCTAGTAGGCTTTTAGTTCTAAATATACATACGTGTCAAAGCGACCATGCTCAGCTTATCATTGAAAGACTTACACCCGAACAAGGCTTACAGATCATTAAATTTAAATATCAAAATTCGTGACCAATAAAATTGCTGTTCGCGTACTTCGACCCTTTTAATTCCACGCAATAGACACTAAGCCACCTACTTATATGCGTATAGTGCGTCCAAATAAAAATATTGCTGCTGTATCCCCCAGTATCATAAAAATCGAGATCTGTCCATTCATCGCTATCCCCAACAATAGGAATTGTGTTTTTCGACAACGTAGAAGTTCTTAGTCTAAGACCTCCCTAAACCCAGCTTCCGCAAGACCGGAAGCCAACGACATGCCAAAATATCGAATTTTTGGAGAATGGTTATTGCTTAATTGATCAATTGTCTTCAGCGAAGAAAAGCCATTTCTGTTTGAATGGGCATGTTGATGAACAAAACTGTCGTATTTTGATGGCAGAGGACTAACAAAGGCCTTGTTGGGGTAGCATCTATCCGACGGATGCTGGCCTGCTAAAAAGCGAAAAGAGCCACCGCAAACGAACAACTTGCGGTACTGTTAGTAAGTCCCATCCCCACCTTCTTGTGGTGCCATTTGGAGATTTTCTCTGGAAATCACAGACGGGGAAGGTTGAATGGCGAGTTTCCTGCGCCAAAAAAGCAGGTTTTGTCGGTTGGGTTACGTCCTAGTAAGCCGTAACCGTAAAAAAGTACATTCTCAAAACATCCACAGGTCTCAGTTTAGCGGATGGACTACACGTTGACGACGCCCACAGACGTATAAAAGAATATCAGTTCTGCACCTAGAATGTTAGGGCTTTAAGGAGACCGGATGAGGCCAACATTTAGAAAAAGTGAGACGTGATGGACCGGGTAAAAAGAAGATGAAAAACTCTCACATATACTACAGAAACTGCGACAAGGGAACAAACAACGCCTATTAGAAGCGGATATGTTGTTCGAGGTGAACTATGGTAAAAAGTCCTAAGTATCCGGCATGTGAGCGAACACCTCATAACAATCTACATCAAAGCTATCTTCGGAAACATCAGCTTAACATGCGACAGAGTCAAAGATGACTTCTGTAATCCCCTAGATAGAACAAACGATCAGTGTCTCAGCTATTGTTCTAGGAGATTTCAACATGAAGCTGGGTAAGGTGGACTTCTTTGAACGAGTCGTAGGAAAGCACGATTCAGGCTAATAGACCTTGTGACGGGACGTAATCTCGTAGCTAGCACACGATTCCCACATCTCAATATCCATAAAGAGAGCTGTATCTGTTATTCAAATCGATCATATTGCTGTTGGCGCCAGGCACTCCTCCAGCATCTTGGATGCCCGAGCCTTCCGGGGTCATTACTTTGTTGTAGCCAAGGTACGCATGCGGATATCGCGAACACTGCGGACTCGAGTAGGACCAGCAAAATTTGACGTCTGGAAGCTGCAATCGCAAGGGACCGCCAGCAACTTCGCCGATCATATCTCCCTCGAGCCCTCTCAAGAGCCGAGGCAAACTGCACAAACCATAGAACAGCAATGGAGACTTTGTCAAGGCCCCATCAGAGATGCTGCCTCTTTTGTATTAGGTTTCCTGCCATCACATAGGAGAAACCTTCGGTTTGATGACGAGTGCAGACAGGTACATGTAGAAAAACATGAATGCATCCTGGGGCACGTTGCATCGACGTACGAGAACTGCTCGTAAGCTCAATGAGCAGAAATGAAGGGAGGAGTATGCGCTTTTCAGAAGAAAAAAGAAAGAGCGTGAGAAGCGCGTGATCGAGGAGATGGAGAGATATTATCGCAGGAACGACGCTTGAAAGTTTTACCAAAGAGTACAACGAACATGCCAAGGTTGTAAAGCCACAGCGGAAGCCTGCAGGAATAGACAGGGACACCTCCTTGTTGAATCACAGTCGATTCTAAGAATGTGGAAAGACTATTTCTGCGGACTGTATAACGGCGAAGATGGCCAAGCTGCCGCTGTCAGTCGGAACGTAAAATTCACACTGGACGAAGATGAGAGAGAATACTGTCTGCCCGACTCAAACGAGGTTAAGATAGCGATATCTTAACTGAAGTCTAATAAAGCTGCTGGCTCAGATAGCCTGCCTGCTGAGATATTTAAAGCAGCTGGAGATGAGTTGGCTGGGAACACGCAACAGTTCATCTGTAAGATATCTCAGCATCGTTTACTTATAAAAAAGGAGAAAACTCTAGGGGAATAAGACTCCTCCGCCGTGCTGTGTGAACGCCTCAAACCATTGGTGGACAATTTGGTAGGTTGCTATCAATGTGGCTTCAGGATAGGAAGATCCACGATAGATCAAATATTCACACTGCGGCGGATCCTAGAGAAGACCCATGATCTTTAGGTCGACCCACATCATATGACAGTGTCTATAGGGACCAACTATATAGAGCGATGTTATGTTTTGACGTCCCTGCCGGGCTCGTCAGATTGTGCAGGATGAAAATGGAGAATTCTCGCTGCTCCATTAAGGTCGGTAAAGAGTTAACCGAGACCTTCGATGTCAAAAAAGCATTCAGACAACATCATTCGAAAAGATTGTGCGGGATTCACCGGCCAATACAAGAGGCACGGTTTACTTCAAGTCTGCACAATTGCTCGCATACGCTGATGACATTGACGTGTTTGGAAGAACGCAGCGAGACGTCAATGAAGCTTTTGTGAGCATTAACCGCTTCGGCTTCAAGTGGGCCTGAAGGTAAGCGAAGGCAAAACCAAATATATGCTGTCGTCAAAGAAAGACGCACAACACCAATGTCTTGGCCAGAATGTCACTACTGGCTGCTAAAACTTTGATGTAGTCAAGCATTTCGTCTACCTTGGCCCATTGGTAACAAGCGGCAACAACACCAGCGGTGAGATTAGACGCAGAATAACTTTTGCCAACCGCTGTTTTTGTTTTCTTCGGGCTCAAGAGGCAATTGAGTATTGGAGCCTTCTCTCGGAAAACTAAGGTGACCCTCTATAAAGCCTAAATCATCCCGGTCCTCCTCTATGGCGCAGAGGCTTGGATCTTATCAAAAATTGATGGATAGGCCTTTGGTCGTTTCGAGTGGAAAATTCTGCGTACAGTCCTCGGTCCCGTTTATGTTGACGGAGAGTGGAGGAGAATTCAATCAGGGCCGGGCTGTATAGGGACATCGGTCTAGTTCGACATCTCCGGATCCAACGTCTAAGATGGCTAGGATGTAGAGCGAATGGACAGCACAGGTCTGTCCCGAGGACTCTTCGACTCCAACCCCAAAAGACGACTATACAGAGGACGACCGCATCTAAAGTGCACACACATATGGAAAGGACCTCAACCAACTGAGCGTGCAACACTGGAAATAGCTAGGCTTGTTGGTGGGGGCTCAGGTTAACCCCTTACTTACTGTAGTAAGTAAGGCTGCGCGCACAGTGACGCGAGATGCGATGCGATGCGAGATGCGATTCAGTGAAAGCTGCTCTGTACTCTTCTGGTGCGATGTATTCATCATCAGTCGAAGAATTTTTAAATGAAAGTTTATATTTATCGGGTTGACTTGACAACTTTTTTTTTTAAATAAAACGCAAACCGTTTAAGACATTTGAGGAACTTTACTATCGGCTAGAAGTTCAATCAAAACGTTTATGAATGGAACTCGACTCCGTTCATATGGCCACCGCGGACACGTTTACAGCAGTCGATTTGTTGGACCCAATTTTCGATGACTGGGCCACACATTGGCTCTGAACTCTTCCAACGTCGTCGGCTTGTTGGCATAAACCAATGACTTAACGCAGCCCCAAAGAAAATAGTCTAGAGGCGTTAAATCGCACGAACGAAGCGGTCATTCGACTGGCCTATTTCTTGAGATAACACGCTCATCAAACTAACTCTTCAATAAATCGATTGTAACGTGTACTGTGTGGCACCATCCTGTTGAAACTACATGTCGTCCAAGTCCATATCTTCCAATTCGGGCCAAAAATAATCGGCAATTATGGCGCGATAACGCTGGCTATTCACAGTAAGTGACGATCCTTATCGTCGACGAAAAAATATGGCCCAATAACGCCGCCGGCATGCAAACCGCACCAAACATTTTTTTTTGGTGGACGAAGTAGTGATTCATGAAGCACATATGGATTTTCACCCGACCAATAACGCATATTTTGCTTATTGACGAATCCATAGAGCCAAAAATGAGCTTCGTCACTGAAGATAATTTTGCGATGAAATTCATCATCTTGGCGCATCTTCTCCAGAGCCCAATCGGAGAACGCTTCAAATGATTCATGGGCTTCAATTCTTGAGTAAGCTTGACCCTGTATGGGTGGAAACCAAGATCCTTACGCAAAATACGCGTTAATTCATGAGAACGCTGTGCAATTGATTGATTTGGATCGTTTGCTACGGACGCCCGAACGCCAGCGATATTTTCGACCAACCTGTTGTCTCGTTGACACGGCAATATCACACAACGAATGTGTAGACTCTAATTTTTGCACTAAACTTGTTATTGTCTGTCTAGTAGGGCGAGAATTACGACCGAAAATTTGAGTTAACGCTCTTAAAGTTGCGGTCACCGACTCCGAACTTCGGTAGAAAATTTTTATAATTTGGAGGCTTTGCTCGTTCATGCATTTTACTATGATGAAAATGTTGACTTTACTGAATAAACTAGCAATGACAGTTCGATGATTAGTGAAAGGGTGCGTTCACAAATTGATTTCAAAGTTATCAATTTCCTATTGGAACGATGAAAGAAAATTCTTGGAATGCACAAGAATCGCGTTCAAAATATTTGACCACATTTTGGACAAATTGAACCATTTGTATTAGGAAACTGGACCAATTTTTCATTTAAACAAATAAAATTGCATCAGAACAACAACAACAATGGATACTACTCGCACAGAATCGCTTGAAAAAGTGATCAGAAGAGTTTGTGTGCGAGAAGCTTGCGAGAGGTTTGCGATAAGCTTGCGAGAATCGCATCGAAAATCGCTTCACTGTGCGCTCGTACATAAAGATACATGTGAACAGTTTTTTCGCAAGCAACCGCTTCTCGCATCGCATCACTGTGCGCGTAGCCTAAGAGTGTCTGTAAACAACACAAATAGTAATCGTATGACAAAAAGTTTTGAGTACGATTATCATTACAAATAAATTGTCATCGTAAAGTTTGGCATATTCCCACTAATGTTGTCGTATCTCAACACTTAAGTAGTAACATACGTAGTACCTTAAATAAAAATGGCAAGTATTTGGCTATCAACTCAAATAAAAATTGTGTACACTTTTTAAGTCTTCCTATATCATTTTGGGTAATTAAGAACCAAACGCTTAAAAAATCACTCGTTCTTGTCGCATCTTTATAGAGGTGTCTCAAAATTCAATCAATAAAAAATAGAAAACAATGAGACAGCTGATAGTCCTCCGCGTATGAACACAGTAAGTAATGGATCAAAGTGTTTTCGTTGTGAAGATTTGACTATTTTTCACAGTTTTCGTACAAAGTAAGGTCCTGTATTTAGAGAAAAAAGTAAGCCGGTATACCTCTTTACCTGCACCGGTATGTCTGGCTGTAAGGTACAAATAGAATCATGTCCAGATACTTCTCTTGCACTAAAAAAGCAAGCAAGGATGAAAGTCGATTTATTGAACTCGGAAGCCCGCTATAATGGTAATTTATACTACCGGTCAAAGCATCACTCCCAACCAAGCCAGTCTAACGATCTTTTTGCACTCTAATTATCTTCCTATAAATTAAACAATCAGCTAGTAAGCCATACTAAATACTCACTTATTCTCCAACCTCGTATAGTGGTACGGCACTACGATCAAACCATTTATAGCCACATCCACGGGTATAAGTTCAGACTTAAGATCTCCATTGCACAGCATCGATCGTATGACGCCCTTGCCGGCACCAATCATCACACCAGTCGGTCCATTCATATTGTCCACCCAGCCGGGCAATGGCTCCTGGTATGCAGGAACAACTATAAATGAATACGTTCAATACAAATACCCCCGATTAGTGACCCATATGACAGAAATCAGTCAAAAGAGAAAATAACGATAAGCCAGTCTAAGATGTTTTATTTACTCTCATCTCAAGTCGTAAATAGTAACCACTTTTTGCACACACATTTTCACGCGCGAGATGGTCTTGCGATTTTACGCGCCAGACTACGCACAAATGAGTCAAGGCTGCCCCACAGGCTAACACTCTTGTTGACGGTTGTACGTACTTCAAAAATACAGGTATAATGGTGTAATTTTTTTTAATTTTATAAGTAACTACAGGTTTTGTACAAAAATAAAATCGTTTAGTAAAAATACATAGTTGCCTTAGAGTATGTGGTGAAATATTAATAAGAAAAAAAGTTAGAAGGACAAATGGGTGATTTAAATTCAGTTGAAGATTTCAGCGACAGACAGAATCCAGTAGAAGAAACCGCCGACAAAGAAAATTTTGCACAAGCGATCCACGAAGTACATTCTGAAAGATGTATAGACATTATGACCTATACGCAAAAAAATGAAAGAAATGTATTTTACATTCTTAGATGCAGTCGAGCTCGGGGAAGAGTATCATCCGTCTCCTTGAGCAAGTACCGGCGACCACCCTTAGCACATCGTATCATGTACTCTTCCTCACCGACGTCTGAGTTCATATTCATGTCAAAGCTAAAACGATATACAAATTCTAGAAAAGCCTGAAAGTGAGAATTGAGATACTTATATACATGGCTTTGTCTTGTTTCCCAAGGTTTGCCCAAAGTGCCGCATATCTCTCCGATCTAAAGGTCCATGGTGTCAATGTAAAGAACTGCAACACTTCCAATCCAATTGCAATTTTTTCCTGTATTCTCATCATACTAAAACAAGAAATTAAAATCTATCTTTCTTCGATATTACTGCGATACTTTACAATCTTTTTTGTCCGAAAATCAACATTAGAAAATCAATGAAAATCGCTGGCAACCATTGGAACAACAAACAATTAAATTTGTGGTATAACCTGTTTGTTGTAATGCAAGGATCCGGATACCATAGGCCCATATTTAGAGGATATTTGTAGTTGACCTGTTTGCTCATTTCGATGACGTGACCCCATGGAACTTTGCGGTGTTCGGCATTTGTCATATTATACACGGGAATCGTTTCAGGCCTAAAGCGAACATTTTCTAATTTTTAGAAACTTCTAGTGATCTATCATAGCTACCCACCTGATCTTCTCTTTGTAAAACTCATATGGAATGACAATAAGACCGTTGATTGCATAATCTACTGGAATCACTTCTGACATGTTGTTTTTATTGATCAAAATCGATCGAATGACTCCTTTGCCGGCTCCAATCATCAATCCTGTCGGTCCGTTTAGGTTGTCGACCCATCCGTGTAGGGGTTCGTTTACCGCTGGCGATACTATTACCGAAGAGCACAATTTTAAACTTAATCACTGTAAATGGGTTTATGGAACGCGACCGCGACCACGAAGCCTTTATGAGGATTTTTGTGTGTTATGTGTGTTGTATGAATGTCATGTGTATTAGTGTTTAGTATAAAATGAATGGTGGTGTTAGTGTATTGTGGAAGCATGTTTAGTCCTTGTTTCTATATTTTGGTCTAATATATTGGGTTTTCTAAAACCCCTTGCATGACTTATAGGCTGTTTTTAGACCTCGCGCCTTGAAAGAAAAATGTAAACTCCATGGATTGGTCAAAAACCGCAAGAAATACAAACAAGTCGCAAGCAAATATATTTCAAACAAATTAAAAAAACAAAACGAACTCTGAAAATATAAGTTAAATGAATCCAAACAAACGGGCTATGTAGTACACGATCAGCACTGTAAAGACTACTTTACAAGTTCGATCCAGAACATACATCCTGAAAAGATTAAAAAAATAATTTCCTTTATGAAGCCCATCCCTTCGATTAGAAATATCCGTCCTCACATCTGTAGCTGTCGCCGAGCTCGAGGTAGAGTATCGAGAGATTCCTTGAGCAGATACTGTCGTCCACCCTTTATACATGATACCATATACTCTTCGACGTCTTCCTTCACGTCCATGTCCTGATTAAATCTGATTGTGATAACAATTAGCTATTCAATCAGTGTCGAGAAATACATTTTGCAGACATACATCGCCTTGTCCTCATTGCAAAGCTTCGGCCAAACGCTCAGATAGTGTGGTGCCCGAAAGTTCCATTGTCTGAGTGTAAAGAACTGAAGTACCTCTAATCCGATAGATATGCGGTTTTGAATGCGAATCATACTGGAAGAAAGCACGCTCCAGTAAGAACAATACACGCTCCCCCACTCGCCAATAAATAAATTACTTACAACCGCTTCTGACCCAGGACAAGCATCAGGAAATCAATCAAATATGCCGGCAACCAGTGGAATAGCAAAACATTCATCTGATGGTGAAACTTATTCGTTGTAATACATCCATCCGGATACCAAAGACCAGCCTCGACGGGATACTGATAACCAATTTTCTTGCTCAATGCTATTACCTCTCCCCATGGTACTTTCCTATGGTCAGCGCATGTGATATTGTACACTGGTACACTGACTGGCCTACGAAGATGTATTGATCAATGGAAATCGTCCAAACAACCATTTCATTAGTATGCATACTTCTCAACTGACGTAACAAACTCATAGGCAATTGTAATAAGTCCACTGATTGCATAATCAACTGGAATCACCTCGGACTTGAATCGTCCGTCGATCATCATCGATCGAATCACGCCCTTTCCAGCACCAACCATTAGTCCCGTCGGTCCATTCAAATTATCCACCCATCCGGGAACCGGCTCATAAGCCGACGGCGATACTATGACCCACAAAAATCGATTAACCTCTTGGCTCACACCTGTCATGTTTGTGTACCGCGTGAGTTACAAACCTCACATAAGTGTGTTCGGGACCGTGTGCACTCTCATTGTCGCAGCAACAATGAGATAAAGGCCAGCAGGCTTGGTATTCGTGCAGCGCAGGTAGATACATAGTACGTGTTTATGATAAAGGATTGTCTTCAAATAGCTGGGAGTATCTACGTTCAAAAACACTCAAAAAAAAATGGCAGTGTTCATGCGAGGTACTGTGTACAGATACATTATTGTTCAAAAAAGCACTTTTCTTCCTTAGTATTGGTGTTTGATCACTTTTCACTATACAATATTTAGATACATAGCAAGCACAAACAAGGCAATATAGATACAATTGCTTATAGCAGGTCGGCAAAGGTCTGTTGTCAGACTATCGATTGAGTAAACTTACCGTGATCGTGAGCTGTTGTTGTCCTACGAATTTTGTTTGCACTACAATAATTGACTTTTTGCGAGATGGGAAGGTGAACTTAGGCAAGCAATTAGGGTTTAACACGCGGCACTAGCAAGATTCATAAACTGTTTGTCACGGGCATTTTAGGCAACAATCACATTGGCTTGAGATGGGGATTCAAGCCGAGTAAGCAGCGAATGTGTATATATGTGTGCAGAAAGCGTTTTAACATTTTTATCTTTTTTTTTAATTTCTTGCTTAAGCAAAGCTATATTAGTAGTTGATGGTTTTTGGATTATTTTATATTGAATTTGGGAAAATGTGAATATTTACAAAACTTGAAATGTCTATTCTAAAAAATGATTACTTTTGTGTCAGAGTCAAACGTGCATTTGTAACCAATTTGTAGATTGTTAAGAAAGCATTGGTTCAAGAGCCAGTACTATAAACGTCCTTCTCTGGAACAGATTATGAATGAATCTATCTGCTTAGAAACAGTCGCTCAATCAAGCGTTTGAGCCTTGAACTCGATTTGAACAATCACGTAAAACTAAAGATCGGGAAGTTCAGAGTCTAGACGACACATCGTTTTATTTTTTTATTTTAATTACAAATTACGAGGAAGCGACAGCGTAGATCAGAAAGTAAAGAAAACAGTAGAAACGTCAATACGAAGTAAGGTAGAAGCAAAAAAAACAACTGGCCCACACTAAGTTGCACTAAGAAAGCAATAAAATCACAATCAAATTGATTCAGAGCTATACAAAAGCTCTTCTTGAGCTTGAGATAGTATTGGCGTCAGCAAATACTACTGGAAACAATGTCAATCGAGCCTGCACCGATGGCTAGCTTCCAAAGGAAATATGGCCTAAAGCCTCCTTAGGGGTCTAGATAACCACGCCATATATGTATGGCCGCTACAAGGGTTTCCCACTAGGTAAGGTTCTTTTTCCCCTGCTTTGGAAATCTACAATTAGGCTCATACGGGCCATAACATGATTTAACTGAAAATTTCATTTAACAAGTGTCCCTCTTTTAAACAGAAAGAAAGGGAATCACAAGCCTTGGATAAAACGGATTAATGTTGACGATCCTTGCAAAGAACGAAAAATGGACAATGATCTTCGGCTCTGCATGTGGAATGTTAGGTCCCTAAGCAGGCCACATGCAGTCGAACAACTTACGGACACTCTAGACCGCTATAAAGTAGACTTAACCGCCATCCAGGAAATGCGACGGAATGGACCGGGCATAGAGCGGATGAAAAACTGCGACATCTACTACGGCGACTGCTAAAGGGCGCGAGGACAACGATTGTTCGGATGCGGATTTGTTGTGCGCGGTGGACTAAGGCAAAAAGTCCTAAGCTTTCCGTATCAAGGCTAACTTTTCTAACGTCAGCCTGATCTGCATTCACGCTCCCACGGAAGACAAGGATGAGTCCACACCAAATTTGATCAACGATCGCCCTATGACATCGAAATTGTATAAGGAGACTTCAATGCTAAGCTGAGTAAGGCAAGCATCTTTGAACGAGTCATCGGAAATACGACACCACATCCAATAACGAACAGAGGCCGATTGATCTTGCTACGGGGCGAAATCTCCTTCTAACCAGTAAGCGTTTCCCGCAACTCGATATATGCAAAAGCATCTGGCGGTCGCCAGATCAATCAATCACTAACAAGATTGATCACCTCTCGATCGACGTCAGGCACTCCTCCACTACTCTTGATGTTCGAACTTTCCGAGGAGCTAACATCGACCCGGACCACTATCTAGTAGTACCCAAGATGCATTTACGTATATCACGAACGCAACAGAGTAGAGTAAGAGACAAAGTTATGACGTTGAAAAGCTACTATCGCCAGAAACCGCTCGTGCTTTTTCCTATCGCGTCTACCTTAAGCTCTAAAATACACCTCAACCCTCCACGCTATCACTAGAACCGCAGTGGAACCTTTGCAAATAAGCCCTGATAAGCACAGCATCTGAAGTTTTGGGTTTCAAGGCTCCACCATGAAGGAACACCTGATTCTATGGCGAGTGCAGGAAGATTCACATAGCGAAGCAGGGGGCATATACCGCCTCGCTGCATAGAAGAACAAGGGCAGCTCATGAGCTCTACGAGCTAAAAAGAAGGGTGGAGCATAAGCTTCTAAGGAAAAAGTAGAAAGAGCACGAGAAACGCGTGATTGAGGTTCTGGAGAGGTGTTACTGCAGGCGCGACGTTCGAAAGTTTTATTAACAGATAAAGCGAACATGCGAGAGCGCCGTGGCGCAGTGGGTAGTATGTTGGCCTCTGGCGCCGATGACATAGGATCGAATCCCAATAACAGCCATGTCATCGAACGTTTTTTACGGTGATTCTCCTCAGCGAGGTTCTGACGCAACCCCCTGTTGTATAATCGTCAAGAAAAGCTCCTCGAACCTCGTCGTTCGGAATCGCCAATAAACTGTAGGTTCCTTTCACCTATGGGGAAATAAAATCACACACAACATGGGTGATTAAAAGATGCTCGGCTTTGGTCCTTCATGGCCTGTAACCCAACATACATACATAAAAAGCGAACATGCCAAGGTTACAAAGCCAAAGCAGAAGTCTGTAGGGATGAGAACGAACACCTAATAGTAGAATCGCAGTCGATGCTGAGAATATGTAAAAACCGCTTCTGCAGGCTGTATAACGGCGATGCTAGTCAATATACCGCTGTCAGACAGAATGATCCATTTCTTAACGTAAAAGATCGCAGAGAATTCCATCCCCCTGAGCTCGACGAAGTTAAGATCGCTATATCGAGACTCAAATCGAATAAAGGAAGCTGTTACTGAAGACGAACTATCTGCTGAGCTCTTCAAAGCAGCTGGAAACGTCCTGGTTAGGAGGATGCACCAGCTCATCCGTAAGATATGGTCAGAGGAAAATATGCTCGCGGATTGGAGTCTCAGCATCGTTTGCCCGATCCACAAGAAAGGAGACCCCTTTGACTACAGAGGATTTTATTATTCCTGTGACAGCATCTCTTCATCTCCTCGATCTCACGCTTTTCGTGCTGTTTTTTTTCCTTCCTTAAAAGCGTGTGTTCCTTTCTTCGTTGCTGCTCGTAGTGTTTACGAGTGCTTCTCGTCCGTCTATGAAGCATGGCCTTGTAGGCGTTTTACCGAATATATGCTGTCATCAAAAAAGGACGCTCACCACCGACGTCTCGGCCAGAGCGTTTGTATTGGCAGACATAAATTTGAGGTAGTTAAGGACTTCGTCTACCTTGGCTCCACAGTGACCTGGAACAACGACATCAGTTCCGAAATCAAACGCAAAATTACTCTTGCTAACCGCTGATTCTATGGGCTCAAAAGGCAATTGAGAAGTAGAGCCCTCTCTCGAAAGACCAAAGTTGCGCTGTACAAAACCTTAATCATCCCGGTCGTCCTCTTTGGTGAAGAGGCCTGGACTTTAACGTAAGCGGACGAAGAGGCCCTTGGTCGTTTCGAAAGGAAAATTCTGCATTCAATCTATGGTCCCGTTTAAAAAAAACGGGGAGTGGAGGAGAAGATACAAAGACGAACTATACGGGCTCTAAAGTGACATGGGCCTGGCACGACGTCTGCGGATCCAACGTCTAAGATGGCTAGGCCATGTAGAGCGTATGAATAACACAGGTTCGGCCCGAAGAGTCTTCGAGTCCAACCTCGAGGAACGACGCAGCAGATGACGACCGAATCTAAAGTCGCGCACACAGGTGGAAGGGGACCTTAGCCAACTGGGATTGCTTCGCTGGAAACAGTTATCAACAGACCGTGCCAGCTGGAGAAGTTTATTGGTTGAGGCCCAGGTTCACTCCGAACGGTGGCGCCCGGTAAGAAGAAGAAGTTCACATATTCAAAAAATTTGAGTTCAAAAATTCGTTAATGAAGTTCACGTATTCATGGCTGAATGGGCTGAAGGGAAAGTTATACCGAAGGATTCGATTTCCCTCTATACCGATGGCTCCAAGATGGGGACGGGTGTAGGTAGTGGAGTCTTCTCTAAGGAACTTAACCTCAACCTATCATTTAGACTCCCAAATCAATGCAGTGTGTATCAAGCAGAAATAACAGCGATAACGGAGGCCCTTACATAGCTTAGGATTAATGTAATATCCGTAAGGATATTATCATTTGCACGGACAGCTAATCTGCGATAAATTCCCTGGCCGCGGTAACTCACACATCAAAAACATCCCTTAACTGCCACTATCTCTAGACGAGATGGCTGAACTGTTCAACATTAAAGTACTGTGGGTTCCCGGGCATAGGGATATTCCAGGAAACTGCGCAGCCGCAGAACTCACAAAGTTAGGGTCAAGCACACTCAGTCTTCCTACCCTCGGGTACATAGAAACACCAATAAGTACGGTAAAGCACATGATAAAACTTCGAACCATAAAGGCGACCAACCTCCAATGGAATGAAAGTAATATCGGCTTTATGACTAAACAAATCTGGCCTAAGCTAAACCTAGGGCAAACCAGGGACCTAGTTGGGACCTAGGTGTTATTACAGGTCGCTGCATCATTGGAAAACACGCCGCCAGACTAGGGCTACCCTCCAATGACTTCTGCCGTGGCTGCATGGACGAGGAGGAATCGCAGGAGGATCTACCTCGGCGCGCCCTTCTATGAAAATCTAAGTGAGCCAGCAGACCTAGAAATAGCTCAACTCCATTGCTCCATCAGAAGCACCGGTTGGTTCTCAGGTAGCGGATCAATGTAATAGGATCCGTGTGGTATCACAATGGACCGACGTCGGCCTACATGTGGTTTATGCCAACCACTTTAACCTAACCTAACCATAGACCAGAGCCCTTAGACTCTTAAATAGTACAAAGCTAGATTTTACTCCTGATAGGAAGGAAACTAAGTTTAATATCCCATAGAATGAAGTGGGGAAATAGAACAAAACCACAAGATATTCCGGTGCTTCTAAGTGTCACAAATATTGTGGGAAGAAACCTCGCCATCAATTACATATATCACAGCAAGAAAGGTCTTTCAAATAATTAAGACTTAGCCTCAACTGAGCAGGTATTCCACTATTTCGTGGTCAAGAACATCTTTGGTAAATCTGGTAAGTTGGTAAGCTGGTAAGCTGCTTGGTTAAATATATACATATTTCACAAACCTGCTTATACCAGGAAATCAACGAAAATCAAAGGCAACCTCGCTTTTCACACAGGGCAATGAACAGCAGGTAAAGTACCCAACTCGTTAAATGTCGTCTATCAAGCAGTGAAATATCCATGATCGGGTGGTTCCACTTTACCATTTCAATTATAACTTTACAACGAAAGTCAAGAACCGAGTAGATACGCCTACTGGATCGACTGGCATGATGTCGATATCTGTATTCACCGGGAAGTATTAAAGTGAATGTATGTCAATTGATGTGGTAACTGGGCAACCTGCGCCATCGAACATGATCTCCTCCCAAACCAATGCAGTCGTTGTATTACAAAAAAAAAAAAATTGGTTTACGTAAAGTATTCATTTCTCAACAAACGACGACTTCTAGGATCCGCTTAGGTTCGGAAGCCGATCCATTCCGATTGGGTCCATCATGCACTACGGTAGCTTTCGCAACGTCAGTGGTTGATCAAACAAAAGAAAAACTAGAAACTCGTTGAGCAGGAAGCCAACGACAATTTTCTTTTTTTGAAAGAAAAAGAAAAGCACGAAATGCGTTGAATTTTCACTTTTCATTTTATAAGCAACAAGCTGTACGGAAAAGGAGAAAATCCAGTTCGGCAACCGTCTCCGTGCAAAATACGAAACGGAAAACTAACAGCCAATCATATGTAACCGAACCGAGATGTGATTTTGAAACGCGATCGTAGCACATTAGATGCAGCTGCCCCACGATACTCGCCGGTTACATAACCACAATCGGCAACAACTTGAAAGCCAGCGTTTGTGGTTGGCACGAGTTGGAAGGACTCCTCAACTTCACAAGCCTACAAATGGTCACAATAATGCAATTCTGACACAATCCGCAAGCAAATTGTACATCGAAAGTGGTATGTTGTTGTACTTACCGATACTTGGCCTGGCGATAATCACCGGCAAGTTTGGATACTGGTCTCGAACAAGTATTTCGGCCAAACGCTTGGAATAAGTATACGTGTTGGGATGTGGTCTCAACAGGTCCGGCGTAATGCTTTCGAGCATTTTGACATCCATCCACTCGGCTAGACGCATTAAATCTTCAGGCTTATGATGGAATTCATAAACTTTCTCGTACATAACCTCCTGATCGCAATTACAGAAAGCGGTTGATAGATGAACGAAGGCTTCGAGATTCGGCATTTTCTTGGCAATGTCCAAAACACGTTTGGTACCACTTGTATTCATATCAATGGCGTCCTTCAGATTACCCTCGAGTCTTAGGGTTGCAGCCATATGAAAAACGATATTGGTGTTTTTGATGACCTGATCAAGGCTATCGCTACTAAGTCCCAAAGCTAGAGAAATAGAAGAACACTTTCTTGCCTTGACCAAATGAGTGAAAAAGTTATTAAACTTACTGTCAAAAGTAACGTCGCCCTGGACCATGGTGACTTTTTTCAAAACCTCAGGTTTCTGCTCCTTAATACGCTCAAAAATCTATGGAATAAACATGACATTTTGTCACATACAACTAAAAAGGTATATGCAACTTACCGGAATTTTAAACATCTCCTCGAGTCTAGTCTCAGGCACCTTGCCACGTTTCGGGCGCATCATGATAATCACTTGCTTCAAATCGGAACACGAATACAAGAGCTTCTCCAAAAGCACTTTACCCATGAAGCCAGAGGCGCCAGTTATAAAAATCGTCTTTCCCTTGTAGAACTCTTGAACAGGTGTTAACTGCGCCATGACTACTGTGCTGTAAGTAAAACAAAACCCCAAAACTACAATTTGCTTTCAATTACCTTCTTCTTCAATTTCTCAGACCTCTACCATGTCTATCGTCGTCAAAATTAATTTCATCAACCCGGACTAAACAATCAGTTTACCCAGTAAAGATACGGATGAGAGAAGCAGATACAAAGATTAAAAAATGATTAAGCCAAACTGTATGTGGGTATGGTTATATCGTGATTGAATCACTATACGGGCTTGGTATAAACACATTGCTGCTCGACGCCATGCCAAAGATAAACGCTACCGTTGTGCAACCTAGCGAGTGAAGCATAAAAAGGAACAATACGATGTTGTTTCGAGCTGTTGGTTTTACGGAGATCAAGATCGAGATAAAGTTATATTAAAAGCATGTGGCAAAAAGGCGCATTTAAGGCAATCAAGTTTTATGACAAAATTTGAATGTCGCGACGGAGCCTTTATTAAACAGAGACAATATTGTGCAGTTGTACGTAGCATATGTAAAGCATAAACCTTCAACGTTTGTCTTGATCAAGTTGAACGGCAAACTTAGGCCGTTGTTTTTCGAAAAGATAAATATAATGACCTGGCTGTCGCCATCCTAACTAATTATGCGAATTTTCAGAGTCAAAGAGACATTACCAAGGGCTGGTAAAACAAAACCTTAATTATCGTCCAAGAGCACTGCTTCCTTTTGTTCTCAAAGGTATCGCAATAGAGGGGAGAGGGAGCGAGCAAACAGCGCAAAGAAGTTGATCGCGTTTAACTTGGCAAACGCAGTTTCTGTACCTGCTCAATCCAAGTTGACACACAGCCTCCGAGTAGCCTCTCCGGGCATCCGTCAGGTAGTGAGCCAAGGTGTGCATGACCCGACACCCTTGTTCCTGGGGAAAGAGGAACCAGGCCCTCCAGGTTGGGGGTTGTGCTTATGGGTAACATCCGTATCAAGGAAAAAATGAATTGTTGCGAAGCAACCACAAGCTTCGGCTGTGGACGGATACAAATTTGACGATCCCTGCAAACGATTAAATGACTTATGAGTCTGCACCTGGAATGTGAGGTCCCTTAACAGACCAACCAAACCCTCAGCTGCCATAAAGCAGATATAACTCCATTCCAAGAAGTGCGATGGGATGGACCAGGCAAAAGACGAATGAAAAACTAGATATCGCAGTTATCGGGAATCGCTATAAGGAGAACTAACGACGCTTATTCGGATGCGGATTCGTTATTCCGGGAAGACTCTTACAAAAAGTCTTAAGCTTTCGGGATGTAAGCGATGCCTCATAACAATCCGCACCAAAGCTAATTTCGGGAACATTAATTCGAAATGCACTCAATCCCAAACCGCAGAAAAGGACGATCGACTCAAAGAAGAATTCTACGGTCTCCTGGACAGAATCTATGTCCAATGTCCCAGCTACGATACAAAAATAGTTCTAAAAGATTCTAATGCGAAACTGGGCAATGAGAACATATTTGAGTCGATCACTGGGCTATATAGCCTACACGACACCACGACCGAAAACGGACATCAGCTACTCGTCTTCCTGGCGGGGCGTAGTCTCCTTCTGGCTAGCACACGATTTCCGCATCTCTACATCCACAAAGGAACCTGGCGATCACCTGATCAGTCTACCACCAATCAGATTGCTCACGTCGCGATCGACGCCAGACACACCTCCAGCATTCTAGATATACGAACCCTCCGAGGAGCCAACATCGACTCGGATCAAGGACAACGAAAGTTTGACGTCGGAAAGCTACCATCGCAAGAAACGGCTAGGAAACCTCCGTGGCAGCATTGCCAGCGCGCAATCGGAGAAGATTCCCCTGAAGTGTTGGCTTTCAACCCCCTGGTTTGATAAGCAATGCGGGCACGCCAATGTAGCAAAGCAAAACGCCTACAAAGCAATGCTGAATAGACGGGCGATGACCATACGTCGACATTACGAGCTTAAACGGAGAGAGAAACACATCCTTTAGGGAAGAAGAAAAGAGAGCATGAAAAGCGTGAGATCGAGGAGATGGAGAGATGCTACCAGAGCAATCATGCACGCAAGTTTTACGAAAAAGTAAAATGAACATGCCAGGGCTATTAAGCCAGAGCAGGAGCCTGTAGGGATGAAGACGGACAACTAGTAGTAGAGCCACAGTCGATGCTGAGAATATTAAAGGAACACTTCTGTAGACTGTTTACGGTGCTGATAGATTCGGTACCACTGTCAGGCAGGGGGACGGAATTCTCTGCGATCTTTTACGTTAAGAAGTGGATCATTCTATCTGACAGCGGTATATTGACTAGCATCGCCATTATACAGCCTGCAGAAGCGGTTTTTCCATATTCTTAGCATCGACTGCGATTCTACTATTAGGTGTTCGTTCTCATTCATACAGGCTTCTGTTCTGGCTTTGTAACTTTGGCATGTTCGCTTTGTATGGATATACATATGTTGGCGTTACAGTCCATGAAGGACCAAAGCCGAACTTCTCTCAATCACCCATGTTGTGTGTGATTTTATTTCGCCATAGGTGAAAGGGACCTACAGTTTATGGCCGGTTCCGAACGGCGAAATTCGAAAAGCTTTTCTTGGCGATTATACTACAGGGGGTTTTGTCAGAACCCCGCTGAGGAGAAGCATAGTAAAAACACGTTCGACGAGATGGCTGTTATTGGGATTCGATCCCCTGTGATCGGCGTCAAAGGCCAGAAAATCTACCCACTGCGAAACGGCGCTCTCGCATGTTCGCTTTATGTATCTGCTGATAAAACTTTCGAACGTCACGCCTGCAGAAGCACCTCTCCGAATCCTCATTCGCGCGCTTCTCGTGCTCTTTCTTCTTTCTCCTTAGAAGCTTATGCTCCACCCTTCTTTTTAACTTGTAGAGCTCACGAACTGCTCTTGTTCTTCTATCCAGCGAGGCTCTATATTCCCCTTTGCTTCGCTGTGTGAATCCTCCTGCACTAATTATAGAATCAGGTGTTTCTTCAGGGTGGAGTCTTGAAGCTCAAAACTTCACATGCTGTGCTTTTCAGGGCTTGTTTGCAAAGGTTCCATTGTTGTTATATTGACAGCGTGGAGGGTTGAGGTGTATTGGGGAGCTTAAAGGATACGCGATCGGTAAAAGCACGAGCGTTCTCTGACGATAGTAGATATCCGACGTCATAACTTTGTATTCTTAATCTACTTCGCTGCGTTCGTGATATCCGTGGCTACTACAAGATAGTGGTCCCGGTCGATGTTAGCTCCTCGGAGAGTTCGAACATCAAGAATAGTGGAGGAGTGTCTGACGTCGATCGGGAGGTGATCAATCTTGTTAGTGATTGATTGATCTGGCGACCGCCAGGTGCCTTTATGTATACCGAGGCGCGGGAAGTGCGTAATGGCTAGAAGATCAATTAGCCTCTGTTCGCTATCGGATGTGGTGTCGTGTAGGCTGTGTTTGCCTATGATTCGTTCAAAGATGCTTGCCTTACCCAGCTTAGCATTGAATTTTCCTTATACACTTTTGATGTCATAGCCGGGACATTGGGCATACGTTCTGTCTAAGAGATCGTATAACTCATCCTTGGTGTAGTCATCCTCATCCTCCGTGGAAGTGTGGACGTAGATCAGGCTGATGTTGACAAATTTAGCTTTGATACGGATCGTTATGAGGCGTTCGCTCACATGCCGAAGCCTTAGGACTTTTTGCCCTAGTCCACATTGAACAACAAATCCGTGTCCGAACAATCGCTGTCGTTGTCCTCTCTCCCTTTAGCATTTTTTTATCTGCTTTATACCCGGTCCGATCCATCGCATTTCCTGGATGACGGTTAAGTCCGCTTTATAGCAGTCTAGAGTGTCCGCAAGTTTTTCGGCTACAGGTGGTCTGTTTAGGGACCTAACATTTCACGTACAGAGCCGAAGATAATTGTCCATTTCCATTGTCCATTTCTCTTTGCAAGGATCGGTTGTCTTAGATAGGACGAGAGCCGACCAAATTCCGGGTTGGTTATAGTCCGTAGTAATTCGTTCAAGCACTTTAATATTGCATACAGAGGAGGATGCAGAGGATGAATATCAGTTGACTATATGTATTCTGTGAGTGTTATGCCTGCAGCAGTACGTCTGGTCACTTTCCATTCATAACTGCGTTGCATACTTTTTGTCCGTATAGGAATTACTTTTTCTTGGCTATGAAGCGAATTTGAACTATAGACCTTCCGCTCATCAGTCGATGATGTTGTCCGAGGCTTGTGGTTGCTTCTGAACAATTGTGGACTCGACAATAGCCCAACTGATATTAATCTTGTTTTGTGGCCCAGGATGCTCGCCATTCGTCCTCTTCCGTTAGTAATTTCCATGGTCAGGAAATTTCCAGATGATACCACGAGGAGGTGGAAGTAGGACCCGGCTAACAGAGCGGCAAAGTGTTCGGCTGCAGAGGGTCTTCCTCGCTTTTTTTGTTAGCGGACCAGCACCCATCGGTTGATGCTACTCCCCTCGATTATTTATAAGCTCTTAAGCTGAAAGACGAGGGCGCAGTGGTTAGTTGGTTGGACTCTGACGCACGATGAGCGAGTTCGGATCCCGATAGCACCAACGTCATCGAATGTTTATTTCGCCGCGTCCCTCCTCGGCGGGTGTACTGGCAAAACCCGCCGTAGTATACTTGGCATGAAAAAGCTTCTCGACTCACGCCATTCGGAATCGGCATCAAGCTGTAGGTCCCTTTCACCTATGGGGAAAAAAATCACACACAACATGGGTGATAGAAGAGAACCTTGGCTCTGATCCTTCATGGGCCGTAACACCACCGAAGTAAACAAGCAAATTGAAAGATAAGGGCTTGTCTATGAGGAGTACATATTATAATTTGTATGTTCTTAGAAGATGACTTAATGCGCAACATCATTCTTTTAATTAGCACTCTCTACCCGACTATATGTACATTTCATTGGAACAGTCTGTTTATATAACATAGGACTGTCTGCTGTGTCTAGATATGGCTTATTTGCATTCTTCATAATGGAGGTAGGTGTAGCTCAGTAATTCATTCGACCTTGCTTGCAATTATTTTTTTTTTTTTTCGATGTAGTACCCAGGAGGCTTTCGGCTCCGAGATAAAGCCATAGGTCGTTTTAAAATTCCTCAAAAGCCCTACCTCGTCTAATTAATCTGCAACCACAGTTGTGTTTAAAATTTCCTTTCGTCTGCAGGGCTTGGAATTGTATTCAATCATCGTACAATGCAGTTTTACATGCATTTTTCTGATGCCTTACGATTGTAGTTTTATTTCCATCGGAGCGCAGCAAGGTGTTCAGCGTGACCGCGGGCAGTAAATACATAAAATATCTTCACGCATTAAAACAGAAATAAAAGATATTACCACCAAACGCTAAATCATGACCAAGTGATCTAGCACTAAATCAGGCTTCATTAATAAGCTGCCGACTTGCTACGCTTCCAACACTACTGTTTCATGCAAAGCAGTCGCGTACAATCGCTTTTCATTATTAAATTAATAGATTGAAAAGTATCTACTCGTTCGAGTACGAGTACGTTTTCCGGAAAATTACGACAACTATGGTATCTTAGCGAGACTCGTTCATTTACCTACACCTTATTGCTGCCTCGTTGCGCTCCAACATTATAGTGCGAGTGGCACGGCCACTGCATAGTTGGCTAAGCGCAAGTTGGAGCTCTTAGCGTGCGATTGTATTATACAACGTGCTTATGGCTTCGAACTAAAAGGAAGTATCTGAATGAATCAGATGGCATTTGACCGAAGGCATTTATTTATTGAACAATGCAAGGTATGTTTCTCGCATCTGGCGGTTTTGGCCAGGATAAGAGGATAGACAGATACATTTGTATGGGTATTCGTTGCGCAACTATGTTTATTCAATTTTTTTCTTTTTATTATTTTTTCTATTACCTCCCGAGTTATGTATGGTATCGTAAATGTGAGAAATGTTTTGTTTTCTGGTCTTACTTAGTGAGTTAAATCTTTATTGACCCTAAGCCGTCGTTTATGACACCAAGCCAAGCAAACTATCGTAGAAAACTTGTGAACTCATTGTTACGAAAAGCCCACTTACTGCGTGCGTTGGTACAACAAACCAAACAATAGTGTACCTCGTACTTCCATCTTAGCGGGGCATGTTATATATAAAGATACTTGGCTGAGCTTTACTTGAGAACTTGTGAATGGCTCGCAGCTAGTGTGACGGATTTAACAGAGGTAAACAGTCCAGTTCCGGTCACAACCTCGGATAAACACTAGGATCGCATTACTACTCAACAGCTAGAGTTATACAATTGAATCTGATATAGAATATGCAGTAGCTTTCATCTTATATATGTACATGGATGTAAATGCACATGAGATGATTAGCGATACATTGTGCGAAGGTTCATTGTCTGCTTTATGACAGTATCTGAGGATCTTGTTAGGCGAGTACGAGTAGGTCAACTTAGAATCATATTCCATAACAAAAAGGAGGGAAAAGAGTAGTCAAGTGACTTTCGAAACACTAGAACTGCATGGTCACTGTAGAACTGGATTAAATGGTGTCATCGTACGTATCTAAATCTACTACTACTGGTGCCCTATGGAGAGACATGTATGATGTACATATTTGGTTAATGAATCCTGTTCTTCATCTCGTTAACTTGGCATGATAATGTGTCAACTAATGGCAACTGCTTTAAGCCATAATAAACACTATTCAATGGGATCTTTTGGTTCACTTGTTATCGGCATTGAAACGTGATCCAAAGTCGTTATATGTATTTTGCTTTAAATTTTGAAGCACCTGAATGGCATTGAGAATTACGTTGGACTTTCATGAGGTTCATGCCATCACTCGGTGAATTGGAATTTTAAAAACTCGTTCGTGGAATCTGGTTTCTAGGTTAATCGACTTGTAGATATTTTTGCGCAAACAGCGAATTTCATTTTCGTTTGAATGTCATTTCCGAAAGATCGGTAACCTTTTCCTGTTTCATCTTGCCGAGAACGAGTAAGTCGCTGATTTTAGTGTTATCAGTATTCATACAGGTGATTGGCATACACATAACACTCAATAAAAGCCGAAAAAGGACAGGCCAATATTGACCACAATATGACCCAGATATCCCATCTTATCATGTCGTTACAGGGCGTGTCTATCTACAACGGGTCAGAAAATGCTTCCAGCTTAAAGTCTGCAGCAAACAGTAGCATACTATGGAATGTTTCTGTTTTTCATCTATCATCCGAGAATTTTTTGAACCTCATATACCCGCATTTTGTTGAGTAATAGAGCCAGATGGCAAAGGACTAACAAAGGTCTCGTAGGGGTAGCATCTATCCGACGGATGCTGGCCTGCTAAAAAGCGAGAAGAGCCACCGCAGTCGAACATCTTGCGGCACTGTTAGTAAGTCCTATCGCCACCTCCTCGTGGTGCCATCTGGAGATTTCCTATGGAAATTGCAGACGGGAAAGGGCGAATGGCGAGCCTCCTGCGCCAAAAAACAGGATTGGTCGGTTGGGTTACGGCCTAGTAAGCCGCAACCGTAAGAAAAACCACAAACTCCGAAACAACCACAAGCCTCGGATATAACGGACCGGATTTATGTGGACGACCCCTGCAAAAAACGAAAAAAGGACAATGATCTTCGGCTTTGTACGTGGAATGTTAGGTTCCTAAACAGGCCACGTGCAGCCGAACAACTTGCGGACGCCCTAGACCGCTATAAAGCGGACATCACCGCCATCCAGGAAATGCGATGGAATGGACCGGGTATAAGGCGGATGAAAAACTGCTATATTTACTACGGCGGCTGCTATAGGGAGAGAGGGCAACGATTGTTTGGGTACGGATTTGTTGTTTGAGGTGGACTAAGGCAAAAAGTCCTAAGCTTTCGGCATGTGAGCGAACGCCTCATAACAATCCGTATCAAGGCTACATTTTTTAACATCAGCCTGATCTGCGTCCACGGCCCCACGGAAGACAAGGATGACTCCGCCAAAGATGAGTTCTACGATCTCCAGATTGACCACATCGCGATCGACTCAGACACACCTCCACTATTCTTGATGTTCGAACTTTCCGAGGGGCTAACATCGACTCGGATCACCATCTTGTGGTAGCCAAGATGCACTTGCGGATATCACGAACGCAGCGGAGTAGAGTAAGAATACAAAGTTATGACGTCGGATCCGATCGCGCCTCCGTTAAGCTGTCCAATACACCTCAATCCTCCGCGCTATCAATAGAACAGCAGTGGAGCCTTTGCAAACAATCCCTGGAAAGCTCGGCATCCGAAGTTTTGGGTTTCAAGGCTCCACCACGAAGAAACACCTGGTTCGATGACGAGTGCAGGAGGATTCACACAGCGAAGCAGGATGCATATAAGGCCTCGCTGCATAAAAGAACAAGAGCAGCTCGTGAGCTCTACGAGTTAAAAAGAAGGGAAGAGCATAAGCTTCTCAGGAGAAAGAAGAAAGAGCACGAGAAACGCGCGATTGAGGATTTGGAGAGGTGTTACTGCGGACGTGACGTTCGAAAGTTTTATCAACAGATAAAGCGAACATGCCAAGGTTATAAAGCCAGAACGGTAGCCTGCAGGGATGAGAACGGACACCTAGTAGTAGAACCGCAGTCGATGCTGAGAATATGGAAAAACCACTTCTGCAGATTGTATAACGGCGATGTTAGTCAATTAACCGCTGTCAGGCGGAATGATCCATTTCTAATCGACGAAGGCCGTAGAGAACTCCGTACCCCTGACCTCGACGAAGTTAAGATTGCCATATCGAAACTCAAGTCGAATAAAGCTGCTGGCGCAGAGCTACTGAGCTCTTCAAGGCAGATGGAGGTGACCTGGTTAGGAGCATGTACCAGCTCATCTGTAAGATATGGTCAGAGGAAAGCATGCCCGAGGAATGGAATCTCATCATCGTATGCCCGATCCACAAGAAAGGAGACCCCTCTAATTTCGCCAACTATAGAGGAATAAGTCTCCTTAACATCGCCTACAAAATTTTCTCTGCCGTTTTGTGTGAACACCTGAAGCCTTTTGTAAATAAGCTGATAGGTCCTTTTCAGTGCGGATTCAGGCCAGGGAAGTCCAACATCGACCAAATCTTCACACTACGGCAGATCCTGGAAAAAAGCAGTGAATTTCAAGTCGACACTCACCACCTATTTGTCGACTTCTTTAGATTCGATCTTCCTATGCTGCGTCGTTCCGCGGGGTTGGACTCGAAGACACTCCGCCCGGAGCTGTGTTATTCATTCGCTCTACATGGCCTCGTCATCTTAGACGTTGGATCCGCAGACGTCGTACCAGGCCCATGTCTTGCATCTTCTCCTCCACCCCCCGTTCTTACAAACGGGACCATATATTGAACGCATACTTTAGAAACGACCAAGAGCCTCTTCATCCGCTTTCATTAAGGTCCAGGGCTTTGCGCCATAGAGGAGGACCGGGATGAGTAAGATTTTGTACAGCGCAACTTTGGTCTTTCGGGAGAGGGCTCTACTTCCCAATTGCCCAAAGAAGTAGCGGTTGGCAAGAGTAATTATGCGTTTGATCTCAGCGCTGGTGTTACTGCCTCTGGTCACTAGTGACCCAAGGTAGACGAAGTCCTTGACCACTTCGAATCTGTTGCTGCCAATTGTGACGTTCTGGCCGAAACATCGGTGTTGCGCGTCTTTTTTGGTTGACAGCATATATTTGGTTTTACCCTCGCAGTTATGCAGACTTGAAATAGATCGTACCTCTTGTGGTGGCCAGTGAGTCTCGAAAGTCTCGGTTAATTCGTTACCGACTTTAAAGGGGCAGAGGAAATTCTCCAGTGTCATCTTGCCATTTGTCATTTGGTCTATTGTGGATTCACCTGGCCTAAAACCACATTGATAGGAACCTATCAGATTATCCACAAAGGGTTTCAGGTGCTCACACAGTACAGCAAAGAAGATCTTGCATGAGATGTTAAGGAAACTTATTCCCCTGTAGTTGGCACAGTTATAGGGGTCTCCTTTCTTGTGAACTCCGACCATATTTTATAGGTAAGCTGGTGCACGCGCCCTCCAGACCATCTCTAGCCGCTTTAAATAGCTCGGCAGACAGCCCGTCTGCGCCCGCGGCTTTATTGTTCTTTAGCTTTGAAATTACTATCTTAATTTCATCTAGATCGGATAGATGAAATCCTCGTCCGTTGCGAATGAATCATTCAGCCCCACAGCGGTATTAGATCTTTCATCGCCGTTAAACAGTCTACAGAGTGTCCTTTCCATATTCTCAGCATGGACTATGACTCTACTACTAGCTGTCCGTCTTCATCCCTACAGGCTTCTGCTTTATAGCCCTGGCATGTTCGTTCTACTTTTTCTTTAAGCTTGCGAGCATTACTGCTGTGATAGCATCTGTCCATCTCCTCGATCTCACACTTTTCGTTAAATCTTTTTTTCTTCCTTAAAAGCTTGTATTCCTCTCTCCGTTGCTGCGTGTAGTGTTCACGAGTGGCTCTCGTCCGTCTATGTAGCATGGCTTTGTAGGCGTTTTACTGAATATATGCTGTCATCAAAAAAGGACGCTCACCACCGACGTCTCGGCCAGAGCGTTTGTATTGGCAGACATGAATTGGAGGTAGTTAAGGACTTCGTCTGCCTTGGCTCCACAGTGACCTGGAACAACGACATCAGTTCCGAAATCAAACGCAGAATCACTCTTGCCAATCGCTGTTTCTTTGGGCTCAGGAGCCAATTGAGTAATAGAACCCTCTCGCGAACGACAAAGTTCACTCTATACAAGACCCTTATTACTCCGACCCTGCTGTACGGCACAGAAGCATGGACACTATCAAGAGCGGATGAGGAGGCCCTTGGTCGGTTCGAGATAAAGATTTTGCGTGTGATTGTTAGTCCTATAAACGCAAACGGGGGTTCGAGGAAAAGATTTAACCACGAGTTTGACGGGCTGTATAGGGACATGAGGACATGGCTAGGCCATATAGAGCGAATGGACACCACAGCTCCAGCTCGAGGAGTTTTTGAATCCAACCCCGAGGGACGAAGAAACAGAAGACGACCGCACCTAAGATGGCACACACAAGTGGAATAAAACCCCATCAACTAGGAGTGCGGCACTGGAGACTGCTGGCGAAAGAATGTGCCAGTTGGAGAGGTTTTTTAAAAGAGGTCCAGATTCGCCATGAAATGTAGCGCCGAAGAAGAAGAAGACTCTGTGCTTTTCTCTGTCAATAGTTAAACAGGGACCAAAAAGCTTGTCACTCTAATGTCAACACTAGACAAAGTGACTAATCGGACATAGTAGGCAGATACTATTCAGGGTAAGCTATATGTACCGTCCATTCTTGTTTAGATTCCGTTTATTAAAATTTTGAAAATACATAAAAGAAGCCTAAAAATATTTAAACGGTGACTCTTTAGATAAGTTTGCTTTGAATGGTTTTATTATACCGCAGGGTACAGATCACATTATTTTTTTATATTTTTCATTCAATTTGTAATGCTGTGTTGTTGCACATGCAAATATACTCGTATTTGAATTACACTGCAATTACTTAAATGAGTTTTAGCTCTGTTCAAATAACAATCTTTTATGGCAACGATAATGCTTTCACTTCAAGTTCGTTTCGGGATCAGTTCAGGTCTCTAGTCAACTGCAGAGCTTCAAAATACAAAAACACATATTCTTTGTCATATTTGTTATCATGGAAACTACTAGCAACTCCTTCATTGCTTGAATCCAAGTTGTCCAGAGAATAGAACGGATTGTGACAGCCCGCATTTATAGTGGATTTTTACCGTCCTCGACCGCGTCGCTTCAAAGACCTTCCGGGCCGGAGCTGTTATTTGCATGCGCTCTTCATGACCTAGCCGTCTTAGGCGTTTGATCCGCAGACACCGTACTCTACTCCCCATTTATGCAGTTCGGACCGAAAATCGTACACAGAATTGCCTCCCGAGTCCAAAGAAATGGTTGACAAGAGTTATTCTGCGTTTGATTTCGGCAATGATGTCAATGCTGTATGTCCCTGCGGAGCCTAGGTAGATGAAGTCCTTGACTACCTCTAAATTATACCTGCCAATATAAGCACCATGGCCAAGACGCCGGTGGTTCGTGTCCTTTTTAGACTACAGCTTATATTTCCTCTTGCCCTTATTTACCACCAGTCCCATTTTAACCGCGTCCACCTCAATGCTCGAGCGAACATTTGTACGGGCTTGTAGTTGTACGGACTTAAAAAAAGATCGTGCCTCTCGTATTGACCAGTGAGTTTCGTACTGTCCTTTCAGTACGATCTAAAATCTTTTTTGACATTAAAAGTCTCGGTTAAGACACTTTCGACACAGATGGAGCGGCGAGATTTCTCCGATTCCATCCTACACAATCTGACGAATTTGGCAGGGATGTCAAATCTAGACATGGCGCTATATCGCTCATCTCAATGTACAAGACCTTAAAGTCGACAAACAGATGGTGTGTGTCGATCTGGAATTCACTGTTTTTTTCCAAGATCTACCACCGATTGTGGACTCCCCGGGCATGAAACCACACTGATATGGACCAATCGGTTTATTAACGAAGACTTATGTATATCCCTATAATTGACGTAGACAAAGGGGTCTCCTTTCTTGTGGATTGAGCAAACAATACTAAGATTCCATTAATCCGACATGCATTCCTCTGACCATATCTTACAGGTGAGCTGGTGCATACCTTCAACCAGGTTATCTTCAGCTGCCTTAAAGATCTCGGCAGGTAATCCATCTGCCTCAGCAGCTTTGTTGCACTTAAGCTATCTCTGCTATCATCGTCCGTTGTCAATGGGTCATTCTGCCTAACAGCGGAATCTGTTTGGTCGTCGCCGTTATACAGTCTGCAGAACTAGTCTTTCCAGATTCTTAGTACCGATTGTGAATCTACTACTAGGTTTCCATGTTCGCCCCTGCAGGCTTCCGTCCTAGCCTTATATCCCTGGCATGTTTGTTTAATTCGTTGATAAAACCTTCAAACGTCATTCCTGCGATAGTGTCTCTCCATCTCATAGTAGAGCCAACGGCGGCGCTCACAACCTCAATGTGGTTACAGATACACCCGGATACACCCAGACCCTCCGTCCGAGGAGAAAAAAAATGGGCTTGGCCTCCCAGTTGGGCTAACTCATACATTGCTAGTGGCGGTCCCCTGGTCAACCAAACGTCAACCAGATAGATCACATTGCTGGCAGGGCGCCTGGATTACCTCATCTGCAATATCAGGTCGAAGGAAAGCATGTCCGACGAGCGGAATCTCAGTGTCGTTTTCCTGATCCACACGAAAGAGACCTCTTTGACTGCAACAATTACAGAGGGATCAAATCCTCTCTGTTATTTTGTGTGAACGCCTAAAACAAGCATGGGGCTTATCGCCGGCGAAGGTTCTCTTGATCTTCATGGCAATAATAACACCTATAATCTCATATGCATTAGTTGTCTGGTGGAAAGTGCTAACACGCAAACCGATGTAGCCTTTTTCACCAAGCTCCAAAGAACGGTTTGTCTCAGCTGTACAGGCTGTATAGGCGCTACTCTAGATGATATGATGAACCTTCCTCCTCTTGATATATTTATCAGAGGGTGTACACCTCGCACAGGAATAGAAGTGTGCTTGCGCAAAAAATGTCCTGCGACCCTGTCTCATGGACATGCCTTCTGACGCATTGACACCCGTTATCCTACTGCGCTGTAATCTCACAGTCGAGTTTCCATGGCGGCAGGACTGGCTCTGGTTGGATACTGAATCTGGAAAGGTTAGTCTTTGCATTTTCACGAGTGGCTTCAGTTCTGGGCGAAGTCTCGCAGCTGGAGTTTTCTTTGAGCGCGAAAACATCCGTCTGCACTCCTCGTTAAGAAAATATGCGTCTATCTTTCAATCGGAAATATACGCAATCTTAATGGCCATGCACAGGTGAAGGGAAAAAGCATATGCGTCTGCAGTGACAGCCAAGCTATACTCATAGCTGTGTCCAACTCTTCAACAAGCTCCAAATTAGTGCATGAACTCAAGACCTTGTCGAACAGAGTCGGTAGACTAAATTCACAAAGGCTTGTATGGGTTCCAGGTCACTCTGGGATCCAAGGAAATGAGATCTCTAATTAACTCGCCAGGATATGTAGGTTCAGAGAAGAGTTTCTCAGGCCCTGTACCCGCTCTAAGTCTACCTGTGACCACGGTCAATACCTACATTAACGAGATAGAGGGATTATCCAGGATGCAGGAAGACAAAGCGCGAATGCCCCGATATCTGCAAAAAATTCGATTGTCCTTAAGGAGAATTGACTGCAGAAGACTTGTGGGAGTCATTATGGGCCATTACACTTTTGCTAAGCATATCTCCGTGCTTGACATCAGCGAGAGGAGGATGACACCGCAGAGCATTTTCTCTGCGACTGTCCCGCCTTTGCTCGCGCACGGTGGCTCACCCATGGGGCCGATTTGGTTTGTGTCGAATCTCTTAGCTCTACATCACTGCAGCTCCTTCTCATTTTTCTACAATAGACCAGTATTTGCGTCTGAGTCTAACAGATAGCAGAAGCCTCCGACAAAAAAATAAAACAAAAAAGCTTGCCTTCGTAGGCATTTGGAACATAAATACAGTAGTGGCCAGGTAAAAGTTACCAGGTGAAAGGGACCTACAGTTTAATGCCGACTCCGAACGGCGTCAGTCGAGAAGCTTTTTCATGGCAAGTTTACTACGGGGGGTTTTGCCGGTACCCCACCGAAGAGGAACGTCGCGAAATAAACATTCGATGGCGTTGGTGTTATCGGGATTCGAACTCGCTCATCGTGCGGCAGAGTCCAACACACTAACCACTGCGCCACGGCGCCCTCCACCACCTGGAACTACCTTGTGCTTCTTAAAAAGTTAAGAAGGTCAGAAAAACCTAACATCTGTCAGGTCGTTAAGGAATTAGGATCCTAGGTAGCGTTTCCTGATTTTGCAGAAAGCTGGGCAGGTGCAGTGAAGGTGGTGGATGCAGATATCATTCGGAACTTGTCCTAGTTTTTGTGCGTGACTGCCAATGAGGCAGTGACCAATGATTTTGTAGATGCCAGCTCTTTTTAGGGAAATTATGCTCCTAGTCTTTTGACTATCGAGCCGGGGTCAGATTTGTCTGGTGATGAGGCAGGTATGTCCCTGGGTCCATCTCAGGTTCGTCTTAGCCCTGGCGAAATTTATGAGGTTATATTTAACGGTTGCAAGGGGTATTCCCTCACATGCCATGATTGAATGTTGCGTCGTTCCTTGTCTGACGAGTGTGTGGGCTCTTTCGTTACCTGGGAAGTCACTGTGTACTGGTACCCATAGAAGTTGTATGTCAAATTGCTCTGCCATCTCGTTAAGAGAGAGGCGACAGTCGAGGCTTGTTTTTGAGATGTACACATAGGACTCTAGCGACTTTAAGGCTGCTTGACTATCCGTGAGAATTCGGATATCCGTAGTGGATATCACGTTCAACTTAAGCCAAGATAGAGCCCCCTTAAATGCCAACAACTCCGCCTGAAAGACGATGCAGTGATCTGGTAGTTTTAGAGCTTTGTTGAGCTTTAGTTGCTTGCAGAATACTCCACTACCTACCCCGTCTTTGGTTTTTGACCCGTCAGTATGGAAATCCACGCAGTTCCTGCGAAGTTGCGTTTGGCGGGTCCAGTTCTGTCTGTCCGGGTAAGTTATCCTGAAGTTCATTTTCAAAGACTGTGGTGGGTTCTATGTGGTCCGAGTTTTCTGCCATAGTTATCCCGTTGCTCAAGATGGAGGAGTGGCCGGTCATATAGCTCATTGGCTTTTAATCTTCTTGCCGTATATGTGGCAATTTGCTTGCCAAATATATCGAGTAGTGTAAGGTGAAGTATCATGTTGAGCGCTGCCGTTGGGGGTGACCTTAGGGCCCCGGTAATGCACATACATGCTAGCATTAAGGATTTACAATGAACCCATTGCTTTGTGCCCATTTGCATAGTATAGAGAATGCCATTTGCATATGGTCATTCAGTGTGGGAGGTATTTGCCTAACATAGAAATGGCAGCGTGCAGTGCAGTCCACCAGACTATCACTCCATACATTGGTCTGGATCTAACGACTGTAATGTAGAGCCATAGGTTGGAGTAGGGCTTTTTTGGAGGTGTAGAGGGCTATAGTTGCTTTTTTTGTTCTCTCGGTTGTGTTGTTCTTCCAGTTTAGTTTCCTGTGTAGTACAATGCCAATGCCCCATCCACAAAAGGCGATTCTACCTCTTGCAAGAACTATAGAGGTATATCCCTGCTCAATGTCGCATACAAGATCCTGTCCAGCGTATGGTGTGAACGTCTAAAGCCATTTTGCACCGCACTAATCGGCAGCTACCAGTGCGGCTTCCGGCCCGGCAAATCGACTATAGACCAAATTTTCACACTTCGACAAATCCTGGAAAAGACAAACGAGTTTCGAATCGATACACACCATCTTTTCATCGATTTCAAAGCCGCATACGACAGCATTCATCGTGAAGGACTGTTTGTTGCGATGGCCGAATTCGGGATCCCGGGAAAACTGATCCAGTTGTGTCGCGCCACGCTAAAAAATACGCGATGCACCGTGCAACTCGGTTCTAGGACTTCGGAACTGTTTGAAACATGCACCGGATTTTGGCAAGGAGATGCGCTGTCATGTGACTTCTTCAACCTGGTGCTGGAGCAGATAGTGCGACGGGCAGGCGTCAACAGGGAAGGCACTATCTTCTACAAGTCCATCCAGCTACTAGGATACGCGGATGATATCGACATCATCGCGTGCTCTCGCCGTGGCATTGTGAAAGCATTCACGGCAATTGAAGAACAGGCGAAACGAGTTGGTCTTAAGGTCAATGAGGACAAAACGAAGTACATGCTGTCAAGCAAAAACAAATCCGTCGCTCACCACCTGGGACAAAATATAACAATTGACAGCTACAATTTCGAGGTAGTTAAGGGATTTGTCTACCTCGGGGCAAACGTAAATTCCACCACAGTGGAGATCCGACATAGAATCGCCCTTAGCAACCGCTGCTACTTCGGCTTGTCCAAGCAACTGGGGCCAAAACTCCTCACTCGAAAGACCAAAGTCATGCTTTACAAAACGCTCATACTGCCAGTCTTGCTGTACGAAGCCGAAAGCTGGACGATAAGCAGGACGGCGGAGCTGATTTTGGGTCCTTTCGAAAGAAAAATTCTGCGCCAGATATTTGGTCCTCTCTGTGAGGAAGCTGAATGGAGAAGAAGATACAACCGCGAACTCTACGAGCTGTACAAGGATGTGGATGTAGTCCGGAAGGTAAAGATCCGTCGACTACAATGGCTCGGCCACATTGAGCGCATGGACATCAATGCTCCAACTAAGAGGGTCTTCGACTCCGAGCTTCAAGAAAAAGAGGAAGACAAAACCTCCGGTATAAAGACCAAGTAATCGCGGATGTAAGACATCTTGGTCTTGATAACTGGAAGCAGCGTGCCCGGGACCGTCAAGGATTGAAGGCAGCTATAGCTCAGGCTCAAATCCTCCATGGATCGCAGGCCTGATAAGTAAGTAAGTAAGTACAATGCCAAGGTATTTGGCACTAGAAGAATAGGTTAACCCGGTGCCAAGTAAAGTGACCTGGCAGCTTTCGGGAATTTCGTGCTTTCTGGCGAATAGCATAAGCTCTGTCTTCTGAGGATCTACCCTGAGCCCAGGCCGTTTGCATACGGTCATTCAGTGTAGGTAGGTATTTGCCTGAGATAGAAATGGTAACGTCATCAGCGTAGGCAATAACGTTCAAGTCTTCTTTCTCCAGTTTGGTCACTAGTTCATTTGCGACCACCTTCCAGAGAAGCGGTGAGAAGAACCCCTTTGTGGACACTCAAGACTAATTTCTCTGGATGGTTATTTTTCTGTCTTTTATAGATAACTTTTTAGGAAACGGTCCATTTAACAGTGTTTCGAACTAAACGTACAGTTCAACTTCTGTTTGAACCGAATAGAAAGAGAAATATGACGAGAAGATGTTAACTTTTATCTGGCCATTACCGTAATTGCCTAGACTATTGCAACACACTGGTTTTAGATACAAAGCATCTCATTTCTCGTATTTCATAAAAACATAAAAATCCGGTCATATGTATATAAAGAGGACGCCGTGGCGCAGTGGTTAGTGTGTTGGACACTGACGCACGATGAGCGAGTTCGGATCCCGATAATACCAACTTCATCGAATGTTCATTTCGCGGCGCCCCTCCTCGACGGGGTACTGGCAAAACTCCTCGTAGTACAGTTGCCATGAAAAAGCTTCTCAACTCTCGCCGTTCGGAATCGGCATTAAACTGTAGGTCCCTTTCACCTATGTGGAAAATAAATCACACACAACATGGATGATTGGGAGAAGCTTGGCTCTAGTCCTTCATGGACTGTAACACTACCAAAAGAAGAAAGATATGTATATAAAGCCAATGTGTATCCAATATTTAAATGGGTGAGAAATACATTAGAGAACGTTCGCAAAAAATGATTAATGCATAACTTGCTGCAACTGAATAGCGATCAGTCAATCATAACTTTCGGACAAAATTTCTATTTCAAAATTAAGATCAGCTTTTGAAACCGCTCCGGAATTAACATTGACCACAAGGGGTCATTGACAAAGATGGAGATGCAACCAAAAATAAAATGGAACTCAAAACCTTATCCGGATAGTTGCAAAATTCAATCTTACACAACAAATTGGCGATTGCCCAACCTATGATCGTTTTAATAAACATTTTTGGTAGATTATTCGTAACTGGAAATGGCATTCGTTCCAAAGATTTACATATAATCTATCCATATCTATGAAATGTCGACTTATTTCATCCTCAACGAGTCAGATCAGAAAGTTAGGTTAAGTTCTAAGACGATAGAAACAATTAAACGCCAAACGTGAATGTATCTTTTTTGGCAATTGTTTGTTTTTTTTTTTTTTTTTGGTCTAGCTTGGACATTTTTCCATAATAAATGTAAAACACAAAATATTTTATCTACAAGTTCAGGATTCGTGAAATATGAAGCCAATTTGAATACGAAATTAGAGATGTTTCAATAATTCATTGATGATGGTCCCTAACTATGGGTGAGAGTCGAATTGGCATAATTGTTTCGCAATTCAGACCAATTGGATTCGAACATTGCGATTTCAATTTATGTATATAAAATGGGAACAGTCAAATTGATTATAAAATGAAATGCATTTAGGGTATTACATAAGATCATCAGATGCAATTTAAAATACTATATGTAGGTCCCCTGAAATTGCGAGATTATCACTAACCACTTGAGTGATTGAAAGAAGATTTGGCTGTAAAAAAGCGCCGGATTGTTGGCAATCAATTAAATTGCAATAGACGTTTCCATGCAATTCGAGAAAAATAAGTCCTATCGCAAGTAACCATATAGCAATTCAATAAAATGTAATTTATTGCTTTTTTATTGTAAGTCGTAAGGTCTTTAAGCATGGCAATTAGAATGAAGAACGATAAATGGTTCTTCTTGACATTCATAGAAATAGTTTTCCATGTTTTGATCATTAAGGTCAGAGTCCAAACATAAGCTTAAATTGTATAACTAACCGCCGCATGTAAATTAATTTTATTTACAATATTCTAGTTCCTCTTCTCATTCGATAGTAATTTATTTAAAATTTTTTTGCTGTTTTTGAACTATCCACAATCTTAGGGATTTTTTATTTGAGTAAACACCACTAAGTGGCGCAACTTTTCGCACTATTGTTCAAGCAGAAACCATGACGATGGAATTCGGAATCTGTTTGCGCACATGAGACTAAATGCGTTGAGTTTCGGCAGTCACTACGCACATATGGCCAGGGACGAAAATCTTCAAAATCACTTGATATCAAACTCACATGTTCAATGCTGAGCATCTGAAGCCACAAAAAACTATCTTACAATAATTTATTCACAAAAAAAATGAAAACATTTCCCCATAACCTTGACATTGCTCCTATCTAAGCCATCAACTCAGTTACCGGAGTTTATTGGCCTGTATCTTGCATTGTGATACATCTTAAAACAACTGGTTCCGTGGAACACGGAAGACATTCGTTCAAGATTATAGAATGATTATCTCAATTGACAACTTAACTCAACTTATGTAAATCATATGCAGAAGAATACATTGAACAGGTTCCATTAACCACGAGCCCAAGAAGCTCAAGCGACACCGGGAATGCCATTGTGAAGCAAGCTTATGTACGCATCATCCGGAAGCAGCAGTCAATCGATGTTAGTGTTATCAAGGAAATATGCTAAGATCTTATTACATAACTAAAACTAATAGATACACTGCACCATACATATTTTTGCTACACACGTTATGTCACATACATATATCAAGAGGTGTTGTTTCGAAAGCGTGCCATATAGCTCGCCTCTGAAAACGGCAACAGTCCCGCGAGCCGCGTATCAATCTTCACTTAATCCGGATCCTAATTAGAAATTAACCCAATAGTACAATAGTGCTATTTCCATTTGCATTTCCCAAATTCAGAAGGAAAAAAAAAAAAAAAACTTAAAAAGCAACATCATAACGAGATAACGACCTTTACTCGTAGTGGCTAAGAGTGAAGACGTTGCAAATCGTATGCCAAACCAATTGATTTGCATACGGATGGAGAAAATTATCTTTTTCTGTATCTTTGTATCTTATTTTGCGTACCACAACTGCACAACCAAATTGATCGTGGCTCTTGGTTTCCTTCTCTTCCTCTGTCCTTCCCTGGCTTCTTCTCGGAACAAGATACAATTCGTTATGTTATTAATAACATGTAATACACTCGTACGTCGGGGGATGACCCACTTAAAATCGAGTTTATTTTTTTGCAATCAAGATCATTCGTTACGCAGTGCAACAGTTCCTGACCCTAAAGATCCACCGGAGAGCAGATATCGATTTCCACTAATTGTTATTACATCTTACATACATAGCCGTGTACTTGTTGGCTTTTTAAACCAATTTTCAACCTTGCAGCTCTGCAATCAAGGCTCTGGTCGATTGGCTTCGGATTAAGGTTCACCCATGATTGCATAGAACAATATACAAAATCTACAGCACCATGGTATGGGCAATGTTAATAATAAATACGTAACTACTACAGTAAGGTAAATAGGTATTAGGCATATATACCTTCGTTTTCTCCGTTATGAGTTGGAAAATAAGAAAACAATTAGTTTCACTTTATTCACTGGAAAAAGAAAACTAGATAGAAGCACACCAGTGTAATTAAAAGTGCACCCGGTCCGGTCAGAGTCTATTTATTTAACTTTTTGTTTTTCGTTTCTATTTTATTTTATATACAGTCTAGATACACTGAGACGAATTGAGATACGATACGAGCTAACCGACGTCCGATTGAAGACTGAAGTTCGCAATCGTTTAAGCGTGGTATTATGAAGTAGCTCTCCTACCCAGCAGATGTAACCAGCAGCGGCGGCGGCGGCGTACCGAGTCAGGTTTTTCATTTTTCTCTCGTTTTTTTCAACCTTGTTGTTGTCTGCCCCCCTTGGTTCCCTAAAACTTTTATTCTTAATTTTGTAAACTCGCGATCGTAGTCCCAATTACCGCTCTAGATGCAAAATTTTGTGCGATTAAAGCTCCACTCAGTTGGATAATTTCAATTTTCGTCACACAGCATTCGAATGGGACGAAGTCTGCGGAAAGTTCATAAGCAATTTCGGCACTATCGTTGGAGGCCATTCAACGGAGCAGCTTAATTGCCCGTGCTGGAAGTGTGTCGCTTAAAATCAAGTTATTTGCACTTTAGCTCGTTTAAGATGCGTGAGATCGGTGTTTTGGTTAAATTGGATATTGCCATCTGAATGGTATTTGCTTTTCGTATTGATCTTAATTCAGTAAGCACGTGCTCGCGGTTTTTTTTTTTCAATTTTGGTTTGCAGCTATTTTGATTAAGTATGTATGTATGGTGTTGTTATAACGCACATGGAGATGTATAAGACGCTATTAATGAGGCAACCTCAACCTATCAATTACTTTTTAATTATTATAAATTAGACCTTGACGGTTCGTACATAATGCGCACTCGACCTCTCCTGTAAAAGATCAACCAACCACGTGAGACTAGAACGTTAATAGGTGCATGTTCATTGTTGCAGTTAGAAAAAATTGTAAACAACAGTAGAAAAAGGGCCCCCTTGACCAATGGGCGTGCTTTGTGTGAGGTTAAGTGTTGAGCTTCTACTACAGTTCGTTGTGAACCTGGGCCTCAACCAACATGTCCGTCCAACTGGCACGGCCTTTGGCCAGCTGTTTCCAGCGCCACACGCCCAGTTGGTTAAGGCCCCCTTCTACCTGCGTGCGCCACCTTAGATGCGGTCGTCCTCTGCTGCGTCGTCCCTCGGAGTTGGAGTCGAAAACTTGTCGGGCCGGAGCGTTGGATCCGAAGACGTCTAACTAGGCCGATGTCACTGTACAGCCCGTACAGTTCTTGGTTGAATCTTTCCTCCGTTTACACAAATGGGACCAAAGATTGTACGCAGAATGTTCCTCTCGAAACGTTCCAGTGTCTCTTCATCCGCTTTTGATAACCTTCAAGCCTCAACGCCATAGAGGAGGACCGGAATGATTAAGGTTTTGTAGAGGGATACCTTAGTTTTTCGAGAGAGGGCTCTACTACTCAGTAGCCTCTTGAGCCCAAAGAAGCAGCGGTTGGAAAGAGTTATTCTGCGTTTTATCTTAGCTTGGTGTCGTTGCTGCTTGTCACTATCGAGCCAAGATAGACGAAGTCCTTGACTAAGTACTTCAAAAATATAGCTGCCGAAAGTGACGTTCTGACCAAGACGTCGGCGTTGCGCGTCTTTCTTTGATGACAGCGTATATTTGATCTTATCCCCATTTACCCTTAGACCCACTTTGGCCGCTTCTGCGCCAATTTCTCATTTTTTTTTTATAGTCACACCCGCACTCAAGGCTAAGGCCTTATAACGCATTGAACGTTGTGCGAGCAAAGGTAACAGGGAGAGGGAGAGTTTCGCGCAGGTTGATGTTTTGACACACAACCTGAACGGAGTGCAGTGGTTTTGGGTTGTAGATGTTCGTTCACTACTCTCAGGGGTGGTTTGTCGTAGATGGGACGACAGCCGACCAAATTTCGAGTTGGTTATAATTCCCAGTAATTCGTTCATGCACTGTTGGTGTTAATATTGCATACGCAGAGGATGAACTTCATTTGACCACATACTGTGACTGTTATGCCTGCAGCAGTACGTTTTCGTCACTTTCCATCCACAACTGTGTTGCATACTCTTTTCCGTATAGGAATTGCTTTTTCTTGGCTATGAAACGAAGTTGAACTATGGACCTTCCGCTCGACGGTCGATGATGTTAACCACTGCACCACGGCCACCCCCTGCTTGTGAACGCCTCATTGACGTATTGCTTTGTACGTCCGATAACGTGATAACGCGATAACTTGAAGTAGATCGTACCTCTTGTATTGGCCGCAGAGTCCCGCACGATCTTTTCAAGTATGATGTTAAAGAAATCACATGACAGTGCGCCACCCTGTCTAAAAACTTTTTTCAACTTCGAAGGGGTCGGTTAGTTCACCTCCGACCTTAATAGAGCCGCGGGAATTCTCCATAGTCATCCTGCAGAGTCTGACGAGTTTGGCAGGAATGTGACATGGCTCTGTATAGCTCGTCTCTATAAACACTGTCATATGCGGCTTTAAAGCCGACAAAAAAAATGGTGCGTGTCTCCTCCAAGATCTGCCGTAGTGTAAATAGGTGGTCTATCGTGGATTTTCCTGGCCCGAAACCAAACTGGTAGGAACCTATCAGATTGTCCACGAACGGTTTCAGGCGCTTACACAGTACGGCAGAGAGGATTCTGTACGCAATGTTCAAGAGACTTATCCCTCTGTAAATGGCGCAGTCATAGGGGTCACCTTTCTTATGGACCGGACAAACAGCGCTGAGATTCCATTCATCGGGCATGCATTCTTCCGACCATATCTTGCAGATGAGTAGATGCATGTTCCTGACCAGCTCATCGCCAGCTGCTTTAAACAGTTCTGCGGGCAGTCTGTCTGCTTCAGCAGCTTTATGAGACTTAAGTTTCGATATCGCTATCTTAACATCATCTAGGTCGGGTGGACGGGATTCTCTTTCATCTTCGTCCATTGTGAATGGTTCGTTCTGCCTGACGGCGGCATTTTAACTAACATCGCCGTTATACAGTCTGCAGAAGTGGTCCTTCCGCAATCTCAGCATCGACTGTGACTCCACTGTTAGTTGTCCGTGCCCATTCCTGCATCTTCTGCTCGGGCCTTATAGCCTTGGCATGTTCGCTTTACTTTTTGGTAAAACTTTCGAACGTCTTTCCTGCAATAACATCTCTCCATCTCCTCGATCTCGCGTTTCTAGTGCTTCTTCTTTTTTCTTCTCAGAAGCCCATGCTCCTCTCTGCTTTTCTGTTCATAGAGCTCGCGGGCAGCTCTCGTCCGTCGATGCTGTGTAGCCATGTATGCATTCTGTTGCTCTACATGGGCCTGTCTGCACTCGTCCTCAAACCAGGGATTTCTCGAAGGTGGTGTTACATCTGAGACGCCCTCTCTGATGGCATTTTGACAACGACTCCATTACCGTTCTACGGTTTGTGCAGATTGCATCGGGACTTGAGAGAGACTGAGGGAGACTTGATCGGCGAAGGTCCTGGCGGTCTCTTGCGATTGCAGCTTTCCGACGTTAAATGTTGGTATTCTTATTCTACTCCATTGATTCCGAGCCGATGTTGGCTCCTCGAGAGGTTCGGACATCTAGGATGCTGGAGGGGTGTCTGCCGTCGATCGCAATGTGATCAATTTGATTGATTGTCGATTGATCGAAAGATCGCCAGGTCCCCTTATTGATGTTGAGTTGTGGGAATCGTGTACTTGCTACTACGAGATTATGCCCCGCCACAAAATCCACTAGCCTTAGTCCGTTTTCTGAAGTGGTGTTGTGTAGGAAACATTGAAATTTCCTAGAAGGATTTTGGTGTCATAGCTGGAACATTGGTCATATATTCTGTCTAGGAGATTAAAGAAGTCATCTTTATGTGGGTCATCTTTCTCCTCTATGGAGGCGTGGACCCATATTAAGCTTATTTTGCCGAGATTGGAATGCGGATAGTTATGAGGCGTTCGCTTACATACTGGAAGCTATAGACTTTTTTCCTGAGTCTGCTTCGAATAACAAATCCGCATCCGAATGAGCGCTGTTTATTTTCTCTGTAGCAGTTTTCGTAGTAGATATCACAGTTTTTCAACCGCTTTTTGCCTAGCCCATCCCATCGCACTTCTTGGAGCGTGGTAATGTCTGCCTTATAGCAGTCCAAAGAGTTGACCAGGTGTCCGGCTGCACCTGATCTGTTGAGGGACCTAACGTCCCAGGTGCAGATCCGAAATTCGCTTTCTTTTTGACGTTTGCGGGTCGTCAACATGTAATCCGTCCATATCCGAGGTTGTTGGTTGTTTCTGAACAAATTTTTGTTTTACGTGATAGGGATGTTACCCCTAAGCACAACCCCCAACCTGGAGGACCAGGTTCCTCTTTCCCCAGGAGCAAGGGGTCGGGTCGCTGCACACATTGGTTCACTACCTGGCGGGTGCCAGTATAGCTATCCAGGGGAGGCCACGCGGAGGCTGTGTGTCAACTTGGATTGAGCAGGGACAGAGATGGAAGCTGGCGTTTTGCCATGTTAAACGCGATCGACTTCTATGCTCTGTTTGCTCGCTCCCTCCTCCCCTAAGAGTAGATCTTACTGTGATTAAAATTCCTCCGCCTCGTTCCATCCCAGATTCAAGTGGGCCATCGATGCGATAGACGACATAAAATGAGTCGAAGAGTTCCGACTACAGAAAACCTTATTTTTACCAGGTCTCAGTTAAGATTATCACATCATGCTCATGCAGAGAAGAGTTTATGAAAAGCTCGTTTGTTTTCGTGCGTAGTCCGCCCGCATTTTGAAAGCGGAAACATCTCAATTGTGAAGAACCAACTGATCATGAGGATGCGAGTTTTAATTTTACGCCACCTCCCTCACAACGCGAGGAAGTTGTTTTTTTTTTTTGTGTGACTCACAATTTTTAGGGTTCCGTACCCAAAGGTAAAACGGAACCCTATTACTAAGACTTCGCTGTCCGTCCGTCCGTCCGTCTGTCACCAGGCAGTATCTCATGAACCGTGATAGCTAGACAGTTGAAATTTTCACAGATGATGTATTTCTGTTGCCGCTACCACGACAAATACTAAAAACAGAACAAAATTAATATTTGAGGGGGGCCCCCTGCCTGCAACCAAGATCTGTCATTTGATGAGGTAACATACGTAGTCTCTTTCATATTTATATATACAGATGGTACGGAACCCTACGTGCGCGAGTCCGACTCGCACTTGGTCGGTTTTTTTTTTTTTTTTAATTTGAACACCGATAGGCCATATAGCTGGACTCAAAGCATCACCAACCGCATCAGCTGGAATTCAGTTTGTTGCACTGAAACACATTTTCTGGAAGCTGTAATCTACTAGCAGCATATGAAGTTATGTTGGCTTCGCTAACACATTTGTCCAAACGAGATAGATGTAAGACCCAAAGTCTATGTAGGAACCGATGCTAAGGTAATTGACTCAGCAGTATCTCCTGCAGTGGCAGTGCCAATAGTTTCGGAGTTTGTTGAAATATGCGTTTCTTCCTTTGCACTACTTGCGCCAAGTCATTTCCATTTGCGATGATTTTCGTAACATCATTGGTGTTCAGATGATCGCTTAGGCCCGGTGCACACATGCGGTTTTTTGACGCACGGTGACGCTACGGTGCCGCTGCGGTGACACAATTGTTCAGTGCACACATACGGAATTTTCCCGCATGTCTCAATCTGCAGTTTGCGTTCAGCTTGCAGCAATGGAAGTTTACAAAAAGAAACGACGTTTTTGGGTACATTCTTTTGTTGACCATCGGCTAACGAAAGGATTATTTTAAAGAGAGAAAATTTTGAAAATTTTTTTTTTTTTTTTTTTTTTTTTTTTTAGAGACTCGCGCAGGTTCAAGAGTTCTTATATTCTCTTATGATGTGTTGTCACACACAACCTGAACGGAGTGCAGTGGTTGGGGTCGTTGATGTTCGTGCACTACTCTCAGGGGTGGTTGTCCTAGACCTAGATAGGACGAGAGCCGACCAAATTCCGCGTTGGTTATAGTCCGTAGTAATTCGTTCAAGCACTTTTAGTATTGCATACGCAGAGGATAAATTTCGGTTGGCCTAGCCTATTTTCGAATGAGGAGTTGGCAGTTATAATTTCACCAAAAATCAAGTACCAGGATACACATATGAGATTGTCCATACCTTTCTCCTCTTTGTAAACGGGACTAAGATTGTCTTGTTTGGGCTAATCGATAAATCCTCCCTGCCACACCAGCCAGAGATAAACTGAAGCGCGAGCTGCATGCGCTCACAGGCAGCACTTTCGCACTTGCCCGTAGAAATGACTACCAGGTTATCAGCATATCCGATGACCTCGTAGCCACGAGTGGTTAGCTTGCGTAGTAGGTCATCGATGACTATCGACCAGAGAAGGGGTGAAAGGACCCCTCCTTGTGGACGCCCCTTAGCCGCCTTTACTGTCACTGAGACCTCTCCGCATGGGGCTGATATAATACGGCTATTTAGCATCGCCACAATCCAATGATTAATGGGATGGTCTACACCCTTTTTGATCATCAAAGTAATATGCCTATAACCTGCCTGCGACCAGGACCTGTCATCATGCAAAAAATTATTTCAAACGGGTAAGCCGTTTTAATGGGATGACTGATTAGGTAACATACAACGTCTCTTTCATTTTTATATATACAGGTGGTACGGAACCCTTCGTGCGCGAGTTCGACTCGCACTTTGCCGGTTTTTATAATATTTTAGTCTAAGAGGGCTTCATTTTCTATAAAGTCTAAATTAGAAAATTTCAGCAGTTGAAATTGCACAGGCATGTGAGTAGTTTATGAGCAACAGATTGTTTAATGTGCGCACATGAGTGTGCGTTTCCTTACCCTGGGTTACATCGAGCTACAGCACAAAGGCGGCTTAATGCCAACAACACACGGTGTTCCCAAGCGGTTCCCCATCTAAGTACCGACCGCGCTCGATGCTCGTTGATTGCGGTGGTTCGGACGAGAACCGATACATTACCCATTCGTCTAAGAATCCTACCGCAGCTAACAAAAAGCTAATAACCCTGAAATACCTGGACAGATCTTCGCAAATTGTAGCTAGGAACCATTCCGATCAAGTTAGCTTAAAAAAAAAAAAAAAAAAAAAGGCATCGTAATCGGTCCATTCGTTCAGGAGTTACGATGCCACAGACAGACACACAGACACCTTAAACTTAAAACGCCCCTCTTTTTGCGTCGGGGGTTAAAAATGAAAAAAAAAAAAACCAAATCAAATGGGTGTTTTCATTTGACGAAGTCCCCGAACGCTATTCCAAAAGGTCAGGTCAGGTCAGGCGCCTCTCCCAAGTCTAAGATCAATTTCTTGTCTTAGAAGATTGATCTTAGACTTGGTGGGAGAGGCGCGGAATGGTCCTGGACCTATATGTTTATCGCTGGAACCTTTCCTGGCAAGTCAGTCGGCAATTTCATTGCCCTTAATATCTTTGTGCCCTGGCACCCACCAAAGACATTGTTTCTTTTGGCGACGTCTTTTAGGGTATCATGGCATGCCTTGACGGTTTTCGAGTTCGTGCTGTACGAACCCAGCGCTTTAAGCACTGCTCGGCTATCAGAGAGTATGTTGATGGTTACTCCTCTTATGCTAGTCTCCAGATTTAGATTGACGCATGCTAGGGTGTCATGCAACTCTGCTTGAAAGATGCTAGGACTCGTTCCCAGGGCCTTCGAGATCTTGCGATTTGGTCCAAAGATGCCGGCGCCAATGCCAGAAGCCATCTTGGAGCCATCCGTATACCACCTAAGGCCTTTGACATTGAGCAAGGGATCACTGGTTTCCCATGCTGAGTGATTTGGGATCAATATCTCAATATCTCTTGTCGGAAGTGAAGGTGTGTGGCAATGCGTTCGATACCGTGGTAATCATATCCATCTCGGGAAGGTGTTGTAATATGGACATGTGTCGGGTCTACATGCCATATTTGTTCCCGAGCAAAGAATTCTGATTGCACTGCGTAATGCCACCTTTTTGACAAAAAGGTGCAGTGAAGTGAGTCCAATGAGTGCTTCTTGGGCTGCCGTGGGGATGGTTGGCATAGCGCCTCTAATGCCGAGACACGCTAGTCTCTGAAGGAGTTGAAGCTTAACAATTGTAGTTTTTTGCTCAACTTTTATCCACCGTACGGTGGATGCGTAGGTGACGATAGGTCTTACTATCACCTTAGATTTCAGTCCCCAGGTTTTACCGAAAATGCGTTGACAGGCCCACATGGCCTTAATCGCTTTGGTAAGTTTAGTTTTAATATTGGAGTTTCAGTTAAGTCTGCGGTCTAGGTCAATACCTAGATACTTTACTTCCTCTGAAAATACTATATTTGTAACATTTAGAACGATTGAGCAGGGCTATACCTTTCTCCCCTTTGTAAAGGGGACGTAGATTATTTGGGTTAATCAATAAACCCTCTCTGCCACACAAGTCAGAGATAAACTGAAGCGCAAGCTGCATGCGCTCACAGGAAGCAGTTTCACACTTGCCTGTAACAATGACTACTAGGTCATCAGCATATCCGATGACCTCATAGCCCCGAGTGATTAGCTTGCGTAGTAGGTCATCGATGACTACCGACCAGAGAAGTGGTGAAAGGACTCCACCTTGTGGACATCCTCTAGCCGCCGATACTGTACCTTAGACCTCTCCGCATGTGGCTGATATAATGCGGCCTTTTAGCATCGTCCTAATCCAGTAATTAGTGGGATGGTCCACACCCCTGCAGGATAGTGCAGTGGTGATCGAATCATAGCCAGTATTATCAAAGGCCCCCTCTATATCGTGGAAGACGCAAATTGCGATCTCCTTGTGTGTAAAACTGTTTTCAACACGCGTCACCAGGTGGTGTAGCCCATTCTCAGTAGATCGTTCTTTGCGATATGCATACTGATTGGGATGCAGTAGTAGCTGATTCGCCAGGATACCTCTAATAAAGAGCTCTATCGTTTTTCCATTATTTTTAGAAGGAACGATGTCGAACTGATAGGACGATTGGATTTAGGTTGTTCACTTGGCTATGCAATCTTGGGGATGAAGACAAGATTGACCTCCCTCCAGATTTGGGGTATGTATCCCGGGTTAAAGCAGGACCTAAAGAGAACTATCAATGGTGATAAAATGGTGTTCAGGCCTTTCTGAAAGATAGCAGGAAAGACACCGTCTTTGCCTGAGGCCTTATAGAGCTTAAAAAAATTCTGCCAGAGAGGCTATTCGTTGTACTGTCGATGCTATTTGTGAGGTTCGTTTGATCTTCAGAGGACATCGAGTGGGGAGTAGAACCAGGAAAGTGCACCTCGAGCAAAGTCTCCAGAGTTTCCCTGCGATTGAGGATAAAGGTGTAGTCTGATTTGCGAAGCAGCCCGAGTCCACTTGTGTGCTCTTGGGATAGCGTTTAAGTAGTCGGGCGGCAGTTGGAAGCGATTCTATGTTATCGCAAGGTTTTTTCCAAGACATTCCTTGGGATTTCCGCAGTTCGAGGTTGTCTTTCGTTAGAGCAGATCTATAATTAGTGCAACTATTATTCCGTTTTCAAGCTGTGTATTTCAGTAGGGAATATACCACTTGTGTGTTCTTGTCCTGGGTGTACAGCTGTCTCTAAAGGATGAGATGAGTGCTGCATTGAGCTGGTAAGCCACTTCATCGATATCATCTATCGATTCAATCGACTTGAAAAGCAACTCTTCTTTAGCGACGAGTTGAGCTTGGAAAAGAGCCTGATTTGTTGGTTTGGGCTGATATCCAGGCTCAGCCTCCTTAACCTCCCCGGAGATGTTGAATCTGATATGTTGGTGGTCAGATAGTGAGGCTTCATTGGAGACGTGCCACTCACCAATTGCGTTTAGAATAAATGGGCTAGAGATAGTGAGGTCAAGCACCTCTTCCCTATCGGCATTTATAAAGGTAGGTTTGCTGCCTCTATTGGCAACGGTGAGATTATTAATTATTGAGAATTCGAAAAGTGACTCGCTGCTGCCCCATTCCGTATGATGCGCGTTGGCATCACCAGCATGCTTATGCAACTCGTCGGGAAGCTCGTCCGGGCCAGGACACTTAGAGTTTTTTAATTAGCCTATCGCCAATGAGATCTCGCTAAGCTATGGTGTCTCTGTGGAGATGCTCCTGTTTGGGTTTCTTCTTCTTTCTGGGCTGTATGCGCGTTCAGTTATTCCTCAGCGGTAGTCTCACACTTGAAAAATTCCTCCCAGCGGTTAAGCTGGTCGCCGTCTAATGTTAGAGCGGCGCCATCATTTGCCTTGATGGGGGATAGATGGAGCTTTGTATTCGATTTTGGACGACTTCAAATGTCAAATTTTATGATGACAATGTCGAATTTTGTAGAGAAAGGAAGTGGAGCTACTTTAAATTATGACTATGGCTACTGCAATAGCTTTGCTCAACAATATTGTTCAGCAATATGTGCATTAGCATTGACTGATTGTTCTAGAAACTAGACAGAGCCAATTCTTATGTGCAATCACCTAATAGTGTAAGGCAATATCGTTTTTCTTATTGATATTGTTTCCGTGCCAGTTACCACTTCTATATGCAATTGTAGAACTTCCGTGCATGTACACTTCACTCTTCCGACTAGAGTCCTACATTAGCATGCAGCCTTGACACAGCTTCAGCCCATTGATTTCGTTTACATTGACGGGTGTAACGCAAATCATTCAGAGCCTGGCATGCGTTCATTGCCTCCGGCTTACAAAATAGCGACTTTAATCGTGGAGTTCTGCTCTCATACCCAACAAGCAAGCGAATAACCATCAATCTCAGTCATTAACGCGAATTATTTTGCGAAAGGAAAACCACGAAATTTTCAACCTCCAAGGCTGCTATTTGTAAAGGTAATCGACCCAATTTTGTATCTTATAGGTACGACTTTATATCTTTTCAGTTAAATGTTTTGTCGTCGAAATTGAAAAGGTTTTCCTAATCGACCGAGTCATGAGTAATTAAACAATTTTTTTGCGTTTTGCTTACCGCTTAATTTTGAACGCATCGTTTCACTGGGAAATGGTTTCGACTGATCTTCGGAAGGGAAATGCATGCCAAAGCTTTTGCGAATGAATTGCGTAAGTTTTGCCTAATGTTCATTATGGTTTCTCAAGTTCTGTGCTACGTTGATTCATGCATCAATGCTTCAGGTATGGTTCAGCCAATGAAGCCTTTGAAACAACCATTTCTCATTCGGCATTGAGTGGGTGAAAAGTGACAATAGTGTGATGACTGTCACTCACCCATGTAGTTCTGCTCTGTTGTCCAGTGAAATGAGCGTCATTGCGTAATGACCAATATCAGGAAACACGCAGGGTAGGAAACGGTATGATGAGGAACAAAGATTGCGACAACTATTACAGCTGTCACGAAAGATTGCACATGCTGAGGTGCAGATTTCTCGTGGGAAAGCGGTTAAGGTCATCGACTTTAAGACTATAAGTGATCGCCTAGCTATGATCCACATCAAAAACAGATTTTACAACATCAGCCTCATATGTGCATACGCCCCTACCGAAGAGCTGCCCCTTCACGGCCCCATCAAAGAGGACTTCTATGATCTCTTGGACAACGTCTATGGAGCTTGTCCGGAGTACGATGTTAAAATCGTCCTCGGCGACATCAATGCCAAAATCGGTAAGGAGAACCCCTTCGGCGGAGTGGTCGGAAAGCACAGCCTCCACGATACACCAACAGATAATGGCTTCCGACTCACGGACTTTGAGACAGCTCGTGATGCGGTATTAAGTAGCAAAAGATTTCCCCACAAGCTGATCCACACAGCAACCTGGCGATCAACCATGTGCTCTTTGACGCAATACACTCCTCAAACATCCTGGATGTGCGAACATTCAGGGGGGCAAACATCGACTCTGACCATTTCTTCGTAGCAGCAAGATTCAGAGCTCAACTGTCCAATGTCACCAGCTGCACCAGCCAACCATGAGGAGGTTCGACATCGGACACCTGAGTATACTGGAAATTACCAGAGTCGACAGGGAGCAACTAAGCGAAAGGCTCTCCGGCATGCTTACGTCGAGGACAAATGTCAACAGTAAGGGGCTGCATTGCCGCACAGCCATTCAGGAAGTAGCTGAGAGCATCTTAGGTTACCTACCGCCGCCGACAAGAAACCCGTGGTATGATGGTGAATGTGAGCGGAAAAAGGCAGCAACCGGCGAGGCCTACCAAAAGGCGCTGCAGCGAAGAACCAGGGCAGCGCAAGAGGAGTACCGAGCCAGAAGAAGGGAGGAGAATAAACTGCTGCGACTTAAGAAAAGAATATTCGCGGCATCCCGGCTCAAGGATATTGAGGAGTCTAGGGACAAACATAAAATACGAGCCTTTTATAAGAAAGCTAAAAGCCTTGCAGTGGGCTTTAAGAAAGGCACCCAGGCTCTTCGAAATTACGAAGGCAATCTTGTCACCGACCCGCAGGGAATAGTGGATGTATTTAAGTAGCGTTTCCAGCAACTGCTTAACGAGCATGATCAAGAGAGGAGCCTTTTTTAAGAAAGCTAAAAGCCTTGCAGGGGGCTTTAAGAAAGGCACCCAAGCTCTTCGAAATTACGAAGGCAATCTTGTCACCGACCCGCAGGGAATAGTGGATGTATTTAAGCAGCATTTCCAGCAGCTGCTTAACGAGCATGACCAAGAGAGAGTAGTAGGAACTGAGGAAATCCCATCCCCCCTTGGAGAAGTCGGCACAGCTATTCAAAAGCTGAAGAAGAACAAGGCCGCAGGCTAAGATGGCTTGCCATCAGAGCTATTCAAGGCTGGCGGCGACGTTCTGGTAAGAAGCATGCACCAGATCATCTGTAGAATTTCAAAAGATAAATGCATGCCCGACGACTGGAATGTCAGCTCTATTTGCCCCATCCACCAAAAAGGCGATCCTATCTCTTACAAGAACTATAGAGATATATCCCTGCTAAATGTCGCACACGAGATCCTGTCCAGCATATTGTGTGAACGTCAGCACCTACTAGTGCAGCTTCTGGCCCGGCAAATCGGCTATAGATCAAATATCCACACTTTGACAAATCCTGGAGAAGACTAGCCGCTTACGACGGCATTCATCGCAAAGAATTGTTTGATGCGATGGCGGAATTCGAGATCCCAAGAAAACTGATCCAGCGTTGTTGCGACACGCTAAAAACTACGCGATGCACCGTGTAGTTCGGTTCCAGGACCTCTGAACCGTTTGAAAGATGCACCGTCGGATGACTTCTTCAATTTGATGCTGGAGCAAATAGTGCGACGGCAGACGTCAATAGGGAAGGCACTATCTTCTACAAATCTGTCCAGCTGCTAGGATACGCGGATGATATTGACATCATCGCGCGGTCTCAGCGTGACGTTGTGGAAGCCTTCACGGCAACTGAGGAACAGGCGAAACGAGTTGGTCTTAAAGTCAACGAGGATAAGATAAAGTACATGCTGTCCTGTCAAGCAAAAACCGATCCCCACCTGGGACATAATATAAGGATTGACAGCTATAATTTCGAGGTGGTTAAGGAGTTTGTCTACCTCAGGACAAACGTAAACTCCACAAACCACAGTGGAGATCCGGCATAGAACCGCCCTTGGCAGCCGCTACTACTGGTTTATCCAAACAACTTGGGTCAAAACTCTTCATTCGATTGACCAAAGTCGGTACAGTCCGTACCGTCTTGCTCACGGATAATCTCTATCATTATCCCTGGTCTTGCTGTACGGATCCGAAAGCTGAACGATAAGAAAGATGGCGGAGTTGATTTTGGGTTCTTTCGAAAGAAAAACTCTGCGCCGGATGTTTGGTCCTGTCTGTGAGGAAGGTGAATGGACGAGAAGACATAACCGCGAACTCTACGAGCTGTACAAAGATAGGGATCAAGTCCGGAAGGCAAAGATCAGTCCACTAATGCTCCAACGCTCCAGCTAAGAGGGTCTTCGACTCCGAGCCTTTTGGTGAGACGAAGAGGAAGACCGAAACTCCGGTATAAAGACCAAGTAATCGCGGATATAAGACAACTTGGCCTTAATCACTGTGGGCCTGTAGACGCACTTACAGTAAAACCTGGAGACTAAAACCTAAGGTGATCCACTGGGTATATACCGCGATAGTAAGACCTAACATCATCTATGCGTCTGCAATATGATGGTCAAAAGTTGAACAAAATACAATAATCGATGAACTTCAACGCCGTTAGTGACTAGCGTGTCTCGGCATTACAGGCACTATGCCAACCTACCACACGGCAGCCCAAGAAGCACTAATTGGACTTACTCCACTACCCTCTTCATTAGAAAGGTAACAGTATGCGGTGCAATCAAAACTCTCTGCTCAGAAACAGGCTTGCCATCCATGTCAATTTAGAAACCTCTTCCTGAGCTGGATATGATTACCATGATCTCGGAGACGAGAGATGTGAGATACGGATCCCAAACCGCACAGCTTGGGAAAGCGGCGATATCCCAAGGTATTGAATTTACTTATCTATAAGTAAAATGTACGTGGACAGATTTGGTTTAGTTTAGCGCGATCCGCCAAGTCTTTGTCCAGTCGCTTATACATTTCAGGGCATATTGCAATTTGTTTGTGGTATGTATAGCAGCGGACCAAGTACGCTTCCCTGAGGTATAAGAGGTGTAACCATCAATATAATCTCTGATAGTCAAGCAGCGCTCAAAGTGTTGAGCTCACATAGCATGAACTCAAAGGAATACCATGATGCCCTACAGGACCTGGCCAAAAGAAATAAGGTCAAATAAGGTGGGTGTCAGGGCACAAGGGCGTTAAGGCAATGATATCGCCGATCAACTGGCTAGAAAAGGTTCCAGCGAAAGTTACATAGGTGCTGAACCTGTCTGCGGCATTCGCAAGTCTAAGATTAACTTTTGCCTAGACGAGTGAGAAAAATCGCCACACCTGTCCTTTTGGAACAGCGTTCAAGAACTCCGCCAATATATTAGAAGACTAGTCAGCTACCTGACGGGACACTGCAGTTTGAGATACCATCTTAACAAAATTAACTTCTCATCTGAAACTGAGTGTCGACTCTGTCTTGAGGACGAAGAGACGGGGAACACCTACTGTGTGAGTGTGAGAGGCGGAGTCCCCGAACGCTGTTCCAAAAGGACAGGTGTAGCGACTTTTCCCACTTGTCTTGGATGGCATGCGACTCTGCTTGAAAGATGCTGGGACTCATTCCCAGGGCCTTCGAAATCTTGCGATTTAGTCGAAAGATGCCGGCGCCAACGCCAGAAGCCATCTTGGAGCCATCCGTATACCACCTAACGCCTTTGACATTTAGCAAGGGATAACTGTTTTCTCATGCTGAGCGATTTGGGATCAATATCCCAAATCTCTTGTCGAGACATTCTCAACTTTATTAATTACTTTTCGGACCAGCAACGGATGGAGGGTCTGGGCCTTAGACAATACAGCCTTCAATCCTTGGCAGTCCCTTCCAGTCGGGACCGCGGGACGGTGATTCTGCGCCGGATCCCCACTATGATGTCATTCGTGTAGCTTATGTTTGCCCCGAGGTATGTGAACTCCTTCACCACCTCGAAATCGTAGCTGCCGATCGTTATGTTTTGTCCTAGGTGATGGGTGACGGACCGCTCTTTTGCTGACAGCATGTATTTCGTCTTCTCCTCATTGATGAGAAGACCAGCTCGTTTCGCCTGATCTTCAATTGGCGTGAACGGTGGTGAACAGTAGTGCACTGGGATCTTCCGACAATATCAATATCGTCTGTGTAGCCCAGCAACTGGACCGATTTGTGGAAGATGGTGCCTTCCGTGTTATAGTTGGCCCGCAGCACTATTTGTTCCAACATGAGATTGAGGAAGTCGCATGACAGCACATCTCCTTGCCGAAATCCGATGCAGGATCAGCGTGACTTGACACATTCGGATCAGTTTTCGCGGGATTCCGAAATAAGTCTTTGCGATAAAGGCGTTGGTGGGAATCGATTTGAAACTCGCTGGTCTTCTCCAGGATTTGTCGCAACGTGAATATTTGGTCTGTAGTCGATCTGCCTGGCCGGAAGCACGCACTGGTAAGTGCCGATTAGTGGGTTGCAAAACGGCCTTAGTCATTCATGCAAGAGGTAGGATCACCTTTATTGTGGTATTCCAGTTATCGGGCATACATTCGTCCTCCTAAATTCTATAGATGATCCGATGCATGCTCTCCACCAGAACATCGTCTTCAGATTTGAAGAGCTCTGATGGTATTCCATCCGAGTCTGCGGCCTTGTTGTTCCTTAGCTTTTTAAATAGCTAGGTCTACTTCTTCAATGCTGGGAGGGGGACAACTTCGTTGACTGGAGGCAGGTTCTCTTCGTCCACTACCACTCTCTCTTCCCCATGCCCCTTAAAGAGTCGCTGGAAATGCTGCTTGAAAACATTCACTATTCCCTGCGCGTCGGTAACAAGACTATTTTCGCAATTCTGACGAGCCTGGGAGCCGTTTTTAAAGCCCGCTACAAGACGTTTGGCTTTTTTATAAAAATTTCTTATCTCGTTTTTGTCCCTGAATTCTCTTCTTTCGCCGTACCGTCTTTTTTCCTCCCTCCTTCTGGCTCGGTATTCTTCGCGCGCTACCCGTGTTCTCCTTTGCAGCATCCTTTGATGCGCCTCGTCGCTTTTATGCTCCCACTCGCCATCATAACACGGGCTTCTTGTCGGTGGTGGCGCGTAACCTATAGTAATTTCAGCTGCTTCCTTAATGGCTGAGCAGCAATGGTGCCACATGTTGTTGGCGTTCGTGTCCGACATAGGTATGTATGCTTGCGAGGCGTCCACTCAGTTGCTCTCTGTAGTCTCTGGCGATCTTTGAGATGCTCAGGTTCCCAATGTTGAACCTCCGCTTGGTGGGCTGATGCAGCTTTGTTACATTAGAAAGTCGGGCTCTGAGTCTTGCTGCCACTAGGAAATGGTCAAACCCGACGTTTGCCCCTCTGAACGTTCTAACATCCAGGATATTTGACGCATGTAGTTCGACCATATGTAGACCGCCAGGTTTATTATGAGTTGCTGCAAAGTCCGAAGTCGGAAGCCGTTGTCTGTTGTCGTATCGTGGAGGCTGTGCTTTCCGACTACTCCGCCAATGATGTTCTCTTTATCGATGTTGGCGTTGAGTACGATTTTGATGTCATACTCCGGGCAAACTCCGTAGGCTTTGTCCAAGAGGTCGTAGAAATCCTGTTTAAAGGGTTCTTTAGCTCCGTCGGTACGGGCGTGTACACAGATGAGGTCTACTTTGCTTGGTTGCGTTACAGCCCGTGAAGAGCCGGAGCCAAGCCTCTCTCAATCACCCATGCTGTGTGTGATTCATTTTTTACACAGGTTAAAAGGGACCTACAGTTTAATACCGATTTCAAACCGCTTGAGTCGAGATGCTTTTCCATGGCAAGTAGGTATACTACGGTGAGTTTTGCCAGTACCGCCGAGGAGGGACGTAGCGAAATAAACATTGGCGTTGGTGTTATACGGAATCCGAACTCGCTTGACGTGCGTCAGAGTCTAACACACTACCCACTGCGCCACGGCACCCTCAGATGAAGCTGGTGTTGTAAAATCTGCCTTGGTTGCGGATTACAGCTAGGCGATCGCTTATTGGCTTAAAATCGATGACTTTTCGACCTTAGCCTTTTTCCCACGACGAATCCGCCTCCCAATAAGAGCAGCCTTTTCTGACAACTGTTATAAATGTCGCAATCCCCGCCTTATACTGCTTGAAGGTCGTTTCTAGTTGATAAGAAGCTTTAGGAGTGTAAAGAGTTCTTAAAATCCAGGAGCATACTCGCAAATCGTGGTCCTTTTCCTTTCCGTGTCGTCGTTGGGTACCACGCCTTGTATCCGAGGCAATGTTCTCATTCATAACACTTTTTTTGTTTCACATGGGCCCTCCGCACAACCGCCATGCTGGTCGGGTTGGGCTTTCTTGCCTAGGGCGGTAGCTGCATAGATTAGTTCACCTCCAGAGGGTGCCTCGAGGAGGCTGAATGTCAACTTGATCTGAGAATGAGCAAGGATTGTTGTTGGCATCTCGCCATGTTGAGGCCCTACCCTCCCATCACTTTGTACTAGCGATTCGATTTTGGGTCAGGGTTTGATACTATACATACATACCTATGTACATGCCGCATCAATGCCAATTAACCGGTACCTACTTAATTGACTTGGAAGAAGCTTTTGACAGCTTTTGAACCACTGTGGACTGATCTAAGATATTATAGATTAGTGGTAGCGCACGTGGCCCGTGCGCAGCATATGATCGGCTTCCGGTGTAGAATATTCTTAAGTTAAACAAGGTTTTAAGCATTTTTGTCTTGAATAGTCACGAGATTCATAAAAGATTCAAAAAATTGATCTCTTCACCACATCCAGTGCTTTATAGTTTTAAGAACAAATATATTTAAGCAAACTAGGCGCTGAACGCACCCATTTCGCTCAAACGTCACTCGTTACTACTCGTTACTTTTCCCGGCAACTCGTTAATGCAAATACTTTCCACCCGCGGCTAGGTTACGAGCCAACTGACAACGAATGCAAAAATCATTTCATCTCTGTCACGCCGACGGACATATTTTCTTTGAAAGGTCGCAAGTGGCAGGTCCCCCGTCCTCAGGATCCGCATGTTAATTTCATCGAACAATTTCGTTCAAATAATAAATTTTCACAAAACAACACTCTTGCTTTGAAGTTACTCGAAATACAAAGATCAAGTCGAACGATGGCCGATTTAGATGATTTCTTCGCTAAGAAAGATCGCAAAAAGTCGAAGGGAAAGAAATTCCTCACCGCCGACGAGCTGGTGAAGAATTTAGAAGACACGTCAAAACGCGAACCAGCGAAAGTGAAGAAGGATCCAGCTCCGGTAGCCGTAGCTGAGCCATCGGTAACGGCCAACGTGACGAACGATGACACTGAAACTCTTCCCGATCAGGTAGCTATTTTGCATTTATTGCATCCTTGAACGGTAGTGAATGGATTTTTCCTTTTTTTTTTTTATTTTTCTTTTTTTTGATTCTGTTGCCTGTACCACAAATCAAAAAGAATTCCAACGAAGAGGAATGGAAGGAATTCGAGGTGGAGGAACGGAAAGACTATAGTGGCCTAAAGATTGGCCAACTCACCATAAACGACGACGATTATAATCAGCAAAATTATGGCGAGGACACTGGCTACGATGATGACGAAGGCGATGGCAATGAATCTAATCAAATACAGGATTCGAAAGGTGACGGACCATGGAAAAAGGTTACACCGGCCGAAGAGGTGACACAGATTACGTTACCACCGATCGGCAAAGTATACATTTCTCCAGCATTAAGGAATAGTGTAAGTGTACATATAGAAAATCTATTGCATAATGCTGTTTCAGTGTAGAATTTCACTTTAGCAAGCATCATCGGCAATGCGAAACACAAAAATGCGAAAAGGCGTTGCTCCAGACATTACCAACGAAGATTACTTCCCAACATTAGGTGCCGCCCGGCCCGAGGAACAAAAGAAAAAGAAAAACGAACCTGCATTCGAAGAAGTTCGACACGGCGGTCGTGTGCCACGAGTTCAAGAGCAAGTTGCAGCTCCGGTATCCGTAGCGAATCGTTTCCAATCGCTCGAGGACAACGACAGCTAGGCTATCATCATTATGCCTCACACCTCAGCAACAACAAACACAAACTACTACTAATCATCCAAACTGCAAATACACATATATCTTTTTGAAACATTTTGTTTTCCCCCCCCAAGACGAAAACACAACCATAACAACATAACAACCGACAAATCAACAACAGAACGGAGAAAAAACATCAGAAGGCTGTGCTGCTGCTGTTCCGTTGCTTCTTCAAGATCAGCCCTGCTCTTCTGTCGCTTCTATCCTCATACATATGTACACTCACAATCCATCCGGTATCCAGGAGTTCAGTTGCTGCTGTATCCTTCCTCCCTTTTCTATTTCATTTCTTTGTTAGCATATACCTTGTTTATATGTAGAGTTTGTGCTTTTACCACCCTTTACATTTATTTTTGTTGATTTAACACTAATCGAAAGGTGGTGGTGGGCGCTCACCACCCGGGGAGTATCCTAAAACATCATTTGGTCCTAACACTCTCTATACTGAATTGTATGTACTTGCAATGTGCCGATTTTAAATTTGCGAAAAAACCTGAGAATGTAGATATGTGCAGAGCTAGCGCTAACGAATTGTGTACGCGAAGAGATCAAATTGAAACAGTAAAAACAAAAGAACTATTTAGAAATTGATTATACATAAAAAATAGGAAAAGAAAACAAACTAATCGGGTGTTTTGTTGTTCCTTTGAATGGTGGCCTGGCCAGTGTCATTGAATGGAGTTGGTTCTGTGCTGCGAGAGGGAGAGGGCCTTGGGTAAGTGACCGCCAATTGTTCTGCTTTGTCGTGCAGATTCATACGCTAGGGTCGTACGTGAGCTTTTCTGCGGTTCTCTTTGACAAATAACAGTCAGACTCAACAAGTTCTTGGTAAAATGTGCTATTTATTTCGATAACAATCAACTTCTCACTACAAACTCATCAACTTTCGCTATAGTTAACTGCCATATCTTCAATCATCTCCTCTATAGAGGGCTCCGCGGAATCGCTGAAAAAGAAACACTCATTAAACAAAATCCAAGTCATCCTTAGCCTTAACATTCGGATCACGTTTAGACCTTTCACAATACGGCCGCTCCTCACTATTCCGATAACAAGTCAACAAATCCCTTCTAAGCAATAGCTCTGGATACTTTCGGACCAAATACAACCAGCACGTAACCGTCGCCCTACAACAATTCATTTACAGATCTTCGAAATCACACTTTTGCAACTCAAATAGTACACAACCGCAAACCCACCCATGATCGGTCTGAATGTCTTGCATTTCACGATCATAAAACTCCGGATATTGCTCGAGTTCATCCAGTTTTCCCATCATCGACTGATCCACCTCATAGATCTCACCCTCAATCCGATTGCCTACACCTTTCTTATCTAGTAAAAACGGAATGTGGTATCGTGTTGCCACAACAAGTGGGTATTTTTCGACTGTTTTCCCGGTTGCGATCAATTTTGAAAATCCATTTCGCGTATCGGACAACCAATGATGGTTTGGCTCGCCTCTCTTTAGTGTGCCGTATACGAAGACTCTGGCCGGACTTTTGCTCATGGCTCCGAATGGTCTGTGATGGAGCTGACCTAGTACATATCAAGTTCTAGCAACTTATCTGCCTTTTGCCTTATCAGTGGTTTTTCGCTTGAGTTTTCTGACGTTTATCACGAATGACAGATTTGACAGTTCCTTCTATTCCCAGTGTTGCTGTGGCGTGCTTTGCAAAAGTTATCATTTCTCTTCGCCGTTTTTGACAATAGACCGTTTTTAGTAGGGGACTGTATGGGGCCTATGGTTAACCCTCAAAATACGTGGTGATTATGTAATTATGCCCTAGACTGCTATAAGGCAGTTATTACCGTTATCCAGGAAGTGCGATGGGATTGACCGGGCAAAGTGTGGATCAGAAACTGTGACATCCATTACGGCAACGCTTATTAGAGGTAGACTTAGGCAAAAGGTCTTGAGCTTTCTGCATGTAAGCGAACGCCTCACAACAATCCATATCAAGGCTAAGTTCGGCAACATCGGCCTAATTTGCCCTCACACCGCGAGGACAAAGATGACACTACAAAAGACGATCTCCTAGATAGAACATATGCCCAAACGCGAAACTAGGCAAGAGTCGCTTTTGACAGGGTCATTGGCAAGCTCAGCCTACACAGCACCACATCCAAAAATGGATTTATGCTGATAGACTTCGCAACGCGGCGAAAGGGTTTAGATCCTAGCACGCGTTTCCCACATCTCAACAACCACAAAGAGACTGGACGATCTCCGGATCAATCAATCGTCAACCAGATTGACCACATTGCGATTGACGACATGCACGCATCGGATTTTCTGTATGTACGAATTTTCCAAATAGCCAACAATGACTCGAACCACTACGATGAACTTTCCAAAGAGCCAACAACGACTCGAACCGTTACGATTACGAATACGCCTGGCCCAGAATAATCGAGTAAGGCCAGCGCCGCCAAACGCCTATGCCAAACACGTCTCCCTCAAGTTCTCGGAAAACCGTCCGACACTGCTCTGACCCTACAACACCAACACCTGTTTGAAACAAGCCATATAGGGTGCTGCTTCTGAGGTACTGTGTTTCAAAACGCCACCTATGGCTTGACGATGAGTGTAGGGAGTAGCCAAGCAGCAAGCCTATCAAGCGGCGCTGCACAGAATGATGAGAGTTGCTCATGAGCATTATGAGCAGCAGAGGAAGGAGGAGCATATGCTTCTCAAAACAAAAAACGGAGCATGAGAAGCTCGCGATCGCAGGATTGGCATTCGGGGTTGTTATCAACGAAGGCAGAGAATTCCGTCCCCTGACCTGGACGAAGTTAGGAATGCTTTTTCTAAGCTTAAGTTCAACAAAGCTGCTGAAGTAGACGGACTACCTGCCGAGCTATTTAAAGCAACTGGAGATGACCTGGTTGGGAGTATTCACCACCTCATCTGTATATATTGACCGTATATTTACGGACAGAGGAATGCATGCCCGATGAATGGAATCTTAGTATCGTTTGCCCGATCCATAAAAAAGGAGGCTCCTTTGTCTGCGCCAACTACAGAGGTATAAGTCTTCTGAACATCCTCCACTATAGGCAGCTCCTGGAAAAAACCCACCATCTGTTTGTCGACTTTAAGGCTGTATACGATATCATAAATAGAAACGAGCTGTACAACGTTTTGACATCCCTGCCAAACTCGTCAGATTGTGCAGGATGACATTGGAGAACTCTCGCTGCTCCACCAGTGTCGGGAGCGACCTAACCGATACCTTTTATGTCAAAAAAGATTTTAGACACGGCGACACGCTATCGTGTGACTTTTTGAACATCGTCCTTGAAAGGATCGTGCAAACCTCACTGGTCAATACGAGGGGCACCATCTTTTTCAAGTCCGTACAACTGTTCGCATATGCCGATGACATTGAAATAATTGGACGAACTCAGCGAGATTTCATTGAGACCTTTACGAACGTTGAGGCTGAAGCGGCAAAAAGGGGCTGGCGGTAAATGAGGGCAAAACGAAATACATGCTGTCGTCGAAAAAACACACATATTGGCAGGTATAATTTCGAGGTAGTCAAGGACTTCATCTACCTAGTCTCCGCAGTGACATACAGCAATGACATCATTGCCGAAATGAAACGCAGAATAACTCTTGCCAATCGCTGTTTCTTTGGGCTCGGGAGGCAACTGAGAAGCAGAGCCCTCTCCCGAAAAACAGGGTTACCATATACAAGACCCTTATCATCCAGGTCCTGCTTTATGGCGCAGAGACATGGACCTTATCGAAAGCGGAGGGGGAGGCCCGTTTTGAGAGAAAAATTCTGCGTACGATTTTCGGCCCGACCTGCATAAATGGGGAGTGGAGAAGAAGACTTAATAGTGAACTGTACGGGCTGTACAGCGACATGAACGCCTAAGATGGCTAGGTCATGTTGAGCGCATGGAAAACACAGCTCCGGCCCGGAAGGTCTTCGAATCCAACCCTGTGGGGGGCCGCAGTCGTGGACGGCCAAATTTAAGGTGGCGCAACCAAGTGGAAGAGGACCTCAACCAAATGGGCGTGCGGCACTGGAGACTGCTGGCGAAAGACCGTGCCGGTTGGAGAGGTTTTTTAAAGGAGGCCCAAGTTCGCCATGAACAGTAGCGCCAAAAGAAGAAGAAGAAGAAGAGGAAAATCGGCCCCATTACAATAACTTCCTACTGCGAAGCTAAAAATAGACCACCCTGTGAAGAGCGATATCTACCGATATACCCTTTATGTATGCGTTATGTGATAGGATTCAAGGACTCTCCGGGCTGGAGCTGTGGTGTCCATTCGCTCTACATGGCCCAGCCATCTTAGGCGTTGAATCCGTAGATGCCTGACTAGACTCATGTCGCTGTACAGCCCGTAAAGTTCGTGGCTGAATCTTTTCCTCCATCCCCCGTCTGCGTTTATAGGCCCGAAAATCACGCGCAAAATCTTTCTCTCGGACCGACCAAGGGCCTCCTCATCCGCTTTTGATAGTGTCCATGCTTCTGCGCCGTACAACAGGACCCGGGATGATAAGCGTCTTATATAAAGTCAACTTTGTCGTTCGGGAGAGTGTTCTATTACTCAGTTGCCTCCTGAGCCCAAAGAAACAGCGATTGGCAAGAGTGATTCTGCGTTTGATTTCGGAACTGATGTCGTTGTTCCAGGTCACTGCGGAGCCAAGGTAGACGAAGTCCTTAACTACCTCGAACTTATATCTGCCAATACAAACGTTCTGGCCAAGACGTCGGTGGTGAGCGTCCTTTTCTGATGATTTAGTTTTGCCCTCGTTTACCACCAAACCAATTTTCGCCGCCTCCATCTCTATACTCGCAAGCGCCTCATTGACATCTCGCTGTGATCTACCTATTATGTCAATGTCGTCGGCGTATGCAAGGAGTTGCGAGGATTTGAAATAGATTGTGCCTCTTGCATTGGCCAGTGATTTTTGCACAATCATTTCCAATATGATGTTGAAGAAATCACACGACAGCACATCGCCCTGTCTAAGTCCTTTTTTGACATAAAAACTATCGGTAAGGTGTTCACCGATTCGGAAGGAGCAGCGAGCATTCTCCAAAGATTTTGTAGGCGATGTTAAGAAGACTCATTCTTCTGTAGTTGGCGCAGTCAGAGGGGTCTCCTTTCTTGTGGATCGGGCATACGATGCTGAGACTCCATTGCTCGGGCATGCTTTCCTCTGACCATATCTTAAGATGACCTGGTGCATGCTTCTGACCAGGTTATCCCCTTGAAGAGCCCATCAAACAGTCCGTCTGCGCCAGCAGCTTTATTCGACTTGAGTTTCGATATGGCAATCTTAACTTCGTCGAGGTCAGGGGGACGGAATTCTCTGCGATCTTCGTCGTTAAGAAATAGATCATTCTGCCTGACGGCGGTATGTTGGCTGTCATCGCCGTTATACAGTCTGCAGCAGTGGTTTTTCCAAATTCGCAGCATCGACTGTGATTCTACTACTAGGTGTCCGTTCTCATCCCTGCAGGCTTCCGTTCTGGCTTTATAACCTTGGCATGTTCGCTTTATCTGTTGATAAAACTTTCGAACGTCACGCCTGCAGTAACACCTCTCCAAATCCTCAATCGCGCGCTTCTCGTGCTCTTTCTACTTTCTTCTGAGAAGCTTATGCTCCCCCCTTCTTTTTAACTCGTAGAGCTCACGAGCTGTTCTCGTTCTTTTATGCAGCGAGGCTTTATATGCATCCTGCTTCGCTGTGTGAATCGTCCTGCAATCGTCATCGATTCAGGTGTTTCTTCGTGGTGGTGCCTTGAAGCCCAGAACTTCGGATGCAGAGCTTTTCAGGGTTTGTTTGCAAAGGTTCCACTGCTGTTCTAGTGATAGCGTGGAGGGTTGAGGTGTGTTGGAGAGCTTAAGGGAGACGCAATAGGTAAAAGCACGAGCGGTTTCTGGCGATAGTAGCTTTCCGACGTCTTATCTTTGTATTCTTACTCTACTCCGCTGCGTTCGTGATATCCGTAAGTGCATCTTGGCTACTACAAGATAGTGGTCCGGGTCGATGTTAGTTCCTCGGAAAGTTCGAACATCAAGAATAGTGGAGGAGTGTCTGACGTCGATCGGGAGGTGAGCAATCTCGTTAGTGATTGATTGATCTGGCGATCGCCAGGTGCTTTTGCATATATCGAGTTGCGGGAAACGCTTACTGGCTAGAAGGAGATTTCGCCCCGTAGCAAGATCAATCAGCCTCTGTTCGTTATCGGATGTGGTGTCGTGTAGGCTGTGTTTGCCGATGACTCGTTCAAAGATGTTTGCCTTTCCCAGCTTAGCATTGAAGTCTCCTAAAACAATTTTGATGTCATAGCTGGGACATTGGGCATACGTTCTGTCTAGGAGATCGTTTAGCCTTGATACGGATCGTTACGAGGCGTTCGCTCACATGCTGAAAGCTTAGGAATTTTTGCCTTAGTCCACCTCGAACAATAAATCCGCATCCGAACCATCGTTGTCCTCTCTCCCTATAGCAGTCGCCGAAGTAAATATCGTAGTTTTTCATCCACTCTATACCCGGCCCATTCCATCGCATTTCCTGGATGGCGGTTATGTCCGCTTTATAGCGGTCTAGGGCGTCCGCAAGCTGTTCGGCTACAGGTGGCCTGTGCCGAAGATCATTGTCCTTTTTTCGTTTTTTTGTAAGGGTCGTCAACATTAATCCGGTCCGTTATATCCGAGGCTTGTGGTTGTTTCGACTAATCCTGTTTTTTTACGCAGGAGGCTCGACATTCGCCGTTCCCTGTCTGCAATTTCCATAGGAAATCTCCAGATGGCACCTCGAGAAGATGGGGACGGGACTTACTAACAGTGCTGCAAGATGTTCGACTGCGGTGGCTCTTCTCGCTTTTAAGCAGGCCAGCATCCGTCGGATAGATGCTACCCCTACGTCGCATTGCTCGCCATGAAACCTCTTGCGCTTTCATATTTTCGTTGCATACTTTACAAACGGTGGTAGGATACAAAATATCCTAAGCCCTTCAAACCTGTTGATCATCAACAAAACCAAGCTTTTTCGCTTCGTAGATAAGTTTTTAACAAAATACCACTTCTCATACGTTTTATTACAATTATTCTTTGATTTACAACTTTCTTTATCTTAATTCTATTTACAGGCTACTGGAACAGCAACTGGGGATGTTCAGTACTCCAGTGACGAATTTATTGGAATTCCTCAATTCAGAAAATGTATTAAATGCTTGAGCTTGCAGCTTGCATAAACGAAAAAAAAAAACCAAAGAATGAGCATAATCATCGCCGACTAATGCAGGGAACTACATTTCGTTAAGTGATAGTTGGTTCAGGCTTCGCATAGCCCAGATCCTCGTTAACTGGGTACTTATGATGTCGGTGATTCCTCATTACATAGGGATGTTCCGGGCCGTTTTCATACGTTGACAAGTATGGCAAGGAGAGGAGTTTTTCTGGGTATTTTTGCAGCAAATATATCCAACATGGAACAGTTCTGAAAACCATAAGCCTCGAGAAGTTAGAGAAGATAGATAGAGAAGTATATTGACACTTACCCTTCACCAACGCCAATGTTCATGTCTAATATCTCTCGTGTGTAGATGTCCTGGCAGTCTTCTAAATTATCCAAAGTCTTAAGCATTCTTTGGTCGACATCGTAAATTTCGCCGGAAACATAGTAACCAACGCCAGGTTTGTTCAGAAGGAACGGAATGTTGTACCGTGTTGCAATGACCAATGGATATTTCTCGGTTGTTGTTGCACGACACCAAAATTTAGCATAACCATTACCGCTTGTGGCCAGGATTGAATGGTTTGGTTGTCCATATTTCAAGGAGTTACATACAAAGAGTTTGTGAAGTGCGGCGCCGGCGTTCTGTAACGGAAGAATCAAACGGAATGTGGTCGTAAGATAGACATATACTGGACCCTTATTGAGTTGTAAAATTGGTAAGTTCGCGTAAATGATGTCTTGTGTTTTTAAAAGACAAAGTATGTACCATGACCAGTCGATCAATTTCAGACCTGTTTGGCGCCCCATGCTAATGACAATTCAATTTGGACATACCTGCCATCGCATTAGCACCCGTCTGTCTGCGCTTTACTTTTAAACTATATAAACAATAAACCCGGCATTTGTGGTCTATATTTAAATGCTTCAGAAATATAGTGGACGGTTTACTCCAGCCGCTGAAGTAGTCCTCCCACCCAGCATCGAAGAAGTCGGCACAGCTATTCAGAAGCTGAAGAACAACAAGGCCGCAGGCCCAGATGGCTTGCCATCAGAGCTCTTCAAGGCTGGCGGCGATGTTCTGGTAGGGAGCATGCACCAGATCATCTGCAGAATTTGGGAAGATGAAAGCATGCCCGACGACTGGAATACCAGCTCTATATGCCCCATCCACAAAAAAGGCGATCCTACCTCTTGCAAGATCCTGTCCAGCGTATTGTGTGAACGCCTAAAGCCATTTTGCACCGCACTAATCGGCAGCTACCAGTGCGGCTTCCGGCCCGGCAAATCGACTATAGACCAAATTTTCACACTTCAACAAATCCTGGAAAAGACCAACGAGTTTCAAATCGATACACACCATCTTTTCATCGATTTCAAAGCCGCATACGACAGCAATCATCGTGAAGAACTGTTTGGAGCGATGGCCGAATTCGGGATCCCGGGAAAACTGATCCAGTTGTGTCGCGCCACGCTAAACACGCGATGCACCGAGCATTTCGGAAAGGAGATGCGCTGTCATGTGACTTCTTCAACCTGGTGCTGGAGCAGATAGTGCGACGGGCAGACGTCAACAGGGAAGGCACTATCTTCTACAAGTCCATCCAGCTGCTAGGATACGCGGATGATATCGACATCACAGCGTGTTCTCGCCGTGGCATGGTGGAAGCATTCACGGCAATTGAAGAACAGGCGAAACGAGTTGGTCTTAAGATCAATGAGGACAAAACGAAATACATGCTGTCAAACAAAAACCAATCCGTCGCTCACCACCTGGGACAAAATATAACAATTGACAGCTACAATTTCGAGGTAGTTAAGGAGTTTGTCTACCTCTGGGCAAACGTAAATTCCACAAATGACACCACAGTGGAGATCCGGCATAGAATCGCCCTTGGCAACCGCTGCTACTTCGGCTTGTCCAAACAACTGGGGTCAAAACTCCTCACTCGAAAGACCAAAGTCATGCTTTACAAACGGCTCTTACTGCCAGTCTTGCTGTACGGAGCCGAAAGCTGGACGATAAGCAGGACAGCGGAGCTGATTTTGGGTTCTTTCGAAAGAAAAATTCTGCGCCGGATATTTGGTCCTGTCTGTGAGGAAGGTGAATGGAGAAGACATAGCCGCGAACTCTACGAGCTGTACAAAGATGGGGATATAGTCCGGAAGGCAAGGATCCGTCGACTACACTGGCTCGGCAACATCGAGCGCATGGACATCAATGCTCCAGCTAAGAGGGTCTTCGACTCCGAGCCTCCTGGTTCGAGAAGAAGAGGAAGACCGAACCTCCGGTATAAAGACCAAGTAATCGCGGATGTAAGACATCTTGTTCTTGACAACTGGAAGCAGCGTGCCCGGTACCGTCAAGGATGGATGGCGGCTATAGCTCAGGCTCAGATCCTCCATGGATCGCTGGCCTGATAAGTAAGTAAGTAAGTTTATATTATTTTGTTATTTATTATTCCATTCAAGCATTATTTGGATCAAAGCCAGATCGCAATGGCGTATGTACTCATACACACATGTGCGATCGTATATGCTTGAATAAGATGAAGTTCTTTCTGAAGATATCGAAACACAACAAAAACAAAACACGAAAAAATGCTGATGAGCATTGAAATGGATCGATAGTGAGATACAAACAGGGAAAACGTGTTTGCTACATAAGGCATTGTTTTATCGTTAATGGTGACTTCCAAACTGGTTATGGCCAACTGCATTTTTCAGTATCTTCCCATTGACTATGGTCCGATGCTATCGATATTCCGTGCACTTTGTTGTCCAGAAGTTGACCTTTAAGGAAAATTTGAAAGTAAGTCGCGTCGTTAAACTGGCTTAACATGTGTTTCTTGTCGCCTCTGCTAATTCGGCAGAACTAAAATTAATACATTTTCGAAGACGCAATAAAAAGCCAGCCTTCATATACATAAGTAGATCCGTGTAATACTACTAGCATAAACAGCATAATCGGTCGTATGTTTTTATTATGTTAACTTGGAAGTTTAATTTAGAGACTGTAGACCTGAGTACATAGTTTTAATTTCGATACCTCCACGCGCTCCCGAGATAAATGATCTTGAAAGACAGACAGATGGACGGACAACAAAGTGATCCTATAAGGGTTTCGTTTTTTTTTTTTTTTCTTTTGAGGTACGGAACCCTAAAAAAGGGCGGCAAATGCCGCTCGGTCCCATCTAATTAAAATGTTACATATGTATAAACATATTCCAAAGCGGAATATGCCGCTCTCAAATAAGAAAAATGTGATCTGTGATGTGAGTGCACATAAGTGTGTGTTCTCTTTAGCGAACATATGAAGTGCGCAAGGGGTGAGTTTTCATAAATGCACACACACTCGTGTTCTTCAGCGACAACAAAAATGCTCACAGACAACTGCTCATGAACGCGTGCGTTTAATAATTGCTCGCTGGGTAGTGCATACTCACGAGCAGCTCATGAATTTGCGTTTCCTTACCCAACCATATGTATCGGTTCTTGTCTGATTACCGCAATTAACCAGCGTCGGGTGCGATTAGTACCTAGATGTGGGACCGCTTGGGAACACCGCATGTTGTTCATTTGTTTGCCTATTTTTTAGTTAATTAATTTCTTACAAAAAACGGCCGGATCGATTTTGCTGAAAACTCACTCTGTTCTAAGTTGAGTAATTACGCGTAGAATAAACCTAATTTTATGTCAATATCGTCTTTGGTTCTCGAGATAATAGAGGCGGAAATTCCGGTACGTACATGCGCACATACATACACACATACATCTCTATAAAAACGCTGGATTTGGATTCTGGTCACCTTGAAACGTGGCGATATGTCAAAATTTGGAATTCATAAAATCGGCCCCATTACAATAACTTCCCACTGGGAAGTTAAAAAGAACATGAAAAATTTACTGAATTAAAGCCATTTTGTTGGGAATGAAACAGTTCAAAAGAAGGAACAATGCACAAAGGTGGTATTTTGGGACAAGTTTTACATAAATATTTGGTCTCCTTCCTGATTTTGATCTTCGAACCCTGTCGGCATCTCATTTGATAGGTTTTTGCGGGATCCTTGAGAGTCGGAATATTGGATTACCATCATCCATCTTCTTTCTTTTTCCACCATATTTTCAATTCAATTAGGTGGCGCTACAGTCCGTTGTGAACCTGGGCGTCAACCAACAAGCGTCTCCAGCTGGCACGGTCTTTGGCCAGCTGTTTCCAGCGCCGCACGCTCAGTTGGTTAAGGTCCCCTTCCACCTGCGTGCGCCATCGATCATGCGGCCGTCCTCTGCCACGCCTTCCTTCCGGAGTGGATTCGAAGACTCTTCGGGTCGGAGCTGTATTTTCCATGCGCTCTACATGGCCTAGCCACCTTAAACGCTGTATCCGTAGACGTCGTACCAGGCCGATATCGCTGTACAACCCGTACAGTTCTTCGTTATATCTTCTCCTCCATACACCATTTGAACAAACGGGACCATAGATAGTGCGCAGAATTTTCCTCTCGAAACGACCAAGGGAATCCTCATCCGCTTTTGTTATGGTCCAAGCCTCTGCTCCGTAAAGGTGGACTGGGTTGATTAAGGTCTTATATAGTGTCAATTTAGTTTTCCGAGAGAGGGCTCTACTTCTCAATTGCCTATTGAGCCCAAAGAAACAGCGGTTGGAAAGAGTGATTCTGCGTTTTATCTCAGCGCTGGTGTTGTTGTCGCTGGTCATCAGTGAGCTAAGGTAGACGAATTCCTTGACCACTTCAAAGTTATATCCGCCCAGGGTGACGTTCTGGCCAATACGTCGGTGTTGTCCGTCTCCTTTAGATGAAAGCAGATATTTGGTTTTACCCTCATTAACCTTGAGACCCATCTTAGCCGCTTCTACCTCAATGCTTACAAAGGCCTCATTGACGTCTCGCTGTGTCCGCCCAATCACGTCAATGTCGTCGGCGTACGCAAGCAATTGCGTAGACTTGAAATCGTACCTCTTGTGTTGGCCAGTGACTCTTGCACGATCTTTTCAAGCACGATGTTGAAAAAGTTGCATGACATAATATTTTTTTAACATCAATGGTCTCGGTTTGCTCATTACCGACCTTAATGGAGCAGCGAGAATTCTCCATTGTCATCCTGCACAGTCGGACGAGTTTGGCAGGGATGTTAAAACAAGACATGGCTTTGTATAGCTCATCTCTATACACGCAGTCATATGCAGCCTTGAAATCGACGAAGAGGTGGTAAGTGTCGATTCGGTATTCCTGGGTCTTCTCCAAGATCTGCCGTAGCGTAAATATTTGGTCTATTGTGGATTTACCTGGCCTGAAACCACACTGATAAGAGCCGATCAGGTTATCCACAAACGGTTTCAGGCGTTCACACAATACGGCAGAGAAGATCTTGTATGCGATGTTAAGGAGAGATTCCATTCGTCGGGCATGCTTTCCTCCGACCATACCTTGCAAATGAGATGCATGCACCTTACCGGCTCAGCCTTAAGAAGCTCAGCAGACATGCCATCTGCGCCCGCGGTTTTATTAGATTTAAGTGTTGATATCGCTATTTTGACTTCGTCTAGGTCGGGTGGACTGAATTCTGTTTCATTGTCGTTCATTACGAATGGCTCATTCTGCCTGACAGCGGTATCTTGTCTATCATCGCCGTTATACAGTCTGAAGAAGTGGTCTTTCCAAATCCTCAGCATCGACTGCGACTCTACTACCAGTTCTCCATTTTCATCCCTGCAGGCCGCCGCTCTGGCTTTGTAGCCACGGCATGTTCGTTTTACCTTATTGTAAAACTTACGGACGTCATTCCTGCGGAAGCATCTCTCCATCTCCTCGATCTCACGCTTTCCGTGCTCTCTCTTCTTTCTTCTGAAAAGCGTGTGTTCCTCTCTTCTCTTGTGCTCATAGATTTCGCGAGCAGCTCTCGTCCGTCGTTGCAGCATGGCTTTATATGCCTCTTGTTTTGCTGCATGGGCTTGCTCGCATTGTTCATCGAACCAGGGTGGTGGCAGTCTGAGTGTAATCCAGACAGACATCTTACATTACTGTATTTTCCCCGTTTTCCTGAGAAAAATGAGAAAAAGCTTGAGTGATGTAGAGCTAAGAGATTCGCACACACCACACACCCCAAAAGTACGGCACCGTGCACGAACAAAGGCGGGACAGTCACAGAGAAAATACTCTTCAGTGTCATCCTGCTCAAAACATGCAGCACAGATAGGCGTCTCATTTATATCAAGCACGCAGAGATGCTTAGCAAAAGTGTAATGGCCCATAATGACTCCCACAAGTCTTCTGCAGTCAATTCTCCTTAAGGGCAGGACGAATGCTGCGGATTTCTTGCAAACATCAGGGCATACGCGCTTTGTCATCCTGCATCCTAAATAATTCCTCCATCTACGGTTGGGGATAATAAACACCCGGTCGTTAATGTGGGAATTAACCGCGGACGCAGGTAGACCTAGAGCGGGTTCAGGTCCTGAGAAGCTCTCCTCTGAACCCATTCAGACGAGTTCATCAGAGATCTCATTTCCTGTGATCCCAGAGTGGATCCCCAGCGCCCGGCGTACTGGGGAAAGCCCCCGTGCAGCTGAGACAAACCGTTCTTTGGAGTTTGGTGAAAGAGGCTACGACGTGTTTGCGTTTAAGTCTGTTCCACCAGACAATCGATGCATATGAGATTATAGGTCTTATCGGCCTTTACCGACGAAAAACCTCATGTTTTGCCAAAAGCTCTTTTGCATTGCCAGAAAGCTGACAGCGCCTTGGGGGTTTTTGACTCAACATGCTTTGACCAGAGAAACTTGCTATCTATGATGACTCCTAGATACTTAGCCTCCGTGAATATCGGGATAGAAGTGCCTCTTAGTACCAGCTGAGTCATGTCAGTATTTTTCCTCCTTCTCATGAGGAGAAGACCGACATCGGTCTTAAGAGGATTGACCGACAGCACATTTCTGTTACACGAATCATCGATCACATTTAGCACCGCCTGTGCCTTGAGACGGACAGTCACTAAGCATGAGCCGACAGAAAGAACGGCGACATCATCCGCATAGGCCTGGGCATGTGAAAGAAGATGATTGATCAGAAAAATGTTACGTCCTCCAGCTGCATACGCTATTCATTCTAGAAAAACTGTTAAAACTATAAAGTTGTTTAATGACAAAACCAACCGCAAGATCCAGAACATTGTACTCTATGTAGACGTATCGCGTTTAAAATGACTGACTAATTCCTATGCATTCGGCTGATGTAAACAAAATACGCGATTGCCGACACAGAAAGCCTTGAACTTTTTGTATAAACAGGTAACGTCCTTGAATCTCTTCAAGCGTCATGCAACCTCTTCGGTCTTCCGTACGACGTAGATCCGATAATGTGTTTTTTTATAGATACGAACATCTTGATTTTTTATTTTCCATTGCAAATTGAACTTTAATAATAGCATTTGTTCAATTTACTGCAGTGGATTAGATAAACGTTATACAAGCTCACGAATTGCTTTCCGAGATGCAAATCGAAATAAGTATTTAAAAAATGGCCATAAGAGGGCTTTTCAACCCACACGGTGCTCCAGCCTTTCTGGATATCTATAGACAGATCAGAGCCGGTGAATGCATACTTCTCCAAACAGAAATAAAAATAACTAATTGACATTCGCGCGTATCTATTTTCAAAACACAACTTTAACTCAGTGACTTATATCTGAATATATACAAAAATATATCTATGGATGTAAAGACGTATAGTTACAGTCTCGTACGCGTGTGACACCATCTATTTTGTATACGTGCTCGGTTTCGAGTGAGGTTATGTAAGGACCGCCAAAAAAATATATCAGAACGAGTATCTAGTGCGCAATTCTTATATTTCTTAATACTCATACATATGTAGATTGAAACCGTTTGCGTTCTACCAATATCAGCCGGAAGACCAAGCCAGACCCCCTGCAAGTGATTCACTTCTGTTTGTCCATTAATGTCTTTTTGTTTTATTTTTACACTTTTCGCGTACGAAATTTATTATCACTATAATGCACGGAAAAAAAAAGATAAAATTTGTTCACTAGCTGGAACGTGAAGCTCTGAACACTCATACATATGTATGTGTATACGTACATCCATGGGGAATAATTTTGATATGCATATTCGACAGCAAAACGACTTGATAGGTTCACGTGTCACTTATTTAAGAAACGACTACTTCAACTGTTCTAACATGCAAAATAGCACGTCAAGGCAGAAGGCTCAAATACTTCAAGTTAAGGCATTCAATAGCTCTTATTAGAACCATGTAACAAGTACGGACATAGCTATTTAAGGTTAGTGAGATTAAAACCAAAATCGATAAAACCTGAAGGGAAGCGAATGACCCCTGACAAAGCCTTGCAAAAGCATAAACCAAGTACTTGAAGAACTATTTAGATATTAGAAAAGGTCTGCACCCCGCCAGACACTACGTATCGCAAGGATGCTTCAAAACCACTTTTCCCCTAATATCTCGAATTTTTTTTATTTATCTCTTTCAATGCTCCCATCTATGCATTAGTACATCACCTTACATAACACACCAGCTCTTTCCACATCAGACCATCCCCCTAACAAACACACCCCCTCACTTCTTTTCAACTTTTTCTTTCTCTCTTCGTCGACTGACGAAAATAAGGTGTATACCTCGTAGATACACACATATAGATACACGACACACGGCAAAGTTCTTTGCACTTTTGTTTCATTTATATTTAAATCGAAATTAAAATTAATGTACGAGTACATACATATATCCAGATTAAATTAAACGTAGATCCAAATGATAAAAATAATTATTTTACTAAAAAAACTAAAAATGAAAACAAAAAACTTCCGACAACAGAGACATGGTATACTGACCCTGATGCGACACATCTTTGCTAATTGCTTGCGATTAACGATTAATCAATGGAATCAAATCACTTAATACTAAGTACGAGTACAGGTTGCTCTAGATCGGTTAATAGAATATCAAACAGTACAGCACCGTACGAGAGCAAAACTCCAACTGAATGGTAAAGAGAAACCTCTAGAGCCCGTCAGCCCATTCGGTTAGCTTGGAAATGTTGTAATGCTTGCGCCCCCGTTGCCGGCAAGTTGATTTATTGAAAGATGATGAGGGGCGCAGGGCCGTCGAGGGGGACGACTCGCAATGCAATGGCTAACCAAAAAAAGAAAGAACGGGATGAAATGAATGCTGGTGGTGAGTCTTGTTATCTTTGATGCATACGGTCGGATGCTGGACAAGATACGATGACTGTGACGTATTGTATTTATAAAAAATTGATTTTCATCATTGTGATATCTTATTTGCAACAAAGGAAAACAAAATGGACAAAAAGGAAAAATCACGTCTAGTGAAGTAAAAAGGTATGCACAGTGAGTCAGAAGTTATATGATAGACTTTTTGTGTTGAAAAGTATCACAAAGCAAATCCTAGAATCTGGTCATGAGTGTATACCTAATGTACCAATAAAGGTTTCGACTCCGAAACTTCCGCAACACATTTGAAATCTTATAAAGATTAGAAATACATCTAGAAGGAATTGGCAACGATACAGGCAAGCTACATTTAGAAATGAGTTTAAGTACTTGAACAAGCTCACCAAGGAGTGTATTTCCTTATTTCGAAATGAAACTTGGAACAAAAAGCTGAAAGACTTTTTTTTTTTTTTTATATATAGGGCTAGTGCTATCAATAGCAATGTGGCACTGCGACCTTTGCAGATCTATTGTGCCTGCTAGCCGATTTAGCCGAGTAGCCTCTCCACCTCCACAATGAAGTTGAGAATGCTTCTCGTAGGAGCCAGGGTGATCCCCTCAGGAGTCATAACTTCACTGAGCAGGATACGCTTCCTAAGATGGCAGAGAGCAGCACACTCACACAGTATGTGTTCTGCCGTCTCATCGTCCTCAAGACAGAGCCGACACTCAGTTTCAGACGAGAGGCTAATTTTGTTTAAATGATATCTCAGACCGCAGTGTCCCGTTAGATAGCTGACTAGTCTTCTGATATCCATCCTATTGAGTTTGAGTATGTCAATAGGGTGCTTGTTCAGGGGTCGTATAAGTCGTTTAGATTGACGGAGTCCCCGAACGCTGTTCCAAAAATACAGGTGTTGTAATTTTTCCCACTTGTCTAAGAAGTAATTTATCTTATAGGTTCCGGACCTATATACTTGTTACTGGAGCCCTTTCTGGCAAGTTGGTCGGTAATTTCATTGCCCTTGATACCTTTATGGCCTGGCACCCACCAAAGTTTAACATTGTTTCTTTTGGCGAGGTCTTGTAGGGCGTCATGGCATTCCTTGACGGTTTTTGAGATCGTGCTGTACGAACCCAGCGCTTTAAGCGCTGCTTGGCTATCAGAGAGTATGTTGATGGTTACTCCTCTGATGCCAGCCTCAAGATTTAGATTTACGCATGTTAGGATGGCATGCAGCTCTGCTTGGAAGATGCTGGGACTTATTCCCAGTGCCTTCGAGATTTTGGTCCAAAGATGCCGGCGCCAACGCCGGAAGCCATCTTGGAGCCATCCGTGTACCACCTAAGGCTTTTGACATCAGTATCTCAAATCTCTTGTCAAAGGTGAAGGTGGGTGGCAGTGCGTCCGAGACTGTAGTAATCATATCCAGCTCGGGAAGGTGTTGTAATATGGACATGCGGCCTGCGGGTCTACATGGCATATTTGTTCCCGAGCAGAGGATTCAGATTGCACTGCGTAATGCCACCTTTTTGATAAAAAGGTGCAGTGGAGTGAGTCCAATGAGTGCTTCTTGGGCTGCCGTGGGGCAGGTTGGCATAGCGCCTGTGATGCCGAGACACGCTAGTCTCTGAAGGCGTTGAAGCTTAACAATTGTAGATTTTTGCTCAACTTTTGACCACCATACTGTGGACCCGTAGGTGACGATAGGTCTAACTATCGCGGTATATAGCCAGTGGACTACCTTAGGCTTAAGTCCCCAGGTTTTACCGTAGGTGCGTCGACAGGCCCACATGGCCTTAGTCGCTTTCATGAGTTAATTTCTCATATTGGAGTTCCAGTTGAGTCTACGGTCTAGGTCAATACCTAGATACTTTACTTCCTCTGAAAATCCTATGCGTGTGCCATTTAGTAAGATTGAGCAGGGTTGTACCTTTCTCCTCTTTGTAAATGGGACTAAGAACGTCTTATTTGGGTTAATAGATAAACCCTCTCTGCCACACCAGTCAGAGATTAATTGGAGCGCAAGCTGCATGCGCTCACAGGCAGTGATCTCGCACTTGCCCGTAACAATGACTACTAGGTCATCAGCATATCCGATGACCTCATAGCCCCGAGTGGTTAGCTTGCGTAGTAGATCGTCGATGACTATCGACCAAAGGAGTGGTGAGAGGACTCCCCCTTGTGGGCATCCTCTAACCGCCGGTTCAGTCACTGAGACCTCTCCGCACGTGGCTGATATAATACGGCTATTTAGCAACGCCCTGGTCCAGTGATTAGTGGGATGGTCTACACCCCTGCAAGATAGTGCAGTGGTGATCGAATCATAGCCATAGCTCCCTCTATATCGAGGAAGGCGCAGATTGCGATCTCCTTTTGTATGAAACTATTTTCAATGTGCGTCACCAAATGGTGTAGTGCATTATCGGTAGATCGCTCTTTGCGATATGCATACTGGTTGGGATGCAGAGGTATCTGGTTTTCCAGGATACCTCTAATATGGAGCTCTATCAATTTCTCCATTGTTCTTAAAAAGAACGAAGTCAAACTAATAGGGCGATAGGATTTAGGTTGCTCACTTGGTTTCCCAATCTTGGGGATGAAGACGAGATTGACCTCTCTCCAAATTTGGGGTATGTATCCCAGGTTGAAGCAAGACCTAAAGAGAACTATCAGTGATGGTAGAATTGTATTCAAGCCTTTCTGTAAGATTGCAGGAAAGACACCGTCTTTACCTGGAGCCTTGTAGGGTTTGAATGAACCAATTGCCCATTTGACCCTGTCAGGGCTAAAGAGTCTATCAGAGAGGCTATTTGTTCTACTGTCAATGTTACCTATGACGTTTATTTGATCGTCAGAGGACATCGAGTAAGGAGTAGAACCAGGGAAGTGCATCTCAAGCAAAGTCTCCAGCGTTTCCCTGCGATTGACGGTAAAAGTGCCGTCTGATTTGCGAAGCAGCCCGAGCCCATTTGTAAGCTCTCGAAATAGTGCTTTGTGGAGTCGGGCCGCATTTGGCAGCGAGTCTATGTGCTCGCAATGTTTCCTCCAAGACATTCTCTTGGATTTCCTCAATTCGAGGTTGTATTTAGTTAGAGCAGATCTATAATCAGTCTAACTTTTATACCGTTTAGCTCTGTTAAACAGTGATCTCACCTGCTTCCTTAGGGACTCAAGCTGAGTATTCCACCAGGGCACACACCGTTTGTGTGTAGTTGTCCTGGGTGTACAGCTGTCTCTGAAGGATGAGATGAGTGCTGCATTGAGCTGGTAAGCCGCTTCGTTGATGTCGTCAGTCGATTCAATCGACTTAAGAAGCATATCCTCTTTAGCGGCGAGTTGAGCTTGGAACCGAGCCCAATTTGTTCGTTTGGGCTGATATCCGGGCTCAACCTCTGAAAGACTTAGACTCAATTGCGAAACCCTTCTGGAATATAGTAAAAATAGTTCGAAATAAGGGTAGACAGATACCATGCGTCAAAAATGAAACAAATACCTTTTTCACGGATTTCGAAAAAGCCAGGACTCTTGCCACATCCTTTGAGCGTAGTCATAAAATATCACAAAATGTGGGTGATTTGCATACAAATGCATTGGTACTTTATAGACGCCTGTTTAAAAATGCAGTATTCCCCCTCCATTTGGAAGATTTGCTAAGGTTTCGGCGATAAAGTAGGTAAGCCTTTAAATAATCCAAATAGTTACCGATCAATCAGTTTGCTTAGCAACTTAAGTAAAATCTACGAAAGGATTATTAAGGATAAAATCATGAAATTTGTTGATAGTAACCGTATACTTCCTAATGTACAATTTGGGTTTAGACGCTTCCACAGCACTTCGCACCAAGTACTCAGGATCTGTAACTATGTGAAAAAAAATCGTTCAACGGGAATGATTTTACTCGATATAGAAAAGGCTTTTGACTCAGTTTGGCATAATGGTCTTATCTTACTTTACTTACTTAGGTGGCGCTACAGTCCGTGATGAACCTGGGCCTCAACCAACAAGCGTCTCCAGCTGGCGCGGTCCTTGGCCAGCTGTTTCCAGCGCCGCACGCCCAGTTGGTTAAGGTCCCCTTCCACCTGCGTGCGCCACCGATCATGCGGCCGTCCTCTGCCGCGCCTTCCTTCCGGAGTGGATTCGAAGACCCTTCGGGTCGGAGCTGTATTTTCCATGCGCTCTACATGGCCTAGCCACCTTAGACGCTGTATCCGTAGACGTCGTACCAGGCCGATGTCGCTGTACAACCCGTACAGTTCTTCGTTATATCTTCTCCTCCACACACCATTTGAACAAACGGGACCGTAGATAGTGCGCAGAATTTTCCTCTCGAAACGACCAAGGGCATCTTCATCCGCTTTTGTTAAGGTCCAAGCCTCTGCGCCGTAAAGTAGGACTGGGATGATTAAGGTCTTATATAGAGTCACCTTGATTTTCTGAGAGACGGCTCTACTTCTTAATTGCCTCTTGAGCCCAAAGAAACAGCGGTTGGAAAGAGTGATTCTGCGTATTATCCCAGCGCTGGTCTTGTTGGCCGGTCATCAGTCAGCCAAGGTAGACGAATTCCTTGACCACTTCAAAGTTATATCCGCCCATGGTGACGTTCTGGCCAATACTTCGGTGTTGTCCGTCTCTTTTAGATGAAAGCAGATATTTGATTTTACCCTCATTAACCTTGAGACCCATCTTAGCCGCTTCTACCTCAATGCTTACAAAGGCCTCATTGACGTCTCGCTATGTCCGCCCAATCACGTCAATGTCGTCGGCGTACGCAAGCAATTGCGTAGACTTAAAATAAATTGTACCTCTTGTGTTGGCCAGTGACTCTTGCACGATCCTTTCAAGCACAATGTTGAAAAAGCTGCATGAAAGCGCGTCACTTTGCCTAAATCCTTTTTTAACATCAAAGGCCTCAGTTTGGTCATTACCGACCTTAATGGAGCAGCGAGAAATCTCGATTGTCATCTTGCGCAGTCGGACGAGTTTGACAGGGATGTCAAAACTAGACATTTCTTTGCATAGCTTATCTCTATACACACTGTCATACGCGGCCTTGAAATGGACAAAAAGGTGATGGGCGTCGATTTAGTATTTTGAGTCTTTTCCAAGATCTGCCGCAGCGTGAATATTTGGTCTATTGTGGGCTTACCTGGCCTGAAACCACACTGATAACAACTTATCAGATTATCCACAAAGAGTTTTAAGCGTTCAGACAGCACGGTAGAAAATATGTGCCGCAGTTATAGGGGTCTCCTTTCTTGTAAACTGGGCAAACAATGCTGAGATTCCATTCGTCGGGCCAAATTTTACAGATGATCATCTCCAGCCGCTTTAAATAGCTCGGCAGGCAGGCCGTCTGCCCCCGCAGCTTCATTTCTCTTGAGTTTTGAAATTACTAGCTTAATTTCATCTAGGTCAGGTGGACGGAATTCTCTTACATCTTCGTCCGTTGTGAATGAATCATTCTGCCTGACAGCGGTATTAGTGTTCCTTTCATATTCTCAGCATCGGCTGTGACTCTACTACTAGTTGTCTGTCTTTATCCCTACAGGCTCTCGTTCTGGCATTATAACCCTGGCATGTTCGTTTTCTTCTCCTTCTTAGTGGGCGCTACAGTTCGGGGTGAACCTGGGCCTCAACCAACATGCCCCTCCATCTAGCACGATCTTTCGCTAGCCTTTTCCATTGCCGCACACCCAGTTGGCTGAGGTCCCCTTCCACCTGTTTGCGCCATCTTAAGGGCGGCCGTCCTCTGCTTCTTCGTCCCTCGGGGTTTGATTCAAAGACTCTCCGGGCTGGAGCTGTGGTGTCCATTCGCTCTACATGGCCCAGCCATCTTAGGCGTTGAATCCGTAGACGCCTGACTAGGCTCATGTCGCTGTACAGCCCGTAAAGTTCGTGGTTGAATCTTCTCCTCCATCCCCCGTCTGCGTTTACAGGCCCAAAAATCACGCGCAAAATCTTTCTCTCGAACCGACCAAGGGCCTCCTCATCCGCTTTTGATAGTGTCCATGCTTCTGCGCCGTACAACAGGACCGGGATGATAAGGGTCTTATATAGAGTCAACTTTGTCGTTCGGGAGAGGGCTCTATTACTCAGTTGCCTCCTGAGCCCAAAGAAACAGCGATTGGCAAAAGTTATTCTGCGTTTGATTTCGGAACTGATGTCGTTGTTCCAGGTCACTGCGGAGCCAAGGTAGACGAAGTCCTTAACTACCTCGAACTTATATCTGCCTATACACACGTTCTGGCCAAGACGTCGGTGTTGAGCGTCCTTTTTTGATGACAGCATATATTTAGTTTTGCCCTCGTTTACCGCCAAACCAATTTTCGCCGCCTCCATCTCAATACTCGCAAACGCCTCATTGATATCTCGCTGTGATCTACCTATTATGTCAATATCGTCGGCGTATGCAAGGAGTTGCGAGGATCTGAAATAGATTGTGCCTCTTCTATTGGCCAGTGATTTTTGCACAATCATTTCCAATATGATGTTGAAGATATCACACGACAGCGCATCGCCCTGCCTAAATCCTTTTTTGACATCAAAACAATCGGTAAGGTGTTCACCGATTCGGATGGAGCAGCGAGCGTTCTCCAAAGTCATCCTGCATAGTCTGACGAGTTTAGCAGGAATGTCAAAGGTAGACATAGCGTTGTATAGCTCGTCTCTAATTACGCTGTCGTATGCGGCTTTGAAGTCGACAAATAGGTGGTGAGTGTCGACTTGAAATTCATTGGTTTTCTCCAGTATCTGCCATAGTGTGAAGATTTGGTCGATGGTGGACTTCCCTGGCCTGAATCCGCACTGATAAGGACCTATCAGCTTATTTACAAAAGGTTTCAGGCGTTCACACATAACGGCAGAGAAGATTTTGTAGGCGATGTTAAGGAGACTTATTCCTCTATAGTTGGCGCAATCAGAGGGGTCTCCTTTCTTGTGGATCGGGCATACGATGCTGAGACTCCATTCCTCGTGCATGCTTTCCTCTAACCATATCTTAGGGATGAGCTGGTGCATGCTCCCAACCAGGTCATCCCCAGCTGCCTTGAAGAGCTCAGCAGACAGTCCGTCTGCACCAGCAGCTTTATTCGACTTGAGCTTCGATATGGCAATCTTAACTTCGTCGAGGTCAGGGGGACAGAGTTCTCTGCGGTCTCCGTCGATTAGAAATGGATCATTCTGCCTGACAACGGTATATTGACTAACATTGCCGTTACACAGTCTGCAGAAGTGGTTTTTCCATATTCTCAGCATCGACTGCGGTTCTACTACTAGGTGTCCGTTCTCATCCCTGCAGGCTTCCATTCTGGCTTTATAACCTTGGCATGTTCGCTTTATCTGTTGATAAAACTTTCGAACGTCACGCCTGCAGTAACACCTCTCCAAATCCTCAATCGCGCGCTTCTCGTGCTCTTTCTTCTTTCTTCTAAGAAGCTTATGCTCCTCCATTCTTTTTAACTCGTAGAGCTCACGAGCTGCTCTTGTTCTTTTATGCAGCGAGGCCTTATATGCATCCTGCTTCGCTGTATGTATCCTCCTGCACTCGTCATCGAACCAGGTGTTTCTTCGTGGTGGAGCTTTGAAAACCAAAACTTCGGATGCAGAGCTTTTCATGGCCTTTTTGCAAAGGCTCCACTGCTGTTCTATTAATAGCGTGGAGGATTGAGGTGTATTTGAGAGCTTAAGGGAGACGCGATCGGTAAAAGCACGAGCGGTTTCTGGCGATAGTAGCTTTCCGACGTCGTAACTTTGTATTCTTACTCTACTCCGTTGCGTTCGTGATATCCGTAAGCGCATCTTGGCTACTACAAGATAGTGGTCCGAGTCGATGTTAGCCCCTCGAAAAGTTCGAACATCAAGAATAGTGGAGGAGTGTCTGACGTCGATCGCGATGTGATCAATCTGGTTGGTAGTCGATTGATCAAAAGACCGCCAGGTGCCTTTGTGTATATCGAGGTGCGGGAAGCGCGTACTGGCTGGAAGGAGATTTCGCCCCGTAGCAAGATCAATCAGCCTGTGTCCGTTATCGGAGGTGGTGTCGTGTAGGCTATGTTTCCCGATGACTCGTTCAAATATGCTTTCCTTACCCAGCTTAGCATTGAAGTCTCCTAGTACAATTTTGATGTCATAGCTGGGACATTGGGCACACGTTCTGTCTAGGAGATCGTAGAAGTCATCTTTGGCTGAGTCATCCTTGTCTTCCGTGGGGGCGTGGGCGCAGATCAGGCTGATGTTAAAAAATTTTGCCTTGATACGGATTGTTATGAGGCGTTCGCTCACATGCCGAAAGCTTAGGACTTTTTGCCTTAGTCCACCTCGAACAACAAATCCGCATCCAAACAATCGTTGCCCTCTCTCCCTATAGCAGTCGCCGTAGTAAATATCGCAGTTTTTCATCCGTTTTATGCCCGGTCCATTCCATCGCATTTCCTGGATGGCGGTGATGTCCGCTTTATAGCGGTCTAGGGCGTCCGCAAGTTGTTCGGCTGCACGTGGCCTGTTTAGGGACTTAACATTCCACGTACAAAGCCGAAGATCATTGTCCTTTTTTCGTTTTTTGCAAGGTTCGTCAACATAAATCCGGTCCGTTATATCCGAGGCTTGTGGTTGTTTCGGAGTTTGTGCTTTTTTTTTTTACGGTTACGGCTTACTAGGCCGTAGCCCAACCGACTAATCCTGTTTTTTTTTTGGCGCAGGAGGCTCGCCATTCGCCCTTCCCCGTCTGCAATTTCCATAGGAAATCTCCAGATGGCACCACGAGGAGGTGGGGATAGGACTTACTAACAGTGCCGCAAGATGTTCGACGGCGGTGGCTCTTCTCGCTTTTTAGCAGGCCAGCATCCGTCGGATAGATGCTACCCCTACGAGGCCTTTGTTAGTCATTTGCCATCCGCACATGTTCGTTTTACTTTTTGTAAAACTTGCCAGCGTCATTTCTGTGGCAGCTTTCTTTTTTTTTCCTTAAAATTGAGTGTTCTTCTCCCCTTTTCTGCTCGTAATGTTCCCGAACGGCCCTCGTCTGTTTATGTAGCGTGGCTTTGTAGGCGTTTTGATTTGATAAATGGGTTTGCCCGCTTTGCTCGTTAAACCAGGGGTTACTATTTGCCAGTTCTTTGAAACCGAACACATCAGAGTCAGCGTCTCTGACGGCGTGCTGGCAATGCCCCCACTATTGCTCTGTGGATTGTTCCTGTGTCATCGGAGTTTGCGAGAGGTTGAGGGAAACTCGATCGGCAAAGGTCCTAGCTTTTCGACATCAAATGTTCGCTGTCCAGCTGGATTCCTTGGATCCTCCGTGGTTACAACAAGGTAGTGATTCGAGTCGATGTTGACTCCACGGAAGGTGCGTACATCTACGATGCTGCCATCGAACGCAACGTGATCAATCTGATTAATGCACGACTGATCAGGTAAGGCAATCTTTAAAACCCAAAAGCCTTGCGTTTACCTTTCAATCGTATCTCAAATCCGAATATAATAAGTTTTATATAAATGCCCTCGAGGGCATTCAGTATTCATTCAGTATCAGTGATCAGTTGGTCATCCAGTGTGAAAGTAATCAAGCCATCTAGTGAGTTAGTGGACAATTATCTAACAGGTGTAGGGACAAAGGCTGATGGTGAAGCGCCCAGATGATTGAACTGGGGTGGAAGAATAAAGCGTGAGAATTTAATAAACCAGCAAACAGTTGTTGTAGTTTATAGCAATCCAATGGTCAAACCTTTCATTTTCCTACGATACTTCCCCTGAGTCGCTGTACTGCAGCCAGTAGTACGTTTCAGAAAAACAACAACACGCTGCCTTACTTCTTCGCTCAAATAAGAGAATTTAAAATGTAAATGGAAGATCTTACGAAATTAGGTAAATCATCGTTCCACATTTGTACCTACAGGTAGTAGATACCTCTAGCAATACTTGTGTAACCGTTCTTACCCCTACCTGCTGCCAGTGCCTTTTTTAACATTTTTTTGCTAACAAAATTCCCGCTGACATTTTATGAGTAGTCTTTCGCTTTTTTTCTGGAATTGTTTTACTGCCTTGGAGGCCACAGCCAAACACTAATAAAACCTGTTTACATTGTTGTTACCCACGCCTGGGAAACAAGTCCTTCCTTATACCTCACCATTCTCTTCGAGTGGGCTTATAAAAGAGGTGTGGCGGATGTGCATTTGAAAAACAACTACGAAGTACCTAATATCAGGCCGATTTGACACGCACATGGTCAGCTGATTGGATATTCGTTCTGTTTTTATTTGCATTCCTAAACACGCGATGACGTACTCGAAGTTAATCTAGATATTAGATGTCTCCACTATCGTACGTGATGTATGATTTTTTTTTTTAAGTGTATTGACACTAAAAGGCGAAGTTGGAAGCGAACACTTATTCAATTCTTTTCTTTTTCTCCTTTTCAATTCTATTCTGAAGTGTCTGGCTGCCTTAATCTATCTAAACTGATTATATGTAGGTACAAGATACTATGTATACGAGTGCATGATCTGAAGAAAGCGCGTGTCTGGTAATTTACGTGGACAGATAATGTATCTGCAATGATAAGATACTAACTAAACTATTAAATGCCTTATATTGGATTGCTACTTCTACATATATTGCTACATATTTCAGAACAAAGACTCTATTGACCAAATGGAAGGATTGTATCAATGGGAAGCTCTGTATATGCCACACGCGCTTGAACTCGATGAGTACAAGGTTATTGACAAATGCGAATGCCTCAAACTGTTGTACGTTATTCATACATTAATCCCAAATAGTTTTAGTCTGCCTTTGCTTACCAATATCCAAAGCACGTCAACAAAAACTGAGACTAGCTAGTGGCAGATACAATCGCCCTAAGTGGATCTCTCATACAACAACCTGAGTTGTTGAAGCTTCCAAGGTGAGCTCTTTCTGTACATGATAATTAGATATCTAGGAGCCTTGGCCCATTTGCTTCTTAAATATACATACGTACATATACATATACACTATCGAGGCTAAAATGATAAGCAGGTGGAAACTAATGGGCGAAACCCGACACCTTCTACGCATGGATTTGTACGTCGATAAGATCTTCGAAAAGTCTGATGTAAAATATAGAATAAGGACAGGCGGAAGAAGTGTCCACCATCGAGACCTTTTATTTCGCCTGAAAATATGCATTCTGCAAAGCATTTCAACGGAGTGAACTGCGAAAGAATGTACTGAATCAAGAGATACGAGCATTTCCGACGGACAACTGATGCCCAACTGATCAACATATACACAGTCCCAAAAGTAATTATCCATCACGACCTGACACCTTAAGTTGACCAGAAAAGCAAGTCGCATACATTTTATGAAACGTGCTTCTCTTTCTTCTTCTTCTTCTTCTCTTCTTCCTCGTGGCGCTACAGACCGGTTTGGTCTTGGGTCTCAACCAACAAGCGACTCCAGCCAACATAATCTCTTGCCAGCCGCCTCCAGTCACGCACACCAAGTTGGCTGAGGTCCTTCTCCACTTGTGTATGCCATTTGAGTCGAGGGCGCCCTCTGTTGCGTTGTCCCAATGGCTCGGATTCAAAGATTCTCCAGACAGGCGCTATGTTGTCCGTGATGTCCTCTCTACATGGCCTAGCAAACTTAAGAGTTCCATCCTTAGACGCTTAACTAGGCACATGCCGCCGTACAGTTCATGGTTGAATCTTCTCCTCCAGATGCCACCAACGCGAACAGGACCAAAAATCGCACGCAGAACTTTGCTCTCCAAAAGCTTCCTCATCCATCTTCAATAGCGTTCATGCCTCTGCACCATAGAGCAAGACTGGATAGACGAGGTCCTTGACTACCTCGAAGTTCTTGCTGCCCATTGTGACGCTCTGTCCGAGGCGTCGATGCTGTGCGTCCTTTTTTCATGACAGCATATACATACTGTTGTATTCTCGAGATCCAAACAAGCAGTGTCATTTTATTGTCAATACTCTTAATATAATAAATTACAAATGTAAGAGTGCTGCCAATGCAACATCCCCCCTTAAGATATAAAATTATTATTTTAATTCAGTGTTTTAAATACATACATAACTATATCCATCTATTATATCTTATAATCAAGATAACCGTTAAAATTAAATTAATTTGATTGTTATTTTTCTAATGACGATATATCCGTTTTCCAGATCTTGTTATTAAGGCATTCGTTGAATCTCGTCTAGGTATCTCATCTTCCTCTGTTGCTTTGTCTTGAAACTCTGTGGATATCGCTGGGAATCTTTCAGCTTCCTCGCTCACGGGTACTTCATCAATGGGTTGTGCCTGGAACGAGTCTAAATACGAGACCTTAATTAAATGGAACCTATTTCTTCGAACAACCCTTTTATCTGTTTCAATAAGATAAGACCTATTCTGAACTTTCTTTAGAACCCTTCCATGTCGCCTTAGGTCCGTTATCCACACAAAATCTCCGGATTCTAATTCGCTTAATTCCCCTACTCTATGTCTCCTGTCATAGTTTCGTTTATACCTGCTCTTATACTCTTCTTCCCTCTTTTTCAGGTTTCGTAGGTTGGGCTTTTCCTTTAAATTTATATCAGGTAAGGTTTCTCGCAGCTTCCTTCCGAAATTGAGCTCCGCAGGGCTATATCCATTGGTTGCTGTTGGTGTATTACGATATGCTAACAATGCCATGTCAATGTTTTCTTTGTTTTTCTTTAAGAGGGTTTTTGCTATTTTCACCGCCGCTTCTGCTGCCCCATTGGCCTGATGGTGGTGCGGACTGCTTGTGACGACAGTAAAAGACCAGTCCTTGGCGAATCGTCGAAACTCTGATGAACTTAAATTTTGAAATTGAGTTCCACTATCGGTGTAGACCACCTGCGGTATTCCGTAGCGACTAAATGTTAACTTGCACAGTTTTATTATATCCTTCATCCGCATGCGAATTAGTTCTCCAATTTCAAAAAACCTAGAATAACAGTCCGTAATCACCATGTACCATTTATTTTCTAGTTTAAACAGGTCCATTGCAACTTTTTGCCACGGGTAGTCTGGAAAATCAGAGACTAAAAGTGGCTCATGTTTATTGCTATTGTGCTGAACACATATTGGACAACATTTGATTTTCTTCTCAATTTCCTTTGAAATTCCAGGCCACCACATAGTTCTTTGAGCTCTTATTCTCGTTTTTGTGATGCCTAAATGTCCCTCATGCAGCTTCGCCAACATCATATTTCTTAACATTTTGGGAATTATTATCCGGTTGTTCCGTAAAAGCATATTATCAATGAACGTTAGCTCATTCCTCACTGAGTAGTAGTCTCTTAATTCCGAACTTATTTCATTTTTGGCTGGCCATTCTTGTTTGACATATACCTTAAGTTTCTGACATTCGGGATCAACCATTTGTGCCCTTATAATTTCAATTATATTATGGTCTTTCATGTGTATATTTTGGAGTGCTATCTCATGAACGTAAGCGCTTATCTCCTCCTCTAATCCTTCCGGTTCCACATCAGTTTCCAACGGTGCTCTTGAGAGTTGATCTGCAACTACCAAATTCTTCCCTGGTATGTAAGATATTGAATAATCATACCTTAACATTCTCATCCGAATCCGTTGTAGCCTCGGTGACAAATCATCTAGGTTTTTAGTTTGTAGAATTTGCAAGAGGGGTTTATGATCTGTTTGTATATCAAAACGCTTCCCAATGAGATAGTTCTTAAGTTTTTCACAAGCCCAAGCTATAGCCAGTGCCTCTCTTTCTATGTTCGCATAGTTTTTTTCAGCTGCTGTTAAGCTTCTCGAAATGTATGCGACTGGGCACCTTTCTTTTCCGTGAGATTGTAATAAAACTGCGCCTAATCCTAGTTGAGAAGCATCACATGAGATAGTTGTATCCTTCGATGGATCATACATTTTAAGGTTAGGAGCTGATGATAATTTTTGCTTGATTTCCTCAAACGCTTTTTCTTGAGCATATTCCCACAAAAATTCATTATTCTTTTTTAGTAAGCTTGTAATTGGTTCGAGAATAGAGGATTTATTTGGGATGTACTTCCCTATGAAGTTTACCATTCCTAAGAAACGCTGTAACTCCTTAATATTAGTTGGTGCTTTCATTTCCCTGACCGCTCTCGTCTTTTCTTCATCAACTCTTATTTCTCCTTCGGAAATAGTGTGTCCCAAGAAACAGATCTTAGTTTTTCCGAACTCAGATTTTTGCTTGTTTAGTGTCATCCCAGTATCTCTTATTTTTGTAAGCACAGCTTCGACACATTTATCATGTTCTTCAATAGTCTGTCCCCATATGAGAATATCATCCATGTGGGCGATGCAGTTTTTCATTCCCGCTAAAATCTTTGTCATCTTTTTTTGAAAGACCTCAGGTGCCGATGTAATTCCGAAGGGTAATCTAAGACATTTGAACCGGCCAAATGGAGTTAAAAATGTGGTCAGATCTTGGGATGCTTTTGACAAGGGAACCTGCCAAAATCCAGAATTTGCATCGAGCTTAGTAAAAAATTTTGCTCCAGTCAGTTGCGACAGTGTATAATCCACACCAAAAATTGGATATGCTTGCCGCTTTACATATTTGTTCAGCTCTGTGAAGTTTATGCAAATTCTAATACCCTCTTTTTTGGGAATAACCACCATGGGTGCGCACCAATCCGACGCATTTTCAACAGGTGCTATTACACCCGTTCTAACCATCTTTTCTAATTCTGTCTCCACCTTTGCTCTTAAATGAATGGGTACAGGTCTGGGAGTCGAAATAGAGTAAGGTCTAGTGTTTGGCTTTAATTCAATTTTGTACTCCTCCTTAAATGTCCCAAGACCTTCAAACACTTCCTTAAAATCCGCAAACCAATTTTTTGATGTAATTTTAAATAGCCTCTTAATAATCCCCAGTTTCTCTATTCCCGTTTTTCCTAGTAATGGCATTATTCTCTCTTTTGTTATATAAATTACTTCTTCAATATTTTTTTGCCCATAGTTTAAGTTAACCTTTGCTTTTCCTATTACACTAATTGCTTGATTAACACCATATAATTTGGCTCCAGTTTTTTCAATGCATAGCCCCTCTTTATTTATGATGGCACTCCAAGGTACTAAAGTAACATCAGCTCCTGTATCCACTTTGAAGGAAACGCGTTTTCCATTTAATCATAAATCGATGGACCATTCCTGAGATACCATGCCCATGAAAAACTCGTCTTCCTCCTCCTCTCTAACCTCACTTACTTTTTTTGTTCTGCAAAGCTTTGCATAGTGTCCGATTCTTTTGCACTTATTACAGCAGATGTTTTTAGCTGGACACTTTTCGTATCCATGTTTCTCGTACCCACACCGCATGCATTTCTCCCTTCGAAAATGTTTTCCCTCACTCCTATAACTCTTTATGCTCCTTTCTTGCATAGTATTTTGTTTATGATTTCCGCTTTTCCTATTAGCGAAACGCTCAACTCTATAAACAGTTGGTGATGACGAAGAAAGTTCTTTTTTCTGCCTGTGCAGCTCCTCTACCTGACGAATAGATGTGATCGCTTTTTCTAATGAGAGGTTTGAATCTAATTGCAACCTGTCGCTCAAAGCTGAGTCTTTCATACCTACAATCAATGTTAATAAAATCATGTCGTCATGCAAATTTCCCCAATCGCAATATTTTGACAGCGCATGCAAAGCTGTAATAAATTCTTCCCCCGTCTCGAATCGAGATCCAAACAAGCAGTGTCATTTTATTGTCAATACTCTTAATATAATAAATTACAAATGTAAGAGTGCTGCCAATGCAACACATACACCACAGCTCCAGCCCGGAGAGTATTTGAATCCAACCCCGAGGGACGAAGAAGCAGAGGACGGCCGCACTCAAGATGGCGCACACAGGTGGAAGGGGACCTCAGCCAACTGGGTGTGCGGCAATGGAAAAGGCTAGCGAAAGATCGTGCTAGATGGAGGGGCATGTTGGTTGAGGCCCAGGTTCACCCCGAACTGTAGCGCCCACTAAGAAGAAGAAGAAGAAGATATACATACATATGTATGTACTTCGTATTGTCCTCATTTACCGCTAGGCCAATTTTGGCCGCCTCCGCTTCAATGCCAGGAAAAGCCTCATTGACGTCCAGGTGCGTTCGACCAACCACGTGAATATCATCGGCGTAAGCTAGCAGTTCAACGAACTTTTGGAAGATCGTGCCCCTAGTGCTGACTTGTAAGCTTCGCAAGATTTTCTCAAGTATGATGTTAAAAAGTCACATGATGGCGCGTCGCCTCGCCTAAAATGTTTTTTGACATTATAAGGTCTCGGTAAGTTCGTTACCGACCTTGATAGAGCATCGAGAAAATTGCCATCGTCATCCTACGCAATCTGACGAGTTTGGTAGGGATCAAAACTAGACATGACTCTCTATAGCTCGTCTCTATGCACGCTATCATATGCGGCCTTGAAATCGACATATAGGTAGTGATTGTCGATCTGCATGTCTTGGGTCTTTTATAGAATGCGCCGCAATGTGAAAATAAATTTGGTCTATTGTGGACATCCCTGGCCTGATACCACACTGGTAAGGACCTATCAGGGTGTTGACGAATGGTTTCAGGCGTTCACGCAAAACCGAAGAGACCATTTTGTATGCGATGTTAAGGAGACTGATCCCTCTGTAATTGGCGCAGTCAAAGGCGTCTCCCTTCTTATGGATCGGGCAAACGACACTGAAATCCCACTCGTCGGGGATGCTTTCCTCCGACCATACCCTACTGATAAGCTGGTACATACGCCCTGCCAGGTCATCCCCAGTTACCTTAAACAGTTTAGCGGACAGTCTTGACCTCCTCACAGTCGGGGAACGGAATTCTTGTCTATCGTCGTCCAAGTTGAGTGACAGCGGTATTTGAGCCTACCTCGCCCTTTAACAGTCTTCAGAAGCGATTCTTCCAAATTCTCAGTATCGACTGCGACTCTACTACTAGTTGTTAATTCTCGTCCCAGCAGACTTCGGTCCGGAGTTTGTTACGTTTTATCAAAAACTTAATTCTTACTGTAACATCTCTCCATCGCCTCGACCCCGCGCTTCTCATGCTCCTTCGTTTTCTTTTCCAGAAGCCGGTTGTCTTCTCTCCTTTTCTGTTCGTAAAGCTCATCAACAGCTCTCGTCTTTCGATGCAGCATAGTCTTGTTGGCATCTTGTTTGGCTGCGTGAGCCTGCCTGCATTCGTCATCAAACCACGGGTTTTTCCTGGGCGGTCGTAAAACCCAGCACATCAGTGGCAGCTTCTTTAATAGCTATTTGGCAACACTTCCATTCTTCTTCTACCGTTAGTACAGGCGGCATCGAACTTTCAGACAGTTTTTTGGAGACTCGGTCCGCTAAGCTCCCAGCGGTCGGATGCGATTGTAGCTTTCCTCCGTTGTTTTTTCGATATCCGTTCTCTTACCTTGGCCGCAACAAGGAAATGATCCGAGTCGATGTTGGTTCCTCGTAGAGTTCGGACATCAAGAATACTGGAGGAGTGTCTGACGTCGATCGCAATGTGATCAGTCTGGCTGACGGTTTATTGATCAAGGGACCGCCTACCAAGTCCGGGAACCGCGTACTCACTACAGAGCGGTCCGCCCTGAGGCGAAATTCACCAGGCTGTTCGTTCCCGGATGTGTTGTGAAGGCTCTAGCACAGACTTCTTCCTTTCTGAACTGTGCATTAAAGTATCCCAGAACGATATTTATTTATTTATTTATTTATTTCGTCAATCAAGTTACATGACTTTATGGAGACTACGAAATTAATATATATGTAAATTCAATAAAATTAGCTTAATATAATGAAATTTACAGCAATTTTAATAAATCTTTCTTAATATCTGACCTATTTTTATTAAAATCGATAGCAAAATTAAATTCATTGAAAGCAATAACGGAATCAGTGATTGGATTGTGTTTTGCATAATTTGTACTGTGAAAAGGAACATATAGAAAATTGCCATCTCTAGGCCGCAAGCCACGAGAAGGTACATAAATATTAAACATTGATAGCAAAGCTGAACAATCAATGTTAGAATTAAGAATATCAAAAGCAAAGAGTATCGAATATAGTTTTCTTCTTAACACCAAAGGTTTTAAATCAATTAAGATGCATCTGGTTTCATAAGATGGGATACACGAGTTCCTATAAATCTTTCTTAATGCAAATTTAGTAAATCTTTTCTGAACTTTTTCAATCCTATGGATATTTGATTGTGTAAAGGGATTCCATATAATACAACAATACTCTAGCAAGGGCCTAACAAGGGATAGATAAAGGGTTTTTAGAGTATAAGGATCTTCAAAAGTCTTAGAATTTCGAGAAATAAAACCTAACATCGAGTTAGCCCGAGAAATTACATGATCAATTTGAAGTGAAAAACTCATTTTAGAGTCAAAAATAACTCCAAGATCCTTTTGACTCATCAGCCTTTCCAAGGCAAGATTCTTTATTTTATAATCAAAACAAAATGCATTCAGTATTTTTGAAAATGTCACAATACTGCATTTTTTTATATTTAAATATAACCCATTTATATTGCACCAGTTAACTATTGAATTGATATCAGTTTGAATGTTACAGGCATCTACAAGAGATTTTACACAGCTAAAAATCTTAAGATCATCAGCATACAAAAGACACCTTGAATAAGAAATATGATTTGGCAGATCATTAATAAAAAGAATAAAAAGAAGTGGCCCAAGATGGCTGCCCTGAGGTACACCGGAAAAGTTCTTAATTTCGTTTGATACTACCTCGCCAATTTTGACATATTGCCTACGTCCAATTAAATAACTTTTGAACCAGTTAAGAAGAGCAGAATGGAAACCAAGCAGATAAAGTTTTTTTATAAGAATATTATGTTGTACTCGATCAAAAGCTTTTGAAAAATCGGTATAAATTACATCGACTTGCAAGCGATTATTTAAACATTCAAGGCAGTAATTTGTAAATATTGATAGATTAGTTGCCGTCGATCTTCCACTCATGAAGCCATGTTGATGCTGGGAAATATGATTTCGTACTAAACTATAAAGTTTATTTTTGACAATTGCTTCAAATACTTTAGGGATAAGCTGAAGTTTAGCAATAGGTCTATAGTTTTCCACAGATCCCTTGGATCCAGACTTATGCAGAGGAGTTATAAGAGAATATTTCCATGTATCCAAAAATATACCTTGTCGTAAAGACATATTGAAAATATAACAAAGTGGGGCTGCTAGATTGTATTTGCAAAATTTTAAAAGAAGTGGAGGAATATTATCCGGTGCAACAGAGAAACTGTTGTCCAGAGATGATAAAGCTGTCAAAACATCATCTACAGATAAACACAGGCTACCAGCGTTTATATTAGATCCGAAATTAATAAAATTTTGATCGTAATTTATTCTCAGGTCAGAGAAATTTGATTGGAAAAACAACGCAAAATTATTACAGATATCAACTGTATTCTCAGAAAAGATCCCATTATATGACACACTAGATGGAATCCCAATTGATTTTCTTTTAGTATTCAAAAATGACCAAAAACATTTAGAATTACTCTTGATTTTCGACTCGAGAGACCAAACATATTGCTTATAAGTAAATTTTCTTAAAAATTCGTACTCTACTCTAGTTCTATTAAATAACTCACGAAACGTGTCCGAACGTCTACTTTTTTTATGAAGTTTATTCATAATATTTTTGAGCCTGGATAAACTTTTATTAAACCAAATTGGTCTTTTTGAATTTCTTATAGTCTTTATGGGAACAAAATTTGAGATAGCACAATCAAGTATATTCCGAAACCTAGAAAAAGCAATCTCTAAGTTAGTACAATTTAAAATTGTTTGCCAATTCACTGATTCAAAATATTTATTCATGGAGACAAAGTCAGTATTTTTAAAATCGTATTTCTGAGCTACATTTGTAGATAATTGTGATTCTATTAAAACAGAAAAGTTGAATTTTACTTCAAGTGCTTTATGATGAATACTATTCTCTAATAACTTAAAACTAGCCTCCTCTATTCGAGCTTCAAGATTTTTATCAATAAAAACCAAATCTAAAATACGACCAATAGAATTGTAAACATCATTAATTTGATACATATTCAAAGCCATTAAACTATCAATTACATTATACACAAATTCTTTAGATACATTGTAAGGAAAAAGTTGTTGCTCATCATTTGAAAAAGACCATTTTACATTCGGTAAATTAAAATCACCAAGAATTACAATATAACAATTGTCATCTATATTCTTTGCAATATCTCTTATATTTTCTATGTGAGCTTCATAAACAGAATATTGAGAAGATGGAGGAATGTATGAAACAAAAAAATATATATGAATAGTTCTATGAGCAGGTAAAATAGTTAAATCTACACATACACATATTTGCTCAATACTAGTATCAGATAAAATAATTTCTTTACTTAAGTAACCAGTTCGAATGGCAAACAAAACACCACCTCCTCTATTTAAACTCGTCTGTATGCAGCAACGATCTTTTCGGAAAACATTGAAATCAGATGTGAAGAATTCAGTTGTAAGAAAACTATCATTTAACCATGTCTCGGTTAAGGTGATTATATCATAACAACAATCAGCAACAGAAATAAAAAAATCGTTTGATTTTGTTCTCATACCTCCAACATTATGGTAAAATATGGAAAAGCATTCATCTGATGCAGCAGTAAAAGAGGTTTTATTTACGTCAGCACATTTTGTTGTCTTGGGTGCACCTCGTTTTTTGGACGACTTATAAATTCCTTGATCTGGACGCCAACAGGCCAGATAGAAGTATTAAGGGCAGCATTAAATGATCCAGCTGGGACCCCCAGTTTAAAATTAATAAAATGAAGAGATGAAATGTCCGCATCACTTTTTACTAATTTAGAGCACACCAGACTTGACGTAGGCAAATTAAGCCGATGTGCGGTGTAATTTATAACACTCTCTTCGGTGACTGATTTATTCAAACGAGAGATATGAATAAATCGTCTCCTGGGTACGGATGGAAGAGCAGTAAGAGCTTCAGTACCAGTATCACTGCCAATCAGCTGTTTGTGTTTACGTCTCTTATGAACATACGAAAATGGAATTTGTCTATCCAACGCGTCATGTGGTTGGGAAACATTATCATTTTTGTTAGCAACAGCAGCAATCTCAACATTTTGGGCATCGTCAGCACCAAGAGATTCAACAGCAACATTATTAGGAACAGCAACAACGACATCAGTGGTGGTGTCATCAGCATTAGAAGGGACGACAGCAACAGCAGCTTTACTTGAAATCGCTCCAAAGGCGTCTCCGCATTGATCAGGCTCGAGTGAAGGAGAGACAGTATTCTCGATATTGGGAGCATTAGCAATAACATCGCCTGTGATTGAAAGAGACGATGATGTTTTTGTCTGTTTTGCAATGCCAACAGAATTTGCGGAAGAAAGACCATCAGTTAAGGAAACTCTTCTTTGCTTTAAAGAGGCACGATCATGAGGAGTTGATGAGGTCGAAGGGGCAGTTCTTCTGTCCACGGAAGAGGAAAGCCGTTTATTATTGATTTTCGGTATTCTCTGTGCACGAGTGGAACCACGAATGTTGCGACTTACATTTAATTTTGATGTATTAGTTTTAGATGTTTTTACAACTGTACTCTGAGAAACAGAATTCATTGGAGAGGAGAGGTTTAATAACGATGAAAGTTCTCTCATTTTTTTAACACAATTTTGCAGTGGAATATGTATGCACACTTCACATTTAAAAAATAAGTTCTTATAAGACTTTATAACTTTCATGTCTTTTTCGTTGACATTGGCACATTCAAGATGTAAATTAAGTCCACATATATCACACGATAGAAAAGACAATTCAGAAATTAATTTTAAGCATTTGTTACATTTGGTATTCTCCATTATCTGAGAGAAAAATAAAAACGCAGCCGTTTTGAAGGAACGCACTTGAGAGAATGAACGATATTGATGTCGTAGCTGGGGCATTTATCGTATGTCCTTTCTAGGAGATCAAAGAAGTCATTCTTGCTGTTGTCATCCTTGTCCTCTAATCAAATCATTTATACATACATATATCTGAAGCTTAAGACTTTTTGCCAGCGCAAATTGTAAAAATCAGTAAGGGGTCTTATTGGCGGGGGGGGGGGGGCAATCTCGGCAATATAAGCTTAATATGTGTCCACGCCCCCACAGAGGAGAGAGATGACCGACATAAAGATGACTTCTATGATCTCCTAGGCAGAACATATGCCCAATATCCCTAGGAGATTTCAATACGAAGCTGGGTAAGTAAGCTATCCTTGAACGAGTCATAGGAAAGCATAGCCTACACAACACCACGTCAGAAAACGGACTAAGGCTAGTGGACTTTATGGCGGGACATAATCTGGTGGTAGCAAGTACACTATTCCCACACCTCAACATTCATAAGGGGACCTGGCGGTCTTTCGATCAATCGACAACCAATCAGTAGACACTTCTCCAGCATCCTAGATGTCCGACCCTTTCGCGGAGCCAAAATCGACTCGGATCATTACCTTGTTGCAGCTAAGGTACGGGTGCTAATTTCTCGGAATCAACGGAGTCGAGTAAGAACACCAAAATTGAACATCGGAAAACTGCAATCGCAGGAGACCGCCAAGACCTTCGCCGATCAAGTCTCCCTCAATCTCTCTCAAGTCCCGATGCAATCTGCACAAACTATAGAACAGCAGTGGACTCGTTGTCAGAACGCCATGAGAGAGGCCGCCTCAGATGTACTCGGTTTCAAGAAACCACCTTCGAGAAACCCCGGGTTTGATGACGAATGCAGACAGGCCCATGTAGAGAAACAGAATGAATACATGGCCACACTGAATCGACAGACGAGAGCTGCCGCGAGCTCTATAAACAGAAAAGGAGGAAGGAGCATGCGCTTCTGAGAAGAAATAAGAAGGAGCACGAGAAGCGCGAGATTGAGGACATGGGAGATGCTATTGCAGGAACGACGTTCGAAAATGTTATCAAAAAGTAAAACGAACATGCCAAGGCTATAAAACCAGAGCAGAAGCCTACAGAGATGAGCACAGACAACTAGTAGTGAAGTCCCAGTCGATACTGAGATTGTGGAGGGACCACTTCTGCAGACTGTATAACGGCGATGATAGTCAAAATGCCGCCGTCAGGCAGAACGAACCATTCACAACGGACGAAGACGAGAGAGAATCCCGTCCACCCGACCTAGACGATGTTAAGAGAGCGATATCGAAACTTAGGTCTAATAAAGCAGCTGGAGCAGACGAAATTCCCGTTGAACTATTTAAAGCAGCTGGCGATGAGCTGGTCAGGAACATGCACCAACCCATCTGCAAGATATGGTCGGAAGAATGCATGCCCGATGAATGGAATCTCAGCATCGTTCGCCCCGTCCATAAGAAAGGAGACCCCTATGACTGCGCCAATTCCAGAGGGATAAGTCTCCTGAACATTGCGTACAAGATCCTCTTTGCCGTACTGTGTAAGCGCCAGAAAACGTTCGTGGTCAATCTGATAGGTTCCTACCAGTGTGGATTCAGGCCTGGAAAATCCACGATAGACCAAATATTTACACTACGGCAGATCTTGGAGAAGACCCATGAATTCTAGATCCACACACACCACCTTTTCGTCGATTTTATGACAGTGTTTATACAGACGAGTTATACAGAGCCATGTCATGTTTTAACATTCCTGCCAACTCGTCCGACTCTGTAGGATGACGCTGGTCCACTAAGGTCGGAGGTGAACTAACCGACCCCTTCGATGTTAAAAAATACTTTAGACAGGGTGACGCACTGTCATGTGATTTCTTTAACATCATACTTGAAAAGATCGTGCGTGACTCTGCGGCCAATACAAGAAGTACAATCTACTTCAAGTCACAATTGCTTGCCTACGCAGATGACATTGACGTTATCGGACGGACAAAGCGAGACGTCAATGAGGCTTTCGCAAGCATTGAAGCAGAAGCGGCTAAAGTAAGTCTAAGGGTAAATGGAGACAAGACCAAATATATGCTGTCATCACATAAAGACGCGCGACACCGACGTCTTGGTCAGAATGTCACCTTCAGCAGCTATATTTTTGAAGTAGTCAAGGACTTCGTCTACCTTGGCCCGATAGTGACAAGCAGCAACGACACAAGCGCTTAGATAAAACGCAGAATTACTCTTGCCAACCGCTGCTTCTTTGGGTTCAAGAGGCAACTGAGTAGTAGAGCCCTCTCTCGAGAAACTAAGGTAGCTCTCTACAAAACCTTAATCATCCCGGTCCTCCGCTACGGCGCTGAGGCTTGGACGTTATCAAAAGCAGATGAAAAGGCTCTTGGGCGTTTCGAGAAGAAAATCCTGCGTGCAATCTTTGGTTCAGTTTGTGTAAACGGGGAGTGGAGGAGAAGATTCCACCAAGAACTGTACGGGCTGTGCAGCGACATCGGCCTAGTTAGGCGTCTACGGATCCAACGTCTAAGACGGCTAGGCCATATAGAGCGAATGGACATTACCGCTCCGGCCCGAAAAGTCTTCGACTTCAACTCCGAGGGACGACGCACCAAAGGACGACCGCGTTTTAGGTGGCGCGCACAAGTGGGAAGGGACCTCAACCAACTGGGCGTGCGGCACTGGAAGCGGCTAGCCAAAGATTGTGCCGGCTGGAGAGGCTTATTGGCTAAGGCCCTGGTTCACTCCGAACTGTAGCGCCATCTAAGTAAGTAAATAAGTAAGCCTTAAAAAATAGATGCCAACCTAAAGCTTAGGTTTTAGGTTAGGTTTTCATGTTTATAATCTAAACTTTCCACGATAAAAGTAGAAAATGAGACCTTAAGCGGGCATCATTGATTAGAGAGTTAGAGAGGATTCGGGAGTGGGAGTTAGAGAGGATTCGTCTGATCACTGCGGCCACAAGTGGGCTTATTGTGACGTGTCCTGACAAGGCAGTTACAGTGGCACAGTATGTGCTCTGCTGTTTCTTCGTCCTGATTACACATTCTGCAAGTGTTACCTAGTACAATGCCCATTGTATTGAGATGTTTGTTGCCTGAGCAGTGTCCAATAAGGAAACATGTGATTATGCGAATTTGACTCCTCGACAGCATGAGGTGTTGTTTCGTTCTTCTAAGAGATGAAGTTGGGAGGAACAACGTGGCTTGTCTGCTACGTTCCATTTGTGACCAGTAGTGATCAGTCGTGTTCCTTAACCACCTCCGCGATTAGTCTGTGGGCTAAGACCATGGCTTCTTTTTCGGTTGCAGGTGAAGTTGTGGTAGGTGCGTGATGACTTCTAGTGCTGCTGTGGGGGTTGTTCTCATGGCCCCAGTAATACAGATACAAGCTATTCTTAGCAATTCGTTGAGCTTGGCTTGCACTGATACTTGTTTTGTTTTGTGCCACCAGACGGGCGCAGCTTAAGTGAGATCCTGGCTTTCTCAATGGTCTTTGTAATGTGAGAGTTCCAAGTGAGCTTTTCGTCTAGAGTTACCCCTAGGTATTTGACTTCTTTTGAGAACTCCATCGCTTCACCAAAGAGGGTAGGTTTGGTGAGTTTAAGCTTGTTTCTTTTTTGGTGAAGGCGACTATAGTGCTTTTTCTGGGGTTGACATTTAGTGCAACCTTTATGCACCAGTTGCACCATTGTTGCTGAATATGCTAATCAGTTCGTCTACTACGATGGACCACAGAAGTGGTGAGAGAACCACGCCTTGAGGGCATCCTTTCGCGGCATTTACACTGATTCTATCATTGCCTAGTGAAGTGGTACGATTTACTTTAAGTCAACACAATTGCTTGCCTACGCAGATGACATTGACGTTATTGGACGGACAAAGCACCAATCATGAGGCGTTCGCAAATAATGAAGCAGAAGCGGCTATAGTGGGTCCAAGGGACAAGACCAAATATATGCTGTCATCAAAGAAAGACACACAACACCGACCTCTTGGTCAGTACGTCACCTTCGGCAGCTATATTTTTGAAGTAGTCAAGGACTTCGTCTACCTTGGCTCGATAGTGACAAGCATCAACGACCCCAGCGCTTAGATAAAACGCAGAATTACTCTTGCTGCTTTGGGCTCTAGAGGCAATTGAGTAGTAGAGCCCTCTCTCGAAAAACTAAGGTAGCCCTCTACAAAACCTTATTCATCCCGGTCCTCCCCTACGGCGCTGAGGCTTGGACGTTATCAAAAGCGGATGAAGAGGCTCTTGGGCGTTTCGAGAAGGAAATCCTGCGTGCAATCTTTGGTTCCGTTTGTGTAAACGGAGAATGGAGGAGGAGATTCAAGCAAGAACTGTACAGGCTGTACAGCGACATCGGCCTGGTTAGACATCTACGGATCCAACGTCTAAGATGGCTAGGGCATGTTGAGCGAATGGACATCACCGCTCCGGCCCGAAGAGTCTTCGATTCCAACCCCGAGGGACGACGCAGCAGAGGACGGCCGCATCTAAGGAGGCGCGCACAGATGGGAAGGGACCTCAACCAACTGGACGTGCGGCAATGGAAGCGGCTAGCCAAAGATTGTGCCGGCTGGAGAGGCTTATTGGTTGAGGCCCTGGTTCACCCCGAACTGTAGCGCCATCAAAGTAAGTAAGTAAGTGAAGTGTTTATTTTCCTATTACTAAGCATGTGTTCGATCCAATTGCATGTGGTGTTATCCACCCCTGTGCTGAGGATGCAACGTTTTATTTGGTTGTAGTCGGTATTATCGAGGGTACCCTCAATATCGAAAAAGCAACCTGTCGCGAGCACCGTGGCGCAGTGGGTAGTGTGTTGGCCTCTGACGCCGATGACACGGGATCGAATCCCGACACAGCCATGTCTTCGAACGTGTTTTCACGGTGTTTCTCCTCAGCGGGGTTCTGACAAAACCCCCTGTAGTAAAATTGTCATGAAAAGCTTCTCGAAATTCGCCGTTCGGAACCGGCAATAAACTGTAGGTCCCTTTCACCTATGGGAAAATGAAATCACACACAACATGGGTGATTGAGAGAAGCTCGGCTCAGGTTCTTCATGGACTGTAACGCCAACATACATACATACATACAACCTGTTGCAATTTCCTTGTCACTCAGGGATTTGTTGATCCGGGCTGTTAGCTCCTGAAGGGCATGGGTGGTCTAGTAGGCATATTGGTTATTATAAAGTGGTGGGCATCATTGATAGTTTCACTATCAATTACACTTCTACTTAATCAGGATGATCGCAGGCCCAATGATTGAGGACGTCGATGATTGTTGATGTTTTTGGAGGACATCAAGTCTTCCGTAGGGCTGCTACAAGGACTCCATAGCTGTATCAGGAATGCAGAATTCAAGGACAGTGATCCACGGTTTCCTTATGCTTCCTCATGCTTTTTTGCCAACTGAAAGTCCTAGCCTGCTATTAAGTGAAAACTGATTTATAGAGGTATGATGCAGCAATATCTGACTTGTCATTTTATTCTCAGTAATAACAAAATAAATAACGTTAAGGTCGACAGACACCATCAGCTCCGTAATGGGAATTTGGATTGATGCAGGCACACATATCCGGCAGATAACAGTACGAATTCGGACCGCAGTTCCTATAAAACACAAAAATGCATGATTCAAAAGCAAACCAGAAATCGCCGCATCGAAGGCACCTATAAAACTAATTACCTCATTTGCATATGTACTTACTTCGCACATCGAGGAGAGCAGGACTGCTCATAGCCAACCGCAGTTGAATTAAAGACATACGCATTTGCACAAGTGCAAACACCCGAAGCGCTGCAACTACCATATCGGCATCGTCTGAAACGATCACATATCGCAACTTATTCACCTGAACCCAATCTCCTTTAGCCGCTACTCACCCCTTACACGGATCCAGCCACTTTGGAATCCAAATGCATTTCTTTACGGTCGCATTGAAGATCTTTCCCTTTGGACAGAGGCATAAGTCGGTTGCAGCACAAATACCGCCCGCCCGTCGACAACCATTCACACAATCCGGCGTACAGATAAAGCCGCCAGTAATTGACGGCGAGTAACCAACTTCACAGGTGCACGTGTTATCATCGCCACACAATCCACTCCCACAACTCAACGGACAGCGGGCAACACAGGTTTTAGCGTTCACTACTTGAATTTCGTACTGCGAACAAGGCGGTTGGCTTTGCTCACTTGGCGCCATGGTCAATGCCATGAAGATAAGCACTACGATAGTAAATTGTATGCAATCTCGGCGGTTTGCCATTCTTCCCTCCTTTGATCTATGCCCACTAAGTAGTTACCTACTAAGAACTGCTCAAGAACTGGCGACTGTAGGAGCCACAAAACGTTTTTAAATAAACAACCGTGAGACGCGCCGAGCTCTAGAGTGAGGTTTCGAGGTGCTCGTTCTACGCGATATGAGAACGTTCCGTTGACTGCGAGTGGCATTGTTAATTCGATAACGATGACAGCCGTCTTGGATGCGAGCATATAAACTTGCACTTTCTACCGAATCAGTGGGGCGAATGTGTGAATTTTCATACTTACGAGTATTCACGCTCCACACGATGGAGCATTCTAATAAAGTGATATGAAATGAAAGTTTGACAAACGTGCGGGTAACTTCAAACACATGGGTACACGCGATGAGATTATAGTCCGAGGGCACTAGGTTGATGGTCTTCAGCGAGGTAGTGGTTGAAAAGCTAGAGATCTTTATGCAAATTTAGAGATGTATTGCAAACATTGGTGAGCGCTTGTTTGGGGGCCAATTTGCATTTGATGCGGGCTGGGTCGTAGGCATCTTCTGAGGGTCTTTTAGCGAAACTGTTTCAGGGCATTTCGCTCGTGTTAATTGGAGTGTTTGATAGCATCGAGAGACATTAGGCATTAAGAGGGATTTATAAACTAAGCGATGGCTAACTAAGGGAAAGTTATGGCAAAGCGGGAGTATTTGGAATTAGAATCGTATAAACTCAATTTTCGAGTATCTAATCAAAAAGAAGGGTTGGCCGTGGTGCAGTGGTAAACATCACCGACTGTCAAGCGGAAGGTCTGTAGTTCAAAGTATGTCCTTAGCCAAGAAATGCAACTTCTATACGGAAATATTGAGGAGCGCAGCTGTTGTAAATGGGGAGTGATCCAAATACTATTGAAGGCGTAACATTCACAGTATATGGCCACTTCAAATCCACTCACTCATACTCAGATAATAGCGTGCAATTCTAATATAACACCATAACGGCATGGAACATTTACTAGGAACTACAACCAACGTGAAAATTCAGTCGAGTTCCTCTCGAATCCTATCTAGGACAACCACGAGCATCTACGACCCAAACCATCTACACTCCACCCAGGTTGTTTGACAAACAGAATAAGAGTAGGAGTCTTATGAACCTGCGCGCCAAGGCCAAATTCGGCAAAATTAGGGTGATTTGCGCCCATGCCCCGACAGGGGACAAGGATGACAACAGCAAGGATGACTTCTATGATCTTCTAGAAAGTACATACGATAAATGCCCCAGCTACGACACCAAGGTCGTTCTAGGATACTTCAATGCACAGTTGAGAAAGGAAGAAGTTTGTGCCAGAGCCTTCACGACAACATATCCGGGAACGGACTCAGGCTGGTGAATTTCGCCTCAGGGCGGAACCTCTCTGTAGTGAGTACGCGGTTCCCACACCTCAACACATTGCGATCGTCGTCAGAGACTCCCCTAGTATTTTCGACGTCCGAACTCTCCGAGGAGCCAACGTCGACTCGGATCATATCCTTGTTGTGCCCAATTACATAATCGAATCGATATCAAAAAAATAACGGAGACTAGAAAGAACACCAAGGTTTGACGTCGGAAGGCTACAATCGTATCCGACCGCTAGGAACTTTGATGACCGTGTCTTCCAAAAACTCTCTGAAAGTTCGATGCCGCCTGTACTAACGGTAGAAGAAGAATGGAAGCGTTGCCAAATAGCTATTAAAGAAGCTGCCACTGTTGTGCTGGGTTTTACGACCGCTTAGGAAAAGCCCGTGGTTTGATGACGAATGCAGGCAGGCCCAGCAGCCAAACAAGATGCCTACAAGACTATGCTGCATCGAAAGACGAGCTCTGCGTGAGCTCTACGAACAGAAAAAGAGAGATGAGAACCGGCTTCTCGAAAAGGAGTACGAGAAGCGCAGAGTCGAGGAGATGAAGAGATGTTACAGTAGGAATGAAGTCCGAATATTTTATCAAAACGAAACAAACGCCAGACCGAAGTCTGCCGGAACGAGAATGGACAACCTGTAGTAGAGTCGCAGTCGATAGTGAGAATTTGCAAGAATCATTTCTGAAAACTGTTAAACGGCGAGGATATGGTCGGAGGAAAGCATGCCCGACGAGTGGAATCTCAGTGTCGTTTGCCCGATCTATAAGAAAGGAGATCCCTTTGACTGCGCCAATTACAGTCATTTGTGTGAACGCCTGAAACCGTTCGTCAACACCCTGATAGGTCCTTACCAGTGTGTTTTCAGACCAGGGAGGTTCACAATAAACCGAATTTTCACAATTCGGCGGATGCTGGAAATGACCCAAGAAATGTAGATCGTCACTCACCACCTATTTGTCGTTTCCAAGGCCGCATATGATAGCGTGCATAGAGACGAGCTATACCGAGTCAAGTCTAGTTTTGGCATCCCTACCAAACTCGTCCGATTGCATAGGATGACGATGGAAAATTCTCGCTGCTCCGTCAAGATCGGTAATGAACTTACCGAGACCTGCAATGTCAAAAAATGTTTTAGGCAAGCCCACGCGCTATTATGTGACATTTTTAACATCATGCTTGAACAGATCGTACGAAACTCATAAGTCAATCGTGCACCTAGTCACGATCTTCCAAAAGTCCGTTGAATTGTTAGCTTACGCCGATGATATTGACGTAATTAGTCGAACGCAGTGGGCCGTCAGTGAGGCGTTTGCTGGCATTGAAGCGGAGGCGGCTAAAATGGGTCTGGCGGTAAAAGAGGGTAGAACGAAGTATATGGTGTCATCAAGAAAGGACGCACAACATCGACGTCCCGGACAGATCGTCACAATGGGCAGCAAGAACTTTGAGGTAGTCAATGACTTCGTCTACTTCGGATCCGCAATAATTAATATGAACAACATCAGTACTGACATTAAACGCAGAATAACTCTGGCCGATCGATGTTTTTTTGGACTCAAAAGGCAATAGGGTAACAAAGCCATCTCTCGAAAAATCAAGCTGGCCTTATATAACATCCTAACTATCCCAGTCCTGCTTTATGATGCTGGGGTATAGACGCTATTGAGAGAAAATTTCTGCGTGCGATCTGTTCGCGTTGATGTCATCTGGAGGAGGGGATTCAACCGTGAGCTGTACGAGCTATAAGAGCGGCATGTACCTAATTAAGCGACTACGGATACAACAGAAGATTGGCTTCATTCCACGCGTAATTTTGCAGCTTAGAAGTGAGTAAGTCTTCAGCAAAATCGGTAGCCGTTTTTTGTTAGAAGTTAAATAACTAAACAATGGGCAAAAAAAATGAACAGCCCGCGGTGTTCACAAGTGGTTACCCATCTAAGAACTGACCGCCCTTGACGCTAGTTGATTGTGGTGAACGGACGAGAACCGATACATATGAGATTGCTCGGACAGTATTGTGGCTGCATGGAGCGACATTGCATTGTTCATCAAACCAGGGGTTTCTAGCTGACGGTGGTTTGAAACCTAACGCATTAGAGACAGCGTCTCTGATGGCACGCTGGCAATGCTCCCACTGTTATTCTGTGGGTAGCTCCAGTGTCATTGGAGTTTGCGAGAGGTGGAGGGCAACTCGATCGGCAAAGGTCCTAGCGGTCTCCTGCGATTGTAGCTTTCCGACATCAAATTTTCGTTGTCCAGCTCGACTCCCTGGCATCCTTGATATCTTCATTCGTACCTTGGCTACAACAAGGTAGTGATGCGAGTCGATGTTGGCTCCTCGGTAGATTCGTACATCTAGGAAGCTGGAGAAGTGTCTGGCGTCAATCGCAAACATGATCAATCTGATTGGTGGTAAACTGATCAGGTGATGGCCAGGTTCCCTTGTGAATATTGACGTGCCGGAATCGTGTGCTAGCCTGAAGTGGATTGCGCCCCGCCAGGAAGTCGAGTAGCCGATGTCCGTTTTCGGACGTGGTGTCGTGTAGGTCACATGTCCTCTTTGCCCAGTTTTGCATTAAAATCTCCTAGAACTATTTTTGTGTCGTAGACATTGGGCATAGGTTCTGTCTAAGAGATCATAGAATTCTCCTTTGAGTCGATCGTCCTTCCCTTTGGTTGGGGCGTGAACGCAAATCAAGCTAGTGTTTCCGAAATTAGCTTTGATGCGGAATGTTATGAGACGTTCACTTATGTACATCCCGAAAGCTTTAGACTTTTTGTCGGAGTCTTCCTCGAATAACGAATCTGCCCCCGAATAAGCGCTGTTTGTTCTCCTTGTAGCAGTTCCCGTACTAGATGTCGTAGATTTTCATCCGTCTTGTCCACCCCATCGCACTTCTTGGAGTGAGGTTATAGCTGAGGGCTTGCTCCAATTGATCTCCTGCAGCCGGTCTGTTAGGGGACCTCACATTCTAGGTACACACTCTCAAGTCCTTTAGTCGTTCGCAGGGGTCGTCAGCTTTGTATTCATCCGTATCCGAGGCTTGTGGTTGTTTCGGAATAAGTGTTTTTTTTTCGTGATAGGGATGTTACACCTAAGCACAACACCCAACCTGGATGGCCAGTTTCCTCTTTCCCCAGGAACAAGGGGTTGGATTCACACACACATTGGTTCACTACCTGGCGGGTGCCAGGGCAGCTATCCAGGGGAAGCCACGCGAGGGCTATGTGTCAACTTGGATTGAGCAGGGACAGAAATCGATGCTGGCGTTTGCCATGTTAAACGCGATCAACTTTTTTGCCCTCATCTCAATTGCATATTTGCAGGGGCGATATCGTAACCAATGAGGTCCTACCGAAGTGTGCTTATTGCTAGTTGGAAACTTTAACCAATACCCCGCCATGTGGACGCGAAATACCGTCCCTATGACAGTTAAAAAAAAACAAAAAACGCTTTCGCGTTTCGGACATAACGTCCTTCAAAACAATTAGGGTATAATAGAGCCGCACGTGCGCAAAGTTGCCCTTCGAATGCATTCTCTTGCGGAGATTCAACATACTTATCAGCGCGGAAAATCCTGCGAGACTGCGCTTCAAAACCTAGTTGGAAGGATAGAATGCGTACTCGAAAGGAGGAAGTATGCGCTAGGCATTTTCGTCGACATGGCGCACACCGGCAAGTCGGTGCTGTAGTTTCGTGTGGGGCCGTATTTTTGACAATTATTACATTTCAGCATATCCCGCTTTATATGAGGAGGCTCAAAAGTAATTTTACAACGTAATTTTGTTGGTTTTGTTGGTTTCTATTTCGATTGAGAACATTGAAAGACTTTCTCTAGCGTTTCTTTTTATCATATTGTAGATGTTCATTACTCTGTGCCCCTTTTCAGTTAAAGGCCTTACCGAACCCAATGAGCCATAGGAGAGGTGATAGAACACCACCTTGTGGTATACCCCGACTGACCTTGACCCTTCCACTTGCTCCTTCTATCCCGAATTTATTATACGAGTACTCAACATTTGCTCAATCCACCTGCACATTCCCGAGTTTACTTGGACCATATGAAGGCTGGACACTATTACCTCAGTGCTGACGTTATTAAGCACACCCTCAATCTCTAGAAAGGCACCTAGAATAAATTCATTGACATTGAGTGACTTTTCTATGGTATAGAATATCCTGTGAAGAGCAGTATCTACCGATTTGCCCTTTATGCCTTGTGTAATTGTGACAGATAGCCGTTACCAATCTCATCTCTTATGTAATTGTCGATTAATCGTTCCAGCGTTTTGATAAGGACGGAGGTTAGACTATTAGGTCTATAATCCTTTACAGTTGCGTGGCTAACTTTTTCCAACATGGGTATGAAAACCTCAGTAGCTTCCCTCTACGCTTGTAGAACACAATTCATCCTGACGCCCCATAAGTAAATGCGCTTCAGCCATGTCAGATACTCTCCAGATTGAGAATTTTGCAGCACTGTTTTCAGTTAAATGTGTTATAATGGGAGTTGGTGAATTGCCACTATTACATATAACAATGTTAGTACTAAGAACATAACTTAACAAATCCTCACCTCTACTGTTAGTATTGGAGCTAGCCCTAGTAGTATGATGGGCGTTAGCATAACACCATAAGACTAAGTTCCTCTTCGTCCGAACTGAAATTGATCAACATTAGTACGTGGAGTTCTTTCTTAGCAACGATACAAGATCTAACCTTGCCTCCGCTACCGTTGTAGAAGAGGCTGTATTTTGATGATTCTGGATTAGGGCCAGATCAATCTGCTTCTTGTTGAGGTGGGGTTGGCAGAGGCGGCTTAACTATGGTGGATGTTTATTTGCACTACCTTCTTTGATTGCAATACACTTCTCCACAGCTGGTGTCTCCCTTTTTTTTCGGTGGATTCTCGATAACGAAGATTATATTCTTGGTACCGTCTTCGTTGCTCTACATCGCGACTACTTTCCAGTCATCCATAAGGACCGCTGGATTTCGTGCCTTAAGAAAGCCGAGAATCTCAATCTTTTCTATGCCTACATCCGGTACGCTCTTCTTGTATTCAGACCTCTACGGTATCTCGTCCAGGGGATGGCCTTTAGTGCAGCGCCATCCCATGGCTTAAAAGTGGGAATGATAATTTTCGCGAAATCGTGCAAGAACTGGTCTTTACAGTCCAGCCTGCTCCTCGCCAGCAGTACGTGAGACCAAACGTTGGCGCAGTTTTCCCCGCATTCCCTCGAATGTGGTCGAAGGTCGACTTCAACTTCCCTTGTTCGAAGGAGTACTGACCGCTCGGCTCACCGGAATCCACTACAGCTAGCTTTAGACCATTTGGAATAGCCCCGCCAAATTGAACCGCAGTGTTGATTGTTGGTTTTCTCTCTTAGTAGCGGGCATGGTTTCTAGTATGGTTTCTAATTGGCCTTTACCGGTCGTATCGACCGCGATAAGGGCTGCCCTATTTAGACCTGCCTGCAGATCCTTTTTGTACTTTTGGGCTTCAATCGTCCACCTGTGTCTGGAGCCTGTGTGCAGCTGGACCCGTCGCTCTCCCTTCGTTGGGGGCTTTTTGATGTTTCCCTCGCCCTTGCCCGTCCTTATGCCTTTGCTAGTTGCCTCTTTGCCATCCCTTGGTGTTTTTAGGGCGTCTTTGGCAACCACCTCTTCGGCCCATCTAAGCTTCTCCTTCTCCAAATCGGGGAGCAGGGGGATACCCTTCTCCTAAAGTATGCGTTTCAGGTGTTCAGCTTTTTTGTACTCATTAAGTCTCAGCATACCTTTAGACAGCTTCCTGGCCCTCTTAGCATCCTTTCCTTGTGTCACAGTCTCCTGGACTTTAGAGATGCCCCCGTCGAACACGCTGGATCCTGTAACCTGAATATCTTTCCTTCTGTTAGAGGCCACGTCATTTATTGCGTCTGCAACTGACTCGAGAGAGAGAGAGAGAGCTCTTCCCTCTTGTTTCCTCTTTCTGAAATTTTGTTTGTAATTCGCAATCATGCTCCCACGATTACGCACGGAAATAAAGGTCCACTCCGAAAGAGTCACCGAATATCGAAGTAAGGCATTTATATATGTACCTTAGGCCTCGCCTGTGCACCTAAGGGAGCTCGTTACAGGTTGTAACTTTTCATCCTTCGGCACGGTTTCAAAATGCTCACACTACCATTGGAATAGGGTTCACTTTCTCATAGTTACTGGTCCTCTTGAGACACATGTTATTCGACATGGTATCGTGGGCTAGTATAAGCCCCAGTCATGCCGGGGTATAAGAGTCACTACAGTTTAAAAGTTTCATCGTAAACCTTTGTTTGTCGAAGGAATGCATCCTTGCAAATATGTAATTCGTAGGTACTATGTACCTACATACATACATACGCACACCCTTTAAACATTTTTGTAATCACAGCCCACGCATAAAAGTCAAATGTCTCTTCAAACTTCATAAATTAAACATAACCGGTTGAAGAGTTCCCTACGATTTGATACGCTCCTTACGAGCACAATCCCAGTCCTGTACGAATTCCAGCCTTCTGCTAAACTCGCTCCATATGCACACGCTTTGCAAAAACCCATCATCATAAGACCCCTACAGTTGGCCAGTCACCATTTTTACTGTCTTCCCGCCAAGGTGTGCATTACCTCTATCTTACCTCATAAAATTTAAATTAGTTGTCATTCTGCTACAAATCTATGCGGACATTAAGCACCTCTAATCCTCCTTCCACGTACATACCTACCTAACCAATTCCGCCTACGCGCCTTTTATCCGCATTAGTGAAGCTTCCATCTCCAGGCACTCATCCACCTCTGCTTGTGTCAATTTCGCAAATTAATTCCCCAACTAAACTCTCCCATTAGTGGCATTCTCTTTCAGATCGTTTCGCTCCTGCTGTATTGCCGGAAGTATTATTCTAATTAATTCCCAACCACATGTTGCATAACCACAATCAGCTCGTCCGGCTCGGTCGTCAACCACCCAATCCACGACAATAAACTATCTAAAAACATGAACAGTCGTCTAACAACCATGCCAATTTATTCAAAAGCATATCTTCATCAAACGGCCAACAATCGTTACACATTCACGTTCTTCCCCTGCGGGGCGGGCTTAGTCGCCCTCGGTCTTCGTTTCTTATGTCCGACTCGAGAATCCCATGTCAATTCCACACCATTTCCCAATACAAGAAAAAAAAAAATAAGTAAAAAGCAATACTACCACGGAAAAAAATGAATAAAAACTCTGCAACAGTTCCCAGTTGCATTACCATTTCATGCAACTATTGCCACTGCCATAATACCGCCTACCGCCACCCGCCGCGCCAACTACTCCATCGTCTTCATCGTCATCAACCAACTCGATCTCATTGAAAACCCAAAAAGCGTTCAAGCGAAAACTCCTCGCGCCCTCCGAAAAAACACTTGGAAAGCAAAAGATAAATGCGCCGAAGCAGACTTCTCATCGGCACCAGGGCAGGACTTTACTCAGTCTTTCGTTGGCAGTCATCGCGGTTAGATTATCGAGCTCGACTCTCTCACTATCTGTCTCGCTCTGTGTTTCCCCTTTTTCCCGGTTCGTTTTTCTGTGGTTCGGAACAATTCCTAAAAAAAAAAAAAATAAATTGATAAAAATACTCGTAGAACGATCAACTCGTTTCCCCCCTCCCCGCCGTTTGGTGACCAGTCGCATTGTGCCACTGCAACTCCTATTCACTGCTCCATTGCAACAGGCATTCGGTTGATTTGTAATTTGCATACCCGGCTTAAAAGAACAACAACAACGATTGTGGCTACCACAGGCTAGAGGCGGGAGTGTGTAGCCACTGCTCAACAGTGGCAACGTTTGGAACATGACAGAAATTCCTAATCCGACCGTGATATGAATTTTCGCATCTATCTAGATACTTGTATATTGACGGTTGCCCGTAACGCATTCCTTGGACAACGACGACGACGACGACGCATTCACGAAAGAATCACCATCAAGTGAATGAGCAGCAAAGCTAACGACGATAGACACGCTTGTTTATTAAACAGTAAGTATCGTGTTAAGGTAATAAGGTCGAGGTCTAACAGCTAAGAGCTCTTCGAAAAGCCGATCTAAAAAATATACAACATTGATTCGGATGATTCGACTTAGTGGCCCTAACCAATGTGTCATTGAAATCGAACAGATGGTCTTCACTATTGACGCACTGACTTGTTGTTTATTTTTGTTGGAAAAGTTGAAGGGTGCACGGTCCGTCTGTGCACCCCTCCCGTAACTTAACAGGCGGCGGGCACAGTGTGCGACGTATCGATTGTATATACTATCTAGTACGAGCAGCATTTGGGGAGTGGTTCATTTCATTTATTTTTTTTTATCCGTTCTTAAAGGATGTTTAGTAAACAAATGCGTGATTAATGGATGTTCCTCTTACACTTTTCGAATAAATATGAAATTAAATATTTTTTTTCTTCTTTAGGCGTTTGTGCTAGATACATATGTATGTTGATAAGTATAGTCAGACTTAGCAGTTCGTTCGGTTGATGTTATACGTTCAATTGCGATTCGGTCGTCGACGGCTTAAAATGCTCTTGTTTTTGATAATTCTGTCAAAGTTGCATAAACCAAGTTCGAAGAAAGACGCAAAGTTCTATCGGAATCGGGCGGCGACGCTGGGTGTGAATAACGCGAATACAAGTAGTGACACATCTTCTAAGAACTCATCGGTTTGAAACAATTGTGACAACTTTTTTTTTAACCATAAAATACTTGTAAAAACTTGAATGGCGAAACGGAGTTAAAAAGTAATTTTTTAAAATTGATTTCAAAAAGTTCTATTTTAAATCTCTTATCGTAGTTTTTGCGGCGACGCCCCGGGTTTTCCATACCACGCCTACAAAATCTTTTCTTAGTTTACTTTATCAAATGATAAAAAATAAATGAAATACAGCATTGTCGGAGTCTACACGAGGGCTTTCTTTTTGCGCCTTCTTCTTTTGAACCTACGTTCCAATTTGAGGACGCGTCCACACGGAGCTTTTCTGCGCGTGCCTGTTTCTTGACATTTCGCTTCACATTTCAATTTCGTTAGCCTGTGGTGATGTTTGGAAAGTAAGAATGGTATCCAAACGTACACTTCCAAGTCAGAAACAGGAGTGAAGCGACATCGCCAAACAAAGAAAAGGAGATAAGGAAATGGCAAAAAAACTCACGAAGTAGCTACCCGCGCGTGACTGTGCCAATGTATTTCTGTTTCACTTACCCTCTCTTTTACACTTATTTTAGCCCTCGTCAGATAGCCCTCGTGTAGACTCCGACATTGCTACTCGTTGGGCGCCAGAGCTCGTGGATATCATTTGAATGAAATTACTTAGCTCAAAATATTTTCTTTTATTTTATTGACGTGATACTTACTTACTTACTTACTTTGATGGCGCTACAGTTCGGGGTGAACCAGGGCCTCAACCAACAGGCCTCTCCAGCCGGCCCGATCTTCGGCCAGCCGCTTCCAGTGCCGCACGCCCAGTTGGTTGAGGTCCCCTTCCACCTGTGCGCGCCACCTTAAATGCGGTCGTCCTCTGCTGCTTCGCCCCCCCGGGTTGGAGTCGAAGACTCCGGGCCGGAGCGTTGATGTCCATTCGCTCTACATGGCCTAGCCATCTTAGACGTTGGGTCCGAAGACGTCTAACCAGGCCGATGTCGCTATACAGCCCGTACAGTTCTTGGTTGAATCTCCTTCTCCATTCTCCGTTTACACAAACGGGACCAAAGATTGCACGCAGAATTTTCCTCTCGAAACGTCCAAGAGCTTCTTCATCCGCTTTTGATAACGTCCAAGCCTCAGCGCCGTAGAGAAGGAACCGGATGATTAAGGTTTTGTAGAGGTTTCTTGAGCCCGAAGAAGCAGCGATTGGCAAGTGTTATTCTGCGTTTTATCTCAGCGCTGGTGTCGTTGCTGCTTGTCACTATCGAGCCAAGGTAGACGAAGTCCTTGACTACTTCAAAAATATAGCTGCCGAAGGTGACGTTCTGACCAAGACGTCGGTGTTGTGTGTCTTTCCTGGATGACAGCATATATTTGGTCTTATCCCCATTTACCCTTAAACCCACTTTCGCCGCTTCTGCTTCAATGCTTGTGAACGCCTCATTGACGTCTCGCTTTGTTCGTCCAATAACGTCAATGTCGTCTGCGTAGGCAAGCAATTGTGTGGACTTGAAGTAGACCGTACCTCTTGTATTGGCCGCAGAGTCCCGCACGATCTTTTCAAGAGTAGTGTTGAAGAAATCACATGACAGTGCGTCACCCTGTCTAAAACCTTTTTTAACATCAAAGGGGTCGGTTAGTTCACCTCCGACCTTAATGGAGCAGCGAAAGTTCTCCATAGTCATCCTGCATAGTCTGATGAGTTTGGCAGGAATGTTAAAACATGACATGGCTCTGTATAGCTCGTCTCTATAAACACTTACATACGCGGCTTTAAAGTCGACGAAAAGATGGTGCGTGTCGACCTGGAATTCATGGGTCTTCTCCAAGATCTGCCGTAGTGTAAATATTTGGTCTATCGTGGCTTTTCCTGGCCTGAAACCACACTGGTAGGAACCTATCAGATTGTCTACTAATGGTTTCAGGTACTTACACAGTACGGCAGAGAGGATCTTGTACGCGATGTTCAGGAGGCTTATCCCTCTGTAATTGGCGCAGTCATAGGGGTCGCCTTTCTTATGGACCGGGCAAATGATACTGAGATTCCATTCATCGGGCATGCGTTCTTCCGACCATATCTTGCAGATGAGTTGGTGCATGTTCCTAACCAGCTCATCGCCGCCTGCTTTAAACAGCTCCGCGGGGAGTCCGCTTGCTCCAGCAGCTTTATAAGACTTAAGTTTCGATATCGCTATCTTAACATCGTCTAGGTCGGGTGGACGGGATTCTCCGTCGTCTTCGTCCATTGTGAATGGTTCGCTCTGCCTGACGGCGGCATTGTGACTATCATCGCCATTATACAGTCTGCAGAAGTGGTCCTTCCACAATCTCAGCATCGACTGTGACTCCATTACTAGTTGTCCGTGCTCATCCCTGCAGGCTTCTGCTCTGGCTTTATGGCCTTGGCATGTTCGTTTTACTTTCTGGTAAAATTTTCGAACGTCGTTCCTGCAGTAACATCTCTCCATCTCCTCGATCTCGCGCTTCTCGTGCTCCTTCTTTTTCCTTCTCAGAAGCGCATGCTCCTCCCTCCTTTTCTGTTCAAAGAGCTCGCGGGCAGCTCTCGTCCGTCGATGCAATGTGGCCATGTATGCATTCTGTTTCTCTACATGGGCCTGTCTGCACTCATCATCAAACCAGGGGTTTCTCGACGGTGGTGGCTCGAAACCGAGTATATCTGAGGCGGCCTCTCTAATGGCTTTCTGACAACGACTCCATTGCTGTTCTATGGTTTCTGCAGATTGCATCGGGACCTGAGAGAGCTTGAGGGAGACTTGATCGGCGAAGGTTATGGCTATCTCCTGCGATTGCAGCTTTCCGACGTTAAATTTTGGTGTTCTTACTCGACTCCGTTGGTTCTGAGAAATTCGCATCCGTACCTTGGCTGCAACAAGGTAATGATCCGAATCGATGTTGGCTCCTCGAAAGGTTCGGACATCTAGGATGCTGGAGGAGTGTCTGCCGTCGATCGCAATATGATCAATTTCGTTGGTTGTCGATTAATCGAAAGACCGCCAGGTCCCCTTATGGATGTTGAGGTGTGGGAATCGTGTACTTGCTACTACCAGGTTATGTCCCGCCATAAAGTCCACTAGCCCTAGTCCGTTTTCTGACGTGGTGTTCTGTAGGCTGTGCTTTCCAATGACCCGTTCAAAGATAGCTTCCTTACCCAGCTTCGCATTGAAATCTCCTAGAACGATTTTGGTGTCATAGCTGGGACATTGCGCATACGTTCTGCCTAGGAGATCATAGAAGTCGCCTTTATGTCGGTCATATTTCTCCTCTGTGGGGGCGTGGACACATAGTAAGCTTATATTGCCGAGATTGGCCTTGATGCGGATAGTTATGAGGCGTTCGCTTACATACTGGAAGCTTAAGACTTTATCCCTGAGTCTGCCTCGAACAACAAATCCGCATCCGAATAAGCGTTGTTTATTTTCTCTGTAGCAGTTTCCGTAGTATATATCGCAGTTTTTCATCCGCTTTTTGCCTGGCCCATCCCATCGCACTTCTTGGAGCGCGGTAATGTCTGCCTTATAGCAGTCCAAAGAGTTGACCAGTTGTTCGGCTGTACCTGGTCTGTTGAGGGGCCTAACGTTCCAGGTGCAGAACCGAAATTCGTTTCCTTTTTGACGTTTGCGGGGGTCGTCAACATGTAATCCGTCCGTATCCGAGGCTATTGGTTGTCTCTAAACAAAATTTTTGTTTTAAGCGATAGGGATGCTAGCCCTAAGCGCAACCCCCAACCTGGAGGGCCAGGTTCCTCTTTCCCCAGGAACAAGAGGTCGGGTCGCTGCACACATTGGTTCACTACCTGGCGGGTGCCAGTATAGCTATCCAGGGGAGGCCACGCGGAGGCTGTGTGTCAACTTGGATTGAGCAGGGACAGAGATCGAAGCTGGCGTTTGCCAAGTTAAACGCGATCAACTTCATTGCTCTGTTTGTTCGCTCCCTTCTCTTATTGACGTGATAACGTCTTATAAATCGATGAACACCGGCCGCACGTACGAAAAAGTATGACTCATTGTCACGTTTCGCCTGAGCTGAGCGTGCAAGGGAGAGCGCGAAATAAGCGATAGAGAGGCATCTATTTAGCCTATGGGATATAACTTTGTTTGCATACTTGGGGGCATGCAAAAAATTGTGCGATGACGTAGGCATACTTTTAGGAGTAATCAGTAATCCAGGAATTAGTCTAAAAACACCCTAAAGCTGAACCCACACCAAGGCCGACAAAACGTTTTTCCTTGTCGTGTACCACAAGAACACATTGCATCTTATGAGTCAACACACACCAAATGGGACGCAACACGACTGAACATTTTCTTCGGCCGCGCTCGTTGCTCCGATGTCCATTTTATACAGCATTGCATACAGCCGACCCACACCGAACGCAACGAACGTGTTGCGAACACGTCTTGAGTGGAGAATAGTCCAACGGTGGAGGAAGTCATTTTAGCGATTGAATCGCTAAAAGTTGGCAAATTGGCCGGTGTGGATGAAGTTCGGCCAGAAATGCTTAATGCAATGGGTAAAGAGGGAGTATTATGGCTCACTCATGTCATTAAGGTGGCCTGGGAATGCGGTAAGACACCTAGCGATTGTCAGATTGGGGTGATTGTCCCTCTTTTCAAAAATAGGGACTATAGGGGCATATCTCTTTTAAGTGTCCCCGGTAAAGTCTACGCTAAGGTACTGAAGGTGCGTTCTAAAGCTATCGTCGAATCCAGGATAGGGGATGAACAGTGCGGGTTTCGTCACGGCAGAAGTACAATCGATCAGCTTTTCACTCTAAGAATGGAAGGCTTGGGAGTACCCCAAACCGATCTACAGCTGCTTTGTAGATTTGGAAAAGGCGTATGATCGAGTTCCTCGAGGTAAACTCTGGAGGGTTCTGCAGGGGTATGGGATTGATGGTCCTCTGTTGAGGGCCATTCAGTCTCTATACACAACCTGTAGCAGCTGCGTTCGAGTTAACGGTAGTAAATCAACACCTTTCTCCGTGGGCGTTGGACTTCGCCAAGGGTGCGTCTTGTCACCTCTCCTTTTTATTATATATGTACATATATGGACTGGATGAAACAGCGCAGCCGAGACGAGTAGTGTTTCACATTGGGAGAGTTGAGGATAAGCCATCTTCTTTTTGCAGATAACTTAGTTGTCCTCACATCCTCCCAGATGGAACTCCAGCGTGCGCCAGATAGGTTTGTTCCCGTATGCACTGATGCTGGAATGAGGGTTAACGTGGACAAATCCGAGGCTATGATTATTTCCAGAACATCTGTCCAATGCATTCTACATGTTAGTGAAGTCCCATTGAAGCAGGTGGAGAAGTTTAAGTATCTCGGGTCTTCCTCACGAGTGATGGGAGGAGTAATACTGAGCTTTCTGCAGGATTGACCAAGCTGGGTAAATTTTGAAACAGCTTGGAAGATCTGTAATCAGGAAGACCGAGCTTGGTATCAAAGCCAAGTTAGCGGTTTTTAACTCAGTATTTGTTCCAACTCTCACCTATGGTCATGAAATTTGGGTATTGACCGAAAGAAAAAGAAGATTTGATTTGGCGCGATGAAGCTTAACCGCATGCAAGCTCTGGAAAGCTGCCTGATCGATGTGATTACCTCGAGAACAGAAAAGTGCTAGATAAGTCAACTTAATTGTTGTGATACTGACAGCTTTTTCCTGCTCGAAATCCTGAGAGAAAGTCAGTATCAGGGATAATGAATGAGATACCAATCTGTCGTAGGTCTGCCCGTTGGTCCCCGCAGGGGTTGGTTGTTGCTTTTATAATACACACCGATACTATCGTGTTATTTTCGTTTAAAAACTACGCTTTTGACTTATCATTGTGTTAGTCTCAAGATGTCGATATGTAGAGTCAAAACGTCGGAACAAGGCAGACAAGACCTTGTCAAACCGCGAAGCGTTTGTAGGTACAATCTGTCGAAATGCCTGTCAAGGCCATCGGATTGCCATCTCACTCATAATCCCTGGTCAGTATCATACCTCCGCAGAACGAAATGAGTCGCTTTACGTTTGAACATCGTTGGGAAATATTGAAAACTTATTTCCAAAGTGAGTGTTGTGTAGCCCAAACAGTGCGTTTCTTGAAAAGAAGTTTTGGCCGAAATGAAGCACTCACCGCGACTGCTTAGCGCCAGTTTGTGCAAAAAGTTCGTTCAGCTTGAATCGGACAACGATTTTAGGAGAAAACTTATCTTTACTGATGGCTCCCCCAAGCTCGGAAAACCCGCACATTATCGTCGAGAAGCCAATGCATCCAGAGAGAATGAAAATTTGGTGCGGATTGTGGAGTGGTGGCATTACTAGACCATTTTTCTTTGAAAATGAGGCTGGCAACAACATTCCGGTCAATCCAGGGCGTTACAGAGCTACCTTGTTTTACTAAAATTAAAAACATGGATTTGGACGACCTCTGGTTTATACAGAAAACCAAAAATAATGAACTCGAAGGGTGGTGTTTTTAGTGAGTCAAATCTCAGACTACTATGAGCACGCACTGTCGGTCCTCATAGTGTCTTTTGAAGATTTTCACCAAAACTTCGGTTAACTTTTCTATTTATCCTGTGTACTACTTGCAGTGATCGCTCACTGTCGCTCTAAGTCGACCTCTCAACACAAGAAAATTTCTCGAGAAAAATAAGTATTCGTTGGACCTGGTAATCTCTTTGGTCTAGCATTTTATGTAAAAGGAGTTGAAATGCAATCCACATACCATAAACACTAGGAAAAACTCATGTGGTTGATAATTAATTCTAAAATTCCGGCAGTCTTCAAAGCTTTTCATGCGCGCAATCAGGTATCAAACGTCAACTGTCCAATATCTGTCACTATACCGATGGTAGCTACTTATTAGGCACAACCACTTGCATTTTCCAGTGAATTTACATAATTGAAAATCACAAAAATAAACTCGAATCCCACTGCTCAGTTTCGCATATTAATCAACGCCTGTCACTTGCTGTCTGCCATCTGGCGTATTAAAAGCATGAAAAAAAAAAAAAAACAAAAAACAAGAACACGACAAAATGTTTTGTCGCGCAGTGTAAATGCATCGTAATGCAAACAAGGGCCATTGCTCCCCCGATAATCGCGCGCCACAGTATCCCAAACATATGGGCATGTACTTGAATAGATACATTCAGTACACCCATACATATGAGCTCATATGATGAACATCTTTTCCACAACAATGTATGTACACGAGGCGGACAACTCCTCTTTGAAAGTATAGGCTTCCGTCAAAGTATCTGACTATGGATTACTCCTATCCGTCCTCTATCTACGATCAAAGTTGCCTAAGAGGGAGCATCAGCTGTATTTCATTTTTTTTTTTTTTTTTTCTCATTTTTCGATTAAGATTTGGTGGTTCGATCCATAAGATGATCGTCGGGCGGGACAATCGCGTCGGATCGAACGATCAGTAGTGGCTAGCTTGTGTGTACTGTGCACTCTATGTTCTCAATTTCGATTCGGGGCATCAATCAATCGCGAGCTGCATGTTAAACGATGATTCCACAGTTTTCTCTTTACTTGCCCGCTTTCCTAGTTTCACTCACGCCTACCGCCAACATGCGTTCCCCTGTTGCACTTGGGTAACAATATCAATAGCAACAGCACGACAGCAATAAAAGCAACAACAATCATAATTACACCATGATGTGCGCTTTATGAGCAGAGCGGGTGCGGGTTGTAATTAATTACATTCGTACGCATGCCAGTGGTAGATGCGGCAGAGGCTCTGCCCATTTCGATGAAGAGTGTCCGTCCGCAACTTGCCGCCCACGATTTTTCCCCCGTCGAAGACACTTTCCAGACCATTAGGTTAACAGTCAAGAATTCCTTTTTCCTTCTTTTGTCTTCCTGCCATTTTTAGTTTCTAATTAAACATTTATAATTTGTTTTCCGTTTTGAATTAGATTTTCAACATCATGGACAGGCGTGCGGATCATTTTATCTTTTGTTTACTCGTACTTCCTCCATTCAAGGGTCGTCGGCTATAGAGTGATTGTACGGGTATGTCTACAATAGGCAATGCTTATGTGGTATGGACAAGTGAACTATCTGGGGGATTACGTAATGCTTAAGCTGCTGGCGGTCGTGCTGCAGTCAGCGAGGCGGCGACGAGACGCACACATGGTGTTAATTGTAATTACTATACGAGTACACCACTCCTTATGGTGATAGGAATGGATTTGATGGCGAAACGCAAAGTGTGTATTAAAAGGCCGTGGGGATAGGGTTTAACGATGAGGTTAGAGACACGTTTTCACCTCTAGAAATGAGAGCGAAAACCAAAGGCCAAAATGAAGGCCTTTTGTTTTTTAACTTCCCAGTGGGAAGTTTTTGTAATAGGGCCGATTTCGCTTACGTATGTATCTCCACGTTTCAAGGTCACCAGAATCGAAATGTGCACGTACGTGTGTGCGTACGCTCTGGACAGGGCAGTTTATCGAAACCTTTTGGGGAAAATCGAAATATCGGCCAGCATATACATACATACATTCATGATGCGATCAGATCGACCTCCACGGAAGGCCCTAAACATTCTTCTACAATCCCCACCACTGGACCTCTTGAGCAAACAACTTGCTGCCTGCGCAGGTCTAGGGATTAGGGGCATAGGGGGCTTTGTCTTGGCTGAAGTGGAACGTAATGTCCACCAAGGATATTCGAATTCTCACAGACAGTCAAGCAGCCTTAAAGTCGTTGGAGTCCTAAGTGTACACATCAAAACCTAGTCTCGACTGTCGCCGATCTCTTAACGAAATGGCAGAACAGTTCAACATATAGCTTATCTGGGTACCGGGACACAGCGACATTACAGATAATGAAAAAGCCGACACACTCGCCAAACAAGGAACGACGCTACAATCAATCGTGGCTTGTGAGGGAGTACCCCTTACAACCATTAAACATAATCTAGCCAATCTCGCCAGGGCCGGGACGAACCTGAGATGGACCCAGGGACATACCTGCGTCATCACCAGGCAAATCTGGCCTCGGCTTGACAGCCAACGCACAAGGAGTATAATCTTCCTAAAAAGAACTGATATCTACAAGGTCATTGGTGTCATCACAGGACTCTGCCTCATTGGTAGTCGCGCACAAAAACTAGGAATAGTTCCGAATGATTTCTGCAGAAGCTGTCAGGACGAGGAGGAGGTCGAATCCATTCACCACCTTCTCTGTGCCTGTCCAGCTTTTTGCAACATCAGGAAACGTTAACTAGGCTCTTACTTCCTTAACGGTCTGACAGATGTTCAGAAAGTAGGGATACCTGACCTTCTTAACTTCTTAAGAAGCACAAAATGGTTCCACGAATAGGGGGGGAAAACCCCCTCGTAGCTACACAACGGGCCTCCCTGGCCTATGTACATTCTTCTCAATTCTGGGAAGGCTACAAACCTACCTACCTACTTAGGGGCATAGGAAAATGGCCCACATCACGTAAAGGCCATACTAGCATTCTTAACCACTTCGAAGTACCCATGGACACGGACTTCATCATACCGCAGAACGTGTTCACCAAGAACTTCGAAGTTATCTGTCAACCTTTCAGGAATGGGCTGAAAGGAAAGTCATACCGAATGATTCGATTTCCCTCTATACCGATGGCTCCAAGACGGGTGTAGGAGTCTTCTTCAATGAGCTTAACCTCTACCTATTATTCAGACTCCCAAACTACTGCGGTGTGTACCAAGCAGAAATAACAGCGATAACGGAGACCCTTGCACGGCTTAGGTTCTATGAAATATCCACAATTCCAGGAAACTGCGCGGCTGACGAACTCGCAAAGTTAGGGTCAAGCACACTCAGTCTTCCAACCCTCGGGTATCTAAAAATACCAATAAGCACGGTAAAGCACATGATAGAACTTCGAACCATATAGGCTATTAACCTCCAACATTGGCTTTATCACTAAACAAATCTGGCTTAGGCTAAACTTAGGACGGACCAGGGACCTTGTGACAACCACCCACTTTAGTGGGTGTCATTACAGACCACTGTACCATTGGAAAACATGCCGTCAAATTACGTCTGCCTGCCAAGAATTCTGTATCGGCTGCATGGATGAGGAGGAAGAGGAATCAATTCACCACCTCCCCTGCTCATGCCCTTCTTTTGCAAATCGCAGGAGGATCTACCTTGGTGAGCCTTTCTGCGATACGTGAGCTAGCATGTGTGTGTAAGTATGTTGGCGTTACAGTCCATGAAGGGCCTGAGCCGAGCTTCTCTCAATCACCCATGTTGTGTGTGATTTCATTTTCCCATAGGTGAAAGGGTCCTACAGTTTATTACCGGTTCCGAACGGCGAATTTCGCGAAGCTTTTCATGACAATTTTACTACAGAAGGTCAGAACCCCGCTGAGGAGAAACACCGTGAAAACACGTTCGATGACATGGCTGTGTCGGGATTCGATCCCGTGTCATCGGCGTCAGAGGCCAACACACTACCCACTGCGCCACGGTGCTCTCCGTGACCTACTAGCATACATATATAAAAATAGCTCAACTCCATCGCTTCATCAGGAGCACTGAATGGTTTCAGGTAGTGGATCTAGGTAATATGGTATCACAATGAGCCGACTTCGGCCTACGTATGGCGTATGCCACTACAACCTGACCTAACCTAACCGAACAGCAACTTTCTTTGTTCATCCAAAATGTTCCTCCACTGAACGTGGAAAGCACTTACTTACAGAGATAATACAGTCTTCTATCCTTGGCGGAAAGACCAAGTTGTCCTATGTCCGCGATCACTTGGTCTTTATACCGAAGGTTCGGTCTTCCTATTCTTCTCAAACCAGGAGGCTCGGAGTTAAACACCCTCTTAGCTGGAGCGTTTGTGTCCATGTCGAGCCATTGTAGTCGACGGATTTTTGCCTTCCGGACTATATCCACATCTTTGTACAGCTCATAGAGTTCGCGGTTATGTCTCCTCATCCAATTGCCATCCGTCACAGAATTCTTCTTTTGAGGGAGCCAAGGATCAGCTCTGCTTTCCTGCCTATCGTCCACCTTTCGGCTCCATATAGCAGGACTGGCAGGATAAGAGTCTTTTTGAGCATAACCTTGGTTCTTCGGGACAGGAGTTTGGACCCTAGCTGTTTTGACAACCCGAAGTAGCAGCGGTTGCCGAGGGTGATTCTGCGCCGGATCTCCACCATGAAGTCATTCGTGGAGTTTACGTTTGCCCCGAGGTATGTGAACTCCTTCACCACCTTCAAATTATAGCTGCCGATCGTTATGCTTTGTCCTAGGTGATGGGTGACGAACCGCCTTTTTGTTGACAGCATGTATTTCGTCTCCTCCTCATTGATGTGAAGACCAGCTCGTTTCGCCTGATCTTCAATCGCCGTGAAAGCTTCCACAATGGTGCGCTGGGAACTTGCGACAATATCATCTGCGTAGCTCAGCAACTGAACCCATTTGTGGAAGATAGTGCCTTCCGTGTTGACGTTGGCCCGCCGCACTATTTGTTCCAACACGAGATTGAAGAAGTCGCATGATAGCGCATCTTCTTGCCGAAATCCGGTGCAGGCTTCTAAAGGCTCGGAGATTCTGGAGCCGAACTGCACGGTGCATCGAGTGTTTGCTAGCGTGGCTCGACATATCCGGATCAGTTTTACTGGAATCCCGGCCTTAAAATCCATAAAGGGATGGTTTGTGTCGATTTGAAACTCGTTAGTATATAGTCGATTTGCCGGGCCGGAAGCCGCACTGGTAGTTGCCGATTAGTGCGGTGCAAAAGGGCCACGTCCACATATTACGCTAGACAGGATCTTGTATGCGACATTGAGTTCTTGCAAAAGGTAGGAGCGCCTTTTTTGTGGATGGGACAAATAGAGCAGGTATTCCAGATGATGTGGTGCATGCTTTCTATAAGAACATCGCCGGCAGCCTTGAGCAGCTCTAATGGCAAGCCATCTGAGCCTGCGGTCTTGTTGTTCTTCAACTTAGGAATAACTTTGCCAACTTCTTCGATGCTGGGTGGGGGGACTACTTCAGCGGCAGGAGTTGGGATCTCGTCAGTCCCTACCACTCTCTCTGGGTCGTACATCCACTGTTCCCTGTGTGTCGGTGACAAGATTACCCTCGAAATTTTGAAGCGTCTGGGTACCTTTCTTGAAGCCTCCTGCAAGGCTTTTTGCTTTCATATAAAAGGCATGTGTTTTATACTTGTCCCTAAACTCCTTGATATCCTTGAACTGGGAGGTCGCGAAAATTGTTTTCTTTAGCCGCAGCAGCGCTGCCAAAGGTTTTGCGCTGCAGCGCCTTTTGGTACGCCTTGTTGGTTACTGCCTTTTTTGCTCAGGCTCGCCATCACACCATGGGTTTTTTCCGGGGGTGGTAGGTAGCCTAAGGTGTTTGCGGCAACTTCCTGAAAGCAGCACGAGCGACAATGCAGCCACATATTGATAACATTTGTGCTCGACGTAGGCATGGCGGAGAGTCTTTCGTTCAGTTGCTTCCTGTAGACTCTGGTAACCTTCGGTGTGCTCAGGCGTCCAATGTTGAACCTCCTCATGGTGGGCTGGTGCAGCTTTCTGACATTGGACAGTCGACCTCTGAATCTTGCTGCTACGAGGAAATGGTCAGTGTCGACGTTCGCCCCCCTGAATGCTCGCACATTCAGGATGTTTGACGAGAGTCTTGCGTCAATAAGCATACTGTCGATTTGGTTGGCGGTTCGACCATCCAGAGTTCGGAATTTAATGCGCTTAACATACGCTGCTGCTCACTATCTACAGCCGAAGTGCAGGATCGTAAAGTAGTGAAGGAATTAGAGAAGCTAAGGGTACTGTCGTCAGCAAAGGAGTGAATTGGATTAGAAGAGGCAGACAAGATATCGTTTATAAAAATTAGAAAGAGTGTCGGAGACAACACGGACATGGACCGGAATGATTAAGGTTTTGTACAGCGCAACTTTGGTCTTTCGAGAGAGGGCTCTACTTCTCAATTGCCTCTTGGATCCAAAGAAGTAGTGGTTGGCAAGAGTAATTCTGCGTTTGATTCAGCGCTGGTGTTGTTGTCGCTGGACACTAGTGAGCCAAGGTAGGCGAAGTCTTTGACCACTTCGAATCTGTAGCTGCCAATTGTGACGTTCTGGCCGAGACGTCGGAGTTGCGTGTGATTTTTGGTTGAAAGCTCATATTTCGTTTTACCCTCGTTAACCGAAAGACCCATTTTAGCCGCTTCTGCTTCAATGCTTGGGAACGCTTCTTCGACGTCCAGCTGTGTTCGTCCAATTACGTCAATGTAATGCGCGTAGGCAAGCAGTTGCGCAGACGTGAAGTAGTATCGTACCTCTTGTGTAGGCCAGTGAGTCTCGTATGATTTTTTCAAGCACTATGTTGAAGAAATTATATGACAGTGCGTCACTGTCTCGGTTGATTCGCTACCAAACTTAATGGAGCAGCGAGAGTTCTCCATGGTCATTCTGTTCAATCTGTCGAGTTTGCCAGGGATGTCAAAAATAGACATGGCGCTGTATAGCTCGTCTCGATGCACACTGTCGTATGCGGCCTTGAAATCGACGAAAAGGTGATGGGTGTCGATTTGGTATTCTTGGGTCTTCTCCTAGATCTGCCGCAGTGTGAATATCTGGTCTCTCGTGGACTTACCTGGCCTGAAATCACACTGATAAGAACCTATCAGATTAGCCACAAAGGGTTTCAGGCGTTCACACAGTACGGCAGAGAATACCTTGTATGCGATGTTAAGGAGACTTATTCCCTGTAGTTATCACAGAAGACCCCTAGTCTTCTTTCTTGTGGACTGGGCAAACGATGCTACTACCAGCTGTCGTCTTCATCCCTACAGACTTCTGCTCTGGCTTTATATTTTTTATTTTCGTAAAACTTGGGAGCATTATTCCTGTGATGGCATCTCTCCATCTCCTCGATCTCACCCTTTTTATTCTGTCTTTTCTTCTTCCTTAAAAGGGTGTGTTCCTCTCTCCGTTTCTGCTCGTAATGTTCACGAGTGGCTCTCGTCCGTCTATGTAGCATGGCTTTGTAGGCGTTTTGCTTTGCTACATAGGCTTGACAGACTGATCAGGTGATCGCCATGTTCCTTTGTGAAGATGCGGGAATCGTGCGCTAGCTTGAAGGAAATTGCGCTCCGCCAGGAAGTCGAGTAGCCGATATCCATTTTCGGAGGTGATGTGTAGGCTATATTTCCCCGTGATCCACTCAAATATGTCCTCCTTGTCCAGTTTGGCTTTAAAATCTCCTAGAACTTTTTTTGTGTCGTAGCTGGACATTGGACATATGTAGGTTCTGTCTAGGAGATCGTAGAATTCTTCTTTGAGTCGATCGTCCTTTTCCTCCGTTGGGGCATGAGTGCATATCAAGCTAATGGTTCCAAACATAGCTTTGATGTGATTTTTTATGAGGCGTTAGCTTACATCCCGAAAGCTTAAGACTTTTTGTCGGAATCTTCCTCGAATAACGAATCCGCACCCGAATAAGCTCTGTTTGTTCTCCTTGTAGCAGTTCCCGTAGTAGATGTCGCAGTTTTTCATCCGTCTTTTGCCTGGTCCATCCCATCACACTTCTTGGAGTGCGGTTATATCGGCTTTATTGTAGAAGCTGCGGATTTGCTCCGATTGATCGCCTGCAAGGGACCTCACATTCCAGGTGCAGACTCTCAAGTCCTTTAGTCGTTTGCAGCGGTCGTCAGCTTTGTATCCGTCCGTATCCGAGGCTTGTGGTTGTTTCGGAACAAGTGTTTTTTTCCGTGATAGGAATGTTACCCCTAAGCACAACCCCCAACCTGGATGGCCAGGTTCCTTTTTCACCCGGAACAAGGGGTTGGTTCGCTGCACACATTGGTTCACTACCTGGCGTGTGCCAATTTGGATTGAGCAGGGACACAGATCGAAGCTGGCGTTCCCCATGTTAAACGCGATCAACTTCTTTGCTCTGTTTACTCAAAGGAGAAGAAGTAGAAGTACAGGCGGAGACAAAGTACAAGTAGTCGAGAGTCCCTAACCCCTTTCACAAGCCTTTCTCGATATACAGACCCTATCCACTCAAACTGGAACTTGAGACATTAGACATTGATCCATTACTTTAAGTCGCAAGACCACCCGCCTACTATTCACTCGAAGCGCTCCAGTTTTCTTAAAATAGGTTTCATTATTGTTTACCCAAGGCAAATCGACGCACGTATTCACGCGCACTTTATCTCGTCGATTTCACTTGGTCTAGTGCGTCGCCATCTGCTTCTCGGGGCAACATTTAATCGGTCTAAATCGAGTCGATCATCATCGTTCCAAATTAGCAACACAACAAATCCAGCACGTGCGTTTCACCCTCCCTCCGATATATGTATATTCGTTAGTAGATGGCAAACAATCGAGTTTGTGTTTATCGCTTGCCTCGACGTCGATCGCCTGAATCATCCGAAATCCAAACGAACTGGGATTAAATCGTTCGCAATGAATCAGTTTCATTCAGTTCCCTCGACGGTGGCGGCCGGCGTCCACCTGCCAAACCTCGTTTGTGTTGTTCAACATCCAATCTGCGGTGGTGGTAATAGGCACCCTTCCCTCAAGCACATGTACGATATGTGATGATCGTGTCCGTGTATAAGTACGAAAGAGGACATAACAATGGATACAGTTTCCAATGAATTCACTTTGGCCGATGATTGCCGCGTGCAACCCAATCTCTCGTTCGACACAACAAAGACTCTTCTGCGGTCCGATGACAATAACGATCGCGATCGGTGATGGTAAACCATTGGGGGTTTGGCTCGTTCGGTGAATTTAGAAATGACATAACCAACCCGCTTCTGTTTGCTTGTCTTCATTCATTGTTATTCTGTTGTCGTTGTCCCGAAACCGAAATAGTAGTCCGATTTGGGGACATTGATTGTCGAGCTTCCGTTGCACGATCATCAGTCTATATACATATGTAGTACGTACCTGGGTAGTTGATAGTTTAAGTGTGTGTTTGTTTGTTTTGTAGAAGCAGTCAACAGTTCTAGTCTAGATTGGTTGATGGACAGACCAGCAGTCGGAAACAAGTACGTCATAGTGAGAAAATGTGCTACATAATCATCACAGGATGCAGCCTGATGTGGTTTATCCTAAGCCTGATCGCTGATATGTTTATCGTGTCGGCTATAGTCACGCCAAAGTGGCTGATTGGTCCCCACGTGGAGCTGGAGGCATCGGGTGCATCGAATCTAACCGCCCACCGATATCCGTCAGTGGGCATCTATACGCGTTGCAAGAAAATGGAACGGATGGGCTATCACTGTGGCCCATTCGACCTGGATGGATTCGCAACCGATACCCGAGTGTATCCGGGCGAGTGGAAGGCGGCAATGTTCTTCATCTCATTGGGTTTTGCCATACTCACAGCGACGGTATTACTGACGCTTCTCACCTGTTGTCGACAATCGATGTTTGGGAAGAGTATACACAACATCACGGGCTGTGCACAAGTAGTGGCCGGTAAGGAATGGTTATTCATTTAAAAAAAAATCTTATTTTATGTTTGCTTGTGTGTTTATAGGAATCAGCGTAATGATGGCGATATTTCTACATCCATTGGGATGGGGCGCGCAACGAGTGGTGGCACTCTGTGGCCCTGGTGCTGAGCCGTTCTATCCATCAATGTGTAGCGTGGGTGAGGACACAAGAAGAGTTTTTACGTTATTTGAAGTTGCACTACGCAACAACTCAAATGACAAATCTCACGCTTTCCCTAGTCAATTTAACCACTTCCCCTACCCGCAGGTATGTCCTTCTACTGCGCCGTCATTGGATCACTCCTTTGCTTTGTCTGCGCGGGAATCAGCCTCAAAGCCGAATCGTCCAACATGCGAACCCGAGTCAAACGCCGTGTGGAGGAAGGCGATCGACTTGTCTGCGTGCCGTAGCATCCATCAATCAACCACACAATTCCAACATACAAACACCAACGTCACAATAGCTTTAAGTTTATCTTTATTATACTCTCTCGTTAGATTTATCAACTTTCGTATAATAATTTACAACAAATTCGGTCACAATTAGTTCGTAAGGAAAGGATTGCAATACAAACGAAAATGGTACATCACAAGAAGGAAATGGAGATTTGTTTGCTTACATATCTAGCCTGTCAGGGGGGTCGACAATCATGCGGAATTACTTTCGCTTGGCTTTGGACTTTTTGGTGGTCGGCGTGTCGACGGTTTGCGGTTTAGCCTTGGGTATATAGACACCGTGATTTGTCTTCTTGAGGTGCGCAAAGAGCTTATTCTTCGAGTCGAATGTTGATTTGCAAGTAACACAGATGTGACTGGTGTTGAGCGAGGGAGTTGTTGTGTCTGCGGGCAGTTTTTCGGGAGTTGGTACTGGCGGTTGCGACGGGCATACAGACTCGTCTGCGGATTTCTTTTGCGATTTTTTGTTCTTCGACTTCCTGGCCGACTTTTTACCCTTACCCCATTCATCATCGCTATCGTTGGCATCCTTGCCATTTGGAGATTGAAGGTCGAGGATTTCCGGAACTGTCTCGGGTTCCTCGTCGGCTTCGATCACGATCTTGGCGGCTTTCTTCGACTTTTTGTTTTTCTTATTTTTGTTTTTGACTTTTTGAGTAACGTCAGCCTCAGGCTCCTCCTCAGCACCGAGATCAACTTCAACATCGAGATCATCGAGAGTCTCCTGTAATTCTTCTAGATCATCTTCGTCTGCTAAGGGAGGCTTGCCTATGCTATCGCTGTCTTCTTGCTTAATACTATCTGCGACTGACTTTTCTTCATCGTGCATTTCCCTCTTTAGCTTCTCAACAAGGTCTCGGTGCTTCTTACTTGTCTCGTGATTGAGAAATGCATTCTCGTTCGTGAACGTCTTGTTGCATGCAATGCAATAAAGATCATCTACGTACTGGAGCTCACTGTCGTCATCGACGTTAATGTCATCGTCAAGTTCATTTAGGTCCTGAGAATCGTCGTCATCGTCGCTCTCGGATTCTGTATCAAACTCACCGTATTCTTGCTCGAGTTGTTTCAGTTGTTCTTCGTAGCCTTCACTGAAGGTGTGACGATTGGTTTTTTGTAGCTCTTCCAGTTCCTGGTTTCGTCTACGGATCTGTTCTAATCGATTTTGTTCTTGTTTCTGACGATTTAAAGCGGCCTTTTCCTCTAGCATCTTCTTGTAGTTTTGCACGCGTTTGTCCCGCTTACGAATGAACGCCACCAGATTGCGGACCTAGAAAAGATCAACAAATTTAGTAAAACAACCCGAATACCACTAAAACAATTACTTACTTCTTCGTTCCTCTCCCTTTTCGCTTTCTGTACAATCTTCTTCATGTCTTTCTCGATCTCTCTAAGCACCCGACGGTCCTTGATCTCCTTAATATCGTACGGGCACAGCCACGTATACGTCTTCTTCGTACAATAACTCTGCCAGTAAGCATAAAACGGTCCTACGACCTCCTCATAACTACTCTTCGAGTCCCCAAATCCAGGAATATTCTCGATCTCATCCTCATCGTCCATGAACTCCGCGTCCTCGGCCGTAATCTTTTCAAACACTTCCGCATACGTCTTGTAGAATCCTTTCTCGTCATCACCGTAGCCCCTGAAGCATGACACTGTAAAGTACTGAAACAAATCCAAACAATTGTCCTGATAGTCCGAGTTCTTTCCGCGTAGTATCTGTTCCCGATGCGAATCGTACCACGCACGTTCTTGTGCATCCGACAAAACCTCGTACGCTTGTTGTAGATTTTGGAATTTCTCTTTGGCCACCTCGAGATTATCGGGATTCTTGTCCGGATGCCAACGGAGCGCTAGTTTTCTGTATGCTGTCTTAATATCACCATCGTTGGCATCGCGTGCCACGCCAAGTTCCTCGTAATAACACTTCATGTCTTACGTGATTGCGACAGAAAATTTGAATTGAAAACCTTTGTTACACCAGCTGGCAGAATTTGAGATGTACTTTAAGGAATGCCAAATTAAAAATAAATTTTCGAATGAAACCACAGGCGGGCATGCTGCAGCGATTATTGACAGAGAGTATTTGTGCAAATTGAAAATGTGACATTTGGCAAGTTGTCAGATTCATTCAAGTGCTGCCAAGAATTTCAAAATGTGCTTATTGAATTGGATTTATGGTATTCAATACATGTTTTAAGAAATGAGGCCAAGTTATGATCTGCTATATTTATTCATGCTAAGAGGGGAACAATAAGAAATATTATTTTTTTCAGCAATTGTTGCAACATTGTGTGTAGAAAGAACATTCCGTTTTTAAGGAATTCCACGAAAATCCAAATTTTGCAATAAATGGTTGAACAACAGAAGCAGCAATACTTCAACAAATTATTATGAGACAAGCAACAGCTGCTGAATTTGACTTCTTAATGATCCATACAGGCCATAAAAAGTCGCGACCTTCTTCTAAAAAGGTAGAGTGTAACGTTATTCAACTGGCCCACGTGGCTAAACAGCTTGCTATGGCTCAAGCCTTTTAAAAAACTGAAATCAGTAATCTCGCAAGACTGTAATACCTAAAGTCGATTCCGATTTTTTGCAGATCTCGCTTCTTCGGATCTCAGTGTTAGCCGTTTTTAGTTTTCCTATTTGTGCAGATGGTCCTTGCGTTCGCGCCCTTATCTGGAATTGGTAAAAGGTTTAAGCATTGTTTTGAGCGCTCTTTTAAAATATGATGTACAGGATTGCGTATGCTCTAAGGACAGATCCCTTCTCAGACTTGCACCCGTCTGGCTACTATCGGGCATAGTCATAGAAGGCTTGGGCTCGGATGTACAGGGTAAAGTTGTTGCTTGCTCTCAACCTGACGAAATGCCAGCAACGATCCCTGCGTCAATACCCGAGTCAAGTTGACAAACAGACTCCTTGCGGCGCCCTCTGGACAGCCTCTGCAACAACCGTTGAAAGGTGAACAAATGTGAGTAGCTATCACCCTAGGCAAGAGGGCGTTCGAATACCCGACAAGACTAGCGGTTGTGCGGCGGCCCAACAACCCGCCCATGTAAAAAAAAATGTTATGAAAGAGCAAAATGTCTCAAACACAAACAGATACTCGAATACGACATAACACGAATAAGGAACACGACTTGCGAGTATGCTCCTGGAATGTCAGAACTCTGTACGCTCCTGGAGCTGCTCATAAACTGGAAAGAATCCTCACGCAGTACAAGGCGGATATTACTGCGATCCAGAAAATACGCTGTGTTGGGGTGTGGATTTGTCACGGGAAGGCGGTTAAGGTAGAAGGTAATCGAATTTAAAGGCAGATTTTACAACATCAACCTCATATGTGCACACGCCCCTTCCGAAGAGGTTGAAGACCCCATCAAATGTCAATGTGTCTAATGTCAGAAAGCTGCAGCAGCCCACCATGAGGGAGTTCGACATTGAACGCCTGAGCACACCGGAGGTCACCAGAGTCTACATGGAGCAACTGAGTGAAAGGCTCTCCGGTATGCCTATATCGAGCACAAGCAATATGTGGTCGCATTGCCGCTCAGTTATTCAGAAAGTAGCCAGGAACCCCTTAGGCTATCTACCACCCACGACAAGAGACCCGTGGTATGAGAGCGAGTGTGAGTAGAAAAAGGCAGCAACCGACGAGACGTACCGAAAGACGCCAGGGCAGCACGAAAGTCGTGTCGAGCCAGAAGAAGGGAGGAGAAAAAACTGCTGCGACTAAAGATATACTGAGTAGTCCAGAGAGTGCGGAGTCCGCCGTACACCTTAGCGATTGCTGTATTAGGGTGAGTGTCCCAGGTGAGAGTACGATTAAAGACTATCCCAAGATTCCTAGCAGATGTAACCCACTCTATAGGATTTTGATTGAGGAGAACACGCGGAAGAGGTGAGAGATCAAACGCCCTGCGGTGAATAACGACAAATTTTGATTTATCTGGATTAAGGCGCAGATCATGCCTCACGGACCATTCGTGGATTTCAGATAGATCTTCGTTTAATGCGTTGATTGCATTATTAAGTTCTTTGAGAGGTCGACTTAGAAGGAGCTGAACATCATCCGCGTACATATGGATTTTACAGTGCTTTATGATTCCAGGCAAGTCATTTACATATAAGGAAAATAACGTAGGTCCGAGGATTGACCCTTGAGGAACACCATTTAGTACGTTCAAAAAGCTAGATGAACTATCATCGGCAATGACGCGTTGTTGTCTTCCACTTAGATCCGACAACATTAGCTTAGTAGAAGAGGAGGAGAACCCAAAGTTGTTCCGCAACTTATTGCACAAGATCGAATGGTTGACTCTATCAAAAGCTTTTGAAAATTCGAGTAGAGTTTGAAGAGTTGCCTTCTTATTGTCTAAGTCCTAACGGATTTCTTCAACTACTAGTAAAAGCGCGGTATTACAGCTTCTCTTAGGTCGAAAGCCAGACTGACTGTTGCTGAGCAAGTTTCTCCTTGTTAAATAATTTCGAATTTGGTGCAAGACCAACTTTTCTAAGACTTTGGATATAAAGGGTAGGATAGCTATAGGTCTGTATTCAACAGCGTTTCTTGATCTATTTTTTTGGTATGGGGACTATTTTAACTTTTTTCCATTCGGATGGGAAGGTTGAGGTAGTAATGCAGAAGTTCAGTATGTGTGTTAAATGTTTTAGTATATACGGCAGCAACAATTTAATAAATTTCGGACAAAGGTTATGAAGGCCTGTAGAGTTCGATTTAATAGATTTTACCGCAAGGACAACATCTGAAGGATATACTCTTTGGAAATAAAAGGCATCTTCTTGATCTGATGCTGGACTTAGGTCGATAGAATGCTTTCTTGAGGGAGCACCGGATGCAGTAATGAATTCAGCATTCAGCTTGTTACTGTCGAGCCCATTTGTGACTAGGGAGTTTTTCTTGTATAACCCAATGTGTCGAATCTGTTTCCAGATACTTTTGTTTGATGCAGACATGTCCAACTTACTGCTTTAAAATTCAGTTTTAGCGGTCCTAATTTTAGAGACGACTTTGTTGCGTAGAGAGCGATAAGCAATAAGATATTCTTCTATTCGATACTTTTCCCATTTTCGATATACAGAGTCTCTTTCATGTATTAGTTGAAGAATATCACCTTTTAACCACGGGGGTGAGATAGGTTTGTATCTTTCAGTTCTTAAGGGAATATGCTTATCGTTTAGAAAATATATTTGCTGTTGAAAGAAAGCTACTTGCTCGTCGACAGACTGCATAAAATAGATTTGATCCCAAAAGATTTGGTTAACATCAGATACTAAATCTTCGTAGCACAAGCTTCTAAAGTCTCTGTATTGGTAGCTGTCGTTGCCACAGGCATTGTTAAATTTAAATGTTAGGTAGACTAAGTCATGCTTAGAAAAGCCAACTGCAGACAGCTGTTCATATAACATTTTTGAGGTATCCCCTATAAAAATGATATCCAGAAGTGTAGAAGATTCATCAGAGAAATGGGTAGGAGTAGTAACGCTAGCCATGAACAAATTTAAAGGACCTGATTCAGACTTGTCTAACAAATTCCAATTGAGGTCACACAGAGCACGATGTTGGAAGAAGTGCAAGTAAGCTCCTCTAAGTAGTCAATTAGAGGCAAGAGGCTTATGCTTTTAGTAGGTCTGTAGACTGCACCAATAATAAGCTTTTCGCCTTTAGAGATAATTTCGACAAAAAGTTTGATTGATGAGCAACCTTGCACTTCAGGAATTGGTGAACAAAAATTGCTACACCACCCCCTGGACGAGCTTCCCTGTCAGTTCGATATAGTCTATAACCTTGAAGATCATAGTATTGATCACTTTTTCAGGCCGGAACCATGTTCCTGAAACATAAATAACATCAATTTGAGAATTTACAAAGGTGTACCGAAATTCATCAAGTTTAGGTTTTAAGCTTTGCGCGTTGGTGTGACAAATATGAATGCCTTTGCTCTGCGATTTAAGCACTCTGATCATATGGTGAAGACTCCCTTTAGTTGCTCCGGCAGTGGACCCTCCACTAGCAATTATGTTATTCAGTGTGATAGGTAGTAAAGGAAGCACAAAGTTTTAAAGAGAGTGTACCAGTACGTTTTAATTGAAAAAGCATTTGGAATACTGAAAGTTGCTTTTGTTTTGTGACATCCTGTACAAGGTGTGACAAGTAAGTTCCGGCAAATAAATAACCTGGCAGCACCGCTTCGTTCATCAACAGCTGTCAAGAAAGGGAATGTTTTGATTTGTTTGTCTTTTGCGTATTTTTCGAAAAGAAACTTTTCAGTGGCAAAAACAGGACAAAAATGAGTTATTTACATCACGACCAACGTATTGTGATTCAATTTTTGGTGAAATCTGGTGAAAAGCCCTCGGAAATCTTCCGACAATTGCAGGTGGTGTATGGAGACCAGTGCATGTCGAAAACCCGTGTGTTCGACTGGGCAAAACGGTTCAAGAAGGGTCGTGAATCAGTAGCAGACGATCCACGTGAAGGACCTCCAGTCACCTCTCGTACCAACGCCAATGTCGAACGTCTTCGAGCGCTGGTCACATCTGACCACCGCTTAAGCATTCGCGCCTTGTCTGAAGAGTTAAATATCAGCAAAGAAACCGTCCGTAAGATGCTACGTGAGGATTTGAACATAGTATGTAATACAGGCAAGACGCCGGTCCCAAAAAGCAGCCCAAAATGAATGGTTTTACAACAAAAATGTGATAAAACAACTCGTAAAAAAGATAATGTATTTTAGTATACGTTTCCGTTTATTTATCTTAAAAAAGTACGACTTTGCATCGTATTTCTCTACACCACGGATGCAATCTCGATTAACACACAACACCGTTAGTTTATACACCAATAAAAGAGTAAAGTATCATAGTACAAAATAATGGAATTAAGAATCAAGAAATAAATAACAAAAAACAGAAAATCCGTGAGTACCAAGGCGTTTTTCTGTTTTTTTCTACATAAATGAATACTTTTACTATTACACTGCGACAAGACGTCTTTTACTGCATACGTTAAACTCTATGTGCAAACCTTTCCCGAATTGCTAAAGTCTGTAGCTTTGGCTCGACCTGTCGGCTGGCTGTGGATTTGCTTCGGGTGTTTCGATGCTGTGATTGGTCTTCAGATGCGTGAGGAGCTTGTTCCACCTGCCGAATGTACATTTGACTGGCGTCACCGTTCGAGTTATTGTGTCTGTGGTCATTTTTTTGTGGGCTGGCGATATAGACACCTCTCCGTATTGTTTCTTCGACTTCCTGGCCGTCTTTTTACCCTTACTCCATTCATCATCAGGAGCTGTTTCAGGCTCCTCGCCGGCTTCAATTACGATCTTGGCGGCTTTCTTAGACTCTTTGAGTTACGTCAGCATCAGGTTCCTCCTCAGCACCGATATCAACATCAGAGATCATCGAGTGTCCTCCAGACCATCTTCGTCTACTAAGGGAGGCTTGCCTATGCTATCGCTGCCTTCTTGCTTAATACTATCTGCGACAGACTTTTCTTCATCGTGCATTTCCCTCTTTAGCTTCTCAACAAGGTCACGGTACTTCTTACTTGTCTCGTGATTGAGGAATGCATTCTCGTTCGTGAACGTCTTGTTGCATGCAATGCAATAAAGATCATCTACGTACTGGAGCTCACTGTCGTCATCGTCAAGTTCATTTAGGTCCTGTGAATCGTCGTCATCGTCGCTCTCGGATTCTGTATCAAACTCACCGTATTCTTGCTCGAGTTGTTTCAGTTGCTCTTCGTAGCCTTCACTGAAGGTGTGACGATTGGTTTTTCGTAGCTCTTCCAGTTCCTGGTTTCGTCTACGGATCTGTTCTAATCGATTTTGTTCCTGTTTCTGACGATTTAAAGCGGCCTTTTGCTCTTAACATCTTTTTATAGTTTTGCACGCGTTTGTCCCGCTTACGAATGAACGCCAACAGATTGCGGACTTAGAAAAGATCAACAAATTTAGTAGAACTACCCGAATACCACTAAAACAATTACTTACCTCTTCGTTCCTCTCCCTTTTGGCTTTCAGTACAATCTTCTTCATGTCTTTCTCGGTCTCTCTAAGTACCCGACGGTCCTTGATCTCCTTAATATCGTACGGGCACAGCCATGTATACGTCTTATTCGTACAATAACTGTGCCAGTAAGCGTAAAACGGTCCTACGACCTCCTCATAACTACTCTTCGAGTCCCTACATCCAGAAATATTCTCGATCTCATCCTCATCGTCCATAAACTCCGCGTCCTCGGCCGTAATCTTTGCGAACACTTCTGCGTACGTCTTGTAGAATCCCTTCTCGTCGTCACCGTAGCCCTGGAAGCATGACACTGTTAAGTACTGAAACAAATCCAAAGAATTGTCCTGATAGTCCGACTTCTTTCCGCGTAGTATCTGTTCCCGATGTGAACCGTACCACGCACGTTCGTGTGCATCCGACAAAACCTCGTACGCCTGTTGTAGATTTAGGAATTTCTCTTTAGCCACTTCGAGATTGTCGGGATTCTTGTCCGGATGCCATCGGATCGCTTGTTTTCTCTACGCTGTCTTAATATGACCATCGCGTGCCACGTCAAGTTCCTCCTAATAACACTTCATTGTCTTAAGTGATTGCGACCGAAAATATGAATTGAAAACGTTTGTTATACCAGCTGGCAAACCTTGCGACGTATCTTGTCGAATGCCAAGTATGAAAATAAACTTCCGGATGAAAACACAAACCTCCCAAGCAGGGGTAAACAACCTCATAAGCCGACATCGCCGACATGCTCCAGCGATTGTTGTCAAACACAATTTGTGCAAAATAAAGAAGTGACATATGTCAAATTGTAAGTTTATAAAGTGCTGCCAAAGTGCCTCTTACAACAAAAGGTTAAAAAAAAGTTGCAACTTTCGGGCCTTTAATAGGTACAGTAATACTATAAGTAATAACAATCCAGACAATAGCTGCTGGCAGTGTTGGCATTAATCAATTAATTTTTTAATCAACTAATTAATTTGATCAATTTGATCAAAAATAGATAAAAGGGCGATTGGTTGTTTCGAGAGGAAAATTCTGAGTACTACCTGCGTTAACGATTTGTCGTTGCGATTTGCTTGACAACCGTGTTTGGACGACAAATTGTGTATGCACGACCAATGTCAACGCTCTAGCTACAAGTCGCTACGATTTGGAAGTTGAAAATTTCCAACTTTTTGCTTACTGGACGACTTGTCGTAGGGTGTGAACAGTTGTCGTACAACTTCAGAGCATTTTTTCACTTTTGCTTGTGCGTTCAAAGAATCAACACCAACTTTGAGCGGAATGAACGATATGACTTCAAGCAAAGAAAAATAATTTTGGGTTGATTTTTTCATATGAGGAATTATTTCTCTCAGTAACTCATCATACGTTCCTATCAATTCGCAAATAATTACGAAAATCCTCTGGCAAATTTTGGTGAAATTCTCTTAACAGTTGTCGATGTGAAATTATTACGTTTTCCGACCCACGGTTTAATCCACATTCGCCCTTTTTTTCTTCATTTTCGAGTATTTCATCAATAATCATCCCTGTAACCGGAACATGCGCCGCCATGTTAATACTTCGAAATTGCTATCGCAAGTGAAGTCGGTCAAGCAAGTTGTATGGTGTTAACGCTACGCATTATTTGGTCGTCAAGCACATTGCAACGACAAATCGTTCAATGTGAACCGCGCTTTAGAGTCCAACCCCGAGGGACGACGTTGCAGAGGACGGCCGTATCTAAGGTGGCGCACACATGTGGAAAGGGACCGTAACCAAATGGGCGTGCGACACTAGAAATAGCAAGCAAAATATCGTACTTGCTGAAAAGGCTTGTTGGTTAAGGGTCAGGTTCACCCCGAGCTGTAGCGCCACCTGAGTAAGTCATGTAAACAACCTACTAGGAACTAATGACACATGCACCTAGGCAGAAAACATGTATTTTTGGTATTTGGAGCGCCGTCTTTGCGTCAGTCAAGAACTGCGAGATATGTATCCTTGAGTATTTCGGTGCAAGCCTCTTGAATGGTCTCCTCGTTAGCAAATGCATTTTACCGAATAGGTAGGATCGGATAGATCAAGCGAATACGACGAGTGATTAACAGTGAACATTTGAGAGTCCAACTTACTAACCCCTGCACCACGGCGCCCTCGATAATAAATTCCATTTCTGTTAATTTTAATGAAGGCTCAAGCCGATCTTTAACGAAATCACGCACAGTATTGATAACATTTTTGGTTATCACAAAATGTCTTCATGACCTTCTTTGAAGCACGTACCCCACTCGTGGGCATTACTGCGTTGGGCACTTTACCAAGTTTGATCTGTGACTGCTACTAACTTACTTACTTAGCGCGTCACCTATGCGGCCGTCCTCTCTTTCTTCGTCTCTCGGGGTTGGATTCAAAGACTCTACGGGCCGGAGCTGTGGTGTCCATTCACTCTACATTGCCTAGCCATCTTCGGCGTTTGGTCCGTAGACGCCTGACTAGACTCATGTCGCTGTACAACCCGTACAGTTCTTGATTGCATTTTCTCTTCCAACCACCATCCGTAGTTATAGGACCGAAAGTCGCACGCAGAATCTTTCTCTCGAGACGACCACCGATTTCTTCATCCTTGTTTTGGTAGCGTTACAGCCCATGAAAGGCTTCTCTCACCCATGTTGTGCGTGATTTATTTTTCACACATGTGAAAGGGACCTACAGTTTAATGCCGATACCGAACGGCGTGAGTCGAGAGGCTTTTTCATGGCAAGTATACTACCCCGCCGAGGAGCGACGCCACGAAATAAACATTCGATGCCGTTCGTGTTATCGGGATACGAACTCGCTCATCGTGCGCCAGAGTCCAACACACTAACTACTGCGCCACGACGCCCTCTTCATCCGCTTTAGATAAAGTCCATGTTTCTGCACCGTATAACAGGGCCTCGATAACTAAGGTCTTATCTAAGGTCAACTTGGTCGTACGAGAGAGGGCTCTACTTCCCAATTGCCTCTTGAGCCCAAAGAAGCAGCGGTTGGCAAGAGTGATTCTGCGGTTGATTTCGAAACTGGTGTCAGCGCATCGCCCTGTATAAATCCTTTTTTGACTTCGAAACTATCGGTCAGTTCTGCACCGATTCGGATGGAGCAGCGAGCGTTCTCCAGAGTCACCCGGCAAAGTCTGACGAGCTTAGCAGGAATGTCAATTTACGCTGTCGTATGCAGCCTTGAAGTCGACGAATAGATGGTGGGTGTCAACTTGAAATTCATTGGTTTTCTCGAGGATATGCCGTAGTGTGAAGATTTGGTAGATGCTGGACTTTCCTGGCCTGAAACCACAGTGATAAGGACCTATCAGTTTATTTACAAACGGCTATCACTCAAAAGCTTTCACTTAAAAACGGCAGCGAAGATCTTGTATGCCACATCAAGGAGACTTATTTCTCTATAGTTGGCGCAGTCCAAGGGGTCTCCTTTTTTGCGGATCGGGCAAACAATACTGAGACTCCATTCCTCGGGCATGCTTTCCTCTGACCATATCTTACAGATGAGCCGGTGTATGCTCCTAACCAGCTCACCCCCAGCTGCTTTGAAGAGCTCAGCAGACAATCCATCTGTGCCAGCAGCTTCATTCGACTTGAGTTTCGACATGGCAATCTCAATTTCGTCGAGGCCAGGGGGACGGAATTCTCTGCGATCTTCGACATTAAGAAATTGATCATTCTGCCTGACGGCGGTATGTTGGCTGTCATCGCCGTTATACAGTCTGCAGAAGTGGTTTTTCCAAATTCTCAGCATCGACTGCGATTCTACAACTAGGTGTCCGTTCTCAGCCTTACAGGCCTCCGTTCGGGCTTCATAGCCTTGAGGCATTCGTTTTATCTGTTAAAAAAAGCTTCGAACGTCGTACTTGCACTAGCAGCTCTCCAAGTTTTCAATCACCCGTTTCTCGTGCTCTTTCTATTTTCTCTTGAGAAGCTTATGATCCTCCCTTCTTTTAAGCTCGTAGAGCTCATGAGCCGTTCCGGTTTTTTTTTTTGTGTAGTGAGGCAACAACCGGTGGCTATGTTCGAATCTCGCTGTCGATGTTCGAATGCTCTGGTGAAGCTGAAGTGAAAACGATGGTAACTTTCGGCGGTATACTGCTGAATGCCAGAACATTCTAGAGATTTTCGAAGGCGTCAGAAGTGGGCTTAATTTCGTAACATTTGGTGTCAGAAGTGGAATTGCGAGTAAACGAGTGAAAAGTTTATTCGAATTGTGAAGGGAATTATTAGAAGGGAGCAAGAAAATGATGAAATTAGAGAAACTGACCATCGAATAGTTGAAAAGAGAGCGGGATGATCGGGAACTATCCACAGTGGGAAGTAAAGCCAACCTAGTGGAGAGACTTCGGTCTGCGTTGGAGGAAGAAGGTGTCCACTGGGAGAATCACGAGTTCGGGGTGGAGAAGTCGTCGTCATCCAGTGAACCAGCATTCGATACGCAGCATATTCTCGCGGCTTTGAATGCTGTGAGCCAAAAAATAGATTAAAAAATCGGCTGGAGGAAAATTCCATTGCCGTAAGTAAAGAATTGGGGGCGAACTCCACTTCCCTGATCCCGAAGATGATAGAGAACAATCGAGAAAGCTTGAGAGACATCCAGCAAGCCGTCAACGATCGATTTCAAAACGTCGACGAGAGAATCGAGACACTAGACAAGAAGGTTTTAGATCTCGAAAGTAATCAGGGAAAGATAATCGAGATTTGACAAGAAGGTTCTGGAACTCGAGAAAACTATCCAGAACGCTCAACATCAAGGAAGTGTCGTACCGGCTGTAGCATCGAAAATCACAGCTTCCAATTTCGTCGGCACGAGCGCGTTTAACATCTTTAAGCCTCAATTCGAAACAACAGCGGAACGGTAGCAATGGGGAGAAGAGGACCGTGTGGCCGCCCTAGTAATTTCCCTTAAAGCTGAAGCAGCTAATGTACTACAGACCATTCCGGAGACCCAGAAAAGGAACTACACAGCCATCTGGGATGCTCTTCACTGAAGATACGGCAGTGAGAACATGCAGGAAATGCACAAGCTGGAGCTTAAAAGGCGCAAGCAGCGTGGAAACGAGACGATCCAGCAGTATGCTGCCGACATCGAGAGGCTGTCTCATCTAGCCTACGCGGGATGAGACTGAAAACAGATTCTTTCATCAAAGGGATAAGGAACCCCGATACGCAATGAAGCCTGGTTCTCCTACCAAAGACATCTTTCAAAGAAAGCAGTTGCCAACGCTCTTGCATGTGAAACATAACTCTGGATATGCCGACTCTACATCAAATTGCGGCCTATTTCTGACGACCAGGATAGTTCCAGAACAACAACGGCGAGTAGGAGTGGCTCATTCCTTGGTAGATGCTACATCTGCGAGCAGCAGGGGCACATTGCGAGAAACTACCGTCTGCGAAGAAAGCGTTCGAGGTATAATTCGCCGAAAGGAGAACAAGTGAGAGCACGCGAACACCGAATGGGAAACTGTCATAGAAACGCGGATGCCTTGTCGAGGCAACCTTGCGACGTTGAATGCAAACATTGTTCACGTACGGAAACCAAGGAACAGGTCACCGACATCCAGTCGTTTCCATGTCCTACTAGAAGATTCCCGGACTGTCGAGAAGGTCGAAAGAAATCATCGAGAAGATGTCGATCTCGTAATCATCATCGGCCACCAAGAACGAGGTTTTCGACCAACTTGGCAGCAAATATTCAGTGAAAGCCCAATCGTAAAAGCTTACTGGGCTCAATGGCAGAGTTTGAAGCTGAAGAATAGTTGCCTCTACCGCAGTGGGGAAAGTGAGAACGGGGACATTGTAAACGATTTGCTGGTAATTCCAAAGGGACAAATCGACGAGGTCATCCGAGAATACCACGAGGGACCAAGCGGGGGTTTGGTTTTAACAAGACTGTAGAAAAGGTTAAGAGACGTTTCCACTGGTGTGAACAGTGTACGAAGGTAAAGGGAACGCTTAGGAAAACTCGAGGAAATATGCAGCAACGAGCAAGGCTGGAAACAAATACGCGCTGGTGGTGATCGATTGCTTCAGCAAGTGGCCTGAAATGTTTTGCATCCCGAACCAAGAAGCCAAAACCGTTTCGGATGCATTCGTGAATAACTGGGTTGCGCGCTATGGAGTACCGCTGGGACCGCACTCAGACCAAGGACGGAACTTCGAATCGTCCAATGAACTCTGCGACATGCTAGATATTAGAAAGAAACGGAAAACACCATTACACTCACAATCTGATGTGAAACTGGAATGAACATCTTCCCTTTTCTTATTGGCCTATCGATCGACCAGTTATAGAACTGACCTCCGACTTCCATCGGATTTGAAATTCGGTGTGGTACTACCAACAACCAGCGGCAGGGTGGACTTCGTAACCGAAAACAAGGAGCAGCTGAACTCCATCCATCAGTTCATCCGGGAGCGACTGAACTTGGTCAGCGATAAAATTAAGTCGAAACATGACTTAGGGGCGAACTCTTCTGGATTCGAGACAGGACAATTCGTATTTGTGTACAACTCATAACGAAAAAAAGGCTTGTGCCCCAAATTACAATCAGCCTGGGACGGGCTATATAAGGTGATCAAGAGATTTAACGACGTTGTATATCGAATACAGAAGACGGGAAACAGAAGGGCGAAGTATAAGATTGTCCACGTAGAGAGATTAGCGTCATACTACGGACAAGGATCAATTCGCTTGTTCGAAGACGAACAAGTTTAGGAAGAGGGCAGTGTTACTGAGACACGAACCGGCGGTTATGTTTGATGTTCGCTGTCGCAGTTCTAATGCTCTGGTGAAGCTGAACATGAAATGATGGTCATTTTCAGCGGCATATTGCTGAATGCCAGAACATTCTAGAGATTTCCGAAGGGGAACGTCCGACGACGAACATTCGAGAAAGTGGACCGAGAGCTATATAAGCGCGAACACTGGCCATTGTTGTATTAAAAGTGTAGCATTACTTTCTCAAAATGAGGTAAGTAGTTTTCAATTGTAATGAAAACAATAGAAAGGGAAAGGCAGATATTAGGTATTGTTGCTTTCCAAAAGATAATATCTTGCGAAAGCAGTGGGTTCACTTCTGTCGAAGGAGGGATTATTTGAATCCAAGCACGGCTCGTATTTGCTCTGCACATTACACAGCTATAGCTTAGGAAGGCTGTCGGATAACCAACATGCTTACAACCAAGGTGGAAACAACACTCCACTCACTAGTTACTACCATAGAAAGGTCACTGGAACACAAAGAATACACCCTAGTGACCTTTCTCTTTATTGAGGGCACCTTTAACCACGTTGAACCATGGGCCGTCGCCAAAGCGCTGACTGATTAAGTGTAATAGGATCAGTGATAGAACAGGTACGACAACTGCTTATACAAAGTGAAAGCAAGCCCGACGAATGGAATCTCAGCATCGTTTGCCCGGTCCATAAGAAAGGAGACCCCTATAACTGCGCCAACTATAGGGGAATAAGTCTCCTTAACATCGCATATAAGATCTTCTCTGCCGTATTGTGTGAACGCCTGAAACCGTTTGTGGATAACCTGATCGGCTCTTATCAGTGTGGTTTCAGGCCAGGTAAATCCACAATAGACCAAATATTTACGCTACGGCAGATCTTGGTGAAGACCCAGGAATACCAAATCGGCACTCACCACCTCTTCGTCGATTTCAAGGCTGCATATGACAGCGTGTATAGAGATGAGCTATACAAAGCCATGTCTAGTTTTAACATCCCTCACAATGGAGAATTCTCGCTGCTCCATTAAGGTCGGTAAAGAGCAAACCGAGGCCTTTGATGTTAAAAAAGGACTGGCCAGCACAAGAGGTAAGAAGCGGCTAAGATGGGTCTCAAGGTTAATGAGGGTAAAACCAAATATCTGCTTTCATCTAAAAGAGACGGACAACACCGACGTATTGGCCAGAACGTCACCATGGGCGGATATAAGTTTGAAGTGGTCAAGGAATTCGTCTACCTTGGCTCACTGATGACCAGCGACGACAACACCAGCGCTGAGATAAAACGCAGAATCACTCTTGCCAACCGTTGTTCCTTTGGGCTCAAGAGGCAATTGAGAAGTGGAGCCCTCTCTCGGAAAACCAAGGTGACACTATATAAGACCTTAATCATCCCAGTCCTCCTTTAATGCGCAGAGACTTGGACCTTAACAAAAGCGGATGAAGATGCCCTTGGTCGTTTCGAGGGGAAAGTTCTGCGCACTATCTACGGTCCCGTTTGTTCAAACGGTGTAGGTTAGGTTAGATTAGTTGGGTGCCCTATTGACATGAGGTCACGGCTCACTTAGACTACTAGTGTCCATTGTGCCCATTTTTAAAAGCCCACCAGTGGGGAACCTGTGAGTTGCCCGCTGAGCTGAACCATCCACATTCAATTAAGAACCTTAGCAGTTTGTTCAGCTTAATGTCTCTTGCCTCCTCTAAACCCGAAAAGAAATAGTTCCCGAGGTACGTAAATCTTTTTCGGGCCAGTGCAGGGCATTCACACAGTAGGTGACGAATGGATTCTATTTCCTCTTCGTCCCTACAGCTTCTGCAGAAATCGTTGTAGGGCTGGCCTAGTCTAGCTGCATGATATGATATCATGCAGTGCCCAGTGAGGGTACCGGACTACCAGTCGTATATTCCCTCTACCAAGATTAAGCAGACTTTCCGTCCTTTTTTTTGTCATAGACAGGCCATGTCAGCCTTGCCGTAGCGCATGTGTCTAATTGACACCATCGCTTGTTGGCTTTTTCTAATAGTTTCACCCCTATTTCTCTGAATAGTGTGCTGAGTGGCGTTCTAGCCTCAGTTGTAATCTGCGAAGTATCTGCGCCTGATCCCAGTTTGCCTAGTTCATCCGTCTTCTTATTTCCGGGGATATTCATATGCCCTGGTACCCAGCAGATGGTTACCTCATTGACATCCGATATTTCTTCTAGTTTCTCTGTACAGAGTTTTACGAGCTTGGATCTTATCCATGTTGCTGCAGAGCCTTAATGGCTGCCTGACTGTCAACATAGATTTTGGTTCTCTTACCTGAGAAATTCTCCCTAAGAATAAGATCGGCGCCTTTTTTGATTGCGAAGATCTCAGCCTGGAAGACGCTACAGCCATCATCAAGTCTGTAGGAGTGACACGCTTCCTGAGATTCGAAGTAGACTCCGGCTCCTGTACCGGTATCCGTTTTTGATCCGTCGGTATAGATTGCCAGTTCCTCTTCCGTGTCTACCATACCACTGGCCCATTCCTTCCTGGAGGGAATCCTAATAGAGAATCTCCTCTCACAGCAAGAAAGTGGGATGGTATAGTCCGTTTCGGTTGCGGACCTCAGGATAGCCCATCGATCCAGGATTGATGCGTGGCCATAAGGACATCTTTTCCAAAGACTGGATTCTTGCATCCTTAACGCAGCCCTGGCTGCAATGCTTTCAAACGGTGTATGGAGGAGAAGATATAACGAAGAACTGTACGGGTTGTACAGCGACATCGGCGTGGTACGACGTCTACGGATACAGCGTCTAAGGTGGCTAGGCCATGTAGAGCGCATGGAAAATACAGTTCCTCCAACCCGATGAGTCTTCGAATCCACCCCGGAAGGAAGGCGCGGCAGAGGACGGCCGCATCAACGGTGACGCACGCAGGTGGAAGGGGACCTTAACCAACTGGGCGTGCGGCGCTGTAAACAGCTGGCCAAAGACCATGCCGGCTGGAGACGCTTGGTGATTGAGGCCCAGGTTCACCCCAGACTGTAGCGCCACCTAAGTAAGTAATTTGTTTGTAAACAAACAGCAATTTCAACCAGCTATCGAATTTCTGGTCACGCGTAACGTAGATGCGCAGAACGAAACCAAAAAAGAACACTCAAAGGCGTAATCTTGTCTCTCTCAATCGTGGCTAGCTTTTAATTGCTCGCCAGCCGTCAATAGAAGGCCGTTACTAAGTTCATGTTTGTAATAAAAGTAAGACGCAGGTCTCAAAAATTAATCGGAAATGAATGATTTTGAAATTAAAAAAAAAAGGAAACCTATTTCAGAACATGTTTCAGTTTATTTATCTTATAAAAGTACAACTTTCCATCATCTTTCTCTACTCTACACAACATATTCATCATGAATACAATTCCAATTAACGCACAACACCGTTAATTTATACAACAATAAAAAGGTAATGTATCGTAGTACAAAATAATGGAATTAAGAACCAAGATATAAATGAAACCAAACAACTAATATCTGTCAGTACAATTGCATATCTCTTTACATAAATAATCGAATATTTCTACTATTATACCGGGATACAATGAACAAAATGACTTGTCCTTTCTTTACTAGAATGCCTACAGTCGTTTAATGAATTGGGGGAAACAACATTAAATTAAATTAAAAAAAAAAGGAAGAGAATGTGGTAAAAAGCAAATTTAATTGGAAATTTAAGCTACAGATTCGCACTATTTTACAGCTCATCATGCTTAGGCCCTGAGAATTCTTCGTGCGAGATGAAACCATTTTTATCCTTGTCCTCATGCTGGAAGATCTCTTCGACGAGTTTATCGTTTTCCCTGAGCATGTTTTTCAGCTCGTCGGTGTCTTGACCCTCGACGGCGCTCATTTGCTTTTTCAGATACTCGCTAACCTGGAAAAGTGTGAAAAGCATTTTGAGTTATGTGTGAATTTGATTAAAACTCGTTGTGTAGATAGAAGTGAAAAGTGTTTGGAAGAATAAAATCGTGCTTAACATTAGTAAATGAGGAGGAAAGTCTTCGGTAAGTAACAGGTTATTTGTTTGGGAAGCGTTTAAAAAAGCGAGATGTGATGCTTGAGACAAGTTACGAAATTAAAATAGTATCATGGCATAGGCGATTTTCTCTTTTAATCTAATTCGAGCATTGCGATTAATAAAACGTCGTCTGGTTATTAACATTAATAAAGAAAGACTTTCAAAACCAGTTCATTTTGGTCGTAACAAAAACCATGCTCTTACAAAGGATGCAGTGGTACAAGTCATACCAATCGATCCACTCGTTCAGACTGGTTTTGTATTTTTCCAAGAAAAGCAAAAAACGAACCAGATTGTTGAAAAAAATTGAATGGTAGAACGCTTCAATGCTAAGCTGTCATAAGCAAACACAGCCCACAGGATACCACATCCGATAACGGACACAGACTTATTGATCTTGCTAAGGGGCGAAATCTCGATATACTTATTGATTGGGAACATAATTGGGTATAAAAACAAAAAACACAAAAAGCCACTAATCTAATCCAGCCGGCACCTGGCGGTCGTCAGATCAATCAGTCACTAACCAGATTGATCACATCGCGATCGACGTCAGACTCTCACCCACTATTCTTGATGTTCGAACTTTCCGAGGAACTCACATCGACTCGGACCACTATCTTGTAGTAGCCAAGATGCGCCTCCGGATATTACGAACGCAGCGGAGTAGAGTAAGAGCACAAAGTTATGACGTCGGAAAGCTACTATCGCCAGAAACCGCTCGTGCTTTTACCGATTGCGTCTCCCTTAAGCACTCCAATACACCTCAACCCTCCACGCAGTCAATAGAACAACAGTGGAACATTTACAAACAAGCCCTGAAAAGCACTGTATCTGACGCCTCGCTGCATAGAAGAACAAGAGCAGCTAGTGAGCTCTTCTTCTTTCTTCTTCCATGAAGGACCAGAGCCAAGCTTCTCCCAATCACTCATGCTGTCTGTGATTTATTTTTTCACACAAGCGAAAGGGACCTACAGTTGAATGCCGATTCTGAACAGCGTGAGTCGAGAAGCCTTTTCAAGGCAAGTTTACTATGGGGGTTTTGCCAGTACCCCCCGTAAGAACGGACACCTAGTGGTAGAAACGCAGTCGATGCTGAAAATATGGAAAAACCACTTCTGCAGACTATAACGGCGATATTAGTCAATATACCGTTGTCAGGCAGAATGATCCATTTCTTAACGACGAAGGTCGCAGAGAATCCCGTCCCTCTGACCTCGACGAAGTTAAGATCGCCATATTCAAACTCAAGTCGAATAAAGCTGATCTGCTAAGCTCTTCAAAGCAGCTGCAGATGACCTGGTTAGGAGCATGCACAAGCTCATCTGTAAAATATGGTCAGAGGAAAGCATGCCCGAGGAATGGAGTCTCAGCATCGTTTGCCCGATCCATAAGAAAGGAGATTCCTTTTACTGTGCCAACTACAGAGGATTAAGTCTCGGTAACATCGCCTACAAAATCATCTTCTACGGATTTAAGATGGTTGAGCCATGTAGAGCGAATAGACATCACATGGCCAGCTCGGAGAGTCTTTGAATCCAATCTCAAGGGACGAAGAAACAGAGGGCGGCCGCACATAAGATGGCGCGTACAGGTGGAAGGGGACCTCAGATAACTGGGTGTGCGGCAAATGAAAACACTAGCAAAATATCGAGCTAGTTGGAGGGGCATGTTGGTTGAGCCACAGGTTCACCACGAACTGTTCTTCTTGTCGAGGAAGAAGAAGAAAGGAAAACCAAGACCTATCGGCATGGGTGTTACGTAAGTTCACAGTAGCTAACAAGAGTACAAGACTAGCATTTTCGGGTCTGTTTAAGTCAAGTCCGCGGGAGGTTTTGCCTCGAAAAGTCAACGTGAATTCAGTCTGAGTATCGTTATGTATACATCCGAAGCTTAGGAGCAATCAAAATCGTGTGTTTCATCTGATTCGATTCCGTTAGTCAGAAAGGCAATGCCACTACTTTTAGAATGTCGCAAAAAGGAAAAACCATCGATGGACTTCTGTTTCTTTTTTTTTTTTTTTTAGAAAGGCTAGTGCTAACAAATAGTATGAGGCACTATGACCTTTACAGATTTTTTTTTTTTTTTTTTTTATAGTTCGCACAGGTTCAAAAGTCATATTCTTATGATGTTTGTAACACAACCTGGACGGAGTGCAGATGGTTTGGGTCGCAGATGTTCGTTCGCTACTCTCCAGGGGTGGTTGTCCTAGATAGGATTCGAGAGGAAGTAGACTGAATTTTCACGTTGGTTAAAGTTCTCAGCAAATGTTCTATGCCATTATGGTGTTATATAAGAACTGCACACACAGAGTCTGAATGTGAAGTAACCATATAGTGGGAGTGTTATGACTTCATTAGTATTTTGATCACTTCCCATGCACAACAGCTGTGTTGCACAATCTGTCCGCCTAGGTATTGTATTGTATTGTACTGTATGGACATACTTTGTACTACAGACCTTCCGCTCGACAGTTGGCGATATTTACCGCTGCACCACGGCCTGCTAGCCGATGAGACGAAGAGCTTCTCCACTTCTTTAATAAAGTTGAGAATCTCCCCCTAAGGAGCTGAGATTATCCTCAAGAGTCTTAATTTCACTGAAAATACGCTTCTAGGGTTGCAAGGAGCAGAACATTCACCTAGTTTATGCCCCTGCAGTTTCTTCGTCTTCAAGGCAGAATCGACACTCAGTTTCAGACGTTGTACTGGACTCGTGAGTGATCTAATGAACCTATCCAACGAACAACGAATTTCTTGTGAAGATTACGCTGTTAAATTGGGGGCATAGTCCAAACTCTAATGTCACAGACCATGTGCTAACTTGATAACTAGTCCAATATTTTAGACCGTTATTTTTGCTTCCGAATGATTTCTGGTTCAAGAGCAACCTAGAGATATAAAATGTCACCCAAGGTCTTTAATCGTATATCCATCACCAGGGGATTGCATGCGAAGGCATTCCATCCAATGCACCAAACACAGAACGTAAATTAAATCTGAAAAGTGCGATCCATACATATCCGTTTACCTCTTCGCGGCTCAGCATGTTATCCTTGTTCTCATCGATTTCCTTGAACACATTTGTTGTCGGTGGAGTATTGCCAATGTTTATCAGTTCGACATCGAAGACTAAAACAGCCTTTGGTGGAATGACATTTCCAGCACCACGGTCACCATAGCCCAATTCTGGTGGGATGGTCAGCTTACGTTTTTCACCTTTGAAAAAGGATAACAAAAGAAAAAAAAAAGGAATATACATACATATATGTACGTGGACCAGTAGAGAAGTGAGAGCAATTAAAAGTTGCCAACGTTAAGGGTCATCCACTTACCAACACACATGTTTAACAATCCCTCATCCCATCCTTTTATCACTTGGCCCGCGCCCAACTGGAATGTGAACGGTTGATCACGGTCCAAACTGAAACAAGACAAAAAGGAAGAAAAATTCAATTTAAGGCAACCGTCAAGTGTATGATGGACGAAAACCTGTTTGCATGGGTAAATAGCGTCACATTACCAGTATATTAGGCGCGATAGCAGACGCGATGACGATAAAGGCGCATCTTGCGATAAATAATGATATAGTATCGCATTTGTCATACAATTTGATAGCTGCTCGAGTGTGTCCTGCCGCAACTCTTCACACGATTCATCATTTTGTAATTTTATTTATGGAAACAAACATCGAGGACACACTCAAGGTGGATGTTTCCCCCTTCGATGGCATCCAAAGAGAAAAAACCCAGACAACAGAAAACGCAATTCTTTAAGCTGTCATGCATGATTATGCGAAAGGATGTAAGACGTTTTAAATATTAATCGCGCATCTCGCGAAAACGAACGACATCTACATCGCTCTGCCTTCGTTGATGTTGTTTTGTTTTTTTCTTTTTTTTTTTTTTATTTTACGTCTAAATATTTAATTGCCCGAGCGAAGGTGGTGCTGTGGCGACAGGAGACCTATGTAGCTCTATAGCCCTTAGGACAACTAGTAGGCCTTCACGGAAACATGTCCAAAATATTTATTGCAACGAAACACTTTTTCAAACATTTTTCCGCTTAATTGCTCAAAACAGCAAAAAAGCAAAAATGTTCAACATACGCCCCAGGAGCATTGCGACAACGACGACACTGGGACAAGTCCTTATTATCTATGACCCGCGTGTGCCTTGTTTGCATAGTACTGACTGTTGCATCCCATACTCCGAATAGCCTGAACAGCAGCTTCGAACAGCTCTCCCCAAGGCAAAGTTTTCGATAAAACTTATTTTTATGTCATGTCGCGAGTGCCTTAAAGTTCGTCTTTTTCTAGTTAATCTCTAGACGATTCATCCATTTTTTTTTTTTTGTTTCTTGCAGAGAAAATTGTCAAATTCACCGGAAATTGTCCTGGCACTACCACATACCTATGGCCTCTTCCGCTTTTGACAGTGTCACTTCAAAACGACACCTTTAACTCCCGCACAAAAACCAAACAAGCCCAGCAACGAACCGAGGTATCGTTATTATTTTTATTATCCTGGTCTCAATGTGGCATTGGTTGGAGAATAGCGGTAATACCCGTACCGCCGCGACGGTGGTTGGGAACTTGTATTTGTTTTCTAAAGAAGTGTTTAAATATTTTATTCGGTCCTCGGGGGGGATAAGAACTCGGAAGTTTGTCGAAAGGAAAGGGGCACATCGCGAAAGGAAATCGCATACAAATGTCACTGTATAGAGGAGAACGTGGCCTGTCTTGTGATACAGAGTACTTCTTTCTACGTCGCCCCCTTGACATACACATGCTGTTTTTCTTGTTTCTTGGATTAGGATGAGGAGGATTTACTTGAACATTCGGTTGTTTGTATGAATTTTTATTGCAAGCGCTGCCATGAATATCTAGTGGAGATAGAGTGGAATTTTGTTTTATGGGCACCTGGCTTGATGGGATGCAATGAGGTAGTTGCGTTCCCGCGGAACTCTTTGAAATGTTGTTGTTTTTGTTTGGGTTTTAACGGCGATTTGTGGGGATATTGCAAATTAATAATAATTGAGGTCGTAAAAAGGCGTTAAATGGGTGTCGAATCCAATGAGCATAGATCGAAGGGTATGACGCTTAACAAAGATTTTCGTTTGCTTATGTTGTAAGTTTGCAAGTAAGTTATCGTTTGTTGGTAAGTCCATTTAACGACTTGATAGCGGTAACGTGCGTTATGTCCATTTCAAATTTTCGAAAAATCTTGACGATTGCTATGGAGGCCCTTGGGTAACTTGTGTGATTGGCTAACAATATGAAAACAAATGCCAGGACCAGGGAGTTCGATAGATATTAACGAATTTTAGAAAACGATGGACCGTATTTTGTTTACTTAAATTTGATATTTGTCCTCGGAACTGTATGCGGAATGCGACCTTAATGCCTTCCCTTCCTTACTTATTTGCATAGGTGGCACTACAAACCGGGGTGATTCTAGGCTTCAACCAACATGCCTCTCTAACTAGCACGATCTCTGGCCTGCTGTTTCCAGGGACCAGGAACAGTTGATGGAATGCCCTTTCAACCTATGTGCGCCATCCTAGATGCGGTCGTTCTCTATTTCCTCGTCCCTTGGGGTTGGATTCAAAGACTTCCGGGCTGGAGCTGTGGCGTTCATTTGCTCTATAAGCCCTAGCCCTCTTAGGCGTTGAATCCGTAGACGCCTGACTAAATTCAGGTCGCTATACAGCCCGTAAAGCTCGTGGTTGAATATTTTCCCCCATTCCCCGCCTACGTTTATAGGGCCGAAAATCACATGCAAGATCCTTCTCTCGAAACGACCAAGGACATCCTCATCCGCTTTTGATAGTGTCCATGCTTCTGCGCCGTGCAGCAGGACCGGGGTGATAAGGGTCTTGTATAGCGTCAACCTTGTCGTTCGGGAATGGGCTCTATTACTCAATTGCCTTCTGAACCCATAGCAGCAGCGATTGGCAAGAGTGATTCTGCGTTTGATTTCGGAACTGATGTCGTTGTTCCAGGTCACTGCGTAGCCAAGGTAGACGAAGCCAACATAATCTTTTTGACTGAAATGTCGGTGGTGAGCGTCCTTTTTTGATGACAGCATATATGTATTTAGTTTTGCCCTCGTTTACTGCCAAACCAATTTTCGCCTCCTCCGCCTCAATATTCGTAAACGCCTCATTGGCATCTCGCTGTGTTCTTCCAATTATGTCAATGTCATCCGCGTATGCGTGGAGCTGTGGGGATTTGAAATAAATAGTGCCTTTGGCCAGTTATTTTTGCACAATCATTTCTACTGTTTGTATCTATGTTGGCGCTACAGTCCATGAAGGACCAAAGCAGAGCTTCTCTCAACCACCCATGATGTGTGTGATTTTATTTTTCCATAGGTGGAAGGGACCTATAGCTTATTGGCGGTTCCGAACGGCGAGATTCGAGAAGCTTTTCTTGACAATTATACTACAGGGGGTTTGTCAGTACCTCGCTGAGGAGAAGCACCGTGAAAAACAGGTTCGATGACATGGCTGTTGTTGGAATTCGATCCCGTGTCATCGGCGTCAGAGGGAAACACACTACCCACTGCTCCGCGGCGCTCTCAATCATTTCTAATACGATGTTGAAGAAATCACACGACACGTCATCAGAACCAGCGTTCAGGTCTTCACCGGATCGGATGGAGCAGCGAGCATTCTCCAAAGTCATCCTGCGTAGTCTGACGAATATAGCAGAGCTGTCAAAAGTAGACATGGCGATGTCTAATTCAACTCTAATTAGGCTGTCGTATGCCGCAGCCGACAAATATGTGGTGAGTGTCGACCTGAGATTCATTGCTTTTTTCCAGGATCTGCCGTAGTGGACTTTCCTGGCTTGAGGCAACATTGGTAAGGACCTATCAGTTTATGTACAAAAGGCTTCAGGCTTTCACATAAAACGGCATGAACGATTTTGTAGGCGATGGTAAGGAGACTTATGCCTCCGTAGTTGGCGCAGTTAAAGGGGTGGGTTTATTGTGGATCGGACAAACGATGCTGAGACTCCATTCCTCGGGCATGCTTTCCTCTGACCATATCTTACAGATGAGCTAGCGCATGCTCCTAATCAGGTCATGTCCAGCTGCCCTAAAGAGTTCAGGAGTTCAAGAGTGCAGGTAGTGCGTCTGCGCAAGCAGATTTATTCGACTTGAGTTTCGATATGTCGGTCTTAGCTTCGTCGAGGTCAGGGGAACGGAATTCTCTGCGATCTTCGTCGTTAAGAAATGGATCATTCTGCCTGACTACCGTGTGTTTACTAACGTCGCCGTTCTGTAGGCAGCCGAAGTGGTTTTTCCATATTCTCAGCATCGACTACGATTCCAATACTGGGTGTCATCCCTACAGGCTTCCGTTCTGGCTTCATTACTTTGGCATGTTCGCTTTATCTGTTGATAAAACCATCGAACGTCATGCCTGCAGTAACACCTCTCCAAGTCGTGCTCTTTCTTCTTTCTCCTGAGAAGCTTATGCTCATCCCTTCTTTTTAACTCGTAGAGTTCACGAGCTGCTCTTATTCTTCTATGTAGCGAGGCTTTATATACCTCCTGCTTCGCCGTATGAATCCTCCTACACTTGTCATCGAACCAGGTGTTTCCTCATGGTGGAGCCTCGAAGCCCAAAACTTCAGATGCACTGCTTTTCAGGGCAAAAGTTTCATTGTTGTTCTATTGACTATGAAGAGGATTGAGGTGTGTGAGAGAGCATAAGGAAGTCTCGATCGGCAAAAGCAAGAGCGGTTTCTGCGATAGTACGTTCCGACGTCATAACTTTATGTTCTTACTCTACTCCGCAGTGTTCGTGATATTCGTACGCGCATCTTGGCTACTACAAGATAATGGTCCGAGTCGATGTTAGCTCCTCGGTAAGTTCGAACACAAAGAATAGTGGAGGAGTGTCTGACGTCGATCGCGATGTGATCAATCTGGTTAGTGATTAATTGATCTGGGGACCGTCAGGTGCCTTTGTGTATATTGTGGTGCGGGAAGCGCGTACTGGCTGGAAGGAGATTTTGCCCCTTAGCAAGATCCATCAGCCTGTGTCCGTTATCGGACGAAGTATCGTGAGGGTTGGGTTTTCCGATGATTCATTGAAAGATGCTTTCCTTACCCAGCTTAGAATCGAATTCTCCTACTACAATTTTGATGTCATAGCTGGGGCATTGGGCATACTTTCTGTCTAGGAGATCGCAGAACTCATCCTTGGTGGAGTCTTCCTCGCGGGGCATGGACGCGTATCAGGCTGATATTAGAAAATTTTGCCTTGATACGGATCGTTATTAGGCATTCGCCCAAATGCCGAAAGCTTAGGACTTTTTGCCTTAGTCCACCTCGAACATCAAATCCGCATCCGAACAGTCGTTATCCTCTCTTCCTATAGCAGTCGCCGTAGTAGATGTCGCAGTTTTTCATCCGCTTTATGCCCGGTCCATTACATCGCATTTCCTGGATGGCGGTTAAGTCCGCTTTATAGCCTTCTAGGGCGTCCGTAAGTTGTTCGGCTGCACGTGGTCTTAGGTTAGGGACCTAACATTCCACGTACGGAGCGAAAGATCATTGTCCTTTTTTCGTTTTTTGCAAGTGTCGTCAACATTAATCCGGTCCGTGTTATCCGAGGCTTGTGGTTGCCTCTGAGCAATTGTGAGGTTTTCCGGTTACGCCCAACCGACATTAATCCTGTTTTGTGGCGCTAGATGCTCGCCATTTATCCTCTTCCGTTAGTAATTCCCATGGTCAGGAAAATTCCAGTTGGTACCTCGAAGAGGTGGAGGTGGGGCCTGGCTAACAGAGCTGCAAGGTGTTCGGCTGCAGAGGCTCTTACTCATTTATTTTTAGCACCCGCCGGTAGATGCTACTCCTACGTGGCCTTTGTTAGTCTTTTACCATCCCGTATGTCTATAAGAATAGTTTAAAAGCAAAATCTAGCCGGTCAATTCAATATGGCTGGAATAGCTTGCTCAGTGGGTCTATTTTGACGATCGTAAAATGGTTGCGACTATTATGAAATGACAATGCTAGCTGAGCATATTTGATATGGTCACATGCCACTAACCACACGTCAGTTGTTACAAGTAGAACACTGAAGAACCAAACAGCAAAAAAATCACCCATTAGTGTAGACTTAAGAATTCGAAGGTTTCCAAACTTGGCTTCACTCAGCTTGTCGCTTAATTCTTCTACAAGGACTATCACTGTCAAAGTTTAGACTCAACCTGTCCTTAAGTTTAGACTCAACCAAGCTCTTCGCATTTTCCCCTTAACATATGCAATAAAATCAAACGAGCGCATCTAAACTGCAATTTTACTAGAGTATCTACACCCTCATGCATACACACTATGTGAATACCCAGTCATGTAGCCGAAAACGTCGGCCATAACTCTCGTGTCATGCAATTTTCGTTTCTGAATTAACGGCCGTTTTACACCATCTCCAGTTCATACGTTTCACTTCGCTATGAACGTACATTCTCCTTTGGTGGATAAGATACTCCACGGTTCATGGGATTTATCAAAAAGCGCATCGGGAACCGAGTTCCAGTTCTATTTGAAACCCGAACAAAAAAAAAAAAAAAAACACCTAAAAACGTACTGAAGAATGTTTTAAATAATTAATAAGCAGCGCAATAGGGTACTACCGAGCGTCTGTTCGTCTGGGTATCTTCCAGTGCGGAATTTTAAAGAAATCGCGTAGACGGTTAAATTCTCCTCTCCAATCGCAAGCACGAATAAATGGCCCAGAAACGTGATGTTCCCGACTAACAATAAATTATGGGCGAGTGAAAAGTAACGCACTTCTATGATTAAACACGGTTCTATCCTTCAACTCCATCGAACGGATGAGCACCATCGATTGAGATTTAAACTTGGTCAAGTTCCCAAAAATTACAGAAAACGAATGGGAGTGCCAGTGCTCATCATCTTGTAATCCCTGAACACAAACTTGGACAGAAGATCAACAAACTCACCGCATCTTTTAAATTCCTATTTACGAGTACACCGCATGGGGTTGAGAGTGAAAAGGAGTAGAGGTAGGGCCAAAAATTGAGATTTATTCGGGACTACGACTACGAATTCCATAAAAATCCCATCGATATGTTGTACATTATTTAACAGGGTTAACATATGTATGTGCAGTCGAACTGGGCGACCGAATGCCTGTATGTAGACCTTAAGCATTTGAATACATTTGATTTGCCATGGTTAGTCGAGGGGCTGGAACAAGCAACCAACCCACAGAATAAAAATCACATTGGGGGAGTATGGAGCGAGGAGTACTCGTATTTCGAAAAAGAAAAAAATCTCATGAAAAATGTAGTGGACTCATAAAAATATACGACGGGCATCCAGCAAAAGTCCTGACCGGATCGGAAGGAACGGATGATGGGCATATGGGTATGGTATCCTCTCGGGCTAAAGGTGCTGGACCAGTGAATGATTTCATCCCCAATTGAATCCATTTATGGGAATTTACCACACTCTGATAATGTGTGGAGTGATTTCTGTTCACTTTGTGATTTCTTCCTGTCCCAATGCCATAGTCCGATCCCATGGGTGACAATTGCTTACTTCCTGAATTTCATGTGTAAACAGAGAAATGGGAAGTTATTGTAAATTTAATTTGTGTATTGTTTCCAGTGATTGATGAATTATGAAGAGATTTTTTACATTTATTTTTCGCTTTTATTCGTCAGTTGATAAGTAGTAGTTGAGTTGTGACGGCGGTGACAGGTGATTTTTTGATGAGTCTCGTCTCGGTTATCTGTTGACAATATGTCAGATGAATATTGCACTGCATTGTCAGTGGTCTTGTCAAATATTTGCGTATTGGAAAACGTGTTCAGTATTTATTGGATAATAATACAAATGTTAAAAAAAAAAGTAAATATTTGGTTCTAGTGTTTTTTTTTAAATTAAAGGTTATTTTGACATTGACAGCTGTTTCCCGCTCGAAATCTTATCAGAAAGTCAGTACCATACCTCCGCGGAGCGAAATGAGTCGCTTTACGACTGAACAACGTTAGGAAATATTGAAAACTTATTTCCAAGGTGAGTGCCGCCCAAACATTGCGGATTTGAAAAGAAGTTTTGGTCGAAATGAAGCACCCACCGCGACTGCTGTACACACGTTTGTGCAAAAAGTTCGTGAGACTGGTATAGTAGTGGACGACACTCATGGTCCCCCTTATCGTACGGTGCGCACAGATGAGAATGTGGCTCCTGAGGCCGAGAGTGTGAGACTCGATTCACGAACTCGCCATCGATCTCAACAGCTCAACATATCACCCACTAGCCTGAGGAGAATTCTGCACAAAGATCTCGGATTATTCGCTTACAAGGTTCAATCGATTCAGCAACTGAAGGCGCGCGACCATCCGTATCGTTAACGTACCGCAGTTTGGTCCTTAGAGCAGGTTGAATTGGACAACGATTTTGGGCGAAAAATCATCTTTTCTGACGAGGCGCATTTTCATCTCGGCGGCCACGTTAACTAACAAAATTGCCGCATCTGTGGCTCGGAAAACCCGCACGTTATTGTCGAGAAGCCAATGCATCCACAGAGAGTGACAGTTTGGTGCAGATTGTGGAGTGGTGGCATCATTGGAACATTTTGCTTCGAAAATGTACAGTTAGCAAACGCCTTAAACTGCTATAAAGCAGACATTGCTGCACACGAAGAAGAGCGATGGGATGAACCGGGTAAAAAGAGGATGAAAAACGGTGGCATTTACTATGCTAGAAGGCGAACAGCCAACGCCTATTTGGAGGCAAAAAGTCGCCAAATCCCGGTATGTGGGTGAACGCTTCATAGCAATCCGCATCAAAGCTTCATTCGGGAACATCAGCTTGATATGTGTTCACGCTCCCACAGAAGAAAAAGACGACAGAGTCAAAGATGACTTCTATGAAATAGAACATGTCCCAGCAATGACACCAAGACAGTTCTAAATGATTTAAACTTGAAGTTGAGTAAGGAACGAGTCGTAGGAAAGCAGAGCCTACACGATACCACGTCCAAAAACGGATTCGGGCTAGTAGACTTTGTGACGGAGCGTAATCTCCTGGTAGCTAGCACACGACCTGGCGGCCCCCTGATCAATTATCTGCTAATCAAATCGGTCATATTGCGATCGAGGCCAGACATTCGTCCAGCATCTTGGATGTCCGAACTTTTCGAGGAGCTAATGTGGAGTCGGACCATTACCTTGTTGCAGCCAAGAAATGAAGGAACCATCGCTTTTCAGAAGGAATAAGAAAGAAAACGAGAAGCGCGCGATCGATGAGATGGAGAGATGTTATCGCAGGAGCGACGCGACGTTTGAAAGTTTTATCGAAGAGTAAAACGAACATGCCATGGTTATAAAGCCAGAGTGGAAGCCTGCAGGGATGAACACGGACACCTCGTAGTTGAATCACAGTCAATGTTGAGAATGTGGAAAGACTATTTCTGTGAACTGTATAGCGCCGAAGATGGTCAAGATGCCGCTGTCTGGCAAAACACACCATTCACACTGGACGATGATGAGAGGGAATTCCGTCCACCCGACTTAGACGAGGTTAAGATAGCGATATCAAAACTGAGGTCTAATGAAGCTGCTGGCGTAGACGGCCCACCTGCTGAACTATTTAAAGCGGCTGGTGATGAGTTGGTTTGGAACATGCACCAGCTTATCTGTAAGATATGGTCGGAAGAAAGCATGCCCGAAGAATGAAATCTCAGCATCGTTCGGCTGTCCATAAAAAAGAAGAACTAAGTCTCGTATAAGACCTTTTCTGCCGTGAACACCTGAAACCATTCGTGGACAATTTTGTAGTTTCCTATCAATGTGGCTCCAGGCCAGGAAAATCCACGATAGACAAAATATTCAAATTGCGGCAGATCTTAAGGCCGCATATGACAGTAAGGACGAGCTATATAGAGCCATGGTACGTTTTGACATCCCTGCCAAACTTGTCAGGTTGTGCAGAATGACAATGGAGAGGAGAAGGAATTAATTGAGACCTTCGATGTCAGAAAAGGATTCAGACAGGGCGACGCACTGTCATGTGATTTTTTCAACATCATCCTTAAAGATATCGTGCGGGATTCACTGGCTTATACAAGAGGCACGATCTACTTTAAGTCTGCACAGTTGCTGGCATACGCTAATGACATTGGCGTGATTAGGAGAACGCAGCGAGATGTCATTGAAGCTTTTGTGAGCATTGAAGCAGAAACGGCTAAAGTGGATAAACGAGGGAAACACCAAATACAAATAAGCGTTCGTCAAAGAAAGACGCACAACACCGACGTCTTGGACAGAAAGTTACTATTGGCAGCTACAACTTAGATGTAGTCAAGCATTTCGTCCAGCTTGGCTCACTGGTTACAAGCGGTAATGACACCAGCGCTGAAACTAGTGGCAGAATAACTCTTGCCAACCGCTGTTTCTTTGGGCTCAAGAGGCAGTGGAATGGTAGTGCCCACTCTCGGAAAACTAAGGTGACCCTCTATAAAACCTTAACTATACCGGTCCTCCTACGGTTAGAGGCTTGGACCTTATCAAAAATGAATAAAGAGGCCCTTGAAAATTCTGCGTACAATCTTCGGTCTCGCTTGTGTTGACAGAGAGTGGAAGAGAAGATTTAACCACAAATTGTACGGGCTGTACAACGACATCGGCCTAGAACGACGTCTACGGATCTAACGTCTGGGATGGCTACGCCATGTAGAGCGAGTGGACAGCACAGCTCCAGCCCGAAGAGTTTTTGACTTCAAAACGGAAGGATGAAGTTGCAGAGGACGACCGCATCTAAGATGGCGAACACAGGTGGAAAGGGACCTTAACGAACTGGGCGTACGACATTGGGTGGTACCACGGGGTGGCCGTGGTGCAGTGGTTAACATCATCGACCGCCGAGCGGAAGGTTTATGGTTCAAATTCGCTTCATAGCCAAGAAAAAGTAGTTTCTATACCGCCAAAAAGTATGCAACGCTGTTAAGAATGGAAAGTGACCAGACGTACTGCTGCAGGCATAACACTCACAGTATATGGTCAAACGAAATTCATCCTCTGCGTATGCAATACTTAAAGGGCTTGAACGAATTACTACGGACTATAACCAACGCGGAATTTGGTCAGCTCTCGTCCTATCTAGGTCTAGGACAACCACCCCTGAGAGTAGTGAACGAACATCAACGACCCCAACCACTGTACTCCGTTCAGGTTGTGTGTGTCAACACATCATAAGAGAATATAAAAACTCTTGAACCTGCGCGAGTCTCTAAAAAAAAAAAAAAAAAAAAAAAAAAAAAAGATTGTGCTAGCTGGGAAGGCTTGTTGGGTGGGGTCAAGGTTCGCCCCGAACTATAGCGCAACCTAAGTAAGTAAGAAGATAAAGACCGTACCGCTGGAAGTGGTCAAGGCTACACCAAGAAGCACATATCAGATGTGCTTCGAGGATTGGCCAAAGCGCTGTGGCAAGTCTATTTTACACATATCAAAATCATGCGCCTTGCATGACTTAAGTGATACTATTTCAGCAGATAGCCATTAACCAACCTTCGACAACAAGAGTTCATAGAAAATCATTCAACCCATGATGACTGCACATCATCATCTAATGTCGCTAGAAAAACTAAAGATCCTAAGCACGAACATGAGTAATGGCTTGAAGAAACTGCATCCATTCTTCGACGGCATTAAACCACCAAATCTTATCAGCGATTCCTGCACGCAACTTGTCTTACTCAAAGTCAACAACTAATAAATGCCTCACTAACCACCGGAACCATGGAACGCTTAATAGCCATCAAACAGCACATTATCGTAACTCATAAGACGTAAATTCCCAAAAGCCTTATTCATTATGCCATCTCATCGTTACAACACTTCATTGCTGTATCTGTCTGCTTACTGCAGCAGAACCGGATACACAGCAGAGAAAACAACATCCAATAGGCCAACTTCGATTTCATGCCACGAAACTATGATGCATGTTCAAGCGGATGCTGGAAATCTTATGGAGAAGGTCTCTACTCTCGTGAGAAACCATTTTTCGCCATTTACGAGTACATATTGTTACCCCACATCTAGTGTTTTCTCTGCAGTAGGCCTAGGTCTACAACAACAAAACAGTAGCATTGTATGTTAATTAAAAAGTAATTATTGCCACTTGTGGCTCGATCAAAAGACAAAAAAGAAACCACAAGTTGACAGAATCGGATTGGGTGAAAGTGTTTTCTGTTCAGTTGTTTTGATTTTCTTCTTCGTGTACTCCGTCCTTACTGTACGTACATATGCATAAGTATCTCTACGCCGAAAAAGTAATATTCATTCGTAGGACGCATACAGAGACCATTAGCGAAAAACTTTCTACACGATCGTTGGACGGGCAAATACACCGATGATCGATCATCAGCATTATGCTGTTCGATTCGAAATTGTGTGATTCATGCCAGCGTACGAACGCCACCCGAAAATGGTCAACTGGAAACTTTCACTACTTTTCCATCCTCTCGGTTCGTATGCAATTGTTTTTCTTTCGACTTCTCTCGACTGCACTTGGCTTTCTTGCGACGCGACATTTGTCTTATAGGTCCGCTTGTACATGTAAGGATGCCGCAATCTATCTTATTTTATCTGCAGCCGAAAAAATGCTGCTCTACGTAGTCGAAATAGTACGTAAATAACGGTGTAAGAATTATGGTTGCGACGGAGAAGAAAAAAATTGTATGCAAGTTCACAAATTAATCTACTCGTTCCCGCGGGAGCTATTAATTTCACCTATGCCCTGACAGCAGACGGGAGAAAGACACCTATTTCATGTCAGTCTCGAAAGAGGAAGCCAAAAAAAGTGATGACACAAATGAAGGCAGAGTATTCATAACTCCTGATTAAGTGATTGCACTCTACCACCATCCAACCTCTGGCAGGTTGTTGCTCAGTTAGGCACGTGAACTCATTTAAATGACAGCTAGGATGAGTCAAGTTACAAAATAGTGACAAAAGCCTTGAAAACGTGACCCGCATTCAACTGGACAATTGTCTAAATATTTCATAATTCGTTTTGTTACTCATCACCTACTGTACCTCCCACCTGTCCATGGGGATAAATAATTCAACTAGCGGTTGTGAAACGACGACAACGACAAATTGTCGTTCTCCACCATCACCACTACTCAACGCGAAAACAATGCCAAGATGATACAACAGCCGGAAGTTAGATGGAAGTGAGTTTTTCATTCAAACCAGCAAAGAGGCACAAGTAACGTCGGTTCGAGTAGTGGTGCCAGTAGTCACCCCAAGTATCCAATATATTATTCATCCGAATACCGCCTTTAGATACGTGCCCGAGGCTACCAAACGACCCAAACTTGAATGCAATTCACTTTCTCTGTCTCAAAGAGTTGCGCCGCGTCCACCACTGTCGTGAGTAGATGGAGGATAAACATTGTCTAATGTGACCTGGTCGGGAGTTTCGCCGGACCGAAATGAATGGCAAACATGGTTGCATAATATAATCCTTTTTATAATTAATTAGACACGTATGAAACTATCTTGTAGAAGAGAGTTCTGTTTCCGTTGTAGTATCTGCTGCCGTTCAGCTTTTTTTCGTATTGAACAGGTGGAAGGCTGTCAGAACCACGTCGGCAGCCATGCCGGTTCAAATTAATTTCCACCCAACGGTTCACTTACGGTTATGACGGTTTTATTGTTTGTCATTTCGAGTAACCATAGTCATAGCTCTAATTGCGAGAGTATCCTTCCTTCTTCCATTCCACCCGGAGTCCGTTTTTTTCTATTTGATTAGTCATTTGGTTAAAGATACTGCATCTGGTTCGAACATCCCATCAGCGATAAACAAACAAACGAAAGGCAAAAAAATGAATGAAAGTCGCGTGGAGCTATGCTCGCGTTTTGCTTAAAGCATCTCGCGAACATCTCAAAGGAAACGACTGCTTTAATTGCTTGTTGAGCACCTGGTACACGGTACGACACAAACATCCGAGATTATCCCTCGTCAACAGCAATGTGTAAGAAACAAAAAATGAAAATACCAAAAGGTGCTTCTTTCTGCTAATTTCCGGAAAATAGTGCTCCCCTGCACTTCTACAAGGCCACAAGTGGGATGTTTCACCTTCGGTGCACCCGCAACGATGTATCGCATCTTTGCCACAGTCAGATAAGTGAAAGAGCACTTGGGAGAGGTGCGAATGTATGGTGTGTGGTTGTGGGCGGTAGATGTATTTAAATTTCCTTTAGACAGATTGTGATAAAATGAATTCAAATTGTTGCAGAGAAAAGTTGTTCGGATTATGTTATGTTCGGCTTATGGCTCGCTCGAGGCAGCGGGTCAACTGGAAAGACCATTTGGTCGCTTGTTTGACTTTTGATTTTCTACTCAATTAGATGAGACGGTTGAGAAGTTGGTCATCATTGTAGAATGAACTGGAGACTTTCGATGTCATGCAGTGGGCTAAGTCGAGCAGGGCCACTTAAATTGCTTTCACATAATCATGCTGTCAGGAGCGGATTGAGTGTGAAATTGCGCCTTAAACTGGGCTCTGAAAAGTCATCTTTGTTAATAGTCCGTTAAAGAGGTGCTTCTAAAGAATTGCAGATTATTACACTAGCAATTAGAGGCCTTATGTAAATGGATCGCGGACTAGCAGTTATTCTTTTTTTTAGATATTTTGGTAAAAATATTTTTTTTTGTTTTTTTTTTTTTCAAGATTTTATAAAGACCATACGTATGTATTGTGCGACTTTTTAATGTTGACTAACTTACATCTAATGCATTCGTCAATCTAGTTGTCTTTATTTGACTACGCTTCTCTCCACCTCTCAGGCAGTTTTTTAATGCCGTCAATTGATACTATAGGAGTATCTTGGACATCATCCTGGGATCTACAATTTTTCTCTACCAAGTAAGTACCAGACCTATGTATGCGGATGATGTCGCTGTTCTGTCTATAGGCTCATGCTTAGTGATTGTCCGTCCCAAAGCACAGGCGGCGCAAAATGTGATCGATGATCGGTGTACAATAAATGGGCTGTTGGTTGATCCTCTTAAGACCGATGTCGTTCTTTTCATGAGAAGGAAGAAAAATACTGACATGACTCAGCTGGTACTAAAGGGCACTTCCTTCCCGATATCCAAGGAAGCTAAGTATCTAGGAGTAATTTTAGATAGCAAGCTTCTCTGGTCAAAACATGTTGAGTCAAAAACCACCAAAGCACTGTCAGCTTTCTCGAAATGCAAAGGAGCCTTTGGGGTTTGTCGCCGGCAAAGGTCCTCTGGATCTACACGGCAATGATAAACCTATAATCTCATATGCATCGGTTGTCTGGTGGAACAGACTAAAACGCAAACACGTCGTAGCCTCTTTCACCAAACTCCAAAGAACGGTTTGTCTCAGCTGCACGGGGGTTTTCCCCAGCACACCGGGCGCTGCTCTAGATGTTATGATAAACCTTCCACCTGTTGATATATTCATCAAAGGGTGTGCTCTGAAAGCCATGTCTCGTCTGAAGAGAAACGGCTTTTGATACAACTCGTATAGGAATAACGGTGTGCTTGCGCAAGAATTGTCCTACGACCCCCGTCTCATGGACATGCCTTCTGACGCACTGACGCCCGTTATCCTATTGCGTCGTAATTTCACAGTCGAGTTTCCATGACGTCAGGATTGGCTATGGCTGGATACTGAACCTGGAAAGGATAGTCTTCGAATTTTTACTGGAGTCTTCTTTGAGCGCGAAAACATCCGACTGCACTTCTCGTTAGGAAAGTATGCGTCTGTCTTCCAATCAGAGATATACGCAATCCTAATGGCCATGCACTATGTTGTGAAGCCTGGAGTACAATGGACCAGTGATTGCGTCTGAGTGCTCCAGCGGATAGCAGAAGCCTTCAACAAACAAAAAAAAAAAAAAAAAAAATGTTGTGAAGCACAGGTGGAAGGGAAAGCATATGCGTCTGTAGTGATAGCCAAGCTGCACTAAAAGCTGTGTGTAACCCCTTAACTAGCTCCAAATTAGTTCTTGAACAGAGTCGGCAGACAAAATTCATTAAGGCTTGTATGGGTTCCAGGCCACTCTGGGATCCCAGGAAATGAGATCTCTGATGATCTCGCTAGAATGGGCTCAGAGGAGAGCTTCTCAGGGCTTGAACCCGCTCTAGGTCAACCTGCGTCCACGGTAAATTCCTACATTAACGATTGTGTATTTAATATACACAACCGTAGATTGAGGGATTGTCCGGGTTGCAGGATGACTAAGCGCGTATGCCCTGATGTCTGCAAAAAATCTGCAGCATTCCTCCTGTCTTTAAGGAGAATCGACTGCAGAAGGCTTGTGGGAGTTATTACGGGCCATTACATTTTTGCCAAGCATCTCTACTTGCTTGGCATCAGTGAGACGCCTACCTGTGCTGCATGTTGCGAGGAGGAGGATGACACTGCAGAGCATTTCCTCTGTGATTGTCCCGCCTTTGCTCGCACACGGTGGCGCACCCTTAGAGCCGAATCCCTTAGCTCTACATCACTGAAGCTCCTTCAAATTTTTCTCCGGAAAACGGGGAAAATACAGTAATGTAAGGTGTCCGTCTGGAGTAAAATGGACTAGTGGTTGCGTCTGAGTGCTCCAGGGGATAGCAGAAGCCTTCAACAACAAAAAAAAAAAAAAAATAGGTTTAGATAAGAGGTTCTCAGGACCTGAACCCACTCTAGGTCTACCTGGGTCCACGGTAAACCATTGGGGGTTCATACCCACGACTGTAGATGGAGGGTTTATTAGGATGCAGGATGACTGAGCGCGTATTTTTATTTATAGTTCGCGCAGGTTCAAGAGTTTATCACACAACCTGAACGAAATCCAGTGGTTTGGGTCGTAGATGTTAGTTCACTACTCTCCAGGGGTGGTTGTCCTAGATAGCATTTGAGAGGAACCAACCGAATTTTCACGTTGGTTGTAGTTCTCAGCAACTGTTCCATGCATTTGTGGTGTTATATAAGAACTGCACCACGGAGTATGAATTTAACAACGCAACAGAGGACGCTCTCGACTCAAATGGCGCACACAAGTGGAGAAAAAACTCAACCAACTTGGTGCGCGTAACTGGAAACGGCTGGCTTGAGACGTTTACTGGTTGATGCCCAACACGGATGCAACACTTTTCCCCAACCGAACTCGTGTAACTGTGCACAGTTGCTCCAAACTGTATGAATACAACCAGAGCGGACGGTTCCTATTCCAGTGCCGACTTAAAATTGACAGTAGACTTCTGCAGTGATAGTCTGGATCAATGGATTATTCCCTCAGCATCCCACCACGCACTCAATGAAACCTTGAGTGGATGATGTCCATCTCTGGGATGTGAGTCTTCCAGATTAAGATTATGGTGACGACATAAGATGTTATTGTAAAGATCACATTTCTCATCTCTGGTAACGATGTGGTGTACGACTTCCCTTACCGTCAAAGTGGATTTTTTCGACTTCGAGAACTTCAGAACCTTGTCGTCTAGCTCTTCTGGCCAACACACGAACTAGGCTCAACCTTTAGGTCGAAATCGCCATTTCTAAACTGTGAGCTGAGAAGGGCACTTTCCATACATATCTTGGATTTATGTCGTGACTTCTGTTGTGAGATATGCGGAACAAAAACAAGAAAATATGCCGAATACGCTCTCTTGAAGCATGCATTTCAAATTCAGTTAAAAATGTTTACATTGCTGTTAACGCACTGAAACTTGCAGACTGAATACTAATTTCAATAGCAGCTTCGGTACTAAGTTGTTTTTGTGCATTTTATGGGAATTGGAAAACAACCAAAAAAGTGCAAACTGGGTCAATGTATTGCATCATCACACGTACCGGGTTAGAGTTTTAATTTGACATACATACGTATTTCGCAGATACAATTTACTTATCATTTGTTACTTGTTAAGCTCAGTCGGATACCTGCCATGAGGAGGGGATTTTCTCTGAACCATGGAAACTCCAACATCTGGGGTTGCTACGGAAGGGAAACAAGCCATCTGGAGAACCTTCGGCGTACCGGCCAATATTTCTGCTAGATATAACAGGAAAGATCCTGGAACTTATCATATATAGCAGACTAATCGCTGTGACAGAGAAAAGGAGGAGCTTTGTCCGACCACCAATACGGTTTCAGGAAATCGCGCTCTACCATCAATGTCGTAAATGAGGAAGTACACACAGCAGCTAAAGCAATACGGAGGAAAAGTTTGCTCTTAACTACGCAAACTGGTCTTGTATTAGGCGGTCTCTGATCAGAATGAAAGCACCACATTACCCTCTGAAGATAATCCTCAGAACAATGTTTCTGCAGAAGTCCCTCAGGGCTCAGTAGTTGGACCTCTACTATGGAACATAATGTATGATGGAATTTTGCGATTAACGCTGCCACAGGGAGTTAATAGTATCGGTTTCGCTGACGACATCGCCGTAGTTACCGTAGCGAAACACACCCATGAGGTAGAATCTGCCACAAGTGAAGCGGTCGTCAGGAACAAAACTAGCCGGCCACAAAAAGGAGGCTGTCTTAATAACTAACCAAAAGACCGTGGAATACACAAACGTCCGGGCTGGAGGCCAGCCAATCAAGTCTAAAGAGGCCTTAAGATACTTGGGGGGTAGTCCTTAACAACCGACTTAATTTTAAAGCCCATGTCGAATACTGTAATAAGGAGTCGTTACAAATGCAGGCGTCGCTTTCCAGAATGCTGCCGATCACCGGTGGACCAGGATACGCTCAATACTCCCATACGTTGCACCGTAGAGATGCACAGGGTTTATCACAGGTGCACAGAGACCGGTGGGCGCCGTGGCGCAGTAGTTAGTATGTTGGACTCTGGCACACGATGAGCGAGTTCGGATCCCGATAACACCAACGCCATTGAATGTTAATTTCGCGGCGTCCCTCCTCGGCGGGGTACTGGTAAAACCACCCGTAGAATCAGCATTAAACCGTATGTCCTTTTCACTTGTGTGAAAAATAAATAACACACAACGTGGGTGATTTAATTGAAGCTTGGCTCTGATTCATCATGGGCTTCAATGGCACCAAAGAAGAAGAACCACAAACCGTCAAGAGACCAGTATTATCCGGATGTTAAAAGCCGAAGAAAGGGCAACATCCATAGCATTATAGCAAACCATGCGGGACTATACGATAAAAGCCCGATGGATGGTTTGAGGAAAAAGAGCACAGGGGGGTTGCAATTACCACTTTACGCAAATCCTGTCAGCTCACGGCCGATACGTTAGCTCACCCTTCTGCCCAGAATGACCAGAGGAAGAAGAAGACGCAGATCACGGCATATTCCACTGCATACACTTTGCAGAGGCAGCTGAGGAGGAGCTGAAACGGTCGATCTGGAGCGCATAGTATAAGTTGCTAACCAGCCCCGCGAAGTAATACCTAACGGCAGTCCCGCAGGAAGAGTGGTTGATGAGTGCAGGATGTGGTTTAGTACGTAGGGGCATCGAGTATTCGAGTTTGCGAATCGTACGTACAGTCAGTAGCACGGGCAACAGGCATCTTTCGAAGATAACACATCCTTTGGCGCAACCAAAAAAAACAAAAAAGAGCTGAAAAGCTGAATCGGACTAGAACAAGTCCCAAATTGGCGACTCTTACCTACCTACACACTTCTTTAAAGGTTGTCGCGCACACGCACAGAACTTAGACCAAAAGCAATAATCTTACAAGCGCACTGGAAAATTACGAAATCACTAGATCAAGTCTTTAAAAATATTAGCATAAAGCCTATGTATAAGGACACTTCATATTAAATAGCGCCCCTTTAGTTTTTAAAAAATAAAAAATAAACCTCAGTCCACCCCTGAAAGGCGCATTCGTCGTCACTGGCCCAGAAAATCTTCTTCGAAAATCTTTCTCATCACTCGCGTGACTTAGTTTGTCATCAAAGCACACGACTAAATTTACCCAAACTATAAGTGCATTATAAAACAATTTCCGGTAGATGTTCTGCTCAACTTTATCATCATACGAGTATGTCCAGGAATTTCCTCACAGACTCTGCCATTCGCTCTGGGACGTTCGGCATACTGTTATCGCAGACCATTCAAGCGGATGATGATTCAATTTGTCAGTCAAAGGTTCACTAAAAACGCGCTTATAAGTGTACCTTCGTCTACGCAGAACTAACAAGGAGAACCATTAATTAGCCCAACTGAAACCATACTCACACACAAGGTGTCACCATAGACGAGGGAGATGCGAAACTTAATCCGAAATCCAATGAAAATTTAAGGTAAACAACTATAGGTACATTGTCAGAAGAAAACACTTGTCTTCCCCCTTCTCCCCGTCCTGAACACACACGATAATAATTGTCTTTTCACTCGGATTTCCTAAGTTAATTATGGCACTTGGCTTGGTATCGTGTGCATGTAAACACGAAAGCATTTGGTGAATGGACATATCGGTTGGGATGAGACGGAAAATGTATCTACGAATTTGTTTGAATTTAATTACGTGGATTCACGTGGGAAAAATAAATCAGTCGAGACAGAGCCGTGTTCTGACGTAGTAGTATGCACGAATTGGAAAGTGCTCTCTTTCAACTCAACACACCATGACATCCCCAAGAGCCGGGCAGGCTTTTCGCTGATTTCAGAATGCCTGTACATATTATCACCCTTTTTGGATTGCTTTTTATTTTGTATCTCAATGTGATGATTTTCTGCTTAAAAGAGATCTTATCGATATGAGCCTAATTTACGATGGTCAATCTGCATTCCACAATGGTATGGTAGGGCAGGGTACAAAGTTCTGTGACACTAATTTACGCAAAATGCAAACTCAACTGTACACCGTATGGTGTTGGGTTGAATGATCACTGCTCGGCTGTACTTACCTAGAATCGAATTTTTTGCCATCAACCAGTGTGCCAGTGTAGTGCATTGTTAGCATGTCACCGCTTCTTGTTTTCTGTTCGCACACCTCGGGTACGCTGACAACGTCAATTTTAAGGTCATCACAGTAAGCGGCCGCCACGAAAAGGCACGTTACAATAAGTACTGTTTTGAACATGATCTGAAAGAGAAAAGATTGAGAAATACGTGAATAAGATACGGTGAGAGCTACTTAGGAGTGCTACAGAAAAATCACTTTCTAATGTGAGGTTTGCGGGGTCATCCAAAGTGCACTTAGCACTTCAATGGACAATGCGAAAGTCGTGTTACAAAAATAGAAAATTACTCAAGCAACTCCACGAAATATGAAGGATTCAGGTCGATCTTAAAGTATAGGTTACGATTACGACGAGCAAATACTGCTCCTCTTCTTCGTAACAGTTTGCAACTAATATTAGCATTTTCACTTCTCCTAACACACTTGTCAGTAGATATTGTTATGTTATATGGCCATGTTTTGATAAGGCTCTTGGTCTAAGTCGCCGTGAACATCATAACGTTGAAATCCTTATTTTTGTCGAAAGCTCTTATTTCGTGAAGAAGTCGTTTCTGACTTAAGAGAATGCCCACAAGAGGCACCTACAAAATCTGTAAAAATCAGTGAATACGGATGACATATTCTGGATTCATTTGTGACGCAATCTACATGTCTCCATATGTCAACATTGATAAGAGTAAGCCAAGTGTGTAAGTGTAAGTGTGTCATACGACACACTTTATGATTAAGTGTGTTACTTAACACGTCTGTTTTTTGAAATTGAGAACTTTATTCGTGTTAAAAATATAACACGTTCTATTACGTGTCAGGAATAAAAACTCTGATGACACTTAAATGTGTTGCAGCGACACTTACTTACTTATATAGATGACGCTACAGTTCGGGGTGAACCTGGGCCTCAACCAACAAGCCTTTCCAGCTAGCACGATCTTTTGCTAGCTCTTTCCAGTGTCGCACGCCCAGTTGGTTAAAGTTCCTTTACACCTGTGTGCGCCACCTTAGATGCGTCCGTCCTCTGCAACGTCGTGCCTCGGGGTTGGAGTCGAAGACACTTTGGACCGGAGCTGTGTTGTTCATTCGTAGACGTCGTACTAGGCCAATGTCGGTGTATAGCCCGTACAGTTTTTGGTTGAATTTTCTCCTCCACTTGCCGTCACGAACGGGACCGAAGATTGGACACAGAATTTTCCTCTCGAAACGACCAAGGGCCTCTTCATCCATTTTTGATAGGGTCCGGGATGATTAAGGTTTTATAGAGGGTACCCTTAGTTTTCCGAGAGAGGGCTCCGCTACTTATCTGTCTCTTGAGCCCGAAGAAACAGCAGTTGGCAAGAGTTATTCTGCGTTTGATCTCAGCACTAGTGTTGTTGCCGCTTGTTACCAGTGTGCCAAAGTATCTACATCAAAGCCATAGCTGCCAATAGTGACGTTAGGGCCAAGTCGTCGGTGTTGTGCGTGTTTCTTCAACGACAGCATATATGTATTTGGTTTTGCCCTCGTTTACCTTCAGACCCACTTTAGCCTTCTGCTTCTGCTTCAATGTTCACAAAAGCTTCACTGACGTCTCGCTGCGTTCTCCTAATCATGGCAATGTCATCAGCGTATGCGAACAGCTGTGCAGACTTAAAGTAGATCGTGCCCCTTGTATGAGCCTCGGGTAATTCCTTCTCCTCTCCGGTGTCATCCTGCACAACCTGACGAGTTTGGCAGGGATGTCAAAACATAACATGACTTTATACCTATATAGCTCGTCCCTATAGACACTGTCATATGCAACTTTAAAATCAACGAAAATGTTATTGTTCAAGATCTGCCGCAGTGTGAATATTAGGTTTGTAGTGGATTTTTCTGGCCTGAAGCCACGTTGATAAGAACCTATCAAATTGTCAACGAATGGTTTCCGGCGTTCACACAGCACGGCAGAAAAGATCTTAAACGCAATGTTAAGGGGACTTATTCCCCTATAGTTCTTCTTTTTATGAACCGGGTAAGCGATGATGAGATTTCATTCATCGGGTATGCTTTCTTCCGTCCATATCTTACAGATGAGCTGGTGCATGTTCCCAACCAACTCATCTCTAGCCGCTTTAAATAGCTCAGCAGACAGGCCATCTGCGCCAGCTATCTAAACCTCCTCTCAGTCGGATGGATGGAATTCTCTCTCATCTTCTTCCACTGTGAATGGTGCATTCTGCCTGACAGCGGTATCTTGACCATCTTCGCCGTTATACAGTCCGCAGAAATAGTCGAACCTTGGCATGTTCGTTTTACTCTTTAGTAGTGTTTCGAAAGTCGTTCCTGCGATAACATCTCTCCATCTACTTGATCCCGTGCTTCTCATGCTCTTTCTTTGCCCTTCTAAAAAACGCATGGTCCTCCTTTCTTTTCCGCTTATAGAGCTCACGATCAGCTTACGTTCGTCGATGCAACGTGGCCATGTATGCATTCTGTTTTTCTGCATGTACCTGCCTGCAATCGTCATCAAACCAAAGGTTTCTGGAAACCTAATACATCAGAGGCAGCATCCATGACGGCGCTTTGACAACATCTCCATTGCTGTTCAATGATTTGTGCAGTTTGAATCGGCTCTTGAGAAGGCTTGAGGGGACACGTTCGGCGAAGGTCCTAGCGGTCTCTTGCGATTGCAGCTTGCCGACCTCAAATTTGGCTGTCCTACTCGACTCCGCAGTGTTCGCGATATCCACATATCTACCTTGGCTGAAACAAGGTAATGATCCGAGTCAACTTTGGCAAAAGGTTTATCTTTGATAAGGATAATAGAGGCCCTTGCATGGCTTAGTATTAATGTAATATCCGTAAAAGATATTATCATATGCACGGATAACCAATCTGTGGTAAAATCCCTGGCAGCGGTAACCTACAAATCAAAGACATCTCTCAACTACTGCTTATCTGAACTGAAGGTAGCTGAACAGTTCAATATAAAACTACTGTTCCCGGGCATAGGAATATTTCAGGACACTCGCAAGGTTATAGTCAAGCACACTCAGTCTTCCAACCCTCAGGAATTTAAAAACGCCAATAAGCTCGATAAAGCATATGATAAAACCATAGATGCTATCAACCTTCATTGGAACGAAAGTAACATCGGCTTTATCACTAAATAAATCAGGGACCAGGGACCTTGTGGCAACCAAAAGGGGAACCTTAAGCACTTTAATGGGTGTCATTACAGGATCCTGCACCATTGGAAAATATGCCGTCGAACTAGTACTGCATGGACAAGGAGGAAGAGGAATCAAATCACCACCGCCTCTGCTCATGTCGCTCTTTTGCGAATCGGCGCGACCTTCTACGATACCTTAAGGGAGCTAGCAGATATAAAAACAGCTCAAATCCATCGCTTCATCAGAAGCACTGATCCATGTGGTTGGCTGCAAAAATTTGACAACTTCTATAGATGGGAATTCTTGAAAGCCTTTCCCTGTTACTGTTGCTTTGTTTTTCATTCTGAATCTTTCTCGGGCAAGAGTTGGGCAAACAGTCAGTATGGGCTCCATGGTTTCTTTGGCGTTGCTATATCGCCTACAGAAATCCCTCTCTTAGGTCGGCTTTATTAAGTTCTAGAGTTTCTTTGGCTCATTTTGGATTGTAGTTTTCTCCCATTAATTTTTTTGAGTGTTTAATACCCTCCTGGCTGTTCCAAAACTGATTCCTTTGTTTTGTGATCCATTTCTGTAGGTGTAGGTGTGTGTCCGAGTTGTTGATACCGTAAAGGGGGAAGGCCCTGTGAAAGGTACCTAAACACTTTTCCTAGCGTGTATATTAGCCTTTTCATTGATCTCATGGCCCGACACGTGGCATCAGATCACTCGCTAAGGTCAGCTCCCAAATATTGTCCACCCATTTAAGAATCGCTATATGTCCAACCAGGTCTCGTTCTTTACATTTGGAGGTTCTTTGTTAAGACTCTCTTTTACAGCTTCAGCCAATATCGCAGTATGTAATTGTGGAATGTTCAGTGAAATGTACAGGCGAAGTAGTTCTCATTGCACTAGTTGTGTAGATACGCGCTAGCCTCTGCATTTTATTCAGTTTGTCCATGGCACCTTTTTGTTCACAGACTCTCTTTTGGGTTTAGTGCAAGTTTTGCTTTTGCCAAGGTTTAAATCTAGAGCGAGCCCTGAGCTAAACAAGTGCAGCTTGTAATGTAGTCCCGGTCGATGGGTAAGCCACAATGATGACGACGACGATAGTCAAAATGTCAATATCAGATGAGAGACCTCGACTCAATCGAGGTGAAACCGCGACATCGAATGGAAATATTCATCAACACAAGTTGCCTTGGACTCTACAAGTTGTCCAAGTTGACCACAGCAGGCCGTGAGGAAGACGTATGTATTTCAGGTGTTCATATGTCTCAAAAAGTATTATACATGATGAAACATATACTTTCTTGTCCCTTTTAGGTCTCCCGAACTTTTTAGGGACATGATCTTCCAAAAGTCCGTTCAACTGCTAACTTACGCGGATGATATTGACGTGATTGATCGAACGCAGCGGGCCGTTAATGAGGCGTTTGCTGGCGTTGAAGCGGAGGCGGCTAATATGGGTCTGGCGGTAAATGCGGGTAAGACGAAGTATATCCTATCATCAAGAAAGGACGCACAACATCGACGGACAGAGCTTCGAAGCAAGAGCTTCGAAGTAGTAAAGGAATTCGTTTACCTCTGATCCAAAGTAACTAATACGAACAACATCAGTACCGAGATTAAACGCAGAATAACTCATGCCAATCGCTGCTTCTTTGGGCTCAAAAGACAATTGAGTAACAAAGCCATCTCTCGAAAAACCAAGCTAGCTTTATATAATACCCTGATTACCCTAGTCTTGTTTGCGTTGATGTCTTCTGGAGGAGAAGACTCAACTACGAACTGTACGGGTTGTACGGCGGTATGTGCCTGGTTAAGCGTCTACGGATACAATGCTTAAGATGGCTTAAAACGAATACCGGTACAGAAGCTGGAGTCTAATTCGAACCTCGGGAAGCATATCATTCCTACAGACTTGATGATGGCTGTAGTATCTTCCAGGCTAAGACCTTCGCAATTAAACAAGCTGCGGATCTGATTCTTAGAGAGAATGTTGACAGTCAGGTAGCCAGTAAGGCTCTGTAAGTAACATGGATAAGATCAAAACTTGTAAAAATCTGTAGAAAGAGATATCGGATGTCAACGAGGTGCTCAACTGCTAGCTACCAGGGCATGTGAATATCCGCGGAAATGAGAAGGCCGACGAACTAGCTAGATTGGGATCAGGCGCAGATTTCACGCAGATCACTACTGAGGCTAAAACGCCACTCAGCACACTAAGTATTCCGAGAAATAGAGGCGGAACTACTAGAAAAAGCCAACAAGCGATGGTGTCCCGTCTATGACAAGAAAAGGACGGAAAGTCTGATAAATTTTAGTAGAGGGACTAGAGGGACGACTGGTAGTCGGTGCCCTCACTGGGCACTGCATGGCATCATATCATGCAGTTAGACGAAGAGAAAATAGAATCCATTCGTCGCCTAGTGTGCGAATGCCCGGCACTGGCCCAGAAAAGATATACGTTCCTTGGGAGCCACTGCTTTTCAGGTTTAGTGGAGGCAAGAGATATTAAGCTGAGCAAGCTTCTAGGATTCTTAACTGCATCTAGGTGGTTAAGCTCAGCGGGCAACTAATAGGTTCTCCTCGGATTAGATTTTATAATGGGCACAATGGACGTCTAAGTTGGCGTTGAACTCATGTCAATAGAGCACTCAACTGACCTAACCTTATCTATCCTAGGGTGGCTAAGTCATTAAGATCATGTAGGGAAGAATCTTCGAGTCCGATCCATTGGGACAATGCAACAGAGGATACCCTCAACTCAAATGGCGCACTCAAGTAGACAAGGACCTCAGCCATCTTGGTGTGCGTGACTGGAGACGGCCGGCAAGAGATCGTGCTGGCTGGAGTCGGTTGTTGGTTAAGTCCCAAGACCACACCGGCCTGTAGCGCCACAAAGAAGAAGAATAACTTTTCAGGCTTAAAATGTATGTATCGTAGTGAAGGTGCCAAAAGTGGTTAGCTCTTTATCAGAGATTGATTTCGGCTTACTAAAGGCTCACAGCTCTAACAATACTTAAAACCTTAATACAGGCAAGCTCTTGAGAGCTCTAAATATTCAAACAATTCCGGAAGTATACTGCAATTATAAACCACGGAAATACAATAAGGAACATCTGCATAGGTAACGTGCTAGTTATCTTGTTGATGCCCTGGGACCTCAGAGATCATCTAAGACAGCTATGGCAGGGGGTAATTAAATTGTACACTTTCTGATTGAAGTACAAACAAGGAGAGATTGAGGGGAACACATTTTATGATGTTTACGTACAGCAATTCCTGAATTTGCAAAACGCTAGCGTATAAAGGTGACAAACAAGATCAACATGAATGCAATTACCGGTTTGCAAGCCGTATACATAGTCGCTTTTGTATCTACTCGATTACACCACCTTGACACAGGCCACTTTTGATATTGTCGTCTTCGGGTTTCCTCAATTGTCAACGAACATTTCATGCCCACATTGCGTCGCGCATACAAATCAAGTTGCTAGCTCTAAGGTAAACCAAATTAATGACCAGAGCCTCAAACTGCATTTATAGGTAGATCAAGATGATCAATGCATGAGCTAGCAAGGTGTAGACCTCTTGCATTATCTCATTCCAGAGTTGTCAGTCTACAAAATTGTGCGCCTTTGAATGATCGCGGCTTTCATAACACATAACAGCCGAACATGACATTACGCTTGAATTTATTTAAGCTCTGACACATGCTCGATGGTGTTGCAGACGCAAACGTGCTTGTCGACTCCAATCAATTCCATTCATAGCAGTTAGGCCACTTTCCCTTTGTATGAATCCTGATTGTGTGTAGCACTTTTTTCACCTTTCGATGCCACCAACGTCTTATGCAACTTGGCACGACAATCACGGTTCGGCCGAAAACAAATTCATTAAAAGGTGATAGTTTCTCCATGGTCTTCAGCACGATCCCACAATGAGTCTCCAGTTCCTCATAATCGGATTTCAAGTTATCCGGTGCGATGATAAATCTTAAACTTCAGTTTAAACCAACAAGTGTGCGATGAAACCTACCTCGGAGCAATCATCATAGTGCTCCTGAGCTGATGGTGCATCTTGTCATAATTAGTTCCGCGTTTGCGCCATGACTTTTTCAATTGGTTACGCAATACATTCAGCTGAAACCCATGTTGCATTGCTATGGGATTGAGTGTACAATATCTCTTTTGCATGATTTCAGTGTAGGACGTGTTTCACATTATGTATTGCGCACTCTGTGTGGCCTGGTCAATAAACAAAAGCAGAGGAGAAGCAAACATGAAGACAACACAACAAAGTCAACTTTCCCGTCCGAGATGTCTGTGATGCCAGTAACCTAGCTTATTGTATAAAAGTTGTAGAATGTCCATGGAGAGAACATGTTGTTCACGGGACAAGATCAAGTTGTTCGGATGTTTTGCAAAACTCTCGGTTTTTCTTTTTTTCCTTAAATTATGGCAGACGTATTGACGACTTTGGCGTCTCGTCAATGCCAAGGAAATGTATGGTGGAAAGTATGTGACTAATTGTGGGGGTATTTGGGAGCACGGATTGGATAAATGAGTCTTGTAATTGCTCGATCGATAAATGTTCTTCTCTAAAGGTACTTTCGGTAGATGATAACTGGTATTCGGAAATATAGTCCAGTCAAAGTAGAAAGTTAATTGTTGTTGGAATGGATGGAAAGTTTTCTCTAAAACTTTGGGAGCATTTCTACTTAATTAATTTTCTAGACGAGGTCAGCATATTAATATGGAGCACTTCCACCTAAAGATCGATTTTCATCTCGTACTAGGAAAGAATTAAATCAAGTTCTTGATAACACTGCGGCCAAAGTTCATAAAACCTTGAAGAACGGCAGCGGACAGGTGAAACACAGAATTACTCTTTCCACTACTTATTCTTGGGAGATCTAGAGGCAATAGAATTAGCGGACCGAGGTGTTATTTCAAAAGACCCTCAGCATCATCATTATGGTGCAAACCTTTAGCACGTTCTTAATCGAGCCAAGTGAAAAATGTCTTAAAAAGAAATACAGGGTATTTCATTAAGCGCTTTCTATCTTTAAATTTAAATAAAAGAAAGTGTGTATGATGTCTCATCGAAATTTTTTATTTGTTTCAAAGAGCTATCGATGCCATTATGGAAATATAACATCGCTCAAACGTCCACGTCTCTGGGTGGCGCGCGTCCAAAATAGCCAATTTTCCATGACTGGCGCATAAATCAGACTGAATTTGACCGATGGAATGGGTAATGTTGGCTTTGAGGGCCACTATAGTTTGTGGCTTATTCGCATAAGCCTGCGACTTCAGAAAAAAGATCAACACAAGTCTAACGGGGACAAATCGAATGATCTCGGTGGCCAGTTCACATCACCTCCACGTGAGATGACCATACCCTTGAATCGTTCGTGCAGAATTTCCAATGTGGTGGGAACTGTGTGGCACGTAACACCGTCCTGTTAAAATCACATGCCGTTCATGTCCATATCATCCAACTCAGGCCGAAAGAAGTTGGTAAACATCGACCTATAGCGCTCGCCGTTAACAGTGATGGCCTGGCCAACGTCGTTCTCAAAGAAATAAGGACCGATAACGCTGCGAGCTTAAAATCCACACCAAAAAATTACTTTTTTCGGGATGGACGCTCTTGGAGCTCATGTGGACTGATATCGTCCCAAAGCCGACAATTTTGTTTGTTGATCTAACCATTCATTAAAAAATGAGTCTCATCGCTGAGGACGATTTTTCGATGGAAATTAGGGTCAGTTTCCAACTGCTCCAGAGCCCATTCAGCGAACACACGTCGTTATCTGTGGTCGTTTACCTTCACCTCCTCGGTCAGTTTAATTGTGTACGGGTGCAGACGCAGGTCACGACGCAACATTTCGCCAAGTTGTGGTCTGCGAAAGGTCCGTCGAGTTTTTGTGAGCTACGTAAAATCGACTGCCTCAGATTATCCTGCACACTCTCACGGACAGCGGCGATGATTTCGGCAGATCTTGCGTTTCTCCGACGTACGGATGTTGGTATATCGTTTACTGAACCAGTGGACTCAAATTTATCCACAACGTTGCTAATAGTCCTCTCGGTAGTACGATTATGGGCGAGGCGCGCGGAACATTGACCGAACAGAACCCCCATTTTGATGAAACAATTTTATCATTTGCACGTGCACGTGTCACAGATATTCGCAGCCTCCCAGTTCTAGGATATCGAGGAGTTTAGGGAGAAACATAAAATACGAGCCTTTTACAAGAAAGCCAAAGGCCTTGCAGGAGGCTTCAAAAAGGGCACCCTGGCTCTTCGAAACTGCGAGGGTAATCTTGTCACCGACCCGCAGGGAATAGTGGATGTATTTAAGCAGCACTTCCAGCAGCTGCTTAGCGAGCATGACCAAGAGGGAGTGGTAGGGACCGAGGAAATCCCAACTCCAGCCGCTGAAGTAGTCCTCCCACCCAGCATCGAAGAAGTCGGCACAGCTATTCAGAAGCTGAAGAACAACAAGGCCGCAGGCTCAGATGGCTTGCCATCAGAACTCTTCAAGGCTGGCGGCGATGTTCTGGTAGGGAGCATGCACCAGATCACCCGCAGAATTTGGGAAGAAGAAAGCATGCCCGACGACTGGAATACCAGCCCTATATGCCCCATCCACAAAAAAGGCGATCCTACCTCTTGCAAGAACAATAGAGTTATATCCCTGCTCAATGTCGCATACAGGATCCTGTCCAGCGTATTGTGTGAACGTCTAAAACCATTTCGCACCGCACTAATCGGCAGCTACCAGTGCGGCTTCCGGCCCGGCAAATCAACTATAGACCAAATTTTCACACTTCGACAAATCCTGGAAAAGACCAACGAGCTTCGAATCGATACACACCATCTTTTCATCGATTTCAAAGCCGCATACGACAGCATTCATCGTGAAGAACTGTTTGGCGCGATGGCCGAATTCGGGATCCCGGTAAAACTGATCCAGTTGTGTCGCGCTACGCTAAAAAACACGCGATGCACCGTGCAACTCGGTTCTAGGACCTCGGAACCATTCGAAACATGCACCGGATTTCGGCAAGGAGATGAGCTGTCATGTGACTTCTTCAACCTGGTGCTGGAGCAGATAGTGCGACGGGCAGGCGTCAACAGGGAAGGCACTATCTTTTACAAGTCCATCCAGCTGCTAGAATACGCGGATGATATCGACATCATCGCGTGTTCTCGCTGTGGCATTGTGGAGGCATTCACGGCGATTGAAGAACAGGCAAAACGAGTTGGTCTTAAGATCAATGAGGACAAAACGAAATACATGCTGTCAAGCAAAAACCAATCCGTCGCTCACCACCTGGGACAAAATATAACAATTGACAGCTACGATTTCGAGGTAGTTAAGGAGTTTGTCTACCTCGGGGCAAACGTAAATTCCACAAATGACACCACAGTGGAGATCCGGCATAGAATCGCTCTTGGCAACCGCTGCTACTTCGGCCTGTCCAAACAACTTGGGTCAAAACTCCTCACTCGAAAGACCAAAGTCATGCTTTACAAAACGCTCATTCTGCCAGTCTTGCTGTACGGAGCCGAAAGCTGGATGATAAGCAGGACAGCGGAACTGATTTTGGGTTCTTTCGAAAGAAAAATTCTGCGCCGGATATTTGGTCCTGTCTGTGAGGAACTCACTCACACCGCGAACTCTACGAGCTGTACCAAGATGTGGATGTAGTCCGGAAGGCAAGGATCCGTCGACCACACTGGCTGACCGAACCTCCGGTATAAAGACCAAGTAATCGCGGATGGTCTTAACAACTGGAAGCAGCGTGCCCGGGACCGTCAAGGATGGAAGGCAGTTGTAGCTCAGGCTCAGATCCTCCATGGATCGCTGGCCTGATAAGTAAGTAAGTATATCTGTGATTTGACATATAAATGACAGTCAATTTGACAGATGTAGTTTCAACAATATGGCCGCTATCAACTGTCAAAATTTGGAAGTCCCTATTGGAAGACCCATCACAAAAGCGCCTTGTCTCACTGAGCGATGCATTGGTATCTGAAGCCTATGATACAGTATTGGATTCCCGCATAAGGCGGTGAGAACCGTCTCTGAATAGCAACAACATCGACCCATCTCAAAAGTGGTGATGAAAAGTGGCCGAATCGCAGTAAGCAAGCGCAAATGGTGGTTAAGTCAGGATTGGTGGCCAGGACTATGTGCTTGGTGGGATTGGTTGGAGGTCATTCAATACGAGTATAAGCTGCTCCTCTACGGGAAAACTCTTAGTTGGGGCCTATGCTGTCAATAGTTGAACCAACTGAAGGAAGCAATCGCCCAAAAGCGGCCAGCTTTGGTAAGGAGCCAATAGGAGAGGAACTGTGTCCCATTAGGACAATACTACAACACACACATCGATAATGACTCGTCAGATACTCCGGCTGCTTGATTGGGAGGTTCTTATGCGTTCACATTATAGTTCGAGTTTGACACCACGCGATCAGCATCTGTTTTTACCTATGGCGAACCTTGTTGTTGGTAAAACACGCGCTTCAAGAAAGGCTTGTGGGAAACAACTGTCCCAGCTTTCGAACAATAGGAACGATGGCTTCGATGATAGAGTTTTAATGGAATTACCTAGGTAGGTAGGTAGGTAGGGTCGTAGCCTTCCCATAATTGAGAAGAACGCACTTAGGCCAAGGAGGCCCGTTGTGCAGCTACGAGGGGGTTTTATCCCCCTATTCGTGGAACCATCTAGTGCTTCTTAAGAAGTTAAGAAGATTAAGTATCCCTACTTTCTGAACATCTGTCAGATCGTTAAGGAAGTAAGAGCCTAGGTAGCGCTTCCTTATATTGCAAAAAGCTGGACAGGCGCATAGAAGGTGGTGAGTGGATTCAACCACCTCCTCGTCCTGACAGCTTCTGCAGAAGTCATTTGAAACTATACCTAGTCTTTGTGCGTGACTGCCAATGAGGCAGTGACCTGTGATGACACCGATGACTTTGTAGATGTCAGTTCTTTTTAGGGAGATTATACTCCTTGTGCGCTGACTGTCAAGCCGAGGCCAGATTTGCCTAGTGATGACGCAGGTATGTCCCTGGGTCCATCTCAGGTTCGTCTCGGCCCTGGCGAGATTCGTCAGATTATGTTTAATGGTTGTAAGGGGTACTCCCTCACAAGCCACGATTGATTGTAGCGTCGTTCCTTGTTTGGCGAGTATGTCGGCTTTCTCATTACCTGTAATGCCGCTGTGTCCCGGTACCCAGATAAGCTGTATATTGAACTGTTCTGCCATCTCGTTGAGAGATCTGCGACAGTCGAGACTAGATTTTGATGAGTACACATAGGACTCCAACGACTTTAAGGCAGCTTGACTATCTGTAAGGATGCGAGTATCTGTGGTGGATATTACGTTCCACTTCAGCCAAGATAAAGCCTCTTTTATTGCCGACAGTTCCGCCTGGAAAACGCTGCAGTGGTTTGGTAATTTTAGAGCTTTATATAGCTTGAGTTGTTTGCAGAAAACTCCACAGCCCACCCCGTCTTTGGTTTTAGACCCGTCGGTGTAAAAATCCACACAGTTTCTGCGGGGTTGTGTTTGGCGAGTCCAGTTCTTTCTGTCCGGATAAATCGTCGTGAATTTTTTGTCCAAGATTATGGTGGGTTCTGTGTGGTCCAGGTTGTCTGCCAGACTTGTCCTGTTTTGCAGGATGGATGAGTGGCCGGTGACATAGCTCGCCCATTTCGAGTTGGCTTTTAGTCTTATGGCCGTGTGTGTGGCAATTTGCTTACCGAAAATATCGAGTGGTGTGAGGTCTAGTATCATGTTAAGCGCAGCCGTTGGTGTGGACCTGAGGGCCCCGGTAATGCACATACATGTTGTCTTGTCTAGTGCAGTCCACCAGACTATCACTCCATACAGTAGTATGGGTCTGACGACCGTAATGTAGAGCCATAGGGTGATTTTGGGGTTAAGTCCACATTTTTTTCCTAGAGCTTTCTTACATGTGTAGAGAGCAATTGTTGCTTTTTTTGCTCTTTCAGTTGTATTACTCTTCCAAGTTAATTTCCTATCGAGTATAATGCCTAGGAATTTGGCACTAGGGGAATAGGTTAACCTGGTATCGAGCAGAGTGATAGGGCAGTATTCCGGGATTTTGTGCTTTTTGGTGAATAGCACGAACACCGTTTCTGGGGATTAATCCTGAGCCCGCTACTATGCGCCCATTTGCACAGGAATGAGAATGCCGTTTGAATGCGGTCATTCAGTGTGGATAGGTATTTCCCTGAGATTGAGATGGCAACGTCATCGGCGTAGGCAACAACGTCCAGGCCTTCTTTCTCCAGTTTGATCAGTAGTTCGTTTACAACAACATTCCAGAGAAGAGGTGAGAGGACTCCACCTTGCGGGGTACCCTTGGTAGCTACTCTGGTAGTCTCTAGGCTTCCCCACTTAGAGTGAATCTTGCGTGTTAATAGCAACTCGCTGATCAGCCCTATCAGAGTCCTCTCCACCTTTAGCTTTTCTAGCCCTTCTATTATTGCTTTCGGAGTGACGTTGTTAAAGGCGCCCTCTATGTCTAGGAAGGCTGTTAGCGTATATTCTTAGAGATGAATTGATCTTTCGATTTTCCTCACTAATGAGTGAAGAGCTGTTTCGACCGATCTACCTTTACAGTAGGCGTGTTGGGCCTTAGAAATTAGGGAGGGATCCAAGCTGTGCCGTATGTGTAAGTCTATCAGCCTTTCTAAGGTTTTTAGAGCGAAGGATGATAGACAGATCGGCCTTAGATCCTTAGGGGAAGTGTGAGAATTCACATGGAATGGACTTACCTACAAAATGGCAACAAGACACGGCAAGAGTACGTACTTGATCTGTTCTATTCTATTTTGCCTATGCTAATGAAGACTTCTCTAGAAAAATGTGACTAGATGGAATGGAGGACGACATGGACCTCTTTAATCAACTCAAAATAGATCCACGGTTGTCGTTTGTCTCCAACAATTGGAAAAAAGTTAAGATTAAAAATTAGAACAAGTCAAGACCGCTTCTCATGGTCGTTTTAGTAAGCGAAGTAACATTCACTCGTTACGTGAATATCTGACAGAATAAAGTTGAAAAAAAAAAAGTATCCAGTAGACGATGCTGATGTGGCTTTAGAGGCCTCTGCAGTACGGCCACTTACATACTTCTATTTTTAAGTGGGAAAAAGTGCGAAAATGTGTATGCTACTCATGCCTAAGGTGACCTTTCGCAAATAAAGTCCGTCCATCCATGATGGACAGTATCAGTGCCTCCGATAAATATGATGTCCGAGATATTGCAGGAGTTTTTGCATCGTATCATTATGGTGAATGAAACAGGTAGTGGGGTCACAGCCACTATATTCTAGGATAGAAAGAACGTAATTCTCATGGAGTTTCTGGAGAAAACAAGAACAATTAATAAAATATATTACTATGGACCAATTGGACATTCGATGACAAAGAAAGTCCTCTTTCACCACAACAGAATTGCGCTAGGATATGCACCCCCGTACTTCTGTAACGTGGCTCGTAAAATAGAATGTCGGCATTAAAGACTGATCTGTGATATTGCACAAATGAAGCAATAGAGAAGTTCATTAAACTAGGAGTCATACAGAAAAACAAAATAGTTTTTGGATAACGTCTTCACATTAAACACGGGGAATATCTGGTCGAAGAGACTTTTGCCACGTAGGCTTACGAAAAGAAGGGCAAACTGGGAAGGTTTCAGGAATGAAACTTAAGAAGGTATTAGACTAAGATTACATATGAGAAGCGAAAAGCCCGTAAACCATGGTAACAAATCGAGAGCCGCGGCATAAAACATAGGTATTTAAACAGGACTATGTAGCCTGCTGCGGAAATCTCTCAGAGATTTCTGTTCGCAGGTTACTTAGAAAGCTTAACCGCTGGCAGGGAATCAAATTACCCCCTTTGGAAAGCTATTTAGGGCGTTAAAAAGCCTAGACTGCAGGCACCGAAAATAAAGAAAAATCAAAATGAATGTCTTCACTGAATACCTTGCTGAAACGTTCAAGCCGTTTAGAGGACATCCGCTACCTGACAATAGCAATACTCTGGAAAGGACTGGGCAATACAGAATGACGCGAGCTAAGCTTTCCAAATTGGAAAATATCATATAATACACCTTTATATATATAACTTGTTGAAGCAGCGCTTAGATTAGAACACGTGCCGAGCTAATGGAAGGTCGCCGAAGTTTTCGTGGTTCTAAAACACGGATAGAAAGTCCATAAGAAAGGAGACCCCTATGACTGCGCCAATTACAAAGGAATAAGTCTCCTGAACAATACGTACAAGATCCTCTCTGCCATACAATCTGGTAAACTCGTCAGACTGTGCAGGATGACTATGAAGAACTATCGCTGCTCTATTAAGGTCGGAGGTGAACTAACCGACCCCTTCGATGTTAAAAAAAGTTTAGTCAGGGAGACGCACTGTTATGTGATTTCTTTAACATCATTCTTAAAAAGATCGTGCAAGAGGTACGATCTACTTCAAGTCTACACAATTACTTGCTTACGCAGATGACATTGACGTTATTGGACGGACAAAGTGAGACTTCAATGAGACGTTCGCAAGCATTGAAGCAGAAGCGGCTAATGTGGGTCTAAGGGTAAATGGGGACAAGAAAGACGCGCAACACCGACGTCTTGATCAGAACGTCACCTTTGGCAGCTATATTTTTGAAGTAGTCAAGGACTTCGTCTACCTTGTGACTCTTGCCAACCGTTGCTTCTTTGTGCTCAAGAGGCAATTAAGTACTAGAGCTCTTTCTTGAAAAACGAAGGTGTCCATATACAAAACCTTAATCATCCGGGTCCTCCTCTATGGCCCGTGGGCTTGGACGTTGTTAAAAGCTGAGGAAGAGGCTCTTGGACGTTTCGAGAGGGAAATTCTACGTGCAATCTTTGGTCCTATTGGTCGAAATGGAGAGCGGAGGAGATGATTCAACCAAGAACTCTACGGGCTCTACAGCGAAATCAGCCTAGTTAGACGTCTGCGGATTCAACATCTAAGATGCTTGCTTTGGTGGCGTTACAGCCCATGAAGGGCCAGAGCCAAGCTTCCGTCAATCACCCATGTTGTGTGTGATTTATTTTTTTTTACACAGGTGAAAGGGACCTACAGTTTAATGCCGATTCCGAACGGCTTGAGTCGAAAAGCTATTTCTTGGCAAGTATACTACGGGAGGTTTTGCCAGTACCCCGCCGAGGAGGGACGCCGCGAAATAAACATAAGTAAGTAAGCAAAACCCGGAAAGCCATCGACGGATAAGACATCTTTCCGCTCAATATCGATCTTGCCAATTTAGTATGAACAATGATATACGAGGGTCGACAGAGAACGAGAGCAGACAACAAAAGGCAGAAGTGATAAGGCAGAAGCGATAAGTCCGAAGCAGAAGCGAAACTATATTGCAGCTCCACTCCAACCATCCTTGTCGACACGTCATTTGCGGTCTGTCAACAATTCACGTCCTTAGCAGCCATCTTATCTAGGGTCAGCCAGTCGTCATATCTTTAGTGGCCTTTTTTATCTCGACTCTCGAGACATTGTTTATTTAATCATGTATCATAAAAAATAGCATAAAAGACCAATCGTAATGTAAAATAAATCAGTTTTGTACAAGTACTCAACACAAGTGTTAATCCGTTAACGCCGATAATTTCGAAAGTTTTCGAAAGAATTACAATCAACCGCTTAAAGCCGATTGTCGAAGTAAAGTGTATTTTGCGGGATCATCAGTTTGGTTTCAGAAGCAAACATTCCACCTTAGACCAAAAGTACCCGAACATAAGCCAATATGTATTTCTTGAGGTCTCCCGAACAACTATCGCATGTTCTGGAAAACTACTTGTCAAACAGACTCTTTCGTGTTAAACACGGGAGCGAATACTCACATTTTAGAGCAATTACGGCTGGTGTTCCACAGGGAAGTGTACTTGGTCCGCTGCTTTGCCTGCTGTATACTAGACACATACCACAAACGGATGGCAATATGCCCACATTCGCCGTTAATTCTTCAATTTTGGCCACAGGAAAATTAGTTCGGCGAGGTACTACCAACGAAGTACTACTAAGTACAACCGACCAGCTTTTCACTCTAAGAATGGTACTCGAGAAAGCTTGTGAGAACGCCAAACCGATTTACAGCTGCTTTGTAGATTTGGAAAAGTCGTACGACCGAGTTCCTCGAGGTAAACTCCGGAGTGTAGTGCAGGAGTATGGGATTGATGGTCCTCTGCTTCAGTCTCTATACACAAACAATAGCAGCTGTGTTCGGGTTAACGGTAGGAACTCAACACGTTTCACCGTGGGCGTTTAACTTCGCCAAGGGTGCGTCGTGTCACCTTTCCTTTTCATTATATATATGGACTGGATGTTGCAGCACAGTAATGGCGAGGAATGTTACATATTGGGAGAGTTGAGGGTAAGCCATCTTTTTTTTGCAGATAACTTAATTGTCCTCACATCCTCTTAGGCGGAACTCCAGCGCATGCTAGATAGGTTTGTGGCCGTATGTGCTGATGCTGGGATGAGGGTTAACGTGAACAAGTTCGAGGTTATGGTTATATCCAGAACACCTGTCCAATGCACTCTACATGTTAGTGGAGTCCCATTGAAGCAGGTGGAGAAGTTTAAGTATCCCGGGGTCTTCTTCATGAGTGATGGGAGGAGCAACACTGAGCTTTCCTGCAGGATTGGCCAAGCTGTGTCAATTTTCAAACAGTTTGGAAGATCTATAATCAGGAAGACCGAGCTTGATTCCAAAGCCAAGTTAGTGGTTTTTAGCTCAGTATTTGTTCCAACTCTCACCTATGTTCATGAAATTTGGGTATTGACCGAAAGAATAAGATCGCGAATGTTCGTGCTGTTGTAGGAGTTACTCGCTAGCATGGGATGAGAATCACGACAGTGCGCGAGAAGCTCAATTTTGGGCAGCTGCTTCTCCGAACGGAAAGGGCTATGCTTCGATGGTTTGGTCACGTGAGACGAATGTCGCCATCATCACGAGTTCGGAAGCTTGCTTTGAATGCAATACCATCAGCAGGCGACGGGTTGGCAGATCCAGGACGATATGGTTGGACCAAGTCCAAAAGCTCTTGGGCATAACTCCTGATAAATTAGAGTCGATGGCGCAGGATCGAGTGGCCTGGAGATCCCGCGTGCGCACATTACCTCTGCTACCCCTTTAGTGGAACATGCGGGCCACTAAAAATGTATGATGTACTCGTATGTATGGAAAACTGCTAGACATGTAAGTCAATTGACTTAGTGGTGGTAAAAAAAAAAAAAAGATTAACTCTAAGGGTGGTGTTTTTAGTGAGTCAAATCTCACACTACTATGAGCACGTGTTGTCGGTCCTCATAGCGTCTTTTGAAGATTTTCACCAACCCTCGTTAGGAATATACGCGTCTGTCTATCCGTCAGAGATGGCCTAATGTCAATACACTTTTTTTTATTTTTGAAGTTCGCGCAGGTTCAAGAGTTTACACTCTTAGAATGCATATCACACAACCTGAACGGAGTGCAGTGGTTTGGGTCGTAGGTGTTCGTTCACTACTCTCCAGGGTGGTTGTCCTAGATAGGAGGAGAGGAACCGACCGAATTTTCTCGTTGGTTGTAGTTCTCTGCAACTTTTTCGATGCACTTACGGTGTCATATTAGAATTGCACACACAGGGTATGAACTCGAAGTGACCATATACTGTGAGTGTTATGCCCATATCACAATACTGCGTTGGTGCGAGCTTCCTTACGTGTTACGAGAAATGCTTCGACGCATGCGCGAAAATGACAATTCGATTTTATCACCACAAACATAAACTACAAAATGCACAGATACAGCTCATACACATCAATACACAGCAAACACATCAACAGCTGTTTAAACGCACAGAAATTTCCACCGTGTTTGACTTTTGTCTGCTTTGGTTACGTGTGTTACGTGCTCTCTCGCTCTCATTTTTCTCTTATTTTGTGACAATCGTAAGGAGCCTCGCACCAACGCAGTATTTAAGGCTGCCCCATTGAATCGCTTGTGTTGGATGTTAAACGTCACTCGAAGCACGCACCAACGCAGTATTGTGATATGGGCATTATGCCTTCATCGGTATGTTTGACCTTTACTCATTCACAACAGCTATGTTGCATACTTTTTCTTGGCTATGGAACGACTTTGAACTACAGACCGCTCGACGGTCGATGATGTTTACCACTGCACCACGACCACTATATTGTGAAGCATAGGTGGAAGGTTAAAAGCATATGCGTTTGTAGTGACAGTCAAGCTGCACTCACAGCTGTGTCCAACCCTTCACCCAGCTCCAAGTTAGTGTATGAACTTATGGCCAAAGTCGGTAGACTAAACAAACTAAGGCTTGTTTGGGTCCCAAGTCATTCTGGGAGGAATGAGAAATTTCCATCTAGCCGTGTGAGCAGCCCTCTCGCACATACCCTATATTTTCGTTGTGTTGCTTTACTTGTCGTCAAACCATTCGACAACATCACCTGTAAGTGTGTAGATAAGACCATCGTTCCAAGAAGATTAGAAAGTGCTTAGCATGACAACGAAAAGACAATCGTACAAGTTGGAATCGAATTTGCCGGACGCTGAACTCGAAATATTCAAATTCCAAAACCGGCTAGAGGCAAGATAATGTGAACAAAATGCATAAATAAAATCCAATCGCAATGACCGCTAGTAAAAGATACAAAAAAAGATGTAGACTACCACAAACGAGTGTCAACAAAATAACCTTTAAATAAGAAACAAGAAAACAACACCATTATTCAAAACGATCTACATAGTGCTGAAGCGAACGTACTACCCAAACCGAAAAACACTTCGTTCTTCCCTCCTTATTGCTAGCGTGAAAAAAAAAAAATATCTAAATTCAATTTCAAACAGTCGCAGTATCAGGTCGAAAAGCAAGCATTACAGACCCCAATCAAGAATAAGTCTAAAAATACCCTGCAATGGACTGAGATTAAAATTCCCACACAACTGAACGCCATAGTATCGGCATGACGTCTCTATACGCGTTATCGGTTGTCAGTACACCTCAAATAGCAGAAAAAAATAGTTTATCAGCTGCAGGACAATGTACGAGTATAAGCTTCTGTCAGATAACCAAACGCATAGTGTGTGCTTCGAGCTCACAGTAAAATACCCGCTCAGCATCTAAGTCATGCTTAGTCTACGTATGCAGACCCTCCTCTCAAAGTGTATGTCGAATTAACAAAAAGGGAATCATATCATCACAGTATCTGAATCACGGACAATTGCGAAGAGAAATTCAAATTCGACGCACCAAAAGGAGTTTTCGAAAGTCATCTCAAAGCCCTCAACGTCGGACAATGCATATCGTTTCGATTTGTATCATAAATGAAAGTCGTCGTAGGTATGGATTGCGGATATTGTGGCAAACGATGAAATAGTGAAAAAAAAAAAAACAATTTGTTTGCCACTTCTGATCTAACGCAGATACTTGAAAAGCGAACAATGATCATTGCCACAATTTAGTGAAGACATCCGGGCGCGCATACCGCGCGCTGTGACGTGGTGACAGCACAACCAGGTAAAAGGTGGCAAAGCTGCTGGTTGTGTAAGGTTTTTGACCTCCACATCGTGCGGTACACCATATCAGCTGGCTACGTCCGTAAACTATTCCGTCCGTGATGTGGGTAATTAGCGTCAAGTCAAAACTACGACCGATGTACCGCTCTGTTCGTCACTATGCACACATCGAACGCCTGCGCTTCGACGTGTGGTTATGGAATTCTTCGACATGCTACGACGCACTGGATACCAAATCTTCTTGGTAACCGACAAGTTCCTAGACAGATAAAAGGTAGATGTGATCGATAGAAGACCTCTCTTTTTATCGATGCATTCCATCATGCATAAACGCTATACGCCTCCAACCCACAACATGGTACTGATCGGCAATTCGGGGGAGGAAAATTGCTTATCGAAAATTGGAAAATTCTTGAAATCACATCCGATCAGGGCTAGAGAACAGAAAAACAAAAGGTAAACATCGTTACAACGAACAACCCTGTCGTCTCTATTGCTCCCCCCATTGCGATTTCCGATTAACCCTCCACGTAATCATTCACGCGATCCACACCACTCTCCTATGCCGTCTAACACCGCTCGTGTACTCTTTCGCACTTGTATGCTGCTGCCGATCGACAAAGTCTGTTTCGATCACAAGTGTGTAGGAGCGTCACTTCACAATTTTACACGTATAACAACTCAAAACAAAATCGTAGTGAAACTCGAAAATCCGAAAACCAAGAAACACAAACTGCAGGAATGGGTTTTAGTAGATTGACTTACGTTTTTTGGAAGTTATTGACTTTTGGGTTTTTAATTGAACTAGTTGGTGACTGGAAACGTATGATACGAAAACGAGAAAACCAAAAATCGTATAAATGTATCTATGGAACTATCTTTAGACGTGTACCGAACGAATATCTAACAGCAAGCACAACCACTACGCATCGCGTTCGAAATACAACTGAATGCTGTTGGCGTCCGACTCTTGACTGGATATCTGTTGTCATCGCCCATCGGTTGGCTTGGCCTCTGCGTCTTACCGTCGTGCATTCTTCTTATTCGTCGAGTGTATGGGAAAGGGAGAAGAAGAGAATAAACAAAATATGAAAAAAAAAAAAAAAAAACAAGTGAGACATGGTGCGTTTTTGGGGAGCTGGAAGCCCCCCACCCGCTTGCATGGCAGTCGGGCAGCAACCGGTCGCTGTGGTGAGATGATTCGGGTTCGTCGTTGATAATCCGATGATTTCGGATTTTTCTTTTTTTTTGATTTGATACAATCGTGGGGTTTCAGCTATCACAGTAGCTCCTACATGGGGGGAACGACGAGATTCTTGTTGCGCAACTCCGATATACTATGTTGCGGAAACATTTGAATTGGGGAATTCACAGAGCTGCCAACACTACGCAGTTTTGATTTATTTTATCTTTATTATAACCAAACACTTTTACATTACATTACACTATGTACATTGCACTGGGGGTGGCCGTGGTGCAGTGGTTAACATCATCGACCGCCGAGCGGAGGGCCTATAGTTCAAATTCGCTTCATAGCCAAGAAAAAGTAATTCCTATACGGACTAAAAGTATGCAACGCAGTTGTGGATGGATAGTGAGCAGACGTACTGCTGCAGGCATAACACTCACAGTATATGGTCAAATGAAATTCATCTTCTGCGCATGCAATACTAAAGTGCTCGAACGAATTACCACGAACTATAACCAACCCGGAATTTGGTCCGCTCTCGTCCTATCTAGGACAACCACCCTTGAGACTTAACGAACAACAGAGTTCCACCTCTTCGCCATCAACTTACAACAAAAATGATACTCTCACTAAAAGCTTCTTGGAGGAACAGCTGCGGAAGCAGTTGTCTACCGTTCACACAAGTCTAATGGATCAAATAGATAACCTTCGGAGCTTTTTTGTTTCCGCATTGGAAAAAATTGAGAGTAATTTTAAAACGAAAATCGATCTAATTGATGGCACCCTCTCCTCGCTCGTCGAGCGTATTAATAAAATCGAGACAAACGCTCGTGAAGACTTACAAATACATACAACAAAGGTTACCGCTCTTCGAATGCAATTGAATGTCATGCAAAGAAAGGAGATTTCCAGTGATGCTGTCCTTTTTGGACTGCCGGAAAGAGCCCATGAAAACATCACGCAAATTTTCAACAATCTCTGCAATTCGATTAACTGCACGCCGCCTCTCCTAAAAACAATTTTTCGTACAAAAAAACATAAAGACGACAAATCAACTGTACCACCGCTGATTGTTCTCAAATTCAACAGCACTCACGGGAGGAACTTAATCTTAAAAGCAGCAGCAATCCGCCGTAAGCATAACAACAGAGAGTTAAATGTTCATGATTTTGGCGTTAATGTCGATGGAGACCCGCTTTCAAGCAACAACAGCTGCTTCTTAAATGAAAGTTTAACACAGCACTCTCGTCTCCTCTTAAAAAGTGCATTAGCCATGAAGAGGAAAAAACTGCTGTTTTCCGCATATTCTATGTCTGGCCTCGTTTATATCAAAAAATCTGCAACTGGGAGAGCCACTCGTATTGATAGCACTGATGATCTGCATGCTGTTGCTGAGACACAACAATGGTCGTATTCATCTCTTACTACATATATCTTTAATAATTTGTTAAATTTAATAAAAACATTACTATTCTTCCCTTATTATTACTTACTTACTTACTTACTTATCAGGCCTGCGATCCATGGAGGATCTGAGCCTGAGCTATAGCTGCCTTCCATCCTTGACGGTCCCGGGCACGCTGCTTCCAGTTGTCAAGACCAAGATGTCCTGCATCCGCGATTACTTGGTCTTTATACCGGAGGTTCGGTCTTCCTCTTCTTCTCGAACCAGGAGGCTCGGAGTCGAAGACCCTCTTAGCTGGAGCGTTGATGTCCATGCGCTCGATGTGGCCGAGCCAGTGTAGTCGACGGATCCTTGCCTTCCGGACTACATCCACATCTTGGTACAGCTCGTAGAGTTCGCGGTTGTGTCTTCTTCTCCATTCACCTTCCTCACAGACAGGACCAAATATCCGGCGCAGAATTTTTCTTTCGAAAGAACCCAAAATCAGCTCCGCTGTCCTGCTTATCGTCCAGCTTTCGGCTCCGTACAGCAAGACTGGCAGAATGAGCGTTTTGTAAAGCATGACTTTGGTCTTTCGAGTGAGGAGTTTTGACCCCAGTTGTTTGGACAAGCCGAAGTAGCAGCGGTTGCCAAGGGCGATTCTACGCCGGATCTCCACTGTGGTGTCATTTGTGGAATTTACGTTTGCCCCGAGGTAGACAAACTCCTTAACTACCTCGAAATTGTAGCTGCCAATTGTTATGTTTTGTCCCAGGTGGTGAGCGACGGATTGGTTTTTGCTTGACAGCATGTATTTCGTTTTGTCCTCATTGATCTTAAGACCAATTCGTTTCGCCTGTTTTTCAATCGCCGTGAATGCTTCCACAATGCCACGGCGAGAACACGCGATGATGTCGATATCATCCGCGTATCCTAGCAGCTGGATGGACTTGTAAAAGATAGTGCCTTCCCTGTTGACGCCTGCCCGTCGCACTATCTGCTCCAGCACCAGGTTGAAGAAGTCACATGACAGCGCATCTCCTTGCCGAAATCCGGTGCATGTTTCGAATGGTTCCGAGGTCCTAGAACCGAGTTGCACGGTGCATCGCGTGTTTTTTAGCGTGGCGCGACACAACTGGATCAGTTTTACCGGGATCCCGAATTCGGCCATCGCCCCAAACAGTGCTTCACGATGAATGCTGTCGTATGCGGCTTTGAAATCGATGAAAGGATGGTGTGTATCGATTTGAAACTCGTTGGTCTTTTCCAGGATTTGACGAAGTGTGAAAATTTGGTCTATAGTTGATTTGCCGGGCCGGAAGCCGCACTGGTAGCTGCCGATTAGTGCGGTGCAAAATGGTTTTAGACGTTCACACAATACGCTGGACAGGATCTTGTATGCGACATTGAGCAGGGATATACCTCTATAGTTCTTGCAAGAGGTAGGACCGCCTTTTTTGTGGATGGGGCATATAGAGCTGGTATTCCAGTCGTCGGGCATGCTCTCCTCTTCCCAAATTCTGCAGATGATCTGGTGCATGCTCCCTACCAGAACATCGCCGCCAGCCTTGAAGAGCTCTGATGGCAAGCCATCTGAGCCTGCGGCCTTGCTGTTCTTCAGCTTCTGAATAGCTGTGCCGACTTCTTCTATGCTGGGTGGGAGGAATACTTCAGCGGCTGGAGTTGGGATTTCCTCGGTCCCTACCACTCTCTCTTGGTCATGCTCGTTAAGCAGCTGCTGGAAGTGCTGCTTAAATACATCCACTATTCCCTGCGGGTCGGTGACAAGATTACCCTCGCAGTTTCGAAGAGCCAGGGTGCCCTTTTTGAAGCCTCCTGCAAGGCCTTTGGCTTTCTTGTCAAAGGCTCGTATTTTATGTTTATCCCTAGACTCCTCGATATCCTTGAGCTGGAGGCTGCGAAGATTCTTTTCTTTTGTCGCAGTAGTTTCTTCTCCTCCCTTCTTCTGTCTCGGTACTCTTCTCGCGTTGCCCTGGTTTTCCTCTGAAGTGCCTTTTGGTACGCCTCGTCGCTTGCTGCCTTTTTCTGCTCACACTCCCCATCATATCACGGGTTTCTTGTCGGGGGTGGTAGGTATCCTAAGGTGGTTTCGGCTACTTCCTGAATGGCTGAGCGGCAATGCAGCCACATATTATTGGCATTTGTGTTCGACGTAGCCATACCGTAGAGTCTTTCGCTCAGCTGCTCCCTGTAGACTCTGGCAACCTCCGGTGTGCTCAGGCGCCCAATGTCGAACCTCCTCCTGATGGGCTGGTGCAGCTTTCTGACATTGGACAGTCGAGCTCTGAATCTTGCTGCTACGAGGAAGTGGTCAGAGTCGACATTTGCCCCTCTGAATGTTCGCACATCCAGGATGTTTGACGCGTGCCTTGCGTCAATGAGCACATGGTCGATTTGGTTGGCGGTTCGACCGTCCGGAGATCGCCAGGTTGCTGTGTGGATTCGCTTACGAGGGGATCTTGTGCTACTTATCAACGCATTACGAGCTGTCGCAAAGTCAGCGAGTCGGAAGCCGTTATCCGTTGTTGTATCGTGGAGGCTGTGCTTTCCGATCACTCCGCCAAGGGTGTTTTCCTTTCCGATTTTGGCATTGAAGTCCCCGAGCACGATTTTTACATCGTACTCCGGACAAGCTCCGTAGGCGCTGTCCAGGAGGTCATAGAAGTCCTCCTTGATAGGGTCTTCAGCCTCGTCGGTAGGGGCGTGTGCACATATAAGGCTGATGTTATAAAATCTGCCTCTGATGCGGATCACAGCCAGGCGATCACTTATAGGTTTTAAGTCGATGACCTTCGACCATAATCGCTTTCCCACGACAAATCCGCATCCCAGTAAGTGCAACCTTTTGTGACAGCTGTAATAAATGTCGCAATTTTTCTTCCTAATCATACCGTTTCTTAACCAGCGTATTTCCTGTACCGCAGTAATATCCGCCTTGTATTGCGTGAGGATCCCTTCTAGTTTATGAGCAGCTCCGGGAGTGTACAAGGTTCTGACATTCCAGGAGCATATCGCAAATCGTGTTCCTTTTTCGTGCGTTGTCGTCGTCGAGTATCCGTCCGTGTATCCGAGGCATCTTGCTCATTCATAACTTTAGGTTTTTTTACGTGGGCGGATTGTTAGCCCGCCGCACAACCGCCATTCTGGTCGGGGTTTTTTTCGCTGCATACGTTTGTTCACCTCCCAACGGTTGTTGAAGAGGCTATCCAGAGGGCGCCGCCAGGAGGCCGTATGTCAACTTGACCCGGGCATTTAAACAGGGATCGTTGCTGGCATCTCGCCAGGTTGAGAGCAATCAACAACTTTACCCTGTATGTCCGAGCCCATGCCCCCCTTCCTTTATTATTACCTTTTCCTAAGTCATTAGTTTTTGTTATGATAAATAGTTTAATTGGCATGTATTCTGTGGTTTGTTGTTGTTTGTCTCCTCTTGTCATCTCTAACGGGTAGCAATTTAATTGAAATTCAAAGTGGCATGAACGAAATCACCTTAGCTGCTATGATTAGTGTTCTCTCTCGACAGCGAGACGGATTTCGAGTCTGTCATCTGAATGCCCGCAGTCTCAATTTGGAGAAATTAGATACTTTGAAATATACATTTGCAGATTCTGAAGTTGATATTATATGTGTTAGTGAAATCTGGCTTAACCCCGCGATATCTAATAGTATTTACAATATACCAAATTTTAACCTATACCGGAACGATAGAATAACAGATACTATTGGAGGAGGGAAGCCATTTATTGTAAATCCAGTCTTGAATGTAAACTAGTTTTGAAATACATAGGCCTGGGAGTGGAGTTTATAATATTGGAAGTTCGCGACAATTCAACCAAATGCATAATTTCTTGCGTATATAATCCACATAAAACCTGTTCCCCCGAACCTTTTTTTCCTTTTTCATTTCATTTTCATTTCATTTGATTTATTCAACTCTGTACAATTATAAGTTATAAAACTTTTGGTCTTGTACAGGAAAATACAAATTTACAATTTATAGGTGTATTCTTAAATTATTCCGTAAGTTAACAATATATAAAAGTTAAGTGATAAAAAGAAAAAAGGAATGTAACTAGGTAAAGAAGTGTATACAATAGAAGGAAGAAAAGAAAAAAAGAAAGATAATATCTAAATAGACATAGAAGTAGATTATAGTTATAGTTTAAAGTTTGAAGCCGACATGTTTTTAATAACTACTAGCATAGTATTGGAAAAGCCCTTTTTTAAAGTGTTTCTCCACGCTCACACCCCTTAGATTTATGGGAAGATTATTCCAGAGACCGACTGCATTTATGAAGAATTGACGTCTACTAATCAAAAATCTATATCTCGGAGGTATTATTTTCAGGGTTCTTTGCGACCGAGCGAATTTTATTTTGCCTGTCAAGTAAGTAGGAGCTTTATTGTGAACAATCTTGTGTAGTAAGAGGACCGTTCTGTATTTTAACCACTTGACAGTTTTGCCCGAACAGCACTCGGGTATGACATTTTCCCGTACACTGACGATCCCGAGTCTCGTTCGGGCAAGTTTAGTTTTAACTTGTTGGTGGTGATTTGCCCGAGTATTTCGTCGCGTGTTCCCAATAGCGGGAAAAGCAGTTATACGATATATATATATATATATATGTAATATAATGCTGCGGATTCGAGACATATGGGCAATGCCACCAATAAGTAGATAAGGGGTATAGTTCTGGCCAATCATTGAACAAAAAAAAGGCGACAATTTTTCTACCTCTTCTTTCTCAAAAATCCGACTGTTAAGTGGTTAAAAGCGCATCTAGGGTACAGCCAGCGATTTTTTTGGTAAATCCGGAAATATGGTCATATCGTTTCAGATTAAAGACATATCTAGCACAGTTATTTAACGCGACATTAAGTTTCCTCGACGAGACTGAGTCCAAACATGCAAAAATTTCACTACCATATAGCACAGTAGGTAAAACGAAGGATTGAATCAGTTTGAGTTTTACAGCGGGAGGTAGACACAATTTTGTGGGGCTTAATCCCCTTAGGATGCCATATATTTTTGAAACAATAAAGTTTATATGATCATTCCAGTCGAGCTTATGATTGAAGTACACTCCCAGATTTTTTATTTTGTCAACAAACTGGATTGTTTCATTATTGAGTACAACATTGATGGGAGGTAACTCTAAATGGGTTTTGTCTATTCTAAGTGCCTTGGTTTTAGATGGATTAAGACTCAAACGGTTGTGCTGTGACCATAGATAGATGTTATTTAAATCCGAGTTAATGACACTAACATTTGATGAAACATCTGACTTAGTAAACTTTTTATATAACTGGACATCGTCGGCATAAATATGGTAGTCACAATTGTGTATCTGTTTATGGATGTCATTTATGAAGAGGGTAAAAAGGAGAGGTCCCAGAACGGATCCTTGGGGTACACCTGACGTAAGCGGTAGACATGTAGAAATTTGGTCGTCATAGTAGACGGTTTGATTCCTATCTTGAAGATATGATCCTACAAGTTGACACGCATAACGATCAAAGGCGAATTGATTCTTTAACTTGTACAGAAGTATAGGGTGGCTTACTGAATCAAAAGCTTTCGAGAAATCTAAGAATATGATTAGAGAGGTCATATCTTCATCAATACCAGTTCTTACGTCATCAGAAGCCTTAAGTAATGCAGTGATGCAGTTATGCTTTTGTCTAAAGCCTGATTGGTTATTGTCAATTAATTTGGTTTTATCGAGGAAAAGTTTAATTTGATTGCAGATTACTTTTTCAAAAACTTTACTTAGGAAGGGAAGAATAGCAATGGGTCTAAAATCGTGGTTTCCCTGAGAGTGCAATTTTGGTATGGGTAAAATTTTTGCTTGCTTCCATATCGAGGGGAAAATACCGGTTGTTATTACTGTGTTGAAAATATGCGTGAGGTGTTTAAGTACAACAGGTAACAAAATTTTCACGAATTTGGGGTGGATTTCGTCAAGCCCTACAGAATTTGATTTAACGGCAAGGATGGCCTCACCAACTGTGATTTCATCAACACACTGAAAAGAGAAGGATTGCGGAGTTCCGGTGTTTGTTGTTTCGCCCCCAAAGAAGGAAAAGTCGATAGGATCTTTATTTGCAGGTGCACTGCTTACAAACTTTTTATTGAGCTCATTAACGTCGACACCAGTACGGACCGGCTCACTTTTAGTTAGGCCAATTTGCTTTATGGATTTCCAGAATGCAGCACTCGACTTATTGGAGTCAAATTTAGCTTGATAATACTGACACTTGTTTCTACGGATCAGACACGTAACGTGATTTCTCATTTGTCGATAAACATTGTACATGAAAGAGCATTTGTATCTACGCCATCTGAAATACAACAGATTGCGTTTTCGTATCATGTCCTGAATCTCTTGGGTAAGCCAAGGAATACTGGGATTTCTCACTTTTTTCGTCTTAACGGGTACATGATTGTCAAGTAAGTAGTCAATATTGTTTTTAAACACCGAAAGTTGAAAATTTACATCTGACGTACAATACAGTGGCGACCAGTTAAGACTACAACAATCTGCAAACAACTTATTGACATTAACAGATGAGAAGTGACGAGAATTAACAAACGCTTCATTAGTACATGGAGGGACGACATTCAAAGTTAAAATTATAATATCGTGGTATGAGAAACCAGGGGATGGGATTTGGTCATAGTGGGCGGTTATGTCTGTCTGTGATAAAAGGAAGACATCAAGTAATGATGCTGTTTTATTAGGTGCGAAATGAGTGGGGTGAACGTCATTCGCAAAATGAAAACCCAATGACTTAACTGCATCAACGAGGTGTTTATTTTTGCCTCTTAATATATCTAAATTAAGATCACCACACAAAACAACTTTTTGATAAGAAGATCCGAACACCTCAAGCAAATTCCTAACTTTTGTATAACACGCAACATTAGGTGCCATGTATATAGTTCCTATTAGTATTTTTGCACCATGCACTGACACCTCTGCAAAAATATATTCGATATCATCTGTCTCGGATGACTGGCTGACTACTTTTACCTTGAAATGTTTTTTGGCGTATATTGCAGCACCCCCACCAGGCCTACAAATCCTATCGGAACGATACATTGTGTACCCATTCAATTTGAAAAGGTCAGAACACATTTCCGGCTTTAACCAAGTTTCGGATAGACAAATAAAATCCATAGACTCATCTCCAAAAAGCAGGCGTACCTCATCAATTTTGTTCACAATGCTCTGTACGTTAATGTGACACATGCGAACCCCCTTTTTCACAGCTCTTTCTGAATTCTCCGCCTTATACGATCATATTATTGTCTGCGGGGATTTGAATACCGATTTGCTTAAATTAAATAGACGCTCTTTACAACTGAAGGATATGGTTTTGTCACTGGGTCTTTGCATTGTCAACAATTCCAATCCCACGCGCTTTTAGAAAAACTCTGGCTCAAGTCTGCTTGACCTCATCATAGTATCTAATTATCCCGCTCTACTTCTTTTTGACCAGCTTTCCTTTATCTCGGATCAATCACGACTTACTCTTTTGTACATACGACATTCAATTAAAACGCTCCACCATCCCTTTATCTTTCGAATACAAAGACCTGAGATCGGTTGACTTTCTAGCTCTGCAAGAAGTTTGTCATGCCCTACCTTGGCATAATTGTTGGCTTAACCCTGATGCAAACGAAAAATTAAATGTCTTTAACAATTATGTTAGTTTTCTATATGATGAATGTGTTCCGACAAAAACTGTAGTTATTCGAAATATAAGTTGTCCCTGGTACACTACTGAAGTCATGAACCGAATTAAAAATCGTAATAATAAAATCGTATTCCAAATGGAAGCGACATCCCTGTGAATCCAATTGGACTGCTTTCAAAGTTTCACGCAATATAACAACTTCAGTTATTCGTAACTCTAAAAGAAATTATTTTGCTTCGAAGCTTAATGCATCTATGCCACCTAAGAAGTTATGGGAAAACTTGCGCAAGATTGGGATTACTGAAAAAAACAACAGTATAAAATGTACTTTTGACCCCGATGAACTGAATGACCACTTCTTGGGTAATTTAGCTGGTGCCAATCACTTTGATTATACATCCCCAGGCGAACCATCACCTCCTGGGTGTACCGACTTTGTAGTTGTAACGGAAAATGATGTCATTGAGTGTGTTTCAACTATCAAATCGAATTCTGCAGGTGAAGATAGAATCACATTACGATTTATTAAACTCATTTTGCCCTTGATTATCCCATATTTAACACATATCATTAATCACTGTATCGCGACATCAACATTTCCACAACCCTGGAAAATTGCCAAGGTCATCCCAATAGCGAAAAAACTAAATCCAATCTCAGCAAATGATTATAGGCCTATTAGTATACTACCATGTCTTTCGAAAGTGTTCGAAAAAATTCTATCAAAGCAGATTCAAAACCATCTGTCCCGTAATGCACTTCTTAGTCCTTTCCAATCGGGCTTCAGGAGAGGCCATAGTTGTTCTTCTGCTATGGTCAACATAATAGAAGAGATAAGATGTGACTTTGATAAGGGATGTCTGACTCTTCTCTGCCTGCTTGATTTTTCGAAAGCGTTCGACACTGTCAGTCATGACATTCTCTGCTGGAAACTTGAACACCTATTTGGATTCAAGGAGAGGGCCTTAAAACTTATAAAGAGTTTTCTTAGCAACAGGAAGCAAAGAGTGGTCAATGGTGACTCCTTTTCGGCACTCAAAACTATCACCCAAGGCGTCCCTCAGGGTTCTATTCTAGGGCCTATCTTATTTTGCATTTTTATAAATGATTTGCCCCTCGTATGCTTGCATGCGTCAATACACCTCTTTACGGATGACGTCCAGCTATACCTAGGTCGCCCGTTCCATCAAACTGACGAGCTCGTTAACTTGCTTAATGCCGACTTGGCGAACATAAACCGATGGGCTGCACAGAATAGTTTGATGATTAACCCAACAAAATCCAAAATTTTACCTATTGCGAACAAAAAAGTTCAGCCTGAAAATTCTCCCATTATTTACTTGGGAAAGAGCAAATTGGACATAGTTGAATCTGCTACTAGCTTAGGATTTGTAATTAATAACAATCTCTCAGGATATAACCACGTAAATATGGTGATTGGTAGGATTTATGGATGCCTTCGTAAGCTGTGGCTTACATCTAGTTTCACACCGTCTGAAACCCGACGTAAACTTGTACTGAGCCTTATTGTGCCAATAATAACTTACTCTGAGGTCGTTTACGGCAATCTGGACTATTTATCTCAGCGTAAACTTCAAGTAGCTTATAACGATGCTGTGCGTTACATTCACGGGCTCCGAAGATATGACCACATATCTACTCAGTCAAAAAACCTTTTAGGTTGTACACTGACTAATTATATCAACGCCAGAAATTGCATTTTCCTACACAGAATAATAAGAGAAAAATCTCCGATATATCTTTTCCAGAAAATCCGTTTCGCTCAGTCGGTAAGAACACTGAACCTAGTACCTCCTAATTTCAAATATCTTAATTCTTCTCGTTTATATTTCGTTCATGCTATAAGACTTTGGAATAGTTTGCCAATTTGCATTAAAAGATTAAATAACACTTCAAGCTTTAAGGATGCAGTCCTAAAATACTTTAACTTTAACTTTAAGACATCTATAATTGTGTAACTTCAAATTTATCTAATTGTAAACCATACTAAGTACTATAAAAGACTCTCTCTTACTGTACATATTAAGTATAATAAAAAACGAATTGAATTGAATTGAATTGAACATCAAAGACCCAAACCACTGCATTCAGGTCAGGTTGTGTGTAAGTAACACATCATAAGAGAATATAAAAAAAAAACTCTTGAACCTGCGCGAGTTTCATGTGTTTCATGTGTTTTCCATGCGCTCAACATGACCTAGCCGAAGACGCCGGGCTACGTTCATGTCGCTGTACAGCCCGTACAGTTCACTATTAAGTCTTCTCCTCGACTCCCCATTTATGCAGGTCGGGCCGAAAATCGTACGCAAAATTTTTCGCTTTCGATAAGGTCCATGTCTCTGCGCCATAAAGCAGGACCGGGATAATAAGGGTCTTGTATATGGTCACCCTGGTTTTTCGAGCCTTGGTTTTTGGGCCTCCCGAGCCCAAAGAAACAGAGGTTGACAAGAGCTATTCTGCGTTTGATTTCGGTACTGATGTCATTTCTGTATGTCAGTGCGGAGCCTAGGTAGACGAAGTACTTGACTACCTCGAAATCATAGCTGCCAATATGTGCGCCCTGGGGGAGGGAGTGAGCAAAGAAGTTGACCGCGTTTAACATGGCAAACGCCAGCTTCTATCTCTGTCCCTGCTCAATCCAAGTTGACACACAGCTTCCGCGTGCCCCCTCTTAATAGCTACCCTGGCACCCGCCAGGTAGTGAACCAATGTGTGCAGCGACCCAACCCCTTGTTCCTGGGGAAAGAGGAACCTGGCCCTCCAGGTTGGGGGTTGTGCTTAGGGGTAACATCCCTATCACGTAAAAACCTACTTGTTCCGAAACAACTTCGGATACGGACGGATACAATGCTGACGACCCCTGCAAACGACTAACGGACTTGAGAGACTGCACCTGGAATGTGAGGTCCCTTAACAGACCGGGTGCAGGTGATCAATTGGAGCAAACCCTCAACTGCTGTAAAACAGATATAACCACACTCCAAGAAGTGCGATGGGATGGACCAGGCAAAAGACGGATGAAAAACTGCGACATCTACTACGGGAACTGCTACAAGGAGAACAAACAGCGCCGATTCGGGTGTTAGTTCGTTATTCGAGGAAGACTCCGACAAAAAGTCTTAAGCTTCCGGGATATAAGCGAATGCCTCATAACAATCCGCATCAAAGCTAAGTTGGGAATCATTAGCTTGATATGAGCTCATGCCCCAACGGAGGAAAAGGACGATCGACTCAAAGAAGAATTCTACGATCTCCTAGAGAGAACCTGTGCCCAATGTCCCAGCTACGACACAAAAATAGAGATTTCAATGCAAAACTGGGCAAAGAGGGCATATTTGAGTCGATCATAGGAAGGCATAGCCTCCATAAGACCACATCCGACAACGGACTTAGGCTAATCGATATCCTAACGGGGCGTAACCTTCTTGTAGTAAGCAAACGGTTCCCCCATCTCAACATCCACAAGGGTACCTGGCGGTCTTTTGATCAATCGACTACCAACCAGATTGATCACATTGCGATCGACGCCAGACACTCCTCCTGTATTCTCGACGTACAAACCTTCCAAGATCGACTCGGACCACTACCTTGTTGTAGGCAAGGCACGAATGAGGATATCAAGAATGCTTAGGAGGTGAGTAGACAACGTACGTTTGACGTCGGAAGGCTGCAGTCGCAAGAGCCTGCCAGAATCTTTGCCGATCGTGTCTTCTCCAAACTCTCCGCCCACAGCAGTCCAAACAATAGAGCAGGAATGGGCGCATTGCCAGAGCGCCGTCAGAGACGCTGGTTTCAGAGGTGCTTGGTTTCAAACCGCCACCACCTAGAAACCCCTGGTTCGAGGAACAATGCGAACAAGCTCATGCAGCAAAACAAGAGGCATATAAAGCCATGCAGCATGGACGGACGCGAGCTGCTCGCGAAATCTTTGAGCAGAAGAGAAGAGAGGAACACACGCTTCTCAGAAGAAAGAAGAGAGAACAGGGAAAGCGAGGAGATGGAGAGATACTTCCGCAGGAATGACGCCCGTAAGTTATACAATAAGGTAAAACGAACATGCCATGGCTACAAAGCCAGAGCGGCGGCCTGTAGGGATGAAAATGGAGAACTGGTAGTAGAGTCGCAGTCGATGCTGAGGATTTGGAAAGACCACTTCTTCAGACTGTATAACGGCGATGATAGACAAGATACCGCTGTCAGGCATAGTTTTAACATCCCTGCCAAACTCGTCCGATTGTGCAGGATGACAATGGAGAACTCTCGCTGCTCCATTAAGGTCGGTAATGAGCAAACCGAGACCTTTGATGTTAATAAAGGATTTAGGCAAGGTGACGCCCTGTCACGCAACTTTTTCAACATCGTGCTTGAAAAGATCGTGCGAGAGTCACTGGCCAACACAAGACGTACGATTTATTTCAAGTCTACGCAATTGCTTGCGTACGCCGATGACATTGACGTGATTGGACGGACACAGCGAGACGTCAATAACGCCTTTGTAAGCATTGAGGTAGAAGCGGCTAAGATGGGTCTCAGGGATAATGAGGGTTAAACCGAATATCTGCTTGTATCTAAAAGAGACGGACAACACCGACGTATCGGCCAGAACGTCACCATGGGCGGATATAACTTTGAAGTGGTCAAGGAATTCGTCTACCTTGGCTCACTGATGACCAGCGACAACAACACCATCGCTGAGGTAAAACGCAGAATCACTCTTGCCAACCGCTGTTGCTTTGGGCTCTAGACCTTAATCATCTCAGTCCTCCTTTACGGTGCAGAGGCTTGGACGTTAACAAAAGCGGACGAAGATGCCCTTGGTCGTTTCGAGAGGAAAATTCTGAGCATGATCTACGGTTCCGTTTGTTTAAACGGTGTATGGAGGAGAAGATATAACGAAGAACTGTACGGGTTGTACAGCGACATCGGCCTGGTACGATGTCTATGGATACAGCGTATAAGGTGGCTAGGCCATGGAAAATACAGCTCCGACCTGAAGAGTTTTCGAATCCACCGCGGAAGGAAGGCGCGGCAGAGGACGGCCGCATCAACGGTGGCGCATGCAGGTGGAAGGGGACCTTAACCAACTGGGTGTGCGGCGCTGGAAACAGCTGGCCAAAGACCGTGCCGGCTGGAGACGCTTGTTGGTTGAGGCCCAGGTCCACTACGGACTGTTGCGCCACCTAAGTAAGTAAGTAAGTAATCCCATATGTACGGGTTGTCTGGTTGAACAGATCATGAATATGCTTAACGTGGACACCTGCCTTTACGGCCTTATTCCACGGTGGGCCTACCAACAATCGGGGACCAAGACAAGCATTGGTCGTTGCCCCATAGTAGTAAACTACTGATGGTTCAATTAGTGAACATGTTTGTGGCATGTTCACCGTCTTTGATAAGACCGAGGCCTACCAGCACCTCTTGCATCTGACGCATTAGACAAATCGTACGTCAGATACCGACACCTCTTGTATCTGACGCATTAGAAAAGCCTACGTCAGATACCATTTGTTCCCACATTTGAGATAACCACAGCCCCCACGAATCCTTCCTCATCCGACAGGGCCGGAACATCCGGCGAATGACTTAATACTAAATAGTAACCGAAATGTTCCGGGGGTACCCTGTCCCCGTGGTACCAATTTTGTTCACAGTACTTTGGTTTTTACTTCGCAACCGAGGTCACTTACAGATAAGCTTCCACAAAAACTCAAGTCTGTCAACTTACCTCCTTTCAATTCTGAGTGTGCTTGGATTTTAGAACACTCCTACCTGGTTGTATCTACTAACTATCGGCGAGCAAAGGAGACTAGCTCCTTTTTCACCCTCTTGTAGATACTTAGTACCCAGGCGCCCTTCACCACAATGGATCATGAATCTATCTCATACCATGATCCATCCTCCGGATTTTAGTCGCCTCTTACGACCGGCATGCCTTACCTCGGGTATATTCTAACCCCGTACCCGCAGGGGTTGTCTGGTTGAACAGGCACACACGCAAACACGTCGTAGCCTCTTAAACCAAACTCCAAATAACCCTTTGTCTCAGCTGTAAGGGGGCTTTCCATAACACGCCGGGCACCACTCTAGATGCTATGATAGACCTGCCACTCCTTGATATATTTATCAGAGGGTGTGCTCTCAACTCGCACAGGAATAACAGTGCGCTTGCGCAAGAATTGTCTTGCAACCCCTCTCTCATGGACATTCCTTCTGACGTATTGACCCCCGTTATCATACTGCGCTCTAATTTCACTGTCGACTTTCAGGCAGGACTGGCTCTGGTGGCATACTGAACCTTGAAAGCTGGAGTCTTCGTTGAGAGCGAAAACTTTCGACTGCACTTCTCGTTAGGAAAATATGCGTCTGTCTGCCAAGCTGCACTCAAAACTGTGCCCAGTCCTTCAACTAGCTCCAAATTAGTGCATGTACTCAAGACTTTCTTGAACAGAGTCGGTAGACTAAGTTCACTAAGGCTTGTATGGGTTGCAGGTCTGGGATCCTGGGACGAATGGGTGTTTAATACGCAACCATAGATGGAGAGACTGTCTAGGATGCAAGATGACTAAGCGCGTATGCCCTGATGTCTGCAAGAAATCCGCAGCATTCCTCCTGTCTTTAAGGAGAATCGACTGCAGAAGACTTGTGGGAGTCATTACGGGCCATTACACATTTGCTAAGCATCTATGCGTGCTTAGCATCAAGGAGACGCCTACCTATGCTGCATGTTGCGAGGAGGATGACACGGCAGAGTATTTTCTCTGCAACTGTCCTGCCTTTGCTCGCGCATGGTGGTGCATCCGTGGGGCCGACGGACGTGGTGTGTGCCGAATCTCTTAGCTCTACATCCCTGATGTTCCTTCTAATTTTGCTCCGAAAAAATAGAAAATACATTAATGTGAGGTGTCTGTCTGAAGTACAATGGACCAGTAATTGCATCTGCGTCTATAGCCAAAGCCTCCGACAGGGAAAAAAAGATTTTTCTGTGGACGCTAAGTCACGGCGTTTAGGATTTTTTTTTATATTTGCTTTGCGAAGAAAGGTAAAGTACTCCATTCGAAAGAAGCATCCCTCTAAATCCATTTTTAAGGTTTTTATTTTCCACTAACCCTAGCCTGGCAACGTCAGGAGAAAATCATTCTAACTCCTAACGATATGCAAATGTTTTCGGTTTCCAGTATATTCACCACACTCAATTCAAAACTTGATGCCGATGCTTGTGGTAGAAACAGACGACAACATGTTCCTCTGAATAAGTAGCCGCCTCCAAGAGAAAGGACACTCCTTCGAAAAAGGATTGTCTGGTCATGCGCTTTGTCCATATTTTCCTTATCCTCCAGGACATCGTAATAAACCTGTTGCGTTTGGATGCTTACCAATTCAGTCATTTAAACTTGCCAATAAACTCGAAATTCCTTTCACAAGTAGTTTAGGCTTCGATTTGTAGAATGCACGTACATATATGGCCAGGTTTGCTAGAACTCATTTCAGTCGCGATGTTATCTAACAAGCGATTGAATTTGATTAGATTCGCTAAGTTACTCGTATCGAGTTTGCTAAAAATAAAACGCAAATGAATTCAAAACGCTGACTCTCTCGAATGTAAACGAGGATCGTCTCGTGCCAAGTTTGTGTACTCAGATATGCAAATGCGATGCACTTTCAAATACATTCTCGGCATTCCCTCATTCAGTAAAGTGGGGAATGTTTTGGAAATATTCTATGACCATTAGCTACGATTGTAAAGTCCGATGCACGCTGTCCAACCGCAGCATCACTCCGTTACAAAACCACTAAGCCAGGAGTGAGTTCTTGGAAAACCTCTAGTGTTCATTCTATCCGAGATGATCACGTGTTATTCAACTAAAAGTTAATCTCTCTAGAGAATCCGCTTTACTGGTGGGCGGATCATTCTATTACAAGATGAAAAAAAAACCGCTTACCCCACTATCTATCAAGTGCAGGCACAATTGGCAGAAATTGGCACTAAACCACTTCTAGACCACTCCACTACTATAGCTACCGCACATAGTACACAAACTGCATCAGTACCCAAAACACATCATCAAACTGGTTGCAGTTTGCAAAACGCTCCAAACGCGACAGTGCCCCAGTCGAAGACCGTCTATTCGCGCGTTGACAGTTGTTGCGAACAAATGAGTATCAAGCGAACGGTCTGCCATTCCTGCCCCCGATGACTGGCAGAAGCACAAAGCGGTACGAGCACAATGCAATAAAAGAAAAAAAAATCCAAACGACCTTGATCGCATTTAATTTTCCGCCCCATTGGATCGCAATAGAAATTAATTGCCTCACGACTTGCCCATCTTCCCGGGGAGAAACTCGTTGTCGCCTCCGTAAATTGGAGAGCCTGTCGACAAGTGGAGCTATTCATTTATTCGGAATATTGGCGCGAGTCGGTAGTGTCTTTATTCGATTGCTAGTGATCTTGGTGCGCGATCGGTGCAAGTGCGTGTAAATCTTTCCCGTTGTGCTTCTTGGTGTACGAGTAGTTAAGGTGATAAGGTGTGATGACGAAATCCGGGAATGCGATTGATGCTCATCAGGAGAAAGGCCTGCAACCGATAGCGACAATCAGTGGTCTGGTAGACACACATGACTTGGCAGGAATTGTGAATCCTGCCTTCACGCTGGAATGTGGCGATGATGGATTGGTAATCAAGCAAACAGAGACGAGCGGAAATCAAGTGACAAGCAAATGGTTCGTATGATCACATTATGCATCTATATTTGCTCCAGTGAAAGCCGACGAATGTCAGGGCTTTATTGCTTTCATAAATTGTTCAATAGGAATATGCCTACATGTACCTACATAGTGTGTTTACCCGTAACACGGTAGCCAGTTAAATGATAAATTGTTGGCGGAGCCAGTGTTTTGTGTTTCACCTTCGTAACCGCAGGGTTTAATTTGTTCCTTTCTCCGGAATTAATGAATGTTTAGCAATAGAGTGACAGCGATGTCGCCTTTATGAATTTATTTTTCTTTTCTTAACTTCTCGATAAGCAGATAGTAGTTGATTGCTCAATAAATAAACCTCCGATTGCAATCGTCATATAAATCTCTGTGGGGCTGTATCTGGCTACAGAGACGTAAATAGTTCTTGCTACAGTGGAATAGGCTTGGGTGCCTTTAATCGCTTCCTAGCCTTTACACTGCGACTCGACTGGAGTTAAGAAACTCCATTTTCGAATTAGCGAACACGTGGTTGCTACTTAGTAGCCATGACCGGACCCAATCTATGCATTTCGGTACGTACATATGTTCAATTGCAAAACTTGTTAGATTCGTGTTTACCGTTCAGAGCAGAGCACGGTTTGGAATTCTTGGAAAAGCACCAAATGACGGGTCAGATGCCAACTACGTTTGCATGCTAAGATAGTGTAAGCCCCCGTGATCGGACTTTGATTGACGTCTATCTGTAGCCGTAATCAGCAGCATATTGGCTAAGAGTTTTGAATAATTTATTATATTGGCCTGCAAGGGGCAACAACCTTTACATTTCTAGCATTGAGAATACCTCTTGGTCCCATTGAATGTAATCGATTTCATTTATGAACAATCAATCAAGTTCTGAAGCTGACCTCCAACATTTTTGACCTTCCTTCCGTTCATGTTCGTTTAGAGTTAGTAGCACACCTTCTTGCAAACGAATTAAAACCTTTAAACCTCCATCCTCCTAAAGGACATCTCAACTTCTTGGGACAGAGCGCTGAGGTTATATTCGCTACTCACCATTGAATTATCCACCACTAAAGCAAAAAGCTCTCAGTTTGTTGTGTTTCGTGCATGGAGAATATGTGTATCTAATTAAAGAGCTTTCGAATTCGAATGACGAAAAACGTTACTTCCATTGGTGGTGTGGAGCTCTGATAATGCACTGACCAAGAACATCCATACACTGGCCCACATAATTCTTCGTACGGCACACATAAATACTCTTACGAAAATTACTAGTCCAGAATAGGGTTCGACCACTAGATTGCGATAACCTACAACTGACCTCAGATCAGTTATCTGGGCGCTTCGTCCTTACACAACCATTTATAACACTTAACACTGTATTGCTTACACACAATTTTTTTTACACACTTTGTTTCTACTTTGTTTCTGTTAGATAATTGTCAACTTGGCTTGATTGGTTTCACACTAGATTGCCGACTGGCCACTGAGTCACTGATACTGAATACACTGAATGATTACTTAATGCCTCCGAGGACGAGTGTTCCCGTTTATGTAGCCCTCGGTCCAATCTCTCGAATGCTCGCCGTCAGACGTTGACCCTTCAGAAGTCTCTTGAATGCTCTGGCATTGGCATTCAGCAGAAAACCGCTGAAGGTTACTATCATTCCTTTTAAGCTATCACAGAGCATTCCAAACTTTGACAGCGAAATTCGAACACAACCGTCAACAATATTGTCGAATTTCGCTGCCTAATTTTGGAATATTCTGATGAAGCTGAAATGGAAATGATAGTGACTCTCAGCGGCACAGTGCTCAATTTCAGAACATTATGGAGACTTCTGAAGGGGAACGTCTCACGGCGAACATTCGAGAGATTGGACCGAGAGCTATATAAGCGGGAGCTTTCGCCATCGTGGGCATTTAGTTTTCGGAATTCTATAACGAGCGATCGGACGGTATTCAGTGTGAAAGTAATCGAGCCATCTAGGGAGTTTCTTGGGTTTTTATATTCTCTTATGATGTGATACACACACAACCTGAATGGAGTGCAGTGGTTTGGGTCGTTGATGTTCGTTCACTACTCTCAGGGGTGGTTGTCCTAGATAGGACGAGAGCCGACCATATTCCGCGTTGGTTATAGTCCGTAGTAATTCGTCCGAGCACTTTGGTATTGCATATGCAGAGGATGAATTTTCAGTTAACCATATACTGTGAGTGTTATGCCTCAGCATTACATCTGGTCATTTTCCATTCACCTCTGTATTGCACACTTTTTGTCCGTATAGGAATTACATTTTCTTGGCTATGAACGAATTTGAACTATAGACCTTGCGCTCGGCGGACGATGATGTTAACCACTGCACCACGGCCACAAAGTGTGTGATAAGGGTGTGTATGTGAACAGTAAGGTGTAAAGTGTGTAAAAGCTTTTAATAAAGGTGTGTGTAAGCAATAAAGAGTAAAGTGTGTAAAATGTTGTAATAATAAATAAAGGTGAAGTGTTCGGATAATAAAATAGTTGTAGATTATCGCAATCCAGTGATCGAACCCTGTTCTAAACGAATCAATTTTCGTAACAATATTTTAATGAAGTCAGTATCTTGATAGGCATCCATCAGACTTAAAAACAACTTGTAGTCGTCGTGGCACTGAAGAGACCAGGTTTTGTGTAAAATATTCGGGGACATTATCCCGTTCTGTTTGGAGAGCCTGTTTAAGAGTCGCTTTTGACGAAATTCAGTGTTTATGGAGCTGCTTTTCCAGGTACATAGTCCCACAAATGCTCTTTTGGGTTTGAGGCCGAGTTCTGTCGAGGAGAATTCAATTGTCTTGGATCATAGTGTAACAACCAGTCCTTCACTATTCGAGCTGTGTGTTTAGGGTCGCTATCTTGCTGAAATATCCAGCCGGGACCCAAAAGCTAGTTTCTCTACGGAGATTTTCTTTTAATATGTCAAGATACATGTGCTGGTCCATGTTACCGTCAATAAACACCAGCTTTCCCACGCCAGACCAAGATATGCTCCCCCACACCATTTATTCTTAAGCTTATTACAAGCTACTATACAAAAACAAAATAGACTTAAAATTTAAACCTAAACCTACTAAACCTACGAGAGAATAGGGTAGTGCGACGAGGAGACGAACATTAAGGCGGGTAATGGCGTGTAGGAGATAGAAGATTAGAGGGTGAATTTTCAATTGGACCTAAAGAGAGATTTCTTTATTGATGGTAGAGATAAATGAAGGTCAAGGGATATTTGAGAATGGTTAGCTAAACGTAACATTCTACATATTGGTTCATTGTGGCAATAGTCGGTGCGATAAGACGGCAGTCGAAAAAGTGGAGTAGATCTTAGGCGACGAGGGTTGGTATTGTGCGAAATCATTTCAAGGAGGGCAGGAGAATCGATAATTCCAGCTATAAGCTGATAAATGAAGAGAACTTCAGATGCCTAACGGCGTTCTTTCAGGGCTTGTAAACCGATCAATTGCCGTCGGTCTTCGTAGGGTGGTAATACAGTCCTGTCAGACCAGGCTAACGTAGTAAGGAAACAAGGCTTGACTGGCATATTACAGGATAGGTCTGACGTATGTAATGCAAAGGGATTCGAGAATTCCTTGGACCAACTTTTCATAAAACCAAGGGCAGAATTAGCTTTGTATATGATATGATTGATGTGGGTGAGAAGGCTTAGCTCTCTGTCGCATAGGATACCTACGTCGCATATGAAGGAAGCATGGGGTACAGGCTCGTTAAGTAGATAGTATGTTCGAGGAGCAGAGGGGAAACATTTCCGAGAGAACGTAACGAATTGGCATTTACCGATGTTGAGCTCCAGGAAGTTGTTACCATACCAATTACTGAAGGAATTAAGGTCGTTTTGGAGTGCAAGCGAGTCTGCAGGTGTTGATATTGTCTTGCTGATTTTTATATCATCTCCGTATATTGACAAATAGGAATCTTTTAGGATAAGGTCGACATGGTTAACAGCGAGGACAAATATTAAAGGGCCGAGATGACTACCTTGCGGAACACCGGAAGATTCAATGATGGGGTCAGAGACAGCGCTTCTAAAAAAAACCCTATGTTGGCGATTCTCAAGGTACGATTTAAGCCATGCGGGGATTTGGGGCGGGCAGCCTAAAGCCTCGAGCTTAAAGTAAATTAATGGAACTTATCGAATGCATTACTGAAGTCGCTAGTGATAACATCTACCTCGTTGCCTTGCTCTAGAGATAAATATATTTTGGAGGCGAATTCGGTAAGGTTGGTTGTGGCGGACCTACCATTTAGGAAACCATACTGCCGGGTGGAGAAGATGGACTTGCAGTGGAAGAACATTAAGTCATACACGACGGACTCGAAGACCTTACGAATAGCGGAAAATTTAGTAGTCGGTCTGTAGTTAGTAATATCCATCTTGAGGCCCTTTTTGTGTGTAGGGAAGATGTATGAATTTTTCCAAATGTTTGGAAAGGAAACTTGACGAAGTGAAAAGCGAATGAGAATGGAAGGTTTACAGAAGGAACCCATACATTTCTTGAGGAGAATGGCTGGGAGACCATCGGGAGCCAGAGAGATGTCGTCCTTAAGTTGGCTTAGCTTGCTGTTAACCAAGTCTTCATTAGTATCAATTACGGAGAGCGATGTCTGAGTGCAGTTATTCATAAAGCTGAGAAACAGAGGGTCAGGTTTATGACTGCAGTCGTTAAATGACAGGCTAAAAATTTTCGCGACGATTTTGGGGTCGTCGGAGGTAGTGTTGTTCCATTTGAGAGTGGAATGGATCCCATCGGATTTTTTTGTTGAGGTTGATGAATTGGTAGAGGCGTCTAGGATTAGTAATAAGGGACGTCTGTATTCTTTGAAGATATGAGTTGTAGAGGGAACTGCTCCTTCTTTTCGGTTACGAAGCCCAACCTGCCGCTCATTGTCGGTAGTACCACGCCGAACTTCGGACTCGATGCAAGTCGAAGATCAGTTCCAAAAATAACATCAGCTGGTGTTGTGGCCGTTGAGTTGTGATGCGCCGATCGATGCGCAATAAGATAAGGAAAAGATGTTCATCCCAGTCCTTCTACGTTTGCGGGGGTCGCCAACATGTAGTTCGTCCGTTAAGTCTGAGGCTTGTGGCTATCCCTGAGTTTATAATTTTTTTACGCAGAAAACTCGCCATTCGCCTTTCCCCATCTGTAATATTCAAAGGATATCTCCAGATGGCACAACGAGGAGGTGGGGATAGGATATACTAACAGTGCCGAGGTCGTCGAGGTCAAGGGGACGGAATTCTCTGCGATCTTCGTCGTTAAAAAATGAATCATTCTGCCTGGCAGCGGTTTATTGACTAACATCGCCGTCTGCAGAAGTGGTTTTTCAATATTCTCAGCATCGACCGCGATTCTACTACTAGGTGACCATGATTTTGGAGTCATAAAAAAAAAAACTGTTCTAAAGCATGGTCGTATCTAGGTTCCAGATTAATGCATTGATTTGGTTTCGAACTCCAGCTCAAGATTTACAGTCAAAGAGCTGTACACTGATGATGTTTTGGACTTTAAGGAATGCGGAATACGGTTTTATGCCGATTTCGAATGGCGTTAATCGGCATCTTCATGGCAAGTAAACTATAGGCCCAATAGATCTGCAAAGGTCGCAGTGCCTCGTGCTATTTGATAGCACTGGCCCCTTAATTAAAAAAAATAAAATAATACTACGGAGGGATTCGCCAGTACGCCGCCGAGAAGGGACACCGCGAAATAAATATTCGATGGTGATGGTGTCCGAACTCTCTCATCGTGCGGCAGAGTTTAACACACTAACCACTCCGCCACGGCACCCTCGAGCGTGCTCATTAATAGTAAAAAAAAGTTAGATGACGTAAAACGAGTTCCGGATAACATTCTGGAAGAGCATATGCCATTTCATCAGAACTAATTTAACTGGCCAATAATAAATGTTGAAGGTAATCCAGATGAGAATGATGGAATATGATTACGTACCAGATATGAAAACATGAAAAACTAGAACATGCGACATGTTAGTAAGTTAATATGTACTTACTTATCAGGCCAGCGATCCATGGAGGATCTGAGCCTGCGCTATAGCTGCCTTCCATCCTTGACGGTCCCGGCCACGCTGCTTCCAGTTGTCAACCCCAAAATGTCTTACATCCGCGATTACTTGGTTTTTATACCGGAGGTTCGGTCTTCCTCTTCTTCTCGAACCAGGAGGATCGGAGTCGAAGACCCTCTTAGCTGGAGCGTTGATGTCCATGCGCTCGATGTGGCCGAGCCAGTGTAGTCGACGGATCTTTGCCTTCCGGACTACATCCTCATCTTTGTACAGCTCGTAGAGTTCGCGGTTGTGTATTCTTCTCCATTCACCTTCCTCACAGACAGGACCAAATATCCGGCGCAGAATTTTTCTTTCGAAAGAACCCAAAATCAGCTCCGCTGTCCTGCTTGTCGTCCAGCTTTCGGTTCCGTACAGCAGGACTGGCAGTATGAGCGTTTTGTAAAGCATGACATTGGTCTTTCGAGTGAGGAGTTTTGACCCAAGTTTTGTGGACAAAGCGAAGTAGCAGCGGTTGCCAAGGGCGATTCTATGCCGGATCTCCACCGTGGTGTCGTTTGTAGGGCTTTACGTTTGCCCCGAGGTAGACAAACTCCTTAACCACCTCGAAATGATGGCTGTCAATCGTTATATTTTGTCCCAGGTGGTGAGCGACGGATTCGTTTTTGCTTGGCAGCATGTGATTCGTTTTATCCTCAGTGACCTTAAGACCAACTCGTTTCGCCTGTTCTTTAATCACCGTGAATACTTCCACAATGTCACGGCGAGACCACGCGATGATGTCGATATCATCCGCGTATCCTAGCAGCTGGACGGACTTGTAGAAGATAGTGCCTTCCCTGTTGACGCCTGCCCGTCGCACCATCTGCTCCAGCACCAGGTTGAAGAAGTCACATGACAGCGCATCTCCTTGCCGAAATCCGGTGCATGTTTCAAACGGTTCCGAAGTCCTAAAACCGAGTTGCACGGTGCATCGCGTATTTTTCAGCGTGGCGCGACACAACTGGATCAGTTTTCCCGGGATCCCGAGTTCGGCCATCGCACCAAACAGTCCTTCACGTTGAATGCTGTCGTATGTGGCTTTGAAATCGATGAAAAGATGGTGTGTATCGATTCGAAACTCGTTGGTCTTTTCCAGGATTTGTCGAAGTGTGAATATTTGGTCTATAGTCGATTTGCCGGGCCGGAAGCCGCACTGGTAGCTGCCGATTAGTGCGGTGCAAAATGGTTTTAGACGTTCACACAATACGCTGGATAGGATCTTGTATGCGACATTGAGCAGGGATATACCTCTATAGTTCTTGCAAGAGGTAGGATCCTTATATAGAGCTGGTATTCCAGTCGTCGGGCATGCTTTCTTCTTCCCAAATTCTGCAGATGATCTGGTGCATGCTCCCTACCAGAACATCGCCGCCAGCCTTGAAGAGCTCTGATGGCAAGCCATCTGAGCCTGCGGCCTTGTTGTTCTTCAGCTTCTGAATAGCTGTGCCGACTTCTTCGATGCTGGGTGGGAGGACTACTTCAGCGGCTGGAGTTGGGATTTCCTCGGTCCCTACCACCCTCTTTTGGTCATGCTCGTTAAGCAGCTGCTGGAAATGCTGCTTAAATACATCCACTATTACCTGCGGGCCGGTGACAAGATTACCCTCGCAGTTTCGACGAGCCTGAGTGCCCTTTTTGAAGCCTCGTGCAAGGTCTTTGGCTTTCCTGTAAAAGGCTCGTGTTTTATGCTTATCCCTAGACTCCTCGATGTCCTTGAGCTGGGAGGCTGCGAAGATTCTTTTCTTTTGTCGCAGTAGTTTTTTCTCCTCCCTTCTTCTGGCTCTGTACTCTTCTTGCACTGCCCTGGTTTTCCTCTGCAGCGCCTTTTGGTACACCTCGTCGGTTGCTGCCTTTTTCTGCTCACACTCGCCATAATACCACGGGTTTCTTGTGACGTGGTAGGTATCCTAAGGTGATTTCGGCTACTTCCTGAATGCAGCCACATATTATTGACATTTGTGTTCGACGTAGGCATACCGCAGAGTCTTTCACTCAGCTGCTCCCTGTGGACTCTGGTAACCGTCGGTGTGCCCAGGCGACCAATGTCGAACCTCCTCCTGGTGGACTGGTGCAGCTTTCTTACATTGGACAGTCGAGCTCTGAATCTTGCTGCTACGAGGAAGTGGTCAGAGTCGACATTTGCCTCTCTGAATGTTCGCACATCCAGGATGTTTGACGAGTGCCTTGCGTCAATGAGCACAGGGTCGATTTGGTTGGCGGAGATCGCCAGGTTGCTGTGTGAATTCGCTTACGAGGGAATCTTGTACTACTTATCATCGCATTACGAACTGTCGCAAAGTCCATTAGTCGCTATCTGTTGTTGTAACGTGGAGCCTGTGCCTTCCGATCACTCCGCCAAGGGTGTTCCGCTTACCGATTTTGGCTTTGGCGATACAGTTCGGGGTGAACCAAGGCCTCAACCAACAAGCCAGTTGTGTAGACTTGAAATAGATCGTACCTCTTGTATTGGCCGCAGAGTCCCGCACGATATTTTCAAGAACGATGTTAAAGAAATCACATAGCAGTGCGTCACCCTGTCTATAACCTTTTTTAACATCGAAGGGGTCGGTTAGTTTACCTCCGACCTTAATGGAGCAGCGAGAGTTCTCCATAGTCATCCTGCACAGTCTGACAAGTTATGGTAAAACATGAGATGGCTCTGTATAGCTCGTCTCTCTAAACGTTGTCATATGCGGCTTTAAAGTCGACAAAAAGATGGTGCGTGTCGACCTGGAATTCATGGGTCTTCTCCAAGATCTGCCGTAGTGTAAATATTTGGTCTATCGTGGATTTTCCTCGCCTGAATCCCCATTGGTAGGAACCTATCAGATTGTCCACGAACGGTTTCAGGCGCTTACACAGTACGGCAGAGAGGATCGTGTACGCAATGTTCAAGAGACTTATCCCTCTGTAATTGGCGCCCACATAGGGGTCTCCTTTCTTTCTTTCTTCAGGGTGGCCGTGGTTAACATCATCGACCGCCGAACGGAAAGACTATAGTTCAAATTCGCTTCATAGCCAAGAAAGGGTAATTCCTATACGGAAAAGAAGTATGCAATGCAGTTGTGAATGGAAAGTGACCAGACGTACTGCTCCAGCCATAACACTCACAGTACATGGTCAAATGAAATTCATCCTCTGTGTACGCAATACTAAAGTGCTTGAACGAATTACTACGGACTATAACCAACGCGGAATTTGGTCGGCTCTCGTCCTATCTAGGACAACAACCCCTGAGAGTAGTGAACGAACATCAACGACCCAAACCACTGCACTCCGTTCAGGTTGTGTGTCTGTCACATCATAAGAGAATATCAAAATTCTTGAACCTGCGCATATCTCTACAAAAAAAGAAAAAAAAAAGTGGACCCGGCAAAGGATGCTGAGATTCCATTCATCGGGCATGCATTCTTTCGACCATATTTTGCAGATGAGTTGATGCATGATCCTGACCAGTTCATCACCAGCTCCTTAAGACAGTTCGGCAGGGAGTCCGTCATCGCCGGCAGCTTTATAAGACTCAAGTTTCGATATCGCTATCATTACATCGTCTAGGTCGGGTGGACGGGATTCTCTCTTTCCTCTTCGTCCATAGTGAATGGTTCACTCTGCCTGACGGCGGAATTTTGACTATCATCGCCTTCTACAATCTCAGCATCGACTGTGACTCCATTACTTGTTGTCCGTGCCCATCCCTGCAGTCTTCTGCTCTGGCTTTATAGCCTTGGCATGTTCGTTTTACTTTTTGGTAACATTTTCGAACGTCGTTCCTGCAGTAACGTGTCTCCATCTCCTTGATCTCGCGCTTCTCGTGCTCCTTCTTTTTTCTTCTCAGAAGCGCATGCTCCTCTCTCCTTATCTCTTCATAGAGCTCGCGGGCAGTACTCGTCCGTCGACGCAGTGTAGCCATGTATGCATTCTGTTTCTCTACATCGGCCTGTCCGTATTCGTCATCAAAACAGGGGTTTCTCGAAGGTGGTAGCCTGAAACCAAGTACATCTGAGGCGTCCTCTCTGATGGCGTTCTGACAACGACTCCATTGCTGTTCTATGGTTTGTATAGATTGCATCGGGACTTGAGAGAGCTTGAGGGAGACTTGATCGGCGAAGGTCCTGGCGGTCTCCTGCGATTGCAGCTTTCCGACGTTAAATTTTGGTGTTCTTACTCGACTCCGTTGATTCCGAGAAATTCGCATCCGAACCTTGGCTGCAACAAGGTAATGATCCGAGTGGATGTTGGCTCCTCGAAAGGTTCGGACATCTAGGATGCTGGAGGAGTGTCTGTCGTCGATCGCAATATGATCAATTCGATTGGTTGTCGATTAAACGAAAAACCGCCAGGTCCCCTTATGGATGTTGATGTGTGGGAATCGTGTACTTGCTACTACTAGATTATGTCCCGCCATAAAGTCCATTAGCCTTAGTCCGTTTTCTGACGTGGTGTTATGTAGGCTGTGCTTTCCAATGACTCGTTCAAAGGCAGCTTCCTTACCCAGCTTCGCATTGAAATCTCCTAGAACGATTTTGGTGTCATAGCTGGGACATTGGACATATGTTCTGCCTAGGAGATCATAGAAGTCGTCTTTATGTCGGTCATCTCGCTCCTCTGTGGGGACACATATTAAACTTATATTGCCGAGATTGGCCTTGATGCGGATAGTTATGAGGCGTTCGCCTTCCGTAGTATTTATCACAGTTTTTCATCCGCTTTTTGTCTGGCCCATCCCATCGCACTTCTTGGAGCGCGGTAATGTCTGCCTTATAGCAGTCCAAAGAGTTGACCAGTTGTGCGGCTGTACCTGGTCTGTTGAGGGACCTAACGTTCCAGGTGCAGATCCGAAATTCGTTTCCCTTTTGACGTTTGCGGGGGTCGTCAACATGTAATCCGTCCATATCCGAGGCTGTTGGTTGTCTCTGAACAAATATTTGTTTTACGAGATAGGGATGTTAACCCTAAGCGCAACCCCCAACCTGAAGGACCAGGTTCCTCGTTATAGGTTTTTATTGATAATTACAATATAGATATTTTACCTTTGCTGGGCCTCCCGTGACGACCAACTTTTTTTTAAGGCGGTTTCGTAAAAAATTCCAATAGATGCAACTTGCCCATTCGACAACTTGTTTTGGTTTTTCCTCATTCCAAGAAACAACTTCCACCTGACATGTCGCACACTGCACATGCGCATTATACCTCCACAACCCACATCGGGAACGACGAACACTCTGACAATTGGAAATTGGAACTCAAATAACAATCATTCTCTCACTTCCAATGCGATTTCCATTCAACTATCTCTCGCTCTCGCACGGTCAATGGATTTCGATCCGAAAAGCAATTTCGCATTCGAAGTTTGCATCGTGCCGTGTGAAGTTGTCGAAAAATAATTTCTGACATCGTAGTGTGTCAAATCGGTTTGTGGTTTTTTTCAATTTTCTGTTAAATTCTTTCGGCCAAACATATATTCAGAAAAACCCAAAAAAAGGCTAGAATCCGAAAGTATACCAAAATTTTCACCGCAATTCTATCCACTCGAAAGTGTTTCGGGGAAAAAAAATTGTAAATCAAAATTCAAGTGATTTTTTAAAATTGAAAAAAAAAACAAAAACGAAAACAAAAAATCGTAAACCTGCAGCCGTTGTTAGAATAGAAAAAATCTATTATTAGAAAAAGAAAAATAATCGATTTTCCGCGAACAGCCAGACGATTTTCCCTGTGGTGGAAGAGGGATATAAGCAAGGAAAAGTCAAAAAAATTAGCAAACAAATTCGCAATAACAACAAAAGCGAAACAGGAAACCAAGGAAGGAAGAGAGAAGAATAGGAAATTGTTGGTAACCATCCCTTTGAAACAGGTGAGTATCCCATGGATGGAGAACGAATTATCTAACTCAGTCTTCTACCCATTCTACTGAACATTCTTTCGTTGTTTTAGTTCGTTATTTTCTTCTTCTGTTTTTCAACATTAATTTCATGTTTTCCTTCATTTACTTCCCCCCATCCTACCACTGTCCTGCGTATTAACAGAAAAAAAAAAACGAAAATTAGTACCCAAAACCCTTTTGATTTTTAATTTCCATTTCCTGGACTCTTCATCGCACTTCGTTGATAGTATCTTTTCCAACTTTTTCCTTTTTCATGTATCGTAGTGGTAGATGAAATATAACACAAAAAACTGCGAAAAATCGTTCATTTCTTGGGTTCATATGCTTGTGTAACTTAACTATTGCTAGTCCCTAGTAATAAGTGTTGTCGGTGACCCTTGCCCAGTGCTCCAGCTCCAGCTCCAGCTCCCCCCAGTGTTTCTTTTACATGTCGTCCAAAATGAATGTGTGTTTTTGTTGTTTTTATCGTAATTTGTTGTTTTATTAATGTTGATTGTCGTTGTTGTGTACTTAACGGTTAGTGTGTATACCAATCTCCACTTGTTACGAGGTAAAGTAGGGTAAGGTAATCTACCATCATACAAACTACACGACCTCGAGGAAAATGCATCACAATGACACAAAAGCAAAAAGAACGGAAAGAAACCAGCAACTCCTGCTTGATATCGGGTAAATATTCCAAATCGTATGAGTCATGCTTTCGAAACTACAATGACAACACTACGAGTACAATACGACGAATGCCACCATATGATCTACCATCACCCGAGTCGTTCTCTGTCTGTCGTAACTTTCTGTAACGAAGTACTCTACTTATATCGTGGGCAGTTGAAAGTTAAATCGAGTACTTTATAGGAGGGTAGGGTGGATGCTGCCAGCCTCGTTCTGACGTAATACCTTTGTGACCTATGAACTCCTGGTAACCCTGGGGTCTGCGAAAAACTCTGAGCGAAACAGTGTCAGCTGGGAAATTCTTCTTTTCTCCTTTGACTGTCGTCGAGTCCTTCTCTCATGAAAACGTGATTGTTTATGGAAGTTGCCATGCATTTTGCTTTCAATCATTTTAATGAATAAGCATTTGAGCCATGGGGTCTCGGTAGGAAATGGTGAAGGTGGGCCATTGAATCGGGGGTAATAGTTCATGGCAAGAAACGAAATGATAGTGTACAGCAATGGGAATAGCATACAATCAATACGAAGGGCATGTTGCTGGCTTGGGAAGGCTTTAAAGTGCATTTCAATCGAGCGAATACGTGATGTTGGGTTAAGATAGGGTTTTCGTTTTTTTTTTTTTTGTCAATCGTTCCAGGATTTTTGTTGATTGTGTAACACAAGATTGTTATGGACACAAACCGACGGTTATGTTCGAATTTCGCAGTTAAAGTTTGGAATGCTCTGTTGCAGCTAAAAACGAAATGATGGTATCCTTCAGCGGCTTGCTGATGAATGTAAATGACAAAGCATTCTAGAGACTTCTGAAGAGGAACGTCTGACGGCAAACATTCGAGAAAGTGGACCGAGGGGCTGTATAAGCGGGAGCACTCACCCTCGGGGGCATTCAGTGTTCGGGATTTAGTAACGAGTGATCAGTCTTTAATCCAGTGTGAAAGTAATCAAGCCAACTAGCGATATGCAGGGACAAAAGTTGTAATGATGGTGAAGCGCCCAGAATAAATAAAAATAAACAGTAGTAACGCCATCTAGTGATCAAACCCTAAAGTTGGAGTTAGAGAGGATAAGGCGTGGGACAAAGTCGCCTGATCACTGCGGCCACGAGTGGGCCTATTGTGATGTCCCCTACTTACAGTTCACTCAAAAATGCTGAGCTCGTGATAAAACTTATTATGCTTTCGAGGGAGCTAGCAGCGATTTCTTCTGCTTCAAGATAATACTTGCCTAAGTGACGATGACGTGTACTGACGAGGTAGTTACAGTGGCACAGTATGTGCTCTGCTGTTTCTCGGAGTCGAAGACCCTCTTAGCTGGAGCGTTGATGTCCATGCGCTCGATGTGGCCGAGCCAGTGTAGTCGACTGATCCTTGCCTTCCGGACTACATCCACCACTTGGAGAAGAAGACACAACCGTTCGCCATTCCATTCGTTCGTTCGTTCTCCATTCACCTTCCTCACAGACAGGACCAAATATCCGGCGCAGAATTTTTCTTTCGAAAGAACCCAAAATCAGCTCCGCTGTCCTGCTTATCGTCCAGCTTTCGGCTCCGTACAGCAGGACTGGCAGAATGAGCGTTTTGTAAAGCATGACTTTGGTCTTTCGAGTGAGGAGTTTTGACCCCAGTTGTTTGGACAAGCCGAAGTAGCAGCGGTTGCCAAGGGCGATTTGTATGCCGGATCTCCACTGCGGTGTCGTTTGTGGAATTTACGTTTGCCCCGAGGTAGACAAACTCTACGTGGTGAGCGACGGATTGGTTTTTGCTTGACAGCATGTATTTCGTTTTGTCCTCATTTATCTTAAGGCCAACTCGTTTCGCCTGTTCTTCAATCGCCGTGAATGCTTCCACGATGCCACGGGGAGAACACGCGATGATGTCGATGTCATCCGCGTATTCTAGCAGCTGGATGGACTTGTAAAAGATAGTGCCCTCCCTGTTGACGCCTGCCCGTCGCATTATCTGCTCCAGCACCAGGTTGCAGAAGTCACATGACAGCGCATCTCCTTGCCGAAATCCGGTGCATGTTCCGAATGGTTCCGAGGTCCTAGAACCGAGTTGCACGGTGCATCGCGTGTTTTTTAGCGTGGCGCGACACAACTGTATCAGTTTTACCGGGATCCCGAATTCGGCCATCGCCCCAAACAGTTATTCACGATGAATGCTGTCGTATGCGGCTTTGATATCGATGAAAAGATGGTGTGTATCGATTCGAAACTCGTTGGTCTTTTCCAGGATTTGTCGAAGTGTGAAAATTTGGTCTATAGTTGATTTGCCGGGCCGGAAGCCGCACTGGTAGCTGCCGATTAGTGCGGTGCAAAATGGTTTTAGACGTTCACACAATACGCTGGACAGGATGCTGTATGCGACATTGAGCAGGATATACCTCTATTGTTCTTGCAAGAGGTAGGATAGCCTTTTTTGTGGATGCAGCATATAGAGCTGGTATTCCAGTAGTCGGGCATGCTTTCATCTTCCCAAATTCTGCAGATGATCTGGTGCATGCTCCCTACCAGAACATCGCCGCCAGCCTTAAAGAGCTCTGATGGCAAGCCATCTGAGCCTGCGGCCTTGTTGTTCTTCAGCTTCTGAATAGCTGTGCCGACTTCTTCGATGCTGAGTGGGAGGACTACTTCAGCGGCTGGAGTTGGGACTTCCTCGGTCCCTACCACTCTCTCTTGGTCATGCTCGTTAAGCAGCTGCTGGAAATGCTGCTTAAATACATCCACTATTCCCTGCGGGTCGGTGACAAGATTACTCTCGCAGTTTCGAAGAGCCTGGGTGCCCTTTTTGAAGCCTCCGTCAAGACTTTTGGCTTTGTTGTAAAAGGCTCGTGTTTTATGTTTATCCCTAGACTCCTCGATATTCTTGAGCTGGGAGGCTGCGAAGATTCTTTTCTTTTGTCGCAGTAGTATTTTCTCCTCCCTTCTTCTGGCTCGGTACTCTTCTTGCGCTGCCCTGGCTTTCCTCTGCAGGGCCTTTTGGTACGCCCCGCCGGTTGCTGCCTTTTTCTGCTCACACTCGCCATCATGCCACGGGTTTCTTGTCGGGGGTGGTAGGTATCCTAAGGTGATTTCGGCTACTTCCTAAATGGCTGAGCGGCAAAGCAGCCACGTTTTATTGGCATTTGCGTTCGACGTAGGCATACCGTAGAGTCCTTCGCTCAGCTGCTCCCTGTAGACTCTGGCAACCTCCGGTGTGCTCAGGCGCCCAATGTCGAACCTCCTCCTGATGGGCTGGTGCAGCTTTCTGACATTGGACAGTCGAGCTCTGAATCTTGCTGCTACGAAGATGTGGTCAGAGTCGCCATTTGCCCCTCTGAATGTTCGCACATCCAGGATGTTTGACGAGTGCCTTGCGTCAATGAGCACATGGTCGATTTGGTTGGCGGTTTGACCGTCCGGAGATCGCCAGGTTGCTGTGAGGATTCGCTTACGAGGGAATCTTGTGCTACTTATCACCGCATTACGAGCTGTCGCAAAGTCAGCGAGTCGAGTGGAGGCTGTGCTTTCCGATCACTCCGCCAAGGGTGTTCTCCTTACCGATTTTGGCGTTGAAGTCCCCGAGCACGATTTTTACATCGTACTCCGGACAAGCTCCGTAGGCGTTGTCCAGGAGGTCATAGAAGTCCTCCTTGATAGGGTCTTCAGCCTCGTCGGTAGGGGCGTGTGCACATATAAGGCTGATGTTATAAAATCTGCCTCTGATGCGGATCACAGCCAGGCGATCACTTATAGGTTTAAAGTCGATGACCTTCGACCATAACCGCTTTCCCACGACAAATCCGCATCCCAGTAAGCGCAACCTTTTGTGACAGTTGTAATAAATGTCGCAATTTTTCTTCCTAATCATGCCGTTTCTTAACCAGCGTATTTCCTGGACCGCAGTAATATCCGCCTTGTACTGCGTGAGGATCCCTTCTAGTTTATGAGCAGCTCCGGGAGTGTACAAGGTTCTGACATTCCAGGAGCATATCGCAAATCGTGTTTCTTTTTCGTGCGCTGTCGTCGTCGAGTATCCGTCCGTGTATCTGAGGCATCTTGCTCATTAATAACTTTTTTTTTTTTTTACGTGGGCGGATTGTTAGCCCGCCGCACAACCGCCATTCTGGTCGGGGCTTTGTCGCTGCATACGTTTGTTCACGTTCACGCTATCCAGAGGGCGCCGCGAGGAGGCCGTATGTCAACTTGACCCGGGCATTTAAACAGGGATCGTTGCTGGCATCTCGCCAGGTTGAGAGCGATCAACAACTTTACCCTGTATGTCCGAGCCCATGCCCTCTCCATGTCATCTTGTATAATGCCCATTGTTTTGAGGTGTTTGTTGACTGGGCAGTGTCCAGTAAGCAAACCTGTGACTAAGCGAGTCTGACTCCTCGAAAGCATGAGGAGTTGTTTCGTTCTTCTAAGAGATGTAGCTGAGAGGAACAACTTGGCTTGTCTGCTACCTTTCGTTTGTAACCAGTAGTGATCCGTCGTGTGAAAAAACCCTATTCTGAACGATTTAATTTTCGTAACAATACGTATGTTTCACACCAACTCTGAGACAAATTACACATAGTTCACATGATTGCAGCATATTGAACGGATATGTATGATATGCCCACACAGCGTTGCTCATACAATATCCACGAAGAACTTGGACTATGAGTCATAATCGTACACAGCAGTGCACCAATAACCATATCAATGTCGATTCAATTGAGTTTAGAACTAGTATCTACCGGTTGGCCCAGGTAACGTCTGCTATCGACTGTTGAATTGCTTACGCTGTTTTGCGGTTTGTGGCAATAAGAAAAAAAAAAAAAAATAAAACCAAACATGGGGGCTCGGCTTATGGACGTTTGGGGAATTGCTTGTTTGTTTTCCGAGCTTTCTCGGGTGTAAAATTACCTGGGATTTGCTTGGAAGTTCAGTGAAACAACCACCATTTCTTTGAAACACAAATAAATTAACATTTCATGGCAATCTGTAAGATATTTTTAGCAATAAACCGCAAAGAATAAAGTTCTTAAAAATAAGCCCCAACCATTCATTGTGGCATTTTTACCAAACTGGATATATCCTCTTCTTCTTAACGGGCGCTACAATTCGGGATGAACCTGGACTTCAACCAACATGCCCCTCCAACTAGCTCAATCTTTTGCTAGCTTTTTCCATTACAGCACACCCAGTTGGCTGAGGTCCCCTTTCACCTGTGTGCGCCATCCTAAGTGCGGCTGTCCTCTGTTTCTTCGTCCCTCGGGGTAAGATTCAAAGACTCTCCGGATTGGAGCTTAGGCGCTGACTAGACTCATGTCGCTGTACAGCCCGTAAAGCTCGTGATTGAATCTTTTCCTTCATCCCCCGTCTGCGTTTATAGGACTGAAAATCACACACTTCTCCCAAACCGACCAAGGACCTTCTCATCCGCTTTTGATAGTGTCCACGCTTCTGCGCCGTACAGCAGCCCGGGATAATAAGGGTCTTGTATAGAGTCAACTTTATCGTTCGGAAGAGGGCTCTATTACTTCATAGCCTCCTGAGCCCAAAGAAACATCAATTGGCAAGAGTGATTCTGCGGAACTGATGTCGTTGTTCCAGGTCACTGCGGAGCCAAGATAGACAAAGTCCTTAACTACCTCAGACGTTGTGGTTAATACGTCGATGGTGAGTGTCCTTTTTTGATGATAGCATATATTTAGTTTTGCCCTCGTTTACTGCCAAACCAATTTTCGCCGCCTCTACCTCAATACTCATGAACGCCTCATTGACATCTCGCTGCGATCTACCTATTATGTCAATTTATTTGAAATAGAATGTGCCTCTTGTGTTGACCAGTGATTTTTGCACAATCATTTCTAATACAATGTTGAAGAAATCGCACGAAAGCGCATCGCCCTGCCTAAATCCTTGTTTGACGTCGAAACTATTGGTCGGGTCTTCACCGATTCGAATAGAGCAGCGAGCATTCTCCAAAGTCATCCTGCATAGTCTGACGAGTTTAGCATGGATGTCAAAGGTAGACATAGCGTTGTATAGCTCGCCTCTTCTAGATATATAACATTATTCAAATCCACATGAGTTATGTGTTATTCCTTAACGGTTTTGAGTTCGTGCTGTACGAACTTAGTGCTTTAAGCGCTGCTTGGCTATCAGAGAGTATGTTGATACTCCTCGTGTGGTTTAGATTGACCCACGTTAGGATGGCATGAAATTCTGCTTGAAAGATGCTAGGACTCATTCCCAGGACCTTCGAGATCTTACGATTTGGTCCAAAGATGCCAGCGCCAACGGCAGGCCTAAGGCCTTTGACATTAAGCAAGGGATCACTGGGTTACCATGTTGAGCGATTCGGGATCAATATTTCAAATCTCTTGTCAAAAGTGAAGGTGTGTGGTAATGCGTCCGAGACGGTGGTAATCAAATCCAGCTCGAGAAGATGTTGCAAGGTGGACCCCTGACCCAAAGATCTACATGGCAAGCTTGTTCTCTAGCGAAAATTCTGATTGCACTGCGTAATGCAACCTTTTTAATAAAAAGATGCAGTGGAGTAAGTCCAATCAGTGCTTCTACGCTAGTCTCAGAAGGCGTGAGCTTAACGATTATCATTTTTTACTTAGCTTTTGTCCACCATACCGTGGACGCATACATAGGTGACGACAGGTCTTACTATCGCGGTATATAGCCAGTAGATTACCTTAGGTTTAAGTCCCCAGGTTTTACCGTTTTACCCACTAGGCCTTAGTCGCTTTTTAATATTGGAGTTTCAAGGTCAATACCTAGATTCTTAACTTCTGAAAATCCTATATATGTGCCATTTAAAAACGGACGGAGCAGGGCTGTACTCTCCACTCCGTAAACGGGACTATAAGTGTCTTATTTGGGTTAATCGATAAACCCTCTCTGCCACACCAGTTAGATGATTCTCCAGGATAACTCTAATATGGAACTCTATCAGTTTTTCCATTGTTTTTAGTACATAGGAACGATGTTAGGCTGATAGGGCGAGAGAATTTAGGTTGTTCACTCACCTTTCCAGTCTTGGGGAAGAAGACAAGATTGACTTCTTTCCAGATTTGAGGGATGTAGCCCAGGTTGAAGCAAGAATTAAAAAGAATTATCAGAAGTGGTAAAATACATAGTGTCCAGGTCTCTCTGCAAGATAGCACGATACACACCGTATTCGTCTGGGGCCTTATAGGGTTTAAATGAGCCAATTGCCCATTTAACTCTATCGGGGTTAAAAAGTCTACCAGAGAGGCTATTCGTTCTACTGTCGATGCTCCTTATGACGTTCATCTGATCGTCAGAAGGCATCGACTGAGGAGCAGAACCAGAGAAGTGCACCTCAAGCAAAGTCTCCAGGGTTTCCCTGCGATTGACGGTAAAGGTACCGTCTGATTTACAAAGCATCCGGAGTCCATTTGTGTGCTCATGGGAAAGTGATTTATGGAGTCGAGCCGCAGTTGGTAGCGAGTCTATGTTTTCGCAATATTTTTTCCAAGACATTCTCTTGGATTTCCTTAGTTCGAGGTCGTATTTCATTAGAGCAGATGTATTATCAGTCCAACTATTAATTTGTTTGGCTCTGTTAAACAGAGATCTCACCAGTTTTCTTAGAGATTCGAGCTGTGCATTCCAGCAGGGTACCCACCGCTTGTCCTGGGCGTACAGCGGTTTCTTAAGGATAAGATAAGCTGATAAGCCGCTCCATCGATATCATCTATCGATTCAATCGACTTAAGAAGCATATCTTCTTTAGCGGCAAGCTGAGCTTGGAAAAGATGCCAATTTTTTCGTTTGGGCTGATATCCAGGCTCAGGTTCCTTAATCTCACTAGAGATGTTGAATCTGATATGTTGGTGATTCGATAGTGAGTCCTCATTGGAGACGTGCAAGTCACTAATTGTGTTTAGGATATATGGGCTAGAGATAGTGAGGTCAAGCACCTCTTCTTTAACCGCATTTATGAAGGAAGGTTTGTTGCCTCTATTTGCAACGGTGAGACTATTACTAATTAGAAATTCAAAAAGTAACTCACCTCGTTTATCGGTATCGCATCCGATGATCAGGTGGTGTTTTCGCTGGTCACAATACTTTACCAGGTGGAATCTGATGACCGTCTCCAGGAAAGTAGGCTGAGGCGCACACTCCCACTCCTCCATCGGTGGGGACTTCCTCAATGACGGCTTGCAGGTCCCTTGGTATAAACTCTGGAATGGGGAAACATTTATATTAGTATTAATATATTAGAGGGGAACCTCCAATAGCGTACATTTGTTTAAGCGACCTGTTTTGGAGGCCCATAATCTTGCCTTTCTGGAACCACGGTTCTTGAATGAATCCAATGAAGATCCTGTCACGATAGAGTCGCATGGTTGGCATGGTGCAGGTCGCCCTGCAGCACACGCAGCCCACTCATTTTTTGCGACGGTAGGCCGGGGCCTTCGTTCGGTATGGCTTGTTGTTGCCACGCCTGAAGTTACCGACTCGATGGAAATGATCCTCTGATCGGCTTCCTTTCGAGGATTCCCCTTGTTTAGTGGGGAGATCGTTTTGTTGTTTTGTTTGGACGACCCTTAGTGGTCGTGGACCCAGATGTGGCAGCGGGTTTCCGTTCGTCACATCTTGGAGTCTCTACTACAGCAGTAGGTGCAACCATCATACTGCTGGCTGTAGGTTTTCCTACTACGGCAATAGGTGCAACCACCATACTGCTAGCTGTAGGTTACTTGGTTTCTACTGCAATTGGTCGTACTTCAGCTGATGTTTTTTTAGTGGCTTTTGTTGACCTTAACGACATCAAACCGATAAGCCACTTTGAACCTGAGTTTTAGCAGTCACAGTCACTAACTGTCAGAACCAGGTGCAGGAGGTCTTTCTCCTTTTTTGGCGTGCTCTACATGACTCCAGTGCTGGGCATACAGGCCATCGTTTTGCGAGTCCAGCGTTGCCAACACCTTTGTGATGGGTAAGCCGATGGTTTGTGGAAAGTAGCCCCGAGTGATGTGTGGTTTCGGGAAGGCGTCTTCTTCCACAAGCATGATATCAAGTCCACTCTTGTTCTTGATGGCCGTAAAATTGGTCTTCATCCTATTGGCCGTGGTGGTGTCGGCATACACGAAGTAGAGCCAACCTGAATTGATGTTTGGGCGCCTTACCCAGCCGTTCGATGGAAGTGTCAATTACAGCCTCCTGAACGGCTGCCATCCGCGCTGTGGTAAGGGAGTTTGCTCCCAAATCCTTGGGAACGATGCCGAGTCGGATCCTTCCAGCTACACTACTGTAGCTCTTTTTGTCGGCTTGAGGGTTGCCGATCTTGCGTTTAGCAGCCGGTTTCAGCGGATTGCCAGCGAAACAATCCCGTTTCAGTTCCGAACCTTTGGTAGCAGGGACAGATTTGGCATAAACTAGAGTCTCATCTTTAGTTTTGCCCTGCTTTATGCAGCTTTAAAACGAGCCACCAGATGGTAGAGACTTGTCCTTTACATGTTTGGTGGTTTCGTTTCCTGTTACACTTGGGAATTCATCTGAGAGCATACCCACAGAATCCCCACCGAGTGTGGTGTCGGAATTGGAGAGTGAAGACACATCTGCTTTCCATCTGGCTGCAATGTTGGTCAAAGATACCGTCATCACTCCTGTTTTTTGAGCCGCTGATGATTTACAAGCCCTTGCAGGTGATGACATTTAAGAGTCATCATTCTCTTCAAAATAATTCATATTATCAATGGTTCCTACGAGGACACGGGAAAATACGGTCATCTGCAGCGGAACCCGAGACACTGCAGGAAGGCTTCATTGAAATCGGAGGTCGCCCGGTATCCGAAATTCGCGAGACTTTCTTATTACTTATTATGGTATAAATGTACCATTATCGCGTTGCTTTCGAGAGGCTAACTTAGCGCATAGAGGTTTAGATTTTTTTGAACATTGCTCAAGAGATTTTTTTAAAAACAAAATTTTTCGTAATGTGTAAGACTGAATTCTTCACTATAAAAAAAAAAAAGAACTGAATTAAGTCTAAAAGAGAAATCGACTTGATGTTAATAAATAAATAAAAAACAATAGGGAGAACGATAAAAGTAATTTGAGGCCCTTCCAGCAATTAAAAGAGATGTCGGTATGGAGATCTCATCCTTGGGTAGTATCCCTTAGTCCTTCGATGTACAAAAAAATTAAAAAACAAATAAAAGAAGGTCAGTAACGATATTGTACGCATACTGAAAGCAACATACCTGCCAGGTGCCACAGATGGTAAAAAAAAATAAATTCAAAGGACCTTGGTCCCAAGCGGCGTACTTATGTATACATGTGGCGTTGTCGACAATAGAAACTTAAACAAAAACTCCTACTAATTAAACTTTCACAAGGTGTGTATACACGTTAATGAATGTAAATGTATCCTTGGTCCTTTCGCAACGTAATTAGACGCAACCCGACCGTAAAAAAAACGAAACTACTGAATGCGAACGAACAATACCTACAGCTCTCACGCTCCAACTTGCCGCGAGAGATGCTACAGCAGCATACCGCTCTCAGATGAATCACAGATGTCGAGTTTAACATCGAAGAACGCATCTTCTAACCGTTCCTACTTTATTATAATTTCAATTGATTTGTGACCATGGTTCAGTAGAAATCATGTGGCACTCTTCTCGAGTGCCTGTCGGAGCAAGGACACATCGCCAGCAGGAAATTTCATTCGCACACGAGTGCCCGCTCCTATTAGTATTTGTCAAACCAATTTTAATAATTTCCTTCATCCTCTCGCCGCTAACTATGACTACTGCGTTCATTTTCCTTTGTTACCGTAACAATATCGATTTCTAGGGTTTACTTATTACACCGGTTTCACGTTCCTCCCACAAAGGAGGTAAAGGTACAACGCGCCATACAATCCAAGTATGGCACCTAGACTCCACTACCAACGTGTTACATAAGACTCATTTCTATACAGTACGTATAGCACCCACTTATTTCGCTTGCCTCATTGTATTGTGCCAGTGTTGATGTTGCTGCTACTATTTTGTTGTTTGTCCATCGTAACCACGAAAGGACGATTCGAATTGAGTGAGAACTTAATTGCCCTGAGGGGAAAATGGTGGCTTTATGCAAATACTATCCACCAAAATTGACGGTTGAGTCGCCAATCGCATGTGTGTTTGATTTCGGTAGTGGTTTTTAGGTCATACACGAACGGATACACTGTGGTTTTAAATACTATTGGAAAAATACGAGTAAAGATAGTCAGCGAATACGAAGGGAGAAAAATGCAATAATTGATGAGTGGTCTAGTTTGTTAATCATACATCATTATCACAACGAGTCATTGTGCCACGACGGTGCTTAAGCCTTGAGTGTAAACAACCTCACGTATTGTACTTATAATGAGATTTACTCATGTTCATCCGCCACCGATGGCTGCTGTTAAATCTTTTGTGAACTTTTGCATAATTCCATCGCAAATGAATGGTTATTTCGAAACAATCTTTACAAATTTTCTTCGCAATAAAAGCCTCGTAAGCCGTCATTCAGCGCCACAGTTCTGTACTGATGCCATCTTCCTAAGTACCACTTAAGGACCTGCTGCCATACAGTCATACAGTGTATATACGCTTCTACTTGCTTGAATTCCCTAATTGCTCTTTTCATTTCCCCCTTTGCCGGTATCATCACAGATTTTTGGTTCAAAATGAAGAAAAGGAAAGGTTTTCCACCCCCCCACTATGCACGAATTGTGTCATAGTCGTCTACATTTTTGGATGGAATAACTTTGTCGAATTTAACTTAATTGCTTTAGTGCTTATTGCCTTGATTAAGTTTTTTTTTTTTGCCCAAAAATCCTTGCTTGTTATGACTACGTGAGTTGAGTCATTATACTTCTTGGCTTCACGGGAACTGGAGAGCGATTTGGTGTGTGGAAAGTATCACGTAGTCATTCGGAGCGATCGAAAGTCTTACAACTCTTGATGTACTGCAGTAGGGCAGACGACATACATATATCAATTGTTGACCTTAATTTAATCTTTTTTCGGTCATTGTTTGATTAGGAGGGAAATGCTAAGTGCTGTATATCTGACGCTACGGTGTATGACGGGTTACCGTCCCTTAAGTGCACATCTGACATCACTGTTCAAACAGATTCGGTGGCCTAATTAGTGGTTTCACTTTGCTTTTTTTTTTTTTTTTTTCGTGTAGAACTTGTCTTTAATCAAGTAATGCAGTCTGCTTTATTGCGCTCTTCTTGGTTCTGTTTTATTTCTAACGTAGTTCTACACAAATATAAGATTGTCTCTTAATTGAATTTTAAAGTTTTCCCCTCTGATTTCGAGAGGAGTTCGTTGTAGTCAGACAAATGTTGGCGTCCTCTTTTTAAATAGATTAGAATAAAAACTCAGACTACTAGTGGGTGGGATTGGCATCTCTGTGTGTTAGAAGTTGAATCACTCGATTTAATAACATATTTCCTTTACGGAGCTAGCATACGGCGTCAGATATTTGGTCCTGTCTAGGAGGAAGGTAAATGGAGGAGAAGACGTAACCGCGAACTCTACGAGCTATACAAAGATGTGGATATAGTCTGGATGGCAAAGATCCGGCGACTACATTGACTCCGCCACATCGAGCGCATGAACACCAACGCTCCAGCTAAGAGGGTCTTCGATTCCGAGCCTCCTGGCTCGAGAAGACGAAGACCGAACCTCCGATATAAAGACCAAGTAATCGCGGATGTTGAAGGCGCCGTGACGCAGTGGTTAGTGTGTTGGATTCTGACGCACGCTGAGCGAGTTCGGATCCTGATAACACCAACGCCATCGAATGTTTATTTCGCGGCGTCCTTCCTCGGCGGGTGCTGGCAAAACCCTCCGTAGTATACTTGCCTTGAAAAAACTTCTCGACTTACACAGGTCGGAATCGGCATTAAACTGTAGGTCCCTTTCACCTGTATGGAAAATAAATCACACACAACGTGGGTGATTGAGAGAAGATTGGCTCTGGTCCTCCATGGGCTGTAACGCTACCAAAAGAAGAAGAAGAAGCGCTGACAACTTGGTTTTGATAACTGGAAGCAGCGTGTCTGGGACCGCTCAGGCTCAGGTCCTCCATAGATTGCTGGCTCGAGAAGTAAGAAGTAATAGATGAGTTGTGTCGTTGTATAAATGACAGAAACATATTGTTATGTCATCTTCCACAAGCAAGAAATCATGCTTTACACCTTCACTTTCTTATCCTAAAAGATGTATTTTTTTTTACTGAGCACGACCCTACACTATTGCCAATAATAATCGGATTTTTTAGTAGCACTCTGCGTATTGAATATTTTGATCTCCTTCTGGAAAAATCTTGCCTATCACTTTGTCATTTTATTTTCTGTTTCCTTATCACACCCCTATTCTCTTGAAAACGCTTGTTGCTTGATAGTCTTCTTCGAGATAAGATCTCATTCGTATTCATGGAATATCATTATTCCTTTCTAAAAACCTTAATGTCTTTAAAGACGAAGACAAGATACATTCGATTCCATGTATCTTTTCTACGCACATCGTAGTTTACTTACACCTGGGTGTCCTAATTCTGTATCTCATTCAATATTTATGTCACACATCAATCTCGAATTTTCTTTAGAAATGTTTTTCTGCTCCAAGCCAGAATTGCGGAACTGACAGCACCTAGTAACCTTCTCAGGGAAATAGCGACAGGAAAACATCCTTCTTCATTTGACATAACAAAGATAGATACCTCCATATGTACATACATAGTTTGCAAAATATTATGAAAAAAAGTATTCGAAGTGAACGAAAATGAGTAACATTCTGCGTGACTTCATCCAGACTGTATATGTATGATGCAAATTACAAGGCCCCGACTGTTCTCATTTGGCAAACTAGGACTTGTATTCAAGCTGCACATGTAATTACTATTCCATGTCCGATACATTTTCATAAAAAAAATCTCCATCTCTGTCATTATTATTATTATGATCCCCACTGAATTTATTCATAGTCATTCCCAAAGCTGCGATATATGGAACGACCACACTCGGATATATTAATAAATTGCTCTATTTCTCGCATTATACACATTATTCGTTTGCGCTGCATTGAATTCTCGCTCGAAAGTATAATAAATAAATGTATCTACATATGCAGTAAGTAATCGAGCCCCCTGCTATCTACCCTGTGGTGGAGCAATTGATATGTACGATTGTACGATGCGAGAACAAAGCAAAAGATACTTTTTATACATATCTTTTCGGAAATAACGTTATGTGATCAGCGTGAGTATGTGTCTTCCACTCGTATATTGTACTAAATCACGATAAACCTTAGCTAACACTTATGTGTTTTGAATTTAGATTGTGTTAGGTTTTACTATCTTATCTCGGGATACCATATTTTCTTTCGATTTCAAATGAAGCCTCGATTGGAGTGAATATGCACATAGTCGTAATCTCGAGGAAACGTCGTCATATTCTGATTAGGTCATAATCTACGCTTCAGTGTACCTATACCGACTGGAAGTCATTCAAAGTCATTTTAACATTTCTCTTGACTTGTTGCTCTGTTTTAGAACCGGAGAATAAAGCTAAGGTTGATTCTGATTATTTTCATTCCGTCAACCTCCCATTTAGTTACAATTACTTTGTTTGAAATTCCCAACAGTGATTTACGTACCGCGGGGTAGCGCGGTGTATCCGATGAATCGCTATCACTCTAGATAGAAATGGCTACGATTAAAATGACTGTGCATACAACCCCCACCGGAATATAACGATAATGATACATCATCTGTCCCGAATGTCGTAGGCTGATTACTGTGCCGGTTTTTTCCCGACTTCCTTTCGTGCAAGGTTTCGAAATGTGTTTTGTTTTCCTTCTCTGTTTACTCGCAAATAAGATGCTTAACAAGTCTAATTGAACAGAGGCTCGACAAAGTAAAAATGCATGCATTTACTGATGTTTAGAGGAAACTCGTTGACCCGCCATACTGTGCTTGGAAAATAACTTGCGTATTGACTGCTATGAGTAGAAATTAGCGACCAGATATGATGGAAATCCGAATTTCTCGTTAGCGAACTTAATTGTGTTGTTTGTTTGTTTGTTTAATAGACAGCTCAAAATATGTATACCTAGGCGAATAACATCGCGGGGACATTGCGCGCACGCAGCATCTCCAGGCCACTCGATCCTCCGCCATCGACTCTCACTCACCAGAGGCTATGCCCAAGCGCAACCTGGCGAGTTTTTGGACTTGGTCCAACCACCGCGGGGTCTGCAAAGCGGTCGCCTTCGGAAGTCGTGATGATGGGGACATTCGTCTCACGTGACCAAACCATCGAAGCATAGCCCTTTCCGTTCGGAGAAGCAGCTGCCCAAAATTGAGCTTCTCGCGCACTGCCGTGTTTCTCATCTCATCCCGGCGAGTAACTCCCACAACAGCACGAACAAATCTCATTTCGGCAGCTTGTATTCGCGATCTTATCCTTTCGGTCAGTACCCGAATTTCATGAAGCAGGAGCTCAGCATTACTCCCATCACTCGTGAAGAAGACCCCGAGATACTTAAACTTCTCCACTTGCTTCAATAGGACTCCACTAACATGTAGAGTGTATTTGACAGGCGTTTTGGAAATAACCATAACCCTCATCCCAGTATCAGCACATATGGCCACAAACCTATCTAGCGCGCACTGGAATTTCGTCTGAGAGGATGTACGGACAACTAAGTCATCTGCAAATAGAAGATGGCTTACCCTCAGCTCTCCTAATGTGAAACATTCCGCGCCCTGACTGCGCTGCAACATTCAGTCCATATATACATATGCATCAGATCAATTATATGGGCGCTTCACCTTTATTGCAAGCTTTTATAACACCTAACACTTTATTGCTTACACACATCTTTTTTTACACATTTTTTCTCTAACAATAATATTTGCCCACTTAATGGATTGATTACATTCACACTGGATTACTGACTGATCACTGGTTACTGAGTCACTGAATACTGAACGAATACGGAATATTGAATGCCACCGAGGGCGAGTGTTCCCACTTACATATATAGCCCTCAATTCAATTTCTCGAATGTTCGCACTGGCATTGGCATTGACACTCAGCAGAATGCCGCTGAAAGTTACCGTCGTTTCCTTTTTACCTGCCACAGAGCATTCCAAACTTTCACAGCGAAATTCGAACACAACCGTCGAAAAGGCTTGAGGTGACAAGGCGCACCCTTGGCAAAGTCCAACGCTCACGGTGAAAGGTGTTGATTTACTACCGTTACCGTTTACTACCCGAACACAGCTGGTACAGATAGTGTGTAGAGACTAAATGGCCCTCCGCAAAGGACCACCGATCCCATACTCCTGCAGAACACTCCAGAGTTTAATTACTAACTTACTTAGGTGGCGCTACAGTCCGGTGTGACTAAACCCCAACAAACTTCTCCAGCTGGCACGGTCTTTTGGCAGCTGTTTCCAGCGACACACTCCAAGTTGGTTAAGGTCCCCTTCCACCTGTGTGCGCCACCTTCGATTCGGTCGTCCTCTGTTGCGTCGTCCCTCGGGGTTGGACTCGAAGACTCTTCGGGCCGGATCTGTGTTATCCATTCGCTCTGCATGCCCTAGCCATTTTCGACGTTGGATTCGTAATGGTCGTACTAGCCCGATGTCGCTGTTCAGCCCGTACAGTTCGTCGTTGTATCTTCTCCTCCACTCCCGTTTATACAAATGGGACCATTGATTGAAAGCAGAATTTTCCTCTCGAAACGACCAAGGGCCTCTATCCGCTTTCATTAAAGTCCAGGCCTCTGTGCCATAGAGGAGGACTGAGGTGATTAACGTTTTGTACAGCGCAACTTTTGGTCTTTCGAAAGGGATCTACTTCTCAATTGCCTCTTGAACCCAAAGAAGCAGCGGTTGGTAAGAGTAATTCTGCGTTTGATCTCAGCGCTGGTGTTGTTGTCGTAGTGGTAAGTCCTTGACCACTTCGAATCTGTAGCTGCCAATTGTGAATTTCTGGCCGAGACGTCTTTTGGTTGTCAGCATTTACCATTGACCGAAAGACCCACGTCCCGCTGTGTTCGTCCAAGTACGTCAATGTCGTCCGCAGACTTGAAATATATCGTACCTCTTGTGTTGGCCAGTGAGTCTCGTATGATATTTTCAAGCACGATGTTGAAGAAATTACATGACAGTGCGTCACCTTGTCTAAATCCCTTTTTAACATCAAAGGTCTCGGTTAATTCGCTACCGACCTAATTGGAGCAGCGAGAGTCCTCCATTGACAGGGATGTCAAAACTATATGTGGCGCTGTATAGTTCGTCTCTATACACAGTGTCATACGCGGCCTTGAAATCGACGAAAAGGTGATGGGTTTCGATTTGGTATTCTGGGCCTTCTCCAAGATCTACCGCAGTGTGAATATCTGGTCTATTGTGGACTTACCTGGCCTGAAACCACACTGATAAGAACCTATCAGATTATCCACAAAGGGTATCAGGCGTACACACAGTACGGCAGTGAAGATCTTGTATGCGATGTTAGGGAAACTTATTCCTCTGTAGTTGGCGCAGTTAAAGGGGTCCCCTTTCTTGTTTGCTCGGAAAACGATGCTGAGATTCCATTCGTCGGACATGCTTTCCTCCTACCATATTTTACAGATGAGCTGGTGCATGCGCCCTACCAGATCATCTCCGGCCGCTGTAAATAGTTCTGCGCCCGCGGCTTTATTATTCTTCAGCTTTGAAATTGCTAGCTTGATTTCATTTAGGTCGGGTGGATGAAATTCTCTTGCATTTTTGTCCGTTGCCAATAGGTCATTCTGTGCCTGACAGCGGTATTAGATCTTTCATCGCCGTTAAACAGTCCACAGAAGTGTTCCTCCCATAATCTCCGTATCGACTGTGACTCTACTACTAGTTGTCCGTCTTCATCCCTACAGGCTTCCGCTCTGGCTTTATAGCCTTGGCATGTTCGTTTTACTTTTTCGTAAAACATGCGTGCATTATTCCTGTGATAGTATCTCTCCATCTCCTCGATCTCACGCTCCAGAGTTTACCTACGCGAATTACAAACATTTAATAATTACGTAACTGAAATCACTTTTCAGCTTTCCTGATGAGCTATTAAATGTAAATCAGTAAGAACAAAAACTGCAGCAATTTTTCAATCTAACTAACCACCGAAATCGTCGCTTAAGTGCCCCTCTAGACAGATTAAATTCAGAACAAAAAAGCGAACAAATTTCGCAACGCAGATTTTGTAACGAAATTTGCGGAATTCAACAAATTATTTATTCATGGATTCTGCAATATATGGAACCTGTCGTGGTTACAATACTGACTGAGCGCATCCTCTTTGTCTGCTTACAATTGCAGTATGCATGGGTAAACTTCGGTGAACCATGGAATGTATCCGGTTTATGTGGTTACAATGGCCCGAATATGATAACATTCAGGACAAAAGAGTCCACTTGAAAAAAGTCCTCTAAATGGTCAGCTTACTGCTGAACAAAGCATGTAGTGCATGCAATTTTCGTTGACACTGACACATGGTTGGGTCGGGAATTTTTCTGATTCTGCAGAGATACTCGTATTTCGACTCAATTGGGATTGGGTCACAATTATGTCAGAGTAGTGGCAGCAACGACATTTTATCGAAGGACAACAGAATGACCAGTGTAAGAACACTGCCAACACAGTTAACTCGACCTGATTCTGGCTTTACATACACTACACGAAATAATGATAAGACCACGATGTAAAATGCAGCTTTTGCGTTTTAAATAAAATAGTTGTGAGACTGTTTGCATTGTTATCAGATTTTTACTCATACTATTGCTGGAGTGTCATGTGTTGTTGCGTTTTTCGATAGCATTTTTCCTTTGAAGCGATAACCGTTGTCTATTTAGAATTTTTTTCGGGTTCATCCAAGAAACGAAACCGCATTCTAGTGCGAAATATTGATAAGACCACAAGTGTTTTCCGTTGAAATTCTTAAAAAAAAAATACACATTCGTAATTTTTTTAAAAACAGGTAAATGTGTAAGTGAACTGCGAACATCTTACTTTAATTTGCGTTATTTAATTTAATAGATTTATAAAAGTTGTTTAAAAATGGGTCGTGGTAAACAGCTTACAGAGAAAGAGAAGGTCGAAATTGTCATGTGTCGCCAATCTGGAATGACAACCAGAGATATTGCTGCTCGAATGAACAGAAGTAAGACAGTTGTCATTAACTGTTCAAAATTAGGAGAAAATTATGGGAAGAAGAAGAGTACCGGAAGAAAAGCTGTTCTTTCCACACGGACTATTCGGGAAATGAAGAGATTAGCCACAAACAAATCCAACAGCGCTTCAGATATCCGACGTTCTCTTGATCTCAACGTATCAGTGAGACGCATCCAACAAATTTTAAAAGCTGATACCAACTTGGAATACATTAAACGTATCCCAAAACCTAGGCTGACAATGCGTCACAAAAGGGCTAGATTGGAGTTCGCGGAAAAGTACAAATTTTGGAATGAAGAATGGACCAAAGTCATATTCTCCGACGAAGAGAAGTTCAATCTAGGCGGTCCTGATGGATGTCAAAGATATTGGCATGATAAGCGCAGAGAAAAAGAGACGCGGATGTCCCGAAACTTTGGCGGAGGAACAGTCATGATTTGGGCCGCTATAGCATGCGTTGTCAAGAGTGAAATCTGCTTCATTTCGACAAAAATGGACTCTTCCAAGTACGTAGAACTATTGGACGCGGTGCTTATAGACTTTGGTAGAGAAGTTGCTGGAGATGACTGGATATTCCAACAAGACAACGCGGCAATCCATTCATCCAAGCTCACAAAGGAATTTTTTAACACCCGAGGTATTCCTTTGCTCGAATGGCCTGCTTGCAGTCCGGACCTAAACCCAATTGAAAACCTCTGGAGCATTTTGTCCCACCGGGTTTTCCAAAATGGGCGACAATACGATACCGTTCTGCAACAAAAACAGCAAATTCAGGTTGAGTGGGCTAAAATTTACCAAAATGTGGTCAAAGACCTTATTAATTCAATGCCAAGGAGGTTGCAACATGTTATTGCACACAGAGGCTCATCAACAAATTATTAATAATTTTTGTATTGCTTTTTTTGTACGTGTATTATTATTTAACATCGTTTGGTCCTATCATTATTTCGTTTGACTGGAAGCTTTGTTTTGTTACTTTGTTTTTAAATAAAATGTTAATGATTTTTTTTTTCAATTTAGATACGCAATTAATACTAATGAATAATATTATGAATATTCTTTTCCCTATATATCGTTTTACATAAAAATATCGTGAAACTAATTTGGTCTTATCATTATTTCGCTCAGTGTATTGCCAGCCAGTGGTGTAACGTATCGATCTACGAGTATACCATACCACTACGAATGAGCAGAAGCCTTTCATCAACGAAATTACATTGCCCAGTGCCAGTGGTATTTGCCATCGTATGGTTCTGTGTTGTCGCGGATGTTGTACCTGGACAAACATGATGGGTTCGCGTTATACATGCGTTATCCGTTCATCTAAGCTATAATCAGTATACGATAGTTTTCCGCTCTTTCTGTAAGTACATACAGTACTAATTAGTCCGGCACGCATTAGCATTCTGTACTCAAACTCCCCATCCCGGCTTGGTTGGAGTCGGTCATTTTTGTTGTCATGACAGCGCTTTGTTTGTCCCCTTGACGCGTGTTTGCCACATTTTCCATTTCGGTTTTCGCGGAGTCTATGGACACTTGGATGCGTTTTTTCGCGAAGCAAAAGTGTAATCTTTGCAATAGGGTTTTTTGTTTTTGCCCAACGATGCATAATCGCAATGTCAACAGTTTTCATTTAAATTTAAATTGCGAGAATCCGGAAAGTCGTGGCATGGCAGGAAAGATAAAGCCATTCATGGGGGCTGGTGTTTACTTGTGACTTTATTTGGATTTAATTAAATCGTTTTGATGCAGCACAGAAGCGTAGAGTAGCAGCTTCTGCAGAGATGAAAAACCATGCAAAGTGCTAGCTTGTCATTGTATGTGCAAATATGCACTCGAGAACGTTTTAGTTTTAGCTGGCGCTGCTGCCATTATGAATACTCCTAAACAAACAAAAGGTTTCATTGAGACGGTAGGATTGCTTTCGAGGATATGATACGAGACGTAGGGTTAACTGAATACATACCTCGATGTATATGGGTATGACCATCTTAGAAAAGTTTTTCGTAAAATCTAATTCAATTGACTATTGTGTCTTTTTCTGAAATGGTTTCTCGAAAAGTGGGTTACTGTGAAGCCACTCAACAGAACACTAAGTGACGGCCTGATTCAGAAGGCTTCAATTGCGAGTAGACGATAAATGCCTTTGATGTTGTAAATCTCTTAAGCTCCTAAAGGATCCAAGCGGATTTACTTTCATTCTACTTGGTTGAAAGAGTTTAATTTATTTTGTTTAGAGAATAATTAGATTCACCGTATGTGGTAGACGAGGGCAGGTATTTGTATGATGAAGATCATTGTTATCACAGTTCTGAAGTAATTTGTTTCGTTTGGCAATTCGCTTCTTTTTTGACCGAATTTGTCCGGGGAAAACTGAATCGAAGAGGGCGAAAATGGTACATGAAACTGATGCCCACAATTATTTTTAACAAAAAGAGGACGGCAACTTCATGGACTTACTTATCTACTTATTTACTTACGTGGCACCACAGTTCGGGGTGAACCTGGACTTCAACTAACAACGCTTTCCAGCTGTTGCCAGTGTCGCGCGCCCAACTGGCTGAGCTCTCTTTCCACCTGTGTACGTCACCTTAGATGCGGCCGTCCTCTGCAACGTCGTCCTTCGGGGTTGGAGCCGAAGACTCTTCGGGCCGGAGCTATGCTGCCCATTCGCTCTATATGGCCTAGCCATCTTAGACGTTGGATCCGTATACATATGTACGTCATACTAGGCCGATAACGCTGTTCGGCCCGTACAGTTCTTAGTTGAATCTTCTCCTCTATTCTCCGTCAAGACAAACGAGACCGAAAATTGTGGGCAGAATTTACTTCTCGAAAAGACCAAGCGCCTCTTCATCCATTTTTGATAAGATACAAGCCTCTGCGCCTTAAAGGAGGACCGGGATGACTAAGGTTTTATAAAGAGTTGCCTTAGTTTTCCGAGGGAGGGCTCTACTACTCAATTGCCTCTTGATCTCAGCGCTGGTGTCTTGCAGCCTGCTATAAGTGAGCCAAGGTAGACGAAATCCTTGACTTTATCAAAGTTGTAGCTGCCAATCGTGACATTCTAGCCAAGACGTTGGTGTAGTGCGTCTTTCTTCGACGACAGCATATATTTGGTTTTCCCCTCGTTTACCTTCAGACCAATTCTAGCCGCTTCTGCTTCAATGCTCACAAAAGCTTCATTGACGTCTCGCTGCGTTCTCCCAATCACGTCAATGTCATCAGCGTATGCGAGCAATTGTGCTGACTAGAAGTATATCGTGCCTCTTGTATTGGCCGGTGAATCCCGCACGATCTTTTCAAGCATGATGTTGAAAAAATCACATGACAGTGCATCGCCTTCTCTGAATCCTTTTTTGACATCGAAGGTTTCGGTTGACTCCTTATTTATTTATTATATTTAAGCAGCTGAGCTATAGCTGCCTTCCATCCTCGACGGTCCCGGGCACGCTGCTTCCAGTTATCAAGACCAAGATGTCTTGCATCCGCGATTACTTGGTCTTTATACCGGAGGTTCGGTCTTCCTCTTCTTCTCGAACCAGGAGGCTCGGAGTCGAAGACCTTCTTAGCTGGAGCGTTAATATCCATGCGCTTGATATGACCGAGCCAGTGTAGTTGACGGATCTTTGCCTTCCGGACTACATCCACATCTTTGTACAGCTCGTAGAGTTCGCGGTTATGTCTTATTCTCCATTCACCTTCCTCATAGACAGGACCAAATATCCGGCGCAGAATTTTTCTTTCGAAAGAACCCAAAATCAGCTCCGCTGTCCTGCTTAGCATCCAGCTTTCGGTTCCGTACAGCAATACTGGCAGCATGAGCGTTTTGTATAGCATTACTTTGGTCTTTCGAGTCGAAGTAACAGCATCGCGTATTTTTTCGGGTGGCGCGACACAACTGGATCAGTTTTCCCGGGATCCCGAATTCGGCCATCGCACCAAACAGTCCTTCACGATGAATGCTGTCGTACGTGGCTTTGAAATCGATGAAAAGATGGTGTGTATCGATTCGAAATTCGTTGGTCTTTGATTTGTCGAAGTGTGACTATTTGATCTATAGTCGATTTGCCGGGCTGGAAGCCGCACTGGTGGTAGCTGCCGATTAGTGCGGTGCAAAAGGTCTTTCACTCAGTACGCTGGACAGGATCTTGTATGCGACATTGAGCAGGGATATACATACCTCTATAGTTCTTGCAAGAGGTAGGATCGCGTTTTTGTGGATGGGGCAAATAGAGCTGGTATTTCAATCGTCGCGCATGCTTTCATCTTCCCAAATTCTGCAGATGATCTGGTGCATGCTCCCTACCAGAACATCGCCGCAAGCCTTGAAGAGCTCTGATGGCAAGCCATCTGAGCCTGTGGTTATTCTTCAGCTTCTGAATAGCTGTGCCGACTTCTTCGATGCTGGGTAGGAGGACTACTTCAGCGGCTGGAGTTGGGATTTCCTCGGTCCCTACCAGTCTCTCTTGGTCATGCTCGTTAACCAGCTGCTGGAAATGCTGCTTAAATACATCCACTATTCCCTGTGGGTCGGTGACAAGATTACCCTCGCAGATTCGAAGAGCCTGGGTGCCCTTTTTGAAGCCTCCTGCAGGGCCTTTGGCTTTCCAGTAAAAGGCTCGTGTTTTATGCTTATCCCTAGACTCCTCGATGTCCTTGAGCTGGGAGGCTGTGAAGATTCTTTTCTTTTGTCGCAGTAGTTTTTTCTCCTCCCTTCTTCTGGCTCGGTACTCTTCTTGCGCTGCCCTGGTTTTCCTCTGAAGTGCCTTTTGGTACGCCTCGTCGGTTGCTGCCTTTTTCTGCTCACACTCGCCATCATATCACAGGTTTCTTGTCGGGGGTGGTAGGTATCCTAAGGTGGTTTCGGCTACTTCCTGAATGGCTGAGCGGCAATGCAGCCATTAATTATTGGCATTTGTGTTCGACGTAGGCATACCGTAGAGTCTTTCGCTCAGCTGCTCCCTGTAGACTCTGGCAACCTCCGGTGTGCTCAGGCGCCCAATGTCGAGCCTCCTCCTGATGGGCTGGTGCAGCTTTCTGACATTGGACATTCGAGCTCTGAATCTTGCTGCTACGAGGAAGTGGTCAGAGTCGACATTTGCCCCTCTGAATGTTCGCACATCCAGGATGTTTGACGAGTGCCTTGCGTCAATGAGCACATGGTCGATTTGGTTGGCGGTTCGACCGTCACGAGATCGCCAATCTCATCGCGATCTCATTAAAAAGATCTCTAATTGTTAATCAATGGTTTGCAAGTATCAACTCTTTAACTTTTTGACGTGAGCTTGGTCGGTTAAGGTTGATGGTCGTCCAGGACATTTTTCGTTTTCGGCCTTCTTGGATCTCTTTCACTTGTAAACATATTTTTTCGAAAGATCCTCTTCACTAAAGGCTTTCTGCACCATTAGCAGCGGAAAATTCACTCCGCAAACAAAATTTAGTGCAAATTCCTTGCTCGACAAATTTAGATTTTGTAAAAATCGTAATATTTATCTCAACGATATTTACAAAATCGTTTTAATCAACTCACAAAATGAAGCGTATCTCAAACACCTATGAATATTTTGATGTAAAACTTGGCACGGATGCCAAAGTTAGACAAGACCAACCTAAAAACAAAAGCATTTCCCCAAATAGTACCGCTCAATTTGCAACCCCTCATGCGAAAATTGCTACTTTTTTTTTTTGTTTTTTTTAAAGACTCGCGCAGATGTGATAGACACACAACCTGAACGGAGTGCAGTGGTTTGGGTCGTTGATGTTCGTTTACTCTCAGGGGTGGTTGTCCTAGATAGGACAAGAGCCGACCAAATTCCGCGTTGGTTATAGTCAGTAGTAATTCGTTCGAGCACTTTATAGTATTGCATACGCAGGGATGAATTTTTACTTGACCAAATACTGTAAGTGTTATGCCTGCAGCAGTATGTCTGGTCACTTTCCGTTCACCTCTGTGTTGCATACTTTGTGTCCTTTTAGGAACTATTGTACTTTTTCTTGGATATGAACGAATTTGAACTATAGACCCTTCCGCTCGACGGTCGATGATGTTTACCACTGCACCACGGCCACTTAAGTCTTAGCACAGACTTGAATTTCGAGATAGACAAGTAAGAATTTACAATCGAAAATGGCTTCATAGCTTTTCCAGATATTCTCTATGAGAATCAAAACACTTTTGTTTATGTTTGAACTAATTTTCGAAGCACCTTTTTCACGGTATCTTCAATGCGTGTGATTTGAGTTTCGGTTCTAAAGGCATGTTCTAAAGTGGCCATGTACTATAATTGTTATGCCTTTTTCAGTATTTTGATCACTTCTCATTCACAACAGCTGTGTTGCAACATTTTTCGATATAGGAATTGTATTTCTTGGCTATGGACAGACTTTGAACTATAGACCATCCGCTCGATTATGTGCACCACTGGTGTACGACCTCTCCGTTTTCAATTTAATTTATCTTGTCATTGAAAGAAAATGCTGTTGATCCACTGTCGTTTATTTCATAAACAACACCGCGTGTTCTCTTGAGTAAAAACCTGTAAACAAAACAATTAGTTCATAGTTACACCCAGTACTTATGTTCGTCTATTAGCATCTTTAAATGTCGGTCTAATGAATTTCAGTTCAATTCCAACGAGAGCGGGCTTAATTCGTGCCTTCTTCAATTATCACACTGCAACTTGAGCCGTTCTATCATAATTAAACAGAAGCACGACTTTTACTATCTAAGGAACCTCTGTTTTATTGCATGATTTGCAATTAGATCGTAAACCACGTACGCTGCCGGGGCTGGACATCATCGCTTCAGTATATATTTATTTGTGCTTATTTCATTTTGCTCTTCCGCTCTTTGTTTTGATTTTTCGCTTTTGCTGCTTCTTTCACTGTGTTTTGATTGGTTTTCGAACTATATTTTATAAGCGAATCGCTTAAGCCGGCCTCGTGCCTGGCCCTGTGCTAAAATCGCATCTTGAACTATCTAAATATAAATTGTAATATAAATAAATCTGCGTCACATGTTTCACTTTTTTATGTTTTTTTTTTTTTTTTTTTTTTTTAACGCGAAATCACGTCATAAGTATCACCAATATCTGCCTCATCATCTAATCACAAATACTGCCACCGTCATCACAAATGGGATTAACTATCGCACTTCATATGTATACTATCTAACGTACTATCTGTATCTATCGTGTCTTTTAATCTAATTCTCAATTTTGTTCAATTTAATTATGATTTATTGAATTGTGTCAAATATTACTTTTATTTTTCATTTTCTTTCGTTTTTCTTTTTTGTTTTTGTTTTTTCTTTTCCATTTTGGTTTCTATCGCGAAATGTTCCTTTCGAACGTGTCGAAATCGAACCTAAAATCAATACGGCAATCTGATGTTGATCTATATGCATTGGCAACACCCACAACACAACTACCACCCACCAATATCGTCACCATACCGCACCTATCATTTTCTTCTCGTCGATAACAAATATTTAAACAAAAAATGTTGACAAACGTATATGCCTTTTTTATTTACAACAACAAAACCATAAATTGTAAACAAAAACAAATAAAAAATAAAAATAAATAAATGCAATTGGATTGTTGCTTCAAAACGCTATTGCAACGCGTGCACGCAACGCTTTGGCTGACCACCATAGACCTAATACCAGGAGTTATTACCACGACCACACCCTAAAGCTTCAAAGATAAGTATTTAAGGAATATAATTCCCATTTGGGGGGTGGGCGAAGAGGACACAAAAAAAAAAAAAAAAAATGCCACAAGTCGAGGGTGGCTATATATCACTGGGTGAGAACCCAAACAATGCCATCTATAATCAAACGACAGAACCGGCCGGGTCACAGTCGATGTTCGAATCGGTTAAACGGGCCATCGGCCAAGTAGTTGGTAGTAGTAATGGTGGCAATCCCGCTGGCGATACAGATGATTTGTTAACATCGAAAGGACGCCCAACTATCGTCGGATCGAGGTAAGTCTCTGTTGTACCTACATTCAAATTTCTATGATTTTTCTTGAGTTTCTTTTTCTGTTTTATTTTCAAAATGTTTCTTAAAACTTAAGTGTTCTCTTTAAATGCGTATATTTGTCTGTTCAAAGTTGTATCGTATGGTATCCACTTGGTGTAATGGTGAACATATCTATTTTTTGTTTTCCTTTTTCGCTTGCTGACATGCTAGTTTGTTTTTTACTTCCCATTCGTTGTTTATTGGTAGAACAATTGGCTGTTCATGTTTCCTATTTTCCTTTTTTGTTAATACAAAGTACAATCGTCAATTTGCCATTGCTAAGGCTGTTTTGTCGATCATTTTGATTTGAGCTGTGATTTCCTACCTGCATCACTTCATAAAGTTCAAGGTAGCCATCGAGTGCGCTTACATGCGAGTATAGCGGTAAGATACAAAATAGTCCCGAAACACGATTTTCACAGACAGCGTACATTTAGATACTACACATTATCGTATAAAATGTGTGAAATACATACAACAAATCGCTTAGAATGGGTTGTCGGTAAGTGCAATTGCACGCATATGTGATTGTATAATCGAAACGCCGATATTGCACGCAAACTGCTTTAGTGATTGGTTGTGGAGAGTGCAGTGGACCCGGAGTCATCCGCTTTCGGGCGGAACTGACCAGATTTTCCACTTTGATGATAGTGCTCATGTCCGAGAGTGAGGTGTATGCACTCAAAGTAATCAATCGGACAGAGAATAATTGTTTAGTTATTATCTAAGAGTTACGTGCCTACTGATAGTAAATTTGAAAATTTACGAGACATCTACACAGAGTTTGATTTTGTTGTATTCAAGTAAGTTTCATTATATGTATGTATGCACAAGTTTTTAACGTGACGACTTGTGACTAATAAGTCATTCACCTTAAGATTTACAATGTGCCTATGGGACGTATTTGGCATGTTAAACGAAACAATTTTATTTCTTCTAATAGTCAAGATGAATTTCGTTAAACAAATATTGTTCGTTATTACCGAAACCTTTTACTATTGTTCAATCAAACAACTTCTACTCGGACTTGGCTTTTTTGCAATCCCTCCCCCACCTACATACATATGTCACCTTTCTTACTTAGGTGGTGCTACAGGTCGGATGAACCTGGGTCTCAACCAGCATGCCTTCGCTCTACATGGCCTAGCCATCTTAGACGTTGAATCCGAAGACGTCTACTACTCAGTAGGGCTCTACTGATCAATCGCTTCTTGAGCCCAAAAAAAAAAAAAAAAACAGCGGCTGGCCAGAGTTATTCTGCGTCTAATCTCAGCGCTAGTGTCATTGCCGTTTGTTATCAATGAGCCAAGGTAGACGAAATCCTTGACTACATCAAAGTTATAGCTACCAATAGCGACATTCTGGCCAAGACGTCGGTGTTGTACGTCCTCCTTTGACTAGAGCATATTGTTACGAACATTTCTAGTCCAAAAAGGGGTCGATCACTGGATTTCGATAAACTACAATTGTTTACTTGCTTACTCACTACACACTGGGGTTTTGCCAGTACCCCGCCGAGGAGGAACGCCGCGAAATAAACATTCGATGGCGTCGGTGTTATCGGGATCCGAACTCGCTCATCGTGCGTTAGAGTCCAACACACTAACCACGGCGTCCACGGCGTAATTTATTCAGTCTGTTCGGCCAAATCACCATGGATGGACAGAGCGTTGTTTTATCAAAATGGGGTGTTCTGTTCGACAACGTTCCGCGCGCTGCGCCCGATTTGGAGTCGAAGACTCTGTATCACTCTGTGTTCAGGGGAACTGTAATTTGTTATGACTCGATTTTCCTTATCATTGATACGATGACTCTCTGGTTCATACAAATAGTACAAGTGGTGGTAAAACGTTCTACGCAGTACGTATTTACACTAGAATACCCTAACAGGGACCACTCTGTGGCATTTCCTATTGTGCTCATGTAATCTGCCCTCAACACCATCCTTGCCTTATTGTAAGCACAAAACCTTTTTAGTTTAATCAGAAGAATCCTCAACTCAATTGGATATGTAGGTGGCCACAAGTAGTAGCATAAACTGCCACCAACGCAATTGCGAGGATAAAAGGGATCCTGAAATGATTATCCTCCCCCATGTCGCCAAGTGAAGTTATTCCTTGGCAATCTTTTTCATCAGCATCCGAGCCAAATTGATATCCTTTATGCGAGGCGTAATAAAAACAATAACAACCTGCCCCATCAAGATATAATGCTTTTATCGTCATCCGCACCTATTTCTAACACGCCACTTCATTAAAAATAATTTATTCCATCAGAAGGTGGAGTGTGGCAAGAAGGAAAGTTCAATTCCCAGCGGTTGTTTTCTGTTTTTCTTTTTTTGTTTTGTTTTTTTTTTTTTTTTCTATTAATTTCCTCTCTCGTGGAAAATGTTTTAATTTTTTTTTCTTCTGACTCTACCCGTTATACAATTTCCTCACCTTACAACAGCATCTCAACTGTCTTGGATAGGATACCTCGAAGAAGGAGTTGAAGAAAGCACAAATGCGTGGAATTTATAATAAAGAAACATCCAAACTGAACGTGCTCCGTAAGAGGGTAGTAGTTTCTATGATTTGCAATTCCTCTTCAAGATGACTTGAAAAATCGCATTTCTTGGGACGCGACGAATATCCTTTCGCAGTCATAAATCATGCATTCAACTTCTGTCAAAGAAATGGGGGTCCTGGTCCAATTTTTGCCCGCCTGCCAACTCAAAACTTTGCTCATCTACGTAACGTGCTCCTTTAATGATGTGACCGTACTGGATTGGCGCATCTCTGCATCGTATTGTACGTAAACAGATTATTCGATGACTTAACTAAAACACACACAGACTCCTCGTAGCACTTTCAAGGTAGGCCAATCCTCTCCCAATCAATGCCAAATGGTAACCCCACCTAAGAATAAAATAAAAAAAAAAAACAAAAAAAAAAAAAAAATCCCCGAAGGACAATGCAAAGTGACTGCATGGAACTATTGATTTTCACACGAGTTCTACTCGCACGCCAGTGCCTTGTTGGGGTTTTTTGTCGATATCCACTTGCCTCTCGAAATTGGATGAGGATAAAGCATTTTTATCTACTTCACCTTGAAGTGGGCGTAGCGAAAGGCGCCATCTACTCTCATTGGACAGTTAAGGAACTATATGTCACCGCTGCCCTCACCAACATTGAGGAGTAGACCCATCGTCTAGAGTACCCGGTCGTACTATTTAAACCTCATGAAGCATACAGCCCTATAACTTAGCAAATTAGGTTAATAATATGTGGCAGTGTTCCTTCTTTTGACTCTTACCCCACACGAAGCAGGGCATTAAATGGAGGGAGTTTATAACATTGTCGTCAGACTTCTTGTTCGTACTGGTGGCACTCAGACGTCATGGAGACTCCGATGGAGGAAAAGGCATAGACAGAAAATAAAAATCAATAATTTCGCCCACCGTGTCGTGCAACATATGTACCATGGGTTGTGCGGGAGGACATACATTATCACTTAAACTGAATTGTTGTTGGTATACCTTGTGTAGCACATATGTGTACGTACGCGCGTTTTCCTAATCATAAAAAGTATCTATTCTATAAGCATCTCACATCTCACAGATGAATACGAATGATCTCATGACAGACTATTTATCGTTCAATTAACAACGGACGAAAGTGCGAAGTTGGGTAAATACTCATATAACGCGGAGAAGAATCATTAGAGCCCTCGTTATCCAATATCTTTCGCAACCTATATAATATGTCGACCGAAAAATACCATCACGCTCAGGGATTGGATACCTATGGTATAGCAAACATCAAATGATTGGAGAGTCACATCGATAAGGCACTCTTCGGTATCGACGTCAAATTGAACATGCCGCCAGTTGTTAGTTATTACTCTGGGTTAAGTGGGGTCTTCCTAGAAGTTTGATGTCACTGAGCGTTAGATAGCCAACGGTTTCCTAGGAACTTCCGACTATTACTGGATTAATGCACCTCAATTGGTTCGAGCCCTTACGATCATTATTTATGGTTATTGCTATCAACTTCACTAGTCATATCTTCCTTTCTGGTTCTACTGCCAAGTTTTTGTTTTTTTAACTCGTTTTTATGGTAACTTGTTAAAATCGGTACCCATTTAAGGCGGGATAGTCTGTAGTTTGGATCTGGTTAAAGTTTAATAATGGGAAAATGAGATTGGAGCCAGGTGTAGACAATCGGTTCTTAGAGAATGGTTATGGGACTGTGCAAAGGGTGTCTCAAAACACAAACAAGAAATGTTTTTGATACAAGGCGTAATATAGTATAGGGTTATGCATAGAATATATATTTCTTAAGACCAGTGACCTTCGTGGTTGTATTGGCACCTACAGTGTGAACCTTTTTCGAAAATTTCCATGAGCATCTTGCAAACAAAATCGACTTTGGCGATGGTTCATGGGTTGCGGCATATCAGTACACCAGTACAGCAAACATAGAATGCGGTGGTGGACGTTGACCGATTGTAATGTCAGCTGAGAACGTGAAGCAGCTGAGAAAGAAATTAGAGCTTGCATCGTATTGAATAAGCTGATGATCAGGTCTTTCAAGATACAGAAGATTCAAGACTTTACAGCTGCTCAGAAAGCAATGCGGCTCCAAAGATCAAATGCGTTCGCGGCTCGTTTTCTAGGCAGCAATTCGTAAGCAAACAAAACGATCGAATTTAGTAGTCTGAATGCTCAGCAATGAATTTGGATCAATTGATCTCCTAGACAGAACATGTAACAAATGTCCCAGCTATGATATCAAAATCGTACCAGGAGATTTTAACGCTAAGTTGGGTAAAGAAAGCATCTTTCGGCAAACACAGCCTACATGACACCACAACCGATAACGGACACCGGCTGATCGACCTTGCCACGAGGCGAAATCTTCTTTTAGCCATCACTCGATTTCCCCACCTCGATATACACAAAGGCACCTGGTAGTCGCCAGATCAATCAGTCACCAACCAAATTTATCACATCGCGATTGACGTCAGACACTCCTCCACTCTTCTTGATGTTCGTACTTTCCGAGGAGCGAACATCGACTCAGACCAATATCATGTAGTAGCCATGATACGTCAACGGATAACGGAACACCGCGGTGTCGAGTTAGAGGACCAAGCTATGACGTCGAAAAGCTACTATCGCCGGAGATCGCCAGTCGTCTCCCACTTTGCCACTTTGCGTCTCCCTTAAGCTCTCCGATACACCTCAATCCTCCACTCAGTCAGTAGAGCAACAATGGAGCCTGTGCAAACAAGCCCTGAAGAGCACGGCAACGGAAGTGCTGGGCCTTAAAGCTCGACCACGGCGAAACACCTGGTTCGATGACGACTGCAGAAGGATTCATGCAGAAAAGCAGGAGGTATACAAGACCTCACTACACAAAAAAGCAAGAGCGGCTCGTGAACTTTACGAGCTTAAAAAAAGGGAGAAATATAAGCTTCTCAAGACAAAAAAGAAGGAGCACGAGAAGCGGGCGTTTGAAAACTTGGAGACGCGCTATTGCAGGCACGACACGTTCGAAGATTTTATCAACGGATAAAACGAATGTCCCAAGGCTATAAAGCCCGAACGGAGACCTGTAAGGATGAGAACGGACAGCTAGTAGTAGAATCACAGTCGATGCTGAGAATTTGGAAAAACCACTTCTGCAGACTGTATAACGGCAATGACAGCCAACATACCGCCGTCAGGCAGAGTGACACATTTCTTAATGACGAAGATCGCAGAGAATCCCGTCTCCCTGACCTCGACAAAGTTGAGATTGCCATGTCGAAACTCAAGTCGAATAAAGCTGCTAGCGCAGATGGATCGTTTGCTGAGCTCTTCAAAGCGGCTGGAATAGAGTCTCAGCATTGTTTGGCCGATCCATAAGAAAGGAGACCCCTTGGACTGCGCCAACTATAGAGGAATAAGTCTCCTTAATGTCGCATACAAGATCTTCGCTGCCGTTTTGTGTGAACGCCTGATAAGCTGATAGGTCCTTATAAGTGTGACTTCAGGCCAGGAAGTCCACTATCGATCAAATCTTCACACTACGGTAGATCCTGGAGAAAACCAATGAATTTCAAGTCGACACTCACCATTTATTCGTCGACTTCAAGGCCGCATACGACAGCGTAATTAAAGACGGGCCATGTTTACTTTTGACATCCCTACTAAGCTTGTCAAACTATGCAGGATGACTCTGAAAAATCAGTGCAGAACTGACCGATAGCTTCGAAGTCAAAAAAAGATTTAGACGGGGCGATGGGCTGTCGTGTGATTGTTTTTTAACATCATATTAGAAATCACAGGCCAATACAAGAGGCACAATGACTGCAACCAGAAGTGCCAGAAATGACTGCAACACCCACATTCGACGGGTTAAATTCCAATCCTACCAAAAAGTAAGGCGTAAAATCCTTCAATGTCCCAAAGGTAGCAAAAGTTTCTGGTCGTTTGTAAAAAACGTAAAATACTCAACCACGTCGTCTATACCGACGCTCATCCTCAATGACATTCCAGCTGTCACGCCCTTAGACAAAGCTTACCTACTTGCTGCCCATTTCGCAACCAGTTCTCAGCTGCCAGCTTGTACTTTGTCTCCGCCTGTACTAGAGTGCGTCAATTCCACCATGGGACTAATCCACTTCCGCACCCGTACAGTCGCAAGGGCTGGCAAAACCACTGCGTAATCTTGTTCACCTTTCCTACTCCTCTGGGCTGTTTCCGCGTAGGTGGAAAACAACATTTGTCCAGCCTATACCCAAAAAAGGCGAATCATCTTCTCCCTCCAACTACCGACCCATTGCACTAACGTCCCTTCTTTCCAAGGTCATGGAAACGCTGATCAACCGTCAGCTTATGAAATATCTTGAATCACGGAAACAAGTCTGACACTCACTTTGTAAATGCTGGTGTTCCCCAGGGCTCCGTTTTGTCTCCGACACTCTTTCTTATTTTCATAAATGATCTCTTGTCTGTTACTTCTAATCCAATTCACTCCTTCGCTGACGACAGTACCCTCAGCTTCTCACATTCGTTCACTAGTTTACGACCCTGCACTTCGGTTGTAGATAATGAGCGGCAGCGTATGTTAAGCTCATTAAATTCCGATATCGACAGCATCATCCAATGGGGTAAAAACAAAAGAGTGGAATTTAATGCATCCAAAACACAATGCTGTCTCTTGTCGTTAAAGCGTATAACTAACCCGCTGCCATTATCCATGAATGGCGCTTGCATCTCAGAAACTGAAAAGCTTTCCATCCTGGGTATGAGTGTTGCTCACAATCTTAATTGGAGCGACCATATATTCAGTGTCGCCAAGAATGCTGCGAAATGCCTAGGCTTCTTATACAGATGCAAGAAATATTTCTCACCATTAGATCTGGCTACAATCTATAAGGCGTTAATTCGCCCCAAATTAGAGTTTAACGCTCATGTCTGGCCCGGTGCTTCCAAGACCTCATTGCACCTACTAGACAGAATACAAAAACGAGCCATAAAACTGATAGGCGACTCCAGCATTACCAAAACATTAGACTCGCTGGAACACCGCAGGAATGTTACCTGCCTCTCCCTGTTTTATTGTTACTACTACCAAAAATGCTCTGATGAAATAGCCAGTTGCATTCCGCCCCTTCAACATTTCTCCTGCAATACACGTCTCTCTAGGAATGCTCACCAATATACCCTGAAGCCCGCTTTCGGACGTACCGTCAAATATAGAGAATCTTTCATTAACCGAAACCACACGAATCTGGAACTCCCTGCCGGCTTCGGTTTTTCCCCCTCAATGCAACATGCAAGCATTTAAGATCAATGTCAATCGGCATCTCCTCTATCCCTCTTCCTTTCTACCTTCTGCCCGCACTGTGTCGCCGACATAATAAGGTTATTAGACCTTGAGTGCGCGCAAACTATTTAAAAAAAAAAAAGAAATCAATTTCAAATTCTCGCAACTTCTTGCATACGGCGACGACATTGACATAATAGGTAGATCACAGGGAGATGTCAATGGGGCGTTTGCGAGTATTGAGATGGTGGAGGCGGCAAAAATTGCTTTGGCAGTTAATGAGGGCAAGAATAAATATTTGCTGTCATTTACCACCGACGTCTTGGCCAGAACGTGCTTATTGGCAGATGAAAGTATGAGGTAGTTAAGGACTTCATACATACATATACCTCGGCCCCGCAATGATCTGGAACAACGACACCAGTTTCGAAATCAAGCGCAGAATTACTCTTGCCAACCGCTGCTTCTTTGGGTTCAAGAGTCAATTGAGAAGTAGAGTCCTCTCTCGTACGACCAAGTTGACCTTATATTAGACCTTAATTATCCCGGTCCTGTTATACGGCGCAGAAACATAGACTTTATCTAAAGCGGATGAGGAAATCCTTGGTCGTTTCGAGAGAAAGATTCTGCGTGCGATTTTCGGTTTTATAAACACAGAAAGGGGTTGGAGGAGAAGATTCAATAACGTAATGTACGGGTTGTACAGCGACAGGAGTCTAGTCAGGCGTCTATGGATCCATCGCCTAAGATGGCTAGGCCATGTTGAGCGAATGGACACCACAGCTCCAGTCCGTAGAGTCTTTGAATCCTACCCCGAGGGACGAAGAAATAGAGGACGGCCGCACCTAAGGTGGCGCGCACAGGTGGAATGGGACCTCAACCAACTGGGCGTGCGGTACTGGAAAAGACTAGCGAAAGATCGTGCCAGGTGGAGAGGCATGTTGGTTGAGGCCCAGGTTCACCCCGAACTGTAGCGCCCGTATTCCTCGCCGGAATCGGCGTCCATCGTTATCTCCTCTATTTTGTTTCCTCTCTACCTTCGGCCCGCACTATGTCGTCTACAAAATAAGGCGGTGAGTATGCGCTTACTATACCAAAAAACAAAAAAAAACAAACGAACAAATGTTGGAGGGCCAGCTCTAGCTCTTGATTAAGTCTCCCTCAAATTTTCAATTCCCAGATTATGACGTTAAACCAGTATTCTAGTCTTGTGTTGCCTACGAAAGCCGTGATTATGCCTTAATTGTTTTCAAATGATTTATTAACAATGAAAACACGTGGTACTTTCACGTAACTCTAATTTTTTTTAATTAATTCTGAACTGTCAGGAGTTACGTTTTCTCCTTTATTTCGTTGGCAACACATACAGCGGAAAAACGAACTTTGCGTGTACTTTGAGGCATCTTTTAAAGGCAGTTTTAAAGGTCGTCTATTTTTAGTTCATCGTGAATACCATAATCGACTTAGGAGTTGTTAATCATGGGGTAAATACATGTGCACCCCTTACATCGGTAATATTATTGATGTGCTCGTATTAATCCGACTCTCAATATAAGCTACCGTTGAGTCCTTATTGAAGAAAATCAATTGAATCAAGGACAATGCTAGGACCTAGAACGATGGCGCCAAATGGAATTGTGGAATCGCTGTACATCATGACATATTGTTGAAAAGGCGCATAGATCTACACAGGTCGCAGCACTCCATGCTATACGGTAGCACTATAACCTTATCATGAAATATTCTATTTTACGAAAATAAACTTACATCCCACCGATAGAACTTTGTTCGATTTTAAATGTCATCAATATTGATGATTATTTACAAACAGTCTTAAGGCATTTAGCATCTGAATTGATGCAAATAGTGAATTCCGTCATAAAATGAATGTTAAGTCGGAATTACACGCAAAAAAGACAGCAGTTCGCTTGTTTCCAAAATTGTTTACAAATCGGAAACAAGAAACCCTACATAATCCAGAGGTGCGTCATACTTCTGTGTAATGAAATCAAATCGTCACCGTTTTCAAGGCGTATTTTGAGGAACACTTAAAAACCTGTAAGATTTTATTACATCTAACACTTATCTTCAGTTAAGCGTCGTTCCGCCAAGAACCTGCTAAAACTCGATTAAAGGGAATCGAACCGGATTGAACGACTTTGCCAGAGTTCAGTACCAAGGCACAATGCATTCGTGTATTCTTGCATTAACCGACTGAAGCCACTTTTCCATCTCGTATTCAGTATCTTTCAAGAAAGTCAAACAGAAAATATGAAAACAAAAATTATTACAATATATGTAGTAGGTAAACAGCATTAATCGCAATGGGAATACAAACAAACCGAAGCTCTCTGGGCGACTAAAACTAGTTCACACTAGTTTCAAGCTGGATTCATCTCTCGGCAGCAGCAGTAGAAGAACGTAAACAAAGCATACATCCGTAGCTTGTCATTCCAGTATTCAGCTTAGTCGTAGATCGTAAACACAACGTCTGCGTTGGTATAACTCAGACCATGCTATGTACATGCATGGTCCGAGGAGAAGCGACGAGGAACTTATTGAGAAATTTCGGATTTCTGCCAAAATGATAATGATTACAATTTTTCTTGGAACCCTGGAACCATATACTGCATGCTACTGGACCGATTGCTTGTAAATTCTGTGGGAGGTTGTTCCATTTTGGAAGTGCTTCCTTTCCTTGATACGTTGATACGATTACTTACAAATGCATGACAAGTTCCCTCTCTAAGGCAGAGTGGACAAACGGAGAAGTGACCAAGCCTTTGCATACGGCACGAGAATGCATGGCCTCATTAGGTCGGATTGTAGGGGTTAAGGAACTTGTTTCCATGCTACCAACTAGGGCGAATTCAATAAAAATTTTGCAAATTTTATCTGATTTACATGCATTTGTCAAGCTGCCAACAATCAGTTGTGGATTAAGTTTTGGACGTGGGAAGTGCAGCCAGACTAAGTCGCTTTTAAAGAGCACAGTCATAAGTCGCATTGTTGTGATGGCAGTCAGAGATGGGTTGTTTCCTTTTTTCCGTATTTTTTTCCCGGGGGATTATGCAGGAAATCAATTTTGATAAGGATGAGCATTATATGTATGAATTACTATAGTTGGAAATTGATTATTTTTTTTTGCTGCACACGTGGTGCCGTTGGCTGCAAATGATTGACAGGAACAATTATCTTTTCTATCCGCAGATTAAACATTTGTAATTGCCAATTTTTTAATACAATTATCTTTTTTTTATCGAAATATCAATTAAGTTTGTTTGTATATACATAATACCTTTACCTACTGAAGGCAGCTTTTGTACGTGAAATAGGGGTCACTACAGCATTGTTCTGTCTACAGCGGTAATACGAAACAAGCTGACGTACATACGTAAACCATTGACCTATTTTCAAACAGCTGAAGTAAAAAGGCAAAGCTTTTAGCTTTTAAAAATGAGCTAATCCCCACTGAATAATACGGCCAAATACAAATACGAGAAAAGTCACAAGCTATGCTGATCAGTATGTCTGAAATCGAGAAGTTAGGAACCTTCATTGCCAATATACATACCTTTAGTACGATATTTGGTTTCTCTCTGCACTTAAAAGTAATCAAGTTATAAAATTGTATCCAACAGTGTGCGCCCAAAGGATCCTGAATTCCTTTCATTCTTAAATGAGCCGATTACGATTTGATTGGCATCAGATTGACATTCTATCAGGGGAAGTATTTCTATTTTGGCTCTCCCAGAGGGCGTGAAGGCACTCTACATGGCTCTTCTATTATCATAAAATAAATCTGGAGGTTTTTACTTCTTTATCTTTAATTTTCTTCTTTCTTTGGTGGCGTTACAGCCCATGAGGACCAGAGCCAAGCTTCTCTCAATCACCCATATTGTATGTGATTTATTTTTCACACATCGTGAAAGGGACCTACAGTTTAATGCCGATTCCGAACGGCGGGAAGCTTTCTCACGGCAACTATACTACGGGGGGTTTTGACAGTACCCCACTGAAGAGAGACGTCGCGGAATAAACTTTCGATGGCGTTGGTATTATCGGGATTCGAACTCGCTTATCGTGCGTCGTGTCCAACACACTAACCACTACTAACAAATATAAAATTCCGCCTCTCAACCCACCGAGGCTGGGTGGAACCCAACTAATAATCAAAGAGCAGGCCAAATATCTAGGCCTAGTCCTTGACCAGGTGCTGAATTGGAAACCCAACATTCTTGACCGCGTCAAAAAAGCAACTGTTGCCCTCTACAGCTGCAAAAAGGTGGTGGGCAAGAAGTGGGGTCTCGAACCAAGCATTATGCACTGGCTCTACACGGCGGTCATAAGGCCCATCCTCCTGTATGGCGTCGTAGTCTGGTGGACTGCTCTGGACAAGGCAGTCAATCGAAATCTTCTGGGGAAAGTACAAAGATCGACCAGCTTATACATAAGCGGAGCGATCAGATCAACCCCCACGGAGGCCTTAAATATTCTATTACATCTTCCACCATTGAAACTTTTAAGTAAGCAAGTCGCTGCCTGCGCGGCCCTAAGGATGAGGACCATAAGAAAATGGCCCATATCTCAAAAAGGCCATACCACCATTCTAAACCACTTCGAAGTACCCATGGACACTAACTACATCATCCCGCAGAACGTGTTCAATAGGAACTTTGAAGTTGTCTTTCAATCCAGGGGGAAATGGGCTGAAGGGAAAGTCATACCAAAGGACTCGATCTCCCTCTATACCGATGGTTCTAAGATGGAGTCGGGTGTAGGCAGTCAAGTCTTCTTTAAGGAGCTTAACCTCAGCCTACCCTTTAGACTCCCAAATTACTGCAGTGTGTATCAGGCTGAAATAACAGCGATAACGGAGGCCCTTGCATGGTTCAGGATCAATGTAATATCCGCCAGGGATATCATCATTTTCACGGACAGCCAATCTGCGATAAGGTCCCTGGCAGCGGTACCTCACAAATCAAAGATATCTCTTAACTGTTGCCTATCTCTAGATGAGATGGCTGAGCAGCTCAACATTAAAGTATTGTGGGTTTCCGGGCATAGGGATATTCCAGGAAACTGCGCGGCCGACGAACTCGCAAAGTTAGGGTCTAGCACACTCAGCCTACCTACCCTCGTGTACCTAGAAACACCAATAAGTAAGGTAAAGCACATGATAAAACTCCAAACCATTAAGGCGACCAACCTCCTATGGAATGAGAGTAATATGAGAGGCCAACTCTGGCCTATATTAAACCTAGGATGAACCAGGGACCTAGTGGCAACCTTAAGTACTCTGGTGGGTGTCATTACAGGTCACTGCATCATTGGGAAACACGCCGCCAGACTAGGACTACCCTCCAACGACTTCTATCGCGGCTGCATGGACGAGGAGGAAGAGGAATCAATACATCACCTCCTCTGCTCATGCCCCTCTTTTTGCGAATCGCAGGAGGATCTACCCCGGCGCGCCCTTCTATGATAATCTAAGTGAGCTAGCAGACCAAAAAATAGCTCAACTCCATCGCTTCATCAGAAGCACCGGTTGGTTCTCTGGTAGCGGATCTGAGTAACACGATCCATGTGGTATCACAATGGTCACAATGGGCCGACTTCGGCCTACGTGTGTCTTATGCCGACCACATTAACCTATCCTAGCTACTGTACCACGGCACCCTCGCCCTTTAATTTTCTTACGAAAGTGAAAAAAACAGGCTTAGATTGAATAGTACTCATATTATCAACACATCTACTCTAACAAAATATGACCACGAACTGAGGAAATCCAAGAGAATGCCTTGAAAGAAACACTGCGAGAACATAGACCCGCTACCAACTATGGCTCGATTCTATAAAGCGCTATCCCAGGAGCACACAAATGAACTCGGGCTGCTTCGTAAACCAGACCATACCTTTATTGTCAATCGCAGGGAAATCTTGGAGACTTTGCTTGTGGTGCATTTTCCTGGTTGTGCTCCCCAGCCTATGCATTTTAACGATCAGACGAGTGTCATAATTAACATCGGCAGTAGAACGAACAGCCTTTCTGGTAGACTTTTCAGCTCCGATAGAGTTAAATGGGCAATTGGTCCATTTAAAACCTATAAAGCCCCAGGCAAAGACGGTGTCTTTTCTGCTATTCGACAGAAAGGCCTCAACATTATTCTACTACCACTGATAGTTCCTTTTGGGTCCTGTTTCAACTTGGGCTACATCCCTCAAATCTGGAGGAAACTTAACCTTATCTTCATCTCCAAGATTGAAAAGCCAAGTGAACAACCTAAATCCTATCGCCCTATTAGCCTAACATCGTTCCTATTGTTACTGTCTACTTTTTATTCAATTTCACCACATCTCGCTAGATGGCTTGATTACTTTACGCTGATCACCGGTTACTGAATCCCGAATACTGAATACTGAATGCCCCCGAGGGCGAGTGTTCCCATTTATATAGCCCTCGGTCCACTTTCTCGAATGTTCGTCGTCAGACGTTCCCCTTCAGAAGTCTCTAGAATGCTCCGTGCTTAGCAGTATGCCGCTGAAAGTTACCATCAATCGTCGGTTCGTGTCTGCAACAATATTCTTTGTTGAAAATTTGACCCGGCGGAGCTCAACATATGCACAACACCACGATAATCGCAGGAAACAGTCAACATGACCTTGATTTTTGAGCGGCTTTGGTGCGGGTCTTAGCACGATATTCACTTGATTGAAATGTCACCTTACTTTTTGGATGTGGTAGAATATCTTGAGGCAGCATTAAGGAATAGTACTTAAAAGCTTTAGCTGCCGGATCACTTGTGTTTCAGCATGGTAATGATCAGAAGTACCCTGCTCTTAGCAGTCGATTGAAGCTATTATACAACATGTCAAATCAGACCAAAACCTCTTCTCAGTCACTGATTCTTATCTCATAAATACCTTTGGACAGATTTGAAGAGGAAGCCGGTCGTTCAGCGTATCGAAGTCCATCGCATCTGCCGAAAAGGTCATGGTTAACATGTTTTGGGATGCGAAAGGGGTCATGTTAAGGGCAGAATATTTCTTCTTTTTTGGCTGCGTCACAGTCCACGAAGGACCAGAGCCAAGCTTATCCCATGTTGTGTGTGAGGTGAAAGGGACCTACAGTTTTTAATGCCGATTCCGAACGGAGTGCGTCGAAGGCTTTTTCATGGCCAAGTATACTACGGAAGGATTTGCCAGTACCCCGCCGAGGAGGGATGCTGCCAAATAAACGTTCGATGGCGTTGGTGTTATCTGAGTCCTATCTCGCCAGGACCACGCACCCGTTCACAAGGATGCGTTGGCTATTGGAAAACTGCGGGACTTAGGCTACCCTCCTATTCTCCTGGTTGAAGAAATTTAAAGAAGGTGAGCGGGCTGCAGATGAATATTTTCATAGCCCCCAAGACTCACGTCCTGCCGGGGATACTGATATGTATATGTAAAACAAAAGCTGGACTAGGAGTGTTGAAGTCAAGCAGAGAGAAGTCAAGCTTTCGTTAAGCGCTTTCTATTTTTAAATTTAAATAAAACAAAGTGTGAGATATCATCGACGTTGTTCATTCATTTGAAAGACAAGTCGATGCCACTACGTACGGATTATAATATCGTTCATCGCCCGCCGCAGCTTCTCTGGTGGCGCGCATCCGAAAAGTCCATGATCTTGCGCATAATTTGACCGATGGCATGGGTTATGTTAGCTTTGAGGAGCCGCTGTGATTTGTGGTTCGTCTGCATAAACTTGCGACTTTAGAAAGTCCCACAAGAAAAGGTCTAACGGGATCAAACCGCACGATCTCGGTGGCCAGTTCACATCACCTCCACGTGAGATGACCATGCCCTCGAATCGCTCGTGCAGAATTTCCAATGTAGCGGTAGCTGCGTGGCACGAAATGCTTTACTTCTCAAACCACATGTTGTTGGTGCCCATATTACCCAAATCAGGCCAAAAGGAGTTCGTAGTCATTGACCTATAGCGCTCGCGACGGTGATGGCCTGGCGAATGTCGTTATCAAAGAAATATGGGCCGATGACGCCGCCAGCCCCAAATCCACATCAAACAACGACTTTTTCGGGATGCATTGGACGCTCTTGGATCATGTATAATCGTATTGTCCCAAATTCGACAATTTTGTTTGTTGACGTACCCATTCATCCAGAAATGGGCCTCCGGGTTGGAGTCGAAAACTCTTCGGGCCTGAGCTGTGCTGTCCATTCGCTCTACATGACCTAGCCATCAGAGGGCTCTACTACTCAATCGCCTCTTGAGCCCGAAGATACAGCGGTTGACAGTATCGTTGCTGCTTGTTACCAGCAAAGTTATAGCTGCCAATAGTGACGTTCTGGCCAAAACGTCGGTATTGTGCGTCTCGTTTACTTTAGGCACTGCTTCAATGCTCACAAAAGCTTAATTGACGTCTCACTGTGTTCCTCCAATCACGTCAATGTCATCAACGTATGCGAGCAATTCTGCAGACTTGAAGTAGGTCGCGCCTCTTGTATTGGCCAGTGAATCTTACACGATCTTTTCTGGGAGGATGTTGCAAAAATGACATGACATCTGAATCCTTTTTTGATGTCGAACTCGGTTAACTCCTTACCGACCTTAATGGAGCAGCGAGAATTGTTCGCTGTCTTCCACTTCTTTTCCTGCGCTACAGTTCATGGCGTACCTGGGCTTCCTTTAAAAATCCTCTCCAACTAGCACGGTTTTTCGCCAACAGTCTTCAGTGCGCACGCCTAGTTGGTTAAGGTCACTTCCACTTGGTTGCGCCAACTGAAATTTGGCCGTCCTCGGCCGCGTCGCCCCTCAGTGTTGGAGTCAAAGACCTTCCAGGCCGTAGCTGTGATTTCCATGCGCTCTACAAGACTTAGCTATCTTAGGCGTTGGATCCGCAGATGTTGTGGTATGTTCATGTCGCTGTACAGCCCGTACAGCTCACTATTAAGTTTTCTCCTCCACTCCCATGTATGCAGGTTGGGCGGAAAATTGTACGCAGAATTTTTCTCTAAAAACGACCAAGGGCCTCCTCATCCGCTTCCGATAAGGTCCATGTCTCTGCGCCATAAAGCAGGACCGGGATGATAAGGGTCGTGTATATGGTCACATTGGTTTTTCGAGTGAGGACTCGCTTCTCAATTGCCTCCTGAGCTCGAAGAAACAGCGGTTGGCAAGAGCTATTCTGCGTTTGATTTCGGCACTGATGTCACTGCGGAGCCTAGTTAGATGAAGTACTTGACTACCTCGAAATTATACCTGCCAGTACGTACACCCTGGCGAAGACGTCTGTGGTTCGTGTCCTTTTTCGACGACACCATATATTTCGTCTTGCCCTCATTTACCGCCAGTCCCATTTTAGCTGCTTGCGCTTCCGTCTCGCTGACTTCGTCCAATTATGTCAATGTCATCGGCATATGCGAGCTGTTGTACGGACTTGGAAAAGATGGTGCCCCTCGTATTAACAAGTAAGTTTTGCACGATGTTGAAAAGTCACAATAGCTTGTCGCCTTGTCTAAAACTTTTTTTTTTTTTTTTATAGTGACACCCGCACTCAAGGCTAAGGCGGGTGCGAGCGAAGGTAACAGCGAGAGAGTTTCGCGTAGGTTGATGTTTCGACACACAACCTGAACGGAGTGGAGTGGTTTTCGGTCGTATATGTTCGTTTACTACTCTCAGGGGTGGTTTGTCCTAGATAGGACGAGAGCCGACCAAATTTGGCGTTGGTTATAATTCACAGTAATTCGTTCATGCACTTTTTGGTGTTAATATTGCATACGCAGAGGATGAATTTCAATTGACCCACATACTGTGAGTGTTATGCCTGCAGCAGTATGTTTGGTCACTTTCCATTCACAACTGTTTTGCATACTTTTTTCCGTATAGGAATTGCTTTTTCTTGGCTATGAAACGAATTTGAACTATAGACCGTCCGCTCGACGGTCGGTGATGTTAACCACTGCACCACGGCCACCCCCTGCATAAAGGGTATCGGTCAAGTCGCTTCCGACCCTGATGGAGCAGCGAGAGTTCTCCAATGCTGGAATTCCATTCATCGGGCATGCTTTCTTCCGACCATTTCTTACAGATGAGCTGGTGCATGTTCCCAACCAACTCATCTCTAGCTGCTTTAATAGCTTTATTAGACTTCAGTTTTGATATCACTATCTCAACCTCATCTACATAAGCCTTAAGTACATGTAAAACGTCCCTTGAAAATCCTTATTTTTTTGCGTCGTATTTGTTTACTTTATCAGACATCCTATCAATTCGGATGGTCCCCAATGAAATGGAAAACTTACGTAAGACCAACTACCAAGGCAATAAACACAGTCCTATCAAAGCCTATGAAAGAAAACAAAAAGTTCGTTACCCCCCCTACTTAAGCACAATATCTACGCAATAAAATTTTTATCTCACTGTCGAAGCACCTAAACAGCTTTATGCTCGTATTCCTCTTGCTCCATTATAAATTATTTCTTCACAAAATTTGTATACCTAATTGACCTTAAAGATCCTGGGGGAAACAGAATTTAATGTCTGCTCCCTTCGCCAACCAATCCCAATCCCTATTTCATCTACATATTCTGCGTCGTCATTTCGAAAAGAAAGCAAAGCAGCTGAGGTTGCTTTTCCTTCCAATACAGCAAGGACGATATAGCGACGTAGAAATGCGTGGTCGAATAGGGATTGCTTCTATATGACTATTTGAAGTGCCTATTTAGACGGTTGTGTCAAGCTTACAGAGTACCATACGTCCTCTCGCAATCTCTCATATCGGTGGAGGGTAGGCAAAAAAGCGAAAGTAAGTTGGAAAATGATCTCTTAAGTATTTTACGTTTCTTTCTGCTTAATGGATGGTTTGAGCCTTAACCAACCTAACCACTGGGCTGCTAGTTTGTGCTTTTTGTTGTACTAATCCAAAAAAAAGTCCATAACATCAGTGAATGCTGTCAAAAGCTCATTTGCACGAATTTCGCCATCATTACACTTCATACGCACTTCAGACACATCGTTATACTACCGGACTACTGAATCCTTTTGAGGACGTAGTCGTATTCGTACTCGAACACATTTGTACCCTAACAGCAGCAGCCTTTCGCTCATAAATTCGTTTTGTAATGAACGTGATTGCGATGTTTTGTTTTTTCGTTCATTTTATGTATTTCTGTTGAATTGTGGATATACACATCCTTTATTTCAGCTCCGTATACTGCCTCTTTGCTTTCATGTTTATTTGTTTTCTTTTTAAACAAATCTGTAATTTAATAACCCATCCTCTCTACCTCTCTCACACTTAAGAACACTATCCTTTGCTATATGTTTTGTAAAATCATTTAATTTTTCGTTTCATATTTGCTTTACCTAAAACCAAATATACTAGAATGAATACACATAGTATCTAAATGAAAAATTCTCGATAAAAAAACAAACAGAAAAGATATAAACTCTAGATGACTCTTATGATTTTTTGTTTTGTTTTGTTGTTTTTGTTTTTTGGAAAGATCCTTTGCTTGCATGTTTATAGTATTTATTTCAGAGACCGGGACAAAATTGGTAAGACACTGAACACAAAGATGCCATCAGCACCAGCACATACTGCCGAGGAGGCACGTCTATTGGGGTAAGAGCGGATAACATTGCTTTTTCATTTTTGTTTTCAGTTTTCTTGTTTTGATTTTATTTGTGAATGCTTTTAGTTTAGAAAGTTTTTATTTATTTAATTTCTTATAAGCGATGGATTGTAAAATATTTAATTTATTACCAAAGAGAAAGTAAGTTTGTATGGCACAGATAATTTGTGGAGAATGAAAACGGTTCTGACCAAGAGGAAAGGAAACGAACGAATTCGAAGTGGACCGGTGAAGTGCCTCAGGAGACTACCTTTCGACCAGAACTTGTTTTTTTTTTTTTTTTTTTTCTCTATCCACTTGCGTTGTTCCCCCATTTTTTGTTTTCTATTTACTGGCTTCTATTTGATTTGATTCTTCACTAAAATCAACCACAGTAGATGCACTTGACCTGACCCTAGAGTGCATGAGATATCTTGAGTGAGCCGACAGGCAGTTACGAATAAGTACTCTAGAACTATCCAATAGAATTATGTAGCGATTAAAATGAGAAATAAATAAATAAACATGCGATGGACTACTTAACAGACTGTGGTTCGATACGGAGATCCCCATTTAACTCTTGCTTTATGAATATAGATAGTTTTTCTTTTATGTATGTGTGTATAGCCTTCACTGGAGTAAAGTGGTGTGCGTTTTACCTTATTTTTTTTATTCTATACCAATATCTCCCTTGAACGAAAGGAATCGGTTTATATATTCGTATATTGATGGAAACAAAAAACTATACAATTTTAGCACAATGCCAGTTGATCCAATGGATGATATTGAATTGCGTACAGTTCAATTGCAATTTGGCCTACATCAGTCTATTGCTGACCTTTGCGATGTGAAACGAGTGCCCACGGATAAGGGTGAAATTCAGGTCGCCATACAGGGTAATGTTAAAAAGTCAGCAATCCTGACCTACCATGATCTGGGCTTGAATTGTAAGTAGTTGAGTGCGTTGATAGAGGATGGATACAAGATGTCTGTGTTTAAGATGCAACTAGCTTTTCGGGTTTCTTCAACTATCCGGATATGAGGGAGATTTTGCAGAATTTCTGTGTCTATCATGTAACAGCACCAGGCCAAGAGGAAGGTGCACCCACTTTGCCGGAAGAGTAAATATTTGTTTGCAATGCTATCGCCATATCTATGTACCATTGCGTTGATATTATGTTTTACTTTAGCTATGTCTACCCAACTATGGACGAGTTGGCTTCCCAAATACTTTTCGTAATGTCTCACTTTAAATTGAAGATCATTGTTGGCTTTGGTGTTGGTGCTGGCGCTAATATCCTAGCCCGTTTCGCTTTGCAAAATCCGAAACGAGTAGCCGGCTTATGTCTGATCAATTGTGTTTCCACCACATCGGGCTGGATCGAGTGGGGCTATCAAAGTTTTAATGCTCGTTTCTTACGCACCAAAGGTATGACTCAAGGCGTTCTAGACTACTTGATGTGGCATCATTTCGGTCGCAATCCCGAAGATCGCAATCATGATCTTGTACAAATGTTCAAACATCACTTTGAGAACAATGTGAACCCGACCAATTTGGCGATGTTCATCAATTCGTACATACATCGAAATGATTTGAATATTGCACGATCTCCACCAACGACTCCGGGTCAAACAGCAAGCAGCACCACACTTAAGATGTCTGTTATGAACATAACCGGTTCATTGTCACCACACGTCGAGGATACTATCACTTTGAATACCCGTTTGGATCCGGCAACATCTACTTGGATGAAGGTCCTATACTCTTGTTCTCTGCACTAGAGGTCTTTTATTGAATTCTTATCTTTCTCTTAGATCTCGGACTGTGCAATGGTTCTTGAAGAGCAACCTTCAAAGGTTGCCGAAGCTTTCCGGCTTTTCCTTCAGGGCGAAGGATACGGTAAGTGTTAAAACAAAAAACAAAAAAACAAAAAACGTTTCATCTACAAATAAACAACAACTTCTACAAACATCATGATAATCAGAGCATCAGAATATATATATATAAAAAATCTATATTAAAAAAAAAGATATATATTAAAAATCTAATCTTAGTTGAACATAACTTACGAATCATAGGAGACTAGAAGATGAAAAAAAAAATCAAAACACACAACAACAGATATACAAAATCAAAATCATTCTTTCAACTCTTGTTCTTACGTTCTGTTCAATTTTGTCTATCTTTTCTCATTATTTTTTGTATCTTTCACATGTGTGCTGTCCACTCTATATTGTAGCATCAATCTCTCATCTCTCGTTTTGAACAGAAACACAAAATCCAAAATTGGTCTAAATTTTGGTCTAAATTTTGCTTTAACTTTTTTTTTTTAATGTCCTTTTTACTCTAGACTATAGGAAGCGATTTTTTGTATATAAATCTCGTGATTTGTTTTTTTGTTTGCAATCAAAAACATCGAACTCATAATGTGAGCAATTAAAATTGAATAAATCATGTCTTACACAAACGTTACACAGAATTATGTAGGAAACAATCGAAAATGTAAATTAATTGCTTTTTATGCTTCTGCTGTACAAAGAAACGATATTAAAACTGAAAGCATCTTAAAGTGGAACACATCAAAAGAGAATTTCAAGTTGAAATATGTGAAATACTACTATTTGCTCGTAAAAGTATCCAACAGGAATGTGGTCTGAGTCGAGGTCATGTAATCCTTTGACGCCAAAAATCAATGAATCAAAGGTCACATGAGCGTAAAGATGGCTACAAAAGTTGTCATATAAATTGCATGACATTAGGGTGGCAAAGATCCTGACGACAACTGATCGAAGAGGATGTTTGGCGCTTATGTCCTTTGAGTAGATATATCGCCCTGTACCTGGAAGGCTTTCCTAAGGATTTTGAGAAATAAAAAAAAAAAAAAAACGGCCAAGTGCGAGTCGGGCTCGCGCACAGAGGGTTCCGTACCATCTGTATATAGCCGGTACCATCAGTCATCACATTTTTTGTATGATGACATATCTTGGTTGCAGGCAGGTTATAGGTATATTACTTTGATAATCAAAAATCTCCATGATGAGATAGTTGATCATCAAAGTGTCCATTGAATTCAAATCAATTATCTTACTTGACAGCAAGGGTGTGAAAAGGTGAATAACAATAATGGGAAATATGGGAAAAAGGTTTGCAGCTAGGAGTATCTAATATATCAAGGACACAATACGGATCAATGTTTGGAAGTGTTTTATTGGTTGTAGGATATGATCGAAAGCTAATTTCACAACAATTGAATTTGTTGCAACATTTGATATCTTAACCTATCAGGATGGAAAAGGAGGGGAATAGCAATTGTACGAAAGGGTTTGCAGCAATGGTTAACTTAGCAGTGACACAATAGAGATTATCAAAGCTTAAAGTGTATTTATTATTGGTTGTTCGTAATTACAGAAAAAAGGTTTGCAGCTAAGATTAATACAACAAAGACACAATAGGGATCAAAGCTCGGAAGTTTGCTACTGGTTGTGGGATATTGTCGAATAACCTTAGGTCAGTATGTGACCAAGGGGATTTTTTGGATGAAAATCATGTCTGTTGTATGGGAGCCCCCTTAAATATTCACTTAATTCTGTTTTTAGTATTTGTCGTTATAGCGGCAACAGAAATACATCATCTGTGAAAATTTCAACTGTCTAACTATCACGGTTCATGAGATACAGCCTGGTAACAGACGGACGGACGGACAGCGAAGATAAATTAAAAAATTAACTATCGACTTTTACTAACACCTCTCGCCTGTGTCTGTTCGTTCTGAGCCTGCCTAACCTGACCTCTTTGTCAGGGATATCTTCTTATCGGGCGCTACAGTTCGGGGGTGAACCTGGGCCTCAACCAATATGTATGTCCCTCCTACAAGCACGATATTTTGCTAGCCAGTTGGCTGAGGTCCCCTTCCACCCGTGTGTGCCATCTTAAGTGCTGCCGTCCTCTGTTTCTTCGTCCCTCGGGGTTGGATTCAAAGACTCTTCGGGCTGGAGGTGGGGTATTCATTTGCTCTACGCAGCCTAGCCATCTTAGGCACTGAATCCGTAGACGCCCGATTAGACTCATGTCGCTGTACAGCCCGTAAAGCACGTGATTTGAACTTTTCCTCCATCCCCCGTCTGCGTTATAGGACCGAAAATCACACGCAAAATATTTCTTTCGAACCAACCCAGGACCTTCCCATCCGCTTTTAATAGTGTCCGATAGTGTCTGCGCGTACAGCAGGACCGGAATAATAGGGGTCTTGTATAGGTTTTCCATCTGGGTATATTGTATGGATCAAATTTTACCTTCAACTTTTTATCTCCTTTATATCTGATCCTTTTAAGGCCCCTCAGAAGTTCCCCAAGGTAGTCATCTTGGTCCCTTCATTTTCGTTTTGTCAATTAACTACCTTAATGCTATTATTAAAAGGTCCCGTCTGTCAATCTGTGCAGACGATATGAAAATCGTGCACTTCAAATCGATGTGGACAGTTTTTCTACTTAGTGTAATAAAATTTTTCTAGAGTTGAATATCAACAAATGCCAAGCTATGACTTATTCTCGCAAGCGTCTCCCATCAGCCCCTAGAACCTATAAAAGCTGCTGTGAGATCGTTCCAAACGGTGACCTTTCTGCGTGATTTGGATAGTATAGATATGTAGTACTATCAGCAGAGCAAATTCTGCGCTAGGTTTTGTGAAACGTTGGTCAAAGGAATTCTCAAACCCTTACGTCGCTTAATCCTTGTATCAAACATTTGTAAGACTTCTTTTAGAATATGTCAGCCTGGTCAGGTCTCCCTATCACGATAAATATTCGAATCGAATTGAGGGTGTCCAGCGAAGGTTTATCCGTGGGCCGACGGATATAACTACCTCCCTATGAGCAGCGTTCGAACTTGCTGAGTATGCAATCGCTTGAAAAATGCAGAAATGTCGCCAACATACTTTTTGTGCATCAGCTCTTAACATGTAAAATTGATTGTTCAGAGCTGCTTGAATCAATATCTTCGTCTTCTTCTTTTGGTGGCATTACAGCCCATGAAGGACCAGAGCCAAGCTTCTCTCAATCACCTATGTGTGATTTTTTTTTTAACACAGGTGAAAGGGACCTTCAGTTTAATGTCGATTCCGAAGGGCGTAAGTCGAGAAGCTTTTTCAAGGCAAGTATACTACGGGGGGTTTTGCCAGTATCCCGTCGAGACTTTTATCTCCTTAACCTCCAATAATACTCCGTGTCTTTCTCTGCAAAATATTTGATGAAACTCTCTATCCTCTGCGCGGAATTTTTAGATTATGGAGAAAAAAAAGTCGCCTGGGGCTAGATCTGCTGAGTAAGGAAGATGACCAAGCAGCTTAAATCGCAATTCCGGGACTTACGCCATTGTTTTTACAAATGTTGCTGATTTTTAGGGTTCCGTACCCAAAGTTAAAACGGGACCCTATTACTAAGACTTCACTGTCCGTCCGTCTGTCACCAGGCTGTATATCATGAACCGTGATAGTTAGACAGTCGAAGTTTTCACAGATGATGTATTTCTGTTGCCGTTATAACAGCAAATACTAAAAACAGAATAAAATAAATATTTAAGGGGGAGCGCTCCCTACAACAGACATGATTTTCATTTTCAAAAAATCCCTTGGTCACAAACTGACCTAAGGTTAGTCGACAATATCCCACAACCAGTAGCAAACTTCCGAGCTTTGATCCCTATTGTGTCTTTGTTGTATTAATCTTAGCTGCAAACCTTTTTTCTATAATTATTGTTATTCACCTTTTCACCTCCTTACTTCCAAGTAAGATAATTGATTTCAATTCAATGGACACTTTGATGGAGATTTCTGATCATCGCCTATAACCTGCCTGCAACCAAGACTTGTCATCATGCATCAAATCATTTCAAATGAATTTCTTTTTTTTTTGTTTATAGTTACACCCGCACTCAAGGCTAACGCCTTATAACGTTTTGAACGTTGTGCGAGCGAAGGTAATAGGGAGAGGGAGAGTTTCGTGCAGGTTCACACACAACCTGAACGGAGTGCAGTGGTTTTGGGTCGTAGATGTTCGTTCACAACTCTCCGGGGTGGTTTGTCCTAGATAGGACGAGAGCCGACCAAATTTCGCGTTGGTTATAATTCACAGTAATTCGTTCATGTGTTATGGTGTTAATATTGCATACGCAGAGGTTGAATTTCAATTGACCATATACTGTGAGTGTTATGTCTGCAGAAGTACGCTTGGTCGCTTTAATGTGATAAGGTACAATACAACGTCTCTTTCATTTCACCTGAAATGACCTGAAAGTCTCGGACTCGCATTTGGCCGGTTTTTTTTTTTTTTAATTTCTTTACATGCGATTTCCATTTGAGTTTCGTCTCGAGAGTCATACCTAGGTATTTTGCCTCGTCTGCGAATGAAATCCGAGCGTCATTTACAGAGAGAGGTAGTGCACTTACTTTTCTGTAAGTAAAATGTACGTGGTCAGATTGGTTTCATTAAGCGTGATCCACCAAGTCTTTGTCGCTTATACGATTCAGGGCATATTGCAATTTAGTCGTTGATTCTTCGACTGTTTTTCCTATGGCCAAATTGCAGTATAATCGACGAATGTGGTCAGCACAGTGCCATCCATTTGTGGATTGTCTCTAATATACAGTAGGTAAAGTAGCGGACCAAATAAGCTTCCCTGCGGAAAGCCAGCCGTATTTGGTCTAAAATTTGAGTATTCGCTCCCGTGTTTCACACGAAAAAGCCTATTAGATAAGTAGTTTTCCAGAACGTTGATAGTTGTTCCGGAAAAACTGCCTCAGTTTATATCCCAAACCTTCGTGCCACACTTTGTCAAAGGCTATGGAGACGTCCAGGAATACGCTCAAACATCATATTAGCTTGTGTTCGAGTGCTTTTTCGACCACATCGGTTATTCGATGCACATAGTCTAGAGTGGAATGCTTGCTTCTGAAACCAAACTGATGATCCGGCAAAGGACGCTTTTCTTCGACGATCGGCTTTAAGCGATTGATTATATTTATTTCGGCAACAATGGTCGGTAGCTTTCCAGGCTTCAGAACCATAATAACTTCGGCGAACTTCCACCGAGCCAAGGAGGTACGTGTCTTAACCTAAGCACTGCGTTAACAAGATACATATATGTAAAAGTTTGAGCAGACCTTTTATCGGCAATTTTTTAAGGACATCTTCTGTAATTAAGTCGTAGCCTGGTACTTTATTTGGCTTGAGGGATTTAATGCTATTTTCCAGTTCGAAAAACGTGGCTCGCGTTATTCTGTATTCCCCGGTCATTTCCAGAGTATTGCTATCGTCAGGTAGCAGTTGTCCTTTCAATTCCTTGAAGGTTTCAGCAAGATATTCAGCAAAAGCTTCAGCCCTTTCTTCATGGCCATTCGCCCATTCGCAACTTATTGCTGGTGCTTGCTGGCTGCATTCTCTTTTTAATGCCCTTAATAGCATTTCAAAGAACTAATTTGATTCCTTGTCAGCTGTTAGGCTTGCTAAGTACGAACGAACCCCATGATTTTTGAATTCTCAGAGATTTCCGCAGCAGGTTACATCATCGGTTTAACTATGTTTTATGCTGCGGCGCTCGACTTTGTTGCCATGGTTTGCGGGCCTTTCGTTTCTCCTTTACCAGTTCTTCAATTTCTGGTGGATATTTTATGAAAAAAATTGTTTGGCACTTTTTTCGGAAAGGAGTATTATTCCACGCTGCGTGCTGAAAAGCTTTAATGAATCGGTCGTATTCGACTTTTAATTCGTACGGCGTCCTAAGTGGCACCAAGTGGACTAATACCTTCTTGAATTTCATTCCTAAAACCATCCCAACCCTGTCCTTCTATTTGTAAGCCTAGATGGTTCAGGCTTTTTAATAAAAGTTTCACTCATCGCGAATATAACTGTAGAATGGTCTGAGGAAAAATCGAAGTTTTCTTCGACTTTAATGTAACGATCAGATATGTCAGGTTAGGTGTTTTCGCAGTGTCTGTGGGTCAGTACGTTGGTTTACCAATTGAGTAAAAGTTGTACATACCTGCTTTGTAGAGCATTTTGCCTCTCTGTGAAATGTGTACATCTTGGGCCCTGAAATGTGTGTTTGGCGTTAAAGTCACCAAAAAAAATTTGGTCCAATTCGTTTCGCCTGTTCCTCAATCGCTGTGAAAGCTTCTACAACATCACACCGAGACCGCATGATGATGTCAATATTATCCGCATATTCTAGCAGCTGGACAGGCTTGTAGAAGATAGTGCCTTCCCTGTTGACGCCTGCCCGTCGCACTATCTGCTCCAGCACTAAATTGAAAAAGTCGCATGACAGCGCATCTCCTTGCCGAAATCCGGTGCATGTTTCAAACGGTTCAGATGTCCTAGAACCGAACTGCATGGTGCATCGCGTATTCTTTAGCGTGGCCATTACATTAAACAATTCCTTGCGATGAATGCTGTCGTATGCGGCTTTAAAATCGATAAAGAGATGGTGTATATCGATTTGAAACTCGCTGATCTTTTCCAGGATTTGTCGAAGTGTGAATATTTGGTCTATAGTCGATTTGCCGGGCCGGAAGCCGCACTGGTAGCTGCCGATTAATGCGGTGCAAAAGGGCTTTAGACGTTCACACAGTACGCTGGACAGGACCTTGTATGTGATCTTGAGCAGGGATATACCTCTATAGTTCTTGGAGGAGGTAGGATCGCCTTTTTTGTGGATGGGGCAAATAGAGCTGATATTCCAGTCGTCGGGCATGCTTTCATCTTCCCAAATTCTACAGACGATCTGGTGCATGCTCCCTACCAGAACATCGCCGTCAGCCTTAAAGAGATCTGATGGCAAGCTATCTGAGCCTGCGGCCTTGTTGTTCTTCAGCTTTTGAATAGCTGTGCCGACTTCTTCGATGCTGGGTGGGAGGACTAATTCAACGGCTGGAGTTGGGATTTCCTCATGCTCGTTAGGCAGCTGTTGGAAATTCATCCACTATTCCCTGTGTGTCGAAATTTCGATGAGCCTGGGTGCCTTTCTTCAAGGCTTATAAAAAATCCGTATTTGATGCTTGTCTCTAGACTCCTGAATATCAATGGGAGCTGGGAGGCCGCGATAATTATTTTCCTTAACTTATCTTCGTGTCTCTAAAAAACGAACCAAAATTGACAAACTTTTGGTGTGTTCCATTCGTAACCAAAAGCACTGCCTTTTAGTCCACCTTGTAACAATACGCATCAAGATTTTTTCGTTTATCTTCTTTCTGTTTGTATATAAATAAAAAGAAATAATAAAACATCAAAGCACCAGAACGGCAGCTTAACAGGGATGAGTTTCAGCGAACCCTTAGTATTCATTAGAAAATTCACAATCATCTTTCAGAGGTCCATAGAACCTTAATCAATAGAAGACAATTGATTCTCAGGGCTCAGTGTCCTAGTTTAGCACGATCACTTACTTTTATTGTCTATTACTTAGAGAGGTGAAGAAGAAATATTGATTTAGATCGCGGTTAATGTTTTTAATTTTTGGTTTTTGGTTTCTTTTTGTTAAATATTAATCATAGCGTTGCAGGGTTTCTACTTTCTATAAATTGAAAAGTTTAAATTTGGCGTTCGTTTACTTTAAGAGGGAAATTTAAACCAAAAGTCTGTGTTTTTTTTAAACGTAGATTAGAAAAAAAACTCGAAAACAGTATTTTACAGTGGGATATTGTTAATTTGAAATATTTTTTTAGGAAGAAAAATCGTATATTTAACAATATTAAAATACCAACTTCTTGGGAGCTTTGTATTTGTAGGAACACATTCTGTAGACTGCTTAACTAAGCAGAAATTAAGTATTTGATTCATTATAGAACCTAAAGCTATATGTATTGTTAATCTCATTCGTTTGCATTCATTGAAGACAGATTTTTAGTAAAAATTTGTGAACAGCTTACGAAATATATTTATATAAAACAAATCTTTATAAGCATTTTACTGTATTAAAAACATATATATTCATTACATTACGTTGTTTATAAAGAGAGAGTAATATTGAAAAAGTTTTATTGAACAAATAAGAATAAATTGATAAATTTGCTTGCAAGAAAAGAACAAACAAAATAAAGTGAAAATCAAACCAAATTGGATTTTTCAATATTTATTTGATTAGCAGTTGATTTATTTGTTCATTTTGTTTCCTTTTAAGTTGATGGTTTTGTTATAATGTCTGCTGTAGAGTAATATCGATAGTAAGCTTATTTAGGTTATATACAGGTTGTTAGTTTTTGGTTAATTCTCTGTAAAATCAACCGACGACCGATTACCGTAAAGAAAGAAAGGCTATACAGGGCTTTGAAGCTACCCAACGGAAGAAAAAAAAAAAAAAACGAATAGTTTTTTTCAAAACGTTAATCGTCTCATAACCTCAAAAAAAATACTTTTTATCTCAAAGAAAGAGCGCGTTCTAAAGGTATACGCATATACATACAGTGGCGAGCAAAAATGAGTACATGCTTGTACCTAGTGCACTTATTATTGCATAAGAATGTTAATAATGAAGCCAATTCAAAAACAAAGGTAGATCCTGAATTCATGTTCAATTCTAAACAAAATGGTATATAAATCAAAAATGAAAAGCAACAAATTCTAAGAAAAAAACAAATACAACAAGAACAACTCGGATGTACTCAATTTTGCACTCAAGCGTTGTTCAATGTACTATCCACAAAAGTATACAATTTTACCATTAGAATTGCATTTATTTGGTTTGTTGATTTGTTCATTATGTATTTTAGTTTGAGAAGTGTTGCATTGCGTGTGGTAAGAACTTTTTCCAGTACATTTTAATTAATAAATTAAAGAATTACAATAAAACAGAAACAGAAAACAGCTTGTTAAGATAAAGAAGAAACTCTCAAGAGATGTTGAAGATAATATTGTAGCTATAACAATGAGTGGCTCCTCGACGCGAATGATAGCTAAGTGGCTTAATGTAAGCCAATCAGTGGTCATTAAAATGCACAAAAGGCGAGAAACAACACCTAAGCCACAAGTCAGAGGCCTTAAAAAAAAATGAGCGGAAGCGGACACACGATTAATGATACAGATGAGAAAGAACACATTTTTAACACCAAAAGAAGCTTCTATAGCAATAAATAAACCCCTTAGACGATGGACTGCAAGTAGAGCTTTCCACGACATTGGCTACATCTCACCGGTCAACAAACGAAAACCTGCATTGTCGGCAAAAAATTTTAAAACACGGTTGCAGTTCGCCAGAAAACATAGAAATTGGACAGTAGATGACTGGAAGTGTGTAGTGTGGTCAGACGAATCAAAACTCAAACGGTTTCAATCAGACGGTAAGCAATATTGCTGGTGCCGCCCTGGGGTGACCATCCAAAGGCATCACGTTCAAGAAACAGTGAAGTACGGTGGATGGGGTGTCATTGTGTGGGGTTGTTTCATATGGTGGGACGTTGGACTACTGCAAAACATCGATGGAATAATGAGAAAATAAGATTTTTTGCGCATCCTGCAGACTCATCTTCCCGACTTTGTAGATAGGAGCGCCTATCCTGAAAAGTAAGTCATATTTCATCATGATGGCGACCCAAAACACACGTCCAAAATAATGAAGAAATGGCTTACCAAACAATATTTCCAATTGAAGGAGTGGTCAGCTCAAAGTCCCGACCTTAATCCGATTGAAAATTTGTGGTCAATTTGAAAAGACGGTTGGGACAATATCGATCAACGCCAATTGATCTGGAAGAGTTTTGGCAGCGAGTATAGCGGGAATGGCAAGGTATTCCAAATGAAATTATAGAAAAATTGCTGGAAAGTATGCCAAGACGCAACCAAAATGTTATAAGTAATAACGAGCTATGGACGAAGTACTGAAAACAAGCGCCATACCTAAAGTTACTTTAAAGTGCAAAATTGAATACGTACGAATTGTTTTTGTTTTATTTGTTTTTTTCTTAGAATTTGTTGCTTTTCATTTTTGATTTATATACCATTTTGTTTAGAATTGAACATGAATTCAGGATCTACCTTTGTTTTTGAATTGGCTTCATTATTAACATTCTTATGCAATAATAAGTGCACTAGGTACAAACATGTACTCATTTTTGCACGCACTATATGTATATACCTTGCTATCGTGTATTTCAACTTTGTATGTGTATGAGGCAAACATGTTCGAAGAGCTTTTTACACTTTACATTGAGAGCACCGTGGCGCAGTGGGTAGTGTGTTGGCCTCTGACGCCGATGACACGGGATCGAATCCCGACACAGCCATGTCATCGAATGTGTTTTCACGGTGTTTCTCCTCAGCGGGGTGCTGACAGAACCCCCTGTAGTAAAATTGTCATGAAAAGCTTCTCGAAATTTGCCGTTCGGAACCGGCAATAAACTGTAGGTCCCTTTCACCTATGGGAAAATGAAATCACACACAACATGGGTGATTGAGAGAAGCTCAGCTCATGTCCTTCATGGACTGTATCGCCCACATACATACATATGTACATTGTGTATTTCACGATAAAGGGAAAACGGTAAACAAGTTCATCAAGACCATAGATCCAATTCATTTTAAATAATTTCTAGGAAAAGCGATACAATTGCCTTTGATTAATAGAATAGGTTCCCTACGCTAATTCATTCATGGCCTCTTAAGAGGACCGAAATTATTGACAATAGACAAATCTATCGATATTACCAGAGGTTCACAAGTCTACTTATTTTCTTTATCTATGCAATACCTTCTACAATGTTAATAAACTGAATTTTCGTAACAACATACTTCCTGAAGGCTGGTCAATAAATACCCATGTTTGATGGGAAAAAAAAGAAGAATTGTTCGGTATGTACAAGTGGAAGACAATTACATCCGTGTACTCCCTATGAACTCGAGAGCACCGTGGCGCAGTGGGTAGTGTGTTGGCCTCTGACGCCGATGACACGGGATCGAATCCCGACACAGCCATGTCATCGAATGTGTTTTCACGGTGTTTATCCTCAGCGGGGTTCTGAAAAAAAACCCCTGTAGTAAAATTGTCATGAAAAGCTTCTCGAAATTCGCCGTTCGGAACCGGCAATAAACTGTAGGTCCCTTTCACCTATGGGAAAATTAAACCACACACAACATGGGTGATTGAGAGAGAAGCTCGGCTCAGGTCCTTCATGGGCTGTAACGCCAACATACATACATACATACTCCCTATGAACTCACTTCGAAAGAAGCCAAGACCATTGCTTGATGAAAAATCTGATCTGATTTTATGTCTTCCTGGATATAGCTTAGTGCTATCTCGCCATCTACGTTCGTAGTGCCTACCAGCTGCTTGTTGCTCTACTGACTGAATGGAGGATTGTGGTGTATCGGAGAACTTGGGGGAGACGCGGTTGGCAAAGGCACTGGCGATCTCCGGCGATAGCAGTTTTCCGACGTTATAGCTTGGTGTTCTAACTCTAACTCCGCGGTGTACGTGTTATCCGTGAACGTATTTTGACTACTACAAGATATTGGTCTGAGTCGATGTTCGCTCCTCGGAAAGTACGAACATCAAAAAGAGTGGAGGAGTGTCTGACGTCAATCGCGATGTGATCAATCTGGTTGGTGACTGATTGATCTGGCGGTCGCCAGGTGCCTTTGTGTATATCGCCATTCGGCCCCTTCCGTCAGTAATTTCCCTTGCAAGAAAATTTTCAGATCGTACCACGAGGAGGTGGAAGTAGGACCAGACTAGCAGAGCTGCAAGTTGTTCGGATGCAGAGGCTCTTACTCGCTTCTTGTCGGGCCAGCATCCGTCGACAGATGCTACCCGTACGAGGCCTTTGCTAGTCCTTTACCATGTAGGCATGTCTAGGTTAGGTTAGGTTAATGTGGTTGGCATAAGCCACACGTAGGCCGAAGTCGGCTACCAGAGAACCGCTACCAGAGACCCAACCGGTGCTTCTGATGAAGCGATGGAGTGGAGCTGTTTTTTGGTCTGCTAGCTCACTTAGATTGTCAAAGAAGGGCGCCGGGGTAGATCCTCCTGCGATTCGCAAAAGATTCCTCCTCCTCCTCGTCCATGCAGCCGCGACAAGTCACTGGAGGGTAGCCCTAGTCTGGCGGCGTGTTTTCCAATGATGCAGTGACCTGTAATGACAACCACCAGGGTACTTAATTGTTTGTTGATAAAGCCGATATTGCTCTCATTCCATTGGAGGTTGGTCTCCTCTATGGTTTGAAGTTGTATCATGTGCTTTACCGTACTTGTTTGGTTTCTAGGTACCCGAGGGTAGATAGGCTGAGTGTGCTTGACCCTAACTTTGCGAGTTCGTCTGCCGCGCGGTTTCCTGGAATACCCATATGCCCGGGAACCCACAGTATTTTAATATTGTACTGTTCAGCCATCTCATCTAGAGATAAGCGAGTTAAGAGATGTCTTTGATTTGTGGGTTACCGCGGCCAGGGACTTTATCGCAGGTAGGCTGTCCGTGCAAATTATGATATCCTTGGCGGATATTACATTGATCCTGAGCCATGCAAGGGTCTCCGTTATCGCTGTTATTTCTGCCTGATACACACTGCAGTAATTTGGAAGTCTAAAGGGTAGGCTGAGGTTAAGCTCCTTGGAGAAGACTCCACTGCCTACACCCGACTCCATCTTAGAGCCATCGGTATAGAGGGAGATCGAGTCCTTTGGTATGACTTGCCCTTCAGCCCATTTCTCCCTGGATGGAAAGACAACTTTAAAGTTCCTAGTGAACACGTTCTGCGGGTTGATGTAGTCAATGTCCATGGGTACTTTAAAGTGGTTTAGAATGGTGGTATGGCCTTTTTGAGATGTGGGCCATTTTCTTATGGTCCTCATCCTTAGGGCCGCGCAGGCGGCGACTTGCTTACTGAAAAGGTTCAATGGTGGAAGATGTAATAGAATATTTCGGGCCTCCGTGGGGGTTGATCTGATCGCTCCGCTTATGTATAAGCTGGCCGACCTTTGTACCTTCCCCAGAAGGCTTCGATTGACCGCCTTGTCCAGAGCAGTCCAGCAGACTACGACGCCATACAGGAGCATGTGCCTTATTACTGCTGTGTAGAGCCAGTGCATAATGCTTGGTTGGAGACCCCACTTCTTGCCCACTGCATTTTTGCAGCTGTATAGGGCAACAGTTGCTTTCTTGACGCGGTCAAGAATGTTGGGTTTCCAATTCAGCCTCTTGTCAAGGACTAGGCCTAAATATTTGGCCTGCTCTTTGATTATTAGTTGGGTTCCACCCAGCCTCGGTGGGTTGAGGGGCGGAATTTTATATTTGTTAGTAATCAGTACTAGGTCGGTCTTCTTAAGGTTTACCCCAAGTCCACAGTACTGCGTCCATGTTTCTACTGTATGTAATGCGCACTGTATAAGGTCATAGAGTGCTCGGACATTTTCCTGTGGTGGCAATAGCAATGTCATCTGCGTAGGCGGTCACAGCGTACCCTTCCTGTTCAAGCAACAGCAGAAGCTCGTTGACCACCACGTTCCCCAGAAGAGGGGAGAGTACTCCACCCTGTGATGTACCTCTGCTAACCATTCTAGTTGAGGCGGCACCAGCGAAGTTGGCTTTGACAACCCTTTGTGTTAGCAGTTGTCGTACGGGATCGTTCTATCACTGATCCCGTAACACCCAGATCAGTCAGCGCTTTGGTGACGGCCCATGGTTCAACATTGTTAAAGGCATCCTCAATGTCGCGAAAGGCGACTAGAATATATTCCTTACGTTCCAGTGACCTTTCTATTTTGCTGACCAGTGACTGGAGTGCTATTTCCACCGATTTGCCTTTGTTGTAGGCATGTTGGTTATCCGACAGCCTTCCTGAGATGCAGCTGTACCGAATGTGTGCGTCTAGAATTTTCTCTAGAGTTTTTAATAGAAAAGAAGTAAGACTAATAGGCCTCAAGTCATTTGCATTCGTGTGGAGCTTTTGCCAGCCTTGGGTATGAAAATGACTTTGGTTTCCTTCCACTTGCTAGGGATATATGATAGGGAGAGGCAACTCTTGTATATGACCACAAACCAGGCGAGGATGATATCTGCTACCTGCTGGAGCTCAGCTGGTATGATACCATCCGGTCCTAGGGACTTGTAGGGTTCAAAGCTTTTTATGGCGCATAGGACACTGTTGTTGTTGACCATGTTGTTGCATGCCTACATTGGTGAAAATAAAAATGTATGCTCTATCATGACCATGTACCATCACCCGCTCTTACGCGGGGATCTTCATCAAGAAAAAGACGTATTATGAACGCTTAAACAAACAATAGCGTTACTTGAAGAGTTTAAAGTAAATCAGAATATTTTTGTAACAAACACGGGTACTTATTGGCCTCTGCAAAAGGAGCCAAGGTGGGAGGTTTCTCTAATATACCACTGAAATACAGACGTTACACAGAATTTTTTTTCCCTATTTTATTTGAGCTCAAAAAGACGCTAAATGAGATTAGGTCCTATCCTAATAGAAAATGAAACTTGTGAACCTGGTTTAATTCATTTCATTTTAATTTAGCTTATTTCCGTCAGCATGTTTTAAAAGCAACCCAATTGGTGAGCTTTTCCGCATTATTGTTTTTCGTTTAATTTTTGAAGCATTTTTTCGCAGATTATGTGCATCGTTTTCTACCAAAATTGTTGTTAAAAAAAAAATAAAAATTTCACTCATTCGCACTGTTGTGTTTCTTCATTGAATAAAAAGTAATCAATCATCGGACATCACATTTTTCCACCAATATTTGCCTAAATAAAAAAAAAAGAAAACAAAACACACGACTTTAGGAGAAGGCTACTTACTACATTTACCAAAAAATAAAACATCACCAATACTAAGACCTGAAACAAAAGTAGTTATTAGCAACGGAGAAACGTATCTTTAAAACAATTTGTATATTTATTTATTTTCTTTTTTATTTTTCTTTTTCTCTTATCTTATTACCCGCCACCAACACCGTACACGACCATATACAAATCCATTTTTCCACAAATAATTCGGAAAAAAAATGAAATCCTTTCCGCCTGTTTGATCTTTTATTTTACTCCTAATCTCATGGATACATCTTCGATGCGCTCCTCATCTCGTTCATCTATTAAATAAAATAAAAAACGCAATTTGTTGGATCAACGTATCTATTTCGGTTGCCTGGTACGTACATATGAACGATATCTACTCGACTGTGTTAAATGTTTGCTATCACGCTCCTATTCCCAATGTCATAGCAGAAAAGTTGCAATAATTTATTATCACCTTCTACGAGGAAGCTTACGTAGAGATTTATTGAGGTTATGTAAACCCCCACCATCATACTTTCATCACTTAGAACGTGCTCGAATAACAATAATAATCAACTGTAATGGAGAGGAAGCTATTAAATAGTATTAGAGATAGATGTGTGATTTTTCTGCTTACTTTTACGAGCTAGTTGGTCTTTTTTTCTTTAATATTCGTTCGTTCTGTTTTTTTTTTTTTTTTTGTAAGGTTAAATGCACGTTTAGATAGTTTACGTACACCTTGTCACAAAAGTCTACATACGACTCCAAATAATGATATTTTTTTATTTAAACGCAAAACAAAAAGATTTTTTTTTTTTTAAGTAATTCACTAATGTTATAAAAACAAAAGAAAAAAAACCTATGGACATAAGGTTATGCAAAACTGGAACTGGAACTGGCCCCAGTGTAGTCGACGGATCCTTGCCTTCCGGACTACATCCACATCTTGGTACAGCTCGTAGAGTTCGCGGTTGTGTCTTCTTCTCCATTCACCTTCCTCACAGACAGGACCAAATATCCGGCGCAGAATTTTTCTTTCGAAAGAACCCAAAATCAGCTCCGCTGTCCTGCTTATCGTCCAGCTTTCAGCTCCGTACAGCGAGACTGGCAGAATGAGCGTTTTGTAAAGCATGACTTTGGTCTTTCGAGTGAGGAGTTTTGACCCCAGTTGTTTGGACAAGCCGAAGTAGAAGCGGTTGCCAAGGGCGATTCTATGCCGGATCTCCACTGTTGTGTCATTTGTGGAATTTACATTTGCCCCGAGGTAGACAAACTCCTTAACTACCTCGAAATTGTAGCTGTCAATTGTTATATTTTGTCCCAGGTGGTGAGCGACGGACTGGTTTTTGCTTGACAGCATGTATTTCGTTTTGTCCTCATTGATCTTAAGACCAACTCGTTTCGCCTGTTCCTTAATCGCTTTGAATGCTTCCACAATGCCACGGCGAGAACACGCGATGATGTCGATATCATCCGCGTATCCTAGCAGCTGGATGGACTTGTAAAAGATAGTGCCTTCCCTGTTGACGCCTGCCCGTCGCACTATCTGCTCCAGCACCAGGTTGAAGAAGTCACATGACAGCGCATCTCCTTGCCGAAATCCGGTGCATGTTTCGAATGGTTCCGAGGTCCTAGAACCGCGTTGCACGGTGCATCGTGTCTTTTTTTAGCGTTGCACGACTAAACTGGATCAGTTTTACCGGGATCCCGAATTCGGCCATCGCGCCAAACAGTTCTTCACGATGAATGCTGTCGTATGCGGCTTTGAAATCGATGAAAAGATGGTGTGTATCGATTTGAAACTCGTTGGTCTTTTCCAGGATTTGTCGAAGTGTGAAAATTTGGTCTATAGTTGATTTGCCGGGCCGGAAGCCGCACTGGTAGCTGCCGATTAGTGCGGTGCAAAATGGTTTTAGACGTTCACACAATACGCTGTAAAGGATCTTGTATGCGACATTGAGCAGGGATATACCTCTATAGTTCTTGCAAGAGGTAGGATCGCCTTTTTTGTGGACGGGGCATATAGAGCTGGTATTCCAGTCGTCGGGCAAGCTTTCTTCTTCCCAAATTCTGCAGATGATCTGGTGCATGCTCCCTACCAGAACACCGCCGCCAGCCTTGAAGAGCTCTGGTGGCAAGCCATCTGAGCCTGCGGCCTTGTTGTTCTTCAGCCTCTGAATAGCTGTGCCGACTTCTTCGATGCTGGGTGGGAGAACTACTTCAGCGGCTGGAGTTGGGATTTCCTCGGTCCACTTGCCTTGATTACCTCTTCTAATTGTGAAGCCACAGAAAGAGCCAGTTTCCGGATTCTTCTTCTTAATGGGCGCTACAGTTCGGGGAACACCTGGGCCTCAACCAACATTCAAAGACTCTCCGGGCTGGAGCTGTGGTGTCCATTCGCTCTACATGACCCAGCCATCTTAGGCGATGAATCCGTAGACGCCTGACTAGGCTCATGTCGCTGTACAGCTCGTAAAGTTTGTAGTTGAATAATCTCCTCCATCCCCCGTCTGCGTTTATAGGCCCAAAAATCCAGCGCAAAATCTTTCTCTTGAAACCCAAAACTTCGGATGCAGACCTTTTCAGGGCTTGTTTGCAAAGGCTCCACTGCTATTCTATTGACAGCGTGGAGGATTGAGGTGTATTGGAGAGCTTAAGGGAGACGCGATCGGTAAAAGCACGAGCGGTTTTTGGCGACAGTAGCTTTCCGACGTCATAACTTTGTATTCTTACTCTACTCCGTTGCGTTCGTGATATCCGTAAGCGCATCTTGGCTACTACAAGATAGTGGTCCGAGTCGATGTTAGCCCCTCGGAAAGTTCGAACATCAAGAATAGTGGAGGAGTGTCTGACGTCGATCGCGATGTGATCAATCTGGTTGGTAGTCGATTGATCAAAAACCGCCAGGTGCCTTTGTGTATATCGAGGTGCGGGAAGTGCATACTGGCTAGAAGGAGATTTCGCCCCGTAGCAAGATCAGTCAGCCTGTGTCCGTTATCGGAGGTGGTGTCGTGTAGGCTATGTTTGCCGATGACTCGTTCAAAGATGCTTTCCATACCCATTGAAGTCTCCTAGTACAATTTTGATGTCATAGCTGGGACATTGGGCATACGTTCTGTCTAGGAGATCGTACAGCTCATCTTTGGTGGAGTCATCCTTGTCTTCCGTGGGGGCGTGGACGCAGATCAGGCTGATGTTAAAAAACTTAGCCTTGATACGGATTGTTATGAGGCGTTCGCTCACATGCCGAAAGCTTAGGACTTTTTGCCTTAGTCCACCTCGAACAACAAATCCGTATCCAAACCATCGTTGTCCTCTCTCCCTATAGCAGTCGCCGTAGTAGATATCGCAGTTTTTCATCCGCTTTATACCCGGTCCATTCCATCGCATTTTCTGGATTCCGGTTATGTCCGCTTTATAGCGGTCTAGGGCGTCCGCAAGTTGTTCGGCTGCACGTGGCCTGTTTAGGGACCCAACATTCCACGTACACAAAGCAAGGGTCGTCATCATAAATTCGGTCCGTTATATCCGTGGCTTGTGGTTGTTTCGGAGTTTGAGGTTTTTGTTACGCTTACGGCTTACTAGGCCGCAGCCCAACCGACTGCTTCGGATAAATTATGCGCCACCCTTCAGCCAAGGCACTTTTAAGCATTGTAGCTGATGTAACCATCCTTTCTCTCAGTTTTTGCTTTAGATGAGCCCATAAATGCTCAATTCCATTAAAGACGGGCGATTGTGGAAGATGTTCAAGCTTGGACCGAACGTCGTAAAGCAACCACTCTTTGACAAGAAGCGATGTATGCTTTGGATCCTTCGGATTTTAGTCTTCCTGGATATAGTTTAGTGCCTTTATTCGTTTCTAACTGCATACTCGCTATGTATGTTCGTAGTGACTGGACTTGAACTGATACTCCTGTCCTTTCATACGTTTACGGGAGTCGTCAACATGTAATCCGCCCATTAAATTCGAGGCTTGTCAGTGTCTCCGAGTTTTACATTTTTGTACGATTACGATTTGAAGGCTTCTGCTATCTTTTGGAGCACTCATACGCAAATACTGGTCCATGGTACTCCAGTTACGGCTTACTAGGCCATAGCCCAACCGACTGAAACTGTTTTTTGGCGCAGAAAACTCGCCATTCGCCTTTCCCGTCTGTAATTTCCAGAGGAAATCTCCAGGTGGCATGTCGAGGAGGTGGGGATTGGACTTACTAACAGTGTTGCAAAGTGTTCGACTGCAGTGGCTCCTCTCGCTTTTTAGCAGGCCAGTATCCGTCGGATAGATTTTTACGATTTTTCGAACTTCGGCTGTTATTTCCTTTCTGCCAGTGATTTTATCTTAAAAAGCACTTCTAAAAACAAAAATAAATAAAATGTTCAACGATTTAACTACGAATAAATCGTAGTTGCTTCCTTTCGGCTCCAATAACGTTATTTTCGATCGGTTGTACCATCGCAGGTAAACTTTACTGACATGGTGTAAATCCCTTTAGAATTTCCCACTCTTTTTTTAAATTGCAAATGAAAAATAAAAAACCAAAAGAATTAAATTGAAAAATGCTGATCGACGTCAATCCCTTCCCTGTAGATGAACACTACATACTTAAGGCAGCCTATTCCGTGTTACCAATTAGATTATAGTTTTCCTTAAATCTTCCCTTTTGCTGTTTATTTATTTTATTTTATTTCGTTTTATTTATTTATTATTTTTATTTTATTTTCGCATTTATTTCGCTTAGCTGTTGGTGCATTGCAATGGATACGATCACAAACCACATTGAGCTGCACAAGCATAAGAACTACCCAAACACACACCAGCAAACATTTCAGATCGCCATCCGTATCAGAAGACGAAGAAGTGGAGATAAAGAGGGAAAATTTACAAACAAACAAATAATTTAATTTTTTTTTTCATTTTATTTTTTACGTTTTCCTTATACATATTTCCACCTGTTTACCATAAAAAAAAATTAGTTTATTGTTAATTTAAATTTAAATCCGATTGTAAATCTTCTCTATTTTGTTCGGTAGCCACCCGAATTTTTTCTTAGATGTTTTTCGATTGTCATGCATATATATACTTTTTTTTAACAACCGAAATTCAGTAGCGAGAAATTTAAAAATTAAAAAAAATCGCACGCAAACTTGCGGACAATGATTTGATTTAATTTCCCCCATCACAAGAGAATTAATTACTCGACTGATTTTTTATTAGCTGATTGCTTACTTTCACACAATTTTAAAATTTGTCTGTTAAATGTAATAACACGACTAGTAAGTAGATGCATCGTGCACAAGCTAGAATAGGTCTAAGTACATAATTATGTATTGATTAGTGTACAGTGCACGCCAAATTTTATTTGTTTAGCTTTAGTTCTTAATGTTTATATTTTTAAGGGCAAAATTAATTATTTGTATTTTTAATAGAATACATATATTTTATTAAATATTATTTTTTTTTTTTGCATTTCTTCGTGTTTTATTTGTTTTATTTTTTAGCCTATTTTGTAGATATGGCAAAGGAGCTTGTTCATAGCTTTGACGTATTGTTTAAATGTGGACAAATAAAATAAAAATCATACTTAATAAAATGTGAATGCATTCTTAATCGTTTCCACTAATAACCGAGAAGAGTAGGTCGTTTTCAGCGGTTCATTCCCACTTCGCCGATTCCCATCTCGCCAGTTACTTCGCCAATCATTCCAGGCATATGCAGTGGTGTTCAGATAAATAGCATACCCGTAAGTTCTCATACATTACATTGTGTCAAAAGTCTAAAAAGAGGTTCAGCTTTTTTTGTTTTATAACTGATGTGCGTTTATATGTACTTTATTTAAAAAGGTAATTTTCATCCCCACAGCAGGAATTCTCACACTTCCCCCAAGAATCTAAGGCCTATCTGTCTATCATCCTTCGCTCTAAAAACTTTAGTAAGGCCGATAGGTAAAGGTAGATCGGTCGAAACAGCTCTTCACACATTAGTAAGGAAAATCGAAAGATCAATCCATCTCAAAGAATATACTCTAACAGCCTTCCTCGACATAGCGGGCGCTTTCAACAACGTCACTCCGAAAGCAATAATAGAAGGGCTAGAAAAGCTAAAGGTTGAGAGGACTCTGATAGAGCTGATCAGCGAATTGCTATTAACGCGCAGGATTCACTCTAAGTGGGGAAGCCTCATAACTACCAGAGTAGTTACCAAGGGAACCCCGCAAGGTGGGGTCCTCTCATCTCTTCTCTGGAATGTAGTTGTAAACGAACTACTAATCAAACTGGAGAAAGAAGGCCTGGACGTTGTTGCCTACGCAGATGACGTTGCCATCACAGTCTCAGGTAAATACCTATCTACACTGAATGACCGCATGCAAACGGCATTCTCATTTCTGTGCAAATGGGCGCATAGTAACGGGTTCAGAATTAACCCCCAGAAAACGGACCTCGTGCTATTTACCAAAAAGCACAAAATCCCGGAAAACTGCCCTATCCCTCTGCTCAATACCAGGTTAGCCTACTCCCCTAGTGCCAAATTCATCGACATTATACTCGATAGGAAATTAACTTGGAAGAGCAATACAATTGAAAGAGCAAAAAAAGCAACAATAGCTCTGTACACATGTAAGAAAGCCCTAGGAAAAAAATGGGGATTCAACCCCAAGATCACCCTATGGCTCTACATCACGGTCGTTAGACCCATACTAATGTATGGAGTGATAGTCTGGTGGACTGCACTAGACAAGACAACATACCACAAACACCTCGAGAAGGTACAAAGGACGGCATGTATGTGCATCACCGGGACCCTCAGGTCCACACCAATGGCTGCGCTTAACATGATACTAGACCTTACACCACTCGATATTTTCGGTAAGCAAATTGCCACACACACGGCCATAAGACTAAAAGCCAACTCGAAATGGGCGAGCTATGTCGCTGGCCACTCCTCCATCCTGCAAAACAGGATAACTATGACAGAAAACCTGGACCACACAGAACCCACCATAGTCTTGGACAAAAACTTTGCGATGATCTATCTCAAACTCAACCGCGCAGAAATTGCGTGAATTTCTACACTGACGGGTCTAAAACCAAAGACGGGGTGGGCAGTGGAGTTTTCTGCAAACAATCAAGCTATATAAAGCTCTAAAATTACCGGATCACTGCAGCGTTTTCCAGGCGGCAATAAAAGAGGCTTTGCCTTGGCTGAAGTGGAACGTAATATCCAGCACGGATATTTGCATTCTCACAGACAGTCAAGCAGCCTTAAAGTCGTTGGAGTCCTATGGGTACACATCAAAATCTAGTCTCGACTGTCGCAGATCCCTTAATGAGATGGCAGAACAGTTCAACATACAGCTTATCTGGAATAGTTCCGAATGATTTAGCAGGACGAGGAGGAGGTCGAATCCATTCACCACCTTCTCTGTGCCTGTCCAGCTCTTTGCAATATCAGGAAACGTTACCTAGGCTCTTACTTCCTTAACGGTTTGACAGATGTTCAGAAAGTAGGGATACTTGATCTTCTTAACTTCTTAAGAAGCACAAATTGGTTCCACGAATAGGGGGGTAAAACCCCCTCGTAGCTGCACAACGGGCCTCCTTGGCCTATGTGCATTCTTCTCAATTCTGGGAAGGCTACGACCCTACCTACCTACCTACTTTATTTAAAAACACATAACTCCTTTAAATCAATTCAAAATTAATAATTCAAAATGGGAAAAAATAAAAAAGTTGTTTTTCATTTAAATAGCACAGTCAGCGCAATACTTAAAAAAAAAAACCGGCCGAGTGCGAGTCGGACTCGCGCACGAAGGGTTCCGTACCATCTGTATATATAAATATGAAAGAGACGTTGTATGTTACCTCATCAGTCATCACATTAAATCACATTTTTTGTATGATGACAGATCTTGGTTGCAGGCAGGTTATCGGCATATTACATTGATAATCAAAAATCTTCATGATGAGATATAGTTGATCATATGTGTCCATTGAATTCAAATCAATTATCTTACTTAACAGCAACGATGTGAAGAGGTGAATAACAATAATGGGAAATATGGGAAAATGGTTTGCAGCTAGGATTAATTCATCAAAGACACAAATAAGATCAAAACTGGGAAGTTTGCTACTGGCTGTGGGATGTTTTCGACTAACCTTAGTTCAGTATGTGACCAAGGGGATTTTTTGGATGAAAATCATGTCTGTTGTATGGGAGCCCCCCTTAAATATTTATTTTGTTCTGTTTTTAGTATTTGTCGTGGTAGCGGCAACAGAAATACTTCATCTGTGAAAATTTCAACTGTCTAACTATCACGGTTCATGAGATACAGCCTGGTGACAGACGGACGGACGGACAGCGAAGGCTTATCAATAGGGTTCCTTTTTACCTTTGGGTACGGAACCCTAAAAATTAATAAATGATCTAAAAAAAACGAATGTATAAGTAAATATTTTATTAATATTTTGTAGGATATTCCATGTTATAACTCTTGACAACGTTTTTGCAAACTCTCTACTAAGCGCTTACATTTCTGGGCAGGTATAGCTTCCCAAGCAGCCTTCATGGTTTGCCGAAATTCTTTTAAATTTTTTGAGGTGGAGTCCTTAACAAGGGAGTCAACATCATTCCAAAGATTCTCGATAAGATTCAGATCGGAACTTTGGGCCGGCCAATCAAGCAGGGAAATTTGTCGCTCCGAAAGTCAATTATTCACTATCCGCGAAGTATGCTTTGGATAATTGTCGTGCATAAAAATCCATGATACAGGCATAGAGCCATGGGTATATGGTTCCATTTGGTTCTCCAAGATTAGCTTATACTGATGTTGATTCATAATGCCATTTATGTTCACAATTGGTCCAACGCCATGCCATGGCATCGCCGCCCACACCATTATGCTCCCGCCGCCATGTTTGACACTCTTAATGGTGTATCTGGGATGGTACTCTCGATTCGTTGGCTTTCGCACATACTTTTTCCCATCTGATCCCACCCTGTTGAACTTATTTTCGTCGCTCCGCAAGATATTTTTCCAAAAGGACAAGGGTTTGTTCTTGTGAGCGTTTGCGAAAATAAGTCTCTCTTTCGGGTTTTTTTTTTTTTTGAGACAAGTGGTTTTTTTCTGGCGATTCTTCCATGAAGCTGGAATTCAACTAACCGGCGACTTACAGTGACGATTGATATTTGGACATTGTGTTGTTCAGGTAGTTGTTGCTTTATCTCCCGGGAAGTTATGAAAAGGTCGCTGCTACTGATTTTGTGGATAATTATGTCAATCACTTCTGTCGTTATTCTTTTTTTGTTTTTCCTTACGGGATTTTCGGAAGATTGGCTGCACCGTATGACCTTCATTGCATTTTGAACAAACTTCCTAGAGCACTTTAATGTCCTTGCCACCTCTGAAATAATCTCTCCATCCTGTATCATGGTACCGACTATTTGCCTCCTATCCCCCGTGCAATGCTTTCCTCTGCCCATTTTAAATGCTCCTTTTTGTGTAAGAAATGAGTGTATTATCCTTAAAATAATTCAAACTAACCTCACTTAAATCATTGAAAAATATTTTTCTTCGACACACCATGAGATGTGCTTTTTTTCCTTTTTTTGTTTTTGTTTAGAGTCACACATGCACTCAGCGCTAAGGCCATATAACGTATTGAACGTACTGCGAGCAAAGATAACAGGGAGAAGGAAAGTTTCGCCCAACCTGAACGGAGTGCAGTGTATTTTGGGTCGTAGATGTTCGTTGACTACTCTCAGGGGTAGTTTGTCCTACATAGGACGAAAGCCGGCCAAATTTCGCGTGGGTTATAATTCTCAGTAATTCGTTCAAGCACTTTTGGTGTAAGTATTGCATACGCAGAGGATGAATTTGAATTAACCATATACTGTGAGTGTTATGCCTGCAGCAGTACGTTTGGTCACTTTCCATTCACAACTGTGTTGCATACCTTTTTCCGTATAGGATTTGCTTTTTCTTGGCTATGAAACGAATTTGAACTATAGACCTTCCGCTCGACGGCCGATGATGTTAACCACTGCACCACGGCCACCCCTTGAACACTATTTATACGAACACCCAATTTGCAATGATCACCAACACTAACGATTGCAAAACCAGGAAAACCTAACGGGATCTTCTTTGTAGTATGTTTTCATATTCATAACGGTACTACCTTGGGATATTATGGCTTTACTCCTGTGCAGCTTGTAGGTACAGTGTATATTGCAAGCAAATACACACTTGATTAAGGGTGTGCTATTTATGAGAACACCACTGTATACAAATAAATTCAATTTATTATATTTCTCATCAAACTTAATGATGATCATCATCATATTATCCAATCGCTGCTTGACCTTTGTGTGCATATTCACCAAGGCATTTGTCCATATTGTCAACACCTCCTTTGCTTCTGTTGTGATCGAGTATCATTTTTGGCTTCTTTTAGGACCCTCAATTTCGATAGTATAATGGGAGGTGAAGCACAGCCGATTTGTTATTTTTTGGAATATATGAACAACATACCTACTTATGTTGCTGCTTAATCCAATTGGTGATTCTACTGCTCTTCCTTTTGGATTAGATAATTCGGCTGGTACGAATGTATGCCTTTTGTTTACAGTGCAAAATATTGACAAATTGTAGTCTAACATCAGAGTTGAAGCCAAATTATAGCTTGTAAAAAAGTTGTCACACACCATGTTTCGAGCACTTCCACGGAACAGATTGCAGCACACTTTTTCTCCAGAAGGTGCCCCAGTATGGATTTGTCCTTTGACTGGATAAGAAGTAATAGCTTCACATACCCACCAACCTTAATACCATACTTGACCGGTTTTGAAGGAATATTGAGTGAATCCGCTGTCAACACGATAAGGATAAAATTGTTCATCAACAGTGACATTGGCTCCTGCTTTATAGTTATCCTGAAGTTTGCTGGCGCGTATTTCCATTATCAAATCTGATAAAACGACTGAAAGCCCAAAAACGTTGGAGACTCATTCAAAACACGATACAACGGATGTGAGTTAGTTTTCCATAGATCAGTTGTGTGTGACACCAGCTAACAAAAGTATGCCCAGATAAGCGTCAAATTCAGTTGTAGTAATAGGTTTCCATATACGAAGTGGCCTTGTTTCGTTTTCTTCATGTACACGATTGTAACACTGGGTTGCTTTTTTATTGATTTCGCGAATTATTATATCACACATTTCAGTTGACATCAACATTTTGAATTTTTGTACATACATATAAGGCTAAGATCTTTTGTTCTACGTGCTGGCCCAGTGTTCGAGCTTCTTAGAATATTATGCGACGAAAATCGGCGAGGTTGTGGTGTTTCTTCTTTGGTGGCGTTACAGCCCATGAAGGACCAGAGCCAAGCTTCCCTTCAATCACCCATGTTGTGTGTGATTCTATTTTTCACACAGGTGAAAGGGACCTACAGTTTAATGCCGATTCCGAACGGCGTGAGTGGAGAAGCATTTTCTAAGCAAGTTATACTACGGAGGGTTTTGCCAGCACCCCGCCGAGGAGGGACGCCGCGAAATAAACATTCGATGGCGTTGGTGTTATCGGGATCCGAACTCGCTCATCGTGCGTCAGAGTCCAACACACTAACTACTGCGTCACGGCGCCACGGTTGTGTGCTGTATGATTATTTGCAGAAGATTTAAATGGAGCTACTTCCAATTCTTAGTCCGAATCAGTCTCACTAACAGGATCGTATTCTGGTAACTGCAATCCCTCGGCGTCTGAATCTTCTACATTCACATTATTGTATTCACCGTCGCCCTCTTCGTCCGCCAACTATCAACTTCCAAAAATGTATCTAATCGTTGGCTTATGTGCTGTTCTCTATCTTCGAAGCTAAGTCCTTGCAATTGCCGAGGAGTCAGTCCATCAGCCATAATATAATTTTAATTTATTTTTATAAATAGTTACTTTGAAAACCTGTAAAGGGTGGCCGTGGTGCAGTGGTAAACATCACCGACCGTCGACCGACCGAAATGATCAAACATACTGATGAAGGCATAACACTCACAGTATATGTATGGTCACTTCAGATTCATGCTCTGTGTATGCAATTCTAATATAACACCATAAGTGCATGGAATAGTTGCTGAGAAGTACAACCAACGTGAAAAATCGGTCGGTTCCTCTCGAATCCTATCTAGGACAACCACCTCTGGAGAGTAGGGAACTCGCTTACTTCTCAAATGCGTTGCGTGAAAAATAAAAGCGTCTTTGTATCCAAATGCTGTAACAAATGTTGTAACAAGAGAAAACACTTTAAACAATTCTAAGACACAATTGGCAGAAACACAACCAACTTCTTCCGACGACCGTTTACATACAAAAATGTATGGTACACCCGGGTATGTTTTTTTTTTTTTATATGGGGCTAGTGCTACCATTAGCAATACGGCACTGCGACCTTTGTTTGCAGATCTATTGCGCCTACTAGCCGATTAGCCGCGTGGCCACTTCTATAATGAAGTTGAGAATGCTTCTCGTAGGAGCCAGGGTGATCCCCTCAGGAGTCATAACTTCAATGAGAAGAATACGCTTCCTAGGATGGCAGAAAGCAGGACACTCACACAGTATGTGTTCTGCCATCTCCTCGTCCTCAAGACAGAGCCGACACTCAGTTTCAGACGAGAGGCTAATTTTGTTTAGATTATATCTCAGACTGCAGTGTCCCGTTAGATAGCTGACTAGTCTTCTAATATCCCCCCTATTGAGCTTGAGTATATCAATAGGGTGTTTGTTCAGGGGTCGTAGAAGTCGTTTAGATTGACGGAGTCCCCAAACGCTGTTCCAAAGGACAGGTGTTGCAAGTGTTCCCACTTGTATAAGAAGTAATTTATCTTAGACCCGGGAATGCCGCAGAATGGTTCCGGACCTATATATTTGTCGCTGGAACCTTTCCTGCAAGTTGGTCTGCAATTTCATTGCCCTTGATACCTTTATGTCCTGGCACCCACCAAAGCTTAACATTTCTTTTGGCGAGGTATTGTAGGGCGTCATGGCATTCCTTGACGGTTTTTGAGTTCGTGCTGTACGAACCCAGCGTTTTAAGCGCTGCTTGGCTATCAGAGAGTATGTTGATGGTCACTCCTCTGATGCCAGTCTCGAGATTTAGATTAACACATGTTAGGATGGCGTGCAGCTCTGCTTGGAAGATGCTGGGGCTTATTCCCAGGGCCTTCGAGATCTTGAGTTTTGTTCTAAAGATGCCGGCGCCAACACCGGAAGCCAGCTTGGAGCCATCCATGTACCACCTAAGGCCTTTGACTTTTAGCAGGGGATCACTGTTTTCCCATACTGAGCGGTTTGGGATCAATATCTCAAATCTCTTGTCAAAGGTGGAGGTGTGTGGCAATGCGTCCGAGACTGTAGTAATCATATCCAGCTCGGGAAGTTGTTGTAATATGGACATGTGGCCTGCGGGTCTACATGGCATATTTGTTTCCGAGCAGAGAATTCTGATTGCATAATGCCACCTTTTTGATAAAAAGGTGCAGTGGAGTGAGTCCAATGAGTGCTTCTTGGGCTGCCGTGGGGCAGGTTGGCATAGCGCCTGTGATGCCGAGACACGCTAGTCTCTGAATGCGTTGAAGCTTAACTATTGTAGTTTTTTGCTCAACTTTTGTCCACCATACGGTGGACCCGTAGGTGACGATAAGTCTTGCTATCGCGGTGTATAGCCAGTGAACTACTTTAGGTTTAAGTCCCCAGGTTTTGCCGTAGGTGCGTCGACAGGCCCACGTGGCCTTAGTGGCTTTCATGAGTTTATTTCTCATATTGGAGTTCCAGTTGAGTCTACGGTTTAGGTCAATACCTAAATACTTCACTTCCTCTGAAAATCCTATGCGTGTGCCATTTAGTAGGATTGAGCAGGGTAAGTTGGAGCGCAAGCTGCATGCGCTCACAGGTAGTGATCTCGCAGTTGCCCGTGACAATGACTAATAGGTCATCAGCATATCCGATGACCCGATAGCCCGGGTATGTTAATTGAGCTATCAATTGATTTTAAACTTAATTTCAACTGTCTTTCACTAATCTTTTTGTCTTGTTGGCGAAATGGGAATAGAAAACGATTTCCGGATGAAGTTTATCTTATCTGTTGGCGAAATGGGATTTGTCGAAGTGGGAAGATACCGTTTCCAGCGTCGTTCTTGTCGTTCGATAGTGAACAAAATATTCGTTCGTTACATTTCAAGTTGAAGACAGGACTTAAAATAATCAAATGCTAATCGGCGATTCATAAATTCCAGCGCATTAGGTTCACTCTCATCACACATTTCATCAACATGTCTCAAATACTGCACATCAACAACCTCATTTAATTTATTTTTAATTATCTCTACACGCAAAAAAACACAAACTTAAAAATAAATAACACCTACACCCACGTCCACTACCATCCCTCCCTGAAAAAGAAAACACCTATCTACAAGACAATAACAACAACAACAAACAAACAAAACCACCATCAAGATGGTACAAAAAAAAAATATTTAACAAAAACAAAACTATCCCCCTCCTATTGTGCGCCATCTGTCAACTATTAACACAGTAACGCCATTATCCTCGCCGACCACACCATCCGGAGCGAGCAAAAAGGCAGCATCGCTCTTCTTCGCCAACTTTCATCAAGTTCAGGAACAACAGAAAAAACAGCTTCAGCTAAAGCAGGCCGCCGACATGGAGAATGGAAATCTCAACGAGTCCATTAACTCAGAGGATGCTGACAAGATAGAGGACACCAACATCGACATGGACAACGCAACAGTATATACAGGAATTAATCTTAATTCAACTAAGATTCGCATTACAGAGAATCCATTACCGGAACCGGTTTCATGCTAGATACAGCACTCTGTTTAAATGCAATTTTCATTTTCATTTTTGGTTTAAATGTAACAGAATCGTGCATTCCTTTGTCCTGCCTGCCCTTGGAGTGTCTCCTGAATCTTGTAACTGTATAAAAGGTGTTTGTTAAACATTTGTGTGAAATAACTTATATCGAAATGAAATTGTTAACAATGTAGTTAGCTGTAAACAATTAGATACATATGAAAACGACAGTCGTTCTGTCCAATTATTTCTGCCACTTACTTCACCAGCAATAGTCTAGAGAGTAGTACAACCGACACACCTGATGACATCGATCCAGACGATCTTTACTATTTTTTTTTTTTGTAATTCTTAGATACCATACACCATATTAGATACAAGTGAGATAACGTTCGCTTAAAGCTTTAAATCAACAGCTAAGAGCTGGATGTAAATTAAATCAATAGAAAGAAATAGTTGGAAGAAAAATAAAAATTATATATTTGTAGTTTACAAAGTAGACACATTAAAAATAAAATAAGAAACAAATTTATAGTTAAATGAGACATACGTTCATTACCACATACGATAACATTCGTCATTAAACCAATAAAATAACGTAAAAGAAAATATAATTATTTTTAGTTTTGCAATAAACAGACAAGGGTGTTGTTAATTCATAACTAAAATATCTTCGTATCTTTCTATTTTATCTCGTTTATATTCGCACGACTCTCGGTTGGGATAAATTATTAATTTCTCTCTTTAAACAAAGCTTAAGATGAGAATGAGATTGATAAGTGAATAAACAGGGAATTGACGAGTAAATAAATATATAATATATTTTCTAGCTTTTGCAAGCAATTATTTCTCGATTTTACAGTATAAATAAAACACTTTATTTCACTTTGTGCCTATTATAAAAAAAGGAGTACGTTTAAATGCAAAGGAATAAAAAGAAAATAAACCTTTACAGTGCAATCCCTAATTAAAATTAAGTTTGACATGTATTTTTTGTATAAATAAATAAAAAAAAAAACCATATCAACAACTAACCAATGTTATCTCTATTAACAACAATAAATATTAACTAAAAAATAATATTAAAATTAGTATATTACTAACAACGAAATATACAAAAGGAAATAAAAGGTGTAGTTGAGTTATTAAATTTAAAACAAGTTATATACCTATTGCAAGTGATTTTTATGATGATTTAAAATGAATAATAAATGTTTTTAAATTTTACACATTTATTATGTATAACATACAAAATAGGAGAACAAATTAATAGACGCTTTGCCACAAGCAATCTTATTAAAGTATAAAAGTAAAATAAAATTAAACCTTCTTACAATGGAAATCAAAAATATAACTAAAGCAAAATATAGAAAGAAAACAGAAAAACTAACCTAACAATTTCGCTTTTTGTAAAAAAAACCAAACAAACAACATCAACAACAAGTTGCTGTTTAAGAAATAAAACAAATAAACAAATTATGTAATTATTTCTGAATAAAACAAATTCATGCCAGCTGATTAGTGGATTTTATTTGAGCGATCATGTAATTTAAATTACGAGCAAATAAAAATCTCTTTCAATAGAGAGTGGGGTAACATGTGTAATTTATTACCTCCTACATCTTTTCAACCTAGCTTTCACGCTCCCAACCCCAATTGACTCATCCTGCAACCCAAGAAGAACCGATTGGGAGCGCTATAGAGCCTTCATTAGCAATTCTATAGTAAACAAGACCCCTGACACCCCGCGGCCCACGTTAGATATAGACGATATGGTCGATATCCTAGCAAACACTTTGAGCGACGCACGGGTCAACAGCTGCGTAATCCACAAATCAAGAAAAAACTCTTACCCTTCTTGATGGAACGCAGATTTAAGCAAGCTCCGCAAGGACTGTCGAAAACTCTTCAATAAAGCAAAGAGTACAAGAAACGACAGAGACTGGAGCCTATACAAAGATTCACTCAGAGTGTACAAGCAAACCCTGAGGAAAGAACGAAGGCTGTCTTGGAAACTCTTCTGCAACACTATGGAGAAAATTTCAGACGCCTACAAATTGAGGAAAATACTCTCGATAGATCCACAGTCTCCGAGCTGCCTTACAGCAAACGGAGTTTGGACAACGTCGGAGGAAGAAACTCTAAATCTTCTCCTTAATACGCACTTCCCAGGCTGCTATGAATCGCAAGACGCAGTGTATTCGCGAGGAACTCACCTCTCCTCGGCGATAGAGGGAAAGTACGATCATATTATCTCCAGAGAGAAAATTACATGGGCGTTAAAAAGTTCCAAGCCCTATAAATCGCCAGGCCCGGATGAAATTTACCCTATCGAACTCACACAAACTATAGAATGGACTATACCATGGCTAGAGATTATCTTTAAATGATACCTAGCTTGGAGTCACATTCCAAAAAAGTGGAAGTGCGCGAAGGTACTTTTCATCCCTAAGGCCGGCAAAAACTCACACACCCAAGGATCTAAGGCCTATCTGTCTATCATCCTTTATACTAAAAACTTTGGAACGGCTGATAGACTAACACATACGTCACAACTTGGATCCGCCCCTAATTTCTAAAGCACAGCATGCCTACTGTAAGGGTGGATCTGTCGAAACACCCTTGCATACACTAGTGAGGAAAATCGAAAGATCAATCTATCTTAAAGAATATACTCTAACAGCCTTCCTAGACATAGAGGGCGCTTTCAACAACGTCACTCCGAAAGCAATAATAGAAGGGCTTGAAAACCTAACGGCGGAGACGACTCTGATAGAGTTGATCAGCGAGTTATTATTAACGCGCAGGATTCACTCCAAATGGGAAAGCCAAGTAACCACCAGAGTGGTTACCATGGGGACCCCGCAAGGAGGGGTCCTCTCACCACTTCTCTGGAATGTAGTTGTAAACGAACTACTAATTAAACTGGAGAAAGAAGGCCTGAACGTTATTGCCTACGCTGTTGACGTTGCCATTTCAATCTCAGGTAAATACCTATCCATACTGAATGAACGTATGCAAACGGCATTCTCAATTCTTTGCAAGTGGGCCCATAGCAACGGGCTTAGGGTGAATCCCCAGAAAACGGAGCTCGTGCTATTCACCAAAAAACACAAAATCCTGGAACTATTCCTCCAATGCCAAATACCTTGGCATTATATTAGATTGGAAATTAACCTGGAGGACCAACACAATCGAAAGAGCTAAAAAAAGCAACTATAGCTCTCTACACATGCAAGAAAGTCCTAGGAAAAAAATGGGGATTCCACCCCAAGATCACCCTATGGCTCTACATTACGGTCGTCAGACCCAAACTAATGTATGGAGTGACAGTCTGGTGGACAGCACTGGACAAGACAACGTACCTCAAGCAATTCGAGAAGGTACAAAGGTTGGCGTGTATGTGCATTACCGGGGCCCTCAGGTCCACCCCAACGGCTGCGCTTAACATGATACTCGACCTTATACCACTCGATATTTTCGGCAAGCAAATTGCCACACAAACGGCCATGAGACTCAAAGCCAACTCGAACTGGAAGAGCTATGTCACTGGCCACTCCAATTTTAGACCTCACAGAACCCCCACAGTCTTGGAAAAAAACTTTACAACGATCTACCCAGACAGACAAAACTGGACTCGCCAGACTCAACCCCGCAGAAACTGCGTAGATTTTTACACTGACGGGTCTATAACCAAAGATGGGGTGGGTAGTGGAGTATTCTGCAAACAGCTTAAGCTGAATAAAGCTCTAAAATTACCAAATCATTGCAGCGTTTACCAGGCGGAACTGTTGGCCATAAAAGAGGCCAATGGCCTTAAAGTCATTGGAGTCCTTTGTGAACACATTCAAAACTAGTCTCGACTGTCGCCTATCTCTTAACGAGATGGCCGAACAGTTCAACATACAACTTATCTAGGTACCGGGACACAGCGACATTCCAGGAAATGAAAGAGCCGACACACTCGCCAAACAAGGAACGACGCTACAATCCATCGTAGCTTGTGAGGGTATACCCTTTGCAACAATTAAACTTAATCTTACAAATCTCGCCAGGGCCGAGACGAACCGGAGATGGACTCAGGGACAAACCTGCCTCATCACCAGGCAAATCTGGCCCCGGCTCTATAGTCAACGGACTAGGAGTAATATCTCCCTAAAAGGAACAGACATCTACAAAGTCATCGGTGTCATCACTGGACACTGCCTTACTGGCAATCACGCGCAAAAAGTAGGTATAATTCTGAATTACTTTTCCAGAAGCTGTCTAGACGAGGAAGAGGTCGAATCCATTCATCACCTTCTCTGCGCCTGCCCGGCATTTTGCACAATCAGGAAACGATACCTGGGATCTTACTTCCTTAACGATCTGACCGAAGTTCAGCAAGTAGGGATATCTGATCTTCTTAATTTCTTAAGAAGCACAAACTGGTCCCACGAATAGGGAGCTGAACTCCCTCGTAGCTGCACAACGGGCCTCCCTGGCCTATGTGTGTTCTTCTCATTTCTGGGAAGGCTACGGTCCTATCTACCTACATCTCGTATCTTAAGGTTGAAAGCTTTATTGGTGGTGGCATAGTGTATTGCAGGAACGAATTACTACGGACTATAACCAACGCTCAAGCTTGAAAGCTTTATTGGTGGAGGCACAGTGTAGGGCTCGAACGAATTACTACGGACTATAACTAACGCGGAATTTGGTCGGCTCTCATTCTATCTAGGACAACCACCCCTGAGAGTAGTGAACGGACATCAACGACCCAAACCACTGCACTCCGTCCAGGTTGTGTGTGTAACACATCATAAGAGAATATAAAAACTCTTGAACCTGAGCGAGTCTCTAAAAAAAAAAAAAAATGGGCTCGGACATACAGGGTACTGTTGTCGATTGCTCTTAACCTAGCGAGATGCCAGCAACGATCTGTGTTTAAATGCCCATGTCAAGTTGACATAGAGCTCCTTCGCTGCGCCATCTGGATAGCCTCTACAACAACTGTTGAGAGGTGAACAAATGTATGCAACGATCGCCCTAGGCAAGAGGGCGCTACAATACCCCGACCAGACTGGCGGTTGTGCGGCGGGCCAACAACCCGCCCACGTAAAAAAAACAACAAGTTATGGAAGAGCAAAATGCCTCGGATAAACGGACGGATTCTCAAAGACGACATGACGCGAAAACGGAACACGATTTGCGCGTATGCTCCTGGAATGTCAGAACTCTGTACACTTCCGGAGCTGCTCATAAACTGGAAAATATCCTCACGCAGTATGTATGTAAGTATGTTGGCGTTAAAGTCCATGAAGGACCTAAGCCGAGCTTCTCTCAATCACCCATGTTGTGTGTGATTTCATTTTCCCATAGGTGAAAGGGACCTACAGCTTATTGCCGGTTCCGAACGGCGAATTTCGAGAAGCTTTTCATGACAATTTTACTACAGGGGGTTTTGTCAGAACCCCGCTGAGAAGAAACACCGTGGCAAACACGTTCGATGACAATGGCTGTGTCGGGATTCGGTCCCGTGTCATCGGCGTCAGAGGCCAACACACTACCCACTGCGCCACGGTGCTCTCAGGCAGTATAAGGCGGACATTATTGTGATCCAGGAAATACGCTGGACAGGAAACGGTATGATGAGGAAAAAAGATTGCGACATACATATATTACAGCTGTTACAAAAGATTGCACATGTTGGGGCGCGGATCTGTCGTGAGAAAACAGTTAAGGTCGAAGGTCATCGACTTTAAACCTATAAGTGATCGCCTGGCTGTGATCCGCATTAAAGGCAGATTTTTCAACATCAACTGAAGAGGCTGAATACCCAATCAAAGAGGACTTCTATGATCTCTTGGACAACGCCTACGGAGCTTGTCCGGAGTACGATGCCAAAATCGTACTCGGGGACTTCAATGCCAAAATTTGTAAGGAGAACACCTTTGGTGGAGTGGTCGGAAAGCACAGCCTCCACGATACAACAACAGATAACGGCTTCCGACTAACGGACTTTGCGACAGCTCGTAATGCGGTGATAAGTAGCACCAGATTTCCCCGCAAGCGAATCCACACAGCAACCTGGCGATCTCCGGATGGTCGAACCGCCAACCCAAGGGGCAAACGTCGACTCTGACCATTCCCTCTTAGCAGCAAGATTCAGAGCTCGACTGTCCAATGTCAGAAAGCTGCACCAGCCCACCATGAGGAGGTTCCACATCGGACGTCTGAGCACACCGGAGATTACCAGAGTCTACAGGGAGCAACTAAGCGAAATGCTCTCCGGTATGCTTACGTCGAGCACAAAACTCAGCAGTATGTGGCTGCATTACCGTACAGCCATTCAGGAAGTAGCCAAGAACACCTTAGGTTACCTACCACCCCCAACAAGAAACCCGTGGTATGATGGCGTATGTCAGCAGAAAAAGGCAGCAACCGACGAGGCGTACCAAAAGGCGCTGCAGCGAAAAACCAGGGCAGCGCGAGAGACGTACCGAGCCAGAAGAAGGAAAAAGAAAAAACTGCTGCGACTAAAGAAAAGAATTTTCGCACTCTCGCAGCTCAAGATATCGAGGAGTCTATGCACAACCATAAAAGACGGAGCTTTAATAAAAAAGCTAAAAGCCTTGCAGGAGGCTTTAAGAAAGGCACCCGAAATTGCGAAGGCAATCTTGTTACCGACCCGCAGGGAATAGTGAATGTATTTAGGCAGCATTTCCAGCAGTGACCAAGCACGAGCATGAACAAGAGAGAGTGGTCGGGACTGACGAAATCCCAACTGCAGCCGCTGAAGTAGTCCTCCCACCCAGCATCGAAGAAGTCGGCACAGCTATTCAAACGCTGAAGAACAACAAGGCCGCAGGCTCAGATGGCTTGCCATCAGATCTCTTCAAGGCTGGCGGCGATGTTCTGGTAGGACGATGGAAGCATGCCCGACGACTGGAATATCAGCTCTATTTGCCCCATCTACAAAAAAGGCGATCCTACCTCTTGCAAGGACAATAGAGGTATATCCCTGCTCAATGTCGCATACAGGATCCTGTCCAGCGTACTGTGTGAACGTCTAAGGCCCTTTTGCACCGCATTAATCGGTAGCTACCAGTGCGGCTTCCGGCCCGGCAAATCGACTATAGACCAAATATTCACACTTCGACAAATCCTGGAAAGACCAACGAGTTTCAAATCGGTACACACCATCTCTTTATCGATTTTAAAGCCGCATACGGCAGCATTCATCGCAAAGGATTGTTTAATGCGATGGCCGAATTCGGATTCCCACGAAAACTTATGATCCGGCTGTGTCGCGCTCTGCTAAAGAATGCACCGGACATGCGCAGTCATGCGACTTCTTCAATTTAGTGCAGGAGCAGATAATGCGGCGGGCAGGCGTCAACAGGGAGGGCACTATCTTCTAAAAGTCTGTCCAGCTGCTAGGATACGCGGATGATATTGAGATCATCGCGCGGGCTCAGCGTGACATTATAGAAGCTTTCACGGCGATTGAGGTACAGGCGAAACGATTTGGTCTTAAAGCCCACAAGGATAAGACAAAGTACATGCTGTCAAGCAAAAACCGATCCGTCGCTCACCACCATGGACAAAATGCCAGTCTTGCTATACAGAGCCGAAAGCTGGACGATGCTGTTTTCCAACTACTCTGATAGAGCCCAGAAGAGTAGGAAAGGTGAAAAAGTGGCACTGGCAGTGGTTTTACTAGCGTAGAAAAACACCTCTTGAGAACTATTGGGCGGATTTGTGTATGTTAAGTTCTTTAAGAACCCTTGCAACTGTACGAGTATGGAAGTAAATTTGTCCTATGGCGGAATTAACGCCCTCCAGAATAGGCGGTGACAAAGATGATTTTGGGAGCTGCAAGTTTGCTACGTAGTGGGCAGCAAGCAGATTGGCGGAGACGGTGTTCTTGATGTTTTTGACGAAAGCCCAAAAACTCGCCAAAAATGCCTCAGTTTTTGGTCATATAAACACTTGGCTCGTCGAATATGGGAATCGCAGTATTTTCTGGCTTGTCCAGACCTTTTTCGGTTTTCCTTAGTGGTGTTTGCCTTATAATTCCGAAAGCTTAGCTCTCTCTACCTGATAACCTCTTTTCAGCTCAAGTCAAATCACGCATTATCCTCCAGCTCAAGACTTTTTACCCTGTTGGGGATAAAACGTATTATGCTACTGGGATTAATGTTTGTGATCATATCAGCTACGACGTCAACGTCGTTGTAGAGAAAGCATAACGACCGGAAGGAGTTGTTAAGGCGGCACCAATTAGCTTTCTTATGTACTCATATTATTCTTTTGGGAGTCTTTCTTTAACTGAGTGGAGTGAATATGGGAATTTAGCTGATATAACACAGCGATCAGACGAGGCTAGAGGAGATAACACATCCAAAGTGCATTTATCAGGTAGAGACGTAAGAAACAAGTCCAGGGTGTTGGCGCTGGGCAACATCCGGGATATGCGATGGCTCATTTACAAGCTGAGTTAGTTGGTTCAACTCAGTGAAAATTTCGACATATACCTTCCTTCGGGTGTTGTCTGTCCAGAATGTTGAAGCCATTGAAATCACCCGCTATAGCGATTTCAGTTGGTGATTTGCCCCACCAACAAAGAGCCTCACTCACGATTATTTTCTGTTTGTTAATCTATGTTATTTACTTATTTAATTATTTATTTATGACATACACAGTATACATCCGATGCTTTTATTTTATTTTTAGTGCCTATCGGCTCGAAAAACTTTTAAATATTGAGCATCAAGTTAGGGACAGTTTGAGAGCTACCAAATAGAATGGATGGATACACATCCCAGTGCTTATGCGGTTCGAGTATAAGATGCGTGCATTTGCGATGGTAGCATTCAGTGAAACACCTCCTGAACATGACTATGAAACGGAATCGTATAAGAACAAATATCTTGTAAATTCGAGTATTACACTCTATTCGCATAAGCATTCTCAACTGCGGACTTCAAATGCTATCGTGTAGATAGAAATGAAAGAAGAGGGGGAAACATTGCAATTCTGGTTCGGAGATCAATTGAACATTCTCTCCTATCAATTGTTCATACGCGATACGTAGAATATCTAGGTACAGAGGTGACAGTGAATATTGGTAGGGCAATTGAACTATTTTGTGTTTATTTTCCGGGTGGTAACGTCTCTACTGCTCTCGAGAGCACCGTGGCGCAGTGGGTAGTGTGTTGGCCTCTGACGCCGATGACACGGGATCGAATCCCGACACAGCCATGTCATTGAACGTGTTTTTCACGGTGTTTCTCCTCAGCGGGGTTCTGACAAAACCCCCTGTAGTATAATTGTCATGAAAAGCTTCTCGAAATTCGCCGTTCGGAACCGGCAATAAACTGTAGGTCCCTTTCACCTATGGAAAAATGAACTCACAGACAACTTGGGTGATTGAAAGAAGCTCGGCTCAGGTTCTTCATGGACTGTAACGCCAACATACATACATGCATACAACGTCTCTACTGAAAAGTACAATATCTAAATACTGATACTGAAGGAGCCGTGGCGCAGTGGTTAGTGTGTTGGACTCTGATGCACGATGAGCGAGTTCGGATCCCGATAACACCAATGCCATCGAATGTTTATTTCGCGGCGTCCCTCCTCGGCGGGGTACTGGCAAAACCCCCCGTGGTATACTTGCCATGAAAAAGCTTCTCAACTCACGCCGTTCGGAATCGGCATTAAAGTGTAGGTCCCTTTCACCTGTGTGAAAAATAAATCACACACAACATGGGTGATTGAGAGAAGCTTTGGCTCTGGTCCTTCATGGGCTGTAACGCCACCAAAGAAGAAGAAGAAGAAGAAATACTGATTTAAGGACAATTTTAACAATAAACGAATACTGTATAATTGGAGGGATCCTAAACTATAGGCATAGGCCTCAAGTCTGTCAAATCTGTTCTCCTTTTCAGATGTCCTATCTACGCTTGACCTTTTTGCTTACCCTCTCAGCCGGATGCATTAAGCGAACTAAATTCTGATCATAACTCAGGTTTTTTTAAAATACTCAAATCGGGTAAATGCAATACTGTCTTGACTTAAGCATGCCAACTAGGCACAATTTCGATCAGAAATTAATTCGAGAAATAGAAATATTTCAATATTTCAATGGATGTAGGATGGAGCTAAGCTCAAGGTCGTATCCAAGGACCAGATTCCGAGTCGACCGTGAGCAATATGCTGGCTCCCTCTGATGCCTAACCACCCTCTGGAAATCAGCATCGACTGTGATTCAACTACTAGGCGTCGTCGTTTTACTCATTGGTAAAACTTTCGAACGTCGTTCCTGCGGTACCATCTCTCCAACTCCTCGATCGCACGCTTCTCGTGCTCTTTTTTTTGCCTTCTGAAAAGCGCGTGCTCCTCCCTCATAGAGCTCGCGAACAGCTCTCGTACGTCAACGCAACGTGGCCATGTATGCATTCTGTTTTTCTACATGTACCGGTCTGCTCTCATCATCAAAACAAGGATTTCTTCTAAATGGTGGCTGTAAACCTAATCGTCAGAGGTTCTATGGTTTCCGCGGTTAGCATCGGCTCTTGAGAGAGCTGGAGGGAGACACGATCGGCGAAGTTCCTGGCAGTCTCTTGCGATTGCAGCTTCCCGTCGTCAAATTTTGATGGTTCTACTCGTATCCGCAGTGTTCGCGATATCCGCATACGTACCTTGGCGGCAACAAGATAATGATCCGATTTCACATTGGCTCCTCCTAAAGTTCGGACATCCAAGATGCTGGAGGAATATCTGGTGTCGAATACAATATGATCGATTTGGTTAACAGATAATTGATAAAAGACCGCCAGGTCCCCTTATGGATACTAAGATGTGGGAATCGTGTGCTATCTACTAGAAGATCACTCCCCGTCCTTACCCAGCTTCGCGTTAAATTTCTTAGAACAAACTTGGTGTCATAGCTGGAATATGTTCTATCTAGGAGGTCATAGAAGTCATCTTTGACTCTGTCGTCTTTTTCTTCGGTGGGGGCATGAACGCATATCAAGCTGATGTTGATGCGGATTGTTATGAGGCGTTCGCTCACATGCCGGAAGCTTGTGAAGCAATATCACAGTTTTTCATCCTCTTTTTACCCGGTCCATCCCATCGGACCTCTTGGAGTGCGGTTATGTCTGCTTTATAGCAGTTTAGGACGTTCTCTAATTATTCGGCCGCACCGGTCTGTTAAGGGACCTAACATTCCAGTGGCAGAACTGAAACTCCTGTCCTTTTATACGTTTACGGGAGTCGTCAATATGTAGTCCGTCCGTTATATCCAAGGCTTGTGGATTTCGCTGAGTTTTACAATTTTTACGGTTACGGCTTATTGGGCCTTAGCCCGACGGATTGAACCTGCTTTTTGGCACAGAAGGCTCGCCATTCGCCTTCCCCGTCTGTCATTTCCAGAGAAAATCTCCAGATGGCACCACGAGGAAGTGGGGAGTGGACTTACTAACAGTGTCTCAAGGTGTTCGTTTGCGGAATTTTACTCTCGAAACGTCCAGGAGCCTCTTCATCAGCTTTTGATAACGTCCAAGCCTCAGCGCTATGAGGAGGCCCGGGATGATTAAGGTTTTGTATAGGGATACCTTAGTTTTTCGAGAGAGGGCTCTACTACTCAGTTGCCTGTTGAGCCCAAAGAAGCAGCGGTTGGCAAGAGTAATTCTGCGTTTAATCTAAGCGAGCCAGTAGACGAAGTCCTTGACTACCTTAAAAATATAGCCGCAGAAGGTGACGTTCGGACCAAGACGTCGGTCGGTGTTGTGCGTCTTTCTTTGATGACAGCATATATTTGGTCTTGTCCCCGTTTACCCTTAGACCCACTTTAGCCGCTTCTGCTTCAATGCTTGCAAACGCCTCATTGACGTCTCGCTTTGTCCGACCAATAACGTTGATGTCATCTGCGTAGAAAAGCAGTTGTGTAGACTTGAAGTAGATCGTACCTCTTGTATTGGCCGCAGAGTCCCGCACGATCTTTTCAAGTATAATGTTAAAGAAATATGTGAAAGTGCGTCACCCTGTCTAAAACGTTTTTTAACATCGAAGGGTTAGTTAATTGAGCTCCAACCTTAATGGAGCAGCGAGAATTCTCCATAGTCATCCTGCACAGTCTGACGAATTTGGCAGGAATGTTAAAAGATGACATGTCTCCGTATAGCTCGTCTCTGCCATATGCGGCTTTAAAGTTGACGAAATTATGGTGCGTCTCAACCCAGAATTCATGGGTCTTCTCCAAGATCTGCCATAGTGTAAATATTTGATGTATCGTCGATTTTTCTAGCTTGAAACCACACTGGTAGGAACCTATTCGATTGTCCAGATTGTTTCAGGCGCTTACACAGTACGGCAGAGAGGATCTTGTACGCAATGTTCAGGACACTTATCCCTCTGTAATTGACGCAGTCATGCTGAGCAAACGATGCTGAGATTCCATTCATCGGGCATGCATTCTTCCAACTATATCTTGCAGATGAGCTGGTGCATGTTCCTACCCAGCTCATCGCTAGCTGCTTTAGACAGTTCCGCTGGAAGTCCGTCTGCTCTAGCAGCTTTATAAGACTTAAGTTTCGATATCGCTATCTTAACATCGTCTTGGACGGGATTCATCGACTGTGACTCCACTATTAGTTGTCCGTGCTCATCCCTGTAAACCTCTGCCCTGGCTTTATAGCCTTGGCATGTTCGTTTAACTTATTAGTAAAACTTTCGAACGTCGTTCATGCAATAACATCTCTCCATCACCTCGATCTCGCACTTCTCGTTCTCCTTCTTTTTTCTTCTCAGAAGCGCATGTTCCTCTCTCCTTTTCTGTTCATAGAGCTCGCAGGCAGCTCTCATCCGTCGATGCAGTGTAGCCATGTATGCATTCTGTTTATCTACATGGGCCTGTCTGCATTCGTCATCAAACCAGGGGTTTCTCGACGATGGTGGCTCGAAACCGAGTATATCTGAGGCGGCCTCTCTGATGGCGCTCTGACAACAACTCCATTCCTGTCCTATGATTTGTGCAGATTGCATCCGAACCTGAGGGAGACTTAATCGGCGAAGGTCTTGGCGGTCTCTTGCGATTGTAGCTTTCCGACGTTTAATGTTGGTGTTCTTACTCGACTCCGTTGATTCAGAGAAATTCGCATCCATACCTTGGCTGCAGCAAGGTAATGATCCGAGTCGAAGTTGGCTCCTCGAAAGGTTCGGACATCTAGGATGCTGGAGGAGTGTCTGTCGTCGATCGCAATATGATCAATTTGATTGGTTGTCGATTGATCGATAGACCGCCAGGTCCCCTTACGGATGTTGAGGTGTGGGAATCGTGTACTTGCTACTACCAGATTATGTCTCGCCATAAAGTCCACTAGTCTTAGTCCGTTTTCTGACGTGGTCTTGTGTAGGCTGTGCTTTCCAATGACTCGTTCAAAGATAGCTTCTTTACCCAGCTTCGCATTGAAATCTCCTAGAACGATTTTGGTGTCATAGCTGGGACATTGGGCATATGTTCTGCCTAGGAGTCGTCTTTATGTCGGTCATCTTTCTCCCCTGTGGGGGTGTAGACACATAATAAACTTATATTGCCTTGATGCGGATAGTTATGAGGTGGTCGCTTACATACTGGAAGCTTAAAACTTTTTTCCTGGGTCTGCCTCGAATAAAAAATGCGCATTCGAATAAGCGTTGTTTATTTTCTCTATAGCAGTTCACAGATTTTCATCCGCCTTTTCCTGGCCGGTAATGTCGCGCGGTAATGTCTGCCTTATAGCAGTCCAAAGAGTTGACCAGTTGTCCGGCTGTACCTGGGCCTAACATTCCAAGTGCAGATCCGGAATTCGTTTCCTTTTAGACGTTTGCGGGGGTCGTCAACATGTAATTCGTCCGTATCCGAGGCTGTTAGTTGTCTCTGAACAAGCTTTGGTTTTATGCGATAGGATGTTAACCCTAAGCGCCACCCCCAACCTGGAGGGCCAGGTTCCTCTTTCCCCAGGAACAAGGGGTCAGGTCGCTGCACATATTGGTTCACTACCTGGCGTGTGCCAGTATAGTTATCCAGGGAAGGCTACGCGGAGGCTGTGTGTCAACTTGGATTGAACAGGGACAGAGATCGAAGCTGGCGTTTGCCAAGTTAAACGCGATCAACTTCTTTGCTCTGTTTATCCCATCTTATTTCATGCATCCTTAATAATTGATTTATCGTTGTAAAACGTATTGTTCTAAAATCCTACTAAAAAGCAGTAAAGGAGACGTTGTGGTTCAGTGGGTTCACATCCTTAATTTTGCTCTATGCTCCTTAATCAATGGTTATGAAAAAAGTATTCCCACAAGCAATCGACATACGTCCTCTTAGTATACTCTTATTGTTGAATATGCCATATCTCTTTCTCTCGAACCAAATAATCGATCTTCACCAATTCTCTTAAGCATCCACCAGACTAATAAGTAAATACCCCAGTAGAGTAACCCCACTAAAGAGTCCGAGTGAATTTCTCCAATTCACTCTTTTCAAATGAACGAAATGAATTTATTCGACGATCCTATTGGCCGGGTGGAAGCCTCTTTCAATATTTTCACTACTATTCGCTTGCTCTTCGCATATTTCTCTTCCGCATGAACACGTTTATTTAGTATTGGTGCTCAACTGAAACCAACTCGCTTCAGATACATTTGATTTCCTCCCGGACACTTGTTCAGAGAGATTCCAATCGAACGGACGACGGGCGGCCGCGTTTCCTTTTTTTTTGTTATTACTCGGTTTCGAATTTTATTCATTTCTTTTCTCATCCAATTTATTTATTTTTCTTAATTGACTTGCCAATATTGACAGTCGACAATTGCAATTTGGTTTTGTGTGATTTTATTGTTTTAATTCATTTTTTTTTTTTTGTTATTGTTTTGCCACAACAATATTGTCGTGCGTCGAGCTACCGTAGTAGGATTCGTTGATTGCGTGATTCACGCTCGAGTGACAGTGTTTTTCATCTTTTATTTGAATGTCTCTATTATAAACAATTATCTTTGGATAAATAAAAAATAAATCAACTGATCGCGGTAAACAGAATAGCGAAGCGTTTACTCAAAGCCATTCCGGGTTTTCAATGCGATAGAATTGCAAGTATCTAACTCACCGCATCCATAAGCAGATACTTATAGTATGTACATACCTATCTTATGTGAATTTTCAAACTAAAGGTTTCAGCGATCAACAAGTGTGACCGATACTTTAACTATCTACGAGTGTGAAATAAAGTGAACAAACAATTCAAGAAAATATCTAAAAACAAATCTCACGAATTGCTTTAATGTAAATGTTGTTTTGAGGGCAACAAGTGGTTTTACCAGTTCTTCTCTTCATCACAATTCAGATATTGTGGGAACACAGCATTACATTCATCCATTCATTAAATCTGAATCCTCCAAAGTGAGAGAGCGCGCGATACTGAATAAATGTTTGTTTGTGTTTCCTTTACATAATAATGCAAATTTGCTAACATGTCTTACTGCGAATCACTGCGACTATCTAAACCGAAACGTATAGGGTTCCATTAGAGAATTACGAGTACTCGTATCTATAGGTTAAATAACAAAAAAAAAAAACAAAAGAAATACAGTGAGCGAAGGGATATAGTAGAACAGCAAGAAAGAAATATAGAAACAATCGATAATCGAAATGGATTTCTCGATACGGCAACACTGGATACTAGGGATATTCTTACTGTCTATGGCGAGGCTAGGATTTTCATCGAGTCCAACATCAGCAGGATACGTTGATGATGGCGACATGAAAGGTGAGTTTTTGTTTTTTTTTTTTTTTTCTTATTTTTTTATTTCAAATATCCAACATTCCATTGATGGATGGGATGGTATAGTGGCGGTCCTACTGAAAACGAAAAGGTCATCCCAATAAATGCACAATAAGTGCAGTCAACAATGGTTGAGAGCAAAAAATGTTTGCGTGTGTGTGTATGCATAAGTGCATCTGTCGGTTTGGGAGTCTAGTGAATTCCCTAGTTGCACCCTCGAACAGGTAAATTCACAGGTACAAGTGATCAGGTAGTTGCTACCTACTAGTATACCTGCCGATCCGGCTGGTCGCAACACACTCACATGTCCAATTGTCGATTGTATGGATCCAAGAGTATTGCATTTGGCTCATTCATGAATTCCTTCAACCATACCTTGACTGTACGATCAAATTGGGTTCTCACACAAAAAGCGAAACAACTCTGGTTGTGCATCGGCTGCGCTTACTCTGTAAAGAATGAGATTGGCAAAACGAGATAAATGCGTTAATTGCATAACCGAAGCGAACCGAGTTGCATCGATCTGGCACTAAGCACTAAACAGCAAACAACAAAACGACAGTCGTCGACTACTCTGGAGGCATAGTTTTTAGAAGAGGCTAACTGGGGATAGATAGGGGTGATCAGGTGACGTAGGTTCACACAAATCGTTATCTGGAAGCTTGGCGTGTATTGAAATTTTTTGTTGAGCGCCATGAAAAAAGACAATTTGAATACAAAACAATAAGCTCATGGGGAGAAAAAATTAAACCTAGAAGTTGAGAGTAAGTGGCGCTTGTTTTTCCTTGCGTTAAAACTGGTTTTGTAAGCTTGGAACTGCATGTACTACAAAAGCCTTCATTTTGAAGGGGATAATCTAGGCAAGCTGATTGAATTTATCTCTTTCATTGAAATCAAATAGTCTCTACATGGTGATAGGCTACCTAACGTAAATGTGCGATCCGACACATGTTTGGCTATTTTTAGTGGAGGAAAGGTTATTGGCAGATAACCTCACAATGGAAATATTGTATTTTAACAGATAGCAATGCAAAACGTGTGTATTTGGGTCTTATATTTGATGTGGAAACGTCTTTTAAGCGGTTTGTTAGTCCCATGATCAGTGTTTATAGGCCACATAGGTACCCTTAACCTAATCTGAGGCACGCCAGTGTGTGCTGTATTGTAAAATAAGTTATTTTGCTCTAAAAAAATGTCGCATAATGATCCAAAAAGTAAGGTGACGTAACACATAATTTCAACGCCTTCAAAGCAGCCCCCCTCTAATACAATACACTTATGTCAACGGATCTTCCAAACTTTGAAATAGTTGTTATATTCGTTTTCCGGGATGGCCTACAGCTCGCTCTTCGATGCGACTTGTATCCCTTCTATAGACTCAAAACTATGTCCCCGTAGCGGTTTCTTGAGTTCATTGAATAGCCAGAAGTCGCATGGTGCACAATAAGGTGAATACAGTGGTTGTGGAACGATATGAGTAGGGTCTTTAGCGAAATGGTCATAAAGAATCAATGTAGTGTGAGACGGTGCATTATCCTGGTGCAAAAACCAAGAGTTGTCTCGCTACAGTGTTGAGGTTTTTAGGCTAATAACGTCACGCAAACGATCCCGAACGTTCTAATAATATTCCTTGTCAGCAAAAGGATCAAATTGCACAACACCACGATCGAAGAAAATAGTCAATAGGATCTTGACTTTTTGAGCGACTTTGCCGCGATTTTTCGGCCTTGCCTCACCTTTAGCCTCACCATTCACTTGGATAATTGGATGTTTCCGGATGGTAAGCATAAATCCAACACTCATCTCCTCTAATAATGCGTTTTATCTCGTCCTGATACTCAGAGAGCATTGTGTCACGTACTTAAACCTTACGATATTTTTCCTAAAAACCTTCAATGCTTTCAGTACCAGTAGAGATTTGACCATTGGGGCCCAAAAGATCCTTTTAAATTGCTAACCGTAACCAGCAAGCACCAAATCTTTGATTTTTTGGACGTGAGCTTCGTCGTTTGCTTCGAAACAATTAGTAACTGACAACCGATTACCAGCACGCCATCAGAGACGCTGCCTCTGATGTGTTGGGTTTCAAACAATCGTCTAATAGAAACCCCTGGCTTAATGAGCAATGCGGGCAAGCTTATGTAGCAAAGCAAAACGCCTACAAAGCCATGCTACATAGACGGGCGATAGCCGCTCGTGAACACTACGAGCAGAAAAGAGAGAGGAACACACGCTTTCAAGGAAGAAAAGAAGAAAGCATGGAAAGCGTTAGATCGAAGAGATGGGGAGATGCTACTACAGAAATGATGCTCTCACGTTTTACGAAAAAGTAAAACGAACAGGCCAGGGCTATAAAGCCAGTGCGAAAGCACTGAAGACGCACAACTAGTAGGAGAGTGACAGTCGATGCCAAAAATATGGCAGGAACACTTCTGTAGAATGTTTAACGGTCAGGCAGAACGGACGAACATGCAAGAGAATTCCGCCCACCCGGAATGTAATTTCAAAGCTTGGAACTAATAAAGCGGAAGCGGACAGCCTGTCTGCTGAGCTATTCAAAGTGACTGACAACTCATCCGTAAAATATGGTCGGAGGAAAGCCTGCCCGTTTGCCCGGTCTTTAAGAAAGGAGACCCCTATAACTGCGCCAACAACAGAGGAATACGCCTCCTTAACATCGCATATAAGATGGTAGTGCTGTACTGTGTGAACGCCTGAATCCCTTTGTGGATAATCTAATAGATTCTTATCAGTGTAGTTTCAGGCCAGGTAAGTCCACAATAGACCAGATATTCACACTGCGGCAGATCTTGGAGAAGACCCAAGAATACCAAATCGACACCCATCACCTTTTCGTCGATGTCAAAGAGGCATATGACAATGTTGAGAGCACCGTGGCGCAGTGGGCAGTGTGTTGACCTCTGACGCCGATGATGCGGGATTGAATCCCGACACAGCCATGTCATCGAACGTGTTTTTCACGATGTTTCAAAACCCCCTGTGGTAAAATATTGGAACCGGCAATAAACTGTAGGTCCCACAACATGGATGATTGAGAGAGAAGCTCGGCTCAGGTCCTTCATTGACTGTAACGCCAACATACATACATACGTATGACAGTGTGCATAGGACGAGTTATACGGAGCCATGTCTAGTTGAACAAACTCCTCAGATTAGGATGACAATGGAGAATTCTCGCTGCTCCATTAAGGTCGGTAGCGAATTAACCGATACCTTTGTTGATAAAAAGGGACTTAGACAAGGTGACGTGCTGTCATATAATTTTTTCAATATCGCGCTTGGGAAGATCATACGAGATTCACTGGCCAACACAAGAGGTACGATCTTATGCAAGTCTGCACAGCTGCTTGCGTACGCGGAAGACATTGACGTAATTGGACGAATACAGCTGGACTTCAATGATGCGTTCGAAAGCATTGGAGCAAATGCAGATAAAATGGGTCTTTCGGTTAAGGAAGGTAAAACGAAATACATATATGCTGTCAACCAAAAGAGACGCACAACACCGACGTCTTGTCGGTGTCTTGAATGTCACAATTGGGAAGTACAAACTCGAAGTGGTCAAGGACTTCGTTTACCTTGGCTCACTAGTGACCAGCGACAACAACACCAGCGCTGAGATCAATCGCAAAATTACTATTGCAGCAGTGGTTGTCTTCCCTCGGAAGACCAAAATTGCACTGTACAAAACCTTAATTATCCCAGTCCTCCTCTATACCTAGCGCAGAGATCTGGACTTTAACGAAAGCGGATGAGGAGGTCCTTGGTCGCTTCGAGAGAAAGATTCTGCGTCCAATCGATGGTCCTGTTCGTGTAAACGTGGATAAGAAAACACCACGACGAACTGTACGGACTTTACAGCGTCATCGGCGTAGTACCCAACATCTGGGATGGCTAGACCATGTAGAGCGAATAGACAACACAGCTCTGGCCCGAAGAGTCTTCGAGTCCTTCCCCGATGAACGACAAAGGACGACTGAAGCTAAGGTGGCGCACACGAGTGGAGACCTTAACTAACGGGGAGTACGTCGCCGGAAACAACTGGCGAAACACCGTGCTAGCTGGAGAAGTTTGTTGGTTGAGGGCCAGGTTTACACTAGACTGTAGCGCCATCTAAGTAGTAAATAAAAGCTTCATCGATTGGGGTAGATGGTCGTTCTGGACGCTCTTCGTTTTCGAGACGTTCTCAACCTCCTTGGAACTTATATGACTTGTAAGCATTTTTGCCGACAAAACCTCAATACCAAAGGCTTTCTGCACCGCCCTCAATGAATCAGCAGCAGTAAATTCATTCCGCAAACAAAATATGGACACAGTAGTGTGACATTCCTAAAGCATGTCAACAGCTCGCGCATGGATTCAAGGCTGGCAAATTAGCCAGGGATGTGCTGTCTATTCTAATTTGATCAATATCTAGTTTATATACTTGAATTAAGGATAAATGACTCTTGGATTATCCTTGTGAACCTGAGAATTATATTAGCTATCCTGGATTGTAGCTCAACACACTAATGTCCCATCGTAGTTCGTGTGCATCAGAGACAGTTTTGACATGATGACAAAGCTGGATCGGGAAGAGCGAGACGAGTTTTAGCTCAGAAGTTCAGTTTCCGCCTTTATGAAGTTGTCTTTTGTATGCTTTCTAGCAGCTTTCACTTAAAGGGTATAATATACGAAAACAACCTTAAGACACCCTCAAATACATAGAGATTTATTCAACTTATTCGCGCGACCATAAACAATCCAAACATTTCCACGCTGCAGCTGAATAATATTTCCATCGTTACCACATCATATCCCTACCGTGTCTGTGGTTCCCAAGACGTCACATCGCATTACAAACTTTCACCAAACATGCATATTCAAAACAATAGAAATCCAGTCCAAGATGCACAAACCTATCAACCAATACATACGTGTATGTTAAGATGAGATTAAATGTTACCATCTACCATCCAGGGTCTGGGTCTTGGTTGCATTAGCATAGATTAACATTTTTATTGAAGACCCTATTGTCATCGAAAAGTCGTAGCCACCCAAAGCGTATCAAGCGTTTATCGAACAAAATTGGTCGCGGGAAAGCTAGAAGTCGAGTAAGTTAATCGATTACGCCTAATTTATGGATACACCGGTGAATCGTAGAGGAAGAGGCTTGGATATCCGATAGGATTAGGTGTGGGCGATGGGTATCTAGTCTCGAAATAAGGTACTAATTGATGGTCTCCTAAATTTGGATTTACAAACCAAGTACCTTATACTGTCAGTAAATCCCGTTGATGATGTCGTTGAAATAAGACCAGAAACACACCATCTGCCACGAATGTCCTTACCTCTACTCCTCGAGCATCGGGTTTGGGCTCTTCAATTCTGCCAAGTGCAGTACGAACAAAAACCATTCGCAAAAGACTCCTAAAGGTGCTGTTCGATGCACATATGTAGCAGGTGATATCGAACAAGAAAAGGAAAAGAGAAGAGTGAGAGATTAAAACCTACAGATGCAGGTGTATGTCGATGCATCTCCTTAAATCCATGGGAACACACTACATATGTAGATTTCCACTACATCAGGGAGATGCTCTTATCAGTTGGTTTCTCTGAAAATATGTCGCGGAAACGATATGACTTCATCGGTTTTATTTCGTATTTCGCAACTAAAGTACTTTGATAAGAGTTTATTAACACGAGGACGCATACGAGTCATCAAGTAGGAAGAAAAACGATTTCAGTTTTTTTTGTATCTTACCGTAAACAAGTGTAGAACAAAAAGAAAAAACGATTACGATAAGATAAGTAGACAGTTGACGAGTACAATAATTGCGTCGAATACTTGGTCTTTGATTAGTAGCAGTTGCGTGTGGCCGCGCTTTACTCGATTGAACGAGGAACTTACATATGATTTATGTAGATAATTAGGTACAGGATTAGGTGCAAGTGATTGAGCTTTGGTCGATAGATTTTGTTTTCTCAATAGTATGATCCGATTAGATTGCACTTGCTTTGGCACAATTTTAGTATGTGTTTACTGTGTGGTGATATTTCATGGATCTCTTATTACAGGGTGGGCCAACTACAAGTTTCTTTTTAAAAATGCAATAAGAAGAACAGGATTCAATTTTTTCCATGCATTAAGCCTTTGTTAGTAAGAACTAATATTCCCATTAATTACGAGATACAACGTCGTTCAAGTGGTTGCCTCGACTGGCTTCGCAGTAGCCCATTCTGTCCCCCAATTTTCCAAGAGCTTGTTAATGATTTCGGGCTGTAGCTCACGGATTGCTTGGATTATATTGGCTTTAAGTGCTTGAATCGTTTCCGGATTGTTGGCATAATATCGATCCTTAACGGTTCCCCACAAAAAAAAAAAAAGGTCCAAAGTGGTCAAATCGCAGCTCTGTGGCAGCCAATTGACATCGCCAAACGTCTGATAACACGATTTGGGAATTTGGTGCGCAAAAGATCGATTGTGGCTTGGGCTGTGTGTCATGGCGCACCATCTTGCATGAACCAGAGGTTGTCCAAATCCATGTCTTCAATTTTAGTAAAAAGAAAAATGTCTAGGTGTGACCCGCAAGGCCCACACGACTAACTTCAGTAGGAAAAATGAAAACACCCATTTACTTTAAATTTTTTTAATTTTTAACCCCCGACACAAAAAGAAGGGTGTTATAAGTTTGAGGTGTCTGTGTGTGGCATCGTAGCTCCTTAACGAATGGACCGATTATGATGCTTTTTTGTTTTGAAAGCTAACGTGATCGAGATGGCTCTTAGCTACAATTTGTGAAGATCCGTTCAGTTGTTTCAAGGTTATCAGCTCTTTTTGGTAGCTGCGGTTGGGTTCATAGACAAATAATGGGTAATGTATCGGTCCTCGTCCGATCACCACAATCATCAAGCGTCGTGCGCGGTCAGTACTCAGATGGAGAACCACTTGGGAACAACACTTTAATTTCTAAGAAAAAAACGGCTGGACCGATTTAAAAACTCATTAGTTCTAGGGTGCGTAATTATGCGTGAAATGAACCTGGTCCCATGTCAAAATCGTCGTTGGTTCTCGAGATAATAGAGGAAAAAATTGCGAACACACATGCGCACATGCACACATACATATATCTCTATAAACACCTTGGATTTGGATTCTGGTGACCTTGAAACGTAGAGATATGTAAACATTTGGAATTCGCAAAATCGGGCACATTACAATAACTTCCCCCTGGGAATTTAAAAAAGTCAGCTAACATGGCGCTGTAACGTCCACCGTTGACCGAAACCTTGTTTCCATTCTAATGATGCCACCACTCCACAATCCGCACCAAACTGTCACTCTGTCTGTGGATGGCAATGGCTTCTCGACAATAACGTGCGGGATTACCGACCCCCAGATGTGGCAATTCTCTTTGTTAACGTAGCCTAGGAGGTGAAAATGCACCTCGTCAGAAAAGATTATTTTTCGCCCAAAATCGTTATCCAATTCAAACTGCTTTAAGGCCCAATCTGCGAAGCGATAACGAAGCGCGGAGGGTGCTTCATTTCGGCCAAAACTTCTTTTGAAAAAACGCACTGTTTGGGCCACACAACATTCACTTTGGAAATAAGTTTTCAATATTTCCCAACGTTGTTCAAGCCTAATGCGACTCATTTCGTTCGACGGAGGTATGATACTGACTTTCTGTCAAGATTTCGAGCGGGAAACAGCTGTTAGTGTCAAAATAACTTATGATTAAAAAAAAAAACAAAAACACTAGGTGGCCCACACTATACAAGCTACTAAAACTAAACGTAAACAATCTAAACTTAAACTAAAGGAACTTAACGTAGGAGAGAATAAGGTAGCGGGACGAGGGGATGAACTATGGAGGCAGGGAGTTGTATCAGGGGGAGGATATTGTTTGGACGTGATATAGAGTATTAAATGGACGCGTAAAGAGCTTTTTAATAGAAGGTAAATAAGTGAAAGTCTAGGAAGAATTGTGTTTGATTAGCTAAGCGTAACATTGTACAAATGGGTTCGAAGTGGTCGTGGTTGATTCGATAAAGAGGAAGTCGAAAGAGCGGTACAGACCTTAAGCGGCGGGGGTTGGTATTAAGTGAGATCAAGGGCAGGAGTAATCAGAGGGAGAATTGGAGATGGATACTTTTTCCATGACTTGTTTTTAATATTACGGAGAGTATGTGCTTCTTTATTGTTCCAAGAAGGTGAGGAACAATTTTTTTTTCGAGAAACGCATGGAACAAGTTGAATAACACTTTTAAAGAGAACAGTGTAGAAGAATTCTAGTACAACGGCAATAGGCGTATCACCATCCATATAAAGACTAAAGTCTATATCAATATCATTAACCAAGTTGTTAAGCGCAACAAAGTCGGTCTTCCGAAAGTTGAAGAAAAATGATTTTTCAGAAAAAGGGTAAGTTGGACTATGTTTATAGGGAAATTTTAGAAAAAGGGGAGCATAGTATTGATCATCTACCTACCTCCTCTAGTCCGGAAGGGAAGTGACTTCTAAAGAATTTGTTCCCTTTTTGGGCTAGTGCTGGGCATTCACACAGCAGGTGACGGATGGACTCAGTTTCCTCTTCATCCCTCTGCTCTTGCAGAAGTCATTGTGGGGCTGGCCTGGTCTGGCTGCATGGTAGGATAACATGCAGGGCCCAGTGAGGGTACCGACTGCCCATCGAATATTTCCGCCACTGAACTTTAGCAGGCTTATCAAAGACGGGCCAAGATGATCTTGCCTTCACTAAAAGCTCCGTCTCTATTTCTCTGTAGAGTGTACTGAGTGGCGTTTTAGCTTCAGTTGCGATCTACGGAAGCTTGCGCCTGATCCAAGTCTGGCTGGGTCGTCCGCTCTCTCATTCCCTGATATCTCTTCTGGCCTCTCATTGCAGAGTTTGACGAGTTTGGATTTTATCCGTGCTGCCTGCAGATCCTTAATGGCTGCCTGGCTGTCAACATAGATGCTGATCCTTTTTCCTGAGAGATTCTCTCTAATAAGCAGGTCTGCCGCCTGCTTAATTGCGAAGACCTAGCTTGGAAGACGCTGCGGCCATCACCAAGTCTATGGGAGCGATGTATTTCCCGAGATTCAAAATAGACCCCGGCCCCTGTGCCGGCATCCATATTGGATCCATCAGTGCAGATTGCCAGTTAATCATTTTCCGTGTGACCTCTGGTCCATTCCCCCCTAGAGGGAATTCTTATGGAGAATTTTCTCCCACAGCAAGGAAGTCGGGTGAAATAGTCCGTTTCGTATTTGAATATCGAGATGCCCCCTCGATCCAAGACTGATGCGTGGCCATAAGGACTCCTTGTCCAGAGAACGGATTACTGTAGTTTTAGCGCAGTCCTGGCTGCGATGCTCTCGCAGTATACATACATATGTATGTCCAAGGGTGGGAGGTTCAGCATTGCTTCAAGACCCGCCGTTGGTGTGGACTTCACAGATCCCGTCACCGCCAGACAACCTGCCCTCGGAACCTTTGAAGATGGCATTTCTTCTCAACTGCCCTTCACCAGACAACCGAACCATATACTAGAATACGTCTTACCACCGCAGTGTGTAACCAATATATCATATTCGGTCTGAGGCCCTATGTCTTTCCAAAAGCTACTCTGCATGAATATAGAGCCCAGAAAATCTGGCAAATATCTGGGCATAATTCTAGACTCCAAGCTTAGCTGGAAGGAAAACATTGATAAAAGGCACAAAAGATTCTTGGAGTCTAGCCTGAAAGAGGCTTGGAGTCTAGAATTGTGCCAAGATATTTGGCAGATTTTTTGAGGACCAGATCGATACCATTTATAAGGGGGTACGTTCACCTTGTGAAGAGAACTATCTCGGTTTTCGCCGGGCTTACTCCCAGGCCTCGCTCCTTCACCCAGCTATTAACTAATAGCAGTGCATAACTTATACTTTCGCTGAGGACCTGCAGAAACTTTCCAGACATCAGAATGGTAATGTGGTAAGCGTAGGCCGTGACGTTAAAACCATCTACCTCTAGAATTTCAACCATTCCAATGGCCACAAGGAGCCAAAGGAGGGGTGATAAAACGCCACCTTGTGGTTTACCCCGATTTACCTTCATCCACCCACTTACTCCAGCTAATGCCGAGTTTCTTATATCAGTACTCAGACAAATAGACTAATAAGTCTATACTCCTTTGCAGTATCATGATTGACTTTACCCGAATCGGGTATGAAAACCACCCTTACTTCCCTTCACGCTTGTGGAACATAACCCATCCTGAGGCACCAAGAGTAAATGCGCTTCAGCCATGACAAAACAGCTTCATCGATTATATGCCATCCATTCCTGGCTCCTTATCAAATGAATTGACTGCCCATAAGATTTTTTTCTCGGTAACAATCTTATAAATTGTTTCAGGTTCGTCACATTCCCTTGGCAGTGTGTCTGCCGAATTGAAAGTTCCTGCATTTTCACAGCCAGGGAAATGACATTTTAATAGGGAATCGAGATACTCTCATTTGAGTCTGTTCAGCTACCATCAGATCTTCTAATAGAGGACATCGGTAAGGGAGCTTTGGTAAGGTCCTTTCTCAGACGAGCCGCACTCTTACACGATTCAATAGAGCCACAGAAGCTAGAGTCTACATAACAATGTTACTTACAGTGACTCACATTGAGTTAGTAGATTCGCGGTATAAACACTGCCTTCTTTAACACCACTCATCACCAACATCAATCGACTTTGACCACAAATCCGTCTACGGCATCCAATAAAACAATTACTCTTCAAGTACTAATCCCTCTGCCTGTGGTTCTCCGTCCTGGTAACGTACCCTCGTTCAAAGTCCAACCGAACTGATTGTACTCAGCATTTCCCGCCTATGTCAGGTCGACAAAATTATCATAAATGTATCGCTGAGCTCTCATATTTCAAGACGAATGAAAATTGGCCCCGAAATACACTAAGAACATACGTAGACGGAGGTACTCGAAATGCATTTTTGTGGAAAATTGAAAATCAGCCAACGGATATGGTATGCTCATCCAAAGTGTCACACTTCCCCGAACAAAATAAAAAAAACAAAGTGGAACACTTGATGACACTTGGAAAGCATTTCCTGCCTAGGAACCTTGTAGCGAATAAATGCACATAAGAACAACAAGTAAAACGGAAACAATAATTTCAGGATCGGGATTTTAGAGTGGCACTCTCCAGGAAACAAAAATTCTGGTTATGAAATATGTACCTACGTATGTGCACATACCACGACTATTGTTTCCCGGTTATGGCACGCGTATATCATGTGCACTTACGCAAGTGTGTCTTTTGTCTGCACACTTCCTTTTACACAATTTGTGTTTTTTTTTTTCGTATTTCCTCCTCACAAACACGCACAGCCCTTTCCCGAATTAACCACACAGCCTGTGTCTGAAGAGCTGGAAAATTTGAAGAGACAAGACACATCAAAAGACGAAGAATCCCCTGGTATTATTGAAATCACTATCGACTGCAACCATTTGGTGGTATGTATCTGTGGATGCCTTCAGATAAATAATCAACCCACCCCAGCTGGCGACCACAAATTCGCGGCGTCGAACAACAATTCGAATTGATCGTAAACAAAATTGTTCACTTGGGTTTCATCGTCAATACGCGAAGGTAAACATCCCTAGACGGGTCAACACTTGGCTACAGCTGGAGCTGAAGAGAGAGCAAAGCGATTCGTATGTTTTGTGCATGCGCAGGCGATCAGTAGGCGATCCCGAACAATGAGTGAAATTAGCGACGAATCCAATCAAGCATTTCAATTGATCGCCATGGAGGCGGCGCATTCGCATCATGTCGCGTCCAGTGGGTAGCCTCTCGAATTAAATGACGCCACTACTGTTGCCGTTGTTGCGAAGATGGCAAAGCTGTAGCTGAAGATGAATGGAGATTACTTTGCGTGCCGGTTGGTGGTGGTATCTAACGAGCAAAATTGTATGCGTACTTCTATCACAGCCGTGATGGGCAGGCGTTCCAAGTTCCAAGCGTCTTCAAGTGGTCACTTGTGAGTTGTTGTTTTTCTGATTCCTCTCTGTGCTCTTTTTGTCTGCCGATGGCGATTATAGGTTTTGTGAGTTTCATCTGCTACTACTGCCGTTCGATGGGTTGATTTCTGTCATTTAGATTAATGTGTTGTCCTCGATGAATGACAGTCCTTCATAGGTACATATGTATGTACATATGTACGTATGTATGTAGGTACTTATAGGTGAAGAATAGGAGTATTGTTCGCCAGTGATCAGTGACGGTGGGAAGATCGGGTCGATGGTCGAAGGTTTAGAGGGTGCTGTTGCAAAATGTATTTGGATTCGATCAAAATGATTGAGACAAGGTGCTCTTCGAAATGATTATCTTCATAAACAAGGCCGAAATTAGTAAATTCACATCACTCTCCCGTATACTTACTTGGGTGGCGTTATAGTCCGTGGTGAACCTGGGCCTCAACCAACAAGCGTCTCCAGCTGGCACGGTTTTTAGCCAACTGTTTCCAGCGCCGCACGCCCAACTGGTTAAGGTCCCCTTCCACCTGCGTGCGCCACCATAGATGCGGCCGTCCTCTGCCGCGCCTTCCTTACGGGGTGGATTCGAAGACTCTTCTGGTCGGAGCTGTATTTTCCATGCGCTCTACATGGGCTAGCCACCTTAGACGCTGTATCTGTAGACGTCGTACCAGGCCGATGTTGCTGTACAACCCGTACAGTTCTTCATTAAATCTTCTCCTCCATACTCCGTTTGAACAAACGGGACCGTAGATAGAGCGCAGAATTTTCCTCTCGAAACGACCAAGGACATCTTTATCCGGTTTTGTTAAGGTCCAAGCCTCTGCGTCGTAAAGGAGGACTGAGATGATGATCAAGGACTTATGTATGTATGTAGATGTATAGTGTCACCTTGGTTTTCCGAGAGAGAGGGCTCTACGTCTCAATCGTTCCTGGAGCCCAAAGAAACAGCGATTGGCAAGAGTAATTCTGCGTTTTATCTCAGCGCTGGTGTTGTTGTCGCCGGTCATCAGTGAGCCAAGGTAGACGATTCCATGGTGACGTTCTGGCCAATACGCCGATGTTGCCCGTCTCTTTTTGATGAGAGCAGATACATATTTGGTTTTACCCTCATTAACCTTGAGACCCATCTTAGCCGCTTCTACCTCAATGCTTACAAAGGCCACATTGACGTCTCGCTGTGTCCGTCCAATCACGTCAATGTCGTCGGCGTAGGCAATTAATTGCGCAGACTTGAAATAGATCGTACCTCTTGTGTTGGCCAGCGACTCTAGCACGATCTTTTCAGCCACGATGTTGGAAAAGTTGCATGACAAGGGTCTCGGTTAATTCCCTACCGACCTTAATGGAGCAGCGAGAATTCCCCATTGTCATCCTGCATAGTCGGACGAGCTTGGCAGGGATGTCAAGACTAGACATGGAGCTGTTTAGTTCGTCTCTATGCATACTGTCATACGCGGCCTTGAAATCGACGAAAAGGTGGTGAGTGTCAATTTGGTGTCTTCTTCAAGATCTGCCGTAGCGTAAATATTTGGTCTATTGTGGATTTACCTGGCCTGAAACTACACTGATAAGAGCAGAACAGGTTATACACAAGCGGTTTCAGGCTTTCACACAATACGGAAGAGAAGATCTTGTATGCGATGCTAAGGAGACTTATTACCCTGTAGTTGGCTCAGTTATAGGGGTCTTCTTTCTTATGGACATGGCAAACAATGCTGAGATTCCATTAGTCGGGCATGCTTTCCTCGGACCATATCTTGCAAATGAGATGGGCCATGCACCTTATCAGCTCATCTCCAGCCTCCTTAAAAAGCTCAGCAGACAGGCCGCCTGAGAGCACCGTGGCGCAGTGGGTGGTGTGTTGGCCTCTGACGCCGATGACACGGGATCGAATCCCGACACAGCCATATCATCGAACGGGTTTTTACGGTGTTTCTCCTCAGCGGGGTTTTGACAAAACCCCCTGTAGTAAAATTGTCATGAAAAGCTTCTCGAAATTCGCCGTTCGGAACCGGCAATAAAACTGTAGGTCCCTTTCACCTATGGGAAAATGAAATCACACACAACATGGGTGATTGAGAGAAGCTCGGCTCAGGTTCTTCATGGACTGTAACGCCAACATACATACATACAGACAGGCCGTCTGCGCCCTCGGCTTTATTAGACTTAAGTCTTGATATCGCTACTTTGACTTCGCCTAGGTCGGGTGATTCTCCTACAACGTCCATTACGAAAGGATCATTCTGCCTGACAGCGGAATCTTGCCTGTCATCGTCGTTATATAGTCTGCAGAAGTGATCTTGCCAAATCCTCAGCGTCGACTGTGATTCCTCTAACAGTTCTCCATTTTCATCCCTGCAGCCCTCCGCTCTGGCTTTGTGGCCATGGCATGTTCGTTTTATCTTATTGTAAAACTTCCGGGCGACATTCCTCCGAAAGCATCTCTCCATCTCCTCGATCTCACGCTTTCCGTATTCTCTTTTCTTTCTTCTGAGAAGCGTGAGTTCCTCTCTTCTCTTCTGCTCATAGATTTCGCGAGCAGCTCTCGTCCGTCCCTGCAGCGTGGCTTTATATGCCTCTTGTTTTGCTGCATGGGCTTGTTCGCATTGATCATGGAACCAGGGATTTCCATGTAGGTGGTGGCGGTTTGAAACCCAGCACCTCAGAGGCAGCGTCTCTGATGGCGTTCTGGCAATGCGCCCATTCCTGCTCTATTGGTTGTGCCGCTGTGGGCGGATTTTGAGAGAGCTTGAAGGTGACACGATCGGCAAAGATTCTGGCAGTCTCTTGCGATTGTAGCTTTCCGACTCCCATCTTACCTTGTCCTACTCGACTCCTAAGCATTCTTGAAAGCCTCATTCGTACCTTGGCTACAACAAGGTAGTGGTCCTAGTCGATGTTGGCGCCTCGAAAGGTTCGTACGCCGAGAATACTGGAGGAATGCCTGGCGTCGGTCGCAATGTGATCAATCTGGTTGGTGGTCAATTGATCAGGAGACCGCCAGGTACCTGTGGATGTTGGGATGGGGGAATCGTGTGCTTGCTTCAAGAAGGTTACGCCTCGTTTGGAAATCGATTAGCCTAAATCCGTTGACGGATGTGGTGTTATGGAGGCTATAGGCTATGCTTTCCTATGATCGATCTAAATGGGTCCCTTTGCCCAGCTTTGCGTTGAAATCTCCCAGTACGATTTTGGTGTTATAACTAGAGAGCACCGTGGCGCAGTGAGTAGTGTGTTGGCCTCTGACGCCGATGACACGAGAACGTATTTTTCACGGTGCTTCTCCTCAGCGGGGTACTGACAAAACTCCCTGTTGTATAATTGTCAAAAAAAGCTTCTTGAATCTCGCCGTTCGGAACCGGCAATAAATTGTAGGTCCCTTTCACCTATGGGAAAATAAAATCTCACAATATGGGTGATTGAGAGAAGCTCGGTTTTGGTCGTTCATGGACTGTAACGCCAACCTATTAGGGTGATATTCCCCAATGTACCCTTGATGCGGATTGTTATGGGACGTTCGCTTACATGATGAAAGCTTCAGACTTTTTGGCTAAGTCTACCTCAAATAATAAATCCGTACCCAAATAAGCGTTGCTTATTTGCCTTGTAGCAATTACGGTGATAGATATCACAGTCTTTCATCCGTTCTTTGCCTGGTCCATCCCATCGCACTTCTTGGAGCGCGGTAATGTCTGCATTGTAGCAGTCCAGGGTCTCTTCCAATTGATTGCCCGCACCTGCCCTATTGAGGTACCTCACATTAAAGGTGCAGACTCGTAAATCCTTATTGCGTTTGCAGGGGTCTTCGACATTGAAATCGTCCGTATCCGAGGCTTGTTGTCGGTTCGTAACAAGTGGTTTTTCCGTGATAGGGATGTTAACCATAAGCACAACCCTCAACCTGGAGGGCCTTTTATCCCAGGAACAACGGGCTGGTCGCTGCACACACCGGCGGATGCCTGGGCAGCTATCCAGGAGGGGCCATTCGGAGGCTGTGTGTCAACTTGGATTAAGCAGGGACAGGGATCGATGCTGGTGTTTGCCGTGTTAAACACCATCAGCTTCTTTGCTTTGTTTGCTCGCTTCCTCCCTCCCCCCGTGGTTATACATTTGGAGAAAAAACAAACAACGAAAGACAAAAGTAGAGTTGCAGAACCATCTTAGAAATGTATTCTCACATTCTCATTAGTGTGATGATCATTTCTTTTATTCGTCAGAACACTAGCATACTTAGATAGCAGACCATTGGGGATATTTAATGTCTTATACCGTTGTATTCGCTAATCAATTCCGATGAAAAACGAAAAGAAACAAACCACATTAGAACCGTCAGGATGTAATCTTAAGCAGGTTTCTTCGAAATCAGATTATTTTTGTAATTTGTATCTAATCAATCATCATATGTATGTACGTCTTGGCAATAGGATAACCATAATTTGCCTTTTACTAATGTCTACAGGAAATACAAATTCTACAGTGTTGAGAATGTCCGCTTCCAATGATATTCATTAGATAAATGTATCTCCGCTTAAGTGGTAATCTTAACCACCGTTTCAATCACTTCAGCCTCCTTTTACTCATGAATCATGCGATTAAAACCATCGAAGATCATTGATCTTGAATAAAATGAACCTTCGAACGATCGTCAATAATTCCATGGTTCATTATGGCCCTGATTCGATACATCCATACATACATATGTATCTATTTCGAAACATCTGTTGTATGTAATTGATCAGCTACAACGGACATGAAAATCAAATCATTTGATTATTTAAATTCTAATTTTGGGTTTTTCTCATTGTCCCATTCATTTTGCATGGTATCATCAGAAATCTCATTAAGAAAGATATGTATTTCAGATCAACCGGTTTCCACTTGAAATTAAAACATACATAATGCAAATTCCATCGATCTAGCGGGCTCCCTTTCCCGGCTAGTATCTTCTCTTAGGATAAACAAAAGATTAAATGTATTCTGCAGAGTTGGCGCAAAAAAGCGAAATCGGAAATTTAAGATCCGAGAAGAACTGGGAACGCTTGGGTGAGTTTCATGACCATCGGCGATGTCGTCATAATTCACATGATTGCTGAGTAGACAATGGTGTATGGATAGAGACGCAAAGGACGAGGATCATTGGCATGTGCGCTAAAGTGTTTTTTTTTTTTTTTTTTTTGTTATTGGCTGGCTTACTGGTTCAGTCTATGCCATGTTGTCGCCCAGTTTTAATTACTTCAATGAGAGTCAGTTACCAAAGCGTTGCAGTGACAGTGGTTGTGGTTTACATAGGGCGTCCAGTTGCTGATTGATGCAGCGCAGCAATTAGTCGATTATCACCATGGCTTCCGGTATGCAATTTATTTTTCACTGGGTCCACTGGGTCTACTGTACCCACTTGCTAAACTGGAAACATCATAATCATGTTTTGTGAAAGCACAGGTTCAACAGCTTCATCAATCCATAGGTTCATCAATGTTTTTAATGATCTTGGACCGAATTTTATTATTGTTGGTTTACTTTAACGCCAAACGCCCATTTTGGGATTCAAGATGTACATATTTCACAGAGAGGCAAGATGCTCTACAAAGCTGGTATGGATTGCGGGTGCAACTTTTACTCAACTAGCAAACCAACGTACTGGCCTAAAGTCACTGCGAATACACCTGACCTTATCGATTTTTTCATTGCATAGGACATATCGTATATCTTATCGCTACTTAAAATCGAAGAGAACTTTGATCAGTACTAAGACCGTTCTCCAGTTATATTGACGTTGAGTAAAACTCTTATGAAAAAGCCTGAACCACTTAGGCTTACGTATAGGAAGACAAACTGGACAGGTTTTAGGAATGAAATTCAAGATGGGATTAGACTAAGAGTACTACTTTAAATCGCCAGGCACCGACGGGATGTATCCTGTTATGCTGCAAAAAGATATAAGAAAGCTGCTTCCTATTTTGAAAAGAATTTTCACGGCTAGTCTGGCACTTGCCTACATACCTATTCCTTGGCACATGGTGAATGTAGTCGTTATCCCCAAAATAAGAAAAGGGGGCTACTCACTTGTCAAGAGTTTTAGATCAAATAGTCTAACATCCTTCCTGCTGAAAAGCATGGGGAGACTAGTAGAGTTGCACATGCGCAAAATTGGCCTTCGAATACATCCTCTTTCGACGTTGAGGGAGCTTTTGATAACGCAACTTTCGACAGCATGTGTAATGCTGCCAGGCGACATGGCGTAGATAAGGCACTGGTTTTGTGGACCAAAGCAATGCTTGTGCAGAGGACATTGACCGCTGATGCAAGCCTCGATCAATGCGTCAAATCCGGCGTAAACAAGGACTGCTCGCAAGGCGGCGTCCTGTATCCGCTATTATGGTGCATGGTGGTGGACTCTCTGCTTTATGCTGTCAATGCCTCTGGATGCTATGCCCAGTCCTATGCGGATGATGTCGCCGTTTTTTCTGTCGGACATGCTTGTCGATGATTGGTGTACAAGAAATGGTTTATCGACTAATCCTCTTAAGACTGATGTCGTTCTCTTCACGAGAACCATCCCCGTGTCCAAGGAAGCTAAGTACCTGGGAGTCATCTTAGATAGCAAATTTCTTTGATCAAATCATGTTGAGTCGAAAGCAACCAATAAATGTCCTGCGACCCCTGTCTCATGGACATGCCTTCTGACGCAGTGACGCCCGTTATCATACTGCGCCGTAATTTCAAAGTCGTATTTCCATGGCGTCAGGATTGGCTCTGGCTGGATACTGAACCTGGAAAGGATAGTCTTCGCATTTTCACGGATGGGGTCCAGGTCTGGGCGGGGGTCTGGAGCTGGGCTCTTCTTTGAGCGCGAAAACATTCGACTGTACTTCTCAAGAAAATATGCGTCTGTCTTTCAATCAGAGATATACGCAATCCTAATGGCCATGCACTATGTTGTGAAGCACAGGTGGAGGGGAAAAAGCATATGCGTCTGCAGTGAAAGCCAAGCTGCACTTAAAGCTGGATCAACCCTTCAACTAGCTCCAAATTATTGCATGAACTCAAGACGTTCTTGAACAGAGTCCGTAGACTAAATTCACAGAGGTTTGTATGGGTCCCCGGTCACTCTGATTAACTCGCCAGAATAGATTCAGAGGGGAGTTTCTCAGGACCTGAACCCACTCTAGGTTTACTTGCGTCCACGGTGGATTCCTACATTAACGATTCGCTGCTTAATACACACAACCGTAGATGGAAAGATTATCCAGGATGCAGGATGACAACGCGCGTATGCCCTGATATCTGCAAGAAATTCCTGTCCTTAAGGAGAATTGACTAACGAAGACTTGTAGGAGTCCTTGCGGGCCATTACACATTTGCTAAGCATATTTTTGTACTTGGGAGTGGCTCAAAAATAGCAGAAACCTCCGACAAAAAACAAAAAAAAAAAAAACTGCTTAGGACGCCATACGAATTAGAATTCGAATACGACCGATTCATTGAAGCTATTCAGCAGGCGACGTGGCCCCGAAAAAAGGGCCGAACTTTTTTCTCATTAATTATTCACCAGAAATTAAAGAGCTGGAAAAGGACAAACTAACAGCCCGTAAACGATGGCAACGAAATCGAGCACCGCAGCATAAAACATAGTTAAGCCGACTGTGTAACCTGCTACGGAATTCTGTCAAAGAATTCAAAAATCATGGGGTCCATTCGTACTTAGAAAGCCTAACCGCTGACCGGGAATCAAATGACTTCCTCTGAAAAGCTTGCTGAAACCTTCAACCCATTCAGGGGACAATCGCTTCCTGACAACAGCAATACTCTGAAAATTACCGGAGAGTACAGAATGACGCGAGCTACGCTTTCCGAACTGGAAAATAAGATAAAATCAAGCCAAATACTCGTAAAGCACCAGACTACGACTTAATTACAGGAGATGCCCTTAAAAATTTGCCGAAAAATGCTTTGATTAAACTTTTATATCTTGTTAATACAGTGCTTAGGTTAGGACACGTACCTCCTTGGCTTAATGGAAGGTCGCGAAGTTATCATGGTTCTAAAGCCCGGAAAGCCGATAATTTCGAAAGTCTTCCAAAGAATTATAATCAACCGGTTAAAGCCGATTGTGAAAGAAAAGTGTATTTTGCCGGATCATCAGTTTGGTTTCAGAAGAAAGCATTCCTCTTTAGACCAAGTGCATCGAACCATGTGGTCGAAAAAGCACTCGAACATAAGCTAATATATTCGAGTGTATTTCTTGACGTCTATCAAGCCTTTAACAAAGTGTGGCACGAAGGACTGGGATGTTAGTTGGGACAAGGTTTCTCTGAACAACTATCGAACGTTCTGGAAAGTTACTTATCTAATAGGGCTTTTCGTGTGAAACACGGGAGCGAATACGGCTGGCGTACCGCAGGGAAGCGTACTTGGTCCGCTGCTTTACCTGTTGTATACCAGAGACAAACCATTATGCTGGTCACATTCGCGTATGATATTGCAATCATTAGGGAAGTCGGTCGAAGACTCGATGACTAAATTGCAATATGCCCTGAACCATATAAGCGGCTGGACAAAGACTTGGCGGGTCGTGCTTAACGAAACCAAATCTGTCCACGTACATTTTACTTATGCAAAAGTAAGTGCACTACCTTTATTGATTCAAATCTCTCACTATTATGAGCACGCGTTGTCGGTCCTCATAGTGTCTTTTGAAGATTGTCACCAACCCTCGCCAAAGGAAAAAAAAAAAAAAAATGTTCCAAAAGTCCATAAAGAGCCCAAAAAGAAATATGAAGATACATCACATACTGGATACCTAGCTAAAACTCTAATATCATGAATATTAAAAAAAAAGGTCGTCTCCTTGGCTAGATAAAAACTGACCTCTGGTCTTGATGTATTATGAACATCAAGAACTCATTTATGCGCACATTCTGACTTAACATCCGTATCGTCCAACAAAACACCCATGGTCGACGACAACTCCAAAGTCGGAAATTAAATTTCAATGTCCGCCACCATGAGATTGCCTTCAATAAAGGGATTAACCTTTCAACGTTACAAAATCTTTTATTCACTGCCAAGGGCCTCCCTTATTCCCTGTTGCTCCCCCAAACGTTCCTGGTTGACTCGTTTCTCACCTTCGAATCACTGTCACAGTACAAAATTCAAAGCATTAACCTTTACGATGTATGGAAATTTATAGCTTTAAATACTTCCCATCGTCTTTTATTGAAAGGATCAGTAATCTTGTTGGGCAACGATCGGTCGGAGGATCGTCGAACTGAGTGGAGCGTCTGGGACAAATGTGGAAAACGAAAATGCGTCCGATCGTGCGAGGGAAGTTAATTGCTGTTTGAATTCATGCTTATAAATTATGTACTCGTATCTGTACAGAAGCGCGGGATTATGCAAAAGGTTAGATAGGTGTGCCGCAACGTACTTGCGTATCGAGTGTGTGTACATATTTATATACGTGGCAAGGGACGTTAAGACGTGAGTAATGCGTCAATTTACATTCACGTTTCATAAATTCTACAAATTCCCCATCGACACACGGAATGTGCGATCCGACTTTTGCACAAAAAAAAAAAAAAAAAAAGGAACAAGAACGAAAAGAAAGATGGAGGAAAAGAAGATTGGAAAGGTCCGTTCGACAACCTGCTTTGGTATATCCAATTTCAACATGGCCTATTCCTTGTTACTTAATATGAAAAAGGAGAAGAGCGAAATCGAACAAGGACACCAGCTTGTGTACGGATGAATTGAAGAGATGTCCAGGTCCAGATGCAAGCTGTTGCTCGGTTTCCACGAATATCTTTCTTATACTCGCTCGTATGTAACATCATCGAGATAGGTAGGCGGTAGCATCAGGCATATGGTGTCTGATAGTATGATATATGAGATACATTTGTTTTACTCCCCTTACCACACAAATTGAAGAAGTTAAGTCATAAAGAGAGAAAGAAGAATAGGGAACATCTTGTTATGGTTCGTGATTTTTATGTGTGGACAGCCGCTAAGAGCCCACGAATTCGTAACCCATTTTAGCAGAGGCACAATTATTCACCAACAACATGGCTCGACTGAAACAAAAGGGAAAAGCTGGGAAATGCTCAAAACTTTAAACAAAAGATAAATTCGAATGGAGCACATAAAACAAAATGAAAAATGAAAACAACAAACCAACTTGTAACGGCAATTTCAACTTGGCAATATAAAGGTACGAATACGAACGTAGTTATTTCAAAAAGTCCACAACGTACGAGAACGTCTACAGGCACGTCTGACTGACTGACGTAGCCCAAGCCGACGTTAGTCGTCATCACTTCGGTTTACTACTTATTATTCTTGGCGCTCATTAGCATAAGAACAACCGACTGATTGTGTTTTGGGGGCGACACGGTGTGAAAATGAAAATTCACAATGCATTCGCTCCTCTTGGCATCGCCTTGCCAGCTCTCGCTTCTTCGAAGAGCAATAACTTTTAACGACAAGCTGTTGCGAAAGAATGAAATCGTAGATATCGTTACCGTAAAATACCGTAGAATTGGAAAAGGTAAACGACGACAATTGCATGTCCTGTAAAAGTAAAATACTCGTTTTTTCTCATTTCCTATGTTGAAGAAAACTACTCATTTCCTTCCGATCGAACTGGAAGTAGCGCATCCTCCTATAACGCCATCCCATCTCACGCGCTATCCGACTCGTATAAGTATGTATTGCCTCTCCGCCCGGACGTTTATAAATTCCAACAGCAAATGCGTTGTTAGCGTGATTATTACACGACGTCTCCCTAATAACCTCAAACGCAGCGCATCATCTATCATTACTCTATACACAGCATACTATACAAAGTGTGTAACTAATATGATCCTCGTTCAGAAAGCAATTAGGTACCTGTAAAGGAAAAAAGGTGAAGCAATAATCAGAGCTGAGCACGAAAAGGAATAACATAAGACCCACGTGTTGAAGGAACCAAAAACAACAAAAAACTGGTCTACAGTCTACCACCGGAAGCTGACAAATGTGCAATCAACATGGGCATGACAAAAATCTCTAAGGAATCCCGTCCATCCATCCACGCAAACGAGTACACTCTCCATTCATAACTTGAACGCGGAAATGTGTAAGAGGGTACCGGTGAAACGAGAGGAACCGAAGGAAGGGTTCTAAGTAAATCCGGTTATTACCGTCAATCCTCTGTGATGTACATAGCATCAAGGGCGTTCACGACGAATGCCAAGCCCACGAATCACAATTGGGCGCGTAGATAATTTGATACTAACAACGGAAAGGATAGAAAGGTTTACCGAATATCTTACCATTGACAAAACCCAAACCAAGTGACCAACGCCATTATCAAGTGTGATGAAACCATTTTGTCATTCGTTTTTTTTTCAAAGTGCTGCCGAACAAAAGATCTCGTATGGTCTGGTTGTGTTTCACGCAATTAACCCGCTCAATTGACAGCAATTAATGGAATTCATTTGACAACAAACACACAGGCCAAGTGCACATGATCAGATGTGAAACCGACGAAAAACCATTGTACAGCTTGGTGCCCGCTTGGCTTGATGATTCTCACCCCCATCCCCAAGTTGGGGTTATGATGCTCCACCAGAATATGACGAGTATAGTGTCACACGATATACAAGATGCAAGGCAATTACTACGTTCAGGTTCTTCACATCATACGAAAGCAATGCGAGAAGAGAAATTGTCATTGACAGAGGGAGAGAGCGACCTGTAAGTGAAGAAAAATCTACAAGATCTTCGCGTATTCGATTACAGAGATCTAGGCTTTGTGACGGCGTTGATATATGAAACTTCTAACCTGGTCAGGTTGTTGTTACCTGGAAACGACTTAGCGAAGAGGAAGAGATGGAGTAGTGGTGACCTTTTTTTTCTGCTGCTGCTGCTGTTGCTCGCAGTGTATGAGTTTGAAAGCGCGTAATGTGTATTTCTCTACTTTGCTTGGTAAGTTTTGATCACTTCCTTGTCCTAGCTTGTGAAAAGCAAACCGATTTGAAAGCACGATCCTGGCTCAAACCAAAATTTCTGGTCTAGAAGATCGTTGAGTTAATAAGATTGAGGGCAATTGTCTTATTTTGAAGCACGAACTTCCGCGATCAGTGATGAGTATTCCGTTAAGCATTTACCAACTATTCAAACTAAGTTAAGAACGTATTTGTTGAAGTCCGATAAAGACTTTCCAATTTTTGCCGTTTGAGCTTGCTTGCTATCAGTGATCACTAATTGGCGAAGATTTTTTGTTGATAATTTTTAGGGAGATTTGCTTGCACATTTTAGTGACACTTCAAGCTTCGTTTCTTCTCCTTTTGGCGTCACAGTTCATGACGAACCTGAGCCTCCTTTAAAAAACCTCTCCAACTGGCACGATCTTTCGCCAGCAGTCTCCAGTGCGGCACGCATAGTTGGTTGAGGTCCTCTTCCACGTGCGTGCATCACCTTAAATTTGGCCGTCCTCGACCGGATCGCCCCAGACACCGTGCTACGTTCACTTTGCTGTACAGCCCGTACAATTCAATATTAAGTCTTCCAAAAATCGTAAGCAGAATTTTTTTTTCTCAAAACGACCAAGGGCCTTCTCATCCGCTTTCGACAAGGTCCATGTCTGTGCGCCATAAAGTAAGACCGGGATGATAAGGGTCTTGTATACGGTCACCTTGGTTTTTCGAGAGACTTCTCAATTGCCTCCCGAGCCCAAAGAAACAGCGACTGGTAAGAGTTATTCTGCGTTTGATTTCGGCACTGATGTCATTGCTGCATGTCACTGCGGAGTATAGGTAGATGAAGTCCTTGACTACCTGGCCAAGATGCCGGTGGTTCGTGTCCTTTTTCGACGACAGCATATCCGCCTCAATGCTCGTAAACGCCTCAATGACATCTCGCTGACTTCGTCCATTTATGTTAATGTCATCGGCATGTGCGAGCAGTTGTACGGACTTGAAAAAGATGGTACCCCTAGTATTGGCCAGTGAGTTTTGCACGATCCTTTCAAGGACGATGTTGGAAAAGTCCCACGATAGCGTGTCGCCCTGTCTAAACATTTTTTTGACAAAAATGGTGTCGGTCAAGTCGCTTCCGACCCTGATGGAACAGCGAGAGTTCTCTAATGTCATCCTGTACAATCTGACAAGTTTGGCAGGGATGTCGAAACTAGAGATGGCGTTGTAAAGCTCGCCTCTATGTATGCTATCGTATGCGGCCTTAAGGTCGACGAACAGGTGGTGGGTGTCGATGTCGATGGTTTTTTCTAGGATTTGCAGCAGTGTGAATAATTGATCGAAAGTGGACTTCCCGGGCCTAAAACCACACTGATAGTGACCAATCAGTTTATCAACGAATGGTTTTAGGCGTTCACACAGTGCAGCAGAGAAGACTTTATAAGCGATGTTCAGGAGACTTATACCTCTGTAATTGAAGCAGGCAAAGGGGTCTCCTTTCTTGTGGATCGGGCTAAAGATCCTATTGCTCGGGCATGCATTCCTCTGACCATATCTTACAGATGAGCTGGTGTATACTCCCAACCAGGCCTTCTCCAGCTACCTTAAAGAGCTCGGCAGGTAGTCCGTCTGCTCCAACGGAATTCTCTCCTATCATCGTCCGTTGTGAATGGGTCATTCTGCCTTACAGCGGTATCTAATTCGTCATCGCCGTTATACAATCTGCAGAAGTAGTCTTTCCAGATTTTTAGTACCGACTGAATCTATAACTGGTTTTCCATTTTCGTCCCTGCAGGCTTCCGTTCTGGCCTTATAACCCTGGCATGTTTGTTTTATTTGTTGATAAAATCTCCGAACGTCATTCCTGTCATAGCATCTCTTCACCTCTTCGATCGCGAGCTTTTCATGCTCACTTTGTTTTTAGTTTGAGAAGCGTATGCTCCTTCCTCCTCTTTTGCTTTTAATGCTAACGAGCAGCTCTCCTCCTTCTTTGCAGCGCCTACACCTACACTCGTCGTCAACCCATGAGTTTCTTGTTGGAGGCGTTTTGAAACCCAGTACCTCAAAAGCAGCACTCTCTCAGGCTTATTGACAACGGGTCCATTGGTGTTATACCGTCTGAGCAGGTGTTGGAGGGTTTTACGAGAGCTTGTGGGAGACGCCATTGGCATAGCCTCTGGCGGTCTTTTGCGATTGTAGCATTTTTTTATGCCGCTGGCCTTACTCGATTTTTTTGGACCAGTCATATAGTGGTCCGAATCGTTGTTGGCTCCTGTGAAAGTTTGTACATCCAGAATATCGCATACGTGCCTGCCATTAATCGCAATTTGGTCAATATGGTTGACAGTTGGTTGATCCGGAGATCGCCAAATCCCTTTGTGAATATTGAAATGTGGGAAACGCATGCTAGTAACTAGAATATTTCGCCCCATTGCGAAGTCTATCAGACTAAATCCATTTACGGGTGTGGTGTGGTGCCAGAGACCCTATCAAAAGCGACTTCTTTGCCCAGTTTCGCGTTACAGTCTCCCAGTACGATTTTAACATCGTTATTGGGACATTGATCATATGCCCTAATTAGGAGATCGTGGAAGTCGTCATCCTTGCCCTCCGCAGGGGCGTAAGCGCAAATTAGGCTGATATTTGCGAATTTAGCCTTGATGCGGATTGTTATGAGGCGTTCGCTTACTTGCCGGAAGCCCAAAAGTTTTTGCCTAAGTAGCTTTAATAACAAATCCGCATCTGGATAAGCATTGCCCTCTCTCTTTGTAACAGTCGCGGTAATGATTTCATAGTTTCCCATCCGCTTTTTGCCCGGTCCATCACATCGCACTTTCTGGATTGTGGTAATATCTGCCTTACAGCAGTCTAGGGCCTGCGTAAGTTGTTCGGCTGCATGTAGTCGGTTGAGGGACCTAACATTCCACCTACGAACCCTAATATCATTTTTTCTTTTCCTTTTGTTTTTGTTTTCCTGGGTCGTCATCAGTTAATCCTTCCGTTTTTTCAAATCCGAGGCTTTTTTTTTTGGCTTTTTTGCCGGGTCATAGGCTAACCGACACTTATCCTGTTTTGTGCCGCAGGAAACCCGCCATTGACCTTTTCCGTTTGCGATTTTATATAGAAATCGTCAAGTGGCACCAAGAGGAGGTGAAAATAGGGCTCACTAATAGAGCTGCTAGATGTTCGGCTGCAGTGGCTTCTAATCGCTATTTTACGAGCCAGCGCAGGTGGGATACGCAACCCCTACGAGGCCTTTGTTAGTCGTTTACCGTTCTCAAGCTTTGTATATTACTGATCGCAAAACTGATCTTAAAATACATAATGATCGTGCTTATTATTAAGATACATATGTATAAAGATCAGTGTTTGTTTCCCCATGGTCTCCCAACAATCACTAAAAGAAAGCAGACGTTGAAGTAAGTTGAATACCTTAAAGGATCATTGATCTTGTCTTCAGTTTGAACAGTTCGTTTTGTGACAAAAATCATCAGATTTTAGAGCCAATGACCACCATTTTGAGATAACAACTTCACCTTACTGACCTTTCCCTCCTTGTCACAAGCCAAAAAGCATCTCTTACGAGATGATTACAACTCAAAATGAAGAAGAATACACACACATACTGTTCATCTTAACTTAACAAGATCGGTATGGATCAGCGCAAGAAGTAGCATTGTTCTTCTTACGAGTAGTCATAAGTTACATCTCCTCCACATTCTCCATTCATTTCGTGGCAACAAGATAAAAATTGCACTTTTGACCTTTTCAATGAAGAAACTCCATAGTTCACTCATTCCCCTCACTTTTTTTTATGATCGTAAAGAACAAACTTCAGCCGACGCTTAAAATCACAGCCACGATCAGTGGCCAAGTGCGAGCGTTGTTTTCATTACATTCTTCTTTGTACTTGCCTTTCGTATTTCGGATTGCTTTGAGTTCCTTTTTTTTTTTTTTGGTTTTATTTGTCATCATAATTCTCTTTTTACTTTGTGTACACCTTTAGTTTATAACACACAACAGGAAACTGAACCGGCTTGAGACAAGCAATACGATCTTTCTCACACATGCCATGCTGTCGTTGCAGAGACCGACCACTGCCATGCCAAACCCGACGAAGTAAGAAGAACACGAGAAAGAAATTACCGTCTTAAGCCATACTTACTGGTAGGTATAGTGTATGTGGCAATACTGATAGTGAGCCACCACAAAAGACCACATAACGAAGAACACGGAGTAAGGCTAAGAGGATCGGCGAAGGGGTTCACCTACCTAGACCTTTTTTGCTGTCCATCTGAAGTAAAGCCAACTTACTCGTACGATGATGACGATGACGACAAAATAGGGAATTACAAGTTCGTTTCTTCTTCGTCAGACCTTATGAGTGAGCATTCAGTATTCAGTGTGCTGTTTCTTTTCCTACTTTTTCATCATCGAGAATTACGAGTATTTGCTGCTGATTAGAGATCACTCGGAAGCTCATAATTCACAGGAAAGCGGCAGCCAAACAACAACGAACAAGATGAGAAAAATGAAGACGTGATAGTGATAGAGTAGTCAAGTAGCCAAAATGGACGTTAATTAAGGCTATAGATTTACCGGACCATTGACCTCGAGGCAGATCCCGAAAAAAAAAAAAAATCCCATCACTTGGCTTCTACGAAACAACCTAAATTGGAACAAACTGCATAACACAAACACATACATATATGTATGTAGGCACACACGTTCGCAGATAGTTTAGCAAACGTTAAAACCAATTAACCGCAATTAAGAGCTCGCGATCAAGAAGCTCAGCTTGGCCAGGCTGTTCGCTGAAAGATCCGAACGACTCTGGTGGTTCTGAGACTGAGTCTGAGTCTGGTCTTGGCCAATTTACGTCTTCTACAGTTTCAGAACGAACGAGTGGCAATGGGGATAACAATAAATGCATTGCGTGCGCTAAATCGTAAAGCGCCTGGGAAGTCTGAGTAAGAGTGAGGGAATAATTTTTTGAATATTGGGTAAGTAGGTATCCAGGGAGGATGGCCACCGCCTTATTAAGTGGAACATAAATTGAATTAATCTGAGGATGAGGGTGCAGACTTATAAATACATACATATGTATGGAACGTGCGCCATCGCTGTTATAATAATGGTCGAACGGAGTTGTATAGTATGTTGAATGCAAGTGAACGAGGAGTACCTAAACCTTCCGAATTAGACTTTCCATCGGTCCCTTTAGAAGTATCCGCGCTGGGTTTGCGAGTGTGCGTTGTGACACTCATGCCCTATAGCTCAATTGTTTTTAATTAACTGAGCCACATCCATCTCCTTGGTCTGGTTAATTGTATTCCACAGTCTTGGCGGCAAGATGATGCTCGTTCACTTGTTTTTTTTACTTTTACACAGCATCCGAATGAGAAAAAATTAAATGAATGCATGATTCATGGAGAGTTTCTAGATCATCATTGCTCGCTAATTGATGACGATCGTGGCGGTGATCGAATTTGTATTCGATTTATTTTCCTCGAATACGTTCCTCATGGAATGATATTGTATGCATTCGGAAAAACGGCCGGGTACGGGGCAATGGTTTAAGTGGCAATCAGTGCCGCTCGTAGAGATGATGACGAAGATTCGAAGATTCATCATAATTAAATGGGATGCCACCACGATCAATGCTTGTTCTATCGTATATGAATGATGATTGACACAATTGTCGTTGCCTTGGTCGACGTACTGGACACTTTTCTGTACGTCATTGAATTATTAGTATACTGGAAACTGAAGGATGCGTATGGACAGTATAGAACTGCTCTGAACCAGTTCGTACTGGTCAATTCGATCGAAACACGCCCCAAGTCACTCCCTAAAATCAAAGACAACAAAAACAAAAACCTGCTTAACCTCCAGCTGTCACCTAATCACAATCTCACCATCGCAACCCAATATCATGTAGACGTGATTCTAATTCCCATTCACATTTGTTCGCCGCAACATATGCGTGTAATTTAAATTGTTTTACAAAGCCAATAACAAACAATGTTTTATCGTCACTCACAGTCACCAACCAACGACAGATGAAACGACTCTTACGTGATAATTGGTCATGTCACCATTAGGGCCCACTACATACCGCTGTATAGTCGAAGCCTCAGCTCGTACGCTACACCGTTGTTCACGTGGAAATACTCTATAAAGTGGACAACGAATGCACTTTAAGCTTATGCGGTTATTGATAACCAACAGTTTTGCTGAGCACAGCTTGATTGTCGTTTGTATATTACGGTCGAAAACCTTACGTTGGCATTACCCATTTGAACTAAATGGCGGGCGATCGTCGTTGTCGTCGACAAGATCAAGGAACTTTGAGCGCAGAAATGGGTTTAATGGATTTTGGTTTGTGTTAGATTAACTTATCTATCCGTACGTGATCACATTGGCTAGATGGGTAATTTGCGATTTGTAGTAATCATTAGTTGTTGGCCCATGTGTTGTGGGGGGAATGAAGTAGAAACGTTTCAGATGGCTAAGCAGAGATTTGGTTATTGTGTAGTGTTGGGGTAATTCCGACTTTTTACTTACATCTCTAGTGGAATAGAACAAGTTTGCTTTTTTTGCGATTGATAAGATTACTTAACTACATCATTAAATACACATAAAGGCGGCAACAAACCCCAATGGGGGGACTTAATTACTTTTTATCCATGGAATAATACAGCTATATAGCTACCTAAAAGTAACATGCCATCTTAGTTACCTACTTACTTAGATGGCGCTACAACCCTGTATGAACCTGGACCTCAACCAACAAGCTTCTCTAGCTGGCACGGTCTTTTGCCAGCTGTTTCCGGCGACGTACTCCTAGTTGGTTAAGGTCCCCTCCCATCTATGTACGCCACCTTAGATTCGGGCGTCCTCTGCTGCGTCGACCCTTGGGGCTGGATTCGAAGATTCTTCCGGCCGGAGCTGTGTCATCGATTCGCTCTACATGGCCTAACCACCTTAGACGTTGGATCCGTAGACGTCGTACTAGGCCGATATCGCTGCACAGTCCGTATAGTTCGTCGTTGTGTCTTCTCCACCACTCTCCATTTATACAAACCGGACCATAGATTGAACGCAGAATTTTTCTCTCGAAACGATCAAGGGCCTCCTCATCCGCTTTCGTTAAAGTCCAGACCTCTGCGCCATAGAGGAGGGCCAGGATGACTAAGGTTTTGCATAGTGCAACCTTGGTCTTTCGAGAGAGGGCTCTACTTCTCAATTGCCTCTCGAGCCCATAGAAGCCCCTTGAGCCCAAAGAAGCCTCCTGAACCCAGCGTTGGTGTTGTTGTCGCTGGTCACTAGTAAGACAAGGTAAACGAAATCTTTGGCTACATTCAAGTTATAACTGCCAATAGTGACGTTCTGGCCAAGACGTCGCTGTTGTGCGCCTTTCTTTGACGACAGCATTTCTTTGGTTTCGCCCTCGTTTACCTTTAGACCCACTTTAGCCGCTTCTGCCTCAATGCTTACAAAAGCTTCATTGACGTCTCGCTGCGTTCCCCAAATCACATCAATTTCATCGGCGTAGGCGAGCAATTGTGCAGACTTATGTAGATCGTGCCTTTTGTATTGGCCAGTGAATCCCGCACAATGTTGAAAAAAAAATCACATGAATGTGCGTCGGTTAATTCCTTACCGACCTTAATGAAGCGGCGAGTAATCTCCATTGTCAACCTGCCCGACCTGGCGAATTTGGCAGGGAAGCCAAAATATGACATGGCTCTATCTTTGCACATAGCTCGTCCCTATAGACACTATCATATGCGGTCATAAATTCGACGAATAGGTGGTGTGTGTCGACCTGAAATTCATGGGTCTTCTCCAAGACCTACCGCAGTGTGAATGGTTGGTCTATCATGGATTTTCCTGGCCTGAAACCACAGTGATAGAAACCTACCAAATTGTCGACGAATGGTTTCATGCGTTCACACAGCACGGCAGACAAGATGAATAAGTCTTATTCCTTTGTAGTTGGCGCAGTTATAGGGGTCTCCGTTCTTGTGCACGGGGCAACCGATGCTGAGATTCCATTCATCGGGCATGCTTTCCTTCGACCATATATTACAGATGAGCTGGTACATGTTCCCAACCAACTCATCTCCAGCTGCTTTAAATAGGTCAACAGATAGGTTGTTTGCGCCAGCAGCTTTATTGGACTTCAGTTTTGATATCGCTATCTTAACCTCGTCTAAGTCGGGTGGACGGAATTCTCCCTCATCTTCGTCCAGCGTGAATGCTGCGTCGCGGTCTTTTCACATTATCAGCATCGACTGTGATGTGATGTGAGAGAGCTGGAGGGAGACACCATCAGCGAAGTTCTTGGCGGTCTCTTGTGGTTGCAGCTTCCCGACGTCATATTTTGATGGTCCTACTCGACTCCGCAGTGCTCGCGACAAGGTTATGGTACGAGTCAGCATTAGCTCCTCGGAAAGTTCGGACATCCAAGATGCTGGAGGTGTGTCTGGCGTCGATCGTAATATGATGGATTTGATTAACAGATAATTGATCAGGAGACGGCCAGTTCCCCTTATGGATATTGAGATGCAGACTACGCCCCGTCACATAGTCTATTCATTTGAATCCGATTTCGGCCGTTTATGTCGTGTAGGCTGTGCTTTCCTACGACTCGTTCAAAGATATCCTCCTTAATCGGCTTCGCGTTGAAATCTCCTAGAACAATCATGGTATCAAAGCTGGGACATTGTGCATACCCGTATGTTCTATCTAGAAGGTCATAGAAGTCATCTTTGACACTGTGGTATTTTTCTTTTGTGGGAGCGTGAACGCCTATCAAGTTGATGTTCCCGAAAATAGCTTTGATGCGGATTGTTATGGGGTGTTCGCTCATATGCCGGAAGCTTACAATTTTTTGCCTAAGTCCACCTCGAACAACAAATCCGCATCCAAATAGGGTTATTTGTTCTCCTTGAAGCAATTTCACAGTTTTCTTGGAGTTTGGTTAGGGCTTTTGCTAACTGTTTGGCCGCACCGGGTCTGTTAAGGACCTGACATTCCAGGTGCAGAACCGATACTCCTTTCCTTTTATGTGTTTGCGGGGGTCGTCAACACGTAGGCCGTCCGGTAAAACCGAGGCTCGTGATTGACTTCGAGTTTCAAAATTGTTTGCGGTTACGGCTTACTAGGCCGTAGCTCAACCGACTAAAGCTGTTTTTTTTTTGGCGCAGGAAACTCGCCAGTCGCCCTTTCCCATCTGTAATTTCCAGGGGAAATCTCCAGATGACACCGTGAGGAAGTGGGGATGGGACTTACTAACAGTGTCGAAAGGTGTTCGTCTGCAGTGGCTCTTCCCGCCTCTTAGCAGGCCAGCATCCGTCGTATAGATGCCAAAAAAGATTTAGAATTTATGCCACTAGGGATGTTAAAACATTTTATGGTACCTTAATGTACCAGCCATGACGAAAGGATACCAGCAATGAGCCTGACAGTCTTATCGAGAGCTAAGCTATTTAATGCAAAAAGACAATTGCGACAGGGCAAGTTTAAAGTCAAAACAATGTTCCAGCTTTTGTGTTAAAGTCGGGGAGCTCACAAATAATATTGCAGTTATCACTCATTTTGTTGTACAAGAAATAATCTCAAAATAGACTTTTGCAAGGTCTGTCATTAGCTGGCCTGTATTGATAGGAGAGAAAACATGGGGCCGTTTCTAATGGTATAGGTCACCGATAGTAGGCAGTGCTCATCATTATCAACTAATTGTGGATCTGTTTCTGTTTCCTTGACTTTGATGATACAATGAGCTAAAGTTTGAAATCAACTATGGATGGGGTTTCATTTTCTTATGTTCTATATGCTCTCCCAGTTGTACGTTTTTATTTTTTAAAGGAAAGATGTAAATATGAAATGTTAGGCCTGGCCCTCCAGGTTAATTTCTGCTTGTACATATAGGTGACGGCGTACTTTGTGGAAAAAATTGGGCTTAAACAATAAGTCGTAATAATTTAGCTCTAGCATTAGATGTCAGCATTTGAATAAAACAAAGTGTGTGTGAGATATCATCGACACTTTTCATTCGTTTGAAAGGTCTATCGATACCATTATGTAAGAAGTATAACATCGATCAAATGTCCGCCGCGGCTTCTCTGGGTGGAGCGCATCCGAAACGTACATTTTTCCGTGACTCTGGTGCATAAATCAGGCTGAATTTGACCGATGGCTTGGGTTATGTTGGCCTTGACTTACGAAAACCCCACCAAAAATGTCTAATGCAGTCAAATTACACGATCTCGTTGGTCAGTTCACACCACCTCCACTTGAAAGGAATCATTCGTGCAGAATTTCCAATGTGGTAATCATCGACCTATAGTGCTCGCCGTTGACGATGATGATCTGGCCAACGTCGTCCTCAAAGAAATATGGACCGATGACGCCGCCAGCCCAAGATCCACACCATGGATGCATTGAACGATCTTAGATCTCATGTGCATTGGTATCGTCCCAAATTCGACAATTTAGTTTGTTGATGGACCCATTCATCCAGAAATGGACCACATCGCTGTTTACGGTCAGTTTCCAACTGCTCCAGCTCCTGGGTCAGTTGAATTTTGTGCGGGTGCAGGCCCAAGTCACAACGAAAAATTCTGCAAAAGGCCGACTTCTTTTTGAGCCTCGGATTTTCCTAAGCACTCCCACGGATAGCGGCGATCTTGCGTTTCTTCGACGTACGGGTGTTAGTTTGTCGGTTACTGAACCAGTATCCACCACACTGCGAATAGTCCTTTCGGTAGGATGATTGTGTAGACTGTAAAATGGGAACCTTACCCGAACAGAACACCCATTTTGATAAAACAATCTTATCCTTTGCACTTATTGTTGAACACTACGTCCGTCCATGGTGATTTGGTAAATCCGACTGAATAAAGGACAGCTAATTTGACAGATGTAGCTTCAGCAATATGGCTGCTGACAACTGTCAAACTTTAGCTGTCCCCATTTGAAGACCCATTAGTAGTGAGACGGTGCAAGGTCCGCATTATATGCAACAACATTTCTCAACCTAATTCCATCAAATTTGTTCAGAGACATCAAATGGTATGTGGCCTGGCATTGTCATATTGGAAAAGAAATATTTTTTTGTTGGCCAATTCTCAGCGTTTCTGTTATGGTAATTTCTTTGCTTTAATTCTTGTGACACACAAACATCGAGCTTCTTTGAGCAGCCTACACATTTTAGATTATTCGAAGCTGCGATGTGGTTGATGTTTAGTGCCTCCACTATATCCTGATCGCTTATGTACCGCTCTTACTCCATCAGCTGCAAGATTTCATCGACTGTTTCAATGATTAACCGAACAACGCGAGGGGCACCTTGGACATCGCAATTTTTGGAACGAAATCGAGCAAACCCTACTGGGTCCGACGCTCACTCACAGCATTTTTTTTTTATAATTCGCCCAGGTTCAAGAGTTGTACTCTTATTAGGTTTGTCACACAACCTAGGCGGGGTGCAGTTGGTTTGGATCGTAGATGGGTCAGGGGTGGTTGTCCTAGATAGGATTCGATAGGAACTCGACTGAGTTTTCACGTTGGTTGTAGTTCTCAGTAAATGTTCCATGCCATTATGGTGTTATATTAGAACTGCACTTTGAAGTGACCATTTACTGTGAGTGTTATGCCTGCATCAGTACAAGTATTTTGATCACTTCCCATTCACAACAGCTATGTTGCACAATTTTTCCGTATAGGAATTGGATTTCTTGGCTATGTACAGACTTTGAACTACAGACCTTCCGCTCGGCAGTCGGTGATGTTTACCACTGCATCACGGCCACCTGTGGCTATACATTTCAAATTTTTTTCGGCATGTTTTTGCAGCGCTTTTACCTTTTTACACAAAGGCCGAATTACAGAACCGTAAGCATAAATACAGTCTGAAATGTCACCTTTCAAACGCGCGTTCGTGTGGCGAAATCGGTGCTATCCAATATGTGGATCTCAACACCATCTAATAACAAACCTATGTATTAGTTGTACAGTGTTTCAATAATGGAATACATTTCGTTCTCTTCTCTCTTACTCCCAGATTCTACATATTATATAATTTTCAAAACTTCAGACTCATAAAAACTTCACTAACGCATCGTTGGCTTTAATCACGCTAATGTCATTCAGCCTCTTGTGTTGGCCAGTAAGTCTCGTAAGACCATTTTCAGTGACTTTGTTATACTGCCTGACTCCTCTTTTAATACGCAGAGGTAGAGGACAGTTCTTTGGTACATGAGACTTTAAGGTTTTCAAAAAGTTTTGTGTTTCGAACTGAGATTTCTGAGTCTTCTTCAAGACAAGAGAATTTGTAAGGCATATTAAGATGACAGATTCTTTGTTGTAAGAGCTTTATCAAACCTTAACCTCGATATCGCTGTCTTAATCTGGGTCAAGGAGCTTGTACTTCAATTCTAATCTAGTAGAGCTACGCCACATTAGGTGATGTCTTATAATTCTACTTGAGAGAGTTTCGGGGTCAGTAAATATGTATGTTGGCCGACACCCGCGAAGCAGCCTCCGACGTTGGTTTTTCTTAA